>JAQQWM010000002.1:0-2951130 GCA_038363915.1 Apiospora saccharicola
CCTAACCCTAACCCTAACCCTAACCCTAACCCTAACCCTAACCCTAACCCTAACCCTAACCCTAACCCTAACCCTAACCCTAACCCTAACCCTAACCCTAATACGCCGTTCTATATATATAAATGTGTAAGTTTTTGTTATTATATGATTGCGTAAAGTCTTCTACCTCATCCTTTTAATAAAGCTCTATATAAAAAACACGGGTTCTATGAAGAAGCGTTTATTGCTGCTAGTAGAGGCAGCCGACGGGCTCGGACAGAGTCTGGACGCGGGCGGCGATCTAGGTATAGTTCTGGTTACTACCGGGTTAGGAGGAGCCGGCGAGTTAGATTTTATAAGTACCTTTAATATAGCCGGGGTAGGCTTGGAAGTCGCCGCTATCGAATTTAAGGTGGCCGCCTTTAATTAAAAAACCGGCGCGCTCGCCGTTATAGATAATAAGCTCGACGCCGGTAATGTAACTTATAATTCCCTAGCCTATATTAGAGTGGTCGACGAAGATTTGTTAGGGCGGGTTTTAGCCGTTATTAAATAGGTATAGCTCGCCGGCCTCGTTAAGGTAGAAGGTAGCAAATTCCTCCTTAATACCTTTATTATAGCTGGCCTCTTGAGCGAGGCCCTTGTTATAGATACCGCGGCCGGAAGCGCTTTAGCCAGCGTATTGCAGGGGAGTGCCCGAGGCGATGGATAGGACGCCGAAGGTCTGGCCGATAGGAGTGGTGGCCGAGACGGCGGCGGCTGAAGAGGCGGCAATAGCGACGTTGGTGAACTGCATTTTGGTGGTTGGGTGAGGGTTGGTTGGTTGGATTATAGGGTTTAAGATTAAATAATTATTAAAAGAAGCTAATTAGTAAAGCGAATATAATAATGTTAAGGGTAATAAGCAAAAGGAAAAATTAATAATTACTGGAGGATTCTTGATGCTTATATACTTGGAGATAGGGGTGGTGTAGGTACGTGGGAACACGATATAGAGTACCTATCAGAATTAGGGGGAGAAGGGAGCTTCTGGAAGGGGCATATTAATACAAAAAGCTCACCGGCAATTAAGCATAGCCGAACCCTGGCCTGGCTGGGCTCCTGGGTTGGGCTGGTAGGAAAGGAGACCACGGAAAGGTTCTATATGGATGAAGTCATCGGCCTGCCATCTTGGCTGGGCTTTACACAGCCCCGGCTCCACCAGGCCTATTAGCAAAAACGGGGCCGCCGAGACCTTATAGCATAGCATGACGGGTGCACGGCTGCTATCGAGTTAAATGGGGAGTGCCGATAAGGTGGATTTGGATGGATAATCGGGGTATTTTAAGAGGGCGCTATATCAGAATCGTTTATAGCGCCCGAAAGCATATTAAGATTAGGAGTTTATACGACGAGGCATTATTAAAAGCATCGATTAGCTAGCGGATCGTTTTATTATCGCACGGTCTAAAGGGGTGATAGTGGTTATTACGCTATCGTACGCCGCCTTACCTCGTTAGTTTTACTAGTTCGTCTAGAGGAGAGATACCCCATCCAAATCCGCCCTACTTGTAAGAATGCATGGGTTAGGTTGGGCAATACTTTCTCCAACTTCTATTAATAGATCTGAAAATTAACTCATATTGTCTGACGGTAACGAAGTGTGGGTATGTATCTAGGAATTCTTAAAGCAAGACCACGTATTCTTCCGTTGTTCTTTTTTCTACTAGTTTTCCAAATACTGCTGGGACATCCCATAATTGAATAATACCATGCTCTGTGTTAGTGGCTGCTGTGACCTGTAGCATGTACGGATTACCGGCTGGCCTTCCACGGGTCGCCCGTTTAGTACCCTGCTGTCACCAAACACCAAAACCCGCCGTGACCAAACCTGCCAAGCCCTACGATTCGATCCCAAGCCCCACAACAACAGCTAGCTAGCATGCCAAAATCTCGTATCGGCCGAGCACTTCAAAGTTCGTTGTTAGGCCTCTCGCTTGTGACCTTGTATGGCCTTAGAAGGAAAGTCATGCAGCGGTGATAGCTAATATCCCATCCAACATCTTCAATCATGCAACGTTCCTTTCTCGTATCACCCCCTATTCCTGCAGCATTTAATTAGCACTCTATTCTAACGTTCCTAGAGCGGTGTGGTTGCTTTTATTCATGTTTCTTTTCTGTTCGCTCCAAGCACAGAGGCAGCCCTATATAACGCAGCGACTGGTGGCTGCTGGTGCATCTTCACTTGCACAATTTGGTTACGCCTCGATCCATTCTAGGAAATCTGATGAAAATTGTGCCATGTTCTCAACTCGAAGCGCTTTGGTTACGAATACCATGCCACAGTGATTTCTAAACAAGAGTTAAATTGATTCTAACTTCGATATATATACACGTATTATATAAAAGCGGCCTTCTATCTAATCGTTCACTGTAACCAGCCCTGCGTCCGGTGCAACAAATTCGCCCGTAACTATTCCGCCGTACCTTGAATATGACCTCCTACGCGACTCTTTAGGTCTAGCGGGATGTTATCGAAATAGTCGGGGTACTTAATGATGCCTGCGATAGTTTCTTTTAATTAATAATAACTCCCTCCGTTCTTATTAAGAAGGCAAGCGAGGAAGAGGACTTATTGGTAACGTCGTATACCTTGTCCGACTCATAAGTAGCGACCCAATACCAGTTGAGGTGGCCGTCACTTCAGCATGGCAAGAGAGACGGCATCATAGCGACACGGTTGTTATTCATCGTTTCGAATGACTAACGAACCCCGAAACATGACGGCGCACAGTGACTCCTTGAGGCCAACGAGGCTACCCAGTCCCCACGAGACCAGTGATACACATTGCCACGACCGACCTGCACGCATCATCGCGATAGACGCACCCCACCGACGATCCTCCGCCCGACAGCCAAGGGACACTGCGTGGTCCATAGCGAAAAGAATAGACGAGGCTAGAAAAAGCCAGCGCATTAGCGGAGGCAGAGAATGGAGCACCGGCGGTCGGCATGTACGGGGCCAGTGAGGCAACGCGATTCCGTGCCAAGACGTTGTTGTGTCTGCGAATGCAGCGCCATGAAACGTGCCTCAATCCTCAGCCCCGTCGGCGAAGTGGATTGGCCAAGCTGCCGCATCTCGTCTCGGTGATGTCCATTTCTGCTGGCGTGCTGGTGATGTGATTGGCGGCTGCCCGGCATTTCAAAGGAAGGAATGTGTACCGACAGTTTGAGTGGCGTACTTATGGTCCCGTACATCCGCACCGTAGCCGATCTACCGTATTACAGTATGTACTGAAGGAGCGGCTCTCTCAGCGCTCGTAGATAGCCAAGGGCTCCGCCGCGGTAGCAGGAACTCGGGATCGGTTTCGTACTCGGCATCCGCGTCGCTATCTAGGTCGGCAACGGCATTCGCGTCATCGTTGGCGTCCGCCTGGGCCTCGAAGTTGATGGCTTCGACTTGGCCGCTCGATCGTGTCGCTCGGCAGTGGCGAAGCTCGCATGGCACGCGACTGATTGTCGAAAATGCTGCTGTCAGCAGAGGAGCTGGGAAGCTCGGCAGAACGGTCATACTCTGGTCGTAGGCTTTTACGGCCCGTTCAGCAAGCGCCCCTGCGGCATAAGCAAATGGGTTCCTAAACCCCCAAGTGCGACCATTCTGGAACGGCCTTTAGCTTTTGCCACATGTAACGCTCAAGCTTGTTGGCGCTCTTAGTGTAAGGTGTGGTCCTGATGTTGTATTTACGGCAGTTGTCAAAAATGAGCTGGGCATCCTCGATGAAGGCCTCCGGCGTCTTGTACTGGTCGGCCAGCAGTTTAGCCTCCATAGCTGACAGGTCCATAGGCTCCTTGATTATGTCGTAATAGTCGGCACATCATCCTTATTGACTGGGTTCATGAAGGGCCAAGACGACTGATGGTTCTGTAGGTCGTTCAAAAGGTGCAGGAGTTGCTTGTAGTTTGGACCGTGCCGAGGTTGCCGCGCGAGCTCATCCATGTCTGGTGACCACCCCGATGCACGAATCGCTGCGATCGATAAGGGGTCTATGGGCGCGACGCCGCTCGTCCATTGTTTGGGTGGTGGGTGTATGACATGCGACTTTGAGATTGCGCGGATTTTGGCAACTACACACTCCTTCTGCTTTAGTAGCATTCGCCCCATTTCCAGGTACCGGACTCGAGGAAGCATCGAACATTGCATTATCGTACCGCCCTCGTAGTCCTTGATGCGTCCCGTCCATACGGACCTTGGAAGGGTGATCTCTTTCGTAAACCCCTGCTTCTTGAAGTAACCAATAGCGCTGTTATCGGCATATGTGAGAAGATGCATGACATCGTTAGTTGCTTTGACATAGTCCTTCAAATGAGACATGAGATGTGCACCGTACCCTTTCACTTGCTGGTAAGATTGATCCGTAAACAATCTACTGCGCCCGCCTGCTTATGGCATAGATGATGGGGGGACGCGGCTAGTCGTAAGCTTGATATAATCCAAGAGTGGTAGTTAGTTGCTGCTGGTGAAAAGCAAACACCACTCTCCTCGTCATCACCTCTTCCTTTCGCACCTGCCCTACTTTGACGCACCAACCGGCCGCTGCACATCTTATTACCGGCCATATATGTCACTGTAAAAGTGTTGCTTCTTGGGTTTCTTGACCATGTCCGCCTTAAGAAACTGAAGGTGCTCCTTCCCCACTCTTCGACCCCACGAAGCTTTAGCTTCCATTATCCTGCTCGAACCAGACCTGTGCGCCACTACGATCATCCTTGACAGTGAGGGTTTGCTGATTAACTCCCGCAGCTTTACTACGCTATTCCCAATTCCTGATCCATGTACATTGTGGACGCGTGAGACGTTCTCGCTGCCCGCTTGCGACGCCATAGCTACTGCCATACTGCCCATACGACCCATACGACTGGTGACACTTGCTGTCTTCTTCCGCCGTCCGTCCTGGCTGGCACGAGTCCTGGTTCTATGCCTGGACTTCGCCGACGACACGTATTCCAGCTCCCAATGTGTATATCGTCCTAGTAGCTGCCGAAACGCTTCTATGGCTCTTTACTTTGGACTAGTTCGTCCCGTTCACGACAGGCAGCCGAAACGCATCTAATTGTCCCCTCGTGTACTCATACAGCATGTGCTCATTGTACAGTACCCCAACTCTTCGATTTGTTTCTTTTGTTTTCTCTTTGGAGGTACTGCTGTGGAGCGCTTCATTAGCTTGTTAGATCAACAAGTTCACGGCTAAAATCTTATCTATATTAAGTGGGACAGAAAAGTTCCCCGTCACGTATTAAATAGGAAAACCCCAGCTCAATAAATACCCATTATTCTGGCCCAATAGGTGCCTAATACTACAAGAAGCTAAAATGCGAATTCTACGACGAGACAATATTATAGCGTCCTACGGATCCAGATCAGGCAACCGTTGGGATCCCTATGCTATAAAAAAGGCCAGAAACGTAGTTACGAAGCTGGTAGAGTGCAAAAGCGATGCTTCTTAAAGGCTTTCAAGAGGCAGTGCATTAAAATAATTCACAGGCAAGAACTACTAATCCGGGTAGGTTTACCTTATATTTCTTTCTATACATACCTCACCGCCTCCGTACCATACCAAGGTCTTTACTTACTAAGGTCGTTTCCGAACGTAGCAAATCCCCACAATAAACACCCATTCAGATCTATAGTATAATACAGAAGTGTATATGCTAAAGCCGCCGAGTCTGACTTCCGTAGCTTACACATTGCCACCTATTTACGAACCGGTACACTAAGAACTAAAGAGCATAGTAGTATAGGGAACACTACTTCGACCCTAGCGCCAAGCATTTCGTCATATGGTTAGACCTAAAACTGCTAATAAATGTCAGAAAGAGCAAGCCTACGCTCACTAGGAGTCAGCTTGGTTCTTAGTTCTGGATATCCACCCTTTACTTCTACTAAATACTTAGTTGGCACTATCCTGAATAGGAGCGCCTCACCCTGTATTTATATTTTAATGGTCGCGGACAACGGGGTAAACTTACAGGGGTGGTTTTCAGCTTGCTAGTCGGAAGCGGCAGTAGGCCGCTGCACGCTGCACGCTGCATCGGTAGTCGCCATAATAACACGTCTTGCAAGATTTTTGGATCCTGCCAACTTGTCGTCATCGCCAAGGTTTAATACACGATCTTAACGCATATTCTAGCCGTCAGACCTCGTACTGTAGTATGTATAACAGTCCAGGCACTTGACAGAAAACTGTGTGGGGGATACAAGCCCTTTGTCACCCATCAGATGGGCCAGGTTCAGGACAAGATCGCATGGGTGAGCCGTTCTTGGTATTAAAGGAATACCAATCATATGATAGCGAGTTATAATTACGCCCAGTTAGTGGCGGTTTTCAGCTGCCCACTGCCATTGCTTCACGCTTTCTAGCGACATAATGTATTCAATTAATTACATGGTCTCCAGGCGCTGTTGATGGTCTGTATAGTACAGCCGAAGAGAGCATACAAATTCCACATTCCAAAGATTTAATAAAACTCACGCCAAAGCCCAGGTGGTTCAGCGACTATCAACATTTTGCCTTTATCATTCCTACAAGCATAACAAGTCTCGTTTAAAAGGATCCACGATAGGCTTTCGTCATATTTAACCAGCTCACCCGTCGAATGGGGATAGTGTTAGGGTCAGAAGACCGGCTCTAAATAAGCATCGACCTAGTGAAGCCTGTCATAACTACCGGAGACTAAAAATCAAGGTTAGACAATCCGACACCCCCAGCCATATATATACATCGCAGGCGTATTAACGAAACATAATATAACGGCGGCCGACCAAAGTGTGGGCACTGCAACAACAAGCGCCGGACCTGTAGTTACAGATACATTGAAAGAAAGCAGCAAAACACTCGCCTTACCATACTTAAAGCATTTGTTAACAGACTGAAAGGCCTGCCTACACAGCAGGCTGGTCAATTGCTGCAAACTTGGCGGGACAGCCATGGCCAGATCGCTTCGGTCCAAAAGCTACTGAACGCAGTTAAAAACCCTCTTACCAGTTCATCTATCCAAAATCTATCCGCATGTACGACGGGGTTTACAATACAAAGCATTATACAGGATGCGATTCCTATCCAGGGGCATCCCGCACCCTTACGCACCTTTAGGTCACAGGCGTCAAGACTTTTTTCACCTTATTCCCATACCGCCTCTTCTATCGGCTCCCCTTAGCGCCAAGCTTCGCTCTAGCTGCCTTCGCCCGAACTTACCAGCCGGTTCGTGAATCGATTTTTCAATAGCACCGCGAACATATTCCACGTCTTTTCCCAAGAACAGATAGTCCAAAGCTACAAAGCTACTTTCTTACCCTCAAAAGGCAATAGTCTAGACCACAAGGCCACCGTCTGCTATTTAATGATTATAGCTGCCATTAGTGCCCAGTATGACAACGAGGTAGTTAATATAGAAGCACAACACATATTCTACGACGTCGCTCGACATTATCTCGAGGCCGTCATCCAGCTACGGCCCGTCGACGCCATAAAAACTTATACATTACTTTGTATATATAATATCATACATAAAATAACTGTAGCTATTGCATACCTTGGTAAGTCAACTCATTCCTAGAGCCTTTTCGGTAAAGACGATTTTTCTAAACGTATACCCAGAGACCGGTATTAAGACATACGAAAGGTTCAGACCGAATTACAAGCGAACCTCATATCCAGGAGCTACAGAAGCTCCATTAGTTAAATATCGCAAGGCATGGCGTACCCTAGTATTCTTATCGAGGTAATACGCGTCGAATTTGATAATAGGTGCATTACTGACAGCATTCAATTAGTTATCTACCTCTCTAGGCAATATACCGAACGACAGACTGCTAATAGAGAGACATGTATATGGTTCGGCTTAAAGGTAATTAGTACTGGGACTAATCGACCTAAAGCTCCCAGACCTTAAAATCAACACATCTGCCAGCACCACAGAAAGTAGGCCGCACTCTCCCTATAGTAAAATCTACTAATACTGATGTCGCGCAGCTATTCCAAATGAAATAGCAAAGATAACCCTGTTAAAGGCGAAAGTCATACGGATACACCTAATATCTAAGGAGCTCGTACCAGGGTCTCTACTGTCTATTATAGAGGACCTCCAGATTTAGTATAGTAAGCTACCACGGCAGATGCGGCTTATAGGTCTTATGCGTTTAAAACAAAACCAGAGTATCCGGGTATCTAGCTGCTATATTCACTTGCTACATCTTGGTAGCATAATATTAGGCTACCGCCGCGTCGCCGCCGAAATAAACCAATCTTTTATACGAGAATCACGTCATATTGCTTTCTCGGAACAAGACATGAGCGTACTTCAAGGTCATTGCAAGCGGGCTGTAGTCGCGGCTGCGACATCTGCGAGGATAATGGATTGGCTTCTCAAAGACAACAATATCTCGAAGCGCTGCTGGCTTATTGTGTAAGCCTACATCCTTTCTTCGCGTTTAATAGTTCCAATCTATAATAACATACATTGCTGCAGCTTCTAAGCATACACGTCATGTGTAATTCTGTTATATTATGTCGTACAGAAACAGGCCCACGCATTCGTAGGTCGTCAATGGGAAGAAGAGCTTACGGAAACCGCGCATTGCTTGCACGTGCTCAAGTTTTACGGTAGCCTCGATGTGACTGCAGCCGAATTCCATAAGCAACTGGCCTCGATTTACTCGCAGCTTAACAAATAGCGAACCGATCCAGAAGCTACGATAGGCGACACGGCGAATTTGTCAACGGCGGAGCGGTCCCTGCCAAACTTCCATAGCAGCTACCTTCTGACCACCCCGCATAGCGCGGATTCGGACCGCGCTTTGCTCAATGCCGTCCTGCTTGGAATGCTGCATGGTCCCTTCAGCAAGCGGCCGATCTACAATATGGTTAGGGGGCAGGATACGTGAGCTCCAGGCCCCCTGTCACAGGCCATGGGTCTGTACAGTGGCATTCGGCGATGCCCTCAGGCAACAAGATCCACCGACCCACCGATCGATTTTTCCATCAGATTCTCGGTACTTCAGACTACTGTCATTCGAAGTATACATACTTCGGTATCCGTCATGTATCTAGACCTTCGTTTCCTCAAGTTCGTTATACTCGTTAATACAGGATAGCTAGTTGGAACCAATACTGGCCAAGCCCGTCAGAGTGCCCTTGAAAATATTCGTTTCTTTCTTATGGATAGCATCTTACTTATTAAAAATGGTCCGATCTAGGTGATAACCGTTTGGAGTCATGCGCAGCATTTTGCGCACGACATTTATGCAGCTTCAACCTATCACAGTCGTGTCCCGCATAGAGATCTTCTACCAAACCTGCTGCCACACTGGGCTTTTCTTTTCTGATACGTTCTCGTATGTAGTGTTGGAGTTATGACATTAGCGTAGTGGCCCGCGTGGCTGCCGGACGGGACGGCAGTCGGCCAGGGACTTGCTGATATTCAGCCAGCCTTCGCCGCGGATTGATGGCGCAGGTCACCCCCCTCTCAGCCTCCGGGCCGCTCATGTCGGATCGATTGGTTTCAAGCCTCCGTGAGCACACTAGCACGTATCTCACTGCGAGCTATGCAACCAATCGATTTAAGAATGTACCATAAATTAGCGATAGTTGCCCTTTCGGCTTCGCCGCCCGGGTGCTAATAAATTGTGTGTGTGTGTGTGTGTGCAGCCAATCAAGCCACACAGATCTATACCCCCTTTCTTGCTGAAGTTGGTAGCCAGGGGGGTACTCACCGAAGGAACTTTACGTAATAGCACTCTTATCTTGGCGTCTCGTCGGCACTCTTGAAAATATTTGCCTGTTTCTTGACGCCTTCATGTAATGTTTTGAAAATGGATCGGTCTAGGCTTTTGCACCCGAAATTACGTGCAGAGTTTGGTGCACCTTGTGTATGCAGCTATGGTTGCTTGTGTCCGATCTTCCACCTATCACAGTCGTGTGTCCGCGTAGCATCTTGTCATTGCACTAAGGCACTTGCCACACCTGCTGCTGTACCGTAGTCTAGACGCAATGTAGTGCCCCGTGTGGCTGCTGAACGGGACGGGAGTTTGCCAGGGGCGTGCTTGCATTCAGCCAGCCTTCAACTCGGTTGATCTAACTACGTTGGTCGCCTCTAAATTGCCTGCCGCATTGGTATGCCCTTCTAGTAAAAGCGGTTCGCCGACTTTTTGCATCGTCTGGATGGTTAGCAGACGTAGAGGCGAACCCTTCGTATCCATTATCACCGAGTTGCTACAGCGCGAAGTTAAGGTGCCGTGAATGTATCGGTAAATCAGAGGCCCGGAGAAATACACAAGGAAGAACTAGGTAGTGAACAACACGAACACTAAGAGCTGAGGTGAAGAGGGACAAGAATCGTGATTTATGGACAGCATCTGTAGTGCAATATAAAAGAGCGACGGAAGTGAAACAAAGTGTGATTGGCAAATCCCAGTACCTTACACAAACTGTCAGCGGTGTTACCGACGGGAAGGCTATTTAGAGATGCTACTAGCTTTGAGGACTGAATCTGTTAAACCTAGCTAGCCTAGGAAGATGAAGTAGAGCCTCGAAAGGGGTGCTGACAGCGGCGAAAACTCCGTACCCCTTGTGTTCCAAGTTTGGCAGCGGTACGTACCTAGGACAGAATAAAGGATCTAGGCAAGATGACTATAAAATAATGACCAAAAACTATCGCAGTCTATAATTAGGCAAGGTCGAGTCTGCATCACGGCCCAAGGGTAGGGAGGATAGTGTTGCTTCTAGGTTATTGCGCGGATCAATTACTGTTGGAAGTAGCCCGCAGTTATGGCATAAGCCAAGAAAGGGATCAGCTCCATTCAATTTCAAGAGCCGAGATTACCAGGTGTTTTCGACCACGCCATCTCCACTTTTTCAAATAATAAGAGCTGCTTGCACTACGCAGATATCCCGGTCCTGCAATGTGATGGCGATATGCTTGTAGCAAGGCAGTGTTGGGTCACTCCATTCAGGTAGAACAAACTTGTCTAAATTAAAAGAAATTTTAGGTTTCTCTTAATGATTCCGTTTATACTTCAAATCCTCCGTTCTTCTATATTCGCGAACGTACCAAATAAGAATGTGCCAATAAATATTCTACCTGTCAGGATCATAGTCAGGTCACTCTAACGTTGGGCTGTTGGTTGATTAGCTGGAGACGAATACTCATTGGTATGTATCCGGTAACTATCATATCTTCTTCGTGATACGACAGCCTTGCCTGTCCGTTCGCTATCTGGGCTACTGGCTACTTGGTTACTTGGTTACTTGGTTGCAGACCAAAGCGCCCACATCCTTGTCACGTAATTAATACTAATAGTGGAATAGGTAACAAAAGTACTTGGCCGTATACGGGAAATAATACCTATTATATATAGTACATCTTATTTAGGGTATGGTATACACAGCGGAAAGCCTTAGCTCATAACATTTAAATAGGCTATGGTTCTCTCAATCTCCCTTTCCCTGCGAAACCCCAGCCTCAGGCATTAATGATCACTCTTGGTAATACCAGATCAAAGAATACCATTCCAATGTGTTCCGACGACCAAGCACCATCACCAATGGGAAACCTACATTTTTCGACTTCGGACACACCTTAAGCACCCCAACATCAAGGTTACCCTCTCACGCACTACAACAGTGCTCATTAGCTGATCCTATGGAGCTATGGCCTGCTTTAAGCTTGATCCCTTCATATCAACTCGACCAAGACTGTTACGATTACTCTCCTTTTCCTATACCGATGGCAGAGACTCAACCTATAGACTGCCTGTGTCTTCCAAAGCAACATTAGTCCGAAGGTTTCGATTAACAAGGCTCAATGGAGACGGACTTCTCTTCAGGAAGCGCAAGGCCGACATGAGATTAAGGAGGACGCTCCTAGTGCGTAGCACCATAAAGTCTGATCTTCCCATTGCTCCGCTTCCAGCGTTTTGGCGTACACTACTCTTCTGGTTCGTACCTATCCGTATAGGAAATAAAACAGTCATTTGCATCTGTTGCTGACCATGCTACCTGAAGCTACTTCGGCCCTGTTGGTTTCGTACCGCAAGGTACAATCGCCAAAAAGAGACCGGTGCAGTACTGACGGTGACTTATATGCAGCTCATTTCGAAGCTAGAGATTTCTCGATTAGGAAGTGCTTCTTCGTAGCTGGTTCTACGGCATCTTTCTAAGCTCTGCGTTCTGATTATGGACATCATGCTGTGTAGCCTTCCTGAGGTACAGGAGTGTAGGCAATCAATACAGTGTCGAACAATTGAGGCTGTACGGTCTAGGATTCATCAGAGCTGGATTGATCTGTCGTTCCCACATTATATACAATTGTGTCTTGTTGGAGTATTGATAGTTGGAGAGTACCAGTTTTGAGCATCTGCTGCCGGAGCCAGCTTAGGACCGAGGAAAATAGTAAGGGGGCGCTGAATAAGTATAGCTTAGCCGTTCGGCTTCTTGGGCCGCATCGCCTCCTAAGCAAGAGTACCACATCGTGAGCCAACCACATCGTGAGCCACCCTTTTTTCATCCGATCTCAACACCCCCTTTTCAGATGATGTATAAATAAGTCACTCAATTCTCATCCGATTGAGCTCTCGATTGACTCATTCTCTTCCGCTTTTCCACACCAATCTGCCGAATGAATCGCACTTACGAGGAGAAGCTTTCCGACGCCGCCTTGGCTGTTACCGCTGGTGCATCACAACGATGGGCCGCGAAACACCACGGCGTCTCGCGAGCCACACTGCAACGCCGGATAGCCGGAAAACCCACGATCCGCCAGCCGAGAATTGCGCTCCAGGCCTTGATTGACGATGGGGAGATAGCAATCGCGTCATGGACCTTGTATCAGGTGGCCGTAGGGTATGGACCCAAGTATCCGGTGTTTCGGCAGTTTGCTCAGAGGATCCTGCGAGCCAACGGTAACTATAAAGTCCTCGGTGTCAACTGGGTAACTCGATCTGCATCGGCACCCCATCCTTAGGACTCTCCCAACCACCAAGATGGACTTTGGGCGTATGAACGCCACTTCGGAGGAGAATATTCACTTCTTTTTTCAACGGATGGACGAGCCAGAGATCGTCGATAAACCCCCGGAGTTCTGGTGGAACGTCGACGAGGTTGGCACGCAGATGAGCGTTGGTGGCAACCACATGGTGATCGGGCCGGCCTCGATGACTAGGGTGTTCATCTAGGACTCTGCCGCCGCAGGACAACCATTCTCATCAAACACCATCTTATAAGCTTAAGACAAGTCCGCCGCTACTTGGCGAAGGCAAGATACCGCCACCGGAGTTATCGGATAATATCGAGATATTGGAGTCCAAATGGGCTTCGCACGGGCAACTTGTGGCGTTTCGGAAGACAGCCACGAAAATTGCGGAAGATTATCTTGAAGACCAGGGCATCAAGCTTGTCAATCGGCCAGCCAGAAGCAACGCGATACGAGATAGCGGCGCTTACAAGCAGGGGAGAGAGGATAGCAGGAAGATCGACGTACGTAGGAAAGGTATCTCGAACTGAATGAGTGGATGTGCATAGCATCGTATACTGCGCCCATGCTACTATTTGAGCACCTGGGAGACTTCACAGAACGGTCTACTCGCCTGCGGCTCCCATCTCAGGCGACAAGTGCGGCGCTAGCTGTATCCAAATGGCACTTAACCCAGCACCCATCTGAGCATTGTATATAATCTCCATAGTGGAGAGTTCAAAGAATGGTGCCTTACGGCAATCATGTCTCTCAGACGCATGCCGGACTTCTACGGTAACAACCTCATGGTGGTCCGGGCTAGGCCCCCGCTCTATTCCAACCAAATATCGCCATATAGGCGCCAACGGTAGCCCAAGAGAAGTGTTTCGTGCCTTAAGAATGTCCATCTCAATTCTGCATCGTCCAGTTTCGTACTGTGAAAACCAGGTTCAGCGTCCGCATTTCAATCTGAGATTCTTGACAACGAGGTAATGCGGGGTATCTGTATAACGCGTAACGGCCGTTTCTGGAGTACAGCTAGTGTTGGGACCAAATTTAGCCTTTGTCCGTAATACAGATACCCCGCTCTACTTCATCGGCAAGAAGCCTTGATTAGAATCCGGACGCTGGACCTGGTTTTCACAGTACAGTACAGCAAATAGAGACTTTTGACGAGTCTCGCCGCTTGCTGTTCTGCTTCCGCTGGGTAAGCACACTCGTTTTGCATCCTTTCCTGATGATGCTACCGAAAGCTACTCCGATATTCCAGGCTTCGTACCTCGAGGTCCAGTAACCAGAAGTGACCAGTGCGATACAGTACAGTACCCAACCTGCCATTATGGACCGATTTCTCGATTAGGAACTGCTTCTTGGCAGCTGGTCTAACCATGGTGCGTCAAATCCCACGCCGGCGTACTTATAGTCCCGTACAGGCGTACCGTAGATAACCTGCCGTATTACAGTACGTACTGAAGAAACGGCTCTTATAACGTTTATACCGCTTGCCGGCGTAAAGTATACCTAGCGTAAGGCATTATCGGCGTGCGTGCCAGCTTAAAATCGATCCCTGAAATTATTTAAGCCGCTTTACGCGCTCGGTAGCGTAATTGCTATATTTCGTAACTAGACGCTCGTACTACATCTCTATCTACGTTACGTGGTATAATCAGGGATGCTTTAGAGAAGTTATAGGTCGAGATAGTTTTAACGCGGCGAAATTTATTATAGGGTTAGTTACTATTAGCGGCCGTCGCCTTAGCGCTAGCTTAGGAGGCGTTAAGTCGAAATCGGCTCTCTTAATTTAATACCTATTAACGGCTATTATAATCCTAGAGAGGTCGAAGTGCTCGGCTCCTTTTATTCTTTTAGCGTTGGAATTTTAAACTTATATTTTTCTAATTCTCGTAAGGAGCCCTCGTTAAGGCGCCGCTTACCTTAAGGTCTTTCGTAACAAAATATTACGTAATTATATATAAATAAATAAATGGATACTAATTCCTTTAGATCTTTAGGTACGGAAATAAAGGAGCAGCTATTGCGGCTCGGCGCCGTGTGGGCCAGGGAGTTCTCTAACTGCGTTTAATGGCTATGTCTTACGCTAGTTTGCGCCTAAGCGTATGCGCGGAAACCGAGTCACCGTGGTGAAAGGCAAACACCACTCTCCTTCTCGTCATCACCACTTCCTTTCGCACCTGCCCTGCCTTAATCAATCAACCGGCCATTGCACATCCTACCACCGGCCATTTATGTCACGCTGTAAAAGATTACTTCTTGGGTTTGCTTGATGTATTCTGGTAATTGACCATGTCCGTCTGAAGAAACTGAAGGGTCTTTCTTCCGCACTCTCAACGACCATCCTTGACAGCGAGGATTCGCCGATCAACCCCGCAGCTTTACTACGATCCCCAATGTCTGATCCGGAGATTGCACAGCTCCGACGCGAAATCGAAGAGCTCACGCGCGCGAGAGAGGCGGCAGAGGCACGAGAGAAACAAGAGCGACGCGAGAGGGAGGCGGCAGAGGCACGAGAGAAACAAGAGCGACGCGAGAAGGAACAAGAGCGACGCGAGAGGGAGGCGGCAGAGGCACGAGAGAAACAAGAGCGACGCGAGAAGGAACAAGAGCGACGCGAGAAGGAGCAGCTCAGACACGAAAACCAACCGACTACGCTGGATAAATACCTACGGAACTGCCACACCCTCCTCTATAAAATCTTCAAGCTCGCCGACAAGTCTATATTTTCTACGGGATTTATAAAAGTCGACGGCAAGTTCTACCCGAAATAGCTTCGTCCTTGGACCCAGTTTGCCGACACTCTCCGCCAACAACAATTTGACGTCATCGTGAACGCCTATGGAGGTGAGCGACTCTTCCACCAAGAAAGCACAACCCGAGATATAGGAAGCACCAATTCCCATAAACTGGCGGGCAACGAGAACGCGGTCGCTTCTTTTAAAAAGGTCGCCGTCGAGGATCCTATCTTTACTATTCTCCGGCATTTAGGTGGCTAAGAAGCTATACGTACGAAATACGGATACAGCCGGCTACGGTTTAGCGACAACTATCGCGAAATCACGCACGCGAGCGGCGGAACCCCACTACCGAACGAAGACCTAGATACCGAAGAGCCAGAGCGGCGGAGGGCCGGACCGAACAAACGAGCAGCATCCGAGCTAAGAAGGAAGCCTCGATTAATAAACCCGGATAGAGCCGGGCTCCGAACGCGGCCCGGCGGGGACGAAAGCCTAGCGTTTATATATAACTATAAGGCCGCTTATAAAATTACGGCCAAGCATATGAGGCTGGCTATTACGAAAGAGACTTTATTTATAGAAGTCGTCGAACAAGTATATAGGACTATATCGAGGACGGGTACCGGGCGAGATCAATTTAAAGCCGAAGCACGGTTAGCCATAGCGCTTACCTAAATCTTTAACTATATAGTCACCTACGGGGTTACGTATAGTTATATAGCGGCGGGCGAGTCGCTGCTGCTACTCCACGTCGACCGGGCCGATCCATAGACGCTATTCTGCCACCCGTATATGCCTAGCGAAGATGTGGACGACGTATTATACGAAAACTAGGTAAACTAACGGATCTACACGGCCGTAGCGTAACTTAGCAGCTTTTATCTATTAAGTCTCTAATCGGATACGCTTTAAGGACCTTTTCTCGACGCCGCTCTAAAGAGAGCGAAGGCGGTCTTAAAGATATAAGTAAAGCCGTACGAGGATACCGCATAATTTTCCGTAAAGGAGACGGAGTCGTCGTAGGCGGCGTTATCGTCCCCTGTACGACGAGCCGACCTAAATTTTATATCCGACGAAAACCCTATTAATCGGAAAGTCGCCTTACGGCCGAAGCCGTCCTATAGGCCGTCGTCGTTATCTCGCCGGGATAACGAAGACGAGGACGAGGACGGGCTAAAAGATAATTTACCGCCGCTATAAATAAGGTCGGTAGAAAAACGGAAAGACGACCTATTATATAACAGCTCCGAAAAAGATAAAACGCGTTACTCGGCGCTTACGTAATAATATTACTCGTAAACGTACCTATTAAACTTTAAAAGGGGCCGGGCCCTCGATAATAACTGCCCGAATATACTCGCGTATCGTATCGCGGGAGATAACCTGCGGTACCCTATTACGGCCGACGAGTTTATATACTTAATTAATAAGTAATTATATAATAATCTATACCGAGGTTATTTAAGATTAGGTAAGTAAAGTAAAAAAGGTACGATAGGCGTATTATTTAAATTAGAACTTAGACTATACGGCTATACCTTTATCGGCAAAGGGACATTATCGAGTGGCCTTAAATAGCTATAACACGAATACCGGGTTTACGTACGATTAACGACGCTCGAGGGTTAAGTAATACCTATATACCTAGGCCTAATATACCTAAATTAAGGGTACGTACTACCGGGGGAGGAGGGTAATATATATAATACTTATATCGTAAGGCGGCGAGATAGTAACGGACGTAAGTATAAAGGCGACGAAGCTAGAGGTATAAAAGCGTCGCTTATCGGAGGCTATATAAGCGGTAGGGATAGACTACGGCGACCTACGCGATATTAACCTATTATAGAATATAAAGCGCCGGCGTATTATAATAATTAACTTTAATTAAACCGTCCTCCGGCTAACGCCTAAATACCGGCAGGTATTTACGGTTAAAACGAAAAGGAAGTATAATACGGATCGGCTTAAGGATTATTCTCTAAAACGTGGCCTACTCTATAATCGTTTATAGCCGGCGTAAATTACATAAAAGGAAACTTTAAAGTAAATACCGAGCTATAAATAAAAATATAAATTTAATACATTTTTATACCTTTATCACGTACGATATAAAATATAGAATATAAGTAGGCGCTAGTACTTTAAAGGCCGCGTGCTCTCTACCGTCGTCCCCTTCGCCGCCTAGCCCGTTACGCCAGGGCGATTATCAGTCGATGCTTTATCAACTATCTCCTAGGGGTGACCTGCTTCTATCATGGCTTCTTTAACCCGATGACTCGGATGGCACGCTGCGTTAACCCGGCTCCTCTAGGCGCATCGACAGTCAGGCATATTACGAAAGTCTGCAGGGATATACCGAAAGTGAATAGAGGTTCAAATCTTGTCCGCTTAAGGTCCTATATACCTTCATTCCCAATTAATACCCAGTCCTGCTCTGTTCGGTATTTCCTCGTACTCATCCTCTTTCCTATACTTACCTCTTTTTTGGTCCCCGATCTCCTTTCGCACTTCTCGGTAAGTCGTCTAGTAGAGCTATTGCGTTACCCTGCCACGAGTTATAACTAGAGTTCGTCCACCCTCTCCCGTCCTCGTCTATCTTCTATAAACGTCTCTTTAAAGAAAATGCAGTGCTACTAAATGTGGCGGCCCTAACTGTGTATTTTTAAGAAATGCGTCTAGTTGCTTCTTGTAGTCCCCTAAAGCAATATTCGTGTTAATCTGGTGTGCCTTGTGTAGGCTCTCGGAGGGATATGAGCATCTCCTTTAAGCTTCGGCAGATGCCATCGGAGTGGATTGGGGGGATATCATTGGAGAGTATCACAAAGACGGCGTGATACAGTCGCGCCAGTGAAAAGTACGCGTACGAAAATACTGACCTATATATACGTATTTTCGAGTCCTTCTGTCTTACCAGCTGCAGTACTTGAGAGTAATCCGTGTTCTAGCGCGCGGCTTTCGCCTTACTTCTATTGCGGATCAATGTGGAATTGGATCACGGCGATAGAAACAGCGCACGGGAGATAGTTGGATTTCCAGGTGGGAACCGAAGGGCTACACCAGCTGCAACGCTCCTGGCGCCCATGGGGCGTGATTTCAGATGCCAGTTTAGCTGCTGTTCTGAGACTAGAACTCATGTTAGCGAGAATAATTTCTGGCCCAGCTTGCCTCGGCGCGTATTGACGACGGTAAATTCTTGCGTAGTCCAGAGAGGCCGTGGAGTTGGCCCGCTAGTCGCGCTAGTGCGCCATTGCTACTCTTCCGACGCTTCACTCCAACAGTAGGGTCAACAGGTCTGCAGGCAACCATGAAGTCAAGACCGGAAACAGCGCGCGAGGATCTTCGAGCTCTCAACGGATGCAGCGAAAGGAGGACACGCTGCTGGATGATTCAGGTCCGAGGCGACAACCATACTGAAGGTTGACGTGCACAGCGACCGCGTCTGGTTTGTGACGAATCAGAAGTTTGTGTAGATCATGGACCTAGGAGTTGAGGTGCACCTGGCAAGGCAAGGCGTCGGGAGACTGCTCTGGGTGGACCTCGGTACCATAAGTCTTGCGGACAGGGACATGATGAAGAATACACTGAATAACTGATTATGTGGGCAGTGTACTGGCCTCAGAGATACACCTGGGAGCAGAAAGAGATTATCGATGCTGTAAACTTAGTCGGTGACTACTGGAGGGACTGGTGTAAACGAATCGCGGCCATAGGATTCCAAAGACATCATGTTAGTGTTCCACTTTTCGAGGGGAGTTACGATCGGAGAAGATCTCAGATATTATTCACTACGTTTGAAGTCTCAGTCTTGACAAGGGATAGATACAGATTTTGAATTTTCTCTAGCGCTCTACTACCTGTAGCTCGGCTCCTCTCGATCAGGGCATGCCAGCAGCAATATTTGCATATATACTGTCCGGATATTGCAGATTGTTTTGGCTCTGTCTAAGTGCACCGAGTGATAAATAGCTTGTTCGGATGAGGCTCTCCGTATCGTTCCGGTCCCCACTAGCCTCCCAGAACATGCTTCCTCCTAACCCCTTTGACTTCAAATAGTTTACCTTCGTCTTGACCATATCAGGCGTGTCGTAAGATATCAGCTGTTGGCTGGTATTGTCATGTGTGTATGTTGCCCCGGCGATGATATCGTTCCGTGGGTCCAGATGAGAATGGGGCAAGGCTTTGTAATCCCAGACGCCATCCTCCCAAGACCCCTTACCTACACCAGAATAAGGTTCTCCAGGGCCAAGGGTATTCTCGAATGCCCGGCCGTATAAGGGCATGCCGAGAATGATCTTCGGTCTCGGGACGCCGACCGCAAGGTAATCAGCACGCCCACCACAGCCACCAATCCGTCACACTGTACTGTCGTCGACGATGTAGTCCTTTCGATATAATCCGTCAGCTCCATGAACCGTGTCACCATCATCCGGTCCGTCGGACGGAGTGTATTGACCAAGCCGTTGCATCTCGTCTCGGTGATGCCATTACTGCAGTGTCAGTGATTGGTGGTTGCTCGGCATTCCGAACTGAGGAATGAAGCAAGGGAGACAGGGTGGCCTTTACAGGAAAGGTCCAACAAGGTACGCTGAGCATAGGGCTAACTTGAGGTCAGCTGGTCCCCAGCCCCACCCGGTGAGCCAATGACTGTTCGGCCTGCACGCCAAGTGGTTGTAGCGGTACAGGGCATCGTGCCACTGCGCGAGACCCTCTTCTGATTGTCTCGACGCCGCGTATCACTCAGTAGAAGTAGACAATGGGGTTTGCCAGTGACGTTCCTGGATGGCACGCCCTAGCATTGCACGGAGCTGAGGTGGATTGGCTACCACCCTGTGAAGGGTCGCACTGCGTGGATTTTAGATGTAAACCTATCTTTGTCCCATTTTCAGATTTCCTCCAGGCCATTGAATATAGGCTCAGGCCCATATATGCTTTATGTTCGTACCGGATAACCCTGACTGCCATGGACGAAGGCAATGTCAACAATGGGTGCTCCGTCTGGGGGATTGTATAAAACGGAGAGGCCTGTATCTGCTATTGGTGGATGGCCCGAAGTAATGGCGTCTACCGAGCATGAATCCATACGTCACGGTACAGTGAGAGAAATTGAGGGAGATTTTGCAACAGGGGTGATTGACGACAAAGAGTCAGATTGATGCAAGACTTGATCGCTTAATCGGCCGAGGAAGAAAAAAAACAACAACAAGCGCATTTTGAGTTTTGATGTACACGTAGGGTGGTGCCAGGAATAGGCCGCAGGGCCAAGCACGGAGCGTGGGATTGAAACAGAGGTATGCTTGGCTAGCGCTGTCGTGATTTGCAAGCAATCTGCAGCAGCTGAAAGCGACACGCACGCAGCCCCTGTATAGGACCGAAGCGAACGCCGGGTCTAGCCGCAGCGCAGGGCCGGAGGGAGGGATCCGAGATCTGTTCAATCAGAAGTTGTTCATTAATAAACGTGAGATAATAAGAGTACTGGTTCTCTGAATTGTGAATAGTTTCCAGCTGCCATCCCGTCTTTTCTTATTGACTGTTTGTTCCTGTTTGTGTTTGCTAGCCATGGCGTTTAGGATTACGTCCCGTCGCCTAGCGGCCCGGGTGACTGCGACTACTACTACTACCACTACTCCTGTCTCCAACCCCGCATCAACCGCCACGAAAGCCACTCGCGCCTATGCCACAGTTGGGGTCGAGACTCCGACATGGACCAAATCCACGCTGCCCATCCCGCCCACCGCGATCCGCAATACCATCGCAAAGCCGAGCCAGATCCTGCGCGCAGCAGTTGCCGCCACCAAGCCGAGAAATGACTGGACACGGGAGCAAATCACGGCCATCTACCACGAGCCGCTGATGGAATTGGTTCATCAAGCCGTAAGGTGCCACCAGTCATTGAGCAGACGCCCCTCGAACGAAAAGAAGGAGAGCGCTAGAACTTACTTGAAGATGTCTCGCAGAGCACAATCCACCGCCTGTTCCACGACCCCGCCGAGGTCCAATTGTGCACCCTGATGAACATCAAGACGGGCGGCTGCACCGAGGACTGTAAGTACTGCGCCCAGTCGACGCGCTACTAAAAGGGCACGGGGTTGTAGGCCAAGAAGGTCGAGAGTGTCGAGTCGGTGCTGGAGGCGGCGCGCATCGCCCGCGAGAACGGTAGCACGCGCTTCTGTATGGGCGCGGCGTGGCGCGACATGCGGGGTCGTAAGAATAGCCTGCAGAACATCGCCGCCATGATCCGCGGGGTGCGCGAGCTAGGTATGGAGGCCTGCGTGACGCTGGGCATGATTGACGCGCACTAGGCTCGCGAGCTGAAAGAGGCCGGGCTGACGGCCTATAACCACAACGTCGACACGAGCCGCGAGTTCTACCCGTCCGTTATCTCGACGCGCACCTACGACGAGCGGCTGCAGACGCTGGGCTACGTGCGCGACGCCGGCATCAACGTGTGCTTAGGCGGCATCCTGGGCCTGGGCGAGGAGACGACGGACCGCGTTGGGCTGCTGTACACAGTCTCGACGCTGCCAGCGCACCCAGAGAGCTTCCCGGTCAATGCGCTGGTGCCTATTAAGGGTACGCCGCTGGGCGACCGGGAGCCGCTCGCGTTTACGGAGATGCTGCGGATGGTGGCGACGGCGCGCGTGCTGATGCCCGAGACTATTATCCGCATCGCCGCGGGCCGCAAGACCATGTCGGAAGAGAAGCAGGCCCTGTGTTTCATGGCGGGGGCCAATGCCATCTTCACGGGCGAGAAGATGCTGACGACAGAGTGCAACGGGTATGACGAGAACAAGGCCATGTTTGAGCGATGGGGCCTGGAGCCGATGAAGAGCTTTCAAAAGTCGCCGAAGCCCGATGCGTAGGCATTGCTGTAGCTAACATTGCATGCACTGATACTGATCCTAGCTGAGCTCGAATAGAAAGTCAGGTATAGAATAAACGTCTTGGGCAATGGTCCGCTTGATTGAAGTTTGCGTATTCCTACAATACTGTAGGCGATCTCTGAAGATTTGCCCAAATACCTACCTAGGTTACCAACTCATGCCGTATTAGCAATAATCTCATTCCTGGCTCCATTGATTGACACACGACAGGCAACTTGAGGCACATGCTAATGATGCCGTTCGTCTTGGCGGGGTTCGGAAGATTGGCACAGCGATCCCTCGATGCCCGCTTCAGGCTAACAGGCAGGAAGACCATCAAGTGGCTCAGCATGAAACCCCTCAACCGCGACAGCCGAATCTCTGGGAAGCCGGGAGAAGAAATAGAGTAACAAAAGCGCAAATAAAGAACGGACTCTTGCCATTTGCTTGACTTTCTATCTCGACTTTGAGGTCGTCGAAACAAAGACAAGTCCAAAACACTGATCCCAACTTAACTAACATGGGATGGATTCTTATCTGGTGGCTGATCAGATCAGTGGTACGGTAACTTATCCCGCGATGGAATTGACTCAAAGAGAGAAGGTGAGCCTCATTGTCTGGTAGCTCTTGATTACCGAAATACCTGCTCAACCATCTACAGAGCTTCGATGCCTCGTCCTCAACGCTGCCTACCGCCGGAAATATGAAATTGTACAATTGCAGTATCCTTTATGAATATGCTCAGAACTTCCACTCGTTCATCTACTTCACCATGAGCTCTGCAGAAATTACGGTACTTCGCTTCATGACACTAGTACAGCTCTCTGCCCGCTTAGTGTTAAACTCGATACCCTCTTTCCCAGCGCAGCGTCGATAATGGTCAGTCGGTTTGATACCCGGGTTACTGTCTATTGTGTCCGATCCGGCTAACTTCTCTACCCATTCAACGAATGGCAGCAAGACTAGTCGCCTCTGTTCCCTACGGAAGCGCTGGATGACGGGGACCAAGTCTGCCCATGTGGTTGCTGAAGGATGGACTCCATTGTAGTGTCCATGGATGCTGTTGGGGCTTGCAAACTGAGTGATTCCTGTAATATCAAGGATGAATGTGGCCACGCGCTCAGGGGGAAGCCACTTAATGCTGTCAAGGCTACCGAGATCGGAGGGCAGCGCACCTAGGAATATACTACTCGCAATGAGGCTTGCTATTAGTTCTTGGCGCTTCCAAAGTCCGTGATGGCTTTCTGCTCTCGGAAGACACGCTTGTGCAGGCCGTCGCATTTTTCTTGTACATACCTCCTGTCTGCCTCGTCCTCAACACTTTTGTGTCGATTAACGTGGCGAATCCATTCGATTAACGTTCGTGATTTGAAGGGCGAGCAGATCGGACACGGTCGTACATGCTCGATGCCTATATGGAATTATAATTAAATATTGATGCAAGTAGCCTCACCTTAGGGGTCCCGTAATGCTCACGCAAGGGAGCTTGCTTCTCGACCGGCTGGAACTGGCATCCCTCATAGGGGCAATGGTAGCCCTGTCCATCTCTATGTTTCTCCAGTGCGAGGCCGGTATGATCGCCATCCATAAGAATTGCATCGTCTGCCCTGGAGTGAGAAAGGTGCTATTCGAAACGTTGTGCGATACAGAGGTTCAGTTTCCAGTCGTTATCTTTTTTTTTTTTTTTTTAAATCAAGTTTATTATCCGTATGCAGCTATCTAGCTATAACAGACATTATAATAAACCTAACCCTAATAAGGGCTTACTCCTTTTAAATAAAGAGAGTCCAAATCCAGAAATTCTATCGCTTAACTTACTATCTATATATAACCTCTTCGATAAACTTAATAAAAGGGAAGCTTTATTTCCTATAAAAACGAGAACAGAGCTTCCCTTCTACGTATAATAATAAAAAGAACGTTAATTATAAAAGGGAGCCCTATAAGCTGCCTTTATAATTATATTCGCTATCTATTAAAGTACCGATAATAAAGTAGGAGATATATTATCGTTTACCTCGTTCTACCGTAATACCTATAGACGTCTAAGTCGGTTTTCCTTATAAAATGTAAATAAGTTATTATATATCTTATACCTATATATAATTAAATATATATAGATATAATACTCCGAAAGAATCTAAAGTAATCGAAAAGCTTTATTACAAACTTCGACGGCTTTCTAATTAATAATCGGTATTATTTCCTTAAGCCGTAAACGCGCCGGCTATAATCTTTATTCTATTTTTCGAGGTCCTATAATTACTTCTATCTTTCTTTTACCTTTTAATAGATCTAGCTCTTTAGCTAGTTAAAGGATATAAATTAATCTTACCGACCGTATTATAAAAAGGGCTTTTAAAGCTTTTTCTTCATTAGTTTATCGGTAATCTCGTTACCCTGGATTTTATAATACGCCGGGTACTAATAGAGTTGGATAAGATATTAAAGAGATTCTATAATATTATTTATTTATTTAATTAAATAATTAATTCTTTATATTTAACGGAACGCGACTTAATTATCGATAAAGATATAATAAGGAGTATTTTATAATCGGGTAATTCGTAAGGCTTTATATATATATATAAACTTTACGTTTATAATCCGGAAGCTTAAATTTAAATTTTAAAAGTAATATTTAATTACTCTTATATATAGAGTAAAGGAATAAAGGCCCGTTATAAACCTCGTTAAATTCCCTCGGGTATCGAAAGAGCTATCCGTATAAATAATAACTATATATTACGGGATTATTCGGAGGAGTTCCCGATATCTCTTCGATACCTCCTCTTTCCTTACGTTAAGGATAACCGGGTATAGGGGTAGGCTATATTATAGCGGGAACTAAAATTGGTCTATTCTCTCTATATTATATAATTTCGAAAGACTCTTTAATAAAATAATAAGGGATTGAAGTTATATAGAGTAGGATATTAAAAGTTAAGAAAGGCCGTGGTTATAGTTCCCTAAAGCGGGTTAATTTCGTGGTCCGTTAATAAAAGCTTATTTGACGAGGTGGTTATAAGGTAATTTAATAAAGTAAAGTGTATATTAATATACGAGCTTTATATGCCTGTATTCCGGCGGGAGGAGGGCAGCTTCGACCTCTAGTGCTTTAGTCGGTAACCTGGGGAACGTTCCCGTGATCGTGGCTAGTGCTTGGTTTTGGAGCTTCTGGTACTGCGCCGGAAGGCGGGCGCTACATATTCGCTTCCCGTGGCGCCTTCTGTAGGAAAGTGGAAAAGGCGCTTGGGGTACATGAAGCCTCACCGGCAAGTCGCTCGCACATGGTTCTTCTTTCCCAATTGGCACAAAGGTTCGGATGATGCAATCGTGATTACAAGAATTAAACGGGTTTGGGCCGAATCTTGGGTTGTCCCAAGACGACAGCGGCGCCTTCTGTACGCCACGCCACGGCTCGGTATTGGGTGTTCCGAGAAAGCCCATGGGGTTCAGAAAAAGGAAAGATTTGGGCTCTTTTCTTTTTCTGTATTTGGACGACCCGCATCTCATCCAATATACTGTTCGACTAGCCCAGAAAGCATCGTAAGAATCAAAGATTGATGTCAAACTCAATGCAACCTATCCAAGATGGCCATCGAAGGCACCCAGTGGGCCAATGGGGGCAATAACAGCGCATTTGCCAGCTTCGCCCAAGGTGCTCAACCCGGTGTTCCTACATTCACAGATAACGAGATTAAGGACACGTCCGATAAGAAGTTAAAAGACTTAAGGAAGTCCATGAACGACCTGGAGCTGTACGATAGCTGGCAACCTAACGGTAAGTCGAGACATGCCGCAAAAGATAATACTCGGGCTCGTACTAACAGTCTACGACTCACACATCAAACTTACTACGGGGCGCATTTACGCAATAGCTTTCCATCCGATTAAGGAGAAGCCTCTCATTTTCGCTGGTAACAAGAAGGGCATTATAGGCGTATTCGATACGTCTCAGAAGCCAGATTAGGATAACGATAATAAGGATGCGGAGATCCCCTTACCCAAGGTCTCTGCTTTTAAGATGTACACAGCCACCATCTCCTCCATAATAACCCCACAATGCGACCACAACTCCGTCATTTCGGCCTCCTACGGCTCCACAATACGCTGTCTGGACCTGCCCACCCAGGTAAGCAGCCAGCTATAGCAGCCCGAGGATAAGAATGAGGACCTCAAGATCACCTACGTCGACATAGCGCCTAAGCAGAAGGACGTGCTCGTCTTCTCCACCATATTCAGCTCCCTAGGTCGCGTCGACCGGCGCGCCAGCAACAAGGGCAAGGCCGACATCTAGGGCCTGACGGACAACAAGATCGGCGGCTTCTCGCTAAACCCGCTGATCCCACACCTAGTCGCGACAGCGTCCCTCAACCGCACCCTCAAGATCTGGGACCTATGCATAATCAAGGGCACGGGCGACAAGCGGCACCCGGCCATACTGGGCGAGCACCAATCCCGCCTATCGGTGTCGCACGTGTCGTAGGGCTAGGGCGGCCATATCGCGACGTAGTCGTACGACGATACCATCAAGATCTACGACATATCGGACGCGATAATATGGAAGCCCGGCCGCGACCTCGGGGCCGACGTCATAGAGCCCATGCAGTCGGTCCGCCATAATAACCAGACCGGCCGCTGGGTAACCATCCTCAAGCCCAAGTGGCAAGGCAACCCGGGCGACGGAGTCCAGAAGTTTACGATCGCCAACATAAACCGGTTCGTCGATGTATATGATAGCGAGGGCAAGCAGCTGGCCCAGATATCGAGAGCAGATCCTTGCAGCAGACCCAAAAGCTCACGGGCTGCTTGTCGCAGGTAAAAGCCCTGCGAGAGCGGGTTCGTACCTGTAACCGGCGCCGATCCCGTGGGCAACAACTTTTTCGACCAGGTATAAGGTTCGAGACAAGGAGTATTAGAGTGAATAGAGCCGTTCGCAAGTATAACTACCCTATAGCGCGGATTCTGTTACCTTACTAGCCCCACGTATCGACACCGTAGCACCCTCCTAAAGGTATCGGCTATCCGACTATAATATTACTGGTATATGTAGCGCTACCCCTATTGCGGGGTTATACTACGGTATACGTACGGTTACCCCCGTGCGCGGCAGTCGGTTCTAGAGGATTAAAGCGACCTATAGATAGATACTATACGGCATCTAAGATGGCTGCTAACTAGGTTTCGAAATATAAGGAGTAATAGTTTACACCCCGTATTAAAGAGCAATTGGCATTGGGGGCACATACTACCGCAGCTGAGATATTTACCAATAGTCAAGTCATGGCGTCATTTCCCACACAAAACAACCCGGGCTATGGCTTATTCGGTCTTAGGCCAGACCTGGGGTGGGTGATCGTCGGGCGCTTAGTAACAACTAATGCAGGCGTAGTAATCACTATAACACTTATAACGGATAGCGATAATATCGCGCTCGGAATGCCAATAGGAGCACTGCGTAAGAGGGCCGACCGAAATTCTATAAACGTTAGGGCCGGTGGTATTAGGCGTAAGGACACCGGATTAAGCCATATTTCTAAAGAAGAGCAATAAGCTAGGAAAAAGCAGAAAACGGTTATGTTAGCATCCCCGATAGTTAAGATAGGAAACAGTTAAGTATTAAGAATCTAGGTCAATAGGGTAGGGGCTTAGGGGGTTTAATTTTGCTTAGAAACATCTACGGTAGAACTCTAGAACTTACGGGGAAAAGCAATTATATTCGCCCGACGATCGTAGAAGCTGGCCCGAGCGCTAACTGCACGACCAGGCTAGCCAGGGTATAGAAACAAGGGTTCGTTCGTCTAATAGACTCAGATATAAATTACGATAACTCGTCCTATCTACGAGATAACAGCTAGTCTTATCCGTAAGGGGGACGAGACGCTGCCCAATTTACGCATTAATTATAAGTAGAAAGAGTCTTATTTAGCCATATTACTTTCTTGGCTTAACGCTGAAATAAATACTGGATTACCGCTAAACTCTACCTCTCACCAGTAACGTACTAATAGCATAAAACGAGCTTGGTAACGGCTTAACGTACCGTCGCCAAGCAACGATAATATCGACTTTAATTATAGATTATTCAAGGGGGCCATTACTGCTGTTTCTTTTATTATAGAAAGCCTACCTTTCCTTAAAATCGCAAAATATTCGTAAATCCTTTCTTAATTAATTTAGGTAATCCTTAAACAATTCAAATTATATAATAATAGCACGACGAAATAGTTAAAATCACTTCTTGTATCGCGGCGGCACTAATCGTTAATAACGTCGCTATCGCCTACCCTAGCGAGGATACTAACACTAAGCAATTTAAGCGCGAAGCGGCGTCGTATAGCCATACACATTAGCACATAATTCGAACCACGAGCAGCTACGCCAACTCTCCCCCAGTGCTCGTCCGCCAATAACGCGCTATCGCTCGTCAATTTAAGACTGCGCGGTAACTTCGCGAAAAGCGCAGTATCCCCTACGGCTATCTATTCTCTCTAAAGAGACGCGACGAGGCCGATCTTAAGAAATAGGTAATCGAGTCGCACAAGGTGGATACCAAGTACAACCCCTCGACATCGCCGGATATTATATTTGCCGGCAATACATCTTACGCCTTGGTCGAAGAGACGACTATTAAGCCTTATTTCGTCTTAAGTAAATTAATGCGCACTAACGTAACCGAAAGCCGGACGGGCATACCACTGCACCTCGACATTTAATTCGTTAATATTACCGACCGTGCCCCCGTAAAAGACATAGTTATCGACGTATGGCATTCGAACGCGACCGGCGTGTGCTCGGGCGTGTCCGCTACCGGGCAAGGCGGGCTAGACAGTAACTTCTGTCGCGGAGTCCAGATCACGGACGCGGACGGCGTGGTGCAATTCGATACCGTCTTCCCAGGCCATTACGCCGGGCGCGCGAACCACATCCATATCCTCAGCACCAAAGACGCCACGATGCTGTCCGGCTCCCACGCGTACGCGGGCGGCGTCGCGACGCACATCGGCCAGCTGTTCTTCGACCGCGACTTGGTCACCGCGGTCGAGGCTCGGGCGCCCTACCACAGCAACGGCCAGCCGTTCGTCGACCTGCTGGAGGACGGCGTCGCGCAGGCCGCCGCGACGGCCGACTCGGACGTGCTAATGGACTGGTAGATACTGGGCGGCACGCCAATTAAGTCTGCCCTAGCGATAAATTCCACGACGGCGTCAGGTATTACTAAAGGATAGGTACTCGCGCTATTGGTTCCTATTCTGAGCGGGTCTGCATTTAATATGATACTATTCTAAAATAGCTTAATATTAGTCTCTTAGCTGTTTCTTAGCTATTGGGTACATATAATTACTTAGTATATCGATAGCAAGATGACCTAATAATTAACTTAAAGCCGTTAGCAAGACTAGCGCGGCGGCCTATTCCTTTAAGGGCGTCTTCTAGGACCCGTATACTAGCTCATGTCTTTTTAATATATTACATTCGATAGATTAAGTATATAATAGAGTATTGTCCCCGTTGGAGTAAAGTGGATCAAAGACTTGCCAATGCCGTAGTCCACCTGTTTATAGGCTGTCTTAGTCGAGCTGTAGATAGGGCTAACACTTGAAACAAATTATAACCTTTGCCCAATTCGGTGCTGGTCGCGAACCGGCATAAAAGGGGGTTAAGAAGCATTAGCAAGGCTTACTTTTTAATACGCCCCGCTAAGCTATACGCCCTTGAGTCTATCGTTACATAGTAACTAAATATAAGATCTTATATGGCGATTCTACCTCGACGCTCTTAGGCGGTAAATTTAAACGAAAGTAGTATTCCTTTTAAGGTAATGGCAATATATTTATTCCGGGCGTTTAATTACGGCATCGTATAATTAATTAATTTAACTATAGTATTAGGGCGCGGGTTATAATTGTAGATTCGGATACTAATTAAGTAGAGAGTAGCATGGGAATAACGACAGGCCTTCGCTACGTAATAAGCTATATACGCCTTAGGCCCTTACCGCCGGTCCTTATAATCGGCGACGGCGGCGATTTCCTCTGCTCTTATCGTGTAACATTAGGCCAGCCTCGAAGAACCAGACGATATCCGACTATAGTTCTAATGATAATATAGCATCCCCCTTAGATATTTAAATAACCTATTACCATTCTAGGCTCTATCTCCTAGCCTGGCGCCAGGCTCTGCTCTCGATGGATATAACCCGCCCAACCCGTGCCTCGGGTTTCTTGCCGGAAGGTGATCGAATTAAGGACCTCGCGAACTTCACCAGGTATAGCAAATTACGAAAACAGGCTGCCGGGGGTATTACCTCTTTCCTTCTATCCGCCCGTACTAGAAATGAGCCCTATCTATTTCTTACCGGAGGCTCGATACGGGTGGATAGAGAGTTAATACTATAGATCGATTTAGTTCCATCTTTATCTCTCGGGGTTCAAGGACAAACAGGGGGGCTAAAGAACAGATATATAACCATTTCCGTCTTCCTTCTACTTCAGGTCGATAAGGGTACAATTGGATACTACGGTAGTACGGACTAGAATGGTTATTTGGCCTCCTAATATCCTTTCTACATACTATTTGATAGGAATTAAAGAGGCCTGAAAGTGCCTCGTGTAAATTAATAAGTACGCCACGGCTAATAATAGAATATAATAATATCGGCGCTATTATTCGCTAATTTTATTCCTTTAAACCGGTAACGCTATTAGCAACTCTATATCTTAAAGTCTATATCTGCCCTACCGCAGCTTAACTAATTTAAACTATATAATTAAAAAGAATACCGCTTTATAAATTAAACTACGTCTAAATCGCGTCCGTATTATATTATATCGGTCTCTTATTAACGACTATACCTTAAAGTACGAGGCTATTAAGGCAGGAAATCGCTTTAGGTAATATAATTAAAAACGGATATAAATAATTAAGTTATAATATTAATAGGTACGAACTAGAAAAACTACATTAAGGCTTTCGGGTATAATAAGTATATACTATTATTTAAGAACCTGGGAGAATAATTAAATACGTTTCGGCTACTTGTTATAAACGGGACCGGACTAGCCTAAAGTAAAGAGTAATAGAAGCTACTATACTAAAGGACTACATACGCATTAGGAGCGGTAGAATGCGAGTCGTCACAAGCGGACAGCGAGAACGTCTCACACATCCATAATGTACATACCGTACTCTCAAGGAAGCCGTAATAAAGGATTTGACAAGCGTCACCATAATAACCGCGAAAGCGCACTTGGCGATTTCGGGTGTAGAACGAGGGCGATGAGTTTGATTACCTCGAACCGGACACAACCCTGCGTCTAGGTTTTATAATCGGCGTAAAGTATACCTAGCGTAAGGTATTACCGGCGTGCGTACCAGCTTATAATCGACCCTTTAAATTAATTAAACCATTTTACGCACTCGGTAACGTAATTACCACGCTTTATAACTAGACGTTTATACTATATCTCTATTTAGGTTACGTAGGCATAATTAGGGATGCTTTAGAGAAGGTAGAGGTCGAGGCAATTTAGACTCCGGGAATCTATTATAAAGTTAGTTAGCATTAGCGGCCGTTACCTTAGCGCTAGCTTAGAAAGCGTTAAATCGAAATCGGCTCCCTTAATTTATTACCTATTAACGGCTATTATAATTTTAAAAAGGTCGAATTACTCGGCTCCTCTTATTCTTTTAGCGTTAGAATTTTAAATTTATATCTTCCGATTCTCGTAAGGAGCCCTTATTAAGGCGCCGCTTGGTATAAGGTCTTTCCTAACAATATATTACGTAATTATATATAGATAAATAAATAGATATAAATTCCTTTAGGTCTTTAGGTATAGAACTAAAGGAGCAGCTATTACGCCCCGACGCCGTATGGGCCAGGGAGTCTCTAATTACGTGGATGGCTTTGTCTTACGCTAGTTTGCGCATAAGCGTATGCAAGGAAACCACCTCTTCCTTTCGCACCTGCCCTGCCTCAACACACCAACCGGCAATTGCACATACTACCACCGGCCACTTATGTCACACTGTAGAAAGTGTTGCTTCCTGGGTTTTCTTTTTGATGTATTTTGGTAAATTGACCATGTCCGTCTAATGAAACTAGAAGGCCTTCCTTCCGCGCTCTCCCATCTCATGAAACTTGAGCTTTCATGATCCTGCACAGGCCGTAACTGTACGCAGTGAATATCTCCTTACCATTGGCCCCCGCCAGAAACGTAAACCAGTAGTCCGTTTTAGTCCGGTCTATAGCGTGGAAGTAGCTGTTCCTAGCCTCCTTGCAAGCCGTCTCCGTATCCCGGCTCGGATCCCTTTTATATCGTCGGAAGGCTCGATAATAACGCATCCGCTGGACGGTCAGGTCTGGGCACCACCAGGCTTTGGATCTGTCGCATGGTCGCTTCACTAGGATCGATCCATTTGTGGCTTCTTCGATGGCCTGTTGGAGCGATAATGCAGACATGATTGCCGGGTTGAGGTCGTTTGCATATCTCTTCCCTTTCGCATCATTTTGAGGACATCGTTATCCGGAACGGTAAAATGGAATGCCAAGTGGAGGATTCCTTAGAGTTTCGCCAAGTCCACGATTGGCAGTTCCGTCATATGGACCTTGGCAGCTCCAAGTGGGACGAGGCGGTACTCATTCACGCCACTGGTACATATGACGTTAGTGGGCACGCTGCCAGGGGTCGTGCTACCGTTTAACTCTGACAGTAAAGGCCAGTCGATCTCGCAGCCGCGTACACTAATACACGCGGGCGCGTTGAGGTAATTAAACACTGATCCTCCCGTTCCTACGCCATTTTCTATCAAGGGCCTATATGACAAAGTTGACGGATCGATTGCCACGTTCCAGGGAAGACTGTTGCGAATCTCGTAATCCTTGGATTGAGGGGGCCTTGGTTGTTGCGTGGGTACGCTCGCGAGGGGTGACATATCAAAACCAACATCCAGTGCATATAGCACGTTACCCACATATATTGATACGGCCTTGTTCTCTCGCTCCTCTATCCGTATATCAGCACCGATAGTGACGGCCACGGTCGCTTGTCCTGAAGCCAGGGGTATCTTGTGCAGTCCTGTACAGCTATCGGGCGAGAGGGTCGAGACCGAACTTCCATTGATTGTGATGGAAGACCTATCCGGTACGTACCAGGCAGGAACACGGATGTATAAGTCCACAGCTTGGCTAGCTTCGATAGTATAGTTCAGGAAATTATGGAATGGGTAGCCAGTCTCGCACTTGACCGATACTGGTTTGTTGCCTAAAGACGTCGATATGGTACTGGGAGCAAGGAGTGAATGAACAAGCCCTGTTTCACCAATTTTAGACCACGAACGAGCGACGAACTTGGCCCATCCTTGTGGAGAATTGACAGTGCAGCAGGCCTTTTGAGGCTCCAAGCCCCATATAGTGGCATTACCAGCACGGGCTGAGCTGAATACGTCTTTTCCAAGGCCCTCTATGCCCCAAGGTCCATTGGGTTGGTCTGTGTACTGGTGCGCCCAGTAGTCCGTGGTAAACATAACGGGGAGAGCATTGAAGTAGACCCGTTCTGCAAGATCTGCGTAGTTGTTTTCCCCCAGAGCTTGGTATAGGTATGCAAGAGAGTAGCCTGTCTCAACGGCAGTGCATAGCTCACTGCCCTTGAAAGGGTGGAGGTCTTGCGTATAATCGTCCGCGAGAATAGACCCGGAGGGAGATGAATGGTACTTGAATGTCCAATCCACGGCATTCCTTGCAGTCTGTACCAAGGTCTCGTTGTGAGTGAAGCGACGGACAACGGCAAATGTCTTGAGGCCTAGCACAAGACGCCACATGTCAGAACGCCCCTCGCAACGACATCTTTGCAACAAATGTGGTACTCACCTTGGGCAATGTTGACACCGTGGATGAAGGGGTAGAGGGGATTTGATTTGTTAGGTGTCTCTACCACCTTCTGATAGACTTCCTCGGTGTACCACGCATCCCAGTTAAAGGGGGTTAGTCCATGAAGCATTTCCATGTTCTGCCAGATGATCTTGTCCTGGTCTGAAGGGTGATTGTCCAACAACCACTGCGTTATAATGATGAAGTCGGCGTACCGCACCTGGCCCCAACTGCAGTTCACATTGCCGGGGCATCGCGTATAACCAAGACCGTCATCGAGAAGCATACTGTTGGTGAGGCTCATGAACTTACGCAAAGCGTCGACGATCTGAGGCACCCAGCCAGTATCGGCTTCTGCCAACTGGGTGAGGCCAAGCAGAAAGGGCGTGCGGCCCCAGAAGTTCCGTTGTCCTTTGACCTCTGGGCCAAACCAACCGTCATCGCTCTGCAGACCAAGGATGATTCTGGCAGCTTGGTGCACCTGCTGTTTGAGCCTTTCATTGCCAAGGGTGTAGGCAAGTGGTACTATACCGTTGAACCAGTAAGGTAGTGCTTCATTGAGTGAGCTATAATCATGACCTTTTCCAGACCCAGGTGGATAGAGCCAGGTCGAGTCTTTAACGATGCTGTAGAAATCCCATAGATGACCAGGTAGACCATCGGCGCTAGCCTGTAGCTCACGTTGCAACCAGCCGGTTGGCTTGATGGAGCCGAGCGATAAGGGAGTAAATAGCATTGGGATGACTAAAAGTTCAAAATTAGATGAATTATAACAACTCGAGGAAGAGGTAACCTTACGTGCACCCTCGCTCTCCAGAGCTCCAACCGATGCTGCCGCTACCATAATGACGAGATGCATCAAAGCCATATAGCTTATTGCAGTGAGATGGGGAAAATAACGTCAAGGAGGTAGGAAGAAGGGAATAGTCTTCCAGCCGCTATCACAATTTGAAGTGATGGAGGTGAAAAGAACAGTTCGCATCAAACCTCGGCTAAGCTTACGTACCTACCTGCCCTTACCGCTACTTCTATCTACCAGTAATACACGTCGTGGGGGCACACGAATTATAAACTGCATGCTTCTTAGCCGCAAAGCAACGCTATCTCCCACATCAGAATAGTCTCGTGACTCGCGAGCCCTCCAACCCTTCCGAGCGGGGTCCCAAGCTCTCTTAGTGACACCCAGCCACATCACACCATCAGCTAGTTAGAGAAGATCTTGTGCTGCGCAAGGATATGGATATTGTCACGGTGATAGGGTTCCGAGGACGAATGCGGGTTGGATTGACTCTACGGACGAATATTCTGGGCTAAGGAGGAAAGAGAAAACCAGGGCGATTCGGAAAAGCGCAGCATCTCCAGTACTACGATGTGGATATAAGAGGGAAATGCAGCTTGGCCTTTGTTTAGGCGGGGTGTTAGTCCGAATTGGCGTGGGGTCGCGCGCTTCTCGCTCCCTGATTGGTAAGGATGAAATCCGACCCGCATGGCAGCGAGCAACAGGTGCGGGGACAAGCCCCCGACTTGGTCCAATACAATCCCTAGGCGACCGTCACTTCCGCATAATTAGTAAGAGAGAAGGCAACATACACACTTCAGTCCTTCTTGAATGTGTCGAATACTCGATGAACCCCGAAGCACACCGGACACGGGCGCTGTGAGGCCAATGAGGACACCGTCCAAAACCAAGACCAGCGTAATAGACTTGCCATGACCGACCTCCACGCATCATCGCACGACAGATGCACCTTACCGACGATTCTCCGCCCAACAGCCGACCAGCACTACATGACCCATAAAGAAAATAATCGACGAGGATACAAAAGGCCGGCGTATTGACTAAGAAATGAAGCACCAGCGGTCGGCACATATAATGTCAGAAATGCGATTCCGCGCCAAAGAGCCGTCATGTCTGCGAATGGCCCAATTCACTCCAACACTCACTGTTGCAAACCTTATACCTGATCGAAAAGCGTGTCGCCCAAGGGATCGGTGTTGGTGACGGTGTACTTCACCGGCTCAAAACTCGGGGAGCCAGTACGAACGGCAATACTGTAGGAGCAGCTGCGGGGGGGTTGGCGGCTTCAATATAATCGGGCTCGGGATCACTGCTCCAGGGTGGCGCAAAAGAGTCGTGGAGTTGCGAATGGCAAAGACCTGTACGAGACTGAAGTTATGTACGAATTTGAAGCTGGGACGCATCGAACAGCGCAGTCAACCAGGAGTTATGGGTTCATCAACGGCGGGGAAATTCTTGACCCCAGCTCTCTGTGTGCGATCGACCTATTACCCCGCTACGTAGGTTCATTTCACGTCTGGGTCCAAAATACTTATTCAACTTATCGTCGGTATCCGTGCCATGGCTGCTATTACTTGTCCCACATATGTTCTATTGAGCCAGATTGGAACCTTAGAGTATCCATCCTCCACCCCTTCCACTGCGCAAGTTTCAGTGTGATTATGCCATTACCTACATCACTGCCACGCGACGTCGACGGCTGTCCGCAATCCACCATGTTGTTCTCAAGAGGGGGCGGCCCGGACTTGTTAGATCTGAGAGGAGTAGATTGTTATGGAACCTGTATTCGGGACCTGTTCTAATACGGCATAGTTTCCCAGTCAATTCGCCCAGCGCTCCGACGATTGCGACAATGAACATAACCCAAGTAACACGAGCATTTACCTCTCTTCGCCTGGCCAGCACGATTACGTCAGCCACGATGCCCACACTATTATACAGCCGCTCTCTACACAAGACCAGCTTGGCACTACGACAGAGGACCCCTTGATCCCTACCAACGCCAGGACATGCGAAGTTTACGGTGATGGCCGAGCAACTTGGCTCCACCTTCTTCATACGGCACAAGAACTGCCAGCCGCCCGCTTTCCTCCTGATCTCAACAATCCGGCTATCGTTCTGGTGAACGTACCTTCACTACCAGCCGAGCTGCCGAAGGCAAGACACATTCAGGGTCAGGCTGAGTGGCAGACGCCAGAACTTCTCGCAGACGATGACAACAGGAACGAAAGAATATCACGCACGTTCGAATCGAAGTTTCCTCTCGGATACGATGCGCCTCTAACGTGCCTGCTGTCAGACCAGCCTCGGATCCCGGTGTCCAAAGAATATCCACTACTGTTCCTGTCGTACTGTTATATCCTTACAGCGACTCAGCTGCAATTACAAAAGAGACCAGTCAGATATACCAAGCACTTTCTACGGACAGTCCCTCCTTCTCGCACGCCAAAGACCGGCATAGTCATCTCGCTCCCGTTTGCATCGCGTAAACTCATACGATGGCTTTCCGCTCTCTTGAATACTGGTACTATGGGGTGGGGTTCAAAAGGGCCATCCCCAGCCTGGCAGCTTTACTTGACGGAAGACGCGGATATCACACTGGTGACCAGCCATGTGATCGACTACGACCCAGAAGAGAGACCTCCGTCCGCCGATGAGGCCTTCGAGCTGCTGGGAGAGCTATGCGGCTTACTAGGAGTAGGGCAAGGACCAGCCCCTAGACAGAACATGGCGCAGCTCTTAAACCCGTGCTCGGCTTCGTTCGCCTCAGCTCTGCTCATCCCGTTCTACCGATCATCTGGTTTTGCGCCTCGTCTATGCTTCCCGTCTCTTGTTGGTTTAGGGCCAAAGCCAGTAGATCTCGATGCGATTCGGTCACATGCCCAGGATTTGAAATACTACATGTCACTTGCCCTATCCCCTCAACTTGGCTCAGCTCTCTGGAGTATTTTTTGGCAACCGGATGTTGAGTGTAATCTCGTCAGTCCATGGCTCTCGTCAGCTCTGGACACGCTGCAGCCATACCTAGACACTCGGGACGTGGAGACGGTGCTGAAAGTATTTGCACTTCGCAGGCCGCGTGTCGCTTTCCTGTTGGCCGGTATCTTCCTTCTAGGTGATTCCACCATTTTTGAATGTATTATAAAATACCTTCAGACGCTCGAGGAGCGTTACGGCTATGCCTCCCAATCGAATCCGGATGTATCCTTTGCTGCTTGGATCGGAACGCCCCAGTCGTACCTCGACTTCAATCCAAAGAAGCAGTACTTATCCGAGACAGATCGAGTGCCGCGCAGCGATGTCCTCCGGTATCGTTTCAATTATCGACTAGAAAGACTCATGACCATCTCGGCTTGGAAGCCGTTTGGCAGTATAGCTAAATCAGATATCGAGCTAGAATTGTGGCCTTTACTAGATAGTCAAAGCGCCTCAAAGTATGTCCGCTGGGTGTGGAAGTCAAGCACGGAGGATGCACAGTTTGGCTTTCAGGTAGATACGAACAGATGCGTCCACAACGTCCCAGATCAGCTCGATCTGATCAAACCGGCACAATACGATACGAAACCACCTGTCATGACGCTCATCCCATCCAAACTGTCTACCTTGCGTATGCTGAACCAGGCTGTCGAGAGCGTTTCGGGAGACAAGCATATGGGCTACGCAGGCTTGCTAGTGAGCCCGCGTCACCCGTGGCTAGCAGACTGGAGAGGGTTGCCATAGCCAGTAATTAGCACTGTCTCTTTGCTACCAATAGGCCCAAGCATCGGCATTGTTGCTCGAAGAGGGCTCGATCATCGTGCCTATGTGGGCTTTCCTATAGGGGGTCTGAGTGTCGTTGGCCTAGCAGGATAATGGAATTGAGGGAGCTTCTAACGCAGAACATCTAAAGCTGCTTCGGAGTTAGCTGATTTATATTAGTCCGGAGGGCCTACGTGAAACAATAATGTCTTCCGGGTGCAGCGCAACACGCCACAGCAAGCTACGCCATGACCATGGTACACATACCCACGCTGCACCAGGGCCATCCTTCGTACTCCGAGTATATACTACGCGTAAGGCTTCGATGTGTTAAATAAGAGCCATATCATGTTTCGTCTGTTACTTCCAGTATCGAATGCATTCGCCGTGACACCTCGGACCTATAACTCTACGAGACAAGGCTTATCGTTAGTAAAATCCTCGAGCGCATCCGTATGGTTACCAAAGAGCAAAGCGCGTGCCGAGATGTTCAATACGTGCCCCAAACAGCGTCCCCGGCGCTTCCGGCCATCAAAGCCAAGCGACTCACCAATATAATCCATCGCTGTATCGTTATTAGAGGCTTTGTCAAGCGCGAAGTATCCAATCTTGTCGTTGAGCTCGAATTCGCTGATGATCTAGTCATGGGGTAAGCTAGCATTGGCTTCTTATTTTATCGCAACAACTACTAACTTGGACAACCACCGCAGCGATGTTTTCGCCTGTATGGCGCTCGGCGAGTTCTAGAACGCTGATTATGACCTTCTGAGGCTTGTTAGACTCATTACTGAAGAAGCAGGCAATCCCATATAGTGGTTGGCGGATGCGCGATGTCCAGCCATCAAACGAGATGTGAATTTTGCCTGGGGCGCGCTTGAGTGTGGCGATAACCTCGCCTTTGTGTTTCGTGTACTGTTGGTCAATCAGGCGTCGTACAGAGGTATCTACAAGATGGGCTTTGCGTTTGGCCACGCTCGGGTTGAGGTAATCGAACACGGCTCGGAGATTGGGGTCCTCTGTTTCGGTGAACGGCTTGTTAGCGTCAACCAACCACTGGACAACAAGGCGCTGGAAGTGTTGTTTATCGAACGACTTGAAGAGCTTGTTGGCAATCTGCTGATCACGCTCCATCATAGTATCGAGGCCAAGAAGCTGAGTGATTGACCGTTGCTTTGGCTGCACCTGAGCCTGGTAGTTCTTAGCATGGTGTTTCTTTTCGGCTGTGCCCTGGCCTTTGCCGACAGGCGCACTGACACCATGCTCCGTGAACAGGTGGTTGACAATGTTCTGTGTTCCTTTGGAAGCTCGAGCAGTTGGCCTTTTACAACCGAGGTAGACACATTGCTTACAAACCCAGAGGCGCTTCTCGAGGTGCTGGACGTCGTATCCGAAATCCCAGAACCAGCCAGGAAGATCTCTAGGTCGTTCTGACCACGTGAAGCCCGGGAAAGCCTTGAATAGTCGCCTTTCACGTTCAGCAGCGTCTACTTCTCGGGTGTTAGGTAGTAGGGATGCGCATGTTAGGGTATCCAGTGTGATAGCGGAGTTAGGCATCATAGAATGTAAAATATTGAAGATTCGGGACGAAAGAACAGACGCAGGAAGAATGAAAAAAGAACTGTTTCTGGCGGAGCTGTAAATCTTATTATTTCCTTGAAATTTGGTTTCGCTAGGTAGGGGAGGCCTGGACTGGTAGGCTAGGATAGGAGATTAGTTAGTTTGACAGACTCAGCACTTACGTTATACTGGATCGGGCTAGATACATTAGTAAATATGGGTCCGGCAATTTTAGCAACCAGATCCACGCAACTGCCCGGTTGGGTGGATTGCGTGGGGATTGCCTTACTAAGCAAAGAGGCCTCGATGGATGGCAGTGGGCGTGGATTGCTGAGCAATATTGCCGTGGATTGCTCTGGAGTGGATGGATGTGGAGGCTTGAATGTAGAAGAGATTGACTGGACATCTTACTACTACTGCTTTCGGTTTCGCCTCGACGACCCGGACCCTTACAAAACACAGATCATGAAGAAACGGGATAGCTGGCGAAGGCAGCATGCCGAAGGCCCATTAGATGACCGATGGGGGTTCCTGAAGCTCGAAAAGGATGAAACAACAGGGCAAGTGAGAATCATAGAATCCCGCAAAGAATGGTTGGCCGGGCAAAGTGGAAACCGACGGAGTTACTACACAACCAACGCCGTTTTCAAAGACAAAGGTAAGGGGACGGCAGATGAAGAACCGGATGACAACACTGAAAACAACCTGCCGGACGATCCTCTGGCAATGTTACTAGAGCCGAGTAACAATCCAAACTATATGCGTCCGCCATCGCGTTTACCAACCCATGTTGGGGACAAGGCTCCGATACACTACACATATCTACACATCGCCCTTCAGTGTAGTGTAGTGTAGTGTAGTAGGCCGAGGGTCATGTGTAGTGTAGTGTAGTGTGCCAAGCCAAGAGTTCCGGTGTAGTGTAACACACATGTGTAAAACCCCTGTCGAAGGATGGATCCCGATTTCCCAATTGGCAAAAGTGAGGCTATTCAGACATCTCGTCTTCGCCGAATTCGTTGATGTCGGCATCAGACTCGGGGGTGTCGTTTATCGCGTTTGTGAGCCACTGGCTAATCAAATCAGCCTGTATATCCTCCGACATCTGCCCAATCGCACTATTTTCCACTGATTCGGCTGTTGATAGCACCATATCGTCAATGCCGTTGGGGGCAAGGATACCGGCGCGGATCCACGACCGCAGCGCCATACACATGCTGACAAGCGTGATCTCCAGGCTGCTCCTTGTATCATCAATCAAGCCTCCGGCCGCAGAGAACAAGCGCTCACACTCTGCGGACATAGCCTGGACCGTGAGGATATCAAGCGCCATCTGCGAGAGTGTGGGGTATTGGAGACGTCGGTCGTGCCAGTATCGGATGGGGTCGGTGATGCCTGGTTCAGTTGGCTTATCAAACCAATCACGCCACTCGTTGAAAGCCGCGCTGGCAGGGCCTTGTTGTATCGGGTCAGGCTGACGTTTCGAGCGGATAAAATCCTGCAGAACTGACGACTTGGCACGCTTTGGGGGTCGATCGAAAGCGGGCGAAGGCGACGGCGACGGCGACGGTGACGACGCTAGTGACGGCGTGAGCAATGACGGTGGTGACGATGGGGGGGGGATGATAGTATCGACTCGGACCTATTATAGTAGAAGGAAGTCAGCAATTGCGGCTTCAAACGGTAGATGAAAGGTAGAATTCAGACCTGGATTTGTTGCGGTAGTCAGTTGTCCATACGTTCCGCGCCATATCGTGTGCTTCCTGGGCCCAAGTTTCCTGTCCTAATCCATCCCACATCTTTTCGAGCGCTTCCAGCTTGTTAGCAGGATGGAGAAGGTAGGCGGCGTTGTAGATGATGGTATCGCTCAGCTTGCTGTAGTATTTATCCAACTCCTCCCAGGCAGCCTTCACTCCCACCTTAAACTGTACGGGCTCGGGGATCTGGGCGGAGATCTCTTTATAAGATTCCAGCTTTTCAAGAAGGAATTCGTATGCTGGAAGCACATCCCATACGTTACCATATGACCCTTCCAAACCGCCAGCGCGCTTGCGAACCTGCCCATCACCTTCCAGTTCTTTGAGTGCGATCTCGTACCAGCTAAGTAGGTTATCAAGGTGTTCAAGCACAATCCAATCGTTCGGGGTCAGCCAGTTGGCGTATTCCTCATTGGTGAGTAACTCGTCATCCTCTAGAAACGTCTCGGCGGTTTGCTGATTGTTGCCAAATAGTAGTAACTTGGCAGAGAGATTCAAGATATGGCCAAAGCAACGCCCACGCCGAGAGCGCCCATTAAATACATACTTCCCCCCAAGCGAATCCATCGCCGTATCGTTGTTTGTTGCATTATCAAGCACAAAATAGCCGACTTTATGGCCAATCTCGAACGAATCGATTTGACTGATGATAATCTTCGCAATATTATCACCAAAATGCCGGTCTTTCAGCTCGGGGAGACCTAGGACGACTTTCCTTGGCTGATCAGTGTCATGACGTCGAAAAAACGCAACTACACCATAGAAATTGCGCCCGTTATTGGACCGCCAGCCATCAAACGAAAAATGGATCTTGCCAGGCGACTCCTTCAAAATGGAGATAACATCACGCTTATGTCGGTGGAAGGCACTTACTATCTTATTTCGAATCGAATCAGCAGTTAGGTTGGCATCCTGTATTCTAACTTGGGGGTTTAGATATTCAAACAGCGCGCGGAGTTCAGCATGTTCAACAGTTGAAAATGGCACGTTTCGGGCCACAATCCACTCAGTCAGCATCTGCTGGAAGCGCCGGCGATCGAATCGTTCGATCAGCTTGTTTGTGAAGGCTTGTTCGGCTGGATCTCGGGTATTCAGGCCCATGATGGTGGCAATGGATCGAAGGGCAACGGGACCGGACTGCGCAAGCTTCTCCTCGCGTGATTTGGGCTTGCCATCGGGTGCTTGGATCTGGTGCTTGTTGTACAAGTGGCTGAGAGCATTCTGGAGCCCTGTATGCTGGAACTGACCAGGCTTTCGGCTCTTCTGCAGCACACACATCTTGCAGACCCAGCACCGTCTCGAAGTCTCGGTTTGTTGAAGGTCAAAGCCGAAGTTCCAAGCCCAGGAGTACGTATCTCGTACGCGTTCTGCCCTTGACCAGCCTCTGAACTGCCTTAAACTGAACATAAATTCGACGTGATCATCCTCCAGGCGTGGCAGGAAGTCCCCTTTGATATAAGTAAGCATCGTGGCTTGAGAATAGGTGAATTCGGATTCGTGGTGTTGATCGACGTGGTGGTTGGCAGTGTGCTAATATTATTAATTGAACCTGTGAGTAGAAACAAAACGCGTTCTGTTGATGCAGCTAACATTTGTTTCCTAGGAAAAGCCCATACAAATCGATGGTCTCGCTCATCTTGGCTGGATACGGCAATTTCCGGATACGAATCCAATTCAACCCCCACATCCGACCAAAACACCAACGATTTATCGTGATCCGTGCGCTCGTACACATATTGTCAGGTATGTGTAGTTCGTTACATATTCTTGTCGACCAAGTGTAGTGTAGTGTAGTGTATCGTGATACACATAAATACACATTATGTATTACACCGTGTAGTGTATCGAAGCCTTGGTTGGGGATGACGGAACTATATTTGGTCTGAGAAAAACCCACCTTCGATCCTATCACTATTCCAGTGAGACGTTTCTTGATTTGGTCGACGACCCCACGCCACTAGAGGCATGCACACAGCGACTACGCATACGGGTTGGCAAAAAGACGGCAGCACCGCCCTCGGAGCTTCCAAAAACGTCGATGAGCTCAAGCGTTCAGGGCCCCAAGGAAAAGGGGAAGGCGGAGGAAATGCACAGTCGTGTCGCCATCTGGCCACCAGAGCCTGAAAACTGCTGCTCTGATCCGACCTTGGAACGGCTATCTTACCTTATGAACCCCGAGGGCATTCAGGGAATATCTCTGCGGTGGATGACGAGCGATCGATTGTCTACGCCAATGGGGGGGGTGCGGGCTCCCTATAAGTCCTTGTCTGGCTCTCATTCGATCCGGCCGCGAAGCTCACAGGTAAATGCCGTGGAGGATTGCTAAATCCACCCAAGGCCCCTGAGGGCTGTGCAAACGGGTATATACGCAGCCTTGATCACGATGATTCAGGCGGGGGTGTTACTCAAGGGGCAGGTGTCTCTGCCAAGTACCATCTACAAGTCGAAGCTTCAAACAAATCATCAGCGGCTAACACGTTTGTCCTCGTCGAAGGGGACAGTAGCTGGGCCAGGACTGAGAGAGCCATGTACACGCAGCTCCCCGGACAGTACGTCTAGGTCGAGCCCGTGCGGTGCCGAGATCGAAGAGTACACGATGAGGCGGAGGAGGCAGAGGAGGGAGAGGACACGGGAAGGAGACAGCCATATGTTTATTGGGGGCTATTCGCAATGTCATTGAACCGTCAAAGCGAAACTCATGTCTGGGTGGCATTTGATCCACTGGCGAGACTCAAAGGCACGTAGAATGGAGCTTCACGTCAAGCATCAATGGCCGATACGTCTATGGAAAGAGAATGGCACGACCAACGAGTTCACCTTTCCGTAATCCTGCTCCTTGATCCTGCGCTGAGTGGCTCAAGGGATGCTGTCAGTCGCTCGTGCTGTAGCAACGGCGTGCCTTGTTCCCCTTGGATCAGTCTGTCGAGGTACACTGTACGGTACTACAATATAGCCTTGGTGAGGCCCTAGAAGTTTGACGAGCCCCAGGACTAGACCACGAGAAGGTGATACCACGACTGCCGAACTGACCGCGCCGGAACCGCCCATCGTCCAATCTGGGAGTTCGGTGCTGGGAGAGTAGCAGTGCCCATCCAGAACTCGATCCTAGCCCCAGCCACCTAGTCTTGGAGCATATTCGTGGAATTTCTATGGAGCTTCAATAGCGTCCCGCGTAATATAGATATAGCAAGTGCTGGTTTACGGGTGCGAAACATTAATAACATGATGAGCTCGAGTTGGGCGAGCGTCGCCAGAGGAGCTGCTAATCCGATTCCGAACCTATATTGGCGAGAGGAATCTCGGGCCAGCTTCTCTTCGGCGTGTCTTAAGGAGAAGTTCTTACGTAGTTTAGCAGTTAGTCCTAGAATAACGCGAGGTCGCGAACTAGCTCTACGCTAATAACGGTAGGTTCTAGGCCTGGCCCGCTAGTTACGTTAATACGCTAATACGCCATTACTACTCTTCCGACGCTATACTCCAACAGTAGGACCAATATATATGCAGGTTATAAAGCCAGGGCCGGAAATAGCGCGCGATAATCTTCGAGCTCTTAACGGATATAGCGAAAGGAGAATATGCTACTGGATAATTCAGGCTCCGAGGCGACCGACCTCTATCAGAACGGTACAAGCGGAGCGGGGGAAACATCAGGCTCTGTCCTGCGCACCAGAACATGGTCTGCATCACAATCAGGCTAACAAAACTCAGGACCGAAAACAACCCGTAAGACTTTTCGAGCCTAAACAGCAAAAAGGCAGTACTGTATGTTTCTGGATAATTCTGGTTTCATTCGGAATCGGCGTACCACGTCGATAAGGGTACAATTGGATACTACAGTCGGGCAGACCAGAATGGTAGTTTGGCCTCCTAGTATTATTTCTATATACTATTTGGTAAGAATTAGAGAGACTTAAAAGTACCTCGTGTACGCCAGTAAATACGCCACGGCTAATAACGGAATATAATAATATCGGCGCTGCTATTCACTAGCTTTACTCCTTTAGACCGATAGCGCTATTAGCAGCTCTATATCCTAAGGTCTATATTTGCCTTACCGTAGCTTAACTAATTTAGATTATATAATTAGAAAGAATACCGCTTTATAAGTTAAGCTATATCTAAATCGCGTCCGTATTATATTATATTAGTCTTTTATTAACGATTGTACTTTAAGGTACGAGGTTACCGGGGCAGGAAGTCGCTTTAAGTAGTATAATCCGAAATAAATATAAATGCCTAATATACGATATTAATAGGTACGAACCAGAAGAGCTATATTAAGACTTTCGGGTATAAGGAGCCTATACTACTATTTAAATACCTGGGGGAATAACCGGATACGTTTCGGCTGCCTATTGTAAATCGGAGCGGACTAGCCCAAATTAAAGAGCTATAGAAGCATTTCGGAAGCTACTGTACTAAAGGACTACATACGCATTAGGAGCGGTGGAATGCGAGTCGTCGGCGAAGTCCAGACATAGGATTAGGACTCGTACTAGCCGTACCAGTTAAAAGCTACCACGAAGAAGATGGCAAGAGTTACTACTCGTATAGGTCGTATAAGCAGTATACCGGTAGCTATGGCGTCGTAAGCGGATAGCGAGAACGTCTTACACGTCCATAATGTATATACCGTACTTAAGGAATTCGCAGTAAAGGATTTGACGAGCGCCACCAGTACACTAGGCAGTGGCCTGCAGAAAGGAATCATATCCACCGCGAGCAGCTCCTCCTTACCGGACAACAGGAACAAAATCGGAGCCAGAAGTAGAACAGCTCATTTCTAGAACTTAAAGAAAGCATATCAGAGCATTAGGAAACGTATATATAGTACCTCATCTTTCAGGTTTGTACAGTATGTACTAGAACATAACTTCTATTTCTCCTTGCATTCACAATGTCTGACTTAACAACTAGCATCACTCGCGACCAGAAGCTATTGAACCAGGTGTTAAAGGAGACCTTTGCCAGCAACGATTGGTTTAGCAAGGCTGTTGAACTAGGTGCAAACCCTGTCTTTTTAGGTTTCGGCCTTACTGATAGGATGAACGAGGTTGATGGCCCACACGAACTCGCGGTGATGTCCATGGACTGGTCCGGCGATCTAACCTCTAAAGAGCTGCTCAAAAGTCTTCATCCTGCGGAACGATTTGATCAGAAGCTCGGCTTGTATTATCCCAAAGAATCGAAGATCGCTTTGAACATCTGGGAATCCTTCAAAAGAGACGACGCCACAATGGTTATTAGGCTTGATAAGCTATTCCAACATGAAGGAAATAGAATCAAGACCGCGATATTATATTACAATAAAGGCAAAGGGCATTATGAGGAAGTCGAGGTGGAACACGAGCTACCGTGGGAAGAGAGATATACCGTCGACCTACCTCTGTGTAGCACCAATGATGGCACGAAGAGCCTCGACTGGAACTTTTGCCTTTATAAAGGGAAACGTTCAGTCGATGGCTATTCATCCACTTAACTTGGTATATAGCTACTGCGGCACACGGTACATAAGTAAGCACAGCGTTGCTTCAAATGCGGCGGGACGAGATGGAAAATTTGGTTCCTCCCAACCGTGATTCTGTCTTCAAAGCCATGTGGTGCTGCAACGGTATGATCAGTGGCTGGGTACTATCATCGGAGAAGAAGTGGTGGGCGGTGCGACTTACTATAGGGACATTCCTCGGGGAGCCAGAAGTCGGTTTCCTACGCCTCTAACATGGTTGAGCTAGTATCTTAGGAGCATAACGGGCTACGTCTCCCCGCTGGAATTGACGAATTCTGTGAACGGCGCGCCATAGAGCATTGCATTGTGCCCATGTGGACTTGTGCGTTACAGCGAGTTGATAAATCCTTTATCGAACAGATGTGGAGGGTATAACTAAGATGTACTTATCTATAGGTGATTGCTTATATAGTCTGGGCGTCCCACACTCAATAGGCCGGGATTCATGGTTCGGTACATGGCAGATAATAAGATATAATATTCATCCAATGACAACAAAACGACATCCGATAGTGGAGATAGGCAGATATAGACATTCTATGCACCAGGCCTGGCTCTTATTCAGCTCGTGGAAAACTCTAGAACTGGCTTAGTACGGCTCGTCCGCCGCGGCCGTGGGACCAAACGCAGGTAGAATGAAATGTTCTATACGAGGTTCAATTCGTTATAGTAGAATACACCCGTTTCCACCCCTTGGGGGCGGCGGGTTGAGCCAGGCGACCTCACAAATCAGGCGAACACATTAAGCAACAGCAAACTGGTCCCAACAATTGAAATTACTCTCATAACTATGAACACACTTGATGAAGCCTCGAGGAAAGTGCATAGCACAGCGCTGTCTACTCTGAGCCATGAAAGCATACACCATACACCTCTTAATCACCACTCGACCGCAGAAGCTAAGTCAATCACCCTCTCAATCACATCTTCCCACCCTTCATCTTCGTCTACATCCTCGATAGTAGCAACGTCGAATCTGTGGCCTGCCCATTCGCCAATACAGTCAAGGTCGCCAAGGCCAGATGGGTCGTCCGTGAACTGTGTCTGAACCAAGAGGGCATGACTGAAGTTGAGATCATTGGCGGCAAGGTCTTCTTGAGTAACAAATTCCTTCATTGTCAGGTTGCGAAGGACGAGACGTTCCGACGAAAGGGGGAAGGAAGCAGGAATGCCAGCCATGATTAGACTGAGGAGTCTCTTGGGCAGTTCAACATCCTCGTGTACACCATCTTCGGTTGGATCGTCCTTGATCGGCTCGTCCTCACTTGAATCGTCATCATTTCCGGGGATCATTCGCGAAGTCCAGATACCCATGAAAAGCTTTTCGTTGCCGATAAGTGAAAGACTGTCGAGTCCCATAGCCCATTCGTATAGAGGATTATGATGGCCATCCCAAATTTGGAGCTCATCGTCTGTTGTGCTCTCTTTGACTTCGCGGGGCAGGCCCGATGCATAATCGCCAACCAGAATGAGACGATGGCCGGACCATGGTGCGGCAACTTGGATCATGATACCTTTTCGACTCCCAATTGTCAGTAACTCTTCCACAGGGATTCAATCCGAAAGTAGCTACCGTGAATCGTGGGTGCAAGTAGGCGGAAGAAGTAACTGCAAGTCATAGCCAGGCAGATGACATCTTGGTGTTGCTCCAATGCTAGATAGGTGCTTGACTTGCCGAAGCCGGTGACTCTATCCTGACAAAGTAACTCGATAATGTGATCAATGATCTCCTAGGGTAGCCCAACGAGGCTCTGGCTGTCGCCTGATAGCTTCGAAGCAGCAATCTCGTTACTGCCAAGTGTGATGGGATCCCATTTCGCAAGTTTGAGGAGGCTGATGAGGGTTGGGTCGTGCAGGCGCAGAGGGTATTTCAGGTTGAGACCTTCGGTATGATGCTCGCGGCTGTCAATATCGAGAAATTTCCAGTATTGTCCCATGATGATGATGTATGGAAAACTGTCCTTGGCCCAATATGAACCAAGAGGTTGCTGAAGAGAGCGGTATCCGTGAGGGAGGTAGAGAATCAGAGGGTGAAGGAAATCAATGTTTACACAACGTTGAAATTTATCTGGTACGCACAATCTACAAATTCCATGCATTTGACTGTTGATTTGTCGTTCAATTGATTCAATCAATTATTGATTGCTCTATTTGATGTATTTTTGTACCGCGGCTGCCTACGGTGGCTGCCTGAGAGACTCAAGTACTGAAGATATTCGCAAGTTGGTGGTAATTCAGAGTACCTACATCCTACCTACTCCCTAATTGCACACATATCATCGATACCTACTTGCACTTGAGGTATAAATACTTCCTGGCAGCCCTGAGGATAGGTTAACGAAGACATTGAAATGAGTATTGGCCATCTTCCGTTAGATCAAATCCAATCCATATTGATGGATGGCACAGCTTCGTCGGACGTTGGCATACACGTATTTATATTAGTATCGTATCCCTTCTCAAAGTCTTCTAAGCGTCTCTTGAGCTTCCTTCCTGTAGAAGTTAGTAGGCCCGGCCGATGGGGGTACTCATACACATGATCGACGTTACAGCCCCAGGGGAGGATCGCATCAACTGGCGGATCATCCGAGAGGCGCACGCGGCCATCCCGAACGTGTTCTACAAAGTCTATAAAGCCTTGTTCCACAGCGGCTACCACCCTGCAGCGTGGAAGACCCCGATAGGAATCGTCCTACCGAAGCGCAACAAACCCGACTATTCTAGGCCCAAGGCCTACCGACCCATCTCGCTCCTTCCTTATCTAAGCAAACTCCTCGAAAAGCTCTTTGCGAATCGGCTAGCGTACTTGGCAAACGTCGAGCCGGACCTTCTAGAGAGCTCGCAGATCGGCGGCAGGAAACAGCGCTCCGCCACGGACGCTGCCCTACTCTTACAACACTACATCGAGCGGCACCGCCAGGAAAAGTAGACCACCGTGATCTTCCTCTACATACTGGGCGCATTCGACTTGGTCGAACCAAAAGCTGATCCAGATCCTCCAGAAGCTCCATCTGCCCGACCAGTAACTGTAATCGAGAATCTGCATTCACAATAATAGCGACAGACACTAGAGAACGAGCAGTTCAGCTTGGCATGTCCATAACGCCTTGAGCCCTGAGCTACGTATTACCACAGGCAGAACTGGCTTTGCTGGCGCATACGAGGACTTCTCGACGAGACTTGAAGACTGGAGTAAGATGTAAGTGGTGCTTCGTGGCTGCACTTGTTGTCTCCACCAATGGCGTGCAACCGTTTCCACCAAAGGCACCCCATAACAACAAACCATGTCCACACTTTTTCTATATGGTCGCTTAGATGCACGGCGAAATTGCTGGTACGGTATTATGTACATACTGCATACGTACGATCGAACAACTGGTCAGAGTCTCTTATAGTCAGGATCTGACGCGACGTGCTGATTCGCAGGGCTTCCATCCCATTGCTTCTTCTTCCAACACATCATCAATGGAGATGCATGCGATACCCAGAAATATCCCATTACCCGACCCTTGCCGTGGCCGTCCCTGGTGCCCACGCCAACGCGGTGCACGTACAGGCGCGTGCGGGCTTGGAAGCCCTCCAAGTTCCTGGCGAGCCGTTCGCTCCGGGCTTAGTCTTGACTATATTCGGAAAGCTGAGTGCGCCCTTATCCCTGGCCAATACGATTACTTATGCAGAGCCTTGCAATCCAACCCATGCCAAGCCCTGGACGGTGAGACCAGGTGTCCAGGTCCCAGCTAATGGATCTCAGTGTGCCGCGGCAGGTGGATGATATACATCGTATTGACAATCTTATGGGACCTGCATGTCTGCTCGACTGGCTGTGGTCGTTCGTGGTCGTCATGTACCAATCCTCTTGGCCCTGCCTGGCTGCTGGCCTGGTTGGTATACTTAATATCACGGCCTGCCACCCCATTTCATATCTTTTCCCTTTCCCTCACCGCCACACCTTAATTGTACGAAAGAAAGATCTATTTCCTTCGTCGGGTCGAGTCTAACTTCAGTCATTCGCTTGTACTGCAAAAAGCGAAACGTCTTTGCATTCACTTTAATAAACCACCTTTTTAATTAATCAACCCAACCCCCACACAACAAACCGCCAACATGGTTCGTCTTACTCAAGTCGCCGGAGGAGCTATGCTCTTCGTGGCCGCCAACGCCCACAACTACCCTGTCCAGAACGACGGTGACTACCCCGTCCAGGCCCCTCCTTGCCAGGTCCAGCCTCCCCCGGCCGCCGGTACCACGAACGCCCTGTCCTCGACCGACGCCCAGGGCAAGACCAGCAGCAAGCCCAGTATTCCACCGGCTGCTGCCACTACTCCTTCGGCCCCCGGCTACGGTGTCCATACCCCTCCTGCCGCTGACGGCAAGAGCACCAGCAAGGCCACCACGCCCCCGGCAGCCACCTCTTCCACTGCCGCCCAGAGCAAGAGCAGCACCGCCAGCGCCAGCAAGAGCACCGAGGCTGCCACCACCGCACCCGGTGAGGGTTATCCCATCGCCACCCCCGCCATCGCCGGTGTGGTCTACTCTACCCGTTACCACACCATCTCCAGCTGTGCTCCCACCGTCACCGACTGCCCTTACGGCAGCTTAACCAGCACCATTATCGCCATCAAGCCCACCACCAGCGTCATCGTCCCTAGCGAGAAGCCCACTGGTCCTTACCCAGCCGTCCCCGGTAGGCCCAACACCACCACCACCGTCGCTGGTGAGAAGCCCACCGGCCCTGCTCAGCCCGAGCAGCCCGGCAGCGTCGTCTACACCACCAAGTACCACACTGTCTCCAGCTGCGGTCCTTAGGTGACCGACTGCCCCTACGGCAGCACCACCTCTTCGGTCGTCAAGGTCACTCCTCCTGCCCCGGCCCAGTCCCAGCCCACCACTGTGATTGTCCCTGTCCCTGGTGAGAAGCCTACCGGCTCTTACCCCGCCGTCCCCGGCAAGCCTACTGGTGAGCAGCCCGCCCAGCCCCAGCAGCCCACTGGCCAGTACCCTGCTCAGCCTCAGCAGACCACCGAGGCCTCGTCTCCCCCGGCTCCTACCTACCCTGTCAAGAGCCCCGGAGAGAGCACCCTGGCCAAGGCTATCTACCCCACCGGCGGCTTCTCCAGCACCCCCAGCAACGGCGCCGCCAGCCATAGCCAGGACCAGCCCCCCGTCCCTAGCGGTACCAGCCCGGGCTACCCCGTTGTCACCGCCGGCGCCTCGGTCCTGTCCGTCAGCGCCGCCGGCTTCGTCGCCGTCGCCTTCGCTGCCATGTTCCTCTAAGCATGACATGATCCCCAATATTGTCTCAAGATACCCCCAGAGGAAGCCAATAGTTACTTCTGCAAAATCGATGAGAGAAGTCAATCGAAAAAAAAGAAATTGAGAAGCCCTCTTTTTACCATTGTACATGATTGAAAAAAGTTGCGCCCTGTTGTCAACTTCCATTCCCCAGCCTCACCAGGAATGTGACAGAAGCACGACGACAACAGACTTGGATGATGAGCAGTTGAGCATGGGGCGGTGACGCTCGAAGTCGCTTCGTTAGTTTCTCCTCTTCCAGTACAGTGCCATACCCCACAGCAGCAATGATTGACCATCACCGGATGTAGGCATAACCGTGGCGGCCGCTGATTGGGTTCCGACGACATGCTACGATCGGGAGAAAACAAAACTCGGCTCGAGTCATGCAAAGGAGACAACCGGAATGCCGCAAAGGTTGATATGTGTCCTATGTCCTACCTACTGCTTGATTACCGATGCGGTCTAATAATTCACCGGCAATATGATATGACGCCCCTGGTTTGTATAGCTAGGCATACCAGACCCAGCATCAAGACCCAGCGTCTACGGGGTTTCTTTCAGCCCAGCCAATTTCGGAGTAGTTAATAACTTGACTAGTTAATAACTCGACGAGCGAGGACACAGATAGCCCCGTTCGGAAGGTGCGATAAAGATAAGGCACGAACTCGGTCAACAAATAACACTTGGAAAGTCCGAGCCACGCGGGTGTCGTCCCCACGATGGCGCTGCACAGCTGCATGTATCCAGCGTAGGCGAAAGTGGAGAATAGCTTGCCGTGGTGGTCAATGTGGCGCTGAAGGACTATGTGTAAGAGTCAGGGTTCAAATCCACGACACTCCACGACACATTTATGAATATGGCGTGGATATAGATGCTGACTAATAACTTCGATATGGAATGGGTAGAAATGGATCCATTATGGAAATGAATCCATATTATGGAATTTATGAAATGAAAACCTACTTTATCTAACAATAATAATTAGTGGGTCGCATCCATGCCTTGGTGACGTCGATGTTTTTATTACTCGTCCATTAGAATCCTATCTAGCGACCCGATCAAACCGGCACGCAACCAACTCCGTAGTGTCTAACAAAGCCCAATTATACTGGCATCTAGCCTATTACAGCTCTTAGTAACCATGCGGCCAGTGGTCGAGAATAGCCTCTCACACTCGGCTGACATTGGTGGTATAGTAAGCAGATCCAAGGCCATCCTAAACAACCGGGGGTATTTAAGCCGCCTTATATGCCAGTATTCGTAGGGATCTATAACAGAAGCATCAGCATCCTCGATATCACGCTGCCACTGCTCGTATTCATCAAGATCCAGACCGCCAACTAAGTACCTAAGGGATTAAGCTGGGGATTGAATTGGCGACTCGGTAACAGAAATCCCTCCAACCGTCAGTCCTCGTTTCTTTGTGCGCCACGCTGTGAACTTGTTTCTTAAGGTCTTCAACCGCTGATTAGCAAGTAACTCAATCTCTAGGTTATTAACCTCCAGGTCCCTATACTCTCTCCCCCAAAGATCCTAAACCATCTCCTTCGCCTTAGTAATCCATAACCGTCTTTCGTCATCGTCTCCCCACAAATCGTTAAACAGTGCCCACCGGTAGGCATAATAAAGAACTGCGGCGCCATAAACCAGGGGGCTATCGTTCAGATACTCGTAGTATTCGTTCAATTTAAGCCAACCCAGGTTGATGTTAACAGCGAGGTGATAGCCGTCCGGAAAATTGGCGACTGCTCTTTTCGCGGATTCGAGGGTTTCGAGAAGAAATTCGTACGCGTGAATAAGATCCCAGCTTATTCCTATACAAGCCAGCTATTAGAATAAGAATCGGGCCGCTTTTAAGAAGTCTAAGGCTTACCAGACAATAGAGGGTCGATCTCGTTTTCCTCGACCTTTCTCCGGTGTTTTCCCTACCCATCGCCCTCAAGGCCTCTAATAACTAGCTAGAAGTCAAGCAAAATATCGTAAAGAGTCCCGAGCACATGCCTATCATTAGCTGTCATACGATTCTCTTCCGTCAGGAAGAAGGGCAGCTTGGAGCCCTTTTTAATATGGCCAGCTCTCGTTAAGTTAACCTTCTCCCACTCGTTTAACGCTCTCTGGACAAAGGAATTATAAAATGGCCTCAAGACGAGAGCGCGCTCAATTATCAAGAATTGAGAAAGCCACCGGATAGCATTGTCGACCACAACTCCAACTGGACGGTGTTTCTTAAGCTAAGCGTCATCAGAAAGTTAGCTCTCGACAGCCTATACCTTCATAAGCATATCGGTCCACGTATCCGATCTGCTCACCTCCTAGGTCTTCGTAAGTATAATAAATAAAGCCGGGGACTCAGCCACCTACAACAGCAAAGTTATACCATTTTCCAACAGAGCCTCGCCTCCTCCAAACTTCATGCTCCTTCGCTACCGTGTGAAGTCCTTCGAAGACCTCTTTCTCGAAAGCATCCGGGTTCTTGCCATACAGCATCTGTTTCACTACTATATTGACAACGTGGCTAACGTAGCGAACCCATCGCTTCTCCCAGTCGAAGCCAAATTCTAATCCAAGCTCCCCCATCGAGGTTTTATTGTTACCGGCATTATCCAATATGAAATATCCGAGTTTATCGCTGATCTCGTACTCCCGAATAATCTCGATGATCTGCCCGGCGATATTCTCGCCTGTGTGCCGCTCTATAAGCTCAGGCAGTCCGAGGACACACTTCTGTGGCCGATTGTTTGAATCCCGAAATATATATGTAATGCCGTATAAGGCGTATCGGTTACCAGATTTCCATCCATCGTACTGGATATGGATCTGTCCCGGACTCTTTCGCAAAGCATCCTTCACTCTTTCCATATTGTTGGTAAATTCTCATTCTGCGATGGCACGCACGGTCACGTCAGTAATATTAGCTTTTGTGATCTCGACAGATAGATTGAGGTAGTTAAAGATGTCTCGAAGACCTTGATCGTTAACGATCGAGAAGGATTAGTTAGAATTAACAATCCAGTTAACAAGTTTCTGCTAGAATACAGTTTTGTCAAAACGTTTGATCAAGGTATTGATCAAATCTTATTCCTTCGGCTCCTTCGGGTTCAACTATAGGATTGTTGCAATAGACTAATATGCTTTCTCGGATGCCTTTGCAGGCTTTTGCCTCTTGCCTGTCGGATCCATGATACCATTGTGGTCCGTGTACAGGTGACCCTCAGCGTTCTGCAACCCTTTAGTGGCATAACTCTTTAGCCTCGGCCGCTTTTACTTGATATAAAGGCAACACACCTATCGGCGTTCCCCCTTTTGGGCATGCTGGATATCATAGCCGAACTAATATACCTATTAACGCACTTAGCCGTCTCTCTCCGTCAAGGTCCAGCCTTTATAGAGCTGAAAGAGTCGTTAATTGTCTTCTTCTGTACGTTCTAGAACGGGTATGGTTGACTTAGTAGGATGAAGGGTGGCCATTTCGATTTAGGGTAATAAGGGCGTGAGTAATAGTAACCTCTCTTAAAACAGACTTGTTTAAGCTTTATATACGGGTAAAACAGGGTAGGAAATTATTACTATTACGTAGTTATTAGCGATAGAGAGTACTTAAGTTATACGTTATTTCATAAGGGAATCCAGGTATTTTCAAACCCCACCCAAATTTTCATTCCTTTCTACAATTTCCACTTATGGAACATGTGGAAGGGGTTCCGTGGCGTGGATATGGATCCACATTATGGATCCATATATGGATTTCGTGGTACGGATTTGAACCCTGTGTAAGAGGGTGAAGGAGTGTATTGTCTAGATGCCTTAACCTTCCACTCCTGAAGCCTGGTTGCAGGCTAGGTCTTTATAGACTTAGTCAGAAGTGGACAGAGTGTCTATAGAATAATCTAGATAGATCTGGAGTCTGGTAATCTTATAGAGAAGTGAGGAGAGGTATCTCCCAACAGTATCCTGGTGAAACTTTGCTGGAGCAGTACCCCTAAGCAGCTATTCGCACTCGCGCATTGGAATCAAGTATAAAATTTTGATTAATGTATAACACTTAGGCGATCAAAGTACTGCATACGCTCCTTTGGCATCTCGCCGTTTAGAAAAGGACTGTAGTTCAATTCGATGGTAGAAACTGGTTATTACATTAAATACACTAGACGCAGCAATTCACTCAGAATGCTATGCTGGTTTCTCCATGACACCTATTATCTGCAGCGTTCTATTTAAACGAACTCTAGGTTGAAGACCTTAGGGCCAGTGTAGACCTGTCGGATGGATGGGGGGGCGCCCTGCATGGCTAGGTCTGAGGCGGGAATGGTGTAGACGCCAGTGGTGTTGCTGATAGGGGACACGGGCGCCGACACGGTAAGCTTCAGGCCACCATCTGCGGTTTGCGCGACCGAGAATGTCTTGGACGTCTGATCGCACTTGCCCTCCCATGGGCCGACCTCGGCCAGTTTGCCATCAACACCGCTGAGAACCATGGTCTTGCAAGACTGGGGCTCAGTCTGCATAGTACCGGGCTGGAAGATGCCGAACTCATAGCTACCGTGCAAGTGTCAGTCAAAAACGTTCTCGTAAGTGCAAGGGGAGGGCATTGGTGGTGAAAGCTTACAAGCACTGGACGCTGTGCTCGATGCAGGCGGCGCTGAAGTCGGAAACCTCGTAGATGGTGGAGCGCTTATCTACACCGGCGGCTGAGGCGGCAGCGACAAAGATGGCGGTAGCAGAGTACTTCATTTTAAGGGAGTGGTGGTGGGATGAAGAAGATTTTGTCTATAGGTAGATGGGGATATAGAAATAATATGAAGCCGTTGATGGGTGATACAGTGATGCAGGGTGGTTTCTTTTACTCCAACAGAAAACCGAGATGGGTTATCTTTATACCATTAGAGCGAGTCTCCTTACCCCTTCTGCCGCAGGTCTCCAAGGCGCTAGCTAGTGCAAAATCGTTGCCACTGTTGTCCAATCATGCTTGGTCGGCGGAACCCAGCATCTCGTATTCAGCGTTTTGTGGGGGGACAATCGCCACATCGCCTGCACCCATTGGACCGGCTTTTCCGTCACATAATATCAACTCGTGTAACCAGCCTTCAGTTCCTTGCGCGATGCTACAGTGCTAGGACTATTTCCCGCAATTTGCCTCGTATAAGTTCCATCGTGCGGTGGTTGTCGTCAGTCTTTCTCACGTGGAGTAAAGACGTATGTGTTCACCGCCGAGGGTGCAGCTAACAACGATGAATGCACAGCTACATCTCATGTAGTCCGACCCTCGCTCTGCTACTTCCGTTTGGTATGGAGGTGCGGGCTGGATTCACGCGATCCTGGATGGACCAACACCCAAGCATGGCTTATAGCGTGATATAAAATGGTCGAGGTGGCGGTATGTGCAATGGTCGGTTGGTATGTTAAGGCATGGCAGGTGCTAAAGGAAGAGGTGATGACAAGAATGAGAACGGTGTTTGCCTTTTACCACGGTGAGGCGTTTTCACCGCATACGCTTATGCGCAATCTAGCCCTGCAAGTTGAACTCATCAATGCAGTTAGGGGCCTGCCTGGCCCACTCGGCGGCGGGCCGCAACAGCTGCTCTTCTGTTTCGTTTTCGCTTGGTGCGATTCCACCATGGACCAGCCTAGCTTTTTGCCTATTTTTCAATTCACGCCGCCGTCAGAGGTGGCTTGGCAAGTTACTCAAGTCAGCATTCTTCATTCTGTCCTTTGATACATAGAGTTCATGCGGGAACCAGTCTGCCAGCCGTCCAGCTGGCCGTCCCGGGACAGCATCCAAATTGTCGTTCTCACGGCCGCTCACCATAATACCGAGGGCCATGCCGGAGAGCCAACTCCAGACCATGCCTTCACCCGCGAACCCGGCCGCTATCCATTCTCCACATAGCTTCTCATTCGACCCAGGCTCACTCACATCACTTGGCGCTCTGCCTGTGGCTGTTTTGTCCAACCTCCCGACAAGGGGCAGCATGTCTCCCGTGAAACCCAGTATGCCGGACCAAGCCTGCCGGAGTCCACCACCCACACCCCAGTTAGGCGCGAACGCGGCCGGGAAGACACCAGATATATGAGCCAGTGTTACACCATCTAAGGGTGCCCCGTCATCTGCGACGGCTAACATATCAATACCCCTATTCAATGTGCGGGCGAAGCCACCGCCCAGCATCAAGTCACCTTGACTCTGCCGCGACTCGCCAGGTTCCGGTCGCCGTTGTGTGACGTAGTCGAATCCATCTCCGTAAATCACACTCCATGAACGATGGGGGCCGTGGTCCTCGGGGAATAGATCCCCCGGCTTTTGGGCCGACATGTGGGCTTTGGCGGGGGTGATCTTACGACGTAGACCTGGGACGAGATGGGACGCAAAACCGTTGGTGGCGTGGACGACATTCCGCGCATAGACAGTGCCACGGGTGGTCCGTAGGGCATAAGGGTGGCCTTTCGGTGCCTCGGGATCCTCGGTGGAGATACTCTCTACGGGTGTGTGTGTTTCTATCGCAAGGATATCGTGATATTGGGTCAAAAGCCGGTGCCAGATGGCTGTTACGAAGCGGTAGGGCCAGAGGGCGCCGGCCCTGTAAGAGACGGCTCCATATACGCTTGGACCGGTGCCGAACTTCTATCAGCATAAGCCAGTTAGCATTTCCGGTCTCCCAGATTACCCGGACTCACATGCCTTCTGAGCCTCGTCACGTTCCCAGATCTTCATCTCTTCTTCGGGGAGCAAAGGCTCCGTTTCCTTAACTCCCTTGACGGCGTCTGAAAATGATGCACTGTCAAGGAACAAATCCACAGTCTCAACCTCTCTAGCTTCGGCTGCATCGATTCCTGTAGCATTACAAAGTTCGAGAAGGAGGTCAAGATGTTTCCGCTGGAACCGTGTCAAGGCGATGGCTCGATCCTTGCCCACATGCTTGGCCAAGCGCGGGTATACGGCCCAGGGAGCCGTCTTGATGTGACCGCCGTTGCGAGCCGTGGCGCCACTGCAGATGTCCCTGGCCTCTAGCACCAATATTTTCTCGACACTGGAGCCCTTGCTGGAGTGCAAGAGGGAGTAAGCGACAGCGGTACCGCTGATGCCTGAGCCTATGATGGCGATATCGACCTCACGGGGGAGTTCGGCGGACTGATGCTTGACCAAGTCTGGATACGGCGGGTCCCTCGTCCAGTATGGCGTCGTAGGAATGGGGACTGGGAGACCCGGCGAGAGCGCCGCACGCTCATATGCTTTCGCGAAGTCTAGGATGGGCGCCAGTAACATGCGGGCAGACGAACCGACACTGGCGAGGGCGGAAAGGACGGTACCCATCCTTTTAACGATCCAAGGGGTAATGTCCTTAATGGAAGGGGAAAAAAGGATGCAAAGCGAGCACGCCAGCTTGTATACGATGATTCAAGGATGCAGCGGGTCACAAACAGCGGAGAGTGGTTGGTTAGCGGACGGAAGATGGAGAGTAGGATAGATGGATGCGATATTTATTGTCTGAACTTGATGGGGTATTGCGAACGTGACACGTGGCGTTACTTATGAGTACTCTCTTGCATTAAAAAAGATCGAGTGTACTATTAATCCCGGCAAGCCCCATAGGAGCACGAGAGAGCTGCGATCCGTGTTGATGGAGGTTAACGGGTCTAATAGCATTACTCCGTATGCGAAGATGTATCCCGATTTAGGTACCTAGGTTATGTGTTGTTCCCTCATTATTAACTTTATGGAGCAGGAGGGAAAGTGGGCGGTAGTTGTCTTCAACCCCCACTTCAATTTGCGGGAGTTGATGCGCCACCCCTCAGAAGCACAGATCGACCCACCTGAGTTGCAGACAGACAGCGGCAAGGGTGCACATCAACCAACCAACCAACCCACCTACCAGTAGTTGGTCAAGACGACTAATGCCACTATTCACACAGCCGAAGCTGTGTCCCGCGAAGAGAAGGGATGTGGTGGCGTAAATCAATTCCGTGCATATTGCGTGGTTGCCTAACTTTAACGACTTCAAACACCACATCAACAACCAGGGTCATGTGCGATTACACCCAGGTACTTTTCCACATTATCTATTGGCGTTCTAAGTCTAACTAGTAAAAGATCGGATACGAGCGTACACACAGATTTTGCCCGCCCAACAGTACTACAGGAGAGCTGAGGTAGGTGATCGCGCTGCAGGACACTGGCGAATGCGACGCTGACAGTCCGACAGAGGCGACGAGCTATGTAGTAAGTTCGATATACAAGAGGTGCGTGTCTGATATGACTGACGATCCCGTAGCCGACTGTCGACCGCATACCATGATAGTTACTTGGTGTGCGGGAAATGCGGGAGCGATAGCAACAGTGGAATTGACTTGGTATTTTTTTTGAATCAAGTTTATTGTCCGTATGCAGCTGCCTAGCTATAACAGACACTATAATAAACTTAGCCTTAAAGAGGGCTTACTCCTTTAAATCGTAAAGAGTACAAATCCAGAAATTCTACCGCTTAACCTACTATCTATATATACAACCTGTTCGTTATAATTAATAAAAGGGAAGCTTTATTTCCCGTAGAAATAAGAGTAAAGCTCCCTTTCCACGTATAATGGTAAAAAGAACGCTAATCGTAAGAGGGGGCCCTATAAGCTGCCTCCGTAACTGCTATCGCTATCTATTAAAGTGCCGATAGTAAAGTAGGAGATATATTATCGTTTACCTCGTTCTATCGCAATACCTATAGACATCTAAATCGGTTTTCCTTATAAGACGTAAGTACGTTACTATATATCCTATACCTATACGTAATTAAAGATACGCGGATATAATACTCTAAGGAAATCTAAAGTAGTCAAAGGGCTTTATTATAAACTTCGGCAGCTTTCTAATTAATAATCGATATTACTTCCCCAAGCCGTAAACGCGCCGGCTATAGTCTTTATTCTATTTTTCGAGGTCCTATAACTACTTCTATCTTTCTTTTACCTTCTAATAAATTTAACTCTTTAGCTAATTAAGAGATACGAGCTAGTCCTGCCGGTCGTATCGTAGGAGGCGCTTTTAAAGCCCCTTTTTCGCTAGCTTATTGACTATCTCGTTACCCTAGATCCTATAATACACTAAGTACTAATAAAGTTAGACAGGGTATTGGAGAGATTCTATAATATTATTTATTTGCCTCGTTAAATAACTAATTCCTTACGTTTAACGGAACGTAACTTAATTATCGATAAAGATATAATAGGGAGCGTTCTATAATTAAGCAATTTATAAAACTTTATATACATATATAAACTTTACGTCGATAATCTAGAAGCTAAAGCCTAAATTCTATAAATAATATTTAACTATTCTTATATACGGAATAAAGGAATAGAGGCCCGTTACGAATTTTATTATATTCTCTTAAACGTTAAAAAAGCTATCCGTATAAATAATAGTTATATATTACGGGATCGTTCGGAGGAGTTTATAATACCTCTTCGTTACTTTTTCTTTCCTTACGCTAAGAATAACCGGGCGTAAAGGTAAGCTATACCATAGCGGGAACCAAAATTAGTCTTCCCTCTCTATATTCTATAATTTCGAAAGACGCTTTAATAAAAAAATAAGGGATTAAAGTTATATAAAGCCGGGTATAAGGGGTTAAAGCCCGTAACTATAATAATTCCTTAAAATAAGTATATACTATAATCCGTTAGAAAAAGCTTACTTAACGGGGTAGCTATTAAATAGCTTAATAAAGCAAAGTATATATTAATATACGAGCTTTATATGCCTATATTCCGGCGGGAGGAGAGCGGCTTTAACCTTTAATACTTTAATTAACGACTTAAGGAAAGCTCCCGTAATTATAATTAGTACTTAATTCTAAAGCTTCTAATATTACTCCTATAAGGATTAATAACCTCTTTATCCGAATTAAAGTAAGGATCTATAATCGGCTACCGAGCTTATATAAACCACATATAATTAATATAAGGTATTCAGCCCGAGCCCTCTTCGCTAGCGGGCGATACGCTAGATGCCTTAAAGAGTTCCGTTAATTAAAGTTAATCGCTTTTCTATATAGGTCCGAAACGTTAGCTTAAAATCGAACTAAATACCGAACTAGCGAACCGCAAGTTTAAGTATTACCTCGGCGTCTTAAATCGTTATAATATCCAATAAAGGTTATTTACCGCGGTAAAAGTAAATAAGCTCTATTTTATCTATTTCGAAAGTCGCGCCCGCCTTATCAGCCTTATTAAAAAGTAATCTTAAGGCGTCTTAAAGCATCCGACAATTCTTTTACACCGACGTCGAGCTTATTACGAAGGCGAAATTATCTATATACAATAGCTATAACATATTATTCTATACAATAATAAAGCGGATATATAATAAGAAGAGGATCGGGGAAACAAGGGAGCCCTATAGCAGCCCCGAAACTATATAAGATCCGGAAAGCCGGCCGTTAAACAGTAATTTAATTTTACGCCCGTAAAGAAAATAAATAAACCAGCGGATCAGCTCGTCGGGCAGATAGAGCTTCCGGAAGACCTGGACCAGCTTTTCCAATTAGACCAAATCGAATGCGCCTAGTACGTCGAGGAAGATCACGGTAATAATCTTTTTTCCGACAATCTTATTTCTACCTTAATTACCGAAATCGCCAATTCTTACGGTATAAACAATATAGATAGCTATGGAGTTATATTATAATTAAGCGTCTTTAATTAAGGTAACTATACAAAAGAATACAGCCGGGTATTTAGCCTACTTCATTATACTTATTACTACGCCCTACTTTAAAGCTACTACGCCTACTCCGATAGGCGCTTTAAAGTAGGGAATATTAGTAGTATAGCAGGCGGCCAATTTAAGAAATACCGGTAAACTTAATCTGGATAATACTAGCGAAAGGACATACTTCTTTAATATCTTATCCCTTACTTTATTTATATAGATAACGGCATTAACCTATATAGTATATCTTGCTTAATCTCTTATTATATCGACTAATAAGATTACCTTCTTAATTAATTAATTAAGACTAACTATTAAGTAATATATAGGGACTCTAACTAACTTTTAATAAGCACGCGACGCCGTACCATGCCCCGCTATACCTGGCGTAAGCTAAAGGCTACTTTAAAGACAAGGGCATTAAGGTTACTCTCCTCGAGCCTAACGATCCTAGCGTAAGTATTTACTATATTCTATTAGCTACTTATACCGTTACTAATACTAGGTCTAGGATGTCACCGAGATCATCGGCTCCGGCAAAGCCAATCTTAGATTTAAAGCTATAATCCACACCCTTGCTATAAGCTCTACCTTCCGAGACCTGCTTACTCACTCCATACATTATTAGCTAACAAACGTCCGTATCCTAGGCCAAAGCCCGCGGCTTCCCGGTCCAGTCCATCGGCAGCCTCCTCGACGAGCCCTTTACCGGCGTTATCTACCTTAAGGACTCCGGGATTACGCCCGATTTCTATACCCTTAAGGGTAAGTATATCGGCTACGTCGGCAAGTTCGGCAAGATCTAAATCGACGAGCTAACGTCGTATTACGATATATAACCCTCGGACTATATAGCCGTTCATTACGATATAAACGTCTCGCGCGCTATTATCTAAAGCGAGATCGATACCGGGATCGGCTTCGAAAACGTTTAAATAGTCGAGCTCGAGGAATAGCTCGCCGCGCAGGGCCGTCCTAAGTCCGACGTACAGATACTCCGTATCGACGAGCTGGCTAAGCTAGGCTGTTATTATTTCTACTCTATCTTATATATCGGTAACAAGGCCTTCCTCGAGCAGAACCTAAAGAGGGTTAGGGCCTTCCTCCGCGCCGTTAAAAAGGCGACCGATTTTATACTCGCGGACCCGGCTAACGCCTAGCGCGAGTACGTCGATTTTAAGCCCGTTATAGGTACGGACCTAAACTATAAAATCTTTAAACGTAACTACCCCTATTTCTTAACCGACCTATAAAACGTAACGCGCGACTAATAAAAAGTCACGCGCTATAGTAAACGCCTCGGGGTTTTAGATACGGAATTCAAGCCTAACTATACTAACGGCTACCTCGGGTAGAAACTCGACGGCGAGTCGCAGGATCCTATAGGGGATTAAAGGAAGATAGCGGAGCTACAGAAAGGGGTCGCGGACAAGGGTGGGTTCTACCGGCTATATTAGCAGGTGGCGGCGGTCTGAGTAGTCGGAGCTTCTTCCACGTTAAGTACTATAACCTTATAATTGAATGGATACTGTTATGGTTGGAGATTGGACGTGCGCTCGCTTTAATGTATTACGACTGGCTCACTCTTTTATATAATAATTCCACCCTGGTTATACACTTAATCTATTTAGACACTCGCTTATCGAATTCCAATACCGGGTTACCCGATCTTCGGGACCGGTAGTTATTTCTATATAGCCCATCCCTTACGTAAGCATATATTCCGGGTAATAAACATAGGCAAACTAATTGCCCAATCTAGCCCTTAGGATCTCATAATATAGTACGCTAGTCTTCTACTCTCGGCCAATTAGTCAGTACCCGTCCTTCTTATCAGCAAACAACCATCTTCCCAGCCCGGTCTGTCATGCCAATCTTTGAAAGCCTCACGCACCCTTGCAACTTCGTGTCCGGACATATTGGTTTGGCCCCCACGGTAAAGGGTTAAATACCCAGGACCTAGAAGCAAATTCGTTTGCTGTCGGCCATCCCTTCTTGCAAACCTAACCTCCCTGTCGACTTCCTTGTTAATAATGAAATCGATGTCTGAGTCTCGGTCTGAACCCCGAGGTGCAGTGTCTGTCCCAGTGCGTTTTGACAGCAGCGACTATTGGCTCTACAACTACTTTGTATCGCTGGAAATCGGAACGCCGGCGCAGCATGTGGATATACTTGTGAAGAAGAGCCCGTACCCCATCGTTCCCTACAGTGGGTCCACCACTTGCCGGAATGATCCGCAGTCGTGCAGCCCGGGATCATGTAAGTAGAGGAAGTTGCTCTCCCTATCCCTGAAAAGAAAGATTATTCCATATTTATGCCAATATGTTAGCACCGTCTAATGTCTTTGTCTAAATTGCAGTTGATCCCACCAAGTCCACCAGTCAGACCATCGTCAGCAGTGGCGACGTCAAATTCCTCACGACCAACTGGTTCAACACGAGCGGGGCCAACCAGGGCGATCTCTTCCAAGACAATGTGGCAATCGGCGGATTGAAGCTCGTCAATCACACATTTGGCGTGGACATGGGCGGCGGACTATCGACATTGGGAACCGGCGAGCTTTGGGATCAGCCAGTGCAAGATTACCCTCCGACCCTGGCTCGGCAAATGGTCGACCAAGGTCACATAGAGTCTGTCGCTTTCAGTCTCGCGCTTGATCGTGTTGGTACTGTTATCCTATCATACCTAATGTCATAAACGACATATACGCTCCAGGACACGATTGCTGACTCCAGCTCATAGAAGCTACAGCCAACGGGACTCTCCTATTCGGCGCCATTGACAAAAAGAAATATACGGGCGACCTGGTCGCCCTCGACGCGAGCCACTTCACACATGGAACATACGGCAGCAAGACCTATGGCGTTGCCCTGACCTCCCTCCAAATCAGCAGCTCGACGGGCACGGACGAGCTCCTAACGCCTGAGACCCCACTGTCAATCAGCCCCGGCATCGGCAGCCTGGCCACGATGCCGGAACCCATTGCGCTCAAGATCTATGAGGAAATCGGTATCACATACGATAAGAAAAAACGCAAGGCTACTGTCCCCTGCGAGCGCGCCGCGGCCGAGGAAGCCCACTTCACCTTCGGGTTCCACGGACCCAAGGGCCCCCAGATTAAGGTCCCGCTACGCGACTATTTCGTGCCTATCCGTTACGCCTAGGGATTACCCCAAACTAGCCCGGACTACGACATGTCCTAACACGGGGATTACGAGTTCAAGATAACTATTAAATAAGGCGACATCCTTACGCTAGGTAAACCCTTTATGCGTAACGCCTACACCGTCTACGACTAGGAGAACCAGGTCTTCGGCCTTACCCAGGCTAGTTATTCGATTAAAGAGGACCTCGTACCATTCGCGAAGCGGGGCGACCCCATCCCCTTATCCGTCCCCGGTCCCGTTGTCCGTCCGTCCGGGCCGGCGTACAATAGCAACTAAACCGACCTTCTCGATTTTCCCGTCGCGGCTTTACTAACACTGACGGCGGCGGCGGGGATCCAGAAACCGATCGACGCGCAGAGCGAGTCAAGTACTACCATACATATTGGGCTTAGCGTCGGAATTCCCCTTGGCGTGCTATTACTTGGAGTAGCTGCTCTGGAGGTGTGGATATGGGTTCTGAAGCGGCCGGTGCATCTTTGCGGGCACACCTTTGGAAAAAGCAACGTCCCCAAAGAGGCGACAGAGTTGGAGGCAACTACTGGTGACAGACCCAGGTCGGGGAGCCGGGGTTTGCCGCGACACGGAGAATCACTTGCTATCGATGGTAGAGAGTTGGACTCTGCGGAGAAACGGACGGTGTGATTATACGATGCGGCAAGCTGAGACGTTCCGTTGGCCATCTCTTCTGCCACTGGTAGGCATTGAAGCATGTGTGGGTATAGGGGTTGACAAGGGATGGGTCCTGGCACAAAGAGGAATGTGTCTCACCGCACATCCCATTGTCTAGTCTCGGCCCCTGATCGTAACTTACTGGGATGCTGACTTTCGTCCCTACAGGCCTTTGACTACACGCCTCAGGTATTCATAATGGACTGAGAAACAGCACGCTTGATTGACGAAACACTGCCAGTGTTTTCGTACCCTATTAATGCTACTTAGCTGATCTTTAACTATATAACAATCATTTATAATAACAAGATTATAAATCTACCTACCATCATCGAGGTCCATTCTAGAGCCAGCCTGAAACAGTTTATCCAGGTACTGTAAAATTTAACTTCCAATCTCAACCAGGTGATTTAAGCCTAAAGCGGTTTTGAAGTACACGTTTCGGAACCACAGTCACCGTTTGGTGTTCACTGTAAACAACATGGATACCGAGAGATTTCGACGGTCCAATGCTCCATCTCCGGAGGTACCACCGGAACCTCCCAAACCGACAGTTCCAAAACCTCACCCGCCTGCAACACCGCCTACAAAACAGGTAGAGACACAGGTAGGGAAACAGTCAAGGAAACAACCAGAGACACAGCCGGCTGATCTTCCAAAGAATTCGACCAAGTAACCCCGAAGCGCGCCGGCGCACAGTGACTCCTTGAGGCTGAACGAGGCTACCCAGCCCCCACGAGACCAGCGTGATAGACATTGCCACGACCGACCTGCATGCATCGCGCGATAGACGCATCCCACCGACGAGTTCCACCCGACAGCCGAGCACCACTACACCCGAGTAAACGAGACAACAAAAGGTCAGCTATTGGCAGAGGAGTGGAGCACCAGCGGTTAGCACACAATGCCAGGAGGCAATGCGATTCCGCGCTAAGGGTCGTTATGCCAGCGAATGGCCCCATTCACTCCGATACTCCATTCTCAAGGCTTATACCTGATCGAAAAAGGTGTCGCCCAAGGGATCGGCGTCGGCCATGGGGACGAAGCGCTCAAACAGGACTTTCACCTGCGACAGCCAGCCCGTGAGCCTTTGGGTTTGCTGCAGGAACCTGCACTTGATGTCAACATACGATCTGTACCGGGCTGAACACACAGCGACTTACAGCTGTTCGACCTTCTGTGTGCTGGTCCGTCCTGTGGTTAGACGTGCACATTGTTGCGAAAGCGCGGAAGGCCTACAAAGTCGTGAAACTGGTGATGTGTGGGTGTATATAAGTCGGAGGCCTCTGCCGGTAGTAGGGCGGTGGTATACTTACTTTTCGTTATGGTGGGCCAGCTCGGACTGGATAGCCTCGAACTTGCCCAGCAACTCATTCACCTTGCGCAGCAGTTCTCGGGTATCGCCCGACGTTCTTCGTTCTCAGTACAACGCGCGGACTGGATGCGGAGTAACCTACGGTGACGGCGGGCTGAAGGGACCTGAGTCGAGACCTTCTTCGTCGAAGAAGTTGGGAACGTCTGGAAAGCACAGTGGTTGCTGGTTCGGAGGCTGGAGCTGCGTAGCAGAAGGAGCGACGGTTTTGGGCGCTGTCGCGGGTGCAGGCGCGGGCGCCGTGGTGGCATGGCCTGTTGATGGTCGGCCCTGTCGCGGCTGGCGCGGACGGCCGTATCGCTGCGTATCGTATCGCTGCGAAGGGAGCATGGCGGCGTGGATGGAAGCGGTGGATGAATAGAGGTTATAGGTGGAGGAGAGCAAGGCGGACGAAGGATAATGGAACGTGTCACCAGCTGAGATTGGGCCTAACAACTGGTATTTATATAGACATAATCCTGCGATACTGTAGTAAAGTAGGGCTGGATAACAGCACGCTCTTTGTAGGCTGGGTTGTCAGGCGCGGAACTGGTCTTTCCAGTTAGGAAGTACTGATGCAAAACTTACACTTATGGACAGAGGCGAAGTTCTGGACGAAGCACGACTTGTTGAGCATAGCCATGCGTGGGAGAGCCAAGTTGGTAGCATCTAACATAGAGCAGACGTGGAGCAGAGGGCCGAAGTGAGCCTGTACCGAAAGCCGCCAGCAGTAAAGGTTGGAGCGGCTTTTCGTTGTTTTTACCGGCTGGCATTGTATTATTTGGGGGTTGGATGTGAGGATGGCAGGAAACAGGTGAGGGGCCTTGCCAACACCAACATTTATAATCAGGTTTGCTTCGAAAATAAACTTTGACGAAAGATGAGACGGCCAATATTGACTGAACTCTTAAAGGCAAAGATTGCATTTCGGCTTTTTGGCGACACCTACAAGACAATTGAGGCACTGGCCAGAATTTGATCAAACAATGACTTTATGTGGTTAGGAAACAGTACTGTGACTAGCGATCCTCTTTCCACTCTTGAACAGTTTCCGTTTTAGATCTTACAGGGGTAGCTGTTAACGTTATGTGCCCCGACTACTCGGTGGGAATTGGAGGGCCCCAGAGTGCCTCGTGTGAGCCAGCAAGTGCGCCACGCCCAATAGTGGATACAACTATATCGGCGCTGCTGTTCGCTAGGTTTGCTCCTTTGGACCGGCGGCACCATCAACAGCTCTACGTCCTGAGGCCTACATCTGCCCTGTGTCGTTTGCTTCAGCTCCTGAGATTATCCGAATTGCCCACCAGCAAGCAGCTCGGCATCCTGAGGTCCACATCTGCCCTCCCGCAGCTTAGCCAGTCTAGACTCTGTACGTCAGAAAGGCACATTAGAAATAGTGCACGCATGAGGCCCATGATCCAATGCAGAGGTTACTGAGATACCATAGAACGGTTACGAAGTAGCACTTCATACTCTACACGTCCACGCACTACACTTGAGCTCTCAGTGTATTTGCCTTGGTTGGTCCCGGCCCTGACCTGGGCGAGGTACAGGCGAGCGGCCCTTGCATATTGAATGGGGTGAAAGCATACGGTCAATTATAGCACTAGAACAGAACTGATGACTACCTATTTACGCTTACTCTAGAACGATGGAACTCGGCGGCGGGTGTGTAAGAGCCAGCACAATGTGTGCAAAATAGCCCACCCAAACTCGACGCGAGCGCGGGTAAGTCCCTTGTGCGGAGCGAAGGGTCCTACACTGTCCTGCCCGCAACAGCTTAGGGTAGGTAGTCTAGATCCAAATAGGAACTGGGAGTCCAGAGCACTGTGAATTGTCCCTGGCCATCATGTGTAATGCAGTTTGTATTTCGCATATAACACCAACCAAACCAACCACCTAACGACGATTGGTTGGTTGGTGCTATATTCTGAGCCCTCGTGGTTGGTTGGTATATTAGGGGTGATCTTTTCAATTGCCCGCTAGGTAGATGCCTACCTAATTAAATATAACACCTAACCTTAGGGAAAAGAGTATATCCTATATAACCGGCCTCTTAATAATAAATCTCCTTATGAACCTCAGGTATACGGTTAGAGTTCAATATATTTTAATCTACTTTATATAGCCCCGCTACCACGTCTTTATATAAGATACTGCCTATACCCGTGTTACTCCTATAATACTAATAGCTATATAGCCCCCCTAAATCATATTCTTTAATATCGATATTAGGTGGCTATAGCATATTATCAAGACTGAATTCATTAGCCTCGATAATTACTACCGGGTCCTATAAATAAATCTGGCTATAATTCCGGCTTAAAGAAATACAATCTTATTTAAAGACCACTTAAGACCGTTTAATTATATAACTTTAAGAAAGGTCTTCTATCGAGTATTTAAAAACGACGAATATAATATAGTTCCACTCCGGTTATTATAAATAAACTACTACCTCCTTTATTAATATAATATTAGGGCCTCTTGTAATAACGACGACTATAGGCCTAATCGTAATAACTTCATTCGGAATTAAAGATATTTAAGATGGTACGGGTGAAATAAGGTATATCTATATTATTATTAATATGGTAGATAATAATGTAAATAATATAAGGATAGAGAGTTTATAGGAGCACATAGTTATTACGGAAACTACAGGACTACAGCCCAGGTTAAGTAGGAATTAATAAGATATACAGCTTATATATAAAAATAATAGCCGCTATATACTATACTGGTCTTTCAGCTCGGTAGGCTTCTCTACCAGCCCTAGAACTCTATACGCACGCTCGTCCAATACGCCCAATACAACGCAAAGCTCCCACGGCGGAACGCCATTAGTACTGCCTGTATCGAAGTCTGACTGTTGTGACTGGGACCATTGCATCGAGGCTATTGTTGTTCGGTGAAAAACGCGGTTTAAGGGGGTGGATGGTCTCGTCAGCCGCAGGAGAAAGCGTCTCTGCTACGTGAGGCGTTGTACTAGTTCAATTGCAAAGCACGGTTCCCCGCAATCCGACCATTACTACCAGTTCTACTGCTCGTCTGCTCAGCCCAGTCCTGCTGGCAGCTACTGGTATGGTTCCAGAACCCATATTGGCAAGATGGATTTCGGTCCTGCTTCTCTTCGGCGTATCTTGACGAGGATAAGTTTTTGCGCAGCAGAAGATTGGGCAGTTAGCCCTAAATAACGCGGGGTCGCGGACCGGCTCCACGCTACTTTCTAGGCGACCTAGCCCGCTAATCGTGCTGGTGCGCCATAGCTACTCTTTCGACTCTGTGGTCCAACGAAGAACTCAGGACCGGAAACAGCCGGTGAAACTCTTCGAGCTGGTGCAGCAAAAAGAGTAAAGTAGAGTATACCAGCGTATGATTCTGGTCCCATTGCGAATGCATCGGAAACGGTCCAGTCGGAGACTACGGTCGGGCGAATCAGAACAGTTGGTTCCGCCTCCACGTCGCTTTGCTGCACACAACTCGGCGGGAATTGGAGGGACTTGACGCGCCTCGTGTGAGCCAGCGAGTGCGCCACGACCAATAATGGAGCACAACAGTATCGGCGCCTAGTTGGTTTCCGCGTTCGCTCCAAGACTACTGAGCTAGCTCTCCTCATTTAGACCGGCGGCGCCATCAGTAGCTCTCTACCCAACATGGTTAGACCGGCTACAAGAAGCAGTTCCTACTCGAGAACTCGGTAGCTTCGCAAAATAACCAACTCCTAAATAGCAGGTTTGGGACTGTCCTGTATTACACTGGTCGCTTTAAGACGACTAGGCCTCGAGATACGAAGCCTGGAATATCGTAATTACTTTCGGTAATATTATCCGGAAACGAAATAAAATAAGTATATTTTACCTAAAGGTATAAGAAAGTACAAACTAGAATAGCAGCACGGAGGATTCGGCGTATAATAACCCCGTGCTACTCCTAAATTACATACGAGTACGGCTAGATACATTTCGGCTGCCCTTAAACGCTAGGTATGTTGTAAGGACTAAACTAGCTTATATTAGAAAAATCCTTTATTAAACTCTTGCGACTGTCGGCTCCCGTTCAGCTTGTCTGGCCGAGTGAGCGGATTCTGTCAGACGTAAAAAGTGATATATTGATGTAACTTCGTACGCGTCTAGTCTAATCTGGTTATTCTAATACAAAACTGTACCTATAGAGCTATTTCGGCTATTTATTGGTAGGAGCGGGTAATATACCGCTACTTCCATCTAACACACCCCCTTAGGTCCTTTCTAATATATATACTTTATTATACTTAACTACTATATACTAGTCTAGAATAACGCAGATCTATGCTATAGCATGCCTAGGGGCATATTATAAGATAGTCTATAACCGCTTAAAATTATATTATAACCCGCTTTCTTTATATTAGAAAGGCTTAATAAAATACTTAAATTATTTTATTAATAGATTTACTTCTCTTCCTATTAATTAATCCTCGTATATTTCTTGTTCGTTTAAGCTTAATTCCTTTATTCTCTTTTTCTAAATCTCTTTACTAACGTTTACGAGGTTTATTTACTGGTAGAAGTTCTAATAAGAATCGGCCGAAAAAGCTTTCGTAAATTTATTAATAATTATATCCTTTATAAACTAATAGATTACCTTAATCCTTCCTTCTCTCGCTTCCTAACGGAATTAATAATCGTATATATTAACGTGCCGGAATTTAGTTTATAACACGGTAACCTCGGCGTTTATTAAGCGTATAGTTTATTCGTTATTATATTGGATTATAATAGATCGTTAATTTAAGCGAATATTAAGCTCCTTCGTCAGGCGTTATATAGTTAATCTTTCTTTTATTATAAAGGTTAGGGCTAATAGTTCTACTTCCGTAATAGATATAGTAATAATATCCTATTTCCCTACTTTCTATCTAATTATATCGCCGAATAGCTTAATAACGTACCCTTAAAAGCTTTTTCGATCGAGGGTATTATCGGTAAAGGAGGCGTTACTTATTACAATAAAGTTATCTTTACCCCCGAACTATAAATCGAGGTAACGCGTTTTATATAAATAATATAATATTTAATCGGCGGCTTATTAATATTAGGGTCTAGGATTAGAATTAAATTAAACGAGTTAAGAGGTAATAAAAGCTATATTAAAGCGAGTAATAATTATTATATATAAAATTGATTTAATTTTCTTAAAATATATGGTTTAGTCTCCTTTTATAACGGCGCCGTTACGCGGGAAGAGCTCGATTATAGTTATAGGTATTCGGGGTCGAGTTCGTTAATTAAGCTTAATTAAAGTATATAATTTATTAATATAGAATACCTAGGTAAGTTAGATAAATCTCTTCTCTTTATTCTTAATAATCTCGATCTCGAGGAACTATTAAAGTTTATCTTTATTAATTAATTAATATTTCTGGCATAATAAAATTACGTCCGAATCGACTTACTCCTTATTTTAAGCTTTATAAATATATATTATATCGTTAATATAAAAGAATATTATCCTATTTCCTTTAATAAAGTAGTATTACTCCTTTAATACCTATTAATACCCGAGGTCTATTAGAGTTCCTAAAAGCTCCTTTTATTATAAATATAAAGATTCTCGTAATCTATAAAAAGCCTTATTAAAGAGGAGAATAATACTAGAAATCCGATAGCTAGGGAGTATTTATATATATAATCTTATTTAATTTAATATTTATAAAAGTATTTATAGTATTGTATTAAATTAGTTCGAAATCGAAACGTACTACTGTAGTTATTAAGCCTTTAAAGGATCGACCGTATAGGGTAGCAACGTATGTATTTTCCGTAAAATTATATTTCTATTAATCGCCTTTAATAATTAATCGTGCTTTCCCCTTTTATAACCAGCTGTATTTATCGAACTTATATATATATACCTATATATAATTAAGTATTTAATATCCTTTAGCGTCGGTTAATAGCTTCTCGTATTATAATTTTATTTTTTATAACTTTAAAAGTAAATAGATTTAATTATTTTAAATAAGGCTTTTAAAGGATGCCCCTTAAGCCGGTTACTTTTAGGAGCCGGCGGGAGTTCCTTTCGGTAAACTCGTTCTTCGTTCTTAATCTTTTTTAGTATTTATAAGACATTAAGTTTAACCCGTAATTTTAATAAACGGATCGCTAGAAATATAACTCTTTAAATATATTTATTTAAACCGCCTTTAATAATTTCTCTCCCGTTTTAAGTAATTCGAATGTAATAGGTATATATTCTAACGAGGAACGTATACCGCTCTATAGGGTTTAAATCTTTAAATAAGGTTAAATTAAAGATTAAAGGGTTATTTATAATATAGCTTTCGTCCTTATAGGATTGAGGTAAGAAAGGTAATAATAATTATTCTATCCCTATTTTTAAAGCGAATAAATATAATATTTCCGGAGGCGGAATAGGGGAGGGCGATAATATTAAAGTAAATATTGTAGTTATATAAGGGTAATTAACCCTATCCGCTTTAATAATAATCTTTTAAGGAGGTCTTATTAATTTATTCCTTTATACGTTAAGATTTATATTACCTCTCGGTACTCGTTTAACCGGCTTATCCGAACCGTTTTTATAGGAATCGTTCTTCAAATCTTCGGTTTCTATGGATAAGAGAGTTTTAAAGTTAATACTTTAGATACGTCTATTATTAAATAAAGTAATATATTTATAAATTAAAGTATAATTAATATATTTAAAGTTATCCCTTAATTCCTTAATAAAGCCGGTAAATTATTAATCTTTATTAAATTTAATATTTTAAATATAAATTATTCTCTTAATTAAGGGGTTTTAAATTCGGAATATATTAATAGAATTATAGCCGATTAAGTAGCCGATCTATATTTATAACTTTATCTTTTAATACTAGTTCCGCTTTAATTTCGCGTTAATAATTATTATATAAACTTTATAATTAGGAATTCGTAAGTGTCCGACTTTAAAGGTAGTTTCTAAGGTATCCAATATTATTTAACGGGTAAGGTAAATATATATTACCTTATAAAGGGTCTTTTAACCGAAATGATATCGTAGGGTTCGATTCTGGATATAAATTATTATATTTATAAACTCTTTAATTAACGATTTAAATAATTTACTTTAAATTCGGATAATATAAGCTATCTATATAATAATACCCTTTAAACGCTTTATACCCCCGTTCTGCGTTTATGTATTAGGGGCGGAGGGCTTAATAACGATATATAGCTCGTTCTGGAGTATATTATATACTTCCTTATTAAGGAACTCCCCGTTGTATTTAATGTTCTTAATTTTATAATTAAATTGCTTCTTAATTAGTCGGTAAATAATACGCAAAGCGGCCGTAATCGTTTCGGCATAATAATTAGTAATAAAGGCGCTCCAGACGTAACCGGAGAGACGATCGGTAACGAAGAACACACGGTCCGTTCTATCCGGCTCTCTCTCGAAAATAATAAAGTCGACTGCGATCGTATAACCTGGGTAAAGAGGCTCGTTCCGCGGCGTTCTTCTCGTCTGTTCCTTTACCTTAACTAGTCTATAATTAATATATATTACCCCTAGGTACCCCTTAATCTGGACTAAAACCCTTACGATATATTTATATAAATATTTAATTACTTATAAATTAATGTACCTTAAACATTTATATTAAAGTTCTTCCAATCCACGTGCCTTATATAATTTCGTATAAAAGTTAATTTTAAACCTTTCGGCAATAAACGTGGTATAAAAGGGGTTTACTTCCGCATCTTTTAATACGAATTAATAAACCTTATTAAATACCTTATAAAAAATCGAGTTATCCCCTCTCCTAATATAATTATTCGGTAGCTTATTATCCTAATAATAACCCCTTTATTATAAGTATCGAAGCGATACCACATTATAAACGAAGCCCTAAATATAAACGACGTTAGTAAACTTAAATAATCTTAAAACCCCTGAACTAATTATAATTAAAATCTCGACTTCTCCCTATCCCTGGATTAATAGACAGCTATCGCCGGCCATAATTATATCTCCTTTTATTATAAATCGGTACTTTATAAATCTACTCCTTATATTAAAAATATATAAGATTAATTTTAAATTAAATATAATATATAATTTTAAAACGTAATTAATTATAATAAAAGAAGCTAATAATATAATTAATACCTTTTCCGTTAATCCGGCGTCTTCCTAAACGCTCCAATCCTATATTTTCTTTATTCGATTATACTTTTTTTTAATCGTAAGGTAATCGTCTAGGATCCTTAATATTAATCTCCTAATTATTACATATCCGGTTTAAAGGAAAGAATACTTCTCTAGGAATAGGTAGAAACATTCCTTCTAAAAGTAACTAAGTATTTTATATATTTAATAAAAGGTTATTATAAAGTCTCTTCCTCTCTTATAACCTTAAAGGGAGCCGGCCCTTCCGATACCTTAAAAAGAGCCGGACCCTCGTCCTCTCGTTAATTTAATTAACTTCTTTATTATAGCTTTCTAATTAAATTAATTAAGTTATTTATTATCGCTCTTAACGCTTAAAGTTACGGCGAAAGCTGCTCCTTAAGGGCGCGTTCTATTAAAGATAATAAAGGAATAATACCTCCGTAAGTCTAACGTAACCTTCCGGTATTTATCCTATATTAATAATTCTATATTTTTTATAAAACCCGTTTTTTAAGAGGGTAATATAAAAGCGAGAGCCTTTAAGAGGTCTTTTACTTACGTTTTAATATATATAATCTTTACGACTTTATATCGTTAACCGTTACTTATTATTAATTCCTATTAATTAATCTACTTCTTTATATCTCTCGATATTTTAATAATCGGATATACGGCTTTCTTATATTCGGTTCGTGTTCGTATACCGGATATTTTAATCTTAATTACTCTATAACCCTTAAGATTCTTATATTAATAATAGATTTCTTCGTTAATTAAGTAATAATTATTCTTAAAGGAATTGGAGACGGTATTATTAATATATTTAATAAATTTAATTTTATTAGATATTTATAAAGTAAACTAATTATATTAGAAGCGGTAAATAATAATTATATCGATATATCGTATATATTCGTTATAGGTTAAGGGTCGGTTCTCGTCTATAACGGCCGTAGCGGAGGGAGTCTATATTACTATTCCTTCCGCGTCGGTAATTAATACCGAAAGATTAGGAGGTAATTCTATACGGAAGGTATGTTCCTAAGGGAAGATAGGGGGTTTCTACTATTTCTTTCGGCCTCTAACTTCCTCTTAAAGGTTTAAAGATTTTACGATAATAATGAAATTCCGGTTCTAAATTTCCTAATCCTTTAACGCGTTCAATTAGGTTTTTCTTTTAGTATAGTCCGATATTATAACGATAGTCGGTAGATAATAATATAATAATTAATAATAATATATCCAGTATATATTAAGTCGCTCTTTAAGCGTATAAGACTTTTAATTATTAGATATAAAAAGTGATATATTAATATAACTTCGTACGCGTCTGGTCTAGTCTAGTTGTTCTAGTATAAAACTATACTTATAGAGCTATTTCGGCTATTTATCGGCAGGAGCGGGTAATATACCGCTATTTCCATTTAATAGCTTAAACTCGCGAGGCTATAGGCTGCGTCTCGTGTTTAATTCTAGGCGGTTCTGTCTTTATGTCCGAGGGCGAGTTATTTTTAGATGAGTATGAATTATAGGTATAATAATACGTTCCGGATTAATATTGGGCTTGGGCTTAGGTATTACGCTCGTTAATAGGGTTAAATTTAGAACCGCTCTTATAATTATTATTCGAATCTCCTTTGAATAAGGAGTTATTATCGAGGACTATTTATAAAGGCGTGTATTTTATAGTAATTAGCTTTATAGGACTTTCGAAATAGTATTATTCGAACTTTTAATGTCGCTTTCGGGGATAATTAACTATGGGCGACTTATTATTAGTAATCGCCTTTAAGACGGGGTTTAAAAAGGTTTTCTTATAGACGGCAGGTTTTATAATTAAGTTTATATTATATAAGGCGAGAGTATAGATCCGGTAGTATTTCTCGAACGGCGTCTCGTTTAAATTGGGACGGTATAAGACGGGATAGATATCGTCGGTCTAATTAACCTATATATAAGACGGTATGTTAATATAATATGTAACTTATATATTATATAGGTTTAAATAGAACTTACCTTTAATAAGATAGCGTTAGGCATACCTTGGCCTTTAAGCAATAATTCGATATATCTGGAATACTCCTCGCCTTACTAGGTTGGATCGGTTAAGCTGGCGGGTTTAGCAAGTTAGTCGGTTGCTTAAACGAGTAATTATGCTAGGTATTTAATATCGCTACGTCCTTTAGGGAAGTTACGATATCTCTCCTTAATAATAAGTTTTATAATGGTCTCTTCGGTAGTACGAAATATAAATTAGAAGGCTTCGTCGGATCTAGTTTTAAGGAATAACTTAAAGACGTCGGCTATTAACTTAAGTTATTAGTTACCGGTAAAAAACGTAACGAAGATGTATATAATATATTAAATAATAGCAATATATATAAATTGCCGGAATCGACGGATATTATCGTATTTTAAGTAGGCGGCCGTCGTTAACTCCCGTTTGTGAAAGTCGGGGTGCGGGATAAAGAACTGATCGCTGAGCTTAAAAAGCTTTAATATATTAAAAATATATTTGCCACGACTTTAAGCGCGTCGAGTCATTTTAATTAGGGTTTTAGGATAGTTTATAACTGGGATTATTATAATAAAATTAGAAATTATAAAGATAGAATAATAGATTAAATAGGCTAGCTAAATTTAAGGGTTGCTAGATAGAGATTAAAGTAGTTTTAAAGATTTTACTTTAATTATGCTTAATTAAGGTTGATTAGTAATAAAGGGATTGTAATGTAAAGTGCTTAGTATAGTAATACGAAGGAAAGTACGAGAAAAAGAGGACTATTTACCTGGAGTATAGATAGGGCTTACGACGTCGTCTATGGAATAAATAGTAATATAGTGTCGTTATAATAATGCTTAACTGCCTTATTATAGAGAGAGAATGTCATAAAGATAATAATATACGTTATGAATCGGTATTTGTAGATGTGGGATGGGATGTCTAAGCGTGATACGAAATTAATTAGGAGTAGAGGATATTATGTGCAAATATCGACGAAAGCAGGAAACTTAGTATGAAGGCCGTGGTATTCCCTTACAGCCTTACGTTAGAAGACGAATCGCTGTATTGAAATGACGGGAAGTGAAAGTGTGATGGTAGGATGCCGAGATAGTAGTAATAAGTAGAGTATGAAATACTTGTGCTAAGAGCAGCTAGATAAAATATAGGTGTTATAGGGAAGGAATAACCTATTGTATACGTAACTTCCGTAATTGTAAAAAGGGAATATAATCGCTTAAGGGCGGAAATTACGCTTTTAGAATAGACTGCCGTCGCGTAAGGACTAGTTTACGATATTAACCTCTAATATAGAATTAAATCTAGAAGTTACGATATTTAATAAAGAATAGGTGGATAGGATACCTATTAAGTGCTTAGCTGCTATTCCTAGGCCTATTATAATACGTACTATAGCTGCTGTAGTACTAGTGCCTCCGGAGGTAACGTTATGAATTCCATATATGAACTAGTACTCTACCTAAACCAGGCTCGCCGTAATACGTGCAGGTGCGTACTACAGCTGCTGCAGTACTGGTTCCTCCGGAGGCAACGTTGTGAGTTCCATATACAAATCCAGGCTCTCCGTAATACCTGGGTGCTACAGCTACTGTAAGACTGGTGCCTCCGGAAGCAACGTTGTGAGTTCCATATATAAATCGAGTACTTATATATAAAATCGAGTACCTAAGTCACTAAATCAGTGGACAACCACCTAATGTGCCCTAGCTTATGGTACTTCATCTATTAATCCTGGATCTGGGCCTCTATAATAAATTCACATGCCTATTATTTATAATTACCTAAGCATTTAATTTCATTCCCGTAGAGGCAAGCTCGTGGTTTCCGGTATTAAATACATTTTATATCTACACTACTATATTCACATATCCATTCCAGCTTGCATTTAATTCCTAAAACCTAAAAATTTTTATAAAACCCTATTGCATTGCACCTGCGACCATTCTCTTTTTATAATTTACCTTTTACCTCGACGTTATCGTAAACCAGTCTTGGTTGATCGTGGCATATCCATCCTCATCGCTGGTACAGCCACTTGAGACTTTTCCTTGGACATTACATCGCCCCGACTTTGCACCTCAGCCTCATTTACTTGATCATCGCAATTGGTGAGTACCATTTCAATCCCCGCGACGATACAGTCAGTCTCAATCCACCTGGCCGCTTTCAATATGCTAATCAGACCCTTGAGACAGGCATCATTCCTACTACAATGGCGACCGAACCGACCCCTCCAAAGCACTGGGCGAGAGAAAGCGACGGCAAGATACCAGGGCTTCGAAACGTTAAGCTGCCACTCGACGACTCTAAAAACCGGATCATACTCTACCTATGGGACCTCTACCGAGTCGGCAATGGACTTCCAGCCGACTATCGCGCTGAGCGGGATGCTTCCCTGTATCGACTGTTCGCCCGTGGCATGACAGAGCTTATGAAGCGGGCACCCAGAGGCCTCAATATCCGGGAATGGGCCGATATCACGTCAGACGAGACTGACGCCAAGAAGAAGTCTGACGGCCCGAAGAACAGATTGTTTAGCCCCGACATGGACATCCTCCAGGGCGTCGACCATGAGGATGCTCTGAGATTTGTTGTCGACCATATCGATTTATATCGTGAGGCTGACGACGAGCCTTGCGATCCTCTCGGGCATCCCTTCATACGAATGCTCTGTCCGCGAGCATGTGAGCTGCGCGCTCAAAAGATGGGCCGACAGCTGGGAACGCCTGATAATACCGTTCTCCGACCAATCTCCGACCCGGAAAAGCGAGATCGCCCTGAGTGGCGGATAGTGCGTCAAGTCTATCTGGTTACTAACGATTCAAACTTGCCTTTGCCGCTAAGCCTTCATCGCTCCACGGCGAAGTCCGAGCCAAGTGTTTGTTGCGGCGATTTACACTACGCCGGCCGTAATTACGAATCGAACCTGAACGCGGCCGTCGACTTTGCTGAGCAAGGTATCAAAAAGATAGATCGGAAAAAGGTCCTGCGTCTGTTCGCGGTGCTGGAGGATATGTACCGAACACACAAGGTACCTGCTAATTACGATGCCGCTCTGGACCGGAATCTATGGGACTTTAACCAGCGCTGGAGCTCTACCGCCATGGAACTCATCACTGGATGGGAACGCACAGACATTGATGAGGCGCTGCTCTGCTACAAGTGGGTGCCTCGCACTCAGTCCAATTCGCCCGAAGCCCACATCGAGAGTTTCTTCTCGGACAACCAATTCGACAATTGCTGTGCCCTCCGATCTGTGGCCAAGGCTTGTATCGACTACTTCGGTCCTGGTCCGCTTTACGCCCAATACCTCAAGAAAACTGACGCTGGTGTGCCTTGGGCACTGCATCTGTATAAAACAAAGCCGGAACGAGACTTGGATATCTCGGTCCCCTTCAAGTGGCGCTACGACCCAAGACAGGACAGGTTCTTGCGCCTGCTATTCCCACGGACTTTCACGAGATTCTTGGGTAGCGTTCTGCCCCAGAACATGAGTGTGCAGGCGCCAGAAATCGATCCAGTGGAGCTGCAGAAAGAGGACGCGGGCCGGTTCAAGCTGTATCCCTTGTTTCATGTTCGGGTGAACTGTGTCCAAAAGCCCATCAAGTTTATTGAGGGATACAATTACGAAACCCGTCCTGGTTACCCACCCGAGCTATACTTGGGCGACCAATTATATTCAGACCAGTCATCAGCGGATTCGGACTCAGACATGGACTTGGATCACAACTCCGAGCAAGATACCTTGATCGATGATAGCGAGCTAGAGGATATTGCTGGTATTCAGGCTTCGCATGCCAAGGTTCCTCGTCGGAGCCACTCCGTCGCAGAGAGGGATGCTGGCGATGTCGTTGGTCACGGCAGATCTGTTAGTGGCGCTGAAGGGGGAGGTCGTCCCGAGTCCCGTGAGAGTGGGAGACATCTCAGTTCGGATACCAAAGCTGATGACCGAGCAGTCAAACGATTGCCCCTCGACAATCAGGCAAAAGGCGATCGGAAGCGAAAAGCATCCCCTGGAGCCGACGTTCTTGTACAAGATGGCGAGGAGGGTTATGATGGAGAGACAGAACCCCGAAAGTCACAGAAGTCAAAACACCAAGATGGGCCAAGCTCGGCTAGCGTTGCGGTCCAGACTGAAGCTCCCCTGTCCGCCCGCCAGGCAGCCTCCATGACTACCGATGAGAGTTCTTCCCTACAGTCCTTACAGAGAGAAGTCGCAGAGCTGAGAAGGCGCAATACCAAACTCGAGGCTGATGCAGACTTGCGACAGGTTCGGACAGAGTATCACAACGACCTGGAGCGACAATTCAAGAAGACACAGGGCGAGCGTGATGCGTTACAGCATCAACTCAGGTCGGCACAGGATAAGATCCAGGCAACGCAAAGTCAGCTTGAGACGAAGACGGCAGAAGTCTCGGAGTTGACAGCCCAGCTTGTCGCAAGTAAGACTTCCATCCAGACGCTGGAAAGTGACCTCACTAATCTCAAAGAGCGGATCTCACGCCTTGAGACAGAGTTGAGTGCAGCAACTGCCACCAACGAAATTGTGGGAGACGAGAACGCAACACTGAAGCGCCGAGTCACATCCCTGGAGGACGACATCACATCGCTCCAAGCCGAGATCACTGCCCTGAAGACAAGCATCGTCTCATTCGAAGAGGAGATCAAATCTCTCAAGGAGACGGGCGAGATACTGAGCAAGAGTCTGACGCTGCTGCGGGATGGAAAGGTCTAGCCGCCAGGTTCAACCAGATGGAAATTCGGATACGGTTCCCAACGATCCAAAGCCAACGACACAATTATCATTCGCACGTTAGAAGGCTTGCATCCTGGCTCGGACATCGTCGTTCCCTAATCTTTCGTCATTGAGTTATGTACTAGAAATAAGCGATAGCCGTTGGGGGGACGGACTTCAATGTCATCTTCATGGGCTGCTGCATCTACTCCGACGCCTTTTGCCGCGATGATTTCATTCTTCTTTCGACGAGAAGAAGGCATTCATGTGTCTTCAATTCCATAGATAAACAATGCAATATATCAATTGCTACTACAGCGTCGTGCCTCGTAAGCTTCCAACGCTCAAACTGTGTCCGTAACCAATCTGGAAGCTGAACTGAAACGTGTCGTGTGTCCTACGTAAGATAAATGAGTATTGCTTCGATGCAAGCTGAGTGCGCTGGTGAAAATCAAGTTGTGAGTAGTGCTCGGATGCAGATCTGATAGTGGTGAAAATCAAGGTGGGAGCAGGCATCGTGTTCAGCTTAGTTGCGGTGGTGAAAATCAAGTTGGGTGTGGCGTTTGGACGCAGATCTGATAGTGGTGAAAATCAAGGTGGGAGTAGCCAACGGCTCCAGGCTAGGTGTGGTGGTGAAAATCAAGTTAGGAGCAGTGCTCGAGTCCAGAGTGAGGGAGCTGGTGTAATTCAAGTTGGGAGTGGCGCTCGGATGCAGCTCATGCAGTGGTAATAATCAAGTTGCCAGTATCCATCGAGTCGAGGATGTGCGTGGTGGTGGAAACCAAGGTAAAATCAAACATCCGGTCCAGCCTGGGTGTCGTGGTGGAAATCAAGTTACGAGTGGCCTTCAAGTCCAGGCTGCGTGTCGTGGTGGAAATCAGGTTACAACTGCCCTTCGAGCTCAGGCTAACTACGGTGGTGGAAATCAGGTTACAACTGCCCTTCGAGCTTCGGCTGGGTCTCGTGGTGGAAATCAGGTTACAACTGCCCTTCGAGCTCAGACTGACTGCGGTGGTGGAAATCAAGTTATGGGTAGCCTTCGAATCCAGACTAGATGCGTGTAAGAATCAAGGGCCAAGCTTGTCGAGACTTTTGCCTCATCGCCGACGATATCTAAATGACAGTTTCTATCCAAGAACTGCCCTCGATTGGTCGGCACTACCTGGAACCGCCTTGAATCGCCTTAAGCTGCCTCGTGCTGCCCTAGATTGCCGCCGGCTATTCCCGATTGCTCCGGACTGCCCCTGACTGCCCCGGACTGCCCCTGATTACTCCTAACTGCTCCCAATTGCCCCTGATCGTCTCGGACCGCTACTGGTCGTCCTGTAATTCCTATGTTGGATTTGAGATTGGAGTCGTCTCAAGCCTGCACCACCGACTCGATGATAGCAAACTCGTCCCTCTCCGAGTCCAGCACCGCCAGCCCGTCGTACGGCAAGGTGACCATGGGCGTGGTGTGTCCAATGTCGACCCCGAACAGGATGGGGAATGCGTTCGTGGAGGCCAGCCGCCCCTCGCACAGGAGGTCCCGGATCACTTGCATGTAGCTCTCCCGCATCTCGGCCGTGTTGTACCCAAACGGCCGCCCGACCACCAAGCCCGCGGCCTCCTCAAAGACCCCCTGCGCAATCAGGTCGGCGACGGCGGCCTGTACCCGGAAGAGGGGGTTGCCCTTGCCCTCGTCGTTGTCGGCCATGGCGGTCTCGAGAAAGACGATGCGGCCCTTCCAGTCTGGGGCAATCGCCCGCACACCACCGAGACGCACCATGACGGTCAGACAACCCCCGAACAGCCGGCCCTGGGCCTTGCCGCTGCGCAACCAGGTCCAACCGGGGTTGGGCACGAGCCGAGGCCGCTCCGTCGAGTCCGGGTCGGTGAAGATGCGAGCGGGGTTCGGCGCGTACGTGGGCGACCGGGCAATGGCACCAATGGGCGTGGGGTCCGTCATGGCCCGGAAGACGTGTTGGACGCAGAAGCCCAGTGCCGAAGTCTCGTACGCCTCCTTCTCGGCAGCGCGAGGCTCGCCCAGCTCGGGAAAGATGCCGGGCCCGTAGAAGGTGCGCAGGCCCAACGAGTACAAGAACCAATGCAGGCCCGTGATGTCCGAGTAGCCCACGACGATCTTGGGGTGGGCGCGTATGACCTCGTGCAGCTCCGTGTCGGCGAGGAGGGCCGGAAGCAGCTCGGTGAAGGTCGAGCCGCCGATGGTGGCCCAGACGACCGACACCGACGGGTCCGAGAAGGCGGCGCGCAGCTCGGCTAGCCGGTTGGCAATGCCCGACTGGACCCCGGTGTCCGGGCCGTGGTAGATCTCGACGACTTGGTAGCCCCGGCTCGAGATGAGGTCGACGCCGCGCGCGAGGGCGGCGGGGATCTCGTGGTTTAGGCGCGCGGAAGGCGAGATGAGGGCGATCTTGGCGCCCGGCTGCAGGGCCCTGGGGATCATGGTCGGCGACATTGGTTACTGCTCTGGCGGCTCTTGCTTGGGAACGAAGGTATCTAGCATCGGTTATGTTGAAGATGTTAAAGATGCGCTTCAAGCTCATTTATAATCAATCATGGTGCCTGTTAGGTTTCGAATGCAAGGGGGCGCGACAGGTGAGGGGTTGTCGCAGCAAGACTGGCGGAGACAGGCGTCAGCACTTATGCAGCTTTCGTCTCTAAAGAATGGTATATGACTCTCGGGGTTAAGTCAGACCCTGGCAGAATATCCAGGTAGACTGGAGATCCTCTTCAATTCATGTCAAGTCTAGGGCGCGCCCTTTCTTTTTAGTTTACATGCGTACCTGCCGAACATGGGGCGCAGCTTAGCTGGCGTTTGGGTACCTGCCTTCTTTGGCAGAAACCGAGCTCCCCCTGTCGTTCAGCGGGCCAAAACGTGCAGCTGCCAAAAAGATGCACCACCATGTCGCACTCAGAAGGTCCCTGCAATTGATTTAGTCGACATACGTGGCAACCACGATGGATGCCATAAAATTAAATGAGACGCATAATGTCTAAAGAGAGTGCATGCTTGCAAAACCAGCCAATCTTGACGTTGACTCGCAAAATGCTATTTCGTTTGCGAGAGCAGAGAGCTGCTGAATTATATCCCTGTCTGGCAGTGGAGCCGGCTCAATCCCATTGAACTACGCGAAGCAGCAAGAATGGGCCTGGATCAAATGAAGCAGAGACGACCTGCATCTCATCCAAACAACATCAACAACTGATGTGAATGTCATGAAAACTGAAACAGACGCATGATATCTGAAGAGATCTCTTGCCCGTAAAGCAGACATTCTCGGTTCCCGTTCCCACGGTGCCTTCAACCTGCAAGAGCTGCTGGCCTGTCCCAGTGTGGCTGGCAGTGGAGCCTACGGGCACCTGCGCAAATCAATCCAGCAACAGTGTTTAAAATACCCCATGTGCTGGCGCACAACAGACGACAGGCAGCTGATCTGCACGAGCAGGCTGTAGTATCTTTCCGTTTTGGTATAAATGCTGTATAAAGAAAACCAATACGCTTCCTGATCGCTGAGTCCATACTTTATGCGATGTAGTCCTTCAGTTCGTTCCAACTCTCAGTCTGCGATTGAGCGCAGGCCAGCTCGATCAGTGGGGGTGTCCAATCATTGCAGGGCCAACGGGACCCCGCGCCTAGCCGGGGCCTTGAACCAAGACCCCAAGGCCCAGAAACCTTAAAGCAACGTTCTCCAAGCAATTGGGTGTCGAAGATGTAGAACAACCATGATTGGATCATACGATCGAATTGCCAACCCGTCAGAGAATCACATCCACCATCTCCATCACCAACCATGACGTGGAGGCCTGCACCTCTAACCTGTCCGGACTGCGACGGCCTCGGATCGTGGACAAGTGTGAGCTCCGAGACGATATAAGTTGCTGAGATCCATGGACTCAACGTCGACCTGTCTGGTTCCCCAACTAGACCACACAGTCACCAATACACATCTTCTTATCAAGATGGCCAAACTATCCACCACTAAACCAAGGACGCCGAGGTACCCGAGCAGCTGCACCACACCATGCTGCACTGCTTCGATCCGGCCAACCCCGAAAGTCCCCAGCCGGTCTTCCCACAAGCGACGCACACCGAGCTCCCCCCCCGCCAAGGAGTTTGCCCGCCACGCCCACCGGAGCCTAGCATATGGCCCCGACGACTTCCAAGTCCTCGACATCCGCGGCACCACCATCGATTTACACCAGTCCGACGATCCGCGCATGCAGCACAGCGAGGTCGAGGGCGTCTTCACGTCCGGCGCCGAGGCCCTCATGGCGGCTCACTATCACCTCGCCGCCCTGCACGAGAATGACGACTTCTTTGTCCGGTACGAGTTCCGCCCTCCTTTTTCGGAGGTCGTCGTGCACGCCATCAGCATCACGGGCGAGAACTACTACATCGCCGTCAAAGAGCCGCTGGAGGAGAAGGCGCACGCGCGGCACCACACTGGCATTGCGCCGCAGGGTTTCGCCGCAGGGTTGGGGCGGACGGGCTCGCCGGTGGCGCAGGATAAGGGTGGAGTTTCGTCTTGACTGTAGGGAGACGAATTGGCATGTTTAGCTTGGGCTATGCGCAACTAGTACCTTTTTACATGGACCTTTCTCTCTCCTCTCTAGTTGTCGAATATCGTCACTAGTTGATCATTTGTTCCAAGCTGTCATTGCCTGATTATACGAATCTGAAGCAACAGCCCGTGTTCGTTGAAGCATACTGTGCAATTGGTCATGACTACCAACCTAGCCCTAAGCCAACCACGTACAAGCAACGGGAGTTAATGGCCCATCCATTCCAAAGGCGAAGCAATCAGTCGGCAAGTTGTCAGTGCATATTGGTGCGGGTCAAACCTTGCTGGCCCTGGCTGCATGTCCCAGAATCCATGAGACAACAGTCTTCGGAGAGGTCGGATCAGGCGGGCAGGATCGCCGTGCAATTCGGGCAGCCACAGGCTATTCTAACGTCGGAGCCCCGCCGATTCTGCGTCAATTCGAGCACTATCCAGGTTTTGTCCAGGCTATGGCTGAACCAAACCTTATAGGTGTGGCACAGTCATTGCATATTTTTCAAATAGAAGCAGTGTCCGACAGACGGACATTAATCTGCTGTTACAAATTATAGCAAGAACCGCCGGTGGGAGACTATGCACGCGAGCAAGCAATGAACATGCCACCCCCGACCACCACCAACCATACACAGAATCGCGAAGCCCCTCTCGGAATTATCCCGTCACTGGCAATACTCTTCCCTATAATATTATTGTGGGTCATAGTTGCCATGGTCAGTATTCCGTTAGTGCTGCCCTCCTCCTCAGAAGCGTGTGGTCCACTTGCTAACGCCCATTGCCAGATGCTATATTTATGGGTGTATCACCTGTTATCTCTTCACGGCAATGAAACGAGCCAAGACCATGTCGACTGTCCTGTACAGGAACCTGCAGCCAGTCGCCGCCGCCCCTGCTCCTCCTATCTGGCAAGTAGCCCTTACCACACTACTGCATCTCTTTGAAATGCTCGCATCATCTAATATTGTCCTGTCCTAGTGCAATCTGCCTGGACACCATCGGGTCGGATGCAAAGGTCTTCGATTTGCCTTGCCACCACCCCTTTCACGAGCCGTGCCTGAGGTCTTGGCTGAAGAAAGGCAAACGCCCTACGTGTCCGCTCTGCAGAGGGCCGGCACCGAGACCCGCACCGCCAGAAGTATCCAAGCCGGAGAAATCTGTCAGTGACAGTATTTTCAATCACCCACTTAGTCAAGCACTGGGGCGATGGTTGCTTAGAGATATGACCTACTCTACCTAAGTTAGTCGACAAACTAGACCAGCATGGTTTGTTTAGTTGGTAGATTTGCAAGAAAAACGCCTCCCAGGTCTAGAGGGACTGTGCACAACCCACCTTGAAACGTCTATCTTTGGGGTAATGGGAGGATGATCTACGCGCCAGTCTTGGTACAAATCCTGGAGACAGGCGCACATTAAGCAACATTGCGGCCAGTGACTGCTTAAAAACGAGTACTACCTAGCAAAATCGAGTACTTCCTAAAGTAATCCAGTATCTCTAGATACGATCCCTCCCTTCTTAATGAGACTACTGCATTATTGGAGCTCAGAGACAGTCTGGGCCCTGCTATATGGCACGGGTACCAGGTCGTACCAACGGGATGCTGCTCCCTAATGGAGACGCCTTACAAGCTGCCATATGAAACTAATGCATGCGTACTACACTCCGGGGCTAGTAAAGCATTAAACCTCACCAACAGCGTCATCTTCGCCATCTACGCTTACACCATCGTTACCATCGTCATCACCATCGTCCCCCGCCCTCCGAATCCAGCTCGCCACTATTTCTAGCATCGACTACATCGTCGTCAAGCATTTCGCTATTCACGGTACGCTCGTATTTAGCTCTATAGAGAATATAAATCTAGGACGCTTTAAAATCATCCTGTCAGGCTTGGGTTAGCTGTCCTAGTAATTCGGCGGCGAAGACGACATTGATTTGGAGTAGACCGTCCACCATCTCCAACCTGTGGCTACGTGCGAAAACAAAAGTCGGCTCCAGGCAGGTATACCGAATGTATGGACTGGATATTAGTTGACAGAAATGCTGTAGATAAAATTCAATCGCAGTGGCTACTACTAGACTACAACTCTGAGGAGAGAAAGCTATCAACCCTTTTGCCTGTCGTGACCAAGCTCCCCATCCGTCGTGCAATCGTGGACACCAACGGCGACGACTCCCTAGAAGCGGAGTGTTGCTGCTGGTCTAGACCATGTTGCATACTTGTCTGCCTCCCCTTTCGTAATATGTGAACGAATCACACTCTGGACTGTTTTAGTGGTCAAAGCCCCAGTGGCCCCTCATGCGCGGCGAATTCTGTTGATCCAGGTTGGCCATGTACATCGGTAGCGACAGCGGTGCTTGATGCGTTAGCTTTGGCGTTGGCAGGTTCCTGGACGCTTAACACGGCACGCCCCTCTGGTAGATATAGAGATTGGGCTGGCAATCCAATTTCCATGTATCTGTATCGTATCGACTCAAGGTGGTGGTCTAGGTAGTCTCGACGGACCAGCTCGTAATGACTGATGATCAATGTCTTCCTGATGACGCGCTCGTTGGTGAGGATTCTCTTGTGCTCCTCCCATACCTCTGATGGATCTACTTTATCGTATCCCTCCAAGTATAATATTTCGTAGCTGTCCCCGTCGGTCTTGTCGACATCAGCTTCCCCCGGGCAATCCAACTCTCTATTGTAAAGCAAGATGGATAAGATCTGCCTTGGAGGCTCGCAATCTGTGAAACCGAGCATGATCCGCAGGAAGTCGCGCCACTCATCAAAACCCTCGAATTTTGACAGGTCGATATTACCATATGACGCTTTAGTCACCATTCGGTGCTGCGGTAGTGTACCTTCCGAAGGATATTCATTGTTGCTAATAGTCTCTTGGAATTCCCTTTTGCAAAGGATTGCCAGATGAGTGGGAATTAAAAGATAGTCAACGATCTGTTGTGGCATCGGACGACGCATAATCTCGGCGAAATCATAGGTTGAAGGGATCTCAGGGCCCTCAGTCTGCTTTCTCATCCATACGGGTCCCTCCTCTTCCATGACGTAACTTGGAAGAGGATCGTGTATAACCCCGTCCAGCATGAGCCGTCGCTTCTCATCCAGACTTGCGTTGCGCCCTCCGTGGGACTTTTCCCACTTGTTGAGCTGTCGCTGGAAGGGCTTGCCAATCCTCGTCGGGTAGTTCCGGGGGCTCAGGAACCGATCGCATCTGCGTACAAATGCCAGTACCCGGCAGTACTTCTCGAACTCGCTTTCGTTCGCCTGTGGGTAGTGAATCAGCTTGGGACGGACAGCCTCGGTCCAAGGAATCTGCGATGAGACGACGAGGTTAGCAATGTCCTATTCCCGAATGTCTAATTCTGCAGCTGCGCCATTCGATACGCTGGACATACCTCAGCCAGAACTCCCTCCATCTCATCGGTTGTGACCAGCTTCTCAAAACTGCCGGGATAGGTTTCCATTTGTCCCTTGTCGTTCTTCCAGACTGGGTCTGGGACTCCAGCAGGCTCGGACAGAAATTCCCAGGCCCAGACAAGAGCTTGACACCAAGGCCCAACCATGCTGTTGGCATTAATCGTGGCATTCGAAGGATGTCGGAATTCCCCCGTCTTCACGTAGTCGATGACCACGGACTCATCCACTCGATAGGCGTCACGAAATGCGCCGTCGTTGTCGAAGCCCCGCCACTCCTGGTACAGCTTGTAGAGCTGTAATGCGCTGGATGACTTGTCGAGGAACGGCTTGACCACGCGCAATGCGTGGGTGGCTCGAGGGCTGTGAATTGCCCGCTTCAGCTGCCACACGTCGGTGAAGCCCAGATACCGGGTGGCCAACTTGTCGTTGGTGAAGATGTCGGTATGCAACCATAGTTTCTCGTTGCCGGGCTGCGTGTGGTGTTTGGTCGACTTGTCATTCTCATAGAGCCTTCTTCTCTTCGGTGCCTGAACGACAACGCCTCGTCCAGCATCGGATTGCTCATCGTCGGCCACATCTGGTGCATGCCCACGGGCCATGGACTCGTCATCGCTGTCAACTTCCATCGTGATTTGTCGTTTTGCTGCGGTAGCCATGGATTGTGTGAACTTCAGGATCCAAGTTGCCAGTATCAGGTGGATGATGTAGGAGTGAAGAAAATGAAGAGTTGAGAGGAGGTGGATGGGAGGGTTTAAATACTGCACACTAGGGGACCGTAGCTGCAGTGAGTACAGCTCGTAAGTGAATACAGTTACCATTGAATATAGCGCCTCACGGAAGTTATCGAGATGCGCCAACAATACACCGAACTGGGGAAGGAGCATCCTTCTCCAGGCGGAAACCAAAATGTAGCGCAGACCGGGGCCATCACAGCCACCAATCAGCTGTACAGTACGACCACTCTATAGACGTGGGTCCTTAACAACTATCAGGCGGTACGGCGCGCACTTTACTTACTGCTCACACCAATACTTAGATATAATTACATGCCTCGCCGGTTCATCATGTCCACAGCGCGGCAGCACTTCAGCGCAATCTCGCAACAGCTTGTATGTATTCATTAATTTCCCCTCATCTGAATCGCTACTAAAGGCCCCAATGTTCAACCAGAGCACCATCATCGTTGGTCTGGAAGCTGGGAACTTCCTCAGGGCAGCTACGGCCAGCGCTCCTGCCCTTTTCCCCTCCTGACCCCTTCCTCGTTCGTTCTTGCCAACTCTGCTTCCCGCAACTCCCCCATCAGTGACTGCGCAATTGCAACTTCGCCAATCTCCTCTGGTCCCTTTTCCATTTTGGTTCTTGCAACACCCAAGATGGCTGCAGCAATTCCTCTGAGTTTTAGACGCGTCGCGAGCCCGTCTGACACCTTCATGTCGCCTGCTGCTTATATGACTGGACGCATTCGTCGACGAACTTGTTCCCTTGATTGTCCTGCCAAGTCTGAATGTCATGGCTCCATGTGCTCGGCCTGATCGACTGGGCGACCTGACTGTGACGGGGTCATGCCCCCAAAGACCCCCTCGGCATCACTACCACCGCCGCCAGCACTGTCGCCGCCGCCATCCTGCCACTGTCTTCTCTTCCTCCTCCCCCATCGCCATCACATGGGGCAACCTAGGCCTCTCCATCACGAGCACAAACGGCGTCCCCGTGTGGTTGTCTTGGCTGCAAGTCTTCGGTCTGATCGACTGGGTGGGCACAGGGCTGGACGCCAACAGGACCTTGCACGGAGTAAGCAGAAATTACCCAGCACATCGTGGGTATCAATTGCCCTCTTTCAGTACAGTAACCGTGCAGGTTACTACGGTTTCGTTTTCTGAGTCCTCGCCGTCTCTTCTTTCATGTACCGAATCTCTATTTCCCGTCGCTAACAGCTCTTTTTGCAGTTCTTCGCCTTCCAAGAGCTTTCTTCAAGATAACACGAGCCATGAATGCCATGAATCAGACCCCGAGCCCGGCCAAGGAACTTACGAGAGGGGGCAGCCAAAAAGACCGCCGCGATGCCCACTCCGGAGCCTGCCGCGAAGCCTTCATCCAAGCCCTTAACCAAGCCTCCCGAGAACGACCGACCGACCGTCTCTTGCGCAAATTGCCTAGTTACCTTCAGAAACGCCCAAAGCCAAGAAACCATCTGACCGAAAACAAGGAGAAGGAGAAAGTTCCTTGTCAGCTGCCCTGGTTGCAACACGCACTTAGAGACGATTTATTTCAGCACCACCTGTACTTCCATCCTCTAGATCTAGTGAGACCAAAGGGTCCCTGCAGGTGGGGATGCGGTTACTCCCGCCCGGGCAATGGTGGTGCTGGTAACCACATGAAGGTGGACCATTACTTAGAAAAGACTCAAAGTCTGCAACTTAGTATCGTCCGGCCATTCGCTAATTTCGCCTTCCATTAGGCCGTGAATGTAGCACTCCCCTACAACATACCAAGCTTCCGGTTCGTTCTGTATCTACGGATGACCAATGGTACTGAGCACCCGTTAAGTATCGCTATACTGTCCCCACAACTCGCTCCCGAGGGTACAAAGCCCAGCGACCTTTCAGTGACGACAAATTTACGCTGGTTAGAATGCATGAAGTTAACCGATTCCATGGCTTCGCGTATAGTCTCTGCATGTTCGTCGTCGGCCGCGGTTTCGTGTGACCTGAGGTCGGTCTCCCTACCAACGATACGAGAGAAGAAACGCTGGCGCGCTATGGCGGTCCAAGAGTCTGTTACATGGCAGACGACGCCTCCCGAAACCCTCCGGTTGCCAATCATTGTCCTGAGTATGCGATCGTCCGGAGTGCCGTCCGCGTCAAAATAATCCTGCATTCCTGGCAGCTCGGAACCTTTCGTTAGATTATCCCCAGGCAGAGAGAGCGAAAACCCCACATCAGGCATACGGACCATATGGGGTTGAGCCGGATATCCTTCTTTTTTGATTCTGTCCACGATTATGCCGCCAAAGGGCGATGCAGTTAGTCCGCGTGGTTCGTTAAGTCCGTGGCAGTCGTGGGATGAATCACGGCAGGGCAGGATGGTGGCGGTCGGCAGACCCCATGCAAAGTACACAGCCCCATTGTGGTACCTGAAACGGTGATCCGGGTCGTGGGTTACATCTGACGTCCTCGCACATGCGTGGCAGTAATCGAAGTCGGCGCAGTCGATACATTTCAGACCCGCTCCGACAATAGGTTTGTCACACCCGTCACACTCTCTACGTCCTATCCATCCCTCTTGTCCAGGTTTTAGCCTTTTCAGAGGTTGGCCGAATGTTGTCAAGGATTGGATGTTGTACCCGTGGAGTAGATGGATATGTGGCTGAGAATGCGCGTTACCCTGTCGATCGCCCCACTGGCAATCCTCTCGCAAAATGGGTGTGAAGTCGATGGCCTGCGGGCCAAACCATGGAACCCAGCCATAAAAAAAGGAACCGGTAGCGAAGCACGGACTTGATATGCACTCCGTGCCATAATGTCCAGCGATTCGCTGTGCCATATAATGTGTAACGTGACATTCTTATAGAAGATTTCAACTGGATTCCGGTCCGAGTAGTCGGGCAACCAGTCCGACAACTCCTTGTCTGATGCCATAGAGATGAAGGCATAGATTCCGTCCCTCGGGTCAGACGAGACGAAACCTGAAAACTTATCCAACAGATGTTCCAAAGAGCGGCCAGTCGCGTCTTCAGTCTGCGTCGTGAGGTAGGCAGACCAAAGACGTTCCAGCCTATCGATCGGGTCTATGTCGGGGGATGGCAGGTTATGACCGTGTCCCGGTTCTACGAAGCAGACGTCCGTTTTCGTCTCGCCATCACTGATGTGGAATACTGATTCTTTGAGAAACAGCGCCAAGCAAATCAATGGATGGAAGTCCTGGTGACGAGAGCCTACCCAGAAGTCCTTTTGTCCAGAAAGGACAAACTCCTGGACTACCCACCGCCGTGAAAACCATAGACGAGAGATCAGATTGAATATGGATTTCCAGGAAGCTCGGGGAACTCGGGATGAAATGGTAAAGTTACAGATAGCCTTATAGGCTTCTGAAGATCCAGGTGACCAACTAGCACTGTCGCACTGGCCCCAGAAATTGTCAATCAAATCCATCGCCTGGGAGCTGTCCTCCGACAGTGGCCCTAGCCAGACGAAGACGTGTTTGTCGCGATAGATTCGGTCCATAGTGCGCACCTGGTGGCCCTTCTCGCTGTTGTCCGACTAGTTGATGCAGATGGCATCGACCCAGATGTACTGCGCCCCCAGGGAGCTGCGGACCTGGCGCAAGAGGGCCTCGAGGTTTGGTCGGATCGGGAATTTAACCCATTCTTGCTGGCCGTGGTTTTGGATAAGCAATTGAGACGATGGCTCCTCGTCACCCCACGTGTACGAGACCGGTCGGTACTCAGGGGCGGCGTCTCGTTGGAATGGTGTCAGAGTCGCGTGTAAGTCGTCGTCATTGTGTTCTCCTGGAAGAAGCTGCAGGAGCCTGAGGCAATTTTCTGGATCCTCAAGTGGAGTGTAGCGAAAGTCGGATGCTGAAGCCATTGCGAGTGATAGAAAATGGTGGAAAGGAGGACAGGCCAACAAGCAAAATCGAGGGGATGAGAGATCAAAAAGACCAACACATTTCTCATGCGTGCAGATGGGGGGCTAAAAAGCTGGAACTGCCTGTTTTTACTACAATCTGACACAGGGAGGGGGAATTGTGCTACAATCAAATGGTGGGATTGCGCAAGATAGTGCGCAAAATCAAGGAAAATCGGCCACACCTCGTCGTCATAGGATGCATGTCAGCAGCCTCCACGAATGGCCACTGCAGGTTCTTGCCCAATACTTTCGAAGCTATCAAGTAGCCCCTAATAAACTGGGCGTACCCAGTGCGCCTTGGGCACGGTGATGCCTAGCGCGCGCCGCCGCCTAGTGACGCAAACGTTGGCCAAGGTCGCCAATCGGCTTCTCTTCAAAAAGAGGGAGACGTTTGTGTGGTGGCGCATGCCCTTTCCTTCTTGATGATAGGCTGCACTGTGCATAGCGGCTATGTCTTGGCGTCAGCTCGCTCTCCTCTTTTTTTGTTTGCTTCACGTCGCACACGCTTCAAGGGGGAACCATTGGCTGAGGGGAACGCTGTAATCGACAAGCGAAACCTGAGAGGGAATATGTTCACCGCGTCCCTGATGGACTGACTAGCTTAGTTTCAACGCGAAACTGGCACGAGTCGTTCACTATTACAAAATCACTCTATTTCTTCTATAATACATATCTAGTCTCGCTCTGGTTGCCATCTTGCTGAACATCTTCGTCCCTATCTTCGTTATTATCCACATTCAGATCGCCCCTGTTTCCGGTGTCTTCCATATTGTCGAGCCCCATTTCACCATCCACAGTATGCTAGCCTTTGACTCGATCGAGGACGTCAATCATGGGGGCTCTGGTGGTCCCCTCCTCCTCCTCCTCGGTCAACTCTCCGATAATGTCGCTTGGGTTGGTCGATCGGGTTTGGAGTACCTCGTCGGCCTTCCCCATTTTGTCTTCTAGGTCGGAAGCCGGTGTGGGATCTAGGAAGTTGTACCGAATTCGCGGGCTGAACTTGGTCAAGAGCGGCATCGGAACCATTTTACGTAGACCAAAGGAGCAATAGATGGCTCGTTCGAGGACGGCGAGCTGTGTAAGGTGATTCGCCACGAATGTGGTATGCTGGGGAATGGACATCAACTTCATGATATCGCAAACCTCCAGCGACAGCGCGTTCTTCAGAACGTCGATATCCTTCAGGTACTTTCTCCACTGGGATGTCATCCTCATACAGAGGTGCTCCGTCCCTTCGGATACGAATTCAAAGAGCTCCTCCAAGACCTCGTCCGAGATACTAGTCCCGGCCTCGTGCTCTGCAACTGGCGCTGCCGCAGCACCAGTCTTCTTTCTTCGTCGTTTGGGGCGTTCAGAAACAAAGGGGTCGTCGGCAAGTCTCTTGCCCTGTTTGAAGTTATCCATGCCAATCTCCCTGAAGATCTTGATCCGCTGCTTGCTCGTACCCCTTTGTGTCTGGGTGATGCCTTGCCGCAGGGTGCGCTTCAGCTTCTCCAAGATGTTGCGCAACATTCATTCTTGATATTTTCTTGACTCCTGTGGTCGCTGTTCCTTCTCTATTTATTCAAGAAACGAATGTGTTTCGGGTACTTCTTCAGGTATTCGCCAAGCAGTGAAGCATGCATTGCATCGACCTCGCCCTGGAACAAATTCAGCATGTCTGCCAGTGTCGCATAGCGGGCTGCCTCTGCCCGACTCACCATGTTCAGTCTCATTTTGTAAAACTGGCGGATAATCTTCCAATCGTCGTGGGAGTTTTCCAGATGTAGATAATAGACCCTCACGGTCTCCTTTTGGGCAATCTGTTGCATGTCAGTCGGCAGCCATATCACAGGGAAACAACGATTACTCACTCGGATGGTACGATGGACAGCCTGTTCCTCCGTGGCCAGGTTGTACCCAGGGGTCGACAGGATGACTGTTGAGCAGCAGTCATGCAGGTTGATTCCTTGTGCTCCCGATACCTGGTACAGCTGCGCCATCACCATGGTCGAGTCCGGATCTTCGGAGCGGAACGAGTCAACGAGGCCAACACGTGCGGCATCAGACAGGTCAGAATGCATCGTGTCCGTCTTGATGAAGAGAAAACTCCAGCATCAACTCGATCAGGAAGGCCAACGCCGGGATCTCCTCCACAATCAGAATCTTGGAGGGGCGCGGCAGGGGGTTGTCTATGAGCGGCTGCAGGAACCTCTCTTCGACGAGTTGAAGGATCGCCATGAGTTTCGGCGACGATCGTACCCGAAAGTAGAGCCAGTCATATGCCGTGGTAATCGGGCTTGCGTTCTCGTCGAGCAGTGGCGCCAGCAGTGCAGGGAGATCCATATCGGGGTCACGGCGAGCCGCGTTGATGTACTCGACCATGGAGTTCTTGCCCGCGGCCCTCTGGCATTCGGACCATTGGTGCAGTACCGTAGACCCTGTCAGGATATCCAACTCTCGCTGGACCCCGATGAGCTTACGAAACAAATCGACCTCGGCCGTTCCCCATCTTTGACTTTCTTCTTGTCGCTGTCGTCTAACTGGTTGCAATAGCCCCTGTATCGAGTTAGCTTAGCATCACGCTGTCATGAAAAAAGAAACGAAAAAAGAACATCTTGGGTAGTTGGTATGGGCACTTACCCGGCTTTTTCCATATGCGCTGCCTGGTACTTCATTTCCTCGGCTGGATTGCAATGCCATAGGCGACATGAATACTTCTCGACGCGTGGCAGCAATGACTTGAGAGAAAGTGTCTTGGTCTTGTGCTTGTCGTTGTACAGGAACTCGCTTGCTGGGCTCGTCGAATAACGAACGCCTCTTCTAGGCGCATGGCGAACGTGGAATATATCTCTTCGTTCAGACTATCATCTACACCCTTCTTGGCAAAAGTCTTCTTTACGCTGTTCACGGTTAGGCATATGTGTCATGCTAAGGTTATAGGGAGCGATCGGGAGGCCGGGGCGGTAAACTTGCATTTCTGGATTTAAGATGGCCTCGTATGAGTCCTTGTTCTCTCGCGGGTTCTCGCCCTTTTTCCGGTTCGACGTAAACTCGTTGGACGAGATGCTGTCAATCTTCTTTCTCTTCTCCGCAGGTAGGGCATCCCAGTTCCTACCGTGAAATAGCTTCACGATATTATATAAATCCTGTGCTCTGCAATTAGTATATCACCCCCTAGTATCCTACAGTAGGAGAATAGCTCACCATTGGGTCGTTCACGATGGGAGTCGCGGTAAGTTCAAGGAAGTATTCAAACTCGGTCGTGTTGATGGCCTCCTAAATATTGGTGCTGGGATTGCGGTACTCGTGTACCTCATCCACGATGACCATGCTGAATTTTGTCTTTGGCTTGTGTGAGCTTGTTTACTGGACCGGCAGTATTTCGTCTCTTCCTGGTCAATTTGGGACCGTTGTTGGGACCCTTGTTGGCATTCCTTTTTGCCTTGACCAACACGACTCGCGTAGGTATGCTTAGTCGTGATAATCACTGGGATCTTGGACTTGGCGTTGGTGTTGGTGTTGTCCCAGAAACCGTCAAACTTGGTGTTTAGGCCTCTTGTAGTCCCAGGCTTGGTGAAGTACTCGGGTGGTACGCGATTACCCACTGGAATGCCGCGGGATCCCGGGTCATGGGTGCCATCGCCATGGGCTAAGAAGGGTCCAAGCGAGGTTGTGAACGAGTTTATCTTCTCGTACCACTGGAGGGCAACGCCAATGTCCGGACAAACCAGGATAACTGGCTCTGTGTGACCCTTTGTATCCTTTAGAAAGCGCCGACGACCCATGTACTCCACCGCCATTAGAGCTGTATGAGTCTTTCCAAGACCCATGGTGTTGCCGAGGATGGCACCTGCCGTCTGGATGATACGAAAAGTCGACTCCTGGACTTCCGGGGCCTTGATTCTCCCTGCCGTCTCGCGCAATTTGGCGAGAGTACACCCAGTCAGGCAGGTGATTAGGGCCATCACTCCAGTGATTTGATGCGCCAGGAAACCATCCTTGTCGTTGTATGCGGGGAACACCTCGGAATGGTAGTATTTCAGGTCCTCGTCGCCATTATGGCATTTGCCTATAGGCACGGCCGCAGCCAACTTTAAGCAAGCGTCGATTGGGAGGCCGTTGGTGAAGTTGGACCCCGTAATGAGCGTCGTGGCGGCTTGGTCTATCGAGTCCATGCCTTCCGAGTCCACGTCGATGCGCTCCTGCTCGTTAAGCTCCCTTGTCTGCTCTTCACTGAGAGCGGGGAACATCGATTCTCTCGTGTGCAGCCGGTGATTGTTCTTGTAGGGCAGTCCATTCGCGAGCTTCCGGATCGTGTTTCGTGCATAGAAGCGTTGGGAAACTTCATCGGACACGTCCGTATCATCGTAAAACCCTGACTGGTATTTCTGGACCCCGGTCGCCGTCTCTGGTTCTCTTGTTGCTCCTCTGCGCTGTACATGTCTCTGCGCTCAGCCTCCCGTCGCTCGGTGTCCCCTTGCAACGCCGAATCCGCGGCGGTGGAGGCGCCGGCCACTTTGACCGTATTTAGAGCGGGTTTCGCGACCCGAAATACAGTATGGCCCACAGGCGCAAGGTGGGTTGTCGTATCCAGGGCCTTGGTCCTGTACCTCGTCGACTCGAATGGGTAGCTCGCATACTCGTGCGTATCTATACAGTCGAAATAAGCGACTATTATCGTCTTCTTGCCCTGGTCGTTATTAAAATCCGAAATGTTCGTTACTTATTTTTAAAAGAAAAGAAACGTTTTATTCCTGTTCGTATAAGACTTTATAATTATCTTCGTCAATCTTGTCAATACCCGACATCAGCCGTCTTCCAGACGGGATGGGGGGATCCGGCAGGTTCCGAGAGAAGCTCCAGGGCCCACACGAGAGCTTCACACCAGGGCCGGATTGCGTCGGCATTGTCGGGGATGACAAGCTCTCCCGTCTTCGCGTACTCGTGCATCTTGGATCCATTCGCTTTGTACTTGAGGCAAAACGCGTCGTCATCGTCGCAGCTAGACCACTCTCGGTACACATTGTTTATGAAAGGTGCGCTGGTAGCTTTGCTGAGGAATAGCATGCAGAGTCGCGTCGCGTGTACGACCCGAGGACTGTAAATGGCACGCTTTAGATGCAAGGTTTTTGTATAGCCCAGATAGTACGAGAGTCTGTCTTCGTTCTCGTGGATCTTGGAGTGTAGCACGAGCGTTTGGCCGCCCGGTTCTGTCACCTTCTAGTATTTTGGGTATGTTACATAACTCTTGTCCCGCTGGGTCTTGGCCTTGGGTGTGGACTTCGGCTTTCGTGCGCGCTTCGGCTTGGCCTTGGCCTTGGACGTGCCTAATTGGCTCTGACTGTCGTGGTTATTGTCTCTGTTTGCCGGCATGATGAAGGCTGCTCGCTAGCGAGCACGGCTCTGCTGCTTCGTACTGGTTAGCTGGAATACTCCGATTACATACGGGAAGTACGCTTCTTAAACTGGATATGAATAAATAGTTAGGAATGAAACGAAATAGAACAAGGACGTGTGATTATTGGGTAAAGAAATTCTGCTGTAGCAGGAAGAAATGCGGTGGCGGGGAACAGGATTATGTAATCGCTCTTAACCCAGGACTAAGAAAAAGTCCAAGCTGTCAAAATCGCCTGGAATGAACAGACTCAAAGGCCATGGTTGGAGGAGATATTTATGAAGAGTGAGGAATACGGAATGATAGCTGTGTGTGATGCTGGAGTGAGTCTTAGAAAGCAGTCTCTTGCTGTTCACGGCCACCTCGCGAAAAGGCAAGATCAAGGTGAAGGTGAAGCTGGTGAGTGAGCACACCTCAGAACAAATCGATTGACTCTTGTTTGATTGAAATGTGTGAGAGGCAAAAATTACAACCAGGCATGTAGTAGATTGGACTTGCCTTACCATGAATGATGTAACAGTCTCTGGGAGACTTTGGTCCTGAGGTGGTTCGCAGAAGGTGGTGTCTCACGGGAGGATGGAGGTAGAGAATGAGATGGTGTGGGAGAGGAGGAATTGCGAAAGACTGGAAGATACAGTTGCTTACATACCTTGGTGAAATTACGCTGCGAAACAGCAAGCAAGATACATGCAAGCAAGATACATGCAAGCAAGATGCATGCGAGTAAGATACATGCATGCAGGCAAGATACATGCATACGAAATACATGCAAGCAAAATGCATGCAAGCGAAATGAATGCTTGTTCTCGTGAACCGGGTGGGGTTGTTAACTTATCCTTGCTAGAAGCACCTGTGGCAGCTACATCTAAGACAACGTGCCAGTTCCGGCAGGGCGACATCAGCCGCCACGGGAATAACCAAAGTTGTGACGGTATATGCTTATGGCTGAGTGGCAGTTCTGAGCCTCTCTGGCAGGTGAAAACATTGGTATTGTTCTGTGGTACTGGATTTTGCTAGGCAGTACTCAATACTTCTTCTCACGTGACAGATTCTTTTACCAGCTCGTCACCCATGACTGTTTGGCAGAGCTGTAATGTCTAGTTTCAACTCGCCCAGTCTCCTGCTCCTACTGAAGTGTCCCTTGGAGATGACGGAACCATACATGGAAAGACCGTTGACGATGTCTAGAAGATCAACCATTTCTCTGGAAAAGGCATTATGAACGGATGCTCATGGCGGCGGAGCTGGAAGAAAAGGCACTAGATCCGTTGTAAAGAAGCTTCATCTAGTGTGCTAAGGACTTTCGTCTAGTTCCATACTATTGAACACGCCCGTTCGGCTAATTACTCGCTCGAGAAGGCCCATTTGACCCCGATCCTCGTACGTTGTCCGAGTAATCTGCGGTATATTCTGTGCTGTAGTTCGTCTATTGGAAAGGCACGGGGACTGGGACTAAGCTGCTTGATCTCGGGTGGTACTGGCGCTGGGAGAGGTTTGGGGCCCGTACCATCTAGTGGCATTGTACCTGCCATGGAAGCAATCTAGGGTGAGGAGGAAAGATTGTCGGATGGGAGTATGTAGCGTAGGCAGACTTGGGGAGTGCGCATCGGCGGAAACCAACTGTGCCAAACGAACCAAGCTAGAATTGGGCCCATATCTAAAGAATTGAAACTCGGAATTAATAAGTGATTGTACCAAACAAGCTAAGAACATGGGCGCTTTGGTTCGGCATGGGCCCCGTCGCCTCCCATGACAGGATCCGAGGCCTTCCGCTTGAGAAGTTATACACCTACCGTGTCTGCCAACACCTGGCAATGCACAGACTTCACGCCACACCTAATTTTTGGTATGTACCTGAAGATTTCCAGCACTTCCAGCTTGCCAGTTGTGGCAATCACCCCTCAACACCAAAAGAAATCACCACATCACATCTATCGATGCGTTTTAGCCATCACGAGACTCCCTCGCACCCGCATCGGCCGGCGTGATGCACCATATCGGCCGGCATTATGCACCACATCGGCCGATGTGGTATGCAACTACCGACGGCGAAGGTGGTGATGTTTTCTGGTGTTGCAACGCCGGCCGATATGGTGCATACATTAACACTAAACAGCATCACGAGCTGCGCCGGCGCACTACATTACCACCGGCCGATATGATGCATTAATACCGGCCGATATGGTGCATTAATGCCGGCCGATATAGAGCATCACCGGTCGATATAATGCATCACCCCGCCGATATAATGGGCGCATTAATATTAAAAGTTTTTAGAACCGCGCCGGCGCACCACATTAACACCGGCCGATATAGTATATCACCAGCCGATATAATGCGTTAACGCCGATATAATACATCAACGCCGATATAATACATCAACGCCGATATAATACATTAACGCCGATATAATGCACCAGCGCCAATGTAATGCATCAACGCCGATGTAATGCATCACCGGCCGATGTGGTTCGGCCGATGTGGTACGCCAAGGAGACTTATAATGTTTTCTGGTGTTGAGAGGCGGTTGTCAGCGCCGGCAAGCCTAAAGTACCGAAAGTCCTCAACTACGCACCTCGTAAGGTCCGTGCCTAGCAGCTGCTGACAGGCTCTTACACCTACTATGTAAGTTTACATTGTAGGTGTAGCACTTCTCCTTTACAGGGGTTATTCGTGTTAGTGCCTGCACGAGCCGTCTTGGTAACCCACGTCTGCCGAGGCGATTTCCTATTCTGCCAAAATCTTGGCATTATCTCAGTCTCAACGTCAGCAGAAAACCCGCCGCCTCCCTCACCGCCGCGCCGCAATGGAACATTGCTTACATGTCTGCCTGGATCCAACGTAAGCTGAGGCGTACATGTCTGCCTGGATGCAACGTAAGCTGAGGTGAGATGATCAGGCTACAGGATAAATACCACAAACAGCCCGTGGCCACTGCTCATGAGCAACATCAACCTTTTCTCTTTCATATCTGCATCGCCAATCACCATGGACTGCCCAACATTCGTCCACCCGGAGTACTGGCGGCGACCCAGGTCTTCGCCACCGACTACCGCCTGGCCCCCGAGCACCCCTATCCGGCCGCCTTCGAAGACATGTACGCGAGCTTGCTCTGGGTCCGGGCCCGCGCCGGCGAATTCAATCTGGACCCGGCGCGCATCGTCTTGTTTGGGGCCAGCGCCGGCGGCAACCTGATGGTCGCCGTCGCGCTCCGGGCCCGGGACGAGAAGCTGGAACCACCCATCGCGGGGCAGGTGTTGCGCTATCCCATGCTGGACGACCGGGCCCGGTTGGCCGACGGGCAGGACTGGATGTTTCCATACTTGATGTGGACGCCCAGCGCCAACGCGGTCGCATGGGAGGCGTACCTGAAGAACCTACCTTCGACCGAGAATGGGGATGGAAAACATGAGGCAGCCGTCGTACCCGACATGGCGGCCCCGGGCCGGACCCAGGATGTGCGAGGCCTCCCGCCCACGCAGATCGGCATCGGCAGCCTGGACCTCTTCTGCGACGACGCCTTCGCCTTTTCCGAGAGGCTGACCACGCAGGGGGTCCGGGCGCATGCGTTTGTGGTCGAGGGCATGCCCCACGGGATCGATATGGAACCCTCCACCTCGATCGGGCACGGGATGTGGGACGACGAGGCTGCGTTCGTGCAACAATTTTAGCAAAGCTGCAGGCAGTACTTCTATGAGTCAAAACTCTGTATATACATGCCAAAAATCAATCCTTGGACCACTGAATTTGTACAGAGTAAGCAGTATCGAAAACTTGTCCAAAGGTTATAAAACAGAGAGAACTGCAGGGTCATAGGGAGGATCAAATGCCCCCGGGTGAGAGTGCACTACCTGTACGGCCTCTGTTAGGTACAGGCATTTGTCCCTACTTAGGTGGGTGGTCATCTAGCAGCCCCTTCTAATTTGGATATTCTTGCCTTCTAAATTGGATAGTATGCCCTACAGTGGTGGTGCTGTAGCCCCGAGCCGGTTCACTTTCAATTGTAGTCACTCCTGCCAGGCTCCTTCCCGCCTGATGAGCTCGTACCGTCAACTTCCCATCTCCATCGCCTAGTAAGCAGCTGCTTCTTGACGCAAGCCGGAACAAACCAGCATTGTTCACCAACCCTTCACATTGTCATTCGTCTCTCCAGACCACGAAGTCCCAGAATGTTGGCAAGAAAGTATTATGACTGCATCTACGCCAAACACATCAAGCAATCCAGCATCACATCTCGTGCAGGCAGCATCATCACGACACGCACAAATAGCCACATCATTCCCATATCCCGGTAAGTTTTCGGGAGAACTACTGTAGATTATTGCAATCTCTTGTTTTCTTCTTGCTGAACCAGCCATAAACCTATACAAGATTTCTAACATTCAATAGCTTTTCGTTCTTTCATCCATTTCTTTCCAATCAGGCGCAACCAACCTATTCAGGCAAATTGCTCCTGCCATTTCGGCCATCTCGCCAAGAACCGACACGACACCACTATAGTCAATCCCTTTCACGACAGGCAATATTTATTTGCATTTCCCACCCAACCAATCTCTATTGAAAGTTTCTCACTCGATCCTACACAACCCGGTACGTTTTCATGTTGAAAGCCCTCGCCCGCCGCCCTGCCGGCCGAATCGACTGATTGAACTAACTGATTCAGGTGTCCTACTAGAAGCAACAAAGATGGAGAAGACGAAGACGAAGCAACCGATTCGCCGGTTATCCATTGCAAGGGGTGCCTCGTCCCTTGGCAAAACGACCAGGGCCTCAAAGCCCACCGAGGCGAAACCAAGACGAACTCAAAGCCAACATGTCAATGCGAGTACTGCACCGAAGACTGCAAGTTAACGGATAAATGTTTGCTCTACCACACGGGTTTGCACCACACTGAAAAATTCAGGCGACTATGCAAGTATGGTGACGGCTTTTCGCACGCCAGAAAAGGCCAGTTCGACGAGCATGAAGAGAAGCGCCACTACACGTGTAACCACTGTAGAACGGGGCTGGTGTACTGCAACGACAAGACTTTACTGCTGCTGGTGCGACACGCACAGGAATCCCACCCCGAGTAATTCCAAGGCCAGAGCGAGAAACTAGTCCACGATTTCATCAAGACTGACTACTTTTATTTTTATACAAAAAAAAGAAAAACGATACAGGCAAATAAGTAATAAGAAAAAGATTTAATAAATAAGAAAAGGTAAACATATTTCAAAATAAAAGAAAAAACACCTAAGTCCGAAAAAGCGGATATTTTCTATCTCTTCTAACTTAGAATATGCTCCAGATAGCCCATCAATACCACAAGGACTATTAGCCAATCCAGAAAACAGTAGGAAAACTTCGTTCTCCCAGGAAAAGCAGATGCCTTAGCCCCGGTGGTGCTTGATAGAGTGCATGGGGCTGGCCGTGGACGTTAATGGAACGGTTTTAAAGCTAGTCTGATCAGTGTAACTTACTCAGAGTCCTTTATCAACCACAAAGCCGCTTAGTCCAGGCCATCACATTCGGGTCGGGTGTCTGGAATTTCCGCTTCGATGATGGGACGATGGCTAGGTAGCATAGAATAGACGTGGCCGTCTCTGGGCCAATCTGGATACCTGGAGGTCATGAACAGATGCGATGGAAGTTTCGTGTTCTGTCACCAAGAACCATTGATTCAAAAGTGCCCAACCGCAGAACTTTCTATCATTTACCCGTCCACCCCGGTTATTTAGCACGTAGAGTACCAGTCTAACTCCTTGGTGACATAAACCCCCAGTCGATACACTCCATTCCCAGCTTGTACCATCCCCAGCTCATCAGGGAATTCAGCCATCAGCACAATGTCACAACCACCCGAGCAAGGAGTCCAGCCTGGCGGTGCGCATGGCCAGCCCGACGCCGAGGAAACCTCTGGACCGCAGAGCGTCAAGACCTTCATCGGCAGGTTCGCTGCCGACATGCGCAAACTGATCCACAACCAGGAAACGGCGACGCAGGATATCAACCACCTCATGGACCACGCCCATGAGCTCCAACTGAGAATCGAAGCCGAAGTCGGTGCCGTGAAGGCACTGGAGAAAAAGCTGGCGGTCCATAACGCACTCAACACCGACGGTCTTCACGGCTTGGCATTCAGTACCTACGCGACTCAGGACATGGACAGACGCCTCCGAGTCCTCGACGCCAAGATTGACGGGGTCATGGCCGTAATGCAGGCGGAGCTGGCCCAGCAGCGGGCCCTTCTCTGCGACGCGATCAAACGCGCTCCGGTTTTCCCTACCCTACCTCCTGCCGCTGCTTCTAATATTTTCGCGACCCCCAATGCTTCTTGGACTTACGATCCACGAAATCACAGAGCCGCTACCGCTGCCGCTGCTATGCTTGACATAGGTAAGCCGATTTTTGCTCGCAATGTCTCGACCCCAGCCGTGTCGTCAGCTGGTGTTATGGCTTCTCCATCTCATACCCCTACTACTACTACTCTCTCTGGGTCGGCTACTCCTCCTCCAAGTGCGCCTTTCGCCACCCGGAGAGACTCATTCTCCGATGTCTCTTTTGGCACAGCTATGCTCACTACTACCGAGGTTATTTCGACTCCAGTCCGGGGTCCTGTTCCGTTCCCTGTGCACGACAGTCCGGCTGCTACCTCATTCACTGTTGGTCCCTCGTCTGCCGCCCCTCCATTCCGTACATCTCAACAAATTCCTTCCGCTAGTAGTGGTGCTGCCAGACCTCCGCTGGCCTGCTCTGTATTGCCAACTCAGACGAGACCTGTTTCTTCCCAAGGATCACGCCGAAACTCTGATGATTCACACGCGCCCACACAGTGATACTTACAGCGTCTTCTGACTTCCAGATATGGGTCTGTTCTAGAGAGCTGTGCTGGACTACCAGGGACATGACGAATATTCCCGGACTCGTCTAAAGTTGGTTGATTACAGATATGGATAGGTCGGCAGGCAACATGAAACCTGCCGTCATGAAAGAGAAAAGGAAGAGAAAGCCGAAGTTGCTTGCATGGTTGACTGGCAGGAATCCCTCGACACGGAGTCGGATATGATAATTAGTGCGATGGTGGTTGGGTAGATCAGTTGGGTCCTTCGGGTGTCTTGCTTCTTTGGCTGCTGAGGTTCCTCAGGTGAGGTGGTGACAAAGCAGTGAGAAAAATGCAACCAATTAGCTTATACACCAATGTAGCAACAGGGGCTTTCTCGTGATAATTAGAGAGGTATACCTTTGTCTTGAAACTCCATTAGTTGGGCTGCCGGTGACTGTTTCCACCACACATGTGCGTCACTGTCACACAGGTCAAGCTTGCCGTCGCCGTTGTATCAAGAGCCGCGGTCCAAGCTTTGAAAACACGGCGACGACGGCAAAGCCGCACACAATTAAATGATTTTTTTTTCTCGTGGGCCTGGCCAAATGCTTTCCTAACCCAAAGCGCAAACCCCAGACAATCTGCCCTGTCAGCTGTACACAAAGCATTCATGCGAATGTCGGGGTTATAGCCACCAAGACCAGTCTTTACGCCTCTCCGAGTTTTAGATACCAGTATCGTTCGATAGTCAGGTAAGTCAATTGCTCATTCCCTCCGAGTTCAGACGGAATCCAAACCGAATACTGACCTGGGGCAACTGTATCATGTCAACAGGACCCCGTTTCTCTACACCATAATCCCGAGCCGCCACCGACAACCACCACCCCACTGCCATTAAGATACGATACCGAATCACCATGACCGACAATTTCCAAGGCGTGGTGCGGCCACCAAAAATACCCCAAGGCCGCTTCGACGCCAACAAGGTTCTGGCCAACGCCTCCATGAACGGCATCGACGCCACCGTCTGGTCCCAGCTCGCCGTCGACGAAGCCAAGGAGTGGCTGACGAAGGAGATACAACAGTTCAGCCACGACCTGAACCGCCCCCGCGATGCCCCGATGGTCCTCAGCCTGGCCAAATCCTTGTGCGAGACCGCATCGATTGGCGACTACCAACTGTCCGGAGAGTGGTACCATGCCGAGGTCTACGTTCAGAAAGTCAGCCTGGGAGTCCTGTTGGCGATCGACGGCTTGACGCAGATAAAGGACGAGAAATTCCCTCCCAGATTTCGCGACGCGCTGGAGGAAAGGGGCCAGGAGAACTTGCTGGACTTCCTGAAGGATCCCGCCACCTACAAGACGCAGCTCGGAGAGTACCACCGAGACTTCGCCGGCGACGACGACGACGAGACCGGTGCAGAGAAGCGCCCGTCCAAGATCGTCGTCACTGAGGGAAAGGCGCCGAGAGATGGTCGTGAGACTCATGGACTCCTGCCCGACCTTCGTCCCGATGAATAGAAGGGTTGGGAGAACGACGAGGAGGCGGAGGGCTACGATCTGCTCGGTCCCTTGAGGGACCGAAATGACGACGCCGACGCCGACGCCGACTCCGGCTCCGGCTCCGATTCCGGCTCCGACGATGACGAGCAGGAGGAGGACGACGAGGAGGAGGAAGAGGAGGATGCCGAGGAGGAGGAAGAGGAAAATGACGCCGACGAGGACGCCAACGACGAGGACGACGAGGACGACGAGGACGACGAGGACGACGAGGACGACGAGGACGACGAGGACGACGAGGACGACGAGGACGACGAGGACGACGAGGACGACGAGGACGACGAGGACGACGAGGACGACGAGGACGACGAGGACGACGAGGACCCCACGGGCAATGATGAGATCACCGTTCGCCGGAAGGAGATGACCTCGCTCGAACGCCAAGTTGTCAAGCTTAAGCAGGAGAATGCTAAGCTCAATCGGTATAATGCTGCGCTCCTGGACGACAACTCTGTGTTAATGGGAGAAATTGCCCAGGTCAGGGAGGAACGTGACTTTGTCAAGCAAGAACTTGCCTCGGTCGAGGAGGAAAATGCTGCGCTCAGGGCTTTTCAGAAAGCCAAATAAGGCCAAGTCGGATCCCAACGATACTTGTGTAGAGTAGACACTATGGAACATGGAACACGGAATTCATTGCTCAGTGAGTGGTTACAAATGCTGCTATGTGCACGAAACTCCCAGGCCTATAGCCGTCGTGATCGTTTAGTTGCAGCTACGGTACCGGTAACAGGCAACCCCGCCACCTGAACAACTTAAGGAGGGGCGTCACGGCAGCCCCAAGCCGGACATGCACCAATTATTCGCGAATGAGATGAATAACTCCGTCCGCCACATATACAAGAAGGTATAGTGCGTCGGGAGGCCCTCTGCAGGATCTGGCAAGATATCAGCCCGGTTCGCATTAGAAGAATTGCTCTTTTGAGTATAAGGACAACCCGCGTAGAGAGGCATTCACTCCCTAAGAGTTAACAGACTCTATACCACCTGAACCCTCTATTATTGCTAGCATTATCCAAATTAGAAGGGAGGATTATTCAAATTAGAAGGTCGGCCACGGGCAGGTCCCATCAATAAGCCGCCCCATACGCACTTGCCCCTCCCCCGCCGAAGAGGCCAGTTACCGCCAGATGACGCTGGCTCTTACCTTGTGGACCTGCGCAAGTCACATCAGCCGAGGACTTGCGACTTGCCCTCTCTGCTGTCGCTTGGCATACTATAGAATTGTTGACTCGTCGCCGCCTGCAGGACACCAGCTCCCCCTCCTGCGCTTACACACCCACTGCCCTCTTTCTTCTTTCACGATCACCCACGATAGCACCTCTGGGGAAGTTGACAAAACGGGACAATCAGAACCACAGCTCCGGTATTATACTTCGACATTACCCTGAATTATGGCTTCTGAGTTTCAAATTTCTAATTTCCACTTCACACTCCTGATGGTGCACCAGTCTTTGAGTCAACTTTACAACAGGATCAAGAGATATCCCATCACACAAGCACCCGGCTGATAATGAAGTAACTTGCTATAGCGGAATCCAGCTACTCTTGGGTAGTGCTGCAGTTATCAGCGCCGCGGGTTTTGCATTGAGATCCCGAGTCCGCAGAGACTCTGAAGTGCCTGCCCATGACGAGAATGACAGTGGCAGCGGCACTGCCATCAAGACTCCAGTTATCGATCTCGGTCATGGTGTTGATCGTGGGGTAGGTAATCTACCGGATACAAGTTCGGTTCGAATACCATAGCACACCGGTGACCGGTATCGCCATGGGAGCCATGACATGAAAGCCTAACCTACCTCTTGACGATAACCAAGGCATTGGTCTCACCATCAGTAACAACGATGTGGGCACTGGTCAAGGGCTCAATCAATGAAGGAGTCACGCCTGACGCTCAGTCCACGTTTCTACATGCTGCTCCTCGAGTCTTGACCCGAAACATTGGTGACTTCGGTGGTACTGGAGCTCAGGCTTCCACCATTGCTGTCACGAATGCACTCGTTCATGCATCGGGAGACGCCCACAGACCATTCAAAAGAATGTTCGAGTGGCGCGAGGAGATGAAAGGAGTACGAAGCGCTGAAGATGCAGCTCAAGATGAAGTTGACACTGGCACAGACTAACCCTGCCGAGAGAGCCGCCCAAGGCGAACTCAACGCCGTCAACAACAAGCTGGAACGTCTCCGCCCACACCTAGAGAAAGAAAGAGTGCAACTATTAGAAACACATTTGAAGACTCGAAGAATAGTGAAAGAACAAGATTAAGTTTTACAGATCGAGTCTTGAACCGGGGAAGAAATGCCACCTTCTTTGCTTCCGTGCTAAACCTCTACGGCCGATGACTTTCCATGCTGTCCTGGCTGTGATGATTCGTCTGGCGCTTGCGAGACTCCTCGGCGGTCGAAATCCTCACGCTGGGGCGGAGCGGATATCAACTGTGGCTAGATGCCGAAGATGGACAAAGGGTTTGAGGTTGTGTCGGTTGTGTCGGCCATGTACTGGGGCATGGCATCACGAAGGTCTCAAGGGAGTAGCCCAGATCGACGTTCCCCACGAACCGGGGGGAGAGGCAAAGCCCACCTACACCGTCCGTGAAACACTCGGAGCCGCCCCCACGCAAGGATCCAAACGTGACAAGGGACGTCCACATCGCGGGGCAGGTAATACCTACGGCGCCAGACCAACCTGGTCGTGCCGTGTCATGCTGCGCCAAAACAACCGTTGTCCCGAGCAAGCGCGGGCCGGCAGTCGCCCCATATCGCGGCTCACGTGCGTCCTATCCCACCTAGATCTATCCCCATGCGGAATCCAACCAGCCCAAGAAGCGTTCCGGTCGCGAGGCCGCTATTTGGGGAATCACTGCATGGGGAACGAGCATCGTATTGATGTACGAGTGGACTTTAGGTTTGGAGTCGAACGTCCCAGAATCACAGCAAAAGAAGGCAAGGTGAGTTTGTTGGTCGCGAGCCGTAGCTCCACGGTCATATCATTATGTCGTATCTATATCTATGAGCCAACCGAAGGCTCCGTACATAAAGTATTCTCTAAATATGTATGTAGTAGTAGTGTCATTTCAAATAATTCCGCCCCGAACTCCTGAACTTTTTCTCTTTTTCAAAAAGCATTGTCTCTCTCCAATCGCCATCAAACACACTCATTATATGGGCCAGCTGCCTTGCCTTTGGATATCGTCATCAAATCGTTTCGTTACACTTCATGTTGCCGCTTGTTTACACGTAGTTCTCCAGCGTCTTGCGGGCACCGACGGTGTACAAGCTCTCCATGGCCTCGGTGAGCTCCTTGACGAAGCGCTCGTCGCCGCGCAGATCGTCACCGAACAGCATCTTGATGCCGAGCAGGGCGTGGGGGCCGTGGCCACCCTCGAGGGCCTTCTCCTGGAGCTCGGCGGCCATGGGGTCCTCGACCTTGATGGGCTTGCCGGCCTCGTCCTGGGCGTTGGAGAAGCGGAACCAGCCGGCCACGGCGAGCGTCAGGCGGCGCAGGGGGCGCCATCGGCCGGGTTCTCGGGTGCGCGGCGGATCTGCTCGGCGATGGAGGGCATGATGAACTGGGGGAACTTGCCGGAGCCGCCGAGGCATAGGCGTGTCACCTCATCCTTGAGGATGGGGTTGCCGAAGCGGGCGAGCAAGGTCTTGCAGTACTGGTTGATGTCGACGCCCTCAATCTCGGGCAGCAGGGGGCGGACCTCCTTCTCCATCATGTTGATGATGTACGAGTTGAAGACGGGGTCGGCGATGACGTCGTGGACGTACTCGAAGTTGGCCAGGTACGCGAGGTACGCGAGGGCGGAGTGGGAGGCGTTCAGCAGGCGCAGCTTGTGCATCTCGAACTGCTCGACCTCGTGCAGCGTCTTGACGACCTGCACGCCGACCTTCTCAAAGGGCGGGCGGCCGTCGCTGAACTGGTCCTCGAGCACCCACTGCATGAAGGGCTCCGTGACGACGGGCCAGCTGTCCTGGATGCCGAAGGTGTCGGCCAGGAAGTCCTTGTGCTCCTGGACGGTGCGAGGAGTAATACGGTCCACCATGCTGTTGGGGAACGCGCCCTCCTTCTCCAGCCACGCGTGGATGGCCGGGTCCTTGAGCTTGGCAAAGGCCAGCAGCATGGCCCGCGTGATGGAGCCGTTGCCCTGCATGTTGTCGCAGGACATGACGGTAAAGGGCTTGAGGCCGGCCGCGTGTCGCCGCGCCTGCGCAGCGAACAGGAAACCGAAAATGGTGCGAGGGGGCCGTCGCCCTTGAGGTCGGCGACAATGTCGGGCTTGTGGGCTTCGAGCTCGTGCGTGTTCTCGTTGTAGTAGTAGCCGCTCTCGGTGATGGTCATGGAGACGATGTGGGTGGCGGGGTCGGCCATCTTGGCCACGACGGCCTCGGCGTCGTCCTCGGCCAGCAGGAAGTCGGTCAGCGGGCCGTTCACCTTGGGCACGCTCCCTTGCTCGGACCGCTCAATGATGGTGTAGAGGTAGTCTTGGGGCTTGAGGGCGTCCCGCATGGGCGCGTCCCACTTGGTGATGCCGACACCGCATATCGACCAGTCCTTCAGCTTGTATTCTGAAAGGAGCTTGTCGACGTAGACGCCCAAATGGGCGCGGTGGAAGCCGCCAATGCCGACGTGGACGATGCCGTGTTTCAGGTCATCTCGGGAGTAGCTGCAGGCCTCGACTTCGGTGTTGCGCGAGCAGATCTCGGGCAGGGTCTTGTTGCTGAGTCTCAGCGCGGAGGGCGAGAGGCTGTGAGGCATATTGGCGGTCTGTCTGTGTCTGTGTATGTCGTTCTAGGAGTATGGGTATAAGAGTAGGAGGAAAGATGGAAGATAGACAGTGGTGAGGACAGACAGAGATGGATGAATGAATGAAACAAAGACCGCTACAGCTGGCCCGAAGCTGACGTCCTGCGCCCTCTTCTTATCTAGCTGGGCCAAGCTGGGTTGGGATTTTCAGGATAAGAACCGGGGCCAGGGCTCCAGCTCCAGGGCTTGTGGCAAAGAGCGGTGGATGACGGGGGGTCCACCCCAAATGCGATACGTGTAGCGCCTGGACGGGGCGTTGGAGACACTTGTCATAATTGTGGGATGCCATCTTCTCTCGAGTGTGTCTTCTTTTATGGGTTATCGAGTGACGACAGACCATGTTCTGTAGGAAGAAATCCTCACTGGGCAGGTCTTTGAGCCAGACTCTCTTTGTCGGGAAGCAGGGACAGGATGAAGATGGAGGGTGGGGGTGGACAAAGACAGCAGTGCGCAGTGTGTATTGCACTGCAGCAGCACGGCACAGATTCCGGATGCCGAATGCTACCCCGTCGACAATTATCGGTGTACGCGCCCGTGTCCCGTTTTTTGGTCTCTCCGGCTTGGGAGGGCTAGATTCGACTTCTGGCCACCGGGAATATGAGAATCTTTTCGTTGGATTTCCCAAAACTGCAGCTGCATGCATTCGCCAGTTCGAAAAGTCTGGCGATGGTCAGTTGTCAGGTTGTTTGCTACGTAGGATTGGACACATAAACTGGAGTTGGGGGGCCAGAGCAGCAAAGCCCGGTCCGCGGAATGCTCCAGCCCCTTCGACCCCTGACTCGAACAAACATTTTGCCCAGGATTGCCCAGCCAGTCCAGACCAGTCAGCCTGAACTCAGGCCTGCGCAGGCTTCTTGGCTGCTACCCAGCACTACCGAACAGGCTAACCTGGATGCACTGAACCCCCCACAGCACTACCAGCCGCCCTGGCTCCAGACTGGATCCGGTCCGCCCGGATCACATTTTTGCTAGTGTGACTGATTTTTGAGGCTTGCGTCATTTAGGGGCCGTCACCGTGACCCTGACCTTGCATTTCTCTTCCTATCTAACCTCAACCATTGTCTCAAGGGCTCAATAAAGAGGGCAGAGAGGGCCGAATTCTCTTTGATTGAATTGGGGCACTCCATCCACCCTTTTTTCGGGTGCAGAGGGGCTAGAGGGGACGTTTGTGGCGGGCATACGCCTGTCGTTGCCCCCATAAGGTTTCTCCCGGTCGCAGCTCACTCTCCCCCTTCGTCGGTCGGACTTGTTGGTAGTTCAGCCCTGCTGGCTGCAAATTACGTCAGATTGGAGCCCGTGTTTCCACTGTTATCGACCCTGAGTTATGTACTGGTGTAGAGGCGATCGTTTTCCATTCTTTCGCTTCCACGACCCGACGATGCGATTCCACGATGGATGAGAAAATGGGTCTTGGAGGGGCAGAGAATTATCATAGCGACGTCAAGGTGCGGCTCAAGTTCAATCGTCCAACCACACCAACCCCGCAATGACCGATAAGAAGCAAGGGACCATGCGTTCATTCCACTCTTATCTCCGATGAGCAACGCGCCGGTCGCAGGTTTCAGATGCCAACAAGCCAATTGAGGTTCTGGACGTGAGGTCTTTGGAGGGGCAGTATGACGGCCAAGCCTCAAGGCTTCTTCGCCCTGTGACAATCTTAGCTTGCGGCTCGGGGAATTATGCGACCATGGAAACGGTTATCGACAGACATCGATCAGAAGCATAAAAAGGTGCCATGGCCTAGGATCGCATTGCAAGGTAACGATCTGGTACTTTTTTCCGTTGGAACAGCCATCAAGGCAGGCCTCTTGGCAATGCCTGTTTGTTGATTGACTTTGCCGGAGCTTTTCTCCTCTGCTGGATCTCGATATCTACATCATGACGCATCCACCGAAGTACGGAATGAAGATGCACAATGGACATGCCTCTGACGTACACTGAGATCAGCAACTGCCTTGATTTGACGTTTGTGAAGAACACACAATGGCCTCGGACGTAAGCTCTCAGGAGTGGCCCCTGATTCAACTTTGCAATACCCCCACGCTTTCGCGGCATGCTGAAAACTCAATTGGTATGCGACCTCTTGTCGGCTGCGGCACGAATTTTCACCATCCGAATGTTTCTAAAACCGCGGTCGATGCAGACGGCAGCATCTCTACATGCATTACAGACCGCGTGTCGCAATCCAGGTGTGAGGCTTCCCTGCCGCTATTCGAAAAAGCATGGGGGTAGCGTTTTCAACAGGATTGGCGCCAGGCACCTCAACACCAGAACGCAGAACGTTAACGCTTGAGGCCAAGCAAGTCTCACAGCCAGATGTCGCGTCCTCGCCAATGCGCATCCGTTTCAATGTAGGTAGGGCTCGGGGTAAGTCAATTGCCCGCAGCCAATCAAAGCAACAGATAAACAACCTTTATATCCAACCAACTTTGCGTCATCTCGACCTGGAGTCTATCCGTCAAGTTGCGTGTTGAAGTTCGGATAACAGGTCCTGTCTTGTCCGTCGCACAGCAGGCAATAGGTATACCACTTGCCCACGTGCAATCCGGACTGGATTTCGTTGCAGTTGCTACCAACGGTCTATCAACGGCGAGCAGCCACAAATGAAAACCATTCTAGGATTCCTTTAGTGAACCAAGTTGCAATTGATGGGCGGGCATCTTGTTCAATTTGCAGACGCTTTACGTACCTAAGCTTCGTCGCATCTTGCCCAGGGGAATCGAAAGTTTCGTTGTAGCGGACTTGCTGATGGCCCAATTCGGCGGGGACTTCGAGTCAGCCCGCCGGGCCAAAAACTCGCGGGACCGAATCCAACCTCACCTTTCAGAAACCCAACCTCGGCTTTTTGCGGGATGCATTTCTGTTTTCTTTTTCTCAGGTTCTCAAACCAGGCGAAATCTCTGCCCCACGGTATAGCCATTCTGTAATCACAAGTACGGGGTGGTGGGACTTCCCAAGGCAGCAGCCGCGATGACATCTCTCGCTGGACGAAGCAACTCCAGCTAGCGCGCGGAGGCGCCAGGCATCCGTTCATGGGAACTACTGGGATATGGCTTCGCCGCATCCTGAATTGAGGATTAGAACCCGACAATTGCTTTCTACTTTTTTGTGCATAGCTACTTCAATCGCGCAGAAAAAGAAGACGTGACAAAAGACAACTGAGCCGCAATCATCGCTCTCCGCTTACTAATGAGCTCAAGTATGTTCAAGAAATACCTCGACAAGATGATGCCCTCAAGTTCCCCGCCAGAGACGGCGAAACTGGAGGACTACATCCGCAAGGCCTGGACCAAAGACCCCGCCATCAGCCCATTCATCAACACCGAAGCTACGGGATCATCAGCAAGTGAAGGTACGCCGGCCCTGCGGCGAGACCGCAAGAACCGCATCATCTACTACATCGGCAGCTTCAACCCGCCGCACCTCGGCCACGCGGCCCTGCTGGACCACGTCTACGCCCACAGTCACTCCCCCGACGGCTTCAACGCCGTCGCCGTCATCGTCATGGCGCACGGCGAGAGCTGGGTGAATCGCAAGGTCCGTAACGACGCAGAACCCCTCCGGCTCACCTTTGACCAGCGGCGGCGACTAATCGAGGACGGGCTGTTCGCGGGCGAGGAAGAGGGGAGGAGACGGCGCAACTGGATGTGGATCATGCCCCGCGACGTCAACGCCTGGTGGGTGTTCCAGACCAAGCTCAACGACGCCTGCGCGCGGGACGGGTTCGAGCTCGAGTTCTTCGAGTTACTAGGGCCCGATTACGTGAAGGCGGATAAGCCGCAGTGTCATGGGTGGCACGGCGTCGTCACGTCCAACATCTGCCGGACGGCCGACTTTGATGAAGCAGGTGGTCAGGCGCTCCTTCCCATGGTCGAGTTCCAGCCCTGGGAGCAGGAGCAGGAGCAGAAGCAGCAGCAGGGTCAATATCCAGACCAGGGGAAAGCGGAGACAGAGGACAGCAGCGACGAAGTCTGGATGTGCCGCAAGCACGTCAAAGGTCACGGGGACTACAGCATCCGGTACATCCGGGCGAAGGAGCCGAGTCTGGACCCTGGCATGAGCTCCACCAAGCTGCGCAACATCATCGCGGAGTCGTCCCCGGACGAGCTGGCGGTGAACCTGCGTGGCATGGCCATGAACCCGGAGCTGCTGATTCAGGTCATGCAAGAATCTGAACAGTAGCATCGGTGACCGAAAACAGAGCGGAGGGTGATCCAACCATTTGTGCCAAGACCGCCTTATTGGCTGGGCAGGTGATGATCTGGCATCACCGCCAATCAGTACTTCTGTCCCAAGCACATGATAGTTTCTCAATTGTCCGTGCTGGCCTCTGTTCCTACATAGATCCACCATCTCCCCATCCCGATTGCTTGCCTGGCTGGAAGAAACGTTCCATACCGCTTCTTCGCATAAAATGAGTGGGGTATCGCAGTCTGACGGGGCACCTCTGCATGCATGCAGTTTGTGGGGATATCGGCGCGTATCATTTCTGGTCTACCCGCGGACCGGACTGACAGTAAGCTTCACGAAAAGACGGGCGGACGGGTATCACCAGACAATTGACCCCGGATAGGGCGGTTGGCTTCCCCGGACTCCATTAGGTGTACCTGTCCCGCCTCCGCATAAGCTGGCGCGCGAGAAGGGCAGCAGACCCACAATCCCCTTCACCGACCTGCAATGTGGTGTGACATGGAGCGATAATTTGGAGGACAATTCACGGGATTCATGTTTTCAGCATTTGGTTCAATAGTCTCAATTCTATAGAGCGATGCTCTTAGCACCTGGCAGAACGTGCCCAAAATTGTATCCCCAAAAATCATGTTGCGCCGCCCACCAAATCCCCGTGCCGCTTTTGTCCGTTTCATAGCCCACGGAGTATACCAAGTCGTCATGTCCCATCATCCCATAGCTTACATAATATACAAAGTAGGGCCCTCACTCATCCTTCTGCAAGGCCCATTACACTGAAGGCCAGATGGGCTTCTTGCACTCCCCCTGCCGCTCGATCCATTTGTTGATCTTGGGCACGATCCAGCCGCTCCGCCAGCGCTTCGCGGGGCTCTGCTCGCTGCGGTTGGGCTTGCCCAGCTTGAACGAGAAACTGGACGCGCAGAGGCCGTCCTGGTACAAGAACTGGAAGCAAGCGTCGACGGCCTCGCACATGGCCCGGCAGTCCTCGAAGCTCTTGTGCGCCTTGCGCTCGACCTGCGACATGGGGCCCTTTTTCGCGCGCTCGAGCTCGAACGAGTCCCACTTGCGGTCGGTCCGCGAGCGGTCGAGGTAGAAGACGTCGTCGCTCAGGTTGTCCCAGTCTTCGCGGCTGCCCTGCATCTTGGGCGCAAAGTAGTGGGTGTAGATGTCCTTGAGCAGCAGCGTGCGCTGCGTCGTCAGCGACCGCGTGTTGTCGCGTGGCTGGAAGAAGTCGCGCTCGTACTCCCAGAAAGACGACACTTCCTCGGCGTTCAGGTGGTGCATCGTGACGACGGGGTGGCACCAGTGGAGCGGTCCAAAGGGCAGGGTGTAGGGTTTCTCGCCGTTGATGGTGGGCCACTATGAACAGACGTCAGTCAGTCCTTGCTCCCTTTTCATAAACATCGCCACGCAGGAAAGGGAGATTGAATACATACCACGTTCTTCACAGACACGTCGGTGGCCTCCTTCAAAGCCTTGGCGAACATGTAGTCGCCGCAGCAGGCCTTGTGGATCTCGGGATCCCACTTGTTGGCAATGCTCTCGTCGCCGGGTCTGCCCGCAAACTCCCGCATCGCCGCCTTGGACACAACATAGCCGCTGCCGCCGTGGCCGAAGGGGAACTGGGCGACCATGGTCATGCTGCCAAAGTAGTGCTTGTTGGTCGGGCTGAACTTCTTCAGCCACTGCACCAGGTTGGGCCATAAGACATAAGTGTCGGCGTCCACAAACAGGTACCAGTCGTAGTTGGGCCGCAGCCCGAACGTCTTCTCGGCGATATGGATGTTCTTGTACTTGTCCAGGTTCCACCCGGCTTTCGCGGCGTCCCCGCCCTCCTTGTTGCAGTTCTCCAGGTCGACCTCGCACGCCTTCTGGTAGTTGTAGAGCACAAAGTCGGCGTTGTCCTTCTTGGCCTCCTCCAGGACCGTGTCCAGGCTGTCGCGGATCTCCACGCCCGCGATGGTCTGCTTCATGTCGGAAAAGATGAGGTAGTCGGGGAGGCAGCGCAGTGTCGTCATCAGCTGCGTCGGCACCTTGGAAAAGGATTCGCTGGCGCCCGTCTTCATGACGACGAGGATGTTGGAGGTGTCGGGCATCCATGCGCATGCGGGATCCTTTGGCGGTGGTTGTGTTGTTGCGCCGAAGCCATCTTGAGTGTCCGTGGTGGTGTTAGCGCCGGCGCCGACGGCGGCATCTCCATGGTGGTAATAGACGGGTGGTGGTTTTAGGTAGGAGGGGCCCAGAATGCCGATGCGGGCGGCCGTGTAAAAAGTGGCGACCAGGAAGATGGCGAGTAGCAGGGTCGCAGTGAAAGAACGCCGCGATTGAATCATGATGTCGAAAATAGGAACATGTCGGCGGAGCAAGACGGGAATGCAAAAACAATGAGAGAGGAAAAGGTGGAGGGATAAGGGAACACAATAAAGGAAAAATACGGTAGGTAAGGCAGGTCGTCAGACGTAACACGAGGTGTTATGTTGGTTGGTGTGACGAATCCGGGAAGTGGTAAAAGTGCCTGCGTTTTGGTGTGTCATTTGTTTGTTTGACGAGTGTGTCCCTTGCTGATGCATCCGGGGCTGAGTTGGTAGGTCGTATGCAAGGTTGCTAATGCTGCTGTTTGGTGGGCAGGTACGGCCCAACAGGGAAGTGGGATCTTTTGCAAATCAATTGCACCACAGCGGCTGGGCGGATGGCGTCCATAGAGATCACCTGGGGCAGGGCACCCCCCGTCGCCAGCTGAATGAGAATCAGTCGGTTGGATGCAGGGTCGTTTTGCATGCTGCTAGATGACTGGCTGTCCGTGATGCGATAATTCTTGCGATACGATACGGCCGACGCCACCTGGGCATGGGAGAGTCTGGTCATCACTGATCAGGAACTGCACATTCCCTTCACTGCAATGCAGGTAGGCAGCTGGCAGGCAGGCAGCAGCAAACAGGCTGGCCGCTGTAGGGAGATTGGGAGGTACATTCCCACTTAGCCAGGATGCAAGTCTCGCATGAGATGTCACGTAGGATCAATTCGCGTGAGTGTGTTGCCAAGTGCTGCTAGAAGCCTGGAACCACTGACAGCTCCCATCTTTTCGGATGTTGCAGTACTAACTGCCATGCACGAATTTTCCCTTCTCTCGGGAGTAACTTCAGTTTCCGTATTTAGTTCCCTTCCGAGCCGCCGGGCTGGGACGAACCTTTCGAACCCAAAAAGGTGCGATGCCATGGAGAATTGAATTCTAGTCCCCGTTCGACGACCCAGTTTCAACACCAGTCACGTCACCTGTCAATACGCAACGCATGTTTCTGATGCAGCGCCATCGGTCGGCTCTCGGGTGCCTAAAGAGAGGGGTGAACACGTAATATGGAGACCAGCTGTACGCGTTCATCTGCATCAGCTATGTTGATCAAATCTCGTGGCTTGGCATCAAATCTCGTCTCGCGGTGGGGTCAATCAAAAAGCCAAGTTTGCTGTCGAATTCTTTTTCATTTGCGTAACGAGCTGAATAGCCAGATTAAGTAGAGTCTAGAAGCATCTTTGGTTAGGCTTATGTCGAACTGACATGGTCGCATGCAGCAACACAAGCAACAGCATGCCAGGGGGGTGTGACCCGCCTAGAGAAACGTGGGGTCAGCGCCCGGGCAATCTCCAAATCGTAAAAATAACTGGGCCGCCGCGCGGATTAAGGACGTCAGCTATCATTTCGTGATTGTAGCAGCCCTTGTGAGAGTTCAGTAGGTTACACTATCCATAGCTACATGTACGTAACAATTTGTGTATCCTATTCTTTTAGTTAATTCGCGCATTTGATAGTAATTGCACAGTAGAAACGGGACGGATGGCTGGATGCAACCAGATGACAGGTGTCAGCTTTGCAGATATCCCTCTGCACACCCTCTTCTCCCGTCGCAACCACTCAGGACTGCCTATCCCTTCCAATGCGGCATCCTTCATCTGCGGACCCTAGCTCCCCGTTGCTTCTTTCTGTTATGAGAGGGTGTGGGCAGGCCTGAGCCGCCTGATCGCATGTCGTCGTGTTAAAGTTGGGACGTTAGCGAGCTAGCCCCCAGTCTGGTGCCCCATCTGATTTTCTGGTTAATGTTGCTTTTCGCTTTGCTTAAGTACTTAGCTGGGCGTTGTCATGCTCCAGCAGCCCCCCCTAGATAACCCCGCATATTTTGCTGGCTCGACCAACTTGCGACGCTTCACGCCGAGCCAAGACATTCAAATAAAGACAAACATATGTGCACCTCACAGCTTTCTTGCATGAATGTGCGCGATCGTACTCAAGTTTTGCATTTGTTGATGTGTGAGGCCCCTAGGTTGAGCTCCCGCCTGAACCTTATGGAGTGCCCATTCAGAACACTACGCGGGGAAAGGAGGAAACATGCTTAAACTATTGATGCTGTATTAACAACGGCACCCAGAACCACGACCAACCGCGGTTCTCAACATTGATTTTACTTTGGATTGACCAATCTTGCCCACTGGATTGTGCGAAGTGGCCAGAAACAGAGACTGTCACTGACTTGATTGATAGTACCCCTGTCGTCATCGAACGCCTGGTCGGGGCTGTCCTCTTTGGCAGTTTGCTTGACGGCGATGATCAGCCATGACTCTGATGACTCGCCCTCAATTGGATCGTAGTAGAAATAGATATAGGAGACTTTTTCTTGCTCTCCATCTCAAGGGTAATCATATCTTCCACGTAAGGTTATTCTAGTGATCCATTCCGTGGCATAAACACGCGGGCCCGCAGTTTCCTGGCATAACACCAGCCCAGTCGGTCCATCATGCCCGCCTCTTCTGGGCTCAACCCACCGAACGATCAACCGTCTCGTCCAGCCTTGCTCACCATACTCGATGCTTTTCGTCAAATCGCTTGCATCCAGCTCTAAAGGAACGACCTGGCATTGGATTTGAGACCGTTCTACATAAAGCTGCATGGCTACTCTTGGCTGGTCCAAGACATGATTATTATTGTTGATACTGATATTAGTAATAGTATATGTAGTTTTTGGAAAGCCAAATTTGAAACCATCATCTTTGGGGTATACGCAGAGGCGGGTATCTACACATGTCCAATTGTTCCCAAATCGATGGAGCTACAACAGTCACTCGGAAATGGAGAATACCGTCAACACAAACTAACAGCGGCACTCGCCCCTTGCATTGACTTCGGGGGATCGGAGTGTCGAAGCCAGCTACTGAGTGCATTGAAGAAGCTCAAATCAAGTGTATGGTCTGATACCATTGTTTCTCAATTGGGTGGTGATCTACCCTCTTGGGAGATCTGCCCACTAACCTAATATCTACTTACCAGGGGAGCTATCCGCCAACAACAGTCACAGTCGCCACTCATTTCCAAATCCAGAGATGGGAATGGTAGAGAGAAGTCCAATCACCCCGATACTTTCGAGTTACCAACATCCCTGAGGATGTTTGTGAAAAAGAGCTATGCTCCAAACTTGAATGGCTCTTTGGCGCGCCCTGCATATTGCACAGTTTGGCCAGGGCGGCGAAGGACCATATATGGCGGAAACATGCCACGATTACGTTCTTAAGTTTGCCCAACAAGCGACTACACGAGCTGTCGAAAATGGCGAATCAGCGTTTGGCGCATGATGACATCGACATTGACTCGCACTTTCTCGACATCACCCCTTTACATGACGGCGGAGAAGGTGCGGTCGTTGAGTTAGGTAACCTGGTATCAGCACAGAAGGTCGTTTATAGCTAACAGACATCCCAGCATCATTTCCATTGAGGGCCTCGGGCAGAATCCCTTTGGTACTTTTCGGTCACCCCTGAGTAACGAAATCTGGCTGCGAGACTACTTGCCACACAACACACGACGTTGTAGGATTTTGCTCTACGGCTACGATTCAAAAGTGCCTCGGTCTAGGTCAGACCAGAGCATCCAAGAGATTGCCAGTACCTGCAAGAACCGAGTCGCCAATTTCAGACAGCTCACCAAGGCGAGTTCTACCCACTTTTGTGGCGGGGGTCCCAACACTGACTGTTCTCTGATAGACTCAAAAGAGGCTCAGTATATGAATTGGGCAATCATTGGGAGGCCTAATGGTCCAAGAGGTATTATCCATACGTGAATCAGTTGTGGCCAAGCTTTTGCGACAACAACTGAACTGCCGCTGATCTGCCTTGACCAGGTTCTAGTATTATCACACGACCGAAGGCAAACGAGCCCCGAAAGCAACCTCATGCAATACTCGATTGGATTCATTGGATATGGCGTTCCTCTGAATGGCATGCGAAATGACTCCCTGCTCAAGCTGGTCAAGGACCACCCAAACTACGACATGATCCGCCACATCTGCACAGGGAACGACCAAGCTTCACCATATCTGGCGAGCCTGGCCACCCGTTTCAGACTGTGCAACCAGGACATTGACACACATTACTTCTTTGAAACGGAACTCTCTGCCGACGTGATAGTAATGCAAATCAATGGCGATCCTCCCTGCTGTACGGAAGCTGACCTCAGACAGGATCCCAAAGGACCAGCTCAACGAAGAGTTGACTGCCCCAGAAAGATCGGCGAATACCGCTGTTACTGGGTGCCACGTACTCATTCCGGGCTGGCCAAAGTGGCCAGTAGAGACGACGACGTTTACCGCATGACAGTTGACGTGCTTAAATTAATAATGGAGGGACACTTAGGAACTTAGAATCACCGACAATAGTAGGCTAATAAGAGGCTATATCATATCCTACCTAAATTACATCAAGTTAAGCACCATTTCTAATAGAAAGAAAAACGAAACAAGTGTCAAACGAATATCATCTTTCGAAGAATAGGTTAATACCATGATAACAATATCCTAAGAAATACTACAACTTTCGGCGTAGCTCTCCAGTCGCCACTACGTCAATGCGTCAGACCACCTCCCATGCACCCCGTGCCTCCATGTTTCCCATGTTTCTCGATATCGGATACTATATCTGATATGGCCACATCAGCCCCGAATCGACCTTTGGCGGACAGACAGGTTCGTTCCGGCTCGTGGCCCACTCCTCGTACGACTCGGGATATCGATTCTCGAGATCTGTCATGTAGCGTACCATTCTATACTGCGTCAGAATACCGAACAACACATGCGTCATGTCATGCATGTCCTCGGGCACTTACTCATTCCGATAAAGGGGGTTACCAACTTTTGTTGCTGCCACCCTAAGCTCGAACGCGCTAGAACCACGTTAGCTGAAAACGTACTTTAGCCTCGGTACCAAAGTCGCCGCAATATATACCCATCGCAGCACACTTCAGTAGGCCGTATGTGAGATTCTGATTCTTACAGCGTGTAAAGTAAGTAGCGGCCATATGAGTCCTCCTCTGGTGCTGATCTTGGATAGAAATTGTGGTAGTTGTTGACGAATGTCATGCCGGTCTTCTGTCGGGGGTGGAACCAAACTCCGATATCAACTGCGGGAGAGTAAGCGCCTGAACTTCTGAAGAAGATCACACATATTTCTTAGGTATTGCGTACATTCGTTATGGCCATACATAGACATGGGATCAAATATTATCGGATCTCCGTCTTCTTTGACCCCCAAATTTCCGTCCCAGAGATTTGTGTGAAGGAGGGTGGGGACGATACCTCGCCCACCGGTTTCCAGTGGTCGTAGAAGCCGTGGTATGAACTTGCCAAATAATAAGCTCACGAGCCGTTCCATTTCTGGCGCCCGCAGACCTTGGGCAATTTCCTCGGCACGAAACATGTATCGCATGTAGCGCGTGAAGAAATCCTCCCAGGAGCTGCTCTTGTCAACTATGACAGGAATCCGGCCACCCGCGATAGCCACATGCCAGCCATACAGCGCGTCCGGGGCGATAGCTTGCTGATGAAGCTTGGCCATCAGTGGCGGCAGTAGCTGAGGATCGGCGGGTTCACTGAATATCTCCACGAAATGACACAGCAAGAAGAATACCGACGGATCGGAGGCGTACTGGCCCCATCCAATCGGCTCTGGACAGACACCAGGTACAGCATGGTGCATGGCCTTCAGTGACTCATATTCACTATGGTACATCACTCTCCCAGACCTGAAGTTGGTTGCCTTGATGAAGTAGGATCGAGGTTCGCCATCGAGGTCAGTCTGGATTTCTGCACTGCGTGTCCAGTTGCTGTTTCCATGGGGATCTATGGAAATGATTCCAATGCCGTCTGGCAATACTAGAGTCCAAGGTATTAGTGGCTATCGTGTTGGTGAGAGAAATCGGCATTTTCACCATACAGGCCAGGACGTTGTCGTCGATGGTTTCGACGATCTGCTGAGGGATCTCATGTGCACCCACAGTCCACCAAGCACCCGATTCGGCTTCCAGGCCCTCGAAATGTTCCTGTGCTGTTACATCTTCATTCTTTCGAAATGCGGCTCGATTGATGTCCATCAGAGACGCCGTCGAGAACTGCATTTCATTGTTAACTCGAGTTTCGTGTGTTTCCACATTCATCGGTGACTCTGTTGGCTCTTCCACCGCGCTGGATCTCAAGAAATCTGGCAATAGCAGGAATGTAACCCAACTGGTTGATTTGGAGTCAGGGTGGCGAGCGTGGGAACTCTGCTGGGTTGAGGCAGGTTCTTAACATGGAAGCGGTATGGGAGCGCAATGCGCCGCTCGAAATACCCTCCTGCATGTACAAGGGTGATAAGCGCCGGCCAGGGTGGTTACGAGTCGATGAACCAATCAGGGGTGAGTTCATCATGTCGGATGGTACTCAAACTGGTACCAAGGCGCAGCCATCCTTTTACCCCGCACCAGTCACGCGATAAGGGGTTCGTTCTCAGGTCGATTCCGATTGCCTGTGAACTGGCATGTTCGCAATCCAAGCTCGTGTTGACTGAACTTGAAGTTCTTTTGTTGACAAACGATCAAGCGAGGGGTATTAATCTACCGACTTTAGTTCGTTTGGTTTTACTGTATGTGAGGGAACAGGCCGAACCTCCCGCGCGCCACAACCCATTGGCCAACATGAATCAGCCGCAAGGACCACAATTCACGGATTCGAGCTCCGAAGACCAAGCCTCTCGCTCATCGAGTGCTGGATGGTCGCAATTCGAGGCTGGTCCCTTGCTCCGACAAACCACCCTGCCAAGCAGGTCCCGTTTCTCGCGTCGCTTCTCCCTACGTCCAACTCCATCCCAGTCATTAACTAGCAATGACATAAATGCCAAAGGGCCTTTAGGTCTCACAACTGTCTACCGCCCATCTCCTGGATGTCCCTCTACTGCACACATCGTATTTGTCCATGGGCTGGGCGGAGGATCCGAGCATACGTGGTCAAAGAATGGCGTTCTCTGGCCTCGGGACTTGCTCCCCAAGCAGGCACCTTTCCGTAAAACCAGCATTCACATCTTTGGATACGACTCCAACTTCAAAAAGAGCAGTACATTAAACATACATGACTTCTCCAAGTCGTTACTCAATAACCTTCTCCATAACCCTGATGTCAACGACGCAAATGTAAGTTTATTCTGCTCGCTTATATAACAAGGAATAAAGACCTATCATGACCTTCAGCAGTTCATTTTAGTTTCTCTTTATCAGTGCGTCCAAACAATTCCCTGGGCAAATCCAGGCTAACCAATGGATAAAGTGCCCCATCATCCTTGTCGGCCATAGCATGGGTGGTCTTGTCATGAAACAGACCTATATTCTGGCTAAGCAGATGCCCGCGTACAGACACGTCGCGGATCGAATCACAGCCATCATATTCATTGCAACACCTCATACCGGGTCTGAGCTAGCCCCGATACTCGAGAGGATCTTTCGCATGACCTCGGGGCTAAAACCATACCTTGAGGATCTCGGCCGGAATTCGAGCGCGGTCCAGACAATCAACACGCTTTTTCCGGCTCACTCGGCAGATCTGATGCTTCATTCATTCTATGAAACAGAGGCTCTGAGTATCGGAGGGCTGAAAGATGTTATGATCGTCCCCAAGGTGGACGCAGTGCTCAACTACGCACATGAGCAGTCGGCTCTCCTATACGGCGACCACCGGAGCGTTTGCAAATTTGAAGGAGCCGAGGACCATAACTTCATCGCGGTGTGGCAATCCATAGCGTCCTGCTTACCTAGTTCTGGCGCTCCACCAGGCACCGTCGACGCACCGGCATCGCCTATCAGCAGCATTCATCAGAGTGATGCAGAAATCAGCGAGGTCCTGGGGATATGGGAACCCCCAGCAGATGAGCTACATCGGGTCAGAGCCGACCGGCATCCCGGAACATGCGAGTGGTTGTCCACGGATACGGACTATTGCAGATGGTTACAAGAAGCTCGGAACTCTAGCATTTTTTGGGTCAGGGGACCGCCGGGATGTGGCAAGTCATATATCGCTGGGCACATCGTGGATGAGCTAGAGCTTGCGAAAAAGCGATGCTGTTATTACTTTTTCAAGCATGGCGATAAGGCCAGGTCGTCGATGGAGGACTTTCTGTTGTCCATGACCTGGCAGATGGCCAAGCACCCCGACGTGCAGCGAAGGGTTCTCCATATTTGCAGAAAAGACCGAGGCGTGGCTTCCGGCGATTACCGAACCCTGCACAGGAAGATTTGGGACCAGGGGATATTTCGAGCTTCACTTGGTCAAGAGCCAACATATTGGATGCTTGACGCTTTTGACGAGTGCCGGTCCGGATCGGAGCTCGCAAAGTTCCTGCTCCGTGTGGCAGAGAAGACGGGAGGGCTTGTCCGGATAATTGCGACCTCTAGACATCCGCATACGCACTTCTCCCTTCCTCCTTCGGCTGTCATACACCGAGATGTTGAGATTTCAGACGTTCAAAACGACATCACCAAGTATCTTGACACAGCAGAACACGAACTTCAAGGGTCCAACCGAATGGAGAGAGACTTACTCAAGGAACGTATTCTTGAAAAGTCAACTGGATGCTTCCTCTGGGTTGTCCTTGTACTTCAACGGCTTAGGAATACCGTTGGTTCTCAATCCCGTCTTAGGGCACTGGAGGAGACCCCGCCGGGGATGGACCAGCTATATGCTCGAATACTGCAGACCATGTCTGACAAAGACGACCTATCTAAGGAGGTCCTAATATGGATCACGTGTGCTATTCGACCACTAAGCTTGGCAGAGCTAAGATACGTCCTTGAGAAACTGGCCATGGACGAAATTAGCGACGTGGAAACCTTCTTGTCTCAGCACTGCTACGACTTGGTATATGTTGATGGAAATTCCTGCATCAAGATGCGGCACTCGAGCGCCACCCGGTTCCTCACGCGCAAGGACATTAATTCCGAATTCGACGCTTTGACGATTGACGAAGAGACTGCCAACAAGACCTTGGCAATGGCCTGTCTCGATTACTTGAACGGCCCAGAATTGAAAGCAAAGAAACGCAAGATGGTGGCTTCTGCCCATGGCCAGTCCGCTTTTGCCGCTTACGCGTGCACTGCTCTTCACGAACACATTAACAGGTGTTCCCCTTCCGATTCCGACATCCTCGAAGGTCTTGCTACATTCCTCAAGTCCAATGTATTGCTCTGGATCGAACATCTAGCCAGACTCGGCGAGCTGGAAATCGTACTGCACATGGCGCAAGTTCTGAAAATTTACCTGCGTCGAAAGTCTCGCGCGGAACTCCTGCTAGGCGACGAGGTCATCGTCATCGATGCGTGGACAACCGACCTGGTTCGACTGGTGAGCAAGTTTGGCAAGCAGCTCTTGGCTCATCCGGAATCGATTCTACACCTGATACCGGCATTCTGCCCAACGGAGTCGGCGCCTTATACCCAGTTTGCTGCTTCAGGCGGGTCTGCGGTAGTTCAAGTCCGTGGAATATCGACAAAAGCATGGGACGACTACTTGTGTGCCATGATACCCAGTGAACCAAGGACCGGGATCTCCTCGGGCGTCACTAGGCGTGAAAGACTTCACTCTATCGGCATTTCCGATGATGGCTTTTGTATCGGAACTTCTCTCGGAAGGATATGTATATTCAACGACAACACTTGCCTCGAAGAAAAAAGTATTTCCCACGGTGGCCCTGTAACCCATCTACAGTATGCAACATCGCGTCCACTACTGGCTAGCTTCGGGAAACGGATCGTGAGTATTTGGAATACTGGAACATGGGAGAAGCAATGGGAAGTCAACGCAAGACACATGTGCCTGGCCATGCATTTCGTGGACGATGATCAACTCCTCCTGGTGGCCCTGCAGAACAACACGCTGCTCGCCTTGAATTTGATCGATCGGACCTTCGAGGCCACCAGCTGGACCGATACCCTCGATGACCCGTACAGGAACTGGTACCATGGGGTTGCGTCGCGATGCGCCACCTTCAATACCGATTGGAGCCTTCTGGCTGTCGGGTATTCGGGTCGCAGTGTGTTGGTGTACAACTACGAGCTGGATTCCCATCAGCTGTTCGACGACGAGAATGGGGTTTCCGACGACGTCGACCACCAGAACCACATCCAGCTCTACTGTATGGTCTTCAGCCGGCTCCCGGATGTCTCTCTATTGGCGGTGAACTTTGGCACCGCTGAGCTGGTGCTGTTCGACACGGAGGCCGGCAGCGTCGTGGCGAAGCTTTCACCCGTATACTTCTCCACCCTCGCCTCCTCGCCGGACGGACGGACGTTGGCCGCCGCCCGAAACGACGGGGCCATTGAGCTCTACGACTTCGAGACGCTGCACAAGGTCTACCGCATCCGTCCCCGAGACGGCGCCGTCGCCTCGCTGGCCTTCACCGCGGACAACACGCGCTTCCTCGTCATCCGGGCCGGCGCCCGGAATTGCAGCGTTTGGAGTCCCGTCTCCCTCTTCCGCCGGGACGTGGGCCACGACAGCGTGCGCTCGCCGTCTCTGGGAAGCGGAAGCCAGGATGGCGCGTACGAGCGGCCCGAAGAAGAGGTTTCCCGGATAACCGCGCTAGCCGCAGACACGCACGGCGATGTCTTCTTCGTCGGCACAGACGACTGCTCTGTGACAATTCATGATACGAAAAGTGGCGCACCGCTAGGCACCCTGTTCTCCCATGCGTCGTCAATCAAGGCCCTGCACATGAACCCCAGCAGTGCCCTTCGTCAACTGGTCAGTATTGACACGGCTGGGTTCGTTATGGTGCACGACATCACCCAAGCACATGCGCAGTGGGCCGCGAAGTGTCTGTGGAGGCACAGAGCGTCGGTGGAAGGGATTCAACAGTGTCTGTATGACCCAGACGCGACGCGTCTCCTGCTATGCTCGAAGAGCCAAGTAGCCGTCTATACTACGGCGACTTGGAATGAGGTTGGGTTCACGAATTGCAATAACCCCGACGATGAACCTCATTTATGGGTACAGCATCCCAAAGACGATGAACTATTGTTGTACGTAACAGCAACGAAAATCCAGATTCGCAAGTGGACAGACTTGGAACTGATTTGGACCGTGCCGGGGGGTTTCCAATTCCCCGACGGTGTAACTTTGAGCTCGAAGATCTACAGGGTATTTCGTATATTCGCCAATGCCAGCGCGATGCTCATGGTCTCTTTTGGCCCACGAGAGTCCCATACTGAGGCATGGAAAGTATGTTTTCCACCCGGCGACTTCACCACGGGTTCGGCCTCCGTTTCTGTCATAGCCGAATGCCAGAAGTCCTGCGAGCAGATGTCTTTGATCATTGGGATGTATCGTGACAGGTTGGTCTTCCTCCACAACGAAGGCTGGATCTGCTCCATCAAGGCCAACGGGATGAGAGGTCGCGCCAACGAGAAAGTGATGTTTCATTTCGCTCCGCCCGTCGATTGGCTACGTACCAATAGCGAACCCCTCATCCGCGTCACGAAGTTGGGCGATCTCTTGTTTGCCGTCAAGGGAGAAGTTGCAGTCGTTAAGAAAGGTCTCAGCAGGGTGGTAGACGTCAACCCTTTCCAGTGACTTGTGACACCGCGACTGGCGGTACTATCTAGGAGGGTAATTAGCACGTACATAGACTGGAAATTCCCTAAACCGTAGTCCACTGTAGATCTCAATACTTCCTTGCTCTTATGCATGTGCCTCGGATTCACGCAGCTGTAATAACAGCCACCCTTGACCGTCACATTGATTGGCACGCATTCGTTGGTTGGGGATGCACCACGCCAAGGAAACAGCCAACCCCGCATTGCCTCTTGTGTGCCCCAGACACATTGACCTGTCGACCGTCAGTACAAAAATACTGCGTGCAATTGCAAACGGTTCAAAGCTCTTGGGAACTTTCAGAGTAGTAGAGTATTTGACCAGCTCTTGCTTTGAATTTGCATTGATGAGGTTGAGCATCTATCTGATATAATGAATTCTGGGAACAAATCCCCTAACCCAGAGGGAGAACCATACTCCATTCTCACGCCGCGACACCGAAAAGTCTTGACTGTTCTCCTTGGGCTGACCAGTGTAACGTCCCCCTCACCGCCAACATCTACTTGCCATTGCTACCGCTTCTTCAAGACCAGTACCATGCCTCGGCCCAGGCCATCAACCTGACCATCACGCTCTACGTCGTCGTTGCGGCCGTCATGCCCATCTTCTTCGCCCCGACCGCGGACCAATACGGACGCCGCCTCGTCAGCATCGCAAACCTGCTGGTGTACACTGCGGGCAGTATTGGCTTAGCCGTAAACGATGTTGCCGGCAGGAGCTACGCCGCCCTGCTGCTGCTGCGGGCGCTGCAAGCCTTTGGGTCTAGCGCGTGCGCCACTACCATCTGGGGCGTGGTCAGCGACGTGTGCATCCCCGCCGAGAGGGGGTCCATGGTGGGGCCGGTGATCAGCATCTCGAATATCGGGATGGCCATAGGTCCGGTGGTGGGAGGGTTGGTGGCCTGGCGGACAGGGGACGCCACTTGGGTGTTCGCCTCCATGGCCATCTTCTCGGCGGTGACCCTGGTCTCGATCACGATGTTGCTGCCCGAGACCGCGCGCTCCGTCGTGGGTAATGGTGGTCAAGGGAAGAGACTGACGCGGAAAGGGGCTCGTGGGTGGCTGACTCTTGGGCCGCAATGGGGAGCGAAACAAGCCGAAACGGAGAATGCAAGTCATATGGGGGCCAGCACAGATAATACAGATGGAGGCCAGGCCCCAACCACGACACCGAATGAAAAGTCTAATACCCCATCTAAACCCCGTTTCCCGAACCCCCTCTCGAGCCTCCGGATCATGCTCTCCAAGGACACCGCCCTCATCCTGTGGCTCGGCAGCTGCACCTACGCCGAGTGGTACACCATCAACGCCGCCTGGCCCCAGATCTTTAAGGAGTACTACGGCTGGAATGAGCTCTACATCGGCTTGTCCTACCTCCCGTGCGCCGTCACCATCATCCTCGCCGGGTTCGTGGCGGGACCCTGGATGCGAGCGCGCTACCGCCGCACCGCGCTCGAGGCGCGTTTACCTGCGGACGGGCACGGGGTTGAGGGGTTCCCCATCGAAAAGGCGCGCATCCGCGAGATGTGGATGGCGTACGGCGTCACGCACTTGAGTATTGCGGGGCTGGGGTGGGCGGTCCAGTATCGCGCCCACCCGGCGGTGATCCTGGTGCTGCAGGGGGTCGCGGGATTTGTGAAATCGCTACTGTTCTCCTCGTTCAACACGCTGCTGATCGACGTGCACCCGGACCGTCCCAGCACCGCGGCGGCGGCGGCGTCACTGACTCGGAGTGGGTTGAGCGGGATTGGGCTGGCGATCCTCCAGCCACTGGCCGACGCGTTGGGCTGGGGCTGGTTCTTTACGGTGTTGGCGCTGGTTGTGGGGGTCTCTCAGGGGGGTGGGGATGCTGGTGCTGCTGAGATGGGGACAGAAGTGGCGGGAGGCGAGGGTGCGGGCGAGTAGCGCAGAAGACAAATCACCCGTCATAAGCAAGTAGAGTGAATCACAAGTCTTTAATTGGCATATATATTATGTTTAGTTGTTTCTATTGCTGTGTTGTAGCTCAGCCGTTTGCCACCAGCTCGTGAAAGATGCAGAGGAATACAAGTGTTGTGTTTGTTCATTGGTGATTATTTAGATGGAACCAGAAACCGTCTCTCTCTGAAATTCTACGTACATCCTTTACGTGCATCATTTGGCCCCCAATCACTCTTTAGAGTCAAGTGCTAAGGGACAGGTATCTGGGGAAATACAGAGTGTGTCGTGGACAAGCAGCAACTAGGTCCATGTTTCTCTCTGACCAATGATAGGTATCCGGATACCGGCGCTGGTCACAAAATCGACCTGCTTGTCCATAATTCCGAGTCCTACACTTTCAATTTCCTCTTTGAGCATCCTGGTATGCTCTTGCAACGCTGGACTGTATCACGCAGCATGATGGCGTTTTCTCAGGCGGCTGCCGGTGCTTTGGCTGCCGGTGCTTTGGCTGCCAGTGCTTGATCTGCTGCGCCGGCGTCGATCGTCGATGCTTTGGAAAGCTTTCTCAAGAATGGAGTGCAAGGTTTCCCCGATCCTGCACAGGAATTGTTCGTCCAGATAAATGACCAGCGAGCAGTTGAATCGCAGGATTGCAAAGATCAAGTACCAACTCCAGATCCAGATCCAAATTCGAGACGAAAGACTCTGCGGGATGGATGCAAGGATTGCGAAGCAAGCCACTGAGCTTACCCCGTCGGCGGCTGCTGCTCTGTCCACTTACTACCTAAAGCAAGACTCCCTGACCCCGGCTGTTCCTGCCACCCTCGCGGTCAAATATTTTCCTACGCGACTCGATTATTCTTCTATTCATTTACAATAGCTAAACACTCATTTTCATACCACTAAACTTCTTGGATTTATGACATATTTCCCTCGCCTTTTCTCTATTAAGCATTTCTTCATTAACCACCTTCTACCCAAGTTCGAGAAGGAAAGCTGCTCCTTCTTATTTTATCTTCCTTCAAATTTTTCGATTTTTAATTGTGGCGTTCATTAATAAGTCTTTCTAATACCATGTTATCTCCTTGTATTCAATACCCCGTCTTACCTATAGCTTATTCAAGTCTTTCAAAATGGGGTCGGTTCGAGATAATTGTGGAGATTACAGCATTGCCGAGATCCAGCCGGGCGTTTTCAGGGTCCTCCTTCCTTCTTCACCCCATCCTGCTTCTCCTCCTCGTTCTTGGGGGACCTTGCGGGTGTCGTTATCGATCTTGACCTTGGAGGGGCGACGGCGTGCAGCAGTGGCTTGGTCGGATATCAGATCAGCCCAGAATCGTCTACGACAAGGCCTCGAGACCAAGCGTTCAACATACAGTATAAAATGTGACTATCTAGCGGAAAAAGAACGAAATATATTGACGAGGGATTCTTCAGATAAAGCAACATCTCTGAAGTACGCAGTAACAGACGCGGAGAAAACTGGTTTAAAAGCGCAAGACAGGCTTGTTCCCTACATCGGCATCAAGACCCTCTGAGTACCCCATCGCCAAGGGGAATTGCACCGCCTACCTCACTAGGTCCACGTTTGTGCCGGCTGTGGGGTTGGGGGAAGTGGCAGTCCAGCAGATTGGGCAGGAACGGTTCTCTGGGAGCGGGGGTCCTGGTGCAAGTGATGGTTGGGATGTAAATAATTATGGGCTCTGGGACGGGAAGTTCTCTGCAACTCGGGCAACCCTGGTCTCGTCTCTGAGAGCGCCGCCGCTATTGTTGCTGTTGGGTCTTATTGTTCCTGGTCTGATTTCCGGGCCGTTGGCCAGCATTCCAGGCCATAACGGCGAGAGTGCCGGTAGCGGCAGCAAGTAGCCAATCCATGCTGACTTAGCAGTGCTGTGTCAGTGCAGAAATAGATGACCTGAATGTGCTGCAACTCCAGCCAGATGAATTGTGCTGGCTAGTAGCAGGGTATGAGACGTAGCCGGTGATAGCTACTGATAATGTGCTTCTAGATGGGGGATAATAGTTGAGGTTGTCTCGCCTCATGAGGCGAGGACTGGCGATTGGATAGCAGTGGAGGGATGGGAGAGAATGTAATGGATGGTGGGTCATTTGGTTTTGCAAAGAAATTCTCCCAGCTTACATGTTTATGTGGAGAGTACAGAGAAACGAGGTGCTCCCCAGTATGCTTAGGGTGCATGATTGGTGTTGGCCCTTTGGTGACGACGTGCAGAACCCGCGATTCGAATTATTTAGGGAAGCTATAGCTGGCAGAAGTGTCATTTGGGCACCTAAGAAGGTATGCTCTTGCTATGTAGTATAAAGAGGTACGAAGGACGAGCCCTGCGACATAACTAAAGAACCACTCGACCCGGCAAATGGGTACAGAGTGGAATCGCCTAGCATTCAGAAAATCCAGTACTGCGAATATTCTTACCTTTCTTTGGCCCACAAGGCAGCCGTCGGACAGGCTCCACTCGCTGTCACCCAGGGCACAATGGCCACCGACCTCTTCGGACCCGCCGACCCTAACGCTGCAAAGGCAGCTGCTGAAACTGATCCCGCCACCCTCACCCTACGTTTACTTACCCGGAAGAGCCTGGGCCAGGCGGCGGGAAGTATTCTCTGACGCTTTGTAGTTTCGTTCTGTCACATGGTGGACACTGGCTGCTGCCGTTCGCAATCATGCCTTCCACACAGAACACCTTAGCCTTGATTGATATGTCACTCCATTCTTCCGTCATGTTGCATAGCCCTACAGCGAATGCAGTTTCTGGCAAGATGCACGCCAAAATTCATATCCAATTGCGGAAGGCCCTAACCTACTTGACGATCTGCCTTTTAGCGAGACCTCCTCGGCTCCACCTGACTCATCACTCTCATGTCTTATGCGAAGAAGTCAGACTACCCGGCCAATGCTAATGCCTTCCGTGGTGCCATCGCCTACATCACTAATCGCGATTTCCAATCTACAGACGACTTCGAGGACGAACCCGAGGAAGAGCGGAGAGCCACCTGGGCCGTCTTTGGCTACATGTTCCTGGAGAACCGAGGTGTTGAGGACTTGCCCATGATCGCCAGTCCAACTAAGCGGCACACAAGCCAGCCACGGCTCTTTATGCCACATATACATAGGGCAATAGGAAAACTGACTGCGTTTCGTAATTTCTAGTTCCCTTCTAATTTATTTTAAAAAGAAGGCGAAAGCCTGGGATTCGAACCTTCGTAATTTATTTTTAATAGAGACCTTTTCTACCTACTATTTTAGAAGAATTAAGTCAAATATGCCTGCTTTTAAAGTCGAAGCAGTCTGGCAGCATTTAGTTCGTCGTATCCTATAACTCTGACTTTGCCCAATCGACTGATAGTTCTTCGTCGTCGTCCGTCACCTCGGCGGATTTGGGAAACGACTCGGCCAGACGTTGGGAAAGGACTACTTGCTTTCGTGATGAATAACAAAATTGGGGGTACATGTCACTCATATTTGTGTTCTATATGAGATTCGGACAGGGAATGACTGGAAAGGACTCTGGTATTGCTGGCTGAGGAAGAGGAGCGTCGCATGTTAGCCATTCTGACTGGCCTCGACCTTCTCGGTCGCTTCTTGGGCGGCTTTAAGAAGTTGTAGGAGCGTATCGTTGCCCACGTCCTTGGATGCTGAGGGCTTTTTGTCGTGGCTTCCCGCCGCCAGTGTGTCAGGCTTGTCTGCTGACTGTGTTTTGATCCTCTTGGCCGGCGACGAGGACGGGCCAGCTTCTACGTGTGCCGGTCTCTTTCCAATGGCCCTGTGACCTCTACTTTGATGGAGTTGATGTGACAGTTGATGTTGTTGGCAAGATCCTTGGAGTTATCGATGCATCGTCCCTGGTACTTGTAGTAGTCCTCGCTCGTGTTGCTGCTTTTTCTGAACATGAGGGGCCGAAAGCCGTATTCGATAATCACCCGAGTCAGACCCGACTTTATTATGCGGCCTCTTCCGTGTGTCTTTGGGATCGTCGTGAGTCGAGTTTCCGCCATATGCCAATGCCCTACCGGCTTTGCGTTCAACCAGCGCAGGGAGGGGGTATTCATCATACAACAGCTTGATCGCCTCGGTCCCGCTCCAGCCGTTTGCGACTGTCTTCCAGGATCTCGAGCTGGATTGCAGTGCATTTTAACTCCTGGGTTGGCTCCCCTGTGGCCCTCAGTGGATTTTTATTGTCCTTCTTAGCCTCTCCGTGCACGCTGCCGCCATTAATTTCAACTACCACCGGTCGAGTCGCCCATAGCATTGTGTCTTTGAAGTGGAGCGTGTGTGGGAACAGGTTGGACTCCAGAGAGAGCTCGATGTAGTCGCGGAAGATGCTGGGCAGCAGGATGATGTTTTTGTTGGTGATATTGACACATCCTTAGCGAAAGGGAATGTGTCCCAGCCGGTAGGAACGAGCCGTTATACTGGCAGTCAATAGGATCGCAAGCCTTGGTTCCGCACATGTCGTGAGTAATGGTGCTGTGGTTCTCTAAAAGTTAGTCTAATTCCTCCATGGTGAGAGATTTTATCTTTCTTATAGGCTGGGTGCGGTTCTTCTTTTGGGCCTCGGCCAGACTGGGCTTAACCCTTTCACACTTTATTTGTTCTGGGCCTTGTTACCTACGGCCTGTGACGGGTGCCAAGAAACCCATTCGGGACTCGTTGTCGCCAGCTTTACTCGTTGTTCTTGCCCTGGTATCTCGCCGCACCGTTCCCAAGCACCTTGACATTCTCTTGTAACGACTCTGTCCGGGTCTCCCACAAGATGATCTGGTTGTCGAGGGAGACGATCTGCTTGGCGCGGGAAGCGACACTGTCTTGGAGCGAAGCATTCTGGGCTTCGAATTCCTTGATGCGGCCGCCCTGCGAGGCGAGTTCGCGCTTGAGTGCCAATAACTCGGCCTCTTTGGAGTCACGGCTCTCCGTGACAGACTGTAGGTTCTCAGTAAGAGAAGTAACCTGATCCTGCTTCAAAGCCAGATCGGCATCCAGGGCCGCGGTTCGGGCCTTCTCTTCATCCAGCCAGGTATCTCGCCAAGCGAGCTAGTCCTCGAGTGCGGCAAGGCGGCGACTCAAGTCGTCGTGGTGCTGGGCTTCGGGGTTGTCAGAGCTTGCATGTCGTGATACGTCTCCGGGCGCCGCGTCTTCGTTCGCGTCGTCGATCCCGCCTCTCAGTGCTTACAGCTTCTTGCGATCCCGGGGTGCGTCAAGGGATTCCCAGCCTTGCTCGACCTCGGTTCTTGGATCGGGACAGACACCCGGATTCTGTTTTTTCCAAGGGCTATTCTTTTTTTAAAGAGATATAAAAATAAAAGCTCTTTTCTTTAAAAATTCTCAAAAGAAAAGGGAAAGAAAGAACAGTTTTAATAATATTTAATAGTATCCCTCGACTGGCTGTTACGTGCTACTGGAACCCGCACTTAAACCAGAGGGATAGCGTGGCCGTTTTCTCGGTACGAGAGGAGAAGGCAAAGTCAAAGGCAACGCCGGGCGCACGGGCCCGGTGCACCAGGCCGCTACAGGACGAGTATCATGAAACAGGTGAAACTTACGCGCTGGAAGGAGGCGGTAGCATTGGGATCCTGTGGGTTTCGGTCCGGGTGGCGGACCAGGGCGAGTCGATGTTATGCAGCTCGGATTTCCTGGGTGCCGAGTTCGGCGTCGGCATAGTAGTCAAAAGTAGCTCCCGAGGCCATCTTGGACTGTTTGCAGGTGGAGATGGGATGGAAATAAAGTCGGTATTCCAGATGGGTTAGACAAGGGGGAACCAGAATGGTGATTGGCAGTTTTGAACTCTGCGGCCGCCATGTCTGATGAACGCTTCCCATTGTTTAACTGGATGAAAATGAATTTTCTGAAGTGTATTCATACCTTGAGTATGAGCTAGAATTAAAGAGCGTGATATAGAGAGTGACAATTAAGGATTTGGTGCCAGGAAACAAGGACCATAAGCTTTTTATTTATGAGAGACGCAGTTAGCAGGAGGTTGCTTGAAACAGGCTGTGAGACAACCAGGAACAAGCGCCTGGGAGAAGCTGAGTGGGTCTGTCCTCGATGCTATATAATTTTGTGTGCATGAGTTGCGATGAATTGTTAATTATGTCATTCAGAATGAATAAGAGGAAGCCAAAGACAGCAGGATCATGGTTTATTAAGTAGAGCGAAAGAAGTGCGAGAAAAGCTCTGCTCGTAACTGAGGCCCTCCGAGGTGCTATCTACGACATGGTTCCTCTAGATTCCGAGGCCATAGATGACCAGGCCCAATGCTTTTTTCTTTCGGAACCAAACTAAGCATGCAGCACGATTCTGGCGTCGGTCCCACTAAGGAACTTCAGAAGAAATCGCTTAGGACATGACGCACCCGCTCTCCCCATCCATGTCCCGGGGCCGAAGGATCCCCAACTCCCCTCTGATCTCATCGACAGCCATCCGCAGCTGGGCGACCCGGCAGGAAATCGCCGCCGGAGAGTTGGCGGTCTCGTAGGAAAGCCAGCTGAGTTTGTTGTCGCAGGTGTCGAACAGCTCTTGCAGCTTGCGGATGCGCTCGCCTTCCTCGGCGCGCTGGTGCTGAAGTTGGTTGACTTCTTGTTCCTTCGAGGCGAGCTCTCGTTCCGTCGAGGCGAGCTTCTGGCCAAGGGACTCGATGCCCTCGTTCATCGAGGCCAGTCTGCGGGCTTGCCAGGCGAGGCGGCCGTTGGCTTGGTCTAGCTCGGTGTTTCGTTCCTGGATGGTGGCCTGGAGATCCTTGACGCGGGCTTCCAGCTTCTGGGTCTCGTCGGATTGCTCCGGGGTGGTGGTCTTCTTGGGCTCATCGGACTGCGTCGGGACGGTGGGCTGGAGATCGGCGGTGCTCGACTCCTCCTTTTGGTAAATCTTGGTCTCGGGCATGGTGTCTGGTGGCAGCGCGGTGGTGGTGGTGGTTAGTAGGTGGGATTCGGTGTTCATTTGACGGTAACTGCTGATCGGCGACAGCCACTGCCTGCCAGTTGGAGTACGAGGACGTCGGATTCTGGGTTTCGGCGCAATGCGGTCCCTAACTCTTACAAAGGCTTTGTGAGTAAATTGATTGATAAAGAGTCGGCAATGTTGGTGTGTTCTGTGGTGTTGCTGCCTTCCTACGAGACTGCCTACCGGTTTCCTTATTTTTCACAGGATAAAAGGCCATCCGCGTGAAAAGATGGAAGATAATGGGTGAGTAGCACGAGAAAGTAAAAAGACAAACACTTACCGACTGCCTTGAGATGTCACTCTGTATGAAAGGATGATGGTAGTGGGGAAGTGTGAACTCGGCGTAGGAAGCTTGGATAATGTTCCTTAAGTAGACAAGAGGCACAGCACTGATCCTGTAGGCATTGAATGCAGAGATTGAATAGTAGCTTCGCTTTTGGTGCAAAGCGCACGGAAGCTTCAACCAAAACTCACAGGCAGGTCACGTACCCGGCATGCTGCAGTGCAGCGCGCAATTAGATAGCGCTGTTAGGCTTGATACTTGAATTGGATAACTGCCCACCCATTTCTACCTCATGTTCCCGGGAAGTTCATAATAATATATAGTAGGATCGGTACTCTGCAGTTCCGCGGGCAGTGCATACATCTCGACCACCCGTTTTTGAGCATCATCCTCTTTTCCGGGCTTATGTGAATCATGTTCGGGCCCAGAGTGCACCGCTGGAGCAACCTGTTCCTCTCTCTTTGACCCCTTCCTTCTCCCGTGCCAGAAAGCTAGGCAACCGAGTATGACCGCGACGATAACGGAACCAATGGCAATGCCTGCGATTGCACCGGTGCTGAGACCTGAAGCTTGGTTTGCTGACGGGGACGGTACGGAGGCTTGTGGCAGAGAGCCGGTGGTAGTCGTAGGTGGGGACGCCGTGGTGGGCCATTCCCGAGACCTTGTCGATGTCGATGCCGATGACGTTGCGGAAGGGGGCGAGCTGGGCGAATTGGACGGACTGGATAATGAGCTGGTTGAAGTTGAAGTCGTTGAACTACTGGACACCGGGTCTCTCATGACATAGAAGCTGCTGCTCCAGAAGCCGCTGTCCGTCTGTTCTTCGGATGTCCCGAAAGCATTCACGACCCGAAAGACGTAGGGCTCAGTGAGGTTGGTTTCCTGAACCCGCACCTGCCACTGAAACCACCTGGCTGCCAAGTTTGCTGTTTACATTCATAACATCAGCGAGTTTGATGCATTAAGTATGCTTTGTAATTGGAACTCATTGCTCACTCGTGAGTTGCGTCGACGCGGCCACCTTGCCTCGCTGGTAAAAGTAGAGATTGACCGCATCGTACTGCGTCCTCCACGAGATGTTGACCGACGAGCTCTCCCGGAACCGCTCCGCAAACACGCGGGGGTAGATGAAGGACCCGTTGTCGGTGTCCGATGGATTGTAGTAGATGAGGCCGGTGTTCTCCTCCCTCTGTTCCAGCATCGTGGATGAGAACAGGCTTTGAATAGTAAACAACAAGATATTAGATTATCAGGTATGCACCCGGTGCACCTCGGCTCAGGAGAGAATGTAAGATGCAATGGACAGGATTTCATAATTCTCGGGTCCCGCAGAGTGGATCTTATTGCCTGGATACGCGCCGCCCGGCATGCCGTTATTTCTATTTTCTGACAGGTCCCGTAGCATTGCTGCTACCCAACTGATGCGCCGTGATGGCGGACCGAACCAATCACATAATCCCGTTGGGTCACCCCTGGCCCCCATGTTCCCCAAGGCGGCTAACCAGTGTTACCGCGCTGTCGGGCTCAATCAATTTCTGGAGGAACGATACCCCAAGCGAAAGAGAAAAACAATCCAACTTTTGTTTTCCATCTTACTTTTCTCTTCTCTTGAAAACCATGTACAAAACAGAGCGCGTTGTTGATCGATGCGCCAATTTTTCTCCTGTCATTATGGGACTTTCTAGCAGGCCGCGCAGGGTGTTGCTCGCCGCGACTATTTTCACTTTCTGCTTCTACTTGTCATTAGACCGCTGGTCCCAGTTTCTGTGGAGGGCTGCCGAACCGAGTCCCGCCCCGGTGGTTTGCCCACAATCCCCCCTCCTCGACGACATCCTGGTCGTCCTCCGCACGGGCGCCACCGAGGCCCGCGAGAAACTCCCCGTCCACTTCCAGACGGTGCTCACCTGCGTCCCGGACTTGGTCATCTATTCCGACTTTGAGGAGGACGTGGCCGGGCACCACCTCCACGACGTCCTCGACGAGGTGGATGAGGAGATCCGGAAGTCCAATCCCGACTTTGGGCTGTACAACAAGCTCCGCGCCCACGGCAGGGACGGTCTTGATTACCAGACCCTGTTCGGCAGCGGGGGCGGCGGCGCCACGGACAACCCGGGTTGGAAGCTCGACAAGTGGAAGTTCCTGCCGATGGTGGACAGGGCTTTGCGTCATCGGCCCCAGGCGAAATGGTTCGTTTTCGTCGAGGGGGACACCTACCTGGTCTGGCAGAATATGCTGGCGTGGCTCGCCAGATTTGACCCGGAGAAACCCCACTACCTGGGGAAACACATGTACATCGGCGACGTCCTCTTCGGCCACGGAGGATCGGGGTTCGTGCTCTCCAACCCAACCATGCAAATGGTGTCGCAGAGATGGCGAGAGAGGAAGGCCGAGATCGAGGCGTACACCGCCGAGTCGTGGGCTGGCGACATGGTCCTCGGGAAAGTGATCAAAGACGTCGGGATCGACATGGTCTGGTCGTTCCCCAATCTCCAGGGGGACAGCCCGACGACGATGGACTGGAACGTCTCCAAGCTGGGCCGGGAGCCGTGGTGCTACGCGCCGACCACCTTCCACCACCTGAACCGCCTGGAATACGAGGCGCTTTGGCGGTTTGAGCGGCGGTGGCTGGTCGGGCATCCTACGGCGAGTGCGGGGCCCAGGTTTGGAGACGTGTTCAAGGGCGTGATCCTGCCCCGGCTCCGGCAGCGGCGAGACTCGTGGGATAACATGGCCGAGGGGATCGAGCACAGCGCCGAGGCCTTCGGGAGGCTGCCCGAGGAGGAGCGCGGCAACTTGACCTACGCGGAGCGGCAGGCACCGGGCTCGTTTGAGGGGTGCCGGACGCTGTGCGAGTGCAAACGAGACTGCATCCAGTTTTCCTTCTCGTCTCCGGGTAGGTGCGTTACCTCTGCGGAGCTTCGTCTGGGCCATGCTGCCGACTCGCCTTGTATGGAGTACTCCAATGCGGCGGCGAGGTGCCTCAAACCTGTTGAACCCGGAAGCGGTAGTTTGGGCAGTTCATCAGAGCAGTTTATCTAGTCGGGCTGGATGATGGACAGGGTAGCTGACTACGTAGAGGGCCTGGATGATTCATGTGCACATATAGAGGAATGGATATCATAAATAGCGTGTTAGATAGCATAGGTTGATTGTACTAAATATAAGTCAAAGTGAATATGGCACGCAGTCCTTCCAATTGATTGATCTGACCATCAGCATGCGAAGCTCTCTTCCCGCAGTTGTACTGCTACCCCCCTCCTGCCGAGACCAGCAACAATCACCCTGACCTCATCCGCCATGCCCGGCGGCCCGCAGACCGCGACGGTCGTGCCGCCGCCGCCCCTCGCGCGTCCCACTGCATCTTCCAGCACCGACTTGAGATCGAAGCGCCTGCCGACCAAGATGGACACGTTGGCATGACCCCACCACATCATATTCGTCGCGGTGGGATCAAAGGTCTCCTGCCCTACCGTACTTGCCACCGCCTCCACCAGGGACGCGCTTCGCACGCCCCAGTACAGTTCCGTCTTCCCCGACGAAGCCGCATTCGCCTTGAGCAGGGGAAGCATGGCCGTAATCCCCACTCCGCCCGCGATGCAGACCAGGTTGTGGTACTTCGTGTACGGCTTCAAACAGCACTGAGAGACCAGTGGTATATCGACGCCGTAGGACGACTCCACCAAGACTTTGACTCCCTTGCTCTCTCCAGCGTGCCTTCGAAGCTTGGTGGTGAGACCGCCTCTACATCGAACGAAGAAGACGATGCCAGGTACCTGTGATGATGCGGCGGCGTGGTCCGCCCCAACCCGAGCCCAGGCGATTCCGTTCTTCTCTCCCGGCCCGGGCGATGGGGCCTCCGAATCGGAGGACTCCGGGAGTAGCGTCGACGCGGCCGACGCCGGAAGACTGGCGGGAGAGTCGGAGCCGGAGAGTACCGGCGCGACTCCGGTCGGGCAGCCCACAGCCGCAATGGAGAAGGGATGGTTCTCCCATACTCTCCAGCTCAGCGACGGGAAGTACAGATACGCGTGCCCCTCGGCTGCTACGCCCGGCACTTCGATCATCAGGTAGTCGGGGTCGACGACGGTTACCAGGGCCCCCTTGAGTCCTCCGTTTCTCAAGATTCGGACTGGTCGTGCCAGTAAGCGGTCGAAACCCCAGACCCCGACGGCGGCCACGATCCAAGCCTGGTACTCCCACCGCCACCCGTACCGGTAGAAGATGTGCAAGATGGAACCCGTCAGCACCGCGGCAGATAGCACGATATGAGAGGCGAGGAAGGCCTCGTACGCCCGCCGCCGGAGGGGGAGCGTCGAGGTCGGGATGAGCACCACCATGGCCACCAGCGCGACGACGCCCCAGATAAGGTACTCCTTCTGCGCCACACCCGCGTATCCCAATATTGCATCGTGGTACTTTTGCAAGAATATGGCGGAGTGGAGACAGGCTTGCAGGATACTGATGACGGCGGTCCAGCGATGGAGCAGGAGGAACGTGGCGTGCGACCAGTCCGTCATGTGCAGGAGGAGGCTGTTGCGGCTCGAGTACAGCACCGCCAAGGCGAGATTGGCGAAGCTGAAGAGGCCGGCGCGGTGTCCGACCAGCGACACGAGTTCACCGCTCGTCGCCGACGGCGGGTAAGATGCGGCCGTGAGCGAGATATTGAGAATCCACAGGTAGGCGATGAACAGGGCTTGTCCCCGCGTGGGGACGACACCGAGGCCCAGGAGGGGGACGGCATGGTGCCTTCCGAGGACCGGGGGTCGATGAGGCAGGCGAAGAGGCGGCTGGATACCGACGGCGGGAGGGGCAGGAACCGGAACAGGGACAGGAGTACTGGTACGAGTATCCCGGCGCACAGTAGAATTATGCTATTTCAAGTTAGTGAAAAGAGAACCCGGTGCTTGCTTGGAGTACAAAGTACCCATATCTCCCGGCTGTGTCCTTGGGCGGACGAACCCGGCCGCCGTCGCCTCCGTCGGGCTTGGCGGGACTACGCGGAGCTGCTCTTGAAGGTTCTTGGAACCGGGCCTGAACGGAAGAAGCCGAATTCTCGCTCAGCGACCGTACGCTCTCACTCAAAGTCTTCGGGGATAATTCTACCATAGGCAGGTTGCACATCTGGATCTTGCTGTCGAGGAGGCCATGCTGGGAGTTGACGATCGGGTGGGAAAAGAGGCCTTGTCCTTCAATGGCCAAAAGGCTGACTAGGGCTAGGAAGAGTGAAGGAGTCATCCTGACAATTGCGTAGGTGGCTCTGACGATATCCTACATGGAGAAGAACCGTCAGGGTATCCTGATGATGATATAGTAGCGACGGCGCAGGCCGTCGCAGGCCATTGTCCACTGCGCAACATCGCTGACCCTGAAGAGTTGGCGACCGCAGTGCACGGAAGTCTATTACAACCGAAGAGTCTTGGCCAAGTAACACTTTCGGCAGTCTATTCTATTGGTCGGGTGGATGGTTACATGTCGCGCTGCACAAGCACCACGTACCAGTCGGCTGTCGGTTCGGGGACCTTCGCCGTAAGTTTGCTGCAAGCGATCCTTAAGATGGCTTATAGTGTTAAGTCAATCCCGCTGGTCGCATATGTATGCAGGCAGCTAATTCACCCCATTCGTAACAGTGACATGTCAAAGGCGTCAGAAAGGATGCAGCTGCGGGCGACCGGGGCATGAACCGGCTCTTATTCTCAATTAGGATAATACATGGTGATGTTACATACATACTGATACAGTTATCCTACAGTCTGGGATAGAAGGTTGCCGGGAAACTCGAAAGCCAGCTAAGCGTCCTCAGCCAGGAACCCGAGCCTGCGTCCATCCTCCCAGACTTTAGTTAATGTTACATTTTGGAAAGAGAGAGAGCATCCCTCGCCTCGCACAAAAAAAAAAAAAAAAGAAAAGGGTCCGGCCAGTGGACCATTTGGCGTAGGTGCCACCCTAGACCAAGAAGGCGACGAGGGCCATGACGACCATGGCGCCGCCGCAGGACACGCCGAAGGCGGAGGAGGCGCCGCTGCTGTTGATCGGGGGGCCCGGGTAGACGCCGGCGCCGCGGGTGGTGCCGTTGCCGGGGCCGAGGGGCACGCCCGAGTAAGGGGCGTCGTTGAGGACGCCGCAGGCGTTGCAGCGCTCGCCCATGTCGTCCTTGATCTGGCGGAAGTACGTCTTGGTCTTGGCGGGGAAGGCGGCGTCGCTGCCGGGAGGGAGCTTGGAGCCGACGGCCTTGATGAGGGCGGTGACCTGGTTGTCTGTTGAGGGGCAAGTGTTAGCATCGTTCCTTTCTTGCGAGCCAATTAGACAGCTCAATTGATCTGTCGGGTGGGTTTAGGAGGAAGAACTCACCAAGGTCGGTGACGTGGGTGGTGACGGTGTTGCAGATGCGCGCGTCGTTGAAGGCGTCAATCTTGCCGTCAAAGGTCTTGACGAGGCTGTCGCCGACCGCGCACAGCTTGACGGTCGAGGCCTTCCAGTCCTCGGCGTCCTTGTCGCTCATCGGGGCGCTCATGTTGCTGGCGACGTCGGTGGCGTGGCGCAGGACGGTGACGGCCGTGCTGACGGCGCAGTCGACCTCCTCGGCCTCGCCGCCCGAGTAGCCCGAGACGACGTGGTCGAGGGTGTTGGTCGCGTCGAGGACGTCGGCCATGCAGCCGTGCAGGGTGGTGCTGGCGCCGCGCTTCTCGACGATGCTGCGGGCCGAGGCCATGCCGGCGGCGGCGAGGAGGGTGGTGACCTGGACGAGGGAGTACTGCATTTTGGCCGTAGGATTGTTGTTGGTTATTAGATTATTGTTTAGTCGGTATCGATCGATAGATCGATTGGTTGGGTAGTCGTGTGGTGGAAAGGAGAGGCGTTGAGTGCAGTTCGACTTGGCGATACTCGGAATGAGCGTGTACGTGGGTGAGTGAGTGTGTGTGAGCGAGAGAGAGAAGAGGGACTTGATGATGCAGCTTTCTTATTTCTTAGAACTGTCGACTCCCATTGCGATATATAGAAATCCCCTTCGCGCGCGCGCCCTACGATCCATCAAGCCCTCTCATGGGCCACGAGAACGGGCACTCTGCCTCTGTCTCATCGCGCGTTGTTTTGATGCTCTGGGGTCCTAGCGAGGAAGCCCGGAAATTACTGGGCGGGCAATTGGCCCTCAGCCGTGGGATTTGCTTATCCGCGATTGACATGCACACCGTTTCTTCTTGAGCCATGCTGTCGGCTCGTTCTGGTGTGCAGCCCGCCGTTAGGGGTGCCTGCACTGGGTCGCCAATCTTACTGAGACATGCTTCTTCCCGACCCGCACTCCAGGGCCGCCTTGTCTCGCATCACGGTTTATGGGAAAAGTAAATAGCGGCGGCATCAATGGAAAAGCACTTGCAGTCCCAATTGGAGCCGGGGATTGGAACTGGGGTTCGTTGCTTATTGGCGTTGCTCAATTGCAGATGCAGAAGCTCGTTTGCCCTTAAGGGTCCCGATTTCCCTCCTTTTGGACGAAGAGACTTGACGAACTGGGATATACGGCTTTTCATGGGCCGCAAAAAAGGTCAACATGAACAGTAAGTAGAGAGAGCTCTAACCACATTACGGTTCACAGCTACCGCAGCTCACCGGACGACGCCTTATGTTGGCAGCGATCGACAAGACGACGATCAGCCGAGCCAGCCATGAAGGCCTTTTAAGAATATAGTTTGGTCTTCCCTTTCGCCCACATTTGCATTCTATAAAAAGATGAGTAGTGGCGTCGACTAACACGCAGTACAAGATCGTCTTCACGTAGGGCTAGGCCCTTCACTATCCCCGAGCGCTGCTTCGACGGTGCGCCACCAAGGGTCTGTACTATGCAGGGAGCAAGACCCTAGAGAATTGCGATCCTGTCCGCGCCCTTGAGACCTCGAGACCTCGAGACCCCGAGCCCACGATTCCCCCGCACCCATCCCCCAGGATCAGCAGCGTCCCCGGCCAGACATTCTTGGATATTCAGTCCTTGGATGATGATGACGTCGCCTTATTATTGGCGAACCCTTGGACCGAGGCCCCAATGGCCTGCAGATCCGGATCATCGACCTGGAGCCATCCGTCCGAAACCCCCAGGGGCGGGGCCACCCCTTTGCGAACGAGCGCGACCACCTCCCTACCGGCAACTCCGTCATCCGCTGCCTTTCCGCTGGTGGTGTTCGCTTTCTCTCCGCTGCTGCTTGGGTTGGTGTTGCTGAGAAAGTGGTTGCCCCCGCCCAGTCGCTCCTCCTCCCACCTCTCGTAAGCATCCCACCACCACCGGTGCGTCACCCCGTCCCGACCTTTGTACCCAGCGACCCCCTCTGCACTCACGCGGCAGGCCCAGGGTTTGTCGACGATGTAGTGCAGACACACCACCTCGTCGTCCCTCCACAGCGACTCGTGCCAGTACCGCATCGTCTTGAGCGCGTTGTACTGCCACCCCAGCGCCCGCCACCTCCCGCGGAAGAAGTGCGCCAGGAAGTCCTGGTCCGGGAACTTGAAGGTCGACAGTAGCCGGGTGTTGGTCTGGAAGAAGTCCAACAGCGAATCGCGCAGCTGGGGGGTGGGGCGGAAGACGAACATGCCGCCGTTGAGGAGGCGGTGCGTCCGGGACGGGCCTTCGGGCAGGGAGGCGATGGGGTTCAGGTCGTCTTCGTTGCCGTCGCTGCTTGGTGGCTGCGTGGGCCGGGTGAGCCCGCCGGGGTGCGAGACGGGCGTGTAGGCGCAGTTCTCCCGGTGCCAGTCCGCCGGGGCCCAGGGGTCCTTGTCCCGATTGCAGACGCAGCAGTGGTTCGCGCCCAGCCAGCCTTCCGGCAGCTCCCGTTCCGCCCTCTCGAAGATGGTGTCCATGTTCCGGTTAAAGATGGCCATGTCGGCGTCGAGGTAGCAGACCACGTCGAAATCCACACATAGCTCAAAGACTCGCAGCTTGGTCCATGTGTCCTCGAAACGCTGGGCGATCAGAGTGATCTTGGTGTCACCCGGGGGCAGCAGGTACTTGCATTTCCGGAGGATCAGGTTCTGTCGCGGCGCCTCGAGCTCCAGCGCCCGCACGGCATCGGCCGACAGTTTGGGGGTGTAGAGCACGATGAGCGGGTGCCGGCTGCCGTGGCGCCGCAGCGTGTCGGCAAGCAGCACCACGCCGGCCAGGTAGCTGGCGCGCGTGATGAGGGTTACGTAAGCATATCGTGGGGTGGATGCCATGATGAGGTGTTTTACCTGGCTTTTATCACCAAAGTCAGTCACAAGCAAGTTCAAATCGCCCAAGGTCGACCGCGCTTGGCGTTGGCGACGACAGCCCTTTGCTCCATAAACGCGTATCGACTGCGTTATTCCATCACAAATATCGCTGCGGAAATAATCCCGTGGCTTGCAATCCGAGAGAGAAAGCCAAGAGATGTGATCTATCACCTCCCAGATGGAATCGTCATGATCCCCGCGGGGTTGGAATGTGTCGCTGTAGGATGATGATTCATGACGAATTCGACGCAAAAGGGTCTGGACCATATGTCGCCGCTTGCTGGCCCTCTTGTGCAAGCTGCCGTCACTAGGCGTTTGCGGCTACATCTGGGTTTCAACAGAAGCTGGCTTGGCAATGGCCTGGTTGGAGTGGAACAAACTACCCGGGAAAGAACACCTGGTTGGAGCATTGGAGAATGCGGCTACGTACGTGAGAGAAAGCCAGTCAATACCTGGCAGTGATCTTCGCACGTGGATCTACTCTATCGGCCTGTTGGTGTTAGTTCATCTGAGATTTCCCCTCCCGCGGAACGGGTTGCATCGCTAAGTGAGATGAGCTAGGGCTAGCCTTGGGGCCATCGATCCCCTGTAGCGCTAGTGGTGGGGTTAACCTACAGGGGGTGGCAATCAGGCCCCGGAGGCTGTCCGAAAGCATCCAAGGAACCTAAACGTTTTGTCGATGAAAGCGTTACAGCAAAACAACAAAATCCCATCACGAGAGATGTATGGGAACATTCTGAATGTATGTGGCAGTCATTCAATTCATTTCATCGTAGCTATGTGACTATTGCTTCATCAGAATTGAAATGTCTTCCATTTGCCCAATGCGAACATCAGTCTCCGGCTATGATTCCACCCGTACGCATCGTGTAATCTCCAGTGCATCCTGTGAAACCGTTAGCAAAAAGTGATTGCAAGTGGTCTTGACTGTGTCGCATCAAACTCACCGGCACACCACTGGGCTCCCAACCCTCGACGAATTTGCTGTCGTAAAGGAGGTCGGGTCGGCCCTTAGGTCCATTGCCATTGGCGCTCGACGCCTTCTGGCGCTTCTGTTCGACGGTGCTGCGGACATATTCGAGGTACGGAGGATTTCCGGGTTTGACAACTGTTCATTCGACATTAGTCTTCCACAGCGAATATAGCTTAAACAGTCATGTAAAGCTTCACTCACCATTGTCGGCCGCGTAAACGGATCCAGGCCCCACGAGCTCGAGCTCTTCGCACAGCTTCAGGTCCTCGGTGTAGAGAGGCTTGTAGTGATCTAGGAAGAGGAGGTCGATGTGTTTGAGCTGGCCGGTCTTGTGAAGCCGCCGTAAGGAGTCGGAGCTGCTACCGACGATGACCTTGACCACATCACTCAGTCCCGCCAGATCGACCAGCATGGCGATGACGGCGCCGAACTCGGGGCTCTTCTCCAGACTGAAGTAGCGCTTGCCGCCCGCCTCTCTCACGGCGGCACCGAACGCGATGGCAGAGTAGCCGACGTAGCCGCCCAGCTCCAGCATGACCTGCGGCTTCTCTTTTTGGATGAGCTCGACCACGGTCTTGGACTTGTACTCGCCAATGTTCATGAGGTACTTTTGCGTGCGCCCGTACTCGTCGATGGCGTCGAGGACCTTTTGGGGTTCCCTCGCAGCTCCTCGAGCTTGGGGTGGCTGTACATGAAATGCAACAAGGCGATTTCGCGGCCATCGTCAAACTGGATGGTTCGCAGTCAGCTTCGTCGTAACACTCGGCGAAAAGACGATAACCGGTTTATGGTTCGGGGATACACGTACATAGACATCCTCCTGGGTCTGGTAGGCCTGACCCTTGAAGTCCGCTTGCTTTAGTGTGCTGCTCATTGTGATTATGTGTGTTGATAGGCTTTGTTTCGGGGAATCTGATTGAGGATGAAGGGTCAAATTGCGTCTGTCTGTAAGTGAATACTATTGACGATGGTATTCCAAGTGAGACTCATGCGCCTGTCAAATCCACACACCCAAGAGAGCTTGCCACGGCTCACACCTTAGGTAGTCTCCCAGCCAACAGTCGGCAGCCGGCAGCTACAATTCGGCCCAATACCTTCCTGTCAGGATGCCTCCCCCCGCTTTCAGCCGAGGAATTGGACTTGCGACGTGTTTTTCCCGGCTAATGGTTCGAGGGTGTCACCGTCTCGTGTCTTGAAGTCATTGACTCTGTCCCTAAAATGGCAGGAGCGAAGCTACAAGCCCCCACCTGTTTCCTGTGGCCGTGCTACGTCGCGATGACCAGCTCTCCGTTAGCGCGAGGGCCAAGCAACCGGATTCACATACGCGAGATGGAAGGAGGGGTTTGATCATGATCCGGTGGATGGTCCGACTATGGGGAATGGCCATGATTGATTGGCATGGGGGGTCCAAGGGACTCGAAATCCTGGTTCGGAATGGGATTTTGGGGTGCTTTCCCATCCGGGGCGCTGCTGCACTCTTGCGTGGGCCCCATTCCCCATGCTAGCTGTGCTAGCTCCCCCTGCTAGCCCCCGTCCAATGCTAGCGCCAGGGGATGCGGCGACCTTCACGCCATCCGAATAAGCAATGTCTCAACACAGTTTTGTGACAGAGAGAACCAATAAGGCCACCAATCTGACGGCGCCTCGGGCTAATATCAAGAGCATGTTGGTTGCAGTGATGGACAAAGAAGTGGTTGTGTCAACGACTGGAGATCATGACGAATTGACTCGGCGATGTGGTACTGTTTGGGATGGACAGCAGCGAATACTTGAAGGCCAGCGGCCGGCATCCAACAAGGGGTTTCCTCGATTCCATCCCCATCATCTTCCCTCTTCAACCCTCTTCGGATACCAGTAACCACTTCAACAGGTGTACTAGCATCTTTCATCTTTGATCCTCTACTTCCACACTCCAAAACACTTTTCCCCACAGCCAAGATGTCTGATCTCAAGGCCAACGTCTCGGAGACCAAGGCGGGTTTCCACGTCGAGGGCTACGAGAAGATCGAGTACGACTTCACCTTCGTCGACGGCGTCTTCGACGTCAACAACCCGGGCCTGGCCGACTGCTACAAGAAGTGGGGCCGCGTGCTGGCCGTGACGGACAAGAACGTCTTCAGCATGTACGGCAAGAAGATGGAGCAGTACTTTGCGCACTACGACCTCACCCTCAAGGTGCACCAGACCTCCATCGGCGAGAAGGCCAAGACCATTGACACCTACCTGAGTATCTGCGACTCCATGACCGAGTTCGGCATCATCCGCAAGGAGCCCGTGCTTGTCGTCGGCGGTGGTCTCGTCACCGATGTTGCTGGCTTTGCCTGCGCTTCGTACCGGAGAAACACCAACTTCATCCGGGTGCCCACGACCGTCATTGGCCTCATCGACGCCAGCGTCTCCATCAAGGTGGCCGTCAACTACGGCAACTACAAGAACCGCCTCGGCGCCTACCACGCCCCCATGCACACCTTCCTCGACTTTACTTTCTTGCGCACCCTGCCTATCGCCCAGGTGCGAAACGGCTTCGCCGAGCTGATCAAGATCAGCTCGTGCTCCCACCTCCAGGTCTTCGACCTGCTCGACAAGTTCTGCGAGCAGCTCATCGAGCACAAGTTTGGCCGCGGCGACGGCGCCACCCGCGAGCTCAAGACGGCCGCCGACATCATCAACCGCGAGGCCATCTACGAGATGCTCAAGCTCGAGTCCCCCAACCTGCACGAGATCGGCCTCGACCGCGTCATTGCCTACGGACACACATGGTCGCCCCTCCACGAGCTGATCCCCGAGACGCCGCTGCGCCACGGTCACGCCATCTCCATCGACATGGCCTTCACCGCCACGCTGGCCAACAAGCGCGGTCTCCTGTCCGATGCCGAGCACAAGCGTCTCCTCACTCTCTTCTCCCGTTGCGGTCTCTCCATCGACCACCCTCTCTTCGACGACGACGTCGTCGACAAGGGCACTGCCGCCATTCTCAAGACCCGCGACGGTCTTCTCCGCCTCGCCGTGCCCAACCCCCTGGGCAGCTGCTCGTTCCTGAACGACGTCTCGGTAGAGGAGCTCCAGGAGACGCTGCGCATGCACAAGGCCGCCTGCAAGACCTACCCCCGCGATGGTGCCGGTCTCGAGGCCTATGTCGACCAGAGTGACACTGGCTACACCGACAATATCACTGAGGAGCTCGGTGTCGAGGCCGCCGCTAAGCAGGCCGGTGTCATCTCCGAGTCACAGAGCTTAAACGGTACCAACGGTACCACCAATGGCCACACCAACGGCAAGGTCAATGGCACCAATGGTCACGCAAAGGCCAACGGTAACGAGTCTCTTCTGGAGAAGACCAAGATCGCCGCCAACGGCCTGCTGAACGGCAACTCCAACGGCGTCAAGGTCCAGGCATGAATGGCAAGTCTAGTCTTGCGCATTTCATTGAACAGTCACGAAAGAAGCATAGCGAATGATCATGAAGGTTTTATTACACGGGGTTTTGGTTAGGAAATAATGACAATTTCCGGAGTACTAGGGGGAATAATTATCATATAATGTTTAGAGAGTCGGCTTCCAAGCACTGGTCGCTGAACCTAGAATTTTCAAAAAGAATACAAAATAGTAGCTTCACTTTACATCGCTTGTCCTCTCTGCAAACTCATTGTGACCATATTATCAATCAAACAGCGCAGTGCTACCGATGGCCATTGTCACTTATTATTTGGAGTTCTTCTCGAGTGTGCTTGGCGTATGGGCGATCCTGATGCGTTCATGACGGACAACACTGACAACTATCATGAAATGTCGTTATTGTTCCATTGAGTAGCAATGGCGTTCCCCGCGCAGGTACGTGTCGTCCCGGATGTTTCGCTCCGACGTATGCGCCCTGGCGTCTGGCATGCGTGAGGGTGTGAGGGTGTGAGGGTCAAGTCATGACGTATTCCATGTACATGGCGTCTGCATAACACCGCGACATGCCAAGCCAAAACCGCATAATTGTTTCGAGGAGAAAACCTCCGGTCCTTACGAGCAGCGCTTAACACGATGGCGTTCCTGGCGCTTTTGCGGCTGCCAGAAGGGTTGTTGAGAGCATGTGAACCCGGCAGATTCCAATGATTCATCAGGCGAAACCCAACGACACTACACATTCGTGGCTGGTCGGTAGCTTAACCCGGTAGTCGTAGTCACCCACGCCAAGCGGCTCTGGAACCAAACCTCCTAGAGGCCTGCCTATTCCGAACTACTGCACACCATCCGCGATTGCCTTCCTAGCGGGCCAGCTAGTCCTAGGCGTCTGCCCGTTCCCAGCCGCGAACCCGTGGAGAGCTCGTTTAGTACCTAGGCCCGTCCCACCCACGAGGAAGAGGACCCCCGTTCCGTCGTGGATGCCATACTCACTCGGCCGGTTGTGTGCACTGTGTAGGTTAGGAGAGGAATAAGCGAGAGATTGACCATTCGTGGCGGTCATCGGCCACACACTTTCGCTTGAGCGCACACTTACTCTGCTCTGGTACCAAGCATCTCATCGCAACAACGACACTTGGAATACCCTCATACTGCCTGCTCTATCATGACCATGGCGGGCTATCCCATAACGGACACCTTCCGGACCTTCAGCCTCACCGTCCTCAGCATTCTGCTCTTGCCGCTGTCGCTGCTCACCCTGTGCCTCGACTACATTTCTCAATATGTTCTCGCCCGACCTGGTTCTGAGGAACACCACGAGGCAGATGCGCGAGACCGCCGCACCGTCTTGGTGACGGGCGTCGGCATGGCCAAGGGCCTGACGCTGGCGCGCGCCTTCCACCTGTCCGGCCACCGCGTCATCTGCGCCGACTTCGAGGCCCCCCGGGATCCCGTGCTCCGGCCACTCATCCTCGGCTCTATCAGCCTTCTACCGCATGCCTAAACCAGACCATTCCTCCCGTCCCAGTACTTTCAAGAAGGGCGGTGCGGGCGCCGCCGATGCCTATGTAGAAAGGCTCGTCGACATTGTCAAGACGGACGGCGTGGACCTCTGGGTCTCGTGCTCGGGCGTGGCGAGCGCGGCCGAGGACGCCGTCGCGAAAGAGGCCATCGAGCGGCGCACCAAGTGCAGGTGTGTCCAGTTCGACCTCGCGACAACGATGCGGCTGCACGAGAAGGACCAGTTCATGGCGGAGACGGCGCGGCTCGGGCTGCCCTGCCCGGAGACGCATACCGTGACGTCGCAGGGGGGGATTTTGCGGATCCTCGACGCTTCTTCTTCGGCTGATCAGGAGAAGGGCAATGAGAAGAAGAAAAAGCAAAGGAAATTCATCCTCAAGCCCATCGGCGTCGACGACGCCAACCGCGGCAACATGACCCTCCTGCCGCTCCCCACCCGCCCCGAAACCGAGACCTACCTGTCCCGCCTCCCTCCGATCACCACCGCCAACCCCTGGATCGTGCAACAGTTCATCCCCGGCGGCGCCGAGTACTGCACCCATGCCCTCATCGTCAAGGGCCAAGTGCGCTGCTTCGCCGCCTGCCCCAGCGCCGAGCTGCTGATGCACTACGAGGCCTTACCGGCGGACTCGGTCTTGTTCCAAGCCATGCTGAAGTTCACGCGCGAGTTCGTGGCACGATCAGAAGCGCAGGGGGAGGAGATGACGGGGCATCTGAGCTTCGATTTCATGGTCGAGGAGGACGGGGTCACGGAGAAGGGGTTCACGAGGGAAATGTACGCGATTGAGTGCAATCCCCGCGCCCACACCGCCGTCGTCCTGTTCGCGCGGCCGGGGCGGGAGATGCGCGACATGGTGCGCGCGTACCTGTCCGCCGTCGAGCCGCCGTCCAAGAGCACCAACGGCGGCGGCAGCGAAGTGAAACTGGTCGTGCCGCCGTCGGACGCCGAGTCGCGGTACTGGATCGGCCACGACCTGGTGTCGCTGGTCGTGCACCCTGCTTATCGACTCGCGACCGGTCGCATCACGCTCCAAGAGTTCCTGTCTGGTCTGATCACCTTCTTAACCCATGTCCTGACCTGGAAAGAGGGGACGTGGGAAGCGTGGGATCCGTGGCCGGCGGTCGCGCTCTACCACGCGTACTGGCCGCTGAGCATCCTGGACGCCTGGCGGCGGGGCCAGCGGTGGAGCCGGGTCAATGTGAGCACCACCAAGATGTTTACTTGCTAAACCGTTGGACAAGATAGGAGTGAACGCATGGATGTCTTCATGATAAATAGAGTGTGTAATGTGATGGAAACTCGTCATGTAGCGAATTATAAGATAACCAAGTCACATTTGATTTCTTCAAGATGCCCGAGATGGTGTAACCTAGTGCTTGGACCTCCCCAGCCGGATCTACACGACCAATCAATGCATATTCCGTGAAATGATTACATCGGATGACTTTTCGGAGTCAATCTGTTTTTTACTACTCGCTTCAATTCGACACCGCCTGCACAATCGCCCCCTTCGCCCCCTGGTTCAGCCCATTGAGCATCTTCATATCCTCCTCGTCGAGCGCAAAGCCGTAGACGGTCGCATTCGTCGCAATGCGCTCGGCGTTGTCGCTCTTGGGCAGCGGGATCCAGCCCCGCTCCAGACAGTACCGGACCAGCACCTGGTTCGGCGTCGCGCCGTGCTTCTCGGCCACTTTGGCCAGGGTCGGGTCGTCCGCTTTGGTGTTCCGGACCAGCGGGCAGTAGGCCTCGATGACGATGCCGTTCTTTTCGCAGTACTCGACGATTTCGGTCTGTTGCGACCAGGGGTGGAGCTTTGGAGGAAGGAGTCAGTCAGTACTCAGCATATGAAGAAATATGATTTGAGGAGTGAGTGTACGAGTGTAAAAGTGCTTACCTCGATCTGATTGACGTGCGGCGGCCAGACCTCGGCAAACGCCTTGAGCTCCTCGATGTGCTGGATCCCAAAGTTGCTAACCCCAATACTCTTGGCCTTCCCTTCCCTGTGCAAGCGCTCCAGGGCCTGCCAGAGTATCTTGCGGCCCTCGGCGCCGCCGCAGTTGGGGCTGTGAATCAGGAACAAGTCCACGTACCCCCCATCCTTCTCCTTCCCGTCCTCGTCGCTGAAGTCGCCCGTGGGCGACAGCTTCCGCACGCTCTCGAGGCACTTCTCGTAGTTTCCCTCGAGGGTGTCCTCCGGGGTGAGGATCTTGGTGGTCAGGAACACGTCCTCGCGCTTCACCAGCTCCGTCATCTGGACGGCCTGCCCGACCTCGGCCTCGTTGGCGTAGTATTGGGCCGTGTCGATGTGCCTGTAGCCGTACCGCAGGGCCGTCAGGACCGACTGGATGCACAGGTCCGGCGGCGACTTGTAGACGCCGAAGCCCAGCTGCGGGATCGGGCGGGCGCTCGTCAGGCGGAGCGTGTCGGTGATGCTTCGTTTCGACATTTTTGGTGATGTTTGGTTAATGTTTATTTGAGTTTGGTGGTTTGATGTCAGTGATGGGAGGGGTCAATGTTCACTGGGATACCTATGCTATGTTCAGCTTAGTATGCGCAGGCACAGGTTTCGGCTCATCCAATGATATCGTGGCGCGGTGGTCTCTCCGAGATCTGTCAAGCGTACTGTGTGTCTCGGTTTCCTTGCTTGCTTGCATGTGCAGCTCTGCTTGGTGGAGTTTGAGCGAGGCCTCAGGCACCGCATGCAAGTCGATTACGTCATAAACATGCTTAGCATTTCATGGTAGGCCGGAGCAAACCTCGCTGCCTCTAGTTCACTCCCCCGAGTTCCTATCTTGGAGGTTATATGACGGCTTGAAATGTGATTCCGATGTGGCTTTTGGTGCAGGCGTGGCTCCGGGCATGGCGCGGTCGGCATGTGGGGGAAATGTCCCAACACCACCAAAGCCAGTAGGTCATGATTGAGACTGGCTCTTCACCCGATACGCCAAACAACCATAGCGGAACCAGATCATGGAACCAGATCATGATTAATTTCAGTATCTTTTTCATCTAAGGATTGAATTGTGCTCAAAATCTACGTGAGTTTTGTAAGCCGAAATGGAGTCCCAGGATTTGAACTATTTCACCTGCACCCTCGGCCAAGCCGCTCTGTGGAAGAAGGGGCAATCAACCGGGCAGCCCACCGAGTTCTCCACCGTCCTCGAGTTGATAGACGATCAGGGACGAGACATCCTCAATGAGCCAGCCATTGGGTTCGCCGACGTCAGCGCTGATGGCCGTCAAGGTGGCAGCGCGGCGCAAGTGACGTTTGGGGAGTTGAAACGACTCTCATGTCGTGCGGCTACGGTCTTGAGCAAGCGATTGGGTCAACCACAAACCCCTGACGTGAAGAAGGACACCACCATCGGGTTGATGTGCGCGAGCAGCCTGGATTTCGTCTTCACTTGGCTCGGGCTCATGCGATTGGGTTACAAGGTCTTTCTATTGGCGTAAGTCTGGACTGTATGAAAACAATTACATGAGTTCCTCTTCTGACACGGCGCAAACAGCCCTCAACTGGAAGAAAAGGCAATTGACCACTTGTGCTCGATTGCGGGCGCGGATACCATATTGGTGGATCGCATGTACCGCGACAAGGTCGAAGCCCTGAAACAGACTTTAAGCATACTGGACATTCCCTCTTACGACAGATCGACCATCTCCTCTTCTTCATCTGATCATGACTACTCTTACGAATCGTCGACCGTGTCGGCTCGAAAGAACATGGACACGGCCTACCTCCGCCACACCTCGGGCACCTCGTCCGGGCTCCCCAAACCCATCTACCAAAGCCACTGGGGCGCCGTCGGTATCCTGCCCCGACTGGCCCCCCACGGGCAAACGGCCCGCCACCTTCTCGACCACTCCCCTTTACCACGGCGGGCTGGCCGACTGTTTCCGGGCCTGGGCCGCGGGGGCCATGATCTGGTTCTTCCCCGAGGGCGTCGCGCCCGTCACGGGGGCCAACGTCGTGAAAGCCGTCGAGTGCGCGGCCAAAAACTCTCAATCAGGGATCAAAGTGGGCTACTTCACCTCGGTACCGTACGTGCTCCAGATGCTCTCCGACTCCGCCGACGGGATCCGCCTCCTCCAGTCCATGGACCTGGTCGGCGTGGGCGGCGCCGCGCTGCCTCCCGCTATCGGGGATCGGCTGGTCGAGCAGGACGTGAACCTCGTCTCGCGCATGGGCAGCGCCGAGTGCGGCTTCCTCCTGTCGTCGCACCGCGACTACGCCGTCGACAAGGAATGGCAGTTCCTCCGGCCCGCCGCGGGCGTGGTATCCGAGAACATCCTAGCTTTTGAGCCCCGAGACGACGGCGGCCTGTCGGAACTGGTCGCGCGGCCCGGCTGGCCGCTGCTGGCCAAGACGAACCGCCCGGACGGGTCGTACGCGACGGCCGACCTGTTCGCGCCGCACCCGTCCATCCCGGGGGCGTGGCGGTACCACAGCCGGTCCGACGCGCAGATCACGCTGGCCAACGGCAAGAAGTTCGACCCGTCGCCGCTCGAGGGCGCCATCCTCGCGGCGGCGTCGGCGCAAAACCTACGCGATGTGTTGGTCTTTGGGGGTGGGAGAGACTACCCCGGCGCGCTTCTGTTTCCGAAGAGCGGCGATGGTCGGGCAGCATCGGAACCTGAGGTTATTGAGGCGGTGTGGCCGTCGATAGAGAAGCTGAATCGGGACTTGCCGGGCCATGCGCGGCTCACCAAGTCCATGTTGGTCGTAGTCCTATCGGGCACGGACGGAGTGGAACGGTCGCTCCCCAAGAGCAGTAAAGGGACCATCATGCGCCGGCAAGCCGAAGAACAGTACAGCGATCTGATCGAAAAGGCGTACGAAGGAGGAGGTGGAGGGTCGGCAGGAAACATTACGTCTTCTTCTCAGAACTACGTTTCGGATGATAATGACGTCCCCTCCGCCATCGCCGAACGGTTCGCCCAGGTACTGGACCGCCAGCAGGACCTGGACCCGTCACGGGATCTGTACGGGCAGGGCGTGGACTCCATCGCCTGCATCCAGGTTCGCAAGGCGATTGAGCGCGACCTGCTTCCCGAAGGATCGGGGGCACTGCCGATGAATATCATTTACGACTGCGGCACTATCGACGAGCTGGTGAAGCATGTGCTGCGCGTCCGACAGCGGAAGCAGTCGGGGGAAGAAGACGGGCCCGACGGTGGTAAGGAGCGGGATGCCGACTTGGGGTTGATGCGAGACTTGGTGCAGCAGAACAGCAGATTTGATGATCTGAAGTTCCGCCGACGGTCGGAATCCAGCGGCGACGGCAGCAGCGGTACTACTGTCGTCTTAACGGGCGCGACGGGCGCCCTCGGCTCCCACATCCTGTACTACCTCTTGCAGGACCTCAGCATCCGCCGGATCTACTGCCTCCTCCGGGCTTCGAGCCCCGCCGCCGCCCACGAGCGCGTCGCCCATTCCCTTTCGAGTCGGGGTCTGACTACCCTCGAAGCCTGGGACGAGGTCCACGGGATCGAGGATCGGGTCATCTGCCTACCGAGCGAGCTGGACCGCCCCGACTTCGGGTTGGCCCCTCGGTTCCTCGAGCGCATCGTCCGCGATAAGCCGGCGGTTGTTATTCACGCGGCCTGGACCGTCAATTTCAGTCTGCGCATCGGCTCGTTCAGGCAGCATTTCGAGTCGACGCGGAACTTGATCCGGCTCGCGGCGGAGGGCGGGTCGCGGTTCTACTTTGTCAGCTCCACGGCGGCCGTCATCAACAGCACCAACGCGTCGTCGTCGTCGTCGTCGTCGTCGTCGTCATCTTTGAAAGGAGGGGTCATCGCGGAGAAGCTATCGCAGAATCCGGCGGACGCGTCGCCGTTGGGGTACGCGAGGTCCAAGTGGGTGGCCGAGAACATATGCGCCGCAGCCCATGAGAAGTACATCGCCGAAGCCAAAGAGGAAGAGGAACGAAGAAGTGCAAACTCGAATAAGGAAGATCATGATGGGTCAATCGGCCAACTGCCTCCGGTATCCATCATCCGCGTCGGCCAGCTATTCGCCAACCACCTGGGCATCTGGAACGAGACCGAGGCGTACCCGCTCATGCTGTCGACGGCGAGCTTCGCGGGCTGCCTGCCGGGCCTTGGGGATGCGCCGTTGAATTGGCTGCCCGTAGAGTTGGCGGCGCAGGCGGTCATGGAGATTGCCTTTGGTCGCGGGGGCGACACCACCAGTAGCCCTGCTACTCAGTCCAATGGCAGTAAATCAGGCGGAGGAGGCGATGATGAAAATGTCGAAATCCCAGTCTATCACGTGCTGAACCCTCACCGCGAACCCACCTGGCACGAGATGCTGGAGATCATCTCGACCAGCGGTGGGAAAGCGGCCTCCTTCGAGACGGTCTCTCCCTCGGTCTGGGTTCAGAAGCTGGAGACCAGCCTCGGCAGCGGCACGTCGCCGGGACACTCGTCTCAAGGTCTTCTGGACCTCTGGAAGGGCAAATACGCACAAGAAAGTGGCAAAGGCAGCTCTGGCCCCGCCACCTTGAATAACGATACCGAAGCGGCCACGTCGAAGGAGAAGTCTGGACCCGTCTTCGAGCTCAGCCGGACGGAAGCGGCGTCGGGGACCATTCGGGACGTCCAGCCCCTCGATAAGGCAAGGATACTGCAGATGTGGAATTGGTTGCAGGAGAGTAGCGGCTTGTGCAGTTGATACAGATAGGGCATCACGTGTATAGGGAGAACCAGTCAAGTCGCGGTGAGTATTGCCGGTGTGGCTTCTGACGTGATTCGGATTCAAGCGGGCCATGGGAGGACCCTTATCGCGTGGGTTGATTGGGGAACCGTAGTTCGGCACGGGATAGACTCGGAGCCGCCCAGCGCTACTGGCACCGTCACGCCTGGGCATCTACTCACGCGAGTCTCGAATTCAGAATCTGTAGCTAGAACCATCTCGCCCGGAGCTAATGAAGCATCTGCCCAACATTGGTAAGAACGATAAATGCGTGAGTACTATGCCCATCTTGTTCATCCGTCAAAATACCATAAAACCAGGAGGTTGGGATATTGATAGAGTGAAGAACATACATGACACCGCGCAGGCACCAAACCCTTGCCTTGTGAAGTTTATCTGTACCGGGTACCTTGCGGGCAGGATCCAGACTGAACGGAGACGTCGAAGACCAGATTTGAGACCGTACGGGTGCATTCGGATAGAAAGTAGTGTATGGCAGACGGAAGCGAAGTGATCGACCATCATGATCATAAATTGGTCTTGGGCCCCAGCAGACCAGATTCCTGGGTTCCAAGTTACCAACAAGAGCACCTACTACGTATAAAGGCATAAGCCCCGTCCGTATCCAAAATGAGACTTCTATACTTGATCTTCGCCGCCTCGACAGCCGTCGCTGGCCCCCTCTCCGGCACCTACCCCCGGAAACCGCCCCAGCAGTTCACCAAGGAGGGGGCCGAGAACGGCTGGATCGTGGTGCTCAAAGACGACGCACCCCCGAGCGCCTTCCGCCGCAGCACCCGCGACCTGGCCATCGCCGGGTTCGCGGGCCCCCGCTACACCTTCGACTTTGGCGGCCCAGGCGCGCTGCGGGGCCACGTCGTGTCCGGTCCGGGCTCCGAGATCGCGGTCGCGTCCATGGCGGAATCACCTTACGTGAGTAGAAATAACTAATGCGAACAATAAACTTGTTTTTCTCTCTACATATCCCAAGACTCTTCAGGTTGAAAGTCCAGCCCATCTGATAATGATGCCCCGTCCCTAGGTCGACTTCATTGAGCCCGACACCAAGTTGTCCTTGAGCGACTACGAAGCGCCGCGCGGCGTCCACGGCGGCGTCGTCGACAAACCGACCAAATCCTGGGGCCTCCATCGACTGTCCCACGGTCCCCTCACGGAGGGCGAGCCGCTCGAGTACCGACGCAATGGCACGGGCCGCACCGGCTGGGTGTACATCATCGACACCGGCATCGCCCTCTGTCACCCGGAGTTCGGCGGCCGGGCCAAATGGGGAGGAACATTCATGAAGGGCATGTAAGTTGTCGGAGTGCCTACTTGTACCCACAGCAGGGGTCTTCGATCACTGATTGAAATGCCTGCAAAAGCAACGAGTCGTGGATCCCAGACGGCGGTGACGACCACGGCCATGGAACACGTAAGTCCCTCTCCCCTATCTTGCCCCCGATGGGTTTCGATGTGTGCGGGGGTTTCCATGTCTTTGCTAACAAGCTGGTCTACTTCAGACTGTGCGGGTATCGCGGGCGGCTCGTCGTTGGGTGTGGCCCAAGAGACCAACCTGGTGGCGGTCAAGGTCATGGACAAATGGGGCGGCGGGATGGACAGCAACCTGATCCGAGGCCTGGGGTGGGCTCTCAAGGACGCGACAGATCACGACCGTACGTAGCGTGTGGTATTACCTAACACTTCCCGAGGCTAACGGCTCCCCTCCCGCTTGCTGGGGTTCAATAGGACTCGACAAGTCGGTAATTAGTATGTCCATCGGTGGGCTCATCAAGCCCGGGTACCTGCGGACGGGAAAACCAAACGCCGTCATGCTGGCGACGCGCGCCGCCTCCCAGAAGGGCGTCTTCGTCGTCGCGGCTTCGGGCAATGACGCCATACCGGCCAAGAAAGCCTCGCCGGCGGCCGAGCCCGAGGTGTGCACCGTCAGCGCCATCGACCGCAACGACCAGCCCGCCCGGTTCAACAACTACGGCCCTGAAGTGGTAAGCAGAACTGCCCCTATACATCAATTGTTTCAACCAGCAACGATCGTTAACGAGCTGCTGCAGGATCTTCTGGCGCCAGGTGTCGACATCCTCTCGGCCTGGCCCAGGAACAGGACCCAGAAGCTGGACGGGACCTCGATGGCGGCGCCGTTCGTGGCGGGGCTGGGCGCCTACTTCATGGACCTGGACGGGCCCGGCAGCGCGACCCCCGGGCGCCAGATGTGCGAGCGGCTCAAGAACTTGGCGTCCTACCGCAAGGGGGTCGAGGGCAAGGAGACCCCACAGAACTTCACGGACATTAAGAACCAGTACACCAAGGTGGCCAGCAACGGATGGCAGTTGGAATTGGAAGCAGAGTAGCCTACATACATAGCTAGGCACATGTCAACTGTCATTGAACAGTGAGTGGGGGAATAGCCTCGGGTATTACACTGAAGTACGGTAGATTTCATTTAAACCGGCTAGAAGTACGGAGTAGCGAGATCGAATACCACGGAAATTGAATCTTTGGTTCTTCCGAAAGTCGACGCCGACAACCGTGATCCACTCCGCTGTCAATAGTGGGCAACTCGACTCCCCGACTGGTGGGAAAATCGTGGGTTGGATGGGGCCCTCAACTGAGACAAGCTTTGCCGAGCGTTTAGGATCCAAGGTCGTACGAACCGAACCGGTGGTCCACTACCAAAATTTGTTGTTTCCCTTTCTGACGAGCTGAACAATTTGGGTGGATGTCGGCCGGCTCGCAAAACCCCCTTGCAGGAACGGTGAACCAAGCCTGAGGAATCCATTCCGATGTTATTGCGCTGGACCAAGGAACATCGTGGACCAGCACGAGGAGAAAATGGCATTTCAATGCGCAGTCACACGTGGTGTACCTTCAATTGCATTTTTTTGGTTGACGAAGACTTGTTGCCAATGGCAGCTTCCGCAGGAATGAAACCAGGCAGATAACCCCCACTTGCCTCAGCACGGGGGTCGACGACGGTTCCTTCCTCCTTCTTGCTTGCAATGTTGCCTTGCGATCGAGAGATGTCTTGCATCAGAAGCGCGAAGGGTTGGTTGGACCGGATGTTGCCGAGAGCGACGAGAGTCATTGTCGGATAGAGGCCCGCTACTTTTGCGATCGGAGGTCCTTGTCATGTTTGTGTAGATTTCTCGTCCACGGTCAAGATCCCATAGAGTGATCGCAATATACCTGCGACATGGCTCAAGCGCTGTACTCGGGGCTGCATGTGCTGTCACCCCTTAACTGCCCTGGATCCCCCTCTGAAATCCAGCACATCGGGTTGGCCCTAGGCCCAATCTAGGCTCGTTCGGCCCAAGTTCCCGCCAGGAGTCCCTGCAGAGCCCCTGCAGAACCCCTGCTCGAATCATTGAGCCGCCCGCTAAGCCAAGTAAAGACCCCACCAACCTGCAAGCCTCCGACATGGAAATCCTTTCGCTTGTCTTTACCCAGAGTCCCTCGACAATCTCCCGTGGCCGTGGACGGCGATGACGATGCCTTCATTTGCTTCATTTTATGCCGCCACTTCACAAGAAGAATTGCGATTGGCCAGCCAAGGCCCTAGGCGCTTTCGTTGTTTATTTTTTCCATTTGTGATCCCAGTAAGCCCAGGTGAGTACATTCATGACCACTGTCGCTCTCATCACCACACTTTGAGAGTCGCGTAAGAGAGAAAATGCCGTGCCGACCGAACCCAAACGATTCATTCCCTCCAAAGCGGACAACTATACTCTGCAGGGACCTCGGTCAACGGTTTGCATCCAGTTCCAGTAGTCGGAACAAGCAATTGCTCGAGCGTTTCCTCTCTTATTTTTCTGGGCCGGTTTTCGTCTGAACTCTCATGACCATCGGCCCAGTCTGACAGGCGAGTTGACAGGCCCAGAAACGGCCCCCCTTCTCAGCGCCAAGACTCCATCGCGATGAAACAATCAGCCTGACAGCCTTCTCGAACGCCAACAACCTGCGCTCTCCCCTGCTCATTTCATTCTCTCTGTCCACAACTAGGTACAGGCCGCACGACCTCAGCACATGGTCTCGTCACATTGACTGACACCCCCGGAACCCTTGGCATTTTCCGAAAACTTGAGGCTGTGAGGTCCCATCGGTGTTGGAACGGCATCCACGCCATCCACCACCCTGCTGTCTCGGCGTTTGCCCAGTGGATCCCGTCCGGCCTGGATAGCCTGGAAAGCCAGGATGGCTTCCCCTGGCCGGTGAAAGTGAGTGGTGCGCCTGGGAATAGGAATGGGTGTGGCGCCTGGACCCAAGTGATGGGATGAGTTGCCAAGATGGCCGTACTTAAAGGTAGACATGTCCTCACGATGCATTAGTTTTTTTTTCTTGCTCTCTCCCATCCGCATCAGACGCATCATTGGTATTGCATTCATTCACTTTCACTCTTTCGAGCTTCATTCTTTCGCTCCTGTATCGACTGCAGTCAACTTCACACTCTTTTACCCGCAAGCCGGCCAACTGTTTCTCGCAAAAACTTCCTTGTCTACCAGCAACCCATTTGCTCCTTGCACTCCATCCAACTTTTTGACTACGTACACGTACAATCACAACATAACCAACAACAAGATGCCTTCTTTCAACCCCCTCGCTTTGGCCATTGCCGCCGGTGCCGGTCTCGTCGCCGCTCACGGCCACGTCCAGGAGATCAAGATCAACGGCCAGACCTACCAGGGCTACCCCGCCAGCTCTGCCCCCTATGAGAACCCCAAGGTCTCGCGCATCGCCTGGGCCGACACCGCCACCGACAACGGCTTTGTCGGCCCCGAGGCCTATGGCACCAGCGACATCGCCTGCCACCGCGGCTCTGCCCCCGGCGCCCTGAGCGCCAAGGTGGCCGCCGGTGACAAGGTCGAGCTCTTCTGGGACACCTGGCCCACCTCGCACAAGGGCCCCGTCATCGACTACATGGCCGCCTGCGACGGCGACTGCACCAAGGCCAGCCCCGGCGCCCTGAACTTCTTCAAGATCGCCGAGGCCGGTCTCGTGGATGGTTCCGTCGCCCCCGGCAAGTACGCCTCGGACGACCTGGTGGCCAACAACAACAGCTGGACCGCCACCATCCCGGCCACCCTCAAGGCCGGCAACTACGTCCTGCGCCACGAGATCATTGCCCTCCACTCCGCCGGCCAGGAGAACGGCGCCCAGAACTACCCCCAGTGCATCAACCTCGAGGTCACTGGCTCTGGTTCGGAGCTGCCTACTGGCACCCCTGCCACCAAGCTGTACACGGCCAGCGACGCCGGCATCAAGTTCAACATCTACCAGAAGCTCGACAGCTACCCCATCCCCGGTCCCAAGCTGGCTTTCGCTGCTGGCTCCTCCAAGGCCGGCTCTGGTGCCGCTGCTCCCGTCTCCAGCGCCCCGGCTGCTTCTGCTCCTGCCAAGACCTCGTCTGCGCCCGCTGCTCCCGCCAAGGCCTCGTCTTCTGCCGCCCCCGCGAAGCCCTCCACCAAGCCCTGCAAGAAGCGCCGCCACGCTCGCCAGGTCGCTGCCGCCGGCCTGTAAGCTAAGCTGGTCCATTCTTGAACCCCAAGAACAAAACCAACTGAGCAGCAATGCTCGATCCAATTTGATATTGCTCTAGTAGCATATCAAACTTACTTCTTTTCCGATTCGTGTATACCTTTTTATTATTCAAAAGCTTGGATGAGAACACTTGTTCATCATCGGTCTGTAACTGTATATTGGGCTTCCCCTGGTAGATATTTCTGAATGCAAATAACCAATTGATGTTTCAATCAACGTTTTCTCGCTGCCTGCTAGTGACTTTACCATGTGTTTCTTGAGTTGCGAATCGTGTAGATCTAAGAACCGGGCTTTTGGCATCGAATTTCCGAGTCATTCAGACAGGTCGTCCGGGGTCAGTGAGTCTGGCCAAATAATGGTAGTGGAACTCAGAGGAACTCCTAGGTATCTGAAAGACATGGAAATAGGGTCGAATTGTTCCTCCCATGTCAACTGCCGTCTGTCATCGGCAGTCAACGGTTCTCGCACGGGCTACTATTATAAATATCTACCTTCAGATGGAAAATAAAGGCCACCCTCGCTATCCGGTCCAACTGCCGATTCAGATATCTTCAGATGGTCAGAGTTCATGCCGTCGGGAACATATCTGACTCTTATTATGCCCGGACATATCGAGAGTTCTCCACTGTTTGCGCACCAATTCGTTCGCAATCAAGTGAGTGCCGCCCCATAGGTAGTAAAGACAAATCTCGAACCACTCGGATCAATTTTCATGTTGCTTGTCATGGTCGGGATCAGGTTTCGAACCCGACAAATTGGCTGGTTTCTCCGTGCCCCCAAAAGCGCAGTACCAGCAGCTGGCCCAGGCCCGACATCAGTGCATATGGGGCAACCAGTAGGAGCGATGGATGTCGACAATTCTTTTCCAAACCCGTCAAGATGTGTAAGTATGAAAGACCGTTGATGAATAACATCCCCATTTCACACCTTGCGCGGGGTTCGCATGCTGATTGAACGGCGTACATAAGCATGAACGCGCAAACCCCCCTCAACTTTTGCTGGGGTTCATGGCAGTGCGGGGGAAACGGCCCGCGGGGAAGAGAGAGGTGCCATTCCGGGCAAGAGATAAGCCCCCAGGTTCCTTTTCCACGATTGAATGCGACTGCCAGCGGCGAAGCAGCAATGCAATGCCAATGCGGCACACACACACCCACTGCACTGTACATGTAACTTGCGATTCGCTCGCTCGCTTTGCCCGCATTTCATTTTTTTTTCTTTCCGTCATGGGTGCAAAAAGCGAACACCCGCATTATGTTTGCTTGAAGCGTCGCCAACCAACACGGGTGCTGCTACCAGAGCCGGGTACTAGAAGGAAATAGCCCCCAAAGCCAAAAAGAGAATTGAGAGGCAGAGACTTTGCGTACTCGGCAAATCACAGGACGCAGATTGCAGCATCCCTTTTTCGGATGCAGCCCTATGGAACATGCCGAGCCGTCGTGTCCCTCCAGAACGGCGGAAGCGGACTGAGATTAGTTGCGACAAGTGAGGAGTTCCCAAAACCTTTGTCGCCTTTCTTTTCTTTTCCTTCTTTTCTCCCTTTCTCACATTGATTGTCTATGTTTCCCTCTTTTGGGGGTAAAATCTCGTCTTCGTCGCAGATTCTAACATGCACCGACTAGATGCAAGTCCCGCAAACAAAAGTGCCACCGGCTGCTGTCGGAGTCGAGCCCGGATGGGTACGACAGCCGCGCCCCGTGCCGGTATTGCCAGACCCACGGGTTCGAGTGCGTGACGACGCAGACGCGCAAGAAGCGCGTCTTCGCCGCCGTCGAGGAGAGCCTCGAGGCGCGCGTGGGTCTGCTGGAGAGCCTGGTGAAAGGGTTGGTGCCCGATGCCGACACGTCCAGCGTCGAGGGGCTGCGCGCGCTGGGGGCGTCGCTGGGGATCGCCATGCCGGAGGTGCCGGATACTCGACGCAGCAGCGGCACGCCCGCGGGGGCGGCCTTTTCCGGCCGGGGAGATGTCAAGGAGGGCAGCGGCAAAGCAAGTGCAATTGCCCATGAGGAGAAGAGGCAGGAGGAGCAGACAATGCCCGTCCTGCGCGACCAGCAGGGGCAGATGCAGTACATCGGCCCCGCCAGCAGCTACATCTTCCAGATCCGCATGCGCGCCATCCTCGCCGGTCGGAACTCGCACTGTCAGAGCCAAGGGCAATTCTTCCTCTTTGCCAATAACGTGACCGACAAAGCTTGGGTGGGCAAAGTGGCAGACCTCCAACGCGAGATGAGCGCCGGGCGCACTCCTAGGTCCCATGAGGCAGAAGACATTCCGGCGGCTTCCGATGGTAGCCAGGATGATGACGACAGCGATGATGAGCGCGAAGCATCGGTGCGCACGGATGAGAGCCTGCTATCAGGCACCATCCCGGACCAGCTCGTCGAAGCCTTTTTCGAGCGCATACACCCCGACTTTCCCGTACTGTCTGAGGAATGCTTCCGACGCAAGTACGAGCGGTTTCGTGAGCAGAAGTCTTCCCCGCTGGGCAGCGGCGGAGGCGGCAGAGTCGATGTCGACGCATCTTGGGTATGCAGCTTCCTGTGCATCCTAATCCTCGCGCGACGAACGATTCCTCCCGACGACGTATTATCCACTGCCCGAGGCCAGGAGGCGGAAGCCCGCTGGTGGCGCAAAGTGCAAACCCTCCTGCCCAGCGTCGTCTTCACTTCCTGCATTTCGGCGGTGCAGGCGTTGCTTCTCGCTGCGCTGCACCTCAACAACACGAACAACAAGGACTCGTGCTGGACCCTGACGGGGGCCGCGGTGCGCATTGCCATTGCCATTGGCCTGCACCGCGATGCGACGCTTCAAGTACCGCATGGATCTAGCACGGAAGCTGCGTCCCCCAGAACCTGGTGCTGCTTCTGAGGAAACGCCTCTGGTGGACGTTGTACCAATTTGAGCTGATGCAGGCCGCGTCGCTCGACCGACCGAGTGCGATTGACGACGCCGCATGTAATATCAGCCCAGCGATCCAGCTGCCTGTGAAAATGGGAGCCGATGCGACGATGGAGTACTCGACTCGTCTGTTACGGATGCTGTCACAGGCCTGTCGGGTCGTGCGGACCATGAACAACAGCAGTTCCGCCAGCGGAGAAGATACCGACGATTCCTACAGCGGGCCTCTATCCCCAGCGGCCAGCCTTATCCGAGATATGCGAAGGTGGCGGGATAACCTCCCGCGAGAACTGTCCCAGCAAGCCGCCACCATGGAGACCAGTACCTATGAACAGGAAGTAAACCACAACTCGACTGTGACGGCGTGGTCGAGAAGAAGCCTCCTGTTGATGCACGTGCAATACCACCACACCCTCTGCGTCATCACGCGCAACCCCATGCTCACTGCTGCTAGCCGCTTGTTCGACAATAGCACTAGCAACAACAATGTCGATGACGAAAATCGGTATCGCTCCAACAACCTGGGCGTCCCCGAAGGCGGCGGCGGCTGCAACGCCTTCCTCACCGACGTCTGCATCGCCGCCGCCCAGGACTCGACCCGCCTGCTCTTCCGCCTCGACGCCGAGGGGCTCTTCGACGGGGTGACCTGGTGGGACTTTTACTTCCTGTATCAGGCGGCACAGGTGCTGGTCCTGGGCGTCATGTACGACGCCAAGCGCGGGGAGGACAATCGTCGCCAATCGCCTACTACTGGTGGTAACAGCCGCTTAAACACATCCCGAATGCTGCTGCACTGCTGCGCCGACCTCGCCGGCCGCGTCGCGCAGAACCCGCGCGTGCCCGGGACGATTCACCGGTTCGCTGTGGTGGTGGGCGAACTGGTCGGGTCGGTGGAGGACTTCATCGTACGAGGGCCGGCCGCCGGGGAACTCGATGCTGTTACGACTGTCCCGCCAAACCCCGCCGCTGCCAATGTACCTTTGCCTTCTTCTACAGGTTTCCCGACCATGCCCGACAGCGGTGGTGACCATCACCAACAACCCCCATACCGGCATACCGATGACCCCGACTGCCACAACAATAGTAATAACCCGCAGATATCATTCCATATGGATATCGACGGAGCAACAGCGGTGGCTGCATTCCAAGAACAGGACGGAGGCATCCATCACGGGGAAGTAGGTAGGAGTGGCGGCGACTTGCCTATGGTCGGGACGCCGTCGTTGGGCATCCAGTTCCCGGCCGACATGGCGGCGCACTTCGGCTTCCCCGACGGGTCCTGGACGTACCGGGAGGGACAGTGGGACGACTTTGGCAGCATGGTCCTGGGAGGGGGCGGCTATGGTGCTTGAACAGATGCTGGTCGATGAAGTAGTCACGTAAACGAGAAGGGGAGGAAACTAAACCACCTAATGTGTATATAGGACTCTTTAACGTATTGTTAGCTTCCTTGACCAGCCATTTTCCAGAGTTTGACCCCTCCAACTTGTACCATATCACGATTACGACTTGACGTGCTTTTCAAACCGCATCCATACACATATCGCTGGCATTCACTTGCCTAGGAATATCTCTGGCAACTGGGCTGGAGATTAGCACCCATGCCGGATGCATAAAATGAACCGTTTGATGGGGATGGAGTTGCTAATAGAGTAGGATACTTGCAGCCATCCAGTTCTATCACTGCTCATACGGCAGAGGGGGTGACAATAACCTCCCGGGCAAACCTATGTACCCTCGAACTGTTTCTGGGCTTGGCGGTCGTTTACGAGCCAGTTTTGGCAACGATCTCGATCTATCTTCGCATCTCATTCCCACATACGATGACACCCACAAGTACATAGTAGGACTTCAGGTTTGCAGAAGGGTGACGTAGTCGGTCGGGTCCCATGGATTCACAGCTCGCAGGACAGAAAACACACTCGTAAAGTTAGAGACAACCGAAATCTGTACCTACACCAAAATAAAATAACTAGTACAATGTACCTGGGCGAGACGATATTAGTGGCAGGTGCTCGAGAGGGATGGTGTTGGGAACTGCAAGCAAGTTTGTTAACAGGCTACGAAACTCTGATTACCTAAGGCATTTCACTTCAGGAATGGTTATGGGGTTGGGCTCGGTTAAGCGTCCGAATGTCTCTAGGGGATGGGATCTATGGTCGGGCGGAGTGGGGTAGGATAACGACACGTCTCGGCCTCCTTCGGAACGCACGCTTGCAGCTGAAGCGCAAAGAAAAGGCTACAGGTAATTGGTTGCTTTTGTGCGGGCCTCATCCCTACCGGACAGGCGTGCAGTATCAGACTCTTCAGCAAATCATCTTTTTCCAGATGCGGCGCTAACGAATTGCACATAAGCCAAAAGTACATGAGGACGTACATGAGGACGTACGGCTAATATCAGCCAATCACCTTTACGTGCCCGCATATCATGTCAGTCGTAGATTCTTGTAAGGCATCCGGACCGGAAAAGAGGACGATGATATAAAACTGACAGGACTGTCCGTTACTATCGCCATAATCTTGCTAGCAGTTCTCATCGCAATCAAATAATTTGCAAGGCCAAGTAAGAACAGCTTTTTTGACTACCTATCACATACTCTTCTCTCAACACGATATCTTCTTCTAAAAGACCATTTTATCTTGTTCCACGATATCTTAACTAGTTTCTGTCCTCGTAAACATAACAATCCGGCTTGTCTATCACTATCCACCTACCGTACTCTTATCACCACACCCGCAATGGCTGGATCATCTGATCGGAGCGTCTATGAAGGGTACGTTGCGCATTCTATTTGTTTCTCTCCGCGGGCAAAGGACATAATTCCTTTCCCGGATCGATACAGCTCCTTATCACTCCATCCGAATCCATCCTCATGTCTCGCACAATGTTCTGTCTTGCAGCCTTATGTGACCAGGCATATGGCCCCCGCCAGCCCGTAACTCTATCTGTGGGGGTAGGTCGGTCTCTTCTAAGTGGCATATAACAGTTGTTTGTTTGGGTCTGACCTCCCTGTCCACCTTATCCTATCCTTGGTCGTATATTATTCTTGGTAGTACGGCTTGTGGAGAAAAGTACACGACCGACCGCCATGTCTAACTATATCATCCTATTGACTGGGACTCGAGCCCATTCACCACCGAGGAGAACGTCCCCTTTCATTGACCCTTGACACTACATTTTACAACTCGCAATCATCTTATCCTGTAGCCTGCATATAGCAAATCTCACATTTGAGTGGTAGTGCGGCTCCATCTAAGCCCCCCCACACCATTAAGGACAACACCAAGTCCCCTTCGAAGAAGTCAATGTCCCAGAAGAAGACGAAATCATACATGTCGGAAATCAACGCCGGCGGAGATCCCGTGACGGCCCTAGCCCTTCGACCTGGATCCTCGTCTACGAGAACGGCCAAGCGGCATGCCAAAGCTCAGCACGAGATGGATGAAGCCTTGAAACTGCTTTAGCCTTCATGTGTAAGTTGTCTTCCTTACCAATTCTTGGAGTACGGTTGTAACTTCCCCAATCGTTGAAACATACCAGCATTATCTGAACCAATACAAATGATAGCACGGACAGCCTAAGAGGACTAGGGTGTCACACCCCGCCCCTTTCCAAGACCACCACTAGATCCGGGTACCCGGATTCCTATAGGCGGGCTTCGATATCCAGAGCATGTCTCATGCCGTCTACTGGCGAATAATCCCTGACGGAATCCCGAAGAGGCACGGGCAGCTGCCAGCAGAGACTGGGTTGTTACGTCGTGGAGGAGCTGCGCTGCTAAGCTTTTCATTTCTTTTTCTTTTTGTGGCATATAGCACACATGCTATTTACATTAGGTATCCAGTCCATGTTGCAGTGACAGGGGTACGCCCCCTTATTACTAGCGTGCTTAGCTACCTATTTCCTTTTTGCATATAAGCCAGCGCAGCAGTGCTGTTCTCTTTTATGAATTCTTTTTCTTTCAGGTGGCACTATATCTACTATCAAACGCTCTTTCTTGTACGTACAATAGTTCATCTGACAGCCAATCATTTATTACATGAAGAATTCGGACACAGTCAGTAAGATCATTTTCACTTGTAGCGAGAGCGAACGGATTCGTGATAAAGAATAATATTAAGGGTGAGCTGAAGAAATCAGCCCTCTACCTCAACTTCTCTTCTCAGTTAGATACATCGCTAGAAAACACCAAAAAGTAAATCCACGTAGCCAGTAACCCTTTTCTCGCTGTATACTGTCACGTCACACCATAATTGTCGACTCTCTTCTCGAGTCCTATTCATTGCTTAGGTAGCATTCATCTAACTCATGTCGGAGAAGCTATCAATATCCCAGTTATGATAGTTCTCGACATGGTAGACGAACTCGTCATCGTCGTCGCTACTACTGTCAGTTCGCTCGACGCTACTCTCGTGGCCTGTCTCGGATGGACGGGCGGACGAGTTGGTGGTGGCCGAGCGGGAAAACAGGTAGTGTCCCATCGACTCTGTCCTTTTGACACTTAATTCGGGCGCTGTGAGCATTCGCTGGAATGACGAAACCAGCCCAGTGCACTTGCGCGAGACGACAATAGTAACATACAGACAAGAACAGCCGGTAGGAAAACATATCTACAAGGCCGCGCTAGATCAAGTATGCGGGATGCAACGCCCCAAAGTTGGTTCTAATTGGGCGATGCATATGCAACTTGCCTGCATGTCTGCTTTATATATATAGACAAGATAGGAGATGAAAGGCAGGCATCCAGATAGAGTTAGTAGCCTGTTTGTTCACCGAAAGGATAGGCTGAGTAAGGGTAAAAGGAGTCTGATACATGGTCTATGGAGGTCCTTGGTATTATAAGCTTACGGGGCTCTCGGGCGGGTTGGGGGGTCGTGGCCTGCGGCTACCAGCCAGCCGTAGGGTGCCATAATGGACTCGGTCGGCAGTACCCCCCACCACTACCCCAAACATGGGAATAACGAGGATATAAGGAGCTTGTACGTGGAAGAGAGAGTCGCGGGTGTGGGTGGGTTTTAGCTTCAGAACCGACTCGAATGGGTTGGTTATGTCCGAGGCGCTCGCATCTTTTTAACGCCGACTGCAGGATATTCGCTCCCAAGTCTCCGAGAGCGAATGTTTGCTTTCAACAGGTGCCACCCGGCATTGAATACCCCTGCTTATGCAGCGTGCAGCCTGCCATCCCTTGTCCATATCTGCCACATTGACCTTCCAAGTTGTCGGGATAGAAACCCTACCACGATGCGGTCATTGACTTCCAGGTTTTCAACCCCACCGTCTGTAGCGTGGTGCTGCAAAGTACCTACCCTGGAAGTGGAGGGCCTTGGACGACTGGATTGGAGGAGAGGAGTGAGAAAAAGGGTCCCTTGGATCTTTTTCCTACACACAAAGCACACTCACACACGCACTGTATTACAACCCACTACGTGCGATACGAAGGTACATCATGGAACGTGCATGGCTCAATCAATGGATCCCTGTCGCCTGCAACCGTCGAAAAGGCTGGAGCTGCCATCAAAGCAAAAGCTCCATGGGCGACACCAATCTCTATGGTACACTCACACAAACACTCTTCAGACCGGCACGAAAGCAGGCGCCGGCCGACCAAACTTTGGGCAGTAATTCGGCGAGTGCTTGTACACATCCCCTAGTCTGTATTCGATCTGCGGAATTACAGGCTCAAATGAGAAATGAGAGGATGCAGGGGGCACTATTGGAAGAGGTGGTGTGCATGATGCATCGGATCAAGAGGTGCATACGAACTCCGGGACTCATGAAATCCACAGGCGATGCCTCAGATCGAAGAAGATGGTGCTGTATAAGACCCCGTAGAAGCCCAGGTCTTTCCGCCGTGCTGTTCCCAGATGCTCGCATCAGAGTCATACCAGACACAAGCAAGAGCAGCTATCTTATCACGTTGCCTATCACACATTCTTCCACACACCTACCTTGCTTTTCACGATATACTCTGGTCAACTTTAGCAAAACTTGTCGGGTTCCAATCACTGTACACTTCCCAGACTTGTCTACTACAGCTAAACTCGCATACTCTCTCGTTGCCATTCTAATAATGGCTGGTACATCTAATCGAAGTGTCTACGGGGGGTACGTTCCATTATGATGTCCTTGCTTCTCTTCCACTCTGTTCTTCCTTGGGTTACGGTAACGAATATCGCGTTACCCATAACGTATATGGTAGTCCCACGTGACCCTCCATATAACCCCGCCATCGTATTGGCGGGGGCGGGTCCGCCCCACTCCCTGCCCATCTCAAGCTCATCTCAAGCTGTGAAGAGACACGGCCGCTCGCCTTGCCTCGTCAACTTTCCTTTAATCCCCGATATCTTCTGTTACCACCATCCAGGTAGAATCCTGGAAGTATGAGCTTGATGTCTGGCATGTAGGGCCATCGCCCCATCGTATTCACCGGAGCTTCAGCCCATTCTTCTATTTGTGGGGGGTGGGGGGAGAATGTGTTGGTTTCTTACCTTTTCTCGACTTCCCTTCTCCGTTGATTCCGGCTCAGCAATCCACGATGCAGGGTCGCTAGTGTCTCCTCAGGTCTTGAGAATATATCGCAGCATGCCTGCACCTTATCGTGTCACTCGCATGTAGCAAAACTCACATTGAATGGTAGTGCGGCACCATCTAAGCTATCCCACAGCATCGAGAATAAAACCAAATCTCCTTCCAAGAAGTCCATATCCAAATAAAAGATTAAATCATACATGTCGACCACTAACGAGGGTGGAGATCCCGTGACCGCCCTGGCCCTGCGACCAGGATCGCCCACTCGGAGCGCTGCCGAACGGATAGCCAGGGTTGAGCGCGAGATGGCCAAAGCCTTAGAGCAGCTATGAACCCGGCAGGATCCCATAAGGCCCCCTGCGTGCGCTGGAACAAGCTGGATGTAAGTGATACCCAATGCGCATGTTTGTGCATGGCCAAGCTGTGCTCCAACTTGATGCGATAGGCCGCAAATACTGGGAAATCCATTTGACTAATATAAGTCTCCAATGCAGGTAGTGCGGCCTCGGAACTGTCAATTGTTCATCCAATATTCGCCTACATAAGAGATTTAGTGCAGCACAGAAAGCCCGACGATCAAGACGGGTCCAAGGCCACTAAAAACTGGGAGGTAGATTGACGTTGGACCACTAGCTGCCGGGTATAGGTACCCAAACATGTGGATTGGAGAACCCTGCCTAGCATTACCCCAAACAATGGCCCGTCTAAAGTCGGTTCCTAGGTCGGTGGGTATTATATAAAAACGTAGTAGGCAGGTATGAACCCGGCAGCAAATGATCGGATTATTTTGCTTATTATCTTTTCTTGCAGAATATTAAAATAGTTGTATTAGTCGTGTTAATCTATTACCTTAAAAACGCCTTGCGATAATACTTCCATCGCCTTCGGGCCAGACGAATCCGAGACCTTTAAGAGCTTCACGGTAGGGGTTTCTTCTAGTGTTACGTTGTTGCTCCCTCCTTTTCAACATTGAGTCTGTCAGTCCACCGTGGGACAGCCAGCTTTTCATGTGCCAGGAGCGCCAATACGGCATGATGGGCGCATCATGATAATGATGCCTTCAAACTGCGTCGCTGCTGCCTGGCTCCTCCTCCCCATCGCTTGTCACATAGCTTGCTCCGAGGGTATGTCCCAGGTCTGGCGCGATCCCAACCACATCGGATTTTCCTTCGCGAAAGAAATTCGTAGCCTGCGGCCAGGCGGCTCAGCCCCGGCAGCAAGCGCAGTACCTGTTGTGGTGGAGTCTACGAGCGCAGATAAGCTTCTTTGTTGTTTGAAGAAGATGAACTGCTGGCATCAAAAAGCAAATTTCGCTGGGCAAGATTGAATAAATTATGGGGGTGAGACGCGTACCAAATATGCTTGTGGAAGTTCGGCACCCAAATGCCACATATAGATATTTAGGCTAATTATAATCACCTCCTTGACTACCTGCCTACCGAGGCCTCCGGCGTCGACGTCATGGTGCATCGTTGTCTGATACACTTCTAGAAGCGTGGTACCGATCTTGCCTTGTCTTCGTTAAACGACCACCTCCTGTCCTGCATTCGCTTGGGTGAATGCCGCTTTTGAGTTCAACTACAGTCCCCAGTCAGGGTACCCTTTACCTATCATTCCTGCTTGCATAAGAACTATCTCTGCAGCTGCATGCATTTATCTACCTCGCACGGGATTGGCTCCGGACTATCCCCCGCCCTCAGTCTCCACCAGAGAAAAAGAGATGGGTCAGACAGAGGAAACAAAAATTGGGCATGTCCTTTGGCCTCCCATAACCCCCAATTCTTGATGGTTCGCAGACGGTAATTCTCTCAAATCAAATGCTGCAGTATCCCCCCTGCGACGATCTTAAATCGTTAAAATGCACTATAATTTCAGAAAGCCGATGTCGCATATAAGACAGTAGTTGGATATTACACGACCTGCGGAACTGGACTACCTGAGCCCAGGCTGTCGTTGGAGCAGCCACGATGCAAGGTTCCTACAAGGCTCCCATTGGGGCTTGCAAACTTTTATTCCCGAGTTGAAGCTATCAGCGGCATGATAACGGACAAGCTTCAGTAGCCAATGCGCCAAGGAATCACAGTGGACAATGTGATAAAAGTCATATCGCCTTGATGTATGGGTGGTGGGATACTGTCGCCGTGCCACAATATCATCGTCGGATTAACTGGAACCTCTTGTTGTTCTTACATCGAAAGTACCATTTCGGTGAAGGTTGTTAATGCTTCATTATAGAGATCTAGATCATTGGCAGTATTGGTACTCACGTGGTGGCGCAGTAGAGCATAGCACAGACCTGTGCCTCCGGTAATACGCAAGTCTCTTGCCGCGTGACGAATAGGAAGAATCGCGCAAATGCCATATTAAATCAGGATACTTTGGGATTGGGAAAGATGGCTCGCAGCCGGCCCTGGGTCCATAAAGAAACCGGGAGTTGCTGAGCTTTGGGTACTTCATTCTCTATGTTGTGCATGCTGGGCGGGGCTATTCTAACCCAGTAGGGCGGTAAAGCACAGGAGGTAATCATATAATACATTATATAAGGTAGATGAGGCTGAGTGGATTGGACAAGTAGGGGAAGATGGATGGTATCTAGATCCATTAATCCCACATCATTGTCCCATCTTTTTTCATCCCGCCGACCCCTCGTCCCGTATCCCCAGATGTCTAACGGGCAACAAGATATCTTCTAATTACATGTATTAAATAAGTGAACTGTCTTGGCTCTTCCTCACGTCGCTTTGGCAAACATATTGTAGCTCGCGGGACGCGCATTCCATGGGCATGGAAGTCGAAGAAGGGCCGTATGGAAGGAAGTATTTGGCCCCGCTCATGGAAATCAACGAGGCGTGGCGGGTTGGGCTTCCAGAAGCAGGTACCTATGGCCGATTTCAACGGGATACCAAGAACGTTCTAGCTCATGGTCTGGGTGTGTGTCGGCCTGTACCGAAGTTGGCGTTCGCTTAGGCTACAACTGCGAAAATCCTTCTGTTGTGTCGCTTGCCATTGGCTTTAAGTCATGCAAAACAGCAAGCCTTTGCAGCCCCCAGAGGTGGCAGCTATACCTACCTCACCGCCCAAAACGATGATAGAGACTAAAGAGTATCTTGCTGAAACTCTATTGAATTCTATTTCTTGGCCGAGAATGAGGTGAGATCAAGATAAGGCTCAACTCTAGGGCTTGAACGTGAGCCCCCATCCAGAGGATCAAGATCTTTGTATAAAGGGACCGCAGTTTCCCTAAGCTAGTTCGTATTGAAGTCATAGAACAAGCAAGCCTAGGTCAAAGCAGCCTCTCCTCTCTGAAGCCCACCGTCAACTCCCATCGACAAGCCATCCGTCCCAAAGGGGTAATACTTCCATCTACACCAGCTCCCACAAACGCCGCTTCTAGACACACCAGCTTCCACACCAGATTCCTCATCTGCCAGCGAAACACACCTCAGCCACACAAGGCGCACCTGTCTTTCTGTACGACTGCTTTCTATTGCCTTATCAATACCTAATAATACGCTAAATTGCCACTTGAATTTGAGAGTACAATACCATTCTCCACCTGAACAATGGCTGCTTCATCTGACCAGTGTGTCTATGGGGGGTACGTTGCAATCCGTTTCTATCTTCTCAATTTGCCTAGCTCCCTACCCAAGTATCCTTCTAGTTTCGAAAAATGCTCAAGATGCGATTCACTTTCACCATGCGGAGTTGCAATGTTATATGTGAGTGGTGGTGCCAAGTGGAACGGGAGCTTCCGTTGGTCAGAGTCGGCCGGTTCCTGCTTTGCTGCTCCACCCACATCATCCCGCTTACCCGCACACCTCATCTCATCGATTCCTTGAATTGATTTCGAGTCTACCTCCCCTTTTTGATCCGTCGTGACCTTGGTTAGCAAGTTATACTTTACCCTTGGCTTCTGCCACCTTCGCGTGCAAGCTTTCGTCTCATACATTACAGCGCAACTCCGCACAAACATCACATCGCTATCGCCGCCAAGACGGAATCTCTCTCGGCGGAGCCAGTGCCAAAAAGCAAAGTTGAACAATTTTTGAAGGACGGCAGAAAGGAGAGCTTCGACGAACGAAAGGCTAGGGTAGAGCGCGTGGTGGCTGAAGCCTCGGCAGTTCTAACCCCTGCTAAACCACTACACACCCCATGCGACTGATTGAATGTAAGTTCCGTCCTAAATACTAAATCACGTCCTTCTCCTTCTATACCCAGACCGCATTTGCAACACAGCCAGCGTGACCCCCTCGCGCTGTGATTGGATGTGATTAACGAAAAAATGGCCGTTCTTATGAACTGATATATCACATACTTGCCTATTGCAGTGAGCGTGTTATTAAGCCACCAGTGTCATCTCATCTTCAGATTGAAGATTAGCGCAGCTGAAAGCCCCGATAATCTGGGTCCCGTGGGGGCCTGAACCCAGCTAGCATTGGAAAAAGGTTGATCGACGGCTACCCGCTGTATCTGAAATCTGGCCGGGTACTACCGACATTGGAGATCCCTGGGTTCTACAGTACAGTAGCATTTCCCCAACCCAAGGCTCCAAAGACGGCGTTACGCATGGATACAAGAAGACGGACTGCGCTGGAACAAAACAGAGCCAGCCCACCCTCGACTCTTCTTTCCCCCTTGTGGGAACGTGGGCACAGTTCTTGCGAATACGGATACTACTACATCCTCGAGTGAACAATGAGGCCAAACTAGACTTTAGGTTGGGGTAGTCGGCATCTGACGATGGGCGCACTTGTTGGGCGCACTTATTTGTGTTAGCGGTGGGTTTCTAGAGGTCTAGTTGCCGCGGCGGGGCTGTCAAATAGCGGGGTGTTAGGTCCCAATTAATCCAGGCGTTGCACGTCGTCTTCACTACTGTCCGTGTGAGATGTCTCGGCGTGCTTGAAAACTGTTCAACTCACCTAGAAGTCAGAAAGGAGAGGTGCCGATTCGGTATTAAAAACCTCACGTTTAAAACTTCGAGGAAATCCCGTTGATGGTGTTTTGGCTTGACTTGAGGCAGTGACGGCAATTGACTTGAATGTAAGGAAAGGGGAAAAGATGCCTGCCTGTCGCAACGACCCTGCGTAAAGTAGGTGAGCTAATGCAAATCCGTCTCTGTCGCTATGACGGGCGATACTTGTGCTCATCAAGGTTAAGCCTGTTTGCCCTCCCGAGACCCGGGCCCAGCAATGGGCTTTGTAGTATGACGGATAGGGCTGTTATCTTCATTAGCCGTCGCCTGGGCACCTTTGTTCCTTGCTGGCGTGTGATTTAGCTACTAGGCTGGACCGCGACCCGCGCCCAAGCCGGAGGAACCCCTTAATAATTGAGGGTGAACCTGGCTACGTGTTCATCGCATTGTTTCAAGTATTTTGAGGTGCTCGACATAGCAATTGGACAATCGGAGATTTGGCGCGCGACCAGGGTCCCTCCATTCGGCTGTACCTGCCTCTGTTCTTATGCGAGCCGCCTGTCGTCGGATCATGAGGGGAATTGCGCATGCCGCTCTCGAGCTGGTGTGACCCCGCTGCCCCAGCGATGTGGTTTGCGGGCCGCCGGCGGATAAGGTCCGGTCAATTGTTACTGGGCTTGGCAGAAGGGGGCTAGCAATGAAGCTCCGTGAAGAGAGCTTCACAGGCTAGGGTTTGCATCGTTCACTGCTGTTTCACTATGTTATGTGTTTGGTCAGCCATCTCGCCGAAGATATTCCTGTCTCGAAGTGAGCATCAACATATTTATCTATGTCGATACACAGGGGTGAGTCTGGGGTTCCTGAAGATTAAGCTTGTTTTCCTCCCGAGCTAAGCACTTGCGCCCGGTAGAGTGGCAGGTAACTGATGGGTAGGGCTGCTAGCATCATTCGCAGCAGCATTAACGTCTCTGTTTATGCAGACCTGAGTGATTTGGCTGTTGGGATGAGAACGGTGGCAATACTAATTTATAGGATCGCTTGATGAATGAAGGGATACCTGTGCGTAGAACTGTTCGATTGACTTGATGTGCTCGGAAGGGCAAATGCAGGGGCCGGACAGTACCCACGCATGCAGCTAGACAATCTACAGGTTAGATGGGTTGGATGCGAGGCTGCGATTGGAGGTTCTAGTTATTTCGCTATGAAGTGATGCTGCTAAAGACATGACCCAAAAGATTCATCTACTATTAACGACTTGCGGTCAGCGTTTGCTTGCATATGAGGGTTTTGTCGTTACCCGCATCGACTAATACCCATGCCACGAGGAGTGACACACCCGCAATTGTAGTGATCGCCAACTGTCGGCTCGCTAACCATCTTGTCTGGTCCTCTGGAAACTAATGGATGCAATGTGTCTTCACCGAACAAGTTCGTTGCCTGTCTACGAGGCCCTGATCGCTCGAGTGACTGTATATCATGGTTACATTATCCAAGGCCCGGGGCCTCGGGAAGCGGTGGGGATAGCCAAAGCCCTCAGTCTCAGCCAATAAGCTATGCAGGACGGCTGCAGATGTCGCATCGATCTGACCAAGCGCATTTCCGGGATCCCTGTTCTGCAGTTCAATCTGACGGCCTGACTTCCGGACTCCTAGTTTTTCGATCGCTCATGTTACGCCATAGACGCCTCACAACGGTAGGCCCGCTCATTGGTGTTCTTGTCAGGTGGACGTCTAGAATCTGGACGGCTTTGTCGAAACCGTCTTCCGGGTACGCACTCAACGCTTGATACGTGTATGCCTTACTACGGCTACGCACTGGGCGCTCGTTATATGTATGTTTCCTAAAAGTACCCGCGGAGCCAGCCTCTTCGGCTATGAATATTACTGGTCTGCAATTAATGGCAGTCGTGGAATCTATAAGGCAACCTGACCGAAGGCCAAGGAGACCGTGTATAAAAGCCGGCGGACTGCCAGTTCTCTTGCCATGATGTTGCTGGAAATTCTCATCGCACTTTCCCTTGACACGATATCCTCTTCTACCTTTCTTGGAGACCAGTCTGTCTTAGCTGATTTCGATTTTCCTATATATATCCGACTTGTCTACCACTATTCACCCCCCGCGCTTTTATCATTACACCCACGATGGCCGGAACACCTGATCGAAGCGTCTATGGAAGGTACGTTGCATAATTCATTTGTTTCTCTCCGCTGGTAGAAAGCTTGATTCCTTCCCGGTTGCCAAGCAGTTCCAAATTCCTCCCTTCAAGTTCATCCTCATATCCCACGCAATGTCCCGTTTGTCTCGAGGCTCACCAACCTATCATTGGAGGTGGGTCAGTCTCTCCTAAGTGGCAAACAACACTTTTCTGGTTGGGTCTGGCTTCCCTGCCCACCTTATCCTATTCTTGGTGATATCCTTGTCACAGTGCTCCGGCTTGTCGAGAGATGTACACGAACGACAGCCATGTCTAGCTCTTCTATTTTCCATCTAATTCATCGTCGGCCTCATTATTCGTTCCCGTCAGAGCAGAAATAGTGAAGATATGTCTCTCCGGTATGGCATACCATGGTCTATCTCATCCTATTGGCTGGGACTTAAGTCCATTTATTGATGGAGAGAGCATACCCTTTCCTTGACCTTTGATACTATATATCAAGGTTACATCTCATAATCGCCTTATCATGCCACTAAAGTATTCTTAAATCTCACATTAAGCGTTAGTACGGCCCCAGCTAAGCCCTTCTACAGCATTAAGGACAACACCCAGTCCCCTTCCAAGAAGTCAATGTCCGAGAATAATACCAAATCATACATGTCGGAGATCAACGGCGGCGGAGACCCTGTGACAGCCCTGTGCTTACGACCTGGATCCCAATCTGCGAGTGTGGCTGAACGACAGGCCAGAGTTAAGCGAGAGATGGGTGAAGCCTTGAAACTGCTTTAGCCTTCATATTCGAGTTCTTAGAGAGTCGTATGTGCAACTTGGCTCTCTCGGGTGTAAGTTGTCCTTTTCCCAGGTTATTTTGTCGAAATCCGACACCTTCCACAATTCATATCGTCGATGGGATGGTACATGTAACCAAACGGCATCCTCTTGTAGTTGCATGCGCCGACCGCTGATGGCTGCTGCCAGTCAAAGCTTACTAACACAACCAATAGCTCAGCCATTGCAACCTCGTCACGTCACTGTGTTTGCAAATTGACACCCGCTAAAACCTACCGACAGCCGGGGCGGCACGTGGCATAAGGCCCCACCCTTCAGGGCTGATTCGCACCAACGTGCGCCGCCTACCGGAGTTAGTCGCCTCGGACTGGGTCTCTGGCCCAGTCTCGTCTCACAAAAGGTGCATCTGGGATCGTGGGGTTCTACCCAACCGGGTTGGCAGGTGGTTTTAATCTTGTTTTATTTTCTCCCTGCTCATTTCGACGTTTCCGGCCTTTCTCTCATCTTAGGAACATGTATTGCTACTGGCCATCGACGGCAACTGGTCCCTAGAGGAGGACAGCACTTCTTACACCAGCTCTTATGTTATCAACGCTCGATTTCATCGTCCCTTCTTGTTTGCTCCCAAGGTCGTCATACACTCTACTCTGGAACCTCTCGCAATTGGACGAGGGAAAGGGCAATTTGAATCTCTCTTTTTGTCTTCATGATGTTGGTCTGCCTGTAAGGGTACGGTTGGTATTAATGTTGTTGCACAAGGAACCAAAAGGTTCTCTTGATGCAACTACGGAAGTCCTATCTAAATACACTTATGGTGGGGGTGCACAGACCACCGATGTGGGGCCGTGACACTGCCTCTTTTATTGGATGTTGTATATAGATTACGATGGTATTGCTCACATGACGGGATGATGTACGAACGGAATTTATCTGGGAGATATATTGGAAAATGAAAAGAATTTGGTCGTTATTCTGATATATGCACATCCTGGCCCTGAGCTATTCTGGTCATGCCAGGTCCATGATGGTGAAGCTTGGCTTAACAAGGTTAGGCCTGTGTATCGTAGAAAATCTCCGGTAGCAATCTAAGGGAACAAATAGAATAAATTGGTGCCTACAGGCTGACTAAATCTGAATACCTTGGCATCTAATGTCGTCGCATCTGTACTTCCTTTTATCTTTAGAGATGTGGTAGATCTACCTGCCTGGGTCGGCAGGGCGCCGTGATCCAGGATCTGTGATGACTACAAAAGAGCTGCTGTTCTGTCGGTTCCATTGCTTGAGCATGATGCATCGCACCTAACAGCTCATCGCATTGCCCTAATACCCGACCCGGGCAATTAAGCGGTTCGAAATATGCATAATGGCTGCCTTGATTGGTTCCTTTTCTGGCCTCTTTCTGCGTATGTTGGAACTTGTTGGGATAGGTTCGGTAGACGAGTTAGTGAGACGATTGAGGTAATATGGGAGTAGGAAATCTGGCGAGCAGGCGGAGGAAGCTCCGAGCATTTAGATACAACCAACTTGACCTGATTCCACTTGTTTTGTTACTCTTTCAGAATTTCATCTTTGAGGTCCAAGGAAGAGAAAGGCTATAAAGACATCACAATCTCCCCAACCTGATCGTTGTGATATCAGTGAGCATAAAATCAACTGCACGCCTATCTTCCATTGGCTGTGTGCATGCATCGAGACTGAATGGTCCGGGTCATAGGCAAACGATATGGTCTTGCATTTTTCCAACGCCTGCCTCTCTTCATACACTATTCTCAGCTGACCCTAATGGTTCTAGACCCATCATGATTGCTTGCCTGTACTGTATCTTGATGGTTAGCTAGCCGCCGATCGGACCAAAAACACCATCCGGGAGGCGCCCGTCCTGGGTCTCGCTGCCGGTGATCGACTTGCGAGGTACTTTTCGCAAATGAGGAGGCCAACCATCAATTCAGTCCTCGTGGATTTACGATACATCCAATTAATCACCCTGAATGTGAGCGACGGAGCCCAATTGGTCATTACGACCTCAGGTTGTGACCCCTGTGTGCCACATTCTGCCTATCCCCCAAGATGCTTATATCGTCATCTTGCTCTTTTACGTGGTGCGTCACATTGCCCATCCCAAGACCCTTATGCCGTTATCTTGCTAAAATATAAATTCACTACGTCCTTCCCAAATCTGGTCGTCTTGTTGTTCCTCATCTTCTTTCTTTTCTTCGAAAACCAAACCACATCAATTCAGGCGACTTCATCTGACACTTCTCCCATCACCCACTTCCTTCTTGCGCGGTGCTATCATCAAGCCCGGCAGCAGACCTAGACCTGAGTTGAAGGATACAGTCTCGCAATTGTTTTAGGCTTGGCTCATATCGAATCCCCCGTATATCTCCTACTTGTTGACTATCGTGTTTCATATGCCCTCACCCCATTCAACAATGGCTGGTTCATCTACTCAAAGTGTCTATGACAGGTATGTTACATGACACCATTTACCATCTCTCCATCTCCTAGATCTCTACTCCGTATATATTTTGCCAACATCAAGGAAACTCTTCGCCATACATACCTAGCTATTGTTAGGTTATATGGATACCACTTGTTGTTCAGTTCCTTCCCACCAAGTCTAGAATCTGCCTCCTCTTATTGATGGTGTCAGTGGTGTTGGTGGTATATGTTCATTGTTCTATCTGGCAGCTTGCCCTCATGTACCCAAGTACCTCGCGCATCCCATCCACAAATGACTGGGTTGATTACAGTCCCAATCATATTCCACCTTTTCCTTACTACTCGAGTGTCCCGAGTCTTACACAAAACAGTGCGACCCCACGCAAGCCTCCAACCGCTATCACCGCAAACACCGCGCCAACGCTTGAGACCGAAATCTCTCGCAATAACGTTCAGTGCTTCATGTACACTAAGAACAGCGGCGGTGATCCTGTGACTGCCTTGGGACTGAGATCCGACTCTGCATCACAAAGCACGGCCGAACGACTGGCCAGAGTGCAGCGCGAGATGACTGCATCACTGGAGCGATACAGAAATTCGTGAGATCCACACGTGAACTCAATGGGCACAGTTGTAAGTGATATCTATGGTGGGATGCGACGAATCAATGCTGCGATATCCCACTAACACAAAGTATGCAGTGCGTCCGATCTCATCCGTTCTTTGACAGATTGGCGCGACCAAAAGGGCGGCCTGGTGGGATGGATATCCACATAATAAGGTTAGCTCGGGTGGGTACGTGCTGTACTAACCAGGCGGCCGGGTCCTTAGCCTACTTTAGTCAGTCCCTCCTCAGCCCAAGCCTAGATCTTCCCTAAAGATACAGGCGGACAGCTGAGTGCTGGAGAGATCACAATGGGCATAGGGCCCTGTTCCGATATTTAGAGCCCCAAGCTTTCAATTTACATATTCTTGCATCTACCATTACCTACTCCAAGAGGATGGCATGTCCGCCTATCAATGCGCACGCAAACACTCCGTCGTTTCCCAATAGTAATAGCCAGCACACCTACCTAATCTATGTGATACCTTACTGCAACTTACAGCCAGTCACTTCGGGCTATCGTCAGCTTGTCGGCCCTGGTCTCCGGTTTGAATTGAGTGTGTTTGTTTTGGTTATCAGAATCAGCATTCTTTGGTATTGGCAAATCCACGCCATCTATACCATACATTACCTGTGATAGACATTTGAGCATAAACCTGACTCGTTAGGATTGAACGAATTTGAATATACTGTGAGGTCTTCCCAGGGATACTTGCTCAATATGAAATGAATCACTTGGTGAAACCAGATCCTTCATGGCCCAACCCGCATCGTTCGATTGAAGGTGTCGGCAAGATAGTATATCCGCGGTGCGACCGGACTTGGCGATCCCTACTGTAGCTGCTGAGGGGTAAGAAAACGGTGGTTTGGAAGCCACTGCCAAGGCCCTTGTTTGATGCTATGGATGCCTTTGCTTTTCCACAGAACCACGAGAATTTGGGGGTGCTTGTCTTCGAAATGCCTGAAGATAGTGATAATAACGCGAAGGGGCAGCTTATTACAATGCGACACGGCCAATTGAACCAGGAAGCCGGGACATGGAAGCCCAGGAGTCTAATCATTCCTCCAGGCGGACAACTCACCGCGAGATGCGCACGTCCTGTCTTTTCCTCATGCAGTCGGTATAGTGTCGCTTCTGGTAGTACAACGTCGCAATGCGATCAAACATAGTCATGTCGAAGCAATATTTTTTGGCGTCGAAATGCAATACGTTTTGTCGTTTAGGGGAGGAAGAGATTGAAACGCTGAGAGATGAGAGTGGTTTTGTGCCGCATTTGCCATGTAAGCATGAGACATACCGAACCGTAGAAGCACTGACATGGAAAGAAAGCAGGGGAAAGGGAGGTGGGAATTGCGATTCACTCATCAATGAGGCTCTGCATGGTTCGCACTTCGTCCGCTCAGGCAACCCTGTCATGAGGGGTAAAACAGGTTCGCATGGTTCGGTCGGGCTGTGATCTACACTCGGCGTTCTCGAAAGACTCGTGGCCCATGAGTCACTGGGCTAGACCCCCGAGATTTGCCGTGACAAGCTGCCCTCGCTGCATCATTGGTGGGAAAGTGAGTCATTTTCGGTGGGCATTTTCGGTGAGGAGGAACCTAGAGCATGGAAACTGGCAATGTGCTCTCGCGGAGCGTTTGCAAAGGGGGCTATGCTATGCAAGCCCGGAGTCGATGACGAGCGATGGTGTGTTCCTCGCATGACATCCGCCTTGTTGATCACATTAATTGGCTGCCTCGGCCAGACAAGTTAATGCTGACTGCCTGAAAGAATCGTCATAGGCCAGTTCATTGATTCCAGCAGGAAATGGTATACAAGAGCCCATTAGACCCCGTTTTCCAAGTTGGAACTTTTCTTGTTAGTGAGCGCGACTGCTCGGGACTGGTGGTTATGAGACATACGGTCGATTTGACGTTTGCCTTTTCATCTCGTCTCTACATATCCGCTTGCATCATTTTCTAATCACTGGCTGGCTTCCTTTACCGACCTCGAGAGACAACGATATCATGACGCACGTAATGGGGTACTGCTGAGAGGGGGGTCGGTCAAAAGGGGGTGGGATAATGGCAAGAGAAGGAAATGGATCTTGACGACAACATACTACTATATTCCATATGGTCGAGTCCAAATGTCGAAGCTTTCCATATGCCATCTCAGCTACCCAGACAGAATGGAATTACTCGCAAGATCATTTTCTGTACCCGAATTTGCGCATACTGTCTTTTGGTCAATTCAAACCACACCTGCCGGTGACCCGCGATCCTTGAGTGCGTTTGAGTCTCTAGTAGCGGTACTGTGCTCTCTTCGATGCGTCCTGACCTCTACTCAACTCTGTGACAACCGTCTTTCAACACGTTGGGTACGAAATAACCAGTGTTGGAAGGAGTAAATGGATGAAGATAGAACGAGGTTAGCATGCACATCACATCGCCACCTGTATCGCTTTCATTGCGACTTCGGGGCGAAGTTTACTCCGATAGCAAATTGAATTGGCGCTCATTTCCAAGATACTCTGACAATGTGCCCAGTTGTGCGTACTCAAATAAGTCAAGTTCAATCCGTGGTTCAACGCCCAGGACGACTTCTTAACAAGGAGTTTCGAGGGTCGTTGGTTTTGACCTCGGCCAACTCTTCCTTCCAGTACTAATGTTGGGACAAGCATCGCGAACTTGGTTTTATGGTGATGAGATTCGGATAACAATCACATATACGGCGGTTAGAATTGGGACACCAAGGGATAGCGTACCAATAAGTTGGATTAGTTAGTTGATAGCGCATTGGAGGGGACGATCGGATTAGTCGAGCTGGATGCCATCGTGCTCTGTGCCGGGTGATGGTGAGGATAGTCGAGCATCCAAAAAAACCCCTTGTATGATGATATTGGCTTAATTGGTTGGCATACGTGTAGCACTTGATTATCATCAAAAGATATTCCTTAAAAGAACAAGATTCGCTGCTTCTTCCTCGCCATCTCTGATATGCTCTATATCGCAGCGTAATAACATTGATGCAATTCAATGACAGAACACTCTATACAGATTATACATTATGCAATTACCTGCATGCCGACATCAATCGTTAAACCGCGGCCGAAATAAAAAACAAACGACTTCCTGCTCAATTCGCAGCTGGACGATACCTATTCGGTGAATCAGCAGGTACTTAGGCAACCGTAAGGCCAGAAGTACACATTTTGCAACCCATTCTTCAAACTCCCTAGGACGCGACATAGAAACATTGCAATGGGCATTTCTATATTTTCCATATATGAAGGTATTTGGGATGACTTCAATGTCGGGTTCAAGCGGCGGGCAAGACACAGATTCGGTACTGACATTCAAATTGAAACGCCATATCTCATCTACCATTTTGAACATCCCAAGCCATTTCACAAGAGGGCTGTTTTGCAGCACATTTCACCATCGAAATACTTGTCCAAGCGTTCTTCCTCCTTGATCCTAAGCCTCCAACCAATCATCAGCCCCGGAATAAGTTTCAGCAATGCCCGGAACATCCTCAGACCAGAGCGTGTATGAAGGGTACGAATAAAGCATAAGCACATTATGCTTTTATCATCTCACATTCAACAATCTCACTGCTTTCGCCCCTTCGCGTCACTCTCGTTAATCCACTGCATTTAAAAATAAGATTGAGCTGCTTATTAGAACTACATGTCCTCTCTTCCTCACCCTGTCATAATTGCCTTCCAAAGTTCGCACACGATGAAGTCGTTCAAGATCGGCAAGTCGCTTCTGAGATGCCACGTGCCTTCGTAGCCCATTTCGTTGCTTACCACCCGCATTCGCTGCTTCTTTCCTATTCGCTGTCGCCAGTCCTAGGGGCCCGACAAGTGTTTTCTTCACTCCTAAAATGAGACAGTGTGTCCCGAGCTAAACGCAGGGCTTGCTCGAGTCCTTAGTCTAATTACAAGCTTTTGTTCAACAGGGAGACACCAGAAAGACCTGCCCACCGTATCACCACCAACACCGAGTCGCGCTCCCAGGCGTCAATGTCCCAGGAAGCCGTTGGATCTTACATGTCAGAAATAAACGGCGGTGGGGATTCTGTCTCAGCTTTGCTCCACCGTCCCGGTTCGTCTTCCGACAACAGTGTGGGGGCCCGCCGCCGCAAAGTTGAACGTGAAATGGCAACATCCCTTGCGAAACTGAACGGGAAACCGTGAATTCTTCCATTCGTCAGTTCATATAAGACAAACCGAGAGGTCTTAAGACATATATGTAAGTCATATGCTGCAAATGAGCCTAGAAAATTGCGTGAAGGTACAACAATACGTGTGCTGGACCATGTGCCAATCATGTACGAGTTGAAGCCATGTCTACGTACTAACATAGTGTGTCAGCACAGTGCGAGATGTGCGTTCCCCACGCTTTGTTGGAGAACTGTCTAAAAATACACGCACCTATCGGCAAATAAGATCTACCCCGCGCTGTTGGTAGCACCGATTCAGATCAGGCACTAGGCTAGACGCCTTACTTGATAGCATGGGTCGTTCGACAAGCTGGGGATAAAAGCCATCTCCCCCGATTCCTCAATCCGCTTCTCCACCTTCCTATCCTTTCGCTTTGATTTCTTTTCCAACACATGATCGCAAGACGGCGAGACGAAAGGCTGGTAGCATTTCAAATATATACGACTTCTACCCTCTTCCCCCTTCTCCTTTCCCCGTTTTCTCTTATCTGCTTTATTCTTGCTGTCGCATAGCATGCCAGCTTTCTCGGATATACCATGGATTGGTGGCTTGCTTGATATTTGGAGCGCGGCCTGAGCAAAGTATTCTGCATTCATATTCTTCACTTTGTCGCCTTTTCCGAAACTCACTTCTTTCTCACCTGTTTTCGAGATGCAAGGAGATTGGGATATACAGAACGGAAATGCGCGGGGACGGGGGCCAGTTACGGAAGGGAAAAGAGAAGGAATAGGAGCCACGCGGTTGATTACATTATTCCATTTGCTTCCAAATGAGGTAGGCCAACACAGGCCAGCTTCCTTGAATATACATATCCGTTTCCTCAATCCAGGCCGGCCCGAGCCTTCTCCCAATCTCTCGAACAAACAACCATGATCGGGCATCGCTCAATATGCGGATGCATCTCTGCAAGTGCCCTGGCGTGGTCGCTTGTTGCTGTACCCCGGGTTGTACTCCCCCGCAACTGTGCACTGCTGCTACCCGGAGTTGGCTATCGAGCAGACTGGCGATTTCGTCACCATCTTCGTTAGGTTATAGTCTCTCTCCGTGGGACCTTTAGCTCGGCTAGAGAGAGATACACGTACAGACGTGTGACCTGGTGTCTCGGCGATCAGTTTGGATCGCGCTTCGTCTCTATCCCACTTACCCCGCCGTTGGTTTTAGAAATCCTTGGAAGGCTCAACAGCTGACTCTTATCACCGAGCCCACTATCCAATTTGAACTGCAGTGCTCTACCCTTGCATTTGCCGATGAGTTCGACAACATTGCCTCCGTCACCAGTGGCCAAGACTGTGCGAACGAGTGTGCTCTTCACAAGGACTGCGGTATCGCCGTGTGGGACGAGGATAAGTCCATATGCGTTCTCAAGCACAAGATGGAACCCGCCGAGGATGATTTCCCACCCCCGACCCCCGACCCGATTTCCACACCTTGGTGCGTGTCGGCTTCCTCATTGAGACCATCAGCTCGGGCACAGGCCAGTGCTCCCAAGGCCAGATCGACAAGGAATGCGGCAAAGCCGTACACGATAAACAGGGTAGGGCGTCTGGGGAATGTTCCAAGCGATTGGATAATATCCAACGCGCCGAACGAGAGTGCGAGGAGCAGCTTGATAAGGAACAGCAAAACACAAAACGTACCAAGCGAGAATGCACCACGGACTTGACTAAGGCGGATGAGGAACGAGATTGTGCTGTACGCGACGAGCGGGACCAGAATGGAGCGCGATTCTGCCATCCAGAAAGAGATGGACCAGATCGAGCGCCGGTACGAGGAGGGTCGCAAACGTGCCGTCCAAGATGAGCGCGATGATGCTACACGCAAATGCGACGCGGAAAAGAACCGGGCCTTAGAAGACGAGAAGGGGCACTTAGAGCGCAAGTGCGCGCTTGACCGCGAACGCCTGCTGGGAATCGAGAGAGAGACCTGCAAACAGGACCTCAACCACGCCGACCGTGAGTGCACCAAACGGTTCCAGCAGAACCAGGATCGGCGCAAGGACGACATCTCGTTCAATCCGGGCTTCCAGGAGTGGCCGGAGAGCATGGCCGACTACAACATCGAAGGCGTCACATACGCACGATCACGATATGACTTCTCCCGCCGTTTGCGTGCGGATGTACTGCAATACTCGCCCGGACTGTTTCGGGGTCGATTGGGATCCTCGCAAGGTGAGTGTGAACCAACGCGGTCATGTTCTTCTTTTCGCTCTTCTCTCCGAAATACGTATATCTGACTACAGTTGACACTAACGGGAAGCCATCAGGAAAACTGCTGCACGACGTACATGGACTCACCTCACCGACCAGTGGAGGTTGGGGATATCGATCGTTACCCGAACCAGAAGATGATCATCAAGCGGGACAGAATGTCATGAGTTCGTCAAGGTGGGCTGGGCCAGATGACTGTGTTGCTGACGGGTATGCAAAGGTTGTTGGTATGGTGAAGATGGCAAAGGGCGAACAGCAGTTTCCAGCTTTTCTAATAGTTGAAGTGCTTCACTGGTATCGGAACCTTCGAGGCTGACTTTACCAGCACTTGCGCATCTTCCAAATATTCCCTTTGACTTCAATCAACCATCAGGCGGTGAAACGCACTTTATGGATGCTATTGAACTCTTGCGCATGTGTGATGCTTAATTGCATGCTGCTCTGCGGCTCACTTAGACTGCTAGCACCTGTCACCTGCAAGCTACCATATATTATAGAGAACTTCGTAAGCTGTGCGTGCGATATAACAAGCTCAGCCGTAAGTGCCACATTAATATAGTGGAATGCAATCAATTAACTACGGAAGGTTTGACTAACACCAAGTATGCAGTGCGTCCGATCTTGAGACGTTAAAACTCCAGGCTCATACCTTTTGGACATGCCGATTGACACAACCAAAAGATTCTGAGATGGTGGAGAAGGTCCGCTTAATAAGCTTAGTCTTAACGGCGGCCCGTTCTAAGTACATCCATCCGCTCGGGTGCCCTAGTTCGTGCTGAATCCAGCATCTTCCCTACAGAGCCGGGCAGCTGCGTACCCTTCCGCGATGGCCATAAAGGGAGGAGAAAGAGCAGTGGACAGTCATATAAGTACTCCAGTTTCGAGTTCATTCTCACTTCTACGAAATCACATTTTTGAGTGAGTGGTACGCATGCCTCACAGGACACATGCGAGACTACGCAGTTGCGCTGTGGAGTGCCGCCAGTAATCCTCAAACGGAGCTCAAGGCATCACCAATACCTTAGCCTAGTTACCTTGAACCCCCAAGCCCCCCTGCTGTATACCTTCCAACCAACTCGGAAAGATCGGAAATCGATTGTGTCATGTGATCAATCACTCCTGGGCCAGTCAGCGGAGAGTAGTAGATTTTCTGTTCACATTGGCACCGTTGTTCTAGCTGCAGATTGGCACTTCGTAGAGAAGTTTAGATTCCGAAACCACCTATCAGCAAATTGTTAGATGTGAGCCTCGTAAGATGTTTGCTGGTGGAGGACAGTGATTGATTGCGGGTTGGTGTTAGGAAAGTGTGGACATAAGCAGTAACAAAAGGGTCTGTATTTACTAAGGCCTCCAAGACACCGAAAATGGCGTTTCAACGGCTGCCGGCGCATTCTACACATCCCTGCCTGTGTCTGCACACCCGCGACTTCGGAGCGATCTCTCTCACAACCGCAATATTGGATGTCTCGTCCTCGAAGTGTTCCGAAGCGATGCGGCTGCTTACTTGGATCGCACTTGTCATCTGTGGCACAACCGCCCAGACGAGTACTTCTCGAGTTTCAATTGGCAAAGTGCAGGGTTTATTCGTCGTTAACGGGCAAGGGCCACAACCTTCCTACAACACGGCCTTTTTGAGCTCGCCGAGCATTTCAGTCGATCAGTCTCCCGCCATATTAAACTTATCCGCCACATTTTCCATCTTACGTAGGTTTGTTCGTAATTGGTCTTTAATTGCTGCATGTGGGTAGGATCTTAGTTGCGTCATAATTCATTCGGTAAATGTCTCGTGCTCTGAGCTGTTCGATTCGCCTCCATTGCAACCACTAGTATCAAGATGATATTGCAGCACGAATTAGACTACCTAGTCAAAAGTCCAACGTGTGATATAGTACTGAGGATGTACTAAATTGCAAGAGAGTATTCTATCACTGTTAAATGTATGGCGCATTGTAATGCAATCATGTGTCGGCAGAAAATCTGAGCCGCATACATCAGTGTGTGGGAGCCGCATGCAAGCATCTGCCTCTTTCGTTTTCCTCAGGCAAAGATGGATGGGACAGCTGGAGGGGAGGGAGCGGGCGAGCTGGATGAACAAACGCCTATATCAAATTGCGGCTCTGGTATGGTTCGCGTCCAGAGTACCTAGGTACTTAGGCAATCATGATTGTATGCAGCCTAATGCATAATTGTATGCAGCCTAATGGATCCCTACATGTACCTGGTATGCATGCAACATAGTGTACTTCTGTGTGCGAACCAGACTTTCATAATTGCTTTTCTTTTAACACGATTCCATGGGATCGCTATCCTAACCATCACTCTTAAACATATATAGCACATATCGATCCTCCTGTTTCTGGCGATAATTGCGACAAATATTTCTCTTCCACCTTTTCAACCCCCTTTCACCGAATCAGAAAGATCTTCTACTATTTTGTCACTTAATATTAGCTGGATCAGGACTTGCTCATCACCTTGTTTTGGCGACTTCTGCTCTCCTACCTCGACGATTCACCTGGTTCCATTCTTTGCCCTGATTCGGCTTTCATCGCTAACCTCTCACGTCCCCTGACGAACCCAATCCTTTTCGAAAACATCGTCATAATGGATGATTCTTCGGACCGCAGTGTGTACGGAGGGTGCGTATGGTGTACTCATATTTCACCCCTTCCTCCCATCAACAGATGTTTCTTTCTAAGCCCTCTTCCATGACTAGGTTGAAGGTTTATCTTAGTTGGTACAGCCTCACTCCTCTTCTTTGGTCGATCAAGTGAGATGAACCTTTGCTGGCTCGGTCATGATGGAACCATCCCCCTTCGACAGTTACTGAAGTGGAAGGCATTCATGTTGGTTTGGCCATGGTGGGATCGAAGTGTATCCATTTACTTCCCTGTCCTGCTCTGCCCTCTACATCTCGACAAGCTACTCTTGCAAGTTGCAAGATCTAATCGTGCTGTTTTTCGATTATGGAGCACGTCGCTCTCGAAAAAACACCTTATTCTCTTGCTGCCAACATCGATTTGTGTTTCTCAACGGTAACCTCTTTGGCGACCCAAGAAGGCAATTTACATATTGTCCCTCCTTTGAAATGATCCTAGCTGCCGATGTTAAGCCTCCAGACTTGCTTTGACCCTTATTCTAATACCCAGTTTGTGCCTCATAGAAAGACACCACGCAAGCCTTCTTATACAATTGCCGCCAACACCGAGTCCCCGTCTAAGGCGTCAATGTCTAAAAAGGCCGCCAAAAAGTACATGGCGAAGAAGAACAACGGCGGAGACCCCGTAACAGCTCTATCTCTTCGTGATGATTCATCTTCCAAAAGCGTGAGCAAGCGCCGTAGCAAGGTCGAAAGTGAGGTGGCAGCATCCATCGCCAAGCTGAACGGAGATCCATGAATCCAGCCATCGTACCATAAGGCAAACTAGCAAGCTTTGAAGTTTGTAAGTACTATGCCGTACGAAAATCCAGAGCACTTCGTACAGGCACATAGGCATGATTGACCATCGTTTGCCTGGTGTGAGCGGAGGGCTAGATATACTAACAATGAGATGCCACAGTGCGAAAAATGATAGGGCTTGCTGTCTTAAGTACCGTCTCTGCATAAGCAACGAAACCTGGTTTGCCCGCAATCCCGGAAGGTGCCTTGGACAGGGGTGGGGCTTAGCGTCTTAGCCCATTCAGGCCAAGTTCGGACGCCCTGACAGAAATGTCCGACCATACGGTGGTTCATCAGCCGAGATTTGGTCAAGTCATCTGCCGCCCCGTTGCAGTTCATTCCAGACAAGGAAGCCTTGACGAACAAAAGCTTAGCGATATGACAATATGTTGTCATTGTGCCTACAGCTCATATCTGGGAACCGGGCAGAAAGTATTGGACAAGTTGTTAATAAAAGCGCAATTGGTCCGCTCCCCCTCCTTACTCCCTTTCCCTCCCTCCCCTCAATTGCTTCTCTTCGATTTCGCTATCCCCAATTTTCCTTGGGTATGATATTATATATGGTCGTTGGGGGTTGTCGGTATAATGAACATACCATGGACTCAATCTTTATTCCCCTTCTCATTTCACCCTCCTCTGTTGGCTGCTGCATATCACAACATACGGCATAGGCATCTCTCATACAGCACCAGTGGCTGCTTCATGTTGAGGGCGTGGCGAAAGGCATGTCAAGTCCCCGCATTTATGTTCTGTCTCCCATCAGTTTTCCTTGGCCTGTTCCTTTCCTTGGCTACTTTACTACGACATCATGAATCATGTACTGGGAAACGACGAGATGAATACGAGCGATGAGAGATAAAAAGCTGGTTCTTCAAAGCATTGCATTGTCACGTTGCTTATGTCTGCTCTCAATCAATTTATATCATGACCTCAATCCTGTCAAAATGCCGCCTTAGCTGCCACCCCGCACGATTGAGACACTATGATGGATTCACTTCCTCATTCGCTGCATGTCAGGATTTGCGCATCTTATGCAAATCCCATTTCACTTCAACTAACTATGACGATCGGTGAAATGCGTTTCGTTGATGCTCTTGAACTCTTACTCCTGTGTTTTACTTATGCATGCTGCCCTACAGCTCCCATCGGCACATGTTACCATTAACCGCTTTCCTTTCCCCGTCTCACGCTCAAGTCGTACCATTTGATGGATCTATGGCATTCATCCGGCTAAATCTCAGTGCGAACTGCGTGGGTCACACACCAATGATCAACCGCTCAGTAACCAGAAGCACAAGCCGTCCAAAGTCCCGGGCTTTGACGAATACCGCTGGTCGCTGCTGATGCCGCACAGGCGTGCGAGCAGGTTGGATGCCTACGGCCAGGTGGGTGTCGTCGGACAGATCGACGGGCATGACGACCTTGCGAATACACGCGCGCGCTCGGGACACCGCGGCGGGACGCACCGAATCGGCTTCCTCGACGCACGAGTTCAGGTGCGGCAGCGCCGGTAGCTTCTCAAAGGTCAAATCGTCGTCCCTGGCAAAGGCTCCGCGGATCTCGCCAGTGAGCTCTTGCATCGTGTCCGGGTTGACCATGAGGTAGCAGCACAGCCCGCTGAGCAGGGTTGCCGACGTCTCGGGGCCGGGTCCAAGGACAGGCCCCTGTTGGCCCCTTGTTCACCGGCGGTGAGCACGAGCTCTAGATGTCGGGCTGTCCCGGCTGGTCCCCGCACTCGATGCGCGCGTCGATGATCGCCGTGCTGCGGCGGAACGCTCGGTTCTCGAGATGCCGGGCGGCTGCAGGGTACGCCGTGACGTCGCAGATCAGACGCTTCGAAGGGGAGACGATTCCTGGTCTACGACGTTGCCAACCTACAATGAGATGGTCCCTGAATCTTCGCTGATGACATGTTGGGTACTGTGAGTCGAGTCGAAGAGAGCAATCACATTGGAAGGCGTGTCACTCCGTTTGCGACTTCTACAGAAGGTTCAACTTGAATAGCAATTTAGAAAGGCGCCTATTCTCGCAATACCCAGTCTGGTATACAAGTAGCTCTGTCTTGACGGTCTCGCAAGATAAGCTTCAACGCCGCAGAACTGCCCATGGCGACCTATAAGGGTGATGTCGATGCATGGCCTTGTTTCACTGGTTCTGCGCAGTTGAGGTGCTTTCGCCACGACCCCAGCAGGCATTGAGATCGGGATACATCGTCATCAAGAGATTAACATGCACAAACGAAGCATCTTACTCCATGGCCTTAGACTTCCTCCTCCAGGGACTAATGCTGCTCAGTCCAGCTGAGTTGAATTGGGGAAGTTCAAGAAGACCGGTGTTGGATGGCAGATACTACCACGAACAGCGCGCGAAACGAGTAATCCCAATCAACCTCGTGCTCATTGCCAATCCAGTTCGTCGACTTTGCATCATCAAGACATCCGTCAACAGCTGAACCTGTAGCAGAGATTCCATTCAACCATGTGGTATACTCGAATATATTTCTTCTTCCAACATGACAGCCGGTAGGTAGTGTAGGAATATGCGACCTGTACCTGCCTGTATACGCTGCATGCACCTTACCACGAGCTAGACTTGGAGCCAGGTCGTTAAATGGCCAGCTAGTCTGGGGTCTATGAGCCTAGAATGTTGGAGCGCGCCACACTCTGGTTATGCATTCACTAACTACACTAATTGCAGGATTGCAAAGATGAGTGCAAACCTGAAGCTGAATACGCCATGGGCTTTTGTACAGCATCACAACGGCCATGGCTACCTGGATGATGTGTGATAATGTTGTAGTCGAAAGCCTACAACGGCTCCTCAGGCCCCAATACCTTCCGAACACAATGGTAATGAGCGAATGAAAGTGGTAAAGCTACGCTTCAATGTACTGTATACGGTGTGTCACATTATGTTGAGATAGCAAGATCTGGTTACTTCGAAATACTTCGTCCGAAGGGGCGGCATAGGTAAAAAAACGTGACCTTCGGAGCTTGTCCGGTGCTTGCCCGTTTTTCCTTATGCACGGCCGATCACTTCCCTTTCCTTTCGCCATATCCGATCCCGGGAACAGCCAGACACTGATACCGGGCGTAGTTGCACATCATTTAATGATTGGCTGGGGCCGTACAGTGAACCTACTTGAGCTAGGTAGGGGCTTGACAGATGGTCCCAATTGAGGGGTAGGGATCGTGAGATTTCGCCTTTTCACCGTCGTCGTCGTCCGCGGCGTTCTGCTTTAATTTTTAAAATCCCAGAAGCTCTCCCACTTTCTTTGACTTAGCCTCACCGAAATCAACATGTTCATCTATCCCCCCACCCCCCAAAGGCTGCTCATATGACTTATTCAGATACTGGTGCTACCTAAGCATTGTCATATCGCATATATACCACTACAGGACACCCAACCGTGACTTGACTTTGCCCGTCCTATTTTCCCTGACATCAAATAACCACAGGCTCACTTGGAGACCCCCTTCTGCTAACACCCCTCTGCATTTTCCTCTTGGTTGCGTGAGTGCTTCCTAGTAATCTAGTCAATCCACCTACTTGCTACATTAGACCTTGTGTACTCTTACCTCAACGATGGGTGATTTATCTGATCGCGATGCCCATGGAGGAGGGTAAGTTACTTAATATTTCTGTCCCATCCCCGTCCGAGTTTCTCGGCTCCGTTGACTACAGTTTTAGGCTGAATACGGACTCTTCTGTCGTGACCACGCTGTTTGCACCTATCGCCATTTCGTTAGCCATAAGTACCGCTAACCTTTCCGCTCTGGTTCCTTGTTTCATTTTAGTTACGCTAGGTAAATTTAGATTCATCTTTCCCATTGCTGTAGTGGTTTTCCAAAAGAAAGACACTTACAGCACTTACGCTACCCCACCTACTACAAATCGCCCCAGGTCCTTTCACATCACAACTCATTTTCTTTTCATGAGTCCAATTGATCACTTCAACATATACACTGTTGTATATGGTCAATGTCGAATCTCATTCCGTCTCTCCTATCGTTTGGAAAAGTCGGGTTTCAGCTCCTAACACAGACAGTGCACCTCCCTCCAAGCCCTTTCGCGCAATCAACAAACAGCCCCGGCCCGCATTTGCGAAATCGATATCTCGCGGCAGAATCGAGTCGTACTTGGGGGACCCCATCAACCCCGTCGTCCTCCAACCTGAGGCCAATCGACAGGCTAGAGTCGAGCGCGAAGTTACAGCGGCCCTCGCAAAGCTCAATGGGACCTCTGCCAAGTCCTAGGCATAGACCCTTATCAATTGACCAGGTTTGTGTGAGTGCTTCGATCTCTGTCCCAGTCCCAAGTATGCAGGTAACAGGCAGTGTTACTGACAGAAGATACGCCTAGCTAGTGGGGTGAACCTTGAGAGCGACACACAGCCCACCTACCTAAACCGGCGACGCACCCGTTTCTGATTCGCTAAGACGTCCCGCCGCCGGCTGCTATGGGGGCGTGGGCTGAGAATCCACCCGACAAGGTTAAGCCTGGCGGGTTCCACCGTTTGCACTAAATCGAGACGAGGGCCTAGGTCAAAGGACTCGGCAACCAACGGGACGTTCATCAGTTTGTGCTAGGTACCGTAGATCTGCCATCGTCCGGCTCGAGCGACCAATTCAAACAAGGAACCTGCTGCTGTCCTGCAGTAACATGCCCCCGAGCTGCAAGAGCTGCACACAGCATTCTGTTTCTGCATCTCCACAGATCTCAGAGTGCTCCGAAGACATGACCAGCATCAGCAATTGGAGGAGCCCCTGCGAAAGCTGTTTTCTTCCACCTTTCCTTGGCTTGGCATTCTGAGAGAGAGGTGCAGAATTGATGATACACGAGATTTGGAGGAACAAGAGCACAACTGGCCTCTACCTTTACCCCCTTTCCGTTTTTCGAACATTTTCCTGTACTGTGCCCAGAAGCTTTTCCTACATCATGTTCCACGACCTTCACATAACTAATGCTGGTTTTTTGGAGGAAACGAAGGACACATTCGTTTCCTGTTTTTCCTCTTGTTTCGATGTTTTCTTTGGATGGAGTTCTTGGAGCGGTTTTATAATGTATACGGCTTACGAGGGAAAACTTCACGTTGGGGTACCAGTGGAATTCAGAACCCCAACAGCACTTGGGAGAGCGCTGTAGCCTCCCTGATGAGCTCACGACATCACGATTCAAAGGACGAAAAACGCTGGGTATGAGCAGGAGCTACGGACGAAAGGAATTCGGTTTCTTTGAAAAGTCATTTCATTGCTTTTCTCACGTCCACAGCAAGACAGCTCGAGTAGTGTCAATATACATTTTTCCTGTTTGTTTGTTTGTTCTCTCCTTAATCCAGGCCCGAGACTTTTTCCCAAATTCTCTCTAATAACCAAACCCGCATGATCGGGTCTGGACGTATCTGTCTGGGGTATCTCTATCGTATCGTATCACCAACCTAAAAAACGCCATGCCATGCCGTGCAAACTGTGGCTTTGGACAGGCCTTGCTCGCTCGCTCGCTCGGTACTGTAGTAAGCCAGCCGCGTTTTCCTCCATGGGGGTATCACAAAGTGTCCGCAATTCCTGATTCATCATACAAATCTCTCTTTGCCCCTCATCAAGTAGTCTCGATGACGAGGGAGAGTCCAACCATAATGCAATAATAATAAACCTCTGGGTGCTTCTTCATCAGAAGCTATCCCCAATCCGCAACACATACGGCAAATCCACCCCATCCTCCCGCCGCGACAGCCTAATAACGCTGCCCCCGCTATTCTGGCTCGCCGACCGCCGCAAGCTGCTCCCGTCACTCCTGCTCACACTCCCGCTCCGGCCGCCGCTCCCGCCACCGCCAAATGTGCTCGGGGAGTAAGGCGGCCGCGTCTGCGCGAAGCTGTTGCTGTTGCTGTTGCCGCTGTGGGTGCTCGAACTCCGCGACAAGCCCCGCAGCCGGCCGCCGATGATACCAGGCGTTGTGATGATGGAGGATCGCGCGCCGCCGCCGGTCATCCGGCTGATCGGGGTCGACGGGGCGGTGCCGTACTGCGCCCGCGAGGCCCCCGACGAGTTCCGCGCCACCATGACGGGTCGTTTCTGTTTCGGCAGCGCCCGCGGCGAGGTGATGCGGCTGACGGGCGTCCGCAGGCTGGACGAGCTGGCCATGCTGTGCAGGCTTCCGCCCTCGGGCGTTGTCGGGCTCGATTCGCGGGGCGCGTCGTCGTCGATGTTGCTGTGGCTGTCGGTGTACATGCTGTTGGCGTCGTTCTCGTCCATGAAGTTGAGCGCGGACGGGTCCAGCGGCTGCATGTTGCGGAGCACCTCGGCGAATAGGTGCATCAGGTCCCGGAACGCCGCGTTGGATAGAGGGCGCGGTGCGAAGCGCCCCCGCTCGTAGGCGTCGAGGAAGTCGGAGACGGTCTGCGTAGACGGGATGACGCCGAGCGACGTCAGGTGGAGGACGTAGTCGCGCAGGCCCATGTGCGGCGCGCGCTGCAGCATGGCCACGGCATCGGGGTCGAAGGCGGGCTGCTCGGGCGAGGCGTAGCGGTCGGGCGGGGCCTGGGAGACGGCTTTCGCCTCGATCAGGTTCGGCAGCTCGGAGAGGACGGTGCTGTACTGCAGGTTGGGCAGGTCGGGCGAGTTGGGGCTGCCCCAGCCGTTGTGTTCGATCTCGCCCCAGACGGGCTTGGTCGGGGGCAGCGCGATGCCCATCTTGCTCTCGACCGTCGGCGACTTCTTAAGTGTGGGCCAGGAGAACGGCGATCGGCGCAACTTCTCGTTTCCAGCGTTACTGGACTTTTCGTTGTTGTTTTGGTCGAACTCGTTGTTGTCCTCTGCCAATACGCCGAGACCGTGAGGCTCTTCGTTGGGGCCGGTTACTTTCGGTCGCGCCTCCCAGGCGATGGCGGCACTCCTTCCGACCTCCTTGGCAATCATCTGCCGGACCTGCTTCTTGACATCGCCCTTGCCGATCGGGATCGTGTTGCGTGGGATGGCGGCCAGGACGGTTCGCGTGATGTACAGCCTCAAGAAGTAGACGAACAGGACGATGATGACGGAGACGAGGTAGACGCCCGAGATGATGATGATGTTGGAGTACTGGAACGTGTACAGGTAGGCCTGCCGGATGATGTCCCCCCGGGACCGCGAGCAGCAGCGCGACCAGGATGAGCTGAAACAGGAAGTACAAGGAGTTGTAGAAGATGCGAAAGGCGGTATGCAGTTTTGCTTTTGGATGCGCCATGGTTGCTGCGGTGCGTGGCTGGCCGTCAACATATTACTATTAGGAATTCGCACAACAAGGTATATATGGTGGCGAGCCTGTATTAGATTAGAAATGGCCTGGAGGAGCTGGACCGGTTGGCGCTCTCGAAGTCAATGGCTGGATTGAAGGACGGAATCATCGCATCCATTCAATTCATTGCGTGATTACAACCATGACATTCTGTGAAGCGAACTCGAGTCTCGCATCAGGTCAGGCCGCAACGAAAAGAGGGACAACAAGAAAGGGAGATGACGAAGCCGTGGAAGCAACAAAACGGAAGGGGGGATCGTGGAGTGCGAAGGGCCCTGCAGAGCTTTAAATTAGATGCTGGGGCGCCGGGAATTAGCTGCCCCGCTCCAGTATGCACGTTTGCCTGCGCACTGAGGTCAGGCATGTCTGGTTGCCTCGTATTGCCGTGGGCGGCAAGGGACGCCCTACAGCATATTCATCGTCGCCCGGATTCTTGATGGTGTATTGAAGATCTAATCTGAGAGATTAAGATATCATCGATCGGAAGTATTAACATCCTTGGCTTGCCTGGCGCACTATTCTAGAAGCCGTTTATTTATAAGTCCTTCTGTGGAAATGGTCCACGGGCTGCTGTGGCAACCCACTAGAACATCGAATTGTTAGTACTGCAGCCGATATATTCTATTTCTTCCACATTATCAGAATGGCCTGAGTTAATTGTGTACATGTCGGCACTCAATATTCGAAAGTCAGATAGATGAGTTTCATACTTCAATTCACGGTTTTTATTACGGATCGTGATTTATGCTCGATCTACCCCCTTCGAACTACAGCAATAATATTCGGCATCCATCTTTGCCGAGGTGGTACAGAATGTGACCCGCCTGTGGCTTTGACCCTCCGGTAGTCTTCACCGTAAAACCAACTGGCATGGCAGGGAAAGTGACTGGCGTTAAGCCACGCAAGCTATTCTTGCCTCTGTGGCCAGTATCTAATCTTGGTAAATATATGGTGTGTCGGGCCACGTGCAATCTGAGAGATGTGCACCAAACACCCGGCCCTGAGGTTGGAATATGCAAGTGTGGCGAGGCTACTGACTGCTGTCGCCAAAGCCAGGCACTGCATCCCTCTTGCGGGCCAGCAGCTCCATCTGCCGGGTCGGCGAAACGCCATTGCTCTGTTGCGCAAAGCGCCATAGCTCGGGCAAGCGCGGAGAGACTCTCGTGTCCCACTAGCTCACTTGCTTCATCTCCGGCTGCTTTTCCGCCGCCCGCCTCTGTTGCCGCTCCGGCTGCCTCTCTTGCGGTTTCTCCACTGGCTTCTTCTCTACAGGAGGAGCCGGGACGGCCTTCTTCGCCGCCTCTTTGGCCAACCGGAGATCGGTCCTGCTAAGACGTAGATCCGTGCTGTATTGCTCAAACGCGCCGACGACGTTGTCGAGGGCATCCTTGAACGCGTCCAGCATTTCCTCGACGGGCTCGCATTGCCGGCTGCCCTCCAGGTCGGTCCAGTGGATGACCAGGTTATCGCGGAAGATCTCCAGCTTCTTGATCACGGTGGTCAAAGTCCGGATGATGGACGGGACATCGCGGTGTACGTTTCCGTAGTTATCTTCGCTCAGACTCGAGACAGCCAGTTGAGACAGAGTATATGCGGCGTTGATGTAGATGCTGGCCTCTCCATGCGGAGCACCAAGAACTGCAGTGGCAAGACGGCGCGAGAAGAGCTGCTTGAAGGGCCATCCAATAGGGTACTGCAGAAGCCACAGGAAAATGTTGGTCCACATAGCAGCAATGCCGTTGGGGTTTGCATACTGTTGCTGCTCCTTGGTCAAAAGGGAGTCCCGGAGCTCAGTGACCGTCTGCTTGGCCAGGGGCCCAATCTCGGCAGGTTTCTTGCCCGGTGACCTCATCTTCTTGCCAACGTAAGTGCCCACCGAATCTCGGAATGTCTTGGGCGCCGGGGCATCCTGCCAGACCATGGCGGACACGGGAGGCTCGACAAGGCGAGTTGGAGGTGGGGCAAAAGTGTCTGCGCTTACGGCTGCAGGCGGGGGAGCAGGCGGCTTGCCGTACTCATCGATGCGCTTCTCAATCTCCTTGATGGTGTCGAGGCAAATCACGTAAAGTTGCGACCACATTGGACCATCCTTGCGATCAATGTCCTCGAAGATGCCCTTGCGGCGGGCGTCAAAGTCTCGGGCAATCAGGGCGGTCTCCCACATAGCGAATGCCTGATCATGTTAGAAACTGCAGGGGAAATGTTGGCCGCAGAGGATACATACCTGGTTACGGGGCTTCTTCGCCTTCAAGCCATTCAAAAGACTGCCATTGGGATCCTTGGACTCGGCAGTCAAGGGTTGCCCGTTCTTGATAGGCTCCTTAGCCAGGCGCAGAGTCAGGGTCGCGTTGCCAAAGTTCCACAGCAGACACAGGAGGAAACCGGCCAGAATGGAACGGAAGAGCATCCAGACGCTCCACGGGCCGCTGCTCGGGGGGATGTTGGTCTTGGGGAGATTATAGAGCGGGCGGAAGAGGGTCATGGTCCACCACCAGGCAGTGCGGCGGAAGAAGAGGCTGTAAAGCGTGAGGTAGTTGGCCAGACAGACGCCAATGGAGTTGGTGGCGGCACGCATGACGAGTCGCGGGGCGCACTTGACCAGCTTCTCGAAGGGATCCTCCTTGGATCCGTTTCCATTCTCTTTCTCTTCCGACTTGGCCTTGACGGATCCAAGTAGAAGCCGGTCGTAGTCGAGAGCCGAGTGCATGATGCCTTCAAAGATTCCAAGGAGGGTCAGGCTGACAGTATAGAACAAGGCGCGTTCATTGAGGCGCGCTCGGCCGCTGTGGTAGGTGATCCATTGGAGACCGGCGTGCTCGCCAACAGAGTGCAGGTACACCTGGCTGAAGCAGAAGGCGGATAGGGCGTAGGTGAGGATATTTTCAATCGTCTCGAGCGTGAGCGCATATTGTCGGAAGGTGTGGAAGCCCGAGTTGGAGGTGCGCAGGCCGATGTGAGGATGGGCTATCCGCAGAATGACGATGAAGAGCGCCGAGCCGAATATGGCCAATGTTCGCAGGCCTGCTATGCCCAGCGGGAACCAGGACCATATCACGGAGGTCCAGCTAGAAAGTGTGAGGGATTCGGCGTATGAGATGACCAGGACAACAAGAAGCGTCGAGGCGAATCGTCGTTGGAGGCATGGTTGGAGGAAGTCCTTGTAGGGCGCCCTTCGCACCACCGGCGCAGGCATGGTGGGCAATTCCCGTCTGTCTGTCTTCGTGTTCGATTGATTATCGTGGTTTCATATCGATCGGTCAAGTCGCGTAGGGAAGGCAGTTGGGCAGACTGGAAGACGGGTCGCGCGAGTCCAGCTGTGGATTTTATAGAATCGTTGACAGCAAGCAGGCCAAGATGGGCAAAGTAAATAAAAAGATTCCAGCATGGAGCATAGAGCTTTCAAAATGTTAAGGTGCAGCTGCAGCAACGCTACCTGGCAGCTAAGGCATGAGAAGCTAAGCCACAAACGGTTAGGTTCTCCAATGCGGCCCTTCAGTGCTGGCACGTCTGATGATGTGGCTGACAGCGACAATCACTGCGTGGGGATCATGCTGGTGATTCCCACGGAATGCATTACGCCGTATAAAGAAGGGTGGAATGGGTTTTTCTTACTGAAATTCCAAATAGTCTAATCATGCGGCTTGGCGGTTATTCAGCATCATGGTCAACAATCCGGTATGCGGTTGCCTGCCTGCCTCACTTCAGTGTGGCCGTGCACATTACGTAGCGTCCCTGCGCAATCGAGCAGTCACCTGAACCAACCACCAGCCCGAGATAAGCCGAATCGATGATTGTCAATCATCAACTTTCAACATCAACATCGACGAGGTGCATCATTTGCTTGCTTTCTTTTCGCAACGACCAATCAAATTCCATCTCTCTTTTGTCGCAAACCATCAATCCCACTCTCGTTGAGCGAAACCGCCCGCCATGTCTTTCGACCAACTCTCCAACATGGAATCCGGCGGCGGCGGCCGGCGATCCGGGGGCAACAACAACCGTAGTGGCGGCGCCTACAGCGATTCCCCCGAGTTCGCGCGCCTGAATCAGACCCTCACCAACTCGCTTTTCCATCTGCAGGGCAACAACGATAAACTTCGAACCGAGATCGACCGCCTGGGTACACGGCAGGATAAGCCGAGACTACGAGAACGGGTGCAGGCCCTGCTGGAGGAGTCGCGCGATCAGTTCAAGGAGGTGGGCGAGGGCGTCAAGAAGCTGCAAACGTGGGACGACCCCGTGGGCATCACGCCGACGCAAAAGTACCAACAACAGAAGCTGGCCCGCGACTTCGGCTCCAGTTTGCGCGAGTTCCAGGGCCTGCAGCGCACCGCCCTCGAGAAGCTCAACGCCAGCGTGACGGCCGCCAAGGCAGCAGCCCACGACGAGGCCCAGTCCCCGAGCGCCGAGCACTTCCACGGCGGCGAGCAACTCCAACAGCTGCAACAACAGGAGCAGGCGCACCTGGCCGCGCAGGACGAGGTCGACTTCCAGGACGCCCTGATCCAGGAGCGCGAGGACGAGATCCGGCAGATCGAGGAGGGCGTGACGGACCTCAACACGCTCTTCAAGCAGGTGGCCCAGATTGTGGGCGAACAGGGCGAGCAGCTTGAGACCATCGAGACCAACGCTATCAACGTGCGCGACGACACCCGCGGGGCCGACGTCGAGCTGCGGAGCGCCGCGCGGTACCAGAAGAATGCCCGCAGCAAGGCCTGCTGCCTGCTGCTCATCTTGGCCGTCATCTTGACGATTGTGCTGCTGGCCGTGTTCTTGGGTTGAGAGAAGTGAGGATATTATACCCGCCTACTGCTGGTTGGAGGAAAGGGAAGGGACGGCAGGCAATATGGCATTCTTGGTGTTTCTGGGCGTTTATTCAAGTTGAGCGTATTTTGTTTATAGGGGTTCGTTTAGTAAATTTATCCCGCAAGTGTTCACGATGCATAATTAGCCGGTAGAACAGTGACCACTGTAGTAACCAGTTTACTGCCATTTATAACTATGAGTCCAGTGTGATAAACCGGAAGACTAGTACAATGGGTTGGTATATGCGGTTAGGCTACTGGAATAATCGTAAAGTCTCGCGTTGACACTGTATTCCACCTGGTCACTCTGACTGATGAAATCAGGCTGTCCCCCGCTTATGTAAGTTAGAACAGCTTCTCCCAGTCCTTCTGTCCCGGCCTTGACTTGGGGGATACGACCATGCTTGCTACGCCTTTGCACTTCTTGATGGGCTCCTGCTTGATCGGCATCACTGCACTTAACACCTGCCCGAAGGCAAAGTGCGTCGCCGACGACGAAAGCCAGTACAGGTGGAGCGCCGCCGGCATATCCATCAGAACGAATGTCGCGAGCGGCATGACGTAGATGATACCACGATACAGGCCGCGGGTCATGAGCCGTGGGTTGAATCTGGTAGTATTCTCTTCAGGCGCCTGCCGCCACCACTGCCCGAAGAGGGCGGACCGCGCGGCCTGGTTCTTGGGAATCAAGTTGAGCATCAGCATCCCCACGAGGGCGACGGGGAGGATATGGTAAGGGTCGGCCACGGTCAGGTCGGTAAACCAGAGCGCGCCCTCGGTGGCCAGAGAAGGGTCCAGGGCAGTGGTGGTCGGTCCAACAGCCGTGGAGGTCGCAAAAGTGACATTGGCTATGGATGTATCGACAGCAGTACTGATTCCTTGGGCAATAGGCCCCCTGTGGTCGGTGTTACGACTGCTGCAGCATTGCCTGCCCCGGCAGCAACTTGACCCGCTGCCGGGTCTGCAGCAAGGCTCTTCTCGCCTGTCATCAACCCTAATAAGACACCCTTCTGTCCTCCGCAGACTCTGCGGATACCGTCGAGGGCCAGGAGCCAGACCGGAAAACTAGTGATACCGAGGTAGAACCTCCACTGCCGCAGCCCCAGGGCAGAGTACACACGCTTCTGGATCGTGTTCAGGCGGTCTTCCACTTTGGCCTTGGCCTTGGAGGGATCTGTCCGCTCATGGACAATAACGTCCTTGATAACCCTCTCGCGCCAGGCTTGCATCAGGGGTTCAACCCGCTTGCGCCGTTGCAGGAGCTTCTGGGTGTAGGCACTGAAGGGAAGACGGAAGACGGCATTGACCGACACGGCGATCAGGGGGATGACTACCGCCCATGGCAGGCCAGTGGTGGCGTGAATCCCTAGTATGAGGTCCTGGGTGCCTTGGACGGCTGTCAGAACGGACTCGGTGAAGATTGTGCGCCTTTGCGGGCTGGATTGTTGTAAGTGAGCAGCAGCATTTATGCGTTTGAGTGGTGAGTGTGGATGGACGAAGCTGCTGCACGGGCGCTTGAGCAGCGCAGATGAAGTGGTCGCCTGAGCGAAATGTCGTTGAAGAGGAAGACTCATGATGCTACATCGTTATAATGAGCCAATGAGATTTAGAGGTGCGGCAGTTACAAATTGGCCTTGGAGCTGCGCCCATTCATCACAAGATTGAGGCAGCTGATCCCTTCATACAATGAGAATCCCTCGCCTATCCCAATCCCAGGCACAGGGTCCAGTTGATCTTTAATTGGTCCGTGCTTTCTCGGGTTCAACACGGAGATCTGACTGAAGAGTCAGATCCTTTGACATCTGAAAGCTGTCCGTGTTTGGTAACTGGTTGCTTGTCAAATCAACGCACTATAGCTGCTGAAAGACAACACTGGTCCCTGGGTCAAATTATTGGAATTTGTACTCGATTCTGTATGTAGCTACTCGATTTTCTTGATCAAGAGCTTCCAATAGTTCAGTGTGGAAATACCAAGCATTTACAACTCAAGCCACAGCCGGCACCCCACCAGAGGCTCTTGACAGGCGACTTGGTTTTAGTGAGGAAGCTCCCCTGTAGCCAATCTGCAGCAGGTGCATTGACAAGTGGGACGTGACGTGTGAGCCCGGGAAACGGAATGGTGGCTTCTGGGCAGGGACGCACCATTTTCATCCCATCCTTGACTTGATGACAGCGTAAACCTCTATTTGACTTGCCACTCCTCTACACTCTCTCTCCGTCCTGTCCACTTCTCCTTCCTTTTTTTACTTTTCCTCCCGGCAGCCAGTACATCCAATCGATGGGTGACAGCGATCACTGCACCCCAGCCTGAACAGGCACGACCGACCCTAATCGTTCCGTCCCGTCCCCCGCCTTTTTGTGTGCGCCGAACCCGAACTTCACGATTGAGCAACAACGCACGCACCGCACAGCAGTTTGTGGGATCCATTCGCTACTACAAGGTCGACCTCCCCAAAAACCCCGCCGCCTGCCACTTCACGACAATTCCCCACCGTCTGGTCTGGTCTACTACGAATTTCCCATACGAAATGGCGCTCGAGACGGCAGCCTACACGCTGCTTGCGCTGGCCTGCACGCCCTTGGTCGCCCTGCTGCTGTGGAACTACGGCGTGCCGGTGCTGTTCCACACCTTCGCCAACACTGTCGGCACCACGCTGGGCTGGTACTTGCGCAAGAAGACAGACGGGCGCCGGTCCCTCATAATCCGCATCACCGAGGAGGACGAGAAGGCCTACGCCGAGAACCGATCACGGAGTAAGAGCAGCAGTAGTAGCAGCAGCCTAGACAACGACTGGGAGAACATTGAGAAATCCGTGCTGGGCACCTCGCACAACGGCGAGAAGGGCGAGCAGGACTGGGACGGCATCGTCGGCTTCTTCCACCCCTTCTGCAATGCCGGCGGCGGTGGCGAGCGCGTGCTGTGGGCGGCGATCCGGGCGACGCAGAAGAGGTGGCCCAAGGCCAAGTGCGTCGTCTACACGGGCGACCATGAGGTGAACAAGGAGAAGATGCTCATCCGGGTTGAGAACACCTTCAGCATCCACATCCACCCGCCGACCGTCACCTTCCTGTACCTGTCCACACGACACTGGGTCCTCTCCACGACGTGGCCGCACTTTACTCTTCTTGGCCAATCTCTTGGGTCTTTGGTGCTGGGCTGGGATGCCTTCTCTCTGCTGGTGCCCGATATCTTCGTCGACACCATGGGCTACTCCTTCGTCCTCGGCCTCAGCAAGATGTTGTTTCCTCAGATGCCTACCGGCGCCTACGTACACTACCCTACCATCTCGACAGACATGCTGGACTCGCTGGATCCTACCAAGGCCAACGGGGATAAGGGAGTCAATGCCGGCCAGGGTACCGGCTTCCGAGGCAAGGCCAAGATGTTCTACTGGAAGCTGTTTGCGTCCACCTACTCTTGGATGGGCGCCTCGGTGGACGTCGTCATGACCAACTCGACCTGGACCCAAGACCACATCCAGAAGATATGGGGCCCCCGCCGCCAGCACCGGAAGCAGAACCACCCCATCGCCGTCGTGTACCCGCCCTGCGCCGTCAGCGAGCTCGCGGCCCAGATCGAAGTGGACGCCAAGAGCGAGAAGCGCCGCGAAAAGGTCCTTGTCTACATTGCCCAGTTCCGGCCCGAGAAGAACCACACCCTGATCCTCAGCGCCTTTGCCGAGTTTGTCAACTCCAAAACCAAGGCCTCGGAAGGCGCCAAGCTGGTCCTCGTGGGTAGCGTCCGCGACGACAGCGACTCGAAGCGCGTCTACCAGCTGCGCCTGCTGGTCAATGAGCTGCAGATCAAGGATCGCGTCATTTTCCAGCTCGATGCCTCGTGGCCCGATATTCTCATGTGGCTGAGCAAGGCCTACGTTGGCGTCAACGGCATGTGGAACGAACATTTCGGCATTGGTGTCGTCGAGTACCAGGCGGCCGGTCTGATTGCCGTGGTGCACGACAGTGGTGGTCCGAAACTGGACATCGTCATCAAGGTGGATGGGGAACCTACAGGTACAGTCTCTCCGTATTTCACTTTGAAACATCATATATGAACATCTGCTAACCTATTCCAGGATTCCACGCCACTACTGCCACCGAATTCGCCCAGGGCTTCGAGAAGGCCCTCTCATTACCCGACCCCCTCTCGGTCAGGAAGAGAGCCCGTATTTCCGCCACCCGGTTCAGCGAGGAGGAGTTTGCCAAGAAGTGGCTTGCACAGATGAGCCTGCTAGTAGATATCAAGACGAGCAAGTCTTGAGGGGAAAGAGAGAGGCCGTTTATTGAATGAGCAAGAGAAAGAAGAGAGTGCGTTTTGATTTTGGCCGTTGAGCCCCCCAATGCGAAAAAGATAGAAGGCTGGGCATTTTGATACCCCGGGGTTGCATCGGCGGAATAGATGCAAGATGGTTTAGAGGGCGGCGGCAAAGAAGATACTTCACATCCAATAGAGATTTTTCGCATGATGATTGGCGTTCCAGCATACGTGGGTTGAGGTTGGGGCCGACTAGGTGCCGTGTCCCATGTCGTAGGCCATGTGTATGGGGACTTGAAACTACGTGGACTGTGTCCCTTATTATGGAAGAGCTGGATTGAGTGCTGGACCGTATTGATTGCCGCCCGTTTCTTAGTCCTTAATTACGGTTTGCACAATATCTCAGGCATTCATTACGACACTAGGATCAACGCGGGAGTTCATGCGTACTGCAAGGCAGGGCAGTGGAACGGTCCGGGTCTAGCCCCTTTGCAATCTGACGGCCGCTGGAATAAACCGTACTCTAGCCATTAGCCGACTACAGCAATTATTCCACTTCTAACTCCGACAGACAGGGGAATAAGCAAATAGGAATCATATAAAGTAACCATTATTCGATCCGCTATACTCTGTGAAGTCTAGTCGTGGCCACCGCACTGGAGCGGTAAGCTCTTCGATGTTTCTACGATTACATATCACGTTCTAAAAGCATGTTGGTGTCACTATGAAAACAGTCCAAGTATTCTAGTAAGAAACTCGCAGTTGTTCGTCTATGGTAGAATAATGAAATGATACGCGGTGCAGTTTTCATGAGTGTCCGTTGACCCAGGTCCCTCCCTATCAACTCGCTGGGGACGGTTTTGGCGTATTGTACAAGCTCGATGTCGTGTGCGCTAATAGCGCCAATTTCCGTATGCTCACATCCATGTAGACGCGATGTGGGCAGTGTTGGTGTAATGTACAGTCTTGCAGCCGTTTGCGCTGGGCGTGTCCGATAATGTCGTCCTCGCGGGTCGCGTTGAGTAGGCTTATCCGTGTGTTCAGCCTCGGTCTTCTTGGTTCGTATCCTACTCGGGTAGACATGACCTAGCCTTCGCCACATCAGACTGCAACTTCTTGTGCCGCTTATCGAGACCGCAGTAGGCAGTCTTCCAAAGATTGCTCTTTTCCTCTGCCTCGCTGATACGACGAAGGTTCTCCTGCTCTACCGCTTGAAGCCTGCCAATCTTGTCCTCTGCCTCACCAAGACGAATACGGCCCTCGTCCACGCTCAAGCGAAGTTGAAGGCTCGCTTTCGCCTCCTCCCGTAGATCGCTATTCTCCTGATTTACCAATCGGAGACTATCGTTCTCCATCTGAAGACGAGCGTTGTCCTCCTTCAAGCGAATGCTGTCGTTTTGAAGATTGGTTATGCCCATCGTTACGCGCGTGTTGTCGTCCACAAGGCGGGTGTTGTGCTCCTGCAGACGGTTTTTCTCCACTTCGAGAGCGCTTTTCTCTTTCTCCGTATCGTTAAGAAGACGATTCTTGGCTTCCAACTCCACGTCATTGGCTTCAAGCTTCTGCCTTAACTCGGCAACCTCAACTTCGCTTGTTTTGATGAACTTTTGGAGTCTCTCGGTTTTGCTCTTCTCCATTGTGGCATCGCGTTTCAGAACCTTGGCCTGGTCCTCGAATGTGTCAGGCTTCGGCTTCTTCAAGGGAGGTGGCTTGGAGGCCAAAGAGGCGCCACCGGGAGCTCTTCTCTTGGGGAAATTCTTGGTCGAGAGTTTGAGCGTGCCTTTGCTGAAAACGGCTACATTCTTGGCATTACCACCGCTGGAGGTACCGGGCGCCATTGTTGCTTCTTGACGGCCCAGGTGAAGGATGATTCTCTTGATTGGGCGGGGTGTGTCGTGGTCGCTGGATGGGGCAAGTGTTGCCTCGGTTCTCCAGATCAATGATATATGGTCCCATGTCCTGGTTATCTTATTGGTCGTGATGGTTATGCCATTGGCTGTGATAGTTAGCAGTCGCGGTTAGAAATTGCGAAGGTGTTGTGGAAAGTAAACTCAAGATGGAACGGTGTATCAAGAAATATTGGAAGTCACGTATCTGGAAGCCGCCTTCTGTTGTGTGTACCAAGGAAGGTGCGTGACTCAACGGCAAGAGAGAACTGGTTGACAGAGTCAGTGGAAGTGGTGAGAGTAGAATCACCAGTGGAATAAACAAAATGAAAAATCAACCAGCAAGGTGTTGGGATGGGAATAACAACTGCGGAATAACGATTATGGAATAATAACTCCGTGATGTAAGTTTCACCGGAAGGAACGTGTGAGGGGAGGATTAATTCGGTGCTGGATTAAAGAGGCAGTTGCCAGTTGAAGGAATGCGGGAAACTGTTGCAATAGGGCAGTTACCCGTAGAATGAGGGCACTCCAAGTTGATGGGTTGTGCAAGTGGTGCGATGAAGGGATTTTGAAGCATCCAAGGCCTCAAGCTCAACCTGCCTCTCAAGAATATTGGTAGTGACGGCTGGGGCAGAAGGGTATTGGGGTTTTTGCTTGAGTAGCGAGGCTACAACTTGTGAAGGTGAAGAGGTAGATGGGAAGAGACGATTATTCGTGAAAATTTAAGTCATATGTTACAGTCTGCTGGTAGGTAAAGAGACTGGCGAAACAAACTTACCTTTCTGGCTCGTGGTATGACAGTTGGACCGAAGGGTATTGCGCTTGTTGCTAGTGTAGAGCGGCTACAACTTGCAGATGTGAAGAGGGAGATGGGAAGGAAGAGTGGAGAATATGGTCGTTCGGGAAATGCCTTGGTATATGTTGAAGACTGCAAGTAGTTATGCAGACTGGTGAGATAATATTGCCTTTCTGGCTCGTAGTGTAGATGTGAAGTCAAAAGGCAAGTTTCTTAATGAAGAGGAAGTGGTAGGTATGAATGCCGCGTACGTGATGTCCAATATATTGGTTGTGAGAAGTAACAGGCCGCCGCGCTGGAGTTGAAGGAATCAACGGGAGGCCAGAGGTATTATGACCAAAGAGTCATAAGGTTGCTTTATTTTTATGTGATTTGGATCTCGCTCGGAGCACCACTGGGATAACTTTTGGAATCGACGGGTGGTGGTGATGTGCCCAGTTGGGGGCAAGAAGCTGAACTCGACGGTTGGGATTGATTATCACAGCTGCTACCTACATTACCTATCTACTAAGCGATTGGTAACTTTTCCCATAAGCGCGTATTAAAATCTACCCGGGGTCAATATTCGTAGCGAGCCTGCAAAGTTGTAAAAGCAAATAGTGGCAGGAGCGGAAATGGCAGGAGCGGAAGTGACAGGAGCGGAGCGGGAGTGGCTGGTGCGGAAGTGGCAGGTGCGGAAGTGGCAGGAACAAGGCCTGATTCAACTCTATCACCATTGTCGGCTTCGATCACTCTGAGCCCTGAAGAAATACGGACTAGCAGCATCGTCGATCGTGGGTACTGCGCGCCAGCTTTGCCAAGTTTATTACATAGACCTGGGAGTCCGTTCTGCTTAAGAGAGTGATCAAATTGGGTAGATACGTCTACATATTATCAAAACGAACGCTGCCCCTCATCCCATCCGTTGCAAGTCAATGCCTAATGTACATGTTCAGCCACACTTACGTGCCTACGTTCGTCGTGGCCCATCTCCCCGAAACCCCTGCCGACTGGACGTAGTACACCTGATCTGCTTCTCCTCTTCCCTACATCTCCATACCCCACCTAGGGGCGTTGATGATAAAGGCCATCAAGCAGCCCGAGATGATACCCGCACAGGGGAGGGTGATGATCCAACCGCCGTAGATCCAGCCGATCATGCGCCAGTTCAAGGCCCGCCAGTCGCCATTGCACAGGCCGACGCCGACGACGGCGCCGGTGATGCACTGCGTCGTCGAGACGGGGAGCTCTGTAAGACATCAGAGTCAATAAATTTCAAAACGTGAAACTCTAGAGAACTTTCCATATGGTGGTCACATACTGAGACGGGTGGCAATGATGATGGTGATGGTGCTGCCGAGCTCCATGGAGAAGCCGCGTGAGGGCGAGTGCAGCGTCAGCTTGTTGCCGAGGTTAGACATGATGCGGTAGCCATACGTCCAGAGCCCGATAGCGATACCGGCGCCGCCAAAAACAAGAATCCAGATAGGCACGTTGGACTTATTTCCCGGGACCTGGCCCTCGTTCCAGATCTGGTAGATGGTAGAGTAGGGGCCGATAGCACTGAGAGAACCGGGATTGTCAGCAAAAATGTAGTCTGGAAGGGCAAAGGAGGTTGGGAATCATCACTCACTTGGACACGTCGTTGGCGCCGTGCGTGAAGGAAGCCGCACATGCCGTGAGGATCTGCAGAAACGTGTACATGAACTCGGCCTTGTTGTTATAGTGGGCCGAATGCGCGTGCGTCTCCTCGAGGTCGCCCGAGAGCAGGTCCTTCTTGTGCTGCATGCTGACGACGTCGCGGTCGACGCCGTTGAACAGCAGCTTCTTGACCCACCAGAACGCCACGGGGGGCGTGAACCACTTGCCTTCGGGCTTGGGGCCGACGAGGCCCTTCTTCAACATCGGGTGGTCTTCCTGGGAATGGGTCTCAGAGTCGAGGGCTGAGTCGACAATCTTCTTCTCGGCTGGGGTCTCACCGGCGCGGGCAGTGGAGGCGGATTCCTCGTCGCCGCCGGGGGCGCGGTGGGCCATGCGCTTGGCCTCGAGCTCCTCGCGCGTCAGGTGGCCCTCGTAGTAATTCTGGACAGGGCCACCGAACTCGGCCGGGGGCGGAGGTACGGGGCCGCGGCGGAGCAACAGCGGGCCCTGCGGCAGGTGGTACCAGCGGAGCTGCCAGTCCTCGAGGACGACGACGCGGTAGATCCAGGGCAGCACGAAAAGGGATGCAACGACGGCGAACCCGGCACCGGCGCCGACGATGGTGCCGATGAGCTCGGGCTCGGTAAGGTTGATGGTGTAGCCGCCGCCCTTCCAGAGAAGCAACATGCAGATCAGGGAAGCCGTCAGCCAGAAGTAGATGGGGATGGCGAACAGGGCCATCTTGACGGGGTCCTTGCGCAGCATCACGCCGAACTTGGTGATGAGGAACATGATGGCGCCGAAGATGCCCGCGATTCCCGGGGCAATAATCCAAGCCAAGAAAACCTGAACCACGCCGCCGTTGATTACGACAGTGCCGGAGCCCTCCTTGACCCAGATGACCCCATCCGCGCCCAGGGAGGCGACGCCCATGCCGATAACGCCGCCGAGGATGGAGTGCGTGGTCGAGACGGGAAGGCCGATGCGGGTGGCGATGGTTAGCCAGACGGATGACCCGATGACGGCGCACGTCATGCCGAGCATCAGCAGGCCCGGGTTGTCCGTGAACTGGTCCGTCTCGACGATTCCCGTGCGGATGACGTCGGTGATGCGCGCGCCCACCCCGACGGCGCCGGTGAACTCCATGATGGCGGCCAGGACCATGGCCTGGATCAGGGTGACGGATCGCGAACCGACCGAGGTGGCCCACGAGTTGGCGACATCGTTGGCGCCTGTTTCATTTCGGGTAGTCTCGTCAGTAGTTGTCTCCGCCATAGCAGTTAGCAGTGATAGGGCAACATACCAATATTCCAAGCGTCTAGGAAAGCAAAGATGGTGCCAATGGCAAAGAGGTAGTCGAGCTGATGCAGCACAGGCATCCTGGAGGTCTTGTTCAAGCCAAAAGAACCAAAGACTCAATCGCTATCGTCTCTTTCTAGACCAAAAGCAGTGACGCGATGATCACTGGTTAAGTTGCAACTGCAGGACAAGGGAACAAATCAGCTGGGGAAACAAAGCAATGCGCGCGTTCATATATACCTGCAGGCCATTCTACGTATTGTTACTGCAGCACGGGATGGTTACATGCCATATGTGTGGACCAGGCTGCCGATCCCAGGGCAGTGGTTCTGGAAAAAGACTTCGGTGCATGTTCCTAGGCAAGGCAGCTCAACCACATGCTCAGCATCACAGCAGCACGCAATCGGGAACCCACGATGACCGGGTCCTGGTCCAAATTCTGACCCTCGGTCGTCCCTTACGAACGTGAATGCGACCAATAATGTCGATCAGCGAGGGGGCGTGTTCGACTGCATCAGTCGTGAATGCTGGATCGCGCCAGGTCTAGAGGCTTGGGAGTTTCTTGGACGATATCTGCCTAGACGTTAAACGTGTAGGTTCGGCTGCAGCCCCAATGTTCCGGTGTCTTGGTGTGTACATGTTGGAATATTGGCGACAAGCTGAAAACTTGGTTCTGGAGAGGCGAACTGTTTCGGTCGCTCATATGCCGTTTTAGCCGTTCATTCGCCCGCGGAAACATGCATGGTCAAATACGAAGATATCAGATTCAAACGGTTCCCACAGCCATCCCGCGCATATAACCGTAGGTGCTGACCGAGGGTGATGAAAATAGGAAATGGCCCTGTCCATTCGCAAGGCTTCTTGTAAATAGTCATCTCCCAACGGATTGCGGCGCAAATACTGTTGGCGTATGGTACTCGACTCGGCTTTGCTTATGGGGGAAGCCTTCCAGGAGTCTCGTAGCAGTGGTTGAAGCATGGCAGGGTCCTAGAGTCCTTGGACATGAAGGCGATTCTGCTCGTCGCCACCTTTAGTATGAAGCCCCAGCGTCCAGTCAATCGGCTCTGGATCGTTGCTTTCCCGGAATGGGGATCGATCCCCCATGGGTGCCTCTGTCGACCATGGTTTTTCGTTTCCGCCCGCAGCAAATGGCCCGATTTCTCGCTCAGTTCCCAATAATTCGAGAGCCGAGAGATCAAAGGAACATCAGCGTCTTGGCCGGCGGCTTGGCAGCTTGCCCTTCTTATATGTGCTCGTGCGGTCTGGGAAGCTGGTTGACGTCGAAGGGAGGAGTTGAGGCTCTTGGCGGGTCCATATTGCCCAGCCCAGATAAGCACCCTATGAGAGAGCTTAATCCCAACACGTGTGCTCGAATTAAGGCCTTATTAGTGGGCTGACAGCTTCTACCGCTCTTGGGGTGGTAAGCAGGTACTGTATGCCAAGCGTGGGAGCCAGGTGCCAAGCAATTGCTGGAATGCCTATTGAAGGCTTTTACATGTACCATGATTATTCACTTCTTGTGGCGATTCAATTGAAGGAAAGGCACTGGGCTATTGTTAAGATTCCTGCATTGATCTGACCATCTGATATGTACCTGTCGTGGTGGTCGTTTGATGGAAATCGCAGCTGTCCGATATGTTAGTGGCTTGACAGTGTTTATTCCTACCGGGGCTTGATGCTAAGGTTAGAGGGGCGACCCCGGCGGCCATATCCCCACTTCTCCGCTCCCGTCTACACATGTGCTTGCCGGTGCAGTTAGTCGCCGCTACGAATCGTTCTTCATTGGAAACGATATCAGAGAAATACTCCTCCTTCGAAGTCACAGCAGATTGACCAGGGCCACGCGGAAGACCGTCTCTGCACTTTCATGACGATATGGAATACGCTGATGCCAACGCCTAAATGCCGAAACTGGACTGATCACATCAACGCTCACAGCGCCTGGGACCACCACCTCACTCCGGGGTCTCGACAACACACTCTTGACACTCTTGATGAGATATGCTAGGTCGCAGGTCCTTTCATCATCTCTGCGAGGGATATTACGTACACATGGAATATTGCTCCTCAATGTATTCCCCGTCTGGCAGCCCCACAGGCAGTGTTGTTTAGGTCAAATGCAGAACAAAATCAACCCTCTCGTCTATCGCAAGTCTCCCATAAATCGTAAGGGCTGTGCAGAAGCGACAATGCTTTGTTATTACTACTGGCTGGAAACGCGGGGTAGCTGATGCGAAATCTGCACGTCGCTGCTTTTCTTCCTGGGCTCTTTCAGCCCCGGCTCGTTCCAGGTCACGTCTCTAGACAATCGGCCAATGGTAATGCATTTAATACGAAGTGCGTCCCAGCGGTGAATGATATCATGATCCCCGTTCCGCTCTTTCAGCCTCAGGGACTCATCGACCGTTTTCGTTTGGTGCCACAAAGAATCTAGACCTGGGTCCCGCGTTGCGAGGCGTCGCGAGCCGCACATGGAACGCCACCAAAGATGTTGCTACCCGTAAGAGGCTGGCTGTCTCCAAGACATTATTCAGAGACTGCCTCATCGGAGATGCATGTTCAGCTATGCAACCACGAAGATGCTACGTTGGGAATGGACCATATGGGGACTAGGTGCTCCTCGACCCAACGCCATAGCGTTACCACCGGGCTGGAACAGCAGGCGCCTGTCGAATATAGGAGGTCTAGATCATGGGCCATGATGCATGAGTCTTTCGATTCAGTGCTAGATAATCGGGAGCATGCTCGCGATAGGGACACTGAGCAAGCCACGATGTGATTTCTGACAATGGAAGCGGACGAGGTCGTCTCATGTCTGCGCTGAGTAGAACCACTGCCAAATTCGAGAATATGAATTTCTTGCGGGGATCGTCAAGGAAATGGTCGATTCGCAATATAAAAGGGTTGCCATCGCAACATCTATAGTCACTCACCTCGACCATCTCGCCGCATCATCGGGTCGTTCTTCCAGATCCAAGCCCCCATCCAATACGCTCCATACATCCTCGAAGTCCCTTCAACACAGCCCAATATGGCCGCCGAAGCCAGCCCCAAGTTCGACCTGAACGGAGGTTCCGCTGTCGTCACGAACGCGTCTGGGCCCGTGGTGGTACGGAAGCGGACGCAGGGCGACTGGCCCGCGGACGTCGAGAAAGTCCCCATCCCGGCCTTTGACACGGGCGTCTTCATAACCGAGCTCACCAACGCGGATCTCCTGCCCAAGAAGCTGTCCCCCCTGACGGACGACGAAAAGTCTGCCGTCCGGGAGAACCCGGAGGCGCTGCTCGAGAAGGCCAGGCAAGATGAGAACCGCCCTGACAGCCTGAAGGAGGGGACTTATCGCGGGACGCAGCTGGCGCTCACCAAGGTCTACGATCTCATCGAGAAGAAGTAGGCATTCATTACACTTAGTTCATGATGATTATGATAGTCATTAACACACGAAAAACAGGTATGGGTCGTACATGGACACGGTCAACTTTGAGCCGACGGTGCCCTCGCCCCTGACGCCCGATAAGAAGAAGATGTTTTTCGTCTTCACCGACCCGGCCTCGGACGGGTTCCCGCCACACCTCAACCTCGGCGCCAACCAGCCCGCCAACAAAGACACAGCCAAAGAGCAAGGCTCCGGGCTGGACAAGGGCGACATCTTCAGCAAGCTGCGCCTCGCCCAGCTGACCACCCTGCTCCCGGCCGTCATCCCCGACACTTTTCTTGGCAAGGCCCAGGCGAAAGTCGGCCAAGCCGCGGCCTGGACCGCCTACGGGAGCATGGGCCGGCCCGACGAAGGGACCACGCTGGCCGAGGTCGAGGAGTACAACAACCAGCAGTCGAGCAAGTGGTTCTACCAGAAGGACATTTTTGACCTGCCCAACATCGGCAACCTGAAGGACTGGTACTCGGACGCCCGCTTCGCCCAGCAGTTCTTCACGGGCACCAACCCGACCACCATCAAGCAGGCCGGGGAATGGACCCAGATCTTCATCGATGCCGCGACAGATCCCAGAGACGGTCGGATGAGGGACATGATCAGCCAGAGGGCCGCTCAGTCGCCCGAGTCGCTCTACGTGCAGGACTACTCGTACTTCCGCAAGGCCGCGGGCACCGAAGACTTCCGCTGCGCCTTTGAGGAGACGTACGAAGAGGGGGGACAGACGAAGAAGCGGACGGCGTACCGGTACGCCCTGGCTTCGGTCTGCCTCTTCAACTTGACCGACAGGGGCGCGCTGGAGCCGCTCGCCATCATCATCGATTGGCGTGGCAGCGCCAAAGAGTCGGTCTTCATCTACAACTCGGAGTTGAACGTGGATGAGCAGAAGGGCGATTGGGCATGGCGATATGGTAGTTTCCCCCTTTCAACACTAGATCCCCCCATGAACAAATCACTAATGATCATCGATTCTAGCCAAAACCTGTGTACAAGCCAGCGACTGGATCCAGCACAACGTGACCGTCCACCTGTGCCGCACCCACCTCGTCGAGGAAGCCGTCATCGTGGCCGCGAACCGGACCCTGCCCCAGGAGCACGACGTCTACCAGCTGCTGTACCCGCACTGGCTCAAGACCCTGTCCCTCAACGCCGCCGCCCGCAGCGTCCTCATCCCCTTCGTGGTGGCGCCCCTCATGGGCCTGCCCGACACCAACGTGTACCAGTTCCTGCGCTGGGAGTACGATAACTACGACTTCCAGGGCAGTTATATCCCCAAGGACCTGGAGACCCGGGGGTTCCCGACCGATAGGCTCAACGATTTGAAGTATCACAATTATGCGTGGGCCCGCTGCATCCACAGCATGTGGTACAAGATCCGCAACTACGTCGAGGAGATGCTGCGGCTGAAATACACGAGCGCGGACCCGGACGCCGAGGTCCGCGCCGACGACTGCGTCCAGGCCTGGTCGCGGGAGATGCGGGCCCCCGTTTCGGAACAAGGCGCCAACCTGCGCTCCTTCCCGGAGCTGACCTCGTTCGGGGCGCTGGTCGATTGCGTCACCATGTGCATCCACATCGCGTCCCCCCAGCACACGTCGGTCAACTACCTGCAGAACTACTACCAGGCCTTCGTCGTCAACAAGCCGCCCTCCTTATACCGGGCGCCACCCACATCGCGGGAGCAGCTGCTCGCCTACACGGAGCGGGACCTCGTCGCCGCTCTACCCATGAACCGCCCCCACGAGTGGTTGTTGGCTTCGCACATCCCGTACCTCCTGTCGTTCAAGCCGGGCGACAAGGAGTCGCTGATCATCTACGCGGCGTCCAAGTACCATGTCTACAAGTGCAAGACGAGCGAGAAGGAGCGGAAGATCAAGGAGGCGGCCGCGCGGTTCTACGAGATGCTGGCCCGGTCGGAGTCGGAGTTCAAGTACTATGGGGAGTCTACCGATGATCAGACGATTACGTACGATGTGCTGAGCCCGAGCTGGAATGCGGTGAGTATCTTGATTTGAGTGGAAGACTTGGTTGATTGAATGCAGAGTGATACAGATTAGTCCAAGTAGATGTATGAACAGGTCTTGTTAGGTTAACAAGTAAAATCGACTTTGGTGAAGAGTCCTGAAACCGCATCCAGTGCTGACAACATAGTCACTGTGATGTAATGCAATAGAAATACACCGAGGCACCCGTGAAGGTGCCGTGTCGTTTCCCAGAATTCCCAAAGCAAGCCAGATCCCCCAAACTCCTTTCGCTTTCAAAATTCCGAACCGTTCCAACGATCAAGTGAAGTTTTTCCAAAAAACAGTGTCGTGCGTGTAAGTGTGTGCCATAGAGTGGTGGCCCCACCGGGGACCAATTCGAACCGTAGTTCCCTCTTTTTTCCTTTTTCTGAGAGCTGTTAAACAAACGACGACATCGCTTTCATGTCTCGATCTCCGACAGCTCGTCGTCCATGAACAGCTTGGGCACCCGCATGTGCAGCAGTCCGTCTTTCACCTCGGTCGTGACATGCCCCTGGTCGACGTCGACGTGAAAATTGAAGGCGCGGGCAAAGGCGCAGTCGCGGCGCTCCTGCATCAGGAAGTGGAACGGGTGTTTCCAGCTCGTGTTGCTCGCGTCGCTGCTACTATTCCCATTGCCGCTGCCGGCGCTGGCGAAGTTGAACATGCTGCTCCTCCTCTTGTTGTTGAAGCTGACGCTGTTGTTGTTACTGTGGCTTTTACCTCCGCCAACGAGACCCCCAAAGCTGCCGCTCCGCTTGAAATGGTTTTGCTGTGGCGACAGGTACTGCGGTCCGTTGCCGGGCTCCGTCCGGTCTTCGGGGTGATACCGGTGGTGATGATGCCACTGCTGCGTGCACTGTCGACAGTTGTCGTCGTGCGACCAGACACGCGTGAGCTTCCCGCCGTCCTCGGCCTCCTCTTCCTCCTCGACCGTCTCGGGAGGGCGCTGGGCGTCGGCTTCCACGAGCAGGACGCGCGAGTCGGTCCAGTTGAGCCGGATGTCGTCGGTCACGACCCCGGGGAGCTCGATGTCGATGAAGTAGGCGTCGTCGCTCTCGCGGATGTCGGTGCAGGGGCTCCTCCGCACTTCTGTGGTGGCGAAAGGGCCGGTGGTAGGGTGGATGATGTCTTGGAAGAGGTGGCCGACCTTTTGGCCCGCCGTGGAGAGGAACGGCATGTTGCTGTTGTGGTTATGGTGATGTGGATGTGGTGGATGGACGTTGGGGGGTTCGGGAAACGTCTCGGGGACGCCGGTGACGGGGTAGTGCGGAGATATTGGTGATGATAACATGAAGAAGACTGACATAATCTGTCTGAAGTAAGGTTTGGAGAAGCAAGTGTTTCAAGAAACAAGGTCTTGGAGAATGTCCGTGTAAGTAGTCGTAAGCATCGAAAGCCAGTCAGTCAGCCAACGGTGGCCAGGCCTCCTCCCCAATATAAAATTTATTGATTGGGGGTGGGAGCAGCAGTCCAGTCATGCCGTATCTGCGTATCTGGGGTCACATTGGGGTATCATGTGAAAACTATGGAATAGGAGGGTCCCTCCCCGCCTTACCCTCCTCGTAACGGGATCGCGATCCGCGGCGAACTATTCGATGGAATGGTCATTTTTACTTGTGCTGTTTTCTCGTTTCCTCCTGTTTAGACAGTTGTGTTATCCCTATGCAGGGTAGGGTCTCCTGATGGTAGGTTGGGGATGGGCCGACCAGGATCCCGGCAGTGGCACGATGCGTTGATGGCACCCCCGCTAAATCCCCCAACAGGGGTAGGCGCCGGGCACCACCGCCGCGGGAGGATACCGGTTTGCGCCGCTGCAGTTCGTTTGACTAAGTATATTTTTACGTTCGAGCGGCGTCATTTTCCCTCCAACTCTTAGCGAGTACATACGTTACATCCATCGTTACTTGTAATTCGATAGCAATTGGCGACTACTGATGTCAAGGTTTAGATCGATCAAGGGTCTGCCAGGCGGTAGTAGCCGCTGCTGCTTGAGCATGCACCGTTTGCCATCATGGCGCAGCTCTCCCAAATCCGTACAGCCCAACTGCCGTATAAAAATTCGACCTGGTTTTCATTAATGGATATCACCCTCATGTGCTAAATAGTACCTAGTCTTATCCCAGCGAACCATTTTCTCGGTAAACCCAACCGAATCCGCCCGAGTCAGTGACTCCAGTGACTCCACAGATTGATCGTGAAAATGGGTCTTGAATCCTGGTGAACGTCCGAATAAGGTTTCCATGGATCTGTGAACTGCGGGTGTGATGTTTTGGCACTGGCGAAGAGATTGAAATACATATCATCGATACATAAGATACGCATACACAGGTAAGCAGATAAATTGAAAATAGAGGCAGGAGGCAGGAGGCAGGAGGCAGGAGCCGTTCTGGGGTTTCAACACGCGGAGAACACTTCCTCTGCAGTGACACTCCAGTCCGCCTCCTGAGGTTCGCCGTACGACTTGTACCAATCGAGCAGCCCGACCACGTCCTCCAACCATTCCTCGCCGACCTGTCCCAGGTTCGCGACGTAGCGCCACGACCAGCCGCGTCGCTCCTCCTCCTCGTCCTCCCCGGCCCTGGTGGTGTCGTCGGGGGCCCGCCCCTCCCCACCCGGTTCATCGTCGTTCAGGCCGCCGACTGTCTGGACCGCGGGAACCATGGCGGAGAGGGCGCGGTGGTTGAGGCGGCCGATGGGGTCTCGGTACGAGGCGAGAGCGGCGAGGATGTCGGACTCCTCGGGGGAGACATCGTGGTGGTGGTTTCACATGGGGCGCTTTGGATGTATGTGTCTATGATATAGTATGTATGTACGCAGACTTTCTTGAAAACAAGATTACGGTGGATTGAAACAATAATCACTCTATCAGTAGTTTACGGTCGCTTATAGTGGGAGGAGGAGAGGGCATGTCAGTCAGGCGACATGGAGATACAGTTGGGGATTCTAGGCAGATGTCACATAATGAATGCATGTTTGTGGCACAGGTCTCACAGGAGTCTGCTGCGATGACCGTCAAGATTGCTATACGAGCAACTAGGGAAACAATGCACAACGAATAAATCCAGCAATTGCTGAACCCCGGATTAATAAATATTTTTAACATCTTTTTGATCTCCCTTTATGGTTGGTTTCCCAGTCGAACCAAGTGTCTACAAGGTTGTTCTCTCTGTAGACCAACCGACGCGCGCGCCGAGTCCGTGACCGACTCCACCAATTGATCGTGAAATGGGTCCTTGAAATCCTGCTGGAAATCCTGCTGGACGTCCGAGTAAGGTTTTCCCGAGGGCGAGAAAAGCATGGTACGATTAGACGGCAGGCAAGTGGAGAAGAATTGGACGGATACATTAAGTAAGTTCGGAAAAGACGTTTGCTTGGTCGATATGGCCGGCGTCTGGACGGCGGATGTCTCGGGTGCGTACCGCCGTCATGCGACTAGAGTCAACGGCGGCAATGCGAAGTCCGACTCGTGGATCTCGGGACGAACTCGAAGTGGGGCATAACACTGCGTTCTCAATACTGGCACGAGTACGAGTCACGTCTGCGACCAGTCGTCTGATAGGGGAAACAATCCTGTCGCTTTTCCAGTGTTACCGAGCGCTCAAAGAGAAATGTGAAAGTACGCCCGCTCCACGAGCGTCCGTCAATAGTGGAAGGTTTTATTTACTTTTGAATCATTATCTACATCATTATTTGTTGGAGGGAAGTGCCAGCCAGCCACCACCACCACCGTTTCATCATACCGTCATCAATTAATTAAAGTCTGGCGGGTATTTCTGCTCGACACACTGCGGATAGGTCCAGTATATCAAGCCCGTTATTAGGTAGTTGAGCATGCGCCGCCGCAGGGGGATCTCGGGCATGTAGTGTTTGGTCATATTATACTCGAACATTAGGAGGATGTTGCCGATGCAGTTGAGCAGTCGGAAGAGCCTAGGTTGTAGGAAGTCAGCATGCATCATTCACGTGCACTAAGCAAAGCCTAAGCGGCGGATCAATGAATGAGAACCTACATGTTCACCGTAAAGAACACCAGTGCCGCAATGGTAGCAGCGCGGATCGGGCTGGCAAGATGCACCTCCAGGTTCTTCCCGACCATGTAAAGGGGTGGTATCCATAGTCCGAGAATGATAAGCTCGACCAGGGCGACCCAGTGATACGTCCTCACGTAGTTGCCCCTGAGCACGAGGAACGCCATGCACACCCAGAGCAATACGAAGTTGATCTGCGACATAGTCCATTTCATTAGCATGAAACCCCCAAATCGAGTCCTGTGAGAGTAAAGTAAAGATGCGACATACCACCGACGGCACGAAGACCACCAAGTCCTGCCGGAAATACGCCAGGCTCAGCGCCCCCGCCACCACGCCGACGGAGAACTGCGCGAAGCCGAACATGAGAAAGCACCAAAGCACGCGGTAGTAGCGGTCGTAGCAGTCGCCGTGAAACTGCTCGCTGGCCCAGCTGTGAGTACCGCCGACGACGGGCCAGCCGCACCAGCGGCAAATCCAGGCGCGCCCCGCATTGGCCAGAACAACAGCATCGCCCACGTGCAGGTCGTGGTTCTGCACGCTGCAGCGGAAACATTTCGACGTCAGCGGCTGCGACCCCGGCTGCAGGATTAGGGCGGGCGTCGTCTCTTTGGCCTCCTCGTCGGGCATGTAGTGACACACCTGGCAGACCCCCGCGAACTGGCTGGCGAGGGCCTGAGGCCCCCGAAGAGCTCGCGCACGAAGTCGGGCGTGAGCAGGTCGTGGTAGAAGCGGCAGGTGCGGCGCAGGCGCTCGACGTCGCCGAAGCGCATCTGGTCGATGATGAGGTAGTGCAGCTCGAGCGGCAGGGCCATCAGACGGGAAGGCGCGTTGGGGTCGGCGGCCGCGGAACCGTTGGCGGCTACCCACTTCTCGCGCATGCGGTCGGCGAGGCCCTCGAGCGGCATGATGGCGCTGTGGATCAGGGGGCGACCGGGGCGGCAGCAGGTTGCCTTCATCGTCGTAGATGGGCGAGGGCGGGCGATGGAAGCCCTCGACGCCCCGACGCACCAGGAATTCCAAACCACTGGTCGGCGTGATGGAGTTGAGCGAGTTGCGCCGCCGCCTCTCGGCGCGCAGAGACTCCCGCACCTCGAGCCGCAACGAGTCCCGCTTGTCGCCGGGGCGCGACTTCCATGACGACCGGCGCTCGCTCTTGAGCGACGTCGGCCGGGAGACCCGGAAGGAAAAGGCATCGTCGTCCATCGCTAATTTCCTAGGTTAGGGGTGGACGAGTTGATCGAGGTGGGAAAATGGATCCACGTTGCTCGACACGACGACAATGCAATCGCGAATTGGGTGGAAATGCGATTCCGACTTAATGCGATTTGTTGTTTGGATGGTTAGGTGGAAAGGTGGTTGTCCGTTACCTAGATGAACCCATTGGTCACGGCAGCTGTGGGACTTTGCGGAGGTTTCGATGCGGGCAGAAATTTAAATTAATGGCACTTGCTGGGTTACCATCGCAATTGATCCCATGCAACACCACATGCACCATCTCTTTCGTCCGAGTCTGTGTTGGTGTGGGTGGTTCTTTTTTTTTCTTTGCTACCCTCTCCCCCTGGCGGGCGCACCCCGTGAAACTCCAGGTGTAAGAGGCCCAGGGGTGGAGCAGTTGAAACGGGATCGGCGGACGTTAGAGACGCAATCGGAATTAGAAAAGATTAGCTTGGTAATTGTTTCGACGACAGCCTTGTTTCTTATTTGCCAGAATCTCGTTGCTCGTCGTCTCGTTGTTAAATGTTTGGAACGTTACCAATTGCCTCAAGACGACGACATGGTGAAATGAGATGTTTATCCTTTGCCACTTGGTCCTAGTGCCAAGCAAGGCGCTCACATGGTCGCTGTCAGTTGACGACTGGTGCCACGTTTCAGATTATTGACCCCGCCATCGCTTCGGGTCTTCGACATGGTCAATCCATCAATCCATCCCCAACTGCGCCTACGAGATGCGAATCGCTGGGAAATTCCTCGTTTCAATTGGCTCCAACGGCAGGTGAGAGGCGAGACGCTCATCGACAGACCATTTTCTTGTGAACAAACTTGAAAAAGTAACCATGGAGAAACGCCCAAAACGTGTTGCCATCTGAACGTCGGTCAAGTCGGCTGCTTAGTCATTCAACATCTAGACCGACTCCAGCACAGCTAGCTAAGTAGCTCAGCTCTCGCCCTATCTTTACCCGACCCCCTGCATCATGCACGTGCTTGCTTGGCCTTGCCGATAATTCGGTGGCTGGGCCGGATGTTCAGGTTTTAGTTGTTCTAGACAGTCTACAATCCTTCTGGATACTACCCAGACCCGTCTTCGCTGGATACTTCGCAGGCAAGGCGAGCACTAGTACTCCGTACAGCGGCCCGAATGGAGCTACAGCTCTTTTTAGCTCGGTAGCCCATGGCCCGGGCCTTTTACTACAGGGCCAATTCTGGCCGGACTTTGCAGTCGGTCTGCACCGTCGGGTTCGGGGACTCCCATCAGGGTCCTCCATATGGTCTGCTATAGAAACTCTCACCGAGATGTGGTATGCGAGGACCGTCAAGGTATGTATATATTGGCCTTGCCAAGTTTCCAGGCGTCTGGTTGAGTTTGACGCTTAAGCGAGACCTATATGTTGCGGCGCATTTCTAGAACCAGCCTGTCTGTCCGCCTGGTCCCGGTAGTCGTTTTTGGATCGCCGGGTCCATTGGCGCTCCCCGTGGAGGAGAGATACCCTCGATATACCCTCACGTGTGGAAAAGGGTCGATATTCTGTAGGGAAAACATTTTCATGGGGTACTATACAGGCCCATCTGGGTTTGGAGTGGCTTGTCGCCATTGAAGTCATAGCTCATGGCCGTGGAATGGCGTCCTGGTCCTGGGCCTTGTAGAGGACATGGCCGACAGGTAGCGAGGGGCGGCAATGATGAAGGTGCCTCTCGCTGCTCGGAGGCAATACATAAGGAGCACACAGCTCGATCAATGCCAATTTACATCATCCGCTCGACCCATTCGCTCTTCATTCGCTCTTCCAGTATCATCATCCTGAATCAGAACATATAGACCTCAATACCTGGAGTGAGCAGTCACGATGAAGTTTCCAGCAGCGCTCCTCATCCTAGCAGGGTCCGTCATGGCCGCAGACCAGGACCCTCGCCTGGATGCCAACGGGAACCCTTTCCCCGCGGTCTGGGTTCAGGTGGCCGAGACGTCGTACTACTGTTACGCTGATAACTGCGCCCGGGCCGTGACGGGCACTCGAACTGCGGCAGACATGCCGCCTCAGGCTAGTCGTATGGCCGACTGCTCCAGCTACATGCACACCACGGTGACTCCCGCTCCGGTGTAAGTTGCACATCGAAACCAGCTGGCTACTTCTGATGTCTTGCCGGAGACGTGCATACTTGCTTGGGTATTGGAAGTGCCATGTGCTGATACCGAAGACGACGTAGGACTACAACCACGACCACCACAACAACCACGACCACGACGACCACGACGACTGCGACAGCGACTACTCAGACAACTGCGTTTGCCACTGCGATTGTTACTGCGACTACGACTACTACGGTCGCGGCGCAGGGTAAACGCAAGCGAGACGCCATGGCCACGGCCGTCGCCGTACATGGTGAGGAGCAGGTCAAGCAAGCCCGAGCTGCCGCGCCCACTATCCCGACCTACGCGAGCTTCTGTACCGAGCAGTTCCCCGGAGCCACGCCCCACTACTCCTCGGCCTGTAACTGTAAGACTTACTGCTGCCCTCCTTGACTTCTCGAGTTGCTAAACCATCACGCAGGCTGGTCCATCACGGCTTCCACCACCACGCTCCCTCCACAGACCGTCGCGGCGACGGCGACGGCGACGGCCACCAAGACGGTCACGGTGATCGTCGCGCAGACGGTCACGCAGACGGCCACGTCCACGACGACGACGACGACGACGACCAAGGCCACGGCGACGACCACGGTCGCACCGCTCGTCTCCACTTGCGCCCGCCCGCAGGACTGCGACACGACGGGCGTCTACGGCACCAGTTGCGGAAGCCAGACTTGCTTCTGTCTCAAGGACGCCGAGGGCAGGCCCACCTGCTACGGGACCGACACCTCAACGTGCACCGATTTCCAGCGGTGCGCCGCCAGCTCGGACTGCGCGCAGGGGCTCACGTGCGCGGTCGGCTCCTGCTGCCACTACGGCATCTGCGCGCGGCCCACCGCGGGCGCGTCGTGCCCCAACCCGTCCTTCGCCCGCGCCATCTTCGCCCGGAAACAGAACGCCCGCGACGAGGTGGCGCGCTCTGCTGCCGCGGCCGCTCTTTATGATAATGACGGCGACGAGGACGAGGAAGAAGAAGAAGAAGAAGCAGAGGGCGACGGGTTCGACAATGGCGACGAGGACGAGGACGAGGACGAGGAAGAGGAGGAGGAGGATGCCGCTGCCAATCTCGTCAAGGCCAAGGCCGCCGCCGCCGTCGAGCCTACTGATACTCCCCCTATCGTCACGTCTGTCATCATGTGTATTGATGGCCCCTGCGGGACCACCACCATCACCGGCAGCACCCCGACCGCCGAGGCCACGCCGCCGCCGACCGAGGCGTTCGGAAGAAGAAGAAGAGGCGAAGCGTTCGAAGCCGTCCCGGTTTCCACCTACACGTCGGTCATCATGTGTATCGATGGCCCATGCGGCACCACCGTCGTCACCGTCCAGCCTCAGACGACCATCGCATAAATTTAAAAACAAATCATGCACGTTCGAAAAGCTTAGGTGGTGGGACTTGGACCTGCCGACTCTCGGTCGTCCGTGTTACTCTTTTTGGGCATCATCATCACTTGGTAATATCCAAAGTGAAGATACCTTACATAGAGGCAGTCTTCAGAATAATATGTGCATTCAGTCCTCCTGAGGCATCGGCAGAATAGTGGATAGATGTTGAAATAGGAAGCAAATTGAAGATTAAACACTAAGTAGGTAGGTACTTACCCGAAAATAATATCTTCCAATTAGACCGAGGGACACTGGAGAAGTTGTAGAAACCAACGTGACGGATGAGACCCATGTTCGAAAGTAGCGCGGTAGAAAGAAGCAGAACATAAGTACCTTGAAAGCTTGTAAACTGCGTACATCTTACCTATTTGCGACCCCAATGGGCGGCAAACCCTGCTTGGTGGTTTTGCTTCCAGCTGCTCACGCGTTCTGGCAGTGCACTGAGTTTCCAGTCGACCCTACACCATGATCCAGGCGTTTTTCTGCTTGGATGGCCGCCAGGATTGGCAGGGTTCAGTCCTTGGTCATCAAAATAAGTTTTGGTTAGACGGCTGCTACCAGATCTGCGGCGAGTATAAGGAACAGATAGGTTCAAAGCCAATACACGCGATATTCTGTAAACATCTGCAGGAGAGGCAGCAAGCGTCTAATTCTTTGAAGTGCGTACCTCTTCAATGTCACATGACCGGCTTGCACCAGACCATCCTCGACTGTAGACGTCCGTATCCGCATTCAGAAAGAAGCACAGAGGCACAAAGAACACAATTAATTGAAAGGGCGAAGTACGGCGCTCAACCAGATGGCTACTGAATGTCGTAAATTGGTCATGGTGTTGTATTCTCCACCGGCTTCTCCTATACATGAAGTTTTTATAAAACATTTTCGCCAGGGAAAGCAAGGGAAATCTACGAGCCACCCGGTCCACCAAGCAGGGCGAATCTGCGGACGATACTGGGTCCATATTCTTGGTACTGTCGTGTGAAAAGTCAGCGGCTGAACACATGGAAACATAGATGGGGCAACTAACCTCGGCCTTCGTGTGGCAGTACGAGCGGAACTCGGGCGTCTGGCCCAGCAAGCTGCCTCCGAACCAGGGACCGTGTCGTTGACGCTTGTGTGTAATGACCTGCACTTCCAACCCGCCACTCCGCGCGCCGCCGCTGCGGACCTCGCTGGCCCGGATGCGGGCGTCGACCAGGTGCTTGATGTCGCGTTGTAAGCGGCGACCAAAGTCCTTGTAGAGCGTGCTGCCGCCCGACAGCACAATGTTCTTGTAGAGACCCCGACGCACGTCGATGGGGCTCTGCTGGATGACGTTGTCCACGACCACGGGCAGCGGGGTCAGGAAGTCGGACGAGTAGATCTCGGGGTTGAAGAAGATCTCGGGCGCCAAGAATCGCTCGTAACCAACATCGACCTGCACCTCGCGGCCGCCGGGCTGCCGGACGAGGTGCTTGGCGAACTTGGTCGGGTCGCGGTCGTACCGCGAGAACTCCTTGACGATGTCGGGGCACACGTAGCAGTGCTCCTCCTTGATCTCCTGGGCCGTCTTCAGGGAGCTGTCGGCCTCGCCACGGTCGCGGAGCAGGGACTGGACGAAGTAGGTGATGTCTCGACCGGCGATGGGGATCGACTTTATCGAGGAACCGATCACATAACCCTCGGCGACGGGGATGACGTGGGTAACACCATCACCAGAGTCGATGACGGTACCGGTGAGGGAGCGATCCGACACCTTTGCTGACGTCCACGAAGCGGCAAGAGCCAGGACGGCCTGGACGGCAATGTAGAGACCGGCGCAGTTGAAAGATTCGAAGAAGATCTCGGCCGTGTTTTCTCGGTTCTCGGGAGGGTTCAGAGGCTGTGGGGCGGATTTGTCAGTACCTCAGGGGCGGATTGCTCGATTGAGCATCTGGGGATGGGATTGCCCCAGGAGGTCAAAGGGAGCTCAACTTACGGGCTCCGTTAGTAGGAAGTAGTGATCTTCGGGCTCGACTCGAAGATACTTGAAAATGGAGTTTGACCAGAAGCGCTCCATGTGATCCTGTACCACCATCAGTTGTCTGTTCCAGCCCGTTCGTTTCACAAGGAGCCCATACCCAGTTTTCTATTTGACCGTGACGGATGGGGTAGTGCAGTCCGTATCCTGGGCGCAATCAGGTTCAGCAAGCGTTCTCGTCTTCGTTTCCAATGAGTATTGGCTCAAGGCTCTTCTTACCTGGTCCTCCTGATGCCGCGATGGCCTCATCGCCAATGAAGAAGTCGAGATCCTCGGTTCCTCGCTTGCCCGACAGATGGCCAGCAGGGCCGGCGCCTCCTGTCAAGAAACTCGGCTTGTTTCCGACGGCGGGCCGGCCAGATCCTGTACCGCCAGCACCACCTCCAGCACCTTTTGTTGCGATGGCGGTCGGGAAGACGAAGGAGGGAGAGTCGTTACCGGCGAAACCTAGAGACGCCCAGGGCGCAAGGTAAGCAAAGGGTATGTGCGCGTGGGGGTTATCGTATCGGGGGAAATCGTACCAAGCTTCGAAAAGCCCGTACCGCTATGGTTCGAAAGTCAAGTTAGCAAACATCACAAGATTCCAGCTTGGCCGCTGTCGGCATTGCGGGGTTGGGAGGTGAAGGGCGGAACGTACTTGTCCATGACAACGGCCGGCGTTTGGTTCGCCATCTTGAAGGAGAATGCAGCGCCCGCTGATTGAATGGCAATTGAAGTGTATGTGGGTGTTGAGCGCGGCGTGCTGGTTCGATCGTTGGGAGGAAGTTGGGAAGCTGGCGTCGTGGTGCTCTCCCAACACTGGGAATAATTACGTTGCCTATCACCAGAGTTGCAGGGAGTAGCACCAGCTCGCCGTTCGGGCTGTGATGTAGGGGGTTGTGGCGGTGTCGCGGGCTAGGCAGAGAGGCAAGGCCGCTGTAATTGCGTGGCTGGTGATCTGGTGGGGTTAATCACTCGGGCCAATGCAATGCAATGATCCCAGCTCTTTGAACGGCAGCCAGCTCGAGCTCAGTCTGTCAGTGCAGCAGCAGCTCTGGCTGCCCCACTAAGTTTACCGAGCTTAGCTAAGTCAATTGCCGCGCATCACCAATGACTGATTGGGATATATCCAATGCAAGCAGGCAACAGCAGCTCGGCTTCATTTTTGCAACATGATCATAAATCATCACTTGTAAGTTCACGTGTGTAAACAACTGGGAAAATGTGAAATCAGAAACTGTTATAAAGAATATTTGCAAGTAGTAACACATTTTGTCATCAGATTGTGAGACAATGTTGCCCATGATGGCATCGAGAGTCTTCCAGTAGAAACACCCAAGTGAGGAAGGTACCACCTTAGTGGTATATTCAACACGCCCACTTCACGAAAATAAAACCAAAGACCACAAGGAAGGAGGGAATTCACACTCAACCGAACCTGATTTGATGTTTAGATTGTTCAGCCGAGGCTGAGCAGCGAGGTCATCCCATTCTGCACTGAACCTGAACAATCTCAACTTCTGTTCTTCCTTCACCATCAACTCCATTCCGGAGTTGGCCCATCTTGTTCAATATATCCATTGGGCACACTCCACCCCAGCATTTCTAGTCATCACGGTATCTACACAGCATCATTCATAGAGACATCTTCTCTTTCAGTGGATGGCACGCACTGTCATCTACCCCGTATCCAGCTCACCTCTCTTCTCCGTTGAGTGAATCGGCGCCGGTACCCATCCTCGCTGCAGATCGGGTCTTCTATCTACGACGAAAGGGGCGAGTTGAACCAGCTCCCAATCCAACACTGCACCGCTGGGTTGGGTCTCGTCAATGACCTCTCAACCACCTTTCTTGATCTATTGCCACCTGCAGCCCCGGTATCATCGTCAACTCCGTTCTCAGCTCTCCACCAAGTCCTGAACAAGACCAATCGAGTTCTCCTACAGGAAGGACATCAATTGCTTCAGTGGAAATACTTGTCCGAGTCCTGGAACTTCCCCGCTGCCTTTTTCGCAACCTCGTCGTCGCTGTCTCAGGTTACGACCCACTACGTCGGTCTGCCCACACAGTTCCAAACTTGACTTCTACACCAGCATCGCATTAGGTACCGCAAGACGCAATACTTCAGGCCAAGCAGATGCGAGGGATATTAGTGAGACCAAAACCACAACACAGCTCTTGGGTTGCCCCATATCTTGACCATTCAGATCAGTTTCTTGCCTGATTTCATCGCCTTTGCAAACCACAAACCCATCACTGGCAATCATCTCCATGTCTGGCCAAGACAGCAAGCAACACCTTCCTCAGGAAGGTGGCCAAATGAACAACAAGCCCTACCACTTGGGCAAGAGGAAGCTCGGGCAAGACAAGCCTGAAATTTCCCAGCCAGCTCCTTCACAACGGGTTAGTGGACCTTCCATCATGAGCTATGACGGAGATTTTGACATGGATCCTAACGATGAATTCAAGACCGGGATCTTCGCAGAAGGTACTGAAGCGCCTGCATGGCACAATGCCGAACCCGTCTCAGACCCAGCATTGACAGCATGGCTGGACGGCGGAGCAGATCGCAAGGGCAGGCGTTGGAAGCCGCCTGTTGCCGCTATTTTTATTCACGCTGGAGCCGGCTACCACAGCACTGCCAATGAGCGCATCCATCTACAAGCTTGTAGCGAGTGAGTGACGATTACCACCCCGAAGTGACAAATCAAGCTTATACTGACAAATCCAGTGCTGCGCGCACCGGCATGACCGTTCTCAAGAGTGGCCACTCAGCTGTCGATGCGGTTGAGGCAGCCATTAGAGTCCTCGAGGACAAGGAGATCACCAACGCGGGCTATGGCAGCAATCTGTCCATAGACGGCACGGTAGAGTGCGATGCCACTGTTGTTGACCACTACGGTCGAAGCGGTGCCTGTGGTGCCGTCCCCAGTAAGAACGAACTTGGCCTTCTTTTCTTTTCGCTGTACCAGACTGACCATCTTCTTTTTGTTAGATATCAAGAACCCAATCAGCCTGGCCAAGATGATCCTTGACAGCAGCAACGAGCCCCTCTCCCTGCGACGAGTTCCTCCCAATCTTCTGGTTGGCAACGGTGCCAAAGACTTTGCCTGGGAGAAGAAGATGCCTGTTGTCCCCAACGAGCTTCTCATTTCGCGCAATGCTCTGGATCGCTACAATCGCTGGAGAGAGGACCTTGAACGGGCCAAGCTGGGCGACAAGACGCCCGAGCAGACCAACATGCGCGCCAACAAGAAAGATCAGCGCGATCATACCAACGCCATCTTGACAGGAATGTGGAACGAGGGTCAGCCAGACTCTCCGGGCCAGCCTAGCACGCCGTCGGAGAATGGAGGCGCGCCCTCTCCGCGAAATGCCTCGAACCCCCAGTCCCCTCTACCCAGTCCTACTCGACACTTGCCCCAGGAACGCGGTGTCTTGAACCTGCCACAGCTTGGCTCCACACCGTCGCCGAGACCCCTGATGCCCAGCCCGCCCGCCGTGGATGTGTCAACCAACAAGCGACCGCGGTTCATTACCCATCATAGCAATACGTCACAAGACTCCGACGGCCAGGAGGACGACAGGATGGGCGTCGACGAGGGTCCACGCTCTCCATTGCGAGAGCTGGCGTTTTCCATCTCTGAAAGTGCAAGATTGGCGAACCAAGAGCAAGTCGCCGAGCCTTCCAACAATGTCGGCGCTGGACTCGAAGACGACAACATTACTGACACGGTCGGAGCCATAGCCATTGACCAAAACGGGCTCATGGCTGCTGCCTCTTCTTCTGGCGGCATTGGTATGAAGTTCCGTGGTCGCGTAGGTCCAGCCGCCTTGGTTGGTATTGGCACTGCTATTGTTCCCGTCAGCGAGGACGACCCCGACGGCATCACGGTAGGCTCTGTTACCAGCGGCACTGGCGAGCATATGGCCACGACCATGGCAGCCCAAAAGTGTGCCGAGCGACTTTACCACGGAACCAGACGAGGACCAGGAGGGGTCGATGTTCCGGAAGACGACGAAAGCGCCATCCTTCAGGGGTTTGTTATTAATGACTTCCAACAGCACCCCGGCGTCAAATATTCGACCAGTGCTGGTGCCATCGGTGTCATGTCGGTCAAGAAAGCCCCCAAGGGCTACTACCTGTACTTTGCGCACAACACCGACAGCTTTGCGCTGGCGAGTATGAGCAGTCGCGATCGTGAGCCGTACTGTGTCATGAGCCGACTTCCCGAGGGGAGCTCTAGGGTCGCTCAAGGTGGAAGGAAGATTTCGGTGGATTGACAGATTCTTCCTCGAGGAAGAAAACTGTTCCGTTCCGCATTCCCTCGGCGTTGAACTTGATACCCTAGACTTTGTTACTACCGTCCTTATTGTCCATTTACCTATTTCATGCTGGATGGGTTTACATGACCCGAGCATTTTCCTCTACCCGCGAGGTTTTCCTCAGGGCCTGCCAGACGATGATGATGGACCCTTTTCGCGTATTTCCAGACTGAACCTGAAGGGCGGAGAGCAACGACCTGCAGTGGTCCACGCATCGAGACCTCACTAGATAGACCCGTATACCAGTATTCGTAGCATAAATTCTGTTTCTTAATCTCTCTATTCTCTTGTCCGAGTGCAGTGCTAATTAGCAACGATGAAAATGCCATGCTGAAACCCAGGAATGCTTTCTCGTCGCCTCCCAAAACGCCGGAACCTGATAAAAAGCCCAATCCTTATCTAATTATATTTGAATCCTACATCGCAATCGACTCAATACCCAATACACTTTTGCTGCCCCTTTACGGAAGCCACCGAGGTGCAAGAATTTCAAGGCACCGGGGTGCCGGTCGCACTGCCCGTTTCCTCGCGACCGCTAACGCCATTGACCTTCTTCTTCTTTTTCTTCTTGCGGGGCAAGACGGCGGGCTTGTTGCCGTAATTGCCGAGGGCAAGTTTGGTGCCGCAGGTGAGACAGCCGGCGTCGCCGGGCGGGACCTCGCAGAAGATGGAGAGGCAGACGCTGCAGACGAAGCCCGTGTCGACGACGTCGCGGTGGCAGAAGCAAGCGGCGCGGAAGTCGACGCGGTCCTGGGTGGCTTGGAGCAGGTGGGCGCGGGCCTCGGCGTCGGGGAGGAAACCGAGCATGAGGTAGGTGAGCAGACCCCGGGGGTTGAGGGAGGCGGCGACGTAGCTGCCGCCCGTGATGAAGGCGGCTTGTTGGAGGAAGGTGGGGGATGCGTGCGGGGAGAGGGAGAGGGTGTCGATGGGGATGCGGGCGTGGCTGGCGGCGAAGACGGCGTTCATGGTGGCGATGTACTGCGCGGGTTCCGAGTCCGAGACGGACAGTACCAGGATCCGGGCGTGTAGGGCCGGGGCTTGTTGAGAGCCAGCTACGGCGGCGGCGGCGCCGTTGCCGGCGTTGTTCTTGTTGCCGAGGTTGGCGTTGGGGTCGGACGAGGAGGGTTTCGCGGGCGCGAAGGAAAGGGCCGTCTTGTTGATGTAGGACAGGGCCGTCGTCAGGGCGCCGGCGACCAGGGTCGTGTAGGGGATGTCGCTCACGTCGGTCTCGGCGATGAGGCTCTGAAGGGACGACAGGATCGAGGACTCGATGGCGGCGAATTGGGGGTACTTGTTGGCCGAGGTTCCCAAGGGGGCAGCTTTGTGGCTTCCGTTCCCGTTCACGCCCGTCATTTCGACGTCGCCATCTCCGCCGCCGTTCGCTTTCTTGAACTTGGAGAGAGGGTTCTTGGAGGAGTTGCGGCTACTGCCGTTGGTGGTCGGGGGCTTCGGGTAGAGCCAGACGGCGCGGTGGCTGTGGGCAGCAAGGATGGCGACCTGGTTGTCGTTGCCAAAGGCCAGGTGGGCGTTGACGAAGACGAGGATGTTGGCGAGGGCGGCCGAGATGGAGAGGGTCGAGCCGAGGGCCTGCCAGGCGCGCGGGTTGGTGTCGATGATGATAGTCAGCAGCGAGGGCGTCTGGCCCGTGACCGTCACCTCGTAGTGGTCCGAGGCGTCGATGCGGTTCATCTTGGACTGGGTGTAGGGGCTGAGGTCGTGGATAGTTCAAAGACTCAATGACGCATCAAGAACCTGAGATCGTCGCGCATCAGGCCCAGACAGGACATAATAGCCTGGGGGTTGTTGCCGTCGTTGTGCGATTCGATCAAGGTCAGTCGCTCGTTCGTTCAATGTCGTGTCGCTTACACTTCCTCCACTGTACAACCTCTGAATAGCATGTGGTTGCCTGACGTCGTTCACCAAAAGCTCATCCTAGGACGGATGGAATTGGTGGTCTTGCCTTAGCGGCAGGCGGAACAAGGGATGGACAGACGTCTGAAGCTTCGATAATTTAGTGGACCGCTAATTGTTTTAGCGGCTTGGCTCCATCAGAAATAGCACACAGCAACATCGGCAGTGCCGCAGTTGGCCGGACCTCTCCAAGCTGGCATTCCAATTCCGCGCCTGACATTGCCAAGAGCCCCCAAATGAAGTCACAGCTGGATCCGTGTCGCAAAAGAAAACAACGTCTGGCTGGACAGAACCGCCAAACCGTTGCACCAAGCCCCTTGCGCATCCGACATGCAAATCACAGGCGAATCGGGGCTCAACAATACACAGATTGGACGCAGATTGGACTGCAAATGCGGGAGCGTAGGTTTGAAACAGCAGGACTTGTCACAACTCAGAAGGCCATGATTCTCTTGGCATATGGCATCGATTCATTGGGGAATTCCTCTTTTCTCTCGTTGCTTGACTTCATGTTTGCATGCAGCTACTAGATACGGACACTTTATTTGAGCTTGTAGTTGATGCTGGGATTCAATTGAGGGTGCCCCTCCGTCAAGTTTTAGGTAGAGGCGGGGCAGGATGCAGCAAAGCCAATTGGCCTCGAAAGATAGACGACTGGAGCTTGAGAGCTTTCCCCGCGATGCAAAGTCCATGTACTCCAACACACCTGACCAGATATCGGGACTCGCACCGACGAAGCCAGACTAAAAACATTTCATCGTAAGGCTGAACGTTTACCTCCTCTCGTGCATCGGTGACACAGGCACAGACGACGAAGCAGCCGACTTACTTGCACGGGTGGTACAGGCCCGGTCCAGACCGTTTTAAACTTTTTGCTTGCTCTTGTTGATCTCTTTTGATGCCACATCCCCTTACGGCATTGTAATCACCCCGCCAAACAACCAGCGTACGTTCATCGCCATCCCATGCAATCCCCCTCCGTCATGCTCGTGGCAGCTTATTAGAGCAGCCCCCCGTGCTATCCGAAAAGGCTGCACGACGCGTGGTGAGCATTGCATTGCCTTGTGCCGCCCCAGATTCGCCAATGGCGCCAGCAAAAGGGCCATGTGAACAAGTCATCCCGCGCCCTCTCTCGCTGTACCCTACCATGGAATGGTTATATGCACTCGCTTTATTGCCTCTTCCATGCTGACTCCTAACTCCAGCAGGCAAACTACGGCCAAGCCCCCCTGCGAAAGACAAATAAAATAAGAAACCCGCTCACACACGGCTGGCTTGCCCTGCAGGTGAATGAAGCCAATCCCCTTCTGACTTTCCTCTGCTCCCCCTTGTCGCACACCCAGCCAGCCAAGCGGCAAAAGCCCAAAGCGTCCCGGATATCTTGGCGCTGCTTCTTATTAGACCAACCCAACTGCCTCTCGTCAAGCCTCGACAGTCTGTTTCCTCCCATCTCCGCCTCTTCCTCTCCTACCCCGTCTGAGCCAAACTCACTCTAGAATTTGACCCTTCTTCTGTGCGAGACTGTCTTACAGACAACCGGATAATTGTCAAATATCTCTTCAACTGACGGATACAGTCAATCTCAAGCCACGATCGCCACCACTACTACTTATTATTCTTCATTTTTCATTTTTACATCAACTACAACATACCGTCCGCGGTCCTCAATCTCATCCAGCCATTCGTGCATACTTGACTTAATCTGCTACTGAGAGGCACCGCCCTGTCCATCCACCATGGAAGAGGCACAAATCGCCATCACCTCCAACAAGGAGGAAATGGCCAAGCTGAGCAACTTGGACCAGGCTCAGCTCCTTCTGGCCCGCCTTATGCAAGGTGGGCAAGAAGACGTCGACACCTGCGAAGCTCTGGACCTCCTCGCCAAGCTTCTCAATAATGACTTGCAGGCTTGCCAAAAGGACAAAACTCACCAGTCCATATGCAAAGTCTTCGACGACGACTGCAACGACAGCGTCTTCAGCTATCTCGACATGAGGCAGGCCGAGCAAGTCCGCGGCCATGCCATCTTGACCGTCTCTGCGTATTTGAAGTCGGCCGGAGATGACGGCTCCAAGGCCCTGTCTCACTTCTTCTTCGGCCGCATGAAGCGCGGCACGTACGACGACTACATTGTTGCCTTTTGTGTGGCTGCCGCCGTGTTTCCCATCGCACCGGACATCACTGCCGATATGTTCCTTAGTGAGGGCTTCTTGGCAAGCCTGGGACCCTTGATGCGACGCAAGTGGAAGAGCCGGAAGGTTGAGACGGCATGTCTGGAGATGCTGAACGCCGCGTCCATGAATGCCAACTGTCGGGATGCGATTATCAAGTACTGCACTGAGTGGCTGGAGGAAGTGGTGGACCAGGACCCGAGCGAGATGTCGTCGGCCGTCCACTCGGTCGACACCGAAATCGAGGGCACCCACGGATCCATTGCGATGCGGCGCCATTCGGAGGCGGTCCAGAACCTGGCGGCGGTTATCCTGGCCAAACTGAGGGTAGGCACTCTGAAGCTCCCGCTCGCTTCGCCCCCGGCGTTCGAACATCTATACTGGAAGTGAAGCGGGGATGTGATTGTGTAGGAATGGGCTGGCTGACCTGAGAATTCAAGGCGGTACCTTCGTCAGCAAAGCCTGAGGGGGAGGGGGTGGATGGCTCGAGGGTCTCGCTGGCAACCACCAGCATCGAGGACCTCGCCAACAAATTCACGACAATGATACTAACTAATGTAGACCACGGAAAAAACCACGCCGTAGAAGGACTGGCGTATGCCACCATTCAACCAACGGTGAAAGAGGAGGTTACCCAGAACACGCCGCTGCTGAAGGACCTGGTGAAGATTCTGGCCGAGGCGCCGGCCAAGTCGACGACGACTTACGGAGCGCTCAGCATATTCCAGAATCTTACCCGATATCAGCCTGCGCATACAGAAGAGGAGAAGAAAATGAACCAGCTGAAGGCGTATGCTAACGCTGGAGGAAAACTGGCGCAACCCAACCCGCTGAATGACGATGAGCATACGGCCGCCAGGTGTAAAGCCGTGTTCGATGTCGGTCTGGTGCCGGTTCTTGTCACCCACAGCAGGAACGGATCGCTCGCCTCTTTGGCCATCATCATCAATATCATCTACGCACTATCTGTTTCCGCCGGCATTCGAGCTCAGCTGGCCCAACAGGGTGCCGTCGTTCTTTTGATCGCGGCGTGGTCTGCCTTGCACACAACGGAGCATGGAGCCAAGCGGATAGCTGCCCAGGCCTTGGCCAGGATCCTCATCAGCACCAACCCTTCGCTGGTATTTGGTGGCAATCGATCCAGGCCAATGAGCTCGGCCATTCGTCCTCTGGCTTCGATTATCAAACCAGACCCGGCGGCTGAGCGACGCGATCTTCTTCCCACTTTTGAGAGTTTGATGGCCCTGACGAACCTTGCATCGACCGACGACGACACGCGAGTCAACATTATCCACACCGCCTGGGAACCCATCGAGGAGCAAATTCTAAGCTCGAATAGCAAAGTGACCAAAGCCGCGGTTGAACTGGTCTGCAATCTCGTCCAATGCTACGAGGGCGTCGAGCTGTATGGTGGCGACAACCATAAGGCCAAGAACCGACTCCACATCCTGCTCGCCCTCGCCGATGCCGAAGATGAGGGCACGCGCAGTGCGGCGGGCGGCGCTCTGGCATCGCTCACGGCGTTCGAGCCGGTCATCAAGGGGATCCTGAACCGAGAGCGCGGCGTGGAAATGGTCCTCGGGCTCTGCGCGGACGAGTCGGAAGACATCCGGCACCGGGGCGTGTTCGTCATGTACAACCTCCTGTCGTGCGAGGGCGAGACGGGCAAGGAGGCGCGCGCGAAGACGCAGTTGGCGAACGGGCTGGAGATCCTCAAGGAGTGCGCCAAGAAGAGCCGGCGGGCCGAGGTGGTCGAGGTGACGGTGTCGGCTTTGAAGATTTTGGTGGATGACGGGGGTCGTCTAGGATAGTCGAGGAGGTCGATTAGTTAGATGGGAGGGAGGATGTTTGCGTTTTGTTCATACGTATGGCTGCGGCTTCGGGGTAGAGGAATGAAAGATCGTACGGTTTCCTGTTCTCGCATGATTGATTGTTGAATACCTTGCAAAGTGTTTTCTGGGTGCATTCTTCCTTGGAAGCTAGTCTGGACAAAGTGCGTGATAAGTTCAACGCATCTGACTCCAAATTAGTGGCAGCATCTCGTAACTTGGGGGGTACTATTCTATGAAAATACATCTGGTTAAGTACTTAGTTACGTTTTGTTCTTCATCACGCAGGCTCATATCCAGTCAAAGTGATGGTGGGCCGAGTGCCTGCCTATTGTATTAAATGGCTTAAGCTGGAATAGGAAAATAACAACAATGCTCCGAGCCGATCTGATCTATCAATATATCTACCGCAAATCTAATAATAATAATAGCAAGTCTCAAACACTCTTCTTCTTCTTCGCTTTACTGTGAGCTGAGCCCCGCGCTGTTCTTCTGCCTCGTCTCCCCCACGGCCTCGAACCGGGCATTGTCATGGTCACCGTCCTCGGCGGCCAGGACGCGGATGCCCTGGACGGCGCTATAGCCCTCGCGGACCCAGGTGACGTTATGGCCGCGGGCGGCGAGGCTGGCGGCGGTGGCGTTGTCGAAGGCGTACTCGACCGTGACCGTGTTGGGCATGAGCTGGTCGTGGAAGCGGGGCTCGCGGATGGCGTCGAGCAGCATCGTATGGCTTGTGTGGCTCTTCTTCTGTTTGTTGGCCTTTTCGCGCTCGCCCTCGAGCAAGCGCCAGGCGACTTGGGTCGTTGAGCTGATGATGCGGCTCCCGCCGGCGGCGCCGAGGACGGCGTAGAGTTGGTGGGCGGCGTCGTTGGACTCGATGATGACGGGGTTGATGGAGCTCAGGGGCCGTTTGCCCGGGCGCACGAAATTGGCCGGGGAGGGGGCGTAGCCGAACTCGTTGGAGACGCCCGGGATGCTGAAGTCGTTCATCTCGTTGTTGAGGATGACGCCCGTCGAGTTGACCATCATGAGGTTGCCGAACAGCAGGTTGACCGTCGTCGTCGAGGACACGGCCATGCCCGAGGCGTCGGCCGTCACGACGTGGGACGTGCCGTGCGAGGACTTTGCGTACCGCGGGGCCATGGGCTGCCCGGTTTTGTCATCGTCGGCGGGGAAGTAGGCCTCGACGGGCTGGGTGGCGTTGTCGAGGATCTTGGACCGGGTCGCAGCAGCGTTGGAGGCGGACAGCAGGCGCTTTTCTAGCTGGGCCAGGCTGTCGTCCAGGAAGTCCGGGTCGCCGAGCTCCTGGTGCGCGGCGTAGCCGAAGCGCATCGCCTCGTCGAACCGGTGCAGCGTCAGGTTGGAGTCTACTCCTTCAGACGCCTCGCCGGCGTGGTAGCCCTCCATGGTCTTGAGCGTGCTGAGGCAGACGGCGCCGCTGGCGGGCGCACCCGTCGAGAAGAGGCGGTAATCGCCGTAGGTGATGTTGATGGGCTCGCGCAAGATGGCGCGGTAGTCGCGCATGTCAGCCAGGGTCATAGTGCCGTTGGCGGCCTGCAGGGCGGCGATGGTGGCGTTGGCCTGGGCGCCGTGGTAGAAGACGTCGGCGCCGCCCTCGGCCACGGCGTCGAGGGTGTCGGCGTAGCGCTTGCGCGTCATGACGTCGCCCAGCTTCACGCGCGAACCCGTGGGCGCAAAGTCCTGCGCCCAGCTCGGGTCCTCGACCAAGAAATTCCAGCCGGCGAACTCGACGCCGTAGTCCATGTACCGCACCGCGTCCTCGGTGACCTCGAACCCGTTGCGGGCGACGTGGGCGGCCGGGTGCACGACCTCCTGCCAGGGGAGCCTACCTAACTTGCTGTGCGCCGCCTCGAGCCCGCGCAGCTCACCCGGGACGGCGACGGCGAGACCGCCGAAGACGCTGGCCTTGGGGTCGTGCTCAAACATGCCCTCGTAGGCCGCCGCGGGTGCGGACTCGCGGTAGTCGATGACCGTGTGCTTGCCCTCGGCGTCGCGGACCAGAGCAAACCCGCCGCCGCCGATGCCCGAGTGGTGCATGCCGATGACGCCGACGCAGAGCTGGGTCCCGACCCAGGCGTCAACGGCGTTGCCGCCGCGGGCCAGCAGTTCCATGCCGATCTGGCTGCAGGTCTTGGACTCGCTGGCCACGGCGCCCTTGGTGCTGCTCTCCTTAGCTTGCGATGGGGAGAAAGATGCCTGGCCATGGGGGAACACGGCCTGGTCCGTTGCCAGGTAGTCTGGTTGTTGCCATGATGGGGCAGGAGTGGCGAGTGTGGATGGAGTAGAAGAAAGGAGAGCGATGACGCTTCCGGTTAGGGATTTGAAGAGCACTGTGGTCAGGTCATTAATTATCTGTACTCGGCCGTTTCTCGAATACAAACATGCAAGCTGCGCGCTTAATGAGTTATCGAAGCATGCACTGTAACTTACCCATCTTGGAAGTTGGAAACCCCTTACAGAGGGTTCAGTAGCGTTTGGTGCAAATTCATGAAACCCGACGCTACGACGCAACAATGATGAGGGAAACTACACGTTATAATATCGAACCGCTGATTATTCTGGGGGATGCCTTACATACTTCGACCTCGGCCAGGACGAGCTGATATGAGCGGATGACAAATGCGCCGTTGGTGTTGCGTGCCCTGAGTCGGCAGGGTACCTAATCAGAGGTACACCAGAGATAAGATAAGCCCCAGTCTAGCACGGAAGCTTGGCCCCCACTAGACTAACTACGATCCACCTATGCAGGGACCCGGCCAATCACAGAACTTGCTTTGGCAGCATTTTATTTCACTTGTCGCTTTCAAGACGGCAAAAGGATAGACCCGATTTACAATTCAGATTCAGACCCAGACTCAATGAAAAGTGAATGAGCTTGTATCGACTGAGGTTGGCCAACAGAACATCGATGCGAATTTCTCACCAAGGCCTATCGCGCGTTTTCTTGGGGGGCCGGTCTCTTCTCATCACTTCTTCTTCCCCATCTCGCCCATTTTCAGTCTCGGCCAGAGTTTGGAAGCGGAATATGTCAGACACTCCTTCTGCTGCTGCGGCACCCGCCGCTGGCTCTGCGGCGCCGCCTCAACCAAAGCAAGATGCTGCTGCTGTTTCGAGTGGACCCCGCCAACAGGGAAAGAGGCCATTCAAGCAGAATGGCGGCGGCCAGAACAAGCATAACAAGAAGAAGATGCGCAAGCGGGAACGCGATATGAAGTCGGGATCACACGAGGAAATCCTGGCCCTGGACATCAAGGCTCTCCTGGAGTCGCAAAAGTCGGGCGAGAGCGAGGATGCTTCTGCTGCCGCCGAAGAAGAGACCTTGCCCGAACAGGGAAGCCATATCGACGTTGAAGTCGTCGAGCTCTCGTCGACGGGCGACGGTCTAGCGCAGCTCCCGGGCTCCAAGCAGGTCTACGTCGTGCCCTTCAGCGTGCCCGGCGACATCGTCAAGGTCAAAGCCTACCGGCACATGCAGGAAGGCTACACGATTGCCGACTTCATCTCCATCGTCAAGCCCTCGCCCCTGCGCGACGACTCGCGCATCAACTGCAAATACTTTGCCACCTGCTCCGGCTGCCAGTTCCAGATGCTTGACTACGAGGAGCAGCTGCGCCTCAAGCGCCGCATCGTCGAGAAGGCCTACCGCAACTTCTCGGAGCTGCCCCCCGAGCTGATCCCCACCATCCAGGACACCATCGGCAGCCCGCTCAAGTTCGGCTACCGGACCAAGCTGACCCCCACTTTGACGGCCCTTCGGGGTGGTCCCGGGGCAAGAACCCCTTCACCGCCCGGCCGCCCATCGGCTACATGCCCAAGGGGTCGCGGAAGACCATCGACATTGAGGATTGCCCCATCGGCACCGATGCGGTGCGGGTGGGCATGAAGAAGGAGCGCGAGCGGATGGAGACCGAGTTCAACAAGTACACCCGCGGCTCCACCATCCTCCTCCGCGAAAGCACCAAGCGCGTACCCAAGGACGCCCCCGCTTCTGGTCCTGAGGAGACACCGATACCAGCGGACGCTGTTGTAGTGGAGTCAGATTCGCATACGGACTACAAGACGTGCGTGACCGACAACAAGGGCATGTCGACCGAGTACATCGACGACTTCGTCTTCCACAACCCCGCCGGATCCTTCTTCCAGAACAACAACTCCATCCTGCCCCCTTTTACCGACTACATCCGTCAGCACATCCTCCCCAAGTCCAACTCGGACCCTTCCTCCACCCCCATCAAGTACCTCGTCGACGCCTACTCGGGCTCCGGCCTCTTCACCATCACGCTGTCGTCGCAGTTCAAGCAGAGCGTCGGCATCGACATCGCCGAGCAGTCCATCGAGTACGCGCGCAAGAACGCCGAGGCCAACGGCCTGCCGCCCTCGCAGGCCAAGTTCATCGCCGCCGACGCCAACGAGCTGTTCTCGAGCCTGGAGGGGTACCCGCCCGACGAGACCGTCGTCATGCTCGATCCCCCGCGCAAGGGATGCGACTCCAACTTTATTAACCAGCTGCTCAAGTTCGGGCCCAAGCGGGTGGTCTATGTCAGCTGCAACGTGCACACCCAGGCTCGCGATGTGGGGCACCTGGTACGCGGCGAGACGGGCGAGCAGGCCGTCGCTGAGGGTGCGGTGGCGCCGGCTGAGGGTAGCAATAAGAAGGTGCGGTATGATATCGAGAGCCTCATCGGGTTTGATTTCTTCCCGCAGACGGGGCATGTCGAGGGTGTGGCGGTGCTGAACCGGGTGGATGGGGAAGTAGAGAGCCAGACGGCGGAGATGAAGGATGTTGGGGGCGAGACTACACAGGAGCCTGTTACACAAGCAGCATAAGGTTTGCTCGGGCTTGACCAGATGGCTCGACTAGAAGGCGTCGAGCTGAATACTGAGCAGTACTGGACTCTGTATGACTCGATTCGTGTAATACGAATCAGTTACTCAATACGAAGTGACTCTTGGGTGTCAACATCTTCTGATGCATTGAAAGTGATTTGGAAACTATATATTTCTTTGCCATAGATGCCCTTGAGCTTACTTGCCCACGAAGATACCATTGTCATTATGGGCTACCTTCTCCCCGGTCTAATTTTTTACATGTTTTGATTACACTTACCGCGGCCTTTCAAATCAGAACACATGCCTAATCATGGAAATTAAAAACAAAGCCGAGAGTGATGTATATTGCCATTCATTCGACTCACGTTTCCAGAAACAAAGACTCAGTTCCACCACACAATGTCATTGTTGCTATAACTTTGAGTTTCTTTAAATACAAAGGGGGGCTCCCCCGAATCTAGCCCGGTCCAAATAGTTTAGCCATCTCACGAAGAAACCGAAAAATTACGAAACCAAAAAGAAAACGTGGATCCCATACTTTACACTTATTCTTACACCTACTATTTTCTCTCTGACCATACGTACTCAGCAACCATGCCGACTCGTTCCACCACCATCGCCGTAGTGGGCTTCTATGTCCTGTTCATTGCCGTTATCGTCGGCGGTGCCTACCTGTTTTCCCGCTCGGCCACCAACTCGTCCGCCCCTCCATCCGAGAGAGGCCATGAGAGTGGCGTCGAGCAAACTGACAGTAGTAGCGACGACGATGACGACGAGTTCGTCTACAATGTCCAGAACTATCATAACTGGGATATTGATAGCTTCTCCGAAATGAGTTAGATGAATGTTACCTTGAGCAAATGGGCTTGAAGAGAGTCAGCAATTATGGTGACGTGAACGTATTCAGCGGGGAAGGGTTACTGGTTACGTAAATTCTTATTTTTGGAGTTCTTAGCGATGTATCTGGATGAAAAGAGAAATTTAGGTAGAGGGCTGTCTTTTTTCAGCTCACCCTTAATATTACTCTTTATCACATATCTATTCGCTCTTGCTAAAAGTGAACATGTTCATACTGGCCATGTCACCACTTTTGAAATTCGCATGTAATTTGTAGATTGGCCAGCAGATCAGGTCGGTATCTGATGCTATATCATGCGTGCTATATGCTAAAAATAAAAGTGAGAAGCTTAGCAGCACAACTGCAGCTGTGGTGTACCAACCCGGTCTCTGCTGTGCCTCTTCGGGATCCAGTAATGGAGCATCCACCAGTAGACAGCCTGAGCCGTGCTTATGCCTTGGATGTTAAAGCCCGACGGTAGGATTACAGGTCCCCGGATCCAGTGGCGGTCTTGGAAAAGGCGGGATGGCTACCCTGGCCGTGTCATATCTAGATCCCATCGTCAAGCAGGCCTCAAGCCTCAGCCCGAAGTACATTACGCTTTCATTTTATCCAAGGCGATGGGTTAATCCAATCTTATTGAAACAGGTAAGAATACTTACATAAGGTGATAATCAAAATGAGAACATGGGTATATTGTCACTTCCTTTGAATCGCCGTTTGTTGATCGGTCGCACCGCTACAAGCTTCAACTCTCATGCAAGTGACATGTCAAATCATTACAGCCAGCAAACGTCGGTGGCGTAATTTAGCCTGGGCTGGCGTGGGTGCTGCGCTAAGTCTCAACGTCGATCTCCGACTATTATTAGTGTGCATAAGTGAGCACCTATATGTATATGCATTGTCCTTTTCTTTGAGTGCATACCTATCACGCCATCAATAAACTGCCACCGGAAACTGGGCCTTCACGCCGTAAATGAAACTGTAATACCTACCCAACCCTGCATTACCTACGTTTATGTAAAGATGAGGCTGTCGAAAACTAAGTATGCAGGATGTCACCGTACCGCCCTCTGCCAAATCCTGCTCGGCCCCGAATCGAAACAGATTTTCCAGCCATTGTGGCGTTTCGATGAGGGATCTTCCTTGAAGGCCATGGAGTCACCCAGGCTGTAGGTACCATTTTGGTTGTCCATAAATATAGAACATCAGTGAGTATTCAGCTGACTATGCCACGTTATCCAATTAGATCATTCATGGCGAGGCGGATCATGTATGCTGGTAAACACTAGACTGTCACCGGTCGTCGCTGGTGCTCTATCCCGGACGTATATGCCGTGTCTTCAGGGGCGCCGCCGACATCGTCACGTGGACAACGCATTCGCGTGGAAACGTCGGCGACCTGAAGAAACCCGACGCATGATATGGGGCATACAATCTGGCTTGCTTTGGCAAAGCTGCGTGAGGTCCCGAGCTCAGGGGTTGATGCAAAAAAAAAAGAAAACGCGATGTACATTTGAAGTATAAAAGGGGGTCAGAGATCCTCTGTTCGGTTTCCGAGTCATTCCCTCAACTTCACCATCAAACTCCCAACACATCAAGCAAACACTCACGACATCCCTTCCAACCCACCACTCTCAAAAATGCAGTTCTCCAAGCTCCTCATGGTCGTCGTCGGCCTCGCTGTCACTGGCTCCAGCGCCGACTGCATCGTAAGACGACATCCCCTTCCTCTCCAGCTTATTTCAAAGACTGACCTGGATATTTCCTGTTCCTATTATATAGCGAAAGCCCAAGGCTGACGCCTGTGGCCTCGAGCGCCCCATCAACTGCGGCGCGATCCCCGGCACCGATGTCCACAAGTGCTGCGTAAGTGACGGCGCTGCCCCTACTCCTGCTCCTACTCCATTGCACTGGAAGACTGAATCTATTCCGGGCTGACTCTGCGCACTCTGTGCTTGATATAAATAGCAAAAGGCTGAACAGTGCCAGTAACTGGAGAGCCATGAATCGTTTCGCCATTGGGGGATTTGTCACTCACCCCAGGCGAAACTACACTGTGGAATACCTAGGGGCGAGCGGTCTCCCTTTCGCTGATGAGTGCGATGACTCGACTATCCTGACACAATCAATCTTGCGACTGGATACTGGGAGAGAGTCGGATAGCGTCTCGTGGTAGCGTACGGATCACGATCTACATTCGTTTATATTGCAAGTACGATACTGAATAAAACCGATTGGCCATCGACAATCTTATAAGAAAACCAGTGATTGTGTAAATAACTTTCTGGATAACCGTTGATCGGAAGGACGTCCAAAAGGTTTCTCCTTTTCTTCTCTTTTTCTTTATTCTTTCTTCTTCTATTCATACGGTGGCTGTCTAAAGATGATGTCGGCAGCTCCCCCGCAAAGGAGCTGTGCCCAAGCTCAACTGCATGCTGTCTGATCATGATTCCTGTTGGCTGGGAGTAGTGGTGTATGGCGCAATACTGGCTGATCGGAACAAGTCCTGCATCGTTCCGTGTGCCCCAAAGGAAATCCTTGCGTATGGGAGTATACCGACTAGTAGAAACATGAGACTCATAAAGAGTAGATTATCTCAAAAGGATAGGGCTGATCGGACCAATTTGCCAACGCCGACAGCTGACAACAATCTTCACACTGTTTTCAATGTCCACGGCAGTTTCGGCAGTTTGGAACTGCTATATACGAAAGCTGCAGCTGCTAGCAGGCATCTTCAGCTTCGTGACTGGGACATTCAGGCTGCCACTGGCCCCCAATGGCCCCCCAACCCTAACTACCCCATTATACGCATGGGAAACAAAGCCCCAGGAGCCAATCCATAAAGGATGATATGCTTACTAGGACGCCTGATTCTCACATTGTTTGCGATTGGAGGTTTATGGTGTGTAACATCGAGTCTGCCTTGACGATTGTGTAATATATCTCAGGTATGACCCAGATTCGCGAAACTCTTCGTCGCTTATCTTTGTTTGTGAGTTTCCCTACTTACTCAGATAACCCAATGTCTTGCTCCTTTTCCTACCATGGAGTCCGACAGCTTATGGCACAGCGACGCGTTCGGACGTGTCGTGGAGATTGACACGGAAGACCATGCGCAAGAGATGTACTTGAGCCCAGTCGACGGGCGCCTGACACCACTGGCTGTCCAAGGGACGAGCCATGGCTCCTTCGAGCCCGGGGGCACTGAGGCCACTGGTAGGTGGCAGCGATCCGGACCGGCAGTCATGCAAGTCTCGTCGATACTTCGGCTTGTCCATTGGACATATTCGTCCATGGTGGCCTTGAAATGGATCCCGTCTTGTCTGCTTCTTCTTCCTATGGTGAGCCGCCCCAACTCCTGACACGTCGAATCTTATTCACCTTACATAACGTTTATAGCTTCTTTGGCCGCAAAGTCTGGAGGGTACACTGCGGAATAATAGGAACTACAACCAGGTGTGCGCCTTTGATCGCCGACACCCCAAAGTCGGGCGCAATCACAAGGAGAATCGCTGCAGGAATGGGGAAGAGGAGATTCGCGAGCGCGAAACGGGAGAAGAGTCCCTGCAGCCTTTACTCCAGGAAGGGCATTTTGTGATGACACCAAAATCTCACCCCTCTGCTGCCTTGGCTGTGAGCGACAGCAATACCCCCGAGGACGTAGAAGACAACTTCAGCGACGACGTGCTCCCGCGCCACTTTGGACCGCGCTTCCCTTGCTTCCTGTAGTATGATTTCAACGGCAACGTCACGGGATGTGAAACCCGCCTGGTCGCCGACTGGGTCCGGGAGCGCGGCGACGATTATGACACCGACTTTGTGTTTCTGTCTTATACTCGACGACATTTCTGCGTCGCTACCCCGGAAGAGCTGACAGGGTGGAACGTGGAACCCGCCACCCGCGAAGCTCTCTCCAGTATTGCGCCTATGGACCGCGAGATGCTGAGACAGTACGGTATTGAGGCCGCCCTGGCAGCGGGTAAGAGCGCACTCTGGTTGGACTTCGAATGCATCCGAGACGACGACGGCATTTCCAAAGCCACGAGCCAGAGCTTCGACGTCTACCGGATCTGCGACATCGTCCGCGCCGCCCACTCCCTAGCTATCCTCGAGGGACCCCCTCTCCCGAGCCGGTATTCCCCTGCCACCCACGAGCCCTACAGCCCACAGGCCATGGTCCGGTGGCTCCGGGAATGGGGCACGAGGCTATGGACCATACCCGAGATCCTGCTTATCTCGTCGGAGAAACGCGTCAAGATCTACGCCGTCGATGGACCCCGCCCGCCGCTGGAGTGGGCGAAGCGCCACTTCGCGTCCCGGTCCATCTGGCGCGACGCCAAGCTCGTCCGCCAGCTCATTGACCACCACGAGTCCTCGATCCACCTGAAGCCGTTGGAGCTTATTAGTATTGCCCTGGACTGCTTCTCCCGGCGGTCCACGTATCAGTTCAGCCGGGCCGACATCGTCTACGCCCTCATGCGGCGCCGCCCGGGCGTCAACAAGACGGACACGAGCTTCATCGCGTTCGCCCGCTTGTCGCTCATCAACGACACGGCAAGCCTGCTCGAGCGACTTATCTGCTTGCAGCCACTGCAGGCCGGGCTGCCGTGGTACGACTTGGAGGACTTTTGGTCGGCCAAGCTCTGGGATATTGAGCCGGTGTGCCAAGTTGCGGGGATCGTCGAGGACGGGACGGTCACGCTGGAAGGCGCATACGGGGCTACGATACAATGGGACTCTAGTAAGTCGTATCTGCATTCTGCCTGTCGTTCGATGTATCTCAGCCAAGTAGCAACCAACAGACATACATAGTGGAGCAAATCTACTTCTTCAAGCGCCCTACCTTCATCCGGAACTTTCTCAAAGTTCTGCTGCGTGGTGCCCCGTTGTACCTCATATTCGGCTTGACCCTCACGATTGCGGGCGCACTGCTAAGACCAAACGGCTCCGGAACACTAGGACTATTGATCCCCGGGATCATCGTGCTGGTCCCAACCGTCCTCATATAATCATGTGCGCCCGCGATGTTGCTCAACATCTACGACGGCAAGTTCTGGTCCACGCAGGCGCTCTTCATCGGCATGGAAGGCGTGCCTTCTATCCTTGCCTTCGTCGAGGAACGTCTTTTCGGCTCCGCCCGCGGTCGCCTCAAATGGAGCGTGGCCGGGATCCAGCTCTCGAGACACGAACTGTCACAGGATGGCGAGTGCGTCGGGCTGCCGCCCTTGCTGGACAACAACGATGAACGAACAACTGCCAATATTCACGTTCATCGACACATTCTCCATGACGGCCGTGGCCTTCCGCTCGGCGCGCCCGCCCACGGCGGTGGTGGTCTTTGGGCGGGAAGGGGGTATGCAGCGCGCGGCGTTGTGCTCGTATGGTTGGAAACGTAATACATTCGCACGTGAACAGATTATCCGGCTCAAGACGACGGTGTGGGATCGAATGCCCCGGATAGACCGGTTCCGGTCCTCGCTAGAACGACAGGCCAAACCGGATCGAGGGCAAGGGGATTATCACCCTCGACCCGTGTCCAAGCTACACGTCGGATCACACGTGGGTGATGTGTTTGAAAACTTGACTACTGACGTGGTTCTCCTCCCTTATATGTTTGTAAGTCAACCCCCTTCCTCCGTGGTGGCCAAATCGAAGCGCTGGTCATTAAACAATGGTTGTAGATCATGATTGGCGATCCGTGGGTAGACGGCATCGAGCCCAAGTCCCTCGTTTACTTCTTGGGGTTCTTAGTAGCCCAGCCAATGGAAGACAGACCGGCGCGGGCGGAGAGGCCGACGGGACGGTCTGATTTCGGAGGATGCGATGGGGGTTACGGGATGAACCGAATTGCCTCAGCGGACGCCTCAGTACTGCGGTCGGTTTATAATTTGGGGGTACTTGATTGGGCAGTAGGCAAGCATTGGCCGTGCACTTTCTCCCAGGAGACAAAAGCGAGGAAATCCACAGGGTCAAAGAGATCGAGCATCGCCATTATGCGCCCACCGATCTGTTCCAAAACGTATAGAAGCTGGTGCCGAGTCAGGTCACCGCAAAAGCCTTCCGATTTCCCGACCCCGTCGCGGCAGCCAACGACGACATGCCCGCGCTGCTCTGTCTAGGTCTTTGGCGGGCGGTGGAAATTGGTTATCTAGGAAACCTCCAACGTTCGGACAGCGGCCTGGGCGAGGAGGCCATCGCCAACAGCAAGGAGCACCTGCTAGCCAGGGCGACCCAAGAGTATCAGACGTTGATATGGCGCCATCCCTTCCTTCGCACCGTGCGGGTCGTAGTGTTTACGGAGTGCCCGGGGCGTTTCACCACACGATATGACGGCGGTTTGGGAAAGTCGGAAGGCGTGTTAGAGGGAAGGCGAGAGAATGTCCCGACTAATATGGGCAGAGAAAAGGCCGAAGAGCCAACGCGATCAGATGACGAAAAGGGGATGTGAAGGAGAAGAAAACCATGGGCTGAAAAAGTGTACACCTAACTTGGACATAGCAGCTAGGGGATCTTGTACTAGCGTCCGCGAAGATTTCCGGGCGCTGAAGAACTAGTCTTAAACCAATTCCAACCTGCACTATAAATCGAGCATTTCGAATTCCCGTTGCTGCCTGGACCTTTGTCGCTGATTGGTCAATAGTACAGGCTAGAGAGCCCCGCCTGTTCCACTTCCATGTAAAGGGGATTGATCGTAGGCCCCTTACTCCGGCCACTTTCTTGCCTTTCGACAACAAACTTCAACATCACCATGGCGCACCAACACATCCTGGCCACACCGCCCTCGGAGGATGCCATCCTCGATTCCCTCCTCGAGCATATCCGCTCCTGGAACGCGCGCCAGCCGCAGTACATCGGTTATGGTGATTGCAACCTGGAGGCGGAAATGCCGCTGCTCCTTAACCCGCGTGAAGCGCCCTTTGCCTGCCGAGAGCCGCCCGCCGTGTTCGAGGCCATCAACGCCCAGTTCTCGGCCCAGGTGCACGCCATCTTCGGCGCCCTGCGTAGGCTGGAGGAGCTGGCCGAGACGGAACCGGACCTCATCCGCCAGACCGACGGTCTCCAGCCCGAGATCCAAGTCGGCCACCAGTCCTTTGACATCTACCCGAAATGCCCGCACCGCGCCTACCACACCAGCCGCCTCACCGTCCTAGACCCGGACCGCCTGCCCCTGCTGCACCGCGTGACGAAACTGGGTGTCCGCCGCGGCTGGTTACAGTGTGACGGGCCGGAAAGGGGCTCGCCTCACATGCGGCCCGCCTCCCTGCGCATGCCCCTCGAGCTCGCTACCCGCCTTCCCAATCTTCGCGAGCTCGACTTCCCCTGGCTGTGGGAGCGCCTTCCCATCGCGTTTTCGTCCCAGGCGCTGCGCCGGTTCGCCCGTGTCTGGGAAGGTCCCTGGCGCGATTCCCGGATCGAGTTCGCGCGGGGGGTGCGCCATGTCCTGCCCCTCCTGCCGCCCTCCCTCGTCAAGGCCCGCATTTGGTTCTGGAGTCCCCATATATACGGGAACAATACGGAGCAAAAGTCACAAATGCCTGATCTGGTCGGCACGTCGTCGTTCTCATCGAGCTCCGAATTTGGAGGCAAGGACCCCGTGTCTCTCGGCCTGCGTCATCTCGGTCGTCGACTGGAGGAGCTGGACGCCCGCGCTCTCATCACCCCCGACCTTTTCGCGTCGGACCGTGATGATGACGACGACGGTGCAACATACCACAATCTCCCGTCGTGGCCGAATATGCGGCACCTCAAAGTCGAATTCCACCCGTGCGCGCCCGACGGCCGCTGGTACTTTTCCGGTCCGCGGGGCGAAGACCCCCACGCCGACGGGGGATTCGCCATCACGAGGGAGGCGCACTACCCGCCCATCGACGACCTCGACGAAGATGAATATGACGAGGAGTTGCACACCTTGTGGCACGAGGAGCAGGAGGAGCACGACGACTCGGAGTGTGAAGAGCGCATCTGGGACTGCCGCCGTCCCGACCTATTCCGCACTCGGCCGATCGCGGAGCGAATAGAGCCTCTGCTCCTGGCGTTTGCGTCATCGATCCGACGCGAATCTATGCCTTTGCTGGAAGACGCCGAGCTTTTCTCGTGGCTTGCGTGGCAGCCCTCTGTGGAGCGGGCCCGGGTGTATGAAGGCAGTGAGGGTGCACCATTTCTGTTACCAGACGAAGACGACCACCTTTGGGCCGTTCAGTTCCGATGGGGGGTACGGTACGAGGCGCCGAAGGGGGACGGCAAAGGGAAAATAACATGGCAGGTCGCCGAGGGTTGGAGGCCGGGGCAGGAAGTCATGAGGGCGTTTGAGGATCTGGTGGGCGGGGACGACGAGAGTGTGGAGTGGAAAGGTTTTGAGTTTGTGAATCAGAGGAGTATGGATGATGCATTCTTCTGATTAACCCCCCCCCCAAAAAAACCCCAAGTGCATCCATTTGTGCTGCTCGTGTCGTGTATAATTACAAGCCACTATGGCCCACTTATCATGCTTTTCCCCCTCTCCTGACACGAGAGGCACAGGAGGCGCAAACTTAGCTATCGTCCTCAAAGTAACAATGAGACATAGTTAAGAGCAGCACTAGCGTAGTACGCCTCAAAAACCCGATAGTTGGCCATGCAGGCGGATTCCAGCTCTGGGTTTGCGGAAAAAGAAAGCATTGTCGTGTTAGGATGCGAGGTCCGTGTAGGCTAAATGATCTACGAGTGATGGCTTTGCCAGAATTTGGCTCTTTTTATTGAATATCGGATTGGAGAACGTGAGAGAGAAACTCAAAACTATCTTTGGTCTAGATTGTCAATATGCACAACGCCACAAAGTTTCGCTTGAGACACGAGAAGTCACACTCGTGTCAAATCAAATCTCCTGCCCCTCCAATTCATTCCGCGTCCACTCCCACACCCTGGCGCCCAGCTCCTCGTCCAGCATGACGCCCGATGGCTCAGGACTGTACCCGACCGGCTCGTAGTGGGCCCCGTTCACGACGTCCTCGTCCGGCGCCGTGGCGGCCCAGAGCTGGTTCTTGACGCCCTCGACCACGGGCCGGACCACCTTGGGCGCGACGTGGGCCTGCAGGCCGGCCATCTGCTCGTCGCCGGGCTCGCGGGTGAAGAGTTGGGTGTTGACCTCGCCCGGGTCCACGGATAGGATGACGAACGGCTTCTTTTCCCCTTGGTTCGTGTCGTCGGTGGTATTACTATGGCAGTGCTTGGCCACCTCGCTCGCGTACAGCATGTTGGCCGTCTTGCTCTGGATGTAGCGGCGGACGGGCGTGACGGCGCCGCCGAACGGGTCCTTGAGCGTGTCGAACTGGATCTTCTCGGGCCCGGCGTGCTTCCACGCCGAGGAGGCCATACTGACGACACGCGCAGGTGCCCCCGTGATGGCGGAGGTATGATGCAACAAGGGGGTCAGGAGCTTCAGCAGTAGGGCATGGCCGAGAAGGTTGGTGCCCATCTGGATCTCGTACCCTTCCACCGTTGCTTTCGGCGGGCATCCCATGACTGTTTGGGAAGGACATCAGTATTTATCTTGAATTGAGCTGGAAGAAGTTGGGGAGACTGACGTCCAGCATTCAACATGAGAATGTCCAGTCTTGGGGAAGACTCAAGGACTGTCTTGGCAGCTTTCTTGATTGAAGCGAAAGAGCTCAGATCCATTTCCAGGTAAGACACATGTGCCTCGGGAACTTGACTGTTGACATCGGCAACCGCTTCGTTGCCCTTTGCGGGGTCCCGCGCGGCCATGTAGATCATGGCTGGACTGTGTTTGGCCAGATCCAGGGAAGCTTGCTTGCCCAGGCCGCTATTGGCGCCCGTGATCAGTATAACTTTCCCCTCTAGGGAAGGGATATCGGCATCGGGGCTGAAATCGATACGTTTGGACGTGGTCATGTTCAAGTAGTTCTGGGGTCAGACTTTAAGAAGAAAATGTTGAGCTTGCAGAGCAAGTCTAGGACAGCGTGAAACATGATTTCATTGCAAAACACTCAAGCAGTGGCAGTCGGTGTTACTTATGAGAACTGATTTCGGCGCCTCGGACACGGGGATAAGATTTGTATCCGCTGTTCTCGTGGCTTGTCACCTAACTATGTCGAGGAAGACTAGCCTCGAGGCTAAGGATCGGTCGAATTCCTTGTGTGGGTCGATTGAACCAATCAGACGTAGCCGTTTCCGACACAGCCAATCAGACGACATGCTTTCCGACGGGACCAATGAAATGACAGCTCTCCCACTATTGCAATTACAACGCTCAAGTTCATGTTGCACCGTTAAACATCTGCTTCCAAGCTCACTTCCACCAAGTGACTTCCCTTGTAGCCCTGCGACCAGTCCTGCAGACTAGGAAGTCAAATTGCCACGGCGGCTGCATATGCACCGGCGGCAGCAGCCAGGGCCGCAGCACCTGCGGCCATAGTCTGGCGGGGCGCAGCACCCTCGGAGCTGGACGTCTCTTGCGCCCCTGCGGTCCTGGTGACGCCCGCGCACGTAGTGGCCGAAGCCGGATCGTAGGTATCGAGGAAGGCCGAGTGGCTCTGGTAGGGCGTCACGACGTCGGCGAAGCCATTGTTCGGGTGGGTGGTGGCCCAGGATCCCGTGCAGGTTGACGCCCACTCAGTAAAATCGGTTCTGTTCAAGAAAAGGAGGCAAAGGGCCAAGGATATTAGTAATCGTCATCGGCCGCTTGCTTTTCTGGCTTGCGGCTAGCGCCACCGTCCAAGCAGGGTAGGACTCATACCGGTGGGACTTCCACCACTCCGATCTCTCCGATTGGAAAGTCAAGTACTCCTCGTGGAGTGTGGCGGGGATCTTGCTCAGGAGATCGCACTCGCTGGTCGGGATATTGACCGAACCATACAAGCTTGAGGACTTGACAAAGTCACCAAGAGACCCGGACGGCTCTTCTCTGTGTATGAAAACCTTGGTGACGATATCGGTACGACATTTGCGGCTCAACTCTTCGGGTCCAGGTGTTATTTCGGGCATAACAGTATCTCTGGTGTTGGAACTCGACTCGGCTTCGGCAGAAGAGCTCGACTGGGCGGCGGCCAGGACGGCCAGGACGGCCAGGACGGCCACAGCCCCGACGGAGGTAATGCTTTGAGGGTACATGATGATGTTCTTTGGTAGTAAATACACTTGGAAATAATGGAGAGAGGAACGTGGAGGACAGAGGGAAAAGAAGCGTTTGTTGTTCGGAAGGGCAGAGGTGTGGCTATTTGGTCGAGTGTTAATATGCGTCCTGCGATACTACCACGAACCAACAACCTGAAGGTGTTGGCCCTTGAGAGTGGGATCATAAGCAGTGTCTAGCCGATGTTGCACTTCAGTTTGACCCCAGTAACCAATTACAACAGAGCCGATCCAACCACAGTGATGACCAAAGGTAAACGCCGGCAAGAATCATCTCGCTACGCGACCGCCAAGTTCTGGGCGGCCGAACGAAGAACTCATGCGGGGCTTGGTCGTTCGATGCCGAGGATCAATACTAGGACCGGGCCGTGGCGTGTTTCTGGAGCGTTGCCTTCTGCGTTGCCCCTGCATGCAGACGTTGCATAATGCAATGGGGTGGTTGGTGTTGGGGTCGAGGCTGGGCAACCAGCTGCTCGGGACATCATGACGACAATTTATACCTATTGGTTCGGGTGCGCAGTGCCAAGAAAGCAATTCCGGACAGAACCGAGAACAAGAATACTTTTATGGAAAAGACGTGTTCACGGGTCTTCGACGATGCCAACCGAAACTACAACGTGCTGGTATTTAATCACGATCTGGCTGCCGGAGGGAAGATATGCCAATTACCACATTTAGGTCTTCACTACGCGAAATTACACGCCCACAAGCAATGAATGGGTCCTCCGTGGCTACTGGCACAAACGGAAGAACGGCATGTTCGACATTGGCCAGCCAGTGTCGAATGAACAGCAGTACAACAATACCATGTCAAAGATAACAACGACTGTACCGTCTCCCATCCCGAACCCCACTCACCACGAGCCGCCGGATGCCGACAGGCCACCACCGGTCCGGATCACTTCGTCGATGTCATACACAGATACACCAGACTCTACTGACGGCTTGCCCGGGGCGACGGCGCGCCCGATGGCGGCTGCTGCTGCTGCTTACGCAGCTGGGCTGGCGGTTCTTTACATGTGATACTGTGAATGGGAATGTTGATATTTGAAGTCTTCTCTCCTTAATGTTACGAGATAGCACCTGGGACTAATCGCGAGACAGGCCGGGCAAGAAGCCCGCTGATTCTTGAGAGCGGTCTCCGTGTAGGGTCAAATGCGGGTCGGGCATCACCCCACAATGCCGAGCCATTGTTTTGACAGGTGGAGCTCAAAAGACCCCTGCGTCGATCCCGAGATGCCCGGCACTTGACAATGTATGACGAGGCCGTGACGACATCGATTGCGATATGTCAACATTCCTTACGAATGAAACAGCTTCTTGCAAACAGGAGATCTGCGTACCTGAATGTGCGTCTCACATGATTCACATCCCCTCTACTTAAGTCCAGCCAACACGTAGAATCTCACACCTCTCTACCTGCCTGAACATGTCACGACCAGCTTCCGTACTCACATCACGACTCACAGTCCGTCCTGTTTTCAAACTGCCGACCAAATCAACAGCAAGCCGGCTTCTCAACAGAACCACCAGCCTTCGCGCCTTCAGCACCACCAAGATGTCTTCCTTCGCAACGCCCTCGAGCGATCGCCCCAAGAATGAGATGCAATACTTCCCCGACATGCTCTCGGCACTCCCGGCCAAGTCCGGAGAGTTCCGAAGGGTATTATGGACAGGTATGAATCGATTCTTGTGCTCGCACGACGGTCTCGTACTAATATCATGCTTCTTCCACAGGATTATACAGCCAGCTGGTTCTTATGACGGTACCAGTGGGCGGTGAGATTGGCGACGAGGTAAGATCTGCCCCACTGTCATGATGCGTCGCGCACAGATCATACTAACGGATAACCGTTGCAGGTCCACTCCGTAGACCAGATCCTCACCTTCACCTCGGGGACAGGTCTCGCGCAGATCGCAGGCAAGGAACAGGAAGTAAAGGGAGGCGACCTCGTCATCGTGCCGGCGGGGACCCAGCACCAGTTCATCAACACGGGGCCCACGCCCCTGCTGCTGTACACCGTCTACAGCCCGGCAGAGCACAAGCCGACGACGGTGCACAAGACCAAGGAGGAGGGCGACAAGGAGGAAGATGATGGCATCGATGTGGCCCCCGAATGGTCGCAGAGGAGCAAGGCGCAGAACGAGAAGGAGGGATGGGTCAAGGTACCCGAGGAGTAATGCGCGTTGGAGATAAAAGAAATACTTGGCCTTTCAATGTTGGCTCGATTCGGAATTATTGTCCTGCGGTTTTGGTACCGCCTTGTTGCATGATATAAGCAGGGGGTTTATATGTCGGATCCCCTGATTGGTGTGGCAGTGTGTGTGTGGCTCAGCTCCAATACGACTCTCTTCATGCTGCGGATTCTCGCTTAAACCCTTGGCGAACAGTCCAAGTCAATCACGCGAGAAGCAATCATGCTGACACCAACGCCAAACCTAACTTGCTTCTTAAATTATATCAATTCACCCTGACAATAACAAATATCGATAAAGATCTTCACCCATCATGATTCACCAATACAAGCACATCCCTCTCCAACCCGACGCAATCCGCCTCCTTGATCTTCTGCCATCCCGGAAGCGAGGCGCCCCAGTGCGATGCCGCATTCGTCAAGTCAAGTTTGCCAAGGCGCGATCTGCCTACGACGCCCTGTCTTATGTATGGGGGCCGCGGAAGGCAGCCGTGCGATAACGTGCGATGGGGGTGAACTCCTGGTTACACCAAACTGTTATGATGCTGCAAGTTCATCCATGGGTTCGCGTAAAAGAGCTAGGAAGCTAATAACAACGTAGTTGGTGCAACTCCGCCGCGGATACCGCGTCCGCACGTTATGGATTGATGCAATCTGCATAGACCAAACTCCTAAGGGAGAAACCGAACGAAATCGGCAAGTCAAGGAGATGGACCAGGTATACGAGAATGCTGCAACCGTGCTCGTCTGGCTCGGCGCCGAGAATCTTACCCATATAACAACGACAATCGACCTAATACCTGTGTTACTTGCCTTCCTGGCAGATGCCTTGTGTGGGACCGCGATTTCCTTAATGTCCGGCAAGTTCAATCACGATGAAATACTACTACCAACAACATTCAGCGATCTAAGCTGTATGTCCCAAATACCCTAGGAATAAAACCCTACAGCATCTGTATTGCTAATGCAGAATAGACAACCCAAATTACGAGAAGGCTTTAAAAGCGTTAAGTACTCGTCTGTGGTTCACACGCGTGTGGACTGTGCAGGTATGCGATTCTACTTAGGTTCAAGGCTAATAACAGGCTAACTCGCAGCACCTGAATAGGAGATCGCTTTTGCAAGGAGATGCGTTATATTATCTGGGTCCAAACAGATGAGCTGGAGGCATCTGCGATTGCTCACGGCAGTTTGCGATATCATTAATAACGTGAGCAGCCGTGACCTGAACTCCGAATTTGGACGGATGTATGAGCAGATCCTGTTCCGAGGCGATGCGCGGCGAATGGTGAAGGACATTGGAAAACTCGACCACTACGGAGACGAACAGTTTCTGAATGGAACGAAGGACAGGCGTCGGATGTTTCTGACGTGCATGAAAGGGTTGGAGTGCAAGATGCCGCACGACAAGATCTACGGCCTCTACCAGATCCTACGGATCATGAAGATCGACCTTCCAGATCCAGACTACTCTGCACCTATCGACAAGGTGGCAAATGACTTTACGCGAGCTGCAATCGCTAGCTTGCAAACACTCGATGTGTTCACGTCGGACCTCCCACACGAAGATCCATCAGTACCGTCTTGGATCCCACGCGACCTTACAAACCCGAAGCCGGAGGTATGGGCACGCCAGGGCGAATCTGTAGTGGCCTGGTGTTTTGAAGACGAAGGGAAGAGGTCCAAGGCTCTTCTTTGGGCTCCGGAGACCGCAACAACCGACAGGCTAGGTGTATCCGGCAAAAGGATTGGTGCTTTGGAAACGGTGCTGGCCTGCACCCGCGAGCCCTTGGACTCGTCCAAGGATCTCGAGGACCTGGTCCGCGTGTTTCGCGACTGGTGCCATTTCGCCGAAACTCGTCCCGACAGGGAAGCCGCGATGGATAGAATCTTTACGAGCGACGGAGTTTACCGATGGCAAGATGCCCTGCTATATCCCGACTGCCGCCTGCTAGAGCCCCACGAGGTGGCCAAGCATACCCCACCACAAGAGACTGACGATCCGGTGACCGTCATCTCGAACTACTTCCGGTACATGCTGAAGGAAAGCCCGACGGAGGTAGACTACGAGAAAGAGACCTTGCAAGATGCATTAGTCAACGGGAGGTGGGCCTTTGTTACCACGGACAACGGATATGCCGGCAGAGCCTACCGTACCTGTCGAAAAGAAGACGAGGTGTGGCTTTTGGCGGGCTCCAGCGATCCAGTGGTGCTCAGGCCAGCTGGGACTACAAGTGAGTTCTACTATATCACGCCTGGTTACTTTTACGGAATGATGGACAAGGAGAATTGGCCGGTTGATGGTAGTGAAGGACTGGCAATGATAACATTATTTTGATCCACCAAATATAAGAATCTTTCCTTTATGCGTCTTAACGACTCCCATTGAGTGCAAATGGGCTTGACAGTAAACTGGTCAGATATTTACACGGTTTGATGGCTCCTACATGGCATGTCACATTTGACATGCTGCGGAGTAAGTCTTCTTTTAGGTTCCCGTTCCGGCGGTTATTCATCTTAGTCCTACTGTTTATTGCTTGCCTGTAGTTAAAAATTGTGTCTCCACTGTTTGAGCAGTATTTAGCAGTCAAGGGGATAAAGCGAAAGTTTAGGTTATTCCCGGTTCCGATTATATTAACGGTATTGCACCTAGATTTTACCAATCTCCGATCACAGTGAGAGCTACTTTCAATAATGTATTTAACAGCTCTATCCTCAGCAATTTTTTTGAATACTTTTCCCATTTCAGTCAGTACATCAAAATGGCAGACATCCACTTCCCCCTTTTTTCAAGCCTGCCCCCAGAGATTCGACGCCAGATCTGGGACCACGTGGTGGAACAACCCCAACTCATACACACCAACGGCTTTGTTGACGAAGAGAGAATAGTCCAAGACCAGACGTCGACCTATATCTACTACGGAGGCGATGTCAAAACACAGTGGCTCGATACCAGCGATAACCAGCTGCGCGTCTACCCAAGGTTCCCGCCGGTGCACGACGTATGTCACGAGGCTCGTAAAGCGTTCCTGGAGTCGCCCGGCCTCGTCCGCGAGACGACGGGTCTCGGTGTGGCCTGGCGCCCTGAGCGCGATATCCTCATGTGCCACGACTTGGTCGTCGGCGATACCGGGTACAGATACGAATGGTCCTGGTGGGACGTTATTGCCAACAGGTATTTACCCGCCCACTGCAAGGCTCCGAGGAACCCGGATATTCCCGGACGCTACGATGTTCGGCATCTGCGGTTTGTGCTCGACGACTTCAACGAGGCGTATCCGGTCGCAAGAGAACAGTACAGCAATTTCCAACCAGGTGAGATAATGGATAGGTTTGGGAGTGGGCAGGAAGTAGCGGAGAGCATCGTGGATCGGTTTCCGAATGCGGATACATTCGAGTTGGTGATAAGGGGAAAGAACGCCAAATCGCTAGCGTCTCAACAACATGGTTCGCTTGGGGTCACATTCGAGTTTTCATCCCCTCCTCCCAAATTCGACAATAAAGCTTGGCATATGTTTAATTTTCTCAGAGATGGGGTCACCGCAATGCCAGGATCTTGGGAAAGATGGTATTCGCCCTTATTTAGCTATCCATTATTCCAGTTAGGTGATTTTTACAGTACAGAATACATATTTAAGAAATGCATGCTCTAATACGTCTATCACGTAATCAGGAATAAGCGGAATAATCAAGGTAAAATAATTACTGTCACTAAATCTATCGGTAGATTTATGTTATACATTTGGATTGGCCCCGGACGCCAACTTGGAGAAGACCGGAACCTCCTGGACCCGGACGTCGGGAAGCCTCCCCGAGCTTATCGAACTACATGGCCTCGGCCAAGTTGTCGTTCCGCATCATCCGGCCACACCCAACGGCCGTCATGTTCACGTTGCCCGCGCGCAGCATTACGGGAGTCAATGTGGCGGCGGCGCATGACAGGCGCAACATTCTTGTACTTAGAGTTTGGTATCAGCCAGGTACGTAGAACGCCCAGCATATTTGCTGCCAGTCATCGGATATGAATAACTACATGGTAAGCCTTAAGCGTCACTTTTCCACCTTCAAGAGAATATCAAATTTCACAACTACAATACACACCCAACCGGCTTTCAGTTGTTCTATACATAACCGCCATACCGTTAAAACTCTTTCTCACTGAAATCATCGTCCTTGCACGACAGCAACATGGCTCATACTCACTGCACCGAATTCCACCTATTTCCCAGCCTACCACCGGAGCTGCGGCGTGCGATCTGGGACTACGTTGTCGAAGAGCCCCGGGTGGTAGAGACTTGCGGACTTCGGGACCCAAAGACCGGGCGCGAAGGTGATAGACTTTACGTTTTCCCCAAGTTTCCACCCATATACAATGTCTGCCATGAGGCTCGGAAGGCCTTCGTCGAGTCCACGGGTCTGGTCTCAGAGAACAGAGGACTTGGAGTGGCGTGGCACCCAGAACGCGATATCCTGAAGTGCAGTTACATACTTGACAGGAGCATCGATTTTACATGGTGGGACGAGATTGGCGAAATATTGGATGACTTTAACTATTCGATTCCACGGCTACACAAACATCACGAAGTCCAAAACATACAATTCGACCTTAGCACATTCTTCGACGCTTACCCGTTCAGCAGAGGCAGTAGTCGCCGCGGCGAGTATCCAGATTGCGGCAGAACGAGGGCGGATATACTGGGCCGGTTCCCCAACTTGAGAACCGTGGAGCTGGTAGCTGACGACGAGTATCGGTCTCCTCCTGGAGAGCCTCGCTTGTTTGAGGTTACTTTGAACTTCCCACACGGACCCATCGACTTCGACGACGCTTGGGAATTCATCAATGGCCTCAGGGATAGTCGGTACCAGGACTTCTCGCTGAACATTGTAGGAAGAATGGTCTGTCGTATTGAATGAGAAATGCGAAGGAAGATGTCGACTGAAAGTCAATCAACGCGTATAATAAGTTTGGATATTTGCCTTAGATCACCAAACAAAACTGTATATCACATCTATTCCGAGGAGCAAAGGTTGTTGTGGATTGATCGAGTGCTCGATCTAATATTGTGTTCGGACAGAAATATCCCTCAAAGGTTTCAAAGAGGTGAGGCATGAATGTACTGTTTCTGAAGAACCCTTGGCCTTGACCATCCAACACGGTCGAGTAGGCCACCTGTGAAGAGTTGACTTGCAATACACGCCTCCCAGTCCTCCACCACTCTGTTCCCGGCGGTCCCATGAATGTGCCATCCCCCTTACGTCCGAACAAAGCCGTAATCCCCCATGATGATCTTGTCCAGCACGAAAGGCGCGCACGACTCCTTCTCGTCCGTCCGCTTGCCGTCGCACGTCTCCAACGTGCCCCTGGTGCACCGGAACCCAGGCGTCCAGCCCATTTACCCACTCAGCCCGGCGCGGACGGGGGCGGACCGCGGTCGACGCTCGCCGGCGAAGTCTTCCCAGGCGAGGCCACCCACGGGTCGCCGACCGACGTGTCGAAGGTGGTGGTCCTCGCGGCCTGCTGGGCGTGGTCGAACTTGACGTCCCATGCGCCCCTAGAAGGCGGGATGTTGTATGACGCGACTTGGGTATTGAAGGTCCCATATCGGCGACCATGGCTGAACTGAGGAGTGCGAGCTTAAAGACAAGCAAGGGGTAAAAGTAGTCTTTTAGTAATCAATCGAAGGGCTGACAAACGTTTGTATGTGAACTACGTTTACAGTCAAGGGAGGGTTGCTAGTACCAGGGGGCATCTGCCGTCCAACTTCCGTTTCTTTGCATCCACGAGATGAGAACTTTCTTGCTGGGTGTCAAGAAACGTAGCCTGGTATCATAGCTGAGCACCACCAATAGAATTGAAATCCAGTGGGTCAAGTTGACGCAAATCCTAATTAAGCCCAGTCCCAACCGAGCTTCTAGATCATATAAGGGATGTGAAAGTTAGACTGCCGACTCCTCGCATCCTCTACCTACTGGGCAAGCAGCCACTTGAATAAACAACACTTTCTCTGTTACGAGTATCCACCTGTCATGATTATTCAACTTACACCCTACTACGGAGTACAACAGTGAAATAAACGATTACCACTTTGAATAATATCATAACTCCTTATCCTCGAAGAGACGTGACTGGTTTATTCTCCCAGGGGCTTGTGGGTAGACCAAACTGCAATTTCTTGCAACTGCCCTTACTCCAATCTAAGGTGGAAGCTGTTTTACAGGTAACTTTTCCCTCCCTTGGTCCCTTCTCTAATCTTCATTTTTCACCAACAGTCGTTCGTAAGCCTGTGCAAAGCACATTCAACCTGGGGAAATGACAGCAATACCGGGGACCATATGCGAGGAAACGTTAGGTGTAGATGAAGATTTAAGCGAGATGCCGGGTATCAGCCTATCACCACCTTTTTGCCACCCTCTTGAACAAAGGGGTTATTCCAGTTGCTGCACTGCCCCCTTACGCCACAGAACCAACCGGAAACTATGTAGGCATCGATGCCGACTGATCAAAAACACATGCATCAGTTGTGAGAATGCGAACTGTTCCATAAAAGCTGAAGAGCAAACCAGTTGACGCAAGGGAATCATCCGTATAATCATAGGGATAATATGCTACATCTTCGAAAGCATATTCATCGAGGTATATATGGACACAGCAAGAGCGAACTTGGTTTCCTGGTTCTCCGTCTCACTTGATCATCGCACCATCTCCATCAGAACATATTTCCTCTTACGCTCACCATCTTCCTTGCACTCAGACATAATTAGTGTAGTCACTCTTATTCAGAGGTAATCTCTCAACCGACAATCCATCTCGAAGTAAACATAATGCACTGCCTATTCAGCCTCGCCTTCGTCCTCGAATCTTTCACGAGACTGGTGCGTTCCCATCATAACCTGCTCAGACTACGTTGAAGAATCTAATGATGTGCTGATTTCCCAGGCCGCCAGTACTGCTCTCGAAGCCCCCTTCTCCAGGTACGGAGTGGAGACGCTGCAGTGGGAGATTGCAGTCGCACCGGGGCAGACGGAGATCCTGAACGGCACGGTTCAGGAGGTCCACCGCCAGGTCCTTCAGATCAATCCGGAATATAGGTTCCGTACTCTTCCGGAAAAGGACTTATCGACGAGAGAGGCCCAAACGAAGACGCCAGGCGACCGTATCATCTGCTTCCATGAGAATACCCACAAACCAAGGGCGTTCCAAGCTGGGTTCGGATACCTGCGTGGCATAGAGGGCAAGCCTACCAACGGTCCTGGCCCGGGAAACTGTGGTCGCGTCAGCTGCTCGGGCAATTCTGCCATTTGGTGGTGCAACGATGTACGTTTTCATCTGTTTTAACAGTCGTCTTCTAATGTGGTGAATGCACGTCGCACACCAAAATGAATCTCCACTTTTGCGTACGTCAATAGTGGCATATATCTTTATACGTATATTACCCCAAAGGGGGCAACGCAAATACAGGACAAATTCTAACAGCTCTCACGCTCTCCCGCAGAACGAAACGCCAAAGACGCTTGATAGCTGGGCCATGATTGCCGACGCTGCCGAGAGGCAAGTATACCACTGTGGTGTTGTTGGCACAATCGGGGATCCGACCTTTGGTATGGGGCAGAACTTCCAGCCAGGAGGTTGGAACACCATAACCGCAAAGGATCACTGCTAAGAGCCGAGGCTGTTTCTTCAGAGGAAACAGATCAGCGACGCCGACGAGTGGCTGAGAGCTCTTAATTCTCATCCACGCCTGATGTTCACTTACTTACAAGACTTTATTATCCCATGTGCTTCGCCCAAACGGTTTTCCAGAGTTAATGTACATTATGCTGCTCTCTGTCCCATTTCCGTTAATGATCATCAGCAAACGTAAGGGGTGTGTGTGTGTGTGTGTGTTGGACATCAAGGTAGCAAACTGCATTTGCCAGGGATCAGTTGGCACTGTGTCACCATTAGTGATGGACCTACAGGTTTGTCAACCAAGTAAAAAGAACTGTGTTCGCCAATATCAATCCTTGCATCATCCTGTGCAGGGAGATCCGATGCAATAGCCCATAGCAAACGTAGCTGCGTTCCAAAAGTCGGACCTCGACTCGAATGTTTGACAGTTCGGAGTCAAAGCACAGAATGCCACGGGGCTTTCGCTTGTGCATCATTAAATGTGTCGCATGCGACCCCGCCCGGGGCACTGGAAGGTCATATAAGATGCAAGCAAGCCTACAGAACAGCTGGACCGTTAAGTGCAGAAAAACCGTTGGCAAATATTCAATCTGGACATGCTCAGTACGATGGCGATTTCTACAGATGGCGTTGCCAATGGTGTTGCTCGAGGCTGACCGCCTGATGCAAGAAGCAAGCGAATTCAAGGTCACTGGTATGTGAACTTGAGGCAAGTACATAATGTCCCAGGCTGATTCCATGCATCACACCATAAGGTTCCTGTCCTGGCACAGCTCGACCCACACCACATAGCTTGAAGAAATATATTTAACGACGAATGTTCTACGAAGGTCGGTAACCTCGAGGTGTCCTAATCGAGGCTTACGTGGCGTGACCAGCCCCCAATGAAGCTCAGAGAAGGACACCGTCCCAGTAGATGGGATTTTTGATGCTAAGAATGTTGTGTACCATGAAACGCACGTTTGCAAATGGACAAATGACCAACTAGGTCTGGAAATATAACTATCAAACCAGTGGTCCCAGCTATAATCCAGAGCAAGTTTAAAGGAGTAGCAAACTAGCAGGTACTTTTCATCATACAGCCCCTGAAACCAATATGGATAGTCACCACCTATAAAGCCTAGGTAGTCCAATCAAGCTTCCAATCTACCAATCGTCAATCGCGACCATCACGACCAAAGTCAAGTCCTTCATTTCACTCGGTCATCATTATCATCGGGGCTCCGGTAAAAGTTCCATAAACAATCGTTGTATCTCTGAGCTTGCTTCATCGTCACGCTTCAGATAGTTGTTCAGATTGGTCAACATGCGCTTCTTCTCTGGGCTTATCCTCGTCACTGCAGCAATTGCGAAAGTTGTAAGTCGGTTCCTTTAAAGTTCTAGGACGAAGGCAGCGTCCCAACCACTGAGGCTCCTAGGCATTTGGTGTTCTTCCTGATGCCCCTCTTCCGGGGTACGGCGTCGAGCCAGTACAATGGGCAGTGGAGGTGGCACCTGGACAGACGGAACTTTTCAACGGTACGGTCCAGCAGGTCCATGAGAAGATCCTCCAGATCAATCCGAAATTCAAGCTTAATCCACAGCCGCGAGGATCGCTATGCCGGGAACTTTCGCAAAGCCGAGACAACGTCATCTGCCTTGGGACGGCGGGTTTCCAGGACGCCTGGTCCGACGGGGTCGAGTACTTACGGAACATCCCCGATTCACCTACGAACGGACCGGGCCCCGGTAACTGCGGCCGGGTTAGCTGCTCGGATAACTCCGCCATCTGGTGGTGTAACGACGTAAGTCTACTCCCCTGAAAGCTGCCAACCACCTTGGAGAGGCAACAACCGTGGCGGTCACGGACTAACCTGAACACCCTCTCTTGCGACAGAACACGGCCCCATTAGTACTAGAGAGGTTCGGTAGGATCGCCGACGCTGCAGACGCTATACTGAAGGTCTGCTTTGTGCCGGGGCATTAAATATTCCATATCCCCGGCCAAAGCTTTCAACCTGAGAACTGGAACACGATGCTCCAGGAAGCCAGTTGCTAGGAAGCTTGGGGCTACGTTCTCGAGACGCAGTTCAATATATATTGGTGGTTGGTAGACGGCTATGGAACATAAGGCATTCCTTCTACAGGCTCATGAATGGTTCATTAGCAGTGGTCAATTATTTACTTCTCCAAACGCACTTCATACATGTCTCATGTTATCTTCTCTTCAACGGAGGAATTCATAATTCAATCACTACTTTCGAATCCCCAGATCTGTCTACGTTATGCCAAGTTTATAAGTATGATAGATACTGTACAGTTGTTCCCGATACAACGTCAAGATAGTCTCATCCTATCTCACATTCAACGTGACTATGCATGTTGTAGATACTGAAAAGGGTGTTCGCTTGAACAATAGCCGAGGGGGCCATATCTAGAGACTGTGGAGTGTCTCCAAATCGGACTGCTCGCCATGATATGGCTTCCAGGGCTACATGCGCTTCGGGGCACCTCGTATTGGCGTCACGGCCTGGGTATCTGTTTCGTTTCGGACAACCTCAACTCTGCTTATCATGTAGTCTGGCACACACAAAAGCTGTGTTGAGTTCTTTAGAACACCCGTTATATTGTAGGTTTCAACCCCGTCATCGTTTACACCTTGTGGTTGGTCTATGTAATACATCAGTAATCCCACGATAGATAAGACTCTCCGTCCTTCTTCACCAGAGACTCCGTCGCATTGGGTTGGTAGGAGTCCTCTGGCAAGAATATGGTCCGAAGCGTTGCGTATTACGTGTTCTTCCGTGTTATCAGAGTTTCTTTGGATCAACAGATCCGACACATTACATCCAGGAGAAATAATGGTCATATTTAACAAGATATTAGCTTTCATGGCTGACTAGAGGCTTATGTCATTCACCTTGACATTAACCGGATTGCAGTCGAGTGAGTTCGAAAGCCCGTCCACCGTGACTCGAGTTTCTACGCCGGCAGGCATGTCTGTCCGTACTGATGGGAACGCTAAACCGCCGAACATTCCATTGGGTGGCGACGATATGTTTCCATCAACGAGTCCCTGAAGCATACTGAATGGTATCGTGCCAACACTAGAGAGCCTAGTATCAATGTCGACAAACGTATCCTGTATTACCATGAGGTATTCAGTACCAACGCTGACCGTAGTGAGAGTGATCAAGCCAGTTGATACCACAATGGCAATCGTTATCGTGATGCTGGTTGCAATCGTGATGGACACAAGGAAGTCGTGATCAAGCAGAGATGTGAAAAGGGCGAACTGTGGAAACTGCGATATGTAGTCCCGGAGGATCGATCTAGAGGCAGGGACACCAGGCTGCGAAGGGCGTATCCAGGGGACTACCAGTTTACTTTGATATTCCACACGACTCCACATGGCAGCGAGTACTGTCAGGATTGCAGAAGGTCCATACGTCCAGAGGCAATGTTGGTTCGGTGCGGCCGGCGCAATCCCGTTGTTCTGTTTAGAGACGAAGAAAAGGGTTTCTACGGCAGCTGCCATGAGCACGAAGATGACGAGAAAGGCCAGCAGTACTCTTCGTCTTAGGTAGGATGGTCGCCTATGGGGCGCAATGTCTGCTGGGTCCGGCCGGGTAGTATCGGCGATGGGAGGTTCTCCCGATGACACTCGCAAGGAGGGCTGCCGACCGGCCCCATCTATATCGGTATCGCCGCATTCGTCTTGGCCAGATGCCGATGTGTGATCCGCTATCGGTCGAAGACTGTCGGAGACTGACGATAAGTCAAAGCACCCCTCGACGGCCATACCCCTCAACGGTTACCATAATAAAACAAAGTCATAATAATATAATAAAATAATCACAAATTAATTAAAAAATAACGAAAAATATAAAATTATAAAATTAATTAAAATCTATTTCAATTAAACTCCAGGCCTTAAATTCCTTATTAAATTCCTCTTTTATAATCTCCTCTATTAATTCCGATTAAATTATAATAAAGTACGCTTATACCGGCCCTACCACCTCCCTTATACCAATTACCACTTCTGCTATATAAATATATTTCCTATTCGGTACCGGAATAAATCTCTTTCTTTTCTTTCCTCTCTCTCTTTTAAAATTTACCTTTAATTAAGCTTTTTTATATATTAATTAACCGATTTAACTATTTAAATCGTTAAAACTTTTTAAACCTTTCGAAATAATACCTTTTTAATTATTTTATCGAATTATATTAAATTATCGGCCAACTTCTCAGATAATTCTATTAATTATTTAAAACTCCTTAAAATATAAATCGAAATAACTAAAAATTAAACCTTTAAATTTAAAAAGGGGCTCGGGGATTAAAGTATTTTATTAAACCTCGAACCTTTTAAATCGGCTATTTAAAGGTTTATTAATATTATAAGGAAATATACCGAATACTTTCTACTTATTATAAATAACTTTAAGCTTAAATATAAAAGTCCTAACCTTTTTATAATATTAAAGGAACTCCTTCTTATTTATCCTTATATTATTAAACCTTAAATAATAAAACATTACCTCGCGATAATACCTCCCCTTTAATATATTAAATATATTAATATTTAAAAGTTAAAAAAGATACAATATATAAGTTAATAAAAAAAGGAACTATACCTTAACTTTTAAATAAATTAATATAAACTCCTCGATATTATAAAAGGAATAACTATTAAAAATAAATAACCGTTATTATTCCTTGTCCTTCGGTTTAATTTATAATAAGAATACCTCTTTAAATTAAAATAAAGCTAGCTTATAATTAATTTAACTTTTAAAAGATATAATAAAAACCTAATCCTTTATAACTTCGGTTAAAATATCCTCCTCCTTTAAAAACTATTAAAACTAAAATTATTAACCCTTAAAAATATACATTAAAGTAATAAACCGGCTATCCGTATTAATTACTTCTATTATAATTACTTACTCTCGGTTAACGGAATCTTTTATAATAATCCTTTTTATATGTATTAACCCAATTATTATTTAATTATTTTTAATGCTTAATTGTATATTAACCTCGTCGTAATTCTAAATATATTAACGAGGAATAAATTAAATAAATTTATAATGAAATTAATTAAAGAAATCTCGGATATTCTTTTTAAAAAAAAGAGAAAATTTAAAATAAGTTATAATATTTCTTAATCTACCGGCCCTTAATCCGAACCTTTAAAGTAATATAATTAACCCCTTCCTTTAACGTAACCTATCTTAAGCTCTTACCGCTAATAACGTACTAAATCACGCGCTAAAGCTTTAACTCGTCGACTATAATATTATAATAAAAGAATAAGAAAAGAAAGTACGATTAAACTAATTTAAATAAAAGTATAATAAAAACTAACTTATATACTATTAAATCGGTATATAGGCGCGATTTAGGGGTAATCTATTAATAGGTAACCGTTAAAGGGTGTGGCCGTCGAGGGGTGCTTTAACTTACGAATGACGCTGTTGCTTCAGGCATGTTGTACGCCATAGTTAGGACACTCGGAGGTTTGCGTTCTCGATGTCGTATAAAGCGAAGCAATAGATGAGAGACTGGTAAATTGGCCACGAAAGCTGCAAGCAGTTGGTCCAAGTGACTTAATTGAGTAATGCGTGTTTTTTAGGTGGGTTATTCGAGATGTTGAGCAATAATTCGTTCCAGACGGTTATCCCACTGGAGCAATCGGATGATCCGGAAGCCAGAACGGGAGAAGTTGAATAAACCGGTATAACCTGTGGACGCCTGAAAATTATGTGCCCATCTAATTGTATATGTGTTGGTTGATAATGATGCGAGTGTCTCAGTTTTTGGGTACTTCAGTGAGCCAATGTGGAAAAGTCGGAATCATTGAAACCGAAATTGTATTGTTGGGAAAAGAAACTGGGATACCAGTATGAACAGCGAGACAACATTTAAGGCATGACATCCGGTGACGCCGGTCTCGTGATACAGTCAATACAGCTTGTATCTGGAATGCAGGGGCTCTACCCCATTGGTGCAACTTCAAGATGCAGATATCTTGGCTGTACACATTGCCACGACACCGGCCTCAGTACACCAGACAGCTGAGCCAGCTCGTCCCCGATGGCGGGAAAGGCTCCGTAGTCAGATCACCATCTTGGTAGTCTACTAGGGCTTATCGCCGACCCTTACACACACACATCGACTTCCAAGGTTGACCGGTTCCACCCATGGGTCAGCTCAAGCTTTCACATATTAATTGGCCGCATCACGACAGTGACATCGTCTTTTCGCGTTCTGTTACACTTAGCCTTTAGCCCTACGAATGATGACGTAGTACACGAAGGACTTTCCTCCTCAAGACCAACCAAAGTCTGCTTGTGTGCGGTACAGTAAGGGGGCAGGGCACTGTTTCAACCCGCTCCAGCAATTCCATATTTGGCAATAGCTCGATATTCAGCTCCATGGCTTGCGGTCTGTTTATCGTGCTCTATGCCCAAAAGTTAACCATCATCTTACGCCATTAGCATGTATGGCCATCATGGCTTGGACTCTTCCGCATATCAGCACACTTCCACGCATATAAGTTTATTACGAATGCCTAAGTTAGCCACAGTTCTGGTCACGTAACACGGTGACTTGGGCCGGTACAATTTCGATATCAATTAGTGCTAATTTTCCTATCGCCTCCGACCTGATTGAAAATACAATGGAGAGCCCAGTCTGGATGATATGCTCTCGGGGTATACGCCATACAAAAGGAAAACTCGTGGTACTCATCAAGTTCTTCCCTGTCTTATGAGTCGCATGAGACAGGAGAACCGGTATGGGGAAACCATAGCCTCACTTCGTCACTGCGCACGGGTTAGTGTTTGCTTACTTCCCGAATTGGGGAGCTCCATTGTGCGACGTACTGGCAAGGACCTCGTAAGCGAACAAGGTGTCTTTGTAAGCTTGGCTGTGCTTCCCCGACTTGGCTGCCTTCTTCTGTGCCTTCTCCTCGGGCGAAGTGGACGAGCTACTGAGCTTCGCCTTGGCCTTTTTCATTGCGCTGGAGATTCGCGACGAAGAGGAGGATGAAGAAGACTTGGAGGCCGGGCTGCTGCTATGGCTCTCCTTCATGGCCGATATCTCGTCATATGAATCTGCACTGTGGGGTTAGAGAAGTCATGTTTGATTAAGACATGTCATGTTCCGTGGGGAGGACTCTACCGGACGAGATGCGGGAAGCCATGTTGGTTGTGGATGTCATTGTAACTAGGTTGGCTGAGGTATTGGTACACGATGTGGTGACGAAGTTTGGTGATACTTGGAGGCAAGGTTCTGTGTGGTTGAGATTCGATGTGAAGATGCAGTTGTCAAAGTGGCAGGGGTATGATGTGGTTGTCCAAAGAAAACTGGAGATGTGTGTAAGTCTGGAGTAGGTGTTGCTGGAGAAGTAACGAACATCAGGTTTGGGAAGGAACAACGGGATACATGTCTTGTTTCAACTCAAAAGCAATTGGAAAAATGGAAATTCGTCGTCATCTATCATTTCTGTTTGACTCACAGCTATTGCATCAAATTAGCCAACTGCAGGGACTTTTCAGCTTGAAGACCGGCGTGGAGGCTCTGCACCGAGCATGCGTCGGCGTTCGGAGTTCCCTCCAGGCAAGCCGCAAAGCCGTTTTTAGAATGCGACGCCAAGCTTAGTACACCCCGACTCCATGGGCTGATTGGCAAATTTGGGAAGAGGCGCTATCGTAAAGGTAGCGCCTTTCGGCCAGTGGCCGATCAGACAAGAATCAGGCAGATCAGGCACCCTTGTGGGCATACCAACGTGGTTGGCCAGTATTAGAAAAGGGATGCCATAATCAGTGGCGCCTTCTACACCTTTGGGGGTTTGCAGTCGATGATTAGATTCGTAATCCTGGCTGACAATGCCGGCCGCTACTGCTCGCTTGGCCGTGTTACTCACACCCGCTGTCAAAATGACTTAGGGTGACTCCGCTCTAAGCCGAAGCCGAGACCCTAGCCAGTTTTTGGTGCCCTTTCCCCAGAGGGAGTTATGCCGAGCCTTGGCAAACATGTCGCAGAGACCACTTTTGGTCGCATCGGCTTCGGCTTCGCTCCAAATGACTACATCCAAATCAAGCCGATCCCCAGTGACACGGCTCCTTTACCGCGGACATCGTGTCAACGTTAGTTGCAAAGGTTCCATCATACGACGGGATTTACTTGAATCGCACACAAAACGCGCAGCTTGCGTGCGCCGTCATTACGCTGAGCCATGTCAGACGGGCCATCTGAGCTCCGTCGGCGAAACGGCAGGCTCCAGGCGTGCGACACCTGTCGACAGAGAAAGGTATAGCGCGTATCCACTTTTAGCGTGGTGCAACCCCCTATCACCTGCAAACTAGCGGCTGTGTCGTTGCCATGCCACGCTGACATGAAAGACTCATAGGTGGCTTGCGACCATACACGCCCAATCTGCCTCCGATGTAGGAAAGGTGGGAAACGATGCATCTACACTCTATCCAATTCGACGCCGGTCAGGCCCCATGGAGGCAACCGGTCGTCACAGGGACGCTCAGGGGCTGACAGGTCACGCCAACCATCATCTCCCTCTCCGTCTTCGGTCCAGCTCAATGAGATGCAGAGTCCAAGCCCGAGCCCGAGCTTGCGGAACAGCATCCTCAACCGCAGGGCGACGTGCGGCCATGGCTATCTCGGTGCCACCAGCTACTCGGCTGTCCTCCAGGAGACTCGGGATAACTTGAACCTGCTCGGCGCCACGCCCCAGACTCATGACAGTAGCCGCGATGTGCTCGGCCGGGAAGAGCCAGATATCCTCACCCCCAGCATTCGTGAGCTATGTTTCACTGTCCTTCGGCTCCTCCCACAGCCCAACAAGGTTGTGTTCCAGAAGAAGGGCAACTCAGCCGTCTACCAGTCTTACATGCACAGAGTAGCCGAGCACATCCTGAAGACGCTCTACGAGACATGGGGCGAGCATCTCAACGCTGGAGCAGAGGATGAGACTAAACTCGAAGACATGGCCAAGGCCGTGTGCGTCAACAGCATGGAGCCCTTCTCTGATTCTATCCGAGACACAGAGGAATGGCTCAGCCAGTTCAGTGGGCCTAACTTGCGCTGGGAAGCCATTGGTGGGTATACCCGTCTACTCCCAGACGTACAGCTTTGCTTTCCTTCTCTTCCCCTTTCTTCTCGTTTCCTCGATTCACAGCTTTCAATAACGACTTACGCTTACCCCTTTCCGAAATAGGCGTCTTATTCGATCTGCTCGACACCGAAGCCAAATCCGTGAAACGTCGGTTCGTCTCGGACACCCAACATGAGCACCTCGAGTATCTCAGGAGGATTGCAGCGGCTGGTATACAGACTCTGGGCCTATGCATTCAACTAAGCCGTGAGTTCACTTCAGGCAATATCCTCCTAATCTTCCTTCATCACCGACGTGCCACACTGGAGTCGATAACCAGTGGAGATGCAAGTGAGTAATTCTCCTTTGTGGTTTGGCCTGCGACGAATATCCTTGAGGGCCGCTGCCAACGCAAGCAAATATAGGTCTTCCAACATGGCAATGCCACGCCGCTCACATATCCCTTCTTACCTTCCACGGCTTTCATGACGAGCCCAATACGCATAGTTATCGATACAACCCGACTTATCGACCATCCTTGGCGATTGAGTGTCGAAGACGCATCCTGGCAACTTCATTCTGCTCCGACAACGTGATGGTCACCTTCACAGGTAGGCCCCCTCTGCTGGGTACGAACTATATCTCCACGCCGCTGCCATTGGATATCTCGGACGACGTGCTGTTCTCGGACGAGCAGACGCTGGTGCGGGTAGCATCGGAAACGCTGGACGAGAGGGGATGGAATATCTCAAACCAATTCTACCCAGCTACCACGATTCGGGCGCGTGCGGTTCTTTCGCACATCAGGGCCGAGATCATCGAGCTGGCACTGGGGAAGGACCCCTTTGCATTCGAGCGCATAGGGTATGTCTGTCTTTTGTTTGTGGTGGTGGCAAGTAATGCACGTCTTGGTTAACCATATCGGATGCCAGACAACTCCGAGCAAAACAGATCCAAGCTGTGTCCGAGTTTCCGGAAAGCGTGGTCTTCCAACTCCAGGATATTCGTGCGACTGATACGGACAATACCAGATTCTACCAACGACTACTTGTACGGCTGGAGATTCTGATGAACGAGTTCTTGCTGGACCGGTTACAGTACCGTCATTTCCAAGCCGATAGTAGCGATCTGTTGGTCACCGCTTATGAGATGGTTGTGTTAGTATTGACTGTATGGACGCACATGGATCTCTTCACCGAAAAGCGGAACTTTGATTGGGTCGTAAGTCGTACCAACCGCGCCTCTTCTTTGCATAAAGTATCTAGCACAGCTGACCGTCGTCTTCTTCTCCCCTAATAGCTGATGGGCTACGGGGCCCCCGCGGGCGGCGTGCTGTGCATGGAGCTGCTGAACCCGACGCTGCAGGGCGCGCACCCCAAGAACGCCGACATCAGCCGCTCGGCCATTATCCAGAAGCTCAGCCTGCTGGTCGGCTTCTTCGAGTGGGTCAGCCCCTCGGCGCCCAACGCGGCCCTCTGCGAGAACGCCATGACGACGATCAAGCACGTCCTGGACGCGACGCTCAACAGCACGGGCCCGGCCGCGGCCGGTCAGGGGGCCGCGGCCAACATGGACTGGAACTTCTCGACGCAGGTCGACTTCAATTTCGATCTGCTTGATACGTTTGACTGGTTGCGGGCTGATGGGTGATGTGATAGCATGCGATAGGAGGCCATAGGAGTAAACTGTACTTTGTCCATGACCAGCTACCTATGTACTATAATCATTCCAGTTACTCCCGGCTACGACAGGGGAATGAAAAAAAATCTCGAAATAATGCAAGACCAGATGTGGTGGTTATTGATCCGGAATCGTAGGTCCTGTATCTGTTACTTGGCTGGTTTCTTCTAACAATGGCTTGACGGTAGTCACGCCCAAAGATCTTGATCACCTACTGAACTTACCCAATTCTTCTCCCTTATGCACCTAAAAATGAAACAAATGAAACAGCCGCATTATATATGTCTCATCTTGTTCACTTCGTGCTTTACCATACTGGGACATGCAAGTAGGATGCAGTCACTAGACAAGATCAACTCCATGTCTAGCAGCCACAGGTGCTAGGCCGGTAGTGTTGTTCAGGCCCCGTAACAACGGATAACCCACTAAAGTTGTGGCTTTCCCCAGTTCCATGCCTGCATCCCGTACTACCGGCCGTTCATACCAGTTGCTGGGCTGTTCATCAACAACAATTTTACAACGTACCATCTATTCAAAAGTCCCCATGACAATTGAATTTTACTCATTGCATCTTTCTCGCATGAATAATTCCGCAACCAATCAATCTGACACATATTAATCGCTGTTTTCTTCAAGAGTTCCGCCCAGCAACTCAAAGCAGACAACACACGTGACCTGCTTACATAATTCAGTGAGGTCAGTCGTCCAAGCTTCGGCCGCGGCAGCTCGACCCTCCAAACCATTTCATCCAGCGCCTGCTGACCGACCGACCGACAGGGAAGCGCAGCACCGCACAGAGCAGACTTCTTCAAGATGGCGAGCGCTCCCACCGAGAACACCAACCCGGTGCCCGCCAGCAACAATGAGGCCCAGGCGGCCGAGGAGGAGGAGGAGGTCAACCCAGAGCCCCAGGAGGCCAAGATGCCGACGCGGCGGGACATCTCGCTGAAGGAGTTCCTTAACAAGATGGACGACTACGCGCCAATCGTAAGTCTTCTGGCCTACCCACCTTCCTTCCCCCACCTTATTGCATTCCAACATCCATTCAAGCATCCTTTCTTGTTTCTTGCATGGTGCCTGCTGCCGTGCTTGTCTATGCGCACCACCTGCGCTTTGTACAAAGAATGCAGCCTAGTTTGCTAACCTTTGCGCCCATCGTCGCCCACAGATCCCCGACGCCGTAACCAACTACTACATGACGCGCGCCGGCCTGCCGCCGCCGCCGCAGACGGACCAGCGCCTGGCGCGCCTGCTGGCGCTCGCGACGCAGAAGTTCATCGCCGACATCGCGGCCGACGCCTACCAGTACAGCCGGATCCGGGCCTCCAACACGAGCGCCAACAACCCGATGGGCAACCTGGGCGCCGCGGCGGGCATCCCCATCCCCGGGCAGGCGGCCGGCGGCGGTGGCGGTGGTGCCGCGGGCGGGTCCAAGGTCGACCCGTCGCGCGGCGCGCCCTTGGGTATCCAGCGCGCGGGTTATGGCGGTGGTGGGCAGGGCGGCTCGCAGAACCGGACGGTGCTCACGATGGAGGATCTCGGGATGGCGGTGGGGGAGTACGGCGTCAATGTCAAGCGCAGCGAGTTTTACCGATGATCTCTCGCGTTTCTCTCACACTACGGCATGATAAGATACGGAGTGGTGGTTTTGCTCTAGAGACAGGAAAGGAGGCACACAGATTGCAAGTCATTTCTTCCGGTCATGGTTTCGGCGTTTACGGTAATGACAAGAAACAAGAGTTTATGGGGACTTTGGCTGGGAGGGCGAAGTGCTCTTGAGAGTTCGAGTCTGGGCATCGCAGATAGGTTCCCAGCAACCAGCAAGGGAGAGGGGAGTGAGAAATGGCGGTTCCTCGATTTGGCATTGAAACGAGGAAACCCCATCATGGCGAGACATCAATCTTTTGGGTCTCCTGTACATATAACTGTAAAACACCTGCAACAATGATATCACCGCGTCGCGCGGGTTGCTCCCTCTGCCTATTCGTACACATAAATGCGTGATCCTGTACAATGGTAGTTTTGACGTCAATTCGTCTTTGTCTCCTCCGATGCCATGTTACATGCTTTATTTGCTTTGTTCTTCTTCTGCTACATCGGTCGCATTCTAATTTACTTTCTGGACCAGATGAACGGCTTCCGCGTCCTGTGAATGGTGCCAATTGTGTCAGCGAAAGATCGGGGTCTTATCATGTAGCCATCGTCATCTCCTCCTGCGTGGCCCAGGGGAAAGAGGTAGGCTGGGAAACGTACAGCGAGAACTCCCCAAGCTTGTGGCCGACCATGTCCTCGGTGATGAGGAGGTCGTTGTAGACCTTGCCGTTGTGCACCTGGAACTTGAGGCCGACGAAGCTGGGCAGGATGGTGGCGGCCCGCGCCTGCGTCCGGATGGGCTTGATCTTCTCGCCGGGCTTGGGGCGCACGATTGGGAGACTATTCGCGGGGATTGCACAATCGTTAGCGCGGTTGTTTCTCTCACCCTACCTCCGAAATCGACGAATTTGTTGGTGGCAGAGGCAGAGGCAGAGGCAGAGGCATTGGATGAACAGTGGCTGCGCGGTTTTCTTGGCGGCGCATTGCGGCGAACGTAGGGAAACGGAGAAAGGCGGGCAATTCTTACGGGACAATATGAGGACCTGTTTGCGCGCGGGCGGAATGTTAGTCTTTTCAGAGCTTCCAATGGGCTGGTTGCCAAAAGGCAAGAAATGGGCTACTTGCCTTTCCATACGGATCGGCCTTTCAGGAGACACCTGGTGGGCTGCATCTTGTCTGTAGGAATGGATTTTTTTTTCGAGGTGGGCGCTCGCTACAAAACTGCGATCCTCGTGATGACTTCGCACGCAGCAGCTTCACTGACCCTCTATGGCTAAACTAAAGCTGGGTGCTAATCGATAGGAAATGTCAGCCACATGTGGCTTTCAAGCACGGCCAACGGCAGCTGAGCCACACCTAAAGTTTCGCTTGCGTGGGATGTGGGATCGTTCCCAGAGATTTGGCAAGCGCCTTCTTCAACCCACGGACAAGTTTCAGGTTTCCAATTACTGAAAGAGGGCCTTCCTTGACTATGACGATGAACACGACTATTGTTTCTTGTTTCCCGGGACTCTCACTCTCCCGAGCGAACAACCTCTGAATGGGCTCCCTGAATTGGGGAAACTACGCAAAATCGGATAATTTGGAGCCAACAAGCACCAGGTTACCAGGATCATACGCTTTGTCTCTATCCGTACCTGTTGAGTGTTGACATATTCTCTCTGCCCTGGTTTCTGATACACCGTCACCGTCATGTCCGTCCAATGACAGGAATGATGATGCACAAAGACGCCTGGCAAGCTGGCAGGTTGGTTCTTGCGCAGCTTGGCGAACGATTCAGATAACCTCCTGGGTCTGGATCTCATATACAACCACTGATCACCCTCATGGTGGACGGGACTGAGATCGTGGAGCGTGGGCGGTTATTAATTTTCCGAATCCTACATTGTTGTTGATTTGCCCCCTACATGTCGTCGCATCCTGGACCTATCGTCACCTATCAACATTACTCGAAGTATTTCTGAAACAATCACCACTGAAACCACATTTCATTTCTTGGTACAGGTCAATCCTTGAATTATTCTTCACAAATATGATCTGCCCGATGCCCTTGCACAAGTCTTTTATGCGTGCTCGTTACCAGCTGTAATCACGCTAGGTCTCGCAGGTCTGTTTGGATCCCCGGCGAAGCATAATTCTCCCCTGTTGATATAGTATTCTGGCCCTTTCTTATGTTTCGAGTGGGATGCTCGAAGTACTGCTCAAAGAAAGAAAGCCTGCCGAAACCTTATCTAGGGTGCGAAACGATCCTTATTGGCGAACAATATTTCAAGGATAGACCTGTATCCGACGGGTTGTTTCCGCGCCCTCTTCTGGAACAGGCGAGGGGTCCCCGCTAACGTTAAGGTGTATCGGCGATGGGCGATCATATTACCAACGATGATTGACGATTGATGTTCCGAAGGTTCCAGGCCAGGGAATGCTTCGAACCACTGAAGCAGACACCGTCCAACTTATGTCGCTTATTTGGTCTTCGAGTGGCCCAGAGAGAGAGCTGCTCAGAAGCATATGTAAGTCGTCTCCCACCACTGGCTGTGGTTGAGTGGATAATTCGGCACGCGCGTACTCGGGTCACCACGTATGAGCTACTCTGAGCCTACCACGCTTGAGGCCAGCACCTAGACCCTACAGTGAGGAGTGAGTGGTTAAGATGCACTGCCTGTTCTCGTCACCACTGAAAAATCAGATGGACTTGAGACGGATGCCTGATACGATGTGTGCGTTTGTGCTGTTATAGCACCCCGGTCGTGAGGACCGCCTACTGTCGATTTGGCGAATCAGAGTCGCCTGAGGCTCTGCCCACGCTACTTTAATCCCGACCTACGGGGGCCGTGCCCTCGGACGAGCAACGTCCCTTGCCGCCAATCACCTCCTCATCCCACCTCCACTGCTACGTCTCCGAGGCGTCAAGCGTGTCTCCCAGGCCATCGGAGCAAAATCCGTGGACCTGCGCCTGCGCGGCACCCATGCCGATCCAGGATGGGTGATCTAATATATCGCCATGTATGTATGATAACCTCACTTCCCCGGTGGCCATGTGTCCCTAGCACCACTACGATGTTGTTGACGGAAGAAGCCGTCTAGTTCCCATCTCTTTTTCAGGCCTCTGCGTCAAAGTCTCGCTGTGGCCGTCAAAGTGCGGCAGACCCGGTATCCGTGCCAAATATCACCAGCAACTTGGGACCAGCAACTTGGGATGGATAGATGATAAGGGGAAACACCTGCATGTTCGCTCGTTCCCTGGTCCTGTCTTCGCTTCGCCTTTGCTTTTCGTGTTTGTTGGATACAAACAGACAGTTTCTGCCATCGTTTCTTGTTTCGTTCCGAGTTGTGTTGCGATTGGTTGCTGGACAAAACAACCGCTGTGCTGAATCCTACCCTACAGGCAAGGATATGGGCAATCGGAGCCAACGCCCACCTTTTCTACTCACCACTTCACACACACCATGGCTCGAGTCACCACCATAATCGCCATGTCCCTCGTGGCGGCGACGGCGTTAGCGAGCGGTAGCGGCAACATCATCGGCGGGAGAGTATCTGTGGAAGAAAACCAGTCAGGCCTCATAGGGATGCGGCAGTCTGCTACGAGGAGTATGGTCGACATCGAAGCCGTGGTGAGAAGGAGCCCATTTCAACAGCAGCAACAGCAACAACAACAACTCGATGGGACGAGTACAGTAAACGTACCCGTGTCGATCACGCCGGCGCCGACCGCAATCTTGAACAGTCGCCAGCTACCTGGTCCAGCACCTGCCCCAGGGGGCGGGGGCGGTGGCGGAAGACAACCGCTACCGAACCCGGATACAGGCAGTGCTGCGTCGGCACTGGCTTCGCTTTCGGCGCAGTCCTCTTCCGACGTCGCCAAAGCTTCGACAGAGGGATTCGCTTCAGGAAGCGCAGTGGCAGCCTCACAGGCGTCCAGCCAGATAGCGAGCATCAGCGCCAGTCTCGCCGCCAGCCTCTCGAGTGCAATTGCGTCTATAACTGCATCAGCCAGGCCAGGCCAGCAGGTGCCGGCAACGTTGACGGTGACGCAGACAGTCACCGCCACCGCGGCGCCAGCACAACAGCCACCGACTACAGTAACCCAGACTGAAATTCAAACCCAAACCCAAACCCAGACCCAGACAGTCGGCACGACTGTAATAGCCACGTCGATAGTGACCACCATGTCGATGAACGCCGCCCTGGTAAGCGATGGCCCCATGACCACTTCCGAGACCAGACTAACTTATTCAGCCCACCCAGCCGGACCGCTTACCAGTCCCTCCAAAACCATCGAACGCGCTCGTATCGGATCCCACCAAAGACCCCAACTTGGTGGACCTGACAGTCGGCCAGCTGGCCGCAGTGATCGTAGGGACAATTGTCGGGACTGCCTTGGCGGCCGTGCTGCTTACCTTGCTCCTTACTCGCGTTGGCCAACGCCGGAAGAGCGACCGGGTTTATGAGAACGGGCAGGACGACGGAGGCTCCCAAACAGCCCTGCGAACAACATATGCCGTGGACGAGAAGGGAGGCGCCGCCCCGACTGAACAGTACCCGGCGGTTGGGATGAAGACGCATAAATCGAATCTGTCCGACTCGTCGCAGCGTATTAGCGTCTTTGATGAGCGGCCGCCTGCTGGAGCAGAGATGGCCGGGTTCGGCTTCGGGCCATTCAACTGGGCCACTGTTCGCAGTTCCATCTTCGGCTCCAGGCTCACATCCCCCTCGCAGTCACGACCGCCGTCAGGGCAAGTCGAGTTCCAGACGGCTCACAAACGGACGATAAGCAACGGAAGCAAGCCAAGACTCATCCGGCTGGGCAGTCGCGATGACAGGTTGACGCCCGTATCCGAAGGATCTCGGGAGTCGCCGGCGCGTGCTCGAGGTCAGCTGCAGCCTGGCGGGCCGAACGTTCCATCCGGCCCACCGTCGAGGCAGATGACAACGTCGCCGCTGAATCTCAACCCGCCCGATGCCCCGTTCAGCAACCCCTCGGGCGATGCCGTGTCTTGGGGCTCCTGGGGCGCCGTCCTTCCCGACTCGGAACCCAAGGGCCACATGGATGTGCTGTTGAAGCAGCCGCCACGGCACCAACACAACCCATCTTCGTCGTCCAACGGGTCTTCGAAGATCATGGACGCCCACCAGCTCCGAGCGGCGATGGCCGCCGATGGTACAATAGACCCCCACCCCCAGGGGAGCTACTGGTCTCCCACGGACACAACCCCGGGCACCGACATCCTGTCGCCCGTCTCGTCCATGGGCGCTATGAAGTACTTCCCTCAGCCCACGACCGCCGACCTCCGCCGCAGTGTCCACGGGCGTGTGCATTCCATGTCGTCGTCGTCGCGCTACTCGGCCTCCACCGATGCGGGGGGCCACCACGGTAGTGGGCTGGACAGGCACGCGAGCCAGCGGAGCGTCGACAGCAGCCACCGCCGCTCGGCGGCCTCGGTCAACTCGTTCCTGCTGACGTCCAACACCATCCACACCAACGGCGCCACCTTCAGCCTGTTCCCGGCCCCCGCTCACGACCACGGGGAGGAGACCCCGATGCCGACGCGCTCTCAGTCCAACGCCTCGGCGGGAGGGAGGCGCCAGCCTGCGGTCCCGCGCGCCATCTCGGCCGTCGCGCCGCCGATGCCGCCGCTTGCTATTGGGGGCATGCCGTCGCCGCCTCCAATGCCGAAGGGATCCAGGTCTAGTCGGTACCGGGGTTCGGATATGGTGTAACCGTGCGCGCGGGGTGGCTCGAGGAGAGAGGGAGCTTGAGTGGTGATGGATGATACGAGATACCAGACCAGCAAATGGGCGGCCGTTGCCATTGTCGCCGCCCATTTGATGATATATATGTACCAATTATGTATGTAGTACAGCATGTGTAAATATGACGAATGCCACGATTACCTTAACGCCTTACTATCCAAAACAAAGCAACCTTTACCCGACGATGGGATTCGATGCACGATATAATTCTGATCATCAGAGCAAGTTTGGAAGATATGGTAAGTTGGATTCTTTCACAGAAGGTAATATAACAACAAAGGCGTATGTACCTCTTATCCCGTCGCTGCCGCCCCGCTTTCGTCACACGTCGCAATCCATTATTCCTAACGCCGACCAATGCAGTGAGGGAAAAAGCCTACACATCCTAAACTCTTTAATCTTCGTACAGCTCGGTTTTGCCTAGCAAGGTATAGACATGATAATTCGTCATGGCCGGCTTGATAGGAGCCGACCAGTTGGTGGTGTTGCAGCCTTCCAGTGGCGGGAGAGGGAAAAAAGGGTGTAGGGATTTGTCTCTCGTTTTAAGCTCAAATACGAAACACGTCCTGCTGACACGTAGTAACAGGAGGGTCGCATCCACGAACTCTGCAAACCAAAAACCCTTGCCAAATCCCTCGAGAGCAGCTGTAGCCCCTCATCCTTCTTCCTCCTGGGAGCCCGAATGAGACCGAAACATGCTGTCCAACTCTTGAGCAGAAAACAACGGCACAAACTACCCCTAGAGAGCTGCACATGCCCATTGCTTCCCGTAGAGCTCACGCCCCGCAGCGGCCTTACACGGGCAGCTTGAACTTGCGGCCCTTCATGACCTTGGTGTAGTAGATCCAGAAGAAGTCGCTGTAGAGGACGGTCTGGACGATGCCGGCGACGAGGGCGATCCAGTCGACGTGGTGCTTGGGCTCGGTGAAGTAGCGCCAGACCCAGTTGGGGATGTAGAGGGCGCGGTAGAGGCCGAGGGCGAAGAGGTAGTGGGTGGTGATGGTCTCGGCCTCTCCCGTGCGCTGCAGCATGAAGAGCTGGGGCAGGATGGCGACGGCCTCGAGCCAGATGCTGAAGGCCCAGAGCATCTCGGACATGGTCCACTTGTAGGGGATGAGGACCGCCAGCACAGCGGCGCCGCCCAGCAGGTACTGCACCCGGAAGGTGTCGAGAGTCGGGTCGTGCGTCGGCTTGTACTTGGTCGTCATCAGGTAGACGATGTAGCCCTGCGCGCCGATGAAGAGGATCTTGAAGATGACGTTGTAGACCGAGTGCGTGACGAAGAGGTCCAGGTACCGCGTGACGTAGACGAGCAGATACAAGGCCTGCGACTTGAACGAGATGCCGGTGCAGCCCTATAGAAAGAAGGCGAGGTTAGCTCACTGTGGGTTGCTTCGGATGGCTCCGTCCATCTTCAATGCCTACACTCTTTCGGCGTGGCAAAGCATACGGGGGACGACAAGAGACGAGAAAAAGAAACGCACATTGAGCTCCGTCATCTTATGCAGCAATATCAGAATTGACGCCAAATGGGAGAAGTCTCCCGCGACTCGGAAGAGGTTCAACATGATGGGCTGGGTTGTTTGGTCGAAGCTTGGGGGAGCTTCAAATGGTTAGGGATCGTCTTTTATTTTGTTGTTGTAGTCGAGTTCGAGAGTCGAGTCGAGGATGGGCGGTTTTCAATGCTGCCAAGCGCAGCAACTCGGTGGAGAAATCAATGTGTGGGCAGTGATGGTAGAAGTTGTTTCGTTATCGCCGTGTGTCGTGAGTTGCTCAGAATGATAACCCATTCAATTCAAGTGAAGAAACATGGAACAAGAAATGGAAATGAAGAAACAACAGCTCGAAGAGTTCCAATTGCCTAGCTGGAAGCCAACAGAGCCAAGAGCTAAAAGAGGACACGACGCGACAGGGCTCTAATTGGTGTATCCCAACCCTTGCTAGGCCTGTGGCTTGACACCTTTGACACCTTGCATGCAATACTCAGACAGTGCTACAGTTACTTGCCCGCTACAGTGCCCCCGGGCAACCGGGGGCCTACCAACCAGCAATTGCTGGCGAGCTGAAGAGATTTTAGCCACACTTGGCAGCATGCTTGCTTGCTGCACCACCATGAACCTCCCCTGTAGATCTTGGAATGCGTGCGCAATGATCCGCTAGCGGGTCGCTATTTTTGGGCGGCGATGCCGCTACCGCTACCAACTACCATGCGGTCCACTCGGCCCAGAGACACCCCTTCACCTTCTGACGTATTACAAAGCTGCCTATCGCTTCGTGAATCTTCTTGCCTCCCTCCAATTACGGCGACACCATATGGTTGGCCACCCGTTGATTTCTAAGGCTCGAGGTCTTTCACGGTAGGTTTCTTCTCTTTATAATAGTCTGCGCAGCGTGCTGTGGCTTTTCCACTACTTGATCTTTGCTGTTTCAATTCAAAACAATCCACTTGCATCCTGCAATACACGACCAAACGGCAATTGCCACGACCCACGTAGCCATCATCCACAACCCCAAAGCGCAACACCACAGGAACTGAGGGGACGCCGTCGCAATGGCCGACCAGGAACCCCATGATGCGCAGTCGTCGGCAACGAATGAAGGCCTCATCGAAATCACTGTAACCCACGGTGGCTCGTCGCATGCCGTCCTACTACCTCGCGATGCCACCATCACCGATCTGTCGGCGGCCGTCGAGACCGACCTCTCCATCCCCATCGGCAACCAGAAATTCCTAGTCCCGAAACTCGGGCTACAGAAACCGCCCTTCAAAGACCCCAAACTACCCGCAGCCCAACTCGCGGGCAAGAAGATCACCCTCATGGGCACCACCGCCTCGGGCGTCGCCTCCCTGACGTCGGCGTCGGCCACCGCCTCCCAAGCCGTCGCGAAGCGCGAGGCCGCCCTCGCCCACCAGCGCCGCCACCAGCCCAAGGCCTTCACGACGCCCGCGACGACGACGGTCGAGACGACGTACACCTTCATGGCGATCCGGCCCCTGCCGCACCTGCCGCACCCGGAGCGGTCGCAAAAGTTCCTCGAGCGCCTCAAGGCCGACCCGGGCATCGTGGCCGCGATGCGCAAGCACCAGTTCCGCGTGGGGCTGCTGACGGAGATGGACCCCCTATCGTACACGGAGGCGACGCACGAGGGCACGACGCGCATCCTGGGGCTGAACCGCAACCGGGGAGAGGCCGTCGAGCTGAGGCTGCGGACGGACGCCTACGACGGCTACCGCGACTACAAGACCATCCGCAACACGCTGTGCCACGAGCTCGCGCACAACGTGCACTCGGACCACGACCGCAGCTTCTGGGACCTCTGCCACGCGATCGAGCGCGAGGTCGCCCGCGCCGACTGGCGCAAGAACGGCCGCAGCGTCGGCGGCGACGATCTGGCCGAGGTCTACGAGCCGGGCGAGGAGGTCGCGTACGACCACGGCGGCTGGACCGGCGGCGAGTTCGTGCTGGGCGGGGGCGCCAGCGGGGCCGGGGGTCCGGCGCTCAGCCGTCGCGAGATCATTGCGAGGGCGACCGAGGAGCGCATGAAGAAGATGAATAATGACGGCTTCGGGGGCGGGAAGCCGAGGGGTTCCGGGAAAGGCTCGTCATCTTGAGCATCGTTTACCTTGGCGAGAATACCGCTTTACTTGATTTTTGGGGAATTTTGCCTTTTTGGGACAGGCCTTCGGTCTACATTGCGTCGGCGTTATTTTGGTTGCCCCCAGGATTTCATTCGCTGGAGGCCTGGGCTACAGAGTCTACACTGCTGCGTTTTTGCGCTTGTTTGTTCCAGTTGGGGGGGCAGCGAGAGAGCTCGTTAGATGTGATAATAGTCTTTTGAGATTTACCAAAGCAATCACTCATCTTTGATACCCGGAATTCTTTGCAGGGTTGGTAATTCAATTGCTATATCCTGATATATCCAGTAATCATGCTGCAGTCATTATGAATAGGTATTCTGGGCTATGCTATGCCGCGCCAAGGTCAACGAACACCCAAGGTTGTTCTAAGTCCTCTAACAAATCTGACGTCTCATTGCTTCCCTCCATTGCACCACCCACACCGTACACCATAAGGTATCACCCATCCATACTTTAATGCTCGAGGATATCTAGAAGAAGACAAAACGTAGGCTGGAGAGAGAAGAACCAAAGGGAAGAACCGACAAAAGAAACGCCGTCTAATGCAAAAGAGTAAATAATGCAGTGTGCCGTAAGTTCGTGTATGGCATTAAGTGGAAAGGGGATCTGGGGTTTGACGTATGGCAGGCAAGAAGATGATGTGTAGAATGTGTCGTGACGTCCCGCAATTGATTTGATGCCATTGATGCGAACAGGGGCTGCGGGAGATCGCCTGCGTCTCTCCACTTTTCTCCGTTCGTGTAAGTCGCAGCCCCTGAACTGTGTCTGTCGACTAAGAGGCACAGCGCATTTTTCTACGCCAGAACGGCATCCCCCTCCTCCTCGACGGGGATCTTGACCCACTCCTTGCGGGCCGGCTGCCACTGGTGCCCCTGCCACAGGGTCGTGGTCATGCTCTTGGAGCCGTACTCGCCGCGCAGGATCGGATCAAAGCCGTAGGGCACGCTGGCGGGGACCCCTTCGAACTCGCTGCGCCGCAAAGGCCACAGGTCCGTGGTCGGGTAGTGGTGGTAGTTCTTGCAGCTCCAGATCCCGGGGGCGGCGCCCAGGGTGTCGGCGAAGCGCTGCTCCAGCAGGGCCGTGATGTCGATGAACATGCCGTTGCTCGTGTCGATCCAGCGGGCGTCGATGACGTTGCGGCCGTCCTGGCGGCCGGGCTCGGCGTAGTAGGGGTTGACGTCGAGGAGGTACTGGTTGCTGCTGGTGACGTTCTTCCTGGGGCCGTCTTTGGTTTGGGCGCTGTGGTCTTGGTAGGTGTAGGTGTGCAGCGTCCGGTTGAAGTGCTTGCCGAGGTGGTGCAGCGTCGTCATGGTCATCTGGACGTCGAGGTCGTAGTCCCAGGACATGACCTGGCCGTTCCACCACCAGCCCAGCAGGGTGCCGTGGGCCAGCCAGGTCTCGACGTGCAGCTCCTTCATGGTCGTCAGGTAGGACCGGATCAGGTGCCGCAGCACGGCCCGGTGCTCCTCGTAGGGGACCTGCCCCTGGAAGAACCGGGCGTCGTAGTGGCCCAGCTCCAGGCCGCCGCCGGGCTCGTGGAAGTACTTGGTCGTGTTGACCCGCTGTTGGTGTAAGGGTTGTTGTTGTTGCTGTGGCTGGTGATGATGGTCTTGGTTCTGGAGTTGGTGTTGCAGGATGTTGTTGTTGTTGTTGCTGTTGATGATGGGATGCCGGCTGGGGGCAGCGTCGACGACCGAGACGGTGCTGGCGGCGACGGCGCCTAGGAGGAGTTGCTTGAGGATGTACATGGTGAAGACCGAGGTTTTGTTGTCGTTCGGGATGGTAGACCAGCTAGCTGTGCCGAGTATCCGTGGTCTTCAGATGCTAACCGACGTTGGCTATATCAAGGAAACAGCTGGATGGCGACGCTGCAGAAGGTATAGTTGGATTAGGCAAGAGACTACTCTTCCTTGCAACCTCAACCAGGTGCACTTGTAGATGCGTAAGGGACTTCGTCTGAAGCAAAACAAGGATCGGCCCCCTTCCCGTTACACTATCCTTTCTGATAGCTTCAAAGCTTCGGGATACGGTTCACACGCGGGTGTACCCAACAAGGTAAACCGTTCAGGGTATGCTTCGGATGAATCAGCGTACGGTAGACCTTGTCCCTGTGTGAGTGAGCGAGTGAGTGAGCGAGTGTGTATGTGTGTACAGAGATAATGAGAGACAACCCAGGGAGTTCGACAATGAAGGATGGATCGGCAAAACGTTTCGATATAAGACCACCCCAGGATGAGACTCCTTTGCTACCGGGCCACTCAAGCCTCCCCCATCGTCGTAATCTGTTCGGCCGTGGGCAGCGCCTACGCTGTGGTAGACCACGCAACCCTTCCAACACGCTCTCCCCCAGCTGACGACGGAAGGAGAAGGCCATGACCGGCACCCGGCACAGACAACCCTCATGGCGTCGTACGCCTCGAGACTCTAGCGCCAAGCGTGGGCTTGTACGTCTCATTGCTTGTTCACAAGTCGGACAGCACTATGGTATTCTGGATTTCAGGCTAGCTCGAGACCAATATGTTAGTCCGGCCGATGTATCTAGTAGTAGTACATAGGCTGCTGTTAACGTGAGCGGTGGACGGTTGATCAATACGTCAGCAACCTGAAGGTAGTGCCGCCAGGAGGAAGCGGGAAGACTTCGTCCGATATGATGGATTCCTTCAGCAAAGGAGAGAGAAAAAGCGTTGAGTAGCATCGATTATTACATGATGAGATGGCAAAAGAGCTCGCGCGATGCTTGAAATGATATTGGACGTGCATCCTGTCGGATGTAATGTGTGCACATCAGTGACTCTTATGTTTCAGTTGTCAACGTCAACAAACTGTCGACTCGGCATAACCTTTTTTGGGGATGCTTCTGACATTGGAAGGAAGTGGCATAAATCTTATTCCTGGCAGCATGATCCATCCGCCTGGTCAATCCATGATATTGGTGACCTTTCGACTGCTCGCAGCCAATGTCGTAAATTCCCATCGAGAAATACCATCCACGCGAGTCTCTGCAGGTGAAGATCTCGTGGTAAATGGTATCATGCAAGGTTTCCCACAATCGGCTACCCGGCATACTGGAAGCCAATGGTCACGTTGCGTAGTGGCAGACTAGGAGAAGCCCCATCGCAAAGCCGGATGCAAGTGTGTCTGACAAGCGAACCACTGCCAAAAACACACACACATCAGGATCTCTTGGCACTTCCCCAGATACTTCGGGTCTCTCCCGTCTTGGCAGTCTTGGAATGCATACAGAATTCTGGGTCCACGGATCCTATCAGGCCTAAATTGATTCCTACCTAGGTATTGCCGAGTCGAGGGAGTGGATGCAAGGGATCACTGATAGACAGCGGAGTAAATACATAAAGTGTTTAATCTGCGACGGATTGGGGAGAGGTAGCCTCGGTGCAAGGTTAGAGACATCACCCGTTCGCCAACATAATTTCGCAGCAACTGAGACACCGTTGATTTTGTCCGCGCGGCCTGACAAGAGAGTGAGAGAGAAGAGCCAGTCGCCCAGGAGGAAGAGCGAAAAGGCCGAGAAAGATCGAGGGACAGAGTAAAGGGGCCCTTAATTAGCTCTGGAACAGAACGCCGACGACGCCGAGTAGGATGCGACTTGGTCGCTCGCTAGACGGGGCGATGGCGTGCGCTAAAAGGCTTGATTGTATGTATTCAGGGGCCCTAGAGGCGTCGTTGGCACTTGACCCTTGGGAGAGGAAGGAAGGAAGCTGCAATGCGACAACAACAAGAAGAAGGTACGGTACGGTGGGTGACTAGCTCACCTACAAATTGGGCGACGCGGCCTTTCGATGTTTCCATTGACGCCCTCGCAGCAGAGGCGGCGCAGTGAGGTCGTCCTGGCTGCTCACGATGTGGCTTTAGGAACGAAAGCTCCCGACGCGCCACGCGGAGTCGGCAGTGGCTTCATATTCACTGCAGAAATATGCACGCTAGCCATGTGTTTCGTGCATTCATGCAATGCACACAATATGGTGATGACTTGCATCCATGTCCCCGCCGGGGTCGCCAGGGAACCTGGAAGCACCCAACTTCAGCTAAAAAATGAAAGTGTTCGAAGATGTTTTACGTGTTTTCTTTTTTCTTTTTAATGTAATGAAAGACATTTGTTTCCAAGTTCGTCAATCGCAAGTCGCGCTCCTCCTGAGGGAAGTTGATCTCCCATCCTGGCTCCTGTGTCCACGAACCGATTTCGAATGCATTTCCAAATGTTCATCCACTCCCGCGAAACCCTTTCGTGATGCCTTCCCATGGAGTTAGATTAATTTCTCCTTGCACTTGTTTTGCATCTCCTGTTGGTAGCCTTTGAAGTATTCATACTGGGAACATGGTTAGCAACGAATTCCAAGGGCCTAAAGTCGGAAGTACTTACGCTCTGCTTCAAGGTATCCCTCGCCTCCGGCCACGCCTTCCTCCCGCACCCGGGCACCCCGTCCGGGTTGGTGTCGAAGATGCGGTAGGCGTAGTTGTTCATGGGCCCGCGGGCCAGCCAGGTCCACAGGTCGGCGTCCTGCCACCACAGGCGCCAGCCCCGGCCCGACAGGGCGTGGTCGAGGTGCTCGTACAGCCCCGTCCCCGCGGCCCCGTGCAGGAACCGGTAGAAGGGGTGGGCCTGGACGTAGCCGGACCGCATGCCGTGCTCCTTCTTCCACTCGCGCCGCCACCAGGCGTGATACTGGTCCACCTGCGCGTTCATCACGTCTTGGCTCGGCAACAGCGCTGGGGCGCGATGGTGCTTGACGGCGGCGGTCGATTGCTTATCCAACCCGGTAGCCTTGGCGGTCTCGGCGGCCCAGACCTGGGCCAGGGCCATCGAGGCGAGCTCGGAGATGCTCCAGGATCCTTCCTGAGGCGCCATCCAACTCACGAAGGCAATCGAATCGGCCCTTTTAGGAGGGAACATCATCTGGAACAGCCGGGGAAGGTGGGGTGGTCCCTTGGGACTGCAGCGTGCCTCGTCCTTGCACCGCTGTTTGGCAAGCTGCTCGGTCGTCTTCAGCGGAAGCCCGCAGGCCCCGTTCATCTCCAGTTCTGGTAGAATGTCGAAGTCGTGCGTGTAGCCCGTGCAGAAGATGACCACATCGACATCCACCACCATGTCATCCGCGAGCTGGACCCCCGTCTTGCTAACAAAGGCCTTGAATCCCCGCACGGGAATGATGTCGCCCCGTCGCAGGGCGGGCACGAACTCGTCCTGGACGATGGGGTGGACGAACTCGAGGCTCGCGCAGGGCAGGATGTGCCAGTCCTCGCGCATGCGGCGCTCCGTGCGCTTCCGGCGCTCGGCGAGGTTGTCGTCCTTGCTCAGCACGGGCTCGGTGCGCGAGGCGTCGCGGATCATCTGGGCGTTCATGGCGCGGTTGGCAAAGGGCCAGGTGAGCCAGGGGACCGAGTAGTCGAGGAAGTACTTGAGCCGCAGGCTGGGCCAGGAGAAGCCCGTGTCGAAGGGGACCCCCGCCTCGCCCTGTCGCGAAAAGGCGGCGCGCCCGCGGCGGTACGACTGGTAGACCTTGGAGGCGTGCTTGGAGAGCTTGACGGCGGCCTCGCAGGCGGTGTTGCCGTTGCCGACCACGAGCACCCGCTTGCCCATGTAGTCTTCCTCGCTGCGGTAGGCTTGGGCGTGGATCACCTGCCCCGCGAACCTGGCTCGGTTGGGCATGGGAGGCAGGCTGGGGACGCTTTCGCAGCCGTGGCAGAAGGCGACCTTGTCGAAGGTCTGGATGCTGTCGCCGTTGGCGTCGGTCATGTAAATGTCCCACGCGGTGTCGGCCTTGTTCCGGACCACCTTGTGCACAGTGGTGCCGAAGCGGACGTGTTGGTGAAGACCAAAGTGGGAGGCGTAGCCCTCAAAGTACTTGGCGGCTTTGGCGCTGGTCAGGAAGTCCGGGCCATCTTTGGATTGTTGTTAGTCATGATCTGATCTCATGTTGGTGGGAGATTTTCAGCTTCTTTCTCACCTTGTGGCAACGGATAGTCGCTAAAGCCGGTCTAGGTTCTGTCAGTTAACTCGGGCCACAGCAAGGGAACGACCTAGAAGTCTTGCACTTACAATAAACTTGCTAATATTAGTGATGGTGCCATCCAGTACAGATGTGAATGTCTCGTTGCTGCTAGTCGACCATAGACCACCGATGCGATCACGTCTCTCGAGACCGACGGCGTCGAAACCCTCCTCCCGCAGACACTTCAGTGTCGTCATTCCGGCCGGGCCTGGATTCGTCCGACAGATGTCGCAGTTATTATGAGGCTCATGGTCGGCGAATAGGGAGAGAACAATAGCATACCTGTGCCGATGACGGCCACACTGATGTTTTCCATACTGTTGTCAGGGGCTGCCTTGTTCATATCGCTTGTGTGATAGACGGTTGTGTTTGTTTGGAGTTCAATTATCCTTCTGACAAGAGCAGAGCAGCGTCGTCGAATGTTTATATGGCCATGCCGTGGAGCCTCTGTCAAGCTGTGACGCTCACCTTGTCACGTCCGATCTACCGCATCGTGCTAATGTTCCCCGCCGATGACACCATTTCGACGATGCTGACGCTCCTGCCCAGACTACTATTGCAAATAACTCGAACGATATAGGGTCGTATCGCTTTGTCACATCTTGCTTCTGAGTCTCTACTTGCTTGGTGTTTACGCCGGTCCGTGGGAGGGATTGCATCAGAGAATCCCTACACCGACACTGTTGGCGATGTGTAAAGGGGAAACCAGCCTACCTGGTTTCGCCGCCTTGCAGCCAGCGTTGTACTCGAAATCGTCCTTGACTAAGACCTAAAACAAAATCCCCGCCTATTACTGTGCGCACCTTGCATGCGGGGGTTGCGCTCGGCTTGGTGTCTTGGCTTGGTTATTGTAAGCCTTGTTGATTGCGTATACTTTGGGCAACAGCCAAACCGGGCCAACAGTATACCACTGACTTATTGGGTAGTGTAGTGTGTCCTTGACTCCGATATCATACGAATATACTACCTGTATCATGAGACACGGCAGAAACTGTGATGTGTCTTGATATTGATCCGAGAAGCATTCTATCCTGGTACGTTCCTGATCTTTCCTGCCATTTCTTTACTGAAAGTGACACCAATTTCCAACGATAGAAACAAAAGACTCGCATTTCCCTCATTAGGTGCTGACCCTTGGCATACAGGTTGAAGAATCGAACATGCCATTGATGTTCTTGGAAGTGCGTAATCTAGATAGCATCTACTGTGTTAGAAATCAGTCTGTGTCATGGGAAACAATGCTACTGGCGCCCTCCCCTTTACCGACGTCATTATGGGAGCACCCCGTCTGGCAACGAGGTTTACACAGCATGTATTTGCGAGAGGCGAGACACGTTTTAGTGGGCATCGGCGGGTATGGACGGGAAATGGACGGGGAATGGACGTCAGCATAAGCGTCAGCGCCGGCGGCAGGCATACGGGAGTGGCATCAAGCTGCGTACTAAGTTGGAATAGGGGGTTTGCGTGATCACGGGACCTGGGACCGGCAGGGATGCAGGGTCGGTGTGGATGAGGCTCTTCGGAAATTAGGCTGAGAGTCGTGCATGCCGAGAAATCACGTGCGCCGATCTCATTCGGCGGGATCGACCACACCTCAAGCAAACTCCTGCCGTCTAAAAAAAGGCGCTTGCCGCCAATAGGGTGCCAAGGGTAAGCCGTATACTGCTCCTTACTCCAAACTGCAATTTATGACACATATATACTACACACGCATTCCTCGTGTATCTATTGAAGAATCCAACTGCAGCGTATTTTCATGCGGACCTCCCTAAATGTCTTTCAACCGCCAGCATGCAATGGACGCTTTTTGGGTTGGTCCCTACTTGGGATATGACGCCAAGCCACGCGCGCGGGGAGCATCCGCCGCCGCCAGACTTAACCGGGGCGCCCGTGTTCCCGTCCCTCCCTCTCATTGATTCTAAAGTTTCGGCTCACTCACTCCTGCAGTGGATTTAATTTCCCGCATCAATCAGACTGCTGCGGACGGTGGGAGTTGATGCCCCGCGAGAAAGGCGTGACTCAGACGGGCAACTGTCAAAATAGAGTACCGAGATGCCCACCCTCCTTCCTTTGACGTCGCAATTTGCACTGCTGATCTCTCCGCACATGGCCTACGTGAATAACCAATGATCGACGATCTGGACCGAGATGGAGCAGGGTTTGGTTACATTTAATCGAATCAACCTCCATCCCAAGCACTTACAACCAGAATATCTCTGGCCCACATTATACGGAGGTCTGGCGAAGGGACAGCGCATTTTGCTTTCAAGATGCCCAAGTTGGAATTCCGGCGCCCTCCTTTTGATGTAAGCTGTTGCGCAATGAGGGGGAAAAGTGACGGGATACGCGTCTTGCTGACCTTGGCGGTTCTTGGAATCGAATGGTGGTCTCGCTCGAGCGGAAGGCAAAATTCAGTACAGTCTTTACTTCTCCCCACGAGCGTGTATTCCTCACGCCCTTTGCCACCGGCAGGCATAAGCACTTGTGTTTCGGGAATTCTCCTCGGTCAGCGGGGAGATGACGTGATCCTCTACTCCCAGGCAAATGACGTGATTCGAGATGTTTGATGTTTCTTTCTGTATACGGAAAAGCTCACCTCAAAGCTCGACATGTTATAGTGTGCGGCTCGGCGGCGGCGGCGAGGAGAAACGGAAGCAGCCATGCTATGAGTATGACTGACCTGTAGTTATTATAGGGACTTCCTAATTGGAAAGGATCTGCACTTCCCCGGTCTCAGGCGGTCAAGAGATACTCGCGACCGCCAGATGGGCGGACAACCGATCAAGGTATACCTCCAATGAAGGCGCGGAGACTCGTTAATACTGGCGGCTGACCACCATCCTCTGTTCCGCGAATGGTCCGAAGGGCTTGGCGTTCGATGGGGGAATTCTACCAGCCAATGTAACCGTTATGATGTGCGGCTTGTACGGTGCTTCCCTGGAAACGACTGTCAGGCTGGGATTTGCGTGCAAGCTCATTAACTGCCTCAGGGGAAGAGCAGAGGCTCGAAAAACCGGGGTGGGCTCGGCTACTCACCGGTGCCCTTGACGCCGTGAGATCGTTTGTTGTTTTAGTAGCAGGGGGTGGCGCTGAGTAACCGAAGACGCGATGTCAATATGTCCATGGGCGTCGATCCCGAGACTGAGTGTATGTGATGCGGGAGATGATTCGTCTTGGCTAAAGGGGGTTGGTCTTGGGACGCGTGGTTTGAGCCTCTGACTAGGTCTCATCTCATCGCACGGCAGCTCTCTCTGGCACGACGATTATCCCACTAGCATCCAGTGCTCGTTCCATGTTAATATTTCGTTATCTCAGGCGCGATGGATGTCACGTTTATTCTAGAATTTGGGTTTTGTTCGATGGCCGAGAGTGCCAGCAGCATGTTGAGCCGGCATTCCTACCCCTTCATAGTATATGACTCCCACGATATACGACTCTAGCCAACATAAAAATTGCGTTTCCTGGTTGGTCATCGTTACTCCTTTTAGAGTCACCCATTGTAAACCTCTCGCGACTTTAATTTACACTGCATGTGGCCTACGGCACTTGATCCCTATTACTTCTTCTCATTAACAAATAAACCGCACAGCCGTCGGAGAATGGTATTACTCAACTTGTCGTCCGAATGCCGTGCCCTCTGATCCTCGTCCCGCCGCCCCTTCGCCAACGCCGCGGCCCGTACCAGCGCGTCGCCCACTTCGTCGCACTGGCTCAAGAAGAGCGTGTGGCTGGCCTTGAGACTAGCCGTGAACGAACCGGTCGGGAACTGGCTCTGCATGGCCTGCTGGGCTACGAGCGGGATGGCCTGGTCCTCCTCGGCGAAGATGTAGCCCATCTCGAACCCGTCGTGGTCCCAGGGGGCGAAGCCGGACTTGTCTTCCATGGCCTTGAGGCTGTGCGGCTGGAGGCGCGTCGCGAGCTTGGCGGCGAGTTCCGGCTTGATGTCGGCGTAGAATACGCGGAGGGGGTCGATGGGGGTAATGATGTCGCCCTGAGAAGTAGTCATTGGTTTCAGTGCTAGCTCGCCCAACGCACGTTGCGGCTTATTGGTTTCGTTGCATATGATGTGTTTGAGTGGAAAGGAAGTAAGCCAGTACCAACTTATTACTTACCTGGACATTCCACCACGGCGGATACGCCTTCCCCGGGAGGTTGTCCCGGAGACTGGTCCCCACGGGCACGGCAAACGCAGCCATGTGCACGACCATGAGCACGCCGCCCTTCTTCCCTTCCCGGGCCCGCTCCGCGACGCTCAGCCCCTGCACGGCTCCCGCGGTCGGGATGCCGCCGTAGGAGTGGGCGACGACCACGAGCTCCTCGCCCTTGTCGACGATGCGTTCCTCGAGCCCCGCGCGGATGGCGGCGACATCGTCCGCGAGCCCCGTCCGGGACGGGTCCGCGGCGCCGACCGAGGCCAGCTCGACGTGGGCCGAGGCGTAGCCGCGCGCCATGAGATAGCCGCGGAGGGGGTCGAAGAGCCAGGCCTGATGCCACGCGCCGGGGACGAAGAGGAAGACGGGGTAGGCGGGGGACCACCCCGCTTCGCCGAGCGGGGGTAGCTCGGGATGCCCATGATGGCGAGATATGAGCGCCGACTAGGTCAACAATGATATATGATGCAAATATGATGCAGTGGCTATCTGCCATATTGTATGGGATCAGGGGGAGATTGCCACCAAGATGTCGGTCGGAAAGGTACTCGCCTGCCCGCCCCCACCCGAGTGTGTGTTTTGGGGCCGGCATCACTATCAGGCCCAGAGAGGCTTGGCGCCAGCATGCTGGGGCAGAATATCACTAACGGACTAGTCCCTGGGCACTTGTTTAGCCCCCAACGGGCCACAATCGGGCTATTGACGTAGAGAATCTACTAAGGTGGATGGGGACCATCGTTGTCCTGGCTCTGACGGTGCATCCTACATTTACTGACTTACACCGCCTTCCCTATACGCTTGGGATGCTGCATACTTCCAATACCTACCTAGGTATTAATTGCACAGGGGTTGCTACATACATGTGTCCCTACTTAGATTTGATTATCGCATCGTAAAGTCCTAGCATAGATAGACGAAGCTGAATGTGACATCCTCGTATTTGCGCCCTACCGTTCCACTGTTTTCCCACTACGTCGTGAGTCCCTCACTGGATGTCATGTTTGGCGCCACTTTCGGATTTTCCCGACTGCGCCTTGGTCTCCCACCCATGCGGCCTCCGCCCGTAAACAACCCACCTAGGAATTGAGCCGGTTAGCAATCGTCCACACGACTTGTAGAGCATGAACAGGACCGGTCAGGAAAGAAAGAAAGAAAAAAAGGAAGGGGGGAGTTGGGGGACGTACACAGGGACGTAGGCATGGATGGCCGGGCTGAGCAGGTCGGCGCGGAATTTCATGGCGAACTCGTCGACCTCCTCGGCGGTGTAGCCCAGCGAGCTGAACAGGCGGTAGGAGAGCCCGCTGATGTTGTCGTACAGGTTCCGCACCCCCAGCCGCCCCACGTGCTTCATGCGCTCCTCCTTGCACCAGGGCCCGATCACGCCGGCGTATTTCCTCTCATGGACTTCGACAACTGGAGGCAACAAGAAGGGCGGAATTGATTAGCTTGGCTTTCCCATTGTGCAAAGAGGGAGGCGGGGGGGGGGTTGACTTACAGCCGATTTCTTCCATCCACCTCTTGTAGTGCTGGCTGACATTCAAGTCTCTGCCCCTCGACGCGGCTCCGGCCTGGAACAATTGGCCCCAGCGCTCCAGGGTCGTACCTACCGCAAGTACCAAACCTTCAGTACGGGATCCGCAGATGGAATATCTCCCCGTCCCTGCGCCCCATCTCTCCAGGACCCAAACGACGTACCTTCAGTGCTGCCGTCCAACGACACGATGTCGGTGCAGCTGTCCACATACTCGATCCAGCCACCGGGGTTCATGTTGTCGAAGGCCTGCTGCATCACAAACTTGGGGTCGTTGAAGCAGGAGAAGACGAACCGGGCGTGGACGTAGTCGAACTTGGTGGGGCCGAAGTCCCACGGCTCCTCGGCATCGTCGCGGATAAACTCGACATTTTCCGGCGGGTTCTCGGGCTGAATCTTGCTCAGGTCGGTCCCGATGATGTGCGATTCCGGGTGTTCCCGAGCTGGGATCAGTCCAGTTAGCCTCAGACACTACCCCTTTTTGAATAGAACAGAAGGGCGACGAACCAAATTCCATGGCCCAGAGCCCGGTTCCGGTCGCAATATCGAGAACCTTGCGGGGGCTGGAAATTGGTGCTTCATATAATCGATGACGGAGTAGTATATATGTCGACATAGCCTGGAGGTCGAGGCGCTCTTGTTCGGCCTGTTTTCGTCAGCCCATTAATGCCACTACGGTGGTGTAGGGGTAAAAAGATCAAGGTAGCCAAGTGCTTGACTTACAGGGTCGTTAGGCAGATAGTACTTCCCGTCCTTGTGACCATGGTAGCTGCGACCGTTGGTCTCCAAGACGGAGTTGGGTTCGACGACCGAAGAGCCGCTTGTTTCGCGGTAGATCTCGGCCGGCACCCAGGCCTCGGATGGGATCCCGCTCTGGGTCGAGGGAATGGCCGCCGGAGATATAACATCGGATCCTAGATAGAGTGGGTCGATCTCGGGGAAGTCCTCGGGCAAGAACTCATGGGGCAGGAAGCCGGTCCTCTTGGCCGCCGGAGGAGACATGGCCGACGATTCCGAAGCACTTGCCTGGATGTACTCCGCACAGCCTCAATGTATCTGTCGATTTCTTCGTTGGAGTATCCTGCCTTCTTGAGAAGCATGTGCGCAATGCCGGCAACGCCGTCGTAGATATCCCGTTGGCAAAACTTGCCAGCCAGCTTGAGGCGGGGGTTCTTGGCCCAGCCTCCGTACGGCCAGGCGAGCTTCCTCTCGACAACGTCCACGACTGGACGAAGGGGACACGCGAACGCGCAGTCAGCACGGGCCGATAGTTTACTCTCAACGGCCAAGGGTATGTCAACACTTACAGCCCACTTCCTCCAACCACTGCTTGTAATGCTCGGCCACTTGCAGATCTCTTCCATTCGTGTCGGCCCCTTGCTGACAGTAGCCCCCGAACCTCTCCAAGGCCGTCCCGCGCACCGTGCCATCGAGGCAACCTGCCTTGTTGTAGCCGTCCAGGTACTCGATGTAGCCGCCGGGGTTCATGTTGGCGAAGGCCTTCTCCATGACCCCCTTGGGGTTGTCGAAGCATGTAAAGACGGCGCGGGCATGGATGTAGTCAAACTTGTGGTCGTAGCACCACTCCTCCTCCGAGTCCTCCCGCACGAACGTCACGTTGGGGGGCTTGGTGTCGGGCTGGATCTGGCTTAGATCCGTCCCGATGACCTGCGCGTCTGGGTAAAGCTCGGCTGGCGGAATGCGGTCAGTTCCATCGCGGGTAAGAAGTCCCGCGTTCGAGCTAAGACTGGTACTCACCAAATTCGATTGGCCATATCCCGGTGCCGGTTGCGAGGTCTAGCACGTGTTTCGGGTTTTGGATGGGTGCCAAGAATAGCTTGCCGCCAAGCAGCGTCTTCAGCCCCTGATGTTGGAGGTCCAGCCGATCCTGTTCTGCCTAAATGGTGTTGTCAGCATGGGTAGACAGGGAACCAACTCAGGAGAAAACACTTACGGGGTCGTTGGGGAGAAAATACTTTCCCTCCCTGTACCCGTTGTACAGCCTTCCATTCTCGCCCTGCACCGATGCCGGTTCCACAATCGAGCTTCCTGTCGGCACGCGGTAAACGTCGCCTGGGAGCCAGGATTCTAACGGGATCTGCGTGTTCATCTTTGGCGGATTGGCAGGATCCTCCACTGCGTATGCCGGATCCGGATCCAGATCTGGGTAGTCCTGCGGTAGAAACTCGTCCGGGTGCCAACAAGAGATAAGGGATGCGTCGTAGGGTTCAGGCCCGGCCTCGGCCTGTCGCGCCTGCAGGACCTGCGACGGCAGCTGCATTTGTCGGGGGGCCGCCGCGGTCGCCGTTGCCGGATCCCAAGGCAGGGCAGGTGGGGCGGAATGGTTCAGCACATAGCCGTCATTGCCCCCCGAGTCATTGCCCACGAAGTGTGCTTCTGGTATGGGGTAGCTGCCCATCGCCCCAAAGCCCTGTGCTGGGCCATAGCCAGGCGACTGGAAGATGGGCGCCTGCGCCTGAAACCCCTGTCGACCGCCCATAGGAAACTCCATGGGAAGCAGCGGTTCTGCATTGGTCCCCGAGTTGATCCCGAAGCCGTGGAAGGGCTGATAAGATGGATCCATGGTGTTAAGACTTTCGGTTACTGGCAATGGCCTCATGGTATCCGGGCCAAGCCAAACGAAGTCCTGCTCGGCCTCCTCCTGTCGGCGATTGTCGCGAACGCCACCTTGGGCTTGGTAAGGAGCTGACATGGTACTTGTTGATAATTTGTCAACAAGCGAAATCAAGATAGAAAGAAAACCAACAATGATGGGGGGAATCAAAGCTGGGAGTCACTAAAATAAGAGCGTTCGACATGGTGAGGGGTTAATCGGCATCTGCACGATCGTTTGGGTAACCGGACCGAGGAATTCGACGGTTTGGTCGCATTGCATATCACATGGGGGAATATGCTCCAATAGCACATTCTCACAAGTTTAAAAAATACCTTGCAAGCTCGTGTCGACATCTCCTTTGGGACGAGTGTGCAAGGATGACAGCTCGTTCCCAGTCTGTCGGGTTCGAGGGGCCAATCACCACCGAGGCTTTTCATTGCCATACATGCATGATAAGGTTCTGAGTCAAGCGGGATGCGGGATCATTATTTATTAGGTATGTAACTCGGAGCAGTCCTTATCGTTGAAGAGATGATGCCTCCAGGCTGTGACTAATTAACCTCGGGAGGGTTGGATCTGTCACCCGTCCATGTTGATGAATATGTGGATGCGAACGGCTGAGCCGCACGCTCGCATCGGCGATGTCACCCTGATCCGTTGTTACTCTAGGCACAATGCACCTCGCCGCCGGAGTGAGTGTGGCATTCCTATTCGACGAAGTTAGCAAAACCCACCCACAATACCTAATCCATCATCACTTCTCCGGGTTAGACTCACAGCTGCAGCAGCCGACGTGGTGCTGGGCTCGCTCGAAGTCGTCGCAGTCGGCGACGGGGCGGCGGACCCATGTCCGCCGTGCCCATCCTCCTTCCCCTCTTCCTCCTTCTTCGCCGGCTTCCCCGCGCACCCCTCCCCGGGCACCGCGATATCAAACGCATAAGCATCGAGCGCGAAATACTGCAGCGTGTGCGAGTTGCGGACGGCCTCGGCGGGCTCCGCGCGCGCCAGCTCGAGGCACTCGGCGTACGAGTCGGCAAAGTGCTCGGCGGCGCCCTCGCCCACGCTCGGCATGTGCAGCAGCCGGTGGATCAGGTCGGACCCGAAGTAGAAGCTGAGGGCGCCCTGGGCCACGGTGTAGCCGTACCCGCACATGCCCTCGAGCGGCTTGCGGGTGGTGTAGGACAGGGGGCAGATGACGGTCTCTTCGGTGGCGTTTTCGCCGCGCCAGTGGCCTCCCCAGCCTGGGATTGGGTTAGCATCATATCTGGAAGTCTGGGCAAGTGAGAAGGTTAGGGTATTGTGTGGCATACCTGGAAGCACACAGTTGCCATCGACGTCGTCGCATCGGAACTTGAACCTATCGACTCTCGGTGTTTAGTATTAACTCTTCTTGGAGTAAACAGGATGTCTAAAGAGGGAATAATGGAAGTATCCTAAATAAGTGGTCACTCCATCACTCATGAGACATTGCAATAGCGTGGAACAAACAATGAAATAGGAAGGAATAAACACCGAAAGTCGCTTACCGGCTCCGGTCACCGTTGGCGATCTTGTCGTACCACCCGACCACCTCGGCCGAAGGGGCGGTGCCGAAGTACTTTCGGAACAAGTCGGAGCTGTTGCCAAAACGGAGGACATGGTCCTTGGCGTGGGCAGCCAGCGTGGCGGCGTCGTCGAGGCCCTTCTTGAGCAGCGCCCGCTCGGTCGCGTTGCAGGACTCGTGGATGGGCCACGCCTGCGACCCGCCCGCGTTCCACGACCACGGGGTGGGAGCCGGGGGCGCGCTGGCGGTGACGGTCTGGGTGACGGTCTCCTGGCGCCGCTGGACGGGACCGGCCGAGGCAGGGCTGCCGCTCAGGAGAGCCAGCAGGAAGGTGGGGATGGTGCCTTTCATTGTGAGGTCTGCTCGTGTGTCTTGACTGATGGGGATGGGCCGGAAGGGATGCGGGTTGAGCAGGTAAACATTGTTACGGCGTACAGCGTCCCAGACAGACTTATATAAGTACTTATCCTCCTGGTTCTTCTCAGCTTGAACGGATCTCTCCTTTCGCCAAGATGACTATGGTCTCAATACTTTGTCATTATTCCGTCACCTTGCTGGCCAGTGTACTCAGCTCTCGATCTGCAGCTTTCCTCCTAGTTCCAAACTTTCACCCTATGAGGCTGACTAATGACGGACGTTAACCCAAGGGAACGGAATATGTGGCGGGGGGCTCAGCGAACATGCCCGCCTAGCCGTTATGATGAGATGAGTATTTCTGGCCGGGGTAGCTCGCCAAGGCGCCGACAGTCAAGGGTTGGAGAATCTAGTCAGAGAGAAATTTGGCGATGTGCATCCAGCCAAGACACGATTTAAGTAGTTGATATGCAAAGCGGCCATCAAGGTCCTCTAGTCGATAATATGGGGGCACGCATATAGTCAGTGAGTAAGCTTTAAGGTTAAGCATAATACGTGAAACGTCTGGTGTATAGAGCCGCACAGGCGAATTCACACTTGAGTAGTTCTGATGCATAGTTCTCATCCACTTCTTCAATATTCCAATGAATCAACGGTATTGGGTTTGAATATCTTTGAAGGGTTCATATCGCAACGAACACGACAAGCCAGTTGCTCGGCAAGATGTGGGCCCATGATGATGTTTTCCGATCCCGAACACCTTGATGGCCGTTTTCACCAGTCGCCAAGGCACTATACGGAAATCTCGTTCCTTGGCCACGATTCCTCTCAGCAACATCAGCTCACCGCACCCGACTGATTGATGCGTGAATTAGAAAGTTGGCCTGTTATTGCTCCTGTATGCGCCCCTGTAAGCCAAGAACTGACGGAGATGTTGGTTGGCGAAGAAGAAGAGAAGAAAAAACAGCCATCCCACGAAACAGACCGGGGTAGGCCGGCCGGCATTGCCATATCATAAATACAGCCCTGCATACCACTTGATGATCTCACAGATCTCTCTGCCACTCGTAATCATCTTTCCACGCCGGACTCTAAGACTCTACGCGTGACAATGCGCTTCATCACCTCAGCCTGCCTCGCGCTCCTGGCCACGGCCGGTGCGGCCAAGTCGCTTGTCCCCTCGCCCACCGAGTCCGTCGGCTGCCAGCCGCACGGCGACCACTGGCACTGCGATGGACCTGCTCCGACCGCGGCACCGGTGTCTGCCTCCGGCTCGGCGCCAGCTGCCGCCACAGCTACGGTTTCTGATCATGATCATGATCATGACCATGACCATGACCACGACGACGAGCACACGTCGGGTACTGGCAGTCTAAAGCCCAGCCCTACCGAGTCAGCAGGCTGCCATACGCATGGCGACCACTGGTAAGTCCCAATACCACCTTCGATTGTTTTGCCACATCAAATGGAGTGGAAGCTAAACCGTCGGTCACTCTAGGCATTGCGACGGGCCCGTAGGCGCCTCCATCACTGGAAGCTCTCCGAGCTCCACCAAGAGCCTGGCCCCGAGCCCAACCAACTCTGTCGGGTGCCATCCTCACGGGAACCACTGGTGAGTCCATATCTGCTTCCCGCAATACATTACTAGGTTGGGGAGGCAAGACTTACTGATATGGGCCTCTCAGGCACTGCGACGGACCGGCCAGCGCCTCGCCGGCACCTGCCGGATCATCGCAGACTTCTCCGGGTGCAACATCGCCAGCTGCATCGTCGACCGCACCGGTCAATGCTGGAGCGGCCCAGTATGGAATCAGCGGCGCGGCTGTTGCGGGTGCGGCTTTGGCAGCGTGGGTCTTGTTGGACTGAAAGGGTTCGAAACCAAAAAGGCACGAAACCTGGTTCCGGCAGCGAGCCGACAGAGCCCGCATGGCCGTTTTTTAGGCAGCCGTTAAACACTATACTTTGTCCTCTCTTGTGGAAATGGCAATGAAAATATTACGTAAGAAGAATCACGCGGAGTGGGTCGTGGGTGCTGAACTAGCGCTGACATTGATACGAGGCGACCGTGCGATTGTGATTCGATGCCTGGAGTGTGGCCGAGGTTCCCAAGGCCTGCATTGATTGCTGGGATTTTGTCAAGACTGGGGTCAGCGGATGACGTGGTTAAAGATCTCTTTTTGCTATTTATACTAGAATGCGCAACATAGATTTTGGCATGTAGACCTGGGCACCTTTTGCTTCTAAGCCGAGTGGAAAATGTCCCGTCGCGATTCCAACCCCTTGACGATGTACTCCACCCCCTCCGGGTCGGGCACCGCCCTCGCATCCGAGGACCAGCCGCTCCTCGGGTCCCGACCGGACGACGCAGAAGAGCGCGACCACGAAGAAGACGACCAAGAAGATGCCGATGCCGAAACCGAGAAGTACATCGGCAGGTTCCTGCCCCTCGCCTTCATCGCCGCGCTGGCCATGGCGGCGACCGGGACGTCCACCATGATCGCCTACGACAGGATCGCTTGCCCGGACCCAATGAACTGCGATCCCCAGCATATTATGCAGTATTACCACACGACCGCCGCCGCGCGGACGATCGGCGGCGTCGTCGGCATCTTATCCGTCGGGATCGCACGGATCTGGGTCGAGTCCAACCCCAAGCTCTATCTCTACCTCTGGCTTGCGTGCCGCGCACTGGGCGTGGGCGTCGTACTTCTGGGATGTGAGCCAACCATGTGATATCTCCATGTGCCTTCTTGGTAAGAAGAAGAAAGATCGCTAATGTAGGTACGGCAAATACTAGTCCTCCTACAGAACATCTACGTCGCCGCCTCGTGCACCATCTTCGACGGCTTGGCCAACGGCAACGTCCACTACTTCGTGCTCGCCGCCGTCTACGTCCGGACCAGGGTCCCCGGCCGCTTCTCGCGCCTGCTGGGGACCTCGCTGGCGCTCTATATGCTCGGCTACACCATCAGCACCGTGGCCGTGCCCTTCCTCCTGGTCCCCAGCTTCCTGCTCAGTTTCGCCGTCGCCCTCGTCATCCTGGGGCTTTCCGCCGCCTACCTTGTCGTCTTCATCCCATCGGGTGTCTTTGCGGCAAGGGACCCCGACGGCGATGCAGCCTTAACGACGACAACGACTACATCAACAAGAAGAACTATCGCTAAGGCCATTGTCGACCCCGTCTATCATTTGTACGCCGAGTCCACTATCCGGCTGCCGGCTCTTGCGCTCCTCCTGCACAACACGGCCCAAGGCTTTCTTTTCTTTGCCATCGCGATCCACGCCATTGTGGACCTGGAATTCGGTGGGAACCAATACATGATCCTCTACGGCATCGAATCGGTGGTTCCAGCCGTTTACCTAATGCTCGCTCTACACGGCATCCCCAAACTCCAGAGGATGTGGAAGCGAAGAAGCAGTACCACCGACTACACTGCTGTCGTCTCCGCCGACGAAACCGACGGCGGCGGCGAGATGACAAGAACTACAGGTCCTCCGGCGACCCGAGATTTCGTTTGCATCATCATCTGCATGCTGGCGCAGCTCATTGCCCTCCCTTGGTTCCTTGCGGTGTCGGCGGAAGACAGAGGCGTCATCTACGCCCTAGTGGCCGTGGTCTCCATCGGTCTGTCCGTGCCCAGCTTCCTGAAGAGCTACGCCGTCTCGATAGTAGTCGACGACGCCCACAACAAAACGTCGGCGCTGGGGTCGCTGGCGTTGATGGAGAGCATTGGGAGTTTGGTCGCCCCGCTGCTGGTCCCCAGCTTCCAGTTCTGGATCTGGCGCAACTCGATCGTGATATTGGCGCCGTCGCTGGTGGCGGCGTCGATGCTTTGCTTGGTTGCTAGTTACTTCCTGGCGAGGTAGTTGAAGTTCGTGGCTTGGGCGTGCAGGGGTCCCAAGGGCTCCAGACGCGACGCGACGACCATGGATCGGCAGAAAATAGGACAGGTGGCCGAGTGGTAAAACAGTCGGTTCATTGCCCGGTGTGGATGGAGCCGCAGATACACTCCAGCGAGCGTACCAGCATGGGTTCGAGTGCGGTCGTGGCATGGCTTCCTGGACACACTTCTGGGTTCTACCTTCACAGTAATTCCGACATATGTAGGCTTCTCGGATACACTTCAGGGTTCTACCTGCATGCGATTACATCCCCTGGCGGGGTGTCTAGCATGAATCGACGACAAATCGTCCCCTGTTCTTCCGTTTCCCTCAATTCTTCTTTTTCTTTTTGTCCTCGCCGGTTGTTGCTGTCTGTCACTGATGAATGGCAACACAGTACACGCACACGAGCTTGCATATGTAGTCACCCAGGCCAGCTGCTGACCCAGCCAGAGCCAGGTTTATGGCGGCTTTGCATCAATGTGGGGGGTGAATATCCAGCCAAAGTTGCCATAATATATTACCATGACAGCAAACGACATCGAGGCGGGATGGACCAATTCTTCGGTTTGGATTTGGTCTCCCAGTAACCCAGGGCCTCGTTACCAGATGCCGATTCCACCCTCAACACGGTTGCAGTCACGCACCACTTTATCGAGGGATGTATGACCAGCCAGCATGGTGACCGATGTTGGTGACCACCGGAGTAATCATGACGAGTCGAACATCAGCGTTGTTGGGTGGTCTTCATTCGATGTTTTGGGGTGCAGTTTGGTCGGAAATGGGATTCTACCAAGACTATGATGCCCCGACAAGTCGCAATCACCAACGCCTAGAGGTCGTATAATTACGATACTTAGTATACACTAGGCGTGTGCATGCTGGTAATCTCCACTTTGTGGCGAAAGCGCTGCTCCCACCACATTGTGCATACTATGTATGGATCACTTGGTGCTATTGGTACAACGTTTACTCCATTGATACGATATCTGATTAAATAGACTGGGATAAGCTGGTCTGCCGATTATTTACCGGAAGTGTTATACCAAAAGCAGCGTTATCGCCATCAAGTGGATGATAGCATACACGACTTTCAGATTCCATATCTGAAAGACTTGTTCAGTCCTCTAAGATCCGCAGCAAGTCGGGGAAATGGCAAGCTTAATGTTAGAGAAGCTCGCAAGTCTGGGGGTTTTCAGGGGTAAGCGGGTCCCGGGTCTCGGTTCCCAGCCCTCGGTGCCCGGGTACGTTCATGGAGTCTCCGAAGGGGTCATCCTACTGGGGTTTTCGTAGTTTATAGACGGCTTCACGTTAATAAAAGCGACCATGAACTGAAAACTGTATTCAGTAATGACGCGGGGATTGACAGAGTCTGAATGGGTGAACAGTTATCCATCATCGAGCCGCCATTGTCACATTATTTCGAGATTTCACTCGTTCTGGTTAATCAATTGCTTCTTGCATCATTCGACCCTAACAGTAATTGAGAAAGCGCACCTCCCGGCTTTAGCCCCCCTTCTCGATTCGGCATCGCGCCGCCCTATACCCCTGTCAGGCCAGCTACATACATAATTCGGCCAAGTTCGTGTCTCATGACAAAGAAAGCGCTTACTGTCAGCGGCTGCAGTGCTCACCAGGCGGCACACTCAAACCTGTATATAATGGTCGCAGGCTTTCAAAGAGGAAAGGGCCAGCCCTCTTCTCGACATACCTCACATTTCTTCTTGAAGCTTCAGCCTTCGAACAACATTGATCACTTGCTCTCTGTCATCACAACTGTGAATCATCACCATGGGCAAGAACACCAAACGCGTTAAAGAGTTCATCGAGTCAATCCCCGACAGTAAACTTGCTGGCTTTTCCAAAAACACCGGGTTAATCTATAAGGACAACGACTTCCGCCTAGACATGCAAGGGGTGAGTGCATCTCAATAGGCTGCCATCTTTCACCTAAATAAAATACTGCGAAGACTTTTAACAGTTATTCTAGATGACTACAGGAAACCCACAGAAGCATAATCTGCAGGTGCAGATTAATAAGGAAACGACGGTCACATCACTTAAGAAAGCAGCTCCTGCAACAGTCGCTATGGCGCATGTTCCAGATGATGAGTCGATGACGCCACAGCAAATCAGAGACGCGTTGATAGCTGACATTAGAGTTTGAAACAAGTCTGATGGGATGAAAGTGGCATGTTCGATTTGAAGCTCCATTAGCAACTATTTAGCTAATTCTGACGTCCATGGATATGAATATATCGAGTAGGGTTTAATAACGAGCTGCGACACCCATACTATGTTCATGTGCCCGAGATTTGAAATGATAATGACGAGGTAAGTGGGAGCTGTAGAGGTACAGGCTCTGCTCCAGTGAACAGAGCGCGTCGAACACTGGAAAGCTGGGGAAGTAGGCCACTGTGGTTTGGTGACACTGCCCCGCTCCACCGCTGGCAGCACCATTTTTAGCCGCCAATGCCACACCACCTGCAATTCTTTCCCACCTTCAACTAACCTAGGTTACTTCCCGCTCCAATTCTATCCCACGTCGCCTTTCCTTCGGCATCACTTAGCGAGATTAAGCAGCCGCCCAAGCTGACTAGCGATCATTGGTTAGGATTCCGGGCACAGAACCACTCGACAGAACCGACGATGTCAGGTACGTTTATCGTTCTCTTCCGCTACCCTTTCACAATCAATGCTGGCCGTCATATCGAAGGTGCGCGCTTACTTGGATATGGTAGGCTGTTATTCACTGTGCTGTTATTATCACAGAGTAACATGGCAACCAATCCAGCCCCGCCTACGGGTACCTTAGGCTGATTGGCCCATGAGCACTCACAACCCGTCAAAGCTGGAAGCGCACTAGTTGTGTGTCTGCAACACAGTTGATGAACTTTACCAGTTTGCTAAGATAACGCATGTTCAAGAGCAGTATCATCTTCTCAGCTCATCGGCTAGACTGCCCACTCGACCTTCAGATGTCGCGTTGAGCCAACGTCGAACAATCTTGTTGCTCCATCCGCTGTCGCAATTATGCACAGCCAGCTCGAAGTCAGCCTTGGTCGTTTCATTGTTTATGCTTGCAACCCAATTAGGCTGTACTCTTGCCATTTCTTCCATAAACAGTTTTCGCAGCTGCGCCTGTTCGTATTCCAAAAGATGTTCCCAGTACAGTGAACTGACACCTTCGTTATCAAATTTATCTGGAGAATCATCATCATTCTCATCATCTGAGCTCGGTCCATAGCTGCTACGCTCTGGACACTCATCGCATTCACGCCCGTTGAGAAGCTGTGGCAATTGGCAGGCTCGCCAAAGTGGTATGGCTGATACACATTCCCAGTCGATGATCGCCGTTAGTCTTCCCTCATCATTAACCAGAATATTCTGCATCGATAAATCATCATGGAATAGAATCGTGCCCTGTTGCTCTGTGGTGGTAGGATCGAAGATATCTGGAAGCATTTTCAATAAATCTTCTGCCAATGCCCCTGCGAATTCAGCATCCTCAATATCGTCCTCGTCATCGGATTCACGACGTACGCGCTCCTGATCGAGAATGACCAGTTGCAATCGTGCCTTGAGCCACTCGTAGGAAGTAGCAAACGGACCGCGGTCTATATCGTGGCTGAGATGATCGCCCCAAAGAAAGATGAGCGATACCATTGGGCCCAGATCAGCAACGTCTGAGGTTTCTCGGGTGATTCCTGAATTATCCTCAACTCGTCCATCCTTGTCATAAAGATTGCCAATCTTCGAGAATCGATTCTCGAATAACTGTGCCTGAAACGATACCAGTTGTCGCACAATCGTCTTTTTTGCATTCCAGGACATGGTTCTCCACCTCTTTCGAAGAGGACTTCCGGGCATCATCTCCATTAGGATCCACTCAAATCCAAGCTCATTCTGATTTTCCGCATCATATGCAATGATGGAGGGAACAGGGCAGTCTGTCTTGCGACAAACGAAATTTGTTGTAGCGACTTCACTTTCGGTTTTCAAGTGAGGATATACTGGTAGTGAGACGCGAAATACATAATCGCCTGCCGTGGTCGAAATTTTGTAAAGCTTGTTGAAGGCGCCTTGTGCGTAGAATGAAATGCCAATCGACATTCCTTCGTCCAGAGCAAGGTGTTTGCGCGCAAGCCTTGTGATGACATCCATATCAGGTTCTCTAGTCCACCGTGGTTCAGGTCCGAAGGTTGTAGATACCCATTCAAGTCCATCTTGGTTAAGCATGATGGCTACAGCGGGTTCTGAATCGATTAGTGGTTTGTAGAGGAAGAACCGCTGGGGAAAATATGGACGAGGCGGGCAGAGAGACAATACGTGAGAAATGCACTTTTGATGAAATGGTGAAGAGGGGAGAGGGTTCTATCCCCTTGATCGCTGAATACTGCTCAAACAGTGGAGACACTAATTTTTTGGAGGATAAGATCACCCCCACTCAGCCGCCACCCCCACCAACTGTCACCCCATTTCATACTAAAATCGTTAATTTTCCCCTACTTTCGCAATCGAATATAAAATATAAATAAAATAGAATTAAGTATAATAAAGTATCATTTTTTTTTATAAAAAAAAATACTATATTAAGATCTCTACTGTCTAATAGTTCCTATGCAGGGCGGCCAGATTATACAGCTTCTAGCCGCACTAGAGTGATCCGGCTAGGGTAGACTATTGGTAGGTCCGCGGTTTTAGCCCAACTCTAGTCGATCTTGTAAGTGCAGCTGGGGGATCTTTCAGCTGCGATCTAGCAGGCACCAAACAAACCATTGCCAGCAGTGTAGAATATTTTATATATTGAAGGAGGCCAATGGCAAGATGCCTTCTTGAAAGAGTCTCTTCCTGCTGTGCTCATTCATCATTCTTTTGTACTGACCCAATACACTCTTTCCATAGCACTAACGCCGTGCCCTTAATATCCATAATGCAGCTACGCCCATTCTTGGTCGCGGGCCTCGGCGCCGTCGTGGCGGCCGCCCCTTCTCCCCTCATCCTCTCCTCGCCGCCTCTGAGCCCGCAGCCGTCGTGCGACGACATCCCGGCGCTCCCAGTCCTGCAATCGCTTGGCGACGTCGCCGCCGCCTCCATCTGCAGCCAGCTGGCTCCGGTCCAGACGCCGACGCAGACGGCCAAGACCACGACGACGCTGTCGGAGACGGCCACCGTTACGGCCAGCACCGCCGCGCAGACGACCGAGACCACCGTTCTCGACGGGCCCACGGATATCTCGACGGAGACCATTACGTGAGTATACAGTCCGGCATCCACCATGTCGGCCTATTATTTCTGTGCCGTTTCATCCCCTTGCTAACTCACAACAGCGAGACTGCGACCGTCACCCAACCCGCAACTTCTACCGCTTACACGACAAGGACAGTGTAAGTCGAAACCACTTACCTCGTTTTCACACCTTTTCCCCACTGCGCCCCCATATTCTGTTTTCTTCCTCCTAACACGAAGACTCGCAGGACGACGACGGTCATCCAACGGACTCCGGGTGGGCCTCCGGGTGGTATCGACGGCGCAAATAAGAACTCGGGCGATGCTTCCGCGGCGGCCCCGGCAGGGAGGAGAAGAAAGAAGCGCGGCGACAAGTGCGCGGTGAAGCCGAAGCCGAAGCCGAGCAACTCCTCGGCCTCGACCATCAGCTCTGCAGCCTCGACGACAAGCTCGTCCCCCACCAGCAGCGCTTCAAGCGAACCCGTCGACGGTGAGCATACTTACACATCCTCCCTGCCCCCCAGTCCCCCAATCCCCTTCGATGCCATCAAAGCCGAGTCATTCATCGTCCCCCCCTCTAACTTCACTCCCGAAACAGCACTCCATGGCTTCCCCACCGAGGTCATCGCCGCGGCATGTGCCTGCCTCACCGCCGGCGAAACCGCCCCTACGACGACGACGGAAACCGTCACCGTGACCGCGACCGTCGCGACCGCTAGCCAGACCGTCACGACCGGCACCGAGACCGTCCCCGCCACCAGCACGGCCCCGGGCGTCACCTCGGTCGTCACCGCCCACGCCTCCGCGACCGCGACCGCGACCGCGACCGTCGCGACCGTGACCGCCGCCGACCCCACGGCCCCCGCGGCCACGGCGACGGCGACGGCCCTGTTCCAGTACGTCGCCGACTACAGCAGCTACTGCGTCCCCACCAAGCTGCGCGCGAGCGGCGACGCCGGCGGGGCCGACTTTGACGAGGCCTTCCGGTCCTGCGCCGCCAACTGCCTCCGCAACGCGTACTGCGGCGAGATCTTCGTCTCGTACAACGACCCCAACGGCCGCATCTCCGGCCAGTGCTTCTACGGCGGCCACATCGAAGTCCCGGACTCCGGCACCAACACCCTCAACGACCGCATTACCTGGAGAAGCAGTGCCGACTTCCAGTGCGGCTCCGCCAACCGCGGCTTCGCCCAACCGCGGGGAGTGTGGTACAAGATCAACAGGCCTGCCTAGGCGAGCAACAATCGCCGCCAAACGCACTCACTTCACCTACCATGGTCGATCTCGTGACGTCTAGTATAGTATCCAGCTCTTTGAAGCAAGCACATGCCCGACTTATACCTACCCAACACTTTCGCCGAGCCATCGCTTTCTCTTCTCACAACCTACTTCAATTACTTAGCAATAATTAATACCTGGAGAGCCAATACGAAGAGTTTTATTTATAGGTTTCGATCTCAATGAATGCACATCTTATAAACTTGTTATCGTACTATGTCTATGTTCGTGTGCACCATCAAGTCCAAGTCAAAATCAGAATCAATCAATCAATCAATCAGTCTACTAGCATCATCCCAACCAACCGCCAACGCCGCAGAAATGCCCACACTCACCTACCTGCCCTGCCTCCCTACCTGATCAATATCATTTCGAACAAGGAGAAGAAAAAAAAAGCATCTTACCCGCTAAACAGTATAACTCGTTTCGATATCTAATTTTTAACCGATCCATCTGCGAGCGCTCTGGAACAGCCTCAACCACGGCCCGTACAGCTCCCACTCCTTCCGCTGGTTGGGAGGCAGGTAGCTAGCCACATCGGCCATGACAGTGCGCTCGGGGTGGGGCATAATGGCCAAGACGCGACCGTCGGCGCTGGAGACGGCGGCCACACCGCCGGGGCTGCCGTTGGGGTTGTAGGGGTACTGCTCCGTCGCCTGGAGGCGGTTGTTGACGAAGCGGACGGGTACCTGCTTACCCTGCGACAGGGTCTCGAGGTCACCAGGCCCAGAGAATGAGGCACGACCCTCGCCGTGGGAGACGGCGATGGGCAGGTAGGAGCCGCCCATGCCGTGGAAGAAGACGGGCGATGCGCTCTCGTCCACCTTGACCATGCTGAAACGCGCCTCGAACTGGTCGCTTCGGTTGGCCACGAATTCGGGCCAGGCATTGGCGCCGGGGATAATCTCCTTCAACTTGGAGAGGAACTGGCAACCATTGCAGACACCGAGTGTGAAAGTGTTGGTCCGCTTGAAGAACTCTTCAAACTCCACTCGGGCGTTCTCGTGCAATAGGACAGACTTGGCCCAGCCCTGGCCGGCGCCCAGGACGTCACCGTAACTGAAACCACCGCAGGCGGCGAGACCAGAGAACTCGGCGAGTTTGCGACCGTTGAGAATATCCGACATGTGGACATCGACCGGATCGAAACCAGCAGCCTTGAAGGCGAAAGCCATCTCAGCATACGAGTTGACACCCTGCTCTCGGAGGATCGCAACACGAGGCCGCTTGAAGAACCCAGTAAAGGCTGCAGCCATGGGCATGATGCTCTCGGTTGGGGAGTATGTGAGTCGGTATGAGATACCGGGGTCCTCCGAGTCCAAAATGGCCGCGTATTCCGATTCCGCGCAGGCTGGGTTGTCTCGGATCTTCTGCATCTCGTAGGATGTCTTGGCCCACCACTGCTGCATCTCGGCCCGCTCAAGAGAGGCGAAGACAGGCTGAGTGCCGTAACGGATGGTCAAGTTCTGCTTCTTGTAGGATTGGACTATACCGCATCGCTTGATCAGACCGGGCGGGGGTCCGCAAGTGGCAAAGCACCTCTTGAAGTTGATCTCGTCCTTGGCGCGAACCTGGAACACGGCGCCCAGCTCCTCATTGAAGAGAGCCTCGGTCATATCCTTGAGGCTGCCAGACTTGGCAACATCATCCAGGAACATGCTGACGCCGCATCGGCCGGCAAACATCATCTCCGCAATCGTGGTGAAGAGACCGCCATCCGAAATATCGTGGTAAGCAAGAACGATTCCGCTCTCGTGAAGCTGTGCGATGGCATCGAAGTAATCTCGGAGCAGCTCGACATCTCGGACATCGGGTGACTCGTTTCCGACTTGACCAAACGCCTGTGCCAGAGCAGAACCACCCAAAGCCTTGCGGCCCTGGGCCAAATCGACGTACATCAACAGTGTATCGCCGACATCCTCGACGCGTCGGAGTTGCGGGGTCCAGGTGGTCTTGATGTCTTCGACGGTAGTGAAGGCAGAAATGACAACAGACATGGGAGCGGTGACACTCTTGTTGCCCGCATCGTCCTTCCAAGATGCCTTCATGGACATGGAGTCCTTGCCCACAGGAATGCTTACACCGAGTTGCGGGCACATCTGCGCACCAATAGCTTCCACAGCCTCGAAGAGGGCAGCTCCCTCGCCGGGTTCCTTCACAGCAGACATCCAGTTAGCCGAGAGCTTGACGCGCTCGAGGTCACCCTTCTGTGCACCACCCAGGATATGGGCGGCACCGAGGTTGAGCAAACTCTCAGCCACGGCCATTCGTGCAGAGGCAGCCGCGGAAATCAAGGCCAAAGTAGGTTTTTCACCCATTGCCATAGCCTCACCCGTCCTCATTTCCTCGAGGCTGTAAGAAGTGGCAGTGACCGCAACGTCTGCAACGGGAGTCTGCCATGGGCCAACCATCTGATCTCTGGTAGTGAGACCACCAACAGTTCGATCACCAATCGTAATCAAGAAAGACTTGGATCCGACAGCGGGCAAGTGAAGTACACGCTGTGCGGATTTCTCGAAAAGCTCGATGTCGCTGGTGGATTCGCCGAAGGCACTCTTCATGCTTGCTACGGGGTTAAAAGCAGGCAACGAAGGCTTCAAAGAAGTGACATTACGTTGCTGCTTTTGGCCAGCCGGGAACAGCAGATCCATGGGCAGATCGATAGGATACGGGTGTTCCTTAGAGTCTCGGTCGGAGAGAATAAGCTTGGCCGAACCGCTGTCCGGCTTGGGCAGAACTCGTCCAACATCCGAGAAACCGCAGCGCTCCCTCCGGCAAATGCTGACAAACTTGTTGATGTCGTCGGGGTTGACCAGGAGAACATATCGTTCTTGCGCCTCGTTACAAAAGATCTCCATAGGGCTCATGCTTTGGTCGGCGCTTTCGACTTGACGCAGCTCAAACTGGCCGCCGAACCCACTGTCCTTTACCAGCTCAGGCAAGGCATTGCTGAGACCACCGGCACCGACATCATGGATGAAGGCAATGGGGCTCAGATCACCCAGTTCGTTGCAAGTGTTGATGACCATCTGAGCACGTCGCTCCATTTCCGGGTTACCACGCTGAACACTGGCGAAGTCGAGTTCAGCACTGGCTTCGTTACCCGTAGCCGACGACGCAGCACCGCCTCCAAGGCCGATGAGCATTGCTGGGCCTCCGAGGACAATGACGTGTGCGCCTTCATGCACTACCTTCTCGTCCTTAAGCGCATGCTGCGGTCGAACGGAGCCAACACCACCGGCAATCTACCAAGAGATTAGCTGAGAACCAAGTAGACAAAATGGATATACTCACCATGATCGGCTTATGGTAACCCTTGTAATCTTGCGACTCAGGGTTGAGCGCATTGGTCTGCAATGTGCGGAAAACACCAGTCAAGGAAGGGCGACCAAACTATTTGGAGGTTAGTATACGGTCTGGTCTAGAGACGACTTGGCAATAGATGACCTACTTCGTTATTGAACCGAGCAGATCCGATCGGAGCCTCGAGCATAATGTCCAAAGCGCTGGCATAATGCGAAGGCCTGCCGATATCAGCCTCCCATGGGTAGGCGTCTCCTTGGCCAGGAATATGAAGGTCGGAAACAAAGAAGCCGCAGAGGCCAGCTTTAGGGGTGGAACCACGACCCACGGCACCCTTGACACAAGTTAGTAACCGACACCCAGGCCTGACTGGCAATGACACTTATATGCATACCTCGTCTCGAATTTCTCCTCCACTACCAGTAGCCGCACCAGGGAAGGGGCTGATGGCTGTTGGGTGGTTGTGCTGCTTATATGTCAGCGATTGTTGTTGGTAGTACGGAAGTGCTCGCGCCTAGGACTTACCGTCTCAACCTTGATCAGGGGCATGACGGTTTCATTTGTAAGTTTGTAGCTGCCGCTCGAGTACTCAGGCGCCCAGTGATTACCCTTCAGGCCGCTCATCACTGCGGCGTTGTCGCTGTAGGCCGACTCAGTGTACTTGGGGTTCTTCTGGTGGGTGTTCTTGATCATGCCGAAAAGACTCTGGGTCTTCTGTTCACCGTCGATGGTCCAGCCCGAGTTGAAAACGTGGTGCCGGCAGTGCTCGCTGTTGACCTGGGCGAACATGAACAGCTCCACGTCGCTCGGGGGACGTCCGAGCTCCTTGTACTTGCTGACGAGGTACTCCATGTTGGACTCGTCGAGGCCGAGGCCATTCTTCTTGTTGTAGTCGTGGAGAACTTCGAGTGCCTCCTGGCCCTCTGCGAATATATCGACAATGACGAGCTGTCTTCGATCGCCCTCGGTGAAGATGGTAGAGGAGGTCGGGGAGGCGAGGCTGATGTTCTCGGTCATGCGGTCGTAGATGGTGTCTCGGAAGGATGCAATGTGCTCGACGCTCTCAAACTTGTTGTCGCCCTCCAATTCAATGCGTATGACGCGACCCCTCTCGATCCTTCGCACCTGGTCTTGCAGGTTGCAGACGTGGGCGATGCTCGTGGCCTTGGAGCTCCATGGGGAGATGTTCCTGGGCGTAATGTAGACGTCGAGAACATTGGGCTTGTCGCTCGAGACTACGCCAGTGCTTTGCTCGGCGGGTACACCGAGCAACCCCTTGACGGCATCGAGGCTGCCCGCCTCCTTGGTGAACTGGACGTAGAACACCCACTGGCCGGTGATGCCGGCAACTTTTTGGGTGTCGACATTGGCGTTAATTCGGGCGAGGAGTTTGACCTCCTCTGCCTTGGTCAAGCACGGCCCGCCGACAATCGTTTCGTACATTTTGAGGGTAGGAAATTGATTGAACAGCGACGTGCGCAACCCGTTTGGATGTGACTCCGGGGTAGTGGGAACGAAGTTCGGTGTCGCACGTAAGTCGCCAAAAGTTGTTCAATGCGGTCTCGGATGGCGGGGTATTTCCAACACGCCCACGGGCAGCGTGGGAAAAATTCCAGCTATCGATAGAGATTTTTTGGAGGGGCTAAGCTGTCACTTTTCCTAGTGAGCGGGGTGGGTGGTGGTTTGGGGGCCTACATACGGATAGCTTTCGCAGGGATAAGCCTTACGCCCTACACACAGCGGCAGGGGTCCAATCTCTAATCGTGGAGGGCAGATGGCAGGTTTACTTGCGTCAACTCTACGTCCGGCTACGCCCGCTCATTACAGTTTCTGACACCAAGTGAAGCATGCCCCCTTTTCCAAAAGACCTATCAAGGCTTTATGCTACCTAAATCAACATTTACTCTCTAGGCGTTGTACCGAATTGATATTGAATGATCGAATGAGTGGTGTGCAGAATGGAAAAGTTCGCACTCCGTTATGACTTGCTGCAACAGGTTCCATTGCTCAGAACATATCCTATTGCTTATTACCGGTCGCAAAGTTTCAGATATTGAGTTAAACATGAAATAGTATGAATATCGATAGGAAAATAATATATATGGCTTAAGTCTAAGAGCGCGCTCTGCTATTCGCAGTGCGGTCAATAAGCTGCTGGAGGCTTGGAAGTGCTCATGATGGGGCCCCCGCTTTTGTAGTTGCGTACTCTAGGCGGCGGGTGGCTTCCAGCTCCCAATTTCATGGCTGATATGAACTCCATCTTATGTCAAAATGGCTGTCAATGAAACCCCAAAACGCCATACGAAGCCAAAGCCAAAGCCAGTGCTCCCGATTGAGGCTGCCATAACAGCATGGGCTTCCAACTTACAGGCTGAGTCTGCTGCTGCACTAGGGGAAGTCAGTGCCGCTGAGCTCGCCGCCCAGGCCCCTAAAAGATGGACCGTCTACGAGCCCATGGTCCTGTTACCATCGGGCTCCTTCGCGTCGCCAGCATGGACCTCGCTCAAGTCAACACTATCAAACTCACAACTAGAAGATTTGTGGTCGCGGATATTGTCAAAGATTTCTCGCAAATCGGGCACTTCATTCACCCATCTTGCTGTAAATGAAGGCATACCGCTGCATCTTCGGGATCAGGACGATGGCGGCACCGCCGAGGAGGACAGAGAGAACATCCTAAGGAGTCCAAGTGGTCTACAAGTCCTGTACGGCGATTTCGGGGCATGCGACCTGCGCCTGTCCGGAGAGGAAGTGGCGGAAGCAGATTTCGAGGCCGCCTTTTGGGTTACCACCAAGCAAAACGGCATACACCAAACCTGGGCCCCGAGGTGGACCATGTTCAGCCGGGGGAACATCAAAGAAAAGTCCAGAGTCCTCTCCTTCCACGAACCGACTGAACCGGAGCTGCAGCACAGGTCCGTGAGCTCGAGCGCACTGCGCAACCAGTGGGCGGTGGACATGTACGCTGGAATCGGGTACTTCGTCTTCTCATACGCAAAGCTGGGTATGCGCGTCCTGTGCTGGGAGCTCAACCCCTGGAGCGTGGAAGGCCTGCGGCGGGGCGCAATCTCTAACGGTTGGAGTGTGCGAGTGATACGAGGAGCCGAGCTGGCCTCCGACGTGGATTTGAGCGATATAGTGGCAGGAGACGCGAGGATCGTGGTGTTCCAAGAAGACAATGCGATGGCTCTGCGGCGGATTCAACAAGCCAGGAAGAAACTAGTGGAACAGCAAGTTGACCTGGATGCCACGGAAAGGTCGAGGAAGCTGGATGTTCTTCATGTCAATTGCGGATTTCTCCCGAGCAGCGAGCTGTGTTGGGCAGACGCGATGGAAATTGCCAAGGATTGTCCCCGAGCCTGGTTGCATCTACATGAGAACGTTGGTGTGGCAGACATCGAGAAGAGGAGGCTAGACATCAAGGAGACGTTGACCAGCATGGTGCCATGTGGAGGTCCTCCTGGGCCTTGCGCATCGGTGGATGTAGAACATGCTGAGCTTGTCAAGACGTATGCCCCAGGCGTGTGGCATTGTGTTTTCGACGCGTATAGTTGCACGTCATAAAAGGTGGAGTGTAGACGGGAAGCTGCCGTATAGATATAATCCGGAATCTTCACGGGCGCCCTTGCCTGACTTTCTTGGTGTCTTTTTCAATAGCCGTGCAGCCGTGAAAAAAAAAAGCTTTCTAGCAATCAGACATCCTACCTATGATAGTGAGAGGGGGTCAGTTGCTGTTGTGTTAAACATGATAATATAGAAGGCATGGTATGGTTCCTGCATATGCTCATGGTGGGTGGGGTCAAAACAGGTAAAGAATCAGATTGATCAGTGGCTACTTCTGGTTGATGGCCCCTGGTCTGATCTTCTCGGCTATCTAAATGCATGCAGGTGGTTGGTCCCCAAGATACTACACACATACTTACGTTCGAGTCTCGACAATACTGTGACCAGACTGGATACACGCACAATTTTGCGGGATTGAAAGAAAGTTGCATATTTGACGGTTCTTACTAGGTGCGACACTCAACGACCGGTCGCGTGGTCGATCTTTGCGCTTCGGATTGCAGTCCGGAATGCAAAGCATGCGACACAGGCCAATCACAGCCCACGAAAGGCCCCGGACCGTGTCCGGGTCGCGCAGCGCCCCAACGACCCCTCACTAAACCTATCAGCATCCAGCAGCTATGGCGATGTCGTCTCGAACGGTTCCACGACCCAATACTGCGATGACTACAGCAATTAAATCTCCATTGTCAGGGATGGATGAGCCCACGCGAACCCTCCCCTACATTTCCACTGTAAAGCTTGGATCTCCGACATGAATCCCTACCGGCCCCTCTTCCCCAAGGTCGACCCTGAGGCCAGCGCTAGCGCGCCGGCAGATGGTGCACTAGCCAAGGCGGCCAGGCGGAAGCTCACCACTATCGCATGTGTTCACTGCCGCCTCAAGAAGACCAAGGTGAGTTTTTTACTTGTTTGATCGGGGCCTCCCAGTTGTTTATTCATCAAGTACCGCCCCGTTGTTCCCCTTTTTTTGTTTTACTGACCTTAAACACGGCACAGTGTGACGGAGAGCGCCCAAGTTGCAAGAGATGCTTAGGCAAGAGGATAGAGTGCATCTATCCAGACGATGGCGACGCTCACATCCGAACGTCCCGGCTGGCCAGCTACGAGTATCTGCTCGGCACGCTGCGCAACGGGTCGGAACCAGACGCCGAAGCCCTCATCCAACGCCTGCGGCGGCCCGTCGGCTCCACGGAAGACTCATCCAACAAGGATAAGTTGAAAGCCATGCATGATTTCGTCAAGCGGCTCCAGGAGGCCTCGGAGGAAGAGGCCGTGGGTCTGGTCACGCGACTTCGATCCGGCGAGGCGCTGGACGACATGCTTCGGGATTCGCGACGCACCAGCCACCCTAGCGAGTCGTCACTTCGCCTCAACAGCACCGCCGAAGATGGCGAAGATGGCGCATCCCCGTTAGATGCAAACCACCTTCCGGGTCAGGGGGACCCTTCATCCGGCCATATGGACGCCGAGCCAGTGGTGCCCTCCGAGGAACCCAACCAACTGGAGGACATCCTTTACTGCTGGAACCGCATGTCCGTCTCGGACACGACCCGGATCCAGACCGCCGTGGACGCCTTTTTCGAGTTGAGTGAGAAATGGTTCCTGGTCTTTACCAAAGATACCATCATGCGATACCACCGAGACATTTATGTCGACACCCTGGACCGGCCGCAGACTGTGAAGCAGGCCGAGCTGTGCTGTTTATGCGCCGTCGCGGCCGTGGGCATGCGTTACGCTTTCAAAGACGAGCATTCCCTCGGGTATTCCGAGACCCTCTATCATACTTCCACCAACTATTTTGCCTTATTATACAAGATCTTCCCCCTGGATGCCATCAAGGTCTGCACCCTGCTGGCGAATTTCAACATCAAATCGAAGCGCACCACGGCGCTGGCCTTTGTCGAGATCGGCCTCAGCCTATGCATGAAGCACAACCTCAACGACGACAACTTTCGCGAGCCGGGCATGGCCGAAGACACCTGGTTCAACCACCGCAAGACATGGCGGACGCTGCTCTTCCAGTCCCTGTTCCTCTCCTCCACCCTGGGCTACGTGTACGGCGGCGGCCTCTTCTTCGAGGAATTCCCCTTGACCGACGTCGTGCTCGAGACGGTCCCGATGCTGCACATCACCGTGTCGAGAGAGCTCACCAAGCTCTGTCTCCTCAAAGCGAATATCTCTAGAATGGACTTTACGCTCAAGGGGCAGACGGCGGCCAACCCCGGGTCGCTAATGCAGGACCTGCAGGAGTGGTACCGGCAGCTTCCCAGCGATCTGTACCTGGCCGCCTTGATCGATGAGCAGGTCAAGGAAAGACGAGTGGCAATCTACTACGTTAACTTGATGTTCCTCAGCGCCACAGGGCTGCTGTACCGCCGGACCGCTGGCCGCTTTCTCCGGTCGGTTGGTTTCGTGACGCGGGATGCAGCACTGGAACATTACATTTCCAGCAAGTACGTATTCGACAACGCCACAGAAGGCATGTTGGCAGCACAGCAAGCCGCGCGAATATTTGAATTTCTCGTATTGGAGGACGTGGCCATCTGGAAGTGCTGGCTGGTCATGTAAGTAAACCGGACCCTTGCTCCTTTTGAACGTATTAGTCGCCGGACTGACCCGCCATTGTGCCTCACAGATTCCAAGCCTACACGACCTGCACCGTACTCCTGCACTCGGTCCTGCAGCAGCAGATCCACGGCGACTCGACCGAGTCCTGGACCGTGAACCTGCAGCATGCGCGGTCCTGCCTGGCGATCTTGGAGCGCTGCGGGTCGGCCGACTCCACCATCAGCCAGATGCACAGCCAGCTCACCACCATCCATCGCCAAGTCGCCGATTTCGCGGAACCCCACAGGCCCTCCGGGGTGATTTCCTCCGCGCTGGCCTTTCTGCCATCGGACTACCTGCTGACGCTTCCCGAAACCAACATCGAGGGCGCCCCCGCGTCGGATCGCGTTCGACTGTCCAGGAATCTGATGGTCAGGCTCTGCGGTCCTTTCGAGAATATGCACCACTGCGGTATGCTGGAGACGTACATGAGTCCTGGCAGTCCCGCATAAGTCGAAGCGAAGCGTTGGTGTGCTGTGGGATTATACCACTCTTACTACTTACTACGTTGCCCGGAGAGCAGGAAGACTTGCGTTGGGGGAGGGAGTGGGGGCGCGGGGGGGCTGTCAACTAGTCACTGCCTAGGTATTTGCAGGTCTACGAGATATCAGACTCGGTATGAGCTTTGTTAACAGCCTAATGAAGCGAACACCACGCTTTAAGAATCAATATGAAATGAACGATTATGAATTTCAAGATCTGTAGCTTAAAACCGGGGACGTTTTACCAGAACGCCGTAAAGGTGTTCGAGCAGTTTTTCGAGTTCCATCCAAACCATGATTACACCCAGCTCTCACTGGTATGAAAAGGCAACTCTCCTGACGGAAAACCGCCGTCAAGCTCGTTGACCTTGACAGTAAGTAAATATGTAGTTTTGCGTACATGACCCCCTATCCAAGAATAACAGGCCTCGCCTTCTACGTTTCCCACCGAGTTGGGTACCAGAATATATTCATATGAACTGGAGGCATGCGATAGCTTTAGCCACGCATGAGTTGAGGGTGCTTGAAGGAGTAGACAGCGAGTTGAAAAAGGCATGTTTATGAAAAATGGGATTAAAGTGGAGCTAATGGGAAACAATGTCAAGGCATGAGATAAATAATTGCAAAATGGTTGATCAGCATCCTTAACCCTCATGATGGAAGCTAGTTGAGCCAGAAGGTCAATAAATCTTGATACAGCAAAGAACGGGACATCGTCATTCAGCTTTTGGTCCTAGTCGTCAAGGGGGAGAGTTGAATGGTGTGATGAGGTAATCGGTTACATACGTAGAAAGACACTTGATTGAAATCTTATCGACCTAGGTTATTTCGGAGAATTATGAGAGGGACGAAATAACAGCAATGATGGTTGCAGATAGCGAAGCTGAGCTTCATGCGTGGCGGGTTGCGAGTACGCGAGACGCGTTTGCCCCATGTTGGCAGCGAAGTGATGGGGTAAGGAAGCGTAATAGAAGGTGAACAATAGACGTGATGAAAAAGAATTAAAAATATCTTTTTAAAAAACGCACACAAGGAGATTTGAACCCGCTCCTTCGCGTTTTTGGCATGCAGATACAATTCAAGTCAAGCACGACACGTCGTCCCGGGTATGCTTCCTAAGATCCCGCCACCTCCTGTTGCTCATGTAATAGCAATACAGCCACCACCACAACAGTCCAAACCCAATGCTCAGCGTCAATTGAAATAGAATAAAAATATAAAACAAAATGGCAAAAAAGCTCTGCTCGTGTGCACCCGAACATACGAAAAACCCCAGAGTCGTCGTCCGTCCCGGTTGGGAACCCCAGTGTTTTGTCTGGCCACTTTTACATCATGTCGCTCTGCCTGCAGGTCAGAGACGATAACCAGCTCGGCTAAGAGACCGCAGAGGGCGCGGCCGTGGGTGGCCTGCTGCCGCAACTGGGAATCTCGAGCCGAAGGGAATGTGGAGTGACCCGTCTGCTGGTGGTTGGCAATTTGTTGCTGTATTAGGACTTATGTACCCACTTGAACACCCATTATGACTGGGACTGACACTGATAGTTAGTGCCAGGTATTGATAGCAACGATGTGGGTACGCAAGGTTGCTCTTGCCTCCATTCACAGGTATCGTGGGCCTCCCAATATGCAAGTGGAGATGGAGACATGCTGTTTGGATGCATATATGGATGGCACTAGGATGGGCACTAGGATGGGCGGCAGCAACGAGATGACACTGATTAATACTTGGCAAAGTTCATATATATATACAGGCATGCCTACTTAGTATAAGATATCATTAGTACAGGACAAGAAGGTAAAATAGGAAGATGCAATATAAAAAGAAGAAGAAGATGTGGAATGAGTAGGAAAAAATGACAAAAAAGCAACGAACCCGTGTGCACCCGGGAACGCATAGAAAACCAACCGAGACAGTGGAGGAATAGGTCCCGGGCCTGTTTGTCGCACTCCTGCTGGGGATTATCTAGCCCTTTTTTACGTTTTGGTCCTAGTGTGGGCAATCTTTCGTCGACATCGGTGTCCCATAACAACCAACTGAGCCAGGTGGCCACTACCTCAGCTGGGGGCTGGGAGAAGGATGCTCATTTTAGATTTATGTACCTACTTACTTACCTAGGTACTGAGATTGATGGAGGGGCTTCAATAGCTAGGTAGGTAGGTAAGATACTTGGGTAGCTAGGTAGGCTTGCTTGGGGGACTGTTTGAGGGGATTGTCACAGGCGCCTACAGAGGTAGGGGACGCAGCTTGCGCTGGAAGGGGACGTGGACGTTGTGCCTACACAATCTCTTCACCTGGAGTTGGGCCACCAGCAATCTTTCCAGTAGGCAGTATGAGGCTATTCCAGGGCTAACTGCACCCCACGGGCAACAAGAACATAGACACGTCCAGAGATATTGAATGCATTGCTAAGTAAAAGTCTAACTCATGGCTCTGGTCTATGGGGGGTATCATTACGCTGCTACATCGCCGTCCACCGCAATTTCTTGCGCCTTCTGCTCCTTCTTGATCTCCTCAATCCTCATCAAGACATCCTCCTTCCAATGCCGGTACTCCTCGCGCTTGCGGTCCGTCATGACCCAACGACCCTGGAACATGCTGTCCCCCCTCTGCATCTGCATCCGATCTATGTCCTCGTCATCATCATCGCCGCCACCCTCATCTGGATCTGAGCCCTGGTTGTCCTTGCCGGTGCCGCACGCGTCCACCATATCCTGTATGCTGCCGAACCAGCTGGACTCCTGCCAGCCGCTCTTGGTCCCCTTCTCCACCGTCCGGTCGATGTCCTTGGTCTTGATGTCAGACCAGCCATCCCAAGCCGCGCCAGAGTCATCTTCGAACCCCTTGACCTCGACGGCGTCACGCGCCTTCATGACGGCCTTTAGCACCTGCTCACGGGCCTTGGCATACACCTTGGGTTCGGGGTTCTCAGTCTCGAGAGAGATGATCTGCCACTTCGTGAGGAAGGCGATGCCTGCAAGAAGCGGCGCGAGGTTGTTGTTGACCCAGTCGTCCGTAGTACGTCTCCCGCGGGGCAGCACGATGGTCTCCATACCCGCCAAAACGATGCGGCCAATCCGGCTCTCCTTCATCTGGCTGCACACGTACTGGATGGTGGGCCGGATCCAGGGGGCAGCACGTCATGGTCTTGCGCTTTCCGCTTGCCGGGCGTCACGAGCCCCTTCTTGGCGGACGTCGACTTGGTTGGTGTCCCATCTGTCTTTGACCGGAACTGGGCCAGTGATGATTCCTTCGTGGGCGTGCCTCGGTTGTGCGTTCTCTCGATCGTGGCCGTGCTGCCAAATAGCCCCTGGGCCTCGCGGAGCTTGCTGCTCGGCGTCCTGACCCGCCCGCTCTTGGCGACCGCGTTCGCGGGCAGGATGTGGTCGAGATGGGTGTACAATCGCTTGTAGATACGCGGCGGCACCGGCGGGCGCGCCTGAATGGGCGGCAGGTCTAGACTCGTCTTCAGCCGCTCGCAGGCGAGGTGGGCGCATGCGTGCTCGCGCGCGACCTCTTCTTCGGCCTTGAGGGTGCTGGCATTGTGTCGTGACTGCGTCAGGAGACTCGAGGCGAGGTCTACGAGAGGGCGAGGCAGGGACGCCGCAGAAGGGTAGGTCGGCACGAGCGAGAGGAGCGTCGTCTCCAAAGTGCGTGACATGGTGGCGGCTTTTCGAGGTGCGATGTCGTCGAGTGTGGCTGACTTCGCGTCGGCACGCGTCGAGGTCGAGTTTCGCTTGCAGTCGGGTTAAGTGGAGTTTTTGGGACGTTGCTCCGGGCTGCCAGCAGAGTTGCCGCTACAACACTGGCGCCGCTGAAACCTGACGTCAGTGGATCTCTGGAGCTTCAACCGCTCGAAATTCAATTCCTCCAGCGACAACTTAGAAACTTAACACTTGGGCGTGCCTTTCGTATTTTGAAATCATTTGCAGATTCCCAAGTGGCAATTCAAACAAATACCTGCTACAACACTTCGCAATGCAAAGGGCCAAACAAACCCGATTGATGGTACCTGACAGATGTCGAAACATGTTAGCCAGGCCACGACAGGCTTAGCGTCAGATCTTCTCCCCCAAGACCCCTGCCTAGCAACCGCAAGCTAAACTTGCAGCACTGTCGATCCCCCTTGTCATGTCGAAATGCCAAACCCTGGGATCGGGAGGAGCGCTTGCATGCTGACGGGAATCTCCAAATCCAAACCCGACTTTTCGCATCCCGAAACGAAACAAACCTCCTGTCATTAAATACCACCTCGCTCATCCTCGAGTCCGCCATCCACCAAGACTGACAATTGACATCTTTTTTCCGTTGCTCCGAACCACCCGACACAATCTCCAGGATGCGATCCACGATATTAGTGACGTTGAGCTTGCTCAGCGGAGCTCTGGCACACGGTGATCATGGCGGCTCGCAAAAGCCCATGGTCGACGAAAAGGCCGATTGGATGACCAAACATATGGCCGGTACGTTTTTCCCCAGTGTTACCGACTACTGCAGTCCATCCTCGTGTTGCTTCCACGGGCTGCTTGGCTGCTGTGCTTAACCCCGAAACATTTGCTGCTGTGTCCGGTTGCTTCAATCCAAGCTCGTCAGCGCTAACATTTGGTTGCTTTCTTTTCCGGCCAGAGGAACACCACATCGCCGACTTCGATGCCTCGTCCTTCTTCGCGCTGCACGACTTCGACGCCGATGGGCATTGGGAGCACGAAGAGATCCAGCGGACGTACGGCCTGATGGACGACTCGAACGCGGCCGTGCCGGAGCACCGCAAGGCCGACATCGCGCACGAGGTCGCGAACCTGATGGACACGGACCACGACGGGTTCGTGTCGCGCGACGAGTTTGTCCACTTCATCGACTCGGGCAAGACCTTGCCCGACATGGGCACTGGCCCCGGCCACCACGGCGACGACGAGTACGAGTACGAGATTCACCACTGGGAGAAGTACCACGGCGACGACACCAAGATGGAGGACCTCACCCACCCGGAGGACATTGCGCACTTCAAGAAGCACGAGGAGATGGAGGCGGCCGAGGAGCGCCTCGAGCAGATGAACCGCATGCGCATCATCGAGGGCAACATTCCCAAGCTGTTCCAGAGGGGCGGCTAGAAGAACGGCTCAACTCTAATAGCTGACGGGAACAAAGAATCCGCAAAGTGTCTACGGTATCTGCTGGACACGTGGATCTTACGATTATATGTTGTAATGTGTATTGAGAGGAACATGTACGCATACTAGAACTAGGCCTTATGTGGTCGAATCATGGAGGATGAGGTGCAGGCGCCCCCCTGCTGAATATGAAGATGACGATGTTCTTTCTCCCACTCGAGATGCTCTTAGCAAATGGTTTTCGGATCTTGCACGGTAAACAGCCTGGATTGGTACAATGGCAAAGCAAGGTCCGAACCAGACGTGCGTCTAGCGTACCCGTAGCTCAACGTTGATGCTGAGATGATGTTTGGTATTATATGGTCGAAGAGCTGTCACTATTTCGAAATGGGGAATCTCGGTCCAGTCACTAAGCAAATCATTCTCTTATCCAGATAGGATTGGACCGATGCTATTCGCCAAATTGTGGCTGTCAGGGCCGCCCAGCTAACTTGTCACCCGGACCCAGACATTGATTTAGGTGCCTGGCCGGGTGCCGCCCGCCACCTGCAGCAGCGTTGAGGCCCGGAGCTTTAGCTGGCAACGATTGGCTCTATTCTCTGTGGGCAGATACTGGGCGAAAGAGGTGTAACAAACTCTCACATGGATGAACTCGACTAATGTTGCTATCTCGGACACACCTTTCCCATGTTGGGATATTCTGGGACTGCAAGCCAACAAAAAAAAGGCAGACGGTTAACCCCTTGCCCCTTGGATTCAGTAATAGCAAAACGCATGCGCGATGCATCGGATGACCTGTCAGCCAGCCTCGTTTATCTTGAAATCTGGGCCCTTACACCATGCGGTTCTCATGGCGATCCTGGTGTGGAAGGTTGCTGTGCCAAGGAAGATCGCATTGAAGACTAGAGACTGGGAACTCAGCACATGATCAAACCTCCCATTTGGTACTGCACCACCAGCTTGCATGCAACTGTACACTCGTCAATCGTTTTCCGAAAGCATCGTATGCTCTTGCTTGACTATACGACTACTTTAGTCTGAACCGTACTGATAATGCTCTCATGCCTTTTTTTTTTTTTTTTTTCGCTTGTGGACTGATGTCACTCCTCCATCGTCATGTTCTCGGACGGCTGCCATGTTTGAAGAAGGTGACAACGGCAGGGCGTTTTGAATTAAAATGCGACGATATGGTGCTCGCTCCCTGCGCGCTGGCTACGACGTCCTGGCTCATAATAAACAGCGGATGCTGGTTGCCCGAACGGGCAAGTCAGGGCGGAGTCCCTTCATGCGCCAAGGCCCGTCCGGTGTGTTGTACCGTTGCATCCCTAAGACCATAGGCGAACAAATTCCACCACCCAGCGCATCGCAATGTCATTTTATCCGTATATGAGCGTTCTGATATGGCTGCTCAACTGCCGCATGTGGTAACGATTCTGGGTAGGTGATCCCCTGGCCAAGGCGAGATCTGTGCCCTTTTCCTGGTCGGCACATAGGCCGAGAGATCTCGCCCGCCCCACGATAGGAAGGTCGATCAGGGTTCAGGGTTTATGTACATAAACTGGCGAGCTCTCGCCCTCCCTCCCTGGGTAGGTATTCTCTTGAAACTTCGTGTATATTGTTTCGTTTTGATTGACAAGAAAGCGGTCGCAATTGCTTGAACATTTCTTTCTCTCCTCTTCTTGAACTCGCAACCGCGTTGCTTGACTGTCTGCTTCTCCTAGTGCCTCACTAGCATTACCCGTTCGCTACCACTTATACCAATACCCAATCACATTATCACCTCACCGCCACCAAGACAAAACAAGATGAAGCTCTCCCTCCTTGCCACCGTCGCCGCCAGCCTCGCCGTCGCCGAGGGGGCCATCAACTGGACCCTCGAGAAGGCCGGGAACCCGACCGCGGACCAGTCGGACGCCTACGCCAAGATCGAGTCCGCCATGAAGCTGGCGGCGGCGCGGCACGCCCGCCTCGGCAGCGCCTCGAAGAACATCCGGGTCTACTACACGCCCGGGGTCCCCACGGCCGAGGCCAACTACAACGGCGACCTGCGCTTCGGGTCGAACCGGGCCTACATGAACGAGCGCACCGCCCTGCACGAGGTGTCGCACACGCTGGGCGTGGGGCAGACGGCCGCCTTCGACCGGAAGTGCGCGTCGGGCGACTGGAGGACGGCGCTGCCGCTGCTGAGGAGCTGGGACGGGCCGAGTGCCAAGATCAACTGCGGCGGGTCGCATTTCTGGCCGTACGGGCTCAACTACGATACCGAGTGGAGCGAGACCAATGCGGACCGCAACGTGCTTATGGTCAACGCCATGATCAAGGACGGCATGTGAGCTGCTGAGTTGGAGAAGCGATTGAGGGTGGATGCCGAAGGGAGAGGCATTGCATGGGGTTCTTGTATATACTTCTTTCATGATGGGTAAACTTATGTTTGCTCAGACTCTGAATATTGGCGTAGTGATTTTTGAATATGAAACATTCGGCTTTTTCGCTCCGATCAATTCTCTGTCAAAGTGTGTGTGTGTGTGTGTGTGTGTATGTGTACATGGGATCCGTATCATTAAAATCAAAACAGTACTGTTTATATATGGACTCTTGAAACCCCTTTCCTCTTCCCCAGTAACATTGCTGATACAATCAGTATTCTTCTCTGGTCATATGACAAAAATCTCCTCCACCTCCGCCACGGGCGACGACATTGCCCCCCCACTGCTGCTGCTCGCGCTGCCATCCCGGCAGAAGTCCGCAATGGACAGCAGCCCCGGGCGCGGCGTGTACGCCTGCTGCGACATGCGCGACAGCGACCGCATGAACGCGGGCACCGAGCACCCCAGCTCCTCGTCGTCGCCCCACCCGTGCGCGGCGACGCCCAGCTTCATGGAGAACTCGTGCATCTCGGCGATCTCGCGGCTGTCCCAGATGCCCTCGCGGCGGTTGAGCGACCGCAGGAGCGCCAGGGCGCGGTCGCGCTGGGGCGGGTCCCGGCACACGCTGATGATGAAGGAGAGGTCGGAGATGAGGTCCCCGTCCAGGGAGAAGGTCGGCTTGTTGGCGGCGAGGAAGGGCGCCGCCAGCCGCTCGGCCCGCTCGAGGCACTCCTCGCACGTGGCGTGCGACAGGCCCGCCGGCTCGCCGCCGTTGTGGGACAGCTCCACCGCCATCTGCCAGAAGCTCTGCTGCAGGCGGAGGCGGGCCAGGATCCCCCGGTCGCGGTCCGAGAGGTCCTGGGTGGGCGGCAGGCTCATCGCGGTGAGCTCGAAGCGCCGGTTCCAGGCGAAGAACCGGTCGTTCCAGTGCTCCTCCCAGAGGGGGCCGAACGTCTTGGCGGTCGTGATGGCGTTGTTGTTGTTGTTGGTCACCATGGTGGAGAAGGTGACGGGGGGGAGCGACGTGCCCCCCGGTAGGCCCTGCGCGTACGGATCCGCCCGGGCCATCTTGCCGCCCGGCGTCGGGGGCCGCGACGAGGAGCCGTGGATCAGGTGTTGCTGCTCCGTCTCGTGCAGGGCGGTGAAGTGGCCGATGTCCAGCGTCCGCATCGAGTACATGGCCTCGTTCAGGTCCTCGAACGGCAGCTCGGCTCCGGCGACCAGGGGGCGACGGGGATGTTGCTGGGCAGCGCCGGCGTCAGGGGCGCATCCATAAAGGCCGAGAACTCGAGGCCCAGGCGGGCAAACATGTCGTACGTCTGTTGCCAGAGGCCCGGGTCGCGGATGTTGGCGCCGGCGTCCAGGGAGGCGAGGAGCTGGAAGCCCGACTGGATGTGTTTGATGGACTCGGAATACCGTCCCAACAGGCTCTCAAACGTCACAAACATCAGGCAGCAGAGGAGGGCGCCGTGCGTGGAAGCAACCGAGTTGGGCGACGACATGGCCTTGACCAGGCTGGAGATGGCCCGGTTATACTGCTGTATGGCGGCATTCTCCTGGTCCGTGTCCCAACTCGACGAGCTGGAGGATGAGGATGCTGTGTAAGACCGGATGACGAAGAGCTGGTGTGCAGCGCCGACAGCAGAGATGGTCTGCCGTAGGTAGTCTTCTTGGTGTGCTATGGGTAAGGCATAGGCATCCCAGAAGTCGAGCAGGCCGGCCGACTCGGCCAGGCCGAAGCGGGTGCAGACGCGGAAGTGATGGAAGTACCGCGCCTCGGTGGCGGACTCGAAGACGATGGGGTTGATGGTGAAGAGTGGAGCACTACTCCGCCGCGACGGGCTGCCCCGACTGCTACTAGTCGGACTGCTCCCGCTGGTGCTGGCGGTAGATTTCGCCACCGCCTGGGAATGGGCGGAGCCGCCAGCCTCCTTGGACGACGGCGGTTGGTCCAAAGGATAGCCGTCGCAGACCACCTTTGCGGCGGCGCAGCGACGACATGTGGGCCTCTCTTCGTCGCACTTCTTGTGGCGGATTCTGTGCCGGCATCAGTAAAAAGAAACATACACTTTATCATACGTTGCTGGGTGGTCAGGGTGGTCAGGGTGGTCAGAGTGGTCAGATGGGAGATGAGAGATGGGAGATCATTGTTACCTGCTGTACGGTACCAATCAATCGATGTTAGCCAAGTCTACTCCATCTTGCACCGGATAGGCATCCAAGGGCCACTACCAACACCACCACCATCACTTACCAAGTCATGCAGCCGGTGCGGGCCCGGTGGCTGAAGGCCCGCGTGTACTTCTTCTTCTTCTTGGCCTGCGGTGGAGCTGGAGTCGCGACATCTCCGGCTGAACTGCTGCTGCAGGATTTCCGGACCACCATGGTGCCGGTTACCTGTGCTGTCGGCTCTTCTTTCTCCTCCCGAATAGGCTCTGGAGATAAGGCGTACTCGAAAGCATCAACGTCGGACGGTGTGTAGAATGCGAGACTTTCTTGACTCAGATAAAGTTCCTCCAGAGACGGCTCATGACAGCTGCCGCTGAGAGTACCCTCGCTAGCCTCGAGAGCCTGAGGTACCTCGGGCGCCTTCGTTCTATTAGCCAAGGAATGGGAAAACATGTTGCCACAAAAAAGGAACGGTAGAGATTGACCTCTCTCTCCTCTATGATTACGGTATGCAAGGAGAATTAACAGTGAGAGGGACAAGCCATGGGGGAGTCGGGAATGATCCTCCCCTCTTGCCACCTACACGCTTTCGCCATATGGGGGAGTGGAGCGGGCAACGAATGAAAGACCGGCGTGACACATTAGTTCGCACCATGCAACCCCCTAAAGGCCCAATAAAGCATAACCAGATGGGTCCCAGGACCTGAAAAGGGCGCTTGCTCGGGGCCCGAGGACCCTGAGGTTTTGCGGAGAGCTAACCAATCAGCGCCCACAATTGCTCTCCACCACGGATGAGAGCGAGGCCTGGGCAGAAGCCTGGGCGTAAAAAACCTGTCAGAAGAAGTCTAATAGAGTTCATCTCACTGGGTAGGCACCAAACAGTCCAGAAGGCCTCCATCATCTCGGAAGGCCGCCGTGTTCGGGGTATGGGGATCGTCGTTGGAACTGGGTTCCGCCTTGGTCGGTCCCAGCCGTCTGGTAATTCGCCCAGCTCGGTTGCTCGGCCAGTTGCCAGCTAGCCAGTTAGCCAGCGCCAGCCAGGAGCTTCCTTCCACGTTTCGCTAGACCCCCATCTCGGAACCTTGGCCGCTGCGCAAGATGGAGACCGCGGGGCTAATCTGCCCGAGGAGCGCAGCCCGAGGGCCCGTCACCTCCGGGTCCCTCGCTCCACACGCCGATTGATCGTCCCATAGCAAACCAGGCTGGGCAATGCCTATCTATCGGCAACCTGCGACGCCGCGGTCAATATCGCGGCAGAACCTTGGTGAAATTGGATAATGGCATCTGATGACTATCATTGAGGCCTCCCCCACCGAGTCAGCCGCCGTACATTGCCATCCCGAAAAGATGTATAAACCCTCGTTGGGTCGCTGCCACCTGAACATGACGAGATCAACAGTCAAGTAACTCTATCCACCACAGCCAAGCAACTTGTTGATTAAGAAGGCAGGAAGATCCGGTCACTAACATCGAAACATCCCACCCTATTCAAGGCTATTCTCACCACCACACGGCCTTGTTACCACTGTTTCGAAACAAACTACTGCTGCTCGTCGTCATCACCACCACCACCACCACCACTACTGCTACTACCCACCTTTCCATACCCAAAGTCGTCGTTCCTTCACCCACCAAGTTTCCATGGCGTTCCACATGCGCGAGGCGACCGCGGGCGACATCCCGTCGCTGCGCGACGTCTTCTTCGACGCCTTCTCCGAGGACCCCATCTCGAGCCGCATCTTCCCGCGCTCCTCGCCCTTCGCGCAGGCCGAGATCCTCGACACCTTCGCGCACAGCCTCGCGGAGCCCGACGTCCGCGTCTTCGTCGTGACCGAGGAGCCCGCGCCCGCCGAGTCCGAGTCCGAGTCCGAGGCCGCCGCCACCACCACCACCGACAAGAAGGACGCGGTCCTGGGCTACGTCGAGTGGGCCGCCCCCCGCTCGGAGCCCTACTCCCCCCCCGCCCCCGGCCCCCGACACGGACGGCGCCAAGGCGCTGGCCCTGGCGCAGGACTTCTTCGAGGTCATGGAGCGCAAGCACCGCGAGCACATGGGCGGCGCGCCGCACTGGCACCTGGCCTTCATCGGGGTGCGGCAGCGGGCGCAGGGCCGGGGGGTGGCGCGGCAGCTGATCCAGTGGGGGCTCGACCGCGCCGACGAGGAGGGGGTCGAGTGCTACGTCCAGTCCAGCCCCATGGCGGCCGCGCGCTACCGCCGGTACGGGTTCGAGGACATGGACTCGCATCACTTTGCGCTGGCGGGGGATTACCATGAGGTGTTCATGAAGAGGAAGCCGCAGCCGCGGAAGCAGCAGAAGTCGCAGCAGCAGCAGCAGCAGCAGGGGCAAGGACTGACTTCGTCAAAGGATGCGCAATTGACTCCCGGAGAGGTGTCGCAGCTGTTCAAGTCGCATGGCGGTGCCCGCGAAGAGCAATCTCAGAAGAGCGTCGAGAGGTTCGACCATGCTCCCAGTGTTATTGCGCAGGTTGGCTGAGCATGTTCGCGAAGAATGATGGGCGCTCGCTCATGCGCGCACTCAATTGAAGTAAAAGCAATTTATAGTCTAGATTTGGTACCGATCAATTATATTTTAATCCTCACCACTGCTGGATATTGAAAGGCCAAGTGACGAAACGGACGGTTTTGGGATATCCCCGCCAGAGGCCATCTCAACTTGTTTTCACCCACTGTCGCAATGCGCTGCACCCCTCGTCAGGAAACAAGTCTTCCCTGTCCACGCGATAAAGAATTCATTCCCAAGCGGCGATGTTTCCAATGAATGTTCTTATACGGTGCCTTGATTGACACGATGGTTTTCCAATGCTGGGTCTACGCCTTTGCCTTGCCTGACAGCTCCAGGTACTGACTCGCAACATCCACCACCATGTCGCCCCACGTCTTAAAAGTGAAACCAAAGTCCAACGCGGTCTGGTGCGCGTCCCAATCCACGGGAATCGTCTCCTGCTTGCCCTGGGTAAACGTCCCATCCCTGGCAGCGTCGGGGAAGCGCTCCTGGACGATGCCCCAGGCCTCGTTGAACACATGCGGCACATTGGCCCCGATGTTCTTGGGCGCGGCATTATCACCGTCGTCCAGCGCGCGAAGAAAGAGCATGGCGGCGTCGCCCACGTGGCAAGCGCCCGACGGCAGGGGAGCGGGCGCGGCCTGTCCGGTGATGACGCCCAGCAGGATGCGGTTGGTGCTGGCCATGAGCTCCTCGACCCGCAGAGCCCTGTCGTCGCGGCCGAAGACGAAGCCCGGGAAGACGTTGACGACTTCGAAGGAGGGGCTGTGTTCCTCGACGAACCTGTCGGTCGCATTGAGGGCCCCGATCTTGCCCGCCGAGTACGCGGGCAGCATCGAGTCGAACGGGCCCGGGACGTCGGGCAGTCGGGACTCGGGCGTGATCTTGACGTCGCCATTGGGCGGGAAGGGCGTGTTGGCGAAAGCCGAAGACGCGATGACGAGCTTCTCTAAGCCCGGTTCCTGGGCTGCGGCTTGCAGCATGCTGGTGACGCTCTTGACGTTGGGCTCGTAGATGCCGGTTTGAGGGTCTAGGAAGGGGGAGGGCAGCGGCGATGCAATGTGAATGACATAGGTGACGCATTTGATGGCTTCTTCGTACGCCTTCGGGTCCGTGATGTCAGGCACCTCGACGAACGAGAGACGGTCGGCGGCATTCAGGGCTTGGACCTTGGGGTGTTGGGCCAACTTGTCGGATTTCTCTAGGGAGCGGATGGCGGCTCGGACCGTGTAGCCTTGCTCGAGGGCGTTGAGTAGCACCTTGAAACCGATGAAGCCGTTGGCGCCGGTAAGCAGAAGCGTGGGAGCCATGGCGGATGGAATGAGTACACTGATAATGGGTGGAAGGCTATGTCTACCTAAGAGGTAATCTAGCGGAGAAGACAGTAAAGGTAATCCTGTGACCAAGTTATGTGAGGGGCTTTAGGGGAGCTTGATCTGAATTGATCGTGGAGTCCATGGATACACCACAAACGGCCATTTGAGAGCCGATGCGGTTCGCTTTTAACCATGGAAACATCTTCATGGTCCATTGCTATAATTACCAATTCCCTGTGATTACCAATCCCACACTATCCGGCATTGCGCGGTGGAAGAAACAATGCCTCCTTGCATACAGCCATCAACGTTAGTAGCAAATAGGGGAGGGGCCAGCACGCCCCGGACCTCAACAAATCCTCAGCCACATTTCTCCCTCACAGGCACGCAGGTACAACCGTTAATCGACCACTGCAATTAATAGGACTTGCCTACTGATAGCACCTTGATTATTCCATTTACTCCAGATCATTACATGGAAGTAGATAGGATAATAACTTCATTCTCGCGAGGGTTTGGTATATATACATTATCAACCGACTGTGCGCCATGGTTCACAACTACCCTATGTACTTGAATTGGCAATCTGAACCACCATCTCAGCCAACTCGGACGCAAAGTTGACATACGGCGAGTGCGCAGAAGGCAGCGCCGCAGTACGTATCGCGACCCCAGCCTCCTCCGCGTTCCGGACGCAGAAATCCTGAAACTCGGGCGGCAGCCACGGATCCTCTGTCACGCGCACATACAGCGTCGGCACGTCCCGCCAAGCCTCGTAGGCCGTGTTGCCCGTCAAGATGGCCGCGTTGCCCCATTGCAGCAGGCGCCGCTGCTCCTCCTGGTCGTCGGGGTCCAGGTCCGGGTACAGCAGCGCGACGGGGTCCGTGGGGAACCAGGTGCCGTCGTCAGCGAACTGGACCAGCCCCTCCCGGCCGGGCAGGTTGACCGTCTGGACGACGGTGCGGATACTCTGGTGCAGGGCGAGCAGGAAGGCGGCGGCATAGAGGAGGTGGACGACGCCGCCCGGTAGGTTTTGGGTTTCGCGGTCTTGGCGGGTTAGGCCCCGGAGGGCGGTTGTGCCGACGACGCCGCCGTAGGAGTGCATGAAGACGATGACCTCCCTGCCCTCTTCTTTGACCAGTCGCTGCACCACTTGCCGTACAGCTTGGACGTCGTCGTCGAAAGAGGTGTCCGGGGGCCGGTGGCCGTTGTTGGTCGGCAGAGCTGGGGCGTGGGCAGTGAAGCCCTTGGCCTCCAAGACGTTGACGAGCTTGTGGAATGCGGCAGGTGCCGTCCAGGCCCCCGGGACGAGGACCACGGTTGGCAGTTCGGCCGACATAGTGGCACAGTCGATTGATCGTGGGGGATTGACTGGCAACCGCTATACGGCGAGAGATGCAGCAGCTAACAGCAGATGATTGCGAGAGGCCACGGCACCAGTAAACTCGTGACGCTTGCTCAGTATTGTATGCTGCGAAACAGCTTTGGCGGAGATATACCAAAGCCCAGGTGAGAGTACCTAATATCGAAGATAAGCATGCTGTCGGATGCTGGAACCAACGGAGGGAGAAACAGCTGAGAGCCGGGGTAGAGGTGAGTCTAGCATCCTCATATGACACGTGATGACGGGCGATAGGCTATCACTGAACGCCAGTCATCTCCCTTACTTCAACAGTCGGGCCCCTGTGCCCAACAATCGCGCCGGGTTGTCATTTCGGCCTACGTCGGCTACCTCCGATTACTCTATCAAGTTGGTGTGCGTGAAGGTTTGCACCAGCGGATCGCTACCGGTAACGCCGGCGTTTGCCCCTCTTGTAGCCCGCCTCCTCGTCCGGCAGCGCCCCTGCCCCTCTCTGCCCCTTACAAGCGGTTCTGTCAAATATGGGCCGCTCCGGCTGCCGGAATCAGTCTGGTATTGTAGTACACTGGCAACTGGGTATCATCTTCCCAGATTGACACCAGGCTGGTGTCGCTGTCTTGACAAGGGTGAACTGAATGAACTCGCCAACTCCATTCTCGAGGTAGCCTACAAGCCCCTGCGAGAATACTGTAAACCAGTCAGGTCTCTTCGAAATAAGGAGTTAATATGGCATTCCAGTTCGTTCAGCCCGCTTGTTTCATTTGGGAGTAGACATAATAACCAAGAGGGGTGCTGTCAATGGACAGAGTACGGTTTATCACTGCGACCACCGCGCCCACATTACCATAAAATCGGAAGCCGTTACATCGTCTGCACTTCATGCATTCGCTGGGTTGTAGATCGCGCCGATCGAGATCTTGATAGCTCCTACCAGGCTGCCAGGGATCACAGTGGCCTATCGCCGGATTGCATCTTCGAAACATTGTCGCATATTTCTTCGATGCAATTTGAAGGGAATCATCAGCAAGTGAGAGTTATTGAAGAAATGTATTGTCAGTTATGTGTCATCTCGGACTGGGGCTGCCGGCGTCTGGCTTTACATTGATCATCGACTTTTTAGGGTATTGAGCACGCCGAGGGGTAGGTAGCTCGAGCGCTGTAACACCTGTGACGTAGGGCTCTTCCGAACTTCGACCACCCCAACGCGCCCTGAACCGCGATTGTTTACTTCCGGGGCATAGGGATTCACATACCCAAGTATATATCCTGGAGAAACTGACATCACAGGTTGACATCATGGCAAATTATGTAACTTCGGTTATGATTGGGAACTCACTTGGGAAAACATAAAGAAGGCTGTCAACGTAAAGAATGGAGGACTGAAATGATCATCTACTCATCCATTCTGCTGCGTATTACGAGTGCATCAATTCGTTACAGTAATTAACTGGAACCATAAATATTTATACTTCATATGCCCACCATGGCGCCACCAACGAATGGTGCCAACAGAGTAAGTAGGCCCAAGTCTATGCGTGCACCACGGAGAAGTAAGACATGCGAGATCAATCGACTCAAGCCTTCCAAATCACCCACCCATAAGCATGAGGGGCCATCAACGCATTTCTCGGTTTCCTTATTGGTAAAATCAACATACTTTTATACACGCTTCTTTGTTGCTCGAAAATGGCCATGCTGACGGACCATGACTGCAGGCGCCCGAGTCCCAAAAAACCAATACCCAGCTCGTCGAGGACCTCAGATCCGCACCTGGAGTAGACGAGCTCAAGCTGAAGAACCGCGTGGCCATCGCCATCCACGAAGATGCCAATGATGGCGACCCGAAACAGGGGGCCAGCCTGGACCCGGGTAAAGACGACTGGGAAGTGCACGGCGGCCGGCTCGGTCGGGACCATACCCTGGAGGACGTACCGAACCACTATCTGCGGGACCGCCTCATGACCTTCACCAACGAGTGCATGCCCAAAGACCAAGCATCGGAAGCGCGGCGCCGGGTCTTTTCTGATCTGAACGAAGGCGAGAGATCGCCGCCTACTCGAACGTCATCCGGAAGGACGAGGCCCGCTTAGCGGATGGGTACCAGACCGGGGACGATAGCGAATGGCAGGAGCGTTGCGCGCGGCACGAGGAGCAAAAGAAGAGCTTGCAAAAAATGGACAGCATCGCCAAGATCGCCAAGGAGACCTTCTATGTCAGGGGCATGGGGGATGCCGTCCAGTTTGAAGAGCAGAATGCGATCCTGGCCCACATCGACCCGGACATCGACATGACGCCCCACCCGAGCGGGCAACGCAACTACGACGACCACCCGCCCATCCGGCACTCGGTCTTTCACTTTGGGCCGCGCGACGAGCCTCAAGATCCCACGGCCGCAGAGCGAAAGGCATTGCGCGCCCCCTTCACGAACATAAACTACGACTGCGACCAGGTCCGGGCCCTCGTCAAGCGCTTCATCGCGAGATCCGTGGGGCGGATGTGGACTCTCGACCATTTCCGCCAGGTGTGCGAGCTCGAATGGCCCCAGCTCATTGGCTTCCTCGAGAAGTCCGGGCCCCAGGCCGGGGCAGAGAGCCCGGCGTACGGCATGTGCTGGGAGTTCATCCGTCGCCGCCAGGCGCTCGGCTTGTCGCCATTCTTCGACCAGAAGAAAGCCGATCGAATATTCCCCTACCGCAAGGTCAAGCTGCCTGCCAAGAAATGCGGAAGGCCGAAGCAGCCGAAGCAGCCGAAGCAGCCGACGCCGCAGCAGCTGCAGAAGAAACGCGAGGCGGAGGAACTGCGGAAGAAGCGTCGCCCTACGGATGCTGAGTTGCGGGAGAGGCGGCGCGCCGAAGCGGAGTCTCAACAGCAGGAGCAACAGCAGCAGAAGAAGCGCGGGCCGGACGTAGAGCGACCGACGAGAGCTTCTAAGCGAATTAAGGCCCAGAAGGCCGGGGGTTAAGGGACGAGCACTAATGGCTCGGCGGGGTTGACTTCATCATGCGATGAGTCTGCAGATGCCATCGAATTCATTATAATTGAACAATTGGCCCAAGGGACGGTGTATATGTACGATAGCCCAGTATGGACATATTGTAAAGCTTGTCAAATGCTCTAATAGACAAACAATTCTGTTTTGCCAAACCCGCCGGGGATGACGTCACGTGCTACCGAGGCATGAGGCCCACAACTGCGTGATGAGTCGCAACATAAGATCGAACTGACCGCAAGCCCCTGTGTCAAAATCGAGTCTAATTGAGGATCAAACATGACAATACCGAAGCCAAATCTTTTGCTATGCTTTGATGCATTCGGCACTCTCTTCAAACCAAAACAAACCGTCGCTCTGCAGTACGCCGAAGTCGCGCGGCAGTGTGGCCTCACAGGGTTCACCGACAGTGAACTCCAATCGACCCTGAAGGCGGCAATCAGAGGCGAGTCGAAACAGAACCCCAACTACGGCAAGGCGACTGGGCTAGGCGCAACCAAGTGGTGGACCAATGTACGTCTTCCGTGCGACCTCAATTGACCTTGTGCAACCGGCCACGATGGTTGCCTGTTGACACCGACCTGCAGGTAATCCATAACACCTTCACCCCTCTGAGCAAGGACGGCCAAGCCCTGCCCACGGACCTGGCCCCCAAACTCCTCCATCGCTTCGCATCCAAAGAAGGCTACGACGTCGAGCCCGGTTTGGTCTCTACTTTGCGGGCGCTGAAGCAGCAGCAAGATAGCCCCGAAAAGCGGTTTGACAAGATCGTCATCGGCGTCGTGACAAACTCTGATGATCGCGTCCCCAGCATTCTCTCGTCTTTCGGACTCAACGTGAGCCCCATGCGCTACGGCACCCAGATCGACGACATTGCCACCACCTCCAGGCTGGACTATGACGTCGACTTCCACTGCATGTCGTACGACGTCGGGGTCGAGAAGCCGGACAAGCGCATCTTCGAGTCTGCCGAGCACATGCTAGCCCAGGTCGTCGCCGCCCGTAATGGCAAGAGCCTCGCGGAAACCGAGGCGGATATCAAGACGTGGGAGAAGGTGTACGTCGGCGACGAGCACGGGAAGGATGTGGTTGGTGCCACCAACGCAGGCTGGGACCCCGTGCTCCTCGACGCAAACGAGGCCTCTGAAGACGTTCCTAGATTAGCGGACCCCCACAGTCATACCATGGCCGGTTCATTCGTGGGCCATTCCGTGGTAAAGGTTGTTTCCATCCGGGAGCTGGTTATGTGGCTTACAGGGCGGGTGTAAAAGGTATGTAGAGGGCTCCAATGCCTTTACGCCAAATCGCACCTACCATTACGACAAGCCAGTGTCGACAAACCACGCCGCCCATCCGATGCAAGGGGAGATTTAATAAATCTACCTGGACTTCTCTCCATACATGTAGGTAGTTTTGATCATCAGGGTTGAAGTCAGATTCCCGATGTGCATATTAGCGGCCCATTTCCTCTAAAAATAGTTGACAGCCCTGAGCGGCGGGGGGCGGCTGAGCCTGCTAGGGCCAGCACCCCCGGACGAACCCTTAGTGACCCATCCAGCGCCTAGGACCCCTAACAGCAGCGACTTCAACGAAACCCCAGACTTATCATAATACCGTTGTTCCAACGCTTGCATATATACCCTGAAAATATACAGCACGTTGCCTATGCTCGCTTAATGCCTAATTGAACGGATTTTCCGAGGAGGATACTCACTCAATTATGTATGGGTTAATACAATTGATAACATGCCATGTGAAGGATGGCTGTCCTGCTGCACTGCCAATTGTGCCTGCAACTCCTACTGTAGGACTATAAGACGCCCATCACCCCCTGTAATATGCAGGACCGGATGTTGAAACATCGGAACACCAACGTCAATCAGGCATTCCTTAGCCCCCACCTTCTTGCCTATCAGCTGTGCCGCAAATGCTGGATCCTTCAAGTGGTTCGCGGATCCCAACCTCGTTTCATGTTGAACGGAGGGCTTTCAATTCATCTTGCGTATTTCTTTTCATCTTTTGCTAGCACGTTCGTCTGAGGAACTTCGACTCTTATTCTTTCCGCGCGAGACTGCCACTTACACGGTTTTCCCTTTGCCGAACTTCGACCCACCAGTACGTTGAGAAGACTCGAGGCGCTCCAGCGAAGAAATCATGTCGAAATACTTCAGCCTCAAGTCGCAACCCTTCGACAACGACATCATCCCCGCCGATGTCGAAGACCCACCACAGCAGTCCTCACCGGCAGCAGGAAGCGGCGTGCGCACCATCCACGACTACCCGACCTCCTCGGGCACCCTCCCGCCGCGGCCCGCGGGCCAGGGCGGCGTCTCGTGGCAGCAGCGCAACTGCCCCAACGCGCGCTTCTGCTGGCCCTTTGACTGGTCCTCCTGGAGCCTCGATACGGGCGGCGACGCGCCCGCCCTCATGCGCCGCCTCTGCATGTGGGTCACGCTCGCGACGCGGACGGCGCTGGCCGTCGTCTCGCTCATCTTCTTGTTTGCCGGGTTCGAGATCGGCAGCTTTATCATCCAGTGCATCTTCGACGTGCTGGGGTTCTTCTTCATCGCGTGGTGCCTCGCGCGAATTGGGGATGCGGTGGGCGAGAGGCGGGTTATGGGGACGTTGGTGGTAAGTGGTTTCCCCTTGGCCCATCTCAAGACTCATTGGTCCCGAACATTCTTAAGCAGTTTAAGGAAAAAAGTACAATGAACAAGCTGACTTGATGGATGGTTTCGTACATGGACGTTGGCATTTCGATCTGTTTTTGCTCGGCTCGGCGGCAGTTCATATCGTCATGCTCGCCACTGTGTTTATTTACAAATCCAGAGTGGGCTTCCTGACCAGCTGGTACGGAATGTGAGTTACCTGTCCTCATTTCGATTTTCCGTTGTGCTTTAGGTAGAAACCTCCTGAGTGCTGACTGATCGTGTAGGTGGATCTTGATATTTGCCGCGGCTTGGGTCGCGGGCTGGGCACCGGAAGGAGCCTCATACGTCTAAGCGCGGGCGCCACATAGCCTGGCATTAAATTTCACGTGGAATATAGCACGCTGATCCTTAAAGTGTGTTAAAAAAAAGTTGTGTTTTCATCATGGCTATAATACCGAAATTCCTCTGGCTGCTTTCGGTTTCGGCGCCCGGGCGTTAATAAATTGTGTGTGTATTATACACAAGACCAAGGGAAGTTCAGACGCACACGTTTCCTAAGCTACATGTCAAGCTTTATACGTCGTTACGTGACACCTCAATCTGGCCCTCGCTTTTGTCCCAAGGATGAACTGGTCGCTGTCCGCCTCAAAGTCGGAAGCTTCAGCATCCTTGAACACGAAATCGAAGCGTTCCGCGACTGTGCTGAGAGTGATGTACATTTCGGCCCATATAAGGGTAGAGAATACAGCATATTCAGCAAACCATAGGAATGAGAGGGTTAGGAGGCGGAAAATAAAGAGAGTCACGTGACATATTACATGTGCTCTTTATAGATCTTTTGTTTCTGCTGGCCTTGGCTGGTATCGAATCGAAAGTTAAACCACAAACAGAAAAAAGAAAAGAAACAGAAAAAGGATTGTCGACCAGCTATTCATAGGATGTCTGTCCGTATTATTTACACTGCACCAAGCCGTCGGGATGAGTCCTACAGGGTCACTGTACTCAATCACTCGGAGCCAATCCGGCAAGTGCAGTGCTGCTGCAGCAGTGATTTTCTGGCTGCGGTTTGTTGTTGTTGTTGGGGAGGGGGGTTGTATGTGGAATTAATCAAGTGGGGGGTAAACGCACTTCCTTGTCTGAACCATGTCACATTGGTGTTGAGGCATCCCTTGCAGTTGGTGATGGCCTAAACGAACGCCCAATACCTGCAGTGGTACCCGAACCCTCCGGCGAAGGGCCAAAGGACTGTTGACGGAATCCGGCTAAGTCCCCGTACTCATCCTCCCTTACATCAGGTTTTTGTGCGATTGCCAACTGTAAAGGTTTTACGAAACGACGGGCTGGCGACCTGACGAATACCACAAACACAACAAATCTCCTCTCCCAGGCTGTTGGTTGCCATTCATCACAACCCTTTGCGAATTGCCATCTATCTGTCAATTTCTCCTTCTCCTTCTCAGCAGTATAATGGAGTCCACCAACACCCCCAAAATGGTCGCCCTGGCCGCCAAGATCAGCGAGACTGTTACAGAACTACAGCAGCGTCTGGCAGCTCAAGGCCTTCCATCCCCGTCCTTCTCCGAGGATGCCCCGGAAACCCTCCCTGCTGAGCTGGCCCATCTTCAGGATGCCGTAGTAGATGCCACTTCCGAATTGCACGACATGCTCCTGAATCCTATATCGCTACTTTTCCAATCCAGTGCCGTAAGTCTGCGTCCCGAAGCTCCAGCTGCGACCCTTCAAAATGCTGATCATAACCCAAGATCTCCAACCTGGTCAGCATCGACACAATCTGTCGATACAAGATTGCCGAGCTGGTACCTACCGGTGGTAAGATCTCATTCGGGGACATCGCCAAACAATCAGGCCTAGAAGAAGCGCTCGTCCGACGCCTACTCCGGCACGCTATGACCATGCGTATCTTTCAGGAGCCGGAGCCCGACACGGTGTCGCATACCAAAATCTCCAAGTTCTTGAGAATTCCATACGTCAATGCTTGGGTTAGCGTTGGAGCTCGAGAGGGTTGGCCAGCTTGTACCAAGGTACGTGCTCAAGCATCCCTTCAAAAAGAAATTGCACAACTACAGTATGGTGCTAAATCAAACAATTACTTCTCTCTAGATGGTAGATGCCATGCAGAAATGGCCTGGGTCTGAGGAGTCCAATGAGACGGTAAGTGCGCCCCAGACCGCAGGGGGCCTAAGCACGTCGACATCGCGACCTAAACTTCTCTACAGGGATTTTCACTCGCCAACAACACCGGCAAGTCGATTTATGAGGTCCTCGCTGCAGATCAAACACGAGCCATGCGCTTTGCTGCCTCGATGAAAGCCATGGACCACTTTCCGGGCTTCTCGGCCGAAGCTGTCTCCCAAGTCTACGATTGGGCGTCTCTTGGCAAGGCAACCGTCGTCGACGTCGGCGGATCCCGGGGCCACGTCGCCATTGAACTTGCCCAGAGCTTCGGTGACATGAAGCTAGTCGTCCAAGACATGGCCATGGTTGTTGCGGGTGCTGAATCAGGCGTACCCGAGCCGTTGAAGGGCCGTGTTCAGTTCATGACCCACGAGCTCTTCGAACCGCAGCCGGTGCAAGCAGATGCCTATTTCCTCCGCATGGTCTTCCATAACTGGTCTGACAAGTATGCTCTCCGAATCTTGAAAGCCCAAATCCCGTCGCTCCGACCTGGTGTGAAGATCCTCATACAGGATGCATGCATGCCCGAGCCCGGTGTCATCCCACAATGGAGAGAGCGAGACTTAAGGTACGTTGCCAACTATCGATCTGTATGAATTACCATTTCAATCATTTCTAACAAGAGGAGTATGCAGGGCGATGGATATGAGTATGGGATGCTTTTTCAATGCTCGAGAGAGAACCCTCAAGGAGTGGAAGGCTCTCCTCGCGGCGGCGGACGAGCGATTCGTCCTCAAGCAACTAATAGAGCCTGAGCGATCGATGTTGGCGCTTTTGGAGATCGTCTGGGATCCTTCTGGTTCTACCAAGGCCTGATGGAATTATTTCTTGGGAACTAACAAATAGGGGGATGTATCAATGCCCAGCGGTTTCCACGAAAGATTGTCACGCAGCAAGCGATGGGAAATAGAATCACTCTCTTTCAGGATGCGTTCCAAACACTTGCAGATGCTTAGCTAAGACTGAGCCAAGGGTGTTAGGGGATGCTAGAGACCTTTCGATTTAAAAGACTCTCATGGAAGTATATTTATTATTTTTCCCTTCCGGTTTGATGTCGAGTTGTCAGCCCAGCAGAGACTGCAATATTACTACCGAGATATATATCACACTCAAATCCACGCCCACGAATATGAGCCATTATATTACTTTGGGAGTGCATCCTCGGGCAACAGCCCCATCTATGCTTGAGAGGCATCCGTCTCGTTTGTAAGGCACACTTGGATGGAAGTGGCTTTGGAACAGAATGCCCATTCACGTTGCTCTCTCATTTCAAGCAAAACGCGACTTCCTTCTGAGCCACAGGGCTGACATCTGTCAGAGGCGTGATTTATTTGTTTTCTGTAACTCTCCAAGAGTAGCAGCGACAGCAGAACGATGGCCCGCCCAATCTCAACTAAGTCAAAGCACCCCTCAACGCATAGACCCAGCAACGCATAGCTGTTTCACACTGAAATCGGGAGATCTACTACTTTTTAAAACTATTTTATTAAAATAATAGAAATAGATATAAATATAAAGCTTTAATTTATTAAAATATAAATGCTTAATAACTATATATATTAATATATTTTTAATTTAAGAAACTTCCTTTAATTAATATATTTTCTTAAAATAAAAACTATTTTTTAAAGCTATTTTCTTAATAAATTACTATTAAAATGCTATTCTTTATAATCGAGATTTTTTTTGTTACTTAATACTAAAAGTTTTAACGCTCTTTAAAACGTTTATTAAAGTTAAATAGAATATATTTAAGGAAATAAAAAGATAAAATCTATTTTATTTCAATTCTAATATTAAATTTATATAACTTTTCATTTAAGAATCTTAAAAAAATAGTATTATATTTATTTATAATTATATTAATTACTTTTATTAAGATTTTTATAAAACATTATATAAATATATCTATTATTATTATAATAATAACGTGTAAAAAACATTATTATTAAATATAATTATTATAAAGCTATTTATATATTATAATAATTAAAAAGATATTATACTTTTTATAAATTATTAAAAATAAATAAAGAATTTTCAATATATTTTTAATAATATACTAATATATATTAGTCCTTTATCTTTAAAATGGAATCATTATTTCTTAAATACCTATTTTATTTATTTTATTATAGCTATTATAATATAGTAGGTTTAAAAGTTATTCGTTGCTAGGTCTATGCGCTAAGCTCAGCACCCTAACAACGCCCCCCCTTTAGATTAAATAAATAACACCCCCTAAGCCATATTAACCTTATAAAAAGGGGGTTAATTCTCCTTCTTACTCGATATAAAGTATATTAAATTAAACCTCTTTTTCTCCTCTTTTTAATACCATTATATTTAATAAAGAAGAACGGCTCCAAACCGCTATTTAGGAGGTCTTAAAAGGATTCTTTATTAAATCGGTTATTAAAAGGAATAACGTTATTAAACGGACCTTCGGGCGCCGGCTATTTAAGGGTAAAAGTAGGAAAGAGGTCGATTAAAATAAATAAATATTTATTAAAAAGGAGGAGAAGTTTTTAATACAATAGGCGCTTTTCTAAGCTAATTTAAGGTACGCTCCGATTTATTAATTATTTCGTATATATACGTAACGCTTCCTTATCGTAAAAGGCGACCTTTACTCCCTCGGAAGGAAATAACTACCCCGATTTCTATATTACTATAAAGCCCTTAAATCCGTACGGTTTAAAGCGATCGATTTCCAACGTCTTATATATATTTTAAATAAGTTAATATGAAATTTATTTAATAAGCTTATTAATTAATTTATTATATCGATTTTATTATACCTCCGATTTAACGTTAATAAGGTAGGAATATTAATAACGATCGAAGGGGGCTTTTTTATTATCGGACCGGTAAGGGTAAAGAGTTTTATAACGAATAATTCGATTAATCGCGAATAAACTATTATTCTAAAATATATTAACGCCGCCGGTTAGGTTTTCCCCTTTTTAATAATTTTTAAAAGGTAATTAATCTAATAATAATAGTTTTTAACCGACGAGGATAAGGTAAACGTCCTTTATAAGGATTAATCCTTTAAAGCATTACTAAAAGGTTAAACCTCAATCCCTATTATTTTAAAATAGTTTAAAAAGATTTTTATATTTAAAACCTAGCTAAATAACCCCTTTTAATAACGCCTCTTTATCTTTAATAATTATAATAATTATATTAACCCGGAGTTTATATTAATAGCTTTAAAGGTTAAAATTTAATTCCTTTATTTACCCCTTTATAACAATTATATCTTTTAACCTTTAAATATAAATTATTTTATAACTTTAAAAAGGAGGTTTTTATAAAAATTAGAATTAATGTATATTATTAATAATAATAATTATATAAGAAAAAGGGATTTCTTTCGAATTTAAGTTAATACTTAAAAGGTTAATTTATTTCTTAAATATATCGTTAAAGGGTAGGAGTTTAACGGATTATAGCCGGTTAATATCCGGAAGTTTATAAATAACCGGTTCCGGAGGTCGGCCGTGGTCCGAGCCGTTAACGCCGCATTCGAGGTTGAGGAGGCGACCCGGCCGCCCGAACCGGAGTATAGAAAGATCGATATATTTAAAACGGGCTAGTAATTAAAAGATTTAACGATTAAATACTTTAGGGATAATATTATTACCGATAATCCTACTCGTTAATTCTTATAAATGAAACTCGGTAAGAGTATTAATAACTTAATATTTAAGGTTAGCCGGCTAGAATATAAGAAGTCTAGTCTAAAGGTAGATTTAAAGAAAATAAAAGCTTAAAAAAGAAGGAAGGTCGATAAGGACCTTAATAAGGGATTTATTTCGTTAACAGATATTAAGTAGGTCCAGGCCGATATAAGAAAGGGCAGGCCGAGAAAGAGGCCGAAAAGGAAGGCTTTAAAAGCTTTAGAAATTAATTAAAATCAAGCTAATAATATAAAAGAGTTAATTCGTATTTAAACGCGTTAAATCGTGTATTTAGATATAATATATATTAATTAATTAATTAATTTATTGCTCTATTAACTTTATTTTTTCACTCAATTTCAGGGGGGCGTTATTGGGGGGGGCGTTGTCAGGGTGCTGAGCTTAGGGGGTGCTTTGACTTATTCAGCTTTGAGACCCTGCGGGGCGGATCCTGGCCGGCCTCTCTCGAGAGATACATTAAGGCGATGGGGTGACTAGCTCCCCCTTGTCCCTCTTCAATTTAGGTATTATTGATTATCTTACTTAAACCATCATTCTCTATTCGAACATATAAATTGTGGTATCGTCACCCCATTCCCCTAAGTATCGCTAGGGAAAAGGGCGTGAACCAACGGAGACTATGTCCTCTTCCCCTCCTTTTACTTGGCGAACACGAGGCTCAAGAGAGAATCTGCCCCCGATTGAGCGAGCAAGCAAACCATTCGAACCCAGCAAACACACGAACCAACAACAGAATACGACGGCGAACGTTACGTTCGTCACCGTCACTGTCACCGCCACGCCCTCGCCCCCCCCTACCGACATCCCCTCAGACAGACTGGTGGGAGTACGAGGACCACCGATCGGCCGCACTCAGCCTGTATGCAGTTTTCTTCAGCGTCTACTTCCTCTGGAAGAAGAACCGCACGCCTGGTGCGTTGCCAGTGTGGCTGCACGCCACACTGAACTTCGTGGCGCTGGTTCGGTCCAGCGTCTGGTCCGCCTTCTTCTACCATTGAGCCGATCTTGTTGATCTCTGGTACATCTCGTCATCCATTAAGCGAGGAGCCTAACTAATTAGTAAGAATATTATTTAATACCGGAAGAAATAACCTAAGAATTAAAAGGAACGAGTTAAGAAATGGATAGAATAAGTTAAGAACTAAATAAAATAAATAAAAAGACAGATTTTACTTCCGCTACCTAACCAGCCAGTCACTCAGTCAGTCACCATGGAAGACTACTCGCACGTCATCCCCATCACCTAAATCATCACCTCCATCTCCATCTCCATCTCGACCTCCGTCTCGATCTCGACGGTCACCGCCTGTCCGACCACCCCTCCGCAAGAACAGACGATCGAGCAGCAGATACAGCTGCTTAATACCAAAGTCGAGAAGCAGAAACAGCAGATCCAGTGCCTGGGGCCGCACCACCGGCGAGATGATCGAATCACCTCCAAGAGCACCAACGCATCCCTCGGGATAATCCCCAATCGCTAAAGCGGCTCCATCGCCTTGCCAACTTCTCTCAAACAGGCGAAAAGACGACAAACTCACACACAATCCCAAATCGTACCAAGCCAACCGCACACACACACAGATTCACTCATTAACGTTATCGTGGTCGAGGTGAGGCAGCCCCAGACGCCGCAACTAAGCCAGAGTATGGCCCATGTCACCCGGGTCAACTCCAAAGTGGCCTCGGGTTGCGGAAGTACCGTTAAATTTTATCAAACCTCGACCCCTTTTAACCGTCCGAGAACTACGCACTTTGCACGGTCCCAGTTCCCATGAGAAGGCCGATCGACAAGTACATCCAGACCTACCCGGATGGCGTCGTGGAGCGGTAGACACATGCAGTACTTCACATACGAGCTTCGGTGTGACGCCAGAGCACGCATCTATGACGACCTACTGCATCGACGAGTTTACCGTGGCGGAGCTCCCGCGATCCAACGGGGGCATTAAGAACCTCGTCTACTTCTATGCCATGCCGGAAGGGGACTGGGATGGATACAGTTTCGTTCGTTTGAATCGAGCGCCAGGCCGGATCTTTCCCTAGAGCAGGTTTATTATTGAGATATGCCTTGCGTGGTGTACTGACGAGTAAGGTGAATAATTCCTTTCCACGAAGCGGGGCCAGTGTACATTAGGTACTTAGGGCCCATTCTATTAATACTTAGATAGACCAATTGGAGGAGTTGACCAGCCGGCCGTCGTCAGCAATCATACGGTCCTTCTCTCATAAATAATCTAGAAGAAGCCAAAGCATACATGGTCAATCGTATCTGCATCTCGTTGACTATATGGGATATCAGCTGCCCATTGGCCGGAGAGCGTGTAATTTGGCAGCAGAAATGAAGTTGCACATCATGACTGCCGACATTATTATGGTTTTGTTATTTTGGCCCGCTTACTGCACTGTCACAGCCGCATTTTAATTCGTTGCATTATTAGTCGTCTCCGCCTCAATAGCGTCTAGCCGTTATCTTTTCATGTCTAGTCCGACCCCGCACATGCACTCCTAGTTTGCTCTATGCCAATCAAGATGAACATCCTGGATGCGCATAGCCAACAACCCTGTGGTGTCTGTCGAGACATCAAGGCAGCATTCGCACAAAAACAATCATTCCAGCTTGGGCTGGTGAGCGACATACTCAAGACTCCCTGTCCGGGCCATGATGCCCTGCTGCAGTATCTCGTACAGACCCCGTTGCGAGAGGGCCGCACGGTTGAAAGCCCCGACTGCCACCTGTGGGTACGAGGCATCTCCGAGCATGTGGGATGTATGACCTTGGTGAGCCTTGACGGCACTGAACTCGAGGCATCCCATGAAGTGATATTGGTTAGCGGGTCGAGTGAAATTACAGCACCTGGGACCAGACGTGTCCTGGATCCAGATTGGGTCGACATCGGCCTCCTCCGAGAATGGGTGGGCGGGTGCATCGCAGAGCACGAGGATACCTGCGAGGACCCCCTTCGGCTTTCCGGGACCGCCTCGCCAGCCTGGCTCATTGACACGGTTGATCATTGTCTGGTGGCGGGGAGCGGCATACGCGAATACGTTGCACTCAGCTACAAATGGGGGGATGGGGCGTACTATCTCCAGAACAAGCTCGGCGTCTTGTCGTCGCTGAAGCAAGCAGGCGCGTTGTTGCAGGACCAGTTCGCCAGAATTATCTCGCCAACGGTCAAGGATGCAATGGGGCTGACTCGGCTCCTAGGGGAGCGCTACCTTTGGGTGGACGCCTTGTGCATTGTTCAGGATGGCGGCAGGGAAACGTCGGAACAGTTGCAATCCATGGGGGTCATCTACGCTTCGGCCAAACTCACAGTCGTTGTTGCTGACGGGGACGCCAGCTATGGAATACCGGGGCTCAAAGGCGTCTCCCAGCCACGGAGGTTTTCCCAGCCCGTGTTTCCGCTGGGCGACAGCGGTGACACGGTGGTTATCAGACAAAATCCCCTGTTGGCAAGCGGTGGTGGGCCCTATTTTGACAGGGCCTGGACCTTCCAGGAATACCACCTTTCCAAACGACGTCTCATAGTCGGGAGGAAACAGTTCCACTGGGTTTGTTCCGCCGCCACGCTCCACGAGGATCTCTACGGTGCCAAGGAGGTGGACTGGGGCTACAACTTCGAGTTCGCCAATATACTTTTGGGGCGGCCAGACTTGGACGAGTTCGCTAGCCTCGCTCGCGAGTACAACGGAAGGGATCTCAAGTTCCCCGAAGATGCCTTGGGGGGTGTGAGCGGTTTGCTGGCGGTAATGAGCCGCGCCTTTGAAGGCGGCTTCATCTATGGCCATCCTGAACTGTTTTTCGATCATACACTGTCATGGCACGCAAGAGACGCTGTATCTAACACGCAAAAGCGGACGCACTCGGGGAAGCAGGATGGAATACTACCACAGTCTCAGCTGCCGTCGTGGTCTTGGCTGGGCTGGAAAGAGGGATCCTTGGAATTCGGGCACGAACACAGCGGGGAGCTGTACGACGACATGTCGGAATACAATCGCTGGATGACGAAAAGCATAACCCAATGGTACAGCCAAGAAACCCCCACCTCGAGCACCAGGCACGCCATGCCGTCTTCACTATGGAACCACGACGGCGATTTCAAAGACGCCCGGTCTGTGTTCCTGCTATCGCAGGGATGGACAAAGGAAAGGTTCGTTGCTTCCAAGCACATGGTGCCCAAGAAATCGTCAAGGCGGGCCCTTGTTGTATTTGGGGACCACGTTTTCACACACCCGAGTCTGCTCGAAAAGCAATACTGGCGGCCCTTCCCTGTCCAAAATATCGGTGGAGAGAAACGCGCCGAAATGCAATTACCACCGCAGCACCCTTTTCTTTCCTGCACTACGAAACGAGGATGGTTCGGCGCCAAGCAAGCAGCTAAAGATCAACGACTCTTGGGCACTGAGCGCTCCCAGATATTGATCCTCCGAAAGGCACGGGATCGGGGCGGAGACCTCCCAGCCCCCACTGGGGAAGAGCTCGAAGAATGTCCACCGCAATGCTATCTGAGCGATAAGGGACCTTACTGCGGGCTCCTCCAGGTCCCCACTGAGGAGCAGGTATCCGAGTTCCCCACCGCCGCGTCGTCGGACGGAGGCCGTACCATCGAGCTTGTCGCCCTCAGCCTGAGACGGTTGTATGATCAGCCAGACGATGATGAGTTGCTGGTAGAGAGTCCGCCGTTTCGTGAGTGGTATCCCGTCCTTTGGGTCGAATGGGTTGATGGTGTGGCCTATCGGCGGGGAGTGGGGGAAGTCGAACGGGAGGATTGGGACAGCCACGACCTGGAGGACGTTGATCTTATCCTCGGCTGAGTGGCGGTTCCATGTGTATTACAAGAGACTGAGCGATTATATTTGTGACTTTATTTATGTACTCACGTTTAGTTACAGTCCACTACATAATATTGATTGTATCTGGCACAGCCTTTTGTGTTGCCTGGATAGGAGAAGATCGCATTATCGACATTGAAAATGGCTGCAAAGGTGAACATCTTGCAAGCGCTAAGATCGCGGCACTTGGTTGGTCGGCTGAGAGGGGAAAACTCACCAGGTGCAGCCAGTGCAGGCTCACGCTGGGACGCGGCTCCGCGCCTGGCAGCCATGGGACCTGGGATCAGGCCTTCGACTGCGCCAGCGGGTGGTTTTATGCTGCCAAGTCCCGCGGGAGCGCCAATGCGCGCTTGGCTTTCGGGTGGTTGGTCGGTATTCCTGGACTCTTCGATTTTTCTTATTCTCCTTGCTTTTTCGATTCATACTAAGCTTACCCCCCAGAAATAAGATGGTACCAATTTGGTGGCTTGTCCACAGTGTCCAATTTGTTGACCGCGCATGGAGTCGACTTTCAACCTTTTGGAGGTTTTGTACATCCAGTAGGCGTGGTTTCAGGGTCCGATATGCTAGATCTGTATTGGAAAGCGGTCTGTTGTTGTTGATCATTCGGTGATACGAACATATGGCGAAGCAAGGCTTTTCCTTGTCTCGGGAAAGACAATCTTCAATGGTAGTCAAACCCTTGTCCACCCACCTTCTGCGGATCGGGCTGGCTCACGATGCCAAGAGTACGTCGACCCTGGTAATCTCACGTAACAATTAGATTGCTCGGCACACTCGAAGAATCACCTCCAATCAACATTCAACGTAGCAAACACCTGCATGGCACTCCCATCGACCCTCGCAGCACGGCTGAGCGGGGCGAAATTGAACCAAGTAGAGAACATATATCGCCTAGCCCCCGCGCGGGACATTACTTACCTTCTTGGGGTTTAACGCTACCGTGCCTCTGGCATCGTTTTGCAAGATATCGGCCTCTTCCACCGTCAACCAAAACCCCAGTCCATCAAAGAGGCCATGGCAACAGCTCCGACCAACATTGGGAGCCTCACCACCACTTTCACGCCCACCGTCACGAGTTGCTCTACCTGGTACATAGCGCAGAGAGGCACCGACACATGGCTACAGTACGGGACCGTTGGCACCGCCATCTCGGCTTGTTTTCCCAGCGGGTACGAACCGATAAGTGGCTATTACTCTCCGGGGGTTTGTCCCCAGGGTTATCAGTACCTGTGCCCCGCCGGCATTTCGGAAACCGCGACTGTTGCTACATGCTGCCCCAGGTATGTCCAATACCGGCTTTTTTCTCTTCGAGGTGCAAAAAAGGCCTTTCATTAACCCCGTGCAAATTTCTCGCTACAGTGGTTTCACCTGCCAGTACCCCCGGGGGACCGACGACCCCAACGCATGCTATACGAGGTTCTCCTCCGACAGTTCGATGTCGGTTGCCGTGTGGAAGACGGTGGCGGGCGGGGAAACATCCTCGTCTATCGGTCCCACCCACTTCCTGAAAAACCAAGATGATACGGCCTATGCGTACGGAATCGTCGTGCAGCGGGCTGGAGATGATCCAACATGGCCAGGCGCTGCGGAGGGTTCGGTGTCCGCTACCCCCGTCCCCACGACCAATCAGCCCACCGCGGCCGATGGTACGGGCTCCAGCAACGGACTAAGCGCCGGTGCCAAGATTGGCGTTGGTGTAGGTGTCCCTCTCGCGTTGCTCTTGATCGGCGGATCGGCCGCTGCCGCATTCCTGCTCAGAAAACGCCGGACACGAGACCCACGGGACCAGCAGAGCGGGGAGGCCGATCGTAAGGCTGGTCCAGAAGGGCGGAGTGGGTTTATGCCGGCGGAGGCGGGCAGCTCAACGCATTACGTCGAGGTGGCCGGGGCACATGTTGACCACCCTATCGACCGACATCCGAGAGAATTATCTGCACACCGAGAGCCAGCAGAACTCGATGCAATGGCTAGAAGGTGAACCATTTTTGGAAGCGTATCTGACATAGATTTATATTGAACTTTGTACCCGCTATGGATCAAAACTAAGTACTAATTGAAATTATTCATGGAACGAGCTGGTGATTGTCGAGAACAGGGATTCCGCACGAGGTAATGAATAAAAGAACGTTTTCTTAATAGCCTTTACTTAAAGTTATATTAACTCTGTGATGTTATCCCGTACCTTTAGCCACGCGTCTACAATCCCTTTATAATCCTGCGGCCCATACTGCCCCAGAAGCTCCTTCAGCCATCCTTTCTTCCTTTTGCTAGATAGACCTAAGTCGCCCAGCTGAAGATCGATGTAAGGGATACTATCAAGAACCAGGTCTGGGAATGCTGAGCCGAGATGTCGCATTCGGTGATACTCTGCCTGCAGATGAGCCCACTCGCTACGAGACCGGGCGTCTTTTGGCGGCGTCCTCAGCCTTCCTTGCATCCAGGCTGTTATCCATAGTGCCTGAGCCTGTGCCACAAGGCCGGTGAGAACAGACTGGGGGAAACCTATGAAAGCAAGGTTATTGTGTTGTTGCTGGGCACACAGATGCAGTGGGACCATGTGTCTGTACAGTCGTCGCTGAGGGTCCTTTGGATATTTCGATTGATTCCTTCTCCCAGAAAAGATGAGCTTGGGGTATTCGGAGTGAAGCTTTTCTTTGGCGTGTGATATCAGCTCCGAGTTCGACCAACTCCCTGCGCCCCTAGTCAGGGCTTCTTCCTTCAGGTCAACAGACTCGAGCACCGGAGGAGGATCGAAGACAATGTTGGACTTGGTCTTCCAACCAGTACAAGCAACGACGATGCCAACATGGACAATTTCGAGTCCGCTGGTCAAGCAAACCGTGTCTCCGTCCTCTCCAAAACCTTCAATATCAGCGTGATGGACTCTGATCTTATCCTCGAGGGCCAGCTCAAACCAGTCCGAATCGTAGTTATGCACGGTAAGCGAGTTCCCCATCCAAAAGGTGGAGTACCGGGGCCGGAGCGGACGCAGCGAGGTCCGGGAGCCCGGTGCGATGTATTGCGACGACACCAAGACGCAGAGATCCAACAAAGTCCAAAACAGCCCGCATATCAGGACTCCGATCCATGAGCGTTGAAATAGACGCTGTGTTTCGGACGCCAGAGGGTTGGGATTGAACCACGAGAAAAGCCGCGTGGACGCGAGCCGGGAGATGGAAAGGAAGTTCGTGAGCCCCTGGCGGCGCCACATCCAACTAGGTCCTCGGCCAGAAGGCCGGATCAGCATGTGCACTCGGGCACTCGGGGCTGACCGCTGGGCCGCCAAGTAGCACGCGTCCATGGCAGACTTGTTGGCACCGATCACCACAATGTCCTTGGTGGCTGCGTTGAACCCGTGAGCGTGTGTCGGTAGAGACTTGGCGTGGAATATGTCGCCACGGAAATTGTGTTGTTGGACCAGCTGTGGCATGTTGGGCTCGGAAGTGAGCCCCGTAGCGACGACCACTTTGCGGGCATTGATGGTGTTCCTCTGGTCTGGAATGGTACCTCGGTACTCGATACGCCAGAGCTCGCCGGAGGTCATGGTGACGGCCTGCACTTCGCTCTGCAGCCGGAGTCTCCTATGCAGGTCGGAGCGGGTAGCGAAATCCACCAAGTACTGGTGCACAACCGGCCCGGGTATATGATCACTAGGCTTGATGCCATAGTGAGCCGGGTCGAGAGGGAAGTCGCTGAACTCGTAGGAACCGACCACATTGTTCGTTTTGAGGCCGGGGTATAGTCTCTCGCGAGCCCAGACGCCGCCAAGGGTATTCGCGGAGTCGATGATTAGGAGGTCGCATGCTGGATCGCAGTGCAGGTACGTCTTGGCCATGGCTAAGCCATGCCAGCCCGCGCCTATGATAAGGAGGTCATATTTGTCCATGGCCAACTTCAACAGATGTTGATCTTGAATATTGTGCCTGGTTGGTGATTGTTCATATGTATTTAGCAGGTCTTCGGTCACATAACATCCCGAGCGCGCTGAGTAATAGCCAGACACCCCGCCAGATTGAGACTGGCGGTTAATACCAAGCAACGTGGCCGATCCCAGTAATCACAGGTATATGTTCGCATTGCCGACGGGTTTACTGCATATCATTAAACTACTCGTATATGCAGAAGGGTATTATTGGAGATGATCCCTATCTCCGAGCATGGGGAAACATCTTTGAGGGAGTGTGTAATCTTTGTGTCCAAGATAGAGTAGTTCGGCAAGTTAGTATGTGCATCGTTGTGACACGTTGCTCGGCGTATCCAATACCGAGGTCGGAGCAATCGCTAAGATAACCCGTACTTCATCTGGTAAGTCATAATAATCTACATATGATCTGGTAAGTGTGAATAACTTCCAGACAAAGCTTCCCAATATTTTAATTCAGTATCGATTGTTACTAGATCGTGGCATCCGACCAGGCCATGAAATGCGATATGCACTCAAATATCATCCGACTTGATCCTCTTGCTGATCCCCGAGATCGCATCTTGCAGGCGCCGCTTCCCCTTACCGAGTAATCCTGGGTCATCGGCGGAATTCAGATGGTGCTGTGCATTGGGTATGAGCGGGGGAGTGGCGTAGGGCATCCAGCACCACTCGCAATTTCGCAAAAGACAGGGGCAGGCCAACTACGCTGCGGGCGGCACGTACCAGACTGCCCTGGCCAGGTACCGCCGGACAAAGAACCTGCCAGCCGTTACTATTGACGTGGGCAAGATCTCGCGCGTCGGCTTCGTGGCGGAGAATGCGGGGACCGTGTCGGATACGAACTTGAAACCCATGGGCTGGATCGACATTACCGACCCCGAGCTCCTCTCCATTCTGGACACGGCCATCTCCACTGGGCATAGTAGCGACGACGAGTCGGGGCAGGTAGTCACGGGTATCCTGGACATCGAGTTGCTGTCCGGCCAAACGGAGTTACCCACCTGGACCCGCAATCCGATTCTCTCCCACCTGGACTACGCAAGACCTCGAGGTATCATCCGGACAGAGCACAGCGACAAGGGCCCAACTGCACGCGCCGCCGCGACGACCGCCAAAACCCCGCCCCTGCGCGAGCTCCTGAAGCAGCACCTGGACGCCGGCCAAGAGGCGGCGGGTCTCCGCGACGACGTCCTCGGCGCCCTGACCGCCCGCCTGGCCCGGGCGCTCATGATCCCCGCCAGCGAGGTGGATACGCTCGAGTCCACCTCCAGTCTCGGTGCCGACTCGCTGGTGGCCGTCGAGGTGCGCAACTGGCTGCTGCGCGAGGGCGGCGTGGCCTTCCCCGTCTTCGAGATCCTGCAGGCGCCGAGCGTGGTGGCGCTGGCGGGCAAGATCGCGGATGCAGCCAGGGCTAAGTACATGGAAAGTAAGAAGTAAAGATGAAGAGGTGGGGGATTCGCCCTGGGTGCGCCCCGTGTAATGTAATGTTTTTTTGGTTTAGTTCATATCTCATTTGCCCTATACTAAAATACTGATTTCGTACTTGTATACAAGGAGGCGCCGTGGCGCACCTCCCGGGTTAGGTATCCTTCTCATCAACGTTCAATCAAGGTCAAGACAAAAAGTAGGTATCCTATCACGTGACCCCCTGCCTGACGGCCTTATCGCGGGCGTCCCACGGGCGCTTCCAGGCTTCGATGACTTTACATCAAAATAGGAACTCCCGTTCTCTACTGGAAGTCGTTGGGCCAGCACTTCTCCTTGGGCCAGTTCTTGGCGTCGTGAGTGGCGGCGTGCGTCTCCAACTGGATCTTGTTGGTGTTGATGATCTCCTTGCGGCAGTTTTGGCACTGGATCAGGGGGAGTTGGCAGGATCAGCTTTGCAATTGCAGTCAAACTAGTTAAGGGGTCACGCTGGCGCGATGGTAAAGCTCACGATGGATGTGGGCTTGGGGGCTTTGACGGGCAGGCCGTTGGCCTTGACCGGGGCACGCGTGCCGGCCTTCTCGGCGGCCTTGTGCTCGCGTTGCACCTGAGGAGAGGTTAGCTGCGGGGTTCATCATGGTTGACTGCAGACGTCTCAAGTCGGAGCGCTTCGACTTACTCTAGCTTTCTTACTGATAGGCATGATGACGGTTGATGTGTGTATGAAACTTTGTCACAGTAATTTGCTCAGTGGTAGTCAAAAGGAGTTGCAGTGAGTTGTCGCGGGGGGACGGAGGGTGGAAGGGAAAATTATTTTTGTTTCGACCCTGCAGCGGACTAGCCGCCTAGGGCGCACAAAGAAGTGGGATGGTTAGCTGCGAGGCGCCCAAAATAGAGATAGCGCTGGCCCGTTGGGCTCCATTTCCCAGCGCCACCGTCAGGCCATTAAGGCCCAGGCAGGTGGTGGTGCACCGCCACAGATAGCCGCCACAATGCTGCTGGGCAGTGCTGAAAGAGATAAAAGGCCGCTTGCAGCCTATCTGACGCCCGATTGCTTTTTGGGGAGAGCTCGGGAATAAACACGCCGAGGCAACATGTCATAACAATACACATATAGATGTGCAATCGGCCATATCTACCCCTATTATTCGGTAGATGATAATCTGTATTGCTGATAATATTGTACAACTATCAGTGACCAGACACGGTCGCATTTCGTTGCAGTGTTTCTTGAAGTAATTATGCACGTCCCATCAGCATCAGGGTTAATTGAGGTCAAGCAAGTCTCCCCAATCTGCATCCCCAATACCTTCTGGAAAATGATTCACTTTCTGGCTATTGCATCGAGTTCAGCTGGCTCTCGGTGCGCAGGTAGCTCTCGCGGATGTCGACCAATAGTCTCGTCGTTTGACCCGGCCACCTCAACGTAACGCGTCACCTCCAACGTCGGGGATGTCGATCCCTGTGAACCGTCCATCCGGCGAGCTTCCTCGGTTTTCCGATTCCGTGTCCGGCGTTTTCCAAAAAGGTATGCCCCGACGACAGATCCGCCAATGAAGGCGGAACCGACAGCGATCCCCACACCGATCCCGATCTGGGCCCCGGAACTTAATCCTCCATTATTGGGGCTCACTCCGCCGCCGTCACCGCTTGTGCCAGAGCCGGATGACGGGGTTTCTGGGTTACTGTCAACTGACTTCCCCTTTGTCGTTGCCGTGGCGGTTGCCGAAGCCCCTGCGTCGCCGGGCCATGTCGGATCATTTCCGGCCCTCCTCACTATGACACCGTGTGCCCAGCCTCGTTCACCTTGAGATTGCGCGAAGGTCGTGGAACTGACAAACTCCGACCTCTCATCCGACATTGTTGTCCATACGGCAATCGACAGGTAAGTGTTCGATGCAAAGTTCGTAATGCACGCGTTGAGATCGGTAATGAGCCGGTTCTGGCATCTAAAGCCACTGTTTTGGCGAGACAGAGAGACTGCAGGTCAATGGGTGTGTTTTTGATAACGCTAGATCGAGATACCCCGGAGTTTGCGCGTCAGCTTACCTGGGGCAACATGTCGCAACAGTCGCGGTCTCAAATATACCAGCGCTACACGCGTATTCATAGCCGTGAGGGCAAACACCCGGAGAATAATATCCATTAAACCAATTATATGCACTGGGAAAACAGTTCGAGGCGGCTGGACCAACGGTACCCAGCTGTAGCCAGGTGTGGTTGGTACTGCTGTGTTTGTGGCTCTGGCCTAGGAACCATGTTGAGCAGCTCGTGACAGTGGGTGTGAAGGGTGCGGTGAGGCTCCCGATGCTGGTTGTCGCCGTCTCCATGGCTCTATTCGGCGCACTGAAAACGTGGGTGGGATTTGGTTGATGGAGGATATCATAGAACTCATCAGGAGGAGGGGGTAAGTTTGATATAGAAAGAGAGGTGCTGCCATTGGGAGGCAAGAATATAAGGTCTGCTTTTCCTCGTCCCCAGAGGGGGATTGGGGGCCATATGCAGGCGACCGCCACAGGCTGTGGTCATTGTGCGATAATAATGAAAGCATTGCGCAAACCCAGCCGGGACGTTACTCAGCCTGTGGCCATGCACTTGAGACAAATCCTAGGCTACTGCGGCCACCCAGCCTTCCATATCTAAGCCTGTCGATCGCTAAAGCAACATGGACTGAGTGTCAAGGGGCTAAACCTTTGTCGGACATAAACTGAAACCCCCTAGGCATTATTCATGCTCGGTCCCGAGTTCTGCAGGCCTCACCGAGGGACAAACCACTTCCCAACCCAGCTCGATCAGTTACGTGCGTGCAAGGCTTTCCCTACTGTAAGCAAACCCCGACGGGCTGAAACTGACATGCATAAGTAAAGGAAGCCACAATGCATTTGGTACCGCGTTTATTCCTTTCGGTATCCCCTTGATGGCGCCAACCCCTCTTTTGGTATAATACTTCGTGTAAATGATACGCAGGCCATTTTATACCATTTTATTACAGTTTATCCCAATTTAACTAATTAGATATTATATTGAAATGTAATAAACGTTATACTAATAGTACCATGTGATCTATAGTACACACAGTAATACAACATAATCTGGTGGTAGTAGCGGTTTCGCGAGCAAGGGGATACACAAGGAAAGGCCATTCTTTCTTTTCAAGCTATACCATGTAACCATGTCAAAATCAAGATAGACACACAAAGCCAGGTCCCCAGACATAACAGATACATTTACAATTATCCCGTCTCCACCACGAGCCTAGGCTTCCTCCACATGATCAAGTCCTGGCTTCAAATCACGTTCATTCATCCTCTCAGTATGCAAGGCAGCGACCCGGCTATGCTCTGCATCTTCTATTGCCCGCCGCGGCATCGCGTGCCCGCACCTGGCCTTGCGCCTCCTGGCCTCCCAGAGAAGCACAGCGGGCAGCGATAGGTACGACAAAATGCTTACGACGAGCAAACACAGACTGGTCGTGAAAGCGGTAAGATACCATGGCGCGGCGTAGTCGGGGTATAACTGATGAGATACACACATTAAGCATCATCTCCATGTTCCATATCACATAGCGAGGTGGTGCTGTACCTGTGGTGAAAGAATGCTCGCCAAAAAGACGGCCCCGATTTGAATCCCGCCGCCGACGGCCTGATCCGAAGCACCGTATAACGTACTGCTACGGTACGCAATGGCGACTGGCTGCGCGATCGAACTCAGGTGGCCGAGGTACATGAGGCCGTAGAGCGAGACGTTAGACAACCCTCCGAAGGATTGGTGAGCGGAAGCCCAGGTCCAGACGGCACAGCATGGGATGGCTAGGATGTTGGGCAGGACGTAGTGCCACATGCGCTCGCGCGTCCAGTCCGAATGCAGCGGCCAGAACCAGTAAAGCGGGACCATGTAGAAGTAGACGATGGCAACGTAGCTGTTAGCCTTCTGTGGAGAGAACCCCATGAACTAGGCGAGAGGTCAAAGTAAGTAGCCTGTCAGTTACGAAATTTACAGGCTTTGAAAACTTGGAGATTGGAGCCGTCCTTTGTAGAACTAAGAGGTGAAACATACCTCGTGCAATAACGTGGGCGCAAATGCGACCTGGGCCGTCACGACCAGGCACAGAAAAGTGAACGAGCCGAAGAATATATACGTCGATGGTCGAGCAAGCACTGCACGTACCGCAGCCCAGTCCCAGGTCTTGTCGGTCTGACGTGCAGTGCCTATTGCCAGTCGATTGATCGCGATGTGGCGTTCTGGTTGGATGTCAGTCTAGACCTCTCAATTTGGGTTTGAGGACGGATGCGAGTTTCGTACGGCGCTCGCTGAGAACCTCTGATGTCTCGGGGAATGTCAAGAGGAGGGAATACACCGGGATGGCCATGAAAACGGTGATGGCACCCTCGATGAGAACCACCCACTGCCAAGAGGCCAAACCGTGCTGGCCGTCTAACCTATCGATTCCCACCGCTATGAACCCTGAGCATCCGGCGCTGAAAGCATTGGCGCTGAAGAAGACGCCGACCCTCCAGGCTCTCTCGACTGGCTTGTACCAGAACGAGAAGTAGAGGATGCAAGCGGGTACGACGCCAGGTTCGGGGAATCCGAGAAAGAACCGCGCCGCGAAGAGGCTCGCGGAGCTCCTGGATGCCGCTATGCATATGCTTATAGTCCCAAATAGCACCATGACGACGGGCAAGTACCTTTTGGCACTGACCTTCTTCATGATGAGATTGGAGGGAATGATGAAGAACAAGACGGAGATGTAGGTGACGGACACCGCCTATCACACAGTCAGATGACCTCGACAGGGAAAACGCAGACGAAGGGGATTCTCACCCAGTTAAAATCGCGACCAGCCAAGTGAAGTGTCTTTGATATGTTGTCGTCTGTTTCAGATTGCAAGATCTCAACATTTACGATGTTGGCGCGGTCTGACGTGATCCATAGTTAACCCCTTTTCATTTCGCTACTTAATGGGGCGGATGGCTAACAGACCTAGGTAGGCGAAGAAGTAGACTAAGCAGCACGGGAACAGCACCCTGAAGTCTAATTTGCGGACCAATCTACGCTCTTCTTCCACAGACCAGTCTGGCTCGGCTATGAGCTTTGCGGCTCGGTCTTCGCTGCTATCTGCGATGTCATAAGTCAGCGGCAGATTCAGTCAGCAAGGGGGTCCTTTGGGGAGTCCTACCATGTACGTCATTTGTTCTTTTGGGCCAGAGCACATGGCGAAGGGACCACCCACCGACATGGGCCCCGTCTCTCTCAACTGCGTCTCGATCCTTTCGGTATCCCATGTTGTTCTGAAAGAGGTTCAGTATGTTAAGACTCTAGGTTTTTCATGTCCACAGGCAAACACCTTGGGGATGGATGGTCAATTTAAGATCATGTCGTGTAGGCACAAGAAAGACGACATGCACCCTGTTCTACGAACGCACCTGGTGCCAAACAGGATTATGCGTTGTTACGTGTCTTGGTGTTACTTTGATGGCCGTTGTGTCCCCGCATTCTGCGACAGATTTCGTGGTGATCGACTGTTGGTTTTGGGGCAAAGCTATCATGATTATTAACCAGTGTGTAATTTAGTATGAAGAAGAAACAGTTTTGTTGTATCTATTATCTGTTCGTAAGTATCAACACTAGTTATTTCAAAGCTCAAAATACATTCCAGCGTCATATGCCATCCTCACCTCTTTTTATTATGTCCTCTTAGCCTAGCCTAGTATGAGAAAAAGTGTCGTGCGATGCAACCCATTATTACAAATTAAAAGAAATTCAAAAAAGAAAAATGTAAGAAAAGGGAACTGATGCCTTCGAAATGCATCAAAAACCCCTAGGATTTGTGACGTTGTAGCATTCAGCCACTATTAGGCCTTTTTGAAAAGCCGTCGACGCAATGAACCAGGCAACTGCCAAAAGTCTCCCGAATTGACTCTCCAATAAGGTTTATCAGCCTTTGGCAGATAGCCCACACCCGCACCTGGAACGAGCTCAAGTCGGTCTTCCCCCTTTTCTCGCACGCTTATGGTGGTGTTCCACGGCAGTTCTTTGCCAGCACTCAGCTTCGGAGTGGGCTGTGAACCGAGCGACATGACAACCAGTTCCCCCACGTCGGTCAGCATCTTGTACGTGACCGGCTTGTGCCGTATAGCCAGAAATATCGCGTAGCCGGCGTAGGCGAGCACCATGATGGCATGAGTGAAAAGAACACAGACGGCAAAGATCGTCACCCCGGATAACATTCCGTAGCCCCATCCGTAGCGAGATATATCAATGGTGATGGAGTAGACTCCAGGTGGGGGCTGCGAATCTCTGTATATCACTTCACCGTCGGCCCAATCTGCAGCTCGGGAAATTCCATCAGAGACGGCCAAGCTCAGGATGCGGGCCGCCAGTCGCTCGACGGAATCACCGTCCCACGTTTCGTTGTCGGCCTGGACATGGCTTGGAGAGCCATATTCGAATCTCGTCCAAATTGGTATGTCGTCGCCAGCTCGACTCCATGGTGACATATGTCTCCAGAACAAAGCTTCGATGCTGGACACATTGACGGTCTGACCATTGCCCGCCTCAACTATGCGACCGTCAAAATTCAACATTTCAGCCCACTCGACGCCGATACGTATGGGCCCGCTAGCACCATAGTCTTGGGCAAGTTCGTTATCATCCCAAACATAGCCTAGGTCGGGGAGAATCGCCTTGGTCAGGTTGCTTGGAACTATATCAGTCGTATTGGCATCCCAGGCCATGTTGACAGGAGCCCATCGTGTGACCACGGCACAGGGACAGATGACAGATTCCTGTCGTAAAGTGGTGTCATTGTGTATGTCCACACCGGATCGGTTCTGGAAAGCCTGCGGCAAGGTTACCAGGACGCCAATCGACTTTTGTGATGCCTCGTTCATCTCGATCCATGTTAGGTTGACCGTCGAGGTCGGCCACGAACCCGTATAATCCCATTTGCTAACAGGAATTGTCCAATTAGGACCGAAGTTACTGACTACCCAACTTTGGTTTTTGGAAAGCTGAGATCTTGGGATTGATGTGCATTGCACCTGGGTGACCACACCGTTGATGGTTCGTGACGGCTCAAGGCGTGGACGCTCGATTGCCTGGCTCAAGTTCGCGTACCCGTACTGCATGTCATCCCATACCTGTGTGTACAACTCTGTCACGCCATTATGTAAGGTGGCGGCCGTCTCAGTTGTCAACCATGTGTAGCTCGACGTGGATGCCAAAATCCTTTGGTAGCGACCATTGGACTCAGCCATAGTCAGGTTTTCCGGCGTTGCTCTGAGTGCATTGGAGCCTGACCACTCGTTGAGTTCTTCCCAGCCAATCCCAGGACACCAAAAAGAAGAATTGGACTGTGAGCAACCGTAATCAACCCAACGATCAATGATGGATTTGGTGGAAAGGTCCATTGGGTACATCTCGTCCTCGGTACAGTTGTAGGAAATCCAAGGTTGCCCTGCAAACGGATTGGCGACGTACCACCATCGTAACGAAGGCAGTACCAAGATAGCCGACGCGGGGCCGACCAGCTTTGCTAGAAGAACCGAAACAAACAGCACAATCGTAACCACCACCGCTCCCGGATCTTGTAGCCGCTTGACGAACGTGGGACTCCATAACCGCTTTCGGAATAGAACACTCAGATTCTCAATCTGATATCCGCTAACAAGATGGCCAACAGATAGGCCCTCTTGAGCTGTAAGACGCCTTCTGACCAAGTGAAGTACTATGGCGAGCAGAGACATGATGATGAAGGTCTCATGGGCCTTGGCTGCAAACTGAAGCGCTTTCAGCACGTCATTTTGACTGAGATGCGCAAAGTACCATGTGTAGTTCCATTCGTGCTCGTCCACCCAGTAGTAGTCGGTGAATGGTAATGAGACGAGGTACAGAGTGACAGCAAGCGCAATGATGTGACATAACCACTCGAACGCCAACTCTCGGGTAAAAGATAGGGCCAATGCGACCTCCGTGCGAATTTCCGCTGTCTGCGACTGGACTGTTCCGGTAGAAACACGAGTATCGCTGTTGGCGTCCGGTGGAGCTGCGACCTCGGCGCGATCAGCTTCTGTCGAGTTTCTCTGGGACTCTACAGTCTCGTCCTTGTCCGAGGTGCTGGCTCGTGAAATATCGCGCTCATGCTTCATTTCCTCGTTAGGTCCCTTTTCTGTAATTTTCTCGAGCTCTGGCATTGATGCCATTCCGGCAACCGGTGGGGGCATCGGTGATGCCATTATTGAACTCAAGCGGGTAAAAAGTGTGGGATAAGCACAAAGTCAACGAAGGAAGCATGGAATAAACGACACGGTCGAGGGCTGAGATTTCAGGCAGGCTGGAATTCTAGAAATATCGATTCCAATTGAAGCCACCCTCCGACATGAAGGTGGGTGCCACCGCTCACCTTTCCTGCAAAGCTGATAGGTAGCTGAGCAACCATAATATAAATTTAGCTGCTACTTCAGCCACCCGTAAGCACATGTTGTACCGGTATTTGTATTGAAGCAGAAACTTCCATTACAGTAGCCGCAAATCGACAGGGGTTATTCAGAGCCTCAATGAGAAAGCCGCCCTTCTTTTCGGTCGGGTCTGCCGGCTGACCACAGGGCACTTTTGCAGCGGTCAGATTTGATACCCATCTCTCTATCATTGGTTCTTGGCATCTGACACCGTGCATGACTCAACTCGCCCGTCTCTGCCTATTGACTTCAAATTAAAAGGCAACTCATCAATATGCTTGCCTTGTGCTGTCAATCAACTGTGAGGAATGATGGCGACAGTCAACTACATAAATGGGAAATGGTGGCAAATCTTGAGTTGTGGTTCAATACTAAACCAAAAATATTTATTCGATGAGAGAATTGATAACATGCCCATCTAGGTACTAAGGGTATGTCTTCCAGGTTCGGTGCTCAAGTTACATATCTCCATCCCCTTGTGCCGCCCGTCTGCTTCGACCACCCTTCAGCCTCATCCAGCGCCCTGTTCAACTTGGCCGCGCGCCACTTTGCCAGCCCTGCTGACACCACGACAAGCAGGCAACCTACCAGAACAAGGCCCCCACCAAGGCGGTAGAATGGCTCCTGCGAGCGGGGCCAGAAGTACGGGCTGAACCAATGGCTGACCTGGCTGATACAATTGGCAATGGCAATCAGCGCAGCCTTCTTGCTGCGCGGCGCGGGCACCAGCGTCGTCTCCCACGACAGCTGCAGATTCAGCCCATTATACGTGCCCGAGATTAGCAGGAAGAGGCCGAAGTAACGTGCACCCACGTTAGTCGTCGATATTAGCACGGCGCACCCCACGGCACTGCCGACAATGGGCAGCACGATGTGCCAAAAGGACTCCTGGCGGCGGCCAGACGACCAGGCTACGGCGCAAGCAAAGGCAAAGGCAAATGCGTATGGTGGGGCTTGGATGAAGTAGGTGGTGAGCTCGCCCAGGTCAAACGTGTTGACGATCTGCAACTGCAGTGTCAGCAACCAACTTTGAGTTATCTTGTCCGTGAATCTTACCGATGGGAAGAAGTCCTTGAAGCTCTGCGCCGTGACGAGAGCAAAATGCATCAAACAGAAGTACCAAGTAAAGGGGTCCTTAACGGCCTCCTTGACGCCATCCCACGTCCCGCCAACCCCTTCCTCCTTACCCCCGTTGGAGCAGAGGACGCGGTACTGCGCCATCTCCCTCTCGGCGGGGGTCAGGAACCGGGTGTTGTGCGGGTAGTCCGGTAGCAGCATGAGGGCCCCAAGTGCGACGGCGATAGAGGCGATGCCCTCGATGAGGAAGAACCACTGCCACGAGTGCAGCCCGGCGACGCCGCTCATGGTGGTTAGGATGCCGGCGGCGAGGAAGCCGGAGATGATGTTGGAGATGGTGTTGCCGGCGTGCCAGACGGCCATGCGCGTGGGGTTTTCTTGCTTGGTGTACCAGGAGGATGTCACTGGTGGAATGGTCAGAGATGGCAATTTTGGTTTAAGCACTCTCGGGGTCTACTTACTCAAGGTGATACCAGGAAAGAAAGGGGCTTCTGCCAACCCGGTGAAGAAGCGACATGCAGCGAAACCGGCACCACTGCGGTTTGTCAGGGTCAGTAACGACTTGTCTGCTATGGGGCAGCAAAGGTTTTCTTAACTTACTCCTTCAGAGCCGGCGTGCAGATGGTACACACACTCCACCCCAGCATGGCGCATGGGAGAAACCATCGTGGGCTTGCCTTGGCCAGCCACAGGTTACCCGGCAGCTGACCAACGAGATACCCAATGTAGAACGCGGAGATGCCAAGGTTCCAGATCGTGTCTGTCATGTGGAGGTCCTCCTGCATGCCGCCAAGTCTCGCGTTGGACACGTTGATACGATCGAGGTAGCTGTTGCCTGTCAGTCAGGGGTTCGTTGCAGTGAAGACATAGTACCGGATGCGTCCCACTCACCACATAAGGAACATCAGAGTGATGGCGGGCATCATGCGCATGTCGATCTTCTTCAGGACCCTCTTGTCCAGTGTCTTCATCTCCGCATCTCCAAGGTCGCGCAGAAGATCAAAGCGCCCTTGGATATCACGTGGGGAGAACTGGGGCTCGACCTCGGGCTTCTTCTCGAGGTGCGTCACATCAACATGATCAACATCCTTTCCGATGCCATCGTGGCTATTAGAGATCGACGAATTGCTCATGGCTCAATCAGTGCTCGAGTAGATATGATCAATGTGGAGCAGCGCTTCGTGGGCCCTCCACCCCCTTTTCCTCCGGAATCATTCACATCTATATATCCGTTTCAATCTCATTTTGCTTGGGGGTACCACCTCGCTGAGGGGGCTTTCTCTGTGCCTGACTGGTTCCCGGAAACCTCGGATGCAATAATGCAACTGTAGTCGCGGGGTTCCTGGGCATTTCGAAGGTGCCGCGTGCGGGGTGACGAGAGAAAGGGCAGGATAGTTCAGTTCCAAACCCCGACGAACCAACCGACACTTCCACGGGAAGGGGTTTACCCAAGTAGGCGGTATAACGCTGCTTCTGGCATGACACTTTACCGTCCATGATCATATCCATTGGAACAACCATTATGCTAGTGGAATTCGAATAATCTAAGGTCGGTATGACATTTATTATTGATATAACATTACTCTTACCATTAGACACAACTAAAATGTCATGGAAATATCGCAGTCTGAATCGCGTCGCATGCGCCAAGATATGTTAGGTCGCATTCACGAGGCAGCGTCTTTCCCGCGGCAACTCAATCAAGCCAATCAGGGTCCTTCCCGGGCAATCCCCTGCCCCAGGCCCACATGGTGGACAAAATTTGGCTTCCCGCGGGATCAGCAGTATTTCCCGCGCAGTATCTTCCCGTGCAGCCTGCCGCCGAATACTCACCCCCTTTCCCGTCTCAGAATCCCTCCGATTGCTTAGCCGTCGAAGTTTTCCACGCGATGCATCCGCGACCATCAGGATCCACGACTGCCTCTGGCCGCCCTCGGCGGCGCGCTGCCGAGGCGTGCACGTTTTGCCGCAAACGCAAAGTGGGTCAGACCTCCTTTCAGTGGAGTGGAATCTCTACATCGAGCTCCCCCACCCGAGCTGACCTATCGACTCTAGATCAAGTGCAATACTGAGCAACCCATATGCGCCAATTGCAAGACGTATGGCAAAGATTGCACTTACGAGCCGCTAAAGGATTCTCCCTCGGCTCAGCGAGCCACTCCTTCGACGCCAAGACAAATCTCGGAGCCTACTCGGCAGAAGACGGGCACATCCTCTCGGCAACAACTTGGCATTGCGCCAAGTCAGCCCCATGAAGATGCTACTAGCCGGGACGGCAATGACGGCGGAGACGGGATTGAGTCTTCGAGACATGAGACTCACAATGGCCGGCGTGATCGGCATCCACAAGCCAAAACTCCGTCCTCCGCAGACACCCATCGTCTTGGCGTTTCGCGCATGGTGGTCTCGGCGAATGGCATATCGAGTTACCATGGCCGGACCAGTACGCTATTTGAAGAGACCATCCAAGAGCGGACCGCAGCTGCCGAAACCAGACCCCGAATGCCGGACGAGTGGACGGAGAAGGGTCTTGTCGCGGAAGCTGCGAAACAAGGTAGGCACACACACGCGGGCTCGGAACGTCTAGAAATGTGCATCTGACAATGGAAACAGGCCAGTTGGAGGAGTTCAACTACCGTGCAGGGACGCTGGAATTTGACGGAGTTGAGCCGGAGCTCGGCATGCACCTCCTGTTCCTCCACTGGAACCGGCAGCACCACTCGTTCCTGATCACGTACCGGCCCGCCTTCATGCGTGACATGGCGTGCGGTGGCCCTTACTTCTCCAAGATCTTGCTGAACGCCATCTACTTCGGCGCCTCCAAGTTCAGCCCCCGGCGCGAGGTACGACGCGATCCGGAAGATGTCCGAACCGCCGGCTGGAGGTTCCGAGAGCGCGTGCGTACCCTGCTCGGAAGCGCACTCGACCGCAGCGAGATTACGACTATACAGGCTCTACTGGTCATGACCAACTCCCTCTTTGCGCTGGGGGATGAGCGCAGCGCCGCTTGGCTCTACGCGGGGTTGGCGTTCCGGATGATTATCGACCTCGGGATGCATGTTGATGCGCCGGATCTATCCGGAAGTCTTCGGAAGTTCTCCGACGAGGATGTGGAGATCAGGAGGAGGGTCTTTTGGGGTGCATTCGGTAGGTACAGTCTCGAATTATGCTATACACTTGTTCCGAGCCGATAACAACTGACCATGTTGGGTGATGCTTTTCAGTGGTGGACAAGATCCAAAGCCTATACCAGGGTCGTCCGGCAACGCTCCGAGAGTCTGATACCGCGGTACCGATCAAGTTTCTCGACACATATGAGGAGTTCCAGAATTGGCAGCCTTTTGCTTATTCTGTCCAGACCACGCAATACCCCGGAAGCCCTGCGTACAGCGTTTCGACCTTCACATCTCTGTGTCGCCTCTCGGTCGTCATGAGCGACATACTTAGCTGCATCTATACGGAACGGACGTTTGACCGGAATGCATCCGATCTATGTACAGTGCTCGAGAGCTTGAACTCCAAACTGGCGGCGTGGAAAGATGCATTGCCTGAACATCTCAACTTTGACCCTGTCAAGTCCACCCAGATCCCTCCGCCGCATGTTCTCAGTCTGCAGTAAGTCCTTGTTACCTTCGTGGGCCGTTGTCCAGAGTTTCTGGTTGACCAGAATATCCCAGTGCCATGTACCACGTTCTGACCATTTTGCTTCACCGCCCCTTTGTTGCCGACGGCCATCTCTACAACACTTCTCGCTCCATACCCGTCAACTCGTTCCTCCTCTGCGCTTCCGCAGCCGACAGCATATCCGCTCTCCTCCGGGTCTACGACCGAGCCTTCTCCGTGCGCCATGCGCCGTACCTCATATCCTACGCCACCTACGTCGCCGCCACGATCCACGTGCGCATCGCGGCGAGGCGCAGCTCGGCCTCGGAAGCCCGCGACAACCTCGAAACCTGCTTGGACGTGTTCCGGGATAACGAAAAGACCAATTGGGCCGTGAGACGGGCCAAGACGATCGTGGAAGGCTTGATCAGGAGACTTGGCGTGAGGGTAACAGAGGATCTCGGGGAAGATCCAGGTGATACCTCGCAAATCCAGGTTCGGCCGGGGTCCACGAGTCGTGACGGCCAGTTAACCCGAGGTGATAACCACTTGTCCAACGGAACAGATACGGTGAATACAGGGAGCAATCGTCAGGTGTTATCTGAAGATTCAACTTCCCCGTCAGCGGGTTGGTCCGATATCGACGGCATCATTCAGAGTTTTGTTCGAGGACAAGACGCAAACGATGCGAACTTTTATATCCACCCAGGCCAGATGGACGATTACCAAATGCACCAGAGACCCGCTGATGCTGCTGCGACGGAGATGCGCGATTTCGGCGGAGGCATTGGTGTCGATGGAAGCTCGGCGTCATGGGTCGGTTTCCTTCCGGGCGGTGGAGCCTCTGGAGCAACCGCGTCATTCGATGATCTGCTTTTCGGTTTCAACGGCTCCTCTTTGGACAGTTCCTTCTACTGACCTGGGAAGAGCCAAGATGCGAAAAACCAGGATATACCTCCCCTTGTGGCGTGTGGGCCCATATGTGGAGCTGAAATAAGAAACCACTTCCCGCGGGAAGTCATTCCCGTGGAGACACTACCCGTCCACACTACCCGTCAGCACTATCCGCAACGCCTACCAAAATAAAATCTGGTCATGCCACATTTCAGGGGGCATGTTTGATATTATTCTCTCACCAGGGGACGATATAAAGAGTTGGGGCAACGTGACCATGGCTTTTATCATGAACGATCCGTCTCTGCGAAGAGACCAAGCTGCTTTTGTTCTCGTTTAGTACCCCTATCAATTCACATGTTGCTCCCCCTAGGTACTTCACTGAGAGCACCCTATAGACGTATCTTATCAAGAAGACACCTTCATAACCTAGCTCCTACCACTACCGGCATCTTGCCGCACCCACCCCCTTTCCTCCTCGCCATGGCCGTGACCCCCAAGCGCAGAACCCGGCGCTCCATCCCAGCCGTGCTCATGCGCGCCGGTACCTCGAAAGGCCTCTTTCTGCACCGCGCCCATCTCCCACCCTCAGAATCGGACTGGGCCGCTCCCCTCCTGGCTGCCATGGGCTCGCGGTACCACGACGCCCGTCAGATCGACGGCATTGGAGGGGCCAGCAGTGTCACCTCGAAAGTAGCTGTCGTGAGCCCCTCGCGGAGACCTGGGGTCGACGTGGACTACACCTTCGTCCAGGTCGCAGTCGGGGACGACAACATCGACCTGACGGGCAACTGCGGTAACATGTGCTCTGGGGTGGGCCCTTTCGCCATACAGGAAGGGCTGGTACCGGTGCCGCCGCTGCCAGCTTCCGCCGCGTCTCGATCTGTGGATGTGCGGATCTTCAACACCAACACGGAGCGGCTCATCGTCGAGACCGTCGAGGTTGATGAGGATGGCTATGTCGTGGAAGACGGTTCCTACAGGATACCGGGCGTCAAGGGACCAGGCAGCGAGATCAAAGTCGCGTTCATGGATCCTGCGGGCAGCATGACGGGGAGTCTGTTCCCGACGGGGAAGCGTTCCGAATGGATCCGTGTCGATGGGGTGGGAGGCGTGTCGCCCTTCAGCGTCGAGGTGACACTTATCGACGCGGCCAACCCCTTCGTCCTCGTCAATACCGAGACCTTACCGGCGCTTATCCAGAGTCAGCCTCGGGACTCGCCCATCTCGCTCGAGGTGGCCGAGTCCATTCGGCAACTCGGAGCGGTCCGGATGGGATTGGCAACTACGGTAGAAGCCGCGGCTCTGGTGCGCGGCACACCGAAGCTGGTATACGTGTCGAGGCCGACTCCATCGTTGCAGCGTGGCAGCTTAAGCGGTGGTGCCCTGGACGCAGGAGATGAGGCGTCGGCTCCAGCCGATGTCCAGATACTAGCTTACAGCATGGGCCGGCCACATCCGAGCCTGCAGCTCACTGGCGGTGTGGGCATGGCCAGCGCCGTTGCCATGGAAGGGACGGTGGCCAACCGGCTGTCGAAGAGGAATAAAACGGCACTGCCGCCATTGATGGACGGCTTGCCGCCGACGCCCAGGAGGACGCCAAGCCCCTTTTCGGCGTTAGCAGGCGACGAGGGCGGCACTTTACCGAGTCCTTCTGAACCGTCCGAGACATTGCAGAATACGCACGGGATCATCAAGAGAAATATCCGGCTTGCACATAGCAGCGGGGTTATGGAGGTAGAGACTTGGACACGTGCGGACAGCGAAGACGGACTGGTGATCGACAGATGCATCGTCTCGCGGACGGCCCGAAGACTATTTGAGGGAAATGTGCTCTACTATACGTAACATATACACTTTTGGTATCGAAAACAAAACATTATTTCAATACATGATGGACTTAGGGAGGCTTGACGTTGCTTCGGAACGGCGTCCGAGATGATAAACTTCCAGAATGCGACGAAGGAACGTTTCCGATTGGCTGATGTTCGTGATGTTTGCGTTTTAACTTTGCTGCATCCGCCTAACGCAGATGCAACCACAGTTCTAAGAGGCGGCAAAGAAAAGCTTCCTCGTCTACATAGATACTCGGGTCCTTATCATACAACATATATGACGACGCCCCAAGCGACGTAGAAAACTCAAGTTTATAGGAGAGCCACAGCTCAGGTAAGAAGTAATCATTGTACTTTGCATACTTTTTCCCCCTCCCCCCCCTCTCTCTCTCTTTTTGGGGGTTTAACTTTCGGTTCGATACCAGCCAAAGCCAGCAGGAACAAATCGCCTGATATCGAACCGAAAGTTAAACCACAAAAGAAAAGAAAAGAAAGAAAGAAGGAAAAAAAAAAAAAAAAGAAAGCAGTGCAATTACACCGTCGAATTCGACGGCGTCGCCCCTGCATCCCCGGCCCCCCACCGATCCCCGGCTTGGACCCCAACCCGCCCGACGGCATATTGTTCGACCCCGAGCTCTTCATGCTCTGGGTGGCCTCGCGCGCCGCATCCAGCGTGCTGCTCCCACTGCTTCCCTCCATGTTGTCGCCCCCCGGTTTCAGGGCGTTGAGTACGCCGCCGCCGCCGCGGTCCTGGCTCTCGTGCGCGGCGCCTCCCGGCAGCTGCGTGCTGTCCTTCTTGGCACTGCTGCTGCCGGGCTTGACGGCGTCTTTGAGCTTGTTGACTAGGCCGCGGTCGTCTTTCTGGGTAAGATAAACGATGTTAGCGGGGTGTGTAGATTTGGTTTGGATTGGGACAAAGAGATGAGAGAACGTACGTTGCCGCTTGGGTGAGTTCCCGCGGGCGGTCCTCCTGTCGACATGTTGCTGGATTTATACTGATTCGATTATTTTGGGAATTGGTGATATTTCCAAAGGGAGGAAGGAATGGATGCGTTGGTTTGAGCAGTTGCGCGCGGTACCTCCGACTTTTGTATCATGTCGATCCCAACAACACGAGCGTGTCGGCTTGACGTAGTGCTTCGCGCGTTACGCCATGCCAAACCTTCTCTCGGTGGTTCCGTCACGATGATGTGGTGTGGCGGGGCCAGAAGGGTGAACGGCTCCTGCCGCGGCTACCCGAGCATCTCTTGATAGGACACGGTTCTAGCAATAACTTGAAGATAATTCAATTAACTCGAGCTGGGTATCTGAAACATGTTGCTTGAAAAGAGTAGAGCTCACGATGATAATCATAGTCCAAGGCAACGGAGGATCTCGTATGGTAGGTCCCGAGTCAGCCGCCCGGGTCCGAAGTGGGTCGCCATAAGCATATCTCACCTCTGGAAGGTCGTGGACCACCAAGTAATTATAGACTGGGAACGTGCTTACTTGATAAACACAGAAACTATATAAGATGTAATAATTCGACATGTTAGCATCGATTGATCCAGTTTCCCTACAAGCCCTTGATAGCTCAGTTGGCAGAGCGATGGACTGTAATTGTTACAATACGCTTGTATATCCACAGGTCGCCGGTTCAAATCCGGCTCGAGGGACTTAACTTTTTGTATTTTTCCCATATCTAATTGTCTCCTCTTTTTTTTTGGCAGACAGTTCTTGCTGATGCTTTTCTACTTGTTATTGCCTGCAGCAAATGGCCAAATCCGAATGACGGGCGAATATGTTTCCGCATCGCACACCCAGAAAGGGGCTGGCTCGAGTCTCACGAGAAATGGAGGAAACAGTATGTGCACTGCGACAAATCGTGCCTAGAAGCGAAATCGCAAAACTCTACGCATGCCCAGGTGCGAATTATTTCCCTGGAGCTTCCCTGTATGTTACCCTCTTCGAATGCCCATAGCAGTCATGTCGTGACCATGAGTGCTTCTACCTAGCCTCTTCTATCCAGGTCCATCTTACATATACTTACACAAACAAATCAACCCTCCCCCGCCCACCCACCGCCCGGATCTTCCCCCAATCTCCAGCGGACTCCCCTCAAACACCAAGAACTCCTCCTCCGCCGCCTTGCTCTGCTCCTTCTTGTCATCTAGTCCCAGCATCTTATACACATTCCCACCCACCAACTCCAACGCCTCCTGCTCGCTCAACCTCCCCTCTCCATTGCAATAGGCAATCCCCGCCAAGAGCCCCATGTCCCTCACCACCCAATCCTCCTCGAGCCCAATCGCGACCACGACGCCCGCCCTAACGAGCGCGTCGACCGCCGTGCCGTTCGTCAGCGGCGCCCCCGTCAAGGCGCGGCGCTGGTCCCACGACGTGCGGTACGACTGCAGCGGCGAGAGCACGACGCCGACCTTGGCGGTCGCCAACTCCTCCGCGACCAGGTGCGACTCGGCGCCACCGATGATGACGAGGGTCAACTTGGCCTTGCCCGCCTCCTCGACCTGCTTCTTCAGCTTGAGCGCGCTCGCAATACCATCGGCACTGTGAACCGTGATGGCGAGGGGCACGTCGCCGCGAATCACCTTGCGCAGATAAGTCTCCTCCGAGAACGCGTCGGTCGTTTCATTGTTGTTACTCGCAGCCTCCTCGCCCACCGCCTTGAGCAACTTCTTACGTAGCGTCCCGACAGCCCCAGAAACCGTCCCGCTACCGCCGCTCTTCGCCGCACCCTCCTGCAGCGTGTAGTGGACCGAGACATCCTCCGCGAACACGGCGCCGTCCTCAAGTACATGATCATAGCCCCACGTGCGGAACCCGGCACTGGTACCGAAATGCGTGCCCGCTCCCGTGAACGCGGGAGCCGAAATGGCACGCGTGACGCCGTAGCGGTGCGCGTAGTTTAGCTTCTTGGTGCCGAAGTGCAGGCCGTCGACGCCGCGGCTGAACTGCGAGGTGGACTGGCCATTGTCGGTGCTGTCCTCGGCGTCGATAGCGTTGAGGCCCAGGGTGGAACCGAAGGCGGTGAAAGGCTTGGTGAGGTAGCCGTTCTTCAGGTGGACGCGCTTCTCGGCGGCGGCGGCGAGTTCGGAGGGGCAGGCGCCGACGCAGACGACCTTGCCCTTGGAGACGGCGACGGTCAGGTTGGTTTGGGTTGATCCATCGGTCGCGGTCTCCAGGCCGGGGAGGTATGAGGTGGTGATGCCGGTGAAGACAACATCGACGACTTCGGTCGGCTCGTCGGCGGGCATCTCGAACGTGGTCTTCGGGTCAATCGGACCTTTGCTGGGCTTCTCGAGCTCAATGGGGTCGTCGAACTGGGCCGTGCCATCAATCCACACCTGCACGGGGGCCGCGCCCACGCTCAGTGGATCGCTGTCCCAAACCACGATGTCGGCGTCAAATCCAGGCTTGATCTTACCGAGGCGCTCGCCCAGGCCCAACCGCTCAGCGGGCGCCGTAGTCACGGAAGCCAGAGCGACGGCGTAGGGGAGGCCGTACCCGAAGGCCTTGGCCGCCTCGAAGACGACGTGCTGCGCGTTGAGTACTGGGTTGTCGCTGACGTAGATGGGCGTCAAACCCGCCTCCCAGAGCGTCTTTCCGGCGTACTCGGACCCGACGTAGGCCTCGGCCTTGTACCACATGTTGTCGGCGAAGAGGGCCGAGGCGGGCGGGGTGGGACCCCAGGCGCGCTTCAGGATCTCGGGCACGAGGTAAGTCTGGTGCGCGTGGTGGAAGGCGCGGATCGAGAAGTTGAACTCGTTGGTGTGGTCGACGAAGGCCTCGAGGTCCGGGATCGTGTAGCAGTGCGTGTTGATGTGCACCTGCCCGCGCAACGCGGCGCCCAGGGACTCCCACTTGAGGTCCTGCGGCAGGTAGCTGTCCATAGATTCAACGCCGGAGGCTGCGGCCTGGGCGCACCAATCGTCCTGGGCCTGGTTCAGCTTCGCGGCCGTCTCGAAGGCGTGGCGGAATTCCCAGGACTCGCCGAGTCGGCTGACGGGGCCGTGCTCGCCGACCTTGCCGTAGACGCGCTTGGCGTTCTCGCCGCAGGCCATCTTCATGTAGCGCCAGCTGCGGTCCGGGTCGGCCAGCATGTCGGCGATCGAGATCTCGCTGCGGCCGTCGGGCTTGCCCACGGCGTGCTTGATGGGGTAGGCCTCGCCGCCGATGTTATTGCCGGACCCGGGCAGCACCAGGCTGGTCGTGACGCCGCCCGACTTGATGACCTGAATCTGGTGGTCCTGGGGCTGGAGACCGTCGATGGACCGCACGTAGGGCGTGACGTCGGCCGACATCTCGTTGGTGTCATCGTTGCCCACGAGCTCCGGCAGCGAGTCGACACCGGCATGGCTGTGCATGTCGATGATGCCGGTCGTCAATTGGCGGCCCTTGGCGTTCCAGACCAGAGTGTCCGATGCGAGGCTCTTTGCCGAGATATCCTGCCCGACCTTCTTGATGAGACCGTACTCGATGTAAACATCGGCATTGATCCATTCGTAGCCCTTGCCGGCCCATGCATCTTCGGTGCTGGTGCCCTTGGCCGGCTCGCCCACCCAGACGGTCGCGTTCTTGATGAGCGTCGGCTTGTGGCCATCGACGTAGCGCGCATTGCGCTCACGGCCCAGGCCAATCGGGTCTTCGGGCTTCTTGTGCAGCTTGGCGCAAGTCTTCAGGTCGGCTTGGAGCTTGTCCACCGACAGCAGCGACGGTTTCGCGGGGCTGGCCGAGATCTGCCGCCATTGCGCGTAGACGATGAAGCCGAGGCACGCGAGACCCAGGAACTTGAGGGCGCGTGTAAGTCGCGCCGGTCGGCGCCTGCGCCAATGCGGTACTGGTGGTGGTGCAGGCCCGGCAGCTCTGCTGTAAGGTGGCAGCAGCATATCTCCTTCTTTCTCGAAACCCATCTTTATTATTGATGAGTCCTAAGAATCGAGACTGAGATGGAGAGAGAGAGAGAGAGATGAAAGGAGAGGTTAAGTCAGGTCATTCTTGTTGATCTTGAGATCAGTGCACTCATTGAGTGGGATGGTATCATACCAGCTAGGCTCAAGTTAGAAGGTGGTGGGGTTTGTTTCTAAGTCATGAGCCGCTGTGTCGCAGCGGGTGCGATAAGATAATGGGGGTTGAGATGACCCCGGAACGGCACTGTGCATCTCCCATGTTGCTGCCTGCATGCAGGCTTGGATTATCAATGATGCTCTCTTTCATGCTGCAGAGATTCTTTAGAAGTATTCCGAGTAAGTTGGTATATTAAAATTCTATCTTTTAAGTCTTTTAAGTGAGTAATACCAAAGTCCCACGGCACTGTACGGCAATGCGACTCAGTTCGGCTGTCTCTGGCGACTTACTGTAGACTTTCGATCCGGCCTGTTTGCACTGAATACGATAAGCTGTCGGGGCCTGCAGGGTCCTTCTAACCCCCTAACCTATCCGCTAAAAGGCCACCCCGCCTCTACTCCACCCTTCCGTGTTATCAATCTGGGTGCTCACCACCACACCATGATCGTAATACAGTGACTTCTTAGGAATACGAGCCTTCTTACTTCAGCCCAGATCGCCCAATTCGAGTTATCTGCAATATCCAACGAGGAGCATAACCGTCGTGGCCTATTGTCTGCATGTAACCGCTCGCGTGGCTCGGGTCGATCATACGCTATTTGAGAGAGCAGACCACTTAGACAAATGCAATTTTTCATATAGTAGAGGCGCGAGTCACCAGCCCTCCGTCATTTGCGGTGTGCAATCTGAATAATGTAGTGAATAGTAACAAGGTGCTCGCCTTAGGTTTCGTCCATCCGTCTTCGTTTCCCGTGGGTGGTGAAGTCAATATCCATGTTCTCGTCCCTTTTGCTCCTCGGCGCCGTCACCATCAGCCCCGTCTGCAATGCCTCGAGAGTGATTGGCTCTTTCTTGATGTAGCACCACTTCGTCGCATTCTTCACGGCATGCTTGATGTCGCGCCCGTTGACCTTCCAGGAAGCGAGATCTCGGAAATCTCCCTCGGTCAGGCAGCTGTGATCAGGGGTCGGGCTCGGAATCGAAGCCGGGGTCACCGTAACGTCGTCATTGACATCGTCGTAAAGCGGCGATGGCGGGTTAGGTATAGGTAGAAGGTTCCTCCACAGCTGAAGCCGCGTGGCAAAGTCGAGGCAGGGGTATTCGAGATGGATGTCGAGTCGCGATATGATGGCAGGGTCCACGCCCTCCAGGAGGTTTGTGGTCATGAAGATGATGCCAGAGTAGTACTCAAGCGTGGCCAGGAGGACTGGCCGGACATGTCAGTAGAAGATCAGGGGGGCTGCGAGAGCACGAAAGAAAAGCACCCACCGCAGCAGAGATCTTCGCTGGCGTGTGTGTCCCGATCACGATCCCGGATCAAGGCGTCGGCCTCTGGAGTCGGAGCCTGAGTCAGTACTGGCAACTGGGAACTGGAAACTTGAAAACCGGGTTGCTCACCATCTAGTAGCAGGACACCGTCCCATTCTTCGCACATTCGATACGCCTCCTGTAATGAGGAACTGACTGTCGAAGGCTTTGAGCCTAGTTTGCCCGCCTGTAGGTGGTACAGGGGTTTCTTGACCTTGTCCGAAACTATGTATTGCTCAGCACAAATCAGTTCGGGGTGAATAAGCATGGTGTGGGAAGTGTTCACCTGATTCCACGGTCAAGGTCTTTCCAGTTCCGGTCGGCCCACTCAGAAGGATCACAAGTCCTCTGCCTGGACAGCCAGTCAGTTTGGTTTGGTATCATGGGGGAAGAAGGGCAAATCTCTTTACCTTTTCCGGCTACAAAGTCGCACCCAAGCGCCTGGGTCGTTTTGTGCGTTCCCACGAACGTCCGTACGATATCCTTGGTGGATTCGGGCAGTACGAGTTGATCGAAAGCGTGGTCATTCCAGGATGTTGGTGAGAGACCATCGATGGAGACGGTCACTGGTTAAATGGTGTCATTAGTATTTCACAGTACTATTTCAGCTGGTAGTGATAGGTGCCGAAGTTTTATCAACTCACCCCAAACTTTCTCCTTCAAGTGGTATGCAATTGTTGTTGGAGACATGAGCATCAAACATTTTCTGTTGGCTCGAATGAAGTCCCGAAAGACACTTTGTTCCTGGGGGGGTAGGGCGGCGCCCCTGTGGACATGGCCATTTCGAGACGCTAGAAGCAGGTGGTGTTAATGGGGTCAAGCGTCTCGGCACTGGGATTTGCTGTTGGCCTCGGAATGCATCGACAACTACTCTCCCGTTCGACTAGATATTTTCATTTGGGTCAGTGGGTTATTGGTGGTAGAGATATACAAAACACATACCTTGATATACAGCAACTCATCTATAAAGTCGTATTCATCCTCGGGATCCTCCCTCATCACCTGTCGTCGACCCTGCGCTTGGCCATCATAGTCCAGGAAGCATACATCTTGATATTCTAGGCCTTTCGTACCCCGGTTTACTAGCTCGTCTTCCAAAGTCTTCCACTCAGGGTGATATTTGAATGGGTAGGCTTCGAGCTCGTTGATGTTGCGATTGCCAGCGAATTGTGTAAGTTCTATATCGACTGGCTCCCATCCAAAACTCGAACCGTCGAAAACCAGGGAACGGCAGGCTAAACGCAAGTCGGTCAACTGCACAACCTCAAGGGCGCGGTCGTAACCTTGGACCCGGCTGTACACGATTTGACCCTTGGGAAACAAGACCCACTGGTTAGCGGCCTCAATCATACCCTTGCTCTGGAACTCTTCAATTTTTAGGGTCAACTCTTTGAAGAGGCCTTCCAGGCAGTCGACGAACAATTTCATATGCTGCTTATCTTCGCCTTCATCGTCGAGTTGGGCGAATATGTCGCGGATTCGCGAGTATCCGAAGAAGAGTGGCTTGAACGGAAAGTGCACGACCATGGTATCGTTGGGGAACGGAAAGCCCCATTCAATAAGGAGTGGCTGGATCTGCTTCCGGATCAGGGGACTTTGTATATCGACGGAAACGACTTTATAAGTGTTAAGCCCGAGGACGGTGTTGGAGGTACGATCTTTGCATTTGTACAGGATGATGGCCGCGCCAATGTATTTCTGCTTGACCTCAGGAGGTATCTCGTCCGGTTCGTTTTCGTTTCAGTTCTTGCAGCATGTACAGGTCGGGGGCCCTTCGTAGAAGGTTTGGACGAAGACCCCCTCCCCAGTCCAGCCTTCGGGAACTGTGATGTTCGGCAGGGAGGGGCAGGTCGGAAGCACTGTTGGGGTCTGCGAAAAGATGTAGGAGGTGCCACCGGTACCCGTGGGATATAAATTGCCCTGCGGTCCGGCCGGATTGAAGTTGTAAGCTAGGTAGAAACTGGCACATCAGACACTGGGTATAGTATTGGCGACAGGTGGTGGTTCTGAGGACCAGCATTATTCCAACTTACACATTTCTCTCGGCGTAGATCCTGAACCCGAACACTGCTAATGAGCAAGACAAGATGTCGTCAGGAATTTACTGGGATGCTGGAAGAGTTGGGGCGCTGTCTCCGGGGAAAGCTATTCTCATTGCTGTAGGTTTCATCGCTTGCGCTGAGGTCAACCGGGAGTAGTCGTGTTATTCAATTGGATTAGTCAAGAAGCCAATGGAAGTATCCTGGGATATATGGTAGGTGTGGTGTACTTTTCTGGACTCTTCTTGAAATGTGCGGACTACCTACGAACACTACGCGCTCATACCTAAAGCAACACTTGGCTTGTTAAACTAAACATCGCTTTTCATGGGCACCTCGCTGCAGGTTCGCTTAACTGGGTAGCAATTCCACAAGCGTCGTGCTACTGTGTAGCAAGAATTGAAACTCCCTTTAGGGACCATGCAGCTCAACCGGTCGACGCGTGGTTGGAAATCGACGGCACTTGCCAAGTCATTGGCTGTCAAGTATCACACCAGTCTGGAGCTCCCCTTTCATTTGCAAACACGTTTGATGTCAATCCCGTTATAGGATACATTTTATACACTACTCGGAAGGAAACATGAAAAGATAACACAAGATGAGGTTGCCCAACGCCCTACTCCCCACTAATGATGATGTGCTGCAATGAAATGCCGCTGTGGCCGACCACCAAAATGACCAAACATCCTGTCGTAACACCTCCTTTTGCCAAAACACCGCCCCCAAACCTGAGGCCCTTCGTCAGATGACTGGGAGACAGCCAGGCCCTAGTCCGCCTTGCAAGTCTCGTCCTTTCCCTTCATGCAGTCCGTCAGATAATTGACCGTCGTACGACACGCCAACTTGGACCCGTCCGCGCGCCACTGGCTCCAGTGCTTCGAGCCACACTTGTCGGCGCCGTTTTTGCGGAGGTCCTGGTAATCGCTCCAGAGCTGGTTGCCCGAGCGGCGGCACTCCGAATCGCCCTGGACCGACACATGGCAGCCGGTAGCGACGACGGTGCCTTGGGGCCCCGCGCCCGAGCACGCGCCCGCGCATGTGTTGTACGTGTTGGGCCGGTACCGGTACGCGTCATCGCGGATCAGGAAGTTGTTGACGGCCTCGTCGCAGTATTTCACCTGCATGGCGCCGCACATGCCGGAGCCTTTGCGGTCGTAGGTGTCGCGGCTCGTTAGGGGTAGGGTCGAGGCGCTGGTGCCCGCGGCGAGGAGGGAGCCGATGGCGAGGAGGGCGGTGGTGAATTGCATGATGGCGGTTTGTAAGAAGTTGTGTGATTAGGAGAAGGTATGTTTTTGACTGGAAAGATATGGCTGGATAGTTAGTCGTGCGGAAGAGATCAGTTGCAGAGTCTCGTCTGTGCTGGTGATTGGGTGTAAGTGGTGATGTTGGACGATGCGAAAGCTAGCGATGATTCATTCCCTAACAAATTGCAATACTTCTGTCTCAACTATATAATGACAAGAATTCTAGGCATCCGTATTTTTTTCTGGGCATTCATGTCAACTATCTTGACTTCAACATGAGATACAGTAAATTATGTGGCAATATTATTACTATATATTACACGTAGTAAGCAGGCTGTGCCTCTGTGGTTTCAAATTCGTACAGTAATTGGCTACATGTAGGTAGGTACAGCGCTGCCAGACTGCCTAAACATTGTGGGGGGCGGATGATTAGTGGAACTTCTACTGAGTAAGATCGCATGGTCTCCCTCGACGCTAGTGGCTGGCATGTCTATTTTGATAAAATCTGAATCTAGGTACGGAGTTCTAGTCCAATAATTTAATTGATTGTATTGATATTAGTAGTCTGGTGCGAAGCCAAGCGGAACTCGAAATCGGTGGAAGCGCTTGGGCAACCGCTGTGCAAAAGGAATAGACCGCTGTATTGCTTCGCTAACAATAAAATGGGTTGCATTCTACCTTTACCACCACGCAGCTTCAACATCGTCCAACTGTCCTGGGTTTTGCAAGTCCCATCTTTAACCCACGTGCCTTGTCGCATCCTCCCAAACGCGTTTCCTCTCGCATTGCTCTCCAACGCCATTATGCATGCCTCGGCACGACTTCATGGCAATCGCTTCTGCGGCATGATGGTATCATTTTCGGCTCACATGAAACATATGGACTGACGGCGACCATGTGGCAGGAAGATAAAATCGGATCTCCTATGCGCTGGGGTCATGCAACTAAGCGGACCCAATCAGCGTCACCGCGGCTCGCCCATATGACATCGAAAGAACCTACCTGCCACTCTCATCCAACCAGAGCTTCATGGAGGAGGTAACGGATCCGGAAGAGTCCCATCGGCCAACATCCTCTCGTAAGCTCGCTGTTCGTCTCGAATACCAACATAGCGGCGGATATACCAATAGGTAGTCTCGTCGATCGCGCGAAGCCCTGCGGCCGCCCTATTCTCGTTGACTCGAAACTGTACCTGCCCGAGCGTGTCAAAGTCCGCCCAGTGGCAGGTCTCAATCGGGTCGGGACGTCCGGCTCCGGCACGTGAGGAGCACGCAGGGCTCTGCTGAGCCCGGACATCGAGTAGCCGCACAACTCCATGCGGAAGCTGGTCAGTCTCGGTGCCTCGCTGAGCGACTCCAGGACTTGCTGCCACGTCCCGGACCGGAGCTCCACCTCTCGCAGCTCGACGGACTCCAGCGAGTCACGGCTCATGCAGACCACCTCCACCAGCTTTTCCGACGAGAACTCTACTCTCCGAAAAGAAAGATGTCGGAGCCGCCACGATTCCGGGATGGGGAAGGTCTAGACAATAGGTGACATGTCCGTGCAGCTAATAGTCAGAGAACGCAGGTTCTCGGCAGCCTTCACAATGGCGAGGAATCTGCGGACGTGCAGCAAGTGATGAAACGCGCGGTACGCAGGGTCGACTGGCACGGGCGCGTACCTACTCTCTGCCGATGCGACCGTCCATTCCTGTATGTGAAGGCCCAAGTGTCGGAGACCGTGAAGCATCTTCCAGGTGAGTGTTCGCAGGTCAAACTTGAAGTTGTGAAGCGGCGGGCTGTGGGTGGCGAAGAGTAGGTGTTCAAAATCGTGGGCGACGGGGAAGCCTATATCCAGCTCCCGGAGCTGCGGGAGCTCCAAGCCGCTCAAGGTCTTCGTCATCGAATCGACCAGCGACTCGTTGATCTCAAATGAAAGTTCCTGGCCCGTCGTTCCACCAACGAAGTCCAGAGAACTCAGATTGGGAAACCGGGCAAGACAAGGAGACAATAGACTGGCAAGATCCTCGGCGTGTCGGGCATTCTGTGCGCGATCTGGAGAGGCGTTGCGACCTATCCCGAGATCAACGTGTCGCACATATCCTGAATAAGGACTGTTCGATACATCGCGCAACCGCTCTATCTTACCCACTGTCGCATCGACGTGCCGGAAGAGCAGCGGCGTGGCGCAGCGGCAAAAGACCTTATTGGCCAAGCGCAGATTGGCCAGATTCCCGCGACCCTCGGAGTCCGTCTTTTCGCGGCGAAGCTCAATCTCGTCGCCGGGCTGGATGCGGCTGACAGTGCCGGCGTAGGATGTGATCTTTGGATGGAGTATCAGCTTTTAAGCAGAATCGGTATCGGTCTGCGGCATGCCTATCTCGCCGACTAGCTCAGGAGGAAGTCCCATATCTACCTAACACAATGATAAATGTGCAACATTCAAGGAAAGTTGATGTACTTCAATCTTTGCGTGATTGGAATTATTGCTGTGTGGATTTTTACGTGAACATGGCAATCTCCAATTTGGCTCGGACATCGCTGGGGTGTTTGAGTACAGAGCTGGAGAAATAAGCAAGAAGCGGCCGTGGGGGTTGGCCAATGAGAGATCTGGGGGCGCAAAATCTCACGGGTTAATCAAATCAATGTAGGCAATGTTCAGGATGCAGGCATGTAACTGCAAAGGAGATCTATTTTGGTATCTATCATCGTCAAACTATGTCTATAACACCTTTTTCATGCTATCCAGTCGACCCCCAAGACACTCTAACGATATCATGACGTCCTGGTAGCATCCTCGCCATTTGTCGCCGCCGCCGCCTCGGCCGCCGCATCCTGCTCGTAGCCCTCGGTCTTCATGTCATTCAAACCGAGGTCCTCCTCCTCCTCGTGCGTCCGCGTGTAGTCCTCGCTCGTGATCTGCGGGTCGTCCTGGTCCGGGTCGACCAGCTTCTGGACGTAGCTCGAGGCCAGGGGGTCCGTTAGGATGATCGTGAACTTCCTCTCGCCCTTGATGGCGGCATCCAGGCCCTCAAAGAACGCGTCCCACTTCGTCTTCTCGCCACTCGCCAGCGAGTCGCCGCTCTCGCCGGACTGGAAGATTTGGCCGTGCAGGTCGGTCCGGACTTGGGTCAGGAGACCCTCGACCGTGGTGAAGCGGCCACCTAGTGTACCGGGGTTGACGTGGAGGCTGAGCTCCGGGCACTCGAGCGCGCAGCTTTCGCTCTTCAGAATATCTCTTGCCAGATCCACCGACTCCTCTACCTTCAGCGTAATCTTCTTGCCCAGTAACGGGATCTCTCCTCCCGTCTTGACGTCGTTTGACTTGTAGCCACAGTCTTCGCATGCTGTCGACATCAACACAACAGCCTTAAAATGCGGGATGTCGACCATCTTCATGTTGGTGGTGCAAGGGTGCATGCATCCAGGGCATGTAGCTGGGAAAGAGTAGACGGTGTCGGGGATGATTTCGTCCTCGGGGTTTGTGGTGAGAGCGTCGACGACGTTGGGGTCTTGCGCCGCGAGACCCAGCGCAGCGTTCTGCTCCGGTGTCCGCAGGTAGTCGCGCTTGTACCACTTTCCAACACCGTCCTTAACGTCGGGCGAGATCCAGGAGTTGCCAGATGGGTCGTCCAGCGACACGCGGAAAGGGAAGCTCTTGCCGGCAAGCATGTCACGACCCTTGGTGATGATTTCGGCAACCTTGCCGTGAATCTCGGGGGCCTGCTCCTTGCGCGCCTCTTGGCCCAGCTCGAGGTCATCAATGATGGTCGACAGAAGACCCTCGACGTTTGTAAGTTGTCCACGACCGGCGGGAACCTCGACATCTAGCTCGATGAATTTGACAACGGCGTTATCCGACTTGACCACGGTTCGAGCGTAGTCCTCCGCATCGTTGAGTCGCAGTTCGTAGCGGGAACCCCTGGGTTGGATGGTACCAGCGGCTTGGATCTCGGTGTTGGCAAAGTGGCAGTGCTCGCAGGAGAAAGACATGATAATAACCTCGCGGAAATAGGGGATCATGGTCAACAACATTCTTGTCATGCCCTGAGTCGATAGATGTCAGCGCAAGGATAAAAACAGATTGTATGGATCAAGAAAGTGGTGTGGCCTGCTTACATTCTCATGGCAGTTCATGCAGAGCGACTCGATCTCCTCGACGACCTTCCCGTCGTCTTCGCCATTTTCTTGCCCAGCGCCATCAACTTGGCCCGTCTGGCTCGCCTTTTGCCCAATGGTCTCAAAGAACTCGGACGAGGAGAGTGTCTTGGTTGTCGCGTCCTGGTTATCGATTGTCGACATCTTGAATATGGCTCAATTACTTGTTCTTATGGTAAAACTGTGTTAATACCTAATAGAATAGGCTGGGTTGCGGGCTTGTCGCAAAGTGACTCTTAAATGCTTGGAGGGGTTATGGATTCGCTGCATCAAAATTTTTGGAGGGGCAGGTTAGTGCATTCGCGGGGTCGCCAAGAGCCTGATGACATAGCCCAACCAGCTGGGTCCAGAATGTTCCACACTGTTTGTTTGCGGCCAGAGCTGGCGGCCAATTCGGGATGCACTTCAAGCAAGGTAATACCAGATCGAATTTTGACATAGATCCATCCTCGGAATCCCATGTTGCTGTGCCATTGGAGCCGGCATACATAGAGGATCTCATTTCTTCATGAAATCGGACAAGCTAAGTCCAAGTCCCACTTTGGGAGCAGATGAGGAAGCCTGCGACTGAAGCAGAGCCTGCAGACCCTGTTTTCGGTTTTTAGCCCTCTTCTTGCTGCTGGCATTGGCGGATGGCGGAGCCTTTACTGGCTCGCTGGTCTGAGCCGCATTCGCCTTTGCGCCGGGAGCTGCCGGGAGACCTGGTGCTGCTGCAGTACTTGGTTTTGCCTTTGCTCTCCGCGGGATTGCCGGAGGTGGTGGGAAGTTGAGCTTTGTGTAGCGATCACACATCTTGCAGGTTATGACTTTACGAATGCCGGACACGCGACCAGGTTTTCTCGCGTCTGGTTTTGTGGCCACTGCTGTCGTCTTCTTGCTGCGACGTTTGCGAATAGCCTTGTCGGTTTCCAGTTTCAGTGCATCACCAGCACCCGGGACCATTATGTGACCACACGAGCCGCATATATGCTCTCTCTGCCGGTCTGATAACTCAAGATTGTTCTCAAACATGAAAGCGTTCCTCTTGGCCATGATATGTGCTGAAGTTTCTGGCGCCGTCTGAGCCAGTAAATGAGCCGCGTCCGTCAGAAAACGCAGACTCGGCTCAAGTGTCTCCTTTTCCATGGTGAATATTTTTGGCCTTTCCCAATTGAAATGACGGAGAAATAGAATATGACGGGGCAATTGGGGAGCCCTTGACGTTGCGAAAACACCTTGATATGAGAAAAAGGGACGACCATGCCAGAGTTTGAGGCTGCACAGTTTAGCGGTGGTCAGGGCGCGACAAGACAAAGACCCACTGTAAAACGTCGGCCACCTACCGAGACTCTGAACTGTCAAGAAAAAAAGAAGACGGATTACCTAAAGTATCTACTCTTACTAACTTGACCACCTCGAAATGGAAGAATTCACGTTGTGCCTAGTAGCCTTCCGATATATCCCACTAGTCGCTCATGGATGTCTTTCCCTACGATGAACATGATCGTGGGCGCGCCAGGTTAACTCGGAAAATGATGTTACGTTTCAATCACGGCTTGCATCAGCCTACACACAGTTCGGTGTAGTACGCATTTGGGTCCTCCAGCGCCAGCGTGGCTACGAGCTAGGACCCCCTAAGATGCATGCAATACCAATGGGAAATCTGAAAAGCCGGTGACTCAGTCAGCCACTGTGCAAGTATGTAGTATCATCAAGGGTCCAGTCACATTTACGGCTGGAATGCCAAGCCCATACTTGCACTTGCGCTCCCTAAACATTCCGTCATCGCGACGACGAGTTACCTCCTGGCTAATACACCCATTATCGGGTAGGACCGGTAGGCTGAACTTTGTGGCTAATTAGGGGCCGTCTCCTATCTGGCGTATATAAGCAGTTCTTCTCTCTGGCTAAAGGCAGCGAGACACCATCGAGACATTCCTACCCTATAATATACACCAATACTGTTGGCCTTCATCAGTCGATCGGATTGCGATATTGCGTCAACTGCCACAATGTTCAATTCGAGCTTCTGTCTCTCTTATGATTGGATATACTGGACGCGGCCAACCGGCCCGCCCTCAACTCTGCCAGCAGGCATCGAGCGCTCCTTCGTCCAGACACCCCAAGGCAAGATCGAGCTTCTCTGTGCCAAACCGTCCAACGAAGCCGCCACAGCAACTAACCCCGTCGTCGTCTTCGCGCACGGCGGCATGGGCTGCGCCTGGGTCTGGACGCCCTACATGCTCTATCTGGCCTGACGTGGCGTCACTAGCTACGCCGTATCTACGCGCGGCCACGGTGAGAGCTGGCACCCCACCTTCCTGCGCATGCTCTACGCGACGACCAAGCGAGACCTCGGCGACGATCTCGTGGCCGGAATCAAAGCGGTGCAGGCCCGGGAAGGTGGCGGCGAGGTTGTCTTGGTGGGCCACTCCAGCGGCGGCGGCTTGAGCCAGTTCCTTGTCAATGAGGGAGATGTCAAGGTCAAGGGATTGGGTCTACTCGGGGCGGTACCCGGCACCGGATCGTGAGTATAGACTTGCCGCATAGTATTTGAAAACATGGACTGGCTGACAGCGCCGAAAAGATTCAAGGTCTATTACAACTGGGCTTGCTTCGATCCCTGGTTCACCATCCGCATGATCTTCCACGGCTGGCACTCCAACTCACCCTTGTCGCACCCGTTTTTGACAAGGCGGGCTTTCTTCAGTGAGGAGTACCCTGAGGAGCAGTTGCTCGAGTTCCAGCGGCATATGAAACGCTACGAGAGCTTCTGGTGGCCGATCGGCATGGTCGCTCCTTTTGTCGACGCCAGAAACCTTCTGGGCAACATCCTCGGCTGGAACGGTAGCAGCGACAGAGTCCTGATCATGGCCGGCACTGGTGATAAGCTGATGACGCGAGACGTGCAGATCGAGGCCGCCGAGACGTACCGCGGCTCCGTGTCGGATATGGTGAGAGACAAGAAACTCGAAGCCGACAGTGCTCCGGTCAAGGAGCTGAAAGGCGAGGGTGGTGCGGACAACAGTGGCTAAGGAGTCAGACTTGCTTGGGTGCCCGGTGCTGGACACCATGTGCAAAACGATGTGCGATGGGATATCGGGGCCGCCAAGCTGCTTGCCTGGCTGGAACAACTCTAGAGAGGAGTCGCAGTTTTGGTTGTCATTTGTCTGATACCTACAAGCAAGCATCGTGTGCACTCCACTCAATCAAAGAAGCCTCATGTCCATGTATGCGCAATACTCTGAACTCATCTTAATATGAAGCTGAAAGCATACATGATATTGAATTTGATATTGGTATCACTTCTGGGTAAGGAATCATTCGTGAGTTACGCAAGCCCCTGCCTATCGTACTCTCAGTGCTTTGCAGTCGCGTTACTGATGAAATATCGTCTATGAAACTGCAGTTGCAAGTGTCCGCACGGGCCACATGCCAGCGCTGGATGGTGGACCAGCACCAGCACCGCTACCAATTGAATTGACCCACTATCGAATATTGAACATTGAAATAGAGAGAAGGTCATGTCCCATCAGCATCGCTTGTTTCCTTTGTCTGTGAACTTCAACTTCCCAGCATGGCGAGCAAAAAGATTCTGAAGGAGATTGGAGGCCTTCGTGTGGCATTTGAGGGGTGTGTAAGTATTGAAATGTTCAATTGCATGCAATAACCAGTTCGATGCTGACCTTTTCATCCAGGGTCATGGCACACTCGATGCCATCTACGCGGCCACACAGCATGCCGCCAAAGTCCGGGGATGGTCCAAGGTCGACCTCCTTATCATCGGCGGCGACTTCCAGGCCGTGCGCAACGTGGCCGATATCACGGTCATGTCGGTGCCCACCAAGTACCGGCAGCTGGGCGACTTTCCCAAATACTACGCCGGCACTACCAAGGCGCCTATTCTAACCCTCTTCATCGGCGGCAACCACGAAGCGGCCTCGCATCTCTGGGAGCTGTACTACGGCGGCTGGGTCGCGCCCAACATTTACTACATGGGCGCAGCCAACGTGCTGCGCTTCGGGCCCCTCCGCATCGCGGGCATGAGCGGTATCTGGAAGGGCTACAACTACAACCGCCCCCACATCGAGCGCCTGCCCTTCAACAGCGATGACATCAAAAGCTTCTACCACGTGCGCGAAATCGACGTACGCAAGCTCCTTCAAATCCGCGAGCAGGTCGATCTCGGCGTCAGCCACGACTGGCCTCGCGCCATTGAGCGGTACGGCAACGAGGCGGCCTTATTCCGTGAGAAGCCCTTCTTCATCGAGGAGTCACAGGACGGCACGCTGGGAAGTGCGGCGGCGACTTACGTCCTTGATCGGCTTCGACCATCGTATTGGCTGTCCGCACACTTGCATTGCAAGTTTACCGCCATCAAGACATTTGATGCGCCCGATGCAGCAGCGGACCAGATAACAAGCGCAGAGCCTCAGCCAGCCGCTGAAGAGCCCGTGGCGGTGGCGGCGGAACCTGCTGCGAATCCGGATGAGATTGACCTGGATATGGACGATGAGGACGACAGTGCAGAACCTCCGAAACCCGCAGCAGAACCTCCGAAGCCCCAGGCTGAAGAAGCGAAGCCCAGTGACACCACCACTGCTACCAGCAGCATAGTGCCGGATGAGCTGAGAGCCCAATTACCCGCCGCCTTTGCCCGGCCAACCCATAAGCCCAAGACTATACCCGGACAGCCAGTCCCGCCAACCATTACCAACACCACGACCCGCTTCATCGCCCTCGACAAGGCCCTCCCCGGCAAGAAGTTCCTCCAGCTCTCATATCTCACGCCCGCAAACCCAGCCACCGACTCGGAGTCGGCCGCCGACAGCGAGCCCAAGTTCATGTACGACCCAGAGTGGCTCGCCATCACGCGCGTCTTCCACCAGTACCTCGCCTTCGGCCACGAGGACCGCGATACCGCCAAGTTCCCCCCAGACCTGGGCGAGGCCGTTTACGCGCCCATGATCGACGCGGAGCGGGCCTGGGTCGAGGAGAACGTGGTCAAGGCCGGCAAGCTGGACGTGCCCTACAACTTTGAGATCACGGCGCCGCCGCTGACTGAGGACGAAGAGGTCGCCGATCTGAATTTCGCCAATACGCAGCCCGAGGAATACACGAGCCCGCAGACGGCGGCGTTTTGCGAGCTGTTGGGGCTGCCGAACTTGTGGGACGCGACGCCCGAGGAGCGGAATCAGCGCAAGCAGAAGGGGCCGGCGCCGTCGAGACCTCGGCAGGATGGTGGCCGTGGGGGTGGTGGGCGAGGTGGAAGGGGTCGCGGTGGAGGTGGCGGCGGATTTGGGGGAGGACGTGGCCGTGGACGAGGAGGCCGGGGTCAGGGTCGGGGGCGCGGTGGATGGCACTGAATTGATACCCCATTTGACAGTGTACGGAATTATTAAAAGCTAGCACATGAGAAGCGGTAATGCTGATTCGTTACCTTGCAATTGTCGCATTGTTTTAATTAAAACAAGAGTATTGACTCGATTATTCCTTAAGCTATACAGGGCGTATCTCTCTCTTACTTCAGTCTGGTTCAGACCGGCATCGGTATCATTGGTCCAGTTTTGTTGAACGAACCCACAGCTTCAGATAAACTCGCCCAAAGCCCCAGACTACCAGTCTGGCGGCAACGGCAGTCCAATTAGAAATGATAAGGTGCGTTTCACGCGGAGGGTGCGAATATATAAGAGTTTTAACAAAAAGAATTTCATCCCGACAAATATCCCTTACCAATGCTTGTGTAGTGTAGTGGCTATCACTCCAGATTCTGATCCATAAGCCATCATTATTCTGGCGACCCCTGTTCGATCCAGGGCACGAGCTGTTGTTTTTGTAATTTTTACGTCTTTTTCTTTCGCATTCGCCCCAGGTCTCACCTTCGCAAAGTGGTTGATTTTTATTGCAAGTGGCAATGGTGAGGTATTGTCAGACGTGCCTGCAGGCAATGAATGGATCCACCCAACCTTTTGACCCGCTGCACCCCCGTACAGGTTGTTATCAACCCACGAAAACCCCATTCGTTCCAAAGAAGGACTCCAGAGCTCGCATTTACTATCCTTTCAACTTTTCCTTTTTCTTCTTAATTTTTTTCTGTTCCTCCCCTCGTGTAATGGTTCTCGGCGCAGAACATGGGCGACATTGGGGCTGCGCAGCTGTACAGTGACCCAACTAGGAGGGGAGGAACTCTAACGGTGGAAACCCGCGCAAGCCTTACCCCATCACCATCACAACGAAACGGAGATATATATATATACGTCCTTGATTGATTCTCTTATCACCCCAATTTCATGCTTTCAGTGGTACTCAGTACTCAGTCTAGAGTGACGACGAAAAGCAGCTGTTCCAGCCAACAGGAAGCCCGTGGCAGCGGGATCAACCCGTTTACATCCAGCAGCTCATCAACCACTGGCTCACAGAAATGGGTTGCAGATATGTAGAATTAGGCACTAACAATGGATAATCTTGCTCATCAATTCTTCGCTCTTCTCTTCGGGCCAGGTAGCACATGATTTGAGTTCATGTAAGTCGTGGCTCCCACAACCGTTTCTTGGTTTGTTGTTTTCTCAGGCCATAGACGTGCAATGAATAGATAGACAACCCAGAACTAGAGATCGACCCGTTGAATGCAGCGAAACTTCACTTGCAAGCGCATCAAATTGGTAAAAGATGCGAGCCAGCCGCGTGCCCGATATCAGCAGTTAATAAGTCTGACAGCGTGAACTGGTGTTCTGGCGTTGGGATGGAAAAGGGGGTGTTCGCTGCCACTTACAGCTCTACCCGATAGAGAGAACGAACCAAACACAGCATTTCATGCTGTCTGTCAAAGCCATATCATGCCGTATCAAAGTTTTAATCTTCTGGGAAAAGTCCAACTGCTAAAGTGGCTCCCTTAGTGCGAACAACACTGTTCCCAGCCATCTCCGAAACCCCATCTCTCAAATCCCAAATCCCAAATCCCATTTGGCCCAAATACTCAGTATCAGGGCCGGTGATGAGTCAATGGCCATTGCTATTATGCTGCTGCCTGTTTATTCTCTCATCAAGGGGGATGATGGCTCGAGGGACTGCTGTTTTCCTCCCTGATACAGGGCATTCGCAAACTCTATACTGCAAAACACCCATCTCCGGGCCTCGAACCAAGACTATATCGCCCATTCTCTGGTTCTGCTGGTGACTCAAGTAAGAACTTGCAGTGCAGAACCAGATACATGGATTGTTCGCTGCCTCACTGAAAAACTTTATCTTCTGGCCCGACAATCTGCTCTCCTCTTTCTTGCAGATATAAATTGAACCTTCCCTCCCTCCCAATTCCTCTTTTCTTTTCTTTTTCTCTCTATGCTACTCTATGGTATATCTCCTGTCTTCATATTCCAGATCCAGCTCAACACAAACACTCACACACACACAACCATTCGATCACTTGTCCTTACAAGCTCTAACACACAGATACATCAAGTCTTGCTTACTTGAGTTTATACTCTTTTCCACAAACTATTCTCACTACACCATCATTCATTCTGGGATACGCTGCATCAGCTGCTTTACAGTGATCAGTCAACCCATTCTTGTATCCAGGGTTACTTTCTATACCAAGGACAATACCTTACTGCCCTTCCAAATACAATCCCTCTCGCTCGTTCTTCGAGACACCTATCATCATGGCTCACCACATCTTGAACTTCGCCAACTGGACCGCCTACTTCGACCAACGTGTCGAGGCCATCCGCATGTCCGAGATTGACAGAGAGTTGGCCCGCTTGACAGATGAGGCCAAGGCACAAGAACAACAACAAGCGTCTGCCCAGATTGAACCGGAGGAGTGTCCCATCTGCAAGGACGAGTCAGAGCAACCACAAAACGACTTCGTCACGCTTCCCTGCAACGGCGCCCACCGGGCCCATCCAGACTGCTTCCGAAACTGGCTCCAGTCCGAAAACATGGCCCACGACAAATGCCCTCTGTGCCGCCAGTCGCTAAGGTACAGCTGCGGGCAAGTCCTGGACGTCGACCTCCTTGTGGCGGGGACGGTTATCCCGCAGCAGTCGCTCGATGCCACTTGCTCGGCGGCCTGCCCGGGAGAGTACGCCCATAACTACGATGCCTTTTATCTTTCTTTTCGTGACGCCATGCAGCAAACTGAGGGCTTCCACTACCCGCTGATTTTAGCCATACATCCCGAAGACATCAACGACGACGTCCTCCACGAATGGGCCGAGGACGTGATGGGGAGGGTGGAACAGTTTGGCCATGATCTCGTGGAGTTGCTACAACAGAACGACGAAATTTTCTACACTCTCATCGACCAAGTACAACAGGAGAGAGAGAACATGGCTACCCGAGCCGCCCGCAATGGGGGTTTATTGCATCCCGAGCGCGTCGAAGAGCTTGACCTTTACGAGCAGTCCGTCTCGAAGCACCACCAGGATGTGAAAGACCGTCTCGGGAGACTACTCGACGGACAGATCGAACTCGGTGCATATTTCGATCTCTGGTGCGCTATTCTGAATGGGGACGTGGGCCAACAGGAAGACGAGGACTGGTGGCGAACGGAAGCTGCGACTCTGGAAAGCTTCCCAGCTTATTGTGATCAACTCCATATGTGGATCGAGACTTGGAAACGCAGAATCCCATTTGGAAGAATTGCTATGGAACTTCGGGTTGAGCAGCAGAGTCAGGCCCCCCGGCAGCGCAACACGAGGGCAACAATGTCAACACCAGGGACGAGGCTGGTGTGCCCCCAGCAGCTACTCCTCCTACATCGACCAACCACAGCTGGAACGGCCCAGGAATCGGGAAAGTACAGCCAGGCAACGACAATGACAAGCCTGCGGAGGACTGGTCAAATGCCATCCCCGCTGCTGCGGCAGAGCACCACGACGACGACATCGTCGATACCAATCAGGGGGAGACACAGAAGACACTAGGCACGCCTGAGCAGTCACAGCCTCAGCCGCAATAGCCAACACAACAGCCAGAGGACGATGCGTGAGTAGCTGGGCTGTAGAAGCAATCCACATTGAGGCAGGAAGGTCTCAGGTTTTATTGGTGGGGGTCAATTATGCTCTGAAAGCTTTCGGTGGAGGATGGAGGATGGCAGTCGATGGAACCGACGACGGGGTGGAGGTTTGGGCTGAAAGGACATCTTGGCGAAACTTGGAAGTTTCTCAAGGTTTGCATGGAGTTCTGGGAGTTCAATTGGGTCATCTTGGGAATTGTTGGAATTAGGATGCTGGCAAGCACCTTCCTTCCCGTATTTCTGGCTGCGGCGAACAGCTTCTTTGTGTGGTGCCTTCCACATTATACACTACACTACATACCTACCTTGATAATCATTAAACTTGAAGGCATATTCTCAAATCACACCTCTTCAGACAGTAGTGAAAGCTTCGGTTACATGCGCATTGACTTGAACTCAACATCGTACTGGTTCGTTGAGGCTAATCAGGTAATGTAACGGTAAGGGGATCTTTCAGGGGGATAGTGCGGATCTCGTACATTTTTTGATCCATCGCAATCCTTCGGATGTGCGGCCCCAGAAACATTGCTCGGGTTTACTTACGTCACCTGGGCCACCCAACAGTGGGCACAGGACGAGATCAGTGCAGGGTTGAACTGGATCGCGCAATCACCTGACGTCCAGGGGGAACTACTCTGGTGTAATACTTCTTGCGAATGATGAATACCTATCTGGCAGGCCAATTCATCCAATCGGGTATCAAACCCTTGAACGGGTTAAACATCAGTTATACCAATGGCAAGTGATTACTCACATGTACAGTATAGCATACTCTAATGAAACGGAATAAGCATCTGTCAAATAACCCAGTCGTGCACAGTACATCACGATATGGTGGGAGCAGCGCTTTCGCTATCAAGTGAACATTGAGATAACTGTTTATTTCTAAGATATAACATGAAGTAATAGTAAGATGTCATGATGTATCCCTTCATTAAAAGCTTGGTCTCCACGGAGGAACTGGAGCTTCGCAGAGTGACGGGGACGAATTTGATTTTCCATCTATTATAGACGATCAACCCACGGAGGAAAGAGGAGATCGTATATGCTTAAGATGGGTGGGTAAATGAATGGGGAGAAGTCGGAATGAAATGAGGAGCATCACGAGAAGCCAATGGACCGCGTCATACTTACCCTTCAAGGCATCAACATACAAGACGCGGCATGCCGTACCAGGAAGAACAGGTCTTATATTGGTAGCATTGCTGCTCGTAAACATAGCTTCGTCGGTAAGGCCCGAAACACCACAACGCCAAATGTCCCTGCCCAACGCCCTATTCATACCTCGTTCAATCGTATCATGTTTGCTCTTGGGGGAGAAGTGTGAGCGGTATTGCGACCAAGCTAGACCCCACGGGGTGGATGTGGTTTCTTACTGTCGAGACCCAAGAAGTCTGCAGCGACGAGAAGCTCGAGGCAGAGCTCGGCGGGGATGTCCATGTCTGGCACATCTTCCTTCTCGCGGTTCTTGTACCAGTAGTGGAAGTACTCGACGACCTTTTCCATTACTTGACCACTTGAACAAGAATCTGTCAGTGCAAGCTTCTTTGTGTGGGTTCGTGATGTGTGGGCAATGAATGCAATGCCGACAGAGGGCGGAGGAGAGACCAGATTCTCAGATCAAGTGTAGTTTGGTGTCATGCAGTCCACGATGAGTGGTCCTTCGGTAAAGACATAACGAAATGTGGTTTCATCAAGGAAGCTAGCTCTCTTCTCTTGGAATGAGGAGGGGGAGGAAGGGGCAGAAAGAAGAGGGACTGGACCCAGGATGTCGAGATCCCGAATAGGAAATAGTGTAGCCTTACCTGATCTCCTCGAAGTTGCATCGGCCGCTTAGACGTGCTTCTCGGAAGCTATCTATTGCAGAAACACTTACTTAGCCGAGATGCGACCTGAGAGAAAGGCACGGGAAGTGGTCCTCACTCTTCGCATCGACCATGCTCTTGATCATGGGGCTGATGAGCACCGCCTCGCGCAAGACGACAAACTCAAAGCCATCGTTGGAGATCAGAGTGACGTACTTGCTAACTTCTTCTTCAGCCATCACGACAGACGGAGCCGATCGCTCTGGGTCTTGGCTCTGGAGAAGGGGAGTAAGAAAGAGAGGTTTTTGGTTGGTGAGAGGAAAGAAAAGGAGGAGCTGGCAGTTTGACGCGTCGATTTGGACGTCAATTTGTAGGCAGAGATTTTCTTTCGCGATTGGGTTGGATTTGGCTTGACCGCACTTGAGCTCGCAAGCGTGTGGGCGGCCCGTGCTGGGTCCTAGTGCCAATGGTCGCTAGAATGGATCGGTGATGACGGGATCGGGGAATTGAAGCTGAGCTGGCAGCAGGTTAGTAGGGACTAGGCCGGGACAGTAGCCAGGTTGAGAGCCTGGTCGAACTGGTGGACTGAACCAAGGAACTCGACTGGGGGGAAACAGGGAGATACAAGATAACACGGACCGGAGAGCAATCTGTAACACATGCAACGCAGGCTGAGTGGGGCGGCTACTCGCCCAATGCCAGCCGTAAATGCTACGGGCAGTCGAGGAAACAGGCTATTATTGCCGGGGGCTAGCAGTGGTGGTACTGGAGGTTGCTGCAAACTGATAGCGGGGACAGCTCTGGCCCAGCCACCCCTCTACTACCCGTTGCCCCGCCGACCCGTAGAAAGTTGGGCGTCAGCTCAAGCCGCCAACCACATCCATTAAACCGCTAAAGGCATGCCTTGGAACGGCCAATGAAGCTGTTCGCTCCAAACAACAAGACCGGCAGTGCAGCTCAACCCATCCCATCAATCCCATCATCCCACCTTGACCCAATCTATCTTGTGCCTGTTGCCCATCGATACAGCTAAACACAACTTCTCTACTATTCGCCTCACCCTCACGCGCCTCGCCTTTGACTCTCTTCATCTTAACCTTCATCGAGAAGTTCAATAAGAGAAGTCTTACTCTTCATTCCATCCAACTTCAGCCACCTGCCAATTTCACCAACCACCTCGAAAAAGACCTTCTGTTTCGGGCGTCTCCAGCATTTCTCAACCCGCCCACCCACACACAACAACCGGAATTCAGTCATAATTCGATAATCACTTTACTAAAAGCTCGACGTTCCTCAACACGCGATCGCCGTCATGGCGCAGTACTCTAACCGCAATTCCTACTACGGCAGCAGCAGCAGCCAGCCGATGGGCGAGAAGTACGACAATGGTCTCCAGCGCAAACCCACCGGCGCCAGAGAGCAGCGTAATACGCGATCCAGCGAAGGCACCGTCAGCACCACCATGAGCTCCTCGACCGGTAGAGAGTCGTCGGCGACTCATGTTACGGAGGCTCCCGCCTACTCTAAGAAGATTGTCGTCGTCGGCGACGGTGGCTGCGGCAAGACATGTTTACTTATCAGCTACAGCCAAGGCTACTTCCCGGAGGTGAGTCAATTATCCCCCGCCCGCCACCACTGTCCTCAAGGTCGCCCACCTTGCTAACCACCACATAGAAATATGTGCCAACCGTCTTCGAGAACTACATCACATACCCCACACATCAGCGCACCGGTAAAACCGTCGAGCTGGCGCTCTGGGATACCGCCGGCCAAGAGGAGTATGACAGGTTGCGCCCGCTGTCGTACCCCGAAACCGATCTTATCTTTGTCTGCTTCGCCATCGACTGCCCTAACTCATTAGACAATGTACTAGACAAGGTATGCTTACATCATCTCTCCCTTCGGACATAGGTAAACATGAATGCTGACCCATGCCACAGTGGTATCCCGAAGTCCTTCATTTCTGCCCCTACACGCCACTGGTTCTCGTCGGCCTCAAGTCAGATCTGCGGCACAAGAAGACGTGTGTCGAGATGCTCAAGACGCAAGGCCTGACGCCCGTAACGACAGACCAAGGCCAGACCGTCGCCAAGAAGATGAACGCTCAGTACATGGAATGCAGCAGCAAGGAGATGTCGGGTGTGGACGAGATCTTCGAGAAGGCCATCGACACGGTTGTCTTTAATGATCGTCGCAACCTGGAGGCGGCCATGGCAGAAGCTGGCAGCGGCTCATCACGTGGCACAGGCAGCTCCAAACGGGATAGCATGGGCATACCCGGCGTCCGCGCTTTTAAGAAGAAGAGACGGATGTGTAGGCCACTGTAAAGCGCGCGCCGGCCAACGCTTTGCAGCGCATCCATCGCGATGCCGTGATACGGAGGGTGCGTCCTGGGGAAAGGCGCAGGCAACGCCCTACCACCAGACGACCGGAGGAGGGGTGGTAATGCCTACGACAACAGACAACGCACTATTCTTGCACGATATTATTTATTTGCCACGACGGTTTTTCTTTTCACGACAGACGACCTGGGGAAATCTCTGGGGAACATCCGAAGCCGTTGTATGAGGAAGACGAGGAGCTGCTAGGACGACAAAATGGGCATCCTGTACATGCTGCTCTCCCTCGCATCATAGATCTTTCATCGCACCGGCGTTCCTCGGGCTTTTCGATTCTTTTGTTTTTCTATCTGCGAAGGGGACGGAGGAGGTAAATGCATGGGACAAGGAGACACGAGAAAGGAGAATGACGAAACGCGGAGCTGCTTGGCCACTTGGCTAGACTGTGGCGTCTTGTATAGGCCTCCATGGAGGTTGCCGCTACGTGCGAAACGACGACCCTGCTTTCTTAAATTCTCTCTCTCTACATGGAGGAGAGAGAACAGAAACAGGGGGATGAGTATTGAGACTTGAGAACACGAGTGTATTGATCATGGATGAAAGGTTTTATTTTCTCAGCAGGAAGAGACGAAGAGAAGGAGAAGGAGACACAGTGAGAAGATCTTTCCTTTTGTTGTAGCTGCTCTCATCATCAAGGATAGGGTGGTATTTTTTTTTGGTTTGCGGTTTTGGTGTTTCACCTCTATTATTTTTTCTTGTTGATCCAAGAGACACAAAACAAAACAACAGCATAGTGATCCGGCTATAGGGAATAAAAAAAACACTTGAAATATCTCGCATTTGTTTCTGCTTCCGTCGTCTTTGTGTGATATCGTGACATGTCTATGATTCGTAAGGCAACCGGCCAAGAACACATACGTAGCCTGCAAGGCGTCATGTGTGCATTCCTTTACAATGGAGTTGACCCTCCTCTCGTGTAATTCTATATCGCGTCTACCGGCCCCGGGTATCAAGTAATGGTGGCGCTCCATCCATGGCATCCCGCCGTGATTGGTATTTCCCTCGTAAAGCGTTTCGTTTCTTCGGTTCGTTCGTGCTTCAATCCTGGCCCTCCTCCTTGACGCGCTCGGTCTGGTCCTCGCCGTCCTCCTCCATCTTTGTTTCTTGCCCCTCCTCATCCGCGACTGTGGCTGGTTGTTCCGGCTCCTTGGCCATGACGCCCTCGAACTGCGACCACAGGGCCTCGACCGAGGAGAACTCGTGGCCCACGGCGATGACGGCCTCGAGGGAGCGGTTGAGCTTGTTGATGTTGGCTAGGACGTGCTCGAAGTTCTGGTGGCGTTTCGCGATTCGGGTTAGCTCCAGGTCTTCTCGCGCGCGCGCGCCCTCGGAGAGCAGCAGGTTGATCAATTGCTTGGGGCAGAGGGAGCAAGGGGAGGACATACCATGGCGATCTCGCCGATGAGGAGCTCGCGCTGCTGCTCGAAGAAGGTCTTTTCGCGCGCCATGCCGAAGGAGGACGCCGGGCGCTGGTTCGTGGACATGGTGGGCAGGAGGGTAAGTGTTTGTGTGGTGTGTCGTCGGAATCGAACGCGCTTTGCGCTTTAGTGGTTGCTTGCTCGTCCTTCCTTGCTGGCTTGGTGGGGTTGCCCAACTTCCCGCCTTGCAGTGGTCGCGCGTGCTAGGCGGCGTTACTGTAGTGCTTCGGCTGGTAGCGAGGCAGTGCCTGCAACCAGACTTGCCAGACTGGATGGAGATGGAGTGAGTGCGGGGTCGCCTAATGCTGCTCTTCTTTTCCTCCCGTTCTTCCAGTGGGAAACGAATCTTTGCCGAACACCAGATTAGAACCTAGAGACAGATCAGATCCACACAGGTGCCAGGATGGATGTGGCTGTTTATTTTGACGACAACCACCATCGACTACCCTTCCAATCACTGGAGAGTTATTTGGAGAAATATTCGGTGGTGTCGTCAATTCCATCTGTTGCCGTTTTCATGTGGTCAATCAACCCCATTGAGGTCTCTGGCTCTCTTTCTCGTAGGCTTCGTCGATATAACTAATATTTTATGTCACCAAACATCGAGTCATTGATCTGCATCTTTTACAAGGGAGATATCTCGTAGACCCTGTCGCCAAGCGACCGCTGGAATAATCGGCACTTTACCTACTAATAGCACTTGTATGCCTTTTGTTATTCCACTTACCCTCGGTTACGCCAGGGAAGTAATGCTACCAGATCTCCATGATATAAATAATCCATTATTATTCGATACACGGGTATCCTATAGGATGTTTCTCTGCTGTAATATTCGTTCGATTGGAATGGTAGCTCTCCGGTCTGTCAGACTTAGCCGGTTTATCCTTGGAGGGGCTTCTCACGTAAGCCTGCAGGGCGGTGGGCGTCGTGGCAACGGATTCTATGCCATCCGATCTGCTAGCGGCACCCTAGTAGAGCCTGTCATTGATCTGATCTGGCCAAGTTTGCATACTGCACGATATGACTGCTTCCTATGCTCTATCGAAATGTTGCACTTTTCCCCCTTTCGGTGTGATCCTTGCTATCGGGGACCCGGGGTTGGTCTCGAGTATGATTGATTGAGCGGTGTCACTCTGCAGCTCAGTTGGTCGATCCATATCCCAGCATCTGGCACCATGTAACCTTGGGGAGGAGATGTCTTCTCTCGACTATAGATACGGCCATGTCTCCCATGCATGGTTTCACAAGGCTGCCTTGGTCATGAGTATATCGTTCATCAAACATTAATGAGAAAGATGCTGTGTTTCCCTAACCAATTGTTGTTGCTTCTGGCATCCATATCGACCACCGTCACGAGTGCGCCTCTTGAGCATGAGGAGTTTGATGTTGCAGCCGCTCTTCAGAGCCATGGCTTCCAGGTCAATCAGTACGCGGATCTAGCCACTCTGTCGTCTACCTCGTCGACCCGCGCCTGCGAGATCGCTGTAAGTTGCGATTCTCGTCACACTCTCAATCTCACTACACTCCTTCGCTTGACTAACATCGTGAACCTTGAATGCTTGCAGTGCAAGGCACTGGAGCAACACTACGGTGCAGAGTCTATTGACCGCCCAGACGAGGCAACCTACACAAGCTTCTTGGGCGCTTACTGGTCTGCCATCCAGTCCGATGTGCATCCTTACTGCATATTCAAGCCGTCCGCCCCCGGGGCCGTGTCGGTTCTGGTACTGCTGTCCCGTTTCACCCAGTGCCCATTCGCTTTGAAGAGTGGAGGCCACGCGGCCTTCGCCGGCGCCTCCAGCATTGAGGGCGGTATCACCGTGTCGTTCCAGAACCTCAGCGGCATTGCCTTAACTGCAGACAAAAAGATCGCCTCGGTGCAGCCTGGCAACACTTGGGGTAGCGTCTACTCAGCTCTCCAGAAGGACGATGTCGCAGTCATTGGAGGGCGTGTTGAGAACATTGGTGTTGGTGGGCTCACAACAGGAGGTAAGCGCAATTGGGCCTCACGCCTTGATGGAAATGGCGCCGAAACTCTGACTCTAACCTCATTTAGGCGGTATCTCGTTCTTTTCCAGCTTATATGGGCTGGCCTGCGATAATGTAGTTGCTTATGATGTAAGATGATGTTTCCCCTCTTCGTAGTTCAATCCGCTCACTACCGTACAGGTCGTTGGCGCTCAGGGCGACATCATGACTGCGAGCAAAACAGAGAATCCCGATCTGTATTGGGCACTTCGCGGTGGAGGAAACAACTTTGGCACTGTGGTCAGCTTCCACTTGGAAACCGTCCCATTGCCCGGGGGTAAGATGTGGGGAGGCTCTCTGATCTATCAAGAGTCCTCGTTCAATGAAGTGTGCAAGGCTTTCTCCGCCACGGTCGACAATATCGCCAACAAAGACCACCGAGCTGGCATGTGGCTGGCCATGGCCCTCCAGAACGGCACCAAGGTCGCCTCGGTCGAGCACTACTACTCCGAGCCCGACGGCCAGAAGTCGCCCGCCTGGGAGCCCTTCAAGGACGTGCCGGCGGCCTCGGACACCCGAAAGAACCAGGTTCTATTCAACTACACCGCCGACGTCCAGGCCTCGAACCCCTACGGCCTGCGCGAGATCTACTACGGCCTCAGCTTCCTGGCCTCGGCCGACGTGCTCATCGCCGCCAAGGACATCTTCTACGAGGAGATCGTGGCGCTGGATGGCGTAAGCAACCTCCTTCCCGTCTTGGCCTGCCAGGCCTTCACGCTGCCCATCTTGGAGAAGATGCAGAAGAACGGCGGCAACCCCCTCGGTCTTGAGGACGCCTTGAAGGAGGGCCGGCCCGTCTATGTCATGCAGGTGGCGTCGTGGTGGGACCACCGCGAGGACGACGCGGCTGTCTACGGCGTTCTGTCCAAGATTCTGAAGAGGATCAAGGCCGCGTCGGTCGCGCATGGCGCCGCCAACGACTACGTCTACATGAACTACGCCAGCATGTTCCAGGATGTGATCAGCAGCTATGGCGCGGAGAACAAGGCGCGGCTTAAGGCGATCGCGGCCAATTACGACCCCACGGGTGTCTTTCAGACGCTGCAGCCGGGGTACTTCAAGCTGGATCGGGCGCCGGTGCCAGGCTCGGGGTACTTCTCCCACTAGGACTACCTTCATGCCTTAGGATTTCACTTGGAGAAGAAGTAACTGATAACCACGTTATTCAATACCTACATATATTCATGTAAGATTCGCAAGCAATTAGTTGTTGTCCCATTACATGGATCAGCCTTCAGTTCCAGTATGATCACCCCAAGCATGGACGAAGACCACTGACCGGCATGCACTTAAAACAAACCGGATTAACTATCTTTGAATAATGAAAAGCGCCATAATGTTTATACCACTGTCGTGGTTCGGGATAGGTGGAATAATCATGGGAGCTGCTGATGGGCAAAGTAGGTTCAGCTTCTCCTGCAGACCGTTGCCAACCGACGAGACCGAACGAAATGTAAGTACCCGTGCGTACTTCAATCAGGTAACAATTTGCGATACTGCATATTGAACTCCTCTCTTGTTTATCAGCATAATTGGGTGTGTTGTCCGATTGAGATCTGTAGGTACTTGTACCCAAATGTGTTCTTTCTAAGCACCTACATTAAAGACCTGAGGACCTGAACCGATCCTAAATCACAAAATCCATCAAGTCGCCGCGCTGGGCTATGTAAGTATTCAAGACAACACAGAACGGCCACAAGACCGTACACCACTCAATATACAATCAAGCGTCCTCTTCCATTCCTTAAACGCTTGTTTTGCCATGTTTTTGGTCTTTACATCAGGCTGACGAAACCAACAGATTTGCGTATCCCACCAAGCTTCAGTAACTGCAACATCTGCGGCCTGTGTTGGTATCAAATCTCCCTTATTATTCTCCCATTCCCAGTCTAACTTCCCTTCGTCATAGAACATCTCCCAACTCAACACATCAAATTGAAACGCCCGACTTTTATCGCGTCTGCAGTGCAACACATCTCCCCAATCAAGTCCCGCCTTCTCATCAGCATCACATGCATTATTCTAGTTCGCTCTCCAATACAGTTACGGGGCTGCACACCCTGTCAAAAACCCTACCTGATACAAGGTGGCTGATTCTTCGAACCAACATTGGGGCTTGTACGTGGGGGATACGGAAACCAAAATATTCCAAGCACGTTGTACATATCCGATTGGGCGGTACCGGTGAATATGCCTTGCAATGCGGGGCATAACGTACAGGTGGGCCGACCCGAAGGGTCTCTTTTACGCGCCCGGGAACCGACTACCCTTGGCAAGTGCACCGAATCAACTGCCATAGTCAATTGACACCTAGCTGTACCGCGCCATACTGCGCAGCCCAGACTTCAGAGCAGGAAGCTGAGTTATGCCTTCGGAATATTATTGCACGTAGTCGATGCTATCCTTTCCCTAATCTGTGAACATCGCACTTTCGCATGTTCCTCTTGAAAAAGATGGGTGCGCAGAATGCAGCCCACAGGAAGCTGTGGCCGATGCACTTTGTGGTGTGTTACAGTGCATCTCATGGCCGAGTAACTAGCCCCAACCACATAGCAAGCCCCAGACACTCTACCAATAAACTCCCGGTGCACTCATGCCGTCACCCAACATACTTGGCTATGCACGCGCTTAAGACGCATGGCTATATAGGAGGCCACCGAGTAGGCTGGCCTGGGATAGGGAGATGGAGCATGTTTTGCCCACACTCTTCTGGCCCAACCTACAAATAATAGACAGTTGAAAATATTAGAATGATATTTCCTGTCAGTGTTTCCCATGGCACTACACTCCAATCCCAACACTCATACATAAGCTATTTGTAGCAGTAAGCGACCGTAAGAGCAGTCACCATCGACATTGAATCTGGACAGAGTTGCTTCTGGTACTCAAAGCAATGTCTATGTCTGTAGGTATGTCTGGGCAACCGACAGTCCCCAGAGATCGTGCCAGTGCGAAAGCCCTTGTGGAAAGGATCACCAAGGAACATGGCCATCTGAGTGACGAGAGGCTGGAAAACGTCGAGGACCCAGAATTGCGTCGCGAGATCCAGGAAGCGCTTCTCAAGAAGGACCGCATGATCGGTTCCAGCGTCATCACGTACGTTGCCCAGTTGTCCCAACCATGACCCCTCCCAAATTCCTAACAAACACCACCTGCAGCTTGTCGAAGAACCTGTACACAAGCAAGGCACGCTTCGTGTTCGAATTATTGCAGAATGCCGACGACAACAGCTACTGCACCGCAAATAGTTCGGGAACCGAGCCGTTTGTTTCGTTCCAAGTCCATCCGCGTCGGATCGTGGTCGAGTGCAACGAAGATGGGTTTACTCATGAGAACCTGTCTGCGATCTGCTCCGTTGGCCAGAGCTCCAAGAAGGGTGCCCAGGGCTACATAGGAGAGAAAGGGATCGGGTTCAAGTCGGTTTTCATGGCAGCATGGAAAGTCCATATCCAATCCGGTGCCTTCTCCTTCTTCTTCATACACAAGCCTGGTGGTTCTGGGATGGGCATGATATCGCCCATATGGGAGGATGGAGGGGAACAGTTGCCACAATCGCCTCTAACGAGAATCACGCTTCATCTTCACGAGACCGGGGACGAGGCCATGATGGCAGCGACACGCCAAACCATCGAGAAACAGTTCGAGGAGCTACAGGAAACGTTCTTGCTATTCATGAAGAACTTGCGAAAGATCAATGTCGCCTTTTACAACGAGATGGGAGAAATGAAGTCATCCGCTTCATACTCTGTTGAGAAGCCAGAGCCTAACCATGCGGTGTTGAGACGAAGCAAATCCAGAGAGGGCACGGTAGAGACCAGGGCCAATCACTTTCACGTTACGACCCACGAGGCGACAAACCTCGCCAAGAACGACAACAGGAGTTACTCCGTGAGCGAAGAGCGTTCGCGCGCCTACTCTAAATCTCAGATCGTTCTTGCCTTTCCTCTCTCAGAAACATTCGAGCCCTTCATCAAACCTCAAGATGTATTTGTCTTCCTTCCAGTACGACAGGCTGGCTTCTCCTTCTTGATACAGGCCGACTTTGTCACCGATGCTGCGCGACAAGACATCGTCAGGGATTCGCTACGGAACTCAAGCCTCTTGGAAGGAGTCGCCGACGCCTTCATCAAAGCGGTACGTCAGTTCTGCCAGCACAGCACCCTAAAATACCAATGGATGCGATATTTGCCAGACAGAGCAAGCAAGACGTGGGGCCCTCTGTGGAACTCCCTCGTGGACAACATTGCCGCCAGACTCAGCAAGACACCCGTACTCTTGGGCCGATTGCGACTTGACCAACCGCGTCTGATCAGTGACATGTTCCGCATACTCGACCAGGCCATGGACGGAGAAGGGAAACCACTATTTGAAGATATCGATGCAGATCGGATACTTTCATTTGACTATGCCAGGAAAGACTCGAGTCTGCTCTTCTCATATGGCCTACCAAACATAGGGCTTGGAGATGTACTGCGGTTACTTAGAGCAGACCTGGACCAAGGCACACGTTCTCGAATGAAATCGCCCAGAACAACGGAGGCCTGGCATGAGCGAGCTGCCATATTACTGCATCAAATGTTCGAGGCAAAATGGGAATATGGAATAACCGAACTTCGAAAACTCCATCTACTTCCTCTGGATGACGGCACTTGGGTGTCCGCGTCGCCGGGTCCTGTGTACTTCGCGCACACTGGGACGATGGAGATTCCTCCAGGTAGTGGGCTGCGTCTGATCTCGAAAAAAGCGACGAACCATCATAGAAAAGTTTTGTTCACAGACTTAGGAGTTCAAGAGGCCACCACAAGCTTCGTCCGGGAGAAGATTTTGCTGGGGTATCAAGCCGCAAGCCGCAACCCTGTTTCCTCGATTCCAGTCTCCAAGGCGCACCTCAAATTTCTCTATCTTTCCCACCATTTGAAAAATGACGAGCAAAGCTTAGGCTATTCTAGGCTGGCTATATTCGATCACACAGGGGCGCGTCGAATGCCATTTACCCAAATTGTCTACATCAAGAATGACGAACCGTACGGACCCTGGCAGCTTTTTCAGGAAACTGAGCCCGGATCTAGACCTGGTAAGCAAACCCAAATGGTTATTAATTCATGGTCTACCCTTTGATGATACGGCCTGTCGAATCCTGGGTAAATGATACTGACGCCGAGAGTTGCTAGGTGATGGTGCACCCGGTCATAACACTTATTTTGTGGATGACGAATACTTCAAAGACAGTCCGGCGACCCCTGCAGGCCAAGAGCTGACATGGCTTCAGTGGTTCTACCAAGAGCTGGAGGTGAAGAAGGTAGTATATATGGGCGAAAACAAACTGAGCCCATACGGGGACTATTTGCAGCGACACAGACCAGACCGTTTCCTGAACTGTTTTCGCATGTGGGCCCAAGGCAGTACATCTAACTCGGTACAATACCTGAAAGCAGTTGAAGTTTTGTGCGGCGCGGGTGGAGCGACAGAATTGGTGCCGTTCGAATCCGCTTACTTCCCTACCGAAACACTCAAACAGCGCGTCAGGCGGTTTCTTCCGCCTGGCTCTTTCTTCCCATGGCTCTGGATCGACAAAACGGAGTCATTCGACGCCATCCCACCCCAATGGAAGAGCTTCTTAAACAAAGTGGGTGCCGGCACACCCCGTTCGGACCTCGAATTCGCTTTGGTCATGCTCGAGTATTTCACGAACGCAAGATCATGCAACTTGAGTGCTTCGGATAAAGTCAGGATTTTTGAACTGTATGAGCACATCTCAATAGAACATCGCGGGGCAAAGGAGGGGACGATGAGCCAGGCAAACGCAGCCGCCAGAATTCGGTATGTCTTTGATACCATCACACACGATCGCAGACGCTAACATGCCCAGAACCCTTTTCGACGAGAACGAATTCGTCTACGTCCCGCTGGGCCTCAGGTGGTTTTCTTCCATTTGGACCCATCCAAGTAAATGCGTGTGGAAAGCCCCCCAAAAGCTGGGTTCAAAGTACGCTCTGGAGCGCCTTTACAAGGAGGACGAGAGCTTCGCCAACTTCAAGCACCTGTCTGGCTTTTTCACTGATGTTGTGGGAATCGGGAATTGCGACCCAACGACCTTGATCAATGAACTGAGGGACCTCAGGGAGAAAAGTTGCGATAACATTGACACCATCAGCGGTCTCTATGCTGGGTTGCAGTCTATGAAGTCGCGAATCATTGGCTTAACCAAGGATGAAGTCCGGTGAGTATCGATTTGCCAAAAACCGTCTGGTCAGCCACTGACTGGAGCTTCAGAGATATCTTTGACACTGATGCACTCATCTATGTTCCCCTTGATGACGACTACTCGGCATGGCACAAAACTTCACAGTGTGTCTGGTCTAGCGCAGCGAGACTCCGAGGAAGAATTTCGCTGAACGACGAGTACGGCCAGTTTGAAGACTTGTTCGTGAACATCCTTGGAGTCAAGCAGGTTGACCTACAGATGGCGGTAGACGAATTGAAAGAGATTGGAAGCAAGCCAAATGCCACCCGCGAGGAGGTCAAGGAGTCAATCCAGACGGTCAATTCTTTGCTTCCTGAGTCATCGGAACCCCCAAGCCCTCACGACGTGGTAACTGGTCGCATATTCCCGGTAAGGAACCCGACTGGGATCGTCACGCTGAATTCCAGAGCCACCGAGTTCTTCATAGCCGATCGCGAGTCCCTCAGGTCAGCATTTCAGTCCAAAGTGAAATTCTTGGATTTCAGCTTGGAAGAGGTGGTGCGGCTCCTGCCCTTCTTGGAATGGACAGGTCTCGAGCTCAGGTATCTGTCGAAGTGCGTGAGCGAGATGACCTCTTTCCACGGGGATGCAGCAAGACCGACTTCGAACCCAGACCGCCAAATCCTCAACCGTGCTCATGCCATTCTTAGGTTAGTTCATACCAGCCATTACAGTGTATCGACAGTGCTGACCCTTTCCGACCCCAGAATCGCAAACCATTTCAACAGTCCCCGTGTACAGGGTCAGACTAGCCAACGCCTCTTCTATGAAATATTGAAAAGCGCTGAGATCTACGAGACGAATGGCATCTCCTCAGACCTCGTTCTTACTCAAGACAACGTCCCACATACAGTGGCGGGTCAAATCCAGACTCTACATATCGATGAGAGCGGTGGATGCCTCAAAGTCTACGTGCCGCAAAGCAAAGACGACCAGGAGTACATCTTCACCAATGTCCTATCCCAAAGGCTGTTTGAGTGGATGATGGAGCATCCAGTGACCCACATATCAGGGCATAGTATGACTACTGCCAAGGACGGGGTGACGGCCATCCGAGATGTTATGCTTGCCCCACGTTCGCGGCTGGACCGGGCCCTGGACGCCAACGGCATATCCATGATCGATATCCTCAATACTAACGAAGACGTGGTATCCGAGCCCGAATCTCCAACAACGCCAGTCGGAGTCGTAGGAGAAGGCTCCGAACCATCTGGTAGCGACACTGGTCTTCAAACGCCAACCACATCCAATGCAGGAATCTCACCGAGCCGAGAGGCCGCAGGAACCCCGAGTAGAAGCGCCCTGTCCTCGCCATTGGGACGTCACGAACATGTCCCTAGGAGCCGCTCATCCATTTCGCCTTCCGCGACCATCGCGCCTCCTGCGACCCCAAGCCGTGCGACCTCAGCACCGGATGCATTGGCGAATGTAGGCTACGTGGCCTTGTTGAACAAGGTAATTGAGTTGGGGAGGCGAAATGACATACCAACTCATGGCGCCTTCGACATGAGTCTGCTACAGGCTAGAGTCCCGGGCGGTGCTGGCGCATCAAACTGGGGCTTGGGCTCCCTACCTCAAATGGAACGCGACTTCAAGGTTGGAGCCGCAGGCGAGCTTTATGTACGTACAACCGCTGCGCTACAACCCCCCCCGCAGTGTTATTTGCTAACGTATCTGGTCCCAGGTGTTTGAGCTCCTGGCCAATCTGATCGAGCCCCGCAGCCTGCCCAACTTCTCCAGAGCCAACTGGCAGAGCAATATTCGCAGCTACGTGACCGTTCATCCAGACTACCACATGATGCCCCCGTGGCTGGGGCGAGAAACGTCGGACTTGGTCTACGACGACACCGAGGGCGCGTTGACGGATTGTCTCATCGAACGCGGCTACATGACGCGGGTTGAATGGGGCGGACGAGGACCGCGGTACTTCGTGGAGGTGAAGGCGACGACCTCGAGTTGGGACACGCCATTTTACATGAGTAAGGCACAGTACAGGAGGGTAAGCAATCTTGTCTGGTGTTGGGATGGGGAAAACGATTCTCACTGACGATCCTCTAGATGCAAGAAAATACCGGCACTACGGGAAATAGTAGTACTATCTACGTGATATTCCGAGTCTATAACCTAGGCCAAGACAATATGGGCCTCAAGATCTACCTCGACCCGGAGGCTTTGAGAGTCTCGGAGGCGTTGAAGTTTACAGCCGAGTCGTGGTCGGTGGTACCGACATATGGATTATGAATAGCTGGGGGAGAATTATGATTCGAGGGCATTTTCCAGGCTTGGGGGATAAACGGGACTGGTTTTTAGGGTTCTTAAATCAAGTGTTCAATGTCTTTAGTCTTCCATCTGCTATCTCATGATTCGGTTTGTATATCTACGTGGCGGTACAGATAAGCGATCGCGGTGACTTTCAGGATGGAATTTGAACACTTTCGGGGTCTCACTATTTCCTTCTATTCTGAGCCGACCATTTACGCGATCTTCCGGGTTTTCAGGCTCGGACAGGACGACATGAACGTCAGGATCTACCTCGACCCGGAGGCCCTGAGAACGCGTGATGACTTGACTTTCACTACCGAGTCTTGGTCTGTGGTGCCCACCACTGGATGATCAAGAGTTTTCAGGGTGGCTAGGATATATTCATTCCTGGAGAAGACGAGTTGATTAGACCTACTTAGATGGTAACTGTGTATTATAGAATGAGACCAATTGGTACTGAATTGTAGTACGTGGCCTTAAGCTAGGCTAAGTGACCCTACTTCCAGAATACCCATCAACTTGTTTCCACTGGCTAGAGCCACCTTGAAGTCTATATACTACTACAAAAGTATGGGGATACCAATTAGACTTCGTATTATCCCATGCTTTGTCCAAGTAAGGTTGTGGGGCTGTGGGCCAATTTCAGGGGTTAGCTTTCCCCCTTTCCGCTGTCCCCACTGTTTCCTTCCACACTGAGCCAAGTCCCTACTTTTCGGCAATTGCCGGCGCTCGAACAGGCTTAAATTTGACCCAGAACGGCGGCCTCTCCCAGAAAGTTAGCCACTTGAAGTCCTTTTCGAACGACATGCCTTCGTAGTCCGGCCTCGCCTCGAGGTCAAAATGCCACAAGGTCTTGGTGATGAAGAGCCGGATCACGGCCATGGCGATGGACCCGCCCGGGCAGCCTCGGGGACCCTGGCTGAAGGGCTTAGAGGCCGCGAGGTTGTCGTCTTTGTACGCCGGGTCGAACCGAGTGTGGTCGGGCGACAGCCACCTTTCCGGACGGAACTGGAGTGGGTCCGAAAAGTACCGCGGGCTTCTGGCCGCGGCAAAGTAGCTGATCTGACAGATAACCTGAGAAGTTCCATACATAGTAAGCACCGTCTCCACAAACATAGATGGCAGAGAAAAGGGTGAACTGGACACCTACACCTTTGGGGATGTATTGGCCGTCCACGATCGCGCCGGGACTCACTCGCGGCAAACCGTCAACCGTGGCCTGGTGGAGCCGAAGACTCTCCCTCTGGCAAGCCTGCAGGTACTTCAGAGTCGCGGTACTCTCCATGTTGATCGCGTCGGAGGTCGCAAATGCAGTCCTCACCTCCTCCACCAAGGCCCCGTACGCATCGGGTGCCCCGAGGAGGAAGAAGATCAAGGAGTAAAACTGGTCGGCCAGGGGCTGCCAGCTGGCGAGGAGGAGCTGCCCCGCCACGTTCTCCAGGTGGTAGATGTGCTTCCGGTCCTCCGGTACGGGCTGATCGGCAGGGATGAGCTGCTCAAAGTAGTCCAAGTGCTCCGTCTGGCCGCGACGCTCGATGCGCGTCTTGACGTCCTCGGTGTTCATCCGGATCAGCTTAGGCATCAGGGGCCAGACGGACGGCGGGATGGTGAAGTACATCAGCGGGGTCAGGAGGCGGAACTTGCGAGTGATCTCGCTCATGGTGACGAAGAGGTTCAGCTTCAGTGTGGCGCTCAGAAGTACCGAGTCTTTCACTGCGATGTGTGTTAGGTTAACAACATGACCATGTAGAGACAGGTGGACGCTTACTGTCTCGCACTTGGCCCATGTCGCGGCAGTATGTCATGTCTGCAGAGAGATCCAATGCCAACCAGTCGGACCAATGCTGCATCTCGGCCCCTTTCCCTTGCATGCCAACTTCCTTCATCCGGTCGATGAAGAGGTCGATATGCTTTAGGATGGTTGCCTCTTTCGATTTGAGGTTCCTCGTGCTGAATGCGGGGGCGAGCTTCTTGGCGATCTCGCGGTGCCGCACGGGATCCGTCTCCCCCGAGATGCCACCGTCTCCGGTATCCAAGGCATCGTAGCCGACTTGGTAGAACAGCTCTAAATTCTTGTCTATAGAGAGATAGATGTCTGAAAATAATTCGCGGTGTCAGTTGTCGAATGATTGATGATTGTGTAGAGGGAAAAAAGTATGGCAGGGTCTGACCTTTTGCCGCTTTTGGCGTGAGAAACACGAGCTCATTGGGACCAATCCGAACAACGTCACCTGATCGAACAAAATCAACAACTCGCATTCTCTCAGGTATACTCAAGACCTTCAGCATTCCTACCATATTTCCTGAGCGCATCCTCGATGATCCATGGGTACCTCCCTGTAACCCTAATGACACCGGGGTCAGTATGGCCTCAACGGCCCAGATGCAGTCTACTGAGGGGCACTGTCAGCACATACCTAACGTACGCCCACCAAAGGCCGGTGACTGCAGCAACCCATGGCCCTGGGTACTTAGAGAGTGGGTGAAACTTGAGTCTGTAGACGACTCGGGCCAGGCAGTATGCAATTATCTGTGCGAAACATTGAAGGGTCTTGTGTCAGTGGGAAGTTGGCGCAATATCTGGGTAAGCCCGGACAAAGTAGACTCACCAATGCACCTATGGTAGACAGAAGTTTGGTATTGGCTAGGTTGTTGCTCACTCGTTCGCGAAAGCTCTCTGGTAGAGCCATGTTGATATTCCCGATAGCCGGCAATAAAGTCAAGCACGAATCTGGTATCCGGCAAGATGTCAACACCCGAGAGATTTCGAAGGTTCTCATTTGAGGTAGCAGTTGCTGTTGGTTCTGATTTCCAAGGTTCTAACCCTAGCTACCCCTAGCTACCGCCCCCTTGCGCTGAAGTGGGGTCTGTGGCACAAGCCAGTTGCATGCTGGGCCGAAGCTATTATTCCAGTTGAATGAACATTACAGCAAGGAGAAAAAGGTGTAACATCTGGAACGATGATACCGAGATAAATTATTTTAACATATTTGCATTACCCAAACTTGCGGTTTGCTCGTTGATATGCACCTATTGTGGAAGCATCTCCTAACCCATGATGCGCCAATTCCAGCCAGTCAACTTCTAACAAGATTCGCGACAATTTTTCAACACAACTGCACGCCGCACTATACTTCATCAAAACAATAGGAATACTTATTGCAGGCGTCTTCTGATAGGTGCCAAATAAATTCGACAGAGAAGCAGCAACCCTGTTCGTTTGGCCGGCCAGCCTCGTGTGAACGAACTCCATTAATGAGAAAAGATGCGATGTGTAGAAACGGCTAATTGTTTTATGGATGCGCCAGGGCATCATAGCGGTACTAACCTACAGCCATGTAAATTGCACGCCAAGCACCAGTGAGAAATCTATATATAGCGCAGCCTTGTGTTTCTCCAGATGTCGGTCTCTTTTCGGTCGCTTTGGTTGAAGCTGACAGCTTACGCCCACGTTTACTCGGTAAGTTCCAGAGCAGTGGCCGCAGAGGCTGAGCCTGTATCTAAGAAGCGTGCATGATACCTGGTCCAATCAACCATCAGCGCAGCACACCAACCATCAGAGATGAGGACCGCCGGTCTCACAACAAACTCTTTGAAGTGGTGGCTTGGCCCCCTAAAGCCAGACATCATGGACATGCCGAGTCGTCCTTCAACGACGTGCCATACAGTAGATAGTCTGCCACATATGTCATTATACTAAATTTTACAACTCTGGGGTGGCTGAATACAATAGCGCTGATGCCTTCAAAGAATTGCTGTGGTTGGCCAGCCTGATACGAATGGAAGCTATATTAGAGCGTCAATATGAACATTGCATCTCAACATCACGCCGCTGGCTCCCCATGATCATGTTTCTATCATTCCAGTTGTATAACAGTTTTCATTGTCCTTCTTGTTATCATGTCGTCCCAACTGTTGAAGGATGGGGATACCTTCATAGACTGCTCGATCCTGCCACATGAGTCACACATCTCTTCGGGCTTTCAGACAGAAGGTTTCGCCACTGTGCCTTTAGAGTCCGAATATCCTCTCAAGAATCCCTCCCCCGAAGATATCGCCTCCTCATCCGCCTACGAAAGCTCTTTCTTCTCCGACAGCAGCTCAACCGTGCCCGAGCTGGATCACCGCCGAGCCCGGACCTTCCGTAACAAACTAGGTCTAACCGGGCTTATTATACTGACTGTCGGGACCATCTGTCTTCTTGGGACGCCTTGCTTCCTGATTTTCCTTTGGCAAGGGGCAAGGCAAGTCGGAATGCATAAAGACCCTGGCCGCGTCTGGACCAATGTTGTGTTCTCCAACTGGGCAACCAGGAGCATCACCATCTGTGCCACTATCATCCGCTCCGCTATCACGGCGCAGGCGGCACTCATCACCTCAATGGTAGCATCCGTCCTTCTCGAATCTGCCGGTGTCAAACTAGTGGATATGCCCATGTTGTCAGTTCTGCGGGCTATCAGAGTTTCACCCTTCAATCTCTTGAGTCTAGATCTACTGAAAGGTGGACGTCCTCGCCTAGTTAGACTACTATGCACGACAGCCATAATCATCGGCTCAGTCTTGATGGTTGTCAGCCAACTAACATCGACCATCCTTCTTTCCGATTTCAATGTTACCTCCATACCCGCACCCCAGGCGTCTAATCCTCTCATTATAGGGGGCTTCATTATCGGCGGAGATAGTAACAACTATGGCTATGGCTCAGCACCCGCGAACTGGTGGCGGTTTGCGGAATACAATGGATCGCCCAGGAACGTCACCGAAATTGGCAGTACCACGTTCACGGACACTGGTCGCGTGTTCCGGGCGGCGATCCCATCATCTGACCAGATGTTCCGCGAGAACTTGCGGCGCTACGAGGGCCAAGCCAACTCCTGGGATGCCCGAGTCGTTTGCCTGAATCCGATGCTGTCACACATTAGCTTCTCCACAAACGACTACTACGACACCGCGGAGCTGCACGGAACAATCACGTTCGACCTCACTAATGACACCTACTCAGGCCTGCGAGTAGGCAGCAGTGTCAACGGGACTCAAGCGTCGTTTACCTGCACCGTTCCATACCGAGATGGGGCCTCTATCTGCATTTTGGACTCTGATATCTCACTGAAGGGACCCACCGAAGACGTCCAGCCTCTATATAACGAGATGGCCGGGCGTTATGTACTCGTTCGCTGGAACTTCTCGCCTAACGAAACCAGGATGGAGTCGGACGAGACCCTTGCGGATCTGAAAACGTTGGTCAATATATCAACAAACGCATGGCCTCGGGACTGGCAGCAGCAGCACAGGGAGTCATGGACGGAACTCATCAGCCCATCCGGGGAGGATGTCTTCGGCGTATCGGCCTGCTTCACCATGGATGGCTTGCCCACAACCGGACAGCCGGTCTACATGTCGGCCAATTCTTCCTCCCTCGAGCCCAAGCTGGGCTACACGAGATCTGCGTCTAAGCCCTTGTTGGCATCCCAGGAACCGACACTGCAGATACGAGGGCAGATGGGCGTGTACTGCGACGAGCAAACTCTGGAGGAGCGAGGGGTGCTCTCCCTGGAATTTCAAGACGGCCATTGCCACAACCGCTTCAGCCTGTCGGGGAACAGCAGCCACCGCGACGAGGTCGTGCTCGGCGGTCTGGGCGCGGCGCTCTCACGGTCGCGGACCCTGCCTTTGTCGGTGAACCGACAGCTCATCACGATGGTGGACAAGAGCGAGCGGAAGGTGCAGCAGGCGCATGCCTGCCTTGTGCTCGATGTCCTCGCCACCGCCGACAATCCGGCCCTGGCTGTCCAGTCCTTGTCGACCGCGCTCATCCAGATGCTGCACTTCGACGAGGACTACCGGTGGAACACCACGGTGCCTGCTTCCTACACGGTGGCGACCGAGGTCACGATGCCGTCGAGCCGCGTCGGGCTCTTCAGTGTGATCGCCATGATCGCGGTCCACCTGTTCGTGCTGGCCGTCATTGTCCTGCCCGTGTTCCTGAGCCAGACGAAGGTAACGTTGCTGGGCAACATGTGGCTCGCCGTGTCGCAGATCATGTCCGATCGCACGCTGGAGATCCTGGCGCATAGTCACGACTTGACGGACAAGGAGGTTACCAAAGTTATCCACGGTCCTAGGAAAGGGCCAGGGCTGCCGGGGGTCATTCGACGACGGCACAATGGACGGGCGGAGTTTGGTTCACGATGAGTGGCGGATGCATAATTAGGTGATTATGCAAAGGTGAAACCGAAATTCTACCGTTACACGGCTCGTTGAGGATGTTCGAGAATATATATCTCGTGGTGTTATTTTTCCCTGGGTTGGGTGCCATTCCAACTCTAACGAGGACCATTCGCCGTGGATGAGCTGAGTGGAATATAGGGCTCCAAAACAGTGAGATCTGTCACATACGACCATATCCTGCTGAACACTAGGGATCCCGTCCGCTCTCCCATATATAAGCAGCAGAGAGCCGAATTAGTACTAGGGTCGGTGACGACCTGGGAATCCTCGGTGTTGTATGTTTTGTTTTTGTTTTTTTCGCGATCGCATCAAATTTTCACTTTTTTTAAACTGGTGTGAAGAAAGAAAGAAGCCTCCCTTGACAGGGGTTTGCCACATCAGGGCGAACATGCCAACCGTGCGGCGTGATCTGAGCTCACCCATTGGCAATGGGCGAGCGAGATCACAAATGAGCAGAGAAGGTCATTAGGACTTAAATACACTAGCGGTAAAATTCTCATTAATCATTTCTTAATCATGGCAACTATTTGCAACTATTGCGTCTTGGGATAATCTGCCAACGGGGCTTGAGTTGGCAATCGGAAGCTGCTGCTAGACCTGCCGTCCCAAAGCCGCCGACACCCGTACTTGGCTCGACCACACCGTCATACCTTTTTTCGACTCGAAGGCGTGGACGTTGGGTTATTGTGACTGGCTACCCAAGATGCCGACCGTGGCGCTGGCACCGTTCCCCACAACCGCACGCATCGACTCCCCCACAGTATCCAAGTCCGACGAAGCGACCACCCAGAGCAGCGTGGCCAGGACGATTATCAGTATTAGCGCGAGCAGGACGTGGAAGACGGCCCGCTGCAGGTCGTCCTTCTGCTTGATGACGGAGAAGCGCTCCGACGAGAAGGCGACGCGCGAGTACAGCGTGCACCAGTCGAGCCCCGGGAAGTGCGTCTGGACCGTCTCCTCGAGCCGGCGCCGCAGCAGCTGCGGGTACTGCGCGGGCCGCAGGCCGTTGCGCATAACGTGGTAGTTATCGAGGGCGAACTGGTTCATGATGGCGACGTCGGGCTGGCGGTGGGCGCTGTACTCGGCGAGGGGCTCGGAGGAAGACGACAGTGACGACAACACCAAGCCCAGGTTGTCGCGCTTGCTCTTTTGACTACCGCTGCCGCACGTGAGACGCTCGAAGTAGCCGTCGTCGAACAGGACGCGCACGTCCTCGAGGCCCGTGTTGAGGCCCTGGCCGTAGAAGGGCACCATGGTGTGGGCCGCATCGCCGACGAGGACGCAGGCGTCCCCGTAGCTGACGGGGGAGACGCGCATATCTTGCAGGGCGGCGGGCGTCGTCTGCGCGAACTGGGCCGTCAGCTCGGCGGGCGTCATGAGCCGCGGCACGATGCCCGGGAAGTGGGCCTCGAAGAAGTGGACGAGCCCCGCGCGGTCGTGGGCGGCGTTGGCCTTGAGGTGGCGGAAGATGGCCTCGGGCGCAAAGAGGTTGCAGGTAAAAGTCCCCTGCGGGTTCGGCAGGGCGATGAACATGAAATCCTTGGTGGGCCACACGTGGAGGCAGTCCAGGTGGATCTTGGGCTGCCCGTCGGGGCCTTGGGGGATGTGGAACTCGCACCACCACGTGTCCAGCCAGCGGGTCGTCATGTTCAGGTGGTTGAACCGGGCGAGGTTGTGACGGACCGCCGAGTGGGAGCCGTCGGCACCAATGATGAGATCGAACCGGACGCGAGCGAACGACTGCACACCCCAAGGGTCCGATCGCGAGTCGGTGAAGACGGCTTCCTTTGCGTTTAGGTCGGTGTGTAGGAGTTTCTGGTTGAAGAAGACCTTCACGTTGGGAAGGGCAAAGAGACGGTTCAGTAAAACCATGCGCAGGCCTTCCCTGCTCACGACTTTCAGGTCCTTGCCCTCCTCGGTGCTATACCGGACCTGGGTGGTCGTCAGCTCCCCCGTCGCGCTCACGTGGTGGACCTCGCGCGAGTGCACGCCGATGGTGCCTCGGACGACGTCCCGGACCAGGTCGTGGTCGCCGCTGCGCTCCAGCGCCTTGAAGCCACGGTCCGACATGGTGATGTTGATCGACTTGCCGACCTGGTGCGCCGCCGTCTTCTCTTCGCACCGGGGGTCCCCGCGCATTTCGTAGACCTCGACCTCGTGGCCCCGGAGGCCGGCGTAGAGGGCCGCCAGTGCGCCGACGGGACCGCCACCACAGATGACTACCTTCATGATGGCTAAGTGGGTGGGTGATGAATGTCGTCGAGTGTTGGGACGATGGATCAGAGGATGATGAATTAGGAAAGAAGAGGTAGGCTTCGAACTTGGTTCTTTTTATGTATGTTGTAGCCGGCGAATGTGGAGGATCAAGAGAGCAACGTTAGGCGGAGAACCGCTGTCTTTTGTATCTTGGCAGGAGAGACATTTTTGCTGAGCTCTAGACGTCGTCGGAACCTTTGCTTGTCGTTCTCGAACTCCTGCCGTCTCCTGGTAGCCCAGAAAGCCTCCCTCGCCGCTACCTCCCTACACAGCCCCTGTCTGTTCATCTCACAACGTCACGATGGTCGGGAAGGACCAAGCAGACCGAGCATCGTGAAAGTGTGCGATAAGCAAACACGAAGAGGCCCCTGTGGTGGCAAGTGGTGGAGGCTGGTTCCTGACCGGGGACTTGGGTTACGAGGGCAGGTTGGCATTATTGCCGTCAAAGTGGAGTGTTTCGGCGTTGGCGTAAATACTTTACACGTGAGCAGCCTCATACGCAGGGTCTGGTTTGCCGAGTCCAGTATTCAAGGTCTAGAGCGTATGTAGCTCTAAGGTCCGGTAATATGCACAAAACGGAAACCAAAGAAACGACGAAACACTGCTGTAGATCGGGGTGATTGCTTGATCCTTGGCGTTTTGATGAGGTCGGGTGGCTTCCCATACGGTTTCGACTATCCCGCCCCGTCCCGGGGGAACCCAGATCCTGCTGCTCCCGGACAACAGGCCGATCAGTATACTAATTATAGAGTCTGCTAGCCGGGATCGAATGTCAGATCGTCATGGCGTTTTGTCTGTTCGTGGCTTTCTGCTTTCTCTTGTTATCTTTGTTTCTCAGATAGGGATTGCGCGGTTCGAGTTGCCTCATCTCATACACCATAATAGTGATGGACGACCAAAAGTTTGCTTGGCAGCACAGCCTGGCCACCGGTAAACCAACACAGTCTGCAGATCTGCGCATAGCTAATTAGCCTCGCTAGTATTATCCGTCACCAAGGCCACCCACGTAAACAATGCAGAATGGCGGCATCCACTATTGTTCCACTGTTATTTCGGATCCCCTTAGCTTGAACCAACTTTATTTCGACGTCTATAAATACGGAAAATCCCGTGGTACCGTCGAGCCCCTTACGATGTTGACGTCGACGAGGGCTCGAGAGTATCGAAACGCTAGCTAGCTGAGCGCCAGAGCTGGGGCTGTACTGTAAGGCTGTCGACTAGGTATTAGCTGGGAATGTAACGTAGCCCTAAATATTATTGTTATGTAGGTCCCTTGCAGCTGGCCCCAAGCGCGACGACAGCCACATGCGTCAAATAAGCTTTTGTTTGGCGTTTTGCATATTTGTCGTGTCCGGGCTAGACTTGCTAGGTCCCGATGCGACGGTCAAGGCGCTTACGACCAGATCCTGGTAACCACTAATAAACGCCTGTAGTGGACTCCTTACGTCATTGGCTGGCTCCGTGGCTGATGGTTGTTCCTCCGAGTCATGCACTTTCCTGGGTCGTCCCGTAAGCACTATCTATTTATGATGACCGATCAGACCAGCCATGGCTTTTTAGGGCCAGTATGTATTACCAAGCTTCCTCCCCGCGCCTTTGGGAGACCAGGCCCCCCGGAGTTTACAAAGGACGGACGAAAATAGAAAGCCTTAGTTCCGTGAGTCTATTACCCCCTGCTATCTCCCTCCTCCTTCATTTCCATTTGCCTCCATTCTCCCACCATCCCCATCCTCCTTTGTCTATCCCCGATTAAGTTCGTCGACAATTTGCGGAAGAGGTCGCATAATTTACCATGACTGCTACAGCAGCAACCAGCACGGTCGTGCTGTCTGACCTCCCCCGAGCGCACATCAACGGAGACAAGGCCGCGATTTTGGACAACGACGTGCGCAGTAACAATAGCACCCGGGGCGACGACGATGCCTCCGCCTCCGCCTCCGCCACCAACGGCGACGGCGACGGCGACGGCGCCCCTGCGGAAGCAGCACTGGTGGCCACGCCGCACGGCCGGCAGTTCAGCGCCACCAAGTCGACCCTCGTCATCGTGGTCCTGACGGGCGTCAGCTTCCTCAACACCATGGGCTCGGGCATCCTGACCGTGTCGCTGCCGGTGATGGCGGGCGACCTGCGGCTCGACGACTCGCTGCTGCTGTGGCCGGCGTCCGTCTACGCGCTGGCGGCGGGCTGTACCTTGCTGCTCTTCGGCGCCGTGGGGACCTGGTGGGGCCCCGCCGCCTGTGGCTCGTCGGCGCCGCGCTCTATTGCGTCTTCACCCTCGCCGTGGGGCTGAGCCGGTCCGGGGCCCAGCTCATTGCGTTTCGGACCATTCTTGGCGTGAGCATCGCCATGTGCCTCCCCACCGCGCTCAGCGTCACCGTCCACGCCTTCCGCCCGGGCCGCTGGCGCAATATGGCTTTTGCCTGCCAGGGCATGGGACAGCCCCTTGGTTATTCGTTTGGTCTCATCCTCGGAGGCGTGTTCGCGGGGACCTCGGTCGGCTGGCGTTGGGCCTTTTACGCGTCTGCCATCCTCAACTTCCTCTTGCTGTTGGCCGCGTTCCCCGCCCTGCCCACGCCGGCCCGGGAGAAGGCGTTCAGTTTTGGGTCGTTGCTGCGCGATGTTGATTGGATTGGGGCGTGCTGTTTGAGCTTGTCGTTAGGACTTCTTTCTTATGTGTTCTCGTATGTACTCACAACTATGCTGATCCCCGTTGATTTGCCCCACATACCATTGCTGCCTTTAGCTTACTGACGGTCACAAAACCCGAACAGCGTCGTGAGCCGCGACTACAACAGCCTCAAGCTGGCCCAGAACATCGTGCTGCTGGTCCTCGCCGTCCTGCTCATCCCCGGCTTTGTCCTCTGGGCTGAGTGGCAGGAGCGTCGCGGGCGATCGGCGCTGATCCCCAACAGCCTCTGGAAGAACGCGGCCTTCACCTCGACCTGCGTCATCGTCTTCTTCACCTGGGCCGTCTTCAACGCGTTCCAGTACTTCAGCGCCCTCTACTTTGAGCGCGTGCTCCACCTCTCGGCCCTCCAGGCGGCGGTCCGGTTTTTGCCGATGGTGTTTGTGGGGGCGGCTACTAATGTTGTAAGTGGTGCTTTCTTTACTATCTGTCACTCAATCATTGGTTGTATATCCGACTAATTGAACCCTCTCTAGGTCACTGGGTATTGCGTGGACAAGGTCCACGTTCGAGACCTGGTTGCTTACTCTGCCGTTATTAGTATGGTGTGTCCACTCATCATGGCTTTGATTCAGCCCTCCTGGGTCTACTGGCAAGGCGCTTTCATTGCCATGCTGCTTATCCCGCTGCATCCGGATGGTATGTTTTTATCGGTCTCTCTTTCACCGCTATGCCCATACTGACGCCTATCCCCCAGTCCTTTTCACCGTGTCCAGTCTCATCATTTCCAAGGCGTACCCCGGCAAGTCCCAATCTTTGGCTGGGGCCGTGTTCAATGCTATTTCGCAGGTCGGGAACTCGGTCGGGCTGGCCGTGACGGCCGCGATCAGTTCGTCCGTCACGCAGCACCGAAGCGCGGACGAGGCCGACGAGGAGAAACTCCTGGCGGGGTACCATGCGGCGTTCTGGACCATGTTCGCCTCCATGGTCGTCGTGGTCTTCGTTTCGTTCTTCGGGCTCAAACAGGGGGAAGGTCGGGGCCTCTAAATGAGTACATGTATTTCGAAAGAATGATATATAACGCGTTACAAATAGAGAGAGCCAGCAATATGACGTCCTTTCCCAAACGTATATTACGTGGATAATTATACAATGCTATGGCATCCTATCCTCCCTCAATTGGCTTTCGTCCCCATCCGAAGATAAGTGACGAATCTGGATGTCCCGCTTGACATGGATCTTCTGGTGTTCATCGACAGAAGAATGGCCTCCTTCTTGCGGCTGGTGGATGCGCTCCGTACTCGACGTCGCCTCGTAGTCCACGATGGTCCGGTCGTGGGCGAGCCACGTATCCATCTCGTGTGGGTGCCGGTACTTGTTCCTGCCATGCTTGCGGTCCTCCAGCTCCGTGTGTCCAGCCGGTACCTGGCCATACCCACCAGCACCGTCGCCACCAACGCCCGCCCGCCTGCCTTTCCCGCTCGATCCGAAGTAGGACCCATAGCTGTTCCCGTTCGGTCGCCAGAAGGAGGACCGGAACACGGCGACAAAGATCGGGGCGTTGACGACGAAGCAGGAGACGAGGCATTCGCGGCATGCCCAAAAGGCGTGGGCGGCGCCGACTTTCTGCAGCAGGTAGACGCACGGGTTAGCCAGCGGTTACTCCATCGACTATGACACAGAAAGAATAACGGGGGACTGGGACATCATGGGAGTGTGACTGGCAAACTTACTCCTGTCATTGAGAAATAGACTCGCATAACCGCTGCGATCATGGTGAAGACGCTGGCACACAGAATCACAGCTATGCCGACCTTTTTCGCCCAATGCATTCGGGCGTGGCGGAGGAGCTAATAGTATTCGTCAAGGTCGGCGGATTCAGATACGACAGAAGAGAAACAGTGCCATACGGATGCGAAAAAGTCTGTCATGGGGAAGTCGCTTACTGGAATCGGAATGGCTGCGATACCGAGATCTGTCAAGCAGTTCATCACCAGAACAGCCATGTAGAGCCCGGGGGTATCGGGATGACAACGCGCTAGAGACTGGTCAACATCTTGTCATTGGGATAGGGGGGAACCTATGCTGACTTCCAGGATCGGGATAGATCTGCCAGATTTTGTGGAACGGGATGCGGTAGGTTGTGACAATGACAACGATGATCAAGTAGCAAGTGATGACGATGGCCATCATGGGCTTGACCAAGCGCTCGACCCAAAGACCACGTGTCAGGCGCTTCAGGAGGAACAGAATGCACAGCTTCTCTGTCCACTACACAGTAGACGAAGGGCAGTAAGTATTGGATAACTTCACGGTGGGGACTCTGGCCACTTACCACGAAGCCTGGGTAGGTGAACCACCCAACTAGGAACCACTTCGAGCCGACCGCCAGCGATTCAGCGACCTCTGGGGTCTCGGTGACAATCTGGAGCCTTGCAGCTTCATTTGGAGGTACCCTATCGGCTCGATTAGATTGTACACGTTTTTTGGATCGAGTGAAGAAGGCCACCCATGGTGTCGGGGCCCTATGGACCCACCTGTTATGGCCGTTTACAGCTACACCCTGTGCTGCGAATGACATGACCGTGATGATTACCTATTGACGACGGCCAGATATGTCAACATAGACCACAGGACCATAGGCGACGATAAACATCAATCCTAAGGGGTATCGTGAGTGGAGGTGTATTGACATACAAAAGCCAAAACAGACAAGTAATCGTCTCCATCAAGTCGACGGAACCCCTGCACGCCGATGCGTACAGCCAGTCTAGAGCAGAGAATGAGTGCAATGGCACCGTACTCAGCCCACTGCTCGATAACGAACGATTTGATTTCGGGGTCCATGGTCGCCGTAGGCAAAGTCCTCCGGAAACGACGATGGAAGGTGGTGGGAATACCCCAAAAGTGCGAGCAGATTCCTGCCTGTGAGCTTATATGGTCCCCCAATGGTCGCTAGGGTCCAAGCAGACGAGTTCCTCGGCATCATGCTGCTCTGTGGTTGCTCCCTTGGCGTACCGACTGGCCGGTAAATGACAGAATTCGCAGTTTGCTCCGAGGCAAGGACTGGGCGAGTAAACATATCAGGTTTGGCATTGGAAATGCCGCAAAGACTTCCATTCGCATAGACTGTGTTTAATCTATCATATTTAAAGCAGAGAGACGTGTCACTTGGTCCTACTCAAGAATCTATGCAACAGCTGGATGCTCGTTGCCTGCTGGTATTTGGTAGCTGGGCTGCTTATTGCTCGCCGCCACTGAGTACAGCAACCAGGTTGTCGAGCGGCTCAATCATATTCCGGGCGTGAACAGATATTTAGGGGGGTGATATGTCATAATCCAGCACGAAGCGAGGGCCTTGGACTTTCTCGAGGTCACACTAGGAATAAGCCATAACCTTAGGTGGGGTATTTAGCGCACATAACCTGAGTGGCTGCAGGCAGTACAGTAACCTGCCAGGTTTGGAGAACGGTCGCGGGTGTCACGAGGGATGCGGATAAGAAAGAACTCGAGACATTCAATCCTGTTAAAGAGGTTGACATCTTTAAATGTTCGCTATCTTTGGATTGCGCTAATATTTATTACGCAATTCATTATCCCTTTCAACAGGAACCGCAACGCCGAAGCGAGCTATCCGGTCCGCGACTGCACCGTTGGGCTAGCCAACTCTGCACCTGGGTTACCCCGGACGGGAATGTCAGAATCCACCCCCTGTTATTACAGCGGGGTACAACCGCGAGTTTCCGAACGGCATAACCCCAAGCAATACCGGCGCCTCTTGCAACGCCATGTAATTCTGCCGAATGACAATTCGCTCCAGGCTCATCACAATGACTCTAACGCAAACCTCAGTGTCGTTTAGCAGTGTTTGTCTCGTACCTAGGCTTCTGTGTTCAGGGTCCCCGAGTCCGTTGAGACCCCAAGCTGCCGAGTTCAGCAAAGTTGCAATGGCAAGGATTCAATGCAAGGGAGATGGACGTTGGGGAGCAAACAAGTGACAGAATGGAGCATGGAAGTGACAATGTAGCACAGCAGCGGTGAAACCTACCTTGAGCAAGCCGAAGCTCTTGGGAAGGGCAGAGGAGGAGTCAAGTAGTGTGATGGTTTTCCAATATATGCCATGCTGCGCTGCTGTTGAGAAGCCCGGACACGTCCAAATCTCGCTTGCACATTTACATACCCAGATGCGATTTATCATTTCTGCTATTAGTGAACATGGCAAAACTTCTCAGTGGAACAGCTTTCATTACGGGCGCTGCTTCAGGTGAGCGACGCAGCCCTCGATCTTTCGCTCTTTGCTCTCTTCCCGATGTAAATTATCGCTGACCACGGATCCTCCTCAACCAGGAATTGGCTACCACACAGCTCTGGCTTTGGCCAAACATGGCATGAACAACCTGGCTCTCGCCGATGTCGATCGAGACGCTCTGGCCCAATCGGTGAAAGCGCTGGGGGAGCAGTACCCGACCGTCCAAATCCTCGAGCTCCTGATGGACGTCCGCAAGACAGACGAAGTGAAAGCCAGCTTTGACGCCCTCGTCGCCCAGTTCGGCCGTCTCGACGTCGCCGTCCACAACGCCGGCATCCGGGGCCCCACAAGCGCAACGGACCAGACCGACGAGGCCGCGTGGGCCGACGTCATCGAGGTCAATCTGGCGGGCGTCTGGCGGTGCCAGCGGGAAGCGCTTCGCGTCATGGTGGGCCAGGAGGACAAGGGACCCCGCGAGGGCCGGGGGCGCATCATCAATACGGCGTCCATGTTTGGTCTGTTCGCGCCGCCGAGAGGGCTCTCGCACACACCTTACACGGCGGCCAAGCACGGCGTCGTCGGTTTGACCAAGGCGGATGCTGTCGTATACGGCAAGCAGGCGATACGGATCAATGCCATTTGCCCAGGGTATGATGCCCATTTTCTAGCCATCAATGTTTTCAATTTTCTCTCCTCGTTCAATGGTGCCTGCAATGACCGACATGGTAGCGCGAGTCTGCTGACTTTACTTCCCCCAGATGGACGGCGACCCCACTCCTCCAGCAAGTCATCGATGACCCAGACCAGCCTTTATTGAACCAGGAGATTGAGCGCGGGGCCATGCCGCGTGCCGGTCATGTGGATGAGATTGCCGATGCCATCGTGTTCCTGGCTTCGCCTCTGAGTAGTTTCATGCAGGGCGCATCGTTGGTCGTGGACGGTGGGTTTACGTTGACGTGATTGCGACAGATCTGGTGGGGGCCAGTACTGTCGATTTTGGATTGAGAACATGAAGTGACAGGGGTGATTGCCCACTGTCGGCAAGTCGGGTTGCAGCTGTGCCCCGAAGCAAGGGGGGCGCTCACTGAAATGTACATGTACCTACTCCAAGTTTCACAGGCCACTGCGAATAAACGTACAACCATATAGAAAAGTAAACCCGAATCCTTTGGCAGAAAAAGATATTTTAATGACCGATCATTCTTCGCATGCTACACTCTGTTAGTCCAAGTTGTTTCTACATATTGCGGGTCGTTTAGACTCCTGTCAGTGACAGTAGTTCCCGCAATGGGGTCGTGCTCGTGGGGGAATCAATGATTAGCAGCGGGGTCCAACAGCAGAACCAACAGCACCCTTGGCATCTCCTATGTTGCTGAAGTGGGGTGTAACTGCAGGCTTGATCCCTCCACGCGTCCGGAAGTTATGGATGTTCAACTTCACTGCCATTCAACCCCAAGGCATCACTTTGTCTCCGTAGCTTTGAAATAAAAGCGAAACACGACGGCCATGGTTCACTCGTGTATGGATGGCGGCCCTCCAGCCGATATCTTGTTTCTCATTTTTGACCAATTTGACGGCGACGTCCAGACACTCGCTCGCTTCGGGCTCGTCTCCCGGTCCTGGCGCATCTTTTCCCTCCCCTTACTGCTCAAGCATGTCGATCTCAGCTGTCACAACCACGGCCGGGTCCCCGGGTCGCAGGTCACGCAGGGCTGTCTTCCTGAGTTTTTCCCTTATTTGAGTCATGGTTTGGGGCGACGAGTGGTCATGGCCGACTTTTCGGACGAGTACCGACCTCGCAACCTGGTCCCGCGCCAGCGCGCCTTACTCCGTCTCATGATGAACCGCCCTGACCTGGCCACGCATGTGAAGGCGTTAACCTGGACTCTCCTTTGGCGCGACTTTGGCGAACAAACCCTCCTAGAGATTGACAAGTGCACCTGGGAGGTTTTCAGGCGTATGCAGAATGTCGCCTACCTAGACTTGGCATCGCTGCACCAGATCGGCAACGAGCCGTACATTCGCCAGAACCCCGCCAAGCTCTTCCCCGCCGTGACGGATCTCCGCCTGGTGGGTTGGATGCACCGCCGGCTGGTCAAAGCCATCATCAAATCGCTGGATCCCACCAAACTGCGCAGCGTTGCGCTCCACTATCTCCAAGACGAAGGCGCCATGCCTTCTTCTACTACTCGTTGCCCCCACGGCCGTCCCATATATGTGCCTATGCCAGAGGACTGGGCCGTTGCCAACAGCCATGCACTATTCTATGGGAGTCGTCACCTGGGCATCCCACAAGAACTCTGGGGACGTCAAGACAGGGGCAAGGCGGCCATCCTCCCGGGCCACATGTGGTTTCCCCTGCGGGTTCTACGTAAAATGCCCTTGGCTTCGCTGAGGGAAATTAGCATCACGCTCTGTCCCTTCAGCACGCGGACTGATGAGCGTAACGACTACGAGGTGTTCCTCAATACAACCGATTTGATTCGAAGGTGGGTTACGCATGCAGACATAAGACGTCCTCTGCCTTCCTCTGTGTAAGTTAAACAAACAAAAACCGCTTGTGCTGACCATGCCACTAGCGTGAAAGACACAGTCGAAGTCATTGTCATCAATCTGGGGGAAGACCCATGCCTCCACTACGACCAAAACAGCAGAGAGGCTCGACGACAGGGGCCGGCCCTGTATCATACGGCTGCCCTGCAAATGAGTCGAGCGCGCAAGGCCAAACTATACGGGACCCGGTGCTATCGGCTGACCAGGGACTTCTTCACCTGCCTGTCCCTTGTACTGAATGAGGAGAAGTTCCCCCGTCTGAAACGCGTCGAACTGCGAGGCTTCGGGATCCTCGAGCACGCGGCCCCGGACCTGGACCGCCCTCCGGTCTTTGACGAGACGCGGGATTCTTTGCTTGCCTGCCCCTTTGTGGACAAGGACCTGTTGAAAGCTCGCAACTTGGACTACCGTATGGCATTCGCGGGCTATGCTTACTCTTTGCTCGACATGGAACCAGCCAAGGTCAACGAGTTGAAGACGATATTGAGGGAAAGTTAGTTGGGCCATTTTCCCTCGGCCAGTATTGTGTCGAATGTTGCTCGTCCTATCATGATGTTTATGCGAGAAATCTGCACTGGAATCACTATTGGAGGCAACAGAAGATCACAATAATCATTAGTGGGATAATATATCACAACCGGGATAAACGCAGATAGGAGCGTGACACACTGATTGGGACCTTGCATTTTGTGTCCGGGCTATATGTGTCGATTCTATGCTACAGCAGGGTCCTTCCATGACTAACGTTTCCCGCGTCTGCAGGCCAAGTTTTGAAGAGACGAAATAACCCCAAATTGATCCTTGTATCGGAGCCAACTGCCGCGATACGCGAATGGATACCAGCAGCTGGCATTAGCCCTGTTTACTCACCGGTCGCAGACTCATGCCATCCCGTTCACATCATGCATCAACTTGCATGAGTGCACGCTCTTGTCCTAGCTATATCGAGCCGTCCATGTGACGTTCGAAGGGTTGCGTTGCAGCCCAACACTGGTGTTGTGGCCAATTGGATCATACAGTGCGCGTATTTATCCAACGGGAACTCCAACATCCCACACCCACTTGGTGGAAAACAGATGTGGGGATCAGTCAGCGCACACACGGATTATACGTGAAAACAGTGGAGGAGTGACAGTAGGAATGCATAAAGGGGACTGGAGGCTCTAGAGACCGCGCAGTTGACACTGTTACTCATGTTCTCTGATTATTCTTCGTCCAGGTAAACTATCTTGACCCCTGTAATGTGTAGAATTGACGTGCACTCCAAAGAATTAGGTCAACTTCATCTGCATTCAGCTCAATGGCGCAGCGTATTCTTGACGCTATACTACCGGGCTCGGGGCTTGGGTCCGTGGTGGGACTCGCCTCGTGTCTCGTCATCGCCGGTGTCGCGGCAGCGGCGTGGCGGATCGCCTACAGCTTGTACTTTCACCCCCTCAAGGGCTTCCCGGGACCGTGGTACACAGCCTGCACATCGTTGCCTCTGGGTATAGCCGGGCTGTCTCCATACGAGCCTGCATGGATCTCCCGTCTCGTCGAGAAGTATAGCAGTAAGTGATGGACTTTTCACTTAAAACTACATACTGACTGTGAATAGAGAACGGATCCCCGGTCCGCATCACGCCGGACCTGCTGCTCTTCCCCAAGGCGCGCCAGCTCCGCGACATCTACTGGGACGCCGCCTGCAACACCAAGGGCGGAATCTACCACCACAACGCCATCGGCCCCACGTCGCTCTTTACCACCATCGGCGCCGACGACCACCGCAAGCTGCGCAAATCCCTCGGGGGCTCCTTCTGGTCCGTGGGCACCCTGCGGAAGTCGTGGGAAGGCAAGATTGACGAGCTCGTCGTGAACTGGGTCGCCAACCGGAAGAAGCCGTCCGAGAGTGGGCAGCCGATGGTGCTGAGCAACAAAACGTCGTAAGCTGCATCGTCTGAGAATTAGTCGGTTATGGGCTATGCCGGAAGCAGCTTGCTAATTGAAGGGCAGTGAGTTTGCCGCCGACGTCATGACGACGGTCCTCTTCACCAAGTCCTGGGGCTTCGTCCAGAACGACCGGGACGAGCGCGGCATGCTGCAAGCCTGGCGCGACGGCGTCGGCCTCTTCGGCCTGGCCACACGCTGGCGCTTCATGCGCGAGGTGATCCTCAGCTCCAAGCTGAAGGACTACCTGCTGCCTAAGCTGTCCGACGACAAGGGCAACGGCTGGCTGATGGGCCAGGGGGCGCGCGAGATCTCAAACCGCCACAGCAGTTTGCAGAAGAGTATGGAGAACGGGGGCAATGCGCCTCCTCAGTTTAAAGATGCGCTGCAAACTGCCTTCGACGCGCGCGTCGACGAGGAGCCGCTCAATGACATACAGAAGCTCGCGCACACGACCCTGCTGATCCAGGCCGGCGCCGACACCACGGGGACGGGTCTCGGCCTCACTTTGCGGCTCATCCTGAAGCACCCGGAGGTGCTGGCCAAGGTTCGCAAAGAGATTGCGGCTGCCGAAGCCAAGGGTGCCCTCAGCAACCCCGTGGTCCAGTACGAGGAGACGAAGCGACACCTGCCCTACATCAGTGCCTGCATCCGCGAGAGTCTACGCCTGGAGCCGCCGATCCCCCAACTCCTGTCGCGCCTCGCCCCAGCAGAAGGAAAGAGCATCGACGGGATCCCCATCCCCGCCGGAGCGGAGATGCTGAGCTACGCCAACGTGGTGCACCGGGACCCCGACGCCTTCGGACCGGAACCCGTGGGCGAGTTTCGACCCGAGCGCTGGCTCCAGAACGAGGAGCGGTCGGCCCGCATGGACGCCAACATGTTCACGTTCGGCATGGGGCCTCGGGTCTGCCTGGGCAAGGAGCTCGCCCTGATGGAGATGCACAAGCTCGTGCCCGAGGTATTCCGGCGCTTCGACATCGAGGTGCTCGAGGAGGGGCGATACTCGGCTTGCGGGGGGATTGCGTATTTGCGGCCGGGGCTGATTGCCAGGTTGAATCCGCGGGAATAGGGGGGCTCGCACGAGAACCCGGCTTCCTTCGTCAGGGATGCGAAGGCGGGATATTGCTATGTGGTCAACGAATCGGATACGCGGTATGTTGTCATTGGCAGAGGGTGGTCTTCTATATTATCCATGTAGGCATATTGCAGGAGTCAAGACTAGTTGCAGCTGAAGGTCTAAGACTTTCATTGATCGCGCTGAGTTCAGGACTATTCCCTGCAGACGACAAGCGGATGCGACACATGACTGGACTTTGTCCATTGGTAGCACCTGCCTCGTTTATTCCACTTCCAACAAGACCATAAGCTATCGTTGCTGCAATAGTAATAACACTTCTTATTATCGAGGAGACTTGAGGGAAAGACGTTTGACACATAATTGCCTCTGTGTTCAATTGGTAAGAGAGGCTCAATGACTTGTTTGCCTCGTTTTGGCGCCTCGTCTTCTTCACTGGCCAAATTACGCACCCCAGCCCAGTTCAATTGGTGTGCAACTGCTCTCTTATTGATATTTAACAAGAGTGTTGGTGTCGCCAGGATGTTGTCCTGCATGCACCTTACTGGATGTCATTCACGGGACTCCGCGCCATTGGACCTACAAGCAGCCCAATGCCGCCGCCTGCATGCCCAAATATAGGCCTTCAGAACTTAACATGGCCCCTCAGAATGCAACGACAGTCTGCAGCGTCGGGTTGTTTGAATTTGACAAAGTCGGATTCGTGGGGACAAGTTTGCAATCTACAGCATGCTGCCCAGGCTGTAGTCAGCATGCATGGATGCACGGCACCCGTCCGCGCTTCCATGCACCTGAAACTTTGGTCTGCGAATCGGCGAAGCAATGCTAAACTGCTCGGGTAGGCACCACTACCCAGCTGATCAATGCGTGTCCCTCTCTGGCACTTCTTCTTGGCCGCTGACACTTCTTGGCCCCCTTCCGTCCCACCGGCACCTGACGTGCAGTCATGGGGTGTATCTATGAAGGAGGGCTCAACTCGGTGGATTTTCAGGCTCTGATGGGCGAGATTTTCTATATAGCCAAGAACGGATCGCTCGGATGGTGCTGATACTGAACGACAAGTCGACTTGTTATCTACAAGTTGGGCATCAAAGTTGGGCTTCGCTGGACCCTGAATGGAGCGGCAAAAGGTCGCTTACCTGCCTGACGTAGAAAAGACGGCAAGGCTAGTTGTCATTGGATCTGTCAAGATAGCGGGGTTACCATGATTCTTGGCCGTCTGTATGCTTGAAAGACGCTCCGATTGGATATCAGTAACATGAACGAGCAACTGCAGGAGCCGGCGGTCACGGCAGAAGCTACAGTGGCCATGGAGAGGTCCAAGACCACGATGAGGCTTCAATCATACGGAAATATCGCATGGTCTACAAATAGGATGTGCTGCTGTAAGACATGGAATAGTGATGATTTCATTTCGGCAATAAGAGAAGGTACCTACTGCTGCCATCGGGAGAACCCGACGTTATAGGCATCGGTAAATTGCCCCGGTGTTGGCGCACCGCAGCAGACGTGGCGACAAGTCCGATGTCTTTTCTTATATCGCGTCTTCGCCGAGATCGCGGCGTCACTCAAGGGGGCGTGTGTGCAGCCCGTCAGTGGGCAGTCATTCGGGGCGATTGTGTCGGTGGTGGGCGAATAAACTAAAATATCTACCCTTGGCTACTTCTTTTGGGTATTAAATGTTCGCGATATTCGAAGGCGAGGGGACCCCAGTCAGCATCATAATACGTTTGGCTCGGCATCATCGTTCTCTTTCAAAAGGTGTCGCGCACAGTCATGAGAGCGCAACAGCATCCAAACTTACAGTCAGAGTCAGACGATTGGTCTTGGGAAACAACAACAAAGGCGGAATTGTACAGTCATAGTAATGAACATTTATCCTGGAATGGCGTGCTCTGTAAATGTTGCAGGGATGCTTTTGCTGCCCGCGTAAGGGGACCCCTACTCCAGTGAGAACGTTGGCAGCCATGGCATGACTTCGCCAGAGTAAAGAGGTGTACGGGTTATGGCTGCCGCCTGTGCAGTCTTTTGCTCGCGGTCATATGTGACAGCATGGCCCCGCTGGGAGCCCAAGATCGCGTTCTTCATGTTCAAGCCTTCATGTCGGGGAAGTATGGAATATTCCTAAGGCTCGTCAATTTACATCGTCCCTGGATCACATTAGAGCAGCTCCAAGGTAGCCCCCTATTCTTTAACTATTTGAGCGGACCTTGATATTTCCGTTTCTTTTCCATACTACTTGCTGCTGACATCCCTATCATCTACTTGTAAGATAACCACAATGTGACGGACACAGCTCCACCCTTAAGTCGGTACACTGCGTCGGATGAAACGTTCGAGAAGATTGATACCTGGTTGACCAACTGCTACACCAAGCACCCGACTTGTCGAAGATGGCAGGCTATTACAAATACCCCTGAGGGTCTTCCGACCAGGCTGGTTCAGATTGAGCCGGTCTCTGGGTCCTTGACTCCGGCGATCCGCCTGGTTCGTGGGCTGGATCTGGATATCAAGACCACACGTTACGCCACACTCAGTCACTGTTGGGGCCGCAAAGGCGTGGCTGTCAAGCTGTTGTCTAGTAACATTGAGCCGTTTCTCCACCAGATTCCTTGGGATATACTTCCTTTGACTTTTCAAGAGGCCATACTGGCCGCTACAAGACTTGGACTCAAATACATATGGATCGACGCGCTTTGCATAATACAAGACAGCGAAACGGACTGGACCATAGAGGCTTCAAAGATGACGCAGGTTTATACGAATGGCTACATCAATATATCTGCAGATGCCTCTCCAGATGGGGGTGGTGGGCTGTTTCGCGGGCGAGATGCAACTTGGTTGCAATCCTTCCTAGTCCCTCCAGACGGCCGAGACAGCAACAGCCAGCCCTACTATTGTCACATCAAGAACTGGGACACATATGTGGAGGGGGCGCCTCTGAAACAGAGGTATTGGGTTACTCAAGAGCGCTTCATGTCTCCGCGCGTCGTTCACTTCAGCGGCGACCAGGTACACTGGGAATGTGCAGAGCTCATGACTTCCGAGTCGGTCGCTGCTTCTTTCAATGTCATCCCACGCACCACTAGAACCCCACAGAAACTCCTGTGCGGTCTGTACCTGCATCCTGATAGCTTCGCAGAACTCGAACAAGTATATACTCTGTGGCACTTGCTGGTAGAGTCTTACACGGCAGCGCACTTGACGTTCATCACTGACAGGCCTGTCGCTATTGCCGGGCTCGCGCGCACATTTTCCCATCTCCTGAAGCTCCAACCAAGAGACTATCTCTGCGGCCTTTGGCGGCCGCGTTTAGCCGAGGAGATGATGTGGTCCACGCACGTGCATACGTCCACCGAGCGGGTCAGTCACTCTATGCCCTCCTGGTCCTGGTTGTCTGTCAATGGCCACGCGCGGATGCATACCAGCTACGACGCCAACATCGAGTGCAGTCCCGTAGTCGAGGCGATGAATGCAGGCACCACCGTCCTGGGCGACCCATATAGTACAGTCATGTCCGGCTTCCTCAAGGTCCGCGCCCCACTATGCCGAGCCACCATCCTATCCACGCACGAACCGGGTTCCGAGCTGGGCGATGGGTACTCGGACGACCAATATTCCATCGCCCTCGGCCCGGACGAGCTGAGATATATACACCTACGTCTGGACGAAAGACCCCCAGACTTATTGGAGAAGGTTCTGCATCAGGAGGTCTACCTTTTACTCGGCCGGGTAGTCAGATTCGCCGAGGCCGAAGCTACAGACTCCACAAGGTCTGAACAAGCATACGCACGAAGCCCTCGCAAAGGTCTGTACTACATGTCTTCAATGGGGGATGAGCATACTGCCGTACGTCTAAGGGCTGAAACGAGCTGGCGAGAGCATTTGCGACTTGACGGCGTAGACGAGTATGATTGCCTTGTGCTCGTACCAGCCGGCGAAGGTGGAGCATTCCGTCGGGCAGGATACGTCTCAGTTGAAGGAGTCATGGGTAGTTCAGGCAGAGCTGAGGGACATGGAGACCAAGACGTCAATTGCTGTGATATCCTAGATAAGCACTTTCAAGCCTCCGAGATCCCGAGGCATCTCTATGAGGAAGTGGATGAAAGATTCATGTATACTGTGACCCTGGTGTAGAGCGTTCATACGAGCTAGGCTTGTCGACATTCATGTCTCATGGCTGACGTCACCTTGGGTTACTTAAAGCCGTTGACTTGTGATCTCCGTTCCCTGAGTAGCTGAAGACTATGCTACTTATAGCTCAATCCAGTGTTGTCAATTAACTAACTAACCGAACCACCTACCGGTGGTTGGTTGGTTGGTATTTAACGCCGAATCTGCGCTGGTTGGTTGGTTGATGGGTTGGTTTAAAGAGCGCTGGTTGGTTGGTTGAATGTGGTTGATTATTGGTCGGTATGTTGACATCTCGTGATGTTGTTTTGGTGTTGTGGTCCGTGCGATTTTTTTTTCTCGAGGGGGTACCGACGAGGCGTTGCGGTGCTATATTTGACGGTGGTGATTAGATGATATCGAGCCGAGATATCGAGCCGAGATATCGACGATCTCACGAGCCGAGATATCGACGATCTCATGAGCCGAGATATCGACGATTTCACGATATTTCATGGTGTTGAGCCTTGATGGATGGATGGGATGGCTGGATGGAGGGTCTATCGGGAGCTTGGCCGAAGTTTAGCCGGAGCTAGCCTAAAAGGGTATAGTCGATCCAGTTAATAAGGTTATCGATAAGGATTTTATCGGACCGGGGGCTTCCGATGGAATTTCCATATATCCGTCTATCGATGCTTAACACTATGGAAATATCGTGAGATCGGGGATATCTCGGCTTTAAATTAACTAAATATCGGCTAATATCGACTGGTTGGTAACCAGTGACTCCTTTGGTTGGTTCGGTTTGTTTTCTAGCAGGTCGTGGTTGGTTGATTAACTAGAGGGTGTTGGTTGGTTGGTTGATTGTTGGTTGATTTCGGTCGGTTGATTGATAACACTGGCTTAATCGCTATTTAAATTAGCTTTATTACTGATGAATGTTGCCATGATTATACGACCCTATTATTACTTCCTTGGCGTACTCAGGAGTCGGTGTACTAATAAATACAGTAGTATATAGCAAAGTATGGTTATTCCAGTGGTCGCTTGGCATCCCGGCATAACCATATAATGCTGCCAAGCCATTAAAGACGATAATGGTTTTAGTGGTGACAACGTATGATATCCAATCAAATCCAGACTTACGTACAAGATTATCGCACGTGACGCTATTCACTCCACTCCTAATCATTTACCCTTGCGCCTTATGTGAGAAGCAATCTGGCTTGTACCATTCTATAACATACAAACCTCACATACGCAGAAACATGATCACTTTACCGCCGCCTGCATCGTTCCTCGGTGTCGAGCCGTACCCAGTCTTTTTTCCCCTTCATGATCGCATCAGCTCCGGGTCTTCATACCGCATTTGCAGTTCGGTTCGGGGATTTTTACAGATACCGAGCCGCCCCAGCAGCACACGCCGTTTCAAATCCGCGCACACCACACCAGCTCTGTCATGAGTTTGTGCGAGGATTGCGAAGGGTTTTGGCGCCGCGTGCTGGAGAAAGTGCATGTGCATCACTGGGACCATCCGAAACATGACCGATGGCTGAGAAGCGATTGGCGATATGACCAGAGTTGCCGTCTGTGCGACTTTATCCACCGGCATCTGGTAAAAGGCAGGAAACAGGAGAAACAGGAGAAACAGGCCGCAAGAGGCGAGTCAATCAAGATCTGTCTTACCCTCTCCAAAGATATTTCGGGCCAAATCAGTGATACCTTGGCTGTGGTATGTGTAGGAGACGAGGGATCAATGGGCAGCATTTCATTTCAAACAAGAATGGCAATATGGGGAGACGATGGTAAGTTATCCTCAAGCGAAGCCAATCACAGATCAACTGTCTGATTATGCTTAGGAGTCTCTGCCTCTGCGCCCGGGCTCTTCAGCACAACCCCGCCACTGAGTTCAGATAGTGCCGTAGAGGCCAGATATCTGTATAGTACATGGCTCGATACCTGTCGCAATCAGCACGAGAAATGCAAGACGAAACTTTCCGGGACGCTGGTTGACGAGGAACTTGGACCGGAACTACCTACCCGTATCCTCGATCTCGGCGATCCAACAGCTAGAAACCTGGCTCTTTTGGAGAGCAAAGGGAGGCGAGGAGAATATTGCGCACTCAGTTACTGTTGGGGCCCACCGGACTCGCAAACGTTTCTTACCACCACGGAAACATTACATGACCGTCTCCGAGGAATCGACTTCGACGCTCTCCCCAAAACGTTCCAAGACGCGGTCCAGATAACCCGTAGCCTTGGTATGAGGTATCTCTGGGTTGACGGGCTTTGCATCATCCAAGGAGACAAAGATGACTGGGAGTCCGAAGCGGGACGCATGGGTGCCGTCTACGAAAATGCCTCTCTTGTCATCGCTGCATCTGGTTCGGCGAGTGCGCAAGAAGGTTGCTTTGCTACTGGGCAAAGAGAGATGTCTTCTGTTGACCTTCCCTACTATTCAGATAATGGCCAGTTCGGGGGTCTGGTCCATGTGTGTCAACAAATTTTTCGTTGGGAAGACGCTTCCCCAACGGATGGGCCTCTCCAACAGAGAGGGTGGGCTCTGCAGGAAGCCTATTTCGCGAGGAGGGCTCTTCATTTCATGCCGGGGGGCCCTACTTGGCGTTGTAGAGAAGAGCAGCTCAACGAAAGAAACAACAGGGTTCGTCTCTTTTTTGACACCGCGTGGGAGGGCATAATAGAAAACTACTCAAAAAGGCAACTCACCTACAAGTCCGATCGCCTTGTGGCTATCCAGGCGTACGCAACGGAATTACAGAAAAAGAACGCGGACATATATGACCTAGGGGTCTTCCTATCTCGGCTTCCTTCTCAGCTTCTTTGGATAAATCGCTTTCGGACCAACTCTGATGGCCTCGCCGAGAGTCGCGTCGATCTGCCATCTTGGACGTGGGCGTCAATTGGCGGCGAAAAGTACCTTTTGGCCTATCAGCTTAGCTTTTCCGTCCCTCATTTGGCACCTGTCATTACTAGTGACAGATTCCACATCGACGACACCGGTTCTCTACTGGTCCAAGGCCGTACAACAATGTGCTTGAACTCGGATGATCGAGTCAGCGAAACGTATAAAGGGCTTACAGTGCTCCCAGCACCACTCGCCCCACTCCAAAATTTGTTTGAATCATTGAGGAGCTACTTGGGAACCGACGCACTCTATCTTACTGAGCCTGCAGAGTCTCCCCACTCTCGACTACAAGGGGTGGCATATTTCGACGATGAGCCTTACGACACGGTGTATGTTCTCCCATTGATGACGGGTGGTGTTTGGAAAGGCCCCAGGTATGTGTTCAATGTACTCCCCCTTATGATGAGAATATTGAGCGGTTATGCGGACTACTAATCCCGCTCAGTGCAGCATCAAATCCATGGGACGACACCTCGTCAACCACATCAGCAAGCTCTTGGTATACATGCTCAAGCAGTTCATCAACATCGTTGAGTGAAGGTCACGACCTGATAGGCTACGTAAGCGCTCGAGCGTGCAACGATTGACGGAGTCAAACCTACTGATCGTTATTGTTATCATCCTTTAGCATAGTTCCGCTGGCCTTCTCCTGGTCAAGGAGTCGTCAGAAGACGAAACGTATCGGCGAGTGGGATTGGCACTCTTTCCGATGCCATCAGACTACCATGACTTAGAGCCACCGAAGACTATTCGTATTGTCTGATGGTGTACCTTGTACAATACTGGCAAGTCGTTGTCAACGGAATCAGCATCCATGTGCCATTTGGTTGGGTATCAGTGGCAGAAGCAGTGATGTCATGCAAGTGTACCATGAGAAATCAGAACTTCTTTTCATTACTCTTACATGTTACGTGACGTCGGCCGTGTTTCTGAGCTGCCACAGCACGATGAAGCGCAGCAACGAGACGGTGGCGGCACCGCCACGCATCGTGAAGAGGGCAATGAGACCCAGTCTGCGCCGCAGTGGCACCTGGAGGCGACAGAGATAGAAGACAGGCAGGATGTAGATAATGATGTCGATGGAGACGTTCTGTTTCGGGGGCGGGGCAATCGCCCTTTTGTCAGCTTACGGTAATCCCAGGGGGAAACAGCTGAGACATGAGGCTGGAATCACGCGAGCGGACTGGGCAGAGTGGATGTCTTGTAGAAGAAGCGGGGAAAAGTGTGGACGAATAATGATTTGGCAAGACTCTGTAGGGCTGCGCCGCATCGGCTAGACCTGAAGAGTTGTTTTTCGGGGTTCGTTGACCCATATAAATAGTCCTCTCTAGATTCAAGCTTCTGTCATTGCTTACTTACTCAAATAACCCACTTATACGAGCCGAGATGCTTGCCAGGAGCGGCTGTAGATCAACTGTCAGGCGGGGGTCGTACTTCACATAAAACATCCCCCATCTACCATTCTGGTTTGCAAGGCAACAAGAATGGGAATGATGCACGATACCGATTCCCTGTCAGTTCTTTGATCTCTTCCTCGACCGAGTTTCCCACCACATAAAAAAAAGCGTCTCATCTGAACGAAGATCATCTAGTATTAAGCCTTACACGATGGAGGCCAAAGAGATTCGTGTCCGGCCGCTCGGGGAGAGCCCCGAGTCCAACCGGTTCGAGCTATCGGATATGGACCACACCATGCCGAAAATATACGTGCAGATCGCCGAGATATTCGAGCTGCCACCGGACGTCGACCGCGACGGCATTGTGCAGAGCCTAACCGAGGGGTTGGCGTTCGCGCTGGGACAATACCCCGTGCTCGCGGGGGTGTTGCGCATGGACGCGTCCAACGGTCGAATGTGGGTCACCAAGAAGCAGGACTCTACAGTGGGCCTCTTTGTCAATGATGCCTCGGCACCAGCCGAAAAGGAGCACCTACCCTCGTTCGAGTACCTGGAGGCCAACGACTTCCCCGTCCAGCTGCTCGACGGCCATAAGGTTCTCCCGAAGATCGTGACGGAGAAGCAGCTCTTCTCGCCCCTCGGGGAGAATGCCGACGACGATGCTACGATCATCTCCACTTTTCAGATCACTTTCATCGAGGGCGGGCTCATCCTGGCTGCTGCCATTCATCACAACTGTTCCGACGGGCCCGGGTGCAATGGCTTCTTGACAACGTGGGCCGAAAATTCTGCCGCCGCTTCCCGGGGCGAACCCTTCAAGCCCATCGATGTGGCCAACGCCGCCCGGGACCAGCTAAGCGCCCCGAAGCCGAGCGCCGAGCGGTGGAAGGAGCTCGACGGCAAATTTCCCATCCTCAAGAACCTAGGCGCGCCCGCTCCGGCCCCGCCACCGGACTTCGTGATGCCCAACCTCAAGATCCGGATATGGCACGTCCCAATAAGCCGCGCCGCCGAGCTCAAGGCCGCGTGCGCCCAGGCCGATAAGGAGAAATGGGTATCGACCTACGACTGCATCATGGCCCTGTTCTGGAAGACTATCACGCGGGCCAAGCTGCCCCTTCTTCAGCCGGCGGTGGACAAAGAGGTCCTTCTGGTACATGCAGTCAATACCCGGAACATGCTGCAGCCTCCACTGCCGGACAGGTTCCTAGGCAATGCAGTGGCTTTGCCGCGTGTGCCCATCGGCTCCATCGAAGAGTTAGTACGACCCGAGGGCGAAAGCAACCTACCCCAGTTGGCCGCCGCGGTGCGCGAGTCGATCAGGACCATCACGCCGCAGTACGCCGCGGAGCTACCAGAATGGGTCGCGGGGCTCGAGGACCGCCGTTACATCGCCATTGACATGGACTCCTTCTTGGGCATGGACCTGGCGGGGACCAGTTGGCAGGCCATGACACCGTACGAGCGGCACGACTTCGGGTTCGGACTTCCGAAGGCTATGCGGTGGCCGCATCCGCAGTTCGAGGGGTACGTGTTCGTGCTGCCGTCACGGGCGGCTGTCAAGAAGACCAAGAACAGCAATGGTGTAGCGGGGCGCTCGGAGGATGAGAATGATGAGGGGCTGGAGATTTGCGTTTGCTTGGAGGAGAGTTGTCACGATCGGTTATTACGGGATGCCGAGTTGTTAAAGTTTGCTCAACCACGTGGGTTGGATGCTTGAGGGAGAGAAATATCCAAGACTTTCTTACACGCTCTGTTAAATTCCAGCAGATGGAACCCCGAGCCAAGGCCAGCAGACATAGGATCACCCAATGCGACTTGCATGGAACGATAACTCCGCGCGCGACGCATGTGACCGCAACTGCCGATTTGAACCGAAAATCCATTGGGCCAGGGGTTCCTCGGCGGGTTGCATCCGGCTATTTTCCTGTGCCCCACTCGAACCTCTCGGACTCAGACATGGAGCCGTGTTCAACCCATGACCACATATCACCTAACTGACCTCTTCCTCTTGAGCATATCACGATTTCTTCGATTGTTTAGGCGAAGAAATATACATCTGCTGCCCAGCAACCATGGCCACCATCTATGAAGCCAAACAGCTAGCCGAAGCGAGGCCACCACTACACGACCAGCAGCAACTATTCATCGGAGGCTCTGGCAGTCACAGTTCCGATGGATCGACCTTTCCCGTCGTCAACCCTATGACGGGCGACAGGATCTACTACTGCTCCTCAGCCAGCATCGAGGACTGCTCCCGAGCCATTGATTCCGCCTCCGCCGCCTTCGGCTCGTGGTCCCGCAGCACCCCCTCATCGAGGCGCAACATCTTCCTCAAGGCCGCCGACATTATCGAGACGTACCTCCAAGAGGACGCGCCCGAGATCCTCTCCTCGGAGGTTTCCGCCACCAAGGGCTGGGTCCGGGTCAACATCATGGGCACCGCCGGAACGTTCCGCGAGGTCGCCAGCATGGCGACGCACATTAAGGGGGAGATTATCCCGGCCGAGCGCCCGGGGACGACGATCTTGGTCGAGCGGGAGCCCATGGGCGTCGTGTTCGCCATGAGCCCGTGGAATGCGCCGGTACGTGGTTTTGTCTAACTCGGGACGCTCCCCGGCTGACCGAGTTGCTTCCCCGCAGGTCAACCTTACAGCGCGCGCGGTCTGCATGCCGCTCATGTGCGGCAACACCGTCGTCCTCAAACCCTCCGAGTTCTCGCCCAAGAGCCAGCACCTCGTGGTCCGGGCCCTGCAGGAAGCCGGGCTCCCCGCTGGGTGCCTTAAATACCTGCCCGTTTCGCCGGAACGCACCCCCGTGGTGACCGAGTACATTGTCAAGCACCCGTTGGTACGCCACGTCAACTTCACCGGCAGCGACCGGGTTGGGAAGATTATCGCGGGATTGGCGGCGTCGTGTCTTAAGCCGTGCGTACTGGAGCTCGGCGGCAAGGCGCCCCTGATCGTGCTAGATGATGCCGACTTGGGTGATGCCGTCGAGGCTGTGGCGTTCGGCGCCCTCGCCAACGCGGGGCAGATCTGCATGTCGACCGAGCGGGTGATCGTGCACGCCTCGGTCGCCGAAGAGTTCAAACGGCTTTTAGTGAAGCGCTTCGGGGAGATTAAGGTCGGCGACCATACTAAGGACGACTCCGTCTCCGTCTCAGGCATGTTCAACCCTGTGCATGCGGGACGCGTGAAAAGGATGCTCGAGGCCGCACGCGAGGCCGGCGCCGAACTCTTACTTGGGGACATGGCCCTCGCGGGTTCGCGGGGGACCATCATGGGTCCTCACATTCTCGACGGCGTCACGCCCGACATGGAGATATTCCGACGAGAAAGCTTCGGGCCTCTAGTCTGCTTAACCGAGTTCCGCGGCGACGAGGGTAACGACGAGGAGGCAATCCGGCTGGCCAACGACAGCGAGTACAGCCTGTCAGGCGCCGTCTTCTCGCGCGACGTGATGCGCGCCCTCGCCGTGGCGCGGCGGATGCGCGCGGGGGCCTGCCACGTGAACAGTTCCACCATCTTCTTCGAGCCGACGGTGCCCAACGGCGGGATGGGGGGCAGTTCCGGGTATGGGCGTTTTGGGGGGTGGCGGGGGTGGAGGAGTTTACGCAGCGCAAGATTATTACGTTGGCGAAGGGGGGGATGAAGTATCCGTTCTAATCGGTGACACTTCTTGGCCCGTTCGTTAACAGGATGTTTCTTGGGCATTGCCAACTTTACAGTGTTAATAGCAGATGCAACTACTTTCTGATCTACCGATGATGTTACATCCCAACCAGGACTTCTGTAGTCGTTCCGGATCACAACCCGGGCGAGCTCGGAATGGTTCTGGGCGTGGATCCCGGGAGCAACGGAACACCAAAGAAACTGGCTCTAGACATCACACTAGATAAGGAATCTTTGGTACCATCACAGGATTCACTTCGCTCTCACATGTCTCTAAGAAGCTGCAAGTGTCAAAAACCTTTATGACCAAGCTCTTCAAACTGGATCAACCGCAGCGGTGATGTCAAGGCAGTTTGCGTGCTGGGAGCTGGTTCTGACGATACATATACCTGAAGTACCGATTAATCCATCAGTCGGCCGTCGGCTGTTGGTTCAGCGGTATATTCTTTTCTGGGTTAACCAATCGTGCGTGGGAATAGTAGGGTCATTGTTGTTACGACGTACAGCGGCCAACTTAGGCCTGTGGTGTGACTCAAAAGCTGGAGGATCTGGAAAACGTTAGTACTTACCGTCAATAGCGGTACCAAGGCAGTTGGACTGCAGGTGTTAGTGCGCATGGACTCCGGTGGCTAGATACAGACTTAATGTTCGAGGTGCCAGTCACATTTGTCAAGATGAGAGTCCTTTTTAAAACCGGTCCCCAAATACCTTGCAACAACTGTTACTTATCTTATCTATGCCGAGTTCTCTGCAGATTGAGGGGTAATAATCTGCAACCAGATGATTGGCAACTGTGAGCCGAGTTTGGAGATGTGTGAGACATGCCTGACCGTCATCATATTTGGTTTGGCCGCCGGATTCATCCATCTCTCATCTCTTATCTCTCATCTCTCTACGCGCTTTGAGGGGCCAAAATGATCTATAAAGGAAATAATGGGCTTCCTAGAAAGACTCAAGTTGAAGTTCAGACGCCATAAGAGCCCTAAGGATCGTCCTGGCTCTAATCCGAACATCTCGAATACCGTAGCACCGCCCCCACATCAGAGGTCACCGTTTGAACAGCATGAGGACCCCCGCAGCCCAGTTGTTACAGTCCCAGAAACCCTGGGCCGAGCCTCGGCCTCGGAGACGAAAGCGGACCAAGCAAGGTCAGAACAGTCCAGTATATCCTCTGTATGGGACGAAGCTTGGGATGAGTTAGTCAATGGCGCAGAGACTGCCAACTTGGCTCGGCGGTATGAAGCCTTGCTGGTCAAATCAGCCGAAGGCTTTGTCCTATCAAGTGGGAAATTACGAGACGGGAAGCATGACCGATTGCGATTCTTTATCGAACGTCAAACAGAGAATATTGAAAGGAACGATTGGAAGCTACGCTTTCAAGGTCATGATTTCAAGGTCAAAGATATCATCGAGCCAGTTGTTGCAATCACCCAATGTGAGTACCGCAGTACACCTTGATACAGCAACTTATATTTGACGTGATGAAGCGGTCAAATACTTCATAGGGAACGCCGTTGAAGTCAGTCCACCAGCATCGCTAGCTTGGGCGGGTATATGCCTCTTACTTCCGGTTAGTTTCTTAGTCCGTATGATCGACTTGTGTGCTAACAATCCATGTTAGCTTTTTCTCAATCCCAGTGATGGGGAAGAATTACGGATCAAGGGACTCGACTACGTATCGAGCCTTCTCAGGCAATGTAAACTACGTGAGTATGTCTACCAGCACGATACGAGTCTTTGACTGGCGAGGCTTTGCAGCGCGACTTTGAGCAGGCCCATATCGTTTATCGGGAGAGTTTGCGGGCACTATATATGAAAATATTGGTGTTTGAGATGACATGTTCTGTTTTCCTCTCAGGGGGCACATCCAAACGATATGCGAAAGGCGTCGTCAACTGGGACGACTGGAACAGACTCTTGGATGACGTAAAGACACAGCAAAAAGTCATCACAGAACTTGAAGATAACTGGCGCGACGTCAGGCTACAGGAGGAATGGGAGTCAAAACAACAGGAGCATCATGAGCGAGTCTCTGCATTGAACGCCGTCTCTTTGGAGGTGTCTCGCATGAAACGCCTAATCCAAGACCAACAAAATCAGAAAGACAGATCATATCTACTTCGCTGGCTATCAGAGGTAGCAGACCCGTCGACAAACTTCGTGGCAGCTTGTGACAAGCTCACTGAGACCACTGGTGAGTGGATTTTGAAGGATCCAAGGTTCCATAACTGGATGTCTGCCCCGAACTCGCTGTTATGGCTTCATGGCAAAGGTCAGTGATTGGGTTACTCCAAACTTTATCAAACACGCTGATACGGATTTTAGCTGGGTCGGGGAAGTCCTTCCTCAGGTAAGTGCAATCCATTGGTTTGAGATTGTATGCACCGCACCAAACGGGACTAGAGCTGAGATGACTATCAATATCAGTACCACGGTGATCAAACACCTGAAAATCAACGAAAACGCATATGGCATCGAAGACCCATATAATGCGGTTGCATTTTTCTACTTGGACTTTAGAGACCCCTCTAAACAAACAAGAAATAACCTTCTACGATCCCTGATTGCCCAAATCAACCAGGGCAGGCCGGACTTTCCGGAACCTCTGCGTCTGTTGTTCAAGTTCCCAAATACCAACCAAATTCCTTCAACAGAAGAGCTTCAACAGGTCCTGCTCGCCTCTATCCAGGGCTTTCGGAATGTTTACATCGTCTTGGACGCGTTGAACGAGTGTCCTCAGATAGGCGATGAGCGTGACCTGTTGATGCAGTGCATTCAAGAGATTCGAGGCTGGGGGATTCCCCATTTGCACCTCATGGCAACAAGCCGCCTTGAGCACGATATTGCACTGTATCTTTCAACACACCGAATTCACAAACCCGAAAGCTCGATTATAGACTACTCCGTAGAAATCAGTCTAGAGTCTTGCTCGTCGGAAATGCGCGACGACATCGAAACCTACATTAATGCGCAGCTCAGCAGCAAACCCAAGTTCGGACACTGGAAGCCAGACTTACAGCGCAGGGTGCGCCTTGCCTTGATTGAGAAAGCTCAGGGAATGTATGAACCCGAAGAATGATATATTTATCTTTGAGATGACAGCTGACGTCAAGGTAGGTTCCAATATGTCGCGGTGCAACTCGAAGTCCTCCGTCGCACAAGATTGGCCTTGATTGAAACGGCACTTGAAACACTCCCAGACGATATCAACAAGGTCTACGAGCGGGCCCTCCAACAAAGTCCTGATCTGGACGTCACCATGCGTGCGCTCAAGTGGCTCGCTTTTTCCAATCGGCGTTTGGAAATAGAGGAGTTTGCGTTCTTGGCGAGGCTCAAGCCAGTCTTCCACGCTGAGTCCTCGAAAGACAGACTCGAGATCAAGAGCCTATATGACGAAAATCTTGATATTGCGACGCCGGAGGACATACTTCGCTGGCTCCCTGGTCTGGTGACGGTGCATTACAACGACGAGTCTGGCAGCAGCTTCAAGTCTCCTGCAGCGTCAACTACCGATATCTGGTCAGTAAACGTTCACCAATACGTGCGCCTGTGTCACTTCTCTCTACTTGGATTCCTCACTTCCGAGCATGAGATCAGCAAGCCCTGGCACATTGAGCCCTCCGAAGCGCGATTGTCTATCGTACAGTCAAGAGTTGCCTCTTTCATGTATCTCATCGATGCCACGTTCTTCTCAGTACATGGTCTTCCTGAGAGCCGGAGAGCAGACGCAGATCTCCACCTAGCCCGGTTTGGGTCTTCCCACATGCTCGGCACCCTTAGAGACTTAGCAAGCTTACGGGAGCAAAGCTACACAAGTACGCTGTCAGGGTTAGTCCGAAAGCTTTTTGAGCCAGACTCGCAATATCTCAGCGGGCTGCAGGACTATCTTATAGGGTATAGTGCTTGGCACCAGCCTCCGAAATCGAGAAAGCCGTTGCAAATGCTATACCAACGTCGTTTGAAACCACTCATCCCTATCATTGTCAACCTCATGCCCGAAGGGGTGGGCATGGTCGATGATGTTACCTCTGATACGGCGCTTACATTAGCGGCTTGCGATGGTGATGAGAAGATGGTCAAGCTCTTGCTTGGAGTCGAAGCGGGCCATCACAACAACTATAAGCCGGATATATCAGCCTTGCGAGCCTGCTTTTACCGGAGTTTTCACTTGGCCGCCGACAAGTCGAGACTCAGCTGCGCTCGGATACTGATCGATGCCAGCGGGCCCGATGTGATAGAGCAATTCGTTGGGAACTCCAGCGGCGGGTCCAATCCACTTGACTGGCTGTCAGAGCTTGAGTGGGACTCCGAATTGTCTCCTCGAATTGCGAATATCCTCGTTGAACACGGCGCTGACATGGTTTCGGCCCTTGAGACAGCCACTCGAGCAAATGGCTCGCTGAAAGCCATGGCGTGGCTCATTGATCGAGGTGCCGTAATCACTGATCGTGTTATCCAACAAGCCGAGGAGAACGTTATGCAGGTATATCTCCGAAGAGGATACGCAGGCGACTTATTTTCTTTTGATTACGACCTAAACGACATTGACTCATACGTCCTAGCTGACGACATTGACTACGGTGTGTTCGACAAACTTCAACTTCTGTTCTCCGCAGGGGGCCATATATTACCCGATGATGTGGATGAAGGAGCATATGAGACTTCGTCAGCTCATTCAAGCCAAGATGAGTTACTGAGCTACTACTTCGAGACTACACCAGCTTCGGACATATATGAGTACAATCAAGGGGCATGGAATAGCCTCAAGCGACGGGCATTTCACATCGTCTACAGAGCTAGAAGCTGTGACGGTACATATGTCCATACACCCGCAGAGGCTTATAATGACTTTGAGCGCTGGAGACATGTCATGCGTTGGTTACTGAACGAGAAGCAATCAGATTGGCCGGCAGAGGTGCGATCTCCTACTGAGCAGGACTTAAAGCTCTTCGATCAATGGTGGAGACGAAGACGCAGAGGGGGATGGGGCCCCAGGAAAGGTTAATACACGATGTTCTCTTTTTTTTTTTTCAACAAGTGGATCATATACTATGGTCTCGCCAGCTCTTCAAATTGTCAGTCTCGCCACAATATTGGGATCTGAGCATACGAGACAGCGTGATCGATCCAACATAGCGATGGTACAAGTGGGTACTCCGGTGGTAGCCCAGTCTGTGATCAGGTCGTCGTTTTCCCAGCCCTTTGGGCGTTCCGGGTGTTCCAGTACACGGGTCAAAACGCAAGCGCCCGTAGGAACATCAAAGTCCTCAGTCCCCTTCCAGAAATCCTATCGAGCGTCTCATTTGCGTTAGGAAAAGAACGAAAAAAAAGAGAGGTAATAGACCTACTATATACCAAGCCTGCCTGCACCTACTATGCCTGTCAACAGCTGGCAAAGCTCGGACTTCACGCCATACCTAATTTTAGGTATGTATTTAAAGACTTTCGATACTTTCGATACTTCGACCTTACTCGTCAATCACCGGCGCTAAAACGCCAAAAGACATTACCACCTTCGCCGTCGGTAATTGCATACCACATCGGCCAATATAGTGTATAACGCCGGCCGATATAGTATATAACGTGGTATATAACGCCGGCCGATACGATACGCCAACACCGGCCGATATTGTATACAGCTACCGACGGCGAAGGTGGTGATGTTTTTTAATGTTGCAGCGCCGGCTAATACGGATACGAGGGAGCCTCGTAATAACTAAAACGCATCGATAGATATAGTGATAGTTTTTTAATATTAAATGGTGATTACTATTATTAACAAACTGGAAGTGCTGGAAATTTTCAGGTACATACCAAAAATTAAGTATAGCGTGAAATCCGTACATTACAACTGTTGGCAGGCCATAGTAGGTGCAGGCAGGCTTGGCACATAGTAGGTCTATCACCTCTCAAAAAAAAGAGTAAAAGTGAATTCCGATATAATGAATCAAACCCCGGACTAAGCGGATCAGCTTATAGCTTCTAGAACGAAGTCGGGAATAAGAGCGATTAATATTAACAACTACACCACACCGGGTTGGGTCTGATCGTGCGCCAAGCTTGAATGAAGGATCAGGCGTATACTGGCGTATATAGTGCACCGAAGCTTTGTACTAGAAGAAAACCATGGCTATTTGGACAATTTCCAACGGGTCGGCGACGAGAGTCTGGACGCGAAACGGGGCGACATTGGGAACATATCAAGACCCCTATCCAAGGGGGATGTTGTCACCGTGGCCGCCGGAGGTGCCCCTCCCAACGAAAAGGGCATAGCTTTCTGTGAGAAGTGGTGGGAACTAGAACGCTTATAAGACGTGAATGGTTTGTTACTTGACAACAGAAAGGTTGTTTGATATGCTAATACGCAGATATACAATGTAATTTTACATGTCATATTGCCCATGCTACCTTGTAGATCTTCGGACACAGCGAAACGGCGTACTCGTCCCATCCTGGTGGGGTTATGAGCGTCCAGAGGCTGTTCTCATCCGGGTCCTCGCCATGGTATAGAACATTAGGATAGTAATCGTCTTGCTCCATGTCCTCGGGGTATTCAAGTGAGTCCCATGCTCGCAGTCCATCGAGGGGCGTCCGCATGGCGCATTGATTGACGTATTCTTGTCGGAGGTTGCCCGCGCGGTCGAGTACGTGCCCGCCGGGGTATTGCGGTTGAGGAGGCTCTTTCAGCAATGTGAGCCATTTGCATACGTTGTCAATCTCGCCATCAGCAGAGATTTCCCGGAGTCTCCGCTGCAGCTGTTCAACCTCGTGTGCGTCGGCTATTTCCTCCTCTGGGAGGTGGATGATGAGGCAATCGTGGTCGTCTCGTAAGACGTCGAAAACAGTGCGCAGGAGGAGATAGTTCTTTGTTTCGTCGATATATAACACTCTGGTGGTGATGCCTATCGTTTCGAGACAGGGGAAGAGCCACGGGTTGAACAAGCCTTCGATAAAACAGTGTGGCTCATCGTCTCGGCAGTCGGTTAGAATGACGTGGCGAACGCAACTGGCGAGATCCTTGATGACCTGATTCGCGTGGCCTTCGACAGCGGTGCTGGCGTATGTGTAATTCGGAAAGTCTAGCTCTACCAACAGGGTGTCCCGCTCAGGATCAAACCAGGTGTATCCTACCGAGTCCCCAGTTGGGTATCTCTCCCGCTCCTGCGCGAGGATGCTTTTGGAGTTGTCGGCGCTGACCATCCTCCCCAGACCTGCCACGTCTCTCCCCTCACGGCATGCGTGAGCGACACCTGGTGGCCGATGGCGTCTTTCAAAGGCATATGTGGCGTACGTAGGCCAACTCGTCTCAAGTTCATCGATCACAGTACCATCGGGCTGCTTATCCCAAACCCCCTCCAGGGTTGGTATGATCCGTCGAGAAAGCGCCAAGTCCCAGATGTGCCTTCGGAGTTCTGGCGGGAGGCGAATAAACGGATGAAAAGAGGGCTGGCCAATCGTGTCTCGGTGTACGTCCTGGAGAGCCTTTCCGTCGGATTCCGTATTAACCGCCTCGTCATACGTACTTCTGCGTGTCGAGTTACTTTCCTTTCTAATTCCGACGCGTCGTCGCGATAAAGTTAGATAGCCTTTGCACTAAACAAACACAAATGTGGCGCGCGGGCGTGCAGAGGTGCCAGCGGCAGCTGGCTGGCAGCTGCGCCACCCTAACAGGTCTGATGGGAGTTGTGCATAAACATCATGGTTCATGTCGCTGCAACCTTGCCTTGCCTTCAAACTCTTTTCCACCAGCAATTTTGAGGATTGCGCCCAGTCGCACATCTCAATCAGGCCAGCCGTTCTCGCCAGGACATGCATTCTGGACATGCTACCCGTCTCACCACGTGTGTTTAACACAGCCATGGTCCATTTTTATCGCAGTGGCTTCTGCACACCACACCTTCTATGTACAGGAAAGCGTCTAGTAGCCGTTTGCATATGCACGTTCTGCCAACTTAGAAATTCAGCTGAGGGGGCGTTGGCATGTTGGGTCTGGGTTGGGGTCCCAAATTAGCCAAACTAGCCATCAAAATCTGACAAGTAATGTTGCACTGCTCTCCATAAAACAAAACCAGAAGGGAGGTGCGGCTTTCTGTCTGGAACGGGCATCGATTGGCGAACGGTGCGGGGGGAGGCTTCGGGCTTCTGCAGTAGGTACGTGATGATCAGACCCCCAGCTCAGCAGCGCTATCATATTCACGTTGGGTGGTTTTTTCGGGCAGCAGCGTTTGCCGGTTATGCGGGCCGGCCCCTGGCCGCCGAACGTGGTCAACCAACCGACCAATAAGATGGCGTCGTTTTCAGCACACGCAGGGGGATATGAAATGTTCTGCTGCAGCTTCAAGCGAGCGGTCCATCGCGGTTAGCCTCTGCCCTGCTGTCTTTCAGCCTGTGTCATCTATCTTCTTACCGACAGTCCCGAACCTGACGAGTTATCAGTAAGTCAGGCTGAGCGCGAAAACATAATCTTCAGCCCCCAAACTTCCATCCGGGTTTAATCGCACAAGGCTCTGGAAAAGATATTTATAGCACCAATAACCAATGCTAAGCAAGCTCAGTGTCATTGGCTTGTTGGGGATGTGCACGACATGGTAGCATGCATGACGATGCAACGGTTCTTTGGAGAGTTGATACACCATTTGCACTGACAGGGATCGCGTGTGTCACTTTGCGAGCAGGCTGGACTGACAAGTCTGCTGGAGGGGAGAGGGGGGTAGGGGGGGTGTCGGGTTTTGCTCCTTTCAGTGAGCTGTTCTAGCTGCTGTCTCTACTGCATCTTGGTGGCGGGAGATCTCACCAGGGCTCTCCTACCAACGAAGGTATATCAATCCTGCATGGTGCCTCCACCATACTCTTCCATAGCTCAGGTTTGCTGTCCACTCGTTGATCTGAACATGTATCAGCATACTTTTTGGATCGTCCCCAGCACTACACTGAGTGAATTGCGCCGAAAATGGGTGCCTACGTTTCTGTTCACGAGTGTCAGAGTCGCTATAACGTGACCATCAACTGCGACCAGACCTTTGACAATGAGACCAATACGTACAAGTCGTTGGGAGGCATCGAACGCGGGCAGTTCCCAGGCGACCCTGATATTGCTGGAATCGGGGTAAGGAAGAAGCCCCCACCAATTCTGGCCTGTAAAATTTTGACTAATAAAGGAGTTAGATCATTGGGGTATTCCTAGGGGCGACCTGCTTCGCCCTATTCATCAGCGCGATTGATGTCATCTGGCAGGCGCTTAAGACCTGTGGGATGAAATCAACCCTTTCAGAAGAGTGAGTTGACTACTTAACCTATCGCGATTTAGACGCGCCGCGTTTTGGGCCACGGCTTATCATCGTATTGTCACCCCAACCTAGGGAACGGCTCAAGAAGCCCGACCGGATCAGCCTCACGGACATTCTGGAAAGCATATTGCTGCCCTGCAGCGACCAGCAGATCTTCACGGGGGCGGCGTACGCCATGACGCTGCGGTACTACCAGGGCTGCACCATCTCGGCGTACCACTACAACATCGTGGCCAACATGCTGCTCATCAGCTGCGCGACGCACCTCATGTCCGTCACCATCGTGCGGCACTACTGGCGCTACCCCCTGGTCGCGATGCTGCGCGTCGTCTGCATCACGGGCGTCTTCATCGCCACCGGTCTGCTCATGGTGAACCAGAACGCCGACGAGATGACGGACCTGCATTTTCCGACGGAGATCCCCGCCGCCAACACGACGACGAGTCTGCTGTTCCTGTCGGCCGCGTGCTTCGAGACGGCCGACTCCCCCTAAAAGACACGTTCCACAACACGACCAGCAATGCCGACGCCTTCTTCCACAAGACGCTGCAGCAGTCGGCGCCGGGCAACAAGATCCACGGCTGGAACTGGTTCATTGTCCTGCTCCTTTTTTATATCGCCGCGGGCCTCGCCGAGGTTATTCGGTTCTTCCGGCGCAACCGGCACCGCGCCGACTGGCGGGGCAAAGCGGGCAAGCGCCTCTCGCTCGTCTTCAAGCCCAAGTCGGTGCTGCGGCGCTGGGTCTCGTTTGGTTACCTGCTCTACCTCGGGGCCGGCATCGGCATCAGCTCCGCCGCCGTGGTGCTGTCGGCTTCGTATATCTTCGGCCTGCGCACCTGGGTCGCCAGGTCCGGATGGATGGAGATGAAGAACGACCTGAGTCCCGAGGACGACTGGATCTCGTTTGGTCAGGCGGTGCCGATCTTCACCAGTGCATTGGTCCTGTTTACGGCGCTCCAGGTCATCAGCGGTGAGTAGTTGGTCATGGTGTTCTTGCCCCTATTGCCCCTTTACATCGTCCAATTTGTATCGTTCCCTTTCCATCATTCCTCGTCCAACGTCCCATGTTCGAGAAGCAGGTCCCAAGCACCAAATTATGGAGGAACCCTCCAAACTCTCGCTGGATGATATCTCAATGTTCTTCGTCAACTAGGAGAGATTACTGACACCATACACAGAGAAAGCAGCGCAAAAGAAACGAGACAGACACGCGGACGAGGAAAGGCCCGCCCAAGATGGAACCACCATCTTCTACAACGACCCCAAGCAGAACTATTCCCTCCTCGACAACAATAACGTCCCCGGCGACCACAAAGCCGACACTGCCTACTACGGCGCCAACCAAGTGGCGTCGCCGCCCGCAGGCCGTGCTTCTGGGCGGTCCTCGCAGGTTTCCCCCTTCCACGTTTCTCCTCACAGCGACAGCAACACCAGCACCCCTCGTCCCAGCAACGTCTTTCGCTCTTCCGGGGGCCCTACGCCCCAGCCGCCAGGCCCAGGCCTGGGCCTGGGCCTGGGCCTACACAACACCTCCCCGCTCCTTGGCAATAATAGTAGCAGCAGCATCGTGTTAAAGCCGCCGCCGCAGTCCGTCGTGGTGGCGATGCCAGCAAATGCCGCTGCCACCGCCACGCCGCCACGTGGGCCCCTGACGTCTCGTTTCAGCAGCGGCAGCAGCCGCTACTCATCATCCAATCCACCACCAGTGTCCCCGCCCAGCCCGACGCCGGCGACGACGTCGCGACCGCCCAGTGGGACGGACGCCCCACTGTCACAGCAGGACGACGGAGCAGGCGGGAGCCCAGGACAGTCCCGGCAACAGGGCCGCGGGGTGTCCGGTGCGTCTTGGTCAGCATTGCCGGAGGCGAGGCGGACGTCCAACGGTTCTTGGATGTCGTCGCGGGGCGGGTAAAGCGAAACCATCGAAGTTGTGTACTGCGCCAGCTGGGTTGGTCCAGGCTTGCCCCGGATGTTGTTGGGTCATTATCTATCATGTGTTTCCTCTGTTTCCAATTGTTGATGATATCCTCTCTTTCCCCGTCTTTATTCTCTTGCGGAACTTGTATGGAAGCTCGTCTGGTGTCAGTGTCAGTATGCGGTTGGAAACATGAGATAGACGGATGATGAGCGTATGTTCTACGAAATGGAGAGGCTAGAAAGGGGATCGAGACGAACATTCGCTACAGTAGCGTCTCGCGATATCAATACAAGGCGTTCTCACATAAGTTCTTACATGGGTCGTCGTCTTGCGTATTCGAAAGTGACTTCTCCCGCTTGGTTCTCTGAGCTATGTGGACCCTGCGACTCTCGGCCGGGATTACTTCTTCAGGGGTAAATGGTATATTATCTCAAACAAACAAGGGCAGTTACCAACGCTTACAACCCGTGAATCACTAGCGTAATAAGGAGTAAACACTGGGACGACGCATGGCGGAGAGGGGGGCGCAACATTTAGAATAGGAAGGAAGAAACATCGAACGTCACTTTATCCCAAGGTTGTATGAGCAATGCGCAAATCACAAAACACCAAAAAGTAGCTTAGTCGCATGGTACCTCGTTTTGTTATCGGTGTCATTAGTCTGCTAGGAAACATACAGAGAAGCCGTCTCGTCCGGCCAGTCGTGACCCGAAGGTCACGAAGAGCAGGGTAGCTAAGATGGCCATAATAAACGTCTCTTTCTCAGCTCCGGTCCAACACGCAAGTAAACCAAACACGGATGAAAGCCTTCCATAGGGTTTACACTTTGAAATGTACGGGGGGCACTGGGAAGACATCACGGGATCCCGAATCCAGCCTCATCCTTCGGGTATGGACAATAACCCCAACTTTTATTAGGATACAGAGTATAAGAAAAATAGTCCGCCTCAAGCCTGGATCCATATGTCAACCGTGGACGGGCGTCTACAGACAGGAACTAACTCATATATCGCTGGGGCAGAACACACGGCGTTGTTGCATTCCATGCCAGCACTGCAAGTCTACGTTGTAAGGCAACAAGCTCAGCATCACTCAGCAACTCAAGAAGTCATCCATTATTTTGTCAGAATGGGCATTGAGATGCAAGTGCTGCGAGAATGCAGGGAGTACAGCGGTATCTGAGACCAGCTACCCCAAGCCTGTTCTTTTTTTTCGTCACTGTCATTCAAAATGACGCAATACATACCGGCTGTTATCTCGCCCTGGCCACATTCCGTCACATCGTTGGCAGACACGAGTCTTGATGGGTGTGCATCACATAGGCCAAGATTGAATGGAGACATCATTTGTCGAAGGAGAGAGAGATGAAGAGGAAACAAGCATCATCGCCCGTCGCAAGGCTTGAAGTCGATGCAGTCAATCACGAAAGATCCATTCGATGGACGGGTACGTACATCCATTGCCGATCCGAAGCACGCTTCTCGACGCATGGCGAGGGGCTAGCCTGAGACAAGCTGTTCAGTTAGTTGCCTGGGGTTACTGGCCATACAGCAGGTGGGAAGAAAGAAACGTAAGACTTTGGCCACCTCTCGGTCGCGAGGGAAGAGAAGTGAGACATGTAGGTGGTTGCGGAATTAGCTGGGCTTGAGGGTCTCAGTCTTAATCCATTCTCCGCAGGAAAGGATGCAACGGACGTATCCTTGGCGACGACGACTCATGTGCGCAGTCGTTTCGCCGTGCAGACAGCCAGGCACACAGCCTAAGTGACGACAAGCGAGTTGCTGCATGTCAGGTCAGCGCATGGGGGATGCGAGTTATCACACCGAAATCTCGGCCATCACCAACCGCGAGCAAGGAGTGCCTACGTAATTACAAGTCAATTTTGGCGAACAAGCTTGGCAGGGAGGAAACACTCATCCGCACATCAGCCTCAGGGGTATTATTGAGTATGTTAGTCACGGGCAGCCACGAGGCAGTGTTAGGTAGAGCGGCGGAAGCCAATGCCTTTGATCGGCGAACCAAACCTGGAGAATTTTGTTTCCACCCCGTAAAAGTAGACGTCCCCTCAGCCATCAAACATGCCGGTAAGCGTCGTGCGGTGACACGCATCCGGCTGGATACCGATTGGACGGGCAGCCAAGCGATCAACGTACCGTTTCATGGAGCAAGCTGGACCCAAATCAAACCCGCTGGAGATTGGGGGAGGAGCCGATTTGACAAACATAACAGCCGACCACAATTCAATGCAATAAATCTAGCACTCATCAGAGAAAGCCAACCAATGGTTGACCCGTCTCGTCGGATGCTCGCTGCTATGGAACAGACAAGGAGGGGCTAGGGTGACCCGGATGAAGAAGCTGACAACCGCCAGGTACTGTTACTTTGTTCGTGACCCATACGGCTCGCCGCTAGCTAGCTGAGCCAGCGATGGGGCATGGCTGGTCACACAGGTGAATCTCCTTGTACAAGGCTAGATGCAGCTGCCACAGCAGCCCGCACTACAGCATCTCGGCTAAGCCAACCGACGGTATTTACGCGAGGGGTCCAATACACTGCTTCAGCCGCTACGAAGACTGATCAGATCAAAGGGGGCTTACTGCAGGATGCGGTGCTATCCAATATGTGGCTTCTGCAGGTCCCCGTCGGACTGGCGTAAGGGCGCAGAAGAAGGGGAGGTCGATGAGAAGGGTAAACAAAGAGAAGGGCATGGGGTTTTGGGTTTGGGCGACAGTGCGGACAGCACCAGCCGGAATGCTCGTCGACTGGTTCGCCGACGCGACGCACGCTTCGTATACGATGGCTAATATGAATGTCGTAGAACGCGTCTCATCCCCAACGACGTATCTCGTACCTGTAGCCTGAAAGTGAGAACGGTTGGAACGCTAGACGCCTGTCCCTTGGTCTAGGGGACCAACGGCATAAATCCTAGATCGCCACGCGCCGTCCGCAACGAAGAGTTCTTTCTGCGAAGGGTCGCACTCAAGGCGCAGATCCATGTCGTCAACGGGATACTGGTACGAGCTGGTGGGGTCTACCAGGAATAAGAACCCTAGATCGCAATCCTACGATTCGCAAGGCAAAGAGGAGTCGCATCTGCCATGGACGAAGAAAGCCGGAGGTCAACCAGGTTGACGGAAATTGTAATATTTGATTCGTTTGGGACCAGCCAATGACAGGGCAGCAGAGGTCCCAGTCGGCATCCGGGGAACTGATGCCACTCGCCGTTGGACTGATTGCGCTTGGTGCGCCTGCAAAAATGCAACGCTGGCAATTGAACGTACCGAACAGAACGGATCGCTCACAGAATTCGCGGTCGGGATGCAACAAGGCACAGTTAAGTTAGTTTGCATTCCAGGTCATTCTTGGTGCGAGATTGCAGCCAGTTTTCACGGCAACCCTTGCACCCAGGCTGTGTGGGGTGTCAGAGCAGAGTAGGAATGTTTGGAGCAGTGATGTTGGTCACGAGAGTGCCCGGGGGCCTTCGTGACAGTGACGAAGTGCGTCAAGCTGCTGAGTGGTCGCCTCGCAGGCAGCCAGCAGGTGCATTCGTATGTATGCACGCGTTACTTTCGCCCCCAATACCACCAATCTACATTTGGTAATGAGAATCGAATCAGCAACAACAGCCTAGGCGGCGGCTGGTCGGTGGCGCTTGCTTGCAGCGACGGCTGGGCGAATAGGCGCCATCCCCGGAACGCTGCGTTCTGAGCCGCCGCCCACGCGAGGTCATGTGACTCGTAGTACCGTGGGCTTGGGCCAAGCAGCAAGGTCAGGTGAGAAAATAAGAATAGGGGTCGGGGCAGGTGAGGGACTAGCGGCAGATCCCCAGCAGACTCAGGAGAGCTTAAGCAAGGGATAATACAGGGGGATTTGCTTCTAGAAGACGAAGCCTGGTTCGTGATGAGGCCGGCAAGCGTGAGGCGCGGTTGCTCACCGTTCGACGGGACCGCGCCCAGCTGGTTCGAGGGAAGTCGGCAAAGAACAGGCATGACGGACATATGAACCAGCCGCCAATGTATGTATGTCTCACAGCCTCCGAGTGGGCTCGACCTCGCTCATTCGCCAGGAGAGGACAGAAAAGAGGAAGACGTGGGTATTGTCCCCGCCAGAAAGAGACTGAGAGAAATGGATACCCACCTACTATTGAACTTGATCGACGAGATTTTCTCTCTTTACATGACGATATGTTGTATGGCCGAGAACCAGACAGACCGAACTGACGGTGATGATGAAAGAGAAGATGATGACAATAAGAAGGGTATTTCCCGGAGCTCCACCGTTCGGATTTCCTGGAAGATCCCGACTGGTCGAAGGCCGCCGAATCTGGCGATAGTCGATTACCGCAATCTAGGAACAGCGGTCACTTGAGATGCGCACGTTGAGCGGTAACAAATTTCGACGCGCACCAACTAGGTAGCACACGCAACCACAACCCGGGGCATGCGGTTTCTGCACCAGAACGACGAGAAAGTGAGACTTGCTTCAATAGACAATGCCAAGCCATGTGGTAAGGTAGCTGACCGACACGCTACAACAGTGCCAGTGGCAAGGACAGGCGAAGTCCTAGGTTGACCTTATTGAGATCTGTAAGAAAAGGGAGATGGAGCCTTCGTAACGGGCCGGATGGACGGACAGGAGCGGCTTGGCCGAACTAGGACAAGCCCCAGGGATGCCCCGTCAACCAGTCGTTGGGGGGCCGTCCGTCTTTTTTCGTTCGACGGGGGCCAAGGTGGATAGACGCAATTTCCGTGATATTGTTGTTGTTTTTGGTGAACCCAAGAATGAATACTAATACTGTACGGTAACGTAAGGTGAGGTGAGCTGAGGTGACCAGACGGTGCGTTGGTTGCTTGGTGTGACGCGCGCATTTGCAAACGGGAGAAAGACCAACAGTGACAGGCGTGGGTGCTGTGTGTGCTTGATGAGGTCATTGCGACACCCCCTCCTCTCTCCCCAATCTTCAATTGACAGTCTTACCTGGGCAAAGGAGCCGCAGTCACGATACGCGAGATTGGCTGGCATGGAAAAGAAGATGGGAAAGGAGACAGATAATAACCGCAAAACTACTGTGTAGTACTCGGGTCCCGTCCACCCCATATCCTCTGCGACGATATAAGGTGAACGAATGGGTTATTGGAATCAATGGTATCCCCGACGAACAGGTCAGTGACAGGAGCAGTTTGAAGAAGAAGTGCTGTTGTCCGCCCTCCGCCGTCTCCACAGTGGACCTGAATGAGGCTGGTGCGCTGTACGTACAAGCTGGCTTGAGCTGGCAACAACGGGAATCGGTGGGTGGTTGGACGCCACAGCCGACCATTTTAGCAGCAACACTCAGGGCACCTCCACTAATCGTTTGACCCCTGTGCTGCGCAGGTAAAGAAGAAGAAGAAGCTCAGATGGGACGAACTCGGTTCTCCCGTCAAAATCCCCAAAAATGATGGAGAAGTTCTTGTGGTCAATAAGAGCCTTACTGAAAATGGGTAACGTCCTGACAAGTTGCAGTATGTCACAAGCGATTGCGTTACTCAACGGTCCGCAGATACGATCAGTCAAGAACTGCCGCTAAGTTCTAACAGCCTCAGAAGGCCGGGGCTTTTCCTGCCCAATGCACCTCCCCTGAAAGGTCAGCTAGACTGATGCACTGGCCCGTCCATGATCCAGCACGCACTGTTCCTCATAACATTAATTGATTATATTGTCCAGGAGCCAGCTGCCGGCGCCATACAAGTAGCAAAGCTGTGATCTTCCAGACAAGGTACCTGTCTAGACAGCCACTTGGATGCGAATCAATTGGGGTGATGTCATAATCCTTATAAGGATACCTCATACAGCAGATGGCCGCAGCGGCGTCGGCTGACTTGCAGGTGTGTTTTGTACGTCTCGTACCTGCCCAATCTTTCACCGTACCTTACAGTATGGCATTGATGCGTCAGGGACCGAAATCACTTCGGATAGCCCCCAAGCACCAAGCTACCGAACTCCTCGACCATCGGCTTTTGAACCCCACGACCAGTGCAACATGACAGTAACACACCAACCAATACACCTGCCACCCATTTCCAGTACCAGTTGCTGCACTTTTGACAATACCTAGGTAGGGATTGAAGTGTGCAGCGCCCTTCTATCAGGCTTGGAAGCTTCCTGCTTCAGCCGAGAACCCCTCGAAATTAATGTTGCCATTGACCTGGGTAGTCTAACGGCATTGGGGCATAGCTTGGATGCTAATCTAGGATCCCCCTTCCATCCCGTTTCTATGATATCACGCTATTGCCCTGAGGTCCTCGGCGGCTTCCAGTCAATATTTCAAGACAGTTTGATTGATTCATTGTTCTGTATGTATGGAAATACATAAGGTCTACTCTTTTCTATAAGAAAAGAAATCGTCTATGCGAGAAGCCGCGAAGTGGAGGATACGGGAAAAGGTGCTCTGCGCCATGTTCATGTTCAGCCGGTCATTGCATTGTGCAGCTCCAAACTTTGGTACCTGAGATGCTTTTTAGGGTTTGACAGCAATGCAGCTGTCAGCAAAACCTGCAGCAGCATGGCTCACCACCTCGTGCTTACCAGGAGTAAAAGAAAGCAGATGCAGGAGACTACCTCGCATATATTGGCAGCCTATATCCTCTGTTGGGATGGCTGCCTGAGCATTGCCTCAGCTGCTATTCAACCAAACATTTGCATCGTTAAGAAACATCATCCTCCATTGGACGAGGGGCATCCACTTATTAAGATCGCTCCCTCTTTTTGAGCATGGCCGGCTCGCCCTGGCTCCCGCTGCATCATCATACACGCGCATATCATCTGCCCTACTCGCAAATCGCAAAACCCCCGTTTCGTTTCGCTGCGCGCGAACAGACAATTTGCTGATACGCAGAGAGACTCGGTGGTGTTCTTGAGCCCCTTGGGCTGACTCGATGGTTGCCGAACGGTTTTATTCAGATTCGTCAAGATCGGATTTCAGTAGGGCGCTCTTTCTTCAATCCACCAAGTACAAGTACAAGGGTACCTGTACCTCCCCGCCGAGTTTAATAGGGAGCAAGCAGCAAGCAGCAAGCAGCAGCAGCAGGGACGGCCGGCTAATGGACGGGCCACTAAGAACTTGGGAGCCAGCCCGCTGGCAAACCCACATCCACTTTGGAGCAATAGGAAGCCCCATCGAAGCAGATTGGAAAGTCGAAGGACAAGGAGGGCTTCAGGGTTGCCCAGCAGTCCATGTTAGCGTTCCATTGCTGAACAACTTGACCCTCTTTCTTCAATGCCCCCATCCCACACTGGGACACTCACACCCACCACACCCCTTTAGCTTTAGTAGTAGGGAGAAGAAGCAGAAGAAGAAGAAAGCAACACAGGCAGTGCAGGAGAGGAGAGTGTCATTCGTGTACAGTGCAGATACTACATACTAGGTCGAGAGACAAGAGGGCCTATCTCGCATTGAGCAGAGCTCTTTTTCATCTCATTGGATTCTGCACCTGGCGCATCACATTGCGTTGGAGCGACTCATCGTCAAAAGGTCATTGCACTGCACACACCACACCGACAGACACCAGCACCCCTGGACGCAAGCAGCAGACCCTTTTCCGTGTGTCTTTGTCGCTCTCTCCCCTCACATCCTGTTTCTGTTTTCTGTTCCCGCTTCACCGAGCAAAAGATATAGAGAGAAAGAGAAGAAACCGGGAAAGAGGGAAAAAACAACCTAATACTTTTTTTTCTTGCCGTCACAATCTGGTTCACAGCACTGGGCATTCTCTGCCTATCAGAACATACACCTGACCTGGCTCATATACTTTTTTCGCCTTACCTAAGTCGCCTGCCTGCCTATTGCCTACCTAGCTTTTAGGGGCAGCCAAAGAGAAAGAGAGAAGGACCATCACCACACTATTTTTACCAGCTTTACCTCCCGCTACCGAGCTACAGGTCCTGCCCATCCACCATCATCCACCATCTGTACCTTACCACGCACTCGAAAAGCAAGAAGCAAGAAAATCGGGTTTCTGGGTTTCTGGGGTCTTTGCGCCCAAACTCAGTTTTTCTCCGCCGACATTTTTTTTCAATTCCTCCCGCCCTCCTCACCTCCCAATCCTTGGTCTTTTTACCTTACCTCATCAGACCGACCGATAGATAGACAGACCATTATCCTACGTCCGGATCTGTTGCTGGAGTCTTGAGTCTTGGTCCTCTTCCCCAAGCGTGTCTCGAGACAAGCATTGTTATACTTGATCACCTTGCCCTCCCTGCATCATCCCAGGTGCATACATACCAGAAAAGCAGAAGTCGCTAATAGCTAACTCGGTATCCATCCCGTGACCGAGTGCGACTTGTTTTTTCTTCGGCTTTTTTTGCATCGCTCTCTCTGGGCCCCTCTCCTCCCAAACCCACCCTCCTATTCAAATCCTGCCTGCTTGAGCTATCGCCGCTGCTTACTGGCTCTTTGCTCTCCGTTGCTTGGGCAATTTGTGCTTTCCAGCCATTTTCCCATCCCACCCCTGTGCCCTGCACACACACTTGCAACGACAAGCGAGCGACCTGACCACCTCGTGCTCCTGCACCTCCAACCCTTCCGTCTTCGCCTTGGCCATCTCCAGCAATAAGCACAGTCGATCCGGGTAGAAAAGCCGCACCCTTTTGGCCTATCATTTCCAACCCCTCCGCCCTCCTCGCGACCAGCTTTTTCATTTGACCTGTACAGTCATCTGCCCTGCCTGGTTCGCGTCGCCACAACACCTTCCGGACCAGCAAGAGATCGATTTGGGGGACAAGAAGGGATCGGCAGCCTGCTAGTTAGGTAACTAGCAGCTGCGTCTTTCCCTCGCGGATTCTGGTTATTTTCAATAGCAATCACACCCCAAAATAGCTTCACCACCATGAATCAACAACAACACGACATGTATTACGACTATCCACCGTCAGCGAACAGGTCGCCTGGTTCGACGAGACAAGGCTACGCCACCGTCGGTTTGGGCTCGGGACTGCAAGGCCATCGTTCAGCCCAGAGACCCATGGACAATCTCGGCGGCCCCCTGGGCTCCTCTGCCCTATACTCACCCGACGAGCGGTTCGACGCGATGCATCGATTCGACCGTCTCAACCCGAGCTCCATGCAACAACAACAAAGCGGTTATATGCTCGAGAACAGCCAGACCTGGGGTTACAACAACGCTGGTGCCGCCGCAACCATGAATGGTCCCCTGAATGGCAACGGACGGATCGGTTCGCGACCTGTCAATCGTAGAGCTGCTCTGCCTACCGTAAGTCGACCAGGCCTTGGATTTGCCACCTACGACGTTTTGCTAACTCTACTAATCTACGCAGAACTGGACCGACCAGCAGGCACCTCAACACATGCACTCTATGAACCAAATATACGACGGAAACATGTCTATGAACGATAGCGACATGGATCTTGCCGATCGAGTCCTCACGACCCCGGCCTCTGGCGACTCCGAGCAGCTCATCCCTACGGCCATTGTCATCAAGAACATCCAGTTCCAGTGCCGGAAGGAGATGCTGCAAGGGATCATGGCCACCATGAATCTTCCTCAGCCCTACGCGTTTAACTACCACTTCGACAAGGGTGTATTCCGAGGGCTGGCCTTTGCCAACTTCTCGACCCCCGAGGACACGGCCATTGTCATTCAGAAGATGAACGGCATGGAGGTCATGGGTCGCAAGCTCCGAGTCGAGTACAAGAAGATGCTGCCGCAAGAAGAGCGAGATCGCATCGATCGGGAAAAGCGAGAGAAGAGGGGTCAGCTCGAAGAGCAGCACCGCGCGCCTCTGCCAGTCCATCAACAGCACGCTCTGCAAGCTCTCGGTGTTAGCGTGAGCAAGCAGCCCACTGGATCCCCTTTGCGCGACGTAGATTTGAATGACCCTGACACACTCGAATACTACACGCAGCTTACCCTGTTCAAGAACGATCCCAGCCGCGAGGTTCACATCTTCCCGCCTGATGTCGCACCGGAACAACGCCGACAGATCCATATTCTGGCCCACAACATGGGGCTGGAGCACCGTTCCGTTGGTGAGGCTGACAGACGCCAGATCCAGGTCATGAAGAGACCCCAGAACTCTCCTCCTGCCCACGTGCAGACCCAACTGCCGCCCAATGTTTCTTGGGAAGACCACCGCAGAGGCCTTAGCCGAGCTGCCACCTTTGACTTTGCCGCCAGGAGAGACGGGTCCGGTGCCTACCACACAGTAGGCAGACAGGGACCGACATTGGAGGTTCCCGGTAGCCCCGAGTACAACAACCCCCAGAGCCTACAGAAGGCCAAGAGTTTCGCCGACCTGCGCAAGAGCCCCAGTCCCGCTCCCTCTGGCTCGAGCTATGCTGGCATCGGCAACGGCTTCGCTGCCTCACGTTACGGCGACTACAACCTCACCACGCCTCCCAACCTGACCCCGACCTCGGCCCAGAACACGAGTGCCGGCCCTGATGCCATGCTGGCCAACAACATGGGTGGCCTGAACCTTGGCTACGACTCGGCTCATCTTCGTTCTCGTGAGGCTCCTGGCGCCATTGGCAGCCAGCGGCCCGGTCCTAACGGCTCTGCCGGCCGAACTGCTCCTGACCGACAGCCTAGAGGCCCGGAATGGGGCGAGGCCTTCAGCGGCCGGAATCGCGGCCACATGCAGCGAGGCAGTGGTAAGCTACATATTCTCTCTATTTGTTAACGATCCCGTCTTCGAACACAGCTAACCTGCGGCGCCTACTTCAGACTCTTCGGATGCAGGACGCAGCTCCGGGGCTTCTCGCTTCCACTAAGGCTTTCCTTCCGCGGAAGGATGCCTTGCTCCATCGACCCTGTCGCTTCCTCGACACAATGATGCTCGAACGAGAGACGATTTACGACATACTTAGAGATATAGAATGCTTCAAGCTTCCAACACTGCGTCTGTTACCTGAGCCGATCGCCAGATGGGCTTGGAGAGGCTGACGTGATTTCTCGATACGGGGATTGATGTGCTGACCGGGCCACTCTCCCCTCCCTTGGCATTCGACTCAACCCGCTATTAACGCCTTGTAATATGATTTTGCTTTTATGTTCTGCTTTCAAATGTCGGAGGTGATCTGGAAGTCCAGACCTCTTGTGTCGCGGCTTGTTTGACGGAGTTGCATCAGTGTTGGATGTATTGTTCGGCGGCGGTAGAAGCGGTATTGCCCAATTAATCGGGGGGCAAGACTGCGTGGAAACGAATGCGCCTCTTTTGCTGGCCGTTCTATATGACTATACCCTTTTTACGATGACCGACGCCACCGCGTACCACACCAAAAAGTTAACTGGATACAACAAACATACAGCGACGATATGGGCGACCATTCACGGCATCACGACATCAAACTTCTATACCCTCATGGGATTCCTTGCCTGCCCTGGGTCGCCCCTCGTGGTTTTTTTTATCGGGCCGAAGGGTACGGTGGAGTCTGTTCACGATGGTTACGCTGTTACGACGCACATGCACATCAATTAGATGGCAAGGCGATGCTGGTTGGCTGGCTAGCTGGCGAATGAGATGCCTAATTTAATCAACAATACACCTATCCGCAACATACATCTTGGGACGCGAAGCAGCAGGACCATACACCAGTTTCCGCTTGGGAATGAAGAACGAAAATATGAAGAGAAGAAAGAAGAAAGAAGAAGACGGGAGAAGATGACGACGACGAGACGTGGCATTATGCGCAGTGGCAGTTGAGCTGGACTGCCCAACCCTTATACGAAGACGACAGACGGGCCAGATGGGGAGGAGAGCCAGTGACGACGAGGGGATGTTGTGGATGGCGCGCGTAAGAGGAAGAAGAAGGAAAACCATGAAATCTTGTGGAAAGCTTTTCTGTATATCAGTGCATTTTGTTTTTTGACCCTGTTTTGCTCCATGTTCGTGTTTTGCTTTTCGTTTTCCATCATCTACCATACTGGGGTGTTCTGGTCTCACGCTCAGTCGTTACCACCAACCATCATCAATCCTATCAGCTCGTCCAAATCTCTCTGGTCTCTAAAGTAATTCCGTCCCTCTTTATCTCTCGGATCCATGTCTCCGCTATCGGGACCCGATTTCGTTGCCTTGGGGATCGCCACCTCGACCTATTTCGTACCGAGTTGAACGAAGGAGGATATTATCGTGGGCTCTCGGTTCGTACTAGGGATTACTGTTACGGCTGCATGGTTGGTACTAGGGAGTTGGGATGTCGATCTGGGAGGAATTGTGTCGTTTTTCCGTTTCGGGGTTTCTGGACCATTGTGGGGGGGGAGTATATGTACCTGGTGGTGTGGCCGACAACGTTCGCTTCTTAGATGCAACGATAGCGAGTTGCGATTTTGCGAGAGCTCAAGAAAAGAGAGTGAAAGAGAGAACCCATAATATATGACAAAGTTCGATACCAAAGCGCAATGAAAATGGGATTACCGACAGTTCAGAATGTGTGAAGATGATGTGGATTGCTAACTGACTGGGCAGCAACGCATATCGAGATGGGTCCAGCCCGTCTCCCATCTTCTACGATACGCGATTGACGGGACCTGAGGCTTCTTGACTTTCGTTGATGCCCGTGTTGTCGCGGAAGCGTCTTTTCCCCATTGAGTGGAATGTTATGTTACTTTGTAGTTGATACTTCATCATGTATGTACCCCGCCATGCCATGCACCACTGGATGTCAAACTTTCCCATTTCCATTTCGCGAATGGTAATTGAGTGAGGGGATAATTTAGGGTTAGCATTTCCAGTTAACCTTGTGGCTTCCCATTTGGTTTGGGCGGCCATGAGACGACGTGCCGGCCCGCCCGCGGTGGAAAGTCTGGTGTGGTGGTGTCGAACGGGAAGTCAAAATGCGGAGAGTTTTGAGTTGAGTTGGGTTGGCGGCGTCAGATGTCTTCTCTCTCTCTCGGGAAAGAGTTTCAGGGTGCGAATAAGGCAACATCAGGGTTCCGTCAAAAAGAACAATGTGTCGAGACGTCGAAGACGGGATGAACCTTTCTTTTGCAAGAGAAAGGCGGTAACAGTGATTTCAATGTTTGGAACGGTCGGTGATAGCGCGCCGTATTGACTTTGACTTTGACTTGATTTGATTGATTACTACTTGAAAGGTGCATCCCACCCTCCACTCCTGCCAACCACCAAGTACGTATCCCAATATTACAGCATTAGGTACTTGGGCAAGTAAGTAAATACCTACATAAAGACAGATGAAACGCCTTTTTGCTTTTTTCTCGTCATGAGAGCTCTCGCATCATTCGCCCCCCTAATTACCATTACGGCGAGGCCCCTCCACATCCTCCCTCGGAAACAGAAGGAAAGTTCAACAGTTACCAAGAAAAAGCCCCCCACAGCCCCTTAGACTCCAGGCTGAGTGAACCCATCAATCTTGGGCCAGTCGCCCAACCGCGCCGGGTCCCCACCGATGCGGACCCAGACGGCGTGGCTGGGCGTGGGCCCGTCGAGCACGAACATCTGGTACCACGAGGGCGGGCTGACGTTGGCGTTGGGCGGCGCCGTGACGGTGCACGCGTTGCCGTTGCAGGTCAAGGCCGGGAACAGCGTGCGCTGGCCCATGCTGTTGCCGTGCGTGGATCCCACGGCGGCCAACAACGAAACGCGTATCGCGCCGCCCGAGGTCGAGGTGAGCTGGAAGTTGACGGTGGCGCCGTAGGCCCAGTCCTTGTTGGCGATGGTGAAGGTCGGCTTCGGGGCGCCGGACAGGATGTAGTCCGGGGAGAAGTACTCGAGGCGGTGCTCCTGGGGGTGCTTCTCGTCTTCCGGGTCGGAGCCGGAAACCAGGATGCGGCCGTCCGACATGAGCACGGCCTCGGAGTGGTACAGGCGCGGGATCGTCGTGTTGGCCCACACGGTCATGCGGCTGCCGAGGGGCTTGGTCGGGTCGTACAGGACCGCCGATAGGTTGGGCGGGTCGCCCTGCAGGCCGAAGCCGGCGCGGCCGTTGTAGGAGCCGCCCATGATGACGTAGCGGCCGTCGGGAAGGGCGACCATCAGACTGACGACACGAGTCGAGGGCTACGGGAGTGTGTTAGTTTCGACGTAAAAGTGGATGGCTCATCATCACTAGTGTCACGCGAGGGAAGTAAGATCTTACCATTCTCTCAATTCGCCACTGGGCGCCGGCATTGTCGGGCTCGGTGGAGATGCAGTTGTCGATGCCGAAGTTGGCGCCGTCGGTGGTGCCACCGCAGACCAGGACGGTCAGGGGCTCAGTGTAGGGCGCGTGGTGGGGCATGAGCATCATGGTGCCCTGGAGCGGGTAGTTGCGGCCGGCGTCGGGGTTGTTGACGGCGCCGGGCATCTTGGGCAGCGAGCGGATGCTGTGGAAGTCGACCTGCGAGATGAGGCGGGCCTCGTTGTACTGCGCGAAGAACATGCTGCCCGAGGGCATGACCGCGACGAAGGGGTACGAGTTGACCTTCTCGACGTTGGCGAGGTAGTCCAGGTGGGTGACGGCGGTGACGCCCGGGGGCTTGGGCACGACCTCGGCGCTCGGGACCATGGGGCCGTCGGAGCCGTCCTCGCCGCCCATGACCAGGATGGAGCCGTTGGACAGGGTGGCGGCGGTGGGGTACCAACGACCGGCCATGAGGGCCAGCTTGGTGTGATCCTCCTCCCACTGGTTGGTGCCGTTGGTGCCCAGCTCGCTGTCGGGCGTGAAGAGACGGACGCCGTACAGCGACTCCAGGGACCAGCCGCCGAGGTTGATCTGGCGGCCGGCCTTGTCGGGCATGACGATGGAGCCCGAGCAGAAGACGTCCGTCTTGAGCTGCAGCTCGCGGAAGGCGGTGCCGTACTGCGGGGCCAGCGACGGGTCCCACTCGAAGGAGCCGGAGCTGTTGGCCTCCTTGGACGTGCCGTGCTTCTCCACGAAGACGACCTTGTCGTTAATGCTGACCGTGCTAATCAGCGGGATGATGGGCGCAGACATGATGAAGTCGTAGCTGCCAGCGGCGGGGCCCGAAGCGTACGACCAGGTCGTCAGCTGCGGACCGGTCCATCGGTAGTACGAGATCGTGTTACCGCCACCTGAAAAACGTCAGCAATTGAGAGCACACCACGATGATAAGGAAAGGGGAGCTTACCGCATAGGACTGTAGGATTTCCAGGGCACGCAACGCTGCACTGGGACTGAGGCAGAAGGGTAGCCTTGTTACCTAAGGGGACATCACCACAGACTGCGAGTTTGGGTCAGTTATTTACACTATCAGATGAGCAGGGAAGTCATTGCCAACTTACAGCATTGATAACCGTACTCGAGACCGCCAGCTTCATAGCCGAACCGACTGCAGCCAGCGATGCATTCGGAGATGGTAGCGTTCTCAATGTTGTTGGACATCCAGGGGAAAGTACGGTCATCGATGGCATCCCTATATACCCAATGTTAGTAAAGAGCGACGGAGTGTGGGTGATGGAGAAGATGGAGCGACGTACGCGATGCACCCGACGTATTCCCAGTTGGCCGGGAGGTTCTCAGTTTGAGGCTTGGGTGGCTGGTACACGGTAAGGGTGTCATTAGAATAGACCGAGAGCCTGTTGCCGGCACCGCACTTCTGGCCGGGGTTGCCCGAGCAGGACATGCTGCAGTCCGAGTCGGGAACGAGCTCGGCGCCGTTGCGCACGAAGTTGTCGCAGAAGCATTGCGCGCCGTACTCCATGCCGGAGACGGCGTAACCGAGGCCGACGCAGATCTCGACGCAGGACTCGACCGTCAGGGCCTGGCTGTCGGGCTGCTGGTTCAGGAAGGCGCGGCCGCTGCTGCCTTCGGTGTAGCAGCCCTTGTAGGCCCAGGGGGCGGGTAGGACGGCGGGGCTGCCGGTTGAGGTGGGCTCCGAGGGCTTGGTGGAGATGGTCGAAGTCGGGTTCGAGCCAGATCCGATCAGGGACCAAACGCTAAGCCGGCTGCCGCCTCCGCAGATCTGGGTCGAGTCGCCATTGCAGGCCATGTTGCAGCCCTGCGAGATCTGGGCGCCGCCGTTGGCGTACTCATTGCCACAGTAGCATTCTCCCGAGTACTCTGTTCCTGCGATGGTGTATCCGGCCTGTCGGCAGGCAGTGGTGCAGAGGTTGTTGGTCACTTGGCCCAAGTCAGTTCATTCCACCCCCTGGACAGAGAGAGGGGTCTTGACGAAATACGTACTAGCAGCGGAACCACCGGGCACGTCGGAGCCGTGTGTGAGCGTTCTTCCTCCATTCCCTTCACTGGATACGGGGTCAGTCGGAGCCATGTGCGACGGGTCAAAGTGGCTATGAGCACTCACGTGTAACACCCTTCATACTTCCAGCCGTCAATGGCAGCCGGCGGGACAGGGGACTTCGCGAGGCCGCTGAAGACGGACAGCCTGTTTCCAGCGCCGCAGGGTTGAGTGTTGTCGCCAGCACAGGGCACGCTGCATTCGGAATCATCTACGATGGTGGAAGCCTCGTTGGGCTTGTCACCGCAGTCTTTGGAGTTGGGTCAGCGACGAACAAACAGATTACGGGCACTTGGGTTGACTGACAGCACTCGGCGCCGTACTCAGTTCCGGCCATAGAGTAGCCTTTATCCATACAGAAGAGGGCACAATCCTCGTTGGTCATGCTGGTACCGTTGTTGTACGCATCGCCAGACAGGGCTCTCTTGCCCTCTGCGTTGTCGCTGCGTGGGAAGGTCAGCGCGACTAGACACTGACTGTCACAGCTGGCATCTACACTCACATGTAGCAGGCAACGTAGGTCCAGTTATTAGGAAGGTCGGTAGGGATGCTCAGCGCTCTGGGCACTATCAAGCCGGCCGCAGCGAACTATGCAAGACTGGTAAGAAGATGACGTCCTGGTGCTAGGTGCAAGGGTCCAAGAGACCATGGAACCTACCTGGGCAAGCAGCGCCGTTGATGCAACGGCAGCGGAACGAAGGGAAGCCATAGCGAACTACTGGCAGGATGTCGAACGAGTGTGCCTAGCGAGTGACAGAAGTTGGGGTCAAGTGCAGGATCGAGGTGGTGCCCTGTCCTATATAACCATGCCACAGCAAGAGATGAGCCCTAAGAAGAAGCAGATGTCTTGTGGCTTACGGCCTGCATTGATGTGGAGATTCAGCTACGGCATGGCTGGGGTCTCTTCAGCTGGGGATGCGATGATGAACATGATGGGGGGTTCATGTGCTCGCTGGCCCAATAGCATTTCCTTTACCGAGCCGAGAGGGCCGGTCAAGTAAAAAAGGGGGCCATGCAGACTGCAAGACAGCAAGAGAAGAAGCGTCGCCGGAGCAGATAGCGGAAAGTCGTACACGAGGTGAAATGGTGATATCCACAGATACCCATTGGCGCGGCCGGCCGGTTGGGAATTGGGAAGCTAAGAAGGAATTTGGGGGACATGCTTGGACGTGCTGCTGGGATCAGGCCATGGGGCGACAGCTCAGGTGGAGCAATCAGATATCGGGCGCATCCACATTGGGGGGTTTCTATTTCCAGGCTGTCTTGATCGGCTCTGGCACTCGTTGCCGGGTATCAGTGCACTCAACAGTCTCCATGGCCTTCCACGGCGTGCAATCTATGCTGATGACAGCCGGTGAAATCTCTTCTTCCCTAGTGCGGCGTCGCATTCTTGTCCCTGGACTTGCAGGAGACCCCCCTGTCGCGGCTTTCCATGACGGCGGGTGATTGGATGTGACAGGCGACCGAGAACTCTGGGAGCCCACTACGAAAGACACCGTCCTTGTTGGGGTTGGTTATTCAGGATCGCCAAAGGCGAATTGGAGGAATGTGAATGTGATCAAGATAGACACTACCTACATCGCAGTCGCTGTGCTGGTATGAATGGGGCCAACACCCGTCTAGGCAAGCCGAAAGGGACAACCCCATGTAGGTATAACAGCCAGTCTCTCGATAGACGAGGCAACCTTGGCACTGGACTTTCTTTCGCAGATCATCACCCATCACACAACGCACCACCGTTGGGTCGCGTAAGACAGAGTCAACGGACGGGTCGCCGAGATCTGACTATTGAACGTGGGGCGATAGCTTAAACTGTCTGCATAGTAAGACCCAACCGCCAGGCATAAAAAAAGCAAAAGATGCAGTCAGACATATGCTCATTTCAGACAAGCGCCAGTAAGCGGTGCAGATGGATGTGGATTTTGCGGATTTGTGCCAGTGAGATGATGGAAGCAAGCCGTCACAGATGGGAATGGTGTGGCCGAAGAAAACCCCGTCTCTGTTTGGGAAGATAGAGGATACGAGCTGTGATGCAGCATCGCGGATATCGTCTCGTATTCGATAGGTAGCATTAGGTACATGTATTGATTAATCGCAGAGGATAAGGGTGATAAGTCGCGACTACAGGACCTTATTTTCTATGAAACGTGGTGGGATGGGGTTATTCATTTGACAGTGCATGGCAGGTGCGTTTGCGACGCTACTGCCCACGCTGTTTCTAGTGGTCCATCGCCTAAAGAAATGCCTAAAGTGGCGCCTCCCTAGCACTTAACAGGCCCGACTAAACGGCATTAACTTAACCGGTCAGTAGGGAGAAAAAGAAGGCCGGCAACAGCCCGCCTTCTGACGCCGCCCACTACAGACAAGAAAACGCCGCTGCGGGGTCCATCAGTTCGTTGCTTCTCCTTTCTAATTACGAGCATCATTGGAACCAATCAGTATGTAGCTTCAAATGCCTGCCCCGCGTCCATCCGAGGACCTTCTTTCTCATTTTGACCCAGCTCAAGCCACCAGCCACGGCGCGCTCTTGACGATGCATGCTTCCCCAATAAATGATTCCCAGGGTCCAACAGTGACCCGACACCCTGGCGTCAATCCTGTTCATCGAACTCCCCTCTCAGCCTCCGGCGCTCGGTATGCGCCGAGGAACTACAGATACGCAGGCTTTACCTGCCAAGGCGCCGGATTAAGAGCAATCCAGCTTCTCAGGTGACAAGTACAAATGCAGATGCGCACCGGACAATGCAGGCCAATCCAAATACCAGGATGCAAACATGTTTATGGCTCCATGGTCAGACCGTAGACGGTCCCGACTCGACTCTTGATTTCCTATCGCTTGACGTGGCGTTCAGCTGCATCTCCATGCAGCACGCAGTGCTACGCCGCCCAACTTACGATAGCAAGATATCAAGGCTCCATACATCTCCATCTCCACGCTTAGCCGACGACACCCTGACCCGCGGGTCACTGGCCTTCAACTCGGCCCTGTCGAACCTCCCAGATAATGTACGCTGATTGCATATGCTTCCGATGCCCAGACGCCGCCGACAAGCTGCTGGCCGCCAAGGTCTCAATTTGGAGTCATCGTGGCTGTGAAGATTGGGAGCCTCATCCCTCATCCATCAGGGGTAAAGGAAAACCCAACCCATTCCACGTCGTCTGGTTGTGGTCGGAGAGCGGCCCTTCCCTTCCTCCCCCCTTTTCTCATCTCATCAACTCGCAGCAAACGGTTCATCAAGATCTTTTCTAGTGAGAACTAGTGCCAGGTCCCGCGACCCTGTTAACCCAGTTAGTTCAACGTTCCCAGCGGTAGTGCCCAGGCTGCCAACGCAAGCAACCCCCCATGCTCACATGGTCAGTGTGTGTGGCGCCACTGTCAGCAACAGCTCTTGGAACCTAGCTTCATTGGTCGACCCGACCACGATGGCTGACACCTCGTGTTTGCTTTTTCGATTTGTCGTATCCCAAATAAGCAAGCTTCTTGATTCTCACATATTTCTGCTTCTGTTAAGACATTTGCCGGGATGACTGCCTAGCAACCACTGAAAAACGGCGGTGAATCTGCAGCCATACACACAAACAACGCCCATACACATCTCCCTTCCTTACAGGTCGGCGTCTACTGCAAGCCTCGCGTCCAGTCAGCAATTGAATCAATTATTGAGAACTTACATCCAAAGTCGCGACTATTGGCTATCCAGATGATTTCTTCCTTGTCGCCTTCCTAATCCAGAAGACAGCCTGCCTCGATGAATGTGGTCATCGGGACAGGACGCGACGGCCACATGAACAGCGGCATAAGCACCACACCAGCCACTATCACTGCCACCATCTAATATATGTTATGCACCAGTACTGATAAGCTTTCCTGCATACCACCCACACGATCGCAACGTACCGCTCCTCGCTTGCATTGTGTTTCCCCAAATCGTGCGGGTGAGCGACCGATTCTGATAGCTACAGTCTACGCGAGCGCCTCCGCAGATTTCGCCCGGTATCAGCGTGGCTGCGTTCCTAGCCACCGACGCAATCGTGCGTGAATTTTTCGCGAGTTGCATGAGGAATACTAATCATATAGGACTGCTAGCCAAAGAGAGAAAGTCCAGCCTGTCACAAGATATCGACGGAGGAGGGGGAGGGGGAATGAAAGGAAGAAAACACTAGACCTTCTCATGTGCCCACGCCGGCGCAACAGATATGTAGCGAACAACATCATACACGCCGTCGACTATGAGCGCCCGGTGGTTACACGCCCCGTCGCGCTTCCTGATTGCGGATCATAGGGTGCAGTTTTGATTATGCAGTCGTAGATGAATATCGTTCGACGGCGCTCTGCCGTGATCTTACCCCTATGCGCAGAGGTCTTGTAACCCCAACTCGCACCCCCATTTCGGCTTCCTGCTTTTGGTGAAAGTAAGGAAGGGCAAATAAGGGGGGACCACCAACCCAATAGTGACTCTCCGCGCGGATTCGGCTCGTGCCGACCTCAGTCACCCAGTTGTAGTCCTTAATGCTCAGGTGGTATGAGTGTAGAGTCCCGGGGGCGATTGAGAGCTGCATGGTCACTCATGATAGTTTCTCCTAACAGGTATGACCTTAGTTCATGACCAAGTAGTCGTATTAGGGAGTAGATTTGGAAGGTGCGCACGGGAATATACGACGAAAGCTCATTATACAGCTATATCAAGCCATGCCTGTTTGATGCTGAGTAGCCTGCTGATCCCGGGACTGTTACATACCCCATAATTGAATACGTAAAGTGACTACGACATTGAGATTAGGCAATGTGTAACTAAATCGCTACTCCCAAATCTGGCGGTACATTCTAGCATGGCTTATAGCATTCTGCTAATACACATGAATAAAGATAGGTGCTGACCTCGGTGTTGAAAAAGGGGTGCAACACACTTGGAATTAGACAACTGGCTCATGATTTTCTCCCTATAGGCATATCAGAGCCCTTAGGCATTCCCAGGCCGAACATCCAAACTACACCTTCGTTTCTAGAAACTATCCTGCCTGGTGATGGTGTTCCATTTACTGTCCTCGAAGTTATGGACCGACATCACGCTGGCACTGCGGGCGCACAAGTTGATGGTATTACTATCTCCGTTGGCGATCAGATAGAGAGGCTGCGAATCTCCTTGGTGACCATGTTCTGGTTTAACAAGGAACATCTGTAACTAGCACTCTATTGTTTGCCAAACCATTAGGAAGTATGTAATTTCCGTTGTGTCTGATTATGGGGAGGGGAGCAAGGAGAGCTTTCATCGTTGCGCCACCAGATAGATGGCCGCTTTCTACGAACAGGGCTTGCTGGGGACGTGGCGGAGGTAGTCCACACCCTCGCGGAGGTAGAACACGCTGGCGGTCGGCCAGCCGCCGCAGTCTATCTGGCTACCCTTCTCCGGCTGCATGCCGCGGGCCTTGGGGTCCGGAGCAGCCGCGAGCTGTAACTCAGTGTTGATACTTAGACTTTGCATCCAGACCTCCTGGACGATTACATGCTCGAGAGTGCATGGTAATTACCGCGTATATATGGGCATACAGGTCTTTGTTCGGCCTTTCCTAGTGGCAAGCCAAGTATGCTCCTACGCTCCAATTGTTGAATCCAAGTTGACCCAGCTCACCATTTCCCTAGCCATACAGCCCACTGGCTCCGAACTCAGGAAGATGACACTGGAATCGCCACCTGATAAAATAGGAAAAACGCCTTCCTTTAGCAAAACGGCTGTCGAACGAAACTTTATAATGCTGTAACTTGGTGCTTCACCGCCAGGGCTTCCGGTTTATGCAGCGACTCTCTCTTCCCGTATAAGTAAAAGGCTTCGCAACATGATGCGCGTAAGCCAGAGCTTAGCGAGCATTACCTTGGCTGATCTGACTTGACAATGCTTTATCTTCATGTACCTGAGTTCGCATCCGATGTTTCTTTTGTGGCAGCGCCACCAGTGCCATAATCTGACCCACACCATTCACGCCAAGCTTGGCAACGATTCCGCCCACTTCATGACCATGCATAAGCCGGTCGCCAACCAATCGTCTCAGTACATCAGCGGAGCGGTAGCTAAGTGGTATAGCGTGGGATTGCAGTTGCTCTTTAGCCAATTATCCTAAGGTCGCGTGTTCGATCCACGCTCGCTCCTGATCATCTTGAACTTTTGCCGCCCGTGGGCTTTAGCTTTTGTCACCTACCCCTTTTTGCAGCCCCTTTTTACACTCTTGAACCTTTTTGTCGAAACTCCAGTTCCCCACTACGGACCCGTTTATGCTAGACTCGGATTTATTCTCGTGACATTTTCAAAGTCAACGACACGCTGACCGGCTCCATACTGAGACAAATAGGCGTTACGAACAACTTCATACTAGCTAGTCTTTATATGCTTGGTACTTCCGAGTTCAAGTTGAATATTTCTTGTAGTCTGTCCATCGTCTCAAACTTTCTATACCTCGGGGACAAACGCCTCTGAATTCCTCCTGATGGGCAATTGAACTGACTTCGAAGCTAGACCAAAAGAATTATCAGTTGCAAATAATATCTTGCTTTTAGCCCCCCTGGAACCATCATAGCCAGACATACTACAACTATGTCATATTTCCCCATGTGATGAGCATGCAAATCGGAACTTGTTGGGACTCATATTGCCAGGTCCTCGTCCTGGGTGGACTCTATTAATCCGACAGTCAACCCTCTCCATCGCAAGCAAAAACAAGGAGATAAATTTAGCGAAAAGGTGGATTCTGTGGGTCCCGACTCTCCTGGGCTGTTTTGGTATCGAATCGAGGTTGAATAGACGGGAAAGGATAAATAGGAAGACAAAGGGAGACGATAGGCCATGGCTTGAAAAGGACATTCGATATAGGCAAATACCGCGGAAGTCATAACATCATTTAGAAGGAGGTTTCATCAGCGGGTTCACCAGAACCAAAAAGAGAATAAACGGCCCAGGTCATCGTGTTCTTCACGCCCAAGCAGGGCTTCTCGTACGTTCGTAAGCAAAATCGACCGAAACTTTGCCAGGATCCGTGACTCGGGCACTGCTTGGGCTTTCCGGCGCCGCGCCCGTGAATGGACTGGTGACGCTATCCACCGATGCCGGTTCTTGCTGTTGGTTCGGGGATGGCCTGTCTTCTGTTTGTGTCTGTTTGGCGTGCTGCGCCCTGCTTCTCGAGTCGTCGCGGTCGTGGTCGACCTCTTGAACCTTGTCCAAGGTGTCATGCTTTCTCGACCGGTCTCTTGTACGGAGATCGTCCCATTTCGTAGAGGGCTCATAATCGATGTGGCTGAGGCTTTGGGGACGATCGGCGTCAAACCATGACATGCGCCTATGAAGTCCAGAGTCTAGTGTCGAGGTCGCAGGGACGGGCTGGACGCTGCGGGGGATGCCGCGATTGCTCGACTGCATCCGTTTCTCATCGTAGCCCTTCCTGTTGCCTCGCCACCACTCGTGTTCTTCGGGCTTTAGACGACCGGGGAAGAACTCCTCCATGAGCGGTATACCGCGATGGTATGTCATATCGAAATCCATGATGCCGTCCATGACCTTGTGTGTCATGATGGTGTCGCAGAGGTAGAGCGGCATGTTTCGCTTAGCAGGCGGCAGCTCCACCGCGGCCAGCCACGCGTTTTGGAACATACCCACAGCACCTACTCCCAGGATGCACCACGTATAGTCGACAGACGCGGCCACGTTCACCAGAAGAAGAAGCCAAAGGACTGACAACACCCAGCAGGTGATTTGTGTCAGACGGAACCCCAGGGGAAATCCATGGAACTGCTTTGCTTTCCGCCCTTGGCTGTCCACACGGGGAACCTTCTCCGACTTCTCCAGATCAACCGGCTGGGAGAGTCGTTGGAACTTTTCCCAGGGGCGATTGACTCGGGGCGACTGTGAGGCCGACATCTCCTCCAGGTTCAGGCAGAGGCCCCTCCCCAGGATGACTACGATATCGGACGCTCCGTTCCCGGACGTGAGAGCGTAGCAGTCCTTCGACTTCTGCCCGTTAGGCAACTTCTCTGCTCTCCATTGCGGAAGCAAGCCGGCGATCTGAATGAGTAGAGTACCAATGATGGTGATGAACATGATGCCCCATTGCCGGTCGATGACGATGGGTACCGCCGCTATGGCTAGCTGCAAGACGGTAGCACAGACGCCGATCACGTGGACGAAGCTCCACGGGAATTCTGTTGGCGCATTGTCGTTCTCTAACGCCTCGAAGACGGATATGCGAATGCCTGTGTCGTCGTGCAGAGGGCGCTTGCGCGAGACTTGCGACTCGATGTCGCGGAGCAGTCGGCCCACGACCCAATTCTTGTTTTCTCGGGCATACCCGGACTCGAGGTTGAATACCTTGACGGGGTAGTCCGGGCGTGGGAGCAAGCGGCCGTCGCCAATGATGTTGACCAGCGTGATGAAAGCGTAGGCGACGCAGCCAAAGGAGAAGCAGACAGGTGTATAGAGCTGCCCTGTCCCTTGGGCAAACGCATTCTGGACGACGTCCCCACCGATGACCATCAAGATGGTCGAGACATCTGCCGGGTTGATCCACTGCTCCCGCAATTGCGCTACTGTACTCATGATGCCAAAATGATGTGAGTTGTGTTTGATATGTAAGGGACAACTAGCTGGCTCTGGCACTCTATTGTCTTAGAAGCTTCGCATTATCAGTTGCTGTTTAGCAATGGATACTTATATAGTGTCGTTGTAGCGACTCATTGACTCTTCGAACTGTACAATCTTCAAGGCAGTAACGAAGGCGATGAGGTGAGACGGCAGGCCACCCTCGGGTTTTTATGTTTTTCCTTTTTCAGGGTGGGGTCAGCCAAGCCAGCCTTGTGCCGGGGCTTTGCTTAAGGTACATTTGGGGAAGCTCGGCTTTCTGCCAATTGCCGCACGGTCTTGCGCGGTTCTGACACTCCCATTCTATTGGCTGTCGGGGCTGTCCGCCACGTTACCTTGATGCTACCAAGGTCGCCTGTATTTCTGCCCATCGAGACCACCCTTTCGACATGCGGTGGATGCCTCACTAGAGGTGCCACGAGGGGCTTGGGTACGAACTGCCTCTAGAACTGCCTCCAGCATTACATCATATGTATGCCTTTGGCTGACAAAGTCGCCATTGCAGCAACAGTGGCACTGCATATACCCTCATTCATTCGGCTCATGGTTATCAATATGATACAGGCCATGCGGTGATCACCGGTGTATCCGATTTGCAAGTCAATCCACGCCAGCCACTCATGGTATTGCGACATCGCCCCTGAAGTTTAGGGTCAACTTTCGTCAGATATTTCCTTTCGCTTAGTAATTGCAGTTATCACTTATCTCCATGAATAATGCCATATTAATGAGGAAAAGTCTTAAAAATCCAGATGAAACGTATTTATAGCCATCAGAATAAAAATAAGTCGATTGTCCTTGCAGATGTTAGGGCAGTTTCACCTGTATATATTAAAGAAAGAAACCCCAGCCGCCACCCTCTTCATCAAGCCTTCGGAACCTAGTCCATTAGTCTCCCCCGGAGAGCCCTGCGAGCCATTGATTGTACGATCTGCTGAGGTATTGCCATTAGGAGTGTCAAGGCAGTCTGGGGGTGGCGTCCCAGCTGCCGATCCTGCAGTGTTCAAGATTCCACCTTTTAACGAGTTCAGGTTCTTCCTGTCTTGATCGCCATTGGCTTGCCTGTTTCTTTTCTTGTCCTCCAGCTCCTTGAAGCGTATTTGGTTTGACGCGAAGTCATCCACACACCAGAGCTGGTCGTCCTTTGTTCGCTCGCCTATGACTTGGTCCTTCGACTCTTGCCAAGCGACAGAACTAACACGGGTTATTTTGATGCGGCTGAGTATTCGGGCGTAGAATATGCTTTCGTGTCGAACCTGCTTCTCCTGCCGTCTCCAGGACTTGTCGTAGACCTCGACAAGTAGTGCGGTATCCGGGAGGCGCTCCTTCGGCCGTGGTCGCGAGATGATCACCGCCACCATGTAGTTGAACTTCTTATTGGTCCGGCCGGCTTTGATCTCGTCCATTCTTGGGAGTGTGTTCTTCTTGGCCAAATCGACCTGGTACCATTCGTTGAGCTCGCGGTCAACGGGGAAATGAAACCCTTGGCCCATCTTGTGGTTCAGGACTAGTGTCAATTCTTCGCAGTGGAGCATGATACCGGGATATCTGACGACAAGCCCCTCGGGCATAAGCTCTGTGGCGTGCTCCATACGACTGAGTGGATAGGGGTAGTCCTCGTTGCGACCGCTGGCCCAGGTGGCGGGAGCCCATCCGTAGCCGGGCAGTTTCAATCGCTCACCTGGGAGGAAGATGATGCCAGCAGGGATAGACCCAGGGCAGTGCTTCGAAATAAGATGCAAGAAATCCTTCATCATTTCCCTTCGCTGGTCTATCGCAGCTTGGGCATTGGAGTCTTTGTGCCTCGCTGGACTCTCTAGATGGGTGTGACGGAAGTCCAGGTTGAGCAGAGTAGAGAGTATGATGGTTTCATCTTCCTTGTGGGATGTATCCTATCTCACAAAACATATCAGCAATACTGCCCTGCAGTATGGATAGCACAACTACCTACTCGCCAGCGAGCAGAACGCCAGGCGCTTGCAATGAGCTGGGACCCGTCAGTGTGAAATGGGTTTCCCGTCTCGATTCTTGCCTCACGTTCTCGGCCCATGAGATTCTCGAGCAAGTGGCGCCTGAGCACCTCTGCTAGGGAGAGTTTCAGGATCGTCGGTTTATGCACCTCGCTTCCATAGGTCAGGTCCTGAATCAGCTGATCAAACCCTCTTCCCGGATATTTACCGTCATCGAGTCGCAACCTTCCATTGTAGGTTTCTGGGAAGCACATCGCCTTGCTCAGGAAGGCTTCTTGTAGCGTCCATAGACGTCGCATCCACGTGCTAGTTAGCAGCTTTATCGCCGCTATCAGTTCTGGCTGGGTATGACTGTTCTGGCTGACGCAGACATCATCATCGATCACAAGGGAATGGCATGATTCGGCATACACATTGTACATCTGACTTATCGATCGATGCCTTAAATCAAACAGGTCCGTGGGTGTCGTGCCTGGCTTGGTTTTGTTTTCAACCGGGATTGCAAACGTGTCCAACCAGAAGAATTTGCAGGGGCGGCTCAAACGGTTCTGTTTCTTCAGCGATTCGGAAACCCCGTACAATGCTTCTTTGATGAATCGCAGCTGGCACTCACTGCATAACAAAACGTTAGTTTAGAGAGGCCAGTGTAGTTGAGAGAGTGGCATGTACTTACTGTACCTCGTTGGACTTAGGATTTCCAAGGCCCTGAGACCAAACATGAGACAGCGTAGTGAACTGACTATCTTGTTGAACTTCTCCCCAGTCCTTGACGACGACGCTGGTTTCATTGCCGCTTGTTTCATCAACTTGGAATACTGGGAAAGAAGCATTGCCATCCCGGAGGATCCTATACACTTCTGCCATCTTGGGACCAACTGGTTTGCATGGAGATTTGCCCTGGTTCCTACATGCGCATCGTGGGATGTAGTTCTCCTGAACGGTGTTTACTCTGGGGCCGTTTGCATCCGCCGCGGAGTTTCCCTTCGAGGTTGGCCGTGATACTTTGACATATTTGCATTCCGTCTTGCTGCACCCATAGTCTGCCCCATCGTGCCACTGGCAATGTGCCCACGCAGCAAGCAGTAGTGTCGCGTTGGGTCCGATCTGGCGTTTGAGTGCTTTCTTGGTGTAAGCGCATTTGTCTGGCATAGCCTCCATGACCCATGTTGGATAGCCCCAGCCGTTTAGGTCATCGCTTTGCCATCCCAAAATGCTCTCTCCCATTTCTCGCAGCATGCTCGATTTCACCGCTGAGAGTGTCTCACCCAGCACCATGATGGATAGTGAGACAAGCGGATCGATTTTCAAGTCTTCACGCTTTTTGTTGTCAAGGTTCTCCCGAACCACTTGGCGTGCAAATTCGATGACCAAATCCGTCTGCATCAGCCGGAACTTGGCTTGCGAGGGATCCTTCTTCATCCAATTATGCCACTCGGTGAGCTTTGTCTCCAAAGTTTTCGTAGTTATATAGTAGACTTCACCGATCCCCAGCCGCTCTACGCGAATGAGGTCGCACATGTTGAAAGGCTCATCCGTGCGGACGACAACCGTCAGCAGGCAGAAGAACAGCCATGACTGGACGAACTCATTCGGGTCGACAATTGAATTGTTATATCCATGACTTTTGTTGACGATCTCAATTTGGTAGTTCTCCAGGTTGACCTTCCACCCATGGAGCGAGGGGAAATTGAGGAAATCCTGATACTGTCCACCATGTCGAAAGGGGGCCTTTCCATCGAGGCCGTCAATTGATAGACAACATGTGCCCTGTCTGCCTTGGATCCGGCACGGGATATCCACGTTGATGGCGCCTTCGAAATGGATGCTCAGATGGTCCATGTTGTGTACCCGTTCGAAGCAATAACAATTGGTAGCAATAAGCAGGAGGGTGGACCAGATACGAGGAAAGATGAAGGAGCGCTGGCGAGGCTCTGAGGAGCAGTGCACCTCTGCTTCAAATATGCCCACAGGCAGATTATTCAGCCGCTAACATCCACACTCCAATGCGGCACCACGCTCATCTAAATCTGGACCAGTATATGGATGCAAGGCCCTTTACCGCCTTTCAATCGATTTCCAGAGCCTCGAGCTATTGTATGCATTCTGTTGATTATGGTTGCTCAGAAATGCAACCCCTACACCGAAGTGGCCTATGAAATTGCAGGCAGACCCCTAAGCGAGATGGTGGTAACGCCACGGCAACTGCGAGGGTGGGGATGGGCAAGACGATCATTGGTACAGCGGCGATCCGATGTGGAGGAACCTCAGCTCATCTCCTCCCGTCCGGCTCGATCACTGCAGTCTGCAGCCTGGTCGGTTGTCGTCGCAATCATCATGGTCCGCTGTGTATATCTTCTTTAACCTCATAGCCTTGATACAACGAGCCTGGAGCATATAAAGTGGTTATATAGAACATTACAAACCTCAAGGCTTCTAGCACCCAGTGATTGGAACACGTTGGCTACTTGTATTTATAATTCCAAGAGTGGCAGTACCCTGCTGTGGTGGCGTGTCTGCCCAGTATTTGCCATGTCGGCTTACGACCGGTGAGACAATGCATTGGCCTCTTTGCATAAATGTTCAGATGCAGCCTCAAGTCATTGGCGGTTGATTGCATCAGCTTGTAGGCAGTGGTGCATCGTACATCAATTCTACCCATCCAATCGGCTACACCGTGAGCAGTTGATAAGCCCCGCTGACCCCAAACGCCACTACATGCGGTCATGCCAATCATCATTGAGACACAGCCGCCAACGCACAGTGACATAAACCCCTCGGTCTCTCGTAAGGTACCAAGCTCGGCAGCTCGGGCTTCATTTCGTCTTTCTTACACCTTACCCTCCTATTTCGACAAGATCAACGTCCGAAAGCGTCATGGCTATTTTCGGCCCAACAAGAGTATGTATGGTGAAGTTGCGACTATTGTGAGGTGTATGCTAATTCGGGATTTGTAGGCACTGACTCTGGAGGTTGTGGCCGGTGCCGAGAACAGCTCTCTTCAGTACGTAAAAGCAGTTTCACGATATGTGCTGCCCACTAACTATCGCAGCATCATTATCGTCCATGGTCTTCGGAAATGGCCACAGCTAGAGCAGAGCTTCGAGGAGACCGTCAAGAAGGCCGCTGCAAGCCAAGGCAACGAAGCGCCCCGGATCCGGAGGTTTAGGTTCAATGTCGAAGATGTGTTTGAACGGGGTGAGAAGGCCTTCATAGAGACTTACAAAGCCTTCAAGAAGTCTATAAAACATCATGTAGTAAGTAGCGTCGATCTCTATCGAGTATAAATGTGAAATATAACCGAGTCACTATAGAAACCACAGACGAGCTTCGAGAAGCTCCATGCAAAGATACAGAGATCATCGGACAAGCCATTACGGATCATATTTATCGCCAGTGGAATTGCCACTTCGATTGTCAAGCTCTTCTTAAATGAATGCATTGATGAAGATATCCGAGACCCATCCGCTGAGGAAAAGTGGCTTTCCATCATTCGAGGTTGCGTCTTAAAAGAACACAAGTCGAGAAATACCAACCTGAAGTACCAGGACCTATTAAGACAAGAATGGTCTTCGTTGCCAAATCGGCCTTCTGGGGCGGACAATGACGGGAAAGACGACCCTAAGAATGCGCTCGACCTGGAGAAGCGGTGCCTTGGGTGTCTAATGGAACGCCTATTCGTCATAGACGAGAACTTCACCCCGAAATCCGAGCCAACGATTCTATGGAGAAACACTTGGTCACTGGAACCGGATATAGTAAGATTTCTTTGAACTTTAAATGTGCACACATCATGGGGACATTTGCTGATTTACCTTGTTGCAGACGCCTAGTAAATTATTGGTGCGACACGGGCAGTCAGGCGGCAACGCCCAAGACAGTGGGCTCAGCGAATCCGAGCCAGAGGAATTTCCCAACCAGCTGCAGGTATCCGGCCGGTCTAAGACATCGATATCGTCGATCAGAAAGCTGGGTGGAAGATTCAACAATTGGGTCAGTCCACCGAAAGAGGGATCACACCGAGCCAACGACGCCAAGGTCATCGGCACAATAATAAAGCTGATAATAGGGGGCGTCGAACTTCCGAGAAGAAAGGCCCAACTTCTAAAAGAGAAACTCGCCAAATACCAGTATTTCGAGGTTAACCCTGCTCACAAAGCCCGACAGCCAGTTGAGGCTACCATCTCGGATAGCCCGAAGCCCGAGTTATCACAGTCAGTCGAAACGACCATCTCCTACAGTCCGGTTCCCGACTCCCCACAGCCGTTTGATGCAGCGAGATTGAACAGCGCGGTACTTGAGGAACGGTTTCTGCCTCCGAGAAGCCTTTCCCCACGAGTAAATACGCTTATCGAGACCAATGATGACCCCAAGGAGCTCCAGGGACTTACGGAAGTATGGGACAAGCGCAGCGAGTGGGCGAAGTTCTACCTCGAGAACTGTAGCTTTCACAACGCCACCGCCCTGTACGAGTCATGCATCGTAATGGCAAAGGACATGCCGAACCAAGGCAACGCCATTGAGCTACGGTGCAGGATGCAACTGGCTGTCATCATGACGATGCGCGGCCAGTATCAAAACGTAATGTCGGACTTAAGGAAGCTCGAAGAAGAGTGTAAAATGAGGCTTGGCGACAGCGACCCCACGACTTCCGCCGGGGTGACGTATCATCACGCTGTGGTGCTTGTTAGAGTGGGAGAGTTCAAGGAAGCTATCGTGAAACTCGAAACATTAAGCTCAATCCTGCAGAAGGTAGACGATATGTCTCTCCACGCAAACCGTGTTAGACTTCTCGGGCTAGCTAATGCTTACCTGGGTCAATTCCGGCTGGCCTCTGGTTATATGGAAAAAGCAAAACAAATGGTTGAGGAAGAGAGTCGGAGAAGCAGTGCATCGAAAGCTACAAATTCGGAGCCTATATCTGGTACTGGCTCAGACAAAGACCCTGGAGTCAAGAGACCTCTGACCGGACTCGAGGCGACTGTACAGTTGAGTGAAGCCCAAGTGCTGCTGATGCAGGGCAGATCACAAGAAGGCTTGAGCCTCGTGGAAGCACTCTTAGGGGACATGGAAAAGAGTTTTGGCACGTCGCACGTTCTGACGCTGGAAGCTCGCTTCATCTGGTGTCGTCTCCTGACAGAAACCGGCCGGCTTGGAAAGGCCAAGGCGATGTGCTTGGGCACCATCGATCTGATGACCAAGTACCTGGATCGAGACCACCCTTTCATTTTGAAGGCGACCTCGGCGCTGGTCGGCTTGCACAAGCTCGACGCTTGTCCGTCCGAAGCTACTACCACGTCGGAGAATCTGGCATATCGGGCGAGAGAACTCCTGGGTCCCGACAACCGACAGACGCTTCGATACGAGTTCCAGATGGCATCAGTGAAGTTGTGGATGGGCGACTACGTTAACGCGCTCAAACGACTCGAGGAGGCAATGGAAAAGTCAAGAAAGAAATGGGGTAGCGAACACCCCTGGACTCTTTCTTGTACTGTCGAGTATTCTATTGCTCTATCTATATGCGGCCAAAGTGAAAAGAGCAAAGAAGCTCTGGAAAATGTACTTCGACTCCAGAGCCATCTGTTCAAGCTTGGAATCGAGGACTGCAAGGGAGACACTTTTGTCAACCGGCTCATCGAGTATCTCACTTCCGTCAGCCAGCAAAACAAAGACTTTACCAAAGTCCACCCGAGTCTGCTGGATGCTTTGGGCGCGTGGGCTAAGAATGAGCTCACTAGATGTGATACAGAACGTGATCAAGTAATCAGGGCACAGACCGCGATACTCCAGATAAGAAAAATATCCCCTTCTTTTCAGCCCGGTCAGTTTGCCACTCTCAAAGCTGGCCTGGACTTGGCCAACACCCTCCGAGTTGATCCGGATCCGGAACGATCCAAAACGGCCGAGTCCCACTACAGCGAAGTCGTCGACTCTGGTGCCGCGCTGCACGGCCACCCTATCATACTACTTGCCGAGCAAGGGCATTACCTCAGTAAGATGATACGAAAGCCTGACGATATGTCAGACGCAGACACAGAACGCTTCCTCAATATTCCCCGGCTGATGAGCCTTCGGCTTGGTAGCGGACACCCCGACACTCTGCAGGCGTTGCTGACTACTTTGGCACCTGCCTACTGCCTCAACCCTGCTCGTGCAGCCGAAATGTCCACCGAGTTACAACAACAGTTATACGACCCCAAGGTCCGGCTGCAGCGGCCTATCGAGTGCATCCAAATCGAGGAAAAGCTGGGGATTATACACTACCGTCTCGAGAACAGGCGCGAGGCCGCGGAGGTATTCGCCGCCCTGGCCAAGGCACTGCGAAACGGCGAGAGGGCAATGTTGAAGGATTTCGACCAAGGCAGGGAAATCGAGAAGAGGCTGGACCAGGAGATCTCGAAGATTGTCGGTGAGGTGCTGGAGGCGCAGTGGCAGAGGGCCGAGGACTCCAAGGAGAATGGCCACTATGCCGAGGCAGTGGAACTGCTGCGTCTCTTCCATGGCCTATTCAAGGCTGTGCACGGGGAGTATGAGGCGGTGACCGACACCGTCTCGCTCAATCTTGCAGTGGCCTTGTGGAGGGCAGGTCAACAGGGCAATGCCAATACGACCGGGGCGGGTTCAACGAGGCACAGTCCGAGGAGGCAGCAGGAGGAGGCGGTGAGCATACTACAAGGCATAGTGACTAGAACCCGCGATGAGGATTTGAAGAGTCGGTTGGCAGAAGGGCTAAGAGCATGGGAAGAGGAGCTGGCGACCGCTTCAACCGTCGGGATGGCGTCGAGGAGCTCCTTGAATTTTGCCGAAAGTATGGACTCGACAGTGTCGCGGTCCAGCTGCACTGGTCCGAAAGAGAAAGAGAAATCGGACGGGAGTTGAATTGACTTCAGCCAGCGATTTAGGTACTTGGGCACTCCAGATTGCCTTTATTTATAGACTGTATACTAAGATTGAGCCACATATCTTGAACGATAGCCCCCTTTTGCAGACTGCAGGATGTCTCATCGCGATACACAGATATACCATTGAACTTGTAGACAGAGCTATGCGAATTGCGAAGATTGTCTGTGAGTTACATGAGGCTGATAGGAACTTACTGTCAATATTGAGGCATAAGTATATTGTTGAAGCCGACACTCTCCTTTACTGTTGACTCTAAGAACGCCTCCAAGACTATCTTCCTTATCGCACACGTACTTGGTAGCCGGAATCTCAAGTCCACTAATCTTGACCTTGCATTTGCCCGCTGGTAACCATTGCTCATCCGATTAGTGCACCTCTATCAGTGCGAGTCGGCCTTGGCTGCCTCGAAGGCATTCGGCATATATATTCTGCCGGTCGGCCTTGGTAAAGGCTAAAACGCACTGCGCCACAGCTTACCACCATTTGGAGGATTCTCGTAGTAGATCTTACCATTCTATCAAGCAGTTGCATGATAGTACGACTAGGCCCGCGAATAGAAACAGATCAAGTGCGGGGTATTGGTACTGCGCCCAAGGCAGACCTGAACAGTCACAGGCATATGGAAAAGAAAAAGCCTCAATAGGAAGGGCTCAGGGAGCAGCCAATGAACGTGAAACTCACGTGTTGGAGTATCCAGTCAAACTTAAAAGCCCGGGCGCAGATTGTGCGCATACATGATGCATACATTAGGTCGGTTCGCGAGGTGGTTGCCTCGTAAGGCAGGGCGTTTGTACTTGGTCGACTGCAGATGCAGGTCGCTCAATATTTCCACTTGCAGTGGCTATGGTAAGGCTCCGGGAGTTCAATCGGAAAAGATAAAGAGGAGACTTGGAACTGTCTATCATGGATAAAAAATGATAACTTCAACTAATCATTCCCTCACTCAGTAAAATGGCTCCTCTCTCGATAGTCCCTATTCTAGCCCGGCAAGATCTCGGAGTCTCGTCTCAGATTCGAGCTCAATGGGCAGATCCGTCTGACATCATGTCTCTGTTGCTGCTTGTTGGCGCCGATGTCGTCAAAGGGGCTCTCGCACAGCAAACGGGAGGGACCAATTGGCTCCCGCCACCCGTCGTGTTTTCCTTTGGTTGGGTCGCCTACAGCGTCTCTGGCATCCTCGCCGCAGTTGGCGACAAGACCTTTCTGCCCGCCCCTGAACTGCCGGCTGTCGTGATGAGCACAGAGTGGGGCTATCAACGGGCGAACAACTCCTGGGTCATCAACCGGCTCCTCCGTGACTACGAAGAGTACTGGATGCCGGGCCAGGTCAAAACAAGACTATCGCAGATGTTGGACGAAGCGGGTCGTCGGCGTCGGCGCCGAGCCGGTCTATGCGTCTCGGTATTTGAAGCCAGCAGGGGCAAAGAGGCAGGGGTTCCAGACCGGGACCTTCTTTGGTACTCTGGCTATGCAGTGGCAGCCTTACAACTTTCCATCGCGGCAATACCATGGGCTCTCCATGGCGTCTGGGAGGAGTTCGCCGTGACGGCGCTCGGTACCGCCCTGGCCTTTTTGACGGCCAGCCTTCCTCATTGGACCCACGAGCGGTGGGCTTGCAACAAGGACTCCAACAAAACCTTTGTCGTGACCCGGGGTAATGGCGCCCAACATGCCATCGTCATCATAGGGGCCGGGCGTGGTCTTGATCTCGAAGACCTGGCCACCTCGTCTGAAGGACTACCAGGCAATCGGAGCACGCCCTTCATATACTCTGGTCTGGCAGTCATGTGGTGCGTACTGCTTATCACGGTGTGCGGTATCGAGAACCTGACATGGTATCTCTTGGCCGTCGGCACCATTGGCATGATCCATACCATCGTCGTCGCCGGGGCGCCGCGGGAGCCGGGCGTTTTTGGCATCCACCTCACGTACCGAGACGTGTTCGCAGAACCCAAAGTGATGAAGACGCTGCAGGAGCTGGAAAAGGCGTACCCGGGTTGCGGTCGGTCGATGATCAAGACTTTCTTCCCAGGGAGCCTCCGCGAAGACGAGCAAGTGTGGTGGCAGGATGCTAGGGAGCGAGAACGAGCAGCTAAGAAGGACGCATCAAATTCCATGATGCTAGCAAATGCTCCCACTTCAAAAATCGAGAAATTGTCGGCCTCCTCGACACTGTCAAGTTCAACTACATTATAGACGTAGCTCTGGGGACACCATTCGACACAACCTCTTTTCTTTGCGTTTTAGTGGTTTTTCTTTTCGTTCTCTCACTTCGGGAATTTCGAATTACTTCCACCCAGCTTGACTTGTATATTTTATATCACGTTGAAATCGCCTTGCCCGGACCCAGCCCAACATTGGGCTCCGGGTTCCAATCAATATTTCCCTCAGGTACACCATACCCTTGTGCCTGACATAATGCTCCATTCGTAATTAGCGTTTTCACGCATACAGTGCACCCGCCTCCGGGTCTTGCACATCATGGTCCTTGCTGCCGAAGCTTAGATGCTTGATCGACTCATGTTTGTCGACCGACAACTTCTCTGACAGGCCATCCGGCATCGACGTAACGCCCCACCGCACTGGCTGCCTAGATACCGATATCAGGTACTCTCTATCGTCCTCTGTCCACCTTGGACTGCGTGGTACTGGCACAACTCGCACATAAGGGGATTTGGTCGTTGACGACCTGCCACCTTTCAAATGCTCGCCTTGAGTGTGGATTGGCGATGCACTGGTGCGTGGTTCTGAGCAAGGTGTTAACACATGTACAAAACACATGAAAAATCCAAATGAAAATGGAAGTTTGCCTACCTTCAGATGATGAGACCCTTGGGACGTGACAGGCTGCCGAGAGAACAAGCGAATTGGTGCCCCCGAAGACCATCCCACTTGGCAGTTTGGTTCCTTTGAAGCAAAGGGGGGATATCACGAATATAAACCCAAGAATAAGCAGGACCAGGAGACTGGTATTATTGTAGCCCGCGCCAATGAACGTATCCGTGGATAAATGGAAGCCTTCTTGTAGGGCACTGTTGGTTTTATCCTTAAGATTATGTCCTGGTGCCTGGTAAGTCTCGATTTTATGCTGATATATTAAGGAAATATACACTTACTGCCGTCAATAATGGAGATGAACAAGCTGTTGGATACCAGCCAGTGAAGCAGAGTACTCGTAGAAATCAGCGGGACGCTGTACTTGTATGGAAGCTGGAGCCTGTATGTCGAGGTCTGCTGCCCTTCGGGGTACGACACCCGGAGAGGCCTGTAGCCCAGACCGTACGTGTTCCATTCTTCCTCGGCCCGGAGCCGGGTATGTAGCATGTTGATAATGAGGTACACAAAAGAGAGGATCAACTGCGGCATATTCACGCATATCAATGTCGAAAGATACCCTAGTCCGTCTAGTGCTTTTATCGGCCTTACGTTTTCGGACCGGCCAAAGTCTGCAAACATGCTAGACTGGTGTTAGCGTAGGGCAGGAATCGAATGTATACACACGCACCTTCCGTCTCCGAATGCTTGGGATGCGACCAAGGCAATTATAACCCCGGCCAGGGCAAGAGAGCTAGGGTAATATATCTGAAACCAGGTGCCTTGGGGAACAGTAGAGAGTAGCCGGCGGTGGTGTTTCTCCCACCGGCGAGGCATGATGGACGTGGTGAAGTGAGTATCTTCAAGGGCCACGAGGGCTTTCCGTGGCGAACACTGCAGACTCTGACAAACCCTATCATTGAGGGTGGCGAGGCCGCGAGTATGGATATCCGGGCGCGTAATGAACGACTCAATGGCGTCGCCAGGTGTGACAAGAGAGGCATCTTGCTGATGCCACAAGATCGCTATACATGCGACAACCTTTACGATGACGCAAACTAGGACAGCGAGGAGCAGGTCGTTCGCTACAAGGACCTGACATGAGTCCACCGGCTTTGCTCGGCAACCTTCAAATTCCAGTTTCTTTATCAGCCGTCTGTAACCATATTCCGTTTCGTTCCCAGCGGTAGCATTGAACCCGTCATCTAGTAACAAAACAGTCGGATGTGCGGTTTCATTCAAGGGAAACTTTGTCAAGAGACGACTGCAGTCCTGGTAGAAAGGGTACTCGCATTGGCCCGAGAACCATAAGGAGTTCAGCTCAGTAGCGGGGACGCGGCTGTCCCACATATCGTCTAGGCTGTTGTTCTTGAATTCGAACACTTCGTTTCGTAGCCACCCATCGGTATTGTTCGTTCCACTGGAGACGGTGATGATCAGATCCGTGTAGGTGGATCGGTATCCTGGGGACTTGTATTCCTCGAGGCATGTATCCACATCTAGGACCTTCCACTTCGACCCTTGTCGCGCTATGTCCTCCATGCGACGCTGTATCCCTGAGTCCGCGTTCCAATAGTCTGCCAGTTTGATCGGGGTCCCGTAACCGTCGACGTATCCTTGATACAGCGTACTATTGGGGTTCCTGTACTTCATGGTAGTTTCGTTGTAGACCTGCACGGGCGACGATGCACCACCTGGCGTCAGGCTGGCTCCTGGAACCATGAACGGTGTGCCACTGGTAAACGCTGCCGTCGCAATGGTGAGGTTGAACCTTTCACCCTGGTAGAGTGTATTGTAGATGGCGCTGTTGAAGAAGAGGTGGATTGGGATGCTGCTTAAGAAGAGAACCAACCAGCAGGCCCTTTTGAAGTAGGGCAGGGATGGCAGGTTTCCCCAGGACGGCAAACCTATATCGAGAGGCTGAAGGAACATGTGCGCCCGGTCAACTTCTTTCCGGGTGGGCGAAGTGGTGATCTGCATAAAGAAGTTCGAGGACGCCAGAATCCCCGTAGAGACGATGTTGACGAAAAGATGCATTCCGATACTGATCCTTGAAGATTTCGTGCATTGGCCTTCGTAGAGCGTAGTTGAGCTGAGATCCGAGCTGCCTTGGTTGTGGGCCACGGAGATGGAAAGGCCAACCAAGATGATCAGTCCGCATATCGAAACTAGGACCACATTGATTGCTCCAGTGCGACGCCATCCATGTTCGGTAAAGGCTTGTAGTACCTTCATTTGGTTGTTTGAATGTATTCCAGAGCCAAAGAAGCGTCTGGTGGGAAGAGAGATCTTGAACGGGGCAGTGGAGAAAAGGCAGCGTACACAGACAAGTCTTCACTAGGTGTTCTTCAACAGGGCATATTTCGCTTCAAATTGTGCACAGTCTCACAAATCGGCATAGTCTTCGCATTCGGGAAACTCGAGGACTACTGTCGGAATCCCTGTTTTTGTTCTTCTCCTTACTTGGCCAGCGAAGCTGAGCCGTGGCTTGTGATATGCAGGCTGGTGGCACGCAGCCTCACCGAACAACATGGCCCGGATGCGCAGATCATGATCTCGACATGCGGAGCTGCGCTATCTTGCCGTTCAGCTACCTCTCAGGTTATGCACTCTTCGGCATGTGTAGGTGTATTGAGGCTTGTGAGCTGAAAATGCAGCGACAGGGTTCCTTTGCTTTTTACACACAGGTAGGATGCTAGAGTGTCCAACTAGCAACGCCCAATCGCGCCCCGTCATTCGTGGCGTGCACCAACCATTCTGCGGAGAAGGTCTCCACACGCCAGTTCGAGGCCTCATGAGCAACAATGTCATGTCGAGAGATGAAGCTTAGGCCAATTATTTGCTAAAGATACGCCATCCAGGAAAACGTATTAAGATGTGTCGTACCCTGGAAATCGAACAAAACTTATCCCATAAGCATGGCGGAAGTACAGCTGATCTGGTGTAACGCTCGCACGAATGAACCCTGCTTGGTGCAGTACCCGACTGCCGACCGCGGAACCCCAACAGGTCACCAACAGGTCAGGTTGGTGGCGTCGCATTGGTGCCAGGGGTACTTCGTAGCGGGATATTATTAGGACCAACCACTTTTTGAACTTCTAGGGCCCTTCGACGACTCTAGAAGTGGCCTCCGCTTGCGAAACCAGAATATTTATATCTCCCACCTTTCTCGCTTCGGCCTTTTCCTCTAGTTCACATCAATATGGCGCCCAGTCGATATTGGGTTGCAGGGAAAGATGGATCTGCTAGAGACGAGACAATACCACTTGGTACTTTTCCCGGAAGGCCGGTAGTCGCCTGCGGAAAAAACAGCCGACACATCACGACATGGCCTGTCACTTTGCCCCTGAATTTGCTTCGATCACTTCGAATTCCACTAGCAATGGTCTGTGTGATACCTCAAGTGACCAACTCGGATTCGATGGTACGTCAATCTAATACATGAGGGATTGCATTCATGTTGATATATGCTCACATATACAAAGATTGTTTTCTCCGTCTTGATCATAATCTCGGATTTCTTTCAACTGATACGAAGGCTCTATCCCCGGCCGCCAGGATTGTCTCTAGAAATCGAATTGGTGGTCGAAGCTTTTCTTCCCGCGTTGGGGATAAGTTTACTAACCACTGACGGGTGGAGGAGCACTGGCAAGTGGAAATGGGAGGGGCTAGTGGAACAATTGGGCCATCGGCAGGGCAATATCCTATTCCTTGCTGTCTTGTCCATCCTACTCATGTAAGTAATATGTTCCATGGCAATTGCCGACAGACCTAACAGTCACGCGCGCCGACAGCCTGCTCAGCCTTTGGGTTACCGCCCGGATTTTGATGCGATATCCGAGCCGGTGGCGCCATCGAAAGGAGTACTACAATCGAGTGCCCACGATCGTCTTCACGAACTCCGGGAACCCAGTCGCAGTGTATCTCGACAGTAGCGTCAATCAAGTACCATCTGAGCCGAGGCGATCGTCACTTGATGGTCTCCTGGATCGCACGGAGCCGAGAGAGGTGTGCACTCTTACATTTTCTATTGCACTACTTATGGTTGTTGACTAACTACTCAATCCTAGTTCGTATCCCCTTGAGTGCGGTAACGCTGCTTTCCACCCAAAAGAAGGTACTGTACGGACAGGGGTATTTTAGTACGATCGGAGTGACGTTGAAAACGTTTGTCCCACTCGGTGCGTTATATAACTGGTCAACTAGACCCTGTTCCGGTTCGCACGGTCTTGTTGATCATTTTCGGAAGTATAGTACGGAAAGCAGCATTACCGCACTCAAGGGGATAATGCACCAAGAGTGGAGGGGATAGAAGTACATATTCGGCAAGGACAACTTGAGACTACAAAGTACCCATCATGCGCAATAGTCAACCGAGAGGGGCTACTAAGCAAAGTCGACTTTCAGCCAGTTGATAGAAAATATGATCAATTGCGTGGAGACACGGGTGTATTGATGTACTCTTCATCTCCGTTCGAGCGTGATGAACCCTATAATGTACATACAGAGAACTGGGTGTGAAACCTGTCTCAGAGACGGAGTGGCTATCCAATCGGCGGCTAGGGAAGCAGGTGCGGACCAACGTGGGTACTGCCATCTCAACTGTCCCCATTACTAGAGACGGGGACGCTGTACCGAGCCGTAACCTCGATGACCGAACTATGCCAAAGGCAAACGGAGACTCGAGCTTCGAGTTGGGAAGTTCAATACTGCAAGCGACGTTTATGAATCATATTTGCTGGGTCTATCATTGCTCTTTTCAGGTGTAAACTATTATGGTAGAAGGCAGTTGGCACGACAGTGGCACCATCTTCAATCTATTGTTGCGATATTCCGTCAGATAATAAAGGGTATGTTGTTTGCAAGCCAAGTCATCGATCAGTCAGTGAAATTTTCTAATAGCGGGAGCTGGCACCACTTGTGCGACGCCAAGCTACAAATCTGACTTGCAAACAAGGAGGCCCTTAGTAAACTACTGTTTGTGCTTCAGTCCATATTAACGTGATCTGACAGCAATCTTAACTCTCGCTTCATCATTTTACATCAACTTGAACACAACTAACATTGCAACCATCTTGAAAGCAGAAGACGATGCAGTCCCTGACCAAGATGGCTCAAGCCGAGGTTGGTCTAGGAAACCAGGCCACGCTCACTAAAATTGACAAGCTACGCGAGTTGAATGTCGGCGCTGAAATCCCATTGCCTCAGGTGAGCAGCATATTCTGCTGATCTAAAGTCGCAATTGAATGGCTGACCATGTAGTAGCTCGTCGCCGTGGGCGACCAGTCGAGTGGAAAGAGTTCGGTCCTGGAGAGCATCACGGGGTTCTCCTTCCCCCGAGCCGCCGGTCTCTGCACACGCTATGCGACCCAGATCACTTGTCGCCGGGCCGCTGAGCGGTCCATCACCATCTCAATCATTTCCCGACCTCACGCCGATTTGGCTACCAGGTTTCGGCTTCGCCAGTTCATGCACAAGCTTCCTGATATGAACAATGAGAAGCTCATTGAGATTTTCGATAAGGTAAGTCGCTTGTATTTCCAGACTCTAGCATCACTAACTAAATCATGATATCCTAGGCCAGCGTCGCTATGGGCATCCAAATGTCAAAGACCGACGCGACCGACGGTCGCTCAGCATTCAGTCAAGATATCTTGAAGATTGAGATCTCTGGACCTGATGTATGTTGACCCTGGACCAGACCATACTGGATACCGCTGCTAATGTCTATGCCTCTTTTCAGCAAGATCACCTTACCGTGATTGACGTGCCTGGTATCTTCCGGGTAGCCACACCCGGTAAGCTGGTGTTCCCCATGCACCACTCACTTATGCTTACGTTTACTTAGGACTTACGACCGAGACTGACATCGTCCTTGTTGAGAACATGGTCAAATCGTACATTAACGACCGAAGAACTATGTAAGGTTCAAGGGCCACACTTAAGGATGCGGTTGCTGACACTTGTGCAGAATCCTGGCCATTGTCCCTTCCAACGTCGATATAGCCACCCAAGAGATTCTGAAACTTGCCGACAAAGCTGACCCGGCCGGTGACAGAACTATGTGTGTGCTTACCAAACCTGATCTGGCCAACGAAGAAGCTTCGAAAGATGTGATTCGCGACCTCGTTCTGGGTAACAGCAGCAACCTGAAGCTGGGCTACCATGTTGTTAAGAATCGCGGCGCTGATGACCACGATTCAACACTGACTGATTGCCTGGTTGCCGAGTCGGCCTTTTTCATGGAATCTGCATGGACGCCCATCATCGACCGCTGCGGCAACACGTCCCTGAAACATAGACTTCGGAGATTACTCATGAACATATCCAAGCAGGAGATGCCGCACGTCAAGACCGACATAGAGCATAATCTTCAGGCATGCAAAGGCAAGCTGGAGGCCATGGGTCCAGCTAGAGAGGGTGATCAAGCCCAAAGGCTCTTTCTGACTAAGCTGGCCTCAACTTTTCAGGATGTTACCATGGCCGCCTTGAACGGCTACTACGCTGGCCACAAGCTATTCAAGACTGACCCAGATCTAAAGCTGATAACCAGAATGATGAAGTTGAATGAAGACTTCTCCAATGCTTTCAAAGACCGAGGTCACAAGCTGAGCTTCGGATCTGGTTGGGTCCTTGATGACAACGAAGACGAAGACTTTGGGGAGGTTGACGAGGACAATCTATCTCCCGAGGTCCTTTCGGATACGTACCCAGAGCTTGCGGATATCCTCCATGGAGAGGACTACATTTGCCCTTTGCCCTCCGACAGCCCGATTATGGATTTGATCGAGGAAGTGTTTGCCTCCAGCCGCGGACCTGAACTTGGAACGGTATGTGCCCCCTGCAACTCTGAGGCGTTACCTTACTTACGATCTTGTAGTTTGGCGGAAATATTCTAGCCACGGCGTTCGTGGAGCAGACCGAGAAGTGGGAACCCCTTGTCTTGTCGCACACCAGCAAAGCCATCGTGCTGGTCCACGACTATATCTTCCAACTGCTGGCTAGATTGTGCCCGGAAGAGCAAGTCAGAGAGCAACTTTGGGGCGGGCACCTGATGGACAAACTGTGCGACGCATACCGCAATGCCATGAACCACGCCCACTTTCTACTGGGTATTGAGCGAGGTGGTCGGCCTACTACCTTCAACCACTACTTCAGCGCCACCCTCCAGCGAAAGCGGGGCGACCGGCTTGTAAAAGCATTGGAGGGTAAGGTCAAAGGTTTCTTGAGCAACAATGAGAAATGTGTTGCTCTTAGTGATGTCAAGAACTACGCACAGAATAAGAACAATGCAAGCCACGTGTGCGAGGACATCCTGGGTACCTTGACGAGCTACTACAAGGTTTCGCGCAAACGCTTCGTGGACGTTATCTGCCAGCAGGTCGTCTTCCACTTCCTCCTCGAGGGAGAGCAGAGCCCTCTCAAAGTCATGGGGCCCGAGCTGGTAATGGGTCTTAGTCTCGACGAGCTCGAAACCATTGCAGGCGAAGACTCCGAGTCGCAGCGACAGCGCAAGGCGTTGGTGGAACGGAAGGAGAGATTGGAGACGGCGCTGAAGGTGCTACGGACTTGAGATCAATCATTTTCTTTGGTATTCGAGGTATAGACGCAGTAGGAATGGCAGTTGACATGAAAATAGATGAATTGCAGCTCGGTTCAAATGGTGGCTCTTCTGTCTTAGTTGACTTGGACGCGACACAACAAACGACTTGCGGTTGGGATAAGGATTATGGGCCCGATTGCATGCTAACTCTACTGGACCACCGAGCGGTCTCACCTTGGCTGCCAAGAACACACACCGAAGATCGCTTTGGGGTAAAGGCTGATGTGGGGTTGTGGCTGTTAGCCTGACGAAAGCCACAGCTCGGCCTCCAAGTTTCTAGTGCCTGAGCTCCAAGCCAGATAGCCGACGTCAAGTTGGCAGTTGATATATCAGCGCCGTTCAGCATAACTCCCACATACCTCCCCTGACACCCTGGAAAGCTTCCTGATACCATTGTACCAGGTCGTACGCATCATGGAATCTTTCCAGGATTGCCCAGACCCCATAGTTGGGCTGCTACTGCCGGCAGAGTTTTGCCCTCTACAGAGCCTCACAGGGTGATGGCCAGCACAAGGTCAGTTGCATACCCCCTTTCTCAGCCTTTCCCTAGGCAGAAATGGCAAGAACGGTAAATGCTACACTTATTTCGTCTGCCGAGCGCAATTCGAACTTTTTACCTTTTCTTTGGCTTCCAGCGAAGCCCTCTTCTCCTGGCATACATGGCTTCGTATGCTGTGCTCTCTCCTCAAACTGCGCCCTTGGCCCATCTCGGCAGCCGGAGTTTATCCGCCCGGCCAAGCAAGTTTTTGGAAACACTCCAAGGCAAACAGCTCTTCCCCAGCCGGACCCCTCATTGGTCCAAAACCCACCGAAGGATGGACAAGCAGCCCAGCAGCGGGTGCCTGCCTGTCCGCCTGCCAAACAATTTTTGCATAGTTTTTAGGTGCCCAGCCCAGAGCAGCAGCTTAGCCAAGCGGCCGGGCCTTGCTAACGGGAACGCCCAGCCTGCTAACTGCTTAGCCTGCCTTGTTCGATTTGGGGGGTTTACTTGGGGGGTCTTGGGCGTTTGGTGGAACACGACTGGGAAGCGACCTCCCATAATAACAACGGGCCAATCCACGAACGGGTGTGCACCTGCAAGTTCAACGCAACGCAACGCAACGTTTTCCTACGCGCGCCGCCATCTGATTTTCTGACGACTTCTACGCCTGGCCTCCACGAAAAAGAGCCTTTCCGACCACCACCACCACCACAACAGAACATTCGCCCTGCCAATTTTTTCATCGACTTCACATCCGCTCCGTTCAGTTCGATTATTGGATTTTGATTAATCCATTACAACCTACAAACCACTTATTTTCGACGCGCATATCGATATCAAAATGCCGGGCGGAAAGGGCAAGTCTTCTGGTGGAAAGAGCTCGGGTGGAAAGACTTCTGCGGTCGAGGGTCCCAAGAAGCAGCAGAGCCACTCTGCTCGCGCCGGTCTTCAGGTTAGTTCTCACACTTTTGCTATGAAGTTTGCGGCCTCTTCGATATTTTTGCGCCCTTGCGATCGCGATTTTGAGCTTCCGGAGCTTCGACGACAACTTTGCGCCCCAACCTCCCGATCATGACCACGACGACGCGTCAACATTGGGACACGATTGCTCCTCACGAAACGATGTACCGAATGCATTACCCGTTGTGTCGCGTAAATGCAAATGCTGCATCGATGGCTACGATTCCTTGACCGGTGTTCCGCGAGCGACATCCGACCGCCTGATGCCAGAGCTTAACTGGAGTTATCCCCGCTTCCCGATAGGCTTTGGGCACCGTGAAGCTATTTTCGATCACGCAATCTACGAAACCACACGACGCGCAACGTCCAGAAAATGCTGCAGACACCATATATGAACGACCTATACTAACTACAATGCGTTTCCAGTTCCCCTGCGGTCGTGTCAAGCGATTCTTGAAGCAGAACACCCAGAACAAGATGCGTGTTGGTGCAAAGGCTGCAGTCTACGTCACGGCTGTGCTCGAGTATCTGACTGCCGAAGTCCTGGAGCTTGCAGGAGTGAGTCATAATTTTCTTACCCGCGTTGCTGCCTGTTTCATCCCATATCTCGCCATAGCCAGCCCACGTGACATGATATTACTATTGCGGGATGATGCTAATGAGAAATAACTGTCCAGAACGCGGCCAAGGACCTGAAGGTCAAGCGTATCACGCCTCGCCACCTGCAGCTCGCCATCCGTGGTGACGAAGAGCTGGATACCCTTATCAGGGCTACCATTGCCTTCGGTGGTGTTCTGCCTCACATCAACCGCGCCCTGCTACTCAAGGTTGAGCAGAAGAAGAAGGCCAAGGCCCAGGAAGTGTAAAGCCTTCATCTTTTTTCTCGTTCCTGAGTTTTCCGGTGTTTTATCTGAATTGTCTGGTTGGTCTCGGTTCGTGGGAACTGGTTTCTGCTTCATGGAGTGAAGGTTGTGGCAAAAGGGTGGCGCCAGAACAGCGCCAAGTCAGGCTGCTGCGGCTAGCCCACCGCCCGTAAAAAAAGGTTGACAAGTTGGTCGATGCTGCGATACGGGTCCTCGACCACGATTGGCTGCGGTGTCAGACGCTTGGTGGGGGATATCATACACGTTTAATGGTTCTGGTCACGTTGTCGGTCAATGCTCGATTATCAGCTACTGATATAGATATGCTGGAAAGCAAGGTGCGAGGCCATCTCATCTCCACTCTTGCCTTCTGAGAGGCATCAATGTACAACACAGGCTTACGGTTCGTCATGGGCGATTCCTCTTTTTCTTTTGCTTTTCTCTTACAAGGTGATGGTGATTTATACGCGAAACTCAATTTACGGAGACATACACTTCTTATAAACATGCAAATCAAATATCCGTTCGCTCGCATTGTCACTCAGAACGATACCGGCTTATCTGAAATAGCAATCCATTGACACCAATTACGCTCAGGTGATGGCCGTAGGTCGCGCACTGCTGGGAAGTCCAAGGGTCTGCCAACCATCAGCCACCGCCACTTCTGAGACGTGGTGTCACCAATTGAGTTTTGCGACGCCCGCTGGCTTCAGCCTGTACTTTAGCGGCTCAGTTCTGCTGTAACCACTGATCTGAAAGGTGATTACTCCGTACAAGGGCTACCATCCACATCTGCCACATTTCGAGTTTCCTCTAAAGCATTTGAGCTTGACTGAGTGTGTTACAATATGAGATTCTACCTTCTACGCCAATCGACGACGAGGCGAGGATGTGAGAGTCACCCACCATGTAGAGTCCAACGCAGAGAAGACAACTAAGCAGTGAAGGCCTGTGAACATAGGACGCCTAGATTAGTGATCAATAGCTTTATTGAGCAGGGAAAGAAGAGAACTTTGGGATGTGAACATGTGCATGTACAGGCAAGGGCACGTGACTACCATCTAGACAAGGCAGAATGAGCAAAAGTGAAGATCGCCAACGCTTCATAGGGCGGAAAGCAGGAATCCCCGTCATCATCCACAAGAGACAAATCCCAAGCTTGAGAAGGCGATGGTGGAATCTATGGGGGTGTGAGTCAAGAAGACAGCAACAGCAGAAAATGGTACATACGACTGAAGCAAGCTGAGGAGCACAACACGCAGAACAAATATCCAATTTATAGAGATAGATGCTCAGATGCAAGAGGGTGTCTCACGCTGGGGGCAAACATGCTTAGTGGCATAGTACCGAAAGAAGCTGCGAGTGTCTTGTCATCAGTCGTTATTTAGTTAGATGTTAGTCAGACCCTCAATGGAAGGCCCGTTGTCCGCGCCCACTGATGGGTGCTGCTCCCCGACGCATCCATCACTACTTCTTTTCTGCTGTAATCCACTGACAGCACTATTAGCACATATATGAACTCTCAAGCATTAAATACATATTCATAGGCCCACATTGCTTCTATTCTACCTTACATGGGGTCCCCTATAGAGAAATAATTCCTCCCACCTGACTGAGCTTCACCTTCTAGTTTGACTTCTACCAACTGGATTTATATCGTCTTCCATTTGCGTAAGCACACTTTTCCTTGGTGTAACTGTTCTGGTCTGCCACACCTATGAGAGGATCGCCGATACCAGGTGCATCGATTGACAACCCGTTCCTCTTTCATCATCTTGTACTTCATTGACAGCTACACGACTAAGTCCCTCTGCCGAACCACGCAAACTTCCTTTTGCTTGTCCTGGGGAGAAGGAATTCGAAGAGCCCAAAGGTAAGTGGGAAAACATATACCGTGCTTGATATCCCTCACACATGCCTCATAAGTCACTGTTGGGTTCCCAAGGTCGTTCTGCTTTTCTCCTACACCAACACAACATACCACCATCCACGCATGTGAATTTCATCTTCACCATCATTCCATCTGCTGTATTCTCTAATAACCAACAGCAGTCGCTCCTTCGCAGTTCCCCAAACCAGCAGTGGCCAGGTCGACAATTCCTGTCGCCCGCGGGGTAATCCATATTGACGAGGTACGTGAGACCCAGCACCCGAACCAAGCACCCTGCGCAAACATCACACAAGCGCCTGGTTCATTATGTCTAGTGCTGAAACTGACACCTCCATCCCCCACAGATACATCGCGCATACCTTTTACGCACTACACATCACGTTTTCCTATAGTGTGGTAAGGTCTCCGAACTGTACCGACGATGGATCCTCGACAGACTCCGGTTGGCCATTCTCTCAACGTCTCTGGTGAACATCATGATCGTGATGCCCAGCTCGCCGCTTATTCTGGACACCACGATGGTGACAGCGGCACCACCGAGCACAATGAGACATTCTCGCGAGAAAGCTCATGCACCTTGACTGCCGAGGACGATGAACAGGCCGATAAACAGCAGGCCGAGAACGAACAGGCGAAGTCAATGCCTACTACGATGGAGGCTGAGAGTGTGGCACTCATTGACCGGATCAAGAATGATCCTTTCCACACTCCCATGCTACTCTCGGAGGCCAAGCGCATTCTCGATCGCCAGCTAGAGAGTACCGAAGACAAGACGTTGTCTTTCTTGGATAAGGATCCGACAACGGCACCCTTCATCTACGACATGGTTCACAGCATGGACATGCGTGAGGACGTATTCGCATTCCAGGAATTCACGTCCCATGATATGAGTCGGAGGAAGTGGTACACGGTTGAGGCCTTCTCCAAGCCTCTCTCCTTGGCAGCCTTGTTCCTCGCAAAGCACGTCACCCCCGACAGAAAGCTCCCTGTCGAGGTTATGAAGAAGCTGCAAGTTCGAGAGCAGAGGGAGATTGCTCGATGGGTGGAGCACTCGGGCGTATTCGCGGGAGAGTTGGCACGTTTCGAGAAGGGCGACGGTCCGTTGCTCCCGTCCAAGCTGTTCGTCCACGCTGGTTACGATGGTTACCATAATCGTCAACATTACAGTGTCCTGAAGGACCCCCGGCCGCTGGTGGAGTCCGGGTACGAGTTCGACCATGGACCATCTGAGCCGTGGGGGAGCATCGCCCATATGATAACCGCCTATTCCAAAGAGGCGAAGAGACGATCGGAGCTGGTACCAGCTTACCCCGTCGTCCCCGAAGTTGCCGGCAATAAGATCAACAATGATCCATCGCGTGCTTACGTGGATGTCGGCGACAATGCTACACTCGCTGTTGAGGGCGAAACCTATTGGCATGAAGGGCGACGTTGGCCCCCGAATGTCGATGCAAATTTCTCGTCACCCGGTCGGGCAACTGATACTGATTTCGAGTTCTTAGGAGAGGATAAGGATGCCGCCTTCACGGATGCCCTCCTGATGAACATGCTTGGGTAGCAGGCCTCTGAAAGTCGCTACATGGCTATGTGATCTTGTCTCCGTTTGCGTGCTATAGGTACGGAAACGCCTGGAGCTCACATTTCAGTGCGACAATAACGAAGCATAGCATGTGTGGCATGGTGCTTCACAGGGTTGGTTTGCGAGGGCCGCCTTTAGGCACAGGTTCTACCTAGAGGTCACTCGTCACGTTGGCTCTTATCTCCATACGCTTACTTGCTTGGGCAATGCAATGAACATTACTAAACTCATATCTCCGTACATACCTCATTGCTGTGATTCTGATCCATGTCTGCATGTCTGAGCCTTTTCGCAACCGTAATATCAACACATATCTGTCATATGAAGTGTGATTACCAATAACACCCAATCCTGAGCACAAAATAGTGCAGTCTTTAAACAAGCCATGTTCATCTCAATGGGAACTGCCGACCCTCATCCTCTCGTCTACTTTGCAGACTGCTGACTCCATCGGGCAGGATACCCGACTTCCACGTCGTACCTCTGCAGGACCGCATGGATACTATCTGCCACCGCCTCGCAGGCCTCGGGGTATGTCAAAACGAGCTTCTCAATCTCCCCCAACTTCTTTCCCGTAATACCGAAGGACGCGTCCTCCTCCGTCTTCAATGTGGCTACAAGTGCGTCGGGAAGACTGTCTTCGTCGTACTCGCCGGAAATGGGAGATGGATGGGGCGTCGACGGCGGTAATGCTCCATTCTTAGTAGTCTCGGCACCGAATCCGTCCCCATTGGCACCGCCGGCCGCCTGCTTCAATAAGCACTCAACAGCCCTTTCGAGCTCCCGCCGCGTACTCTCGCCGATCTGGCCCAGGGGCCGCGACCAGCGCCATATCTCAATCAGCCGCTCGACCTTGTCGACCACGTTACGGCCGACCTTCTCAAAGTCCCATGGCGGCGGCGCTATGTGCGAGTGCTCGTGGTGGACGGCGTGCTTGAGGATGAACCGCGCGTGGTCTGCCAGCAGTTTGTTGCACATACGGTCCACTACTTCGGCGCTGCGGAGGCTCATGAGGCCTTCTTGGCTCGATGAGCGTCTGTAGAGCAGGTTGCGGCCCATCATTGCCGTTGCAGGCATGGTTGACGCCATTATGTTTCGGTATATCACGGGATGTAGAAGGTTGATCGTTAGGCCTCCAGGGCTGTTGTAAATGAAGTGTATACAATATAAAAGATAATTGGGCAAATAACTCTCGGTGATAGAAAATGTAGGGGAAAGTAGTAGAGTGAGGTTGCGAAGTTCCAGTCTGGCCGAGTGCGAAGAGGCGAAAACGAGGCGCCAAAGACTGTTTTCGAAACAATACAACAGGGGGACTTCATAGCAACAATAAAACTCCTCGTGGGCGTGGTTTATTTATAGAACCATGTTCGCTGCTGCTTTGTACGCGGCCGGTGGCAAAGGGTGTCTTTGTCTTCAGAACGTACCTTAACCCAGCCCTCCCCTGGTCCACTTCCTTTATCCAACTTCGTAGGCAGGCACCATATTGCCCACTCATGAAGGATGACTTCCGCGATCAGAAATATCGTGACCTGAGCTCTCCCTTACCATCGTTTGTCTTTCTTTTCCCGGAAGCTCAATGTGGGACAAGTTTGTAGCCCCTGTACAATCGTGATTGGATTTGTTTTGTCGGAGTAGCAACCCTTATTTATGTTCGGTCTGAGCGAGGAATCGGTACGAAACTTAGGTTTTGATATGATTGCTTCCCTGTCTGTCATGGTGATATCGATATTTATTTGCACGTAGTGGAGTCATCGCCCAGATACGACAACATATGTTACTGGGCACTTGATAGACGACAACAAGCATAACAAAGCACCGTCTTTCCCCAAATAACCACATCGATGTCCATTCTGAGTAAGTAGTGAGTCTGCATATATACTTACTTGAGTGACTTTGGTGGTTTGAGTTATGGGAAGCGGATATTTGCTTTGCCACGATTGCCACGCCTCTGAGTCAAATGACAGCTAACTCAGGCCGTGTAAACTAATGTGTGGCTAACAAATATGATTGAATGGGAGACATGATGAAACTGGTGTATATATTCAATAGATATAGGACGAGAAGGTTTCTATGAGCCGGTAATAATCCAGAGTACACATCATGGCCTGACAAAGCCAGCCGGGGAACGACTGTCGGGGACAGCATGGAGGTCTTAAGGACAGCTTATTATCAGCTTAAATAATCAACACTGTATTCACAGTATCACACAATCAAAAGGTGAGAGCTTACGTGGGGTGTTTTTCGATCATCTTGCTATAGCACGCGGAGCAGCTTCACTTTAGGTGCTGGTTCAGTGCATAAGGCCTGTAACATAGCAGTAAACCCCCCTTACTATAGACCCAACCACCATCGTCAACCTCATAGATACCTACCTACTTGTATTCAATGTTTTCTAATTAGTAGGCCTACGAGTTACCTCACCTATAAAACATGTCCTGCATTCCGTCTTGAAAACATCTTCCTCCGTTCTGCCAGGAAATCATCCACCGAAATTATTTCATACACACGACGCGTCCTTGATTTCCCCAAAAACCCAACGCTGTTCACAACACCTTCGGACTGATAATCCAGAATTCCCGTAAGAGCAGAAACAAACAGTTCGTTTTCTTCTGGCAATTGCTTGCACTCTTGCAACACTCTTGCGAAATCGGATTCCATCTAACAACATCTCGCTGTCCGACTCACCAAACGCAAACACCCCACACATAATTCTCCGACCCCAAGCATTATCTCAAGTACCGAAAATGGCTGGCTTCCCCAAGTTCCTCAAGATGGCTCAGGAGCTCCAGGACCATGTGTGGGACCAGGCACTACTCGCAGAGGTAGAAAGCCGCTTCATTCTGGTGCAGCGTGTGTCGATGAAGGTGCTCCCTCACAAGAACAGCACAAGGAGCGCCATCCTGGGCGTCGACAGGCAGGTACGAGCGTACGCGCTGAAGTTTTACGACATCAAACTAGACGTCTGGACTTTCGACGCCTCGGTCGACTTCGGGCACGAGTTCGATCTCTTCTTGCGATTCCCAAGGGGCCTTGAGGTAGAAATCCAACGGGGCATGGATCCTAGGGCCATGGCCCACGGTGCTTACGGTTCCGAGGCGCTAAGGAAGTTCAGAGAGTGCTTCTGGGAGTACCGCTTCAGGGACGACCTCCACCAGAGCGTCCTGAGCAACCTGATGAGAGCTCCCTCTCGTACGCTGGGAAGCAAGAAGAAGGGTGCTGTGTACCTCAACAGCCAGCTCGACAAGTTTACACTTTCGGGCAACGTCCAACCAATCCAGCCATCGACGAGGATATGGAATGTCGACGTGTGCATAGAAACCTTCATGCGGAGGCGCGAGCGTCTGATCCGGGGACGAACACGGGGGCTAAACGACTACAACCCCCGCCACATGACAGTCCGCATCCCTCGACAGGCCATGGAGCGGATCCGTAAGGTAGTCAGTACGTACCTCTACAACCTCCACAACGGCCTCGAGCCCGAGCACGTGTGCGGCCCAGCACACATGCAGGAGCGCCAATGGAAGCTTGGTAGCTTCCGGGGCGCGAACCAACTCTACACGGCGAATATGAACCGAATTCCGGCCAACAACCTGAAGTTCGAGGAGTCCCAACGCCTCGTGGAGTGGAAGCGAACGGAACCGCCAGCCGCCTTGCCCTTCATCTGTGCCTGTGCAGACGCCGAAGCCGAGCAGAATGAGAAGCGCTCCAGCATTGAAGTGGCGAGTCCTGACGATGAGGTTTCATAAAGGCCCACCAGAACCAAAACAAAACCGTAAGTGATACTCATATTCTGCCGAGCCTGTTCACAGGCACTGACCAGCTCATTCCAGTTTCTCATTGTAGACTATGTACCACTACACTACACGAATACGTATCTCGAGGTCTCTGATCTCATCCCATTCTTCGGGAAGACTGCGATAGAGTGCTTGAGTTGGACCAAGGAGCGATGAAACCAGCCTCAAGACATCACGGCGTGGCTAAAAAATATAGATATGGCCTTTCTTTTTGTGTTTCTAGAGAAACACACTTCGTAAATGCATCATCAATGAAATCACTTTGGCCCCCATGCACTGTTTGACTCTGATAGGGAACATCCACATAAAAATTGAGATTGGTTCTTCGTAGACACAGAAGTGGTACTCATTGGTTAATGCATGTTGCCCACTGGTGCATACGAAGTCGATAGGTTGAAAGGAACACGTTGGTTGTGGCGTTCACCTTGAGTATGTAGTTGTCCTATCTTGTAGCTTCCCCCAAGTGGTAAGACACAATAATTCCCGTAGTAGAAGAGGTGGGATATTTTCAACGCACATAACCAATTACTACAATCTACTGGAATAAATGCTGCCCGAATTATTCAACGTTAGTTAACACCGGAAGCAGCAGTTATTCCAGCGTCGAAAGCCGGAAGCGTTAAATAATATCCAGACGTTGATTCTGCTTCCACCCTGAGTTGGACGTCTCTCGAGCGTTAACTCCCGTCGGTGTGCAGGTATTTCCAGATAGCGGTACTGCAGTTAAATGCTTGATTTTATCCGGCCTACTCTGCTACAGAGTCTTAATAAGCACTGATTTCAGAATGTTTCACGTACTTCTATTTGATAAGTTGCTTTGTGGCCAACTTCTTCTCCAGCAACAACCCCTTCCGTTTATCAGAAGCTGAGATCCAACAACAACTCGCCATCAACAAATATCCATCTGACACTGCTACTCACCATTTTCACCATCTTTCCATATCAGCACTCATCCAAGAAGACACGATGTCATTCGGTTGTTTCCAGCGTCTCGTGCCTGAGCTGCGCCAGATGATTTGGGACCATGCCCTACGCGAGGAGGCAGAATCGCGCCTCGTCATCGTCCACCGTCCCACGATGCGCGTGATGCCGCAACCTAGCCTCAAGATGAAGATCATGAACGCCAACCAAGAGTCGCGAGAGTACGCCCAGAAGCACTTCTACAAAGTCCAGCTCAAAGTTCGCACCCTGGTTCCCCCCGTCCTCTCCATTCCCTACGAGATCGCCGCGTTCGCAAGCACGCCCGACGCCGAGAATGCAAGGTACAATGGAAAAGGCCTCATGGCTATGTACAGAGGTCTTTACGGCCAGGGGCTCCAAGTACGGTTCAGATTCGACTTTTGGCGCTATCACTTGGTGCTCAAACTCCGTGAACATGTTACCAAGCTACTAGAAACACCCGGCCCCCAAATGATGACGATGGCAGGCGGTTCTAAAAGCGGCATAAAGAAAGGCACCCTCTTCCTGAGAACGGAACACGACCGTTTCGCCGTGAGTCGAACTCAACGCTTCCCCGTTGGACCCCTCAACCCATGGAGAATCGACATGTGCCAGCGGGCCTTCCTGCGCGACCAGATCCTCGACTACGTCGATGTCCACGAGAATCACGCTCGAGTAGTCTGGGGAATGCAACAGCCACTATCCACCCCTTGGAGCCCCGATACCGAGCTTCTTGCGCGCCATATCGCCGACCATCTGCCAAGAAAAGTGTTGCAGAAGGTCCGGCGCGTCGTAAGCCTTCATTCCGGCCCCGAAGCAGGCGATCGAGGAATCCACGTTTGCGGTGAACATCTGATGTGTTCCCGTGAATGGAACCTGAGATCCTTCAAGGGCGCTCATCAACTGTACACGGCTCATATGTTTGCTGTCCCTACCGATAGCAGCCAAGCATTCCAGAACCTCCTCGAGTGGGAGCGGGTGAAGGAAAATGGTATTATAACCTTCAAGTGCATGTGTCATAGCCACGATGAGCATAAAAGCGAAGGCAATGATGACAACAACATGGAGGAGGAAGATTAAGGGTAAGTCTTTGAAAGTGAATACCTGCTGTCTACACCACAGATTTCCGGACATTTGCTAACTTTATTATGCAAGGTCATGGCCATCACTTTGATCAGAACGAGGCCAATGTGAAAGGGCGGGCAGTGCAGTATCATGAGAACGAAAAATATGAGGCTTCTTCTTTGGTCTACAAGTCATCTCGGTTTATCAGAGCCTCATTAAATTTGGCATTATAACAGGCAGCAATGATTGTTGTTCAATGGTGCGCCAAGTTACACCATTAGTTAGACGAGATAAAGAATGCCTTCTGATTTTCGGGTTTATGGCGTAATACTTCATAGGTGATCTACTTGTCATTCGGTGGTGACTTTGCATTACTACAGTGGTTATTGCACGCTAATTCCACGCTTATTCCTTGCTGTTCCAATGGATTTCAGTGGGATAATTCATAATAACTAATGGAAGTCACGACGACCACCACCCCATCGTTCTTTCTGCTCTCATAATTGTGTTTCCCAAGCCACCACTCCCACAACAGCAAAGGAAACACATATCACCACCCAACAGCATTATTCCCTCCAATCACGATGCCCCCCGCCTGTTTCAGCAGTCTCCCACCCGAGCTCCGCCAGATGATCTGGAAGGAAGCACTCGAGGAAGAGGTGGACAGCCGGATCATCGTTGTGCATCGATCCACCATGCGAGTCCTGCCACATCCGAGCTCGTGGAATCGTGTGATGCACGTCAACCAGGAATCGCGTGCCTACGCCCTGCGCCTGTTCTACGACTTTAAGGTCGAACTTCGTCCCTTTGAAGTGGACTTCAGCCTTATTGATGAGATGGCGTTATACGGAGAAGCTGAGAACATCTTCCGAGACAGAAACATCATGAAGCCCTACCGAGCAGTCGGCAGTGATGTCCTCAAGCAGTTGCGGCGTCCAATCCGTCGAAGTATCGAACCTACCGGTACTATTTACATGCACAGTCAACGCGACCGGTTCGCCCTCGCTAGCACAAAGAAGGATATGGAGATGCCATGGCGCATCATGCGAATTGACATGATCGAAAGAGCGTTTGTACCTGACGGCGTCATCAGCGATCTTTGCACAGGCATGGACGCCGATCGCTCACGAGACTACAACGTCAACCTGTCCAGAATTGGCAGCAGCAATTTCTTCAGCACTCGCATGGGCGGAAAGCTCCCTGGCAAGGCCGTCAAGCGCATCCGACGAGTAGTACACCTTCATGCCGGTAATCAGCGAGAGCACACCTGCGGAACGAACGACAAGCTCTGCGCTCGCAACTGGAAGCTCGGCACGTTCAAAGGTGCCCAAGAGCTGAGCACGGCCAGACTTGATTACATCGACTGCCCTACCGACCTCGGAGTTCGGAAGCTTCTTGGCTGGAGCAAGACGGAGGCAAACGGTCGCGTGAGCTTCGCCTGCACTTGCCAGAATGGCGATGCCCAAGACGGTGCTCAAGGTGATACTCAAGAGAACAACTAGGATGAGGCAAGTCTGGACAGCAAGCGAATGTGAGTGTGATATACCAACAGTCCTCACATATCAACTGACAGAGCACCGGCTGACTATTTTCCCGCATTGAATGCAGCCATTACAGTTAAAATGCATTATGAGATACATGGATTCAAACCATGGTTATGAGCAAGGAGATGACGATGTAGATTCAGGGCCTTGGTAAATTGCTTATTGTATTATGTTAGAGTAGTAGGCCTTTATAAACTCTTTGACACTCGATATCCTTCTCTTTCTTCGTCAGAAGTCCTGGAACATACAGTGACAAGCCTGGTGCTTCGCGTGAAGTCGCGGTGTCGAGTCCAAAATGAGACGTGTGTTCCATTTTACCAGCGTTGCTTAAGCACAGTTCTTTTCTCCAGGTCATAATCGAACACCAACCGCGCTGAACGCGATTGTTTCTTTCCATTCCACATGCAATTCTGCATTGGACCTTTACCTCATCTCGTTGTTTACCTTCGATCAAGCCTTCCGCTCCATCACTCACTCCAAAGAGCCTTTTCACCTCGCGACCCGACGTTGCTAAAAACATCAAGAAGACACTTCCCGGGACGTACTTCATCGTTCAAATAGCAAAGATGGCACAGACAGAGGAGCCTGCTTGTTTTAGAACTCTTCCGCCCGAATTGCGCCAGGCCATTTTCCATATGGCACTGCAGGAAGAGGCTGATACACGGATGGTAAGCGACTTTGAATGTTTATTCCTTCTTCTTCCAGCGTTTATTCCTTCTTCTTCCAGCGTTTATTCCTTCTTCTTCTAGCGTTTATTCCATCCTCTTCTAGCATTTATTCCATCCTTTTCTAGTGTTTATTCCACGTCCTCTTGGCAGTTTATGAGGAATGGAGTAACTGCTTCTTTATGAAATTCGCATTATTCCCTCGAGATATCCTGTTTAGTTCATAGGAGTTGCTACTAACGCAGAGACTCGATAGGTCATCGTCCATCGCAAGTCGATGCGAGTATTGCCCCACAAGAGCACGAAGACCATGGTAATGAACATCAATCAAGAGTCTCGCGCTTACGCTCGGCGGTACTTCTACGACATCAAACTGGACGTCTGGGCCCTGGCCATTAACTACGACAGCGCTGCCGAAATTCGCGAGTATGAGAGTTCCGAGCTTGGCCGGACTCAGCGCGAGTGGTGCCTTGAGGTGTGGGGCCTTTCCAACGACGAGTTCTCGAAGTCTATATTCATAAGGTCATTTTGGCTTCACCACCTGCGACCCCGACTCCACTCTAGTGTTGTCGGTCTGCTGCAGTCCTCACGGAAGAACATGGAGGGAAGAGCCAACACCAAGCAAAAGGGTGCAATCTACGTCAGCAGCCAACACGACCGATTTGCCATTACCAAGAAATCCTCCACAGGAATAGGACCTTGGTGCCAATGGGATGTAAGTGACTTTCGGAATTTATTCCTTCCTGTTCCACTGTTTATTCCACATTCTCCCAGTGTCCCATGAGGGATGGAGTATGGTTCTGCTATGGGTACCTACGGAAAATGCCAAGCCTACCTATTAGGCCTATAAGTCGATATAGGTATTTAACAGGACCTATAAGTAACCCGTAAATAGATAATAAAACCTATAAATAATTTATAAATAAATAAAATATATTTAATTATTTATAGGTTATTTATAAATTCTATTAAGTATTTACGGGTTATTTATAAGTATAATAAATAAATTTATAAAATAAAATAATTAAAAAATAATTAAAATTAAGAAAATAAAGCGTTTATTATTATATTTCGCTAAATTCGCCTTTTTATAAATAAATATTTAAATTATTATGAAAGTAATATTTAATATAAATATTATAAGATATAACGCGATTTATAATATATACCTAAGAATTATTAAAAGTTATATTATTCGTTTATACTTTTTATACTTTCTTAATCGAGGGGACGTTAAAATTAACGTATAAAAACATATCTTTATTATTTTTACCTTAAATTAATTCCTAAATCCATCTTTTTAATTTTTTATAAATAATATAGGGACGGAAATAGGCGTTAATGTTATTAATTATTTTTTAACGTCCCGCGTTTTTATTATAAATTTAATTACTAAAAAAGCTAAGGAATAACGTAAATAGCTATTAAATAAACTTTATATCTTTTATTTAAATAATAATACGTTTAATATATATAATTAAAAGGTTTATAATTAATAAATATTAATAAATTATTTTAAAATTATTTTATATATTAAGTTTTATTATTAAAATAATTATAAAGTATAAATTCTATAAATTTATATATAATATAAATTATAGATTTAATTTATTTTATTATTTCGTTTATCTCTTTATTATTAATTTCTTAAATAAACCGCGAGAAAAGTACGAAAGGTATATATAAATTTATATTCCTTTATTAAATTTAAATCCCTTTTAAAATGACCGTTATAATCGATATTAATAAATATATTTAATAATATAAAATAATTATAAAATAATTTAATGTACTTTTTAGCCGGTAACGGCGAGCCTTCTTTATTATAAGGGCTATATATTAAATTTAAAATCATTTAATAACGGTCCGATACTTCGGCGTAGCTATATCTTTTTTATTTTTAATCGTTTAAAATATATTACGAGGCGCGGTAAAATCGAAGGGATTAAAGGAGTCTTAATCGGAATCGATATTATAGAATAAAAATTTAATACGGGGGGTAATTCGATATTTTCGTCGTTTAAATTAAGGTCGAGATTGTTAATATTATTAAGACCTTAGTTTTTGTTATTTTATATAATAATATTAAACACTATTTTTTATTTAATTAAACGATGCGGCGTAAAGTTAATAATAGTTTAATTCTATAATTAAAAGAATTAATAATTGAAATAATATTAAAATAATTAATATTTATTTTATAATTAAAGCCGTTATCGTTATTATAATCGTTATTGTTATCGCTACCGTTATTATTATTATTATTACGATCGGTAAGTTTATTTATTATCCGGATATATATAGGACGTTTTAAATTAATAATAATATAATCCTTTAATAATTAATTAACCGATATTTAAAATAATTTTAAAATAATTTATAATTACCTTATATATAGACTCGTCGTTATCGCCGGAAGGCTTTAGGTTATTATTATTAAAAGGCTTTAAATTTTCGGAAAGGGGTAATAATCCTACTTTTTAGCGATATCTCTTTTTTCTCTTTATTAAAGCTTTTTAATATATTAATTCGTCCTTATAAGTATTACCGCCGTTAGGTAATTTAATAGTTCGTAATTAACGATTAATAAGTATAATTAATTAGGCTTATAAGAATAAGATATTAGTAATTATTTTATTATTATTTTATTATATATTAATTTACGTTAAATTAAATAATTATTATATTACGTTTATAATTTAAATTAAAGTTTATAACGGGTTAAAAGTTTAATAAAAGAAAGTGGACCTAACGTTATATAAAATTAAAAATGGAGCCTTAGCGTTAAATTTAAGTTTTATAGGTCTATTTAATAAAACCGGTTATTAATAAATAAATAAAGATATAAAATATATTATAATTATTTTAATATTATTTTAAATTATATTTATTTAAACCGGTTAAGTTATAAATGTGAAAAGGTAATAATGTACTGACCCGAGGTAGTTATAATATACCGTTATTTATTCTTTTAAGAATTAATTTATTATAATAAATATGGAGAGCTTATTTAAAACTTATTATTTATATTATTAATAAAGTTATTTTTAGAATTAAATTTTTATATTTATAATTAGCTATAAATACCGGGCTATTAACGTATACGTCGAGCGGATAAGTTTTTTATATATATATTTTATAATTAAAATGATAACGAGTTTATTATTGTATTATAATTCTATATAATAATAATATATTTAAATAAAGTTTAAAATATAATAATTTAATTATTTAAGTAGTTTAATACTTTAATTTTATTTTTTATCGAGTTTGAAAGGAATTCTAAGGTATTATATAGTTTATCGGGTAGTTAGTCTTTGTTAATTATTAATAATTTAATATTAAGGGACGCGATATATTTAATTTAAAAGGTTTAAAATAATTTTATTCGCTACCTTTTAAATTATTTATAAACGGTATTATTATTATCGTTATATATAATATCTATATTTAATCCGATCAATAATAATTTTATAAAGAATGAGATTATTAGGTTACGATTAAAGGTAGTTAATTTAATTTAATTACGATTAAAATATTAAATTAAATATATTAAGCTTTAAATCCGCTTAATAAAAGTAAATAAATATTAGATATATAATATATTTATAACGAGCTCGGTTAAAGGTTATTAGCTTTCGCGGCCGTTAAAACGGCTTTAGAAAGCTTATAACGATTTGTCGTTATCGATATTTATAAAATAATTAAAAAGTAATTATTTATAAAAAGGGTAAATAATATATACGATTATATTAAATATAAATCTTAATAATATCGATTTAAAAGGTATTAATATTTTAAGGTTACGGGTATTATTTATTTAAGCTTATATATAATAAAAGTATTTTTAATAGATTCCGTCTTTATAAGATATTAAATATTTAAAAAATATTTATTGGAATACGTTATTTTTAATAACGCTTAAAGGTTCGTTTTAAATACTTTATTACCTTATTATAAATTTCGTTATCTATTTGCTCGCGTTATAAATATATATATTATCCCGAGAAATAATTTTTAAAGTTAACCGATATTTTAAATATTAATAAATATAATAAATATAAAAAGAAAATTAATTCCTTATAATCCTTTTATAATATATCAATATATTTTAAGGTTTTATTAATAATATTTTATATACTTTTATATAATTATTATAATTATACTAAAGGGTTTAGTTATATAAGAGAAGGATTTAATAATATAGATATAATTATTTATATATTATTCTTTTTTTAATTAAGTAATATACTTTTATATTAATTTCGGATATATTTAAAGTATTTCGTTAAATGTTTTAAAAATATTTTATATCTATTTATTATATATAAGAAATAATTATATTAAAATATATTAAAGTTATTAATTAATTAAATAAAGTATTTTAATATATTAATAATGTATCGAATAAATTATTATAAATCGGGTAATAATATATATTTTTCCTTTTTTAATATAGGGTTATATATAATAAACTCCTCGATTATAGGTTAAAATAAATTATAACGAATAAGAAAGAATAACGTTAAATTTTATTTCCTTTAGATATTTTAAATTAATTAAAGGGGCTTTTTAATAAATAATACTTTAACGTTAATTAAATTATATTAAATATATATTACTAAATTAGCTTTCACGTACGGAACTATATTAAATTTATATAGTTAAAGACCGTAATTAATTAAAATATATTAATATAGTAATTAGTTTATAATTATTATAATACAATTTATAAAATATATAGTTCTATTAATCGACGGGTCTTTAAAATTAATATTATTATTTTATTTAAATAAGCTCCCGCGGTTATTAAATAATTATATAATATCTTCTTTATTATAAACCGCTAGTTTAATATTATATATTTTTAAAAAGTCGTTATATATACGTTATAAAGTATATAATATATCAGGTAAATATTATATATTATTATATTAAAGCTAATTATTATATATTAAATATAATTATATTTTTATAACCTTAATATTAATACCTGGGTTATTATCGGCGGTAAATACCCTTTATCGTTTATTGAAGCTAAATTCTTTAAGTTTTTTTAATATTATAACTATAACATTCTTCGTTAATTTATTTAATATATATTAAATATTTACGAATAAATAATACGAAATAAATATATTATCGATTTAATATATAATTATACTTTAGAAAGTATAATATATACCCGGGCTAGATTATATAACGTGGTTTACTACCGAGCGAGCTATATTACCGAGCGAGCTACTCTTTCTATATTTTAATACTTCTATATAAGTTAATTTAATTATAACGCCTTAAATTAATTAAAATTAATCGTTATCCGATTCCTAGCTTAATTCTATATCCTTTTTATATATTCACGTATTATAGCTTATTTCGCCGTAAATATTATAATACCTACCGCCCGTCGCGCGCCTTTTCGACGAACCTTTATTTTCGCTTTTATTAAGCGTTAATCGCTTCCCCTTTACCTTCTCGTCCTATAGCTTTTAAAATTCCTTAATAATAAAGGTTCCTTTAAATTAGACTCGCCTTTTTTTAATTTTCCGGCGTTTAAAAAGGGCTAGATTAGTATTTTAAAGGGTACGGACCTATTTATATATAATAGTTATTTTATAAGTTATTCGGTTTATACCTTTCGTTATCTAATCTATTATATTTAAAATTAACGTTAGAGAGCTTTTTTAATAAATAAACACCTTTCCTTTAATATAAATAAAGTACTTAATTATTTATTAAGGGTTAAAAGGCGTTTTAAGATTATAACTACTGGAGGACCCCGGATATAATAGAATAGGTATAAACGTATAAAAACATATATTTAATTTATTAATTACTTTATTTAAATTATAAAGGATTAAATTAAAGGTATTAAATCCGGATTTAATATTATTTTCTATAAAAATAATGAAATACGCGGCTTTAAAGGTAATAAAGAACTCGAGTTTCGTAATATAGTTTATCGAAGCCTTAATATATAATTCGATTTCTTTTAAATAAGCACGTTTTAAAAATAAATAAAATATTATATCGAGTAATTAAAGTAAATAAAATAAATAGGGAGGTATACCGAATGTAATAATATTATTATCTTAATAATATGCTTCGAATTCGGCCGAAATATAGCTTTTATAGCTATTAAGAATTAAAAGGCGGTAAGGACCCTTTATTAACGTTTTAATATATTTATCGAAATATTTAATTTAATTTAAACCTATTTTATTATTAATTTAGCTATTCGCGGTCGATTTAATTATTTAATCGCCCGGTAAGTCGGTTTCGCTAAATTAGTTCGTAAAGTAATATTAACTTTAAATAATTAAAAACGGCGGGATATAATAACTTTATAAATTAATATATTTAATAACCGTTACTTATTCCCGATTATTAAATTAAATCGACTTCGCCTTTTTACGCCGATCGACGTGTATTACGATAAGTATTAAACCGATTATATTTATTATAAAGCCGGTTTTATCGAAATTTTAAATATCTTTATTAACGATCCCGTATTTCGTTTTTATATTCGCGATTAATATAAATTAGGTAAAAATAACTTTCGGATCCTCGTAAAAAGCCTTTTAATAATTGTACGGACGTTTTAATTTAATTTTAAAGTTTAGGTTACGGTCGATAAAGCGTCTAACCTAATATTTATCGATAAGTTCGCCGCCGCGCGTTTTAATAAATAGAGTAACTATATCTATTATATTAATTAAATTAGGAGATATTCCTCGGGTATTTAAATTAATTATATATTTCGAAAGTACCTTTTCTTTAATTAATTTTAATTTTCGACCGTTTAATTAAATTTTATATTGTGGAATTTAGCCGTGGAGTCGGTGTTAAAGAGTAGCTCGTAGGATATAGAAAGCTTTCGTAATAGCCCTTTAATTAATAGATTTTAAAGGGTTTCGCGTCGTTTAAATCGTTAAAACGATTCGATATTTTAGTAATTCGTTAGGTATTTTTATTATAGAAATAAAACGCGTTGAAATTTAATTAATATAGTTAGTTAGAAAAGTAGCTCGCTCGGTAATATGGCTCGTTTGGTAATAAACTACGTTAATCTAATTAATACCGACTTTAATTAATCTAGTCTCGATAAATAAGGTACCTATATTAATATAATAGAAGAAAGCTTTTTTATATATAATAACTTTACGATTTAATAATTATTTAATAAAGCTTTTCGTAAAGGTATAACGCTAATTTTTAAACTTTTAAGATTAAGGGTTATATTTTATAAAGCTAGGCGAACCTTAGGTTTAATATATATTAATAGCGATAAATTAAAATAATAAGAGAAAGTTAAATTAAATATTATTAAAATATTTATTTATTATTTTTATTATAAATAGGATTATTATATCTTTTACGATAATTAATTTTATTTCTATATATTATATTAAAGAATGAAGAGAATTATAATTATTTTACGATTTTTTTATTTATATTATTTTAATATATATAATATTTTAAAATAAAAATTATTTATAAATATCTTTAAATTTTTTAAATAATTTATAAGTAATTTATAAATAGGTTCTATTTAATATAGGTTACCTATATATTATTTATAGATTTTATAATTATTTATAGGTAATTTATAAATAAGTTTAATTTAATATAAGTTCTTATAAGTTATTTATTTATTTAATAAGTTATTTACGGGCTACTTATAATCCGCATAGGTTTTTAATAAAACCCATAGGTACCTATAGTAGAACTATAGGATGGAGTAGCCGATTAGTTGGAAAGCTTTCTACTATCCCCTCTTAATACATCCTGTCTACTCCAAGAAGACTAAACGCTAACACCGAGATCCTCTAGGTCGACATGTGTAAGAGAGCCCTGATGGATCAAGTCTGCCGCACCATGGACGGAGCCATCGTGGCCCGCTCGCTTCTCGATCCGCTTTGGCGGTCCAACGTCTCCGGCGTCCCAGAGGGCGACTTCCTGGCCCGACACATAGCTGGACGGCTCACCGCAAGGGCTCTAAGGAAGATTCGTCAGGTCGTTTATCTACGAACGTTCGGCAATGGGCACCATAACTACACAACCAAGCACATGAGAACCCAAGACTGGAAGCTTGGAACGTGCTTCAAGGGTGCCGAGAAGTTCTACACGGCCGAGATGGGGGCCATCCCTTCCACTGCCGACTGAAACCACAGCACCTTCTGGAATGGAAGAAGTCGGATCAGCACAAGGGCCTGCTCACTTGCGCTTGCACGGAAGAAGACTCGGGAAGCATACCTGAGTAGATTGTACAATATCCAGATCCCTTCGCACAGTCGCACCAACCACCACAGATATCCCGGAGAACTGATGAACTCCTTCGCAGATTTGCGCAAATGGGGCATGAAGAAACAAGTGCTGCGTCCAAATATTTGGCATTGATAGCATTAGTGGACTTCTCACCGAGTCAGCAAAGCCGACAACCGATGCATTCTCCTGGGCGATTTCGTAGATCGCGACTGCTTCTGTTAGAAATAGGGCAAAAATAGACACAATATGATAATTATGTGAAGATACTTCGCTGTAGCGACTGTTGAATGCGCTGCAAATACTAAAGACGCAATGGTGACGTGGGAGATAGTCGGCATGACCGAGCCACCCACTCCGATTACGAGACAGATGGTTCTACCATCAATAGACATCGCCAAAACCAACACCACTGACAGTTGAGCCTCCGAGGACGAGTCCCGCCCCGCCCGCGAGAGAAGAATATCAGGAGCTCAGAGAAGGTACCGACCGATAATAGAAGGCCAGTACAGAATTTGGCCCACAATGCATGTTGATTGATAACATGGGACAAGCTCTGGGATGGCCAGAACCAACATCCAACAAGACCATGCGCTGCTCCAAAAGTGAGTCGCGTCGGTTGTGCCGAAACCCAACTGGGACTTACCACACGAGGCTCGGCGACGGTAGATGAACCCCAGAGCACTATACGATGCTGCTGACGATGGCACTGGCCGCTAGCCTTCTCGATTCGGTTGTTACCCCCTCGAGAACTTGAGTTCATGAAGTCCCTCCCCGTCTACATTCACATGAGCAGACTCCATTGATGCTGGATCCCTGGAATTGTGGCCGCCAATACGCACTCTTTGGAGACAGTGACGGTTATCGCTCTATACAAAAAGAATGACACTTTCTACAGTCTCAGCTCAATGGGGCATCCCCTGGAGAAAGATATCAGCCTGAGGAGGAGTGAAAACTCTATGTACCTTGACCCATTGGAACAGTTCAGAGGAAAAGAGGGCGAATAAGCACGAGAGTACACCCCACTTTCTATAATACATAAGGGGTTTGGGGGAATCTAAGATTGCACCGAATTCACAGAAAGAAACGAACCAAAGCGAGCAGATCATGGGAGAGACTGACTTGTAAGAGACTCAAAACACTACCCTTAAGATAAACCTAGACATATATTCGGAGACAACTCTATACTCCCTGATTGTGCACAGGAAATTACCGATGCAACGGCAACTACTATAAGGCTCTCGAATGGCGGTCAGTTCAAAGGGCCAGTCGCCGAAGCGAGAGGAATAGGGGTACCTGTATTAAATGCATATGTTTGTTAAATGCATTATGCCAGTAATAGTGGGGCGCCAGAGAAGAACCACAGACACCACCTATCAATTGAGCACAACTTTCACGATCCGTCTCACGGTTGCTGGATGACGGTGCTGATATGGCATGTCCATATATAATGTATGTTCTGCTAAAGTGATTTGAAAGGTGATGAGCAATATTCAAATGACCAGTGTTGTCTTGTGCTCAGCTTATAGGTGCACCAAGAAGCGATTGAAAGAAGTAGCACATCCTAGTCACGCACATCATGAAACACAAAGGCATTTCGACTACACGAATTGAGTGAGCGGGGCACTGAAGATTCACTTGGACTACTTCTGAGTAGCCTGGTTATTGAGACCAAAATGCGCTGATGCAATGTTTGTTTATATGTACCTATTCTGAGCTCTCACATACCTCGAGCGGCTGGCTGCAGCATTGCGCTGTCCGAACCAAATGTGGTCGAGTACCTGTGATTATGTAGCAATGTGCCATTATCCGTATGCAACTGATCCTTGTTCCCCGGACGGACCATTGCTGCCTTGTCAATGTCAATATGCAGCGCAGCTAGGATGCAGTATCGAGCAATGCTAGCAAACAGATGTAGGACTTCTTTCATTACCCCACGCTGGCAACGACAGGCAGAGCCAGTGCGACGCGCTCCATGAGTTGAAAAGAAGCCTCGACTCACAAACCGCGTCTTTCATCGTACTTTGATCGAGACCCTGCCGTAGTGCTTCAGGTAGCAGCTGGCGGAGCAGCGGTCCCCTTGCCATCTCCAGCATTTGCCCCATCTTTGCCACCGCCGCCGCCACGTCGGCCCCGACCTCCCCTTCCGCGCTTGGGCTTCTCCGATGTAGTTGGCGTCGTGGCCGTAGCTGGTGACTCGGGTGCAGCCTTCTCGGTCGGCGTCGACTGGGCAGCCGCAGGTGTTGTTGAAGCAGCGGGCGCAGCGGCAGCAGCAGGCTTCTTGTCCTTTCTCTCCAAGACCTGAACGGTGCCTTGGGCAATGGAGACTGGACTGGCCGCAATGGCCTTGGCGAGTGCCGCTTGGTCTCCAAAGTCGACATAGGCAAAGCCCTTGCGCTTGTCAATCTCGACGAATGTGACTGTGCCGAAGGCCTCCATGGCCTGCTTCAGCAAAGCCTCAGTGACGCCTTGAGAGGGGTTCGCATGCTTGACGAAGGCGCGCGTGGCTCCTGTCGCCGTTTGAGCCGCACCCTTCTTTTGAGATTGGTTCGCTTTGGAGGAAGCGGCACCCTTTCCGCCTGAGGCGGCCTTGGGACCAGTGGGCGGGGTTTGAGTTGCATTAGATGGGGTTGAGTTTTGGGCGGGCGTAGTAGGTGATGCGGAATTGGCGGGAGTGGCCTCTTCCTTCTTGGTATTCTCCTTTTTGAGGAGAATGATGGGCCCCGTGGTAGGCTTGGAGGTCTCGGCGGCGGGTTTTCCCTTGGTAGGTTCTGTTGCGGCGGCAGCCTTGCCTTTGCCTCGTGATCGTCGCGAGCCCTCGGTGCTCTGTACCTTCGGTCCGGTGGGTACGGCGGGTTCCTCCTTCTCGACATTCTTGCCCTTCCTATCTCTCTCCCTCTCCTTGCCCTTCTCTTTCTCCTTCGGCTTCTCCTCCTCCTTCTCAGGGGCCTTGGCGGGCTCAGGTTTGGTAGTGGTATCTGCCTTCGCAGCGTCCTGACGGGCTCGTCTATGAGCACTGCCCGGCGAAAGACCGAGATCTCGTTGCAGGAGCTTTGCCGCCGCGGCTATGCCTGCGCGTCTGCTCTTTGGGACCGCTCCGCTATCCTCGGCCGCTTTGCTCGCAGCAATTTGGTCGGCGACAGCATTGGCTGCCTCTGCTGCTTCTTGCTGGGCTGCCTTCTTCGTCATAATCTTGAGAGGCTGCTTATCCTTCTCCTTGCCCTTGTCGGAAGCCCTCTCCGTCTTCTCCGAGGACTTGGACTCCTTTCCTTTGCCCTTCTTTTTGCTGTCGTCATCGTTCTTGCTCTTTCCGACCCCCGAGGACTCCTGGCGAGCGTGCTGCTTTGCGCTCTTGGCAGCAGCGGCTTCCTTTGCCTTGGCCTCCTTCTTCTCCTTAATAAAGGTGACCAAGGGAGTGCTAGTCACCTTGGGCTTGTCCTTTGCGGCGTCGTCGTCTGCCCCGAGTTCGGCGTCTCGGATACTCGTGATGGGCTCGGTCAATTGCTGCAGGAACGCCATGTATGTCGGATCCGTGTCGATGGTGCCTTGTCGGGGATCAATGCGGGCCTTGCCTGCGGCGACCTTGCCGAACTCGGCGACGACGAGTTCTGGGGGCGCCCGGAGACATGGGTCGTTAAATGTGTCCTTGGCATCCTGCCATATTCCCGGGGTTCGCACGAGCTGCTGGAGAGCTGTGAAGTCCTGTGTGGCATCGAGGAGGCGGAGATAGGCTGTAGCGGGCTTCGATTCCTTGAAAGGGCCATTTGCGACTTTGCCGGCATCGAAGCGAAGCCAATCCACCTTGCCGCCGTCCACTTTCCATTCGTCGCCGAGGATGCTCCAGCACTCGTCTGCGGTCATTCCAGGTGGGAGACGTCGGATCTTGACCTTCTTGCTGGTGGCGGGAGCCTTGGGCGGCTTCTTGGCAACGTCGGATTTCCCTGCATTCTCGATCGCGCTGGTGCCATTGGCCTTTCGCGAGGTCGCCACCGAAGCCATGGCTGGGGTGTTGTGCGGTGAAGTTGCGCTCGGGAGAAGTGGTGGTTTTGGTGGGCGCAGTCGGGAAATCGGAACAATTGGGTGGTGGTGGGTGTTGTTGGGCGGAAATTATGCTACGGCGGCACGTCGAGAAAAAAAGGGTGGCTCGATGTAAGGGTCAATGTCATGGTTCGGAAAGCGCAGCGACTTCACCATGCAATGGTGATGGAAGAATGTCTTTGAAAAAAGACACTGGTCAGTATGGCGCAGCCTTGAGGGGGCTTTAGGACCAATTCAGGCCGTACAGTGGTGGGAGTTGAACCTCGTCCCCATCCGTTTCAGTGAGTGATTTGGTCGGCAGTCCGATCCGAAAATCGTAGGTGCCAAACTCTGTGTGCAGATTAAAATGGAATGATAACGGTCGTCGTGGTTTTTCAAGAGTGCGAATGCAAATGCGATGCAGGTATCACAGACTGGATAAGGCAGAGAGGAAATTCAAGATGGTCTCGTCGGCTCCCCCACCATTTGACGGGAATGGCAATGATGCATTCCACCGGGTCGGATACGGGAATACGGGAAGCACATGGCAGTTCGAGCCCGGAAGTGGATCCTTGGGATCTCTCTTTTTCTTTGATCATCAGCAAGCAAGCAAAGCAATCCAGTCAATTATTGACCTCAGCGCTGCACTGGGGCTTGGCTTTAGTTGGCCTTGTCCAACAAGCACAGGCCAGAATCGTACCAAAACCAGCCAAATCAGCCTTATCTAAGCTTCTTTAATAAGCTGTGAGCACCGTGAGCACCGCGGACTAACCGAACTTGGAAGGTGGTGACCGTTGGCAGCCTTGACGCTGGCACCCCCCTTCATCCACCTTTCGGGCTTATCCAGGCCGGATCAATGACTGACTGGACATAACTCGAGGTGACCTATGTACAGTCACGTCGTCGGTGCTTCTACCCAAAATCCTCCCACCTGTTAAGCGGGGGCACCTGGAGACCTTCCAATCCCAGGATTTTGATTCTACTTTCACTCAATCGTACCAATAAACCAATAACCATAACCCCCAGCGACCATGCCCGCCCGACCCGGTGTGCCCAAGCCTGGCCCGGCTAAGCTGCGGCCCGGAGCTGGCCTCGACGAGTGGCTCGAGGAGGCCAAACAATGCCATTACCTGCCCGAGCCGGTCATGAAAGAGCTTTGCGAAATCGTCAAAGAGGTCTTGATGGAAGGTATGCTGCGCCGCTGCGGGATTGTTTATTTACCATATTTGCCTGACACATGTGTACCGCAGAAAGCAACATCCAGCCCGTTGTTACCCCCGTAACCATATGCGGCGACATCCACGGCCAATTCTACGATCTGCTCGAGCTCTTCCGGGTTAGTGGCGGCATGCCCGGCGAGCCCGCCCTCGACCCCCGCTGAGCGCCAAGCCCGTCATTACGGCCGACATGATCGAGCCTCCCACCACCATTACCAAACCGAAACTCAAGAAAAAGATCAAGAGCTCCGAGGAGGTTCCGAAGACAGAGGGCGAAGAGACGACCGTTGATGATGACGACGAGGATGCGACCGAACTCATTAACTCCTCGCAACCCGGATCGCAAGAGATCACCCCACCAGTCAACAATGCCGACACCCGTTTCGTTTTCTTGGGCGACTTTGTCGATCGTGGTTATTTCAGTTTGGAGACCTTCACCTTACTGATGTGCTTGAAGGCCAAGTACGTACCCAAGTTTACACAAAAAAAAAAATTTGCTGCGCAAACTAACAATAAACCAACAGATACCCTGACCGGATAGTGCTTGTCCGCGGAAACCACGAATCGAGACAAATCACGCAAGTGTACGGATTCTACGAAGAATGTCAGCAGAAATACGGCAATGCGTCTGTCTGGAAGGCCTGTTGCCAAGTTTTCGACTTCCTCGTGCTAGCTGCGATTGTCGATGGAGAGATCCTCTGCGTCCACGGTGGTTTGAGCCCCGAGATCAGAACCATTGACCAGATCCGGGTGGTCGCACGTGCCCAGGAAATCCCCCACGAAGGCGCATTCTGTGACCTTGTCTGGAGTGATCCCGAAGACGTCGAGACATGGGCTATCAGCCCTCGTGGCGCAGGATGGCTCTTTGGTGACAAAGTTGCCACCGAGTTCAATCACGTCAATGGTCTCAAGCTCATTGCCCGCGCTCACCAGCTTGTTAACGAAGGTTACAAGGTATATTTTGATTCCTCCTTGTCTCGCCGCGCCAGATTGACTGACATCTCTTTTAGTACCACTTTCCTCAAAACTCGGTCGTCACTGTGTGGTCTGCGCCGAATTACTGCTACCGCTGTGGCAACGTAGCGTCCATCATGACGGTTGACAGAAACCTGGATCCGAAATTCAGCATCTTCTCTGCCGTCCCCGATGATATGCGTCACGTCCCGGCCGGCCGGAGGGGTCCCTCGGACTACTTTTTGTAAGATGTTTTATATGGATGAGCATGAAATGATACCACCAACGGCGTTTTGGTTTTCTTGGTTTGAACGTGGAAAGCCCGTAGGCACTCACGTAGGTACGTGACTGATGACGGGTTCGTTGGGACTGGAAATGAGGGACGCGCCCTCTACGCTAGGATTTATGCCCTGATGCCAGCTGGATACGCTTCTTTTCCATAGAATCGTCCCGTCAGGTGCTGGCAGCACAGGAGTAAACAGCGTTTGTACATTATAGATCAGGATATAAGCCGCCGAGCTTCGGTGAAGTGGAACGGCGCGCTTGACGCATTTATGCCACAGATTCAGAAACTGCACCAGAAATCGGCAGCAAGTCCATCAACTGTGACGAAAATAACCATCAATCACTTTGAGCTTCTTCAGCTGGCGAGAATGCTCGTTTCCATCCGTGTGATTTCTGCCTACTCGACCTTTACGATGGCTGCTGAATTCTCCTCAGCATGGTCATGCATCTTTGGGCAGGGCAAAGCGGTCTAAGTCTGCTTTCGTACAAGATGTGCAAACTTATCTGCAAGGTACCAGTGCCGTCGGCAGACATCGGCAACAAGTTCGTACCACATGTGCACACAATATCGGCTAAGATGGCAATTGATACTTTGCATCGCACACCGGGAGCGCTGGAAAGAGGTTCGAATGCCTTCTCGAGGTTGCATCGATGATGGCATTGATCTAATATTACTGGTGGTGGGCTAGTGGTGGTGGAGAGGGGAATATGGAAAAAATACTACCTGCCCCAACAGCATAGTACAATGTGTGCACCTTGCATGGTCCCAGCAGCAGCACCACAATTAGCAGTCTATCGATCAATCGTCTCTCGATATGATGGAGTATCTCTTTCCTATCGGTGTGTAAGTGTGAAGGTGGGTTCTGGGTATCACGATGATGTGCGACTACTATATACTCCTCAGCTTGTGTTGCTTTTGTGTCTTGATTGGTTACTCACATGAAAGCTGCAGGTAACATCATCAATATACGGGTGGAGGCTTTGGTTCGCTGTTCTTTGCTGCACAGCTAACCAGCCCAGCCCAGCCCAGCCCAGCCCAGCCCAGCAGGAAGGCGAACACGGCTAGGCGGCCAACGGCTGCTTAGGCCCCATCTGAAGATTGAGCGCTAGCGGCATTTACTCGAGTCTTGCTGGCCCTGCCCACTAACACGATTGCTATTTTGGGCAATTCCCACCAATGATCAGAGGCCGACGGATCCGCTAACGAACGTGCACCCGTGCACCAAGCAACAACATCAACAAAGCAAAGCAAAGCAAACCTGGACAAACTTATTTCTCTCTTTGAAAACAAGAATAAACAAGAGAAATATTCGAGGTTATTCCGTATCTGGTAATTCTCCGTGGGACGAGTCGGATGGTTGCATAATGTGCCCCATGCCCATTGCCCAAAGCAATTTGACTGCCATGAATGTGCCTGAGTGCGGTCAAATCGAGCGGGGATCTTCCTTGGGGCTTGCTTGGCGGTTCGATCTCCGACTGTGTCTCTTGCCGGTTCCAGCGATGGCTGCAGTGTGACATAGCATAACTCCTCCCCCTTGCCGGTTCTTTAGTGCAACCGGAATACGAGATGTCACGCGTAGCCAGGTGACATTTCTTGCATTTCCTATGCCTTTTCCCTCATAAATGCCGTCACAACTGTGATCCATAATAAGTAAAGGATGGCCCGTCCATCACACCGATACTTGCCCTGCCCTTTGGGACCCCGCTTTGTGCCGCCTATGTTGCCTTTCTGGTGCTGTCGATTGGCTCCGTCGGAGCATCGCACTCATCCGATAGCCCCAGGATCCCGTATCCTCGTATAACTGGTTTTTGCCCCAGTGCGGAGACAGCCCAGCAAACCCACTTTCCCCTAACAGCCTGCATCTTTAACAGCTGAGCTGAACAATTCTCGGCCCCGCCTCGTATGAGGTGCCTGTGAGCCGTGTGCACCTGTCTTATGACAGTGCTATGCGTTGGGAATGCAGGATCACAGGCGGGGAGTATTGAGTAAGTAGCTGCTGGAAGGGTTCAGGGATGGGTGGAAGGAACCGATGCCGAACACCCATGGTTTAGTGCAACTAAACTCCGAGAGCCCCTCCCCCTCTCTCTCTCCTGCCCATGGGTGGATGGCCAAGGCCGGACCATGGTCGCCTATGCAGAGGTGTATGTCTCGGTGGACACCCAGCCAGCAAGCAGATGATCGAGACCCGAGCCCGTCTATAAAGGAAGTCGTCTTCCTGCCCTTCGAGAATACAGAAAGAAGTCTCACCACCCAACTCACTCCAGTCATCGTTCATCCTCATCCTACTATTACCACCACCACTCTTAATAATAACCACCCAACCCTCAAACCACCAACCATCACCATGCAGTACTCTACCATCTTCGCCGCGGCCACCGCCCTGTTCGCCTCCGCCGTCTCGGCCCAGGACAGCGGCTTCGCCGACGTCACCAACAACTGCGACTTCCCCGTCTACGTCCAGTCCTACCCCTTTGACGGCTCCGCCCCCGGCCCCTTGACCACCCTGCCCAAGAACGGCGGCACCTTCGCCGAGAAGTTCCGCACCGCCGGCTCCACCGTCAAGATCGCCACCACCAAGACTCTTGACGCTCCCCTGTTCTTCGGCTACTCCTTCTCCAGCAACCCCGACTACGCCTACTATGAGCTCAGCTCGTAAGTTTTTGCCCCTCTTCCCTCTTCACTCTGTGAGATCCACAGATAACTAACAGCCAAACCAGTGAGTGGGGCAACCCCTTCGCCAAGTTCGCCAACATCCTCACCCCCGGTGACGGATGCGAGAACTTCAAGTGCGCCGCCAACGACGCCAGCTGCTACAGCACCCCCCAAAAGAAGCGCGTCTACGGCTGCCCTCTTCCCCTCAACGTCACCGCCGCGCTCTGCGCTTAAGCGTGTGGTTCTCCCGATGACTATGACTCTAATGATCTGGAACGCTCTTCTCTCCACCCGATGAAGGGAAGGAAGCAGCACACACACTTTATGATGATAATGTTGTATATGTATCAACGCATCTGACACCCCAAGATGCATTTACAATAATGCTTTAACAAACAATAATACCATATATTACAAACCAAACGTACAGACTTTTTGACATTGTGTGAATGACCGAATGATATCCCGGCGGCGCAGCAATACTTGAAAACCAGCACTCAAGTCTGCTTCACTTTACACTTGTCCAATCAAGGAGAAACCAAAACTCACGTGGAGCTAGCTTGCCGGCCGCCTTCGAGTAAGATGGATCCCGAACGAAGCTACCTGATATCACACTTGTGTCGTCATCCGCCCTTTCATCAATCTTCACAGATACAACTCCCCTTCTACCGGTGGTGAAATGAAGGTCTCTTCCGTCGCGAATGTGAGATGGAACGCCTCCTGTCCCGTTTCCTGCACTATATCGCGAAGCTCGGGGGTCAACGGCGTAACGCCCCAACGCAGCTTAGACCGCGCAAGCCGGACCAGCCCGTCGTCCTCCAGGTTCCCGGCTTCCGACATCGATACCATTCGTGCGTTCTGATGAGCTACCGGCGACTCCTCCGTCCCTTCGTCATTAATCTGCGTCTCGCCCAACAGGCGGCGCGCGTCATCCTCTTCGTCCGTTTCAGGGGCGGCAGCGATGGCGCCTGTAGTTTGGCGGACCGCATGGCAAGCCGCCGAGAGGACAAGGGAATTGCAGCCCCCGGCCACCATGTCCCCGGGCAACTTGTAGAGACTCACGAGTAAGGGGATGACCGCCAGGGTCGCCCCCACAACCAGCGTACTCAGTACGGCTGGAGGAGAGAAACCGACCATTACGACGGAGTCTGCGGCGAGGGCGTGATTTCTTGGGTCTATGCCCAATGAATCAGCTGTGTGGACTCCTTCTCCTCCGGAGGTCGTCCAATAGCCTCGAGAAATATGAAGTTAGCCCAATTAATTATAATAACGACCTTAGCCCGCAGAAGTACACTTACCGCCCTCCATTATAAGGAGAAATATGGAGTTTGAGGCTAACCAATGGAGTATAATGCTCCCAGTAAGGAGCGGTATACCAAAGTAGTATGGGAGTTGGAGTCTCCAAGTAGAGATTTGCTCTCCTTTTGGAAATGACACGCGAAGAGGCCTGAACGACCGACTGTAAAGATTGAGTTCCTTTTCGACGTGTATCCGTGTGAGGAGAGAGTTGTATGAGAAGTAGCACCATGAAAGAACGAGCTGGCCTATGTTTGCTACGATGAGGCCTTCAAGGTTTGTCATGGCACCCAGACGGATGGTCAAGCTCGCCTGGCCATGACCAAAGGACCCCTCACTGTTGTAAAGATATGTAAGTAAGTATTTAAAAAGCCACAAGACAAGCCAACTCACAATGTTCCCTCGTTTCCCTGATAGGAAGATGCAGTTAGATACGACAGCAATGACAACGCTGACACAATTGGTGCATAAGCTCGCCACCACGCCGACCGAGGCATGGCTGAAACAATTGTGCGCTTTTTTGGCTGCCATCCCCTGGCAACCACGACGTGGGTCAACGGACCATATCCTTGATATACATGGGGAGCTAGTGGGTATGGTAGAGAATACTCCATTCGATGAACATCGCGGACGTCGCATGTGCCAAGGCCTCGGGTTTCTGGGTCTGGCTTGGAGAGAAACGAATCAATTGCATCGCCAGGTGTGACGAGAGATTCGTTGGGCAGTACCCTGAGGATAGCAGTGCAAATGATGATCTTGAAGAAGATGCAAAGCAGCGTAACAGAAATGAGACTGTTGGCCACAATAACCTTACATTCCCTTGTCGGGGCCAGGTCAGCCAGGCAATACTCGACTGGAAGAGAGCTGAAGCTTTCATTGTACCCAAGAGACTCTTCAAGGGATTTGGCTGGCCCGGTCATTTTTTTGAACATAATTGACCAGTCTTCTTGGTTATCCCACTCTTCCAATTTCAGCTTGCTGTTAAATTCAAGGGCGTACCAGTAAAATCCAAGGGCCCCTGCACACGTTGAACCAATGGGCAAAACGAAGCTGTACCCCTCACTCAGTTTCTCGGTCAACGCTTTTTGGAATCTGCATTGTGTCGAAAACCAGAGTGAGTTGGTCTCATTTCGTGGTACATGGATATCCCACCCAGTGAGATTGTTTTGGGGGTCGGCATATACCTCGTCACGTGTCCATCCGGCGGGACTCGCGCCAGGCTTGACGACTACCACGACGTCGCCATATCTGTCTCGAGGTTTGAAATGGCAGTACTCTTGGCGGCACTCCTTGCTAGAAAGACGTTTCCAGAGACTAGCTTGTTCGTCTTTTATTGCGTTGCTTGATATGTGACTGAGATTTTGGCGGATGGATGAAGAATTGTCCCAGTAATCAGGCAGATTTATGGGCTCTCCGTATGCACCCCAGTAATTCCTCAAGGAATCGATGGCATCGCAATCAGGAGTCAAGGGAGTGGCGCACCTCTCAAACTCGAGTTTCATAGTTGAGTTGTAATCTGTAGGACTTAGACTTCCAGCAGGTGCTAGGCTTGCCCCGGGCGGAAAGAATGGTGACCCATGAAGGAACGATTCAGCAGCAATTGTGAGCTGCCATGTTGAACCCACGAAGGATGTTTCGTAGATGGAGCTGTTGAAAAAGAGGTGTATTGGCAAAGAGGTAATCAGTATCAGCACCCAGAATAGTCGCTTGGACTTTGAGAGATAGGACAAGTTCTTGAGGGATGGGATGCCGATTTCCAGGGATGTCAAAATTTGGTGTGCTCTATCAATCTCATGGCGGGACGGCGCATTGATAATTTGCATGAAGTAGTTGGATGACGCCAGCACTGCGCTGGATATCAAGTTGAGCAAGAGGTGCAATCCAATATTGAGGTTCCGGCTGTAATCACAGCTGCCGTGGAACAATACGGTGTCGCTGCGTAATGAGGAATTCGGTTGGGAAATGCTGACTATGAGGCAGCAAAGGAGCACAATTCCCGCCGTTGAGGCTGCGAGGACATTCCAGGCCCCTGTTCTTCTCCATCCCGTCGACTGCAGTGATTGAAAATAACCTTTCAATCTGTTTTTACTTTGTGTTAATGGAAACCAATACATATTGATTGGATATGTGTGTGTTCGTGAGTCAAAGACGTCCGATCAGAGATGGAAACGGAATTAGCGATACCACCAAGGAAAATGAGTCTCGATTGAATATCCGGTGAAAACTTGGTTGCCTCTGCTTGCGTCATCGCTTCAATGAGTGAAATCAAGGCCACAGCTTCCGGGTACCCTGGGCTATACATTACGCGGATCAGCTTGGAAGGGCGGTGACTGTAAGCTTGGGTGGCGCTTTGGGGGCTGAGATCGGTGTGACCTCCCCTCAAATGGGAGTGTAGGTACTTTAGGGCGGTGGCTGCCTGGCGGCCTCACATACTCCGAGGAAACCTTGATCTTGACTGAGCCGACTTGGTTCGTCCCCTCTCCCTTTTTCCACTTCATTTCAATTCGGGTATGGCACTTTTTAGAAACCCAGAACCGTCCGACGGTAGCAACATGGAGTTGAGGGAGTTCATCACTCCTGATTTCTCCTACCCTTCAACTCCGTCACGAGAAGATGTGTGCAACTCTCAACTTACGCAGCATGACCAAGGACTTGACAATTGCCATGCCCCACCCCCGATCACCCCCCCAGCCATACAAGCTCCGACCTCGTGCACTGTCAGCGTGCCTGTTGGAGAAGATCCTGCCAGTTGGAAGCATCTACGGACGCACGAAAGATACTCGTCGCCATTTCCCATAACGGGTATCTTACGCTATATCCGTATTGTTTTACTTGTGGGGGCCACTGCCGTAACCATATCTCATGATTGCTTTGGTGTCAGTTGTATCCCAATTGTAGGTGATCTAAGACCCTAGGACTGCACGTAACCTCGTATTGACTTATCTCAGTCAGTATTTCAATTGATTTGGTGCTTGCTTCAGCAAATTGATACCCTTCAAGGCCAACCCCCGAGATTGGATTTGCGTATCACGTCTGCTTCGAAATTATATTTATACTTGGCAGTATCGCTATGTTCACTTTAAATACTGTTGGACTACCCGAGTATTGCTTAAGATTATTATATGAAGGAAGGCTATATTCTTATAATGTCTTACTCTTATTACTTCGGTCCAGCGTTTTGTGAGTCATCATTGAAGCTCTTCCTGTTTTGTACCAAGCTAAATGGTGTTCTTCTAGGTCAGTGACCTGTGTACTTTTGTGGCGCTCCTTCAAACTATACCCGCGGATACCAAGGTCGCAACGGAAATTGAAGCGTACTGTAATGTTTACCGGGGCGGGAGAGCCGGTGGCATACATTCCCGATCTGATTCAAGCGGATCACCTTAGACGGCGCTCTGTAGACTCTCTTCTGCAGATTTGATGCACTACGATCGCTAGAGGGGTGGATAGCTTTGTTTTTCCTCGGGTTAGGATAGATCTACAGACGAGGAGGCAAGAGGGCTACTGTCTTGGGTATGAGATGACTTTTTCAGATTGGGTCGCTTTGATACCACGGTGGACAGGCTGTCGCGCACAACAGCGGTGACTGAGGGTGATTCAACAAAATGAATCAGCTGACAATCTTCGATGAAGCAAATCGAATCGGACTCTTATTACCATATAGACATCAAGTCGTTCCCGTAGACTCCGGGGGTCTAGCCCTGCTAACGCACGCCCCTTTTGTTGCCAGTAACTCTCTTGTCGCCGATCCCATTCGCAGGATTTACAGTCGCACGATTGGCAATCGCAAATATATGCCAGAGCCTTGCAGGTCGTACAAGCTGGAGGCCACGTGTCGAGGAAGAAATTCATGGTAGGAGGATTGTCGAGATAATTTTGCTTGTCGATACCCTTGTGCAAATGTTCGAAAGCGCATAGTGTTTTGACGTCAGGCAAGCCGTATCGTTCGTGAAACCAGTCTTCGCCAGTCTCATCCCCTACTGTCCCTTCAGGAGGCGATTCCACACTGGTGAAGTCCGACTTGCCATCCGTTCGCATTTGGAGACACCACTGGGACATGGCTTCTGCGGTAGTGCCAGGATCGAAATCGTCGTTGACCTTCTGAATGCGCGCTCGCTTGTCAGCCCAATTAAACCCGGGAGGAATTTTAATTCCCGATTCGTCAACCCTAGAGCTCCCATCTAGGTTTTTGAATGCGGGCAAACGATGGAGTTGCGCCATCTGCTTCTGTAAGTGCCCACGACCTCCGTCATCGGGTTCAAACCCGTGCGAAAGATGTGTTGACCCCACTTTCTTCCGGGTAGGGTCAGCACAGCGAACAATACTTCGCTCGGCTGCAGAGTCTTCCGGTATTACACTAAAGCGCGGCGGTTCGCTGAGTGTAATGCGGACTCCCCTTCGGGTCAGATGCAGCGCACGTACGGATGCGAACGGGTACTCGACTAAGAATCCCCCACATGGAGTTTGCCCCAAGCTATTACAGTGTGCTGGACACACGGCAGTTATCACCTCCTCATCCATTCTGACGTACACTGCTTTTGGCTGTATCGTGCTCGGGCCCATGACGATTGCATTGCAGTTGAGCGTACGTAGAACTATTATAAGGCTATTAGCTATGCACTATTGTTACACGAGAGAGAGCGTGCGATGGTATATATAAAAGTACTATTTAAGAGAAAAGAATTTATAAAAGAAAAAGGCCCTGTTATACTCCTTATATATAGATAAAGGGAATAAGTAATTAAATATATTAATTATATAAGGGATCGTACCCTTATTATTATAATATACCCTTTAATTAACTTATAAATAGGTTAATTATAATTTATAACTTATTTAAATATCTTAATATATAAAGTTATTATAAGCTAGTTTATAATTATATAACGTAATTTACTACCGAGCGAGCTATATTACCGAGCGAGCTACTTTTTTAATTAATTATATTAATTAAACTTTAACGTATTTTATCTTTATAATAAAAATACTTAACGAATTATTAAAATATCGGATCGTTTTAACGATTTAAGCGACGCGAAACCCTTTAAAATCTATTAATTAAAGGGTTATTATAAAAGCTTTCTATATTTTACGAGTTACTCTTTAATACCGACTCCGCGGCTGAACTTTACGATATAAAACTTAATTAAATAATTAAAAATTAAAGTTAATTAAAAAGGAGATATTTTTAAAGTATATAATTAATTTAAATATTTATGGAATATCTCCTTATTTAATTAATATAATAGATATAATTATTTTATTTATTAAAACGCGCGGCGGCGAACCTATCAGTAAGTATTAGGTTAAACGCTTTATCGATTATAACCCGGACTTTAAAATTAAATTAAAATATCTATATAATTATTAAAAAGCTCTTTATAAGGATTTAAAAGTTATTTTTATTTAATTTATATTAATTACGAATATAAAAACGAAATATAGGATTATTAATAAAGATATTTAAAATTTTAACGAGACCGGCTTTATAATAAATATAATTAGCTTAATATTTATCGTAATATACGCCGATCGGTATAGAAAGGCGAAGTCGATTTAATTTAATAATCGGGAATAGGTAACGGTTATTAAATATATTAATTCGTAAAGTTATTATATCCCGTCGTTCTTAATTATTTAAGGTTAATATTACTTTATAAATTAGTTTAATAAAACCGATTTATCGGGTAATTAAGTAATTAAACCGACCGCGAATAATTAAACCGATAATAAAATAAATTTAGATTAAATTAAGCATTTTAATAAATATATTAAAACGTTAATAAAGGGTCTTTACCGCTTTTTAATTCTCGATAATTATAAAAGCTATATTTCGGCCGAATTTAAAATATATTATTAAAATAATAATATTATTATATTTAATATACCTCCTTATTTATTTTATTTATTTTAGCTATTCGATATAATATTTTATTCGTTTTTAAAACGTATTTATTTAAAAGAAATAAATTATTTATTAAGGCTTCGATAAACTATATTATAAAATTTAAATTCTTTATTATCTTTAAGGCCGCGTATTTCGTTATTTTTATAAAAAATAATATTAAATCCGGATTTAATACTTTTAATTTAATCCTTTATAATTTAAATAAAGTAATTAATAAGCTAAATATATATTTTTATATATTTATATTTATTCCGTTATATTCGGGGTCCTTCGGTAATTATAATTTTAAAACGCTTTTTAATTTTAATAAATAATTAAATACTTTATTTATATTAAAGGAAAGGTATTTATTTATTAAAAAAGCTCTTCGATATTAATTTTAAATATAATAAATTAAATAATAAAAGGTATAAATTAAATAGTTTATAAAATAATTATTATATATAAATAGGTTTATATCCTTTAAAATATTAATTTAACCTTTTTTAAATATTAGAAAGTTAAAAAAGGGCGAGTTTAATTTAAAGGAGCTTTTATTATTAAGGAATTTTAAAAATTATAAGACGAGAAGGTAAAGGGGAAACGATTAACGTTTAATAAAGGTAAAAATAGGGGTTTATTAAAAAAGTACGTAACGGGCGGTAAATGTTATAATATTTACGGCGAAATAAATTATAATATACGAATATATAAAAAGGATATAGAATTAAATTAAGAATTAAATAGCGATTAATTTTAATTAATTTAAAGCGTTATAATTAAATTAATTTATATAAAAGTATTAAAATATAGAAAGAATAGTTCGCTCGGTAATATAGCTCGTTCGATAATAAATTACGTTAAGTAAAAAATAAGGTTTAATTTTTTTAAAGTCCCGAGTTCGATCTTTACTATCTTTAAAGTTAAAAATTATTTTTTATAAAGGGTAATTATAATAGTTTTCTATTAATAATTTATATACTTTATATTTATATAAAATTTCTATAATATTATATTAAGGATTCTTTTAGTCTTTTATATAATAACATTAATAGAATCTGCACCCTAACATTAACCTATACGTCCGATAAGGATCTTGGCAGAGCTTATAGGTGCAGTGGTAGGGCTGTAGATCGTTTATTACATGGGCTCTGCCCGTCTATTAGCATGCTGTGAGCTGTGAGTAGCTGAACAAAAGCTTACTTCCACGAGTTTTCCGTCACGTATTTCGCGGGACATAGTATCTTGCAGTAGGGACACTGAAAGAACTTTTCATCCCCGCGTAACCTTGGTGGCTCTGGCCAGGGGAGCTCATCTTGTTCGAAATCCCTCGTGGCCGAGGCACTGGTTTGATGCGATATTACCGACTTCATATCGTCTGGTCTAATAACATTCGCTGGAAGCGGCGTCGCTGAAGTCGCAAGTGATTGACCGGCATGTTGTACGTTTAGCTCATGTGGTGTTCCATCTTGGGATCCTTGAGTATATGGGGTTTGGATAGGTAGTTGGATTGGCACCCTAGCTGGCTCGGGCCGGTTTGCTTCGAATTTGGACGCATACTCTTTCCAGTAGACGAACTGTTGCTTGCGTTTGGCGTTGATGATACCCGTCTTTCTCATGATCCAATGATGCGCAGTTGTGAAATGGGATAGAACCTCTTCTTGATTAAGGCCAGCATGGTCTCCCTCATGGCTCTCGAGGTGTTTCTGAAGGTCTTGTCGATGAAGATATGCCACGGTCAAAGTCTCGACTTCCTCTCGCTCTTTCCGGTATGATAGGCGGTCTGCAGGTGATATAGCCCGGTAGAGTTCGTCCAGACCTTTCCTGGGGCGGTTTTGAGGGTTTCGGATTCTTGTTGCTATGCTGTAAAGTGTGTCCAAGTGCTCAGCTAAGCTTCCTAACCGAAATGCCACTTCATCAAAGGTTTCATCTCCGTTGGAAGGTTCTGTCTCAACATATGATGAAACGGAAGACGAACTCGAGCTGCTCTCGGAAGAGCTGACCAAATTGAATGAATCGTGCGCCTGTTCGCCTGGGATACGTATGCCATTGGCAATAGCAAGTAAGTTTTCAAGATGATCTTGGAGCCCCAGAAGAAGCTCCCGTATCCGATTTTTGACAATATCAGAGTCCCGAACTCTATAGTCTAGGGATGCGTGACCATGTTGATAAAGTCCTAGATGATGAGCCCAGACTTGGAAACGCTGTGCTTCCCGCCCAACACGGTTCATGCTAATATGATGCTCGACAGATTCTGGAGGATTAACAAACGAATTGAACGTGGCGACTATGTTTGCCCCAAGATCCCCAAGAGTTTGGGTTTCCATCTTGGCAGGATCAATCTGCGAATCGTGTTGGTGACGAATTGATCTTCGCTGTCGACCGGTCACACCGCAATGTAATAGACGGCCAGGAAGTTGGTAGCAATGGAATAATGGTGGAAGAGTTTCACCAAAATTTGGAAGCCAAGAGAGAGAACAAAGAACAACCGACGAGGCGGGGAAACCAGCACGTGGTGATTGGCCACAAAAAGTGTGACCCTGTCGTACGGTGCAACCCGACGGCGCAGCACGGGTCAGGGGTTGTTTTCCAACACCGCACTACACAGCCTTTCCGCCTAGGCCTTCGCTCCATCCCACACAACGCAATTCGTAGATGTCGCGAACGGCCCCGTCGAGTAGTAGCTTGATAATATTATAAAGATATTTCGGGGTTCGAGTTAGCCGGCATCGTGCTCGGTGCGATTCCTCTTTTGATCTCTGCACTCGAAAACTACAAATCGGGCAAGTCCTTTCTCGGGACGTTCATGAAGTGGGAAGCTCAATTGGACACGCTTCTGTTCCGTCTCAAAAACCAAAGACTGTCCTTCCTTTTCGACATCCTCGAGCTTCTGAGAAGTGCCAACGTCGAAGATGTAGTCGACAGATCAGACTTGACCGAACCCGAATGCTTGCCGGTGCTCCAGAGCGCCAAGACCGGCGCCCATCTGCGAGACTACCTCGGCCAGCACTACGATGCGTTCGTCGGAATTTTGGGGCGGTATGAGACATGCCTCAAGCTCATCGCCAGGAAGCTGAGGCACACCAGGAGGCTGCCACTGGTATGACCAAACCGTTTCTTACTTGTGCAGGCACATTAGTGAGCTCGTCGCTGACTACCTGTCAGGTGGCCAAAGACGATCTTGGCGCACTACTCGCCGCCAACCCGCCTGGGGACAAGGGCTTTGCTTTCAAGGAACGCATCTCATTCTCGATCGATAAAGGCAGACTGGTACAGCTCATAGAAGAGCTGAATGAGGACCGACTCTCACTAAAGACGATCATCAAGGGCATGAAATCCCAGCAGCAGTACACCATAAAAGAGCCTACCAGGGACTCCAACAAGCTGGCAACGCTACTGGGTCAGGTTCAGACTCAAGCCCAGTCACTATTTACAGCTATGACCAAGAGCTGCGAATGCAGTTGCCCGAGAAGACACAGGGTCTTGCTACAACTGCATAATCGAATACCATCCTCCAAAGTGCGCAAAAGAACAAGCTCTGCGAGACAGCACCCGATGACCTTCAAGCTTGCAGTAGAAATTGGAGACGCCCTGTATGAGGCAATTGTCAGATCCGAATCCCAGGCTTCGGCGCACCATTTGAGGGACGACACGAGGTACGTCATGATCAGGGTAGAAAACCTCAAGGGATGCTACTAGCTCACTAACCTAAACAGCCAAGTTACGAAGCCTGTACATTCACCGATGCACCTGACGGTGCCGTCTATAGTAGTCACTGAACACCATACTGCACTAATCAATGCCAGGAATGAGCCAGCGGCGAGATGTCCATTTGCCACCCAGACAAAACATCATAAATCCATCTTACAGTTGGCTATGCATGACAATGTCCTAGGACTAGTCGACGGCACACCAGTGGATGGAAAACTCATGGAGCGTCCATTCGCTCTGGCGCAGGTGCTCCAACGTGGGAACCACAACGAAGCTGCGCGCATGACTTTCAAGGAGCAGACATTCCTGGCACTCGACATCGCTTGCTCCATCGTTTAGCTGCGGGAAACACGGTGGCTAGGGTCCCCATTCACCAGCTGTGTTCTCATGGTCGTCACCTCCGAGCAAAAGAACCAGGGCTTCAGCACGAAACCGTTCATCGAGCAGACGCGGGAGTCCCCAAGCGAAGCTTCAACGAGCCCCGATCCTGATACAGTTTTGCGCGAGCTTACCATTCTGCTCCTAGAGCTGTGGCACCACAAGACCTTGGATATGTGGTGTGCGAATGCGGATGGAGTGGATATCACTACCCCCGATGGTCGCCTCAAAGCTGCCATCAGCTGGTTGAAGGCGACTTCTGAAAGGATAGCCCCGTACTACCTGAATGCTATTGAACAATGTATTGGAATATGTTGTGGGAGACATCGTTTTCGGCATGACAAGGAATTCCTGAAGGTATACTGCGAGAACGTCATCATACCACTCCAGGAGAGCTGTCGGGCGTGGGACGTTTCCGAGGGTTGGTCAGAGTTCCCCAGATAGTATTATTGATTGTGTTGGGAACCTGGAACATCCAAACTATATCTATCTAGTTTTTACTTTCTCCAAGACGAGCAAGACGAGCAAGACGCTCCTGACAGATAAGCCACGGGACGGCTCACCGCACCACCCCCTCAATGCACCGGCTTTTCTCACCAAAAACAGCATTTTCAGCCTATTCGTAGAAAATCGAAATAAAATCGTAAAAGTAAAAGGTAAATATATTTAAAAATGCGATTTAAATTTATCGGTAGGATATTAATTTTATAAATTAAAAGATTATTTAAAGTAGAGCATTTTAACCTTAAATATCTCTTTTTAAAAATATATATAAAATATACGTAATATTTAAATTTTAATCTTTTTCGAATAAAAAAGTATTTAATAATAGAAATTAGCGGCTTTTGAAAATATTTAAAATTTAATTAAAAAGAGATTTGAATTATATATATAAAAGTTATTTTAAAAATTATTATACGAGTTATTAAGTTATTAAATTTCTCTCGCTTAATATTTATTAAGAGAAAATTTATATCGTTAAAATAGAAATAATCCGGATTTATTAAATTTATTAAAGTATAAGAAATCGATTATTTAAAATATTTTAAATTTATTTACGGTTTTTTTTAAAGTGTTATATAATTTTATTTAAATAAAAAATCTTAATTTTCGCCGGGAATATTTAAAGGTAATATTTAACGTTATTCTCGATTTATTTTAATTATTCTATTATAAAACTATTATTAATATTAATTTTCTTTATTTTATTTTGACTTTTATTTTATTATTATAGTATAAAATTGTGGAGATATTATTAGTCGAAAATGGGTGGTTTTGGTGGTAAAACGTGGTGCATTAAGGGGGTGGTGCAGTGAGCCGTCCCTTGGCTTAAATGTGGATCAGTGGGCACGACATGGCTGTGGAAAGCGATAAGATTGCAAACTGCTTTGGTGCTGTCATCAGGGTTTCGTCTGTTTACGGTGGCCATATCTCGTGTGAACCTGATTGCTACTGAAGTCTTAAGGGGTCGAAAGTACCAATTCTTCCCACCCCCCCTATAGCGGAGAAGGCCAATGCAACATTACCGGACGATCAACTCGCCGAAAGCCACTTACAAGTCTGGCTTGATTCTTTTTACTTAGATGTGGTTGAAATAAGCATAGGGTTTGTTCCTGACAGCAATGAATTCCTAACCAACTCGGGATAAAACGGGGTTGACTTCCTATTAAGCTTCCACACTACTTAGTGAGATGCATAACTAATGGGTATAGGTTCAACCCTAGCCAAACGCAAATGGTTACCAGAAGTATATCGTTCTCTCTAGACAGCACAATCTACTGCCCCCCCAGATTTTGACTACATAATAATTTCTGTTTAGACCCTCTCTGGAGTTTTATTTTTCCTCGCCGCTCATACACTTTTTATCGTATTGAGCAATGCATCCCATACATCCTATCTCGGGATCGGATCTTCACCGTTGACCATGGCGGGATCGTCGAGGATCGACATCCCCTGGGACCTGCTCGTCTCTAACTTCAAGTTTGTCCCGTCGCATCCCGGCCAAAACCACGTGACCGACTTCTACCCGCGCAAGGATCCAAACCAAACAACGGATCTGACCCGATTCGTCGAGGTCTTGTCCAAGATTCTGTCTGAATCAGCCGCACGCGAGAGAATGCAATATGCAGAGCACTACGAGGCCGCCGCTGATGACGAGATTGTGATTTCCAACGCAGATGCTCTCAAGATTGCCCCTCACCTGCGCCGCCACCACTCGCAATGCGCAATGGACGCACGCTACGTGACCAGGAAAGAAGATCTTTCAGTGGCTCTCTGCCCCCATGTGGGCAGTACCAAGTGCCGCTGTGCGCTGCGACACGAAGAGAGACGCATGTCCGCCTTCCTCCACCCCTATATCCGGAACGGCTCGGAGTTCAGTCTGGCCAATCGCAAATCCTTCTTGGGACTGGAGATTTTGAAGGCCCTCCTCATTTATGGCGACATGAAGACAGTGCTCCGGATATGCGCCCACCCGGGGGTGGACTTTCTGCAGTGGTGGATCGTCCGGGAATCTCCATGTCTTGCCGCCGATATTGGCTGGGATATACTGTGCAAGCACGCGTTGCGAAACTACCTCGGTCTTGGGTTCATCGACAGGTTTTTCGCGCGTCGCGCCCAGGCGCGCCCCGACGCCAACCCCCTAGACTTCCGGCACACTCGGACGTACCAGAAAATGGTTCTCCACAGTACCAGATCGAGTGGGCAGTCGAGAATCGTGGGGTACCGGTACAAGGAGTTCTACGGCATCATGGACGGCCAGTTCTGGGCCTATCCCACGCCTAGAGATCGGCGGCGCTGGTGCCGGACTGGAGGCAAGTTTAACTACAGCCTGGTCTTGGGGCGCGTCCCGTACGACGAGTTTCTCGCCGTCGAGGTGAAGCCGTCGTATATGCCGACGGCCGAGGAGGTCGAGGAGACGCGGTCGGCACTCGCCACCAAGGGGGGACTTTCCAATGAGCTCGTAGAGATGATTATGGATCTCGATCCGAGCAGGGAAATACGAGCCCTCAAGGTGCCCCATGATCCCTTCCACCGGCAGAACCGGGACCAGCTGGAGGATTTCCTGGGTGGGTGCTGGGAGTTGCTGATGCGATGCGACATGATGGCCAATGCGTTAGGGGGTGAGATTCCATGGGACGTGGTGGTCAACGACTGCATGTCTCTGTTGATATCTCAATGGCCACTTTGGTTTACCGCTTGGCGCCACGGCGGGCCAGTATCAAATGGTCAGGTGCTTAGACACGCTGAGCAGTGGAATTACTAGCTCCATTGGCGCTCAAGATTATGATGACAGAGTGGAACGATGTGCAGTCTATTGATCCCGATGGCTTTCTTGTGATATCATAACCCTTCCTCCGAGAATTGACATCATTTTGAACCCATCTTGCTACCCGCCCTCTGAGTCAAAACCGCCACCGAAGCTGCTGTGAGAATGCTACCCACAAACGAGGCCATACTACTCCAGCCCACATTGACCCAGGGGTACATGATCACCGATGCCACCGCAGCCAAAAAGCCAAGCCCCCAAAACACAGCCGCCGCGACATGGGGAACCGATTTGGTGAACTGCTTTCGCAGTGGTATGATCGAGTAGAGACTTCCGAGCACTGCGATGATATTGACTTGCAACATGTACCAAAACCCAAAATCAGAAGTACTGCCAACGCCACCGGCAATTTGCGATTTGGCGAATCCGAGGCAGAAGGGAATCAACGCCAGGATCAGGAATACCGGCAATAGGCCGATCACTATGACGTCCTCCTATATCAATATGTGTTAGAACTGCATTGCAAGCTTTGTGATATGTTAGGTACTTACAACCACAGTGTTCTCGAGCTTGGCAGGGTCCGCTGAGACCTCTGTACCGGACTCCTTCTTCGGGCAGGTCAACACCATCTTGAGGGAGGTCGGAACGTGGTATTTTAGATACACCCAAAGCGCTACTGTGACTGCGGAAGGCGTGGTAGCGTCTGTCGTACGCCCCTTCCTCAATCTTGATTACTGAGTCCGCCAATGTGAGGATTTGTGCAGCTATATGTTCGAAAAGCTCTTGCCGTTCAAAGAGTTCCATAAACACCTCAAATGAGCTCATCATACTTTACTCAGGTACGTAATAATTTGCTCGCTCAGAGGCTATCGGCACTTCCTAAAAGGAGCGTCACGTGTGTGCTCATATGCACTGACCACCAACCCATTGTACGACGGGTAATGGCGGTCCCCCGCCATTTAAAGATAGGAGTGACAAGCAACATAATATATACTATTTAATCCAATACTTATGTTCGATTCCATTTGAAACCAATTTGATAGAGTAACATAGAATATTATGCTGCATGCGGCTAGAGAAGCAATGCTTGATACTCATCGAGCCGATGACATATTCTGCTAATATGCAACGATCATCCATTAACATTTCGACCCCAATCGGGGGCCAAGGGCACCAATGCCCAGATCAGCAATATCATCGTTGTGCTGTTTTACCAGTAAATAACTGAATTTGAATATACTGTTACCGCTTGCTGGGCCACAGAGCTCTTACGGACAAAAAGACCTACGATCACCTTTGGTCTTCCCTTCAGTACGACAAGAATCAACAGCAAATGAGTCCGCCAAGAAGCATGAAGTGCAACATGGACTTAGAAACGTGGTTTCAAAGCTCTGAATAAGTTTGAACCAGGACAAGGAGCTAAGAGTAAAGCTACGAGTCTTAGTAGTAATAAGCTCCCGGGGCTAGAATATTGAGGAACAAAAAGTTGAGTTTCGACAGAAGAAAACGATAGTCTAGATATAAATTTATACGGACTATCTCACAGACTTGACTCTCCTGATATCTGGATGTCTAGATGAGATTTATCTGATAGCACAATATACGTGTCCCAAGAGTAACTCTTCTACGCATGGGCCACAGCCGGTCATCGACAACATGTATCTGTCCCTGTTGCCTTACAGGGCGCAGGCCAGCAACCTTATTTTAAAAGGGGAACAAGGGTCACAAATATCACCATAACTAAGGATTAGCTGGTTAACTATATCTGATGTACCCCAGTATGGGACACGCAAGTGCCTTTTTGTCACAGGGATCAATAATGGAGATCCCATTAGTCCCACAGTATATTATACTACATTTCTGGGCGATATGAAGCGCCCCTGTTACCCCATTATTCCTTTGTTCATCCTAAACTAGCGCCGTCCTTCACCAGCTGATCCTTCCATTTACCGTAACCCATGCTGCGTATCTGCTGTTGCGCAGGTCGCCAATGGTGGGGGGACCAAAAGCGCACTGCTGCTCATGTACGGCTAAGCTGCAATTACCCATCTAATAGGCCGCCAGCAAGCCGCACCCCCGCGTCACGATGCGGCTTCTCAAGACCTAGCCCTATACAGCCGCAAGCAAAGGCCGCATAACGCTCCAGATCCAACGCGGCTGAAAGGCACATTACCTTTCGTTTTAATTTCTCCATCCCATAAAATTCTCTGTAGCACACTACTTACATGAGAGAAAATCCGGTTCTCGGTCAGCCATATCCCGCTGCCACCCCCCAACTTCAATCGAAAAAAAGCCCGTGACAGCATAACCACAAACCGGTAGTTATTTGCCATTCTCCCTACACCTCTAACGTGGATAAGACGAGGTCTGGCATTTGCAGCAAAGCTGTTGAAGTTCCCGGAGCAACAAATGGAAGTTGGAACTGACAGAAAAGCCGGCCGCACCAAGCCTGGCGATGATGAGTTGACGCTACACCCCAGGATGCACGAAGAGAGTAAGACCGCAGCCTTCTATCTCGGATTCAATGACACCTATAAGCTGCATCGCTGCATCTTCCTTCCCGTCGTCATACAAATCACCCGACTGTTGTATCCCCTCTTGGCAAACCACTACGAGCGCGAGCACCTCGACAAGGTCTTCGCTTGGTTTTTAGAGTCAAAGTCCGACACCCGTTTCCGTACCAAGTACACCAGGTCTGCCCGGGAAATCGTGGTCGTCCTGTACGGTAACCCCCCTGGTGAAAACCCCTCCGATCGCAAGGCTACTGCGATAGCATGCCTCCTGGTGTGGGCTTACAACCTGCTCTCGAGGATCCAGAACCCGTCGACCTTGAACTCCCAGGGCTCAGGGATTCTGGAGACTGAGGGTGCCCAGTATGAAAACCTGATTGAGGATATCTACATTTCGGTTGGTCGCGTGGCGAATAGAAGCCGTGGGAAGGTTGGTTCCAAGCGCAAGCGACGGGAATCTACGCGGGAGACATTGGAGGAGGCATATGCCCCAATTTCTCACATAATTCCTTTGGTGGGTCCCTTTTCTCTCATGCAGTCTGCGAGCACTGTTGGCTGGAGTTGCGAGGCTCTGTACTGACCGCCGATGTCACAACAGGACACATGGCGAGATATATACCATCCCAAGATTCGCCACTACATCCAATTCTACGAGCACGAGTTCGAAAAGTACTGTAGAATCATCGTCCTGGTACGCCTATGCGCCCGAACCATCTTCGACCTCGCCCGCACGTCGAGATCCCTGGAAGCCAGAATTTCTTACCAAAGGGATGACGACATTATGTACCCTGATGGAGAAACCAAATTCGACAAGGAAAAGCGCCGGCATTTCCGGTCATCATATAATCTCTCAGACATGAGAAATACAGAGGAGTTCATCGGCAGATTGGACAAGCCATTCTGGATGCGCAGCTTGCGGACTTGGCTCAGTTTTCTCATGGTACCCAGCACGCGCCGCGTCCATTCAACCGAGGACCTCCTGTGGGCAGAGGCGAACCCCATCGAGCCTGAGAAATATCTTTATAAAAACTTGATACGCGCGAGCGCCCCTGTGCCTGTGGACTACATTACGGCGGATGTTGGCCAGCTGAACTGGGCCGATGTCATGTGCTGGCAGCAAGACTTCCTGAGACAGGGGGAGCGGAGGCAGCTTGCTTCCCTCGCTATATTCCAGGGGCACTTCGAAGAGTACTCGAAGGAGGCGCTTGCCAAAGAGGGAGAGTGGACGCCGGTATTCACAGATCCAAACGACCCCAGTATCGCTGTTCCCTTCAGTTTTGATGATCTCATCAAGCATATGATGGACAACGGGAGCCCCACGACCTTGGTCGTTGCTCAGTATCCTTCCCACTTGCAAGGGGATGTATTTCCTCTTCACAGCCAACACTACCTGGAAATGCAAGAACAAGGTCGCTCAGAACGTCCCAGGAGTGAGTTCGCTGTCATTTCTGATGATGGTGATGATGGCGATGATGAATGAAAGAACACTCAGCTCACGACTCTGTACACGCGACATATACCTGTACGGAGGACGACGTGTTTGGCACGATACGGTGCCAAATCCTCCTCGCGAACAAGATGGCTACAGATTCTTAACTCAGTGGCTGAACTTGGAACGACCTGAGGTGTTTAGGCCTCATGCCATGGAAGATGTACTGGAATATATAGTATTGTAGGACTTAGATCCTCACACGGATAGCTCCCCACTCAATAGACAAAAGTTGCCGTAGTCGGTTCATGACCAACAGGAAACCTGCCCCAGTACATATAGATATCTTGCTTCATACTTAGTCATCTTGTGGATTCGTGTTCCATCCTATCGTAACAATAATACGTCTAGTCCATAGCTCGGCAACCGCTATACCTGGAGGTAGTAATCGGGGCGATAACATGACACTGGTTCTCCTGACCCCGGACCCCAATTTGGGGTCGATCCAAATGTTAATCACTGGTGGTTGCGTATTTGTTATGGATGAGTGTTTCTTTAATTAGATCGGGCTGAGTTGTCAGCCCGGGGGCATGAGCCTTAGTTCTCTTGCCAGTTTCAGCATAAAGGTGGCCAAAATCGCCTGGAAATAAAAACGCAACTCGACATTGTATTTGCTCAGGCACTCAAGTGCAGACCGGTGCTTATCCTACGAGTTTGAGAATATTGATCCAAGCGCATCGATCGTTATACTCCTCGATTTTCTCTATTATGCAAACCAATATCAGTATTACCAAGTATTGGACAGCTCCGGATTGGAGTGCTTGCCATTTCGGGGACTGTAACTTATGGGCCACAAGCGCCGGCAACTTTTACCGGCACGATGATCCGTGCGCCGCTGATCTCGACAACATGCATCGCTATTTGATATCTGGACTTCCACCATACTATGGGAATCCCACCCGCGAAGAGGCAATAACTTGGTACCAGCTAGATTGCAACTATCCGAAGGTTCATGTGCATGCATCGTCCGTTGGCCTAGTCGAGCACATGATCTACGAGATAACATTCGATATGTCTCAATATTACAAGGCCTCCGATGTTTGTCGTGCCCAATTGGCTTCCGAGTTGAATCTTCAGGGGAACCCCGACATAGCCGGCATTGGGGTAAGTCAGGTCCGATGACCGCTTGCAATCATTTCAATCATCAATGCTCAGGTACATAAACAGGCCATGATAGCTTATCTCCTCGAAGCTTTCCTTGTAACCATTTTTGTCACATACCACACAGTGGAGTTCTTTCACTATGGACCTCGGACCTACAAAACCCCATTTCGGCCTTGTCGTCGATCAGTCCGAGATGCTCTTAAAGCCTCCCTGGTCACGTTCTCCTGGGCCTCCCTGCTTCTCTGCACGGGAATTCTGATCGGTAGTCTTCACAGCCTAGCTGCTATATCCGCAGACAGTGTAGAGAACCAAAGTCATCCATTGGCAAGATGGTGCGGCATTCACCGTCTACGATGCCGATCTCGCTATTCTAGCGTCAATATTCTGTTGTCTCCCTGGTATCTCCACAATCCTCACGGTCCAGAGTCGAGGCCAAGAAGACACTTGCTCGACATTGTCATCATGCTGTCTATGGCCGTTTTGCTGATAGTCAACTGGAGCCTATATTTCCGTTCGGCCTCCGACCGTTCGTTAGCCCTTGGCAACAATCCCAGCGGCATATGGATCGATGGGCTGCCCAAGAACGGCCCATTCCCTTATGCCTTTTTGGCCGGGATAGTCATTTTCAGCTACCTTAGCGTTTCGGGACTGTTGACCCTGATCGTGGCCTCTAACAAATCGCCAAGGTGGGCGTTTCCTCATCGTTACAAGACGTTTGTGGGCTTTGCGGCACACATCTTCTGCTTGGGGATGATGTGGTCCACTCTCTTCCAACTCTGGTACTTTCGCGGCTACATAGACACCGGCGAAGGAAGTACAATAGCAGAATGGTCCTTCGGGCAGATACTCGCACTGGCAACGTGGGTCCCGGTTTTGGTGGAGTTTGGCTATACCTTTGGATGTAAGTTTTGCACCCTTTTGCATCTCTTGTTCCACGTCCTATCGCCTTATACGTCTTTAATCTGAACCCGACTTGCAGTTGGTATTCGGGAGGGGCTTGAGGGGAATATGCCAACGGAATATGAGGTCTAGTCTTGTTGATTGGCCACATTGCAAGAGTCGCAACGCTCAGTACAGACTCTGGCATGTTCACAGGTATGAATTGGCAACCGCATCAAAGCATCAATTTATTATTCCCTGTGCCACTGTATTCCAAGTTTAACCCTGGCATAGAGATCAATGATGGGGAGTCTATGGGTCTCACAAAGGATACTAGATATATGGGCCATACTAGACACGCCCTTTATCTTCCATTATACTTTTCGTTCATCTATAAACGATACGGCCATTCACCATCTGATCGTTTCAGGCACTTCTGCATATGCTGCATATTTGCTGTTGATGCACAGGTCGCCGATGGTTGGGGGAGCTCAGGTACATTGCTATTCATGCGCGGCTTAGCTTGTGCCCATGTACCAAGGTCGCCAGCAAGCCGCACCTAGACTTCACGATGCGGCTTTGTGCTGCAGAAAGCTATGGCCGCATAACGCTCCAAATCGCATGCGGCTGGTAAACACATCACCCCTCGTATTATTTTCCCTACTGTGCTGGATCAAATTTGTGTTGCTGCATCCCGCTTGTCACTGATGGCAAATTTGTTTATTCCCTGCCACCCTCTCACTCGATCGAAAAGCACGCGTGATAACTCTACCAGAAGCCAACGATAACGTGGCATAGTTTCTGCGTCTCATCCCAGTAATTATTCGACCGAATCCGACTTTTGCAGCCGACTATTTCATACCTTGTTCAGCCTTTGCACCATCCGCCAACACAATGGAGTCTGGAACCGACATCAGAGCCGGGCACACCACCCCCCGTCATCCCCGTCTGATTTTGCACCCCAAGATGCACGAGGATTCGTACACAGTCGCGGCCTATCTCGGAATGGACGACGTTGACATGCTGGCGCGCACCGTCTTCGTCCCTCGTGTCGTGCAGATCACCCGGCTCTTATATCCCCTGCTGGAAAACCCCCATGAGCGCGAGTCTATCGAGAAGGTGTTCCAAAAATTTCGCGAGGAGGGCTCTGATTACGAGTTTCGCGCGGGCCAGGCCGAGTCTGTCGCTGACGTCTCCAAGTTGCTGTGTCGTTGTGCCCTTGGCGAGGAGGATGAATCCGACAACGAGGAGGATAGATCTGACAGCGAGGAGGATGGATCTGACAGCGAGGAGTATGTTACCGACACCAAGCCGCTTGCCATTCGCTCTTTGTTGGTGTTGGCGTTCCACTTGCTCCGTGATGACAGCAGTGCGCCGCGCTCGGAGTTCCAGGGATCCGACGGTCTGGATATGACCAGTGCCGAACTCGATGGCCTGGTAGAAGATGTATACGATGTGGTTGACGGCATTGCCGAGGGAGGTCCCGAGGTCACGTCGAAGCGCAAGCGGGAGGAGGAAAACCCGACAGAGTCGTTCGAGGTGGCCCAAGCCGAAGTTACCAGACTCATTCCCGAGGTATGCATTCTGATCTCATCTCACCCGTTATACCCCCCTTTTTGGGCCTTAAATTACATTCAAGTCCTTTGTACTGACCGCCGACCTATAAAAACAGAGCTCCTGGAGCACCGAGGGCATCAGGCCAAAGATTCGCCACTACCCCGAATTCGACGAGCACGAATTCGAAAAGTACTGCCGAATCGTGGTCCTGGTGCGATACTGCGCCCGCGAGATGCTCCAGCTGGCGGAGGCTTCTCGAGCCCTGGAGGCCGACGCCCCTCGCCAGGCCGGCATCATGTTCCCCGAGGGCAGGTCCGGCACCGACAACTACAAGCGCTTCTTCTTCAGCAACTCGTACCTGGCGCCGTCGGACCTGCCCGTCGGGGAGGGCCATAAGCCATGGTGGATGCGGGAGCATAGCCGATCCGGCTGAAGTTCTACATATATTTTTAATAGGAACGGAAGTAGAACCAATTTGAGCTTTTGGGATTCTCGGAACGTTTTTTCAGGAACAATATGAAAAGAATTGCTAAGAAACAGGAATAAGGATGTGATTGTGAAGAATTCGAGATGGATAATCTCACATGGATGACGTTGAGTTTGGAAGTACATCCATGTGGTGATACAAGCATTAAGTTCCCGAAACGACATCTGAGACGTTCTAGTACCTACATAATTGACAACGGGGCACCAGTCACGACGTGAATGTAAACGACAGGATTGTTATTGTGGTTTTATATAAGGCTGGTCATCCATGACGCCAACAACCTCGATTCGGTACATGGTATCCTAGAACGGTGGTTGTATACCAGCCAACTCCACCAGACTACCTATACATGCTTCATAATTAGACATCTCCTGGGTTGGTCTTTCGCCCTCCCGTAACAACAAAGGCATCTAGTCCACGGCGATGTCCTGAGGGTACGGGTTGCCAGTTCCAGCGGAACCGTTGTTGTCACTGTCGGTCTGTTAGAGACGTAGCTCTGGTGGAGAGGGCCTGTACATTACTTACCCGTCGAATTGGGAGCCGACTCCGAGCAGGGTGTCGTTTTGCTTCTTCTTGCTGCTCTTGGAGGACTTGCGGTCCTTCTTCTTGTTCGACGTCTTCTTCTCAGATGAAGGGGTCGATGCAGCGTGTCCGTAGCTGACGCTTCCTTGGTGGCCTTGAGTGGAGGACCTGGACGGCTGTGAGTGAAAGGATACAGACCTGGAGAAGGCAAGGGAGGGTACATGGTTTCTGGCATGGATCAGAGCGGTCTCGGTGGTAGAGCAGGCTTTGGGCCTTGAGGATGAGTTTGTAACACTTGTAATTGGCTTAGGCTAGTAGGTATAGGTGTGGTTGATGATGGGATGAATTCAGAGAGAGATACAGGAGTGGGAGCAGCAGACTTACTTATACAGAGACAAAACTGCCACCTTGCCCTATTTCACAGCCTAGATGCGATTCAAGACCCTCGGTGAACACGAGCTGATCATACAGACGTCTTGATGTGACTTGGACGCCCCTTGACGAGAGGCCATGCATGAAATCTCCGCGATTGGCTAGACTCTGGTAAGCGAGCCGCAGTCACATTCTGATTGGTTCGATTTTGGAACCGTACCTGAATGGCTAGATTCTGGAAAGTCGGATTAGTGCAGCTGTTTACCAGCTGTAGCCAGATTGCCCAGTCAATCCCAATCTTCGTGCGAACCACAGGTACCCCTGTTGTAAAGGCGCCCGACGCGCATGTCGGAATGACGGCTCCAGTGAGGCAACCAGCATGAAGTCGTGGTGGCTCTGATCCATCCACTGCCGGTGGCACCCACACCACACCACTATCATTTTTGTTCGAGTTTATTGGCTAGAATCTGGTGAGGGCAACGATGATCTGCAGCTAAATTTTCGGTCAAGGCACATGCATGCCGTAGCCTGATCTTGGTTGCCCAATTGCCCTGCATTGCGTATTGCGCAAAGCCTTCGTCTGCCGGTTTCTTTGGGCCAGCAACTCTTCCCCTCCTTCCTCCCCAACACTTGCACAGACTTGCCAGCCCAAACTCCCTTCCAGCGTCATCTATCCCCAGAACAACAGAAATCATCGCAGCCGCAGCACTTCCACCATGGCTTCCACAATCATCTACGCAAACCAGTCCAAGGACTTCTCGCTGTGGGATACCCACAAGGACGTCTTGAAGGAGCTGTTCTTGACGCAGAAGAAGCCGCTCAAAGAGGTGAAGCAACTGATGGAGTCAAACCATGGGTTCCCTCGTAACTTCACGTACGTTTATATTACCGATATATGGATTGATAACTAAATTCTCCAGCTTGAGTACTTACGAGACCACTCTCCGAGACCATCTCGGGTTTCGTAAGAACCTGAAGCGAGAAGACTGGGAAGCCATTGCAACGCATCTTGAGAAGCGACAAGGCAAGGAGAGCGAAGTAGTCTTTCGTGGGGAGCCCTTGGCCCACAAACGAGTCGCCAAAGAAATCGATCGATATTGCCCCAAGGCGGCAAACATCACCATTCCAACGCGTGGTACGTACAACACTCTTGAACATGGATAAATAAACACCAGTTACAGTACCACTAACGGCTAACGTTATATATTAGCCACTCCCCCTTTGCCGGCCAGTATCGTCATCCGAAGCCCACCACCAGCCTCGCTCGAAGCTGTTTCTGATTCCCAGTCGTCTATAAACGACGATGGACGCGTGCTGGGGCTCGAATATAATAGTGCCAGGACATACTCGAACACCACGATCGGTCGCGACATCATAGAAAGTTCCGCCAATCTCATACCAGATATCCAACACGAGTTAAGCTACTTACTTCGAGAGCGATACTTACGGGCACGGATGAACTTGCCTATAAACACATTTGCTAAGAAGATCATCGAAGCACTAGGTCAGTCTGTCCCATTGTTGAAGCTGTTTATTTGTCGTTGCTGACGTAGTGAAGCCGATGAATCTCGCCATCATGTTACCGAGGACATGTTGCGATCTTTGGCAAGTTTACACCAGATGACGGGGTCTCCCAAGGTTTTTGGGTTAAACACATCGATCTCTATACTCGTGAACGCAAGCTACATGCTCTCCAATGAGTATTTGGATTGGAAATTCGGTTTTCCCTTCCTGCGATGGTTTGAAAAGGTGGCGGACATGCAATTGCTTCGACGATTCTTTTCTCAAAACACACCGACTACAATTGCGTCATGGAAGTCTTTAATCAAACTCAATGATAGCATGTATAGAATGTTACCCGAGTCACGCGATGCGGTAGCTACGATTTGGATCGAGGTTGGGCTGACAGCCAGCGAAGGCAAACTGATGAAGGGCAACGCAATAGGGCTCCTCCATGTTTTACGGAGGATGGAACTACCCCAACGTTGGAAAATGTGGAAACGCATTTCGCCTTTCGGTCACAAACTATTTGGTGGCCAATGGCCAGAATGCGAATCACAGATGCTGGGGGACCTGTTGCGCAGGTCAATTTTCGACAACTATCCGTTTTCGATAGAAGATGCTCTCGATTCCGGAAATTCTTTGCCAAGAACAATTAACCTCTCCGGCCCAAATACTGTACTTGATGCTGTCAATATGGATTGCATGAAGATGCTGGTGGAGGCCGGTGTACGCTTCGAATTTGATCCCGTGTTCTGTTACATTGATCTGCTTCGCCACCTTCCATATCTACCAGATCAGCATTGCAAGAAACCCTGGCTCGCAAAACTTGATCGAATGGCCGAATTTGTCGACTTTTGTACAGGGGGCCTTGAAGAGTGCGTCACTGTATTTGGTATATGTGCAGCTGCCAACAGAGGATTGGAGTGTCTGAGCGAATATCTACAGAGCAAACCACACCCGGTACAGTCTAACGATAAGATTCCGGTACCGACCACTAAGACAGTGCTTCTTCAACTTGCGCTATCAAAGACAACCAAGATGAGGCTTCGAAGTATCGTGGAGGTCTTGCTTCAGTACGGTGTTGATATTGAAGTGAAGGCTTTGGGCAGAACGGGCCCAAGGGGCGGACCCAGGCCCGCTTTACAAGCGGTCTGGGCAGGAGATGTTGGCATGATAGCCCTCCTTGCGAAGCATGGAGCTGATTTCAACAACCAAGATATCTTATATGCTGTCAAAGACTCTGCAATGGACGAGTCGGAAGAGATTGACCCGTCCACCAAATTTGAGGCTCTCGTCGACCAGCTCGTGGATGCCGGCCTTTCCTTACAGCAACATGGACCACCAACTATGCTCAGGGCAGTCGGTCTTCTCGATCGAACAGGCGATGCACCTGCCGATGTCTTCATTAAAGTTTTGCAGAAATATGGAGTGACTTGGGACGAGTCATTTTTCAATAATGGGAAGCATTGGAAGGGTTGGGATTGGTCGAACGAAGAGGTGCGCGGGATGGACCTACTGCACGCCGCCCTCCGGATGCGCGCCACATTCAAGACTTTCCAATATCTATTGGATAATGGTATACAAGTGCATTCAGGACTGTGCGAGTTGGATGGGAAGTCGATGCTACATGTTGCTCTTACGAGTGGACCTTCGGACGAACAACTTGAAATAGCTCGGACACTGATCGATCACCTGGGAATGAACATAAAGACAGACCCAGTATGGCCTAGCCTACTTACGTTGTCAATGATCGATCACCCGTTGAAGTCGGACTTGGAGTTTTTCTATTATGCGAAAAGCCTTGGTGCGACGCTTCCACTTCCAACGAACACTGTCAAAGCAATGCAACGATTCAGCCTTATCCCCAAGCTTCTTGTTGCTAACGCGCAAGTTGGAACTGTTCGAGAAGTCTGGAATCATGGAGAGGGGTTCGAGCAGCTGCACGATGAAGATCGGGACCGATTGCTGTTGTACACGATCAGAGCGAAAGCCTTCAGTTGGGCGCACATTCTAATTGAGCATGGCGCGAACATTAACGGCGAAGCTTACTTTGATAAGTACGATTGGGAAATCGCTCGTACATCAACACCATTTCGGTACGCATGCGAGTATGGGGATTGTCCTCTGCAGTTCATTCGTTATTTACTTGAACTTGGCGGCAGTACGAAGTTTGCCGGAACCACTGGGCTTACCGCAATGCATTTTGCAGCTTTTGATGGGAAGCTGAACCTAGCCAGTCTCATCCTGGAGTATGATGCAGATGTGAACACAGTCTGGACGCCAGATGACTTGCAGCGGGTTTATCACGATTGGAAGTTGCAGTGGAAAACAGAGTGGATTCAACCAATGTTCACTCCGCTAGATATGGCATCAGCAGTGGGCAGGCTAGACATGGTGAAGTTCTTACTCAACATTGGTGGACGGAGCGCAATTCCTGGCCTGACTGGATTCGATGGAGCGCTGGAGCTTGCGCGGAAAAGAGACTGTCCGGGGATCGTGATGCTGCTCAATGAAGCAATCAACAACACGGTATAAAGCATACTGGTCATGTTGACTCGGAAGAGGAAGAAACGTTGCGCCATATACGTTTCTCGAACAGCATAGCTGCTTGAAATGCCAGGAGACGCTGTTTGTCCAATCAAAATGAAGCCAGTCAGGTGACTCAGGGATGTGGCACAGTTGAGAACGTGCCGCCGCCTCTCTCAGTGAACCCAACCTCCTCTTTTGTATCACGATGAGCCAATACTCAGTAGAACGAAAGAGCATCGCGAATCCGTAACAGATCGTCTCCCAGCCGAGGTCATCGACCTCATCACCAGTTTCCTCCCCACGACCCGTGGATTCCTTCGAAACATCACGCGACACGCTATTCTGCCATCTCATCCCGATGGCAACAGGCGGTCGAGCCTCGGACATTTCGAGAAGTTTGCTTGCGTAGCACCCAACTGGACGCCTTGGCCTGCGTCCTCACCCCTCGTCGCTGCCGCTATGTTGAACGCATCTACTTCACCGTCGTGATCCCATCCAGCGACCCCGACATGCAGCCCGCCGAGCAGAAGGCCCACCTCTGCAAGGTCATGACCGGTGCGTTCCGGCGGTTATTCCAGATTTTAGCCGAGAAGAGTCACCCCAGCGACGGCGGCATGATGATGCTCCAAGTCGCTAATGTTGAGTTCCCAGAATATGTGGAGCCGACCTCGCCCCGGCCATTCTACCAACGGGACGCTCTTAACCTCGTGGACTGGGAGGATCTGCCCGTGGTCCCCTGCATCTCGGAGCTGGTCCTGCACGAGCACCAGGGCGAGCGGAGGGTCTCCCTTCCCACCGATCTCCAGCTGGGCTTGCGGCTGCCGAACCTGCCCCGTATCACCCTGGGGACATTCCACTGGTCGGGCGCGGGGGTCCGGATCATGCCGCGGGTCGATGCCGTACGATCGTGGCGCCATGAACTCGCCGCTGCGTTCGCGGACGAACGTCTTCTTGCGGTGCCCCACCCCGCTCATCCGGCAGGCCACGCTCGAGAACGAGACCTGGGATCGAAAGTGGGCGTGTCCGGGTAAGGAGGGTCATGTGCCTCCTTGCTACTGCGTCGCCGCCGCCGCCTCTCCCGATAATGGGGCAAATGCGCCGCCGCAGCATTATGAACCCCTCGGCGCCGCCATCCGCAGCTGGTCGCAGAACCTCCGCATCCTGGAAATCTCCGGGGTCTTTGACTGGTCGCTGTTCTGGCCGTCCGAGGTCGAGCCAACGCGAAGCGCCCCAGGGGCGGCCGCCTTTCCCCATTGGCCGGATCTCGAGACGTTCACCACGGAGCTGTCGCCCTGCAGCTCCGACGGCACGTGCTACTTCATCCGGGACCCCGACGCAGCGCGGGTGGTGATCTACGCCGGTCGCGAGATCAGCCTCCCGCCCGTGGGTCAGCCCCACGACGGCACGCTCCAGCCCCTCTTGGCGTCGTGGCCCCGGGCGCTCGCGCAAATGCCGCGCCTCGGGGGGCTACGATGGAATTTTTGCGCGAGGTGGCGAGGCGCAGGTTCCCGGGGATGGAGTTGGTGGTTCTGGGTGTAGACACGGAGGATCAGGTCACCAAGGAGTAGGAGGAGGCTTACCTTATTATTACTGTCGGGTATTTCGGACAACACCATCACCTACTGCTTAGTCGGGGGTCAATTGCGCCGTGTCTTAGAGTTTTTGTCCAACTGGGTTCATGGAGAGCATTGGAGCAAGATATTACTACGCAGCCAGTGAACGTGTGGAACAGCACGATTAGGTACGTAACTTTGATACACAGGTCAATTATAAGGTTGACGTACTGCCGCAATGCCAATCTGCTTGCGTGAATCGTCTTTCGTAGGCGTGGAAGCCCATTGCATCACGTAGCGTCACCCCGAAGCGACCAAGCGTCTTGCCTTCAGTTGCTCCTATCCTTTCTCCTAATCAAATACCGGAGTCGCCTTGAGCTCTTTTCCCTTTCACGTTTTCTTCACATCTGCTCCATCATTCTCAACACCTTGCCAGTTTGTCCATAATGCCTTCTTTCATTCCTCCCGCTCCCAACTCCGTCACCGTGCTGATCGTCGGCCAAGGCGGCCGGGAGCACGCGCTGGCCTGGAAGCTGGCCCAGTCCCCCTCGGTGTCGCGCATCTTCGTGCTGCCGGGCAATCCGGGCACGGAGGACGCCGCCAAGACCCAGAACGTCAGCCACATCGAACTCAACGACTACGAGGCCATCGTCGCTTTTGCCCAGGAGAAGGGCGTCGGTTTGGTCGTCGCGGGGCCTGAAGAAGCTGTTGTCGACGGCATAGGGGATTATTTTCTTGGTAGTAAGTTGGACTTTGTTTTTTCAACTATTCTAGTTTCTCGATAAGGAGTTCTCATTTCAGTGCCGTTGGAGTCGGAATAGAGACAAGGTTGCTCGCGAGTGCGAGCGTAAATTACGGGAGTCCGGGCGTACAGTACGCTAGCGCGTGCGTCGTGTAACGTTTCGGAACAAGCCGCCCACCCACTGGCGCCCAACGCGAGATGAAACACCGTTAGCGCGTCAAACCCCCTTTTCGGGTTGACCCCGAGTCGAGGCCACCGCGAGAAAAAGCCTCTATGATTCCCAGCTTACCTCGTGTTTTCGATTAGGCGGCATCCCGTGCTTCGCGCCCAGCCGCGACGCGGCCGAGATCGAGGGGTCCAAGGCCTACTCCAAGACCTTTATGAAGAAGTACCGCATCCCCACCGCCCGAGGGCAGTCCTTCGAGTACTACTCGCAGGCGCGGGCCCACCTCAAGTCCCGTCCCGGAAAGGCCGTCATCAAGGCGTCCGGGCTGGCGGCGGGCAAGGGCGTCATCGTGCCCCGGGACAAGAAGGAGGCGCTGGAGGCCCTCGACGACATCATGGTCTACCACCGGTTCGGCAGGGAGGCCGGCCGCTCCGTCGTCATCGAGGAGCTCGTCGAGGGCGAGGAGATCAGCTTGCACACGTTTTGTGATGACTACTCGCACCGCACGTTGCCGGTGGGGCAGGACCAGAAGCAGGCTTGGATCTTCGGGCCCAATACCGGCGGGATGGGCGTGTTTACGCCGACGACGTTTGTTTCGGAGAAGGATATGGAGGTGATTGACCGGACGATCATCAAGCCGACGCTGGACGGGCTCGACGTCGAAGGTAGGTTTCTCGTAATTAACACCCCGGCTTGGTGTGTTGTAAAGATGGTATCTGACATGGGGATCAGGTCGACGCTTTCGCGGACTTCTGTTCACAGGTATCGTAAGTCTGACTTGCTAGGGATCGAAATGTGCATGAAAGAACTGACGGACGTCTGGCGCTAGATGATGACAAAGTCGGGGCCCAAAGTGATCGAGTACAACGCCCGGTTTGGCGACCCCGAGACGCAGTCGATGCTGCCACTCTTGAGCGACGACACCGATCTATGCCACGTCCTATTGGCCTGCGCCACGAACAAGCTCAAAGACGTCAAGATCGGAACCAGGAGCGGGTATGCATGCAGTGTGGTGGTGGCGTCGCGGGGCTATCCCTACGAGTACGAGCAGGGCCACAAGATCGAGATCGCGCCGTGCCCCAAAGGTCGGTCATGTCAAGTGAGTCCCCAGGTGTACGTACGTATATGGCTGACACTTTCCAGACATTCTCATCTTCCACGCCGGGACCCGCCGGGAAGACGGCGTGCTCAAGACAGCCGGCGGCCGCGTTTTCACGGTGGCCGCGCGCGGAAGTACGCTGGAGCAGGCGGCCAAAAGGGCATATGACGGCGTCGCGCTCATCAAGTTCCGAAACTCGTGGTGTCGAGGGGACATCTCAGCAAAGTAAGCTGAACACTATGAATTCCAAGGGGACATGCCCGATGACTGACAAAACGCAGGTGGCATGGCATACCGCCAGTGGATGGAGAGCAGAATGAGCCGAAGCCGGACTTGGGATGCACGGTTTTGTGAGTGTCTGGGTTTGATCGTCACCGGCGTTGGTTTCTCATAGGGCGTCAACAAATGTCCTGGTTACTCAGATAGGGGTGAGTGATTATGGCGACACTATGAGTTTAAGGGGCTGCGTAATCGTCGGGGCAAAGGCCAATGAACGAAACTACGCAACCTGTACGACGGGCCTTCTCTTACTCACGTGGAGTCACTTTCCTGTCAACTTCTTGAAACCATCTGCGTATGTGGATAAGCTCGTGTCTCTGTACACCCGGGGACTTTTCGTGTGAGCACAAGCGCCGTAGATGAGTCGACATTGACTTAGCCATGCGTCGGCACTTACCAGACACGATGATACGGCTGCTCAACTCTGACTTTGCGAGTTTGAGCAGCCGCCACTATTAAAGTATGATCGTCTGCCTGCAATGCATCCTACTTCCTACACTGCTTCATCTGATCTACAAGAGACTACTCAATCATCCAGAGATCAACACTTGGTAAACAAAGCAATAGCAACAATCTACTATCACCATGAACCAGCTTACCCACGACAGCATCGTCCAGGCCCGCGACCGGCTCGCAACCTCGGTGACGAGGACGCCATGCGTCGTCTCTCGCGAGCTGGGGAATCGGCTACGGCGCAACCTGGGTCTATACGGGTCTGGCGCGTGGCCGCGTGTGCTCGTGAAGCTCGAGAACCTCCAGATAGGCGGGTCCTTCAAGTACCGCGGCGCCATGAACGCGTTGAGCCAGATGGAGGCCGACGACCTCGCCAAGGGCATCGTGACGTATAGCTCGGGTAAGCATTTTTTTTTCTTCTTCCCCTTGGCCCTGCTTCCGTCATAAGACTTGAGAGGCGCGCTTTCATTCATCTGCTCACGAGTGTTCAAAAAGGGAACCATGCCCGAGGCGTGCTCGAAGTCGCGCAGGCGGTCTCGCAGCTCAAGAACGTGGAGATCCCAGTCCACGTCGTGATGCCAGAAGGCGCCGCGCCGGAGAAGCTACAAGCCATCCGCCGCTTCCCCGCGGCCCGCCTGTACGTGGAGCGCGGCTTCGGCCTCGAGCCCTGCCGCCTGCGCGCCGAGGCCCTCGCGCAGGAGACGGGCGCGCGTCTCGTCGCGTCCTCGGACGACCCGGCCGTGCTCGCGGGCCACGCGACCATCGCGCTCGAGCTCGCGGACCAGGTCCGGGACGAGGAGCTGTCGGAGATGGGGGGCCGACGCGTCGACCCCCGCTCTTTGGGCCATCGCGGGCTGGACTACCTCCTCGTCCCCTGCGGCGGCGGGGGGCTGCTGGCGGGTTGCCTCGTCGCGCTCCGGGGCACGGGCACGCGGGTCCTGGCCTGCGAGCCGTTGGAGGGTGGCGGGTCGCAGCTGCGCGAGAGCCTGCGGCGGGGCGAACGGGTCCCGCGGGACGCGAGGGTAGGTCCGAGCTCCGCCGACGGCCTGCGGGCCGAGATAGGCGACGCGAGCTGGGCCGTCATTCGGGCGAGCGGCATGACGGCCGACGACGTCCTGCAGGTGTCCGAGGGCGAGGTGAACGACGCGGTGCGGATGGCGCGGGACGGCCTATTTGATCTGGAAGGGTCGGTGGAGCCGAGTTCGGCCGTGCCGCTCGCGGCGCTGCTGTTCAGTGAGCGGTTCCACGGTCGCCTCTCGCGAGAGGGAGAGGGAGAGGGGGAGTTGAATGTTGGGGTCATTATCACGGGTGGCAATATTCGCGCGCCGCGTGAGCACATGGCCTTTTTCCACGGTCATTGAATACTTCGGTTGGGTTGAACAAGCACGAAAGGGGCATTTCTAGGTAGCTTGGTGCCAGGTTATTAGTTTCTGGTTTGTAGCCCCTTTGATACATCTGATTAGATTATATGTCCTTGTTATTCTACTCTGGTGATACTTTCTGCTCCTACTATAAATCGCACTTCCAACCATCTTCCATTTCCATCACTTCGAGTCCAGATCCCCCCTCACGTCAGTGACCGCACATACTCATCAAACTTGCTCGTCTTGGCCGCCGCCATGTCGAGCGCCAGCGTGCCCTTGGCGTTGTGGATCGCGATGCGCGACGCGTTGTTGGCCGGCTGGGAAGGTACCGACCGCGAGAGTGCGTAGGCCAGGTTGACCGGAGCTGTGGCCACCGGATCGACACTCTTCATGGTGCCGGACGCGTTCCACTGGCTGCACCCGCGGCACAGCGTAGTCAAAGACCAGTGCGTGCCGTTCGATGCCGAGCCCTTGAGGACGGTATAGGCGGCGCCGGTGTAGGCTCCGGGCATGGAGTGGGCACTGCGGTTCGACGTTAGGTGATTAGGTAGTTAATCTTAGTAAAACAGTCATAAATCAAAGAGTGATGTTTTTGCTGGGAAGCTTGATATGAAATGAAGAAACGAAATGAAAAGAAAGTTATAATAAACAGATACATTTCGCAGAAGACATTGATTATATGTCAACTTTTAAAGTAGTAACAAATATCTAGCGCAACTTAAGTAAAGTACACTTACGCAGCCCACCGAGAAGAGACCACAGCCCTATTCCCGTTGGCCCAGCCGAGTGTGAGGGGGTTCAACGCCATCTGCCCTCCCCAAGCAACACCCGCCCAACCCACGGTCTTGGGTGCCGCGATCTGTAGGAGGATGTCGAAAGGGGCCGCGGTGACGTCGGGGATGGCGATACGGTAGGCGGCGCCGCTGGCTACGACCTCATAGTAGCACACGCGGGTGGCAGCGTCGCAGTACTGGGCCGCCAGGACGACGCTGGCGGCGGCGGATGCCAACAAGATGGTCAGAGAGAACTTCATGGGCACGGCTTGAGAAGGGTTGCAGTTATGTCCTGGGTTGATACTGGTTACTGGTTAGGCACAAGATATCGTAAGGGGTATGCTTTCTAACAGCTCTTATGTTCGCACATCAGTTGGCAGGTTACTCGTCTCTAATACATTCTCTTACAAGCTCAAATACCGATTTCTGTACCCTTCTATCTCAATATCATCATCCATATTCCAAATTCGCCTGGCCACATCTCAGTTCACAATGATTTGATATCGGGTAGATTAGGCAATGTGTAAATATTTCCATTTCATTGGTGGCATTTTACAAGCAGAAGTTGAAATATGCATGTATCATACATGAGTTAATATCGAGGCCGTCACGCCATCTACGGGTAAAATTAAACTGATCTGGCGCTTATCCCATCTGCCGGCGTTCCTGCATACGGGCGGCAGTTGCGGTCGAGTTATTTTTTGTTGTCGAATTTCGTCATGACACTATATCTGCTCACCTTTTCTACATCGGCTAAATTTAACACATAATATCCCCCAAAGGTACGATGCGACTTCACACGACGTCAGTCATCGATTCTTCACGAAACTCTTATGGAATCGTCGCCGCCGCGATCAACTCCATCCACTAGATTTCGAATGTGATAGAAGGTATACTTTGCAGAACATGCATCCTCAGATATCGTCTATGGCATACGCTTAAGCATCTGATGATAATACTGTTGGGGTGCCAAGATATTCAGATATTGGGTTGAAACCGTTGTTGACAGTAAATCGGATGGCGACATGTTGGCTACTACCTACCAGCCACCATAATCAATCATCCTCTTCCGTCTTACCCGTCCTATCCGTCCCCTTCCGAGCTCAACACAATAATGAAGCCTGCAACATGCAAACGATTTGTATCCACGTCCGGATCCGAGATCATGAGGTGGGTAGTCACCCGATGAGAGAATGTATGCGATGCGATTGGCCGGTCACGATCTGGCCGAGGTAACATTACCCCGTAATACAGGAGGTAAACTGCGCCTACTATTGCATGCGGGATATTAGTGCACCATGAAGTTCGCTCTACGGTGTTGGTTCTGTGCATTCTCGCATCACGAAAGGAGAGTGTGTGATCGAGGTAGCATTGCATGAGTGGGTGTGTGCCCTCGCAGGATGCGATTGGCTTGTCAACGCCAGAAAGTTGGGATGAAACGGCAGCACCACGGCCGTGATGGAGTTCAGGAAAGCGAACCCGCTTTCCTCGTAACCGACCGACGTGGAGATGATTGGATGGCAGTCGGCCGGAGAGGCGTATCAAAAAGTAATAACGGCGACCGTGAAAGAATAAATGAACAGACGCCGGGGCCTCGGGCAATGTTCGCCTCAGAAGCATCTCAAGTGGTATGGAGGCTCTTTTGTCGCCCGCCCTTGCCGCCAGCATGCATGCCGGACTGCCGATCTCGAAAAAGTACCATACTGGATGCTACATCAGGACCCCGTACTGCTGCAACGAGGCATTGACAGCCTCGTTGGCTCGTGACGGGCAGTCTGGGCAGCAGATGGCAGCTTCTGAAAAGGGGCAACTGGAAACGACGAGAACCGCTTTCGATCTGCTCAGGGTAGGACGTCTGGACCTTGGCCATGGCTGCAGTTGCGATCGCGACCCAACAGGAAGGACCCCACCACGCGGGACCGTCGCGGTTTGGCACTTGCCCACAACGTGCATGATAGGAACACCAAAGATCTAGATATCGAACCCAATCCAGTAAATGATGTGATACGGGCGACTGACTCTGTTCTGCCCCATGCCGACTATGCATCTCAGTTTGCTCTCGACTCAAGCTTTGCCCAGAGTTTCAATTAGATGACTGAGGGCGGCTCCAAACGAACATGGGAAAACCTTCACGGGTAAAGCAAACAGCAGGGTCGCCCTTCGCGTTCGCCAAGCGAAAGCAATCGAGGGGAGATCCTCGGATAACTCCCCTGCCTAAATCCACCACCGTGGGTGATGAGGATGGAGCCCCTTCGGGCAAATGCCCAAATGCTGGACCACGCTCTGACCAGGCACTGCAACACTGGTCTGCCCGCGACGAGAGTGGAACCCGAAAGTCTGACCCTGGTCGGGGAGTTTGTCCCGTACTAGTATGTAGTTCGTCATTGGCTGCTTGGCAGAGATTCTTGGGCCACGCATCGAAACTATTGGCCCACCCGAACGCTAGCACACAGCATTGGAGCTTCCCCGACCCTTGCGCCGATCAAGCCCGGCCTCCTCGTACGAAAATTCTCGCGGCGCCGCCGGGCATGCCGGGCCCCGGGCCTGCGTTAATGCCCGGAGGTCTCGACGCTTCGGCGTCGCTTTGCACGAGTCGCCAGAGGCCCGGTGGAGGTGGCTCAACTCGGAACAAACGAAACGACGTGGGGTTCAATCTCATTCTCTTCTTTCTCCTTCTTCTGCCGCCCCTGTCACCAATTTCGATTGTTGAGATTTATTGGATTTCAACCAACCACGGACGCACATGTGTACAGAGGCGCAGGGGGAAGAAGCAGGTGAAAATGGCGAGAGTATGGCCCGGAACGGGGTGCAAAAGCCCCACTGGCAACTTGCAGGTCGGCAGAACCGCGCGCAAAACCAGACGGAAAGCGCGTGCTGCTACAATCGGTTGTCGGGCACCACGCGATAATGACTGAGTCGGGGTAGGACCAAATTGGGTTCTTTCATGATGCGGTTATGCTTCCTGTTGTTATGCTTGTTTCAAAATCTCGGAGTAAGCCAGTCATCTCATGATGATTCAGTTATGCTTGTTTCAAGCTTCTCTTCAGTAGGGGCGATTTCTGGCCGCTAGCTCGTACAAGCCTAACCCTTCCTGCCTCTGCTGTCAGTGCTTGTCAAATGGTTGTCAATGTCACAGCCAGCAAGTCCAGTTAGGACAAGATCAGGTGAGAATGGCAGGGGTCGCCCTGGCGGGCCCTTTTGCGCCAGCCAGGCACCCACCAGGGCTTCTGCAAGGCTTCCATTGGAATCGCCTCTAAAACAACTAGTGGATCTGTTTTGGGGCGCATAATGCAACTCGCCGTCCAAAGGGGGCATGGTCCGGGCATGGAGCCTTCGAGATAATCCCGCGATTCGATAAGTCCGCGAGAGATGAGTTCGAACTTCGAGGGGCCAGCATGTGGCAAGTGGTAGCATCCAATCTGTGCAGGGCCGACCATTGGACGCTTTCGTCGCGCCTTCTTCTAGGACGTCCGACGCCCTGGTTACTCGGTAGAAAGCCGCAGATTCTCTTATTTCCGCAGGTGGACGCTAGCGACTTTTACAGTGGGAAAAGCTCAGAACAAGGCCGAAAATGGTTTCAACGTGATACAGAAAAGGAAGAAACCACCAGCCAACTTACTTAGCAATGAAACAAAATCGAAGCCGCGGTCTGCATCAATTGCACCATGGGCGGCATGGGATCTTCCAATTGAAAATAGAATAGGGGGTTCAATACAATCCAGTGACGCACGACATTAATAGCATCTTCATGAGGCGCAGACCACGGCGGCAACAGGAGCCGGTTGCTCACCGATATGCACAAAATGCCATGTCGATATGCATGATATTATTTTAGGAGTCACCAAGGGCCATGACTAAATGGATCTCTTATCTGCTGCGCATTGGTCAAGAGGGACCAATATTATCGAAGAAGGAGAGCCTCCCTCATGCTCCAAGCCCAAAAGATCGAGGTTTGAGTGGGAAGCTCGGCAATTCCTACTGAAGGAAAGCGCCCAAAGGTGCAAGAGGCTCGAGGTCCTTAGCAGTGGGGGATCTCAGGTGAACCGGGTCTCCTCTCCCCCCAATGAGCCAAGCAATTAGCGCTCCCAAGGTCCTTGGCGAGGAGATCGCAGGGGGCCCGCCGAAGCTTGTCTCAGCATCCTAGCGCGCTGCCAGGCCCTAGCCAAGAACCCCGCAAGCGCAGTTACACGATGGAACATTTTCGAACGACCCAGGGCCCCTGGTCGCGATGGTCGGCATCCTCGGGCACCCGACCGACTGCGCGCATTTTGGCGTCTCTTTCTTTTCGTCTGGCATTCCTACACTAAACGTTCATCTGAAAGGGGGGAGTCGGGTACTGCCTAGCTGGCAGTCTGATCGGCGAGGACGACAGGTTGGTTGACAGGCGGATTGACGCACTAAGACACACATCGGCTACGACTGAACAGCAGCCGCAAGACACTAGAGAAACAACAAACCCCAGGTTCGGCAACGGTCCGCCAACTCAGATATAGTATCTGCTTACTAACTTTGGGGATTCGAACATTGAACTGGATCTCGAACTGGAGTGCACTGGAGGAATGGAATTCCCACGGGCCAAAACTTTTGTTTCCCCACTGACAGTTATGATTTGCAATGATTGACAATGATTTACGCATCGTGTTTGGTCGGCGCCGATTGCACGGTAACCCCCCCAAGCAAGCCAAGAGCGAGAACAACCCGTAAACCCGTACATAGTTCTCGCTCTCTCCCAAGAGTGCTGTGCTGCTTGGAGTGTGCGGCTGGGACGGCAGGCAACTCGACACGATGCCGATCCAGATTACCCGCAGGGGCTTGCATGAGATGTCAGGACCCCTGCTGAAGTCGAGATCAAACTACACCCCAATAGGATAGTACATAGTAGAATCCATCAGGAGGAGGGGGAAGCTAGCAGGCTGGCCATTTCTGCGCGTGGGTCCCGAATCTGGACAAACCCCTGTCGCATACCCGTCGCAACACCCCTGCCAAGGGGTCAAACACTTGACAGGCAGGAACAACACACACACCAACACAGACACCAACTAGGCCCAACCCAGGCATTCGGGGTGGATAGAGCAGCCCAACACTTTGCTGCTAGGTAGGCGATGGAGTGCCGACATGGAGGATGGATGGATACCAGCAAGAGAGGAGCATCGCGAGGCGAGGAGAATGTGAGGACTCTAAGCGCCGACGACGAGTATATAACTCCCCGTCCTCGACCTCTCTAATGCCAATATTCTCTCTCCTCATCATCAGCATCGTCAGCTTCTCACTCTTCACTTCGCTTCTTCTTTACATTCACAACCGGTTGATCTGGTCTGTTTCTTCAATTCTCAACAATCTTTACCGATTAATTCAATTTACTTTCGAGCCTCTTCTTCCGCTCTTTACACCAGTCTTTTCCCAATTCTCGGAATCCTTCAATCAACAATCAAAATGTATACCGGAACTACCTTCTTCGCTCTGGCCCTTGCTGCCGCCTCCGTCGTCACTGCCCACGGCAATGTCCAGGTCGTCACGTAAGCATTCCCGCTTCTTCTTCATTGGCTTTCGGGCTTCAAACATTCTTACTGACAATTCCTCCAACAGTGGTAACATGGGTGGCAACGGTACCGCTCTCGGTATCAAAGGCGCTGCCGTCGCTCGCTTCGGCAAGAACGCCGCCACCGAGAAGGACACCACCGTCTTCCCCAAGAAGTCCGCCAACAAGCCTCTGACTGACGGTCTCGGCAAGACCGCTGCCAACGGCAACCTGAAGGTCGCCAACACCATGAGCGATGCCATGGCTCTCTCCGGCAACACCCTGCCCCAGGTCTCCGCCGACGGCTCCGGTACCATCTCCGGCACCTGGCGCACTGTCACCTCCGATGGCACTGCCATCAACAAGCAGGGTGAGCTGAACGTCGTCATCGACCCTACCGGTACCGGTGCCTACTCCAAGGGCACTCTGCTCAAGGCCACCTCCACCATGGTTGGCAACGGCAAGGGCAATGTCGTCCAGCGCGCTCTGGCTGCCATGGGCATCCGCAAGCGAGCCACCAACGTCGGTGCCGACGCTACCTTCTCCGTCAAGATCCCCGCCGGTACCACCTGCTCTGGCAAGGACGCCACCACCGGTGTCTCCAACTTCTGCCTCATGAAGATCGCCAACAACAACAACGCCGGTCCCTTCGGTGGCAACATCGCCTTCCAGGTCGCCGGTGCCGGTGGTGCCGCTGCTGCTCCCGCTGCCGGTGCCGGTGCCGGTGCCGGTGACGCTACTGGTGCTGCCAACGCCAAGTCCGCCAAGGGTGGCAAGGGTGACAAGGGTGGCAACAACCCCAACCAGAAGAACGCCCGCTCCTTCGTCGCATAAGCCTGTTCTTCCACGAACAGACTTGAGCAACGGATCGAGATGAGGTGATCGGGAGAGTCGTGACACGCAGGATCCTCTTCTCTGAGCTCCTCGCGATCGGCTCGACCGGACTCGCCGGGGGGTGTCCCTTCCTTCCCCCTTTTGGCCGGGTGATTGCTGTGCAATCATCCTACCGATCGGGATAATAAAGGGTTCCTTCGGGGTTTCTCTCACGATTGGTCGATTGATTTGATTGATTCCTGCTTTCTTTGATTTCGATAGAAGGGTAATAGCCCAGGGGGAGTTGAGGGAAGGAACAGTAGTGAAGTCTGTAGATAGAGAACTGTTAATCGAGAAGCTGCGATGCTATGTATATACCCAGAAACCACATCTTCTCGACCTTTGCCTCAGTGATAAACAACCGTGATTTGAACCAACTAACCATACACGTTGCCTCATCAACTTTAGCATCACACCAACATTCCTACACGCTATTATCCTCTCACTCTTGTTAAAAACTAACACTTCCAAAGTCTAGAACAATCCATTTACGCTCAACAACTGACTACTCTTTTGGCTCCCCATGTAAACATCCCGTAATCGACGCGCTCTGCTGGTGATCAAATGTTGGTACCCTTGCGAGATGTAAGTCGCCTCAAGAACCATCACTAGCTTCCACCAACTAATATTTATTGCGTACTATCCCGCAACTGCCTGTTACGGTCTGCTTCCCGAATGAGCTCGCGCATCCGACTGGAGAACTCTTGTTGTAGCTCCTGCCGGGCGCCTCCCCGTCGTGCTTTCGGAGCTTCTTGGATACGGCCACAGCCCTTCCAGCGGCAGGTCGTCGTAGATGCAGTTGATGGACTCGCGGGGCCGCTTCCGGTCAAAGTGGTAGATCCTGGGGCCCGTTTCGCCATTGGCCGAGGCCGTGCAGTTGTCAACTTGACGGTGGGTGAGGTCGCACGGCCGTATCCGGGCGAGCGTCTCGAAGTTGGCGGCCATGCACGACAGGTGCGCCATCCAGCGCGGACCCCCTCCGTCGTCGTGCTGGGCCATGTCCCGCAGGTACCAGTGCCGGGTATACGGCCACCTCTCGTTCATCCAGTCCTCGGGCGCGTCTTTGGTGAACTGGACGCAGCCTTCTTCTTGGAGGATGCTCTCGGGGGTGATGGCGAGCCCTTCCTTCATGACCTGAGGCACGTTGTCGGTTTTGACGCTCAGTCGGCCGAACCAGAGCTGTTCGCCCCGGGCCAGGCGCGGATCGGGGAGGATTTGGAAGAATATCGCTTTGGGCGCATCGTAGCGGTTCCAAGACGAGGCGCCGGCCGTGGCCGGAGGTATGGGCGTCGGGTTGCACGACTCGTCGTAGGTAGGGGGCTCCAGGGGACGAGGCACTGCTGTCCTTCCCGTATTCGACTGTCTTCGGCCATCGTGGTCTAAGAGGCTGTGTCGTCATTCAAGCTTGGCGATAATTACTTTGGTCAATAGATAGGAGTTAAAAAAACACGATTTAAGACATGCCCAAGTCGCTTACGAGGGTTTTCAAAAAGTTGGTAGTGATTCTTTATATTTTATAACCTGCTCAACTAGTACCAAGTTGAAAATAATAGCTTTCATGTACCATGGTTCATGACAAGGTTCGTTTCGCCTTCTCCGATAGAAGAGGAATGAGAAGACCCCCCTTGCGCAGTGTTCTCAAGCACGATCTCGCCCAGCCTTCTGGGCCACGGCCACAATCCCTCCAACGGCATGTTCTCGTAGATGGCGTTAATCCCACCCTTATCGACCCTGAAGTAGTAAACGAGCCCCCTGTGTATCCGAGAAGCCATACACAGGTGGACATGGTGGTGCGTAAAGTCGTTAATCCGGATCCCGGCCAGCTCGGGCAGCAAGTCGCGCGCCCGGCACATCAGGTGCGCCGCCCAGCGAGGCGGGTCTTGCAGGTCTCGCAGGACGTAGTGCCGCGTAAATCGGTATTGGCGCCGCCACAGCGCCTCCTCCCCCTCGAATCTAGAGTGGTCTTCGGTCAAGGTAATGTAGCCCTCCTCGCCGATGACGTTGGCCTCGGCGACGAAGAAGCCCTCGCGCATCAGACGGGCGACGCTCGGGGCCTTGACGAACAGCTCGCCCACCCACGGCTGCTCGTCGCGCGGCTTGCTGGGGTCAGGGTGCAGTCGAAATAGGAGGTTGGGCTTCCAGGGGAACCGCTCGTAGAAGTTGTGACTTTGGCTTGGCGGTGGCTGGGGAGGAGAGAAGCAAGCTTCCACATACGAGGGAGGTGGGACGGCGGTGCGCATGGTGGCTTTCAAAGAAAGTATAAGTCTCAGGAGAATAAGAAGAACAAAATCAGAAAGAATACCGTTTTTCCAGCTTTTCATCATTAGTCGTGAAAGGTGAATAAGAAACATCTCTATTAGCGAAAGAATAGGTATGTAAAGATAATATACTTGGGCCGCGTAGTATTAATATGTCTTTCGGAGATATGTTAGGGTGGTCGAGGCACCAACACTCGTCAACCGTCTTTTTCGGAGAACACACAGCTCCATAATCTCAACAACAAGATACATCAATCACCGAGGTTTCGGAAAGCCATGATACGTGCGGTATAAGATGTTTTGAGACTCGCGACTGTTTACCGAGCTATCCCTTTGATGGCGAAAGCGCTGCTCCCACGAGATTATGCTGTACACACTACATATCACTTTGTGCTACTATTACAACGTTTATTACATTACTACTATATCTAATTGTATAACCTGGGATAAATTGGCCTGCCGACCATTAAAAGGAAGTAGTATACCAAAAGCAGCGTTATCGCCATCTAGGGGATAGTCGCAGCATGTGGCAGGAATGCGGTCCATCACATCCTAAGCGCATTCTTCCTTTAGAGAGAAACAACGTTGCGTCTCCTTAGATACGTATCAATATGCTGGCCAAGACCTGCGATGGCGGCAAAGAATCGAATTGGTACGGCAGGCTGGGGGTTGGAGCAAGGAAAGGAAGATAGAAGGAATGTGGCCGAGATAAACCGATATAGGGGTGAATGAACACGGTTGAACTTCAGTCATCGTGGCTCTTTTTTCATTATCTATCGCAGGCACATTTTTTTCGTATATCACGAACAATTCATAGAGGGGCTGATGGAGTGGCAGATCGGGGCCAGCGAGGACACATCGGGGTCCACGTACAAGCAATGGAGCTCAACAAGGTCCCAATACTGTTCTTGGCTTTTTGTCCAATGTTGTATTACCTGATTTATCGGAATTGGATGCGTGTTAGTGATTGAATAGTGCCTCGGCCAAGCCAACTTTTGCCGATTTCGTCACCCGACAGGGAACCAAAGACGCCAAAACGAGGGGTAAACGATTACCCCACAGCGGCCCTCAGCAGCCAGCGCGCAAGCTTTCGTGACGGTACCCCACGCGCTTTTGGAGAATCCGGGCTCAACCTTCAACCGCTCAAGTGCCGAGCAAAGTAATGAACTCCATCTATATCTGCATTGGCACGTACATAGTCGTCATGAGTCGCTACACTCTCTCTGACCAAAGAGTTTACCTTCTATTCCCTTGGATCTTCGACTCAATTGATTGATTGGCCTCCAAACCGAGAGCATCTGGTGTTTACCCCATTACTCAGTAGCCTCAACCCCCCTCCCGCCTCCAACTCCCAACAACGCACAATGTCGACCCCCGGAATGCTCGCGGTGACGATGCAGCCGAAGCCGGAACTGCCGCCCGCCCAGTTCCACGAGTGGTACAACAACGAGCACGGCCCCACGCGCCTGCGCATCCCCCAGATCTTCGGCAACGGCCTGCGGTACCGCGCCGCCGACGACCAGCAGCCCGAGTTCTTCGCCGCCTACGACGTGACGCGCATGTCCCACCTCGAGACCGACACCTACACCACCCTGCGCGCGAACCGCTCCCCGCGCGAGGCCGAGACCATCGGGCAGGTCGACGTGACGCGCCACTTCTGGGACCTAGTCTCGGAGAAGAAGTCGCCGATGTTCCTGCCGATCCAGCAGCTGACTGACGACGAGGCCGCGGGGCTGGTGCTCGTGGTCGTCGAGTTGGGTCTAAAGGATCATCCCGACGCCGAGACGGAACTGTTGAAGTGGTATAACGAGGAACACGCCGAGATGTTGTCTAAGGTGCCTGGCTGGCTGCGGACGCGGCTCTTCAAGACGTCGGTCCTCGATACCAAGGGCGGCGCGAAGACGGTATACTACGGAGTGCACGACTACACCAAGGAGAACGGCCTCGGCGGCCCGGAGCACAAGGCGTCCATGGCAACCCCGTGGCGCGTCAAGGTGACGGACAACTACGCGACGCTGCAAGGTCGCCGCCTCTGGTCGCTCTTCTACATCTTCGGCGCCGCCCCTCGCGACCTGTCCTCGCTCTCCGAATTGCCCACCGCGACATCCGCCTTCCAGTCCGCCGACGGCAAGACCAAGACGACCAACGAAGACAAAAAGCCCGTGATCGAGTCGTTCGCGACCCTCCCCACCGACGGACTCGTCGTCCCCTACCGCCTCGAAGGCAACCCCGACCCCAAGGCGCCCGTCATCGCCTTCTGCAACTCGCTGCTGACGTCGCTGCACATGTGGGACGGCTTCGTGTCCGTCCTGAAGGCGCAGAGGCCACAGTACAAGATCCTGCGCTACGACGCCCGCGGCCGGCACGCCGTGCCCGGGCAACCCCCAAGCCCGCGACGCTCGAGATGCACGCCGACGACCTCGCAAGCGTCCTCGAGGCCCTCCGCATCCCGCGCCTCGCCGCGCTGGTCGGCGTCTCCATGGGCGGCGCGACGGCGCTGCGGTTCGCCTTGCGCCACGGCGACAAGGTGGACAAGTTCGTGGCGTGCGACTTCAACGCCGCGTCGAGCGCGGCCAACACGAGCGCCTGGAAGGAGCGCATCGCCCTGGCTGAGAGCACCGCCACCCTCGACGACGGCAGCGAGACGAAGGTACCCGGGATCCAGAAGCTGGCGGGCCAGACGGTGGAGCGCTGGTTCCACCCCAGCACGGGCGCCGAGACGGTGAAGTGGATGACGGACATGGTGGCCGCCAACGACGTCGAGGGCTTCCGCTACGGCTGCCAGGCGCTCTGGGAGTACGATATGAAAGAGGAGATGAAGGGGTGCACTGTGCCTGGTCTGCTCGCCGTCGGCGAGGGTGATGGGAAGGGCGCCCTGGTCAAGGCTATGGATGGGTTCCGGGGGAACTTGGGCGAGAAGGGCGCGGAGCTGGCTATTGTGCCGGAGACGGGCCACTTGCCCATGGCCGAGAATCCTCAGGCGTTTTGGGAAAAGGTCCAGGCGTTCTTGTAAGGGGCATGATACGACTTTGAAATGGTGCAGACGTGTAGATAGTCGGGTCTGCCATAAAACGTAAACATATGTCTCAGTGCTTAACCACCAGCATTTTGTCATCTTTGACCCAGCTACATAAAGACTCCGAGTGATACCTGTATATGCAGATTTGGCAATCGTGGCGATTGAGATGAGAATGGGTATGCGCATATCACTGCATATCAATCAGTATCGGTCTCACCATGGCATCCAATCTCGACCCAAACGGGACAATGGTCGCTGGGCCCCCGGTCGCGAGGACTCACAGATTCCCGCGTTCACAATATCATTCTTGAGTGTCCGGGACACCACGATCAGATCCACGCGGTCACAGCTGGACCCCCACGGCCGGCCGCGCGGGTGGTAGCTGTACCGCCGCTCACTGCCACGCACGTGTCTGAAGGTATCGATGCCGTTCATGCCCTGCCTTATGTAGTCGCTGTCCACAATTGGTAGGCTCGCCTCAGCGAGCTTGTACGACACCTTGTTCGGCGCAGTGTTGACGAGGTCACGGCTAAGGAACTTGGAGTTGAAGTCGGCACGATTCCGGACGTGCTGTGCCGGGAAGGTACGCAGACTGGGGTGCCCGTCGCGCTCGTCGGGTGCCACGTTGAGATCGCCTGCAATGATAACTGAGTAGCCTTGAGACTCCAGTAAGCGCGCTTCCCGGAACAGGTCCGCGTGGAAAGCTAGCTTCCGGTCATGGCGTGTGCCGGCAGGGGCGCCGGTGTGAGTAGAGCGGTAGACGTTGGTGGTGCCGTTGACGGCGTAGATGTTGAGGATGGCGAGTTTACGGCGGTTACCGTCGCTGTCGCTGGTGCTGGCGCTGGCTTCGGGAGTGTCGAATGGGAAACTCAGATCTTTGGTCTCGATGACCTGAACGCGGCCTCCTCTATCCCATGTCACGTCGCGGACCTCCTTTACGTGCAAGTCCATGAACTCTTTGCGGATGATAGTCGCCACGCCGTACACTCTGCCGCCGAACCCTTTCGCATTGTGCGGATCAGCGGGCAGGTTGAAGAAGGTATCGTACCCGGGTCCGCCATCTGCTAAAGGTTCTGTATCGGAAGATATACTAGCTGTCCGGTTTGTTTTCAGCCTCTTCGCACCTGTTTTGGTTGCTGGCCGCTGGGCATCGTTGACAGCCACTCTCACGGCATTTTTGGTCTTGTCGTCGCCGGGCTTAATCTTAACCTCCTGTAGGAAGAGAATCTGAGGCCACCCATAGCGTTTCAACACCTTTCGCAGCGACGCCTCGCCTTCCTTTGACGGATTATCTTCGCCATCGCTACGTCCTTGGGAATGTAATTTGCCGTGTCCATCACTATCGCTCTCCGTGATGACGTCAGCACCTGCTTCGTCTTCCCCGACACTACGCCGCCGCTTCCTGCCCGGCGACGACGCTGGCACGTTGGCCGACGTCCCAAAGAACGACTTGATGCTCTTCTGTAGGTACAGTTGGACGAACGGCGCGATGCCATTTACGTTCCACGAGAAGATGCGAAGCGTGCCCATCGCTGGGGTGATGGGTGGCGAGAAAAACGGGCGGCGCGCAGGGACCAGCTATGCCTGGCGACGGCTGTGTTCGCTTCTGCCGCTTTAGGGGTGGCGGGGATATACTTGTTCTGCTCATTGGCCATGCATATTTACTAACCCATGGATGGGTACCAGCAGCTCATATGGATTGCGCATGTCCGTAATACTAAATGCGACGCGAATAGACGTGCAATGAAACCAGTTGGTTATTTTGGTGTGGAAGTTTAGCGCTGTTACTGGGCGTGCAAGTTGCCGGTGGCCGCTAAGTCATTGCTTATTTGGCGGGGTTAGGGGGTTCTCAGGAGGTTTCGCATCCCGCGATCACGAGCTGGAAATCTCCAAGCCTTCACCCTCTTTCACCAGAATAAACACCAACACCATGATCCATTTCGCTCAAGCTGAGTATCCGAGGAGACTGATAGGAAATCATTCTTCCTCCTGATAATGTATTAGGGATTTTATTTCCCCACATCCATATACCCACCGGTAGATCCAGGTACAGAAGAGATGCCAAGAGCCGGCTTCTCCCAGATCGTGTAAGCCCCACAGCGCTTGCACCAGTCCTCCACGCCAGACGCGAATGATCAACTGCATTTACGCGTAGGCCATCCGGGATTTCGAAGATTTAGTGGACAGGCAATTTGATATACACGAGATACGACTTAATCACCAGAAATGGAACTTTGGGCATATCATGATTCATTTAAGCTATGAGTACTATCTTGCGCTTCGTACTCGACTACTGTGACTGGTGCGCTGATCGAAAGGGCCGTAAGCAGAACCACTTCGGCGCTGTAGCGAACTCCCAAGACAATCTGGAGTCAGCTGCACAAAATTCCGTGGAAGACTTCTCGAAACATTTTAACCATGTTGTAAAGCAATTTTGGACCACGGGGGAACAATCTCCGCTACTTCCAATACGCCTCGAATCAGCTGCGTCTGCTGCTGCTGTTAACACCGACGTAGCCCCCGCCCTCCATTATCTCAGCCCGTCGGATGGCCAGGTCCAACTCCTTGGTGACACAGGACGCCGCAACCACCTTAAAGCTTTGGAATCCGCCGTCATCATCCTTCTGGCCCCAACGACCAACGCGGTTCTGCTGCTTCCGACGACCGACATGGAGACAAGCGAGACTCAACTCCAGGGCAGCGAGCGGGTTGTAATCCAACACCGTGCTGGCAACGTCATCTTCGTGATCGGCGTCGTCATGGCCGTGCTTGTTCTTGCGAATCAGGGCCACGGTCGTCTTGGAAATGCGATCGAAGGCTTCCTTCAGCTTGATGGATTGATCGCGCTGCCGACGAGTCTGCACCCCCGACTTATTGAAGATGTTGCCGGTGAAGACCTCAAGCTCCGTGATGGGAATGGAGGCGTGCTCCGAGTAATCCATGGTAATGTTGTAAATCATGTCTTCATAGGTTTCCCGGATCTTCAATGCTTCGGCCTCGTACTGCTTCCAGTCGACCTCGCCTCCAAGGGCCTCGGTGCACTCTGACTCAATCAGCGAGATAAGGGCGTTCCAGACGGGAGGTCCGGCACTGCGCTTAGTATTGACGCGGACACTCTCATGCCAGATCCTTTTCTCGTCGATGGCACGGTATAGCAGACCAAGTATCTTGTCCGATTCGTAGTACTCGTACCGAGGACCGTCATTCTCCTCGTCCGCATCATCTCTCTCAGGTTCAAGAACCTCTTCTTCGAACGAGATTTCAGTGCGGCCCTTGATGTTCATGGGGACAGAGGGCGCCATGAAATCGGGTCGGAACTTGTTGAACTTGATACTGCGGATTTGAGCCATGTCAACAGCGATACCTGTCTTGGAATAGTCGACAGCAGTAGACGCCATCTCGGCCAGCTTCTTGCAGTCTGACTGATCAGTACTTGTAGGACGGCATCAGAGGACGGGGGAACATACCATCGGCTACTGTACCTGCGTCTCTCTGGTCTGCAAGTATCACGTGCTTATTCGAGAGCATTCCTGGTACAGGGTCACATTAGCCTTGCCGTCGCATCCCCCATTCCTGATTTACACTCACCTAGTTGATCGGTGGCCATGAACTGGACCTGTTTGGGTAAATCGGGGTTAGTCCCTGAACACCATCCTCGAAATGAAGACAACTCACAAAGAACTCGGTCATATCCTCACGTTTGACCTCTCGGCCAATGTTAAGTGGTTGGACGCGAGGGTACTCTGCAGGCTCGAAAGTCAGGATCTCGGCGTTGATAGCACCTTGATCCCAGATGACGCTGAAGATGTCCCCATCAAGGTCGCCACCTGAAAGTTGAGAAGGCATATCACGCTTTCCATTTTGAGAGAATACGATGCAGTTTTGCAGTGATCGTAACGGGTGACCGTCGGGTGGGATCACGTTGGTGACAATTTGGATATCGCCTGGGTGCATGGCGGGTGAACTTGAATCAGAAAGGATGTCAGCCTGTAACAACGCGATCTTTGTGTAAGATGGGAGCAAACGTAACCAACTTACCGGGTCACCAACATCTGCTGTTGGTCCAAATCCATGAAGTTAGCCCGAACGGCGTCAGACTTGTTGAATGTGACGAAAACTTCATCTTCCTCTAGAAACTTGGTCTCATCACAGATTCCGAATAAGGTCACCCCCTCCTCCATGGGAATTCGGGCTTTGTGCTTCAGCAGTCTATGAAAGCGTGTCAGTATCAGATACGGAGAGGTTCAACCAAGTAAAACCGGTCAGGAATTTCTCGAGATGCTAGACCGCTACAGGGGGGCATGAAGCTTACCTTACTTCCCGCAGTACAACAGCCTCAACAATCGAGCTCAAGAACCGATCTCTCTTGTAGTCGATTTCGTTTCGATCCAACCACCGGATCAGCTGTGGAAAGCCTACTTGCTCTCCAATTCTTTGCCGTCGAAGAAACTCCACGGTGTTGACAGTGTGCGCCGTAATCAAACTGAGACGGTTGATCTCCCGGTTCTGATATTTGAAGAAGAAATCATTGGGGACTTTCATGTCTTCCATAATCTTGATCATCTATTGACGTAAAGTTTCAGTCAGTATGGTTACTGGTAGACAGGGTTTCATACTAACCTGTCGGTTGAGCACCAGAGGGATAGGCTTGTTGGCCGTATCGCAGATTTCAAGGTTATCCTTATCGTCCGTCTCAAATTTTACCATGGATGGCCGGACGAGCATCTTTCGTCCAGTCAGTCGAGTATCAAGCGCAACCATACCTTTCGCCCCACCCCAGCGAATCTGGAAACAAGTCGAAAAGCTCTTTCGCTGGGGCATGGCGTCCTGGATAAGTTCCACAACCTCCTGCGAAATCGTGCCGACGCCGTCCGTGAACATGTTTTCCTTGCCTTGATCATCCTTTCGAACAATGTCAGAGATAATAAAGTCGCTGACTCCATTGGCGGTAAGATCCACAGCAAAGGGGGTTTCTGAAAAGGCCTGTCCGATACGCGCGGCACATCTGGCTGGAGAGTAGATATGACTGAAGTTTCCAAGGTGCGAAATGACGGTGAAGTAAGTCTGCAATGTTGAATCGAAGATGAACGGCGCCATGAACCAAGCGGAATGGCTGCGCAGTGAGGAGTGAGAGAACCCGAGGAAATGGTAGTGGCGCCCGCCAATAGCAAAGCCCCCATTAAACACTTCCTTGAAACGCTCGTAGATATTTTCGTTACTGGCCTTGGGGTTGAACCTGAGATTCTGCCCATCCTCGTCGCTGAACTGGACTCGAAGGAAATAGTCGACGTGATCGGGAAAGCGTCTCAGGATTCGGTTCTTGGCCTCTAGCTCTGGGCCATGGAAAGTCAGACCGGTGGGCGACACTTGAGCCCTGTAAACCCACGTAAGGTTGTTGCGGGCCCCCTCGGACGCAAACTCGGCTACTACGTCTTCTCGAACTAGTTGCTCGAGTGAACAGAGATAGTCCCAAAGGCTGTCCGGGTCGAAAATGGATGCGTCCACTCCAATTCCAGGAAAGGGGATCTTGGGAAACAGTCGCTTAATGGCTTGAGCCGAGAAAGGCAACTCCTGGTCACATGTTTTTAGTATGAAAATTGGGATAAGCCCGGGTTAGGATATTATAGAAGATATCCAAGTTACCTTGTCAATGTGACCAGCATCCTTCTTGCCGGGATTCTTGTTGCTGTCCACCTCGTAATACTGCCCTACTAGCCGACGAAGAATGGCTTCAACGGTCCAGGGCAAGAGGTAGGCGTTTTGCACCAAAGCCTGGAGTTGGAAGAGGACGTCAAAAGGCAACACCTTTGCCCAAATGTCAGTTTGATCGACACAACGGTATCAGTATTTCCTCACCTTGGAACATTCCAGCATAAGTGCTCTGAATCTCTTGATACCCTGGGCGATGCTCTGGTCTGCATACGTAGTCGGGACGTGATTTTGATGACCAATGGAGAACAGCTCACTGTTCTTCAGAGCCTCGACATTTTCATAAAACTCCACGGGCGAAACCGAGAGGCGGTAGACAAGACACTGTCCAATGGATTGGCCATGATCAGCACTTCCTCCCGGAATTCTCGTTAGTCGGTCTTTGCTGGGCCCTTGAGGACCCTTCTGAATCGAGAGGCTTGCCATGGCAGCCTCAAAAAGAGTAGTTTGGCGGTCTGCAAAGATCCGAGGAGCCTCCCAGAGGGTCAAAGTGAGCGCGGTGGGCGTTGAGGATGTAACCATATTCACAACGATGCGGTACGGGATCTCGATCCGAACCGAGGCTCCTCCCCGCATGCTGTCAGGATATGTTACTGTAAGCTGGTACTTGGAAAAGTTTGCATATCCCTGCTGTGTTTGCCAGTTGACCTCGGGCACATATACAAGCTCGCCTGACTGATATGCGTAGTAGCCACAGGAAAGTCCAGCAGAGGTCATCCCGACTAGCGCAAATGCAACCTTCATGCTTTTCGGTTGCTCGTCATGGTGCCTGCATAGCAATGTCAGATATAAAAGCCCACCAAAGCTTGAAGCGACTCCGGTCAAACAGGTCTAACTTACGGGTCAGATCTCTTGCGGCGGTCCTCTTCGGCCTTCTTTCGACGATCGTTGGCACCTTTCTGCATAGCCTTTAGATGGAATTGGTCGGGTTGCTGACGACCTCTGTGACAGAAGATACGCTCGCTGAACATGTACAGACGGGCTTTTTGCTTCGTTCTGCCGTTCCGGCCGGTTTGACCGATCATGTCGTGAGCACCGTGCTCAGCCAGAAACGTCTCGCCATCTTGAGCGTGTAGGAAGGTGATGATTCCGGTCTTGGTCTTGCGATGCTTGGTACAGGCCCAGTCTTGAAGGATGCCAATTGCGGACAGCTTGGCTGTCAGTTGCGTCTTCAGAGCCTTGTCGGAAATGTCCGGCGGAAGGTTGGATAGGAAGACATCCATGATGACGACCAGGCTCACGAGCAGATGTTGATGTGCATTACTCGAAGAGCAGGCGTAAATGCTGGCATTTAGCTTGGGGGCCGGGATGAAAACGGACAAGGAAGTTGCAAGTTTGTGTGGTCAAGCTGCAAGCTGCCGATGCAATCAATCTCGATGCAAGGGGATTGAAGGACCAGCCTGTTTGTGGCACTTGGAGATCGGCACCCGCTTGTAGGACTGAAAAGTAAACGTGTACGCCCTTTCAAGAGACCATATTCAATAGTTGAATGTTCATTGCATTCTCATTCAACTGCAGTTGCTCTTGCCTCCAAGATGGTATTGATGAGGTGCCAAATATGTGAGGCTGCAGAACGCAGATTGTGGTGGGGTAACAACCTGGAAGCCTTTGAAGCAGCTGCAAGCCCCACCATCACAGCATCAAGCCACTAACAATCCACTAACAGAGCCAACCGACCAATTGCCTGCAAGTCGCCAGGCATCCATCCTATGTTTGTAGCTGCATCTTATTCTAGTAGACTACTGGGTACCGTATAACTGAAAGCAAACAATTTCATCACGCAGAACAACTCTACCCACGACCCACTTTGCGATGCAGTGGAGTCGCTAGGACTAAGATCCAGGTAGGTCACTTGGTAAGTTCTGCCAAATCAGAATGATTCTAAGATGTATTATATTGATAGCATCGCCAGGGACACGTAGAAACAGGTTAAGATGTATCTCGTTGAGCAAAATTATGGTGCACGACCCTCATCTTTGCTGTTTCTAGGCTCAATGCTGTTCCCAGTAAATAATATTGTGAATCTGGGACCTGATGAACTGACCGGCCCGACCATACGACCATATCGGCAACTCAGTTTCCTGTATGTCAATATGGGCGCATGTATAATTATTATAGCTCCTGTGTATTTAACTGCTGATCAAAAGAATCTTGCGTACCCCATGTGCAACCGTGTTCTCTGACTGGCACAAGGTGGTATCACTCTTTACTGAGCTCTCTATTCACTTACATACTCGACTGCATCTTCCTCTGCGAACTACCGGGTTTTGGAATTCAGAGTCACCAGAATTTTACAGTTTATAGAATTCTGCGAGGCAAATGGGATGTAGAACGGTGATCGAGTAAAGCCATCTGTACTCAATATAGGGGCATATTAACACTTAACGTGTTAAACAGTTTTGAAACCATGCTACTGCAGCATGACTTCTACAAGAAGCTGGCAACTTCTATCAGCTTTCTCCGTGGTTGAGATATGATCTTGGTAAGAAGAATACGCAGCAATCAACCTAAGTGAACAAGCAGTACACGGAGCACATTTATCCTATGTAGCAATGCTATAGCATTGCCACTCGCAAGACTCTGTACACATATCGTAAAAAATACACAACACACCTCATCTTATCATGTTATTCAGCAAGATACTATCCAGTCATATGCTCCGTAGGCTGTCACCAACGGCACCGATCTGACCCCCAACACCAAGCAAGCCAAATGCCAGGCGAGCGTTTTGCACGAACTCAAACAGTTGCCAAAAGTTCAGCGCTGCCGTAGCCATGCTCAGGACTCATGCAGGGCCCTTGGGTCATCATCTCAGCCAGTCAAAGCGCAAGCCGCCCTAGAGTCCCTGGGAAGTCGGCGTGGCTTACGCGGTATTACCCAGCAACTGGAGTAATGGAGTACCTAACCCCGACATCCATGTGTGCTGCAACCAAAGTGACCCACCAGGATAAAAATAAACAGAAAGTGCAAGCCATGTTCATGGGGCTAGTGACTCCTTAGAGATGTTGGGTTACGTGGGAGGATATCCCGCGTCCAAGCTAAACAAAACCCATAGAATGGTAAGGCGTGTGATTGGATTGCCCCTATCCAGTTAATTTGGTCAGCTCTTCCCCTTTTCACGCTAAGCCCTGCGATTATGACGCAGTTCCATGCCTGTAAAATACGTGTATACATGATAAACCCTGTTTTTAATACAGTTCCCCTTGCCTTTGGTTGATAGATACCGAGTTGTATTGAGAGTTCAACCCCAAAGGTCGCTTACGTTACATCGAATATTGGCTGTTATATGCCCATTTCCCCACCAGACTGTTTTCCTTTTCAGGACGGCGGCACCCTGGTCAAGTCGCGTGGAGACGTGTTGCCCCTGTGTGGTACTTTTTGTCCCGACTCCAAGGGTGTGGACAACTAAGCGAGAGTCTCCTCTTCACTGCGCAATCTTCTTTACCCCGGTTTCTTTTCGTTGGCGGATCGAAATATTCGGAGGTCCACCGTGGGGACACCGTGAATTTTCTTCCACTTCGATTGGGCGCCAAGCCAGCCCAGGGAGAGAACGCGTCCCAGTCAGCATCTATTATGATCATCGGATACCTCAAACAATGTGCATGGAGGGACATTGTTCGCTCACTTGGAAATGCGTACATTTACTCACATTTATGCAACACTCATGCAGATCCTCATGCGAGTAAGTGACAACTACATAGTTGAATAGAGCAGTATAAATTGTCTAGGTATGTTAAGTCTGTAATAGCTCGCTCCATATTCACCCGCCCCGAGTAGCCAGGATCGCTGCCTACCCCATCTGGCTCAAAGCGGGATCGATGGGTATATCCATCCACTCCACTTCCAGCGACGGGTCACGCTGGGAATACCCCAGGTTCCCAAGATCAGGGTTCGTCTGGTAGTCGAGTAGATCCAGGGCCGCGTGGATCTCTTGGAGAACACCATCAGCTCCCATTGCTGCCTGACCCCACTGCTGTTGCTGCCGCGGCTGCTGCTGTGGTTGCTGCCGCCGCAGATGTGTCTCGAGATCTGCGAGGGCATCGATCGTCTGCAGACCGGCGAGACCGTATTCGTGGGTTGAGAAGTCGATAAGCGTCCGGTAGGCACCTAAAGACGCATCTTGATCTGGGGTTTCTTCGTGACTGGGGCGATTCCGCGCGAGCAACGCGGCAGTGTCGTAATATGAAAACAGCGCGTCCGGGTACTGGCCAATGTCCTCGATTAGCTCTGGTTGGCCCATCTCCCGCATGAGCTGCGCGGCGTCTTCGTAGTAGCCATCATAGTAGGTGCGCCAGGCGTGGTACTCTTTCCTCCTCATATCCTCCACCTGGGGTGGATTAGGATGAGGAGTCACCTCGGGACCCATCTTTGTTATCCTGTGCATTGCTTGGTAGCCCAACTCCACGTCGCTCGCCAGTTCGCAGTGCACACTGAGGGCTGTGGCGAACCTGGGATCGTCCCTTGGGTCGTAACTGTCTAGACCGACCTCTTTCATGAGGAGGTGGCGGTAGAACTCGGACATATCCTTCGCTATCATCAAGCTCCCTTCTGTCAACCGGTTCGAATCGAGGTCCGGGGAGAGCATTTTGTCAAAGCCAACGCCGGTTGGATGGTTGAGCGCTTGGGACAGGTTGCAGGCCAGTCGCGCAAAGGACTGAGCCGCTTCAGGTGACTGCTCGGCCAACTCCATGGCGGCCCTGTGTATATATATCCACAAATAGGGGTGGTGGTGCCTCATGAGCGCCGTGAAGTCGTCAAAGCATTGCTGCATCAGCCGGAAGCCGAGTTGCATGCGCCCGTACTGAAGGGCCCGATTTACCAATAGCGTCTTTCTGTACCACGACTTGATGGTCGCGCAGGGCTCTATACGACCACCGGGCATCCTCCGCCAGAATCCCGACTCGAACCCAAACGCTACTATCTTTTGAAAAGCCGGACTTCTCTGCTCAGGTTCGCGTACGCTGTCGGGGGTTCGGATCCGCACCTGTTGCATCGGCACTCGCAACTGGGCTGTCGGTGGTGGTGATGGGGTGCGGCAGGTGATGCCCTCGATCTTCATGCGCTTCTCGCTGGCGGGTCCCGCGCTCATACCGTGCACGAGCCGAAGGTACTCGCGGACCCGCCGCTGGTCCATCCGCTCGCCCCGGAAGTAGACCTGCGTCGATTTTCCGGCGGCCTCGCGCTCTTTATATTGTCGGACCAGCTCTATAACTTCGGCGGGTTTGAGGTTCTTTCGTAGCTTCCACTTGGAGATTCGCGATTTGTACATCTTTGCGCTAGAGAGAATTAGGGGGCAAGTTAGTGCTGACAGGTGTCTCGTGTAGGTAGCTGGTCTCTTCAACAGGGAGTTGGCAATACGCACGTTCCGTAAAAGCCATGCTGCTCCTTTAGTCTCAGGCAAGTTAGTGGGTGATCCCGTTTGTTGGGTAAGACGTTTGATGGTATTACTGACTTCCATGATGCGCATTGTCTCTTTCAAGGTCAAGTTGCGCCCCGAGAGGTCGTAAAGATGTGTGATGATGCCCTTCTTGGCCTCGAACTCTTCCGGCTTGGCCCATGGTACGTCATCCTGCTGTCTGGGCGATGGCTCGCTGCTACTGCTGCTGTCGGTAGCGCTCATTGTAAAGTGTGACTGGATCCGGCAAGAGTCATATATAAGTCGCAGAAGCCAAAGTACGGGAGCATGCGCTATTGCTGAATAAGTGGCGAGCTACGAACCGGACTTGATTGCATTTTAATGTGCCGTATGAATACATGCGCTGGGATAGATACAATTGCATATGCCTGCCACATATCCAGTGGACGCAGTATGCCCCATAGGCTGCTTGGCTGTCCACCACCGTTGACACTAGAAGGAATCTTCCACCGCCTCCCTGGGCGACCCGCTAGGGCTGAAAGGCACATCAGTTAAGATTATCTGGGACGCCCGTTGCTGGGATTGCTGCTCATTGGGCAGTTTGCATCCCAGGCATGGGCACGAACATGGGCACGAACATGGGCTACTTACATAGGTCCGCTATCCGCGACTCAAGAACAACATGGGGTGGGGGTGCTCTATTAGTCGATCCCACGACGTAACCTTCTCGTCCTCTGGGGAGATCCAGTGACACAATGGATCCAATAATAGGAGAAGTTGAATGTGACATAACGCAAGATTCCATATCAGTCCAAGGTCTCTATACGTCACCGTTCAGGACTCGAAGGAAGCTGTGATCTAATAATAGTACTGTTCCCCGTTTCTACCTTCCTAATCCACGGGCAGTCCCATGGGATGGTGTCGGGAGGAAGAGGATGGGCCGTTTTGCCAGGCAGCAGTTTGGGCTCACTGACCCAGCTGCCAAGCTACATAGCCGAGTCCGTGCCCCAAGCACTAACGGCTCGCATTTGCCCCATAGCCCAGTCTGCCCAGTACCGTGCACCCCCATAGTCTTGCAGACTTACTTGGATAAGGGCACCGTTACTGTTACTAATACCCAGCTCGAGTCATGTGAATCTCTAGCAATGGAGGAACTGGGTGTTTTCTTCAAGAATAAGAATGCGGATTATATCTACCCACTTTGAAAGATGAATGAGGTGACATGCGTGCGGGTGGTGATGATAGCGCCAAGCTCCATGTCTATTTGTGTCTGCTCCCTCGAGTGCCAATTGGTTAGAAACGCTTCACCAGGTGGGTCAGCAGCTGCTAATGCGAAAATAAGCACCCTAAAACCCCACTCGCTGAAGAACCGTGTCTCCATCACCAACTCAGAGACTAGTAAAAAAGTACGGCGCAGACTCCGGAGCCGAGCAAGTGTCCTTCATTTCTTCCACTGGATCTTGTGTTTTCATCGTCTCTTAATACTTCGATATGGGGTTTGACTTCTGGGCCGTGCTTTCCTCATGATGGCCTGACTCTATTTGGCCGGCTTAAAAGGTGAGGGGGCTGTGCAAGTAGTGCTTACATACAGGATTGGCACCCTAGTGATTTTAGCCGACAATTTGGTCCTGAATTGACCTGACGGCTGACATATAGGCAAGGGGGCCGACTTTCGGATGCTCCTCCAAAATATGAACTCCGTCGCCATCGACACACTCTCATGTCTGCTCTCTACTCGCATGCTCCCTCATTCTGTATCTCGAGCTTCAATGCCTTGCATCGCGAAACCAACGGCAATTCGGATGCACTAGGTCGCGCGAGGCACAATGGAGTATGTTAGTGAAGCGACCGGTTTGCTTTTTAAAATTTAGCGGAGTTCGGCTGCCTAAGCAGAGAAAAAAACCCTAACCGCGCCGCTACTAAGCATAATAATTTTACCCTCCGCGAGCGTATATGAACAGGCCGTCGCGCCCCAATGCGCTTTTCGCAGTTGGCTGACTTTTTGTGCTGTGGTTTCATTTTGCATCCTTTCATCCTTGCTGACGTTCGTTTGTGTTCTTACTTTTGGGGGTCGCATAATTATTGATTACTAACTGCAGCCACTCGTTTTAATTCGTTTCTTACCACTTCTAAACCGTCTTATTCCCGGTCGCGAACATGGTGCGACCCCTGAGCTCCGTCCTCGGTCGGGTTCTGCTCTCGGTTCCGGCCGTTTTGGCTGCCATCGATGTGGATACCAACAATGAAGGTCAGTCCCGTCCCTTATCGTCAGCGACTACAACCTGCATTAGCCACATCAATTACTGACGCCCACTCGCTCATGCAGACTCCATCAGGAAGGCGGCTGCCCTGGTAGCCGAGGATCTCATGAGTTTCTATGATGGCGACAAGCCCGGTGAAATCCCTGGCATTCTCCCTGGCCCGCCTCCCGACGGGGACTACTACTGGTGGTCCGGAGGGTTGCTTTGGAACACCCTGATCGACTACGGCAGTGTCACCGGCGACATCAAGTACGTCGACACGACCGTCAAAGGCCTCGAATGGCAGCTGGGTCAGGACGGCGACTTTGCGCCCGCCAACTGGTCCGTGCAGATGGGCAATGACGATCAAGGCATCTGGGCCAACGCCGCCTTGACTGCGGCCATGTCGGGGCTTCCTGCGCCATCGGTCAAAGGGACTTCTGACTGGCTTTCCCCGGCGCGAAAGGTCGTGGACGAGATGACGCTGCGGCGCATCGATAACGGCACAACTCAGGGGGCTCTGCGATGGCAGTTCATGACGTTCAACAACGGTTACAACTACATCAACAGTATGTGACTTGCTGCTAAGTGTTCTCGGCGTTAGACCGATACTGACTTCTGATTTGGGAATTAGGCGCCTCCAACGCTGCTTACTTCACCTTGGCTGCCGGCCTGGCGCACCAGACGAAGAACGACACCCTGGCCAAACAGGCGGCGAGCACCTATGAGGTGCTGACCAAGCTCGGCTTGATCGACGCCAAGTTCAACATCTACGACGGCTGCCAAACCACGGACGACTGCGAGACCATCAACCCTCTGCAAGTCTCCGAGAACGCGGGCCTGCTTCTGACCGGTGCTGCCTACATGCTCAACCAAACCGGCGGCGACGAGACCTGGAAGAAGCGCGTCGACGGCCTGCTCGACGAGACCCTCAAGATCTTCTTCCCCGACGGCGTCGCCTCCGAGGTTTCGTGCGAGACACGCAGCTACAACTGCCCCAACGACATGCAGCAGTACAAGGGCATGCTGCACCGCGGCCTGGGCCAGACGATGCGGCTGGCGCCCTACACCAAGAGCAAGATCCTGCCCGTCCTCAAGACCAGTGCCGCCGCGGCCGTCAAGACCTGCACGGGGGGCACCAACCAGCGCCTCTGCAGCTCGTACTGGGGCGGCGGCGATGACAAGGAGGCTGCCAGAAAGGATGCTGCGGCTGCGCAGATGGACGTCCTCAACGCGCTCAACAGTGTCCTGATGGCCAGCGACAACGCCAAGTCGACTGGTGGTAACGGAAGCACTGATGGAGGTAATGGGCAGGGCAGCTCGGGTGCGGCGGGAGGTACCAAGGATGGCAACAAGGACACCCCGGGCAGCATGGGATCCTCGACTGCTGTCAGCACCTTCGTCCTCCTCGGTGGGCTCGTCTTTGGTGCCATGGCTGTATTCTAAACATTGGTTTGGTGATGATCAGGTGTAGGTTTTCAACTTCCCTCATTTATCCCGTATCACCTTGGCGCCTCGCTTTGATTAATCAAGCTTGCGCTCGTTGACTGAATTCAAATGGTACACCTCATTCCTTATCAGCTATGGTGAGGTGAAAGAGATGGCCTGGGATGATTATATAAAACCTCGAGGCCTTTCCGTGGATTACACTAGCATATTTTCCAGCGTCCCGGGTCCATGGCGGTTTTCCTTGACCGTCAACATTAGATATAATCAAGTAAAATAGTAATGGTCGAATTCAACTGTGCTAATATATTCTGCCCAGAAGCCATGGATCCTTTTCAACTATACTATGGAAATAGACATTGGTTCCCTGTGTTTATCGTGCATCAAGTTTTTTTTATACTGTGTTAGTGACGTAGTAGGGAGTTTGAAGATACCGATCCTCCGGTCCGTATGATTGTCTGAACCAATCTTTTGGAGCACGATGTGTAAGTATATACGGCATTACCTCAAGTAGGTACAGAGCCGAATCATGGGGAATCTGGTTTGAACCTTGGTCGCTCAAAATGTAGTCTGTGTGAAAATGATACTCCAACCATCCAAATCGATTTTCATGATTTATGCTCAAATGGAAGTCAAGCCGGTCTTGTGTCAATGGATATGTCTCCCTCTCTTGTCCATAATAGGTGAATTTGAGTACTGCGATACTCAATTTGCCCCTCGCGAGAAGCTTGCCGCTTGTAACCTCGCCGAATGGGGTTTGGCCCTGGAGCATCACACTCCCGGCCCAAGACGGCTTTGCGAAGAGACTCTTTGCGAAACTACCCAACCGTGCCATATCTCGTCGATATCTTCTATCAAAACCTCTCAATTCAGTCAGCCGGTAGTTGGGAACGTGGCTTTCAGGCACCGCTTCCCTGTTGTTGAGGCTCGCCAATTCAGCCATGAGTCTTTGGTTGTATGTGGGCTCTTAATCGTGTATGCAACTCCAAATGATCTTTCAGTTTGGATTCTCCCCAATAACTCAATGGTGCCGTTGCGCTTATCCAGGACCATGAAGGTCCTAAATAAGTAGTCGGTCTGATGGAGACCGACTCAAGTTTATCCACCCGCCAGAGAACATCGTAGCCCAGAGTACTTGCCCAAAGACCTGCCAAGTAATCTCCGGGTACATGTCCACATCTTTGGGCAAGACCTGAGAGCGCAGGCAAACAATCTGACTGTCTGGTGAGCTTCAGCCTTGAAAGTGCTCAACGACTCTGTGCCAGCCTTCGTTGTACTCCTGACGTTCCACGTCACCATCGAATGCCTCATTACCCTTTGGCGCTTGATGGCTATTGGGAACCAGTGGGCTATCGCTATCTGCGCGTACTTTGGATATTCTTTGAAACTTGTCCTGTATTTGTGTAGCGACTGCTCATTTGACTGAGCTAAAACCTGGCGTGGAACTTGATTTTCATGAAGATCGGATAGGGTGTTTATACGAGCGTCTCTTTTGACCGTATTCATCGTATTCTCGATTAGCAGTCCAACGTAATCCAAGAGAACTATGATCCGTAGGACTTTCCGTGACATCTGGCGTACAAGGTGAAACGCCTCCTTCTTCGAAAGCAAAGCGCTGCTTCCAACCATGGCATGATTTGAGAGTACCGCATTCACAAGCTGTCAACTCACGTCACTCCCAGACAAGCTCCACGTCACAAAAGTGTAGAACCTTAGGAGCCAAGAGCCTCTCCTGAAATACCCAACCACGGCTCAGTAAAGGTGCTCTATCGGCAACTGGGTGGCCTTGACCAATGTCGTGCCGTATCTTTTGGCGAATGTAAGCCGTTGAGGAGGCGGTATCGCTCGGCTGTTTAGGCAGTGGCTGCGCCGCAAAGCTGGAGCGGGTCTCACTGAACAGCCCGGCATCACCGTTCTTGGCCTTTGTGGCCGCGATGGTGATATAAGAATTTTCATATATGTCAGCCATTCTAGTAGACTCGATCTGCCAGTCCTCCCTATCGTCTTGCATGATGCAAACGGAGTCGATCCAGAGATATTGTGTGCCCAGCTCAAGACAGATCTCGATGCTGTCTTGGTAAGTTTTGGGTATATATTTCCACAGTATGCCCCGCCTCCGTTCGTGGATAGTTCCGGTAGTGGTCACCAGTGTCTGATGTGATCCCCAGCAGTGACTCAACGTGATGTATTGTCCGTTGGGATTAACAAAAGCCTCTTCAAGTTTTACCGTTGGCGTACTGCCCGGGTAACGTCGAAATGCCAGAACTCGCTTTGGGAATGGAGCGATTGCCGCCTGCACGCAGTCCTTTCTTGCGTGCAGTTGTCGATCATTGACTGAACCCATCTTATCGACGACGGGAGTTCGGCAATAATGAGCGGCCGAGTCTTGATAACCGGCTTGGGCCTCAGACGACCATTATCAAGGCTAAACCGCTTGATGAGTCCAAGAGGGAGATCCGAGTTCTCCGCGTCCCCAACCCGAGGGCCTCCCTGCCTTCAGAAGGCCTAATTCAGTGTGAGCTCCTGCATGTTTCCCTGGATGATGTCCATGATCAGTACGTCAAGTTCCTCGATGCTACGAAAAGTGTAGGCCAGGAGGCTCGCGATCTTCTTTGGCTCAGCTTAAAACACCCCAGCACACGGGAAGCGTTCCGCTGGGACGAGATCCAAGAGCACTACTACTCAACCATGGGACAGGAAAATGTTGTTCGCCTGATGCTTGAAAATGCATCAATTACTGGAATGGTCTCTGGTACAAGTAATCGATACAACTGGGGCGATTTATTTGCTCTCTCCTACGAATGGAGTGACCCGGCCATGACGGCCCTAGTCTCGGTAGACGGGACTGCGACAAGCGTCACGACAAATCTCCATGATGCCCTGACGCACATATGTAGCTCGTGGTGGGCTGACAAAGAATACGGAGGGAACGTATACTTTTGGGCCGATGCCATTTGCATCAACCAACATGACGTCCCTGAGAGGAACTCCCAGGTCAGGCTGATGGGAGAGATATACATCCACGCGCTCAGAGTCTGCACTTGGACCGGACCGGGCTTTGAGCTCGAGGGGGTGTCCGAACATTACTTGGCGAAATCAAAGCTGTTATGGCAGGAACTAAGAATGATGTGGAAATTCCCTTCACCGGGGAGCATATACTGTTGTCTACCAGGACTTTGCGCGTTGTATGGTGGAGAAAACGAACAGACTTGATCTTATATACGCACTAGCTGCCAACGTCTCGCGCGAACGTGAAGGCCGGGCCATTGTCCAAAAAGCCCTCGGCGGCAATGAACACCAGCTACCTTCATGGGCCCCAGACTGGTCATCCCTTGGTTCCGAAGAGATATCCGCTGGCACGATATCCCCCCATCTCTGGAATAGATGCGCAGGGTCGAGTACGAGCCATTTACCTCAAAAGGAAGCTGACACGGGCCTGCCTCTTAACGTGTAGGGGTTTGTTGTTTGACACAATTGATGGACTCGGATCTAGCCGAGATCCTAGTGATCACCACGAAGAGCACGACGTGATTGCTCCCAGCCGCTCGAGTGTTGACATCGGAGACATGACGTCAAGAAAGAAAGCCATGTGGCAGTGCATAAGCATGGGATGTACGATGGACCGGAGGCTTATGGCGAGCCAGACCATTGAAATGGAGGACCTCGATGGCTTTCCGTACCTTCCCGGCCCCATCGTGCCAGAACTGCCTATTTTCTCTTGGCAGCGCTGCCATGACCGCTTCAAGGCTTTTGGGGCGACTCTTCCCGGTTTCTTTGCAAAAGAGGCGGACAAGCTCGCAAAAGTTTATATGGATCGGCTTGTAGAGACGTCCATTGTATTTTTGGGCGTCTTGCAGTTAATCTTGGTTTCAAGGCGGATCGTTACAACTACCAAGGGTCACCTAGGCATGGCCACCAAGGCGTCGAAGCAAGGCGACAGCATCTTCCTCCTCAAGGACTGCAACATGCCGCTAGTGCTCCGGCCCCATGGCGACGGGACGTACCATCTGGTGGGCGAATGCTTCGTTCATGGCATAATGGATGGCGAAGCCATGGACCAGTTTCTGCAAGATGACTCGGTGGAGGAAATGAACGTGGTTCTCCGGTAGGTGGGACCTGGAGGAGGGATGAATTTGCTGGCGGGAAGGGATCCTCTGTTTCTTACCTCATGCAGTTCCTGGCTTGCATCATCATAAAATTCAAATGCTGCGAGCGCTGGCTTGATGTTCTTCTAGTACTAATCAATGCATACGGTGATTATCCAATGTTAGAATGGAATAAGAAGTACTAGTTCGGCGGTTGATGTGGCAGGCAGAGAAAGCCCCGAAGCACACGTCAATTGAGGGGGTGGGGGAGCATGCGACGGCTCAGGGCGGCCCTGATGAAAATCGTTTGGTGTGCCAGGGGGGAATCGACAGGCGCAAAGCAGTGCATGGCCTGTCTCATGGGCTCTAGCAATGCTAAAAGTCTATATCAATCAATTAGTGCCAAACGTCGACATGATGACATGTTGAATCAATTCCAAATGAGCCCAAGACACATGGATGACTTCTTGTCGTACTTTAATTAGGCGACCGACCGGTTTATCGGAAGCCGCAAAATGATGGGGCACTGTAAACACAACCAAAACACGACTATGTACAATCAACGATATCAGCATTCAACATCCACGTAGTGCTTCATCGATGTGCGTTTGCTCGCTCGCTCTCTATCTCTCATGTAGATTGACCCGAATCAATTGTCCTTCTCTACCGAATTCTTCTCTTTCTCTTTCTCCTTCTCTTTAACAGGCTCCACACTACTACTAGACAAGCCGCTCTTGGTGGCTTTGGGCGTCTGTTCCGACTTCAAGGGCGTGCCGGCGCGACTGGGCACGCGACTGGGCATCCAGAAGTCGTAGCGATCGGGGAAGAGGATGATGTTGGCCAGCCGGACCACCTCGGCCTCGGCGGCCGAGATGGTGGTCGACGCGGACGACTTTTCGCTCGCCGCCTCCAATACGGCGTCCACGGCCATCGGGTTGTGCTTGGCAGCAGTGCTGCTCATCTCTGTGCTGTTCGCGAGCTTTGCAGCGGCTGCTGCAGCAGCATGCGACGGATAGTCTTCGTCGCCCTTGTTGGAGGACGAGGTTGCTGGCGGGGTAGACAAAGTCGATTTGCTCACTGTCCATGGCGCAAGGCCCATGGCCTGTAGCCCGGCCTCGCCACCGACCTCGGCAATGTCCTTCTCCTCCAAGCGACCCGTATGGGGAGCCTCGCTGCCGAGGCCGCTGCCCGTCGAGTCGAAGTCCGGGCCCGGGTGGCCCCTCTGGAACGCCTTGCGTTGCCGCGCCAGGAACAACGCATTGGTCTGGGTTAAAGGAGCGGCGGGCGTGTAGACTAGCATCGAGGTGCTGGGCGGCGCCTTCTCGAACGCGTAGGCCTGGTCCGGGTGCCAGACGATGTAGTCGCCCGGCTCCAATGTCGGCGGTGCTACCAAGCTTGACCTCAGCTGCAGATGAGGGTGCCACGACTCGGTCACGCGCTGGGCGTGGCCCGGCACGGCGCCGTGGATGATGGTGTTTTGGTCCTTGTCGAGCTGCCAGTTGTCCGCGTCGAGGTAGGTGGCCCATTCCTCCTTGGACTGCTCACGTCCCTCGGGCGGGCCCTGCTTGGGCGAGAAGAAAGGTCGCAGCAGAAAGTAAGCGGTGCTGAGTTTGGGCGACGGCAGTAGACGCACCATGCCGGGCTCCACCGTCGTCAGCGCCAGGATGCCCTGGAACATGCGGAACATGCTGCAGGCTCCCGCTCCATTGTACAAGTCCGTCGTCGCGTTGACGCGGCCCGTCGGGTCCCAGGGGTTATAGTTCTCCCATTGGCCCTTCCAGATCTGGTCGTAGGTACCGCTCTGGCCGTAGCCATCCAGCTCCCAGCGCTCGAGGCTACCATTATCGATCTGCGCGATTAGGGTGGAGGCGGGGACGGCGGGATGCAGCGCGTGCGCCGCGGCGTCTACTGCGTCGAGCGGGGGAGCGCTACTTCCACTGCCGCTTCCGCTACCACTGCCGTGCTCGCCGCTCGCGAGGCTGCTCGTCGTCTTGGTGTCGATGCGGATGCGGTCGGCGTAGCTGATGGGGCAGCGCGTCGCGAGCCGGTTGTCGTCCTGGCTCGTGTCCCAGAGCGACATCGCGAACTTCTGCGCCGCCAGGACGTTGGGGTGCGCTCGCGCGCGCACCTGGCACGGCGACCAGAAGAAGTCGAAGCAGGTGGGGTCCTGCGCGGGCGGCGGCTTGAATTCGTGCTTCGTCTCGAGGTAGCTCTTAGTCTCGTCGACCCAGGCCCGCGCGTCTTGGGGCTTGACCACGCCCCGCACCACGCCGATGCCGTAGCGTTTCACGCTCTCGCAGAACGACGAGACCTGTGCGCTGCGGCCGATGTCGCCGAATTGGATCTCGGGGATCAGGTCGGTGCCGCGGCTCTCGATGTGCTGGATTTCGTCGCGCAGGGCGTCGAGTAAGCGCGACCACGAGGCCTGGAGCTCCGTTTCGTGGCCGGCGACTAGTTTCCGCTTCAGGGAGCCGAATCGCGAAGGAAGTGGGACGGGCTGTTCGCCGTAAAACGACAGGACCGGAGGCTCCATAGTTTTAGTGATGGTGCGCTGTCTCAACTTGGGTCTCCGGCCGTCCTTGTGGTCGCCACTCCTCGCGCGCTTCGTGCCAATTGTCGTCGGCGGGGTCAAAAACGACGTCGAATATTCAGACGGGTAAGGGATTTCTACCGACGAGATAATTGGTGTTGTTGGCCTCGCAGCTGCCGTATTTAGTGTTGTGGTTGTTGCCGGTGCATTATTAGCGGTCGTAGGATGTGTTGTGGTGGCTGTGGCGGCTGCGACGATGGCAGCGTGGGATTTAGACATGGTAGCAGCTGCTGCGTGTGCGGGGAGTAGACCGTTGGCACCACGCTGTGCCACCACCTCGGCCGTCGACATCTTGTTTGGGGCGAGAGGGGTAGGGGGCCCGGCCTATTTTTCAACTAACCAAGACAAGAGTGAGAGTGGGAGAACGAGGCAATGCAAGATGCAAGGCAGTGCGGGCAATGTCAAACAGTAAATGGAATGGCAAATAGCAGACGAGACTGGCAGAAACACCATGTAACCACTTCCAGACAGCTTCTAAGTCCCAGATGTCAGCCAAAAAGTATAGGGGTCCTTTGCTGTCCTTTCCTTTCGAATCTTGCCAAGCCTTCCAATCACACACAACAGTGCCTCTTCGATATCTCCAATATTTCAGTTTCCCCTTCCTACTCTTGTTGTCCTTCTCCTTCTCCGGTGGTGCCAGTGGTGATGGTTTGTTTGCTGTGGTTTCTTATTCTTGCGTGCTTCCCTCTTGCCCGTCGCTGATATGATATGATGTGATGCTGCTTGTTGTTGATGTTGCTGTCGAGGTGTCGTCTGACCTTTCTTGGTGACCAACCCGAAGCCAGATTCGAATCGTCGTGGAACTTCAGTGCTCGGCCATTTAGATTCCGTCTTCGCTCTCTTTCTCTTTTCTGTCTCTCACTTTTCGTTTCTCACCAATGCAACGAGGGCAGCACTTCCCGCGGGGGTTGGGCTGGATCTAAATACGGGAAAGCTCACACTGCCTGGTGGGTGCGCGAAGGTAACCATCCCGGGGCCCAAGGAGGTGGTCTCCAGACCAAACCAGACTGGACTGCTACATACTACCTACATCTATCGTGCCGTGTCGTGGGACGGGTACATACACAACACGTCCCGTCTGTCGCAAGTAACGTGGACGGGTGTGACTGGGATACACCCCATCTTTCCCTCTCCACCAATCTAGCCAGTCTAGCCCGTTCTCACCAGCGTTCATCTGCACCAATCCCCGGCTCCCCAGCTGTCCCCAGTAAAGAGAGGAATGGGGGAAAGGCGTGGGAAAGGCCCGCTGCGGCACCCCGGGCCGAACTGGCATAGTCAATTGTTTGAGTCGCTCGCCTGCCCCACCCCCACCTCCACAGCTGGGCTTGACCTATCAATCTGCTTGCTTTTAATTGATTGACTGTTCTGACTTGAATGATTTGCAGTGCCCTGGCCGGCCCAATATCCCAACGGCCCCTTGGACCGCATACTCGCGCCATTACCATTGGTTCGACGCCAGGAGCGAGATTTTGCTTGTCGAGACAAGAGATTCTAGTTTCAATGACATGACAGGCCGGCTGGCCTTGCACGATATTGTCGTCCAGTCATTTTCGCCGGATATTGCCTGTGTCGCAGGTAACAACACATCAATCGCAGCCCACCCCATCAAACAGCCTAAAGCGCAGCATATATTGCGCACTACCCTTTTTACACTGCCATCCGCCAAGTTGGACGGGTCATTGATTTGTACAGCATCTGTCCATGCAACCCTGGGGTATGCAAGGCCGGACCCCTCTATTGGGCGGAAAATAGCTGCCAAGATCCTCCGCTTTTTCGACATAGCAGTATCTCCAGAAACCACCAACACGGGGATGGGGGTCCTCTCAATGGAGGTCGAGCTCCGAAACACAGATGTGCAAAAGCGCGTTCGACGACACGACCATGGCGCAAACCCGAACCGAACGAGAGTCATGTGCTGCCTTCTCTGCTACTCACTAGACCAATTGCCAACGTTGGTATCCCGCCCCCTACCTCTCTCTCGAGCTCTTATCTAATCTAGGTATCTCCAGTATGGGGGGCCAAGTCGCGGATCCGCACTCATCGTGGTTAGGAAGCAAACAAGCAGGCCACGTGCTTGGCGGCAGTGCGGCAAGCCAGGGAAATATCCCCCCGCAGGTGCATGACTTGGATACGTGCCAAGAATGCGGACCGGGGTCAGAATTGAGGGCATGCAGCATGCCCAGTCGCAGGTTGGCATGTCATGTCGGCCATAATATAGCCTAGCAGCTGGCAATTGGGGGATGTATGAAGCTGTCCGTCGTTGGTTGGGTTGGATTGCTTCAGTGTTTTGTGTGCTGTGTGTGTGTGTGTGTGTGCGTGCCTTGGTGGGAATGCGACAGCAATCGAGTGATAGGCATCGCGAATTCGATCTCCCGTTCTTGTCTCTGTCTCTGATCCCACCAGCAGCATCCCGGTGGGATGGAACTGGGTGGTTGTCATTTGTTACAGATCTACATATTCCATTTATCATCATGAGTAAGTGATTATGTATGTATCTGCGGGCAGCTCGACGTTGGTTGGTTTGTGCCGTTGCAGCCAAGGGAGACTCAATTTACCCCCCTCATTGGAATATTGGCAATCATGTAGGGAGTAGACAAGACAGGAGAAGCACAAAAGAGCCAAATTGGCCCTGTCGCTTTTGGGGGCGCCCCCCCTCTAGTTCCTTCAAGGTCTCCTAGCAGTTGTTGTTCAGGACCTGGTTTCCGCGATCCCGACAAGAGGCCCCACTGCAAGAGCCCCAATCAAACCCCCCGCCTATCCCCCCAAACTCTGTCCCAAATTCCCCGGCTGTCGTGAGACCTGCCACTTTATGGGGCCTGCTCCCTAATCTGGAGATATTGTCGGAGCCCACGCGACTGGCAAACTGGTTCATCTCTGAACTTTCAATGTCCAAGGAGTTGCATTCGCTCGGTCTGCTTCAGGCCATCCTTCGGCGCTCGAAGTTACACCACGTTTTCTCAGCCGCCGATCGCACGAAATGCTTTCCTGATTCAGCACTCATGTCCCTTCGGTTAGGGAGGATGGACCGGCCGTGTGCAATGCATTCTAACCTTAATAGCCAGTCCAGAAGCCAGGCGCTTCTCCTCTTGCATGACTTGCTTCTGCCAAACGAACCAAGCAAAAAGCATCAAGAATCAGGAATTGGCAGCCGCATAAATCCATTAGCGATCGCTTATGTTCTTAGGCCATTTTGATAGGTCAGAGAGGGCTACGGATGAAGTCAGACTGAGGCGAACAAGTGTCGGGTCAAGCGCCGTCTTGGACATGGGGATTTCGAGACTCGTGCCTGCGACCCAGCCGGAATCTCTGCCCGATCGCCTGGGACCAACACACCCCACGCGCACGGCCTCGGTGCTATCCCTCCATCCCTCCATCCTCAACACATCTTTCATGGCGTTCTCATCTGCAGTGCCGACGATGCTTATCAAACTCATTTTCTCTCCGTAGTGTGCCCGTCCTCTTTTTTGCATGCCGGAATACGGGCCACATTCGTGCCTTTTCCCATCTTGGCCATGCATGGCAAGTCAGTACCTACATGCAAGTATTCTACGAGTGGTCCGACACTGGTTCCTAGGGCTGGAGCTACCCGCCAACCCGCCGCATCGTTCCCCACGGGACTCGCTTCAATGCGCTCAATAGCAATCACCCACGTACGTGTACGTCGCTTGCTGCCCCAGACCGGGTTTACGGGGAATCCCGTGCTACTCCGAGATGCATTGGCGGCGGGAGCAGAGTTGTGCAGGAGGTGTTGCTTTTAGTCCCCCAATGTCACCTCCCCGATGTGCCGCTAAATGCAACAGGTCCACTACCTACTCGGGCCACCGCGCCTGCATGGGCTATAATAGCGAGATTATCATACGAGATGGGGTATTCAAGTGTTTTTGGTTTTCTTATTTTCCTATCTACCTAGAAGACAGACAGCCGGAGTCTCAATCGATACAGCTATCTCCTCCGCGCTACACATGAAAATAGGGTTCAGCGGCTCGACTTGCCGCTCGCCCACACGAAAAGCAAGCAATGCGCCGCGCTGAATTGCATCGTCAAGCACGATAAACATTATACGCGCGCGACTTAACGCCTCTACTTGGTGGTAGACACTGGGGGAGGAAACGGGAGCCTAGGTTCCCCGTTGCTGCTTGAACTTGTCCTCCTTCGATATGGACTGGGGGTGATAGTTGCCGCCGACCTCCTGGGCCTTACGGGGGTTGGCCAGCAGGAAGGCGTACGTTCCTGCGATACTAACGCCAAACACCGCGGCAATGATTTTCCTGTTCTGGTCAGCTGGGAGGGCTCGCCGACGGCTGTGGGGGAGAGGAATTGGCCAGATTGGTATGAGAGAATTGCTGGTCTGCCACTTACGCAGTGTTGCCTCCGCTCTTGGTGATGCCGCCCTCTTTCGGGGTGGGCTCCGGCTCCGTCGCGTACCGTCTCACGCCCATGGACCGCTGTGAGACGCTGGCGGGGGTTGTGCGTGCAACGCGAACGCTGGATCGCAGGGCTGCTGATCTGGAGAACATCTTGACTGAGGATGTGACGTTGAAGAGAGTCCTAGTAGACCCTGTGACGGTATGTGGTGTTGGTGTTGGTGTTGGGTTCAAAGAGGCTTCTAGCAGTGGACGTATTAGGTAAGAATGTGTTGGTAGCTGATTGACTGGATGGATTGAGTATGAGTGTAACAAAGGTCAGATTCAACAACGCGAGACCATTCTCTACTACCAGTGGTCATATACCGTTTCGCTGGGTTTTCATTGTCTTCTCAATTGACGTGTCTATGACGCCCGCGATGTCCGCCCCATAATTTGCGGCTCCCACTAGTAATCGCCTTCACTAACCTTAGTAGCTTTTCCCGGAGGTCCCCTGAACCAAGGGGGGAAATAGTGACGTAGTGGTTGCTTGTTTTTCTACGTCAGGTCGATCTATTGACAACATTGGAAATCTTATCGTCATGTTGGTCAATTGATTTCCACATTGGGCGGGAATACGTCCCCATCTACAAATGAAATTGATTGCTGTATGAGTATCATGTGATCACGGCGCACCGCGGCATACACATCTGTGGTAGCTAGAGATACACCGCTTTTCGAACCCTCCGACGTTTGGATCCCCGAGCAGTGTATCAGTTACCCGCTCCATATCACTCTTTTACGGGAGGGACGAGGGCAGAGTTATCGGAGTCCTCATTGTTAAGTATTGACACATTCGCAATGTTCGTCAAGGACGGGATCGTTGCCATGTTTGCATACCGCCGTTTGACCATCATCACACCACTTGTAGACTGCCTGGCACCAGTTGGGGTCACTTTTCCAATAGCAGTCGGTCTGGACACAAACACATCCACTGTAGAATCAAGGAGTTAGCAGAATACGTTCTGGTGGGTGAGAAACATGGGAAGCGGAAGATGATTGATCAATGGAAACTTACTCCTCCATACTGGGATCGCACACAGCCTGCCAACCGTAGCCGTGTGTAGCCGTGCAGTTCAGGTCGGGGCATTTCTCCGCGCGACAGGGCGTGTCGCGGCAGTAGCAGAGCCCGTCCGGGTACATGCCGGTGTACTCGCCGTCGTTGAACGTCGTGTCGCAGTGGAAGCTCTGGCGGGGCCCGCCGAAGGGGTACACAGTGCAATCCAGGGTCGCGCAGTCGCCGTATCGGTACTCGCCGACGCACCCGGACTCCCACTCGCACCAGCACACCTGGCCGCCGTCCCCGTTCGGGTTGGGGCGGCACCGGAACTGGAAGCCGTCGATGCACTGGTCGCAGGTGGGCGGGTTCTTGCAGGCGCCGTTGGGCACGATGGTCGGGGCGGGGGGCGAATGAAAACGACTCTGTGTGTGTGGTAGTACCCGTCTTGGTAGGGGTGGTGGATGTCTTTGTGGTTTGGCTAGTGGCTGACGAGGTCGGGCGAGGCGTTCTGGTGGTCATGTGAGTCGAGGTTCCCTTCGAGACGGTAGTCGATGTCGAAGACGTCGGACTTGCGCGTAGCGGCGTAGACGAACCCCGAGCTGTGGTTGAGTGACTGGTGCTCATACTAGTCGAGGTCTTTTGGGAAACAGGTTTTGATGTCGACGACGTCGAACTTGCGCGAGGCAACGTAGAAGAACCCCGAGATGTGCTCGGGCGACGACTTGTGGTGGCCAATGATGAGGTACCTTTGCTGCCGCTGGACGTGCTAGATACCGACGACACTGCTCGTGACGACATTGATGAAGCGACTGCGGAGCTTCTGGAGGACATGCTCGATGAAGTAGTAGAGTAAGTGGTTGACCGGGTTGTAATCACACTCTTTGATGTGCTCTTACTATTACTGGTGTAACTTGTTGAGAAAGTCCGGGTGGGAAGGGGACACTGGTCGCCAAGATCATCGTCAGGGTTAGTGATCGTGGAGGTTAATGACTCCTGCCTGCGAAACATGGATGGGACAGAGGAGGCTGTGGTAGACGAGATTGTAACAGATGATTCCTTGCTAGAAGAACTGGAGCTAGAAGAGCTCGGGATAGGGCCAGATAGTTCTCCGCATGCTGGTGTATGTTAGCCTGGTCGTAGAGGAGATGCTGTCGAGCTCAAGATTACTCACAAATCTGAGGGCCCCATGCTCCATTGTAGGCGACATTGATGGGATTCGGTACGGGGTATGAGAGGGGTTCACCAGATGTGGGGACATGATCCCGCGGTAGATGGCGGTCGTAGGAGAGGTCGACCAGATGCTTCTTGATGCTCATGACGAGATCAACGCCATCCTGTTCTGTACAGCCCGGTTTACGCTGGAACTGGTCAGGGTCTTCAGACATGAAATTGGCAATAAGACCAGCCTGGCAAAGTGTGAGCCTGTATGCGATACTATGTTTGCCATCACCGATTGCAGGAATAACTTACCACTAGCGGTGCTGCGAATGACGATCCCGTCGCGAGCCGTTCGACTTGATTTGGACGTAAAGAACTAACAGCAACACCTTGCGCCCACTGAAGTCACGACTTTTGTTAGCAATACTCGGTCCGGTACGTACCGAACGGGAACGTAAGTCACGCAGTACTCACCACGGTCATGGACCCCTCTGGCCCGTTGTGCCCAAATCCCGGCCCTACGACCGTAGTCCCTCGGTAGAATTTCCCGTCATCGAATGTCGATCCCACGGCAATCAAGCCATTGTCCGGCTTGGTAAGACTCTGCGGCACAAAGTCGCCCATGAAGGAATACCCATCGCGCCAATCGCCACTGTTCCCGGAACAGACAACAAAGGAAACCCCCAGCTTGCTGAACCTGTCCATGTACTCTTGGCTCAACCTGACCAGTTCATCGAACAAATGGGGCTGCTGGGGGTCTCGCTGAAGAAAGCCCGAGAAGTTCACCACCGCCTTGCCCTGCAGGTTGCGCGCTTCGACGATGACGGCCACCTTCTCAAAGGCGTGGCGGATTGATTCGTAAAAGGGGGGCGTTCGATCGCCAGGAGCCCGTGTCGGGATCTCGGGCGACGCCGCTCATCTTGATGAGGTACGGATTCGCTCGCGTGGCGATGCCGTACTTGGACCCAAGAGCCAGTGACGCCACCGCCGTGCCATGGCCCCGGTTGTTGGCGGGATTGTGGACGTCGTGAAACCCGTCTTCCGTGTACGGGTCATTCATGGTCTCTTTTCGCCACCCCCAACGGGGTGTCGTACCGCCGAGGGTGAACGTGTTGGGTACGATGTACGTGGTCCTTACGAGGTTTGCCGGATCCACTCGAAAGTCGGCGGCGTTGGAGCCGTCGATACCGAAGCCCGAGTCCACAACAAACACGGTGATGCCATTACCGAGAGCGTCGTCGCGCTTGTAGGGCTGGTCCTTGAGGGGCTGCTGGTCGGTGGACTTGGCCGACATGAGTCGCTGGTGAGCCCAGGCTGGGGGAGCGGGGATCTCTTGCGATGACCGTTTAGCTGGCTGCCGAGGCGCAAGCAGGGACGCATTCATGTACGACGCGAGGAGACGGTCGTCGTCCTTGTACACCTCTCCCCAAATGTCCGGATCGGGCCTGCCCGTGGAGTTGATTCTCTCGAGCCGTTCCTGCAGGGTCTCCCGGCGGTTAAACCGCCAGAACCGACCGTTGATCTCCAGCAATGCTCGCTGCAGCGCAGAGCCGGGGACCAAATCCAGCTCGACAACGTACGTGAACGAATCCATATCCACGACCGCGGGGTGGGTTCCGATCTCCGGGCCGTCTCCTCCGTCGCATAACTTGGTCATGGATCGGAAGTACCAGATGGGTTGGTGCTCCATAGTCATGCCCCAGCCTCGATAGCCGAACAACACCTGCGTTTCGTTCAAGTGGACCCGAGAGACCATGTCGAGCACGGCCGAACCGTAGACCATGGCTCCTCCGCCTGACTTCAAACCCGTGGTCCCATCGGGCATAGTGCTCATTAGCTGAGACCGATGCCTCTGGAGAAACGGCACGAGGATGGCGTGATCGGCCTTCGTGCTCGACAGAAACCGGGCCAGATTCAGGAAACTCTCTATTCGCCACGGGACCCGCTGGCACAAGTCGTCGATGCCGGGGAGTCCCGAGAATGCTATCTGGACATAGGTTTTGCCATCGGACCCCGTAGTCTGTTGCCTCTTACCGTTCCACGGCACCGCCTTGGTAGAGAGGCTGCCGGACGTGGGGTTCGTCATGTTGTACAGGCCGGCCTGCCGCAGGAAGCCGTCCCACTGGGCCATGCGGGGCTCGTCGAAGAAGCCATCTATGACCTTCTGCGCCGCGGAGGAGACGTTGGAGAGCGCTGCCGCCTCCGTACCCAGCATCTGCTCCGCCTCGGCGGGCGAGGGCGCGTCGTAGCGGGCGAAGAAGTCGATCACCGCGTTCAGGAATACCGCGGCGGGATGGTTGGCGTCGCTGCAGACATTGATGCAGTTCTGAGCCACCTGGCTAGCATAGGCCCTGCCGCTACTTGAATCGGGTGGTGCCAGGGCGGGATCGTCGAGGGCTCGCTCCTTGAACGTCACTGTGGTGGTGCCGATCCGGGTCGGGCTGGGCATCGACGGCGGCTCGCTGGGGACGGTACCAGAGGCGCCGCCGATCTGGATTTGGCTGGGCGAGATGATGAGATCGGTGCCGTCTTGCAGCATGAGGATAAGGGGGTCGCCCTCGGCGGGTACGTGGTAGTTATTGCCCTCGATCGTCACCGTGATCTCGGAGAACTTGGACAGGCCAGGGCATGCTGTGGCTGTGGCTGTGGGTTGAACTGTGGAAGACGACGATGCGGAGGAGGATGATGAGGATGACACTGTCGAAGAGGATGTCATCGATGAAGTGGTCGTAGTCTCGGTGGAAGTCGTCGTTGTCTCGGTTGAAGACTGCTCCGAGGTAGTGGACTGCTCCGAGGTTTTGCTGTTCTCCTCGCTGGTTTTGGAGGGTTCGTTCTCACTCGAAGGCTTGTCGTCGGTTGGCTTGTTAAACTGGTTGCCATCGCCCCCTCCATCGCCGCCATTGCCACCGCTTCCACCACCGCCGTTGCCGCCGTTGCTGCCACCTCCACCATCACCACCGCCCCCTCCGCCCCCTCCGCCACCACTACCGCTGCCGCCGTCGCCGTTACCACCACCTCCCCCATTACCGCCGCCGCCGCCGCCACCGCCTCCTCCTCCACTACCACCACCGGTTCCGGGTGGAGGGGGAGGAATCGTGGGGTTGGAGCCTCCATTACTACCACCTGAACTAGGTGGGGCAGTAGTTTGTGCCGAGTTAGACATGGTCTGGCCTTTGCTATTAGAGAAACTGTTGCTAGTTGATGATATTGGCAATGGCTGTGTGTTGTGTGGTGCTGCGCTGGAAGCAGCCGCCGAGGAAGTAGCGGGGGTCTGAGGGGTATTTGGTGCCGTCGGGCTGGGGCCAGGTGGTGTGACAGGCCGGGACCGGCTTGATAGCATTGTGCTCCATGTACTGCTTGCGCTGCCGGTGGCAGAGGTGGTACCTGAACTTGGGGTGGTGGTACTCTGTGATGTGTTTGCTTGAGAGCCACTAGTACTGGTCGCGCCGGAGACAGAATGTGTAACAGACAGGGAAGAGCTTGACTGTGCCTTGCCCGATGTGCTGCCAGTGGACGAGGTGACAATAGAGGTTGAGCTCCTTGAGGATCTACTGGGTGTTGTTATCACGGATGAGGTAATAGAGCCTGTAAAGCCGATGGTATGTGATATAGGCGATTTAGTTGAGCTCGACACCATTGGGGAGGATATAGTGCCTGTGGAAGAGATAGCCGTAGAGCCAATAGTGGTTGTGACTCGTGTGATAACTCGTGACGAGGTACTAGAAGCTGTAGGGCCGGATGTAAAGAGTATACCCGAGTGAGTAGAGACTATTGGCAAAGAGCTCGATAAATTCGAGGACGTCCGACCACCCCTTGCAGAGGCGCTGCTTGTAAAAGGGGATGTTTTCGATCCTCTGGAAGATATACTCTGTGTTGCGACACTCGAAGCGGCATTACTTGAAATAGGGGTCGTACTTGACTGAGTAGAAACCGATTCGGATATACTTGACCTAGTAGTGCTTGAGTTGATAGGGCCATTACGGGATGAGCTTGACTCTTGTTTGCGCGTCGTCGTGCTTTTTGTCGACCAGGTACTAGAGTTTGATGGGTTTCGGGTAGATGATGAGCGTGCCCGGGTAGTGTTTGCGGTGCTACTCGTCGTTTGCCCAATTGTTTCGGAAGGTATAGTCGAAACGATTGTCGAACCAGCCGAGGTCAGGGTTGTGAGAAATAACGAGAACGACGTGAAGTTTTTGTACTTGATCCAGGTCAGAGAGTCGGGAGCAGTTCCAGTGGCCGAAATCAAGGGTCCCGTGAGGAAAGAGGCGGTCTCGGTCGTGATATCGGAGGCACCCAGCGTAGCCACGACAAGCCACCCTAGGAGCCATAGAAGCCCCTGGTGGTGCAGCATCGCGAAATCCCTTTTGAGGAGAACAATTGCAAATTGTCCTTACCTTTGTCACTTGGACTTGGGTACACCGACGAGTGAGTCAAACCGAGAATGAAAAAGACTCACAGAGCAGGGCGCCCTCAAATATATCTGTAAACGGTCAAATTGGCTGCTCTGCTCACTCCCTTACTTCGATTGCTACGTACGTTTCATGTAACGTCTGGCTTGGTGTCCTTTCTGCTCTCGCCTGGCCAAATGCCGTGATTGCTGTCGTGGCTATGGCCGCTGTGGTGCTTGGATGTTAAGGATAGAGGATGTTATTCTGGAGGAAGGAGGAAGTTCGCAAGCTGGCACCCTTTTATAGTTATTTCGGTGCAGCAAAGTCACGGGTTCATTCAATGCTATCTGCGTGGTAATGCGTCAGTATACTTGAATGTTGGGTACAGATGATATAGCTTGATCATCGTTCCTCCTCCTCTATACCCTGCTCCATGTCATAGGATTGCATAGCCGTATTCACTTCATTGCATGGCAATACACACATGCGTATAATGGCTAAGCACTGAGTCCCAGGAGCGGCAACAGTATCATTTATATTAGCTGACATTTTTTGAAACGGTGCTGAAGTGGCGGGCTGGCTATTGTCATACTTATTTCTAGTAATGCTATTATGACAATGTTATCATGCCCCAAACTCAGTTATTATCCAGCATAGTTGAGTTTTTCTAGTCCAATTTGGACATATTTCGTGCATTCAGACCTGGCAAGCTGCTGTTGTTGTGCCAGAGGTCGTCAAAGCACGTATAACTGCACCTTAAGTCTGCTTCTTTGAACTAGTTGCATATTATAGAAAGGAAGGAATACACAATTATAGCTTTTCTTGTAAGCCTCGTGATACGGGCCGTGACTGTACCGACTGTAAAAGGGCTGAGCGCACAAAGGTCCTAGGTCAAGCATAGCAAAGTTGATGAGTCAGGGATATCTTGAAATGCAACTCGTCAACACAAAGATGGAATGGCTTTCAACTGGCGAGATGCCGAGGTTCTCCTCGTCACCATGAACAATAACAAGGAGTCACACGATGACGATATCTGGCGCATCGACCAGCTTTCTACTTCGTTTTCCTTCCCAGAGCACCAGGATACATGCTCGTAATATGTGCTCATCCTTGAGATATCTTTGTCCACCACGGACCATCCACGAATAGAAGCAGAGAAACCAAGTGGGAAGCAGCATGAGTTGGCCGCTATTTCATGGTATCCCGTCGCCAGAATTTGTATCAGCTCCAACCATATCCGGACGAGGCTTCCCCTCTACCTAGGCCAGAACCTTTCGAAAACCATCAGAAAAAGGGGAGCCAGGGGGTCAACCGCTCTTCGCCGTCTCTGGCACCGCCTCGACATCATCCCTTTTACCCGCCGTACCGCCTGCAGTCCCCTCTTCTAGGCCGAACTGGGTTTCCAAATTGGTGCGTAATACAATGTGCTTTCCGACGCAGACGGCGAAAAAGCTTGCAACGGCAAACCCCACGGCAGCATACCATGTGGTTTTCAGAGCATCCGTATATGCGGAAATGACTTGGTCGCGGGAATTTCCCGCCAGCGATGTGATCAGGCCCGAGTTGGCATAGCCATAGGCGACACCACCCGTCAAACGCAGTCGGAGGTCGGCATCTTCTATGCGTGGTGCAAGTTGGTCGAAACGGGCGTTGAATATTATGGAGGGCAGCGTGATTCCCCAAATAAACCCGAAGCTCCTGATAAACGAAAACGTCCCATTGGCCACGGCCACGGCCTTCTCATCCAGGGGAGCACAAATGGCAGGCAGGATAGACGTCAGTATGAGACCTAGGCCGACGGCGACAATGATCTGCAAACAGGCCCACGCAGCCGTGTGGGAATTGGCGTCAAGAAGGGAAAACAGGCCGCAGGCGATCGAGATAAGCCCAAAGCCAACCCACTGGAGCGGCTTGTAATGTCCAAATTTGGAAAGGAGGCCGCCCCCCATCATGGCGGCTGGGATCATGAAGATGCTGAAGGGGAGCACGTTGACGCCGGACTTGAGCGGAGATACGACCTTCACGCTCTGGAAATAGAAGGGAAGACAATAGGTTGTCCGATTCAGCAAGACCGAAGAGGTAAAGCACAAGAAAAAGGCGGTGCCCGAGGTGCGGTGCTGGAAGAGGCGTGGCGGTACGCTGGGCTTCTTGCAGATGGACGATGCCTGATGGGCTAGGAAGCCAAGAATACCCACGACGCCAAGGACTATAGGAACGATGGTGCGCCACGATCCCCAAGGGTGCACAGTATCACCCACGACCAGGCCGAGCAGCAGCGAAGTCGTGGATGGGATGAAGATGAGCGCCCCGACGAAGTCGACGCGTTTCTGGGCGTGTGTCCAAGTCGGCTCGCGCTCATGCTTGAGGCGCAGGAAGACCACCATGTCACCCAAAGAAGGGATGGCAAGTGGCAAGTTGATGTAAAAGCACCAGCGCCAGTCGGCCCGGGCAATGGCGCCACCGATGATGAGGCCCAGCGTCGTCCCCAGGGAACCCGTTGAGATTACGATGCCCATGTACTTGGCGCGCTCGCGGAGAGGCACGAGATCGCAGACAATCAAGTCGGACAGCACAAACAGCCCGGCCGAGCCCAGTCCCTGCACCGAGCGCCCGGCGATCAGCATGGCGACGTTGCGGGCACCGCCAGCGATGCCGCTCCCCAGAGAGAAGAGCACGAGGGCGACGAGCATGGGGTTGCGCCGGCCGAAGATGTTGGAAAGCTGGGCATAGAGCGGCTGGACGACGGTCGAGGACACGACAAAGCTGTTGGCGATCCACACGTACTGGGCCTGGCCACCGATGGCGTCAGTAATAGTGGACAGGGCGGTCGTGATGAGGAGGGCATCAAGCGACGAGACGAGCGTGCACAGGCACAGCACCGAGATGATGACCAAAAGGTGAGTGGCGATGAGACGGCCGGGAAGCTGTCGATCTGATTTACTGGCGGTGCAGTCGCCGTTTGCGCTTCAGTAACCTGGACATTGTCAATGTTGCTAGCGCTGCTAAGGGTGTTGTCGTCTTTAGGCTTGTGTCCGTCTGTCATAATGGATTTACAGCAGCATCCGAAGTGGATTTAAATAATTGAAGAGAGTGGGTAGATGCGTTAGGCGAATATATAGTATAATCTTTCTGCATGTGTACGTTTTTCTTTATACTAGTGGTAGCGACTAGACAACGAATACATCTCATTAGTGGTGTTTATGGGACGCCCGGTCGATTGATGATGTATCGCTTCCGAATTCTCATTTCCCACTGCGTGATAGTAGGGAGCGCGCAACAAGGCTGTATTATGGATACAGGAACCTAGGTAAGGACATGTACCTTATTTAGTCAGGTAGGAAAATACGTTCCGAGGCAAGGGGCACACTACTTAGGTACTGAGCTCAGAATTTCCGCCGCCGCCGCCGCCGGTCATGTACCCGACAAACTGGACAACTACCCAATTGGTGACCAAGTGTGCATTTGAAGGTTCCAGTACCACCTTCGAGCGGGATAATTGCTAATTAGAGCCTACCCCGCTCAGCCTGACATGCCAGGCCTAAATACCACCCAAAGCATGACGACTGCAGTCCAGTGCAGTCAATAAAAGCTGCAAGGGGCCTCATCACATAGATTGGTTGGCTGGTACACCTCCTCCGTGACTTACATAGTTGGTCTCCGCTCCCACGTTAGACAGGATGTTAGGTGGTAGCGCCAACGCAGAATAGCCAACGGATCGGCAATGGCGGGAGGTAAGAAAGGTAAGGGATGTCAAAGTAGAAGTGAAGCCAAGCAAGGGGGGTCCGTTAGGTAACCAACGCCCCATTCGGGATCCGCCTTGCGTGAGGGGTTGAGGGACGTAAGAAAGTCTTTTAATACGTAACCCATCTACCACATATCCATGCTCAACTCGGTCTTCTATCACATCCGCCAACATCTTTGTTCACAACACTGCCAATTTTTCTCGACCTCTACAACCGTTCTATAGACCATCATGGCCACCCCCTTTGTGCCCAAGCAAGCCATCCCGTTTGACGGCGCCCTCCTTCAGGAGCTTCAGGGCAATGTCAGCGATAACATCGCTCTGGATCTTCTGAAGGACTTGCCGGCGTTATCATCGTCCTCGGTGATCCATGACAACGGATGCGGCTACGGCGCTGTGACCATGGCTGTGATGGCATCCAAGCCACCCAAGGGCATCCATATCCACGCCACCGACATTAATCCCATGTTCATGGCGCAGCTGCAGGCCAAGTTGGCCGAGAACACTGATTGGCCGGTCGAGGTGAGGAAAACATGGCTTGCGCCTACTTTCATTGCCAACTACTGATGATAGGAAAGACGGAAAATATGGACGCCTGCGCCCTTACCTTTCCGGACAACATATTCGATCTCTCCATGACGACGTTCGTCTTTTCCGGCCTGGAAGACGACGTCGCCGCCGCCTCCCAAATCCGCCGGACCCTGAAGCCCGGCGGGACGGGCGTCATTGCGGTATGGAAGGAGATGGCCTGGCACACGGCGCTCGAGAACGCCCACCACAAGACGCGCGGGGCCGACGAGCCCATGGCGCCGTTCCTGAGCAAGACGTGGTACAAGAAGGAAAAGGTCCAGCAGGTTACCCGTGACGCGGGCTGGGCCGATGCCGATATCGAGTTTGTGGAGAAGGCCGCGTGGTTGGACCTGGGCGAGGATCTCAAGCGGTGGGTGACGCTGGCTTGGAGCTTCTTGGCCATGCCGGTCGGCGGCTGGAAACAGCGGGATGAGGACAAGTGGGACGAAGCGATCGACTCCATCGTTCAGGAGCTGCGCCAGGGGCCGCTCAAGGTGGAGGACGGCGTGCATAAAATTCGTATGATTGCCGATGTTTCTCTCATGAAGAAGCCAGAATAGCCAAGAGAGCAAGGGAGAGCCAAAGCTCAAGAGCGATGGTCGTTATTGGAGAAGGCCCAGATGGCTTGGCTGGCATCTTTACTGTTGGTGGGAAACTTTCATTTGGTCCTATTTCCTTAGCTTTTACAACCACACAAACAAAACATGCATGGCACCAGACCAACTTGTCTCACTCCTCGATTTCATGCCGCGTGTCTCCTCGATGAAGCTCAGGCAGAGTGCGTCCACCAGCTGGCCAACCAGGACGCGGATCATGAGGTCCGTGAGGTATCTCCCCAGGGCCCAGGCACTGCCGCGGGCCCGATCTCGAACCGCCAGGACTGGGTATCTACACGCTCAACTACGTCGTGAACGACGAAGTCTTACTGGTGAAGACGGAATAGGACGGGCAAGAGGCTGACACCAAGAGTAATAGCCTAGTTAAACTGGCACTTGGTGGAACCGTGAGCTGCAGCGATTTCCCAACGCCTATACTCTGGCCCGAGAACTTTGTCTACTGTGGCAGGCTGCTGCGGCGTCAATACAGACTCCGTGCTGGCGGGACGCTGGTCCAGGTCGACTGGGAGGGTCCCGGGGGATGGTTTGACATGACCACTACGGCCGCCGAGGCGTCGCAATAGCTCTGCGATCTGGTCTATGGGAAGATTGGCTGGAAACATCAGAAGGTGGTGCATGTTTGGTTTGGCGTTAATGAGGACAAATAATTAAAGATTGGCTCTGTATTTTAGAAAGCGCTGTCGCACCTACCGGGTCTAGCCCCCTTTCCTGAGTTTGTAATTATCGCCAAGCCATTCACACATCAACTGCCAAGATGCAAAATGCATGTGTGAGGGAACGGGTGAAGAAACCTTTGTTGCGCTGGAGAGAAAAGCGCGGGGTCGTGGCATCGTGATTGGATATAGATAGAACGCATGCGCTGCGGTGCATTGAGTCTTCGGTTGATATGACACCCTTTGGTGTAACCACCCTTCGCCAAGCGCAAAAACCATTACTGTCCTATCAAAATGAAACCAGGGACGCAGCTATCGGAACCCCGCTCCTATTTATGTCGGCACAGCGTCAGCGCTAGTTCTTTTCCATCCATTTTGCCCGCAATATACTGCTGACCAGCTCTGGCTAGTTGTCGTCCTCTGACATGGATTGGAGGATGCCTTTCTGCAATACACTGCAATGTATCGGAGTCTGCATTTTCTGCAATACATGTCGCATATCTGCGGGGTAATATGATGCAACCCCTCTGTGGCTGCAATAATATAAATCAGCCGCGACGGTAGAACTTTGACAGAGTTTCTCTGAGTTTTTTCCCTACCTACAATGCCCTAGATTGAGTATTAAAACTGCACTAGAGAATATCTCATTAACATGGCACTACCAATACTAACCCTTCTGGAAGTGGCGGCAATATTGGTCAGTATCCCCGTCTTTAAAAAGAAAAGTTGCAATAATGGACAGATTCTGACACGTCACAGGTTTTCGGACGCGTAGTGTACCAGATAGTCTACAACATTTTCTTCTCGCCGCTGCGGAGATTCCCGGGCCCGTTGTTGTATACGGCCACCAGCATCCCCTACGACATTGCTTGTGCCCGAGGTGACGCCGTCACGGTCCTGGACCGTCTGCATGCCCAGTACGGCCCCGTCGTACGCACGCGCCCGACGGAGCTTTCCTACATTGACGGCCACGTGTGGAAGGACGTGTACGGGTTCCGCTCGGGCAAGGAGGAATGGTTCAAGGGGGATGTGATCCACTACCTCAACGGCGTCCCGGGCATCATTAGCGCCCCGAAGGACGCGCACCGACGGTACCGCCGCAGCCTGGCGCACGCCTTCTCGAGCCAGGGCCTCCAGGAGCAGGCACCCAGGATACGAACCCACGTGGATCGACTGGTCGGGGCCCTGGGCAAACACAGCGAGGAGGAGGCGGGGCAGTCCGTCGATATGGGTCCGTGGCTCAGTTGGGTGACGACCGACATCATCGGCGACCTGGCGATTGGCGAGAGCTTTGGCAGTCTGGTGAACCAGAAGGAGAATGAATATTCGGCCTTGACGACGAAAATCCTGCGCCCGGCCGTCGTGATTGGCATCGTCACCCGCTGGCACATGACCCTGCTGGCGCCGCTGTTATATCCACGCGACCTTTTGCTGGGGCTGATGTCGACCAGCAAAGACCTCCGGGACAAGCTGCGAAAACGGCTCTCGTACAGCGAAGCCCGCGGCGACTTCTTCGACCGCATGCTGAAGCACGGCCTGATCGTCGAGGACAAGGCGGACTTCCAGGACACCAAGGACGGCCAGGAAGGGGTCACGTTCGAGGAGCTGGAGAGCAACGCGCAGGACATGGTCTTTGCCGGGTCCGAGACCACGGCCACGCTGCTCACCAGCACCATCTACTTCCTGGTCCGCAACCCCGCCGTGCTCGCCAAGGTGACGCAGCTGGTGCGCTCGACGTACCGCCGCGACGACGACATGACCGTGGCGTCCACGTCCCCCGCCGCGCTGCCGTACCTGGACGCCGTGCTGCAGGAGTCGATTCGCATCCATGACCCGGTGCCCATCTTCGCGCCGCGCGTCGCCCCGCGGGGCGGGGACACGGTCGACGGCGTCTCCATCCCCGAGGGCACCCGGGTGTTCTGCGCCAAGTACGTGGCGCACCGGTCCGCGCTCAACTTTGCGCGGCCCCACGACTTCGTCCCGGAGCGCTGGCTGTCTGACAAGCCCGCCGAGTTCGCCAACGACAACCGGCACGGCGTGTTCCAGCCCTTCAGCTTCGGCCCGCGCAACTGCATTGGCATGAACCTGGCCAAGGCGGAGATGCACCTGATCCTCGCGAAGCTGCTGTGGCACTTCGACTTCGCTCGCCCCGTGGGGGCTGCAGGGGACGGCGGCGAATGGGATAGCTGGCCTACGGGGCAGAAGGTCATGTTCTTGTGGATCAAGCCGCCGATGAAGGTCTCGATTCAGAAGAGGAAAGACCTGGAGGCTAAGAATGTGGCATAACAGGCTTGGGATAGACGGGTGAAGTGGTGTTCGGATCTTCCCTTGTTATGTTGTCAGTTGCTGTTCTTTCCCATGATGATCTGCAAAGTAATCTCGATGCAAGGCTCAAGTGGGTGTAGTAGTTCGAAGACCAGCAACTGGGATCATGTTCTGAGCGTGGATATGTAGACTGTTGACTCACACGCAAACTGGTGCAAACAACATATATTCGACGTTAGGTCAAAAGGCACCCTTACTTGCAGATGAAGTTCTTCCGAGACGCCAACAAAACAGCTACAAATGGCAATGATTCAATGGCAATTGCTTCCAGCAACTTGAATGAGCTTGCTGCAATATCTTCAAGCACACCCTGTAATTTAAAGAGTAGATGAATTTAGTTGGTTTGTGACTATCCCTGGATCGACAGCGCTTTGCCGTCACAATGGCAACAAAACAAGGATCTTTGCCTTATAATGTAACTATCCACATGCGAGGCCGGTGACTGGATAGTGCTTCACGGAAAGATATATATAGAGGCCTGCTGCCTCTCATATCTGACTGGCTGAACAATCCAACTCTCACCGCCATCTGTACTTCGGGCTTCACGGCTATAGATCACATCTGGTATCTTGTCGTCCCCCTCTCCATCTCCACCATCAGAATGCGCCTCTGTACCGTTGCCCTATCCGTCGCTCTGTGCTGATCATCTCTGCCTCCGCCAACGAGTGCGACAAGCATGACCCTTGCGACAGGTTCGGCGCGTAAGTCAAGCAGCCCATCCATCCTTGAGCAACTGCCATTGGCCGGTCTTCGCCGACGCCGGCCTAGGCACACCGCGAAAAGATACTAGCTAACAGCATAATGCCCCAGGAATGCCGAGATGATTATGCAATGCGACTGCGAAACGAACGCGTTGAAGGTGCTGGAGAAGTGCCTTGGGCACCAGGGTTGCGTTGATATTGCTAGGCCGGATGGGACCCATTTCGGTGCCAACTGTAGATGAAGCGTGGGATAGCAGCTCAGGACAGGCCATGGGTTTGGCGAGAAGCTCTGAGGTGCAGCCAGTGTCTTTTTGGTCTCTCTGTATCGGGATATTATTTATGTATTGATATTACTTCATGACTGTCACATTATCTCGGGGTGGTCAAAACAAGGAGTCTACTGTTCTTTTTGGCCGAGGTTGTCCGTTGACGAGCGTGAGATGTAATTTCGATTTTCGACGCCAAGACGGGACGATGTTGTTGACTGCAGTGTTGAGGAGGGAGAGAGTCACCGCCGTCAGCCGGCGAGTGAGTAATAGCCTACCTCTCTGTTCTTCACGAGGGTCTTTGCAGAATCCAAAAAACTAGTGATATGCACATGTGCGGCAGAGCAGTTTCGCTGCCTAGATTGAAATAGGTTGTGGCCGAAAAAGGCAGGACCCCCGGTGCTGGGTCCTCACGAGCCAATAAGGTCTCGGGAAATCCCGCCGGTGAGTCGGTGCGCAATCTTGCTTAGATCCGCATATGGCCCAAAACGCCCATTGCTTCCACCCAACTCGTACGACATAGACCGTCTAGACTGAGAAGGTGGGGGCGTCTGCTAACCGGTTGCCGTTTATCGCGTCTTGCTCATACCAAAAACAATTTGCACCAGTTCATGTTGTGGATGATAGATCCGCGTAAGGGTAGGATGCTTCTTATATAAAGCCAGTGTTTGGGCCACCCAAGCCCGGGATGCAGACTGTTTTGAGAAGTGATTTGCATCCTCTTTGAGCACTTATACACCACCTGATACCTAATCCTAATGGCACTTCATCTCGCCGGAGTGGCCTCGGGGCTGCTGCTGCGGCTGGCGCTCCAAGCCCACCCAGGCCTGGCCTCCAATGCCGCGTCCACGGCGACGGAATACGTCGTGGTGACCACCGCTCATGCCAACTACGCCAAGACCGACATCATTACCACCACCCGGACCGTCAGGTCCTGGATGACGCCCACGGCCCGCCCCACCGCGACCTCGTCGTCCACCAACGAGTACCTGGACCTCGAGGTCGTCCAGCTGTACCTGCCGGCGGGCTCGGTCGGCGAGTGGCAGCTCGACGATTCCGACAACGCGGACCTTCACGGCGGTAGCGGCGACGGCGACGGTGAGACCAGCACGTACTGGGTCGCGCCCGTCACCTACACGGCGCCCCGCTCGTGCCCCACGCCCTTCACCGTCCAGACCACCGAAACCCTCGAGTTGGCTGCCTCGGAGACGGCGAACCTGCATCCCACGTCCACCCATACCTACTCAGGTCTCTGGGGCGCCGCCGAGACCCTGTACCTGTCGGCCCTGCCCCCCCGGCGTCACGCCCTCGTACGGCTATGACTATCAACACCACATCCGCGCGTGCGAAACCCCATCTTCCTCGGGCGGGTACTACACGCCGTAGGATTCCAACATGGACGAGGACGACAAGGAGGTCTGCATGCACCGCCGGTTCTCCTACTCCTCCTACTTCTGCATGTCGTGGCGGGAGTGGATCATCGTGCTGGCGACGGTGCTGCCCGGGCTGTTTGTGTTGGGGTTCATCGAGTCCTTCCTCTGGTTCCGGCAGATGATGCGTGGTCGCCGCGCCTTGCGTTTGGGGACCCTGAGCTGGACGCTGATCTCGGGCTGGGTCGCTTGCTTCATCCGCGTGAGCCCGGCGCGTGACGACGCGGAGCGGCCGGCGCTGGTTGAGCAGTGGAAAGCGCTGTCGGCGGGGCAGAAGTGGCGGCTTTGGTGGAAGTGGGGGTTCCGGCACAAGTACCCCGTCGAGATGCTCAGGCCGGATCCCAGGAAGATGCAAATGGGTGTTGCTGTTGGCGGAGAAGAAGCTGGCGTGTCCACTGCCAATGCCAATGACATGGGGCAGGAGGGGGTGGTTCAGAAGCCAGAGGCCGTCCACCAGGTTCAGCAAGTTCAGCAGGTTGAGGGGGCGACTCCTGCGGCCCCGAAGAAATCGGCGAGGCGATTCCTCCCGAAAGTAATGTGATGCTGCTTTTGCATGATGATAATAGCAATGTTTAGTTTATGAATCAAGTTATATCAGACCCCATCGTACGGCGAAAGGCTTGAATACCACAACGCACTCTCCTGATGGTTGATCTTTCCCGCCCTAAGCGGGTCTAGCAATGCCAGCGCCTAGTGCAAGGTTGGATGACCATGAACTTTACGGGCCTCGCGCATCACCGCGAGCAGCTTCCTCATCCACGGGCCCCCTCGGCCCTCGGCCCGTACCTTTCGCCGCTGGTCCGGCGTCATCGCTCGCACCGCCTCGACAAAGAGTCAGGCGATCGCGACGTCGGCGCAGTTGCGGACCGTCCAGGGGGCCACGTCGGCGATGGGAAGCGCCGGAGGAAGGCAGACCTGGTAGATGTCGCGCATTACAGTGGAAAGGGCGCGCGGGCGGTTGGCGCAAGACCGGTGCTTCCTCGCGACGGCCCGGGCGAGCTGGACGAGCCGATCGTCGATGCTGACACACGCGCTGTATGCCATGACCTCCCCCTGCCTCTCGCTGGCTTTGGCGTACTTTCCGTACCCAGCCCCAGCGGCCTCTGCCCTGGCCTCAGCCTCTTCCGCCTCTTCGATATCATGAGACCCGTCTATCGGTTCCCCCTCCTCTCAATCCGGAAAGGGGGTGTCCTACTCCAGGGTGTCGAGCATACTTTTAATAGGAATCCCCACAGCGGTACTGCTTCCTATCCCTTGCCATTTCCTCTTCCATCATCTCGTCCAATACTCGAGCCACACGGCGATCGACCTCTTCCTCGGAAGGGTTATCGTCCCGTCAGATGAAACGTCGTATGTCTAACCCCATCCCCATCCGAGCCATCAACGCGTCATCCTCTTTCGCATTGGACCACCACTCTTTCGTCCCAATGCGACTTGATCGCGGTGGACGTGCAGCAGTCTCGCGGGCCGCTGCGCGTTTCCGTTTCCGGTCCGTCGTCGCGGCCGGGACTTGGCGGACGGCAGCGGCGGCTGGGGATGACCTGGATGCAGTCGACCCCATAGCAGCACCCGTGGCGCTTCCAGCGACGGTGGCCAAGACTGACGGCCTAACAGCAGCTGATGCTGATGGCAAACCAAGAGTAAACCATGGCTGTATTGGGGCACCGCCAGTATAACCACGTTCGAGGTTTCTGATATGGTCGCCGGGAGCTATCCCCGGCGGCGGGTCCATCATTTGCGAGCTCATGTGTTGTGGGGTGCGCGGAGGGGCAACCGGCGGCGGTGGCTGGTTGAATTGGCGCTGCATCGCGTAGTCCACCTCCAGGGCGATGGCGGGGTCGCGCGATGCAGCCCTGACCAGAATATGGACGAGATCTAGAGGAAACCTCCTCTCGGGGTCCAATTGGCCCAGCTGGTGGTAGGTGACTGCCATGTGACTGGCGATGTCCTGCTGTTGGGGTGCAGGCACGCTTTGGGGGTAATGATGGTGCGGCTGCGGGGCGGCACTGAATCCGGGATGCGCCATGGCGCGTATACTGTGATCTTTTGGAGGCGATCGCTAATAGACCCGGTGATTGATAGCACAGACCAGAAATCAAACCTCGTTTGGGAATCTGTAGGTTATATGTAATTGCTTAAACGCCGGACTGGTGTTCAAAATTTGATCACAGTTCAATTCACGACGCGGTTGAAAGCGAAGAACGCGTCAAAGGTTTTAAGTGGTTGTGGGGCGAGCTCTGCTGTATTTTAGCGGGAGAACCCCTGGATGACAGGCGCCAAACCTACCCCTATTTGCGATCTAGCGGCGAACCCCCGCCATCATTGGGGTACATATATGTGCTGCACTAACAAGCTCGTCCGGACGTCAGATGGTATCAACCTTATGTCAACTGCAAAGAAGCACATGATCGTATTAGCCAATTTGAAATTGCTCAATAATTGCGGATTATAAGCTGTTTACAGATATATGCGGTCAGTTACATGATAACTACACGTTCAAAGGAACAAGCGCTGTGTCTGCCGTCGCACGCGACGTAACTGGGCCTCGACAGCCGCCGCGGCGTGCTCTAACCGTCAGCCAGGTCGCTGACCTTGCACAAGCTGCTAACGATATTTGAAATCATTCACTACTTTATTGTTCTTATCATATCTGAAGCCCAACACCTTCTGAAGCTGAAACGATTTTGCTGATGTGTTCCGTAGCCAAACCACTTTTGATAGATTGAAGCCCTTTGATGGAAACTGGAGAGTATAAGTACGCCACACCCCATTCCCAACACTCTTGGCCACATCTAAGTCAACCCATCACCGCTGCTTGCTACATCCATACATCCAATCAACAGGCCGATGTGACTTGCAAGAGCTGCTGTTAGCCCAGATAGCTCTGAGAAGTGCCTGTCTGGTGGTGATGCTTACCGGTGGTCTGTCCACTCTGAGTGTTGCATTGGCGGCGAGACCAGCATTTCCATAGAACCAGAAAGGTTGGGGGTAGGTTGACTATTATTCCAATGATGCCGACGACTGCTTGACTCGTGAACTCCATGATCGCGAAACAGAGTAGTGGTTGGGCGAGTGAAAAGAGGCTGCTGTGGTTTGGTTCACTTGAGATTGGGTACTTTCAATAAGAATGTTGATGAACATTCGATTACTTATACTTTTTAGGCACATTTCTCAAGGTCCTTCACGACAAGCATTGATTGTTTCATCAAATATTGTGTACCAATAATGCATACTGAGGTTGACGGGCGGACTTGGCCACATCACCTGTCGGGAGTCGGGTATTTGCTGTCTGCCTTTTTCAATTTTCAGATACGGGCCAAATCCAATCGAAACCAGCGTAGTGTGTCATAATGGTTGGGCTACCCAGGCGGATCAAATACCCCCCCCGTGGCGCTGCTAAGTATGGCAAAGCGGATTGGCCCACGAAGTTTTCAGATAGCGTCAAGAACCAATCCGAGCCTATTCTGGCCACGCGGGAGAGGCAGGGCCAAGACTCAATCCTCGTCGGTGCTGTGCGCCACGAACTGCGGGTTTCTGACGAATGATATCTGGGCGGCGTGCATTTTCAGATAGCGGCGCCCACCAATAGCATGACAGCCTCAGCCCCAAGTACCCCGCAGCTTGTAGGACGGAGGCAACTCAGCTGATGATCCATACCGCATTTCTCTCACAATGAGCTGCGACGTGGGATAATTACAACAACCTTTCCCCGTTCATGTCACCTTTCATTCCACCAAGCTCTACCAAGACAGCGCAAGATGCAATCCAACAAACGCCGTGAGAAAGACTTGATGTGGGAAAGCTTGAGGACCGACATCGAGCGTAAGTTCATCAAGGAGAAACAAGGGCTCGATGAGATCATAGCTTGGCTGGCAGCCCAAGGCTTCAACGTCACGTAAGCTCTGTCCTTTATACACTAAGAGAATGGCAGACTAATAACATCCTTAGCAAGAACCAGCTTAATTACAGAATAAATAAGACATGGGGGCTGCGTATCAGAGCCCCAAGAGGTCGAGCCGCCGAGGTTTGGAGAATCGCTGGCCAGCTACGAGCCTCGACACAGGGTGATGGTTCTTCCAGGTTTGGCTTATTCGTCCACGATATCGATAACACACAACGAATGAAACCCAGAAACTCGGAAAGGCAAATTAGGCGTCATAACATTGAGACTCACTATTCCAACTATGGTCGCAGTAAGCACGCACAAGTACCGTCGAATTCAATCAGATACGCTAATATCTCTTGTTGAAGTCTCACCCCTTCAGCGCAATGCAAGTCTGCAGGTCGCTCTTCGATCGCCCACTCCAGAAAGAGTCGAGGTGCACATCCCGTGGCCTCAAGACCTGCCTTGGCTAATCTCTGGCATACAAAGACTCCAAAGTGAGTATTCCAGCATAACCCTACCCTCCACACACCACTGACAGCATCAGTCGGACCAGCCTACCAGGCAACCCCGGGCTCATCTAGGCCATCTAGGCCCGCCTTTGACTTGAGTCTATTCGGAATACCCCAGCATGGCCCAAAGAGTGAATTATCCAGGTCTCTTCTCACCTCGAGGCTCGCCAGTCAAATTCCTGAACTGATAGATGGCGATGCGTTGAGGCGCGCCCAAGTCGTCCTTTCGGATCGCACAGACAAAGCCTTGGCAGAACAAGTGAAGCTTCTACTTGGGGCCATATCCAACAACTGGGACATGGATACAGACCAGATTGAATTCCTCCTCGGCGTCATTGAGGAATCCGGATTGTCAAAGAACCCACTGGATCTACGCGGCATGGACGCCACTATGCATGCTGCCAGCGACGCTCTTTTCCAGAGGATTTGGAAATTATTGGCTGACATCCCATTCCGGAAAGACAGGCTGCGATACGATATAAATAGGGCACATAGGCTCTTAAGTTGGCTGCTGAAGTCCGGGCAGAATCCGGATATTCCCATTCCGATGGCAGTACAAGGAAGGACAACAACAGGGCTACAGATCTCTTTGGCCCTTGGCATGGGTGACCTAGCTAGAGAGCTTCTTAGCTATCACGCTAGTCCGTGCGGGCGTAAGACCTCGGATATTTACCGGGGTAGTATAAAGGATAGATACTGTCTGCACCCGTTGTTCCTGGCGATCGCGTTTAGTCAATCCAACGTCACCCAGCTTCAGAGCTATGGCGTATCTCTCATCGATGAGCTACAAATGGATCCTCGCTTGCTTTCCTATGGAGTAAACGACTATGGTCCTGCGGGCCCAATTCCTTTTATTCTCGAAAGATTTGAAGGTCCTGCTGCAACCTCTGTTGTACAGTACCTTTTGGATCACAAGGATCGAAGCGGAACTCCTATGTACAGGGGTGTGGTGGATTGGCACTGTTTGCTGATGCAAGCAGTTGCAGTTGGCAACCTTGAGGTTCTCAAGTCTCTCTTATCACGCCACTATGATATCCTGGGTTTCAACTGTTCCACAGCTAGCGACTTGGTCAACTGGGCCGATGAACGAGGAGTCACTGCTTTACACGCAGCAGTGTTTGCGAAACGCAATCCGATAGAGATCTGTCAACATCTCTTACAAAACGGTGCAATCTTCGACCGCGACTCGGAGCTATTCCATCTGGCTTGCTTTGGAGGCTCTTTAGAGACCATTGAACTTTTGCATCGGATGGGTGCTAATATCAACAAGCGTTGCAACGCTCGATCTCATCTGTGGGATTCATACCATCGGATCAGGTCGGACCCATCACAATGTACACCCTTGGAGGTCATACTCCAGATCAGACCGTCTAAAAGCAATCGGGATCTTTCAGAATCCGAGGTTAAAAATATGACAAACATTTGCGAATATCTCCTTAGACATGGATCGGACGTGCCCTGGCAATTGGTGGACTTTGCCATTGAGGAATTCAATGTCAGATTACTTTCTCTTGCGTTGACTTCGGACGCAGGCGTTGTCAATCACTATGAGAAGAAGTTTGGAAGCCTGCTCTCTCGAGTCCTGAAATCAACATACACAGTTTCAGAGGAGACTAGGCGAGATATACGGTTCATATGCAATCTCCTCCTCGATTCCGGCGCCCAAGTTGAGTCTGGAGATGCCGCGAGAGCTGCTTTCCTTGGCGACTGGGACCTTGTTACTAGGCTCTTAGATCTGGACATGCGCGGGATTTCCAAGACTATTGTTCAGCGCCAACCGGGTACCCATCCTCACTTAAGTAAAGCTTTGCCTTGTAATAAGATTACTTTGCTTGAATCAGCAATCTTATCGGGCTCACCGGATATTGCTAGGAAAGCTTTCGAACTGGACCCAGATCAATACGATCCTGGTGCACTCTGCGCTGCGACTTTGCTGGCGCATATTATGGGCGGTCACAGCCTGGTTCAAGCCCTGCTCAACAATCGTTGTAAGAAGCAGGTTTCCGAGGAGCAGGTCTCCGGGGAGGAAGACTACAGAGAAATGACCGCAGTTGGTATTGCTGCACGAAGCAGTGACTGGGAGCTCCTGCGGCTTCTCAAAAGCCAATTACCATGGTCGAACCTAGCAGTTGTTCCGCATGCGAGAGAATGGGCCTCAGCCTTCGCCATATACCAGCCTGTAGCTGCTCAACGACACGACCCACGCCCCGGCTTCATCCGCTTCTGGAATGCTGGCTATGTTGGGTCAGTCCAGATATTCGCAGTCGAGGCAGAGCTGAGAGTATTTGACCTGTTTTTCCGTCCCGGCTGTTCTGTAGACCCAGTGTCTCTTGCCCGACTGATTGAATCGAAGCTATACGATCGAGTTTCTGGCTTAGTACGAGGAAGGCATAGTGCCGAGAAGATCGATAACTACGGCTCCTTACCAAGTCCGATACATACAGCAGTCCGTCAAGGAAGTATTTCGATGGTTCGGGCCTGTTTGGACCTTGGATCAGACATCAACGGTTTCAGCGAGAGCGAGAGCGAGAGCGAGGGCCTCTCATATTATAAACTGCTTTACCAAAAATATAGTCCTTTGACCTTATCGATTCGGCAAGGCCATCAGGAGATTACCGATCTACTCCTCGAAAAAGGCGCCGATGTAAACAGCCCAGAATTCCTATTTTATGGCGAGACGCCTCTGCAAGCTGCGTGCGCCATGGGACACATAGGCACAGTCATGAAACTATTAAGACTAGGCGCAATCCCCAACATACGAGGAAATATTTACGATGGGTGCACCGCACTGGAAATGGCTGCAGTATATGGAAGGCTCGATATAGTGCATCTCCTTCTGAGAAGTGGAGTGAGAACTGAAGGCTCTGGGCAGCTCCAATACCTCAGGGCCACTCGCTTGGCATTTGAATCGTGTCACATACAAGTATATAAGCTTCTTAAGAGTCACAGGGCGTGGACGGAGAGAGACAGGATATTGTGGAACAAACTAAGTAGGTCGGAATATGACACCGATTCGGAGCCCGAGGGTGATTCAGAGGACGACTGCGATTTGAATCAGGAAGACGACAGGCCGAATCTTGGTGAAATGGAAAATGACGAGATGGAGTTGGAGGGGATGTCCGACATGTCTTGCCGCCACGAGATATCTGATGGGTGCGACAGTCCCGTCGACCAGAGAAGGAGCACCGACATCATCTCGGGTGGTTCGCTTGTCGCCACTGACCCATTCTTTGGTTACCAGCGCGGTGATGACATGCCCGAGACGAGTGAGAGGGTTGCATGGGATGACTTGGACTATATCTGAAATGGGGACAAGGGTGGTACTATGATTTTGATAATGGTCTACTATGGTCACTCATTCGAATTCTATTTCACCTGTGTTGCAATCACTATGTGGATCAATTAGTTCTTATTTACTTGCGATTTACCTTCTCTGCGATCTCCCGCCAAACCGCCTGATGCCAACTATTTATTCACCAACTCCCTAATATCCAGCCGGAGTAACGCAACTAGTCAACGACTCCGACATGTTAGCCCCCGGCACCTTGTGCACCACCGAAAACGGATCCCAGTCCGGATCCTGATGCGGCGCGTACTCCATGATATTCGCCGCCTTGTCCGCCAGCCCGGGCCCGTACGCGTGCCGAGCGAATGCGTAGCTCATGTCGAGTCCCGCCGCGACCCCCGAGCTTGTCCAGATCTTGCCGTCGACGGTCCAGCGCGCTGAGGGGACCCAGCTGATGTTGTCGGACGTCCCCGAGGAGGCGGATAACCCCGCGCCCGTGACCCAGTTCCAGGCGGCTTTGTTGGTCGTAGCGCGGCGGCCGTTGAGCAGGCCTGCTCGGGCTAGCAGTACGCTGCCGGTGCACACGCTGACGACGTAATCGGCCTGGTCGGCGCGGCGGTTCAGGAAGTCTTCGATTACGCCGCTGCCGCGGTCCGGGTCGTCGTGATGCTCCACCAGGGTTCGGGTGCCTGTCCCGCCGGGCACCATGATCACGTCCAGCACCGGGGCGTCGGCAAAGGTATGCGTCGCCACCGTGCTTGTACCTAGCACATAGCCAAAGTCGGACGGAGGCGCGCCTGGGGTTGTAGAGTATGGGGTGTAGCGGGAGTTGACGGGGCCTTTCTCGAAAGAGATGAAGGAGACTGTCATTTTCACCATCGTGGATAGCTGTTGCAAAATAAACCTGTTAACTTCAAATCCCACGTAGGCATTGTGAGATCAGAGCGGTGGTGTTGCTTACCGTAACGAGCATCTCCATGGGCCCGAAGACGTCGAGGGGCTCAAACCCTGGGAAGAGGACCTGCATCTTGAAAGATATGAAGATACTTACGACTCCAATAGAAATCGTGCGTTTTGCATTGAACTCTTGCTCGTCAGGTTCTGTGAGGCTACTGCTGAGAGCATGAGCAGTGCTTTGAGGGCCAGCTTTAGGCCGATACCGAGTGAGAATCGCATTTTGAAGAAGGAAGCACCATCGAGCAAAGTTGGTTCACGACAAGTCGAGTTGCAGGACCTTGGGGCCCTCCTGTGGGCTATATAGGTGTTTAAGGTTTCAGGGGGGTGTTTCTCCGATATCAGCCAACAAAACACTCTTGAATGTAACACAACCTCCGATGGGCTATTACACAACATCATGAGCCATCGTGTTAAGCTTGTGATACTATACAAACGGATTGATTCGTGTGAATATACGACAGGCGCCATAAACTAATTTCCCTAGTCATGATTGGTGGGCGTTCCCCCTTGAGTGCCTGAAAACTTCTCATATGTTCGCACACCCCATGTCAGATGATGCAGGTCAGCATGCAGTTCAAGGGTCTCGACGGGGGTGCGATCCCTTCGGAAATATTCAATAGCTTATTTCTCAGGTGGATACATGCTAGGGCTTACTTCCCCCACACTTGAGATGTTCTACTGCACCGACTGGGAGGGAAGCTGACGTGAGCCGCATTCAGATCGCTATTTGTACCTATCCTAAGGCGATAACAACACTGATGGACGTTGGTCACGTGTGGCAAATCCATGCTCCTGGTATTGTGTGTCATTATCCAACAAGTCAAACAATTCTCTAACCGCCTCTCTATCTGTGTACATCTAACCAAATCAGTCGCTGTCTTAACGCCCCCGATGCATGATCTCATCAACCTTCTAGCCGTCCATCGTTCTGTTACATCATCTAGTACAATGTCGATGCTCACAGGTGAGCCAAAGCGACACCCGTCAAGTCGCCTAGCTCTGGGAACAGCACCGTCTTCTCCCGGGTCTCGAGGTCGATCGAGTAGACGCCTCCAGCCAGATCAGCCACGTATGCCTTCTGGTTCTTGTGGTCGACGCTCAGCCCAATGGCTTCATGCAGGCGCCGGGCCAGGATCTCCGACTTCAGCGGCTGCCCGGCCTTGGTGGCGGCCGCCAAGTCGGTCAGCGAGATCTTGTTGAGGGTGTTGCCCCGGGGCGGGTCGCCGCGATCCGTCCAGAACAGCGTCTGGGTCTCCTCCTCGATCTCGAGGTCGATGGGCTCCGGCAGCCCGCGCAGGATGACCTCGCGCGGCCGGTCTTCGGGTGTGGTGCCGGCGGCCACCTCGATCGGGGACTTCAAGATGCGTCCGCCGTTGCCCTTGGAGGGTCCCTTCTGACTCCAGTAGAAGCACCCCTTGCTCTCGTCGACGGCGATGCCGACGCAGTGCCGCGAAGTGTCCTCGCGGTCTTCGGCGGTCGAGCCCGTCGACACCAGGACCTCGCGCTCCGAACCGTCCGGGTTGGCGCGCATGACCTTCATGCCCTCGCGGTCGCACCAGTAGAGCTTCTGGCTCTTGACCGCGAGCGCGACCTGCTTGGGTGTGAAGACGCCGACGTTGCCCGTGGGCACGACGATCTGGCGGTCGGAGCCGTCGAGGCGGGCCGACTCGAGGTAGCCGTCGTCGTTTTCGAGCTTGGCGCCCATGTTGGTCCAGTACATGCGCCCGGCCTTGTGGTCGATGACGATGCCGTCCGGGTTGTGCTTGAGGCCGCCGACGACGGTCCGCAGGTCGCTGCCGTCCGTCAGGCACGACTGGATCGACCCGATGCGGTCCGGTAGCGAGAAGCCGGTGTCGAGGATGTAGAGACGCTGCTGCATGGCGGAACCCATCTTGATCGTACGATGGCAAAGTGCGCGAAAATCTGGTCTAAAAAAGGACGAAATGCAACGTCTTATTGGTCTATGTCTGTTTAAAGGTGCAGAAGGTATGGAGAGATCGCCAAATAGTCACCCCAGTTGTTGCCATTCCCAAGTCCCCGGACGCGGAACCTTTTAAACCCCATTGCTGTCAAAATCGCCGTCTCCATGGCGCCACCTCCGTATCGCCGAAAGCGCAGAATATTTTCCCCTGTTTGGACCACAATTCTTTTTCGCGATGGCGGTCAATGCCGAACAGACCCCGGCACTTCCGCTTGCTTGAATGTTGTTTGATGCTCGCAGTGGAGCCCCCTCTAAAATTCAAGCACCAGCGACCCTTGCGGCCTGGGACCCATCGTTAATCGAACAATTGTCGCGCGAGTCGCCGCTAGCTTCCCCTGAGAAAATTAGGTAATGACGTTCCGCCGCTCTGCATGTGGCAAGGGCCAATGGCTGGTTCCGTTGCTGGTTCCGCGCCCAGGTTCCGCCCAAAGTTAAGTAGAAACGCCTGACTCGCGCGTCGGATTGCGTACAACGCATACTTGTACACACGACGACACCTCAGCCAACAAGGTGTGTAATGTTGAAATGCGAAAAGTCAAGCAGCATCCGGCACGCCGGTTATTTCAGGGTCTGCATGCATTGGCAGTGATTCCATACTTTGGATTTGAGGGCCGGTGTTCCCGAATGGCGGTGCGCCAATGCACACAAGCAAATCGCTACTAGCTCGCGAGATCGAGATTCACTAATTAGAAGCTTATTTGAATGACGGATGCGATTCCGCTTATGGCCGACGGTATCAGCCAGCTGGGTTACGTCCCGTATCCGACGGGAAGCTGACGAGTAGCGGGCCGCTCATCACACAGAACGTCTCGGATGAGAACCTTAGTCTACCTCAATCACGACATGTGATTGGGCTATTTAGCTTGACCGGCATTATTTTGAAAGGTAAACGCCGCCTTGGTCATCGCCCACTTCCCCTTTTGTTTCTTGTTCATCAACGTCGTCCCTGCTCCCTTCCTCTTCCCCGTCTCCCCTATACATGAGCTCCTTATTCCAATCCTGTGACGAGTTATCAACCTATAGAGACAACCCCAAAGATGTGGGCAATGCAAGAGTATTTAATCCCCAGTCCTTGCTTACCAGGAATTCTTTCCTCCAAAGATCAAAGAAGGTTGAAATGCGGTATCTGGGTGCCGCCTTCCACGAGTCCGGGCCATCTTCGGCAACATCCTCGGCGTCGTCTTCGTAGCCTAAGTCACCAGGGACCTCGGTAGGGAACTCGCTGCCGTCGTAGCGGTCCCAGAACCGGACGGCTCCCAATTCCGTATCAACAAGGCTGCAAATCAATCAACCATAATCAATCAATCAGTCAATCAATCAACCAACACCCTCTAATCAATCAATCAATCACGGCCCTGGAGAGAGCTCAACCAATCAATCAAAGGGTGCTGGTTTAGTTGGATTGATTGATTCTGGTTGACGATTTCACGATATCTCACGATATTTCTTGGTGTTGAGCTTCTGGCCTGCCACCCTTCCATTTCCAGCTCGATCGGTAATATCTTATCGATAAGCTTATCGATAAGATATTAACTAGCCTAAACAGGCTAGCCTCTCGTCTAGTGGCTCCATTAGAAGCTTTAAATTTTATTAATAATCTTTATTCTTATCGGTAAGGGATCTAAAGAGCTGGAAATCTTACCCCTTATCGATAAGAGATCTTAAGAGCCGGAAATCTTACCCCTTATCGATAAGGGGTCTCGAGAGCTGGAAATCGAAAGATGGCCGCTCACCACCATACATCACCGATCACCACACATCACCGATCACCACACATCACCGATCACCACACATCACCGATCACCATCGTCGAATCCAGCATCGATCAAACACCCTCGAGGCAGAACGCCGTCACCACCTCTCGCACGGACCACAACACCAGAAATTATCACGAAATCGTCAACCAGCATCAATCAATCAGTCAATCAATCAACCGACACCCTCTAATTGATCAATCAACCAGTGCCGAATGGTTGAAATCGGCCAATCAATCAACCACCGTTAGGTGGTTGGATTGATTGGTTGATTTGCAGCCTTGCGTATCAATCAGGATGGTGTAGCATCGCCATGGATGACCAGTGGTCAATACCACTAGAACCATGCATAAGTTAGCTCTTCTACTGATAACAGATACCGTTATGCGGCATACAATTGGAAGTCGGAAACTTACCGAGATGCGGCGGGAGGTGATCTTCGTATGTTTCCTCCGACAACTCTTTGCGTTCCTGCGCACGAGTCTTCTCCTCCTCGGTCTCGGGGGATTTCAACTCGGGGTCGAGAAATCGTTCCTGGTGATCGGCCGGGTACGTGGAAAACATAAGCTCCGGACCACCAGATCGAAAGTACGGTATGTGCCGCATAAGACTCAATACTCGATCGGTAAGACCGCTGTTATACTTACCGTTGTCCTGCAGCTTACGCAGGTTGTCGCGATTGAAAACCTCCCAGCCCCCCCGGTGGTGGATAGGATAGCTCGCAGCCGTAGAGCTCGGATACGTAAGCGAACATGGAAGTAATGGCAGCCACTGTCGCATCGTGCGAATACCCTCCCTTGGCTTCTTCTGGTCGTCCACCGTCGTCTTGGTCTATTTCGCCCGCGGCGGCTCGCGGTCGGGTTGGACGAGACTGCGGCTCGGGTGAAGACGTGGTTGCCATTTGGTGTTATGCAGTAAAATACTCCGTACCGCGATCCTATATTTGTTGATCCTGGTACGTGAGAGGCTGCACGGATGGTATGGCAAGCTGGGTTAACACGTGTAATCGTCCCTTGCATCGCCACTTTGGTAGCCGAACAACAGCATTTCTTGGCTTGATTACTCACGCTCCATCCTTGCTGTGCGAACTTGAGTGTGTTACATTTGCGGGGGCACCAGCTGATTGGCTGTGCAAACTTCCAAAGTTGGAATGCGCTCCAGCAGAGCCCCTTGCCACCCAACCCGAGGAAGATTTTCAAAGGATGACACACAATGCTCGCAGCATAACACAATCCTCGCACTCTATGAGCCTCTGATGGGTGGTCAATAGGCAACCAATGGCAAAGACTAGGAAGTGATCTAGGTTGCTTCGGGGCAGACCATTCCATATTTACCATGTTTAACTTGCGGAGAAGATAAAAGTGCCTTTTACTCTTGCGGTTGTCATAATTAGCACTGTCCATACGTGCACCGCATTTTATGCTCTATGTATATCAAAGATGTGCATCGAAACGGGTATCAGGTGATGCTATGACGAAAGAAATATTGCATAGTTCGGAATGAATGTACAACATGGAGAAAATAGATGCCAGCAATCTGAGAAACCTGGGTCCTTGTGATGAACCGTTATTCTGATTTCTCTGCCCCTTGACCTTGACCTTCCTCTTCTTCTTCATCCTCCTCCTCCTCCTCCTCATTCTCATATTCCTCGTTTTGTCTCCTCTCCTCCTCTAGCTCTTCCAATTGCGTGTTCCAGTTCTTGACCAAGTTAGCTCTCCGCAAGTTTTATGGTCAGGATATCTACCTTGAACTCTCGTTTCCAGAGATCGAAGAATGTCTGGATCCGATAAATGCGTGCCAGTTTCCATGACTCGGCGGAAGCCTCGTCTGCGTCCCAGTAGCCGTACTCTCGGTCCAGGTCGCCGGCATGCTCGGTAGGATAGCCACTTCCTTCGCGATCCCAGAACCGGACGGCCCCTCGCTCGGTATCGATTAGGATGGAATAGCATCTGTACCTTCGGCCGGAGGTGAACACCACTGCGACGTATTAGTTCGACTACTGTGTTTTCTTCTTCTTTTGGTACAAACAACGTCGGAAGAAGTTTGATGGAGACTGCGGCTGATAAGGAACAGAGCGTACGCATGTGTGGTGGAACCAGCTGGTCGTAGTCCTCGGACGCTTCCTCGATTCTTGCCCGCGCTCGCTCCTTCTCTTGTTCGGTCTCGGGAGACCGGGTAGAGGAACCGGTGAACTTGCTGAGATGGTTCACTACATAAGAGTCGCACAGGAGATCGGGTGAGTTCCATATAAAGTACGGGATGTGCCGCATGAGCTTGAGGACCCTGTCGGTACAGCCGTTCATGTACCGGCCATTCTCCTGGAGCTTGACGAGGTTCTCGCGGTTGATGGCCTCCCAGCCCTCGGGAGGGGGACAGGATAGGTCCATGTGTTCGCCGTACAGCTCGGCCGCGTGGGTTAGGAGGGAGGTGATGGCAGCCACTGCGACATCATGCGAATACCCTTCTTCGGCATCGCCGCTTTGGTCGGGAGTAGGGGCTCGAGGCCGTGTCGGGAGAGTCTGGGGTTGAGGTGAAGACATGTTGTGTCGTTCTGGACTTGGGAAAATGTTTCGAAGAGTGGAAGTGTGATCTCCAGGCGCCTGAGAGCTGGGGGGTGTCAATCGCTGCTTGGGGGCGGAACGTGTGTGCGTTTGCGTCGCAATCTGATAAGTCAACTGGATGTCTTGGTTATTTCTGTCTTTCAGGCCCCCCTGCCCCCCTCTCTCCCTATGCAGGTTATTTGCCGTCCATGCGGGGCCCCAGCCAATTGGCTGCACAGCCCAGCCTGTTGGGACCCGGGCCGAGGGACCCCAGGCCCCCCTCCTCTCGATATCACCCAACCACCATTGGCGAACCAATAACTTAGCAGTCTCCCCTTATATCCCCTCTACTTAGCATGAACCGAATCACCCTCGGCGTTATTTTCCTGCTCCTGTAGAGGCGTGGCACACTATGCTTGCAGAGTGATGGCCCCCCCTGCTGTAGAACAACCGCGCGTCTCCTGCCACGCCCGATTGTCTGTTGGTTTTGACAACTGCTCCTGAAGAATTTTGACAATGACACATGCTTGATCCAAGACTCGTTCGCTTGACTTTGCCGGCCCCTTGTATGTTTCAAGTAGTACGAATAGCTAGCCTGGCAATAAACCAATTATAGGCACATCCCCAAGGATCGAACCAATGCGTTACTCCGATCGGGCATCTGATGCCACACCTGTTGACCAGGCGCAGGGGCAAGCGCCCTGAATATCCTCACAGCTCTCTGTTAGTTACCAAGGGTACACGCCTGTACTCAATGTATCTCTTAACGCCTTTATTATGCTTAGCGCTTTCATCATGCGCCATCATTATCTCACTGCTGGCATGGCAGGGTGCTTGGAGGGATGCAGCCAGGTCACAGCCCCCAGAGACGCCCAAAGATGTCATAGCTGTTGGTTTTCTTCTCATAAGGTGAAGCAAAGCGAAATGAAGGAAAAGAAGTTGGTCGTAGGCAGACCAACACATTATTTGCACAAGTGTACAGTAGATCGAATCTTAAAGATTTAAAGGACTCAGGAGTGCGCGCAAAGATAGGCCGTAGAGTTTGAATACAAACCGCCCATCTGACCCTCAGCTATACATACAATTCTGTAGAGTCAATATTACAACCCATCGTATTATCCTTCTCTCTGGCTGTCCGGTCCAGGCCTCAGAAGCCATGAGGTGTCGTTTGTTTCTCCTTTTAGGCCTCCCTCTGATAGCTGAAGCCACCACCCGTCAGATAGACAACCAAGTCCTCGCCCAATACGAGAAGCTAGGGCAATGCTACTACTACCTGGGATACAAGCAGGTTGGAGGTGCTGCTAGCGACGATATCGAACATTGCGAGACCTGCACCAACGATGAGAAGTCGTCGCGCCCATGCAAAGGGTGGTGCAAGAGCCAAGGCAAATCGGACAATACAGGGGTAACCATTGATCCCGGCCACGACTTGCGAAGACTTGCTAATATCTATTACAGTGTCACAGCATAATGCCTACATTAGAGGAGACCGACCCGGCGTTTCAGGCCTTTGACGAGGATGGCTACTTGCACAACATCGGCAAGTGCTTTTGCACGGATGATATTAAGCCGTTGCTCGATCCCATCATCCACGCTATTGCCGAAGCGCTAGAGATGCTGGGAGATATACTCGAGAAGATTTGCGAGGGCTTGCTCGAGACTATCAAGCAGGTCGTCGATGTTGGCATCATGGCAATCCCCGGCGGCTCAGCTGTCAAGGCTGTGAGCTGGGGTGTGCGTGCCGCCAAAACGTTGGCTGAGAACGGCAAAACCGCCGAGGACATGTTCGGTAACTGGGTCGGGCCGGTTTGTGGTGATACCAGTAAGTCATTCAAGTCCTGTGCCTTTTTCACGTACTTGTTTGCTGACCGTCAAAGGTTTCAAGGGGTTCGACATCGCGGCAGCTTTCCAGGAGTTTAGTGGAGCGCCAGACTCCATGGGCGCCAGTATTGGATGTCTCAACAAAAAGGGATGCAAAAAGCCACCACAGAAACCAGACCCTCCCAAGGCGCCGAGCAAACCGGACAAACCCCCAGAGAAGCCCACTGCCAACGTCCCCGACAAACCTGCCACGACGGACAAGCCCCCAACCAATGACGATAAGCCCACGGCTACAGACAACAAGCCTCCTACCACTGACGACAGACCTACCGCCACTGACAAGAAGTCCCCCACTACGACTACCAACAGTCCTACTCCCACCACGACTAACAGTCCCACTACTACTACTAGTACTACCTCTACCAAAACAGAATCTGATGATACCTGCGAACTTCAAAAGCGAGCTCCCCCGGTAAATAATATGCTTGTGGAGAAACAATATCTCGGCGACGCCGAAAGTAGTCTTGACTGCATGGCTAGACCCCGAACCATGCACATTACGAAGACCAAACAACCCATCGGGAGCTATTATGTCACCCACCCCATGACATGCTCGAGGGATTTTCCGCAGGCTTGCTATCACTATAGGTCAGTTACTACTTCTCTTTCAAATTGGTTGTGGGCGTTCTCATTTCTCTCAACTGTTAACACGTGGGGTCGAATCTCTTCCAGTTCCGTGATGAAAATCCATGCGGCAACCAAGAGCATGACCGAATTCACATGTTCCGAGACTAAGAGCAACTATCGTCCACCAAATCTACACAAGCTGAAGGGGGATGCTACCGCCGAATGGGGCAACACAGCCATCGTCAAGCGGGCGGCCAGGCATCAGCACTACTGGGCGTGGGCCCAGGGATGGATCCCTCGTGAGGATGAAGAACCGGAAACCGGGCTATGCGAGCGAGATGAGTGGCCACCGGCATACTTTTGGCCCGGTGATGTTTATGCCAAGAAGAACAATATGGGTAAGCTCTACGATGATACTTGATTTCACCAACAGAAAAGAATATCTCGTCTTCGATTCAGGATGTACTCCTTGCTGATTGAACTAACTTTCCTATAGTGCAGAGAGTTCGTATGAACCTCAGGAAACACAATAATGGTGGTGGTAAGATGTTCTCTGGGTTCTGCAAGGACCATGATGCTATGTTTACTAGTAAAACAACCCCCCCAATCGACCTTTGAGAACCGCGAAAAAGTGGAGACGGTAGGAAAGCCAGACGTGAAGGCAGCCAGAAAAGGGGGGATGGTAGAATGAGTAAGTGGTGATCTTCGCCATCTCCCAACCAGCAATGACACCATACCCTTGCATCCCAAGAAAGTGGCGGTGACGGCTGACACTTTTGTGGTGCTTATCATAGCTGTCACGAGCATCGTCTCGGTCAATACCCAACATGGCATCTTCAAGATCGAGGACTGGGACGGTCTCCCCGTGGACAATGTCTGGTACGGCCTGCGCGACAACGCGTGCTGGCCGTCGGACCTGGCCCCGGACGACCCCGGTTGGGCTCTCCTGTCCAACGACGAGTTCTACGAGATCCAGCACCCGAACCTGAAGCAATACCGAGAGCTGTACAAGAAGCCCCCGCCTCTCCAAACCCTCAAGGACGCCCTGGCCAGGAGGGGCGGCAAGCCAGCCTACCCGGCCAGCAAGATTGACGCGATGCGCGTCAAGACCAAACTGCAGTTTGACAAACCCGTGGGGAAAAGGATATACTATATCCCGCCCGAGTACCTGGATGTCCTGCCGTCGATGCCATTCCCGGCCTACATAAAGAAACGTGGGTCTGATAACGCTACTGAGACCGAGGAGGATGACGAAGCTGGGGAGGACGACGGGCCGGGGGAAGCTGCCACGGTCACAAGGGACACCAAAAGCCTCGCCCTCGACGACATTGCGAAGATGACGATTGAGGATATCCACCTCACCACGGACGAGGACATCGCACAGATGAACGATGCGCAGCTGGACGCCTGGATGGCGCGATACACGGAGCTGCTCAGGAAGCAGTCCCAGACGTCCAGCCACACCTCGCCTCCCGTATCGGATGCTCAGCCTACCCCAGCTGGGCAGACAAACCCGACGGCAGAGGCGGCTTCTGTCGGGTCTTTGGGATTTGACGTCCTACCGCAACCAACGGCCACATGATGCCATTTTCTTTTCAACTCGGGAGCAAGCAGGTGTTATGGGTTTTGGACGGAGTATTAATTTTATTCTGGTTTTCCTTTTTGCTCATCTAAGGCAATTCTTTATTAGGCTATAGCGTAGATACCATTCATATCATCATCGTTTCAATCTACTCTCACTTCTTCTGCTGCTGCTGCTCTTGCTGCCCCTGTGCATACCCATCCCACTCCTTCCGCACATTCAACAACCGAATGAGCTCCTCGTCCCGCTGCCGGGACAAGTCCTGGAAGCTCCGGTCCCCGACCATCTCGAGCGTGCCGTCCACCCACTTCTTCTTGAGCCCGTCGTCGACGACGGGATCTTGGGGCGCGTACCAGCTCATCAACGGACCCAGCAGGTGATCGGCCATATGCTGCACACCCCCGGGGCCGCCACCGAGATGGAACAGGGTGCTAGGCCCCATGACGCCCCACCGCAGCCCAGGCCCGTTGGAGACGGCGTCGTCAATGTCCTCGACGCCACACACGCCCTCCTGCAGCAGATACATGGCCTCACGCATAATGGCCGCCTGCAGCCGGTTGGCGATGTGGCCCACCACCTCCTTTTGGACGTGCACCGCCTTCTTGCCGATGGACGTGTAGAACGCCATCATCCGCTCGATCGTTTGGGGAGAAGTCTGCGAGCCGCCCACGACCTCGACGAGCGGGATCAGGTGCGGCGGGTTGAAGGGGTGCCCCACGACGCAGCGCTCCGGCTTGGAGGCGGCGTCCATGCCCTCCTGGATCGAGGAGCACGTCAGCCCCGAGGAGCTCGTGGCGATGATGGCATCGGGGCTGAGGTGCTTGGCCATGTTGTTGAAGAGCTCGCGCTTGAAGTCTAGACGTTCCGGGCCGTTCTCCTGCACGAGCTGGGCTCCCTCGAGCGCGGTGGCGAGGTCGGTCGTGAAGATGATGTCCTCGGCCTTGGCGTCGGGCTTCTTGGCCATGCCCAGCCGCGCGAGGACGGGCAGGGCGTCGCTCACGAGGGTTCGCAGAGTCGCCTCGGCGGCCGGGTTGATGTCGAAGGTGGTGACGGTGAGGCCGTGGGCGAGGAAGAGCGCCGCCCAGGAGGCGCCGATGGTGCCGCAGCCGATGATGGCGACTTTTTGGATGTCGGACATGGTTTAGGTTTGGGGGTGATACAATATGAAAATGTGTTATTATTCGTAAAGTCGTGTTTGTAATAGCTAGGTGTAATAATGGTAGATATCCAGCCCTACGCAGTATCCCTCCGTAATCCTAGTTTTATATCAGGGATGCACGGTGGGGGCAATAGGAGGCGCTTGGCATGGCGCCATGATGTATGCGCTGTTCAAAGCCGCGTGTATTAGCCAAGTACATCTTCGCGTCTATCCAGAAGCGAATTCCCCGAGGCAGGATATCGTGATTGCCATGAAACTCGACAGCAAACCAAGGACCGAATTGGGCATGACTCGCGCTAGAACTCCGATGCAGGTTCGTCAATGTGGAGCCCCAGCGTTGGGCGAGTGCCGGGAATGCAATGGTTAGTTCGATGCTAGTTCGTAGCGCCCCACCGCGGAAAGGCGATGGGAAAGTTTCCGCTATGGGGGCATGAATAAATCCCCTAGCGTCGTGCATTTCTCAGTCAACAAGATCGTCACCGCCGCGCCCCGAAACAAAGTGTAGCAACCATGGATTAGTAAATCGGGAATACTCCGCACCCATCGTTGCGGTCTGGAAGCTCCCCTAGCAGCCTCTGCTAGTGTCGCCTGCAGTCTTCTAACATCACGATCTCCAGATGGCAAACAACAGCATATCATGGCATGTGAACAGCGAGCAATCAATGAAGCAAACAATATACCCCAAATTCGCGTCATCCTTTGATGCAACGATTCGCCGCACCATGACGTCTGATGATTCCTTAAAGCCGCAAAATCGGGACTCCCGAGGTTGGAAGAATACGGCCCCACTCGTTGGTCTACCCGGGAGGCAGTGGGGTTGGCCCGAAGTGAGCTACGATCAAGCTTTTTAGTTTCGCCCGTACAAACTGACACGTACGTAAGTGTCTCAAAGTTCAAACAGCCAGACTTCGGCACTCTCGCGGTCATATTCATGGAGCGATACATACGCGCGCCTCGGATCCCCGGATGGGAGGGCGGATGGGGCCCTCTCTCTGCCTGGTTTTCCAGATTAGCCATTCAGGCAGGAGACGGAGCGAGTTCCGCTCGTGGGGTTGGTGGTGTGCCTGTCGTTCCAAACAAAGCAAGGGGGTCGGGTATCGGGTATCGTCCAGACATCGGCGTTACCAGGTAAAGATGGATAGCCCTATATAAGGCGATCCCCGATGCTACTAGCTTGCTTTGTTCATCAAACACTAAATCGTCCTTATATACCCAAGTGTCTCTAACTTTATCACAAACAGACTTCCTCTAGGTATCAAACCATCAAACCTACCATCACGACACGAGATACCCAGCCCCTCTTCTCCATTCTTCAGCCCCCTTTCTTCAGAACAAGCCTCCTTTGTGAGCAACACCCCACCAGAATGCCTGAAGATACCAGAATCCCCGACGTCTACGGACCGGGAACCTACACAGACAAGACGTTCGTGCCCGTGCCACAAGACACGGAGCGCATCTTCCGCCTGATTGCCGCTGAGACGCCCGGCTTCACGCAAGATGAGGCCCTGCTGTCCAAGGTCAAGTTCACGGGCGAGGACTTCCCCGTCATCCCGGGCCCCATCAAGGCCGTCTCGGTCGCCGCCGCCCTGCACGCCATGGCCGGCGTCCTGGGCGACGAGATCCTGACGCTGCGGGGCGCCGAGGACAAGAACCGCCAGATCACCGTCAACACCACCCACGCCGGCCTCTGGCTGGGCACCATCGCCGTGGCCCACGTCGGCGGCCAGGACGTCGTCAGCCTGGTCAAGGCGGGCAAGATGAAGCAGCTCATCCCCGACTGGGAGCAAGGCTGGACCGACACCCCGCTCAAGTACCGGGCGACGGGTCTCTACCCCACCAACAACCCCGAGGTCTGGTACTCGCTGCACGGTTCCATGGACGCGCCCCCCGTGCTCAAGTCGATCGGCGTCGACGCCACCAACGCGGCGGCCAACCAGAGCAACGAGGCGGCGGCGGCGCACATTGCGCAGCACACGAGCAAGATCAGCCCCGAGCAGCTCGAGATGACGAACCTGCTCAACGGCCTCTGCGGCAGCATCTGCTTCACGCCCGAGCAGTGGAACAACAGCTCCATGGGCAAGTCGCTCGCGGCCCACCCCATCGTCAACGCGAAACCTATGTCGCCCCAAACCCCGACCGGCCCCGTCGCCTTCCCGCCCCTTAACCCCAACGACAAGCGGCCCCTCGCCGGCGTGAAAGTCCTGGAGATGACGCGCGTCATCGCGGGACCCCAGATCAGCACCATTCTGTCCAGCATGGGCGCCGACGTCATCCGCGTCAACCCGCCGCATCTGCCCGACATCAACGTGCTGCAGATCACCCTCAACGCCGGCAAGCGCACCATCGCGCTCGACCTGCGCAAACCTGAAGACAGCGCGATCCTCCAATCGCTCCTGAAGGAGGCCGACGTCTTCGTCCAGGGCTTCCGCCTCGGAAAGATGGCCAAGTACGGCCTGAGCCAGGGCGACGTCGCCGCCATGGCCACCGCCCGCGGCCGCGGTATCGTCTACGTCTCGGAGAACTGCTACGGCCCCGACGGCTACTACGCCGAGCGGCCCGGCTGGCAGCAGATCGCCGACGCTTGTGCCGGTTCCGCCTACGTGACGGGCAAGTCGCTGAACCTGCCCAACAACGAGGCCGTCCTGCCGTCGCTGCCCATCTCGGACATGACGTGCGGTCTGCTGGGCGCCGTCGGCACCCTGAAAGCCCTGCGCGACCGCGCCGTCCACGGCGGCAGCTACGTCGTGCACTCGTCGCTCGCGGCCGTCAACACCATGGCCCTGCGGCCCGAGGTCGGCCTGTACCCGCGCGAGACCGTGAAAGAGTGCGCGGAGCGGTTCCAGTGGGCCGAGATGCGGGGCGCGCACCACGTGCTCGACCTGCTGGTCACCGTCTGGGCTGGCTGGAAGCGCGTGCTGGGGTCGTACCTCGAGGAGGGCAGCGGGTGGTTCCAGACGTATGAGAAGAGCGAGTTCGATGGGCAGAGTCTAAGCCTCCTGAAGCCCGTTGTGAGCTTTAGCGATAAGGCGAGCTCGCCGGAGTGGAAGACGCCTAGTAAGCCTTATGGGGCGGAGAAGGCGACGGAGGTGAAGTTCCAGTAGAGAGTGAGATAGGAAAAGGGGGTTACGAAGTTATGAGACTGTTGGGTGTACGAAAGCGATAGGTTTATCCTGACTAGAATCAATTATTATTAATTATTCTTTTGACATAATCAACTTTTCCCGTCCTATTTTGATTATGCATTTGCCTGGGTGGTTGGCTAATGTAAGTTGACATCCTCATAATACTTTTTCTATTTACATTATAACTATAGAAATCGTGCACACATGCCGAGATACTCCAAGCCTGCCAAGTTAAGGCCGTCGCTTAGGTCTCTGTTCCCTTTGTCGACAATACGTTAATGGCTTGGAGCCCCTTTGACGTCGGGACTAGTTTGTGTTCGTCTAGTCAAAGAGCCTTTCTTCTAGAGCAAACCACGAGCCTGTTCATATTAAAGAGCGTTTGGGGTCTTTCACAATCGAGATCATACCATTTCTCTTCTTCGGGGCCCAGAGTTCTGACATCGAGTAGTGTTTCTCTCCCTTTATCGTGGCAACCAACAAAGCAGCCGAGGAGTAGTATATAACCCGGCATGGAGGCAGCACAGATACGGGAGCAACCTGGTAGTTCTATTTGTAACTGTAGTTTTCTTTGATTCCATTTCCTTAAACGCTTTTCCTTTTTCGTAACAAACCGTACACGCCAACTCTATTCGTTTGGCATCTACACTCGCTACTATACGCGATTGGCCCCTGCTTTCGGATTTCTTACCACTACCGTTTTCTTAGGCAAACGTCCTTTTCTCTCTGACTAACTTGTCAACACGTTTACCCTCGTTTCAGTCATGGCGCTTCGCATATTACTCCCCAAGATCGGCGCGTTCGGCCTCTCGCAGATCACCACCCCCGAGCCCCTATCGCCAGAATCCAAGCGCATCCTCCGCCATACTCTCCCTTCCTCGCCCGTCGCGCCCGCCACCCCCAAATGCCCGCCCCCGCCTAGGGAGCCCTACCCGTTCCTCTGGCAGTGCTGCTCCTGCTACACGACGTACCGGTTCTCGACGACGCGGCGGTGCCTCCTGTGCAGCCACAACTACTGCACCCGCGAGCTCGCCTTCGGTTCTTCCAACTCTTCCGGAAACGGCAACGGCAAGAAGCGCCGCCGCCGCAGCAACAAGTACTGCCGCTCCGAGTTCGACTACGAAGGCTGGGAGGCCTGGGGCGCCTGGCGCCGCCGGCACGTGCTGAAGGTCGAGAGTACGCAGGAGTCGGACGCCGAGAGCGAGCTGGAGGAACGCGAGAGCAAGTTCGTCAAGAAGACGCACGACTGCTTCGTGCACTGCGACTACCCCTCCCAGTGTTTTCACACACAGATCCGCGTGCTCGAGGACCAGGTGCGGGAGGCGGCCGAGGCGGAGCGGGTCGCCCTCGCCAAGTTGGAGGAGGCAAGGTGGTTGGAGGAGGACGAGATTCTGTTAGAGTATGCGGCGGCTACTTCTTCTTCGTCTTCTTCGTCCGAGGACAAGTCGAGTCGGGATATCAAGGCGGAACCGGAGGACGATGATGATGATCGACTCGAGCTCTATTTGGCTCGGGACTTGCCCGAGGACGAGGACGACAAATCGCCCTTCTTCTACGACGAAAGGATGTCCCAGCCCAGCGGTAGCGGTAACAGCAGAGACATTACCACCAGCCGACCAGGCTACCCCGTCGTCATCCCCGGCCTCACCACCTCCTCCCCCGCCGTCGACGCCACCAAGCTGACGCGCGACGAGTTGTTCGCCCTCATCGACGAAGACGACGACATAATCCCCTTCGAGGAGAGCAAAGCCGGCCAGCAGCAGGCCGCCCGAACCCGCCACGGTACCAGCAGCCGGCTGCAGGTGATGCGCCATCCGAACCTGCACCTCAACTCGAATTCGACCGAGCGCGTGGACTGGGTCCGCGAGGCCGCCAACTTGGAGAGAAGCGCCTTCATGGACGATTTGGCCGACTGCAGCCCGTATGAATACCCTTCGCCTGATTCTTCGTCGGCGGAGTGGGAGGATATAGAAGATGACGAGGACCAGGACGAGGAGATGGTGGATAATACCGTCGTCGCCGCGATGGGCCCAGGACAAGAAGACGAGGAGGAGGAGGAGGAGGAGGAGGAGGAAGAGGGAGCACCCCTGCGGGATTTTAGGGGGCGAAGCACATGTTCAGGATCGAGGCAGGGCCTTGATTGGATGCAAGCAAATATGGTGGTCTGCGACCTTTGTTTTTAATACTCCGTAACCTTCTTGGTATATATTTCAGTGTTTCACAATGGCGTAATTGCATCCCAATCTGTTTCAATCTGCTTGATCTGGGTTGATCAATCCTTTCTCTCAGACATTTCCACCAACTTGTTGCTGACACGGCCCAGTCCAGGAGTCAGAAAATGCGAGACCAGGAACACCAACCAAAGTCACCGGCGAACAGCATGAAAGGTGCAATTTGGGGGCATTCGCGAAATTCAATGTCTGTCGATTGCTAGTTTAAAAATGAGACATGAAGAATAAGAATATGTAAAACCACAGCAAATTGCCGCTCAGTGACGCTGAATCCATCCCATCGTGAATCTCCAAGTTTTCGTCCTGCTTTTTCCAAAATTCCGTCCCGAATCGTTACTTCGTAAGTGGCCCAATTGGATGTGCCCAAGTAAAGCCCATAATCTCCAAGTACCAGCAGTACATGGCTACATGTTTATCATCTCCCCGCATCAGAGAGCCCAAATGTCCCGTAGCCTCAGCGATGCCAAAACACCCCCTATCACTTAGCAACCCCCGCCGGCCGCGCCAATCCCGTCCTCCTCCCCGTCGCCTCCAGATGCTCCACCTGCTGCGGCGCCAGCACCGGCTTCAGATTATTATCAATCTTGTCCCGCAGGATGCCGTCGACGTGCCGATTCAAGTCTGTCATCTTGATGGTGAGCTGGCTGTAGTGCCCGTCGTTGCTGAGCGAGTCGCTGACGGCGCGCAGGGCGGCCACCAGCTGGTACACGGACCCGGCGTAGGTGTCGCGGTTCGGCAGCGGCCACAAACGAAACTTCTTCATGGCCCGCAGCGTCGCCCCCAGCATGGCGTCCAGGCCGGTCGTGTCGCCGCAGCGCGGCTCGTGGGGGGGCGTCGGGGATCAGGGCCTCGACCCAGGTCAGGAGCGGGGTCAGGAGGCGCGAGACTATTTTTTGGCGGGTGGAGTGGATGGTTTCTATTGGTAATAAGTCAGTGGATGTATTCTTCATACCATGTTAGCGGTACGCCTAGAATGTTGGCCAAACTGACCAAAGGCCTCGTCGGGCTCAAAGGACTCGTTGAACAGGACCGCCTTGGTGCCGTGCGCCGTCACGGGCGACCATAGGCTGCCGTTGTCGACGTCGAGGCGACTGCACCAGGCCAACTCGACGATGATCCTCTCGAACTCGGCCTGGTTCCCCAGCTCCCACGTGATCCAGAGGCACTTCTGAAGCCCAACGTAAGTAGACGCATTATGCGCGCCCGGCTGCTTCCGATTATTGAGCTCCGTCACCTGCTGCAGTCGAAGCGCGGACCACAGATGGGCCCACGGCCGGACGCAGTGCGTCAAGTCGTACTTGTCCGTGGTGATGGTGAGGTCATAGATGAGCTGGATGCGGGTCCCCTTCAGCTCGTCCTGGGGGACCTTATCGAACTGCGTGTGGAAGATGCTCAACAGGACGTAAAAGGTGGAGGGCGAGTCCTCGGGCAGCCGCACGACCCAGTCCCCACCCGCGGGGCGGCGTGACTCGGCAAAGCCGCCGTTGAGCATCTGCCGGAACACGGCCGAGGCCCGGATCAGGGCGCGCGAGTCGACGCGGAAGGTGGCCGGGGTGGCCGAGGGGTACTCTTCGCCGATGGCGAGGAGGAGGTCGCCGTCGGGGTCGATGTCGTAGCGCCGCTCTGGGAGGTTGTGGTTCACTTGGACCTCAACTGCAGGGTCGGGCTCATCTACGTGGATCTGGGGACGGGCAGGGGCGTCGGCCACCACGATCTCAGAGCCTGTAGCGGCGGCGGCGGCGCCAGTTTCAGTGCGCAAGGCCGGCGCGGGCCTGTCTCCGCCTGATGAAGAGGCTGATCGGCTCCGCGGGCGCTTGGTACCCGAGGTGCTCGCCTGTGAGCCGGTGGTGTTCGTTTCCATCTTCAAACTCAAATCTACTGATTGAAATATTGAAACTAGAGATGGAATCGCATCCTCGTGATACTTAGCGATCGGCGGTGGATATCGTTAAAGTAAGATGAGATGGAAGGTTCGGGATGCACGACAGTGCCAGCGTATTACAGGCAATATTCGAGTTTGGGGGTATTGGGGGGCTTTGGGGGCCCATGCACCTGACATGCACGCTGCTGCCCAATACCAGGTAAGTTGGCTGCCAGTCCGTCGTCAGACTGTCGTGCGACAAGCGAAAGTCAGAATCTCCGACCTGTTTCGCGCAAACCTTTTAATTGCGAGCCGACTTTAAATTGTATAAATGGGAATGTACGGGGAATAATATGCAAAAGGAAGAAATGCCAAGAAGCTGGATCATGTCGTGCCTCTTACGAAATCGGTTGGGTATTGCTCTTGACCTGGGCGAGGACTGCTTAGTGGCGGTGCTGCTAATGCCCGTTAGCATGTAGCATGGCGATCATTGTGCTTCCCGCAGTACCTGGCTGGCATACGAAGAGTGCATGGCATGCGGGAAGCAGGTAAGCCCCGGAATTCCGTGCCGACGCGCTTGCCATGTCCTCGTGCCTCGTTCCTCGATTTGTATCATCAATGGCATTGAGGCTATTCACCCGTATGCAAGCCACCGAGTTTGTCAGCAACCACCCCCCATGCTTCGTTCCTTACTCCGCACTCCAATATGATGTCACCGTCCTGTCCACTCGTTTCAATCGCTCAACTCCTCCACTATGACACTGTCCGTGAACAATACATATTGACTGGAAACTACACGGGAACAAATCATCCTGTTCCTCATCTCATTTCCCATTACAAGCTTCTTATTCTAGGAAAGATATAACGAGTCACGCAGCAGAGAGTGACACATCATCATGTCGTACGTCGACGGCGCAGGTCGCTACCTCGGCCAGGTGGGCAACGAGTCCGGCAGCACGCTTGACTCGTCCCCGATCCCCTCGGCGGTAAAATACCACCACGGACTTCGGCGGGAGCTCCTGGATGTCGGGATCCTGCGGGATACCATCTTGCCCAGCCTGCAGGTGCACGGCTCGCTGGCGCTGATTGCGTATGGCATCGCCCGCGCGACTGACAGCGTCGAGGGCAAAGATTGGCTATGGCCTGTGGCACCCATGGTCAACGGTTGGTGGAGTGCGGTAGGCCGGAAAGTGGTAGTTCGGGGCATGACGGTCCCGCAGGCCTTTGCGACCCTCTCGCGGCCCGAGCGGTTGCTGCTTGCCGGTGTCACGCTGTGGGGCGGCCGTCTCTTCTACCGCATCGCCAGCCGCTCTGCTCGCCGTCGCCGCGCCGCGCCGGGATCGGATGATGGTCGCTACGAGGAAGCCAAGAAGGAGCCCGGGTTCTGGAACAAGGCCCTCTTCACCCTGTTCGTCCCCGAGGCTCTCATCCAGACCGTCATCTCGCTGCCCTTCACGGCGCCCTTCCACCACCAAGGTGCTGTCCTTACCGGTTACCACCCCGTCATCCAGGCTGTCGCCGTCGGCCTGTTCTCTGCCGGTTTCGCGCTCGAGGTTCTGGCGGACAAGCAGCTGGAGGAGTTCAAGCAGGACGATAAGAACAAGAACGCTGTTTGCAAGGAGGGGGTTTGGAGTCTCGTCAGACACCCCAAGTAAGTCAAGTCACCCTCTAAGCATTTATATCAATTGGATGGATGGAGAGAACTAACACATGGCTCAAGCTACCTGGGCGACTCTCTGGTGCACTTCTCGTTCCCGCTGCTCCTGTACGGATCCGACATGCTGGCCCCGATTGAGATCCTCGGCTGCATTGCCAACTACATGTTCTTGAGATACGTTGGCGGCGACAAGCAGACGGAACAGCACCAGGAGCGCCGCTACTCGCAGACCAACATTGAGAAGCACGCCGACTTCGTCAAGTTCAAGGAGACGCACAACTCCGTCTGGCCCCGCGTGGAGGTGGTCAAGAACAAGTGGCTGTGGTATGTCTTGGGTGCGGGTGTCGCCGGTGCGGCGGTTGAGCAGGCTGTTCACCAGCTCCTGTGAGGAAATATGATGACTTGCTTCAGGTTGTTCCATCGGTTTATTATTGGGATTGTTCATTGCTGGCTCATCGCTGTACATCATCAGTGTACGCTCTGATAGTTAGGTATGGCGTTATTGGCTTGGTCTTATTTGGTCTTGGAACAAATTTGCACAGTTCGGTTTAGCCAAAACAATCCTTACACTCGGGACAACGAGCCCCTATGTTTGATATCCTCGATATGCTATTGGTCACGATATGACAGTTTCTCCCGAAGTGCAGACCTGAGACCGAACCATTGTAATTTGTTCTGAAGCGGCGCTGAGAAAACTGGAACAGTGCCAACGCGTCTTGACCTTATACTGCGAAAGGAAGGTATCTCCTATCTTCTCGGCGCCCCTCCGTGGCCCCTCCGTCTCCTTTTCATGGCCCCTCCGATGCCCCCCCCGTTCCCTTGCCCCTCCGTTGTCGACCTGTTCCCCCTTTGTTAAGCAGGGACCGGCGTTTAAGAAGATTGAACCCTTAGATACTGGTGAACCCAGAGAATGGGCTAAAACGTCTCTGACCTATGTTAAGAAATAAAGGTATCGTCCTCATGCGTCCCCCAGTCTTCCCTCAGTTATTTACTATCCGTTCTCTATTTATTAAATAAAAACCTATGTTTTTCTTTTAAGAAGAAGTTCACTTTTAGGTCAAGTAATTAATATGTTTGGTAAAAAGGGGATGTACGGTCTACGTAGTCGTCGCCCCTCCGTTACCACTTGTGTTTCTCCGCTTTATGTTAGACAAGGAAGGTATCGTGTACCTAGTCGGCGCCCCCTCCATTGCCCCTCCGTTACCCCTCGTGCTTCTCCGCTTTATCTTAGACAAGGAAGGTATCATGTACCTAGTCGGCGCCCCCTCCATCGCCCCTCCTTCTCTGTTTGTTAGGTATGGACCCGCGTTTCCGTAGTAATGCACTAAGCTCACATCGGTTCCTTCCAGTGGCGCCCTTTCGACTCTTTACCAAGCGCATCTGTTGTTTCCAGTCGCGCCCTTTTGTCACCAAGCTCACCTCTGTTATTACCAGTCGCGCCCTTTTGACTGTTCAATATGGCCTCAGGAGCGGTTTTCGACTACTACCGCGAGCTCGGTGTCCATGAGACTGCGTCCGCCCACGAGATCCGGACTGCATACTTTCGACTTGCCCTGGTCCGGCACCCGGACCGAAACCCACAGGATCCCAATGCTACGGCCTCCTTCCAGCGTGTAAGTTCCCCCTTTCCCGCAAAGCTGACCTTGAAGAACATCGATTCCATATAATGTAGAGGTGGTGCTGACTTGTGGACTCCTGGAACAGCTTCAAGAGGCGTACGAGACCCTCAGCAACCCCAGCACCAAGGCCAGCTACGACGCCGCTCGAGACCGATCCCGCCAGCAGGCAGCCGCCAATGAGGCCGCACGCCAAGGAGACCGGCCCTTCACTGGGTTCTGGTCTACCCAGATGAACGACGCCATGGCCCAGCTGCACCGCAGAGCCCAGATGGAGCGAGCACGCATCCGAGCCGAGCGGCAGCGTGCCGTAGCCGTGATGGCTGCAGCGCGGCAGCGTCGCGAGGCGGAGATGCTCGCAGAGCGCCAGCGTGTCGAGGCCCAGCAAAGAGCAGAGTTTAAGCGACTCGTGCAGGAGCGCCGCGAGCGCCGCGACGTCGAAGCAGGAAGCGCCGAGTTCACTTTGCGGAAGGTTCAGGAGGACAATCGCCGCCGCGCCGAGAGACGGGAGGAGGCCGCACGCGAGGCGGCGGTCCTGGCAGAGCAGCAGCAGCAGGCCGAGCGTATGGAGCAGGAGAGTCGATGGACCATTCACAAGGCCGTCACGCGCGAGGATAAGCAGAAGGCCTGCCTCCATTCCCATTCCGAGAACTGGCCCAAGGAGGTTCACCAGCGAGAGACCAGATGTGAGCACTGCGGCCAGAAGCGAAGCACGACCACCTTCAGCTGTCCCTACTGCGAGCTCGTGGTCTGCCAGATGTGCCGTGAGGTCTTGGCGAGGGAGGAGGAAGCTTCGGAGGAGTAGGCAGGCTACATATGGGGCTTCGCCATCTTGACAACAGCCGTTCCGGTGCATCTGCTTTGGCCGGATGCGAAGTACGATTATACGCAGAAAAGACTTTGGGGATTGACAACACTATATGTATGAGTAGCACTACGATGACCCAGTACCTCTTCGGGACCTGCGAGCCATAGAGGCAATGCATAATGGGTTCATCGAAAAGAGATATGTGCGTATGCACAGGAATACAGAGTTTCGCTATATCACACGCACACGCTTTCATCCGTAATATCCGGCCGATACTTATATGCACCAAATCAATGTAGAAATCCGAAGTGATAGAACAGCTCGCGCTCCGTAAGGTGGGATAAAAGTAATACCCTTGAGAGGGAATGTATCAATTCAGATTCGTGGTATTGACTAAATTATTAGTATTGGGCTTCACACAATGCTAGATATTGAAAAAATATGATTTTCCCCTGATGAAGCCAAGGTAAAGCAGTCTTATAAATGACCGAAAGAATGGAGGTTAATAAAGAAGGCAGGCGCTGTAGCCACAGAACCCCACTACTGCCTGCTAAAGCGATTTCCACACGGACACCACCCAAAACGCGTCAGCGAACCAATTTACGCGTCTCTCGCCAAAGCCGCTGGTCTGTCAAATTCCAGGTTTATTTTGATTGTATCGCCCAACGCATTGCCTCACACCCGCCCAGATATATTGACTGCGATACCAACCACGCCTCCCTTCCGTATCACAAGTCTCTCCAAATCGATTTCCGCACGGTTTGGTTGCCCATCATGTCCGACTTCGAAGATGAGATGGACGTGGATGCTCCTCCCTCCAAGGACATCATGTTCTCGTCCGACAACACTGCCAAGGGCAAGCGCAGCGCCGCCAACCTGCCCGTCGAAGCCGAAGACTCGCTACCATGGGTTGAGAAGTACCGACCCGAAACCCTCGACGACGTGTCCGGTCATCAAGACATCCTAGCCACCATCAACAAGTTCGTCGACACAAATCGACTGCCACATCTGCTCCTCTACGGGCCCCCGGGCACGGGCAAGACCTCGACGATCCTCGCGCTGGCCCGTCGCATATACGGCGAACAAAACGTGCGGCAAATGGTGCTCGAGCTCAACGCCTCCGACGACCGAGGTATCGACGTGGTGCGCGAACAGATCAAGACCTTTGCCTCGACCAAGCAGATCTTCACCATGGGTGGCGGTTCGCGGGCGGGTGGCATGGCCAGCTTCAAGCTCATCATTCTCGACGAGGCCGACGCTATGACCAACACGGCGCAGATGGCCCTGCGACGCATCATGGAGAAGTACACCGCCAACACGCGCTTCTGCATCATCGCCAACTACACCCACAAGCTGTCCCCGGCACTGTTGTCCAGGTGTACCCGCTTCCGGTTCAGCCCGCTGAAGGAGAACGACATCCGTGTCTTGGTGGACAAGGTGATCGTGGAGGAGAACGTCAAGATCTCGGCCGACGCCACAGATGCGCTCGTCCGGCTGAGCAAGGGTGACATGCGAAGAGCGCTGAACGTTCTCCAGGCATGCCAGGCGTCTAGTATGTTGTTATACTTATTATCTACTGCTATTGCTACGCTTTTTATATTTGGTTGCTAACATCTCTGCGCAGGTACACCGCTTCGGCTAAAGAACGAACCCAAACCGCTAGAGAAGGACATGGTACGGGAAAACATCACGACCGAGTCCATCTACAATTGCATCGCCGCGCCCCCGCCCGAGGCGATCGAGAAGATTGTGCAAACACTACTGAACACCAGCGACGTGACCTCGTGTCTGTCTACCATCAATACCCTGAAGGTGGCCAACGGTTTGGCCTTGGCCGACATCATCACCGCCCTGGCCGAGACTCTGTCGACGTTGGAAGTCAAGCCGGAGGCCATGATCCGCTGGCTCGACGGGCTGGCCGAGATCGAGTACAGACTTTCGGGTGGCGGAAGCGAGGCAATCCAAACTGGCGCGGTGGTTGGTGTCATCCGAGAGGGATGCGAACTTACAGGTTGAGAGAAAGGACAATGCAGTCTCCAACCAACACTGCCACCTCACTAGTAAAGGCCCCAATACGAGAGGCCGTTACGCCCGAGAGTACAGCCAAATCAAGATTTTGAAGTCTACGAAGAAAGGCAAATTGTTGCTGCGGGTACCTGCCATTTACGAAGGCAATTAAAAGGCTGGGAAGCAGTAGCAGTAATTGCCATGGTTTTAGGTGCATTACTAGCATGAAGCACCCAGTTGCTTACTACAGGTAGTTGACGATCTGCTCCGAGGATTGGACGGCGATGAACCTAATAGATACAACCACCAAAAGCTTCGTAGCTGTATCGCTGTGCACCCACCTGCAGGTGGCCAGCCTCCATCTCATAGGATGCTGAAAACCCGAACACGATCAATCCCGTTTATCAATAGAACACTGTATTAAATTTTCCATGAGAAACAATTTTCCATTGTCACATTGAGCATCGTATCGTTGTCCTATGACTTGCATCGAAGAGGGTTTGCTTTGCTCTGCTGTTTCATGCCCCGCTATGAACTAAAAGGCATCAATCAATCAATTGCGCTTGCCAACACAGTTCGACTGGGAGGCAAACGAAACCTCCACTTCCGAAAGTCGGTTCTGGATCGTCGGTTATCCCACTTCCTCACTTATTGCCAATCCACCACGTCGTCGACATCATTAGCAGCGATACCAACGCTACAATTCCAATTTGTGTGACTCAAATACGGACACATAGCTCTCATCGGCGCACGCCAGTTCCCTCAACATGTCTGTGCACAGCGCCCTAGCGACACCGGAGATCTTGCACATCATATGCGATTTCTTAGAGACCAAGGACCTTTACTCTTTCCGTCTGGTCTGCAGCAAGTTTGCGGACGTCGGCGCCTGTTACGCATTTCCAGAGCTGATCATCCACTTCCACAAAGATGACTTTGACATGTTGCGCCACTTCGCGGAGTACGAGGCCGTGGCCAGAAATGTCCGGTCTCTGATCTACATTGGTGACACCCTGCAGGACGACACCACCATCAATTTCCCGGAGTTCGCCGCGCAGTACATGTTCTCGCAGATCAGCAACGACGCCATCTCGGCCATTCGTTCGGGTAGCCGCGGCCTCCCGTCGCTCGCGTCCATCGACGGCCTCAAGCCGTCCTACGACTGCTACGAGGAGCTGCTGGCCACGCAGAAGCGCATGCTCCAGGAGGACATGGACGATGCCGTCATCAAGTTCGCCATCTCCAAGTTCCCGCGCCTGCGCGACATCACCATGTCGCTGGGCGGCGACACGTACGACATTGACTACATCAAGGGCAAGACGCCCTTCAAGAACTCGCTGGTCAAGCCCGCCACCTCGCCCAACCCAGTGGGGTGCCGCCAGCTCGGGACCCTGCTGTCGGCCATCGGCAACAAGGACATCCAGCTGAAGTCGCTGACGGCCGGCCACTTCAGCTGGAAGTTTTTCGAGAACAACCCCATCGTCCTGAGCGGGGCGCTGTCGCCCTGTTCGGGGCTGACCTACCTGGAGCTGCTGATCGACACGGGCGTGGAGGACATGTTCGAGGAGGAGCCGAACCTGGGCAGCGAGGTCAGCAAGTGCCGGCCCGTCATGGAGCGGGGCCTGCTGCGGGACTTTATCGCGTCGCTGACGCAGCTCAAGACGCTGTCCATCATGTTCAACTTCCACTCGTACGAGCACGGCTTCCCCGCCGCGCTCGAGGACGTCATCAAGCCCAAACACAAGTGGGAGCACCTCGAGGACCTCAGCCTTGGAAACATCGAGTGCGAGCGGCAGGAGCTCATGTCGGTGCTGAAGCGGCACAAGGATACCCTGGACTCGCTGGAGCTGCAGGACATCCGGCTCAAGAGCACATCGTGGCTGGCGCTGCAGTCGTCGATCCGTAAGCACTTGAATTTGGTAGACTGCATGGTCACGGGCGAGTTGTACGGCGTCGACGAGGAGATGATGATGGACGAGCTGTTCATGCTGGAGCCGCCGGATCTGCGGGACGAGCTCCGGGACGATTTGTGCGATTACCTCTGCGGAAAGCGGCGACGCGGGCTTACGCGTGATGACAACAACTTTCTTCTATGAGCGACTCGAAATACTTTTGCCAAGAAATAGTGGAGCATCTGGCATCGATGCAAGTTGCGATGCTGCTTACAATAGACGGTCCAGCAGCATCACACCACGTTCTACGAAGCTTTGCACACTAGTTTGTGTACATCAACCACAAACTTCAAAATCCAAGAATGTTACTGGGAAAACATATCTAGAGCTGATATGAAGCTATTTTCAGCTCGGATGAAACTGAGATTTGGAATCATTCGGTACTACTACCCGTCCTCGAAATTCTAGGTCACTGGGAATCAGTTAGCGAATGAGATAGGATCAGGTCTGGACTCGGACATCCCGTTTACTCTGAGAACATCCGTACTACATCGTCCGAAGGGATGAAATATTATGTGGTCTCAATCTCATTTGCACGCGTGTGACATCGCTGTCATTTAGCCGCAGAAGCGAACCTGGATCAGCTAGGGGGAATTGGCGAGCTGACTTCGGCGATGCCTAATCTAGCCTTTTTGGTCTCGGCATGCAATACATTGCAGCGGTTCTCGGGATGTTTCTAAACACAGCAAACATAATATAGATGGTTTGATACCCGTCAGTATCTTACATAGTCTTTTGGTATTTGAGGCATGCATCTGTCATGAATTGTGTAGGTATTGAAGTAGTTCACCTTGGGCGATTGGTTCTTGTCGTAGTCTCGCACGATGAAGCCTGTCGTTCATCTCCTGTGTTTTCTTGCCCTCCTCGCCCCCAAGGTCTGTGCGACGCCGCTGTCCGCTCAAGTTTCATCGGCAACCACTAAGAGGGCGATTTCCGATAGTCATGTGCAGCATGAGAAGCGGGCTGTAGAACAGGGCCGTCGATGGGTCAAAGTGAGGAGGGCAGATGCGCAGGCGACGCTTCCTATGCGGATCGGTCTGAAGCAGCACAATCTGGAGAAAGGGCATGATCTGCTGATGGACATGTGTGTACTCCATCCTTTGCTTTTTCAATATTAAACTAGAGTGGTAAATCGCTGGAAAACCCAATACTAAACGTTCTGGATAGCTCTGATCCAGCGTCGAAGAACTATGGCAACCACCTGACTGCGACAGAGGTCGTCGACTTGTTCGCTCCACCCAATGCCACATTCGCGGCTGTTAGAGACTGGCTAATTGGGGCCAAAATCGCGGTGGCGGATATAGGCCAGTCTTCGAACAAGCAATGGGTTCAGTTTGATCTTCCAGTCCGTCGGGCTGAGGAGCTTCTCGCGGCCGATTACCACATCTACGAGCACGAAGACAATGGGGTTCAGACTGTCGCCTGCGAAGAGTAAGTAGATCAGTGCGCTCTTGTGATGTGGGTAAGATCCTGTTTATATACCTGATTGCTGACTTTTCGCAAGATACCACGTTCCCAAACACATCCAGGAGCACATTGACTACATCACCCCAGGCATCAGACTCGGAGGTCTTGGCGATACTCACGAGGCGCGCGGAAAGAAGCGAAGTACTTATAGTGGCAGCGATGGCATCGACAGGTTCATCCGACCTGTGAAGATGATGGATCCCGCGAAGCTCAACATTGCCGTGAACCAGACGGGCGCGCCCGATGATGGACCTCGCATCCCATGGAATATCCCATTTCCCCTCGATGGGGATTGCGATAAGTACATGACACCCGATTGCATACGACGTAAAATTACCGTTTCATAGAATATGTATACATGCATCTGCTGACAAGGTCAAGGTCTATATCGTGTACCCAAAGGTACGAAAGCGCACCCTGACAACAAGATGGGCATATTCCAGGGGCTCGGGCAGAAGTACACCCAGCACGATCTCGATACGTTCTTCCGGGGCTTCACAGAGTGAGTCACTCCTAACGACTGGTAGTCCGTGGAGAAGAAGAGGCTGCTGAAATTTCTTCGGCAGTAATGTCCCCAATGGGACGCATCCCGAACTTCGGTCTATCAACGGCGGTCTGGGCGTAACCACAGACCTGCGCCTCGCGGGGTCGGAAGCCAACCTCGATTTCCAGATGGCGTACGGGTTGATTTGGCCGCAGCAGACCGTGCTCTACTCCGTCGACGACGAGTACTACCAGGATAATCAGGCTGGAACGGACTCCCCGTACAAGGGCTTTTTCAACAGTATGTAGCTTGGCGCAACGGGCATCATCTGGAATTCTGCGAGAGTACAAATGTAAGAAAGTAGACCGACTGATTTTGGCTGTACACAGATCTCTGGAACGCCATCGACGGCAGCTACTGCTCCTCCACCGCCTTCAACGAGACGGGCAACTGCGACCGCGCCGAATGCCTGGACCCATCGTACCCCAACACCAACAGTCCCGAGGGCTACCAGGGCCCGCTCATGTGCGGCACCCACGCGCGCACCAACGTCATCACCATCTCGTACAGCGGCGGCGAGGCCGACCTGCCTTACTCGTACCAGCAGCGCCAGTGTGCCGAGATTATGAAGCTGGCGCTGCAGGGCACCACGGTGCTGGTGGGCTCGGGCGACGACGGTACCGCCAGTTTTCGAACGGACCCCGCGCCCAACGGCTGCCTGGGGCCGGATCATGACGTGTTTCATCCGCAGTTCCTCTCGACTTGCCCGTACGTGCTGTCGGTAGGGTCGACGGTGCTGCCGCCGGGCAAGAAGCCCGACGAAGGAGAAGAGCGCGACAATGCCAGGCCGTCGTCGCTCTCATCGTCGGATGGATGCAGCGCCGAGAAGAGCCACAGCCAGGAACAGGGGAAGGAGAAAGAGAAGAGCGACAACCCAGAGACCCCGACCGTCCGCTTCTCCTCCGGCGGCGGGTTCTCCAACATCTACCCCCGACCGCCCTGGCAGGACCACCACGTCGAGGACTACTTCGCGCAGGTCCAACTCCCGTTCGAAGGGTACGACGGCGGCCGGCCGCGCGAAGGCTTCTTCATTGGCGACCCTATCAACTCTGCTAGCACCAAAACTACTGACAGCGTCAACGTCAATGCGAATGGCGACATCAGCGGCAGCGGGCGCTTCAACCGCCTCGGCCGCGGCTACCCCGACGTCGCCGCCAACGGAGACAACTTCGTCATATCGCACCGGGGGAGCTGGTGCGCATTGGTGGGACCTCGGCGGCCTGTCCGCTGTTTGGGAGCTTGATAAACTTGATCAACGAGGAGCGGCTCGCTGCCGGGAAAAATACCGTGGGGTTTGTCAATCAGGTATTGTACGCGCACCCCGAGGTGTTTCGGGATGTCGATACGGGCGGGAACCGTGGGTGCGCCGGCGTGGGTGAAGGGGGGTCGGGATCTGTCGGGGCGCAAGCGAAGCCGATGGCGTTTCCGGCGGCTCCGGGATGGGATCCTGTTTCGGGGCTGGGGACGCCGGATTACCCCAAGATGCTGGAGTTGTTTATGAGTTTGCCGTAGTCGACTGGGTCGCCTGTGTTTGGTTTGCTAATACGTCGTGATATCGCTTGTGGGACGGGACTGGATCAAGGGTGTTTCTTGGAAGAATGGTCGTATTCGCGTATCGTTTGGGACTGAATCTTCATGTGTTTCTATATTTCAGACTCCTGCAAATACTAGTTTGCTGCCTCAACGCAGTCTGTAGATATCCGATAGTTACATATAAGATTTCCTCTTTTACAACTCATCATGTTCACCCTTCCCATCCTCTTCGTCCTTCCCCTCGGCCTCCGCCTCTAACGGCGAAGAAGAAGACCCAGAGGTCTTTGGTGCTGGTGGCGGCGTCCCGTCCCAGGGCTTCACCTTGCCCGAGGCGATCTGCGTCACGAATTGCTCAATGATATTGGCCGAGATTGGTCTAGTTTGGTCGAAGGGGAAAACCTGGCCGTAGCTGGGGTTCTGCACGGAGACCGCGGGCAGCACCTCGGGTCTCAGTCCCAGCATGGGGACCATGTCGGGGTACTCGGCGGCGTCGACCGTAACGAACAGCAAGTACTCCTCGTACTTGCGCGCGACGGCCCGCATGGACGCGGCGTACTCCTCGCGCTCGAGGGCGGAAGGTGAGAAGTAGTAGACGAGGGACTTGCCAGACTTTTGGGTTGTCAGTAAATGGTTGGTCCCGGATTCATAGCCTTAAGACATACCTGCAAGAGCTTCCCCTCATTCTTGCGCGACAGCTCCCCGATCAGTGGCGCCATACAATTCTCCACAAACTTGGGGATCGCGTCGACGGCCGCCATGTCCGAGAGGATGGTCGGCGGCTGCCCCGCGCGGTCCCGGTTGTTGTAGCAGACGACGGCGCCCGGGCTGATGCTGGCGATGGCGCCGAACGAGGCGCGATCCCAGTATTTCGCTGCGACGGCACTGAACAGGGTCTGCAGGTGCGCGTCGCGGGTCGGGTGCAGCTGCGCCATGATCACGACATCGTCGATGGCCTGGAAGGACGTCACGGCCTTCTCGTCTTCCAGCGCGGTGACAGCGGGGCGTGCGGCGCGTTTGAGGTAAGACAGGATGCTGCGTGGGATTGCGTAAGTGAGATACGATCATTACAGGGGAGGCGATGGGTATATACTTACGAATTAAACGTCCTCGGTCCTCGGTACGGCGTCATCTTGCCGTCGCTGCTGAAATGACGTATGGCCGGGTACGAGATGACATCGTACTCTTTGCACAGCTCTTTATACTTGGTACAGTCAATGCTGGCAACGTGATCCGACTCTTCTTCAACGCGCGCCCATACTGGCACTAGGGCTTCACAGGCCACTCTGGGAAGCTGTTAGTAGTCTGTGTTTCTGAGCGTCCAACTCAAACATATGAGGAGAAGTACTCACGTGGAAGGCTATGTTCATGGATGAGTTAGCTGTTAGTTTCAAGTATTCATAGTACTCAGTAAACAAGAGTCGAGATATGTCATACCTCTATAACTGTTGCAGCGGAAAGTCAGCGATCATTGTTATAGAGATGTTGGTGGTTTCTGAGTTTGGCTTTGGCCGGCTCACTTACATGCTACCAGCATGTCTTTGCCTGTTGACAGTCCCGATTTGAGGTCCTTGTCTGACACGTTGTTCCATCCGGTTTTCCGTCCCGCCGACGCCAACACCGCCGAAAGTGCGCACAACGATACTAAGAGCTTCATTTTTGGGAGCGATGTATATACTCTTGTATTATATCTTATTTTGTGTCAAATTGGAAAAAGAAAAGTCTTACGGATTATGGTATACTCGTTCAGAACAGCTACGCTGGAAAAGTTGCTTGCAACTCGCTAATGACTAGCAGCCAGGGGTCGTCCCAGTTAGAGCTCCAAAGGTGCCGTTGCCGATCAGGGACGAGCTGCAGAGGGGCTCCATGGTCAGACGGGAAGAGCGCTAAAGACCCTTACCTCCGCCTGATTGCCCCTCGCTAACCCTTCATCTTTGCCCGTTAGCAGTAGCAATACCCCGCTGAAACTCGAGCCGGGCTTCTGTGCGCAGACAACTCGCGTTTCAATCCTGCAGTGATGCGGGTTTGATGATGCCACCTCTCGACCAGAACCATCGGTAGCTTGCAGCTCCACGACAATGGCGTATGGGATAGGCTGCTGCTCCGATATCGTTATCAGGTGGTCCATGGCCTGCCCGTCTACTGAAAGATGATGTCTTTTGTCATTTACGTCTTCCGGTTGCTGGAATTGAAGCAATCACTACAACCTCCCACCCAATACTATGGCGCCATTCAGGGACCTGCTCCTATTCGCGATCGCGACAGCGACATGCCTCGCCCAAAGCTCTGGAGATAGCGATGCGCAAAAGCCGCTGGTTTCGACCGACGAGTGTAGGCATCCGGCCTATCAAGCCCATATTCTATCCAAGTCGCCCTTGGTCATCTACTTGGAGGGATTCCTGACCCCAGAGGAGCGGGCGCATTTGACAGAAGTCACGTAAGTCAAGTAGAGACAAAGACCCAAGACAAAGCAGCACCGATCACAAGTCGCCCTTATGGAACCAGAATACTGACCTTCTGCGACCCTAACGTACAGAAAAGACACCTTCACCCACTCCGCCGTCGCCGACGGCGGCTCCGAGGGCCTGCGCAAGACGCGCACCTCGCAATCGACCAACGTCCCCCGCGACGCCGCCGTCCGCTGCATCGAAGAGCGCGCCCTGAATTTCCAGGGCTTCGACGTGCCGCGCACCCACCTCGAGCCCGTCCAGCTCGTCAAATACGGCATCGGAGAGCATTACCACTTCCACACCGACTGGTACACGGACGCGGCGGCGCACGCGCGCACGTCGGCGACGGGCGGCAACCGGCTCAGCTCGTTCTTCGCGTACGTCGCGGCCTCGGACGATATCACGGGGGGGCGGGACCAACTTCCCGATGCTGGAGGCGCCGCTCGACGAGCGGTGGTGCAAGTTTATTGACTGCGACGAGCCTTGGGACCGCGGGGTGACGTTTCGGCCGGTGGTGGGGAATGCGGTGTACTGGGAGAATCTGCACCCGGACGGGACCGGCGACGAGCGCAACTTGCACGCTGGCCTCCCCGTTACGACCGGCTGGAAGATTGGCATGAACATTTGGACACGACAGGGCCCGTTGGGCGAGGACATCCGCGGTCCGGACGTCTAGAGCGCAATTTTGGGGGCGTGCGCGCCAATCAATAATGCCATGAATAAAATCACAAGTCTTGAACAGAGTTACTGGCAACTTTTTGGAATTGATCTACTAGTGTTGGCTTGCGGTCTATTAGCAACCCCCGTAGATCTCGTTCCAGAGCTGCTCTCCCGGGTCTTTGCCCAAATCCGCTACCGCCTCTTCGCCGCAGGGGCGATAATTGGCAAGCCAGACGGCGTCGTAGTACTGGTCGAAGACAACTGCGTCTGTAATTAGAAACATAACCCATTGCGCCACTGCTGAAGGCCTTGGGGAAAGATGGGGGAGTGATACGTACTGTAGGCTCCTCGGATGAAGGTATCTCCCAGCACCCAGGTCGCCGCTCCCTCGTCAGCCGGCTGCACGCCCAGCGCGCACCGCCCGCCGAGGTCGATGACGAAATCCTCGTACTTGACGTCGATGACGATGTCGCCTTGGTTGAAGCCGAAGTGCATGTATCCGGTGCTGTCGTCGCCGCTCAGATATGAGCACGAGACGTAGTAGACGTCCTGTTCGTCATCCAATGTGGCGTTGAACTGCTCGGCCAGTGCTGCAACGATGTCCGAGTCCATGTACGAGAAGGTGGAGCCCGTGTCGATGAGCATCATCTGCGTGAACCCGTTTGCCGTGAGTTGCTCAGTGGCTTGTTGGCCGGGGCGGGTATGACCAAGCGATGTCAGATTCACCCAGTACCTGGTGGTTAGACTGCTGTGTCAGTCTTATGTGATATATTCCACCTTGAGCTTAGTCGGGGTTTTTCCTTTCACAACATACCCGACTTGTCCGAACTGCTCCATCTGCTCGGTAGGCGAGGGCCAAATCTCCACGGGCTCCATCCAGCCCTCGAACTTGTGGTAGTCCACGCCGCCGAAGATGATGTCACCTAACAATATTCGGTGTCAGCTATCCGTGTTTCTTTGTTCCTCCCAGCTGACACATCGATGAGGCTTACTGTTACCGCTACCTTCGCCTCCCAGCCCCACGCTGAACACCCGCTGGCTTATGTATCCGTCCTCGACCAGGCGGTCCAGCATCGTGGGGTAGTGCGTGTTGTACCCCTCGCCGTACCCGAGGCCGATCATGCCGGCCCAGACGTAGGCGCTGGCGTTGGCGACGCCGAATTGCTGATGGACGATAGGCCAGTCTAGATATAAGAGGCACCAAGCAGTGGTCAGTTTCCCAAATTACAATGGTTGATCGGTGAGATTTCAGTCGGCCCACTCACAGTCGTCCCCGAGAGACAGCGTGTCGCAAAAGTATGTCCCCGCGTACCCGCCCGACCCGAACGAAACCCCGAACCGCGTCGTCAGGTTCTCCGAAGTGCCCGAGTCCATGGCTTCGTAACGGCCCGCCGACGAGCAGAAGGACGGGTTGGCGGCGCGGGCACAGTCTGGGTTCACGTACAGCTCGAAGGAGGCCGTGTCCACGACCACTTGTATGGTCTGGCTGGGGCTCCCGAGGTTCACTGCCACGGTTCAGGGTCAATCTTGGAATTGCCTCTCACACCGGGCGTGGCGTTCAAGCTTACCATCCATGAGATACACTATGCCGCCCTCGTACAGGGACAAAGGAAGCCTGCCCCAGCGCCTGGCCAAGGCAGTCGCCGTCGTTCCATTACTGGTGACATTATTGGTGATCACCACTTGCTCTTTCCGGACGGATGCTTTGATGTAGTTTCCCGGTCGGGGCGTGGACGTCGGACGCGGTGGTCTTGCTTGCCCACTTGTCGCGTCTACACTGTCGGGCAGTACCAGATCTGCAAGGGTGGCGGCAAGACACAGTACCGGAAACACCACAGCATGGAGAACACCGAACCACATCGTGCTCGGATGGATGATGTTACTTTGTTTTCTGGAAACAAAAGACGGTGTCGTCTCGAGGGTATTGTCACTGGAGGCTCCTCCGACTTCCGGCTCTTTTCTTGTGCCGCCATTGCAGCATTGCCGAATGGATCGTGGCGGATGAAATGAGACACAACGTAATCCTTCAAAAGCAATGAGATTAGGTTACTCCATGTCGTGATCGAGTGAATTTGGCCTTGCATGTTCCTCCGCCAATCCAATACACACCTCAATCCCCTCGTAACACTGCCCACCCCTCTGCATACTGACCATCCAAGTGAATTGTCAATCTCCATGATGACGAATCTATCATCACTGGCATATAAAGTGCCGCAATGAAGAAAATTTCAACGGGTACGTGCCTCTGCCCGTTGTTGATCTGGAAAAAGCAAATCCCGTCCTGCAGTCTGCGTCCAAGTATCGGCGGTGTTCTGGGGCTAATTGGGAAGAAGGCGCCACGTGATACAAATAGACAGCATGTCCCAGAGTGCGGCAGGTTATAGCGAGACAGAAGAGGAGAGGGGATGTCGATCACCCACTGGGAAAGGGGTAAGACGTGGTTGGAGCGAAATCCCAGAGCGGGTAAATGGGCATAAATCACCGACGGCGATATATCGCGGAGCGGGTAGCAACATCCCGATTGTTCCCGACAACCCGGCCAGCCGACGGGCCCCGGAGCAGTCCGCATTCGGATTGCGGCTCGTTGTGGCGCGTGGCAACGTTACCAAGAGATGTTGCGTGATCTAGCATCATTTCTCTCTTCACAGCAAAGTCCGTGGCCCAGCTATATTAACCTGCAATTTCAATGTCTAATTACATCAGCATATGAGTCGAATGGCCGTTTTTTTCGAAGCTCCTCGAGTCTTCCAAGTTGACTGACAGTCTGTGCCCCAGACAAGATGACGTCCATATTTCTGCATGTCTATTCACGACGGCAAATCTGTGGGCGGGAGTTCACCAGTTCACCAGTTCACCAGCCGTCTAGCAAGAATGCCATGAGTAGCCGGCCCAACCCAATACAGTCACGTGTGCTTCATGGAGAATCAATGACCAATGCTGTGTCTCCCTCCCCTTTTCCCAAGAATGCCCGCCTATGCATCGCGTAACAAAGAGCATGCAGTTTGATGCCGCGGAGGTCTACTCCGGCAGGTTTGACAACAACATCAACATGCATCGGCTTCGCAATTGTGACGTTCGTAGCATGATAGACTCGATGCAGAGAGGGTCTTCCCGCCCGATTCGGGGGTTTGATTCCCACTGCATATGCGGCGGGGCAGCGGGGATAATTTGGACTCAAGGTTAACGTTCACTGGACGTGCCGCTTGCTTGGCTCCAACGGTCGACGGGATGGCGCCACTCTAGCCGCAAAGCCTCATCGTTACGCATGGCCGCATGGCATTTGAGGCATGCGTTCGCGCATGCACTGACGTCCAACAAGTAAGCAGTAAGTGTCTTGCTGCCTGCCTTTGCATATATGCATGCAAATCAATGTTGCCAGCTGTCACGTCATTCACCATGACAGCTTCGAGAAGGCTGCTATTGTCTAGGTAACAACCCATTACCCCGCCTGGGGACTCTTCAAGCTTTCGGTAGTTGGGCGATCATGATCCCACCCCAACCACCAGCAGTGCGGGGTCCACCTGCAAGCACTTTACTAGATGCCTCCTTATCCATTGGCTGCTCATCATGGCTATGCCCAAGAACAAACCAACGATGACTTGGGGGCGCGCTTACGCGCAAGGGTCGCCAGGTCACACACAGGAATGAGAGCTGACATCGGCATCAGCTCAAGGGAAGCTCTGGCTCCTCCCCGCCTTTTGCGGGCAACATGATAAGATGGGCCCTTCTTCTGGTTATGATCCCGCAACCAACATCAGTGTTCCGTCAGACGTCGAAGACGCGGTCGCTGCATGTAAGCCAACGCCAAGCCATGCGATGATAGGCTCGGTTTACGCTTCGGGATGCACAGCCAGAAAGGTTCGGCGGATCGACGAGCTGTCATCGGAATAATGACACCTAGGCAAGGCTGCATGCCTGTCTGTCCGCCTTTCTTACATGCATGTTGAAAAGGCAAGTGAGGTAGGCACAACTCTTTGCGCGGATGTGCCATATATGATCTCGACCGCTGCGAGCCTCGTGTAGAAGAAGCTCACTTCTCTAATCTCTACTCTTCCGCATTCACCGTGGATTTCTGAGCTCGTTCATTTCCGTGATGAACCATATAGAATCATACCACTTGGAATCTTAGAAAACCACATATTCAAGTCATGGCACCACCCATAGGTCTTCGTGCACTAGCAGCAGTCTTGCTCCTCCTGGGATTGAGAGGAGAAGCCGAGGCGGAGCAGATTGTCTGGTCGTCTTTTGCTTACATCCTCCACGGCGAGCGCACGTCCCTCTCCACCAGCTCCCTATCGACCACCCTCACCACGTACGGGGCCCAGCAGATGTTTGCGCAGGGGCAAATGTTCCGTGATCGCTACTTAACGAGCACCGAGACTGATAATGGGAGCGTCACCGACAGTTTTCCCATTGTGGGTCTGTCGCGACGGGCGCTGGACAACAGCCAGCTTGATATCATGACCAACACCGACACCTTCAACGTGGCGTCGACCATGGCGTTTATGCAGGGGTTGTATCCGCCGGAGACGGATGCTTTCGTAGAGAATAACGGGGGCAAGAATGCATCGATTCTTGCCAATGGGTCGCTGGTTGACTTCCCGCTGGACGGCTACCAGTACCCCAATATCCAAGCGACATCGTCATTAGACGAGAGGTCGTTCCAGTAAGTACAACTCAACCGGGCAAAACCATCTCGCACCAAGTCTTCAGATAAACTGACCCAGAAACAGAATGCAGGGGCACGTATCATGCTCCACCTACATGGGCTCGCAACTCGAGGCCGCCGACGACGAGATCATCCGCAAGAACGGCGCCGAGAGCGTGGAACTGTACAACGAGCTCAGCAAGACGGTCTTTGCCGGCACCGAGCCTTTTGAGCAGTCGTCCTCGGTCGACAACTTCTACGACCAGTCCTACGAGCTCTGGGACTACGCCGCCTACCAGTACAACCACAACGCCACCGTCCACAAAGAGCTCGGCGCCGATGTCCTGGGCCGCCTGGGCCAGCTCGCGAGCGACCAGCAGTTCGACTACAACGGCAACCTGTCGGCCTCGGGCAAGCAGCCGGGCGACATGATCCGCGCCATTGCGGGGCGGACCTTGGCAGCGAGAGTGTCGGCGCAGCTGCGCTCGCAGATCGCGGGGGGCTTCCCGCACAAGCTGTCCTTGATGGTCGGGTCTTTCGAGCCGATGCTAGCCTTTTTCGCGCTCTCGAACCTGTCCGACGGGGCGTCCGCGCTACAATTCCAGACCATCCCAGAGCCCGGCTCAGCCATGGTGTTCGAGCTTTTTAGCGTCTCCGACGACGATGACGCCGGGAGCAGCAGCAGCAGCAGCAGTAGCACCCAGCAGTACCCCGCCGAGGACGAACTCTGGGTTCGCTTCCTCTACCGGTACGGCACCAACGACAGCGAGCCCCTGACCGAGTACCCCATTTTCGGACGGGGCAACTCCCAGTCCAGCATGAAGTGGTGGGACTTCCGCAGTCAGATCGCTGCGATCGCCGTCGCGGACCTGTCCGAGTGGTGCCGGCTCTGCAGCGCGCCCACGCTCTTCTGCGCGGGCATCCAAGCTAACGAGGCCGAAGGCAACAGTTCCTCGTCGCCGAGCTACTCCGGTAGTTACAGTAGCATTCGGAGCCGCATGTCGCCCGCCGTGGGCGGCGTCATTGGCTCGATCGTGACGTTGGTCGTTGTCGCTCTCGCCGCGCTTGCCGCCTTCTTGCTTGGCGGTCTCCGGTTCCGTCGTCGCCGCGGCCGTCACGATGCGGGAGTGCAAAAGCGGAACAGCAGCCTTGGCGGTTTCAAGGGCGCCGAGAAGATGGCGTCGGACAATGACCTGTCCCTGGCACGGGGCGGGGGCCGGCACGAGCGCGTCGGCAGCTGGGAGATGGGCGGTCCTGCTTTCCCGGCCAACGTGGCCACCAGGGGCGGCAGCGGGGAGACGACGACGTTCGGCGCTACTGTGGTGAGGGAGTTGAATGACGATGGGGTAAGCATCATGGAAGAGGACCCTGTGAAGACTCGCGAGGGGGTTTAGACTGTCTAGCAGCGGCAACAGGTCTCCTACCTGACCATAAGTAGGTAGTCATGTACCTAAGGTAGGTTCCAAGTTGTGGATTAATTTAGAGGAGCGACCAATGCCAGCATGTAGGGTATATACTGGGGTTCTTATGAATCGTATTACCGGGAAATATCATAACGATGAGTGTATATCCAAGACGTATGCGAAATGATACCTCCCTTTCGTACGGCTGCTCCTACCAAGTTAACTTATTTGAAGACTGAATTTGACAATTCGTTATTTTTACAGTATGGCAAGCTTCAGCCCAGGCGGGCACACCTACCATGCTTTTCGATGGTTTAAAACAACAAAAACTTTCGATAGCAGAAACAACTAAGATCAGGAACAATTATACCTGATTGAAATCCAAGATCTGCTTTAGATAAGGAGTTGCTGCGCCTCTTAATTCAGCTCCTGTGTCGGTCAGCTCTTTCGGGTTCGGTTTCGGGTTCGGGTTCGGTGGCGGAGTCAACGGAAGCAATGGGTGGACACTGAGTCTGGCCAATCGATACGTGTAAGTTGATTGACTCTATTCAATAAGTGTCCAGGCAGTCCTCCCCGCTAACGTTTTCTTCGTTGTCACATCACGAAGGTCCACGAAACTGGTTGGTCGGCTTACATGCTGACAGAGGGCTGTGTTAGCACCATCCCGCTTTGAGTCCGAATTCGCGAAGCCGGTCCTCACATTGGTTGAAGGCAGGAAACATGTCACCGGACTCCTCGAATCTCGCTTCAGATCATTCAGCTTGCGTGATATAATTGCATAGTAGATTGGGTATCATGGCACACTGGATCTAAACGCGTGGCTGCATGGATTCCTCCTCGCTTTGTGTCTCATGGCAGTTGCTTAATCGTAAGCCCTCCTGCGCCCCCTGCCAAGAGCTCATATAAAGCGATGCTCGCCTACGCCAGATGCACTGAATATTCGACTCGACATGGCGAACATTGATTTGATACTCAAAACAATTGACAGTTGTTGAAATCAATCAAATATTGTCGTTTTTCCTCTGCCGCATCGTATCGCATCGCATCAACAACTCAACGTATAGTCGGTGAAATCGGTGGCAGAATCTCGAACAATCATCCGTCGATGGACAACGCACACCGAGCGTCTGCCATTGTGCAGATCGTGTTCTACGCGCCCATGGTGCCCATCATGCTCTATGTGGGAATCCGCGCGTGGAAGTACGGGCCCCGCCGGGCCTGGTTTCCCGCAATGGTGTTCGCTTGCGGTAAGCACCATCCATCATTCCCCCTGACTGACGGCTACCTGGCGGTCGTAGCTAATTCGAAAAACCCCGTCATAAAGTCCGGCTCGTAGGCGGCGCCCTCGACCTCGCCAGTAAGAACGACCCCAAGAACAACAGTTTAATCACCGCCACCATTATCCTATTGAACCTCGGTCTCGTCCCGCTCATCATGCCGTTCACGCCCTCACCGGCATCATGTAAGCCAAAGTCTCTTATACCTGATACATTACTTCTCTACCTCGGAGGACTGGCTGACATTGGGTCGGTGAAGTCTGGAGGCGAGCTTCCCGGAAAGCAAGAGCAAGAAGCGGTTCATCGACGTCAACCGCTTGCTGCTCCTAGCCGCTGTCGCCCTTCTCAGCACCGCCGGAGGCTTCACGGGCGACCCCGAAATGGCCAACACGCAGTCGATCCTCTCCAAGGTCGCGTACTTCGAGTTCGTCGTCGTGCTCCTGGCGCTTATTGCCATGGCAGCGTGGTTGAACTTTTGGAGGCGCGACCGGATCCAGGACGGCCAAATCATCGTGAGTTTGCCAACCTATCTGCTTTCTGCCCCCCTGCGTCCCCGCGCCCCACATTACTGTCGCTGGGCTCGAGAGTTGTGTGTCCACCTTCGTCGAGGGAGGCTAACAAGATAATCCCATATCCGTAGTACATCCAATGGCTGCTGATCGCCTCCCCTTTCCTGTGCATCCGGGCCGTATTCGGTGTCATCAGCGTGTTCGAGGCCGCCGGCGCCAACATTCTCACCTCCGTTTGGAGCCCCATGTTCGGCAGCGCCCTGTTGTTCTCGCTCATGGCTCTGCTCCCCGAGTACATTGTCCTCTGTGTTTTCGTCTACTTGGGCATCCACCGGGTCTCCACCGCCGACCGGTATGGCCTCGTAGCTCAAAGGGGGTTCTTTAAGAGAACTGGCGACACCAAGCCAAGAGCGGACCAGTCTCGCAGTTCAATGGACATGGCTTGAGACGTGCAATTGTAGTACGAAACAGGAGATTCTTCATCATGATGCAAAACGAGGTCAAACAGGGCAGGCTATTAACCGGCAGAGGCCAATACATGAACCCATGCATCGTTATGTGCAACCTGCCTGTTACCAATCTAGAACTCAATTGCAGCTTATACATAAGCATAACGTATTTTAACAATTAACCCACATCGTACGCCTGCCACATATACAGGCGCTCGCTCTCTCGAATCATGACGCCCACCTGCGATGATCCCATCAACGGTGGCGGGGCGTACTCTGCTTGCCTTCGGCCCCGTCGACCGCCAACTTCATTTGGCTGTCCCACCGACTGCCTGAAGTCTCAGGGCGAGCATGTTGGGCAAATGCTGATAGTCGTCTGTCTTGGAACCCGCCGAGGCGGACGAGGCTCGGAAGGATTCTTGATTGTTCGGCGCCAGAGTCTCAACTGTCGACGCCCTGCCCCGCGACTCAACATCGCTTGGTTGGACTTCGGATTGCATATAAGATTCTCGTGGTTGTAGTCGTGGCTTCTTCGCTCCCAGGGGGCGCGGTCGGACAGTGGACCCAGCACTATCAATGCCATGTCTGGAGTTTCTCTCCGCGCTGGAATCGCTCGTTGTCGGGCTACTACGAGTGGCAGAGCACGCCTGGTCTTTTTCGAATTCCACCTGCGCGACCTGTCCGAAGATCCACTGGAGCTGCTTGTTCAGCCGTTCGTGCTCCTTACGCCGACGCTCGTACTCCGCGACGGCTTGATGGAAGGTCGCAAAGTGACGCTCTCGCTCCCGGAGGGCGTCGAAGGCCGCCCACATACGCTCCACTTGCTCCTCTCCCTCTACCGCCCGCAGTTGACGTTTGGACAGCGACATCGAACAAGAGAACTGCCGCGCCTCCTCTTCCTCCTCCTCCTCTCGTCCTAGTGGTGTTGACTTCAGCTTGTCCATATCCATCTCAGCAGCGGTCAAGACGTCTTCCGCGACGCGGTTTGCCGCGTATCGCAAACGGCTCGAGTCTACACTGCGGATGAAATCCGGCGTCTCGAACGGTTCCAGCGCGACCGAATCCGCCAGCGTCCTCCACGCTTCGTCGTACTTGGGCTGCAGGAGCCGGGCCGACACCCCCGACCGTTCGACGTAGCAGTGCGCGAAGAAGGCGTACTCGAACCACGTGGCCAGCATATCCTGTTGCCCGACGTCTTCGTCATCAAACTTGCACCGGTACTGCGCGAACCCGTTTTCCCACAGGAACGCCTTCAACGTTTCGAGGTAGCCCGCGAACCCGGACTTTTGACGGTTCTTCTGGCGCTGCAGTAATACCTTGAGCATCCTTTCCACATCCAAGTCCTCATATCGCTTTGATTCGGTGCCTCCTCTTACCCGGCGCTGCCAATGCAGGAACCCCTGCCAGTGCGACAGCTGTCGTTCGAACAGTAACACCTTCCACCCGCGCGGGTCTCCGGCCACGTAGTACACCCAGGGCTGCAGCACCTCGTGGCAGGTCTTTGGGTTGCGTCGCACATAGTCGAGCATCTCGACGGGGTAGCACGGCCGGCCCCCGGCTTGTATCAGTTTCCTGCACAATAACTCTTCCTCTAAAGACGCATTGGCGGAGGAACTCGAACCGAGGAGCGACTCTCTGCTCTGCGACTCATTGCTATCGATCGCGGAGTCGGAGTCGTCAGCGCCATTATCGGTGTCGGTGTCGGCGCCCGCGTCGAATTCGGCTTCGGCCCGGTCGATCAGCAGTGTGGCGATAGCTTCTTCTTGGAAGGCTATGTTGGTACGAGATCGCGCGGGAGTATTTACACGATCTCTGCATTCCCATCAGCTATGATCAGAGCAGGAATCGGTAAACAGTAACGGGGGGGGGCGCAATACCTTAGTCGATTGATGAAGCTATCGGGCAGGTTTACTGGGTCCGGCACTGTCACTTTGTGGGCGGTTCGGTCGAGATAATCATCCAGCTCGACATCGCTGAACGTAACAAGATCCCGGGCGAGCAGTGCCTCGTCTTCGTTGGTATCGTTCACCATTCTTACCGACCTTGTCGTCTGCTGAAGAAGAACGGCAGAAAGAAGGGGCCAGCTGATGCTCATGCTGCTGCTGCTGCTGCTGCTGCTGCCTTGAAATCGAAAACATTGCGGGCAACCAGTCTGCCAAGTCTGTGGAATCAGAGCCGAGACGGGAAGGTCGAGGCAATTGGGACTTGATCGTCCCGTTGCCTAGGCAGCTGTGCGGGTAGGCGCATCTTGGTTTATTACCCGTTTCAATAAGGAGGTGACAGAGCTGGGATCCGTGGTGCGTTTTTTTCAGATACCTCGATGTCAGGAAACCACGACCTCGCTGGTGGTCGTTTGCCAACCTTCTAGGTGGTGCTCCGATAGACATGATCCGACATTTGCTTTAACTAACGCCAAGTTCAAAGTGACGAATCGATAGCCTGTAGATTGAACCAAGGTCCCATTTCTGGTGTGAGCGCGTAGATTGAGGTGAGGATTCCCGTCTGGCGATGGATGATGTGGATTTGATCGCTCGTCATATCTACCCGAAACCAGCCGGCCAAATCCCAGTTTCCCCGCGATAGCCCTGTCAAGCATTATCGTTAGCGCCCGCTGTGGTGTCCCACAGGGGTCCACTCAGCCCACTACTAGCCGCACCTCTTAAGGGATGGCGTGAGCAACCCTGACTGGTGCGGACGGCAACGCTAATGTAGATCATACTTCAGTCAGATGGAAGTAGCGGGAAAAGTAATACTATCAATTAACGAGTGTATATACAACTTCATTGAGAAAGCAGATCTTGGGATACAGTAGTTGCTCCTCCTAGCCAGCCTGGTTTAGAGAAGGCTTACGAGTTCCGCAAACAACATGTACATCACCTGAACCTCGTCAAACTGCGTCATCGTCAGCACACATTAGAGACATAGTAAGAGGCGGCACAGTAGCTTCAAAGGGAATAGTATCTTACCGTGACCGGGTCCGTAAATACGCCAATTTGGTCAGCATGGTCGATGGTCGAGTTCGATCCCAAATGCCAATACATCCCCCTGACGCCGGCCGCACCATTTGCAGTCAACGCAGCTGCGAAGTCTCCATTGATAACAGGGCCTGCCACTGGGCCGTCCATCGAAGCGGTGTTCACGACGCCATCGTTAGGAGCGAATCCCGCGGATGTAATGGTTGGCGGCGCACCCGCAGGTATAGCCATCCCACCCCCCATGGCGTACGCAGAGAATTGCATGAGTGGAAGCACGTCTGGGCGAGGTACCTGCGAGCCGGGCAGAGGGAGCTGAGAGAAGTATCCCATGGCCTGAAGGTGGCGGCGTGCCACACGAGTGATCCACGCTAGAGTCGCACGAGCTGGGGGGTGAAATAGCTGGAGCATATTCGTCGCAATCAAGCCGGAAATACCAAAGGCATTAAAGACTTCATGTAGTGGAAACAGAGCAAAGAACTCGTTGACGTCCTCGGTTGTGAGAGTCCGTTCTGGGAATGGAACCGTGGCGCAAAACGACATCGTGAAGTAGTAGATATCTGGGGACGGCAGTGGGGCAAATGTGTCCAGATCTTGTACACCACGAATGCTGTTGTCGTAAAGTCCGTTACAACGGCTCGTCCACCAATGCTTGATAATGGTGGGGGCAATTCTTGCGCGCATCGTTTGATAGGTCTCTCCTGGCAGACGTACAAATCCCCAATGATCCAGATGGAGATCGTAGATCCTATCCTGACGCGACTCAAATGAGCACGAGGTAATAAAGTCCACAAGAGGATCGAGTCCTGTAGGGAGGGTGATGATGTCCTGGAGGATGTTAGATATTGTTTGGGCGCTATCATCACAAAATGGGATTCCCACCTTCACGACTTCTGTCACTGTAGTACCCTTGTGGGGTGTGCCTAAAGTGACAACCGACTTGATCCATCTCTGACGGTTTGAGGGGTTAAATTGGCTCTGGCCAGGGGTTGTCCCATCCAAAAGCTGAATCAAGTGCCTGATAGTTGTGCCACCCTGAGAATGGCAGATGAAGTTGACTTCGTTGTCGTCATTCCACTGCCAAGAATCTGGAAGACGGTTGTGATCGTGGTCGTAGACTACCGCAGCCAGAGTTTCATCGTTTGCGCTGCTGGGAATGGTGCCGGGAAAGGAAGCCGGGCGTGGCCCGAAATTGACAGGTATCAATGTACTGTTGAGATCTGGCAGGTAGAAGGTAGCAGGTATATTATATATTATACAAAAGTATAAAAAGAGAAAGAAAAGTATTAAATAAAGATTACTTAGAAATATATTTAAAAGAATATTATCCTTATATTAAATACCTCGATTATTATATAATATAATACCCCGCTTTAAATATAATATTTAATAAATTAAAAGAATAAAACTTTATAAATTTTAATAACGTAGTCCATAAGCGAAATAATTATATAAGCGAATTAACCACTTTCCAGCACTTTATATAAAAAAGTATAAATTAATTCCGCTATAACGTATTTAATATATTAAAATTAATTAGAATCCTTATTTCTAGATATATTTATATCGTTTTAATAAGTACACGTATTATACCTAGGCTCCCCGTAAATTCTATAATACCGCAGGCGCGTTTTAAGCCTTTTTGTACGACTATTATTCCGGCGCGATTTATCTTATAATTATCTATTAACGTCTTTTTAAAATTATAAATTTTCTTTAATTTATATATAAAATAATCCTCTATCTTATAACCGTTTCTTTTTTATACGGCGGCGCCGATTAAATATTTTATTTACCTCTTATAATATAATTACCTTACCCTTTAATAAAGCGAGCCGGTATATTACTTACATTATACTTTTCACGATTTAATTAAATTTAATAAAAATTAATATTAAAAAACTATTTTAATATTATATAATTCGATTCTTAATATACTCAGTTTAGGATTAAGCTTTAATTACGTTATTTAAAATCTTTAATTCCTAAAATATAAATAAGCCGGAAAAGGTCGCCGGCGATATTAACGTACATAGTTTTATATTTAATTATAAAATAATAAATTCCGAATTATATAATATAAATCCTATCCTTTAAAAACTTCCTTAAATATTTAAAATAATAAAAATCGTTTAAAATACTTTTAAAAACATTAATAAAAAATCTTCCTTTAAAATATAAATAATATACACCTATATAAAATCCTTAATTTCTTTCTTATATAACTTTTTTAATATATAAAAATAGCTAATATTAAAAGGTTAAAGTTTATATAATAAATAAGAAGGTATATAAAATATAATAATCGAGTTCTCTTTATAATAAAACTCAAAAGTTATTAAATAATAATTTTTATAACCATTTAAAATTAATAAGCAATAAACACCTTTTTTATAAAACTTCATATATTTATTAAAATATTAAATTTAATCTTTACCTCTTTTATTTATAATCTAATCGTTTTTAATAATTATAATTACCTAATCCTTTAATAATAAATTATTTTCGTATTAGAAAAAAATATTTTTTTAATAAATATAATATATAGAGGGATAATGTAACCGGATTATCCGATACCTTAAATAATTATAACCTATTCCCGGTTCCCTTATTATATTATTTTAAACCTTCCATATTAATCGGAAATAATAATAATTATTTCAGATAAAATTTAATTTATAAAAAAGCCAGTCTTATTGAAATTATAAATATCCTCTTTTTAAATCCTATATTTATAAATTATATTCTATATAATATATATCGGGATTTTTATAAAAGACTCTTTAATAATCGATTTTTCAATTAAAATATATCTAAAGGTTTAATTATCGTTATACAAAATTAAAAGCTTAATTAACGCCAACACATCCCGCATTACGTTAACGAAATAATCGATTCGTTATATCTTTAACGCTATTTATTTAAAGAAGAAATAACCATAAATCTAATTTAATTATATATTATACAATTATATCTTCTTTAGAATCTATTAATTTCCGAGAATTAATAGATATTTCGCATTTTATAGGAATACCGAGTTATCGGTTATGAAAGGTTATATAAAGGATTTTATATATTCAGGTTACACGTCGAAAATTTAATTTTAAATTATTTTTAAACGCTTAAAACGTTAGAATTATTTACCCTTCTTCTTAAATATTAATTATAATAAGTAATAAAGGAATTAAATTATAAAAGTTATTTATACAAAACTTAATAAAAATAATTAATTCGCTTATATGGTTATTTCACTTATAGGCTACGTTTAGGTTATCTATTAATTAACCTTTTATAATTAATTAATTAATAATTTAAATATAAATAAATAAATATTATTTTATCTCGCGCCCCGCTTTAATTTCATTTCTTATATTTTATTTTAATTATAATCCTTTACTTTTAAATGGTATTTTTTAAAAATGTTTTAATTTTAAAGTTAAAAGGATTATCGTCCTTTAATACCTATTATATATAAATAATCCCTTTATTTTATAATTTTTATATTTTATAATACTATATTTTAATATATTTTAAATATTTATAATAAACGGGGTTATTAATTAATTATATAATATTATTATTATTAATAAATATAATAATTAGCTTCCTAGTATTTAACTCAGGTATTAATTTATTTATAAGATATTATAAATAAATAACTTCTAATAAAGTTAAAAAAAGGGATATATACTCTAACTCCGTATTAAAAATAATAATAAATTCATATTTTTAAAACTTCTAATTAATTATAATACTCGCGAATAAGAAATAATAATACTTTATAGATTTATTATTACTTTTATTACAGGCTTATTTAACGTTAAAAAAACCTTTTAATTAAGGCTTTTTATTATTAAATTCCAGGCTAAAGTTAAAAATACCCTAAATATACCTTAGCACCGCTTTTTTAATATTTAAATATTATTTTATAAAGTTAATTAAAAAACGACTTAACTTAAATATAAAATATATTAAATTAAGTTTTATTATAATTATAATATATATAAGCGATCTTATTAAATCTTAATATTTACTCCGGATATTTAAATTAAATAAATCTTTAAAAGTAGGAATAAGTTTTTCTTTAATATTTAAAGGAATCTATTTAGAATTAAGCTTACCTTTAATAATAAACCGTTTTATTATATATTTTAAATAAACTATTTAATTAAATTAAAGCTTTCGATTTAACCTATCCCGTTTAATAATTATATTAAAGAAATATTTATAAATATTTAAATTAAATATCTCGAACTTCTCCTTTAATTCCTTTTTAAAATTTGAAGTAGATAAGTATTCTAACGAAGGGCTAAATATTAAAATATTATTAATATAAATTATTAAAGTTAAGAACCCTTTTTTAAAAAGAATATTATCGGTTTTAAATCTAATTTATTTAGACTTCTTTGAATAAATTAAGAATGTATTAAATTAAATTTATAAAATTTATTTAAGACCGTAAAGAGACTTATTTAATTTAACGATTATATTAGGTTATTTGAAATCTAATAAGAGTTCTATATAGATATCCTTATTAATATCGCTATAAAGAAAGGCGGTCTTAATATTTAATTAGGAAATGTCTTAATTATTAATATAGGCTAAGGCGAAAAGAATCCGGTAAATCTTTTAATATAATCGATATTATATTTTTATTTAAAACCTTTAATGATTTAATATATTTTATAACGGACGACCTAGTTTTAAAGGCTTAATTTACGTTTATAGATTTAACGGTTAATAAAGATATGAATACCGTTTAACTGTTTTATTACTATCCAGATATAATTAATTTTAATAGATTTGATTTTATTAACTTCGGCGCCTAACGACTCCTTAATTCTAAAAGACTTTATAGCTTATTAATAATTCTTAGGTTTAATATCTAATTTATTTAATAAATTTAAATAATAGTCGATTTTTAATTTATTAATATTTTTAAATTCAAATTTAGGCTAGAAAGGAATAAATATATCTTTATAATCTTTTAATTATTAAATTTTATCTTTAATTTCGGACAGGAAAGATTATTCCTAAAGATAAGTTTTAAATTAAATAAAATTAATTAATTATTCGATAGCTTCCTCGGTTTCCGGTATATCCTATTTAATTGAATTATTAAAGTAGAGTATTATCGATATAAAATTAATAATATTACCGTTTTAAAATAATTTATCGAGTTCTTTCGGGCGTTTTAAGGAATTCTATCCTTTATATTAAAGAAATTATTAAATAAATTAGAATTAATCATTCCCCGCCTTAATTTATATAATAGAACTATCGAAAAATATAGGTTAAGCGGTAGGTATATAAAGAAAGGTAAATAAGCTAATATAAGGAAGGACTATCTCGGTATATAATAGTACCGGGAAATTAAATATAAACACCGGTAATATAATATTAAAATCTTTAAATAATATTATTAACTTATTAAAAAACACCTCCTTAGCACGTTCGATAGATCCGATAATAATATTTTAAAGACAATAGATAATATCGGTATTATACCTAATTAAAATATAAATATCGTAACGGTTATCTAATTTCTTTAAATGCTTCTCCTTAAAGACTAGTTTATAAGCTCTATAACTTAAACGTTAAAGTTTAAAACTTAAGAGAATATAACCACTCTAAGCCTATATTAATAATATTTTAAATAATATAATGTTAAGAATACGACATTAAATAAAAATAATTACTTTAAGGATCTCTCCTTAAAGCTGTCCGGGTAAATTAATATCTACTATAATAAACCTAACGAGGCCTTAGAGGGTTTAATAAAGACGTTTAATAAAACCGACTTATTCGTAAATATATAAAATAATAAATTCGGGCTAAATACCCTTAAAAATAAAGAAATTAATAAAAATCCCGTTATAAAATTTATTATTATTATCGGTTTTATAAACCTAAACTTTATTATTAATTTAAGTTTTAACCTATTAAATATCTCGTTTAATAAAATATTTAATATTAAATTTAATTTATGAAAGATATATCTTAAGGAATCTAATTATATTATTTATTATTAATAAATAATATAGCTCTTTAATAGCTATTAATAAAGTGATTTTATTATTAAGGTTAGTATGCTATCTAATACCTCTAAAAGTATTATAGAGGACTTTAATATAATTATTTTAAATTCTACCTTTATTTAATAAATAAGTTTTATAAACGAGGTTCTTATTATTACTAGTAATTAAATCGATTCTATATATAATAGTATATCGGCGATAAGCTTTATAATTAATATAATTAAGGCATTAATAAAGTAAGTAAAGGGTTATAATATTAATAGTATTTTTTATTATAAAAGTTATAAAAGAGTTAGAATTAATATTAAGTAATAACTATTAGGTTATATTAATTATAATAGAGTAATTAAGGAAATAAAAATATTTATATAAATAATTAAAGTAGATAAATATAAAGCTCGATAAAGGATTAAATTCAAAAATAATTTATAATTTTTAAATATTTTAATAGAAATAGAAATTTAAGCGAATAATAAAACGATTAATAGATAAAAAGTTAATCTTTATATAAAGAATGAAATAGATAGTAATTAAATTAATAGTTTAAATATTATTACTTTATTAGATAATAATAAATATATTACTTATATTTAAAATAAAGGTATTTAAATTAATACCGGATATAGGTATAGGATTTATAAACTTATAATATTCGGTAAATATTTAAAACTTATAATAAAGATATATAAAAAATCCATTATTAAATAATTAGTCGAATCCCTTAATAAAGCGCGTAAGAACCGTAAGTACGATTTTAAATAAATCGATAAGCGGTTTTATAATAGAATAATAATATTTATAACGTTTATTAATAAAGTAATTACCGGCATCCCGTTATTAAATAAAGTAATTTATAGCGTCGTTAAAGTCGGTAAAATAAATAGAGTTTATTAAAAGATTTAAAAATAGTTTTATAAGAATAATAATAAAAAACCTTAGATTAGGACTCTTATTATTATAGTAGGAGGGACGACATTAAGGTTTAAATTATTAGTAGCTAAATTATTAATTACCTAATTATTAATTACGGAGTTCTGGGTATTATATTAAATACTTAATATTATTATATTTTGTAATACTTAAGAATTAACCGTATTTAAAATTTATTTTAATAACGCTATTATTTTAAATAGGAACTTTTTAAATTAAAATCCTTTTAAACTAGTTAAAGGTAAAGGTAGACGGTCTCGTGCCCTATAATTTAATAAGTTTATTAATAAAATAGACCTTGTTATCGTTATAGGTATTATCGATAATAAAAGCTAAGATATAAATATATTTTACCCGATTAATAAGTTTAAACCACTTATTACGAGCCTTAATTATAAGATCGGTTAAGGTAATAAATTAATTATTATCGACGTCTCTTATTTTATAAAAGGTAATTATAAAAGTCTTTTAAGGATCGAATATATCCTTTAAGTTAATTATATATTAAAGTTATTTTAATTAATTAAATAGAGTTTAAAATAATTAAAGGGTATTAAACTTTTAGGTAATTTCGATTTAATACCGGTTATACTCGTTAATAATCTTTAGGTAATAGAGCTTAATATTAAGTAGGTAAGAGATAAAGTTAATAAGGTATACGGCATCCCGTTATTAATAGTAAGTTATAAAATTATAAATAGTAATATAGGCGTTATTTATTAAATTAACATTATTTTTTATATAAATAGATTAATTAAATTTCCTTTAAATAGCGGAAAGGAGGTAGTCGTTTATTATAGATTATTAAATAAATTATTTAATATAGCGCTTTTAAATAGGAATAAGAATAATAGTAATAGGAGGTATTAAAACATGTATTTTAAATGGCCTAAAGGTATCGTTTAGAATTTTAATAATACCTTTATTTAAGGAAGCGTCTTTAAGCTTTATAAAGAATTTATTTTAATTAGAATTATTATCTTTAAGGATAGGTACGTAATTAAAGAGGTTGCCGTTTTTAATTAATTTAAAAATAGAGATATAAAAATTAAGGTTAAATTTAAGTTTAAATAAATCTAATATAATAATTTCGATATTATTTATAAATTTAAATAATATAGGACGTAAAGGGCCGGTAGGACCGGTAAGGTTTAATAATTAGTCGTTAACTCCGGTTATAAGGTATAATAAGTTAAGTCCACTAGTTATATTAAAACGAACCCTTTAAGGGTTACCCGATTTAAAAAGCTCGCCGTTAATTATAGGATTATTACGGGATTATAATTATATATTTATAGTTTTAAAGGAATCTTCCTTTAATTTTAAAAGTTCTTTATAAAGGTCGTTATTTTTAATTATAAATATTTAATATTAAGTAATTATAAATATAGATATAAATAATCGATTTAATTAATAATATATTAATTAATTTTATATAAATATTTATATTTTTAACCTTTCTTTTAAGTTTTAAAGGGGATTCTTTAAAATAAATATAATAATTTAAATATAAAGTTAATTAAAAGTTAAAAGGTTAATAAAAGGATTAATATAGTTTTTACCTTTATTTAATTTCTTATTATAAAGTTAATTATTAAAGGTTTCGTTTATAATACTTTTAATTAAAAAATTAATAGGATTTTAACGAACTATATTAAAAAAGATAAATAAATAAGAATTTAATAAATAAAAGATAAATAAATTAATAATCGGAGAGTTAAAATATAATCATTTAAAAGATAAAAAGAATTTAATTAAAATAATAAATATAATTAATGAATATATAAATAAATAGATATAAACGATTAAGGGATACTTTTAAACTTATAATTTAATATTATAATAAGGGATTATAAATAAATATATAAACGAGATAGATTAAAATAATAGCGGCTAGAAATAATAGGTAATAAAAAAATTATTTAAATATTTCATAATTAAAGGATATAATTTAAATAAAAATACAATAATAAATAAATATTAAAATTTAAATAATACAGAGAAAAGGTAGTAATAATAGATTAATAGTATTTTTAACGATTTTATAATAAGTATTAAAACTTTAATACTAATCGATCGGTAACGACTCGTATTTTATACGCGGGGTAAATTTAAACTTCGGGCTTGTTATTTATAAAACCCGGGCTTATAACCTATCAAGATTTAATAAGTAAAAGGTAATAGGTATATTATATATTATATATAAAAAAAAAGAAAAAAAAAGTATTAAATAAAAACTATTTAAAAATATATCTGGAGGAATGCTATCCTTATATTAAATACCTCGGTTATTATATAATGCAATATATATTAGGTCGCATCCCTGGCCTGTCGAAACCTCTATTCTACCAGTCAGCTTGATTATCCCTACCATAATACAGAAAGATTGGGGTGTTACCCTGGCCCTCCAGCATTAATCCTGCGAAGCTGGGCAAATATCTCGCAAGCTCGTTCATGGTTAGTTGAAATTGGCCCGATGCGAACTACGATGACAATGTAGCCCAGATTCGACAAGACCAATGGCAAGTTCTCAAAGCCACCGAAGTAGTTGAAAGATCCGAGAAGTGGGCGACCCCAACCACTGAACCCAGGGACTATGATTGAAAGTAACTAATCAGTTGCAGAACGAGGTTTTCATTCGTCAATTGGTGTCTTTACCAAAAACAATTGGGCAAGACTGGTCGCTGTGCAAAGGAACTTGCCTGAGTGCTTTAACCAGGTCTCGCAGGCGAAGGATACCCTGGTTCTCCTCACGGATAGCATGCGTCATGGGGTCCATGATGAGGAGTTTGAGATCCGTTGCCTTTCGCTGTAGCGACTCGGACTACATGTCCCTGGACTTGAGAGGGTTCCAAGCTTATATACCAAATGCATCAGGCCTGGTCTAGCCATTGGTTTCTCCCTAGTTGACTGATCGCTCAATAATTTTTTGCAAGGTATAATTACGTCAAGAAGGCTCAGGTTCGTTCAAGTTGGTAGGCCCACGTGCAGTTCTTGTGTGACCACCCATTCACATGGAACTTGGAATAGAAGTATCTCTATTCATGTGAAAATTGTCATTTTGTAAGGCTCCTGTCACATCGCATGCAAAAGTCTTATTTCGCTTGCTCCTATACCAAATCAGGGCTATGTGGTATGAGGTAAGGTTGAACTATTTTGAAGAATTTGACAATTGACATCGACTCAGCATGATCTCTGGGCCTGGGGGGCGCATGCGATAACTCTTTGCTGGGGGCACGACCCGTGATGAGGTTTCAGATGGGTGTGATAGAGTAACCACTGAGCCGAAGCTTGGCTATTCGAAGACAAGGTTGGGTGCGTCATCCCTGTGAAGACAATATGCCCCGCCTCCTTGAGGCATATGGCGTGCACGAGTCTATATTATGGGTGTGGTTGGTGTGGTGTCCCAATTAATACCGTAGTGGGTCGGCTATACCTGCCTGAGTGTGGAAAAGGCTTGGCTAGCTGTGCTGTGTAAGCTTGTGCAAAGTGTGCTCGACATGAGTGGTTATTACGTTACCTGGTGATCGCAGCGGTCTCGGTCGGAAGTATCGTGTTGAAAGTAGTGACTCGTCCCAGCAGCCTCGACAGTCTTGGTCCAATAAGGAATTTGCTCATGTTTTTGAAGAGCTTCGAGCGTCACCACCCGTGGCTCAGTTAATCATCATTCAAGTCTATTATCGTCGTCGTGCTTCCGTCACACGGCTTGGCGAGGGGAAGGGAATTGAAGTTGAAATAGAGTCAAAGCTAGTGGACCCCTTGGATTAACCTCGTTCTAGATCCCGTTCTAGATCCCTTTGATCCCATGCACTTAAGGTTTGGCCGTCGGAACTTGAGTATTCTCTCCAACATTCTATTTTTAGTTGAGATGAAGCATCGGTTACGATTTGTAACGGCAAATAACCCCAATAATGAAAGCGCAGGTGAATATTCGGATTGAAGGATGCTCAGTCATTTGTCTACTACTGGTTCAGGTAGACCATGCAGTCCAAGTTCCCAGCCTTTAAGATGGCCACAGTATCATGAGACCTATACAAAGCACAGGCGGTCAGTATCAGATGTGGAGGGAAGCATGGCGTAGCAGGGCAAGGGTTTTCGATTTGGCCATGGGGTACCATGCATGTCGATAGACTTACACATACTTTTGACTTTCGACCGTCGGGTGAGGTGCTGCTCGATTGATCATCAATACACAGCACTTTCGTTTCTGTTATTAAATATTGAAGGCCGCGTTCCGGCGTGCGCTTGCCGGAGAGTTCTGACCCCTGTCCCTTGGGTAGAGTGCTTTCAATGGTCAATTGTTATCTGAACTGGTTGGTCGATTGGCCACCAACGTCTTGCATCCTCGTGGACCAGTTCTGGGGTTCGTCGATTTTGGCGGACGTCAAGTTATTGTGCGGCAATATGACTTTTCGGCCACCTCAGAACCAAACGCAGTCGTTTCGACCCCAATGAACACAGGCAGATATTGCACTGGCGAACGAGCCGAGCACGAGCGGTTTCGACGGCGGCATGGGTCCACCAAATGGGAATCTCTACAGCTGGCGCTATAGCATGGGAGTGGCTGCATAAGCACAGTATCAAGGCGCAGGGTCATGGAAACCTACGGGCGGCGGCGACAACTTACCATTTAAGAAGCACGAAGGAGAGAGCGTAGAGTGCTATGTATATATGTATGTATTCGTGAATATATTCCACTCCTCTAGTAATACAATCCATTCCTCTAGTCTTCCGCGTCTCTGCATTGGCTGTGCTCACGGAGTGGGAACTTTCCAATACGCGTCAACAGGTTCGTAGCCAGCGCCACGTACAGGTCGCAGACGTCGGTTACTGGTCGTAATGCAGCCGCAGCAAGTTGTAGAAAGAAAAGAAAAAAAATCCTCTCTACGATAATCGGAACAGTACAAATCTAATAACGTAGCCCATAAGCGAAATAACTATATAAGCGAATTAACCACTTTCGTTAAATTTCATACAAATAACTTTTATAACTTAATTCCTTTATTACCTATTATAATTAATATTTAAGAAAAAGGATAAATAATTTTAACGCTTTAAACGCTTAAAAATAACCTAAAATTAAATCTCCAACGTATAACCCGAATATACGAAGTCCCTTATACAACCCTTCGTAACCGATAGCTCGGTATTTTTACGAAACGCAAAATATCCGTTAATTCTTAAAAATTAACGGATTCCGAAAAAGATATAATTATATAATATATAATCGAATTAAATTCGTAATTATTTCCTCCCTAAATAAATAACGTTAAAGATATAATAAATTAATTATTTTATTAATATAATACGGGACGCGTCGGCGTTAATTAAACCTCCAACTTTATATAACGATAATTAAACCTCCAGATGCGTTTTAATTAAAGAATCGACTATTAAAAAGTCCTCTATAAAAATCCCGATATATATTATATATAATTTATTTTTATATAAAATATAATTTATAAATATAAAATTTAAAAAAAGAATATTTATAACTTTAATAAAACCGGCTTTTTTATAAATTAAATCTTATCCGAAATAATTGTTATTACCTCTAATCGATACGGAAAGCCTAGGATAATATAATAAAAGAACCAGGAATAGGTTATAATTATTTAAAGCGTTAAATCGTCTAATTACACTATCCCTTTATATATTATATTTATTAGAAAAACGTACCTCTTTTCTTAATACGAAAATAACCTATTATTAAAGGATTAGATAATTATAATTATTAAAAATAATTAAATTATAAACGAAAAAGGTAAAAATTAAATTTAATATTTTAATAAATATATAAAATCTTATAAAAAAGGTATTTATCGCCTATTAATCTTAAACGGTTATAAAAGCTATTATTTAATAACTTTTAAGCTTTATTATAAAGAGAACTCGATTATTATACTTTATATACCTTTTTATTTATTATATAAACTCTAACCTCTTAATATCGGTTATTTTCATATATTAAAAAGATCGTATAGGAAAGAAATTAAAAGTTTTATATAGGCGTATATTACTTATATTTTAAAGGAGGACTTCTTATTAATATTTTTAAAAGCGTTCTAAATAACTTTTACTATCTTAAATATTTAAAGAGGTTTTTAAAGGATAAGATTTATACTATATAATCCGGAATCTATTATTTTATAATTAAATATAAAGCTATATATATTAACGCTACCGATAACCTCTTCCAGCCTACCTATACCTTAGGAATTAAAGACCTTAAATAACGTAATTAAAGCCTAATCCTAAACCGAATACGTTAGGAATCGAATTACGCGATATTAAAATAGCTCTTTAATATTAATTTTTATTAAACTTAACTAAATCGCGAAAGATACAATATAAATAATATACCGGCTCGCTCTATTAAAGGATAAGATAACCGTATTACGAGAGGTAAATAAAATATTTAATTAACGCCGCCGTACGAAAAAAAAACGGTTATAAAATAAAGGATTACTTTATATATAAACTAAAGAAGATTTATAATCTTAAAGAGACGTTAATAGATAATTATAAAATAAATCGCGTTAGAATAATAATTATATAAGAAGGCCTAAAACGCACCCGCGGCGTTATAAAATCTATAGGGAGCTTAAATATAATACACGTACCTATTAAAACGATATAGATATATCTAAAAATAAGGATTCCGATTAATTTTAATATATTAAATACATTATAGCGGAATTAATTTATACTTTTTTATATAAAATATTAAAAAGTGGTTAATTCGCTTATATAATTATTTCGCTTATAGACTACGTTATATTAACAGCGCTAAAAGAATAAGAGGAACCAAGCATTTCGACAGCTGCAAGGTCACACTGACCGTCACTAGGGGATTGAATCAAGGAACCCGATTTGGACTTAGCGCCTCTGGCGCTGAGGCGACGGCGGCCCACGCCAACCAACCCCATAACAGATTTCCTACCTACGTAACCCCAGACTGAGATGCAGAACATGCGTCCACTTCCGAAGCATGGCAATTGCTCTGCCGGCGCTCAAAATGGCTCAAAGAAAGCGAATAGGGCGTGGTCCTAATGGAATAAATGGTAGCAATTGTTATTATAACGAGTACTTAATAAAGAGGTCCGCCCTTCCAGATTTAAATGCAAGCGTTGAGAGGCCCTTTCAACGAATTGACATCAGTTGGCAACATAACTGCTCAGACATTACACCACCATGCCCGACAATTTCAAGCAGAACTCTGTCATCGATTCCGCCTCAGATCAGTATAGTCTTAGCGTCTATTGATCGATTGTATGAGCTATCTTCTTACCTGGCTATTATAGTACGTGATAATCTCAACGAACCATATCAATATACTACCACGATATCAGGCTCCATCAAACACCAACAGACTGTGAACATGAGTGCTGCCATAACCACACTTTCTCAATAGCTCTCGTCCGCGATGGACAGGAAACTCGGCCACAACCAGGATGCTAACGTTTTCAGCACCGACGCCGGCTTTCTTCAGCAGCTGTAGCACCGTACAAAGCGTCTTCCCCGTCGCCAGCACGTCGTCTACCACCACCACGGACGCGCCCGCGTGAACCACGCCCCAGTTCATCTCGATTCTCTTTTCTTGGCCACTAGCTTCCGAGCCGCCGCCGCTGGACGCCGCCGACGATATGTACGACTGTGACTTCTCAGTAGAAACAGTTGGCGGCGCGAGCTTGCCGGCTTCTCGAATGAGGGCCAGGGGCACATTCACTCGGGCGGCCAGCGCCGACGCAAAGACGAAGCCGCCGGCCTCACAGCAGGCCACCGCGTCGACTTTGCTCCAGTCCTCATGGAATTGGCTCATCAGCTGGGTCGTGCAAAGGGCGAGCCCGCCGGGCTGCTGGGCGATGTTGAGCACGTGACGGAAGGTGACGCCAACGCGGGGGAAGTTGGGGACGGTATTGACCATCTTGTAAAGGCGAGACAGGTCCTCGTGCAGCAAGGGCAACAATCGGTCTTGGGCAAATGTCTCGATCGCCTCTTTTCCAGTGCGATCGTTGTCAAAGACGAGGGTCGGGCGATAGGCAGAGCCCACCGCATTCGATTGCTGTTCGTCGTTGGCCATGAGGTTCTTCTTGTCACAATCAGGAAGTCCTTTACGAAAGCGTCGCGTCGCCTCCTCAGCTTGGACACGGATGTCGAGGAACCTGCAATCTGGCCGCAGATGCGCCAACGTCGCGACGGGTGCCTCGTCTCTCATTCCAGTAATGAATAACACGCCCACATCGACCGCACCACCCAGCAAATCCAGGAAATGCTCTTCCGGTAGATTTGGGTTTTGCTGAACCTGGCTCTGGAAGAATGCAGTCAAGGCATCCCGGTGCTGCTCTTTATATAGTCGATCCCCCAGCAGGCGATCTAGCGAAGCACCCGTCGCCGCAGCGTATCCGCGTTTCGTCGCGTCGCTGATACTGACTGCACGGGCAACAACGCCGCTGCGATACAGCAAGGACGTCCAGACTTCGGCACTGTAGTCTTTGCCGGCGCCGCTATCTCCCGTGACGAGAATCACGACCTTCGGTCCCACCGGTAGTTTCGGTAGCGGACAGGTATAGGGCAGGATCCCGTGGGGGTCTAGGTCGCGTTTGAGTCGGGCCAGGCGCCACCGGTTTGGCCCGAAAGCCCGTGACGCCAACGCACTGTCCCTGGGATCCGGTCCCAGGTCGGCGGCGTAGACGCCGCTGCTGAAGGGCAGCAACTCGCTCACGACGCGGTACACCCATCCTACAACGCTGCGGGCGACTTCGGTCCCGTCCTGGTCGCGGGGCCAGACCCCAGTTATCACGCATGCATAGTCCCAGTCGCGACAGCCAAAAGCCGTGCTGTTTGCACCAACGTCACCAACTTTTCCGCCACCTTGTAACAGATGGAGATAGCAGAGGGGTGATGGACAGGTATCAATTGCGGCGACAAGAATTTTGGCAACCGGCTCTGCGCCAATGTCTTTCAAGAATATGCATCGTTTGAAGGAGGACGTCTTGCCGCCGCCGTGCCCGCCGTTCATGCCGCACATGTACATTTCCGTTTCAAACAGGCCTGCCCCGTCCACGGTCTGAATATCTTGCTCAGGCCCAAGATCCGCAAAGTTGGCACCAGGATTCTCAGGATCGCGCCCGGTTGTGGAAACCTCGATACGTGTGACACCGAGGTTCAGCTGATCGTTTTCGCGGTACAGATACAAATCTGCAGAGCAATGCCGCGGAAGACTGACCGCACGTTCTCCCAGGTGACCGAGTCTCGACTGCGCCTCGGACCCGTGATTAAGCAGGAGAACCCAGTTCCAAACAGAATAGACAGGGGCCGGCTGAGCCTGGAAAGTGACGCTCACCACGATGCCAAAGTTTGTCCCAGCACCCTTTATTGCCCACAATATGTCCATGTGATTACCCGGGCGCACGGAATCGGATGGCCGGTGCTGACTTGGCACGTCGCCGACGCACATGACCTGGCCCGAGTTGACATCTACCATGACGGCACCGACAATAGCATCGCAGGTCAACCCGTGCAGTCTTGCCAAGTGGCCGATGCCTCCCTGCAACCAGAGACCGGCGCCTACGCTGGGGCGGGATCCCAAGGGCACAGTCAACCCAACCTCCATGGTCTTGCGGATAACGGTGCCCGTATCACATCCAGCCTCGACAACGACCAGGGAGCCGGGTCCAGGGGTAGAGCCTGAACATTCTTCAGCTTTCGTCCGGGCAAGAATGTGGACTCGATTGAACGCACTCATGTCGACCGCGACAAGCTGGGGGCGAAGGCAATGCGCACTGTGGCTCCCACCTATTACCGTCAGACCAAGCCCGTGATCCAGAGCCCATCGAACACAGTGCCGGATGTGTCGAATCTCGGTCGGTCGGACGATTGCGGCGGGAGGACAGGTCCGGGCCTCCCAGCTCTTGATTTTACGATCTCCTTCCAGCAACGGAACTTGCGCCGCCAGCTGCGGCAATGCATACGATGCGTTACACGTGAACGCCATCATGACTTCGGGCGCGCCGAACATGAGAGACCCCGGTGTCTCCAGCTCGCGGCCGCCCAATGCGCGGCATACCTCCCGCCACTCCGCTCGGGTAACCTCATCGGCGTCGAAGCCCGTGACGAAACGGGAGAAACAATCCAGTGTCTCGTCGTCCTCGGCAACGCTGACGGTTCCCTCGGGGAACGAAGCAACCTCGTGACAGACCAAGCCATTCAATCGCAAAGCCCCCTCGCGATGGAACACTACCAGCCATCCCCGCTTATCGAGATATTCGAGGGCTCGTTCAAGGTATCGATGGTGGGGATTGAGGCCGTACATGCTGTGGCAGAGCAGTACCACGTCGAAGGCTTGGTTCTCTTCTGCACCTAATGTGGTTTCAAGAGTGAATGGGACTGGGCGGATGTCCGGAGTCTCCCTTAGACGGGGCATCGGACGCTCCTCTGTATCCGACGTGGTAGTGGTGGGGCTTAGCCATTCGCCCAACTGCGAAGCGAATAGACGGTTCGGCTCGAACGCAGTGTATCGGTAGATCTTTCGTCGCATACGAAGAGGGAGATGACCCAGGACACTCTTGGGGCCAGGCCCGACTTCGAGGACCGAGACGTGGGTTCGCCTATCGAAGAGGAGACCAAGCCCGGTGGACAGCTGGGGGATGATGAACTCTTCGTACGTCCGCCGCCCCGAGCCCTGCACGAGGATCTCCAAGCCTTCACCATACTGGGTGTCGGACAGACGCTTCTTCGATGTCGCCTCTGTGGCTTTCTGCCGAAGAGCTACTTTGAGCGATTCGAGAGTGGCCATGTCGTGTGCTGCTGATGTCCAGGTACCGGGAGAAAAAGACAATCGTGGTTAGGGTGTTACTGGAGATGGTGAAGTGGTAAATTGATGACAGAACATCAGCCTAGGATATTTACCTATCTTGCAGTGTTGACTACAACTAGTGAATAACAGAAGTAACTCATGGATCGGAAAAGCAGCTTTAACGGGTTGCCACACCTTTCTGTTTTTGACCCTTGCCCAATGAGAAATACCACAGTCGCTGCCTTGATTCGTTTTTAACGCGTTGTTGAATGCTCTTACCCCAGTCTGCGTTTGGATGGGCTCACCGGTGTTCGGTTCGTTTGCAGATAGGCAGCATCGGGGAGACAGCCTCACTCTATGCCGGAGGCCCACCAACAATGTAAGCGATATGGATAATACCACCCACCCAACATGCATCAAGCCGTCTCTACTTTGACTCATATGAACTCAATATGTATGTGATATCATAATTCAATCAAATTGATATTGTTTGCGAGGCAGACTGCATTGTCACGGCATTCGCTCCAGATGCACAAGAACGCAACCGGCACAGGACACGGACAGACGAATGGAATCAAATTTCTCATTGTCCACTGGTAAGGCGTAACTTCAATGACACGCGTAACTTCAATGACATACCCCAAAACATCTCCCCGGTGGTTGTAGGAAGTTCTAATAGTTTCTACGTACATCTGAGATACCGATCAGGTGAATTCTGACTGCCATCATCGTCCCAAGCCGAGTAGAGTGTCGAACTCCTGGCGCTTCAACTTGTTGTCCCTCAGCGAGCCTGTCGAGCTGCTTGTGACTGTTGAGCTTCCAGGCTTCTGCACGCCCCTGTTACACATGCACATGTGCTGACACTCTAGAACCACTCTGACCCCCCTGGGCTCGACCTCAGCATGGATCGCCTTAGCGATCTCCTGTGTCAGACGTTCTTGCATCTGCAGCCTCTGTGCGTAGATATCGGCGATCCTTGCCAGCTTTGACAAGCCGACTACCTTGCCTCTTGGGATGTACCCAATATGAGCCTGTTGGTTCCGAGTTAGTCTTGCTGGTCTGTCTTTCAAATCGGTGATGAAGACGAGACTTGCCTTTCCCGTAAATGGTAATACGTGATGTTCGCACAAGCTGGATATGTCAATGTCGCGAATGATGACGAGGTCCTTGCCGTCATGATCGAATATGGCATCGTTCACCACCTCTTTGGGGGTCTGCGAGTACCCTCTTGTGAGGGATAAGATGGCTTCCGCGTATCGATCCGGGGTCCTTTGCAGACCCTGACGATCTGGGTCTTCTCCGATCAATTGTAGGATTTGGCGGAAACAGGCTGCTATGCTTGCTTGTGTGGTTTCAGGGTCTATTCTACCAGCTAACTCATGGAGGTCTAGGTTAGCATTGGCTTGAGAGTAAGTGTAATAGACAAGCTGGCCGTGATTAGGACAGTTAAATAGACTTACCATGATCGCCGGTTCCATTCTGGTTCAGCTTGTCGATCACCGCAGACGACTGTAAGCCGTTACCAATTTCGTTGGCTGCCGCCTGAGATGCCGAGTCGGAGCTGGACGACATCACTGGCAGGTTTTGGAGGGTATTGAATCTCTCTTGTGAGTCTTTCGTTTCTACCAGGAGCACTTGGTATGAAATTCAAAATGGTAAAAAGAGACAAGAAGGATCTATGATATATAATTGACTGGATCTGGTGTTCCTTGGCTAAGCTTTCAATCTCTCTTCCGTTTGATCGGATGTAGAATTATGCTCCTTTCAAGTTTTCGTCTGCATGAAATATGACTCATACAACAAATCCAAAACGCAAACTTCTTCCCGTTTGGTATCCTTTTGATTTGCAGGGAGTGGCCCCAGATAGCATGCCTCACTGGTAGGCCTCCCGCACGTCAACGGCACCGGCGCGTAGGCCGCCTGCAAGCGCCCGATGGCCCCCAATATCTACGATTAGCAGGATTGGCGGGACGAGATGGCGGTGACGGGAAAGCTCAAGCATGCATGCGAAGAGAGCACTGCCGCTTGACGCCTCTTGGCATGCGACACCTTCCACATTGTCCGCTTAGTACAGGCCAGCCGGATAACGATCATTGGTCCTACTCGTACTTTTGGTGACGAACAGGCACAGACCAAGACAGTCCGGGGTGCCAGGCTATGGTTCAAGAGAAGCAGTGCCTCGGATCAGGAGTGATAGCTCGACGTGTGTGATTGTAGTAAGAAGCGCTGCTCCTCGCGATAACTTAGACAGCTAGTAAGATTGGATTAAACGAGATGATAGGTAATTTAATTCGCCACTTTCTGCGACGACCTGACTGTATATTAGGGGGTATCGAAATGTACTACATCTGACATATTTAATAATCAAGTACAAAGCGAACCTACTCTTGCATGGGCAACTCTTGTAGGGGCAAATACGCGGTTGCGCCCCATCCCATCGGGGCACTCAGGTCTTGGGGGCAGAGCCAGTCCACTGTTTCCGTGGTATCATACATTTGGCCAAGAACGATGCGAACAGCTGTAAATGTCCCACATCTAGGACAGTGGTCCGTACTCTGCTGGCTTTCCGGCAAGTCGCCTGCACCGTCGGCCACCTGCTGGACCTGGCTCTATCGCCAATCGAGGTGGCCCCGAGCGTCGGGAACGTCGGCCAAGAGACCTTTTGGGCACAGCCTGTTTCTTTCCTGCTCTGGAACCCACCGACATGGGAGGCGCTCGGAGTGCTCCTTGATCACCCGAGCTGTAATGATGACATGGCTGGGTTGGGTTTCACACCGGACAGCAGCTTCCTCTGACTGTGTTCTCTGCTTCTTGACTTTTGAGGTTCGTGGTTGATCAGTAGGTCCATTTTCCACACCTCTGTCGTGTGTAGTATTTCTCTTTCTGCTGCGTCCAATTTCTGGTCGTGGCCAGTAGACTTTGACTGATCTGTTTCCGCTTCTATGAGTGGAATCTGCCCCAACGCCCAGTCCATATGTCTCAGGAGCCGTTCAAGATCGTCTTGGGTATTCTTGTGATCCCGGGTTTGAAGGTAGAATGCCACATAATGTCGATCTCGCTCTTTTGCTACATCGAAACCTGCTTGTGTCTCTTTGACTCGCTTCACAGCGGCCGCCAATAGTCGGCGCTTCGGCAGCGGTACGCGCATTCTCGAAGCTTCCAGGTCCGATGAGTCAAATACTGATGGGACTAGCTTGCTCAAAGCTAGCTTGGCCGCCTCGAGTTCGCTCGCTGCACGGCGTAATGCAGCGTGCTGTTGGAGTTTGCCGTCCCTGGTGCGAATATATTCTAGGGTCTCGAATGGTTCCAGCGCAACTGATCCTTTGAGTCCCGTCCATGCTTCATCGAACTCCGGCTGTAGACGTCCGAGCGAGGTAGCGCGTTCGGCACAAAGATGACAGGTATAGGCAATGTAATCGTACCAGGTAGATAATCCATCGTGCTCCTCCGCCTTTGGCCTATTCTCCCTCACGAATTGCCTAGCTTGAAGGATATTCAGGGCCTTGCCGTAGCATGATGGGTGAGGCATCCGGTGATGGAGAGGCTGGAACTGTTTCAAGGCATTGCCAATTGCCCGGTGGGCCATCTTCGATCTGTTATCCATATATGCCTTCTGCCACTCACGGAAGCCTTTCCATTTGGAAAGCTGCCTCTGAAATACCTCCTATTCCGGTGGGTTCATGTCGACGTGGCGCACGCAAGGTCGTAGCACACCACGGTAAGTGCAAGGGTCGACTATCACTTCCTCGAGCTTCTCGATTGGGTAACATGACCGGCCGCCTGCGCGAATAAGTGCCTCGTAGTTTCTTCTCTCAGCAGAACCGGGCAGAGATAGCGGCGCGGTAGGCGAACGATCACGTCGCGTTGTAGCAGGACGGGTTGCCGGTGTTGCGAGCAGTCGAGCGGTGACTTAATCCCAGTCTATAACCTGCGGACGGGCAGGCGCGTTCGCGCGTTCCCTGCCTCCCTATCAGATGAGGAAACCTTGGCATAATTATGCCATGGGTGTGGTGCATACCTTAGGCGATTGATGAAAGAATCTGGTAGGTTCTCCGGTTCCGACACGTCAATCACGTACATGCCATGTCTGCCTTTGCTTTTTTCGAGAAATTCGTCGAGTTTCGCGTCGCTGTACTCGGCGACGTCGCGTGCAAGCGGTTTCTGCCACTGGTCTGCATTGTCCGCCATCTCGTAGCTAGGTTCAATGCCTGCGATGGCGACGATGGAGGCATTGCATTCATGTTGGCAATGGATTCATTGTCATCCGGCCCAGCTGGACGAATGGTCCGTGTCGCCAAACATTTGGTAGGGTTGTAGGGCTGCAGCGATTGGAGCATTAACCGCCGCGCATCCTAAAGCAAAGTGCGGGGTAAAGCCATGTTGATTTCCACACTTGTGGTGCAGAAAGGCAACAGCACCCCATGCGAGAGAAGATGGGAGATGGGAAACAGGCCGTTTAAATAAATTGCATAGGTAGGTAGTGAGGCAAATGATTCCCGTCTTCATTTCCCTCCATTCTATCGTATATGGGGCGCAAGATCCGCTAATACATATTGGTAAAGTTCGGGTTCGAACGACAGAACTTCCTATTAGACAGCGGTTTCTTCATTCTAAGATTTCGTTTCACTTTGATCAAGAACGTACATATTGATTACTTAATTGGAAAGGAAGAGTACCGAGTCGATCTAATAATGGACGATCACGACCCTGATCTAATTGCCCGCATCTACCCCAGTGACTATGACAATAATTGGATTAGCCCAGCGGAGGAGGTTATTAGACTAGTGCACCATCGCGAACGCTGTATTAACCTTGGTCCCCGCCGCATTACTCCACTCCAACCAACGACTCTGCCTCGTAACGCTAGGGCACCAACGGAGGATCGGGATACCTACGACCCTCCGTATCTCGACTTCCGATGCAGCAAGGGGCCCGGGCCCCAAGGCTGCTTTGTAGCCGGACGCGATGCGAGCCAATGCCATTTCGAGCTGCCTTTCAACGTTGTTAGCAACCGGCACTTCGCGTTGACGTTTAAGAAGATTAGTGGTTACTATTACCCCATTATACAATACTTGAACTCCACACACGGGACGAAGGTGATGTATGACTTGGAAGGCGGCGAGTCGAGGCGCGGCTTTGACTGGATCGTAGGCGGTCTCGGTATCGCGACGAAAGCTCGAGAGATCCTGATTCAGCTCGAAGGGTGCCCGAAGTTCCGAATTGTGGTCGCTCAGCACGATGTTTCTTCGCCAAATTACATCGCCAACGTTGAGGGGTTCCTAGAGAAGCCGGCAGTGGCGAACGGTCTGATTCAGAACATCCAGTTGGGCGGACAAGACACGGAGCTGAACACGGGCGCGCAGACACCGGTCCACAAGCCCATACAGATTCCCTACGCCCCGCTCGGGGAAGGGGGCTTCGGCACTGTGATCCACTACTTCAACGTCAGCACGGGCGAGGAGATTGCCTGCAATCGCCCCATAAATCGTAATAACTACGAGGAGCAGGACTGGCACAACGAGATAGTGATGATGAAGAAGTTCACTCATGTATGTAGAGAGACAGAGAAAGGGAGACAGCCCGCTCTACCGCTTAACACAAGCTTACCTTGCAACAGCCACACATTGTCCGACTAGTCCAAGCCGACTTTGGCCCTCCTCTCGAAATCTGGCTCGAGTATCTGCCATACGGCAACTTGAACGACGAACATGGGAGAAACCCATTCTCATACGACGATTGCTGCGTGATCCTCTACCAGAGCGCCGATGCGCTGGAGTACCTTCACCGGGCGAGAACGGCCCATCGTGACATCAAGCCAGAGAACATCCTGGTCGCCGGCCGTGAGCCGCTGGTCATTAAGCTGGGAGACTTTGGTCCCTCTGAGGCGGGCACGCTGCGAACCCGATGCGGGACACCGGACCACGTGGCCCCCGAGATAGTCAACGGTGGCCATGCTAGTTACACGACGGCGGCGGACATCTGGTCGCTTGGGTGTGTTCTGGCGGGACTGGCTGGCTGCTTCCCAGAATACAGTACGGTATTTAGCGGTAAATATCGAAGCTCGTGGCCGGGTGCAGACTGGTACGACCTGGTCGTCCAGCGCGTAGCAAACGCGGGACCGGATGGCCTGACGGATACCTTGAGATCCATGCTGGTCCTGGATCCTAGGAAACGCGTAGCAGCCACGGGAATCAAGAGGGCGGCATGACGCCTGGTGGAAGGCTCTCGGCGAGTAGCAACTCCAACGCAGGCCTCATATGCCGCCAATGCCGCTGTCAATGTTGCTGCCGTCGCCGTCAACCAAGAATTTGGGAATACTGATCTCATGGTCGGAAACAGTCACCGGAAAACACACGGCGCGGATCCAGAACCAGCTGGGCATAAGCATAAACGGCATGCCAGCAACGACATGATCCAGGCTCGAACATCTTCGACGACATCGGCAATGGATAATAATTACTGGATGGACACGTTGAACTCGATCGGCGGGGCGTCGTCACTCCAGACTATGCTCCGCCATGACCTTAAAGACGATGAAGATGTACCAACGACTAAGACAGCATCATCGAACGATAAGGAGCCGCAACGCGCGTCCATGGATGGCGAGAATGCTCATATCGAGGGTGACGCAACTGTTCCGAGGACAATGCCAGCACCCCAGCAGCCGGCATCCGCCACGTACGGGGAGCTCGCAGGCGTGGCCGACTACCCCCTTTTCGAAGGGGTAGACCACAGATCGGAGCTTCAAGAGCCCCTTAGCGATAGTCGCCTTGCTGCTGTATTGAATGCTTTCAACGAGGAGTACGCCCTGCCATCAGATCATCCCTCCTAGATGGCTTGTTTCGATCATGTTCGTTATATAGCAAAGTCGATTGTGGATTTGCATGGAGACAATTTCGAGCATATCTTCTTCAGCAATGTATTGAGAATATGGGCCAAGTCAGACAATTGTGAGGGGTGGCGCGGCCGCAATCTTAGTGCAAGGCTCGGGGCGGGCCGCAACTCCTACAGTATGCGATCCTTTGCCTCTCACGCCGCCAACACTATTTTTTGCATGGCGCTGCTGCTAAAGACCTCGCCGCCACTAGAGGTGAAACCCACAAAACCCTGGGCGCTGCTGAGAATTGAACCCAGCTCGGTTGATATACTGCCTCAAGCTGACTGCCAATCGCACAATTGGTATTGCGTATCAATCACACGCCCGGGAACATCCACCAGATAGCATCGTAGCAATGGCTCAGTACTAAATGGGTATAAGTACGGGTAGCATGCCAGCAATAGCATGATACAGTCTCAGGCGTCTTGAACAGCTTTGGGCTTGGCAGGCGTGGACAACCACGTGAGCCTTGAACCAATCGGGGAGATACAGAAGAGGATCGAGTGGCCCTTGAGCGACAGCCGCCTTGGCACGGCGATCTTGTCAATCACATACCAAACCCGTTTTTGGATGTTCAGGGAGATAATTTCGATGATATATTCCATTGTCATATCGTCAATTAGGAAGTTTGGCAACCTCTTGTTTCTACAAGGTCAGGGTGCCTGACGCTCATGAATGACATATTTATTGGTGTTGAGCTCGGTCGCTCCCCGAGCTGGAAAGCTCCAGGGTACTTTTAAACTTTGTTTGCCATCACGGATGCATTGGTTTCCTGACAGGGCTTTTGATCTTTCATACCACCCATTGAATAACCGAGTGATTTCTACACAACCGAAGATAAGCAGATTGTCGGTAAAAACTCCAGCTTGATAACGGATCCCAGCTATCTGTAAGCAGCTGCGTGGCACTGATCGACCCGGCCGCCCGGATCTACCCGGCTGGAGCAGACCCCTATTGGGAATGTCAGACAGCTCGTTTCGATCAGGAAGTGCTGCGCGAGTCATCCAGGGAGCGATAGTCACTTCGACCAACCCTCAGAGCCCCCAATTGGCAACCCCCGCTAGAGACCGACCGCACCGGGACCATGGCTCTGGGGAACCCGAAGGGTTTTTGACGAGTACGACAGAACTTGATTCATCTCGAATCCCAATTGAACCACAGGTGAGGCAAACCTTACCTGCAAATCCTTTAACGGGACGCTGCCCGGGGCGAATTACACCCACTTTTTGCTGGTGCATTCTACGCCACGTCACTGCAGGGCTGCAACAGCGCATCCCAAGCATCGGTGGCAGGTTTCGATTGCCGAATGGTCACACAGGACCCGACAAGCTGGACGCCTCCCGCAAGTCAGCGATTAGTCACGAACGTTAAAGTTACCACCTGCAGCTTTGGCATGGCCTGACTAATGAAGCAATTGGCCTATCGACACAGCTTTCCGAGCACGAGTGAAGCTCGCTCGCGTCATGTTGCCAATGCAGCAAACAGCATTGAGCCGCCCCACTGACAACTCCAACGGGGAGGGTCCTGCAGCAGGTTTTGCCCGTTTTTGCACCCAAGCTGGCTTAGGAAGCCAGTCTGCCCCTGGCCTAGCGGACCCGGCAATTATCCTTAGCGACCGTTAGCGACCGAGCCTCGGCAAATTCCATCGCATCGTTCGTCTTTTGTTGTGGGCGAGCAGGTCCCACGAACCTATTGAAACACCACCGCGCTCCAGCGAATCGTCCCGAAGTCGCATTGTTGTCGAATGATCGTCGCCGGTAGCCAGATTAAAGGGGAACTTAGATTAGTTACCGTCGCAATGACTTGAGGCGGCCGGGCAAAGTCGCAACTAAATAAATACCCGCCAGCGTGCGCAACCAGCAGCAGTAGCAGCAGTAGCAGCTTTCAGCAAAAGAGTCGCAAAAGAAAATACGTCGACCCAGCCCGTGTTTTACAGCTAGCCATTCTTTCTACAACAACCGCCCAAAATGCCGTCTAAAAAAGCCGATGTCGTGCTTTTCGATTGGAGGATGAGCGAGAAGGCGACCCCGGAGGAACGGATTCAGAAGATCAAGGAGTACCTCGAATGGGGGCGGACTCACCCCAGAGACCCTAAGGTAAGTGAGAAAAAGCCGGCGGTGCCAAGTCGCGATTGACGGAAGGAACGGCGCCTTCTTTGGAAGCGCGTTTTTGCCCTCGCGCACCGCCGCTGCCATTCCCGAAGCAGACCGACCGACAGACCGAGAGACTAACCAGTTGGACCGACCCCCTCAGGACTGGCAATCGTCCATCGAGCCGTACCTCACAGTTCACTCGTACGTGACGACACCATTCCCCAGCATCACGTTCCGCCTGGACACGCAGCCCGTGCACGCCAACGGCAGCGGCAACCTGCACGGCGGCTGCACGGCCACCCTCTTCGACTTCTGCACCAGCTGGCCCCTGCACATCGTCGCCAAGCCGGGCTACTGGCAGCACCTGGGCGTCAGCCGCACCCTCAACTGCACCTACCTCCGGCCCATCCCCATCGGCACCGTCGTCGACATCCACTGCGAGATCGTCCAGGCCGGCGCCAAGATGGGCGTCACGCGCGGTGTCATGCGCCGCGTCGAGAAGGACGGCTCGCTCGGGCCCATCCTCACCATCTGCGAGCACGGCAAGTTCAACTCGGATCCCCCGGCGCCCAAGCTGTAAAAGCCATGCGGGCGAGGCTTTCGGGGCGGAATAGACGATAGGGAAGATAAGGAACAGCAGCGACTCCACCGAGATTCAGGATATCCACTAGAATAGAAGCCGCGCCGTTCAGGCTACAGCAGCGACCAGCGTGGGCTTAGATGAATAGGTCACACGATTAATTAAGCGCTTTCGCGCCAATCTCAACAGCTTACCATATCGAAGTTCCGGTGCACTCACTCACTCGGCCGCCTTCCAGTCACCTTGGATCATGTCCGTGGTAGCAACCAAATTGAAACTGGGACTCTACTAACGAGGCAACCTGGTGGTATTCAGGCCTACGGACGAGGCTCTCAAGCGTAATCGGGTCAATTATCGCCACAATGACCAAGGTATTGTTCGGGGCAGCCGGGAGCAGGGTTGAAGTCCAGTGTAGTGCGGATAGTAAGGCGATAAAAAGTCCACGAGAATCGCCTTAGACGATTTCATTTGACCCGCGGTATTAACTATTTCCTACTAGCCATCCATCCCCAGGTGTAAATTATGGTGGATTGGGCGGTGTGTGAGAAGCCATACCCCGAATTTGGCTGCCTGTGCTGTTGCGGTGGCAAGTATCGACTTGACGGACGCGTTGTGTTCCGTAGCGAAATACTTGGACGCCTGGCTGAGCAGGACCCTGGGGTCAGACCGTCCAGTCAATCTAGGGTCGGATGCACAATCATGCTTGGTATCCCTCGACTTCCGAAGCAGTCTTATGTAAGCTTGCTTATCTCAACGCCACATCGCACCAATATGCTTAGCTAAAATCCCTTTCAGAATCATCCATTGCCGCAGCGGTCACACCGGCGTTCCATCAGTGCCGCCGCTTCTACGAAGTTGTTGTCTTCTCGTGGAAATTGAAGGGGCAAAGACTCCGAAAGGAGCGAGAGTTGGATCAGTTACACTCCTTCACCGAACAAGTCAATCCAACTGCTATTGTAGAGAAAAGAACCCGATTCGACTTACCCGGGAGCGGCAAGGCCAGCTCATTGCCACCCGCGACTTGTCTCCATGGCTTCAATGCTCTCCAATGCGCATGCCAACAGCGAGCGACCCTTGACCGCAGCCTGGTGGCCTAGCAGGCTAACCATCTATGTCGCACATGCAGTGCAGTACGTACAGGCCTAAAGCGCAAGTGCATATAACATAGGAACGCCACTTGACTGGGACATCTCGTGTGTTTTGCACTGATCGTAGTAACGTAGTTGGGGGTAAAATAGGAGATAAACCCATCTTTCAATGATATCTGGCATCGATGAAGCTGGCTTACAGGGATCGTGGCTCGGCTCTGGGCGGCCGCGCTGTAGTGAGGGCGGGGTCAAACAGTACTTCGTGTACTTCCCCAATCAGCCTTGATAACAAGTAGGTCCCCAGCAGCCCATCCGGAACAAACACCGACTTGAAGCTCGAGGAACAAGAAGCCTTGCGAGTGCCTCTAGCAACTGCTCTCTCTAACAATATCATAACTCCATACTTGCGGTAAGAGGCGGCGTGGCAGGTCTTTGTTAGTTTTTATTGCCTCTCTGCACGCCATGAACGCTTCACAAAGTACGCAACAGGATACATGGATACATAGGCAAGCAATGATGAACAACGTGCGCTGACAAGCAATGGACAATTGCAAAGGGATACTTCGATTGTCTGGTCTCTGGTATGAGATATTAGAGGAGGGCCAGGACCGCCAATTAGACCCCTGACAGGTTACCCTGGCATTAGGTTGAGTTAGGTGGTGGGAATCTACACAGGCCACGCTCTGGCGCTAATGCAGACTTCTAGAACGGTACTGGGCGAGAAGGTGGTGTCAAGGTGGTGTCGTGGGAACTGCCTCGCTCTAATGGTCTTGGCTCGATCTTTACTGTTGGCTCACCTGTGCTGCGATTGGCTATCCGCTCTGTCCCTCCCTGCGCGCATCAGAAATCATGACGATCTCCGGCCTTGACCATCCCACATCGAAGTTTTCACATACACGAGAATGCCATATCGCGCAGCCAGCTAAAGAGCTACGTTACTATTACCTTGCTCCCTCGCGCCAAGGCAGTTCTTCCTACACAGATATAAAGCACCATGGCCTCCGCAGGAAACATTAGTTCAGATTTCTCATCGAACCACAAAACTCAAGAATAGCACCTCTAGTACTGTCACTTCTATAATAACTCTTTTCCTAGACCCTCTTGGTTTCCATTTGCTAAATACTTCCCTAGAGCCGCCTCTCTCCGGAGTTCGGTGTCTTCGAATCCCCTGGTTCTCCTGACCTTGAAGACCGTCAACCTGTCTTTTCGCATCAGTACTTCGGCTTCATCCTTTTATAATGGGCGGTTCATCTGATCGTTCTGTGTACGGAGGGTATGTTGCCGTACAGTTCTTCCTCCTCTAGTCTCATCTCCTTTACCACTTGGCTATCCAACTCCTTCTTCCTGAGTCTCATTTGCAAGGTCTCTGTCGAGACGGAATGGTAGTCACTCTTCTCCATTGATTTCCAGCCCGCATCCAGGGCCGGTTTACTGCCCATAACCCACCTCATCACTTCTTGACCTATGGGTGTTCTCGTCAGGACATGAGCAACTTTCATCATCACCCCCTTGTCAAAACTTACAAGTTGACTTCGACTTGCAATCCCCTTCCTTGTCCAAGCCATTACAAGCATAACCGTTCCCCGTTCAATATACCTAGTCTAAGAAATCCGATGATAGCGAAACCCTTTCAAAGCCTTCCCACTTCGTCACCCAGAACACCATGAGATCTCCCAACAAGGCATCCATTTCACAGCAAAACGTGGCTTCGTACATGTCGGAAACGAACGGCGGCGGCGATCCTGTTACAGCTCTTTCTCTTCGTCCACCCAAGGCAAATAACATCGCCGACCGCCGGGCCAAGGTCGACAAAGAGGTGGCTGCATTATCGGCTGTCCTCAAGAAAACCTAGTAAACTACATACCGCCGCTTTCTATCGAATTACTTGTAAGCTACATGCCAACATAAGTTGGGCTCTTAGCCTTGGGAACAACCCACCGATGTCATCATTGGCCAACAGAACTAACAAGCATACAGTGCGAATGTGGCTCAAGCACCGTCCCCTCACCTGAAAGCTCTGTCGTTACAAACTTCCGATGGCCCAAGGTTAAGCTTCTCGACTTCGGCAGCTGCCGAATTGACCCAATAGAGTGGATTCAGGCCCAACGGGTAGGGCTGTTAGAGTTGTCGCACTGGGCCATCCTTTGAATCCGATATGTAGTTGAAACAATCGGATGGTTTGTTGATTGTTACTGGGCCATGCGTTACCTACAGGCGTACGCGATCACCTGCTAGGATCTAGCTGCTAGATTGGGAAGATCACTGGCTCTGTTCGTTCTTATAGTTCATCGTACTAATACGTAAGTCAAAGCACCCCTCGACGGCCACACCCCTTAACGGTCACCACAATAAAATAAAGTTATAATAATATAACAAAATAATAATAACTTAATTAAAAAATAACGAAAAATCGTAAAATTATAGAATTAATCGAGATCTACTTCGATTAAGCTTTAAGCCTTAAATTCCTCGTTAAATTCCTCTTCTACGATCTCCTTTATTAATTCCGACCGAGTTATAATAAAGTACGCCTACGCCGGCCCTACCGCCTCCCTTATACCGATTACTATTTTTATTATACGAATATATTTCCTATTCGATACCGGAATAAATCTCTTTCTTTTCTTTCCTCTCTCTTTTTTAAAGTTTACTTTTAATTAAACCTTTTTATATATTAATTAATTAATTTAACCGTTTAAATCGTCGAGACTCTTTTAAACCTTTCGAAATAATACCCTTTTAATTACTCCGTTAAATTATATTAAATTATCGGCCAATTTCTTAAATAATTCTATTAATTACCTAGAGCTCCTTAAAGTACGAATCGAGATAGCCGAAAATTAAACCTTTAAATCTAAGGAAAGGGGCTCGGGGGTTAAGATATTCTATTAAACCTTAAACCTCTTAAGTCGGTTATTTAAGGGTTTATTAATATCGCGAGGGAATATATTAAATACTTTCTACTTACCGTAAATAACCTTAAGCTTAAACGTAAAAATCTTAACCTTCTTATAATATCGAAGGAATTCTTTCTTACTTATCTTTATATTATTAAACCTTAAATAATAAAGAATTACCTTACGGTAATACCTCCCTTTTAATATATTAAATATACCGATATTTAAAAGTTAAAGGAAATATAATATATAAGCTAATAGAAATAAGAGTTATACTTTAACTTTTAAATAAATTAATATAAATTCCTTAATATTATAGGAGGAATAGCTATTAAGGATAAATAATCGTTATTATTCCTCGTCCTCCGGTTTAATTTATAATAGGAATACCTCCTTAAATTAAAATAAAGTTAATTTATAATTAATCTAGCTTTTAAGAGATATAATAAAGACCTAATCCTTTATAACCTCGATTAAAGTATCCTCCTCCTTTAGGAATTATTAGAATTAAAACTATTAACCTTTAAAGATATATATTAAAACGATAGACCGGTTATCTATATTAATTATTTTTATTATAATTACCTATTCTCGATTAATAAAGTCCTTTACGATAATCTTTTTTATATTTACTAGCCCGATTATTATTTAATTACTTTTAATATTTAATTATATACCGACCTCGTCGTAATTCTAAATATATTAACGGGAGATAAATCGGATAAATTTATAATTAAATCGATTAAAGAAATCTTAAATATTCTCCTTAAAAATACTCGTAATATATTTAAAATCTATCTTAAAAGAAAAAGAAAATCCGATTACTTTATATTTATTAAAAAATTTCTATACTTAACGCTTATTAAATATATAAGGATTACCGTTAACCTTAAGTATACGTTAGGCGAATATCTTTAGGATTATATATAAAGGAAAATAACCGAGCTTAATTTAAGTAATTATTTATTAAATAATATGCTTTTTATCGTTATTATATAACACCTATCGAAACGAGTTATAACATTTTTTAATCTGCCGGCCCTTAATCCGAACCTTTAAAATAATACGATTAACCCCCTCCTTTAACGCGGCCTATTTTAAGTTCTTATCGTTAATAACGTATTAAATCGCGCGTTAGAGCTTTAACTTATCGATTATAATATTATAATAAAAGAGTAAGAGAAAAGGGTACGATTAAGTTAATTTAAATAAAAATACGACGAAAACTAACTTATATACTATTAAATCGGTATATAGGCGCGATTCAGGAGTAATCTATTAATAGGTAACCGTTAAAGGGTGTGGCCGTCGAGGGGTGCTTTGACTTATTACTTCGAATCGCACGTTAACGCTACTAGGTAATTGGAAAGATGGAGCACAGCTGGGTTTTCTTAACTTATTGGTACACGAATTGATATCTGCATTTCGACTTAACTGTTTCTTCCTAATCAAATGCCCCCTTCACAACAACTGTTCCTGGATGCGACTCATCAAAGATACAATTTCCGTTGCCTTAAATGGACATAGCTCTGTTTGATAGAAGTCTAGAAGCCGAGTAGATAACTATAAGATTTCTCCGAACCGACAGCTGGTTACTTTTTGCTGATAGTCAAATGGTCGTGTACGTCACTGAGTAGGTGTCCGCGACTAGATATGTTGTTTTAAAAAATCTTGGGATCCAAACCCGGGTTTGTGGCACCTGCCCTGCTGCGGTGCAGAGCTCGAGTCTACGTGGGTGCATTTCAGTTGTGCACGCTGTCCAACCAATCTCGACACAAATAATCTTGGCCGTGATCCCCGACGGAAAGGACGTTGTTCAGCCACATCGTTACATTCAATTCTCTTAGGGACTTCATAAGCACTCTTATGTAAGCTCACTTCGGCGCCACATTGCGCACATGCTTGACTTCGAAGTCTACAATTGTCTCAATAGCTTCACCGGTGCCCCGCCGGTGCCATCATGTCTAAGACGGACTTTTCATCTCGTAGTATTAGTAGGGCAGACCTTTGTCTGACCGATGAGAGTCGGGCCAGTTTCAGCAAGATGGGCTTCACCGGGCAAGACTAGCCAACTGCGATTGGAGAGGAATTGAGTGCGATTTAACGGAGGGGTGTGCGACGCCGTCACTTCATGTGATTTATCTCTGTGGCTTCAATCCTCGCCACAACCCAGGAGTCAGACTGTTACACACTTAGCAGCATTCGTTCGTAGCCTGGTGGCTCGGCAGGCTGCTTACTGATTTTTTTATGGATGCGGTGCATTGATTACAGGGAGAAAACGCAACAAGGAGAATATAAAGAAGATTTTGATATGAAATAGTCTGGTCGATTTGATAAGAGGAAGGATGATATGTGCTGGAGTTTGTGAGGCTACGGCACGGGATATCTGGAACACGCGACCAGGGGAGTCAACATTCGATCAAGTAGATTTCAGGGGGATGCTGTGATCCGATTGAAAACCCCGCATATAGTTGAACCGATGAGCGCGCACAAACAAGAACAAGAGTAGTGGGTGGACGGGATAGCAACATCGCACCCTAGCACGCCTTTAAGTAATAGGCAAAGGGGCAAGGCCCATATGCTTCGATGTGGTGGTCCAGCGATTTTCCATGCTTCGCTTTCGGTGAAGCAATCGTAGGAGTAGGTCAAAATGCCGGCGGTGATACCATACCGGTGGATTAAAGGCTCGGATTGGACAATGCTAGAAGGGCGCTAGAATCAACATGGCGCCATGATCCTTGTCACCTACAGCCGTCATACGGTCATCAATCCAGATGCAGGTGTTGGTGAGGATGGGGGTGGGTAGTGACATTGCACCTGAGAAGGTACCTGGCCTGGCAAAGATAAATGTTGTGTGGTGTAGTGTTAGGTAAGCAAGTAAGGGTAAGGTAGGCAAGGGAAGGCAGATGGTACCTAGTATGCAAAATCATATTTGAGGCTGTGTATTTTTCGCCTTGAAGGGCCCCGTAATAGGAAAAGTGGGGTATGTGCTACATAGGTGACTACCTCCATCCATCTAAGGTCCATCATTTGCGCGCCAAGCCCCAGACGAATGTGCAAAGGGGGACGCCATCTCATCGGGCATCCCAAGCGGAGCCTGCTCTACTCGCGCGCCCCTCTGCGACAACCTTTTGCTGAACATATTGCTGTGACGCCTTTTCTCATCGCCGTTGCAGCTTGCTTCCCTCATATAAAGCCCCGAACATTTCCCAACCTTTTCTACGATGGCGGTCCTGAAAGCTCATCGTACAGAACTGAGGGCAAAACAACCTTTCTTCTCTCGCTCTCCCGAGATCATAGCATCGTCTTATACCCTAGGAGCTATCGCTATCCTACATATCGTATTACTATTGTTACTACAGCTACTACCTACACAAAAACATTGTCACTGCTCGCGGCTCCTCGTCGTTCAAATTTCATTCTCAAGCCACTCTGGCCTGACATTGATCTTCGTTTACACATCCTTGCGAAGCAGAGCTTATTAGCCACCTGCCTCTACATCATTCTAGTTCATAGCCACTGGAGTCGCTGCCATGGTTGGTTCATCTGCCCGAAGTGTTTATGGAGGGTATGTGTTGCCTGGTGTTTCCTCTCTGACGAACCTCTCCCATTTCTATTATTTGGCAGTGGCCATGTGCCATTTTCCCATGTAGATTCCGGTGTTATTCAAACTTCCCCCACGTGCCGAGTCTCAAAAGGGAGCTGTCACTAGCAATTCCGCATCATGGTCGGTAGCTCCTAGCTTCCGGGTCTAAATCTTTATTATGGAGCTTCCCTGCCCCGCATTCCACCTCCCCTCCCCAATGCAGTGGCACTCATGCCTGGAATTGGCTTTCTGGCATGCCATCCCATCTACCAAGTCCCCAATAACACTCCTGGGTCATTTTACTAGACAGATTCTCACGCATAATAGCGAAACCCCCTCCAAACCCTCCCACTTCGTCACCGAAAACACCAGCTCCCCTCCCAAGAGGTCTATTTCACGCAAGAACGTCAAATCATACATAGAGTCCAAGGACGGCGGCGGAGACCCAGTCACAGCTCTTACTCTTCGCCCATCTTCGTCCAAGAGCATCACCGACCGCCAGACGAAGGTTCAGCGCGAGATGGCAGCATCGCTGGCTTTGCTTAACAGGTCTCAGTGAATTGACATCAATCGGAAGTTAGTGGCATGCTATTCGTTAAAGCTCTTAGTCCGAGCATCCTTGCTAACCAGTTGTAGTAATATGGGATGACCTAAAGGCTGTGCCCATCCAATGTTAGCTTCCCTTGCGAACCCGGGAATCTGGGGCGGTCTGCCCCACGTACCGAGTAAGGTTTAGCTGCACCTAAAATTGACAACAGCAGTTGGGGTACTAGAGGTTTGCTTGGAGCACTTTAGTGACGTTGTTTGTTATCCAGTGCCTGGCTTGAGTGTATGGCATTTAGCTGCAATTTGTATGTCTACCAGAAGGGTTTGGATTTATAATAACATCTGGGTATGACTTAGAAAATATTATCCCCTTTACATTTCCGTTTCATCAATATATTTTGCATGCCAAAGAAGTTGAGCCTTCCCTGTGGTATTCGTAACGTGCATACCCTATATTAGTTACTTGGTTAGTTGATCTCTGGACCCTGTAATAGCAGCCGCAGCTTCGGCAAAGCTAGAAGTACGTCGGAAACCAAACGAATTGAAGCCGTCAGGGGGTGCCCTCATGGCCGTTGTTCCGGCGCTTTCTAGGATTATAACGATTCTATTTGCAAATCAATACACTGTACACGGAACATGGTATTGCAATAAGCCGCCTCTTCGCTGAGGGCTGACCAAGATTTTTGACACGTCCTATGGAATGGACCGAAGATGAAACGGAGCTGCAAACCATCTGCAGGTCACCTGACTTAGGTTCACTTTTCTCGAAGCACTAGATATATTCTTCAAGTCTGATACCCTTGAAATATGAATCTTCGTAGCAATGTTCCATACTTGCAGCTCACATCTCAATCCCGCCAACGTACACCCAGTTCTAAACATATGACCACACCAAAAGCAAGAGGCTCTGCACCAGTGGCAAGGGAGCATGTAAACTGCGATCCAGTGCGTCAGTTGTGCGTACATAAGCGGAGCAGATCTCGCTACCAGGATGTTTCTAGCAAGATTCTGACATTACACAGATTGCTTCTTCCACCGTTCCTTAGCACCTTGAAGATATTGCCCATTCAATCGCTTCCTACCAATAAGAACGAGCGACGCAGGATGTACAAATAGTGATAGAAGTAGTATCATTACGTACGCACCGACATATCTTGACAGTGTCATGGGAAAATCTATCGTAGGCGCAAAGAACGACCAAAGTTGCAGGTAGAGGCAGCAAACATGCTGCGACCATCGACAAGGGGGTAACGCACATGCAATGTATGTGCCTGCTCCGATCCTATGTGGAGGCGTGTTTCCGGTTTGTAACGAATTGTAACAAAACATATTTCCTCCATGGTGGCCGTCACTCATCCAAAATCCAAAGAGTTGGCGACTTTTCCTGAGTTCTATGCAACCGGATATGATTTTTCAGGTCGAATTCGGCTTTTCAGACTCTGTGGTGTCGTTCTTCTTTTTCTCTCTTCCATTTGCCGCCGGAGATATGTCGGCATGCGATACGGAGGATAGCTAGGTAGCTACAGCTGCCTAGACAAGGCCCCTGGTGTCGCGTGGATGAAGCAAAGTACCAAGCCGCCGGAACACACAACAGTCAAAAGAAAGAGGAAAGGCGAGATCCGCGGTGGTTGGGTTAGGTGAAGGTCTTTTAATAATATTGTGCGGTGGTGTGTCCCTGAGAGTGGGAACGCCTGCGGGTTGGGCTTCAAGCAAGACTCTACAAGCACCCTAGGAGAGAAACGTGGCGCGCTTGCCCAATTATGTCCAATGATATCGTGAATCATCCATCCTCGATACATGTGAAGCGGGGTTATCCCAGTGAAATCGATGCAATGAATCCCATCCCGCAACGAATGTAAAAGAGAAGCTAAGCCTGACCTCCGTCCCTGCAATAGTTTTCGGTAAAGGGATTAGGAACAACTGTGCAGCAGGTATTCAATCCGTTTCGGGTACCCTTCGTATCGACGACAATACTAACACTTTTAACACGGTATCAAAACATATTTAATATACTAGAAACCAGGATTCTAACTAAACCGAGAACTATTTCTAACCCTACCTAACCTAACCACCTAACCCGAACCCAAACCCGTCACTTTTGGAAAGGAACATCGTCTATCGAAACTCGTCGTCAACTGCGGTACATATCTTATCACATGGAGCGTCGACAGTACTTGCCGGTCGACAGTACTTGCCGGAACGGGCTAGTTGCTTGCTGCACAACAAGTAGGTTAGATTGACCCCGACCCATGCTAAGCTAATGCGCTGCTCGTCATTCTAACTGTAGATGGACTCAACCCGTGCATTTGCCTGGCTGCTTCGGTCTCCTTGGCGCACCATCCACTAACTTGAGACGGTTGTACTTGGAGGTACGGTACAGTGAAGCCCTCACTTCCCGTCATCATCAAATTGATCAGATCAAATTATTTCCCACCGAGTTGGCCCTTTCCCGTGCCTAGCTTGAATACGACGCTCTACCATGGATGAAAGTTCTGTCCTGTCGTCTCCAAGTGACAACTTCAGTGCTCGAATATTTGCCAACCCACCACCAGTGCAATGCTTCCCAACTTCGGTGCATTCGCCTACTTTATATAATATACATTTCAGTCAACTTCCATTTAGCAATTGATGATCACCACTTTGTTCTTCTGTCTTATTGCGCAGCTATTCCTATAGTCAGCTCTTCACCATACAGACGCCTTATCTACGACACTTGAGCTCACAGGCACCCATCGCCTCAGTTATCAATGATGGCTGGTTTATTTGACTAAAGCGTCTATGGAGGGTACGTCACAAGATCTACTTGATTGTATCGTCATCCACTATATCATCAGCTCCAAGAGCAACAAATTCTCTTCCTGGGAATAGCTCTTCTATATATCATATGCTATAGCCCCGGATGGGCTGGCCCTCAAGCCGCCCAATCTGTATACCATGATATTTGACTCGTTACCTGCACCCGTTGCTCACGAGTCATTACTGAAGACAGCCGGTCGCCCTTGACGTATGACTTTCATTGGCTGGGCCTCGGTCTCTTCTTCCTACCTCACACAATGCCTATCTCGAAGGTTGGTAAAACTGGAGGCTCATTGTTGAGTCTGGGGATGCACACAACGGGATGCGATGCGAGAGTGGTGTTTTAAATAGTCAGACTCAGCCTCTTGAGCTTCACCCCGTCGTTGTCTTGATCTATGTTCCAGTCTATTTCCCCTTCGTCATTCACCGTGATCCTGGGTGGCATAAGCTATATGCTTTACTCAGGCTGCCTTCTGCTACCTGCGTGTGTAATGCTTTCGTCTTATACATCTCACAGCACAACTCTGTCCAAGACTCGCACCGCCATGACCGCCATGACCGCCAAGACGCTATCCCCCTCGGAGGATTCAATGTCAAAAAACAAAATCAGGGACTATTTGAAGGACGGCAGTGGTGAAAGCCTAGCCGAGCGAAAGGCCAGGGTAGAGCGCATAGTGGCTGAAGCCTCGGCGGTTCTAACCCCTGACAGCCACGTGGTGGAACAAGCTAGGTGTAAGTACCGTCTTACGTCGATGCGTGTCAGCCTCCTGACCTCATTCGCAGAATTTCTTTTCGAAAGTACCCGTGCGCGCATGGTTTTACGAGTTTTACTTCTTTTCATCATGTTCCTGTGCGAGTTTCTTCCTCTCGGGATAAGGTTTCCCCCCTCAACACGGGTGAGGTAGGGGTTTTCTCCTGTCACTCACTGCTGAAAGAGGTTCGAGAGTCAAGTAACGACTTGAGAGTCGGCCCTTATGGCCACCATTTGAGAGACTAGTATACTGCCTCATGGGGCATCGATCAATATACAGCAATAACCCCCCTTTAAAAATGCGCTGTAGTTGAATGTGACCAACGAACAATTCATTTGTTCTCATTGGTTGACACATCATATCGAACTACTAGTGTAATCTCATTTTCAGATTGGATATGAGCGTAGCTGGAGCTCGGACTTGCAGGTATAGACATCACCTATCCAAACGCTCATCCTGGAAGCTGGTCAAGCTGGACAGTTTCCTTATGGTGAGCCAGCGGTTCAACCCGTTGGATCACATCAGTGGGTTCCGGACCACCCTAGGGCCCCGATTGGAGTTAGAAGTCACAATGTGTGATGGCATATGGATCGATATCTGCAAGGATAGTATACATAGCTTTGTTAGAGTGGGAATAGACAGTATCTCTGATGTCTAGTGTTTGTCTTGCCTTCCTCTATAGCCAACGAGTTGGCCTGCATGTTTTCACAGATATATTCTATTTACAAGTCGGGCGAGTACCTATTTCCCCAGACCAGATAGCCCAGCGCGGCCAGAGCAATGCAGACTCCGATGGCTCCGACGGCCAAGTTCTCTACCGCCCTCATGACAAACATCCAACGGTAGTTGGCAAGCCTCTGCGCAAACTCGGCGCCGTCGTTGATGTGGGGAAACGGCACGTCGGGTACCGGCTTGCCCAGGAACTCGCAGAGGGGCTCCCACCCGTCGTCCAGCGCATACTCGAGCACCTGCCCCGGCCGGGCCGCCCGGCGAATCTCGCGGTAATGCCGTCGATACACGTCGCGGCACCGCGCCCGAATGTCGTCCTGGGAGTCGGCGGCGTGGGGGACGACGGCTCCGAACACGGCGTCACGCGCTCGCCTCTGCCGCGCCAGGTCCGGGACGAGAAAGTTGACCAGCCGGTCCAGGAGGCGGCGCCGGAACGGCATGCGGGACACGGTGCTCGCGAAGCTCTCGTACCAGCTGTCCAGCGGCCGCTCGACCAGAACGACCTTGGCGTCTGGGTAGGCCGCCATCAGCTCGGGCCCGAAGAGGCAGAAGGGGCCGTCGGTCACGGCCTGGTACTCGCCCAGCAGCTGGTCGAACTCCTCCCGACCAAAGGGCTGGCAGCGGGCGTTTTCCGGGTCGTACTTGGCCTTGAGCCCTTCGCCGGCCATCTCCAGATCCAGGATATTGAAGAGGATGTCTTCACCATGGAAAACCGGGCCATAACCCAAAATCTTGAGCGCCGCTTCCATGGCTGGAAAAAGGGGGGGATGTTGTCAGTGAGTGGCTGAGTGTGGATGGACAGTCTTTGTTCTAGATGGAGCTTACAGGATGTTCCCGTTCTGGGAAACCCGAGAGAAAGGACCTGCATGGGAACCGTTCGTTTCCGTGCGCGAGGGTCGGTCCCCAGACTGACCTCTCGCAGGTTCGAGGTTGCTTTGACGAGGGATGGCATGGCCATTTGTGCGTTCATTTAGAGTTATTGATTGGCGGTGGTAAGGTGTTTCTCAGCTCAGACAAATCAAGACCGCCAGAAGAGGGAACTCGTAAATTATATATAGGGGTGGATGGTCCCATTGAACACACCGTGTCGCGCTTTGGTGCAACTGCGTACGCCCCTTCGGGATTATCGACCAGTCAATGACCTGGGCCATGCTTATCATTGGACACAAAAGACCGAAGACAGGATTCCAGGTTTCCGGATCACGCCACATATACCATTGTACTACCAGGCGACTAGGTCGACCCTGCATCCCGTAGCTGTAGCAATGTGGCCTCCATAACGTATGCAGGATGCATCCATACCACCACGTCCCAAAATGCTCTTCAGTCCCGAGATGAAACATATGTTCCAGCCATTGCGGCGTTTCGACGAGGGTTTTCCCTTGAAAGGCAGGGAGTCACTCAGGCAGTATTATTTTGAATTTGTATATTATCCCCAGACAATTGCCCGCTCTGAAAACGGGGTTCCGGAAAAGATGGGTGTTGCAACTCGATTTAAGGAAGCGGAGTGGGCAGATACATGACAGAGATTCCGTACTGGCATCGGCTGATCTCTGCCGGACCTCGCTGGGTACAGTACCTTGCAACAGTTTGTTTGCCAATGAAGTTCCAGGTCCGCTCGTGGTATGGTAAAAGTTCTCAATGAGACACCTTACTGCCCTTTTGTAGTAAGCTCTATTGTATTCTAACTTATTCGAATCTAATTACTCATCTTACAGAGCCCGGGATGGGTTAAACCCACGGTGACTCCGGGGTCTTGATCAAGAACGCCCCACAAGCATTCATACATCCCTTACTACCCCACCAACGACGCAGCGAGCATGACCAGCCCCCCGAAGCTGTCCATGCCAGCGAGCCACTCCTCCCAATCCGCCTTTTGCCTGGGCCAAGCACCGGCTTCCCCCATACTTCCATTCACGGGGCTCTCGCTCACTTTGACAAGATCGCCGCTCACTGTCATGCCATAGTCGGTCTGGGACCCGAGATCCCGCTCTATCTCCGACATCCACTTGGCGGCAGTGTCTGCCTCCCACAGCTGTCTCCTCGCCGGCAGCGGTGACAGGATAAGCCCATCTAAATGTAGGTCACACATGGCGGCCGGCTCGAAGACAACTACCATGTTGACGATTTGGTAGAGAACACATAGCCTGTACTTTACGTAATCAGCACCATTGTTGCCTTGGGATGGGACTTGAAAGGAAAGGGAGATGCAACTGACCGTCGGCCTGACTCTACCAACATCCAATGCCTCCATGTGGACTCGGGACTTGTAATGCTCAACGCAGACTCTTGTCCGAAGTTTGTTCTTCCCAATTCCATAGATAAGACCTAGGAAATCAGTGAAGGTTAGCATCGTATCTTCCACGCCAGTGTGTAGTAACAACGGCACGGAGAGGGTCTCCAGAGTATTCAGAAGGCTTACAATTACCGTCATGATCAGCAGACCATCGATGTCATTCTCTTCTGTCTCGCCGTCATCCAGCCGGATGATGATATATATCGACAGAGCCTGCAGAGCCGCGAGGACTTCGAGATAGCTCAGTCTTGAGGGCTAAGACATCCGATAGTCAGCGAACCTTCCCGGTATCTCTTCCAACAGAAAAAGAGGTAAAGGAGCTCCGTCCACGTACCTCTTTGTAGAGGCGCTCGCACTCCTGGCGGACATTCCTCCAGAACAGCTTTCGGCTCCCCTGTAACCCACCATGGAGCATGCTCATGAGACTGATGCAGTTATGCAGCGGCTCCATGTCCTGCGCGCCAGACTCGGAACGTAGCATCTGCGGGTGGATGAAGGGCGGTAGCGTTTTGTCCCGCATCATCATGAGCGGGTACGACTTGAGGGTATGGCACACGAGGCTGGCCACCCTCTGCGCCCCGGTCTTCAGTTTCGGCCGTCTGATGAGGGATCGAATATTGCTGCTTGGTGATCTTGGTATCGTGAACTCGTTCGGGAAAGAAAGTGCCTTTGGAAGTGGAAATGGTAGGTTGGTTTGGAGCGCGGTAGACGGCAGCCGGCGTTGGGGAGCTTTTGGCGAGGAAGCCACTATAATCTCGCTGCGGCCGGCAATTGGTATCATGAAGGGAAATAACTCAGCATCCTGGGATTCAGCCCAATTGAGCGCTGCTCTAGAGTCCCCCGATTCCGCTTCTAACGGGATCATAAAATCATCTCCATCTGAAATGTTATCAACGTTTTGGTAGACTCTGGCATCAGGTGGCGTGTTTGTTCCGGACGATATGCTGTCGGGCGATCTGGCCGATGCAGACTCGGCAATCTGCTGCGAGATCCCTGGCGTGCTGCCCCTCGGGCTATTTGCTCCATAGCGACAGTCCATGCCCTTGCTCAGACATCTTGAGCACTCGGGCCGCTTGCGATCGCAACGCGCTTTTCCGCCGATGCAAGAAAGACATGAGCGAACTCGAGAAGCATGATCACTCAGTTTGCGAGTGCGGCAGTAGTATCCGTGTCTCTTTAAGCTGGATGCTACAAACCAAGGAAAAGTCGTTTGGTCAGTAAAAGTGTCCCAACACAGCAGCAACGCGGGGCAACTCTTGTTGGCCCGTGCAAATGGCGAGGGTGCTACGACTTACCCTTGTTAAAAGGCTTGTTGCACTGCGAGCAACGGATAATTGACTGAGCAATATCTTCACTCATGATTTGGTAATTCATTTCAATTTGAACCGCGAGATTCAGGAGTCGGGCTATCTAAACATAAGGTGGAAAGACGCTGGTACAAGTGGCATTGGCGGTGATTTTGCTTTGGTAAGCACTAAACTGCTAGCATTTGTCAGCCCCTTTTGGCCCGGCGTGCAAGGCACTGTAATAGATGATTGGTGCGAATGGGCGATGGGGCCGCCCTAGCCACAGGTGCTAGCTACCCCTGACAGCGACCCTGAGACCCAACCGGGACATTTTGTACCGGCTTGCACACTCTATGTTCCCCATTTGACAAAGTTGCCCGAAAAAGCAAAACCTGTCTCCGGAGACAATTTGAAGCCGTCAACGACATGAGACATGCAACATCAATTCGGCATGCAGGTTCAAGTGCATATAAGACGCGAGACCACCATGGGTTCCCAAATAGATGAAATGCAGCACAGGATCATCGCACTCCATCACACTTCACAAGTTCTAACTCAACCGCACTGAGACCATCATCGATCGTCCACCATGCCTCAACCACGCCTCCCCGTCCCCACCAAAATCAACCGCGACACTGGTTACCCCACCATCTCGGCCACCCGGCCTGAGAACTCGGCCAGCGGCAAAACTGTGGTCGTGACCGGCGGCGGCACAGGGATCGGTGCCGAGACTGCCCGTTTCTTCGCCGCCGCAGGCGCATCGCGCATCTTGCTCATCGGTCGGCGCCCGGAACCCCTCCTGGCCACCAAGAAGTCCATCGAGTCGCAGTACCCCGGGACAGCCATCACGGCCACGCCGACCGACGTCACGGACAAGGCGCAAGTGGACGCCGCCTTCGCCAACTTTGCCAAGGATGGGGGGACCAAGATCGACGTACTGATCAGCAACGCCGGCATGATGGGCCCCCTCGAGGGTGTGGACAATGTCGACCCGGCTGCATTCCTCGAAGGGGTCCAGGCCAACGTCAGTAGCGCCCTGTACGTGGCGCAGGCCTTCCTGCGGCACGCAGCCACTGAGGAGGCCGTGGTCTGCAACGTCTCGTCCAACGCAGCCTACCTCAACTTTGCCAACGCCTTCGCCGCGTACAGCGTCGGCAAGCTCGCCGTCTACCGCGTCTGGGACGCCCTCGCGTTCGCGCACCCGCACCTGCGGGTCTACCACCTGCAACCGGGCATCGTGGACACGGACATGAACCGCGCGGCGGGCGGGGTCGCGGCGCTGGGGTATGAGGACCACGGTAAGTCACTCTTTACCTCTCTACATACCTAGGTGTCATGATCTGTATGGGGGTGAAGGTTGCCGCAAATGACAGACAGCTAACCGTTCCGTGATTTTCTGGTATAGTCTCTCTGCCTGCTGGCTTTATGCTCTGGCTGGCGAGCCCCGAGGCGGCGTTCTTGAAGGACAAGTTCCTTTGGTCCAACTGGGACGTGGACGAGCTCAAGGCCCGAGCCGAGGAGATTGAAAACAGCATGGAGTTCAACATTCAGGCAGTCGGTTGGTCCGGCAAGGATGCCAAGGCCGGGGCTTCCGCCAGCGCCTCGGATCTGTGGAAGAAATGAGGGGAGTGAATAATCATCTGTATTCCAGTCCGTCATATATATTATTATATCATCGCCGCACCCGACAATGGTGTATTGCGACCACAAGAATCTTTTACGGACGCTGAACGTCGAGAACCACGATGCCGGCAGGGTAGCTGGATGGCTGGACCGGTTGGGTGAGTATGATTTCGTCATACAACATCGAAGCAATCAGACCAAGATCATAAAGATAGCCGATGAATTATCTCGACTCGTACATAGCATCAAGGCTAGATTTCATAATTTATTTCATTCAGTGTAGTCCATTGCCTTCTCTTCCTACCTGCAACAAATCTTTAGGACGAGCCTTTCTATCTAATACCAGTGCCACGAGGGACCTGTCGATTCTCGGCACAAGCATTTGCTCTTCTTGGAATGAACAGGATGTTTCAGGAGTCGATCCTGGAATTCTTTTAACCAAGAGGTTATTCCGCCCCTTACAAGACACTGGGATAACGCGGAATAAACACTGGAACAGGAGGGAATAAACGCGGAAAGTAGCTAACCAGGTCCAAGATTGAATTGTGTGTGTAATCCATTTGATGCCAAGTATGCCGCAGTCGCATCTGATAGGCCCTATCCTCATCCAAAGACGCATTCACGTCCTAAACGAACTATTAATACATGTGATGGCTTATTCCGCACCCAGCCACTATGCGAAACCCATCGTGCCCATATAACTGAGCAATCCATCCTTGTCTCCGACGTAGCCGATATACAGGTCAGGCCGGACCACAACAATGAAAGAATCGTCGGGACCCACCACATCAGTCACGAACGACCAGTCTCCGGCATAGGGGAGGCCGCTTAGCTTGGAGGGAACCGTAAGAGACGGGACGGCGCCGGAGCAGACCAAGGTTACTGTGTTGGCAATCCACGAGAACTGCTGCTGCAAATCTGGTGCAGCGTGCGACTGGTGGCCAATGACCAATAGTAGGAATAGACCGTAATAGAACTTGCGAGCCACTCCATAAAGACGACAGGTGTCAAGCTCCATTCCAGGGGGTTGTGTGCCGCACAACTGCATCGCCAGGTCTGGGCAGCGTCGGCCAGCCTTCCAGAGGCCACGCTCCGACTCTACCACCAGAGGAGATCCCAGTCCGTCGTAGGCCACACCCATCCCTAAAGTAATTCAAATTCTAATTAGTCACCTACACTTATGAATATGCACAGGGAATAGAATCACACCGCTCGTGTGGGGAAACAAACTCACCAGTGATGTATCCAGCGTTCTTCTCGATCGTCTCCACATATTGCCTGGCGTCGTGTCTCGTGTCGCGAACGAGCTGAGCTGCTACACCGACGGCGTTCTGGGCCACGGCGCGCCGCTCGGTGTTGTAAGACTTCAAGATCATGCTGCATTTATGGTCTGGGGCATTGCGATCAGGACCACCATCTCTCATCCAGCCGATGACATGGGCAACGCGCCAGACGAGACCGAAGGCGTCAGCCACTCCGGTGTTGAGCCCTTGAGCGCCGTTGACCGAATGACAGTGAGCGGCATCTCCAGCCAGAAACACGCGACCTTTGCCGTCAAGACTGACGAATTCCGACGCGACCCGCTCTTTAACTATTTTCAACGGTTAGCTTAGTAGATCATGTTTAGAACGCGATTGAGAATGCTCATTTCTTATGCGACCGTAACCTTACCTTCAAATGTGCTGAACCACTCGGTCCGCAAGAAGTCGACACGATACGGCGCCATGTGCTTCCGGATCGTCGCCTCAGCCGCCGCCTGGGTGACCGTCTCCCCTTCGAGCAGCCGGATGTAGAAGCGCGCCATGCCACGCTCGCGCGGGATCCAAAGGACCCGGCACTGTCCGTCGAGCTGGAGCGAGATGATCTCCGGGCAGACGGGGAAGTCGGTGTCGAGGAACGTGTCGAGAACGGCCCAGACCATCTGGGGCTGGGTCCCCTCGAAGCGGATGCCGACGCGCGGGCGGACCATGGACCGGGCGCCGTCGGCCCCTATGGCAAACTGGGCCCGCGTCGTGATTTCGCTCCAGACACCGTACTCGTTCACGCCTTCACTCAGGACCGTCACGCCCTCGCCGTCTTCAACGATGGACGTGGCGTGGTGGCCGAAATGGATCGCCAGCCCGGGGATCTCGTAATTGCGGCGACAGGTTTTGAGCTGTGCGAGCAGCGTCTTCTCGACTTCGGGCTGGCCGATGATCAGCATGTTCTTGTGCAGGCAATGCTCAAGGCTAGTCCACCAGTCGCTCTGTCGCGACTGGAAGTCGCCATTGGCGAAGGTCGAGCTCGCTGTGGTCCTCGCTGTCAGCTCACAAGCCTGTCTTTGTAGATGTACACAAGACAAAGAACATCCGAAGATCAAACTCACTGTTGCACACGATTCCGTTCGGCCGAAGACTGTCCAGTGTGCCTGAGACCCCGAGGTACTCCTGGGTTCTTGCGTTGAGGCCATCAGCTCGGCCAGCTTCAAGAATAGACTGCTTCGCATCTAGGGTGTGTCGGTGTAATTAGCAGAGGCAAATGAACAAAGGGCGTCGGCTTCAATGACATACCGATGAGGGAGACAGAGATTCCGAATTGTCGCGCCAGAAGAGCACAGAGTAGGCCTGTTGGACCGCCTGATTTGCACGTTAGCAGATCATCTTAGGGGAGTGTACCACATGAGAGTTTTCATCCGGTCTTACCGCCAATGATGACGAGCTCGAATTCCTCTTCGATAGTCGACGTCATGCTTGCGACAGTCGGTGATTGGGTAGTTTCAATGTTGTGTCGCCTAGATAGTGTGATCAGGATTGTGCGAGTTTACGCTTAGGTAGGTGATGAAGGGAAGTGGCGATAGAGAAAATGTTCAACAAGTTCTTCGAGAACGCGTCGAATGTTTTGGGTACATGAATTTACTGTCGCGTCAAGCGCGTGCTTTCCAAGTGCACTTTCAGTAATTACAGGCGGAGGTGGTGGGCAGAGGTGGTGCTCTGTTCGAGTACAGAGGCGACCGCTTGGGGCTCTTTACAGGCAAGCACAGCAGTTTTGGGGTCTCTTAGTGGTACATCGCACCGCGAAATGAAGTGCAACAATCGAAATGTGTTCCACTTGATGTAGTAAGCCCTTTGTGCTACTCTCAAGTCATGGCTGGTTAGTAGCTACGAATTCACTCTCATGTAGACATTTGTGAACAACAACCCCCTATTCGCGACTCAAACCACTAGCTAGCTAGCAACTCAACTTTTTCTCCCAGGACAACAAGGAAAGAAATATCCTCAAGTGTATGCCCATCGCATTCAATTTCTTTCTATATTAATATACAGTGAGTGTTTAATTGAAGACATTAACAGTAAGTACCCATATATTGAGTATGAAGATCATAACCTTCCTACACCAGTGTACATCATGGGGTCTATTTCGTGCACAGGCTGGCGAGTCACCATCGCGATGGGATAACGGGACAGAATTGGATTCCGTGATCAGTGAATCACTGATAAGAGACTGGATGCTATGACTACTGTAGTACTGGAAGGGAACGTGACATGCAAATCATACAGTCAGCATGTAGTCAGTCTGGCAAGGCTTGCTGCTCCATGGGATGTTATGGGTTTGTTGCATGCGCAGCAATCTTTGTGACAACAAAGAATGTATCTGCTGCATTGAGTTCAGGTATTCTCATCTCATGGATCAGGCGATCTCTTTTGTACAGTAATGAGCGTGCAGTCGTCTGGGGATGTTCCGATCTGCATACCGGGGAGCATTATGATGAAATAGGCAGGAAGCAATTAGGGGAGCATTCAGGAGACCATTGCGAGAACTCGTAAGAATAGGATCGGATTTATGGGATGAATTCCATAGGATGCTGAGCGACAATGTTGAAATCCAGTTCATAGAGAAGGTGACAAGGTCAGAGGCACGATTTGAAATACACCAATCAGCTACCAGAAAGTGTCGTGCCAAGGCTAGGCGTTCCAATTACGCTGTTAGGCTGATTTGCGTGCTTACATAGCCCAAATGCGACTCTAACTGGGCGTAATTCAGAGCCTTGCTGTTGCGTATCCTTACGTCACCTGGAGTCGGCTAAACGATGATCCTGTTCCCTACCACCATACATTGGGATTCAGCCTAATTTTCGCGTCTCACTTCCTCTCCTTCAATAGCCATCCTGGACCGACCTTTATCTGGTCTTTTGGGAGCAGAATTCCTTTGCTCTAGCATCCACTGCTGTATCTAAGCTCCCATCTCTTTGACACGGCATTCCCTCGGTATTCACAAATCATGGCGGAGGCTTTAGGCCTAGCTGCCTCGGTAGCCGGCCTTTTGTCACTAGGCCTCCAGGTCACTGGTGGCTTCGCGTCCTATCTCGACGCCCTCGAGAACCGCCAGGAGGAATTGGCATCGGCTAAGCGGCAGAACGATGCACTCGCAGCTAGTCTTGACATCGTCAAGACGGCTTCTACCCATGTCCTGAGCCACCATGCACATACAATCACGACGAGCATTCAATCCTGCGAGGCAGAGCTGCAGGCCGCTGAGGTCCTATTAGCTGATCTTGCGAATTGCGACACCAGTACATGGCGCCAGCGATTGCGGAGCAAGAAGAAAAAGCTCAGCTATAGATTCGACCGGGCGAAAGTCCAAAAGCTTGTCCAGCGATTACACAACTCCAACCAGGTCCTGCAACTAGCGCTGGCCGGGTTGAACCTGTAAGTAGACCCCCAGAACTATTCGATGTGGAAAGACGGTATTAACAAACTTGCTTACAGGGAAATGACAGGCTGTAGTATTGAAAGGCTTGCTGCGATCGAGTCGAGCACCAGCGGGCACGGCTCCGAACTACTTGTCTTGCGTTCAGAGGTATCGGCCGCCATCACGCCACTGACTGACATGCGAGATCGAGTAGTAACCACAGATCAATTGCAAGAAAGCAACCGAGCTATGCAGGGCATGTTTGAGCACTCGCACGAATCGCTCCAGCTCCAACTTAGTTTGCAATCAGAGAGGATTGCAAGATTTGAGAAGCTTCTCGAGAGTCTTCAGTCACCAGGCGTACCAAACCAGTCCGTGGGAAGCCTGGCGCACAAGGCAGCGCGGAAGCCGGCTGTGCTCAGAGAGCTATGCGATACGACTTGGGCACTAGATCAAGAGCCCTATCGGCACGATTCGTCAGGTCTTGCCACTTACCAGCTCCCGGACCATCCCTCTATCCGCGTCCATGGGCGACGGGGTATCCCGGCCATAGAAACTATCTGCATCTGTCCCCGCTCTCACCGGTCAACAAGCCATAAAACCATTTGGTTAGGTCATCTCGGCCTCTCGGAAGGCAGAGAAAGTCGGGGCCATTGGCCGGGTTGCCCGCTTTCAAGGATACAGTCTACACAGAAGCATCGTCGAACCGTGGGCGTCAAGTACACCGGTCTCACTCGACTTCTATACTCAGTCGTTGGCGTCTCGTTCACACTGACCTCGGGAGCCGGCGGCTTCAGCATCGGTGCGAACCTCACTTACAATACGACTGTCGACATCTCCTCAGATCCTTCTTTCCGTATTATGAAGATTATAGAAAATCTCGTATTCTACAATTCAGTGGAGACCGACGCACTTTTCATGGTTGCCTCTATCAAACGGCTGCAAAGGCTTCTTGATGAAAAGAAGGTTTACCCAACCGCAGTCAGCACTTATAATTGTAACTTACTATATTTTGCCACAAGCGCAGTACGTCACCAAACATATCCTTGAGAGTTTGCCTGACTTGCTAAATATTGCTAGATCTCGATATCGGAGGGTCAAATTAACAGTCATGTTGCTCGTCACTTTCCTCAACTCATCAAAACACTCCTTCAGTATGGCGTACCAGCCTTCACATATGACGATCAAGGTCAGCATCCGATTTTAATCGCAAACTTGTACTAATATCCAGTGTAGGTGTGTCGCCACTGGCTCGGTTCTGCACAATGGAGCGGCCAACTAAGGAGGTTGAAGATGTCATTCATTTATTGGTTTCGGCAAATCCGAAAGGAAGGCCAGCTGCGGTTGACCCTTCAAAACTGAATTTCTACCGGCGCGGTCCATGGACTCTTAACACAGCATTATTGTATGGCGTATCTTATGGGTACGCAGAAGGTATGTTGTATTTCAAAGACAGCTGGCCTTGCTATATTTTAGGAACTAAAATTCGGTAGCTTGCGATTGTGGTCCATTGAGTAAGGCAGTAGTCCGAAACGATATTCATGAGGTTGCTCGTATCTTGGATCGTTTCCCTTCTTCTATCCTCGAAATGGATATTCACGGGCAAAGTCCACTCCACTTGGCAGCACTAAAACCTGCAATCCTGTTTCTTTTGGTACAAGTTGCAAATACGGATACGCTCGAGCGGGCCGATAAATCTGGCATCAGCGCGATCGAGGTTGCTATGATGCGCAGTGGCGACCGTTGCATTTATGGTACGAGCAATAGAAGATGTCATCGCTGCGGGTGTACTGAATGCGTTGACATTCTCCTCAAAGTCGGCTGTGCCTTGCGAACGCACGCATTGCCAGTATTTGATACCAGGATCAGGTTGCACGATCTTTTAGCGCCAGCATCCGAGCTCGCAAAGCGCCGCTACATATTTGAGTTGCAACAGCGGATCCTCTATAGAACCAAGTCATCGTGGAAATCAATTTTCCATCACGACAATGCGAACGCAGCAGACACATTGATTGATGGGACAGAGTCTTGTGGAATCAATAGCAACCGTGGGAGCAATGAGGAGGTGGGACAGTATGGCTGGGTCTACGAAGAAATCTGCGACACACACATGGCTGATCTGTTCTATCGCTATGGATTCCGCCTAAGCCCATCCTTCTTTTTGGATGCAAGGCTGAACTTGATCAGGATGCAGTACCATATGAAAGGTCATATCACGCTTTATATTGGCTGGTTGGTGGAACATGGGGTGGACTTGTTTGCCTACATCTCGTCTCGTTCCTCCACTCGCGAAGACGACCCTGGTTTTAGGGTCTTCGGCGCGCACCATGCCTTCTGGATCATGGGTATGAGCTCATGTACTACGAGACAATCATTTGATCGATCAAATATGGCCGCAATCAGCAAAATCAGCACAACTGTGATGCGTTACAATCTCACAGACGGTTGCCAATGCCACTGCACAACTGGAGGATGTACTCCATTTGTATGGATGCTGAAGGGAGCGGAGGGAGGGAGGACATCTATCGATCGCACCAAGCGGTACATGGAGACTTACTATAGCAGATGTGGAAGGGAGCTAACGGTACTAACATACGAAACTGCGATCAGATACGCTACATTCCAGGCTTTGGGTCTCAATCACACCTGCTGCGACTCATTGGCCTTGGCTTTCGATGTATATTCCCGAAAGACCAATGGCTCCCCATGGTTTGAAGCAGATGACGTGGCCAGCATCAACGAAGATCAAGCCCCTCTTCTCGAGTTGCTCGAGGAATTAGTGGCAGAGTTCACAAGGATGGCAGAAGGGTATCAGGAGCGCGGATGTTTCAAAAGCTTTTGGGCCACAGCCTGGGTAGTGAGGATCAAGAGAGAGTTGGTCAAACTCGATGGATGCAACTTGAGTGATGCCGAGAGACAAGGTGCCGAAGAGATTGGAGTTATGTGGTGCGAGCCACCAAATGTCAAGGAAACGGAGGCTGCAAACCCATACGATTTGGGTTCAACAGAGTGGTGTTTCTTTGAGCTGGATCTGATTTGTCCTGAATATCGGGAGCCCTGGCCAGAGGAGCTACATCCAATCAGGTGAAAGGCTTTCTTCAAGGATATACGCTTTGTCATTGTATCCCTACGCGATCGTTACATTTCCAGCATAAATCCACTCTAGTGAATGTTCTTCATCCAGAGCTCCGTGGTTTTGAGATAGGTGGTTCGATACCAGTCATTATTCACCTACTTCCATGGCTTATGGATATAGGACTAAATAAACCCGTCTCATTTCATCGTTTGTGAAACATCCATACGAGTCCGATGTGGTGTAGTGGTTAACATTATACGCTCTCATTGTAGATCCGTGTAGCCCGGGATTCGGTTCCCCGCATCGGGATTCGTCATTGCTCTTTACTCTTGCTTTTTACCCTTGTTGAAGATAACGAATTTGTGCAAAAGGCGCATGCTTTTTTCCGAAGCCTACTTCCGTATCTTTTGCGACCTCTTTCTTCCAACACAGGAATTCCGAGAAAGCAGAATACGACTGAGAAATGTCCCAATATGAGTGCGTCAGGGCGTCTACCGGTGGATACACGATGGGAGCCTGGTTGGCACGCTTGCTGAGCCAGGCAAGATCTCCTGTTTATTCGGCATGACAATCAATGTGCTTCATCTAATAGTACAGAGGCAACGTTGTGCGTCTGCTTCACGTGGAAAACGGGCTACCATAAGTATATCTTTAGTTTTCGAATCTGTTGAACTTGAAATTGTTTCACAGCATCCCGAAACCGACCATAATTTAATATGTCTTCAAAGTCCTCATCCGCACATCTTATTTGCCCGGTACGCAAATGCATACACCATCAAGTAAGGTTGGTGCCATCGTTCCCTTACAAACTAAACAGAAAGCCGATTTCCTTCCATGAAGTAATATAACACTCCGCCACATCGCCGGAAACAGGTCCCTCCTGCGCCATGGTCTTTGAATGTCGCTGTGCTTGTTGCGTGTCCAGAACTAAACCCCCACAGGACATGCGCTGGAAATGAAACTCGAGGAAATCTACGAGACGCGCGGCCGGGTTCTCTGTCTCGGCTGACAACGGGGACCGGCGAACGCGCTGGATCCAGTCCTGGAAGGGGATGATGTGGCTCGAGGGAATTCCCAGGGCGGCAGCCAGAACGGGCGTCATGGCCTCCCAGGGCTGCCCGACAGGGTTATCGATATGATAAATGGGGCAATCCTCGTGGTCGTCCTCGTTTTCTCCGATCTGGGGCAACAGCAGCTCCGCCATGACGCGCGCACACCGGTCGACCGGCAACCACTGCAGCCGTCCCCGCAGGTCAGGCCAGGCCCGCAGCGCCTGGGCGCTCTTGACCAGAAAGGCGAAGTGCTCGACGGGGTTCCAGTAGCCGCTCGACGACGAGCCCGCGATCTGGCCCGGCCGCGCCGCCATCGCCCGAAACCGCTGCGGGTACCGGTGCAGCGTGGCGTCCAGCATGCGCTCGCATACCCACTTGGCCTCGGCGTAGCCACCCGGCAGCACCGCCGAGAGGGGCACGCGCCGCTCTAACACCCTCGGCTCGCCCGCGTAGCCGACGACGCCGATCGAGGACACGAGCTGGAAGCCGATGAGGAGGCGGCGGTGATTGTTCTTGCTGTCCTTCTCGTCGTCATCATCGCGTGTCGTCGTTGCCATGGCACGTGCAAGATCCAGCAGGTTTCGTAGCGTCTGGAACTGCGGCTCGAAGGACTGGAGAGGGCGAGTACCGCTCATGGGCCAGGCGTTATGGAGGATGTGGGTGCCGTGGCGACTCAGCCAAGCATAGTCGTCATTGGAGAGGCCCAGGGTCGGCTTGCTGGTGTCGGTCTCTAGAAAACGAAGTTTTTCGCGTGCACCGGGAGATAAGTCGATGCCCCGACTGCGGAAGGCCTCGTCCTGTCTCTGCTCCACGGGGTTGCGGTTGGGTCTGTTTATGCAGACGACATGGGAGACGCTGCGTTGCTCGGCGAATTGCTGGACGAGATGAGCACCGAGGCTCCCGGTGGCACCAGTGACGATAACCACGGCGCCAGTGCCTGGATTGGCAAGAATTGTCTCGTCGTCGGCAATACCGAGCTCAGGCGCGTCCCAACCCTGCGTATACTTGGTCACGAAGCCTTCGGCCTCGACCTCCCTATTACTAATATCTCCCCGTTCCAACCGAGTCATTGAGGGGGTTTCTCGTGATGATTTACTACCTGGTAGAACCTTGGGCAAGTGATGTGGTTCAGGAGGCCCCGAGGCCATGGCCATGATGACCTTCTGGAAGGCATTCTCGGGCAAGTGGCCGTCGGTCCAATCGACGTGCCCGAAGCCGGCGGCCTGCAGCTCGCGCTCCCAGTGCTCGGCGGGCACGACGGCGTGGGCGCGGCCGTCGTCGAAGAGCCACCAGCCCTCGAGCAGGCCAAAGACCAGGTCGACAAAGGGCACCACCTCGGTCATCTCCAGCAGCATGAGGAACCCGTCGGGCCGCAGCGCCTGCCGGATGTGCCGCGCCGACTCCACCAGGCTGTGCGTGGCGTGCACCGCGTTGCTGGCCAGGACGATGTGCTGGCCGCGATGCTCGTCGGCGGGCGGCTTCTCGATATCGTGCACGGCGAACTTCATGAACGGATACTTGGCGCCGAAAGTCCGCCGCGCGTTGGCTACCATGGATGGCGAGAGGTCCGTAAACGTGTACTCGACAGGTATTTTCAGCGTGGCCAAGAAAGGAGCCAACACCAGCGTCGTCCCGCCGGTCCCGGCCCCCATCTCGAGTATCTTCAGTGTCTCTCCCCGGCTGCTGGAGTCGGTCGACCAGGTGGCCCACCACGTCCCGCATCTGCTGGTAGTTCATGTTGTTGAATGTGTGGTCGCAGTACATGGCCTGCACGAGCTCGCGCCCCTGAGGCGTACCGAAGATGACGCGGATCCCGTCTGTCGTCCCACTCAGCACGTCCGCCAGTCGCTGGCCGGCGTAGTGCGTCATGCGGTTCGGGACCGCGAAGCCCGGCTGCGTGGCGAGGAGCTCCTCCAGCACCGCCTCGCTCGACTTGCGGGGCGCCGCGATGTGGGTGCGCCTAAACCCCCCGCTCTTCCCGCCGCCGCTGTCGATGGCGTCGACGAGGCGGGCGTCGCGCTCCAGGAAGGTGTAGACGCATTCCATCAACCGACGGTGCTGAGGGAGAAAAGGGACTCGATCCAGCTCCTGGCCCGGGAGGGCGCTGCAGAGGGGCATCCCCAGCTGTTCCAGGGCTTCGACGACGAGCGCGGTGCAAAGCCGGTTGCTGCCCGCGATCTCGGTCTTGTGGATCGTGTCGAGGCCATGTGCACGCATCATCTCGTCGGTGCGCATTTTGACCTCGCCGAAAGACTCCAGTACGGCAGAACGGGGCAAAGCCAGATTGGAGACGATGGCCCGTCCACGCTGTGCCCCTTTAGTAGCAGCCGTGTTGTGGTTTGTCGACTTCTCGTCGGAACTGAGACTGCCCGAACTATTGGGGGTAGGGGCGTTGGATCTTCCATCGTCTGGACTAGCTGGAGAGAAAGTAAGACCCTCATTGCTGGAGGACGAAGAATCGTCGTCTTCTTCTTCTTCTTCTTCTTCTTCTTCTCCCTCCATCTCGGATTCTTCCTCGGCGGCCTGTTTGGTGGGGACATCCCCTCCTCCGGCCCTGGCGATGGCGTTTTCAACGCAGGCCACAAACTTGCGGAGCGTCGTGGCCTCCATCTGCTCGGCTTGGTCGATCTCGCAATTGAACACAATACCGACCTCGCGGGCCAGCTCCATGCCCATCAAGGAGTCGATGCCCAAGTCGGCCATCTCCGTATCCAGGGTGAAGTCGCTTGCCTCAATCCCGGATACGCTTGCTACCAACTCACGGACGTCTTCGGTCAGGTCTCTCTTTCGACCCTGGTGGCCATCTCTACTGCCCCGCTTCTTCTTCTTCTTCTCCTTCTTCTTCTGCCTCTTCTCCTGTCCCTTCTCCTTGGTAGTTTCTGTCGCCCTGCTACCAATGCGTTCCTGCGTCGCAATGGACGGCTTATCTTTGGTAGTTGTGTGCAGCGGCAAAGGCGGGGTGGCGGACCTCAAGACGGACTCGTCTTTGGTAAGTCTTGTCAGCATCTTGCGCATCGATTCCTGCGAGACTCTTCCGTACTGGAGACCCAGCATCGCCTCGGTCATGCGGCCGTCCTCGGCATCAAACACAAAGACGTCCGTCGTGTACTCCTTGTCCGACTTGCGCGTGTGCTGGGCGAAGACGTGCCACAGCGCGGGCCCGCTCTCCTGACCGCCGTGGGGGGGCCGCGATCTTCCGCGCCAGTCGGGGCGAGCGCATCGAGGCCTCGCAGCCCGTGGCGATGTACATGTCGCCCCCCCGCGCCTGCGGGCAGCAGGTCGTCGCTCATGAGGTTGACCCACATCCCGCCGACCTGGCTGAAGGAGTCGCTCAGGGGCACGTCGACCCAGGTCTGGCCCTGGTGCCGCTTGTGCACGATTCCCGCGCTCTCGTTTCCGCGGCCCACCACGGCCCGCACCCCGCGGTATAGTTCTGGGTAGTCCACGATGTCGCGGAAGGCCCGGTAGACGTTTCGGCCCCGCAGCACGTCGATGTCGTCGCGCCCGTCGTCCAGGCCCAGCGCCAACAGCTCCTGGCACCGCCGGTGGCTGACCAACCGTTCGAGCCGGGCGAACTCCTCGAGGTAGTCGGCGTCGGCGGGCGAGCGGAAGTGCAGCTGGGCCTCGACGTGGGTCTGCTTGTCGTTGTTGTTCTTGGCCGCCGGGTTGACGCTGACCATCTTCATGCTCCACTTCTTCTGGTCGGGGTGGTCGAGGGCCTCGAAGTCGATGTAAACCGCTCGCGAGGGATCGGCGCAGATGGGCGAGTGGTTGACCAGTTTTCTCAACCCGGGCGAGAGGCCTTCTCCTTCGGCCTTCCACTCCGGGTGGAGACTGAACAGCGCCTCGATCGCCATGTCGCTCTCCAGCGTGGCGGGACAGATGGGCGCCGTTTGCGCAATGATGTGGCCGGCGAAGAAGTGGTTGTACTTGTCCGACTGCGTGTTGACCCGAAACCGGGGCTTCTTCTTTTGACCATCCTGGTACCCGACGAATGTGAACAGGTCGAGCTTCCTGGGGTCTACTTCTTCTTCCCGGCCGAGAATCTGCGTCGTCTGGGACACGTCCGATACTTGGATCAGACCGCGGGTCTTGATGAGCGCTTCGGCGGCCTGATTGATAGCCTCGGCGGGAGATTTCATCTCCAGCCAGTGCCGCCCTGCCTTGTCGAATTGATACGGCGGCAATAGAAGTTGGGTATACTCTCTCGCCTGCCTGGCATGATGCGGCCAAAAGCAGACCTTCAGCCCCTGCTTCCACAGAGCGACAGTAGCGTCGGTCAAATATTCAGTTGCCCCACTACCCGTCAGAGACATGGCCTGGAAATGGGCCTGCATTGGCGTGCTCCTCTGAGCCAGGGCACGCGCCGCCATAATGGTGATGGTGGACGCCGAACCCGCTTCGAGGAAGATGGCATTCGGGTACTTGTCCGCCAGGCGTTGGACCGCGTGGTCAAAGAAGACCGGGTTCCGCATATGCGACGGCACAAAGGTCCAGTCCAGGCGGGAGGTGACGCTCTCCCGTGTCGAGTGCTCCACGGGTATCACCGGATCGTGGAACGTGAGGCCCTTACCGACGTCCCCTAAACCGTCCTTGACCTTGTCTACCAGGACGGAGTGGAAGGCGTTGGTGACGTTGAGGCGCTTGCACTTTATTGCCGAGAAACGGGCATCGCGGCCCGCGACTTCGGCAGCTGCGTCAACGCATCGAGTCGTCCCGGCGATGGTAAAGCTTCGAGGGCCATTGTAGCAAGCGATGGCGGCCGAACCATCTGATAAACGGTTCGTCTCCCGCAAGAGTTCCTGGACCAGTTCTTCTCCGTCGGCTTCGAGGGCCATCATGGCACCTGGTTCGGCGCCCCACGCATCACGCACTAGCTTGGCTCGACCAGCGACCAGTTTGACGGCATCCGCCACACTAAGTATACCGGCTACACAAATGGCAGTCAGTTCACCAAAGCTGTGCCCGACCACGGCCGCAATGTTCCCTGCCAGGCCGCAGTCAGCCCAGGTCTTGGCACAGGCGTATTGAAGGGCGAAGAGCATCGTCTGCAGTTTCACGGCATCCTTAACCGGCTCCCGCGAGAATATGTCGGGGTAGATGCTCCCCAAGTCGCCCTCGGCAGACCCGATGGCGGCATCGCACTCGTCCAGGTGCCAGCGGAACACGGCCACGCTGTCGTAGAGCTGGCGATCGAGCCCGATGAATGTGGATACCTGGCCGCCAAAGCATAGAATGACGGGCCGCTCAGCGGCTTTGGCCGAGATATGAATGCCGGCCGAGGGGGCATCCTCCCTGTTCGAGGACGAGGCTAGTTGACGCAATTTATGTCGCATTTCGGACACAGAGCTGCAACTGAAGACGACCCCGGTGGGAAGAGCCCGATTCGATTGCCGGCTCATGGCGAACGATATATCAGCCAATGCGGCTTCTTGGCCGCTTACAGAGCGTTTCTGCAACCAGGAATCCATCTTGTCGGTATACGCCGTGATACTCCGCCAGTCGAGGCCTGTGATCCAGAACGGGAACCGTCCCATCTCGCCTTGCTGGCCATGAGCTGCTCCCCCTCCCTGCGGATTAGAGGGGCAGGGGGCTGCGCCACCAGCATACTGGCGTTGGACCCGCAGGCGCCGTAGTTGTTGATGAGCGCCACCTTGCGCTCCTCGGACCAGGGCCGCAACGAAGTGGCGATTTCCATCATATCGTCCGGGCGCACCTCGATCTGGCGGTTGAGCTTCCGAAAGCTCGCCTGCGCCGGTATGAAGCTGTTCCGCATCATCATGATCACCTTGACCAGGGCGATGATCCCCGACGAGCCTTCGGTATGGCCGATATGGCCCTTGACGGAGCCGAAGACCAGCGGCTTCTCTCTCCCGGGCACGGGCCCGCCCACCGCGGACCGAATGGCGTCGTATTCGGCCGGATCCCCACGGGCGTGCCGGTTCCGTGTGCCTCGACCAAGGAGATCTCGCCCGGGCGGACGTTGGCCGTCTTCAGGACGTCCCGGAACAAATGGGCGAGGGAGGGTGAGTTTGGCACAAACAAGGGGGTGCAATTCAGGTTTTGATAGACCGCCGTCGAGGGGATGGCGGCCAGGATGGGGTTCCCGTCGGCCACGGCATCGGCGTACTTCTTCAGAAACACAAACGCCATGCCTTCGGCACGGCAATACCCGTCGGCCGCGTCGTCGAAGGGCTTACATTGGCCCGTGTGGCTCACGAAGCTGGCTTCGGCGAGGTTCTGCATCCAGAGCATGTTTGTGATGATGTTCACCCCGCCGCAGAGCGCCGCGCTGCACTCACCCGAGAGCAGATTCCGGCACGCGGTATGGATCGCGGTCGTGGACGAGGAACAGGCCGTATCGAAGGTCAGGGCGGGACCAGTCCAGCCAAAGTAATGAGAAAGCCGCCCGACAATGAAGCTCTTGAGACCCCCCGTCGCGGTAAAGGCGCTCGGCGCGTGACAGCTGATGTTGTGCTCGTAGTCGACGCCGCAGTTGCCCAGGTAGACGCCGACGTGGTCCTTGTCGCGGGCCGCGTCGCTCCGGCTCGTCTCGGCGAAGTAGCCCGACTGTTCCACCGCTTGGTAGGCCCCTTCGAGGCAGAGCCGGCTCTGGGGGTCCATGGCCTGCGACTCGCGCGGGCTCTTCTTGAAGAACTTGTGGTCGAAGGCGTCCGAGTCGCGGACGAAGTTGGCGTAGAACTTGCGCTTGGGATCCGCGTCGGCGCTTTCGCGGTGCAGCATGTCGTGTTGTAGTTTGCTGCGGACGATGGGCTCGTGCTGGGAATCGCCTTGCCGCAGCATCTCGACGAACTCGTCCAGGTCGTCCGCCCCGGCCACCTTGATAGACATGCCGACCACGACGATACTGTCTGGGTGGAACAAGGGGTCGGCGTCTTGGCCGCCGCCTGTGTTAGAAGTGGCCTCTGTCGTGAGGCTCGAACCATTCGAGAGCTGGGGATGCGATGATTTAAGTCGGTACCCCTCTTGTTCTGGTTGTGGTGTCGAGATTGGAACTGGACACATGCTGCTCTTCCGGAGTTGGGGGGTGGGCGGGGGAGCTCTGTCAATATCATCATAATGTGTTTGCCGGGCACCCAGGCGACGTTGTAGCGTAGGCGGGATGCAGCGGTCCAAGCCGAAGGAGACAATCTTGGCATCGGCCTTGTGAGCCACCACCTTGGAAATCGTCCCGAACCAGTCGCACTGGAGCACCAGGATGGACTGGAGCGCCAGTTCGACCATGTCCCCGCGATCCGAAGCGATCCGCTTCCCGTCGCCCAGGTTGTCGTAGGTCGGCAACGCCAGCTGGGCGGCGTCGGCGAACCGCAAGCCGGGCTTCTCCCGACAGAGCTCCACGAGCGCCCGCGTGTGGCGGTTCCTCTCGGGGCCGGGGGCGTGGATGTGGCCGTTGATGCCGATCTCGGCCACGACGAGCGAGGCGGCGCGGAGCTGGCGGACCAGGGCCGGGGCGGTGCGTTCCGACGTCGTCACGGTCGCTCGCGCCTCGTCGAACAGCACCGACACGTAGGCCTCTGGGTAGAAGCTCGAGATGATGCGTGTGAGGTCTTGGTGCTGCTGGCCGCCCCGCCACGCCGTCGCGTACGAGACCGAAGCCCCTTTTCCAAGGCCCTTGTCCCACACCTCGCGGGCGTCGATCAAGGCGCCAATCAACATACTCATGCGCATCGCTGCGGCGCCGTACATGGCCAAGTCGTCTCGGTTGGCCGAACTGGACACGGCCAAGGCGCCGAGGAGACCCACGCAGAAGCCAAGGACTATCGGCTGTTGCTGCTGCGGATCCTTTTGGCTGGAAACGAGATGGGCCTGGAGGTCCACATCGTGTGCCAGCCCTTTGGTCCGCCCCGAGAGTTCCAGGTAGCGCCAGTACTGATCCAGTTGTATAGCTACCAAGAGGGGGCCGACCATGAGGCTGGGTAGGCTGTCATCCGGGCCTATTTCGCCAGACTCGGCGCCCTCTCGGAGCCAAAGATCCAAGTCGGCAAGTTTATGCTCGCCCGAGATGGCACCGGCCACCTCGGGAAGCTTCACCGCAAGCGCGGCCCAGTATTCCCTTAGCCCAGCTATCGTCTGTCGCATCCAGCCTGCATGTGGGCCCTGTAGGAATGACTGCACTTGTGCATCCAGCATGTATTTGGTCTGGGAGACGACGTGGCCTCCAAACAGGTAGGTGTTGGCATCCATGGGAGCTGCACTGTCTGAACGCATACTGTATGAAGTCTGTTGTGCAGTCTGGGAGCATCTGGACTGAACGTAGGATGAAAAGAATTTGGTTCGGAAACCAGATGAGATGTTTTTGCCCAAGGGGATGGTATTCAAATTGACCAAATGAGACCCGGTTAATAGGTGAGCGTACACGGACCGTTAACATGTAGTTATCATGGATACACCCCGAATACAATTAGGCTGAAACACATCACGCAGAGCAGTCTCATTTCTGGCCATTACACTCACCCAATTGTAACCCCATCCGTCCGTTGCCGTAAGTACCAGCTTACCCTGAGCCAAAGTCAACTCCAATTTCCCTAAAACTGCTCAAAAGTTCAACATGATTGGATGTCAGCAAACTATTCCTGCAAGACAAGCCTGGTGCTACACAAGGACCCCCTCCAGGAGAAAAACAAATATTTTGTCTTGAGACGAGACGGGGCGAATACCGGAGTTGGACTCCAACCTCACGGTTTGTCCCGAGATATCCAACCATTAGTTGGTCTGTCAGCAGTGGGGATATACTTTGGTGTACCATACTTTTGCTTACCCACCATCATTGTAAGTCCAGCACTCCGGGGTTCCCAAGTCGTGTTAGAGAGGTGGAGCCTGCTAGGGGACTGAACTGCACATCTCGTCTTACTCCGAAAGTCCGGCGCGGAAACAGAATGAAGCTCTGTCAGCTTGCATGCTTACTTCTGGATCAGGCTAGTGATACAGCTATCCAGAACGAAATACCTATATGCTTTTATCAGAAGGGCAACAGGATTGTAAGCAATAATTTGTTGGAAGAGCCAATATTTAGCAGGCCATCTGTTCCTAAAATACGTATTGTAACGTGAAAGGTTTCTGCCCAGAATATCGTGAGTCATTTTTCCAACATGTTTTTAACGTATAATTTACCCATAGTTAGCATGATTATTGAATTTAGAGTCTATGTATGTAGTAAACTGCAAAATTACGCAAGTCCAGGTAGCGCTGCGAAGAATGCGTTCTCTACAAAGCAGCATTGGCCTTCTTTCTTGCATCTAGTACCATGCTCTCAACGCTGAAATCCCAAAGTTGTCTCGATGCCTTGTCTAGTTTGTCGTGGCACCTCTCCGCGTCCCTGCCAGTCGGCCCATAGCGCCACTGGTACATTTCGCCCATCTCCCGAGAGCTGCGCACTAGCCACTGACTCCGATCCATCCGAACCGAAGAGTAGGCTTGCAGAGCTCGCTCGATCGCCGGCCCACGAGAAGCAGCAGCAGCAGCAGCAGCAGTAGTGGTATCACCGAGGCTGCGCTGTGTCTCGGCAAGTACCTCGCAAAGAACGAGCGCGTCCTCGACACCCATGCAGGCTCCGGCACCCTGATGCGGGCTGCTGGCGTGGGCGGCATCTCCGGCCAGGCAGACGAGACCCTGAGCATAGGACGGCGCCGGATGCTCGTACATGTCAAATATTCCCCACTTGACCAGGTTTTCGGGAAACAGCTGCGAGACCTCGGTCATATGTGGGCTCAGGCCAGCAACGGCCCGACCAATCTCGTCGCGCGTGGCCGGAGCCGTCATGCTCCCCGCGTCAGGAAAGTCGGAAGGCTCGTGGGCGAAGAGGGCGATGTTTAAGAGGGTTCCATTCATGACCTTTCGAGTCGTTCATCAGTTTCCATTTCCTCATCTTACAGCACGTATGCTTGCTCAGTTGAAGTAATGCACTTACAGGATAGGACATCATATTAACCCCCGGAGCACAGTGCATGCAACCACTCAATGCTTTATCTTCTCCGAGAGCCGCTACTCCTGCTGCCATTGGGACCATGGTGCGATAGGCCACGGTGTGACTGAAGCTTGCGTGAGAAGCTGGGTGTTCGGGGCCGAATAGGAGCTCACGGGTGGTGGAGTGAATGCCGTCGCAGCCAACCAAAACATGAGCATCCGCCACGCTCCCGTCCGCAAAGCGTAGGATAACCGGACCGCTTTCATCTACTCCTTGTCCTTCTTCCTGCTGGTAACCCACCAACTGTTTCTGAAAATGCACCACGCCCTCGGGCAGCAGCGCTGCCATGGCCAGCAGGAGATGAGATCGCACCGCACCCCAGAACGCCAAATCCTCGCCCGGCATCTGGAACAGCAGCGCCGACGAGGGATCCTGCGCCTCTTGCTTGGTCCGGGGGTGGAAGGCGTCCCAGTAGCGCGTGTTGGCGTTGGAGCTCGCCTGCTGGCTGATGCGGCGGAAGCACTCGAGCAGCGCCGGGTCGAGACGTTGCATGCACTCGCGCGCGACGCCGGTAAAGCCGAAACCGGCGCCGATCTCGTGCCAGCTGGCCGCCCGCTCGTAGAGGCTGACGGATATTCCCCTGTGTAGTAGGCCGATGGCCGTCATCACGCCAACGATGCCGCCGCCTACAATGGCGACATGCAGATGTGGTGATTTGGAAGCTTCCATGGTTGAAATGGAATCTGTTTTTCTTCTTCTTCTGCCAGCTAGCTATCCTATCGAGGCGTCACGTTGATTGGCACGCGCCGAAAGCAAAGGGGGCTCTTTGTACTTATTCTCTATTTACACCAATGCGGCACTGCGCCAGTTCTGGGTTTGTGACCCCTGATTTCATCTTGGCGCATTCTCCTCAAAATTGTAGGTAGGTAAGAAAAAGAACTTAAAGTCCGCTGTAATCATCGGCAACAGAAAAGTCCGGCGGCTGAATTTCCAGCAGTGAGTGGCCTGTAATACTTGCACTAGGGGCTGTGTCAGCCGCCGACTGACGCCCACCCCACCTCAGGACCCTGCCACTGCTCTTTTCCGCTTATCATTATCCCTCCGACTGCCAGCCGCCTGCATCTCCGCCGGAGCAACGCTCTCATCCCAAACCACTGCTAAGCCATGGAGCGTGGCCCTGTGGTACGATCGGCCGGATACGGCCAGGCCTGCCACAGATGTACCAAGGCAAAATGCCGCTGCGTTCTCCGAGCCCAAGGAGATGGGTGCGAAAGGTAGGTGACACGAGACATCTAGCAGGCGTGATGATGCCTTCGACCTCGAGAGTCTAAATCTAAATCTATCTGAGTTGTATAGATGCCACCGGCTCAAGAGAGTGTGCCAGCCGTCCGAGTCGCAACAGCGGCACGCTGCAGACGGCCAGCAGCAGGAGGTGAATGGGCGCATTGCAGCATTGGAAGGCGAATTGGGCCACCTTGTCGCACAGCTCAAAGCCCGCCAGGTACTTGCCGACAGCGAGAGGCACCCGGACACAGACACAACTGCTGCGCCGCAGGAACCCCAACCCCCCGCAGGCCCGTCCGGGTCATCCTTGGTCGCTCCAACGTCATCGGCGACTTTCTCCCGCAATGAGCCGACACCACTGGTCCATCACGACCCTGTCGCGGCCCCACTCGACACGGCAGCCACGCCGGAGCGGGTGGAAGAAGATGACTTGCTCCTTGCCACGTGTTTGGACAAGTTCTCATCGTCCATGCTGCCTTGCTTCCCATTCATCCACTTCGGGTGCCAGCCCACAGTAGCGCAACTACGTCGCCATCGGCCGCAATTACTCCGTGCCATAGTCTGCGTGGCCTGGCCGTTCGCCCGGGAGAAGCGGTCGCGCGCCCTCGAGCTGAAACGTACTCTTTTCCAAGCCTTCCATATGCGACAAGAGAGGGAGAGGCGGCAGCAGCAAGAGGAAGAGACCGAGTCGTCGTCCATCGACCTGCTACTGGCTATCTTGACGTACGTCGCCTGGGGCTGGGATCATGTACACGGCGGCGGTGGCGGACTCTCGTATCTGATGATGCCGTGCATGTCGCTGGTGGGTGAGATGTTTTTGGACAGACCCTCTCCTCCGAACCTGCGCACGGCCACTATGTTTGATGAGCCGCGTATGGCAATTCCACCCTCCCCAGAGACTCGTTGTGCTCTATTGGGCTGCTTCGTGCTGAGCTCTGCCATAGCCAGCTTCTTTGCCAACATGGACGCCATGCACTGGACGCCGCCGATGGAAGAAGCCCTTGCTGCCTTGAGCGGCGGCAATGATGCGTTTTCTAGCCACACTGGCTTGATATTACATGTCCGTCTTCGGTTGCTTTCCCTCAAGGCTGGCAAGCTCTGCTGGAAATCGCAGCCCCATCAAGAACGTCAGATGGAACTGGCTTTGCCAGTAGACCCAGTAGACACGGATGGCGACGGACTCTTGAGGCAGCTACAGGAACTTCGGAGATCTGCTTCTACGCCTTCTGGGCACCTCCAGCGTAAGCGTATATACCATCACTCACTTGTACCATCCCATTCCGATGCGTGACAATATTCACTGACGAAGCTTTGGGCTCCATGCTAGAAATATACTTGGCCCACATGTCTTGGGTAGAAGTACAAATACTCGAGAGCCTCTCCACAGCTGGGTCTACGGCGTCATCGCAAAGTAATAATCATCTGTATCAGGATGGCATTCAGTACAGGCAGCAGTTGGTGCGTGCTCTCGGGGCTTGTACCTTAGCCCTGCTCAGCATCCCCCGTCTCGCTTCCTAGGCATCTCGTTCCTCCAGTGGGAACAGCTGGTGGGCTGTTGCGCGTCACTGAGCCGCCTGGACGACATTCGAGCAGATGAAGGGGCCAGTCACGGCGCCCCCCAGGCCGTCGTAGACTTGCCTGTTCTACTGGAAGGTGCCATCCAGAAGCTGACCAAGACCGCCTCGGAAGCCCTCGAGGCCAACGACGGCACTTTTACCCGGCTAGCATCGCGCATACGGGCTTATCAGTTGAAAATGAAGAGCCCATCCGGTGACGAAACGCATCAGTCACGTCTGAACGGGTCTGCTCAGGATGGTGTCGTTGGGAGGCAGACGGCTTCCGTTCAACCTTTTCGGCCTTCACAGGGTCCGTTCCAAAACTCCAAGATCTGGATCAATCATATTTTCCCGGAATGATATTCTAGTAACTAGTGTAGCATACTATAGTCACACTGCATTGCCTACTTAACCCCTTACATAGATTGCGCTCTACTTGGTTCCTGCAATATCGCGTAACACTTCTTGGGCTTGTGCGTCAGACTGTCAAACGCCTCGTAGCCGCGGAGCCCCTCGGGCACCGCCTGCAACTCAAACGACCACAGCAACACGACGATCAAGATCCGGATCTCCAGGTAGGCCAGCCGTTTGCCAAAGCAGCCGCGCAGCCCGGCGCCGAACTGCATCGAGGGGCCTGCGCGCACGTCAAACACCTCCTCTGCCCCGCGGGCGGAAGCGTCCGTCTTGAGCCAGCGCTCCGGCCGGAAGGCGGCCATGTCGTCGTCCTCCTCGCCTGCCGCCGCCGCCCAGGCGGGGACCGCGCGCCCCTTGGACTCCCGCGACGATGGCGAGCGCGCGCTCTCAGGGATGGTCTCGTTCAGGTCGTTGGCCGTCATGTAGCCCGGCCCGTTGGACAGCATGTACACATCCACGCCGCGCGGGAGCCGGCGGCCGAGAAGCGGCGTGTTGTCGGCGAGGGTCATGCGCGTGGCCGACGACGCCGTCTGCGCGCACCGGATGACCTCCTCGACCACGGCGTCCAGGTACGGGATGCGCGACCCCGTGATCTGGTCCGGCGTGGGAATGGCCTCCGAACCGTCGTCGGGCTCAAAGCGTCGGGCAAGGACGGCCCGGAGCTTGTGCTGCACGCGCGGGTGATCGGCCAAGAACTTGATGGACCACATCATGGTCGTGGCCGTCGTGTCGTACCCGCCGACTAGGAAGCCGAAGAGCTCGTCCTTGGCCTGCCGGCTGTCGTATTGGGGGGCGCGCCCCTCTTTGCGGGCGGCCTGGGACTCGCGGCGCACCATGTGGTCGGTCGTGCAGGTGATGCCTTTCAGGTCGTCGTTGGCGCCGGCGCCGGAGCCGGAGCCGGAGCCGGAGCCGCTGCTAACGGCCTTGTCGAGGAGGCGGGCTTTGGCGTCGTCGAGGCGCCCCTGCACGAGCCATTCCTTGTAGGCCAGGGCGCGGCGGTACGAGGGCGTCATGCGCAGGAGCCAGTGGGAGAGCCTCGGGGTGGGGGATGTCACGGCTACATCAAGTCCGTGGGTGAGGATTCTCATCGAGTCGGCGGCTGCATTGGGACTTGGTTTGGGTAGGTGGATCGCGTCGTATTTCGTATCGGGCCTGTCCAATTTGGCGGCGCCCTTGAGGAATGCGATTTGCTCGGATAGCGTATTCAGCTGGCTCCCAAAGGCGACGTCCCAGATGGAATCCAAAGCAAAAGAACTCAAGTCGTCTGCGACCCAGAAGGCGTGGCCCGCAGCGGCCTCCTTCTTTACTCGCCATAGGTCCAGAAATGTGAGGGCATGTCTGTGTATGATGGGGGCCGCGACGTTATGGAGAAAGGGGGTCGCCATGGTGTCCGCGAGCAGGCGGCGCCCCTTCCGAAACTTGTCATTGGTAGGTTGGATCACATGGCAATGGGGCACCGTGCCGCCAAAGACGTCCTGGAAGAACTGGGACCGGTCAAACTCCTTGGTGCGGTGCAGGAGGATGTCTTGCGCTTCGCGGGGGTCCGTGATGAAGACGGAGGGGCGGGAGAAGGGCTTCAAAAACAGTTGGAATATGGGCGAGTTGAGTTCATCGGCTTGCTTCGCCATCCAATCGAAAACGGTGCCGTGTTTCTGGGCATGGTACACCATGGCTGGTGCATCGCCCAAGATGCGGGCGGCAGAAGCATGGTGGTAGGGAATGCCGGGAATTGGCTTGGGAAGTAGGGCGCAGTAGACAACATAGGTGGAAATTAGTAATGCAGTCCCCAACGCCGCGTACGCGGGAAGGCTGTACAGGATGTCTAGCATTTTCACCGATTGAGGGCTGGCTTGCTATCCCGGCAGCCTGGCGTCTCGAGGGGGAAATGGGAAATGCCCGAGAAATAGCCCTTTGCCACGATTTTAGGGGTCATCATTTGATCCAAGTGCTTGCTACGACTCATTACACAGTGACCTCTCTTCAATGGAGAAAGAAGATCTTGGGGGCCGCGGCCGGAGTTTTGTTCTAATTACGACACTGGTGGATGATGCTTATTACCGTCGGATTCTGGGCGATCCGATCCTGGGATACTATTCGCCAGTTACTTTTCAATTGAACCGGCCGCATGCTGTTGCGGAATGTGACCCAGATGCGGACAGTTGTTAGCCCGTCTCTAGCGCGGGGCGACACAAGCAGGGGTTTTTGGTGGACGGCGGGGATATCGGGCTTAAGCACCTGACTGAAAAAAGGTTGGCTACGTCTTTATTATGTGGCGCCCATTTGTCCCGAGACTAATGCAGCTACGGAGTGTGGAGTCAAATTCCGTACATGCATTAGTACCTAGGTACCCATCTCACACCCGTCTGATTCGGGATCGGGCAACACAGCTTCCCGCTCTCATTGATATATCGTCGTTCTTTGTTCATCATGTTCCAGTCTTATGTGTCTCTATATTTACGAAATATTCTCTGGTTAGTTTTCAATAGGCCACACAATTTGACGGATTTAATTATTACATGATAGCAAGAGTCACAGTGACATGGCATCTTCTAGAAAATCCGTTCTCATCACTGGCTGCTCAGCCGGCGGCATTGGCGCTGGCTTGGCGGAAGCCTTTGAGCAGAAGGGGTACCACGTTTTCGCCACCCTCCGGAACCTGTCCAAACTGCCCAGCAACCTCGCCAAGAAACCCAATGTCACTGTCCTGACGCTCGACGTCCTATCCGCCGAGTCCATCGCGGCGGCCGTGGCGAGCGTCAGTGGCGCCACCGGTGGCAGACTCGACGTCCTCGTCAACAACAGTGGCCAGAACTTCGTCATGCCTGCGCTGGACACGGACCTCGATGCGGGCCGCAGGCTGTTCGACGTCAACTTCTTTGCGCCCCTGGCCGTCTTGCAGGCCTTCGCGCCGCTTCTGATCAAGGCCCGCGGCTGTGTTGTCAACCAATCCTCGGCCGCCGGGTTGATGTCCATGCCTTTTATGAGTAAGTAGTGAACTCTCTCCGCAGCCCCCCCCCGTGTCTCAAGACCCGATGTCATTCAAGGCTAACGCAACTAAAAGGCATGTACAACAGCTCCAAGGCCGCCATGATCTTGGCCAGCGACATTTGGCGCCGGGAGCTCGAGCCTCTTGGGGTACGGACCGTCACCCTCGTCACCACCAGCGTCAAGACCCCGGCTTTCGACAACGTGCAGATGCCGCGCATCCCCGAGGATTCGTACTACTACGTCATCCGCGACTACCTCTACCGCCTCGCCGACGGCCGCCTACAGGAGGGGGCACCGGATCCGCTGACATACGGACTCGAGGTGGTCAAGGCCATCGATGCCGGCCGGACGGGGGAGGTTTGGGTGGGCAAGGATGCGTCCATGAATCGCTGGTCTTTTAAGCTGTTGCCAAAATCCGTATTTGTGAGTTTCTGCGTTTATGATGATGTATCCTTTTCACCGTCTGACTTTTCTTCTACCCATCCTCTCTTCTTTTGACTGAAGACTAATGTCATTGGATGAATACAGGACTCGGTTCTGGACGGATTCCTCAAAGTCTCCGGCGAGTTGAACAAGGTCGCAGAATCGATGAAGACGAAGAAGTAAAGCAGGCTTCTGTGTTATTGGGATGGCATAGTATTAGTGACTTGGCGTTTATGTGTACCAATCAGTATTAATAGCTTCAGCTGGGGGCCGAGTCCGCACCCTTGACAACTTCTACGCATGAAGAGTTGTCTTCTTGTTCGATATTCAATAGACGTTAGCTTGTAGTTCGTGACTATGAGTTTCATCCAGTCCGCACCAACTTCAATGCGCTATACCCAAGTGCCCCGCAGGGTCTTCGACGTCAAATTTAGGATAGTAGGCTTACCCCTGTCTTTCTCTTGAGTGCGGTCACCGTATGAGACCTTGCCCCTAGTTCAGTACAGAGTCCAATGTAACCTTCAATCTCTGAAGACCTCTCAGTCGTAACAGGCTACCGTGGTCATTTACTATCTAGGCTTGGCCACCCGGGCGTCATCAGGCTCTGTGTGTGTGTGTGGTGGGGCTGCTTCAAAACGTGTCAGAAAGCCAAGTCTCGTCGCAGCTGCAGGTAAAAGCTTGTTGATTACTCCGTACAGGGTTGTTGATCCATGTTGGTCAAGAGTGGGCGAGAGTGGGAGAGAGTGGGCGAGGGATATCAGCCCCAGGTACCTAATGGGGGCAAGTTGGCAGAGAAGAGGGTAGGGAAAACAATCGATTGGACCAGATTGAACACCTGTTGCGTGTAACGTTGCATATGAATCTAGACTCTCTTTGGTACACGATGCTCACATGAGATTTGTTGAATGAAACGCACTAGTGACGCATAGAGCTGTATTTGCTTTTGCTTAGCCAAAACACCCCTTATCGTCTATCATTCCGAAGATAACACAATCAAAACTATCCATACAGAGTGGTGTATTAGTCGGCTTCTCGAGACGTCAGCTGGATACCTTGATATAATTGGCCACCTGAGGGGGCATCCATGGAGCGGGCAAGCCAACACGCCGCTATAATACCCGGCTTACGAGAGCTCAACATTTGTTTACGACGGACGCCGATAAGCTGACTGAAGGATTTGGGGTGCAAAATAAGCAAGAAAAGAGCAAATCCACCAGTAAACAGGCGCCCCCAGAATCCGTTGTTTGAGTGAGCCGTGTCCCGTCGGTCCTCCACCCGGTTTCTTCGCCCAGCCCGCCCGGATCCTGTCGTCTAAAGTTGCACAGCACGAGTCGGCCTTGACCTGGTCGGGTTCTCATCCGAGGCTCTCGTAGGCAAAACCCAATCGGATAGGATGGAAGTGTCCTGAATTCCATGCAGGATTTCATCCTGATGATCTCACGTAAAGGACACTGCATTGTGGCTGTATACTGTAATGGTAAACCTTCCCCTAGGAGGCACTTGGATGGCTGCATGCTGACATGGGGGTCCAGCTCGGTGTGAGGAGCGCACAATGCGCCAGCGCTTATCTTACGACGACAACGGGGTGCGCTCCTGCGGTAGAGAATGGCGTCATGGATTGCGGGTCGAATAGTAAATAAGGGGGAGGAGTAAGTCATCGACCCTGTGCTGCCAAAGTGTCACGAAGTGCAACTGAGTTAGAAGAAGATGAAGCGCAGATCTCCGTCTGCCCTTCTCAGAAGTGTGTATCCCAAAGATAATGCGAACGGTCGGGATACGGCAACAACCCGGATTCGCATGCGAGGAATGTCGCAGACGTAAGGCTAGGTGCGATCGGACACAGCCTCAGTGTGGCACCTGTACGGAATTCAACATCACTTGCATCACAATGGACAAGCGCCCAAGGCGAGGGCCGAAAAGGGGCCAGGTTGAGATGATGCGATCACGAATTGGTGAGTTTGATATTCGTCTTTTGATCCGGTTGGCTGCGTACCGGAACTGTTGCCGAACCTGGCCGAGCCATATTAAACGGTATCTACGACTAACACTGTCCTAGCCATGCTCGAATCGGAGTTAGAAAAACAGGCAGGCCGGAGGGAGTCCGAAGCAGCCGCGGCCATTACACCAAATAGCGACGTCCCCGTGACGGGAGTCTCGATGACAGCAGCGTCTACCCCGTCCCTAATGGCCAAATCGGAGCAGGCATACTTCTTTACCGATATGCAAGGCTTCTCGGACCTCTTTTCTGACCAGATCTCCGGATTAAATACACAGCCATACTTGAGCTGGTCAGGGACACAAACCATACGGGAAGCTGCTGCAGAGGGCTGCACAGTCGAAACGCAAGACGGCGACGGAAACCTGGCGTCACCGAACCCGTTGAGCGCAGTCTTCTCCGAAGGCTTTGACATGGGTGACATTGGCTCCGTCATGGGACCAAGCGGCCCTGAGGTTACTGATTTAATACGTGCCGATCTGTAGGTACTATCCATCTTGCTCCTTTACCCGCGATTACCCGGTTGCACTAAGAAGGTCCCGGTTACGTACGGGATGCTCCAGATCCAGACTAAAGATCGTCCAATAGAGACGACCTGTATTTTGAAAGAGTCCACAAGATATGTCCCATGGTTCACCAGCAGCGCTACTTCTCGTGGGCGAGCCAGGAGAACCCCTCTCGCGCTCGGGTGTGCTTGAGGTCCAGCATGCGCACCCTAGCGGCCGCCATGTCGGCCCCGTACCAGGGCTTTGTCGATGTCCTTTATTCGGAGTCGCGTCACCTGCTCGATGAGTACAGAAGGGCCAGTGGCGCCGCTGGGTCGCTTGACCGTCGCGAGAAGGTGGAGATAGAGTACGCCCAGGCGTGGCTCCTGCTCGCTCACTACGAGTCCCTCCGGGCGGATGAGTGGCAAACCATGCTGACGGCCGGTACGGCGTTCCGACTTGTCCAGATGACACGCCTACACGAAACAGACATTGCATCCCCGGCGCCTTCGACCACCACAACCGCCAGCACCTTTGCCGAGATGGAGGAAATGAGGAGGACGTTTTGGGTTGCCTACACACTTGACCACTTCTTATGCTGGCAACATAAGTGGCCACTGACGCTGTATGAAGACATGGTATGTTTCTACACCAGAGGAGGTGCCTTAAAGTACCTAGGTAGTTCTAGGAGCTCACAACACGTTTCTGCAGGCCAGTACTATACGCCTTCCCGCACCTGAAACAAACTTTCAGAATAACCAGCCGATAACGACAGATTGTCTCTCCGAAACCATGGCGAAAGGGGACCAAGAGGCGATGTCCCCATTCTCCGAGTGCGTCGTCCTAGCGACGTTGCACCACCGCTGCACAGCACGCCAAAGACCAAGGGGCCGAGACCGGGGTGTCGCGGGCCGCCAGGAGTTGCTGTCCGTCAGTGTCGAAGGCAGGTTGAAGCTGCTCCAACAGTCTCAGACAACGCAAGCTGTCGAACGTGACCCCATGGCTTTCTTCACCCATTTTCTGGCACTTAGCACCCTCATCGAACTGGGAAGTAGTGGCAGCGCCCAGGACTCCATAGCCCACTCGCAAGCACCACAACAGCATCGTGCCTCGGTGGCAGTAACCGAGATGTTGCGATTGGCCAAAACGCTGCCCTTGTTTAGCGGCTTCAAGGCGCACCCTTTCCTGCCGAGACCGCTGGCTACAGGCGTCGCATTCCTCAGTGGGCAGGGATGCCCCAGAGACAGAGGGGATGCATTCATGGGCTCAGAGGCTCTGCTGAAGGTGCTCCAAGACTTACGTGATGTGAACAAGGTAGCCCTCGAGATATGCGTGGCACACGAGATAGCTTCGCGCAGCTATCCAAATAGGCCTGTCTACTAAAGTCTGGGAGCAAGCAGTGCCACGGAAAAGTGAACGTGCCAGTGTTAATAAATAAGTACATTGCTATCCTTGAGTTGTGTTATTGTTCATAATCGAAATTCAGACCTTACGTTTAGCAGCTTGGATACAGTACCAACGGACTTTCTTTCCATAGCCAGCACATATCAAGGAGCCAAAACACTACGTTAGCAGGTAGAAGAATTCTGATTTCACGGGAACTGACGTTATCACAGTTGGTAATAGGCACGCATAAAAGACTTGTTTGAGGGCAGCGGGCAGAGTATATTGAAGAAGAAGAATTCAAGGATAGAGCTGTATATATGTCTAGATAAACGAGAAAAGAAAGTTCCAGACGAACGTGTCACCCTGCCTTCTTTACAACACCTTGAATCCGCCCGGGACCTTCTTCTGGAATACGCCGCGGGGGTCGTAGACTTTGCTGGCCTGCCTCAACCTGGCCTGGCTCTGGGGCCCGTAGCCGCCAACGACGTCCTGCCAGGGCGCCGCGTAGTTGAGGAACTTGTACCGGTTGTGCTGGCCGAGCCGCTGGGCGGCGGCGTCGATCTGGCCCACCACCTCGCGCGTGACCCGGTCGACCAGGGCGTCGTCCGTGGCCTGGCCCCAGGCCACCGCCACGCCGACGATGACTAGGTTGCCCCGGGCCTCGGACAGCCCCAAGGAGTTGGTCCCCGACGCCGCGCGGCTGTAGGCCAGGTGCGGCACCGGCTCGGAGAAGAGGCGGGCCTGCAGGATTGAGGTCCCTGCGAACGAGGCGGTCGTCGTCTTGTTCCATGTGTCGAAGGCCGCTTGGAACATTTCCAGGGTCGTGCCGTGAGTGGTGGTAGCCAAGATGGTTCTATGGAGAGGAAATGTCAGTTTCGGTTCTCCATCGTTCGCTTTCTCTTCCCATATTCATCCCGATCGCCGGTCCTACGTACCTGAGTCCATTTTGGTTTCCGGCTGCGCCTTCGTCGGCAAAGTTGGAAAGGTTGGCGACACGCAAGTTCTCGGAAGAGTGCGCTATGTCGGTCAGGGGCTTCATGAACTCTGGGTACGCGACGGCCTTTGTGTACTGCAGGCCATTGGAGATGCTCAGATTGCCGCCGGGGCTGTAGACAATGTTCATGACGATCGAGGCATACTCGTCATAGTGATCGGACGAGGCTAGCTTGGAGACGGCCTTTAGTTGCTGAGGCAGCGTCGAAATGTCGTAGTTGACCGTCCCGCCCCAAATGTCCCCCTGAGGGTAGGCGTGGTAGTCGAAGCGAGTCACGACGCCGAAGTTGTTGGACCCGCCGCGCAGGGCATGCAACAGGTCCGCATTGTGAGTGTCGTTGGCGTTGACGATGTCGCCGCTGGCCAGGACCACTTCCATGTTGGCCACCGAGTCGCACGTCCAGCCGTAGCGAGGGGTGAAGGACGAGAGGCCCCCGCCCGTGGTCAGCCCGCCGACGCCCACGGTCCCGACCCGGCCGCCGGGGACGACGAGCTGCGACGCCTCGAGGGCCCGGTACACGTTCCCCCAGCGAGCCCCTGGCCCGACCGAGACGAGGGGAGAGGAGCCCGACTGATGTACGCTGATCGAGGCGAGGCCCTGCAGGTCGATGGTGACGCCATTGGCAATATTGGCGTCGCCCGCCCATGTGGTATGGCCCCCGGACCGAACGGCGAAGGAGCAGTTGCGGCGGGACAGCGTTCCGACGGCGCGAGAGACGTCGTTGGGAGTGGCGGGGAGGACAATGCAAGACGGATGGACCTCGGCCTCCTGCGCCGAAAAGTACGATCCCAGGGACTGGTTGTAACCCGAACTGGCGGGAAACACTACTTTCTGCGCAAGAAGCGCCGCGAGAGCGGTGCACTGCATAAAATATGAGCGTCAGCCTATGCGCGAGCGAGTACAAGCAAGCCCTCTCTTTTTCCTCTTCTCCGTTTTACGAAGAGAAGACACTTACACAACTGGCTGGTGGGGGCACCATGATGACGATGGACTGAATACAGGGATGTACTGAGTAGAGGTCGGCGTGACTGAGACTGAGACTGAGACCCAGAGCAAGAGTCCAAGGCTTGACTGTGCTTGGCCAAGATGAACTACCAGAACAGGCGATGATCGTGAGATCATATAGAGCACGCTTGTAACTACTTAGGTAGCTAACTAGGTGGCGTTCTGGCGACTTGAACAACCAAAGAGAAGGGCGCCCATACTAGTGGTGGCATGAGCATCCAAGACCACAACTCCGGAGGATCGAGTGCATCCTTCGAACCGCCTCGCCCCTGGCTCCTTTGATTGCTGACCTCTCCAGGAGGGCGAAGCTGTCCAGCTTTCTCGTGAAGGAGCCGCCGTGACCAGCATCCAACGGCCAATAATAGCACTACCCAATCATAGCATGTCAGGAGACTTGGAGCCACGTGTGAAAAAGCAAAAGTTAAGCAATAGCTGCATGCTGTGCCAAGGCAGGCTTGCTGTATTATGCAGGCACCACGCCGTTTTACACGACTGATCAGGGTCTCTATGAGTGAGGCATGCAAGGATTTGCATTGAGGCTAACTACGGTACTGGTACAAGTAGAAACATGTCACACTCTGTAGGTTCCGTGTATTTTCGGTGTAGTAAACTCATTATATCTAGTAGAAGTACACCGTCCATGACTAAGCTTGTGTAGAGCTGAAAAGCAGCTGATTGCACGCCTCCGCGTCCTAATTTCTTGGGGGCCTAAAACCCTAAGATTGTACCACAACCTGCACAGCAGTCCACACACGGGAATGTCTCAGAAACCAGTTCGATAGATCGGGTAAAGCAGAGGTGTAATACTAAGAATAACTTACCTGGAATATCTCGGCCGTGAGGGACGCATTACCCACTTGAATGAGGCCGACGCCGATAATCTCGTTCAGCCAGGAGTAAGCATCGCTGCCTGTTTCGAACTCGTAGCTGATGTACGGGGACCTTCCGCGGCCGGACAGCAGGATGTTGGCTCCATCGTGGGTTTGCACCACAATCTTGGCGTCGGGGGAGAAAGTCTTGCCGGAAGCGTCAAAGGCGCCCCAATCACCCCCGAGGCCCAGCACCTTGCCTGAGCAGCAAAAATAGATTATTGAGCCGTCTGTTTCTCCCAATGATCACGCCAAAGCCACAAAAAACACAATAGGAAGCGTCACGGCAAGAACTCACCCTGAACCCGAGGACCCGCAATTGTCCCTCCAGTGACTGGAATGAAAATACGCTTCCCATGTCCGCCGTTGCCGACGATGACGGTGGGGGCCTCGGTGGCGTGCACAGTGAAAAGATGGACCAGACTGGGAGGGCAAGGCGACGACGACACCACCCCAAGCGGCATGGTAGCCATGGTACCGAATAAGAAGCGTAGAGCGTGCATCTCGGCTCGTAATTGGTTATTACAGTTCGATCCTTCAATTACTGCGCCAGTTACCTAGTACTTCAGAGGGAGTCGTACACCACCCCTTCATATAATCAGTACTTGAGCCACTAAACCAAGGTCATTCAGTCAGCTGCTCATCCTGTAATAACTTGGAGCCCCTCACTGGCTATGGGCTGGCCGGACCTTGGCAGCAGTCATATCAAGCAAATAGGTGGGTCTGGCCCTGCAACACTGATGTAGCCTGCGAAGTAAGCTGACAAGATCTGGCTCGTAACGATCCACCAGTCAGGTTCGAGCTAACTTAAGTCCGGTACAAGCCACGTTGCGAGTAGCGCCGTATAAGCTTATTCCCAAACTGCTGCCCAGCCGAGGGCAGAATTCCTCCCAGCGGAGCTGTGCTACTGTGGCTCCACTCCAGCGTCCCACTAGAGCCACCCGCGATATAAGCAACTCCTACGGTGAACTAAGCTTCCCATCCGGCCCAGGCTTCGGGCCGTTGCGTGTTAGATGAATACATGGACTATTGTATAGCTACACGAATTTCCTATCTCTATTGGAAGGCCAAAATGCCGCGTCTAGGAATTACTAGCAACTAACCGCGTCTTGTTGCCGGAGTTTCTCAAGGTTGTGCCAACTGGAGGCCGAGAAACGATGAGTTATGCGGGAACTATGGGTTGGTTAGTTACTTGGCCAGTTGAGTATCGCGGCCGACATGAGTAGCCATCTCCTGGATATAGCTGTGATTGATGTAGACTATACATTCAGATTGTCATCTTTTTAAGAATCTATCCCGAGGCAAAATATTGCGGCGTCTTGTTTGTGTTCTGTCAAGGACTTCCATCTATTACACGATTCAACATACTTTTTAGTTTGAGCAGGCATCATGGGATCCCACGGTATTGACTGGGCCACGGAGCCGATTGCCATTATTGGCATGAGCTGTAAGTTTGCCGGCAGCGCCAGCAGCCCCGAGAAGCTCTGGGCGATGTTATCCGAGGGGAAGAACGCCTGGTCGGAGATACCATCTTCCCGCTTCAACACGAAAGGCACTCATCATCCAAATCACGAGAAGATCAGCACGGTAAGCAGAAGTTTATGCGGCAGTGCAGAAACCCTTCTCCTTGGTAAACGGTAGCTAATGTCCTAGATGAATCCATAGACACATGCGAAAGGAGCTCACTTCATAGAAGAGGATGTTGGGTCGTTTGATGCTGCTTTCTTCAATTTTTCGGGAGAAACCGCTTCCGTAAGTCATGTGTATTGGCGCAATGCAACGCAAGAGAGAAACAACGCTAAAGTTGTTTGCAGGCAATTGACCCCCAATTTCGTCTGCAACTCGAATCTGCTTACGAGGCTCTGGAGAATGGTAGGTTACCACTGCCTCTGCCACTGTCTCTGCCCCCGTCTCTGCCCCTGAACATCTGGGCAAGCCCTATGATCCCATCTAACACTCTGCCCTTTGACGTTTCTAGCGGGCCTGCCGCTCTCCAGGATCGCCGGGTCCAACACATCCGTCTTTACCGGAATCTTCTCTCACGACTACCACGAAGGCCTGATTCGGGACGAAGACCAACTGCCCCGTTTCCTCCCCATCGGGACCTTCTCGGCCATGTCATCGAACCGGCTGTCCCACTTCTTCGACCTCCGCGGCGCCAGCATGACGGTAGACACGGGCTGCTCCACGACCCTGGTGGCGCTGCACCAGGCCGTCCAGAGCCTCCGGAGCCGGGAAGCCGACATGGCCCTCGTCGGCGGCGCCAACCTGCTCCTGACGCCGGACATGTTTAAAGTCTTCGGCTCGCTCGGCATGCTGTCATCCGACGGGAAATCGTACGCCTTCGACGCCCGCGCCAACGGCTACGGTCGCGGCGAGGGGGTGGCCACCCTCGTCGTGAAGCGGCTGAGCGACGCGCTGGCGTGTGGCGACCCCGTCCGCGCCCTCGTCCGCGAGACCTGCCTCAACCAGGACGGCAAGACCGAGACGATCACGACCCCGTCCCAGACGGCCCAGGAGGAGCTCATGCACGAGTGCTACCGCCGGGCCGGCCTGGACCCGCGCGACACGCAGTACTTTGAGGCGCACGGGACCGGGACGCCGACGGGGGACCCCATCGAGGCCCGCGCCATCGGGGCCGTCTTCGGCTCGCGTGGAGGCGAGGCCTTGCGTATTGGGTCGGTCAAGACCAACATCGGCCATACCGAGTCGGCCTCCGGGCTGGCTAGCTTGATCAAGGTCGTGCTGGCGTTGGAGAAGGGCCAGATCCCGCCCAGCATCAACTTCGAGTCGCCGAACCCGAAGCTCGCCCTAGACGAATGGGGCCTTGCCGTCGCCACGGACCTCCAGGATTGGCCCGCGACCAAGCCCAACGCCCCGCGCCGCGCGTCCGTCAATAACTTTGGGTACGGCGGTAGCAATGCCCACGTTATCCTAGAGGGCGTGGACACAGAGCCGCGCCGCCCCGGGTTCATTTCCAACGGGACTAGTAAGAAGGAACAAGAGGAAGGTGAAAATCAAGTAGACGCAGTGCTGATGCTTAGTGCGCGGGATGAGAAAACGTGCCAGCGGATGGTCTCGGACGTGTCGGCCTACCTGCGTCGACACAGAACCATCGGCAACCCGCGCCGGCTGCTGAGGGATCTGGCCTACACGCTGGGCGAGCGTCGCTCCATCTTCCCCTGGGTCGCCGTGAACCAAGTCCGGCTCGCGGGCGGGGGACTGGACAGTGTGGCTCAGGACTTGGAGTCCCCCAAGTTCACGCCGGCCCGCACCGCCTCCCGCCGTCCTCGCATCGGCATGGTGTTTACGGGCCAGGGTGCGCAGTGGCACGCCATGGGCCGCGAGCTTCTACACGCGTATCCGGTGTTCAAGGAGTCGCTGGAGGAGGCAGAGCAAGCCCTTCACGCCCTCGGGGCCAAGTGGTCTCTGCTAGAGGAGCTGCAGCGAAGTGCTCAGTCGACGCGGGTAAACACGACCGGGCTCAGCATCCCTGTCTGCGTAGCGCTGCAGATTGCCCTGGTGCGATTACTTCAGTCCTGGGCCATCGTGCCGACCGCCGTGGTCAGCCACTCGTCGGGCGAGATTGCAGCGGCCTACACAGCCGGTGCTCTGACCCTGAGACAGGCCATGGCGGCGGCCTATTACCGCGCACAGCTGGCGGCCGACCTTCCGGGACAGAATGGTGGCATGTTGGCCGTTGGCGTGGGGGCCGAGGAAGCTACATCATACATCAAGCGACTTTCGTCTTCCGGCGGCAAGGCTGTGGTGGCTTGCATCAACAGCCCCCAGAGCGTTACGATGGCCGGGGATGTCGGTGCCATCGACGAGCTGGAGAGTATATGCAAGCAGGAAAGCGTCTTTGCGCGCCGCCTCCGGGTCGACATAGCCTATCACTCGCACCACATGCAGCCTATCGCTGAGCGCTATCAGGGGCTTCTCCAAAAGGAGTTTGAGTCTGAAGGGCCCCTCGAAGACCAAGCGCCCGAAGTTGCCTTCTCCTCGCCCGTCACCGGAGGCCGGATCGCCAGCGTGACCCAGTTGGCGTCGCCGGAGCACTGGGTCGGGAGCCTATTGCAGCCGGTCCGGTTCGTCGAGGCCGTGACCGACATGGTTCGGAGCGGGATGGACGAATCAGGACATGGTAGCCAAAACATAGACGCCCTCCTGGAAGTGGGCCCCCATACCGCCCTCGCGGCTCCCCTGCGCGAAGTCCTGTCCCTGGCCGAGTTCGAAGGTCTGGACCTCCCTTACTACGGCTGCCTCGTGCGCAACGAGAATGCGGCCGAAACAATGCGAGCTACGGCTATGAACTTGCTGCGCCAAGGCCTGTCCGTGGACATGCACCGCATCAACTTCCCCCGGGACGACGACCTCGAGGTACTAACCGATCTTCCGTCCTACCCCTGGAATCACAGCCAACGTCACTGGCAGGAATCACGTCTCAATCGGGCTCTGCGCGCCCGTCAACATGAACCACACGACCTCCTCGGCTCTCTCTTACCGGGGGTCAACCCCGAGACGGCGACGTGGAGAAACATCCTGCGGATCGCCGAGCTTCCTTGGTTGAGGGATCATGTGGTCCAAAACAACATCGTTTATCCGGGCGCCGGTTATGTCTGTCATGCCATCGAGGCCGCCAAACAACTGGCCGGCATCCAAGGCGGAAGCAACAAGAAGCAGACTACAGGCTACAGACTGCGCGACGTTGAGCTCCTGGCCGCCCTGGTAGTGCCAGACGACAGTGCCGGGATCGAAGTGCACACCGCGTTGAGGCGGGTCAGCGACCGGACCATCGGCGCTCGCGGCTGGAGCCACTTCGAAATCCTATCCGTCACTCCCGAGAGCCGATGGACGCTGCACGCCAAAGGCCTCGTCATCGTCGACCATGCCGGCTCTCTCGGGGTCGCCGAATCCCCGGCCAGACGGACGGGGCGCCCCTTATCCAGCTACCGGCGGGGCGTCGATCCGGAAGACATGTTCTCTGGTCTCCGGGCTCGAGGCATCTACCACGGGCCCAAGTTTCAGAACACGCTCAAGATCGAGCAAGACGGAAAGGAGCCGCGCTCGGTTTCGCTCATGCGCATAGCCGATACCGCCATCGAGAACGATCTGCCCCGCCACCACGTGCTGCACCCGACCACCTTGGACTCGGTCATACTCTCGTCCTACAGCGCCCTGCCTGGCGTCGGCGCCCTCGATGACGACGCCAAGCTGCCGCAGTCGATCCGAAGTCTCTGGGTGTCTGACTCCATCAGTCACGAAACTGGGCGAGCCTTCTCCTGCCACACATCGCTGTCGCATGCCGGCGCGCAAAACTTCGAGGCCGACTCTCTCGTCGTCGACAATGAGTCCCATACCCCTGTCCTCGAGATGAAGGGCCTCATCTGCCAGTCCATGGGCCGTAGCAGTGGCACTGGTGGTGCTGCTACTGCTGGCGATGGAGCCAATCAAGGCTGGGAGCAGGACGTCTGCAGCAAGATCGAATGGGCACCCGACCTATCGTTGAGGCAGCCGCAAGTTCTGGGCAAGATCAAAAGGGATCTGACGAGGCCGGCCAGCGAAGTCGACCGAGAGCTGGTGCTCCGGCTGCGGCGTGTCTGCATTTACTTTTGCAACGATGCCTTGCAGAGCTTGACCTCCGAGGACATTGCCCAGCTCGAACCACACCTCGTGAAATTCCACAAGTGGATGGTGGATCAGCTGGCCCTCGCCACCGCAAACAAACTAGCCCCCGACAGTGCCACCTGGCTCTCGGACAGCCCGCCAGAGCGGGAACGCCAAGTCGCCCTGGCGGCGGAGCAGAGCGTCGAAGGGGAAATGGTCTGCCGGCTCGGCCCCCTGCTGGTCCCGATGCTGCGGGGCGAGAGGCCGCCGCTCGAGGTGATGATGGAGGGCCGGCTGCTGTACCGGTACTACGCCGACGCCGTGCGCATGGGGCCCTCCCTGGCCCAGCTGGCGGCGTTGCTGCGCAAGGTGGTCCACCAGCAGCCGCGGGCGCGCGTGCTCGAGATCGGCGGCGGCACGGGCGGGGCGACGCGGCACATGCTGCGGGCGCTGGGCACGGCGCACGAGGGCGGGCCCCTGGCGAGCCTGTGGCACTTCACCGACGTCTCCTCGGGCTTCTTCGAGGCGGCCCGGGCCGAGTTCGACGGCGAGTGGGCGGGGCTGCTGCGGTTCGACCGGCTCGACATCGAGAAGGACCCCGCGTCGCAGGGCTTCGAGCTGGCCAGCTACGACATGGTCGTCGCGTGCGAGGTGCTGCACGCCACCAAGCGCATGGACCGCACCATGGCCCACGTGCGCAGCCTCATGAAGCCCGGCGCCACGCTGCTGCTCATGGAGACGACGCAGGACCAGGTCGACATCCAGTTCACCTTTGGCCTGCTGCCGGGGTGGTGGCTTAGCGAGGAGCCGGAGCGCCAGTCCAGCCCCTCTCTCACCATCCCCTTCACCGACCGGGTCCTCAAGGCCGCGGGTTTCAGCGGGATCGACTTGGATATACGCGACTGCGAAAGCGATGACATGCGCTCGATCAGTGTCATCATGTCGACCGCCGTTCGGACAGGAGGAAAACAGTTGCAGCCCAAGAAGACTCCAAAAGCTGCCAGCAGTGTTGCCATCGTTCTCAGCAAGGTGGCACCCCCACCGTCCGACGGTGTGGACGCCCTGAAAGCGAAGCTCCAGTCTTTGACTGGCAGTGTCGTCGAGCCAAGCATCATCGTCCTCGAGGATGTCGCGGATCCCAGTGTGTACAGCGGAAAGGTCTGCATCTTCCTGGGCGAGGTAATGCAGACTATTCTGCACAACATGGACCCAGCCCACTTCCGAGCTATCCAGACCATGGCCAACAACAGCCAAGGTCTCCTGTGGGTCACCGTGGGCGGTGCGGTGGAGTGCCAAGACCCAAACTCGAGCTTGAGTCATGGCGTATTGCGCACCCTGCGGAACGAGAGCCAGGGCCGACGCTACGTATCTCTCGACCTCGAAGCCCTCCCGGCCCCTGCAGTGGGTGGCTGGGCTCCTGGATCTGAGGCCACCATCGCCAAGGTGGTCGAGCTGTCATTTAGTCGCCAATTAGCCGAGGAGCATGACGAGGACCAGATGGAAGATTTATCAGCTCTCGAATCCGAATATGCCGAGCGAGATGGAGTGTTGCTTATCCCTCGCCTGTACAAGGACCCTGCCCGCAGCAGTAGCTTCTGTGCATCTAGAAAGACGAAAGACACTGGCGCCACCACCATAAACGAGCTGTTCCTCCAACCGGATCGACCACTGCGCTTGGAGGTGGGCACCGACGGTCTCCTTGACACGCTGGCCTTTGGCGACCATGACGTCGACAGGACCGCGCCGCTACCCACGGACGCCGTCGAGATCGAGCCGCGGGCGTACGGGCTCAACTTCCGCGACGTCCTGGTCGCCATGGGCCAGCTAAAAGAACGGGTTATGGGCCTCGAGTGCTCTGGTATCATCACGCGGCTCGGCCCGGAAGCGGAAAGCCAGGGCGGCTTCCGGGTGGGCGACCGCGTCATGGCGCTGCTGCTGGGCCCCTTTTCCAACCGGGCGCAGATCTCGTGGCAGGGGGTCGTGGCTATGCCGGACGGCATGACGTTCGAGGACGCCGCCTCGTTGCCCATGGTCTTCACCACCGCCTACGTCAGTCTCCACGACGTCGCCCGGTTGCAGCCGGGCCAGTCGGTCCTGATCCATTCTGCGGCCGGCGGCGTCGGACAGGCCGCCATTATGCTGGCCAAGCACATCCTCGGCGGCGTGGAGCAGATCTTCGCGACCGTGAGCTCGCAAGAGAAGCGAGCGTTCCTCGTCCGCGAGTACGGGATCCCGCCGAGTCATGTCTTCAGCAGCCGAGACGCCTCGTTCGCCTCGGGCGTCATGACGGCTACGGGCGGCCGCGGCGTCGACGTGGTGATCAATTCCCTGGCCGGGCCTCTGCTCCAGGCGAGCTTTGACGTGGTCGCACCCTTTGGCCACCTCGTGGAAATCGGCAAGAAGGACCTCGAAGGCAACAGCTTGCTGGACATGGGCACGTTTGCGCGCGCGGCTTCCTACACTTCGATCGATATCATGACGCTCCTCCGGCATCGTGGGGCGAATGTGCATCGGATCTTGACAGAGGTGGCCAGGCTGCTGCGGGAGGGCATACTCGCCCCTGCTCGCCCGGTGACGGCGTATCCCATAGGAGATGCAGCCAAGGCTTTCCGCCTTTTGCAGACGGGAAAACACACCGGCAAGGTTGTCCTGGCCACTGGACCAGAAGAGACAGTTCAGGTTCAACCGCGCGCCACGCCCACGGCTCGACTGAGGGCCGATGCATCCTATCTTCTCGTCGGTGGAGTTGGGGGCCTGGGGCGCTCCATAGCCCATTGGCTGGCCAGTCGTGGGGCAAAGAATCTCATCATCATATCCAGGAGCGCTGGCAACACGGAGAAGACCGGTGGCTTTGTGGACGAACTGCGGCAAGCCGGTTGTCGTGTAGCGGCCATCAGCTGCAACGTTTCCGCCGCTGGAGACCTCGCCAAGGCGCTCCGTGGGTGCGAGACCCAGGGGTTGCCGCCGGTACGAGGCGTCATCAACGGAGCCATGGTTCTTCAAGATTCCGTGTTCGAGCAGATGACCTTGGAGGACTGGCGTGCCTGCATCCAGCCAAAGGTCCACGGGACGTGGAACCTGCATGTACAGTGGTCCCAGCCCAACACGCTCGACTTCTTCGTCATGCTTTCTTCCTTCTCCGGCATCCTGGGCATTGTCAGTCAGGCCAACTACGCCGCCGGCAGTGCATACCAAGACGCCATGGCGCACTGGCGCCAAAGCCGCGGGCTCCCGGGCGTATCGCTGGACCTGGGGGCTGTCAAGGGGGTCGGCTACGTGGCCGAGACGGCCGGAGTAGCGGAACGGATGCGCAAGGCGGGCGAGACGCTCATGCTGGAAGAGACGACCGTGCTGCGGGCGCTCGAGTCCGCCATCCTCGAGCCGCTAGGCCGACCGCAGCTCCTACTGGGGCTCAACACGGGACCCGGTCCACAGTGGGATCCTCGGGGACAGTCGCAAATGGCACGAGATGCGCGCTACCTCCCGCTGCAATACAACGACACCCGTGTCAAAGGTACCGGTACTACAACTACCGGGGAGGCGGGTGTAGCCACTCTCGCGGGCCAATTGGCTGAGGCCTCGTCTCGAGAAGATGCGACGAGACTTCTTGGCGAAGTCGTGGCGGCTAAGCTAGCGTCGATCTTCATGATCCCGATCGGCGAGATTGATTTGACGCAGCCCCCTGCCCAGTATGGCATCGATTCCCTGGTCGCCGTCGAGCTGCGGAACATGCTTGCATTGCAGGCTGGTGCCGAGGTATCCATTTTTACCATCATGCAAAGCCTGACGTTGGCGGCCCTGGTTACGGAGGTGGTGGTCAAGAGTAAATACATCCAGGGGCTGTAACGGCCCGCCGTAGATTGGAAGTTTGAGACGGTTGGGCTCCGGTAGCGCGGTATTTGATTGGATATATTGGTTCAAGCACCGTTTTACACGGATCTGTCGGATCTTTATGCAAGTGTGTTTTCCCAAATTGTACGTTAGGTACCTAACGATTACCCGAACTCTTGTCACTCGTCACATGTAGTTAAATCAAGGTTGGAGAAGCGCAAACCTTGTCGGCATTGCTCGTAGGCCGACGCGATTCCGAGGCCAGTCCAAGTTGGCAAGATAACCCTGCCTCCCACCGGCTGATGAGACAAGGGCATGCTGACAAAGACGGATATCTTTTCAAACCAACACACTGCAGCTTACATAACCACCATACCGAGGCTGAATAACAGGCTTCGGGCTGAGAAACGTCGTACTTCGTACTCGGGTAACCAAACTCGTTCCCGCCGCCCGAGACCGAAATCTCGCGAACGCGAGAACGCGAGAACGCGAGAACGCGAGACTCTCCAATTAGTAACTCAAGCACCTAGGCAATTGAGTACACTAAAAGCTCCGACTACGTATCTCTCGTATTTAGGTGCTAAAAACCACTAAACATGAAGAAGAGTTACTGTCATGATTTCAAAACAGCTATAGGCCCTGATACGTAAAGCTATCATCGTTCCGCCCTGTAATTATCAAATACCAAGCTGCAAGTATAGTCAATGCACCATGTCGTCCAACAACATCAACACTCTCAAGCCCGTTTCTCCAACGGCCCTTTGCCACGTCGTCTTCCTAACCACCAAGGCCAACTTTCAAAAGATGATCGACTTCTACATCACGGCCCTGAATGCTACGATCAGCCACCAGACCCCCAGCCTCTGCTTCCTGACCTACGACCAGGAGCACCACCGCATCGCTCTCATCGCCGACGACAAGGCACAACCGCGGAACTCGGACTCGGACTCGGACCCGGTCAGCCGGCCGCCGCAGGTGGGCATGCACCACGTCGCCTTCGGGTTCCCGACGCTGGCCGACCTCGCCGACGCGTACGAGCACCGGCGGGACCGCGGCGGCCTCCGGCCCTACTGGTGCGTCAACCACGGCCCCACCACCAGCATGTACTACACCGACCCGGACGGGAACCACGTCGAGTTCCAGGTCGACAACTTCGACACCGCCGCCGAGGCCACTGCTTACATGGCGGGGCCCGCGTTCGCCGAGAACCCCATTGGGGTCGAGTTTGACGCTGATGAGTTTGTGCGTAGGGTGCGTTCTGGGAAGGAGAATGATGCGGCGATCAAGGCGAGGCCTGATATTGGGAGGTTTGACACAATCACACTTGGTTGAAACTCGTGTATTGATGATAACGGAGGCGACGTGTCATACCAGGACAATCTGACCATTCCCCCTACCCCTTTTAGCTAGCATTTAGTCCACTCAATGTGCCCAAGTTCATGAAAAGACATGACGCCGAATGAAACCCCATCCCGACATGAGAAACTACAGATGAAATCATTACTTCGTTAATCGCTAACGGAATCCCTCGTCCCGCGCGATTTGGTCATCAGAGTACCCCTCCTGCAGCTTCTTGAGATAGCTGTCAAACTTGCTCGACACCGCAATGACGTGCTGCAAGTGCTCGTACCGCATCTTGGTATTCCGGAACGTGGCGAGTTGCCGCGCCGTCGTGATCACGTTCCGGATCTGCCTCCCGTTGAGGTCATGCTTAGCCAGCTCGGTGATGTAGCAGTTGACCTCGTCAAAGTCGATGCCCACCGTGTTGCTGTCGATCTCGTCTCTCGCCTTGCGTTTTCGCGACCCGGGCTCTGTTTCCGTGGCAACACCATCGTTGGTTTCGCCAGGGCTATTGTTGCTCTTGTTGCCAATGTCCTCGAGGCGGCGGAACATGTTCTTCCAGATTTGGGTTCGTTGGCCCTCGTTGAGGTTCTCGTAGTGCAAGGAAAGCAGGATGCGCGACTTGAAGGCTTCGTCGAATGTGCCCACACGATTCGACGTCAAAATGAGGATGCCCTCGTAGTATTCGAGCACTCGAAGGAAGACGGACACGAGGGCGTTCCGCTCCAGGTTGTCGAGGCTACGCTGTTCAAGGAACACCTCGGCCTCGTCAATCAGGAGGATGCAGTTCCACATCTTGCCAAGATAGAGAACCGAGTCCAGGTACTTTTCTACCTCCTCCGGCTTGGTTCCGATGTCGCCACAGGTCACCCTGTATAGGGGCTTCTCCGCCATCTCGGCCACGCTCTCAGCGGTGAAGGTCTTGCCCGTTCCGGGGCCTCCGTGCAGCAGGATGATCAGGCCGTTACCCTTGCGGTTGACAATATCGGTGCCCTGTTCAGACGCAATTTGGTGCTTGACAAGCGCTTGTATCAACTCTTTCGTGTTGGACTCCACGACAAGGTGCTTGAAGGATTCCTTATTCCATGTCACGTCTTTGATGAGGTCTACCTTCAAATCAACTATGGTATAATCACTGTCAGCACCTCGGCTTTCATTTGGGAAGTAAGGGGGATAAACAAAACGCATACCCCATTTCTTGGTGTGAATATTGTAACCGGGAATTGTGTCTGGGAATACGTATATATCAGGCGAAGGTGGTGGAGAATCGTTCTCCATGACCTCCGAACCAAGTCGCTCTGGTTCGTCTTCACTTCTGTTTGGTCTTGGCAATCTAGACATGAATGTGACTGAGCTAGAATGTAGCTGTTGGTACATCTTGTAATCGATCATGAAGCGATCTCCGTTCTGTGAGAGTGGGTTAGGTCAACAGCGGCTCTGTATTCGCAAGCGGAGAGATACCTTACAGTGTACTCGACACCATCACCTTCGTATGAGACAAGATACTGGTTCCGGCATTTCCAGAACGTTTTCCCTCGCTTTTCCAGGCAGGATTTGATCCGCGGTGAAGCGAACCTCAATGGGTATTTGGACAGTTTGTCGATGCTTGATTCTTCGTCTCCCTCGTCAAGATTGAGATCGATTTCGATCGGAGTCTTTTTGCGTTGAAACTCGCCATCAAATTCGAAATGCCAACTGTCAACAGACCACTTGGATGAAACCTTGTTTGAGGACGATCCCGCTCTCGACCAGTTAAGAGCCTTCCCCTTATTAGCCTGACGGACATTAGGAGCTGATGTCCGTATGAGCCAACCTTTCGCAATGGCGGCATGGATTTGGCGCCTTTCCTCCCATACCAGGACATCCCCTGGTTTTACTAGAAACGGCATTGTTTCTTGCGAAACAATCCCCTTTTCCATATGATCCTTGACTAAAGCATACTTTGGGGCGTAATTCTCTTCGATCCAGGAAGTAAAGAACTCCATATACTCTCTAGACTTTGGGCTTAACCGATCAAGGGCATTGCTAGAGCGATAATGGTACCAGAAAAGATATGGAGCGGGCATCTGGCCTTGAATATTGAGTCCCGGGAAAAAGTCCGAGAAATCAGCCTGCGCTGCGAGAAACTCTTCCATGGCAGCTATCATATCCTTATCATGTAGTGTGGCGAACTCAGATGATGGAACCGGTTGCGGCTGGCCCTTGTTGGCCAGTATGAGTCTCGCCTCCTCAGTTTCCTGAAGAGTGGGTATGTAGTGATAGGCCACAACGAACGTGATGTCAGAGCGCTTGCGCAGGTACCCCTCGATGTCAGTGATAGGAAGGTTGCACCGAAGCACAGCGTTACCCGATGGGCCACGAACCCAAATTGGTTCGTCAAGATAACCCATCGTAGCAGGTGCCATGGGCCCTGGTCTAGCGTTTTCTAGAGGCAGGAGATGCAATCTCTCGCATCGAAAAGTACTAACTTTATTCCTTTTCAATGATTGGTTCTCCTGCTCTAGCAAAGCAATGCGATCAAGTAGATTGTCGCACTTCGACTCAACTTCAATGATGTCTTGTGAGCTGTTGTGGTCGTCCGGTATTGCGGCAAATTTATTGGAAGACTCGGTCTCAATGCGGTTGGATTCCATCGATGCCGGCATTTCCTTGCCAGGTTTGATTGAGTCCATTTTGTTTAGTAAGGTCTGTGACGAATCTGAGCCAAGCTCTGTTGGTATTTGAGAAATTGAATCAGGGCAGTCCTTACTTAACCGATGCAACCTCAGCCGTTGTTGTCCAAGCAGTTGTTGTTGGTTCGCGGTGTACTGTTGATACGCGTGCGCTTGTTGAGTGTGGACGGCTATCCGGTGTGTGTTTTGCAGGTCAAAGGAGGCGTCTGGTGCTTGGCCAGGGCCGAGGCGTTCGTCCCCGTGATCTCTGGACTTAACACTGATCCCGAATATCTTCGCAAGGAATTCTCTGGCAAAATCAGTCGCTGAAGTTTGATCTCGGGAAATTGTAAGGTGGTTCCAGATACGTCTTCTCTTCAAACGCCCTTCTCTTTCACCTTCGCCTTCTTCTGCCACATAAGATTGGTCCTGGTCCGTCTTGTTTTCAATACGCCCTTCAGACAATTCCTTCCGCACCGCAGGCTCTGCCGGCTGTGTTACGCTCGCATGTGCGGAAGGTGTTTGAGCGGAGGCTGGTAGGGGGGCGTTGTGTTGCCCTTTCAGACCTTCTGTTTCGGGTATGGGCGGCTTGATATGCTTTCTCGAGTAGGCTATGTCATTGACTGATTTTATAACAGGATTCAGGACATCAGCATCAAAGCTGATGATCCTTCCAAGGGTTTCTTCAATCTGCTTTTGGGGTGACTCAGAGTACACCGCTTCGGGAAACTCAAGAATGCATTGCTCAACTCTCCTGATCCAGAGGTCGACGAAACCTTCCAAATAGGGTTTGCAGATGTCAACAATTTTGCGATTAGCAGAAGATGCCTTGGAAATTGCAATCTCTGCGACCTCTGACCCTAAGAACGCGGCAAGGGTTTTGCTGTCTTCTATGAGCCGGCGGTAACAGATCGCAAGAACATCTGTCTGTTCAGAATCGAAACGAAGCTCCTCTGATACGCGGTCTAGAAAGACGTCATCGGCTTCGCTGATTCTAACAAGATGTTTGTCTCTATCCTGTATGTCTAGCATTACCAGGAGTGTTGGATTATTTCAAACATCCTAAACTCCTGGGGGGTAGATATTGGGTGGAAAGAGTAGTCTAAATGAGAATCTGAAGAGACTTGATGAGTATTTGGGTGTAGATTGTTACAATTCATTTCATCAATATAGATGCTGCACGGCTTATGTATTGAACTCCTGACACCAATTTTGCGACTCCCCAAGATACGTGCTTGGTTAAATAGAAAAGAACGCCTTGCGGTGGACCTAATGCAAGATATTTTGGCACACAGCCCGACAACACATGCAGGTAGATTCCTGCGCCGATATATTATTGGACGCCAACGCCTTGGAGGCCTCAGATCCCGGTAATACTGCATAATCACGCATTGAAATCCTTCGCCCGAGGCACCTTAGGACGCCTTCCGAATTTCCGATGGCTCGGCAATTCAATCCGGACTCTATCTTGGCTTGTTCACGTTGCCACAACCGTGGTGTAGAAGTGGAAATTAGATTACATATAAAGTACAGCAAGATCACACCATCGCCTCAAATTCGACAAAGTATAGTATTGGCAAGATGATCAAAATGGCAGGGTATGCCTCAGGCTCCTTAGCCCCTGCAGCGTGAGGTTTCCCCCGACCCCAACTTTTGGGGCAAAGCTACAACCCCTCGGCTTCATCCGCTAACAGTTGTCTTTACGATCCAGATTGCTTGACGAAGCCTTCCGCGAGGCACAATCCAGATTTTCGAAGGCTTTAAGTCATGATCAACGCAAAATCAATCTGATAAAATCCAAGAAGTGTTGTCAAGAGGTACAGGATTTGGCTATGACGGCGATGAACCAGTACAACTCTTCTCAATCCGACTACAAAGCCAAATACTGGTTGCATTCTTTCGCAAAGAAAGTCACCTTTTACGGCGGGATACTTGATGTCTTTGTGCAGCACCATCCCGAATACGCCGCACTGGCGTGGGGCGCCATGAAGTTACTTTTCTCTGTGATAGGTCTCCCCCTCGGCTCTGCTTTACTTTTCTAACTCGGCTCCTCTGCCTTTCAGTCATTTATAAACCACGAAAAGACCGTTGTGAAGCTCGCTGAAGGTCTGTCCCTCATTGCCGATCGCCTTCCACGAGTGGAACTCCTCGCGACTCTGCATCCGACACAGAAGATGCAAGAGGCCATTGCTAGACTGAACGCGCATATATTGCGATTCCTGGTTCGAGCTCACGATTGGTACAAAGAGCGACCGTGGGAACACTTCCTGCACAGCTTAACAAGGCCTTTCGAATTACGATACGGCGATATACTCGATGATATTGCCCGCAGCACGGATAATATCAAAGATCTTGCTTCATGTGGTGAACAGGTAAAGATACACGAGATGCAGAAGCAACTTGATAAGTTCGGTGCAATGTTCGATACCTCGATGGTCGACGTAGACTCCAAACTGGAGAGGATCTACCAAGCCCAGGCCAGTTTGGCAACCGCTATCAGCCGTAAGTGGCTATTACGTCTATCATCTGGATCCACTTCTAACGCGAGACAGTCCAATCGTCCTCAATGATATCGACCAACGACAAGCTCACAGACCTGCAATTCTCTCAAATCATGAGGTCCATATCAGACACTGGCATTTTGGCGCCGGATAAGGTGCTGCACTACCTGCAATTCCAAGCCTCACGACCCCGTGTCATCCAAGCTTCCGGTCCTACATTGTCGCGACGCTTCACCCAGTCGCCCAGACTGCGCAAGTGGGACGGCTGCGACAGCTCGGCGATCACATTAGTGCGGGCCAAGATCCTGTGCCGTCAGGCCATTCGGTCTTTTTCCTGGGACTTGGTGCAGCAGCTCCGCGCATTCGAGAAGATCACTGTCCTCTTTGCAATCAAGATCCCACTCCAGGACACCGACTCCGCCCCGGTGAACTATCCCGACGTCTTGAAGTACCTAATCCGCCAGGCCCTACAGATCACCCAGAGCCTGCAGACTGAAGGTTCCATGTCGTTGACATGCACCCGGTTTCATTCTGACCTGAGCGAGGAAAAGCTGTTCCAAGCACTAGAATCCGTGCTCTCCAACATCCCAGGGATGGTTTACATCATTGTAGACCTAGAGTTGCCGAGCCGGGACCTGACTGGTCCAGATGGGTTTTCCTGGCTGCGTGCCTTTTTGGGGTTCTTCGACCGCCTGGCAGAACGAAAGCCCACTCATCAGGTGAAGGTGATGCTGTTGAGCTATAGCTCAAATCTCCCATTCGGCCTCTCAGACCAGGAGATGGCCGATTATGTGCTGAGAGCCAAGCCCGATGGACGGACTGCGCAACAGAGACGGGCGAGGAAAAGGGCAGGAAACTTGAAACAAAGCGGAAGATTCAAGATCCGGGGACAACCTAGGAGCAGTGCATCGTAATGATAGGTTTTTGTCAGATCGGAGTTCGGGGTTGTTGGCCCCCATATCGGAGTTCGGAGTTGCCGGTTCCCTATGCGCGCATCTCAGTTCTGGGTTGTCAGGTAAAAGGGGTAGAATGTAAAGATTCGAGTTCGATTTGATATACCTGCACAATTATTACACTTATTGATATATGAGCTTCTTCAAAATTCCATTACCTCCTTTAACACATCTATCTCCCACATCCCGATGGACCGAGTTAGATGGCACAAATGGCTCCCAGTTCACCCCTTATGCGATCAATGCGTCGGTAGTCGGGGACTGGTATCCAATTTCCTACTCGTTTGCCACCGGCTGGCCAGCTCGGAAGCGGGTTCAGAGGAACCCATCTCCACCGGGCTTCGTTCTGACGGGCCTATCTCGCACACCCAAGGGCGATTATTGCTACTCCCAAACAGCTGGGTATAGAAATTTGCCACAGCAGTGCCCTCGCTACCGCAATAGGCCGTGCTCCCCTCGTACCCGGACGTGGGAAGCTCCGCGACGTGCTTCGTTGTGGTCCACTTCTGCCCTATCTCCTGATGCGAAGCGTCGGGGACGTAAGCCTGGTCTTGGATCTTAGCCTGTCGCCGAGCTTCGTCGTCCTTATCTCGCTTCCGCCGGCTACGCTTTCCGATGAGGTAAGCTGCCGAGATACTGCCGAGTATCAGAAGTGCACCGAGTACTACGCCGACACCGATGCCGATCTTAGCGCCCGAGCTCAGTACTCCATCTTCTCCAGGGGAGAAAGAGGCTGGAGATGACGGGAGTCCAGCATAGCTGCTGTCGCTGCCCCTTGTGCGAGTCGGCGGTTTAGGTGACAGACGCATTGAGCCGGACGATGCCATGGTCGACAACGCCGGCGAGTTATCTGGCTCGCCGCTCCAGACGGGGTCACCGCTCGCGCGGCGCACGTTGACGCCGTACGCGAATATATGATCGCCCGAGGTGTACGAAGTGGTGACGAACCGGCCGCAAGGTAGGAGGGGCGTCCCGCTTCTGGTGTAGCACTGGCTGACGGATATGTACGAGGCCCTGTCGAACCCGGACTCGCACTGATGGTATCATCGATGTTTCGATCCTTCTTGCACGTGTAGTTTCTATGCCACAGGAACTCATATCAGACTCCGAATACCGGATGATGCAGAGGTTTTGGCTATGTTTACAGCAAGGATGGGGCTCACTTACTCGGGGCCGCACGTCGCGACGGTCGCGGTCTTGTCGATGCCCGCCTCACAGGTGTACCAGTGTCCCGAGGGACAGACACCCGGGGGAGTAGTAGCCCAGGGGCGCAAAATTGGGCGGGTAACATGACGATGTCGAGGCCGGGCCCACAGTCCCAAACTTCAAGAAGTAAGTTCCAGCAGAGTTGTCCTAGCCAGGAAATAGCGGTTAGCAAGGAGTCAGCAGCGCTCGCACTACTAATTACGCTCAGTTTATGTCATCGTGGCCATACGTACCTGGATATACACCGAGCAGCAGCTGGTGACGGTTGGGCTGAACCTCGTGGTCAGAGACCCTACACTGAATGTGAGGTCGGACATGGGCGAGACGTTATATCATTGTACCGCTTCACCTTGTTGATATATCTACTAGGTAGTTCATCTTCCCCAAAGTAAAGAGAAAGAATGTATCCACGGGAAAAGGGAGAATGGGGTGTTAAATCGGTGCCAAGGATTTCTCAGACAATCTCAGACAAGGGCGGCTTACATCGGGGGCCGCTGACGTTAAGAGATGCTGCGACCTGGTTTCAATTTCGCTTAGGATGATGAGCTGTAGTTACACAAGTCCTCTGATCCATCGCGCCGCCATCAATTGTATATCCAATCAAGTTGCAAAGGTTTCCACACTTGGCCAAGGTCGCTGGGGGCCATCATCCCGCTCCCCACCAAGCCTGCCTCGCCTCACACATTCGCTCGTGGTCAGATCAGCTGGCACTACGGGGGCTATTTGGGGACTATCCTGATTATACAATCAGCTCTGAGATAATAGAATCCTGAGCAGGCTATTTACAGTTTACATTATGTAGGTAGCTATAGAAACTGACATGTAACTCCATTGGCAGTCAATATATAGCGTATACCTGACTGTTCACTAGCCTCTGTTAGTTATCCCAGGACCGACTATGCCATCCCGTGGGTACAATACAGGCAATCACTTTTGGCTGGTGGAGCACCAGATGATTATTAATCTGCTGTTCCCGGGCTGTTTACTTCACTGCCTCACAAGTGCGTTTACGATGCTGTTATGTGGAAGGCGCGATGGCTTCCTAATACATTAAGTGGGTAAGTGTGCCAGTTTGCAGCTGGTGTCCTTCCACCTTCTGTTTTTTCACAGCTGTTCCTACGAGTCATCACTCCATCTTGATCCAAACAACCAACCGCCAGAATTCGACTCTCATCTTGTCAGAACCAGCGCGACTCTCTCCACGATGGCATCTGCATTGTATTCATTGCTGGGGTTCTTCAAGAATGAGCCTCCCTTCCAGCCCTTCGTGGACCAGCACATCATCTACCCTTACTTTGTCCCCATCTCTCCGCACTGGGCCGAAGTCGAGACGTCCATCTTCCAGCTCGTGGGCCTTGACCCGGACACCACCTACCGCATCTTCCCGCCCGAATACTTCTATCCCCCCCGGCTTCCCCGTACTGCACAAGGGCCACGCGCAACACCTGTTCTTCTTCGCCCTCGGGATCGTCATTCAAGGACTTCAATTCCACGGCTGGTATCCACTTCGCAGCTCTCGATACGGGGACAGACTACTACGGCGAGCGCATGAACACGGCCCCTTCTTCTGGGTCGTCGCCCTTTTTCTGCTCGCTTGGGTGCGTCAGGCCTTCATGGTGGCAGCTACCCTCCAATACTATCGCGACCAAAAGGCATCGAGTATGATCTGGACGAGCATTTGGGTATCGGCAATCTAGGCCTCGGCCTTAAGATCACTGTGATGGGCGGATAAATAACAAGGGTACTTGGTACGGAGGAGCACATGGCACGCTATTCTGAGGATGGAAAAACATTCTTCTTTTCACTGGTAGCTATCAAAATTGAAGTCTCGTCAAGCGAACCCCTCTACTTGCAGATGGTGTGAACATGGGCTTCTCGCATAGCATTTAATCGTGCCATGATTGATACATTACGAAGCATGGCAAAGGGAAAACACCGAGGACAAGCAAGTATACACACACTTCCAGGTACTTGGGTCGATATCTAACTATACCTTAACTTGGGCTCGTAGGCGACGATTAGATTACTTGTGCAATATCGGACGTGTGTCACAGAAGAAAACGGTTCTCCAGATAATGTCAGTGTGGCCATTGTTAGATGGCTGTTGTGTCGTCGGTGTGTGACGTTACACTCTGTAAAGCGGAACCCCTCTCAACGGGTAAAGGCCACTCCCCTATCAACAGTAAGAGACCTTGGCGTAGGTCTCCAGAACAGACCAATTCTCTCTAGTCTGACTAGACTAGTTCTATTGATGTCGATATTCCGGCAGTCGCCGTTTTAAAAGCCAAAAGATCTTGGCTCAACGTTCATGACGACACCGTCCAGCCGCGTATTTACTCACGGCATGCCAAAGAAAGCCAGGATGGGCCAAGACGTCGAACCGGCGAGTTATGGGATGCCACTTGATACCGAGTGAGTACCAAGATCAAGAACAAGACATGGCCTACTGAGCTTGCTGACACGAAGTTGCAGGGAAAACGAACCACAGTCAATGTACGACACGCCAACCGAGGACGAGATGAAGACCCTGAGAAGGGTGACGGATAAAGTGCCCATTGCTATTTACCTAGTGGCCATCGCGGAGATAGCCGAACAGTTTGCGTTCCGGAGTCTCACCGGCACGATGCGTACGTCGGCAACAGAGAAGACCGTACGTGGCCGGCCAATAAGAGATATTGCTGACTTTCTCGCCGAGGGCCGCAGAAAACTACATCCAGAATCCACTGGACGACAAAGTCCGTCCAGGAGCCCTTGGTTTGGTATGATTAGCCCCCATACTTCCCATCACTATGCATCTCCCAGTTAACAAGAGCCCAGCATGCGAACAGGGTCAAGCCACTGCCACAGCCCTCGGCTATTTCTTCCAGTTCTGGTGCTACATGACTCCCATTGTGGGTGCGGTGGTAGCAGACAGTTATCTCGGAAGATTCAAGACCATCTTCTCGGGTGCCGTGTTAGTCTTCAACCCCTGTCCTCTCCTTTGCTTCCATGCACAATATGTTAATCTGATGATTCCAGTATTGCCACCGCTGGGATAGCTATCCTCTTTGTGACCTCGATTCCGGCGCTCCTTAGACGAGGTGCCGGACTTCCGGGTCTGATCGTTGGTTTGATCATTATTGGGCTGGGGTATGTGCGTCCTCTTTCGTTTGTGAGGAACGGTCCAAGATGACTTAATATCAGGTCTGGGGGCATCATGAGCAAAGTCGGTCCTCTTCCAGACGTGCTAATGTGAAATATCAAGTGAGTTGAAATGGGGATCGGGTTCTGGGCAAGATACCTGATGCCCTTATCCGTGTACGCAAGCACGATTCTTCTGCTCTTGGTGGGTTGGAACAATTACAGTATGTGCCTGCAGAAAATAAATCGGCCCGGATATCGTACGACTAACCTAACTCTCAGTTACCCGGCCTCCCCAAGGATCCATCATCCCCAAGGCTTTCCTCGCATTCTGGGTTGGGCTCAAGAGCTGGGATATAGATAAAGGGAAACCTTCGTACTTCTCTGCTGAACCAAATGCACAGCCCAACGTCCCTTGGGATGATCATTTTATAGATGAGTTGAAGGTTTCCTTGGTAGCATGCCGCGTTTTGTATGTCTACTCCATCCACTCGCACCGTGCCAATGTTGATGCTAACGTTTCCCAGTGCCATGTTGTGAGTGTAGCGCATGGTAATCCGAATCCCGTGCACTTATCGTCTAATTCTTGCAGTCCTATATTCTGGACATGCATGGGCCAGATCAGTGGCAATACGGTCAGCCTGGCAGCCAACATGAATACCTACAGTCTTCCGAACGACTTTCGTCAATGAAGCGTGCGCTCTGAGCGTTGGCTGCTCCCATGGAGTCCGAGAGGCTGATAATTCGCATTGGCTGGGTTCAACCCGATTACGGTGCTTCTAATCATACCACTACTGTCAGTTGGGGCTTGATAAGACGCGTCTTCCCTGTTGTTTCAGATGCTTACATCACCCCCTTTAGGGACTATTTGATCTACCCAGCATTGCGCCGGCTCAACATTCCATTTCGGCCCGTTACGCGGATTGGCGTTGGGTTTGTCGCCATGGCCGGAGCGATCGCATTTGCCGCAGGAGGTCAAGCAAGTGAGTATCGCCTCAACCGTTGCTATAAGTCACAGACAGGTCTGATCTCGTGCGGTTTCTTCCAGTGGTCTACAAAAACCCCAGCCAAACGGTCCCCGTGTTTTGGATTCTACCCAGCTACATCTTGGGCGCGGCATCCGAGGTCTTTGCGTTTCTCGCGAGCCTCGAGTTCGCCTACACCAAGGCACCAAAGCAGCATGAACAACCTGATACCGTCTCTCAATCTTCTGTCTTGCTCGATAGGCTCCGTCGTTCGGTTTGCCCTGTCGCCAAAATCGACCTATAATAAGGTATTGGTGGGGTTTGTTGTGCTCAGCGGTCTCATGCCACTCATGGCGGCGGTGTTCTTCTGTCCGCTGTTCTCCCGTTACAACGACAAGGAGGAAAGTAAGAACGAGTTGGAGCGAGAGCCCGAAACAGGAATGGGCAATTGAGCAATATTAGAAGAAAAGAAAGACAATATGGGATGGTGGTCGTGCGGTACGGCGTAGTACTGAGTGTTATTATGGGAGTTCTCATATGTCATTCTGTGTGTGGGTGCGTGTATGTCAACACGCAACTTCAAACTATCCATGTCAAGCATCGCACCCACTGGTACTTCTCCTTCTGATTTATATATGTTTTATGGACCATTGGCCTAACAAATGAACAAGCGTCGCTTAGTTGCATAGGAATATGGCTCAGTTTGACTTCGCTGCGCGCCAGACCTTCGAAACGCCAAACACTACTTCAGTTATTTGCTCTCTCTGGTAGCTGTACGATCCCATGCCAAGTTTCCACATCACTCCGGACAAGTTGACAATGGATACATAAACCCACCAATTTCACATCAATTACTGAACTACTTCTCTGCCAGGTACCATCCATCCGCCCAGGCTACTGCCCGCCAGCTCACCTTCACCACCGCCACCATGCAGTGCCCCTACCTCCCGACCCTCATCGTCTCCCTCGTGCTCCTGTTCCAGTTGCGCAATGCAATGTCGCACCTGTCCGTGAAGCTCGTCCCGGTCCGTGTGGGCCGCCACCTGCGCCTCCGCATCTTCGCCCGGATGATCCTGCTGGACATCATTTGGGCCGGCCTCGTGGGTGTGATCTGGAAAGTTTTTGGCACGCCCGATGTCATCGGTACATTGGCCGCGTACCTTGCGTTGGCCAGCTAGGTAGTGTCGTTTTGGCTTATTGCGCTCTCTTTGCACATCCTGAGCCTGGCGACGGCCTCAAGGAGGGAGGCCCCGGAGACAAGCTCTTTGCTACCAATATCTCTATATGTATCATTGCCGAGGTCATTTCGTATTTGCCTGCGGAAATGCCCAACGGATCCGAATCCCATGAGACGACACCGGTGCTCAGCCAAAGCGATAGGCGGAACGAGAGCGCTGAGTTGCCTCAACGAAGATGATTGGTCTTGCACAGGTTGATTTTTTCAATGTTAGATGGTTCTCTCTCAATATCCTGGGGAACAATCGGACAGTGGTTTTCGATCAAGTTGAAAACTTGCAGGAACTGCTGTTGGAGTTTGAAAATAGGAGACCAACAGCAAAGTTTGCAGCAGACATGGACAATCTTGCCTTATCCTTGCTTGATAGCTTGTTAAGTAATTGTCGTACTTTAGTCGAGTACGTCATTCACAAATACACTTCTGGCAGAAAGCAGGTAATAGTAACGATTTATCTTCATCTCGGTAACAACTGGGCTGCCTGGTATTCCCTAAAAACGAGCCTGTTTCTCGTTCATCCTGCCGAATCTATCATTTTCTCTTTCTCCCTCTTTCTCTCTTCGCGTCGAAACTGCTAGTGTATGTGCTAAGACCAAAACCCAAAAGCGGGAATGGCAAAAGAAGAAAATAATAATATGTACAAGAAGTGAAGTCAACGAAAGTCCCCCAAATGGTAGTCGTCGAAGTAATTTGTAACAAGAAACCAATATAAAATCATCCGCGTCTTGTCCCCCTCTCTTTTTACCGCCGTCTAAACAAGTAGTGAGTGTCCCCTGAATCTCTTTTCGTCATTCCTCCTCTCCCCGTGGTATCATGTTGCTTTTGCCTCCTCTTAATAATAGCTGTTGTAGCTACCAAGCCCCGGCCTGAGCTCTGCGGCGGACAGGATAGCGGCGGGGTGCATTGCGGCGGCGCATGTACAGCTCTCTCTTCTTGTTCAGGTTGCTACTCTGACCCGGCGTGCAACTGGTGCCCGGCGCCATAGGCACGACGACCGACCAAATGCCCGAGGCGCAGCGCTGCCAGGATGTGCCACCCGACAGGCAGTTCCACTCGCCCTCGGGCTGGCAAGGGCCAGTCAGGACGCCTCCGCCAGTCGAACCGGTGCCCGTGGGTGGGGCGGCGCTGCTCGTGGCCGTGGAGGTCTGAGATGGCAGGCCCACGATCTCAGACGACGTGGCAGAGGCAGAAGATGATGGCGTCGTCGGGATGCTATTGCTAATGCTGGGAGTTGCGTCGGGAGAGCTGGGCGTAGGAGTATTAGTTGGTGGGACTGCACCCGAACCTGAAGACAACGACGAAGACGCAGACGCAGACGTTGTTGTGGTTGAGGATGGGATGAAGATGCCACCAGGGGTAGAGTGTGATGAACTAGATGTGAGAAGCGTAGATCTGGTGGTTGAAGATGGGATGAAGATGCCACCAGGGGTGGAGGGTGATGAGACAGATGTGAAGGTCGTGGACTTGGTGGCCGAGGAGGTGCTGCTCGGTGTCGCGGACGATGTTGAATTGTTCTGGCGAGAGGTAGTGATCGGGATCACGATGAGGGACGGAGACGGCGCCGCCTCAGAAGCAGACGAAGAAGAAGAAGCCGACCTTGTCGACGTGACCAAAGTGCTCCCTCCATCCAGGGAAGAAGCAGTTGGAGAAATAACAAACGTAGAAGGTATCGGAGACGAAGGCGAGACCAAATCCACCGTCGACGAAGGCAAAGGCATCAACAACGATGAAAGCATCGAAGGGACAGACAGCAACGACAACGACGACGACGACGACGACGACGAAGAAGATACATACACAACAGAAGTCGATGAAGTCGGAATCTGGCCGGGGCGCACTGACGGAGTGATTCCTGGTCCTGCAGGAGCACTGGCCGATCCCGACGCGGAAGCTCCCCCACTACCGCTACCACCACTACCACCGACGATGGGATTGGAGTTCATGGGCTGGCCCGTCACGCAGTCGTCAGGAAGGGCAGCCGTAGACGAGACATTGACGAAGTCGGGGCCGGGCTCCGGGTAGAGAGCGTCGACGCCCTCCTTGACGCAGGCCGCGCCGGCAGTGTGGTAGATGTTGGCCACGAGCATGGGCGGGCGATCCTTGAAAGCTACGGCCGGTGCGGCTCGCTTCTTCTTGGCGGCGCCGATGGTCAAGACGGCACAGTTGTTGTAGAACTCGCGGTTGCCGGTGTGGTTGATCCAGGACCAGGAAAACAGGACCTTGTCGGCGCTGGGGGTGTCGGCGGGCAGGGTGAAGGGAATGTTGGGATCGGTGGGGCAGGCGCCAATCTTGCTGAAGACGACGGTGAAGGTCTGGCCCTTGTCGTAGGAGATGGACAGCTGGCAGGAGCCGCCGTTATGGGATGCGCCACCCACGATCTTGACCGTGTGTTGCTCGCCAGGGTACCAGGTCGCGACGGGGGTTCCGGCAACGGGGTCGTCCATATCCGGGATGGCGCCCTTGCAAGGAAAGGTGGCCGCCGTGTTAGGGCTCGTGATGTCCGTGTCGATCTTGCCTGCCTTGACGGCGTTGGGGTTGCCCTTATACCGCAGCGGGGGCGGGTCGGCCATGTTCATGTGACCCAAGGCGGTCTCGGCCGCGAGGGCCACGACCAGCGTTACGATACGCGAGACATACATCGTCTCGGCGATCGGCAATTAAGAAAAGAAAGATATGGAAGTGGAATGATGGATATTGGGGTTTGTGTGCTGGCTAGCAACAGCTGAAAGCAGGATCGAATCAGTCTTGCTGGTCCTTTGGGAAGTCGAAGTGTGATATTGAGAGCTGCCTGCACTCGTCAAAGTCGTTTGTGGGAAGCTGCGAACCCAGAAGAAGGAAAATGAATGGAGGATGTAATAATAGAAGAAAAAACTGGAGGTGATATGATGAGAGGCCCACGGGGTTCGCGAAGCGAAAGGAAACGGCCTCGTGGAAGAATGTTGATTGTTCCCAACCTTGTGGAGTAACACAAGATACACAATGGCGGAGACACAATGGAGTCAAGGAAAAGGCACGAATGAATGACTTGTCTGTCCAACAACTGGCGGAGTACCAAAGTGAGACCATGGAACGGAGCACACACTGAGCAAAAGAAGAAACTCGGGTATAAGCTGGGGAGATCTGGGTCTTATTGTATGCAAACGAGCCGCCAGCAAAGACGCATCGCATCGGGCGCCGTGACCTACCCAGACCATGTCCAGGCCTTAGCTACCGAGTGGGTGACAGCCTCCGACTTACACGCTTGCTCGTGCGGATACACGCAACAAAAAACGAGACAGCGGCACGCCACCACCTGATTTCGATTGGCTGGGCTGGCGACCTGGAAGATCTCGTCATCCGTGAACTTGTCATTGGTAACATACGTCGTTTGTGCCTATGCGTAGAATCCTGTTCTTGAGCCATTCTCTCTGCCAAAGTCAAGCAGGCCGCCTTTGGAGAGGCGATGCACAGTCGCTTGCGCGAACCATATCAGGCCACGGGATTGCTGAAGCGTTGAGCGGTCGTCGCACCGGCCAAATGTACTAGCTAAGTCCAAAAGTAAAGGAAGACGAAGAAGAAGCAGAAACAGAAGAGAATCCACTACCGAAGGAGATCGATCCACCAGCCTTGACACATAAGCATGGAGGACGGTCAAATGAATGACCAGGACTAACGAGGTTTGTATTGCACGTCGCAAAGCTAGCGGCACGTTGGATCTGGAAGAGTCACCAGTGGGAAACGGGCCAAGGATGCATGGGCGCTAACTTGCGACGACAGCCAATCATGCCGCCCAAGTAGAATCTGTGCCTGACAGGAGGCATGCCAAGCTTTGGGCCGGACCCCAATCCCTTGCCATCCTTTCCCTCCTCCTGGCAAATCCTTGGAGGATTACTTAAGTAAGTGATGGCATAGGTTAGATAGAGTCACATCCCAGTCTGTCAATGTCCGCATAGCCGGAGAGGCCCGACCACTACCGACCCTGACAAGCAAACAGGAGCGTCCGATTTGAAACATTCCAAACCTGAACCCCGTCGACCCCGCCGTTTACGCCCCCATTCTTCTCGCCGGAACATTCATTGGCATGGATGCTCCAAAAGTGGTACCAGTCAGCAATGATTTACAGATGTCCATATATATGTAGCATTGATGTCATCCATATGCTAAATGGAGATCCCATCGCTATTGACATGCACACTTCCTCATTAATAAGAGATAAGTTTCAATGGTCTACCACAGCACCAAGGACCATCACGCGACAGGAAACACAGTCACTGCATGATCCATCGGCAGTTGGATATATGTTTTGCTCAGCCAAGTAAAGAGTATGTTGATGAATTCATCAGGTAAACTGCTTGCGTTGGAACTAGCTCCCGCTGCTACACGATACCTGCATATCTATTGTCAGGTCATGTCAACATCATCACCTATTTCCTAGCTAACTCGAATAACGCTATGATAGCCGACAGAGTCGCCATGCTATACGCACGAAAGACTCTCATGTGACTCGAGTTCAATATCTCAGTCGCTGTTGCAAGGCAGTCGGCAACGCTGGGGTTTGCCCAGAAGCCTTCGCACCCCACCACCATTCATATCTCTCTGCTGCTTTGCCTGCTGCATCCCTCCGCCCATCTTGTTTTATTCGCCTTTCTCATCTCGATCAAAATATAAGTATAGTAAAAAATACCGCAATGGTATCCTACGTGACCGAGGGCAGCATGCCAAATATGCTGTGGTGTTGATGATATCTTCCGAGATCTAGCTAGGTGGGCCCCCAGAAACATTGCGCAGGGCTGTCCAAGCCGTACTGTCCTCGAGCCGGCTCCCCTGCAACAATCCTCTAGGCCGGCTGCAAGCCCTAACAGAACATACGACGGCTTGACAGTCGACGCGGCACTGGGCCATCCAAAGTACCGTGGGGCCGAGGCGGCACACTGACTGCCGAGATATAGAATGCTGGAGTATGAAGAAACCTCGGAACGTGCGCCTGGACGCGGCGCCGCTTACGATCTGCCACTTGTATCTGAGACAATTCACTTGGCCTCATCTGGCCCGTCCGCAGCTCGTCCCTGGGGTCCGGTCGGGATTGCGTGACCGGCCTGAGGGCCCTGGTGTTGATTGGGTCCCTGATAATTCTTGTTGTAGTTGCCGTTGCGGTGCTGCTGGGGCGTATACTGATGCATCTGCGAGGGGCTGGTTCCAAATTGCTGTGCACTGGGGTTGCTGTATCCTCGCATATTGTTCACTTTGCCATGCGAGTTAGTACTGGCGCGGCGGTGCTGACGATTTTCGAGACGACTTACTCTGTCCCGGTTGCTGTGGGAAGACTGGCTGCTGGTACTGCATTCCAGGGCTCATGCCGTAGACGGGTTGGCCCTGTTGGGAGCCCTGGTGGACCATCATTGGGGCAGCGGCAGGACGTCCAGGACTAGGATATCCGTTGGTGCCGGGTATGGGCTGCGGCATGCTGACTCCAGGCGGCATGAACTGGCCCGAGGGATACATCTGCATCTGCGGTCCGGGCATTCCTTGGGGAGTCATGAACTGCGGCATCATTGGCGCTCCCATTGGCATCTGCTGCTGGGGCATGTATTGCGGGTTGTTTGAGAAGCTCCTGTTGAACTGACCCATCTGGGGAGTGCCTGGAGCAAAACCGCCAGGCTGCCCGTAGGGCATATGTGGGGTGTTCATGTTGGGAGGATATGCCATAGGAACCTGCGACATGCGTGGGGACGAATAAGACTGCGAAGAGTTCGAATGCATCATCCTATGATCATCGGCACCGTTGTAAGGCACGTGGGGGGGACCATGCCCACCTGGGTGCATTGGTACCGGGGCGACGTGAGGAGAAGGTCGCGGTGGGATGTTATGGGCGCCGTGCTGAAGGTGGAATGGGAGCTGGTGCTGATGGGCCATCTGAGGCATGACATGGGTGGGATTGGGAGTCGGCTGAGCCGCAAAGGGCTGGCGCTCAAAGTACTCTGTGTACGATAGACGCATCGTCGACTCGGGCTTCTCCTCTTCCTGGGCCTGGCGCCAAGTCGGGGCAGTGTCAAACGAGGGCTTGATACCATCGTTATCATCGTAGTTTTTGCCCTGGGGAACAGGCTGCGCCTTGATGTGGCCAAAAATCACACACTTCTTGGGATCGACGGCCTTTCTCTTCTTGCTGACGACAACCACAGCGGCTGTGCTGCTAGCAGGAGTAGGATGACCCTCTGTGATGTTGTTCAGCGCTGAGCGAGGACTGGAGCCGGCGCTCGGGTGGCCGTTGGGGGCAAATGCTGGAGCGAAGGCATTGGGTCGGAACTCGTGGCTGTTCGGGTTCAGTTTGCCCATCTGGCCAGGCCCTGTGATCGGGCGGCGTGCATACGGGGGTTCGTTCGGGTGGGAAGGACCCGTAGGAGGTTGGCGCATATCGGCAAGTTTGTGCTGCTCGACATTCCTGATTCGCTGGGCAAGATTGCCGGTCTGGCGACCACCTTGCTGCTGCATGTGTGGGGGACCTTGTCGGTCGTTCCGGTACCCCTGGTATTGCTGCTGTTGGTTGTAGTTGCGATTGGGAGGGTGACGGCCACCTTGAGCACCGCCTTGCGGTCCGTTTACAACAGTGCTAACAGGTCGGGTTCGCTCCGGTTGAGGCTGCGCAGCTCCCTGAGGAGCAGCGGCGGGCTGTCCCTCCTTTGTGGCAACCGGCTTCTTATCCTTGGCAGCTTGTTCCTCGACCTTGCGGCGCTGTGCAACCTCGGCAGCGTCGCGAGACGCCTTCTCTTGGATTTCTCGCTGCTTGGCCGGGTCCTTGGCGATGATGGAAATCAGATCGACAGGGACAGGCGTGGGGAGCTTGAAGTTCGTGGCGAACTTCTTGAGCTCGTGCAGCTTGACCTCCTTGTCAGCCTTGGCCTTGTTGCTCCGGATCTTCTCGGCAGTCATTCTTTCCTTGTTCGCAAATGTCTTAAACGACGACAATACATCCCGCTCAACAGTTGAAGTCGCATTCGGTACAGCTGCGCCCTCCTTTCCTCGAGGCGAAATGGTCCGGCTGGTTGCGGCAGATGCCTTCAAGGGGGTCGCGCTTTGGTTGACTGGCTTAACCTCGAGCGGCTTCTCAGCCGTCTTCGAGTGGGGTTCGGGCTTGGCAGCATCGGCCTTGGGCTCAGGAGTCTTTGCCGAAGGTACCGCATTGCTGGATGTGCCTGCAGCGGGAGCTTCGGTGCGGGCTTTCGGTTCATCGACTTTGGTAGGAGACTGCTGAGGCTTCTGTGTGCCTATACGTGCACTGATGATGGCGGGGTCCACAGGGGCACCCTTGACAGTAGAGTTGTTGGTCGGCGCTCTCATGGCAGGAGGCGTGTACTTCTTGTCACGGCTGCCGCCGGGCAGGGGTGGGAAATCTTGTCGCTTGACACCGCTGTATCTGTAATAGCAATCCGGGTTAGTACAGTTCAATGGGTGACTAGAGAGGCGCTGGCATGGTTGCGGGGACATACTTGTCTTCCTCATCTCCGCCACGGTCGTTACCACCGACGTAATCCATTATCCGCTCCTCTGCCACATGAGAAGTGGTAGCTGCGCTGCGCTCAATCTCTCGTGCCTTTCTCTCGGCAGCGGCCATACGCTCCTTGTACTTAGGGTGGCTTTTGTCGATCTGAGTAGTGTAGATGTTCTCATCATAGTCGGTCTTCAATCCGAAGAGTTGCTCGTTGGCCGAGAATTGGTCCCACTTCTCACCGCTGCTGGAGGTCTTACTCTCCAGGCCACCAAGGGGACCGAAGGTGTCAGAGTCGCTGGCGCCACCGCCGCTTGACCATGGCTGCAGAGTGCGTTGGCCAACTTGGTGGGCAGACCCGATGGAGCTATCGGTACGAAAGCCTATGTCATTCAGTTTGAAGTCCGCGCAGATGGGTTTCAATGGATCAACATACCGTTCTGGTTCTTACCAGCCATATTCCGCACCTCCTGTTTCTGGTACGACATTGTTGATGAATCTCTCTTATTCTGACCGTTTGCAGTTTCTGGCTTCTTGCCCTGTACCATCCTCGATTGATGGTGTCGGGGTATTAGTCTTCGAAAGACGCTGCCGATTTCGTCCTTGGCAAGATCGTCGTAGGCTCGTCCTAGAGTCCCTGAACCCATTCGCAGGTCAGCCTTCATGCAGAAGTGATGGGTATAGCATGCAACAAGGTAAGTAGCCCACAGCAGAGGAAGGCCATCTATTTGATGATGTCGATGTCGATACATGCACCTCGCCGCCCAGCCTGTATAGCCTGGTCGCTCAGGTGACACCGGAGTGCGAAGTGGACGGAGGCCACGTGAAACGTAGCGGCGAAGGAAAGAGGGAGTACATACTCTACAAGACAGAGGACCAGGGGTTTCCGGTCCGGACATACAAGACTGCTCACGGAGACAGCACAGGGTCCTCGGTAGATAGTCGCGGGGGTTGGTCGACGTCCAGTTTGCCGTCTCCCTCGAGGGCAACCAAGTAGCTCGCTGGGTATCTGCGGAGTGGTGGAAGGGGACTGGGCCGTCAGCACATGGGGACGGGAACGAATGCAAGAAGCGAATAGAAGAAACGGTGTATACGCAGCAGCAGCAGTGCGCGCGCAAGGAGTGTGTGGAAATCCAGAGAAGTAGATGACGACGGGTCGGGGAATAGCAGTCAAGCTGCCCACAAACCACGAAGGGAGAATTGCGGTTGCGAATTAGTGCCAAAGGGGGGAAGAGAGGGAAGGATTATTTTGGACGGGTGAGGTCAATGTTGGGAAAAGGGAAGGGGGAGAGGTCCAGAAGCTAGCTACAGCTGCTATGTGCGTTGCTTGTGGCTTTGTTGTTGACACGGCGCAACCCCCCAAAGTGAGGAAGTAACCAGAAAAAAAGTGGTCTCTTGGCTTGGGAATCGTGTCGTCGCCGGGAAAATGACAGTAGGTGTCGAAGCAGGAGCCGCAGAAAAGCAGCGAAGCGGACAAAGACACACTGACCACTTCTCAATTGACAGACCGGGGGTAATTGGCTGGGCTTGGCTGCTGCTGCTGCTGCTACTACTGCGTAGTGGTGCTGGGTGCTGTGCGCTGTGCAGCCAAAAAGCGACCAGCAAAACACAAAGAAGAGAAGGAGGGAGGTTAGGTGATGCGAGGGGGTGGGAAGGGGTCCAGCGGGCCAGGCGGGCTCTGCTTGGTTTCGTGTCTCACCTTGGGATGGAAGGATGGGCTGTGCTCTCCAGCTTTTCTCACTCACTTTCTTCAATCTTATCTCGCTTTTCAATTGTCTGGCTCTCGCTTTTCGCCCAGTGTGTGTGCAAGTCGGCGTGGTGCTGTGCGGCGGTGTCCTCAGGTGCTCCCAATCGTACTCTCCTTCTCCTGCATCAAATGGGATGGGTGAATTGTGACTGGGTAGGTAGAAATGCCGGGCTCCTTGAGACAGCGCAGTACCCAGTTAATTTCTCTAATCTATACGTTGGTCCAGAAGTGCCACCACAATGGAGAGGGGGTATTAAAAAAAGGCGGGCGCGGGCACTGTCTTCTTGGAAAGAGTTACCTGACTCACGACACGGATTGGATTGAGTATTGAGCTGGTACAAAGTAGACGGACGATTAGGTTGATTTTAGTTCGGGGGTTGTTGACGGCGATGTGTGGAGTAAATTGGGGGTTAACGAACAACAAGCAGGGTTGAGGTCTCTTGGGTTCGAACGGTAGGTCAGGTCAGGTCAGGTCAATCTTCCAACATTTGAAGTTTGGTGTGTGTGTGCGCAACAAAAGAGTATGCGCAAGTATGTAAAGAGAGGGAGTTTGTGTGTGTGAGTGCGATGCAGTGGGCAAAAGGCAGCCCCAGTGTACAAGTTTAGCTGGAGTGCAGCAGTCACAGTGGTATTGGTAGGTGATAATTGATTGCGCTTTCCCCGGGTTCTGGGTGGCAGCTCTCTTTGGGCTGGGCGCAGCTTTTGCGCTTTTACTTGCGCTGGCCTGCTCTTTCGGCTCAAGAGAAAGTGCCTAAAGAAACACCTTACCCGCTAGCCCAGACAGCTCAGGTACCGAGAATTATGGATTGATGATCGATTTTAGTGGGCTGATTCTTGTTCAAACAAAACAAATGGCCAGTTGACCTCGCACAGCAAAGACATGGAATCGCCTAAGGCTTCGATCGGCTTTGGGCAGTGGGTTTGGCCCGTAGCATCGTAGCATCACATCATAAACCAAGAACCACGTCCTCTCTATTCTTGTTCAAGATAGAAAATTGGCAGTGCTTGCATCCGATTGCCCAATACTGTTATACTATTCAGGTACATACTGTTATAATAAACGTACAATTCCTAATTGTGTGCGATAATATTCTTCTCGTCTTGGGGTAGGTAGACTTGACCAGGTAAGTGCAGCTGGTACTCCACACTGTGTTCTTGTGCATCTTAAAGAAGCAGGTACCACCTGCCAGTTCCCCCATCAAAGGAGGCTTGAAGCTCATTGATATCTCGGCCTCCTGCCTCCTGTCTCAGATACCTCCCATTCAAAAAGGAGTCGGAGCTTGCAGCACTGGGCTGAATTGCAAAGGCTGCGATCAATCAACGGAGCTACGCCCCCATGATAGCGAAGCATGTGCCTGCGCATGCAGTAGTGATAGTATTGACCTAGTGGTAGGCCTGAGTGCCAATGCTTTCAGCTGGATAGCACTAAGAAATACCCGGATTATGAGGCGTATTCAGGCCTCGAGCTAACCAGCTTGTGCCTCTGCAAATCCGCATCCGAGGGTTTCCAGAAGAAGGAAAGTGGAAGCTATTGACTTTGTACCAGTCCGAACATCAAAAATCGGTTCAATCATCCCGAAATTTGGGCTTGCCGAGCAGAAGATTGTCACTTTTTGCGCTCAAAATAATAATCCCATTGGGGGAATGAGCCTGATGAACCAGATGATGCTGGGGATACGGAGTATAGATCTGCTTAATCGCAATACACCTCTAGAGTCAGTTCAAAGGAATCCAGCGTTATAAAACAATGCTATGTATCCTTACAATAACGTCAATTGGCCAGATCTAAGGTTCCTCTTGATTTGGGCGGTAGAGTCTCACTATAGCAGTCATTGTGTCGTAATATCGGCGCCAAGTCCGGTGACAGATGCAAGTATACTGTGTGCGATCTACCAATTGCACCTCTGTTCCTATAATGGGGGTAGACCTGGCGATTTCGAAACTCTCAGCTAATCAAGGAACAGCCAGCCCGCAGGCAAGCATCTCGTCTGTCTCCTTTATGTTTGAAAAGCCCATTCAACAAGCGTCAAGCTACCCCGTCCCGGGCCAACGGCCCCCACCAGCCCGATTCGGCATTTCCGCAAACATCCAAGGATGTTGGCTCTGCCGCTCGGATGCTCCTCAGTAAACTGAAAGGCCCCCAGAGGCTCATGTCATCAAGACCCAAATGCTACCCTATGTTTGCTGCCAATCGTACCAATCTACCTTCGCAGCCGAATCTCTGGAGCCTCTGGAATCTAGACCCCCGAAGCAACGACTCAAGCTCCAGGTAGACGGTACGTGTGCTTTGCTCAGCGTTGGGTTTAGCTCGGGATATTACTCTTAGGGCGATCTTATGGCTGAGGTACGCAAGCTACCCCTGTAACCTCACGTCGAGGCATGTCCACACGACGATCGTGCAGGGTAGCTTGAGATGCTGGGTAATTCAATAGAAATGAATCATGCAAACAGGTTGCCGTAATAATATCTCTCTCCAGTGAACATGAATAATACTCCTATTCAAAATATAAACGTCCAGAGCCGCGCGCCGATGGGAAGAGCCAGCGTTGAAATTATGGCCATGTATTGAAATTTCTTCCAGTTTATTTATAAACACACATCATGGGTTCTGGTTCGTTTCTCCCTCGCACCCCTGGTCAGATCAACCGGGACTCAGGACCCGATCCACATTCCAGAGGAGACCGGCCGGTTGGTGTTAGTCCTAATGATTGTAAAGGAGAAAACTCCTGATGAGCAAGCAATGCGCAATGTTGTTTGGACATGAGTAGGTATAAAGATCCGAGCAGGGAAGGGGGCGGTTGGCTGCATGTTACAAACGGCCAATCCCTCGATCAACAAACACAATCAACTGATCCTTTGTTTTCTCCCATCGTTCCTCTCTCTGCAGCACGGAGGAGGGCAAGGGTGGAAAATCCAACCCAACAAGACTACATACGTTCATAGTCGGGGCCGGTTTGGGTATAGCACGTGCAGGGCGTATCTGCACGAGAAACGAATCCGATTTGCCGGCCCAAACTCCCACCGCACTACGCTCCCATCCACGACGCCCAGCCCGAAAATGAAAATTGACCAACAATCCTCAAGCCCCCAATCAGATTCTAACAGGTAATTGTGGCGCAGCAGAGAACGAAGTGAGGCTCAATTCTTTGACAGTTTCGGTGAGCTCACGATTTGGGATTGGCTGGGTTCGCAACGTCCGGGACCGATGGGAGGACGGGGTCGATAAGTGCCGACATTTGCGTTAGGGTACTTGCATACATGTGCAGGCATTATTACACACAGGAGCTCTACCGCTTGATGGAATCCTTCTCAGCGGTTTTGTTTCTGCCCTACCCGTCTTCGACATTAGACCACCAATAAACAGCGATATTTTTACCATCTTCACCATCCTCCTTCTGACCTTTCCACACTTGGCTGCTTTGGTTTGCGGGTTTTGGGGCGACAGCTAAAGGGTCATGATCTGCAGCGGCTATATGCGGGTCCCGGGTAGCGCCTCGCCCAGTGATTGGGGGCTCCCCGTTTGGATTAAAGTGACTTGCACAGCCTACTTTTTGGGCAACTGGGCTGCGCATCCCCGGTTTAGGGCGATCAACTGTATGCAAATCGTGCAGATGCATACGAGTCATGCAAAATTGAGTTAATGTACAGAAAATAGAGAGAGCGATGGGGGCGCATGTCGTGGCACTGCACATCTGGAGATAAGGGGTGACATGCTATCTACATATCACCTTGATGCTAGCCCACCACTACACAATCTATAGCTCAAATTGTTCAGGTGGAGTGGACGGAGAAGAGGACTTACATGTGCCAGTTGCCGACTAGTGATAGCGGGAGATCAAAACACTAGTTGCGCCCCGTGAGAACGCACTATCTAGAGATACTGAGCATGCCACAGCGATGGGTCAATATAGAATCAATCTCGTCTTGGGGAGGGCCTGGAGACAACTTATACCAGCATCAATCTCTGGAGAGCGGGAAATACGGGCACGGAGCTGATCCGATGCGCAGATCAACCGAAGTGCAATCCAGGCCTAAGTTCACACTGGTGTAGCTTCCGCTCGAAGCGACGATGTATGCTCGTCTATCCGGTAGCAAACGGCACAAGGGCAATTGTGCTAACATGTCCAAAGTAGAATATGTGTATTTTCAGCAACTCTCGTCGTGTTATCCTTAGCATTGGATCTGTCAAGCTCTCTAAGCAAGTTGTTTACCCGTCTGAGACTTTCCACACCCGTTGGCTTATGCCAGATGTTCAGCCATTTGACAAGAGCGATACGAACTCTCAATGACTTTAAAGTCACCAGCATGGATAGAAGGGGCTTTTCCTGTTTCCAACTAGGCTTATATGGTTTGACCCCCTCGGGCAAGGCTCAGTTCACCATGGGTGTTGGCACAAACCAAGTTCCCCAGTGACACTATGTACCCATGTCTTGAAAACGAAATGCTATGAGGCATCTGAGGACGCTTTCTGGACCCCAATTAAGAAAGCAAGGCGCGGGCCGTAGCCGATATGCATGCAGTGTCGTGGGAACATATGGGGGCACTTGGGTGTGCCCCCTGCCTCGTTGGGTCATACTCCATTGACCCCATAGCAGTTTGCCTTCTTAGTCCATCACCCAAATGCAACTCCTTTCGCGGAGTATCTGCAGGTGGTATTTTAATAATAGACGCTTGGTACTCTCCTCATCTAATCCAACAAGGCAAAAGATATACGCAACTTAAATAATTACAGGTTTCCACGTCTTTCTCATACACCAACGATTACATAACATGATCCTCTCCTCCTACTTCTAATCTTTACATCCCTGAAGTGTTCAATAATCGAATTATTCTCCGTGGTACTAGATGGTGTACTATGTATCCTTTACCCCTTTGATGCCCTGCTTTACTGTACACGGTCAAGCAACTACGGCGAGGATGCCATATCTTCAGATGTTCCACATTGAATCAATAAACCTCCGGCCCTAGACTAACATGGACTTGGAAGAGATATCAGGAACATATCGATACACATCATCTGGTCTAGAGTTGTACTCTAAAGATCTTAAACTCCCCTGCTTCGTGACCAAGTCTATGTCTTCTCGTCCTTTGGCGAGACTGGCCAAGATAAGAACAACTGATCTTACAGAGATACAGGTCAGTAAACTAACTTCGAACGCCTCGTTCATTCTTTTAATAACGCATTGCCTTTGACTGTGCTGTCGGTTAAAGTGAAATCGATGCTCATAGCGACACCTTGCTGTGGACTTATCCAAGATGATTAGAGCCGAGAGAGACCAGAACCAAACTTCATGCAGACAAACAGGTAAATCGAAATTTGGTGTGTAGTATTTTCCTTTCAAGTTCTTCCGTGGTGCCATTGATTTTCCCCTCTAGATAGTTTACTCGCTCATGCTATACACTCACGCGTGTTCAAGGCTCAACCTCCACCGTAGTTGTTATGGTGATCAGTCCTTGATAGAAATCGTGCCTTGAGGAAACAGACACATATATATAACTCGGCGTCTGTAATACGAACCATAGGTCACTGATAGCCAACTGCGCGTATGTTCGATATCCCTCTTGCCAGGCACTGGATGCCTTATTGAGCTGTGCTCATGGGCGATGGCGGTGTCCAGTCAAGTTGTAAGTATTAACAAAAGACCGGCATTGACAGTTCGTCAACACTGCCATTGACGGATGGCAGAGATGAATCTGACGACTCCTCTCAGTCGAGGAGTCGGCGGCTCGGGATTGGCAAGATAGGTATTACAAATGCAATCAGTGGAAGCAAATAGTACCACATGCTCATTGCATTGATCTTCACTACTGGATTTTCCAAACTTTCCCTTTCCTTGTAACAGCAACGAGAGTACTTCCGATGCATACTTGGCGATACTGGAAGCGATCGTGACTCAGATGATGTCGGCCGCCTAGCAATGAGCCTCCCGAGGATTTTGTGCGCAACCACCCAGCGAAGGATATCCACCGTTCAAAGGCCGCTGATAACAAGCAGTTCAACTACAAAGGCAGAATAGGCTTGAGGTACACCCAGCGGCCATACTAGACCTCAGCGCGCCTGCTGCATTCCCATTTAGATGAAGGGAGAAAAGCACACTGAGTAGGTAGATAGGTGCACGCATCCGTAGGAGCCAGGAAATCCGCTACCAGCCCGGCTGGCGACAATGCAATACTTCTCTCATGCGGATTAGGCACACGATACAACTGACTTTGTTGGGGTAGTGGAATGCATTGTTCGCGATCTATCTGAACAGTCCGATTGCTTTGCGTAGACGATCTTTTGGTTTAATTGAAAGAGTGGGTGGATAATATTGCACGAAATATACCTGCCATTCGTCGAATGCGGAAAGCTCTAGCTCCTGAAGGAGGGGTTTGGAATCCGCAAGCCTGCTTGGTTGCTTGGACTGCTTGCGTAACTCGAAGCAGCTAGCAAGGGTACCTGCATGAACAGGACTTTGATAGAGGTTGGGGATATGAAGTTCGTCAACAATACGTGCCAACTCACGATACGTGCTTGGGCTGACGTGCTAATCCACCTGCGTAGAACATGCATCTTACATACTGCACCTCTGGGAGGAGACAGGAGTGGTTGTCGAAACAGTGTTTAGTGTGCATCTCATCATCCAACGACAATGACAGATTGCGGACGAAGTGGTTTGATGTTGGAACCTCCAGGGGTTTGTTGTCTGCTACGACGGTTTGGGTAAGGCAGGCTCGGGATGTGGGCAGTTTGCGTGCACGTGCTTTGAGGGTGATGGCCGCATCTGGGGGAGAGCCGTTTCAAGTCTCCAAGTTCTGGCAACACTGCTCAAGCCCAAAGCGAATTTGGCATGACCCTCTCTGTTTAATCATTCGATTTCGTCAGAGCTTTTTTTTGGTGGTAGGCATTGAGCCCACGAGCCCACTAAACGGGTTTCTGCTGTCTTGCTGCCAACCCTGCCAGGCCGCTTGCTGGTGGTGGAGGACCCGGGTCACCTGGGAGGCCCGTGTAGGGCTTGCAGGGAGGCTACAGGTTAGGCATTGGGCCTGCATTGGGTACATGTACGCTCCATAGCTCTCCTCTCTTGCGCGCACAATTTGCAGTTGCAAGGGACCAGACCATCGATTTTTGACGTTGCGCCAGCCAACCAAACATGCAGTGGACTTGAATGAGTGATCCTCCCGACTCCTCCATAATCCATAATCCATACCCTCCAACCAAACTAACGGTCGAAACCTCCGTCCGTAACTGAGCCCGACATCAGCCTTCTCGTCATACAGGATTGATTCTTACCTAAACATACAGCGCCTGAGGTATTGGCTTAATTGAATCTATCTCCATCCGGACATCCATCCAACGTAATTGCTTGCTCCTCCTCTGCGCGCGACTCTCTCCCTCTCGCAACCTCTCTCCACTCGGCTTCAATAGACAACTTGTTCTTCCCTAGACCATCTTGCTTTTTTAGCTGCTTCGTAACGCGCCAACCCCCCGGCTGCTCTACATTTTCCGCAACCCGACCCCCGACTCCATTCTATCTGAACCTGATCCCGGCGTATATACAAAACCATTTATCACAGACTAGACTTTGCGCCGAAACGTAGCTCAGGTGGCTGGTCTCAAAAGGCGTCGAGACGGACGGCGTAGCGCACACTTCATCGAAACACCGGCCAGAGGTCATTTGCGAGATACTACAAGTCTACTACATACGAGACGAAATACTTCGGACAAAGCCCACGATATCATGCAGCCCTCAAATCACTCCCGCTCCATGCAGCGACGTTCACCAGGGGCGGATCCAGGACCGCCGCCCCAATCCAATGCTCCTCAGCGCGCCATGTCCCCGGCCAACATGCAGCCGCGTTCATCGACGGCTTCCAATAAGTCTATTCCCGGGAGCTCTAGGCGAGGAAATGTGAGTAAGCTGCAACTGACGGTCTTCCTGAGACTCAGACCGTCCGAACTTTCTTTCATGCGACTTGTGGCTTGCCTGCCTAACCTTCTGTCATCCCTCTTCCCCGTCTCGACGCATCATACATACCCTTTTCTGCTTTCTTCCGCGCAATCATTGCTGACACATTCCTATCTTTCTACAGTCAAGCGGTTCCGCCATGCCTTTGTCCCAGATCGAGAAGAGCGTCACTCACCTGCTCGTCGCTACGAAACAACTCCTGGAAACCCTGACACAATGGTCGCGGGGGGACAGCTACCGACACGCAAGTGTCCGATGTCTACGTAAGGCTTGGCTATGAGTTCAACATGGCCTGCCGGGCCTTCACGGCCATCAATGTCGATACCTCCGACCTAGGAAACGTACCCGAATCGCTGCGTCACATACTCGAGGCCACTCTCAGCCAGGAAGCCAGCACCGAGAGCCTGGAGAAATACCTGCCGAGGATACGCGATATCATCATCAACTTGCTCCACGGCTTGAAGAGGAAACAGCAGAAGCTGCGGCAGAAACAATCCCGTGACCGGGAGAGCGGCAGTGGATCACCAGAGGGCGCCTCCAGCATTGCTAACCGTACAATGAGCACTAGTACTGCCGGTAGCAGTAACAGCGGCCTCACGAGTTTGTTGAACGAAGGCATCGAATCCGGCTATTCAACGCGAGACAGCTCCGCTCCTCAAGGGGGAAGCGGTCCGTCTGGTTCCAATGTCAACGCATCTCCCACCCGAAGATTCCCGCCGCGAGACCAGTCTCAAGCATCTCTCAACTCTGAGCAGTCTTCCATGTCGAGTAACACCATGCAGAACATACCAGTCCTCCCTCCATATCCCAATAATGATGAATCCAACATGCCCAGCGCCCCGCCACCCAATAACCAGATTGACATCGACTCCTTTCCGCCGCCTCCGCCTCCCCCGAAATCGCAACAGAGCGCCCTGGCTGCTCTCCAGAGGGGTGGCGACCTTGAGAGGCGAGCCTCCCGCCGATACTCCGCCTATCAGATCTCCAAACACTTGGGTGCGCCGACCGGCGGCGTGCCCATGCTGCCTACACAGCACACACCCATACCGAACCGAGGGCGAGGGGAAGTGCGGGAGTCGATGCGCGCGATGCAGGTGCGCGATTCTATGAAACACAACCGCAACAACTCGAGCCAGTCCAGCCAGTCCAAAAACACCTTCGATAATTCGCCTGCGAGGGTCCCCAGCAAAGTTTCAGAGCACTCCGAATCGCGAAGCGATGCATCTATAGAACCTTCCAAAACCCCGCCAATAACATCTCCGGACGAGCGGTACAGGCCTAGTGCTACTATATCAGGTCCGTTGGATGATGCGTTCACCGTTGGGGGCCGGCCGACTTCACCCGAAAAGAAATCGCCGCCGCGCTCAGCGACGCCGAGGAGCGAGACGAAACCAACACTGCCGCCCAAGACACCTCCGGAATCCAAGCAGCAAAACGGGTTCATCGAGCAATCGCCGCCACTGACGAAAGACCTGACACTTTTCCTTCAGTACAAGTCCAAAGTCAAGAAGTTCGTGTTACCAGAAGGCTATGCCGATTTGACCATCGGGCGATTGCAGCTGGCCTTCATCGAGAAGTTCTCATGGAATACAACAACGAATGGGTCAGATCTCCCCGAGATCTACATACAAGACCCTGTGTCCGGAGTACGTCATGAGCTGGAGGATCTGTCGGATATTAAGGACCGCACTGTCTTGGCTTTGAATGTGGAGGTGCTGGATGAAGTGAAGCGCCACATCGATGATGGCATCGGCTCGCTCAAGAAAGCCGTGGAAGAAGTCAAGCAAAATGTCGACGACCAGGGCGCAGCGATCCAACGAGTATCTGACCGGCAGCTGGAAGCGGCGAAGGAGATGACACGCCTCGCCAGCTTACCTCCGCAAGTCGTAGAGAGCTCGGGTGCCAAGAGCGCATCTCCTGGAGGCAAGCTCAACCCCAGTCAACTTCGCGAGCTCCAGAGCCTGAAGCGCGACTTGGCTGTCTTGCGCCAGACGTATTCCAGCTTCCAGACCGACATCCAGAGCTCGATGTCATCGCTCAGGAACAAGGCCGCCAATGTCAAGGTTGCTGCGGCGAAGGCATCTGTTCCCGCGGTGGAAGGCGACTCCGGCTATTCCTATGTCACCAAAGGACGCAAGCAGCTCAACACCGACTCGGACCGCCTCGTTGGCCGCGTCGACGACCTGCAAGATCTCATCGAGGACTTGCGCAAGGATGTGGTGCATCGTGGCGTGCGACCGCTGCCTCGTCAACTCGAAGATGTTTCCAAGGATATTTCCGGGCTCGCACAAGAGCTTGGCAAAGTGCGTGAGTACATGAAGCGCGAGAAGCCGATCTGGACCAAAATCTGGGAGAAGGAGCTCGAGGACGTGTGCCAGGGCCGAGACGAGCTCAAGGTCATGGAGGACCTCATGGTGGATTTGGTGGACGACTTGGACAAGGCTACCGAGACCTTCACGCTTGTTGAGCAAGCCACCAAGGAGCAGATGAAGGACAGCACGACACCTGCGGCGCGTCAGATCTCCAGGGGCCTGGTGAACCTCGGCATCGGTGCCGACCCATCAACCGCCAAGGAAGGCGTCCTCGGCGAAGTCCGCGCGCTGAACCCGAACCACGAAAGTCGCCTCGAGGCCATCGAAAGGGCGGAGAAGCTCCGACAAAAGGAGCTGGAGGGCCGGAAGGACAACCCCCTTACCAAGGAGCTTGTCACCTTTGTGGAAGAGGGCAAGCTGAAGAAGAGCGGTGGCTTCGAAGAGGTGGAACGGGCGCGCGTGCTCAAGGACGAGCAGATCCGGCGCCAGGTCTGGGAGCGCATGAACGGCATCGTGCAGGAGGACGAGCTCGGCGAGGAAGGCGAAGAAGGCGAAGAGGAGGAAGAGGAAGAAGAAGAGCTCGAGGACGAGCTCGAGGAGGACGAAGAAGAAGTTGCCGACGAGGACGACGAGGAGGCGGCGTCCTCACCCGCGGAAGACAAGAAGCCGGCGGCATGAGTAATGTGAAAGAAAAAAAAGAACAAGGACGCGACGTTATGGATATGACGACGAAAGTGGATGTGGGAAAGGATGAAGGTCTTGGCATCGATCGACTGGTTCCATTCACCACGGGCTGCGTCCGCCAACCACTACGAAAGCCACGCATTTGGGTTTACTTACTTTTCTGTCCTCTGTTTTTTTGTTACTTACTCCGAGCGTGTTGTTGCGTGGGTTCTTCTTTTTCTTCATTTTCTTCTTCATCTCATCTCCACCTGCTCATTGGCCATGGCGGCGTTGAAGGGGTTTTAGGGTGGTCGGCGTGGTTTATGGTATCATTTTATTTTCGAGGGGGTTGCTGTAAGTGTGTGTGTGTGTGTTTATCTAGACACTTGTTACCAAGTCCCTTTTCCCTCCACAGGGGGGATTGCATATGTTTGTCTTCCAAGAACCCATTTCCCCCAACTAAAGACAGGATGGGGGATGGGTGCGGATCGTATATGGTTTACTTATTAGGGGGAGGAGTCGATGGTTTATTGTCTGTACTTACTGAGTTGAGCGAGTACAGGGGGTGATGGAAGTGCGCGCGAGTGCGCGAGTGAGTGGGGGACGAGATAGTTATTATACTTGGATTGAGCCTTGCATCATACATTGCGCGTTTTTGGTCTGATTGGGGGTTTTGATTCTTTTTGATACATTGGGCGGGAGGTGTTAACCTAGAGAGGCGAGAGAGCTAGAGGGAGAAAGCGACGGTGTATGTGGACTTTGCTGATACACTCACACTCCCAGTTCTGTACGCTAGATTGCTTGATGGTTTGGCATCACAGTAGTGTCTAATTATAGTATTATCCCATGCCTGTCTTCCTCAACTATCTATCTGCTTCTTTCTTTGCCTACCTATCTCATTCGAATAGGGTATGCCTGCCCTCACTAATCCTGGCAATTGGGGTCCTGGCCATGCCAAGAGCTTAAGTGAGCGCTTTAATCTTGCGAAGGTGTCGGCGAACTCTGGTACAGTAGAAACCTTCGTCTCTTATCTTTCCCCCTCGCCATGGAGGGGGTCTATATAAAATGAAAAAGCAGGGGGTACAAGCACGAGGACAACGAGACCCTCTTCAACCATTTTTTTCAAATCCTCCCTCGTACCTACCAAGCGAAAAACGCCGCCAACAGGTTTCTTCGTCCTAAGGGTAGGCAGGCCGCGACGACGCGCTTAAAGGCGATTGATTCCCAATCTGCTTCTCATCAACTGTCTCGACGGGTACATATATATTCCTGCGGAACGACGATGGTTTCCCAAACCGCCCCGACCGAACAGTCCCTTGTGACCCAGAAGAGGATAGTCGCGACCTTTGCCGCCTGGGCCGGGGTGTGCCTAGTCCTCGCCACCATCAACGGCGGGCTATCGATTGTTGCCAGGCGCGGCTGTGCTTGCGGCATAGAGACCTGGGGCAATGCTTTTCTAACCATAATCATCCTGGAGCTGCTCTATACTTTTGTGGCTCTCATTTACATCGCGGACTCGACCTCAGGCCCCCCCTTCCCCCAAGGGCAAATGCATTTTCGCGTTCGCGGGCGGCATGTTGGGTCTGGAGGTGGCTCTGCTGCTCTTGCTCTTCCTTGTCGCGGACCCGAATCCCGCGGACTTCAGCTTTTGGGTCTTTGGCTTGTTCTGGCTGGGCTTTGGGGTGGAGTTTGTGTTTGACCCCATCGCCGGGGCGGTGGATAGGGTCATGGCAACTCGGTTGCGGCGGTGATATATGTGCTGCTGAAACATGTGGTTTCCGAGCTGAACGTTGACGATTGGAGGGCTGGGCGAGGAAGATCATATCGGAGCTGCTAGTACTGCTGGAGTGAAGTGTTTTCGAGGGCTTAGTTGCTCTCCGCGCGGTGGGGGCTTGCTTTCGACTTGACATTGGGATGCTGCTCTCAAGGAGCGGTGATCGAACCTCTCCGGTACTGGGTGGGGTGAGAGCATTTCATCGATATCGTATCAAGCCGGTCGATGTGCTCGCCCAAACACCAATCCTACTGAGCCTCGTTATCCCGTAGCAGTGTCTTAACGGCGCGATGAAGCTGATCTGGTTGTCGTCTTGGCCTCACCAGCGGGGACTGGGACTACCCACGAGCCCAAATCTGAACACGCATCAGATCCGGCAATTTTGACACTCGCTAGACCATTCCTGTTACTCCTTCTTTCTCCGTCCTCTTCCTCTTCCTCTTCTTTTATAAGAAGTGTTATCCAAGTTGATTAATATTAAGTAAAACGATCGCTACTAAGGTTGGCACTGCTCCGCAAACAGCGCCTCGCACCGCGCACTGTACACCACATCGGGCGTCGTCCCCCTCACCCCCTCGAACTGCGCCTCGTCCCCCTTCACCCCCTTTCCGTCCCCGACCCGCACGGGGCTCTGGTACCCCAAGTTCGCGGGCGGGGAGTAGGACGACATGACGCCGGGGACGACGGTGACGCAGTTGAGCTCCCCCCGGTCGCATACCTCCTTGAGCCCGATGTCGAAGGCCTGGTTGTCGCCCACGGACATGCGAGAAAGCACTTTCTCGGCGCTGCGCCGGCTCACGCCGTACGCCCACGAGCAGACCGCCCCGCCGTCCTGCACCAGCCGGATCCCGGCCGGCGGGTGTTGGTACCCCTGGCCCTTCCACCGCAGCGTGTCGAGGCCCCAGTGCGGCCGCGCCCCCGTCCCGTTCAGCCGCAGGGGGTCGAAGTACGGCTGCGCCATGGACGCCCAGCCGGTCGGGTGTTGGCCCGTCGTATGGTCCGGGCCGGGCGTGGGGCGCATCTCGGCGCCGCAGTGGCCCAGCCAGAGGACGTCCCAGTTGTCGCCGTAGGGCGAAGTCGTCGACAGGTCGTCCGGCTTTACTCCGGTGAAGTTACGAATGTGGTCGACCACGAGCCCCATCTGGCGCGTCTTGAGGCTCACGTCCCAGTCCAGGTCGTCCTCGACGATGAGGGCGGTCTCGAGGCCGGTGTTGATGACATGCCTCAGCACGTTGAGGTGGGCGAGCCAGGCCTTGGTGCTGCCCGTCTTCTTCTGGTAGGAATTGTGCTGGAACTCCTGCATCACGCCGTCGGGCGACGGGGTCTGGGGCAGGATGTTAAAGTCCAGCCCTGTCAGGTTGGCGGCGGCTTCGAGACCGCGGGTCCGCCAGCTGGGGCGGACGGAGAGGACCAGCATTTGCTCAAACTGGAGTTATGCTGGGTCAGTACGTGCTGTGTGTCAAGTCACATCGTTCATTGAGTTGCTTTTGCAGCGCCACAGTGGAGTAGTACTGGAACACGCATGACAGACAAAACAATGTGGTAGGGCCAGTACTACCACACAAGCAGCATCCTAGGAATCCGGGGAAGGAGGGGAAATAGAAGAAGGGAGGGAGGGAGAGGGGCAGAGAAACAGCGAGGGAGATATATAAACTTACGCCGAGAGTCGCATTGGTCACTGCCGAGACCACACTCTGGGGGGACGCGGGTACCTGCACCGCTTTCATACGGTCGGGCCTCCACGTCTTGGGGGCCTCGACGTCGCTCGTCGAGTAGGCCCGGTACATCAGAATGATCGGGACCAGGAGGAACACGGTGCTGAGGGCGACGAGCCCCCGGTGCCTAGCCCAGTCGGTGGCTTTCCTCATCCACGGTGACGCCATGGTTGTGCGCGGAGGAGAAGGTGGTGGCCCAACATGCGTGTATAGCAAGCACGGCCGGCCTCGTTTACTCCCTTTTATGCGCGTTGCGGTGGATGGATGGTGGGCTTGGCTTGGCTGAAAGCAAGGGAGGGGGGAAAAGGTCTTGGCGAGGGAACGCCTCGTGGGTACGGCGAAGAAGAAACCGCCCGTTAAAGAGAGTGAGGAAGAGGGTAAGGCTGCTCGAGCTGAAACCAAAAGTCGCCTGTAAAGACTGAATTGCAAGCATGCAGCTTCGAGGAAACAAAGAAAAGGTGAAATTTAGGCATCAGCAATTCTGCGGCGCGGCAATGCAGAGACAACCGGCCGGCCAGCCCCTTAAGCAGAAGGATCAGCTCACCGCTTGATGTTGATTAGCGATCCACCACGACGGGTCCCCGTGCCCTGTCATTCAAGATCCCTTTCCGCCAACACCTTGGTACACACTAAGCGCCAGGGCTGTTGGTTCTCGGCGATGACAGGCGCCAAGCACGCGTTTCCCGTGTGTAGGGTGTAGGGTCGCATTGCCAATGTTTGTTTCTTATCGATTACGGAGGGATCAACGGGTGGTGGTACGCCAGAGGGTGGCACGTGTAGCACCGCCGGCGAGACTTGGTACGCCCCGACACAAAGAAGCACGTCGTCTAATCGGGGCGCGGTCTCGGTTACCAACATTGCACATGTACGCCCTCTCATATCTGCAAAAGATAATGAACCACTCAAGCACCCGTCCGTCTCCATTTTGTACAACGCTTCGCGCGCAATCCCGTTCTTGTCCTGCCGGGGTTCCGTATGTGGGACGGCCCGACTTTTAACCCCACATGAGCTGTTACATCTTGCCTTGACAATATTGGAAATTAGGTGAAACGCAGGGCTTACCCTAGTAATCGCATAAGAGTCCGCGTATGCAGTTTCGTCGATATATGCAGTATCTAGTTTGGCAGTAGACCCGGCCAAAATGAGTGAAAGAAAGAGAGTTCTTTCCCAAATGTTTGATTTTGCCAAGAACGTCAAGACGGGGTCTATAGCAAATGTAGGTGTAACACCCGGGGAGACCCATATTGCTTACTCTTGGAAATTTCTGCCCCACTTTCTGTGTTTTTGGCATATTTCTTTTCTTAGACGCTGGTCAAATGTGGGACATGCAAATCCCCGTTGAATCGCGAACATCCAATTTTGGAATCTGTTTCAAACATGCAATATCTATCGTATGTGCAAGAATCAGGACAGCGCGTAGAGTGTAGTAGCCCGACTTGCCAACGACCCTCTTAGAGCCGCTCAGCCTTACTGCTATACAATAGTCCGGTGCATGACTCGCGTGCGAACCCTAAAGACCCCTGCCTCACCCCGGAATTTGAGGCTAAAGGCAACTACAGTCTACATTGTCACGAGGAACTTTTCGTTCCTCCCCTGCCCTGCCCTTCTCCCCGGTATCACCACAACCAGTCAGAAAAGACCCTGCAAACCAAGCTTTGTGCTGTATTGTAATAATGTAGTTAGGCTAGACCCTAATCAGTAGACTCAAGCGGGCTGCGTCCAAATGGGCAAATACTTGTAGCCATATATATATGTACAGCAAATAGATTGAATACGGCGAGATTTGTTGCCCATAGATTCGTCGTTGAGGGGCGTCCGTGTCGGTTAGGTTCTTTTCGTTCGTCTGGCTACTCACCCCTCAGCATATCTGCATGCCGCACGTCTCGTCGATGTGCAGAACCACAGCTTTGGAAACTTCTTACAGTTAGCATCCAATTGTCGCCGGAAGGTAGATACCCACCGACACTCACGATGTCTGTGGTTGGCTGGCTGCTGGAAAGCGATCCTCGTGTGTGAGCGAAACTCACTGTCTGCGAGCTTGGGTCACATACCGCCAGAGTAAAAAGAACGCTGGATATGGGCTCGCAAGCGACAGCTTCGAATCCGTCGGGCCCGACACGGACACGGTCGACACGGATCTCCAGCCCGCTTGCGGCAACGAGTACTATAGCACCGTCCGGCTCCCGGGTCAAGTTTGGCAACATCGTCTGCTTTTACTGCTAGTACGTGGCGGGGCCCCGGTACTGGGCCTAGGGGAGACGGCACGCCAAGGGGTGGATCACCAAGAAGTGTGGCTGGTATCGGGCCAGCAGCCCCGTCCGTGGAGACACCGTTGTTCATTCCCATTCGGATTGTGCTGTGTTATCGTTTTCCAGTTGGCGGGGCCTCATTGCGGCGCGGTCTGCCTACGCCCCTCTTAGTGCAATCAATCGGACGTTCATTTGACAAGAACCCGGCCAGAGATCTAGACCAACCATAGGATGTTCCCTGCAAAGCCCTCATATCCACTCTACGCCGAGCGGCCTCCCTTCGATTTGTTACTTCATTAATGGGGAGGTGCACTCCTCTCTGCACTGAAGAGGTGTTGGCAATTTCTTACGCACTGCCTCAACTATTCAACTCTACCTGTCGCTCCGGTCAGTTCAGTCCAGTTGCGACCCCGCCCATCCGGAAGTCTTGGTCGGATCCTCTAAGGGTCTTCACGATCCCCTGTGCCTGTAATCACGCCGCCCCCATCCTCTTTCTCTTTCGTTACAAGAACCACAATGACTGACACTAACAGACGTCCAAGCTATCTCTCAGCGACTTGGGGGCCTTGGGCTAAAAAAGATGGCCGATATTCCGGCGGTAGCCCGTTTTTGCGACAACGCAGAGGGCAACGCGTTTCTGGTCTGCCGGCTTCTTCCGCCCCCGGGGTTCCTATGGTGCGTCGGAGCCTGCCTCCTCTTGTGGTTCTTGCCAGACGTGATCTGCTGGGCCAGGGACCCCATTGTCCTTGTATACCTCGCATATCACGGCCGCCGGCGGCGCCGCCCTGGTAGCGATCTTTGAGGAGAAAACTGCTGGCAGCGGGCGAGCAGGCCTGCATGTATCTGGCCCTGTTCGTTTTGACGCGTCTTCATATCGATCGTGCCGTGTTGGTAAAGGCCAGCCGCCAAGCTTTGGCGGGCAGTTACTGCCCTCAACTGGGAGGGCTGCGACAACATCCGCCTCCATGGACAGAATATGGACGCGGCCAGAATACGGACTTCAAGGCTCACTGTGACGAAGGGTACACGAACACCATATAGCCTCGACTATCTGCTTCTTGAAAGCTGTTCAAATACGGAGAGACCTACTGGTTCGATAATGAGGATTAATGCATTGGACCATACTACGATCCCCGAATGGGGTTTCCTTCTTGATCTTTTTTTTCAATCACCTGTAGATTGACGCAAATGCCGTCGCTGCTTTTTCCCATAATCGTGTTCAAGTAGGTACAAAATGGTCCATACTGTGGCAGCCATAGACTCGAAAGCGGTATCGCCTCCGGGCTGGCTTAAGTACCAATATCCGAAAATATGAGATCGTCTGTCGTTAACAGCGCTTAATCTGGCCCACTGGGAGCGTCTGTAACACAGCGGCTATTGACTTCAAACTCACAGGATAAGCAGAAGCGCGGTATGCTCGCGACGGGCCGCTTAATGACGCTTTACGTTCACTTGGCGCTAGAGCCAATATGGTGGAATGCGGCTAACCGAGGGGTCTAGTGGCCAAGTGGTGTGGAACTAGGAACAGGATAGCGTTCTCTTGTTACGGAACGCTCTCGCCGGGTTTTGTTTCCAGAGACTGGATTTCAGGGCTGTTCAGAGACTCCATTCCGCTCGTGCCGTTGCTTTCCCGACGGAGGGGACCTTCACGATAGCCTGCTGTCGCCCCTCATTGTCATTTCAATAGTTCGCATGACAGGTGGTGCAGCACGTCTAGGAAGCGAATCCTACCCGCCAGAAAGGGCAAAGGAGTGGAATTGAGGGTGGAGTGGAGTGTACCGCTGATCCATAACTGTGCCCGCCCCCAATTGTGCGTTCGTCTGTCAAGAAGGCGGCTGAACAGAACTGAAGGCTAGCCGAACGGGGCCGCTGTCAAACCCCCACTTTCACCCTGGAACCCGAACAGTATTACGGTCCTCAGTACTCTATTCATGGGCAGTTGCACCGCTATTTATGCCGGAGGAGCATTCTTGATTCAGCCATTGCGCCCTCGTCCTCCTCTCGGTCGAATTGGAAGCCCAGTTGCAACCAACCCTTCTCTTGCTTGCCGCAACTTCGCAAATATTGGTCGGCTGCTCTTCAACAATTGCAACAGAGATCACGTTTTGCTGGTACGTTACCAGACCTCGCCTTTCCTCTTTCGTACAAGTTTTCCCCCCCGTTTTCATTAGCCAACCACAGTAGCTGACGATGCGATGTGCCAGTGATCCCCCCGGCGAACTTGGCGGATCATGGCCCTCGATATAGGAGTATGGTCCAAGGTCCCAGCGGTAGCCCGTTTCTGCGAGAAAGCCGAGAAAGTCAGAGGTCACGGATACGTAGCTTGCCTGTATCTCCCGACATCTGAGCTCCTGTGGGCCGTCGGGATCGCGCTGTTTGTGTGGTTCTTACCAGACTTGATTTGGTGGACCACGGACGCTGTAGCTTTCGTGTGCCTCTCATATCGCCGGCTACGTCGTTGCCTCTCAGCTTAGCTGTCAAAAGCCTACATATCTTTGATGAAATCTTCATTTCGGCCCTTCTGTACTAGCACTAAGTGTTGGGATAACGACCCCCCCCTTGCAGGAGGAGACCCGCATCGATTTGGTATGCTGTGGAGGTGGAACTCAGCCTTTCGTAGCTACTTTGGCAAGGGGGTTTGTTGTGTATCCGCTAGCAGTGATATCAGGCCTCACGGGGTCAAACTGATCACACTTTCTAGTCACCGCCTCATATGACATTCACTCCACGTGATGATCGGCACTGGAGTTGTGAGCCCAGGGACGACCTCGCTCCACACAGACTTCAGCCGCACGCATGCACGACGGTACTTTTCAGTCGCTCGGCCCTCATGCCCCAATTATCTCCGCTCTGCAATTGTCAAGTCTTATCTCAATCAAGCTTTTGACGTCCCGTAGGGCCGGGAACTGGCCCCGCCCTGTCGCCGACATGATCTCCCGGGGAGGCGCCGGGAATTGGGTGACCCACAAGGCCAGCACACGTTACCCCTGTCGGTCGATTTGCTCAAGTGTTGGGACATCGAATGGGGACGATGATGGAAATGGTTCGGGAATGAATATCCTATCGAGCAAAATAGGAAGAGCAATCGCAACCCCACAGGAGACAGCTTAGACGACAGGAGGCAGAAGGAGTACGAGGATACCGCGAAGTTGTTGGCCTAGGGGTTAACAAGAGTCCGAACATATAAAGGCAACCCGCAGCCTTTTGTCACATTCCCAAGTCTCTATATTCATCACCTCGCCTCACCAGCTCATTCCCTTGGATCACTCCTTGCCATATTATACTTATCCCGTAGCCATGTACAACCTCAAACTCGCCACTCTCGGCCTCATGGCCACCGCGGCCTTGCCCGCCATGGCTTACCTCCCACCGCACAAGCGCTCCGAGGCACCCGTTGACCTGGGCACACTCGAGAGCCTCGAGGCCTTCTACCAGGACCTGGGCCTCAGCGCCGCTGACGTCGCCAACTGGCAAGCCATCGAGGAGCTCGAGACGCACGACTGGGACGCCATCGCGGCCGAGGACGCCGCCCGCGCCGCCGCCGGTGTCAGCGAGAAGGACGTGACCAGCCCGGCCGCCACGCCCGAGAACATGGGTCTCGCGACCCGCCAGAGCGAGGACCAGTGCGCCAACCTGACCGGCTTCGCCAACATCCTCTGCGCCAACATGCCGTCGCGCGCGGCCTGGTGGACGGCCGGCGGCGCCATGGCCATCTGGTACGCCCCCGAGGCCCTTGTCAGGTGGACCGACGCCGTCGCCCACGTCATCAAGACCTCCCGCAGCCTGCGCCAGGTCAAGGGGGCGGGCGAGCTGGGCGCGCGCTCCGTTAGTAGCGGTACCCGGCAGATCAAGTTCTCCGTACCCGTCTTCCACGGGAACGGAAACAGCAGCAGCAGTGTTCTTGCCACCCGCAACGCCGACCAAGACGCCGACATGACGGTGCACAACGACTACCTCTTCGAGGAGGCAGCGGGCGTGTTGCACTACCAGGGCACGCGAGCCGCTTTGGCGGCAGACGCGGACGAGCGGGCGCCCTCGTCGGCGGTGCGGGGCTCCGTGCAGAGTCGGCAGACGCGCAGCTACACCATCGTGATCCAGGCGACCGCCCTAACCTCGGCCTCGACCCTCGCGTCCGAGTCCTGCATCGCCAGCGTGGTCAAGTACCACATCAACCGCGCCACCGAGCAGGACCGGTTCCGGTGCGTGCCCGTCGACAACCGTGGCAGCTGGAAGATGGCGCTGCACGTCAACGTCAACAAGGGGCGGGGCAACGGGGGCGAGTACCGGACGTGCTGCGACTTTTGAGGTCGGGGAGTGAACTAGGGAGGGGAGGGGAGGTGGGACAAGAGGTATCAGTGATCGCGTTACAGCTCGATCTGACGAGTTACGATGGAGTTCATCAATCATCACTTTAGGGTCAAATACAGATGGAAGAATAGCTGAGAAAAGAGTGAACGTAGGCGCATTTCTTAGGTGAATAGCAATAATATGTCGGTTGGACGTGGTACGATAAAACCAAAATAGCAGCTCAGTTTCGAGAAGGATAGAGAGAAAACTCCCCAATATACCCTCGTTTCGTTACTCCCATCAGCTCATATTAAACCTCCTGGTCCGATCCGTGTTCAGGATACGGCATGGGCCCTTTTGCCAGAGGTTATCTTCCTCAACAACTACACGCCCCATTGGCTGCCCCTTTTCGCAGCAATCGCGCACCAAATCTCACCAGCTTACGCAATACCGGCGTTCCTCCAAGCCAACACAAAGCCAAAGATGAGCGGGGGTCGAAATGACATACTTGGCGTTTGGGCTGCGGCGTGGCTGGTCATTGTCACCATCAACGCCTGGGCGGCGTTCTACTTGGATGCGCCTCCGTCTGAAGAGGCCGTTACGGGCATACTGTAGCAGGGCTGGGACCCGATGCATTAGGTAATATACGCCACCAAAAACCTTAAAAACAAGGGGGTATAAAGCATGTTTTGCGATGAATTTCGATATCAGATAGATTGATCAACAATATACACTCATTTTCACACACTTATGTGTGATACTTCTGTTTCTATTACGAAAATGCACAATTAGTAGGCCGCGTGCTGGATCGTCAGATCCAGTGTGTGCCGACCACAGCCATCATAGTACGGGTTGTGTGTTTTCAATACTCATTACCGAAGGAATATATTCTTTCTTGGCACTTTTCGTGTCGCTGGTGGGCCCAACTCCGCACGACAACCAACGCAACTACACCTGTGGTTGTGCGGCCGGGTTGCTGGGCTTGGAAGCGGCCATCTTGATCCTGATGTTCTACGTCCCTCCTCCGGCCCGGACGGAACCCCTCGTCATCAGCTTCTTCATTTTCGCCTGTTCCTGGCCGGGCTTCGCATGGGGGATATTGTAGTTCCCCGGCATTCTAGGGTGATTTCACTGGATGGAGGAACTTTAGGGAGGGAGGGGCATTTTCAGGGGAGCGCCATGCCCCGCACCGGCACCGCTTCAACGAGCACGAACCATTGCTCTTCAGTATCACCGTTTAGCATGTTGTTGGCAGAATGACCAGCTTGCTACCTCCTTTTCAAGTCAATGTCAATATCATCTGTTATTTTCTTTGTCATGGAACATCATTTCGCTAGAACGTAACGTACCTTGCAACCATACGTACATGCGCTTAGTTCATGTTGGCCTACTTGGTGCTGGGGCATCACTGACGAGGATTTCACGACCAGAAGCAACCTACCTCTGGTGTTTACCTGCCTCAGTGCCCTAAGTATGTAACGTACTCAATTGGATACAAATGCCGTCTTGTATGCCACCTTATCTTGTTTCTCCTTCTAGCCAGGCGCTTGCCCAAAGATTTCAGGCGACAGAAACTAGGGCCTGAAAACTTAGCGAGTCCTCACTGAGTGCCTACCAATCCGGCCCATCTTCAATTGGCTTGCACCGGAAATGCACCTGCAAGTCCCCCCACCCTTGGCGCCCATCACCCAAGACCCTGAACTCCTCCCGTACCGACAGAGGATGGTCATCCGCCAGGGCAATATGTAGATGTATTCCATTTGCATATTTAAGAATGAAAGTCTTGACTACCTTTATATGCTAATACTATGAGTCTATTCAGTCTTAGCAGCCAGCTGCGTACCTCACTCAGCAACACTGGCGTCGTACATGTATGTCTGGACGAGTCGCCGCAAGTACCCATTCGTCTCCCGTTCGAGTCCCGGCAACTCGATTTCTTTATAATAATTTCCATCCCTTTTTTCGACAAATTCCTTCAGAGTATTCAGTAGCTCAGCGATATTTGGCCGATTGTCTGGGTCCTCGGCTAGGCACATGGCGATCATGTCGAGCAGGTCTGGGTCGTACCCCGGATCCGTTTTCCTCTTCCATTGGATCCTGGGGCCAAGCTCTTCTCGCACCTGGTCGGCTGTCAGGAGGCCGTCGTCCTCCAGTACTATATTGGCCATCAGCTGTTCCCATGTCAGCTTTTGCCTTTCCATTTCCAGGGGTCGTCAAGTTTGCGGTTTACTTACCACCCCGACGTTGAGCACATTTGTCTGTGTTGCTAGGTTGGATGTCCCCAGCGGTGGGTATTTCTGGCTGTAGCGACTGTTAGTCATTCATGTTCGCACGATAGTTTGTATTTTCTTTTCGAGTGAATACGTACTCGAATACCTCATCTCTTACTATTCCTGCCTTCAGGTCGAATTCAGGGGCTGCTGGCGTTTTCTCCTCCTTTGCAGCGGTGGCCGATGCCGCCTTCCTGCTTCTTGCTGTCTTTATGCGTCGAGCCTTCTTGGGCGGCCCCGGGTCCGGAAGCGGTTCTTCGGCCTTGCGTTTCCTAGAAGCCGCTCCCGCTCCCGCGCTCTGCTGAGGCGCCGGTGTAGTTGTGGGTTTAATGTCATTCAGAACGTACGCTTCGTCGAAACCTGCAAGCTTCATAATAGGAACGTTGGTGTGCTCGAAAGAATGCTCATCAATGGAGCCGAATAGCCCTGTGATATAACGTATCAGAAATGGCGTACTAGGAGGAGAGAGGAGAGAAGCTAGAGTAGTGACCTACAATGACCGGGCCGAATATCCCCATGGACATAAGGCAGCGGGGGACGATCCTGTGCTGCTTCTGGCAGTTGGTATCCAAAGGCATCCAGCTGCCGCACTGGCGTCCACGCCATCGCAGCGCAAGCCCTAGCAGCTACGCTCCAGTCAGCTGGTATCATCCATCGTAACTATCCATATGTATTGTTTACTGCAGAGAAAGATGTGAAAAATAAAGCGGTTAGAAAACCTGTCGATTAACCTGTTCGCGCTGACCCTTTCGATAAACCGCTCGAGAGATCCATTCGGCATGTACTCAATGAGATAGTGCTCATATTTGAGCCCCGCGGATGCAAACGGGTTGAGGTGGGGCCTGAAACTCGTTGGCGCTGGGTTCGGTGAGTTGCTGGCACTCACAGCCTTGAGATTGACAACGTGATTTGCATTTTGAAGGGCCTAGGATCCGTGAGTATCATGTTAGAATAGTTACTAAGGAATAACGCACCTCAAGTGTAGTGATATCATTTTGTAAGGGGTACGCTGGGGGGTCTTCGAACGCCATCTTCATCGTATATCTTTCCCAAACCTTACGAGTGAACGCGATATTGAGCTACATGGTGACAGTTCGATAGCCCGTGGCTACTAAGCCCTCCAGCTTCACCTGGTTTGAGAAGCCGTCGAAGAAGTCTTTGGCATTTTTATAAGCTATTCTGTCCAGAGGACCATCCATCTGCGCGTTTTGAGACGACGACGTGTGCAATTATCCGAGGTGGTCCACGATCGGCCAGGTCAGTGAGTAGCGTCTTGATTCGAGCTCTTGACCCATGACAAGGTAAACAATCAACAAAAAAACATCTTTGGAAAAGTGAGAACAAAGACATCATGGATTCCGTACCAAGACTGAAGACTGTCGACACAAAGCACATTCACCTATTGCGGTGGGTATGAGGAAACCCACCACAAAGAGATGTATTTCGAGTAGAAAACTCTTTGGTGGGCGTGGCTGGTTCTGTTCCCGTTCGGGCAGGATGTGCATCAGATTAGCAGCATAAGATGCGTTGCCATAATCCCATGATATCGGAGCATCTGGGCTTACTTGGAGCTGGCTTGATTTCACTTATGCAATCATTGCTGAAGGTAAAGCTTACAAAACGAGCAACGCGAGAGTTGGGAGAGGCATAGCAACTGTATTATTGCTAATCATATCTGTCTGCACTGGCAGCCCCTCGATCGCCAGTATCCACCTATCGTACAACCATTAGTACCACCAGATGTAGCAGATTCACCCGCCTCCATGCATGCCCGGTGATGCGATCCAAAGCTTCGCCGAGCTTCATCCAAGATATCATACAGAGCATCTATAGCAAAACGTCGAAACGGCCCAAGCGAGAGCATCGGGCACTTAGACCAAGCGCTGTAGAAACCATTATCCCAACCACCCTCATACCATGTCCGCAAGCTACATCGTACAGTGTGCCCTACACCCTGAAGTCTGTAATCTTATACCCAAGCATCGCAGCAACGAGTTGATTTAGCAGTCTCTCAAAGGGAGCGATGCTGCTGCATCTCCAATCGACCTAAATATCGCTTCCCCTTTAGGTAACTACGTACTTCATCATCATCTGAGTGAAGGGAGAAATCTTCCTCTTTCTGCCCTTCTTGTCGACGTATTTGTTTGGGACCTCGAGAGTTTTGCGACCGTAGTTAATGACTGTGACGTCCTTTGACTTGTTCTTTTTGAGTTTCGCGCAATCGTCACCCTCATCGCGGCGGCTACTGGCTGTGCTACTTGATGTTGATTTGTCGCCCTTGGTGACAGGTAAAGGCGACAGGGGCTCATTCCCACAAGATCCAGATGGGGCTGTGACATATGAGCCAGAAAGGCATGAGGGCGCAGTGACATAAGTGCCGGAGTCGGATGCCTTAGAAGAGCGAGAGGAGCTAGAAGATCCAGAGGTACCAGTAGAGTAGGAAGAAGAACTGGTCTTATATGAGCTGGAAGAACGAGAGGAGCCAGTTTTGGAGCTGCCGGCCGTAGAGGAGCCGGCCGTAGAGGAGCCGCTCGCCTTAGTGGAGGTCTTCTTGGAGGAGGTCTTCGTGGCGGAGGTCTTTGTAGAGGAGGTCTTCGTGGAGGAGGCGGTCTTGGAGGAGCTCTTCGTGGAGGAGACGGCCGTGGAGGAATTCGACTTGGAGGAGCGGGTCTTAGAGGAGTCGGCCTTGGAGGAGCTCGTCTTGGAGGAGCCGGTCATGGAGGAGCCGTCCGTAGAGGAGCCGGCCGCAGAAGAGTTTGTCTTGAATGAATGAGGACCAGGTGGACCAAAGGCACCAGATGCATTGGGGGAAACAAAGATTTCAGTTAACTCAGAAGCGGTACAGGCGTCGGAACTAGAATCGGATGAATGATCATCGCAACACTCAGAATATGAAGGGAGTGAATCCTCTGATGATTTAACGTAGGCTGTGGACCCTGTATTTGTGTTTGCGGGCCCGGTAGACTCTCCATAGATTCGAATGAATGTACGGGTAGGTCCCGAGACCGAGAGGTTGAACGCCGTCGTTGTCGTATCATTGGTTGTCGTCGTCGTGGATGACATATTCATCTTCGTGTTCAGGCAGCCAGATATGTAGTTGACGTCCACGACGCCACCGCCGGTGTTTCCGCGAGCCATGTCGACGTTTTAGATAACCGTAAGATGAAGACGAGGTATTGTGGGCCTGATATGATATGCAGAGCTGCACTGGCTAGGGATCAAGGGTGGTTTCGAGTAGAATAACTGTTCGTTGATTATTAGTTTCATATTTACAATGAGAAGCGAGGTTTTTGGCGCAGTAGAAAAAAAGAAAACAGCAGAGACCGATGTGACGAAAACGACGCTGCGTCCACCTTGCTGCAACCTGTCGAGTTGATCTGGCACAGGGGGGTCGGGGGCGGTTAGGTCTGCGATGTGCTCGTCATAAACTCAAGGACTTTTGATTCAACGACCCAGGGGATGTGGATGGATACTATCGATGAAGTTGTGGATGAAGGGAGAAATGGGTTGTTCACTTGGTGTGATGTGTTGAGGCAACTCGGATCGAAGTGGGAGAAGGAAAGACTGATTGTCGGCCTTACCGTTGTGAAAGTTTGTTTCTCCAAGAGCCAGGCAGTGGTGCAACCGTTCGACGAAGGTCCAGAGGAACCTGTAGAAAATCGGAAAGGTGTCGTATCAACTTCACGTCGTGGCTCAGATCAAGTTGGGTTTCCGAAAGAGAGATGAATGTTTTGCCGTTTATCACAGACCAAAGGATTTTTACGAACGTCGATAATGATGGAACAGGTAGACGAGTATGTAGTAGCAGGGAATGGGTGTCGTGTCGGCCTTCGGCCGGGCTGGACCTCGGAACGGCCTTAGTGCTTGCTTCCGTTACTGTCGGGCCTCCCTTAGCCAGAGTCGTGGCGGCAGACACTGTGCCTGTGGCTGTGAACTTCGCCTTGGGCTCGGCACGGAAGGGATACATCTCCATGAGCTGTTTCTTGTCCCCGCTAGACGGAACCTGGCTGCGAGGGATATCCCGCTGTAGGTTTATGGTGTCTTCTTTGTCGACGCCACAGTGCATGATAGAACGCTCGTCGTAGGGCACAGTTCTTCTTCGGTCGATGCCACGCGGTAGCCACCACTGCTTGATCATCTGATCATCGTGTCCTTTCCGACACAGGGTTTCATAGTCGAATATAATACCGCTATCTGGGTGCTGATGCTCATTGCGAAGACCCAGCGCCAACCCAAACTGATAAAGAATGTTGGCCTGAGCAGAGTCTGGGTCCTGGTGGTCCAGAACCAGGCGCGTGGTGTGCTCGTCAGAGGGAACAACGTTGTTGACACGGCCGTTTCTACCCGTGATTGGGCCCGAGTCGGCGAACAGAATGCGGATGTCAGAGGGGCCAGTGTTGGCCGAGGGGAGGAACTTGAACCGGATATGCATGGGGATCGTGTTATAAAACTTAATGACGAGACTCTTGACCAGATTCTTATCTTCCAAGCTGCCGTTGAGAAACCGCACAGCCAGATGGCATTGGATGTTGGGCCAGCGCTTGTCCTCTTCATAGCGGAGGCCTTCCTGGGCCTGTGTGCAAGGAAATGTCAGGTATACACTCGAGGAAGCAGCCGTTTTCAGCCGCCACTGGTAAATGCTACGACTGTCTTCGGAAATATCCTCATAGCCAGACACTGTCTGAGGGGCGGTGATGTAGGAGCCAGGTCCGTAAAAGCACTGGTCCTTCAAGGTAGCACCGTCCTGTGACTCGTAAGATGAACCCACGTAAGTAGTGCCGTCTGTAGTAGGTATCTTGGTGGACGCTTTGGTAGAGGAAGCCTTGGTAGTTGTATTGGCACTCGCATTAGTAGTTGCCGTGGTAGTAGTCGTCGCTGTGGTAGTCGCTGTGGTATTTGCTCTGGCAGGCTTATTAGGCCGTATTTTGTTAGGTGCCTTGACAAGTGGCTTGGTAGACGCTGCCGTGGATACTGTGGCAGACGCCTCGGTAGGTGCCTCGAGAAGTGGCTTTGTGGATCCCTTGATAGTTCGCGTGGGAGGTCGCTTGGTAGTACCCTTAGTAGGACCTGCGTTGGAACCAACAGTAGATTCAGTGGTAGGCTGAGTGGGCGTCGCGGATATATTGACCAACGTGTTGCAAGGTCCCGAGACTGTGAGGTTCAATTTGCGCTCAACGGTCGACGAGGTGGCTTTCTCTCTTGTGATTGCTACCATCTGAGTGTGGGGCAACGCAGATGAATAATTGAATGTCATGTTGCCGTTGCCGGCGCCGGTGCCTTTACGACCCATAGTGACTGTGTCGATGACCGCAATGTGTGGATGGCTGGCTTGACCGTCGATAAGATTAAGCTGTGGCAAGAGACAACGAGCGTTAGTCCACTAGCGATTTTGTTGTCCAACTGATGAGGTATGCTGTGGATACTTAGGAAGTGATGGAGGGATGGATCAATGAATGAAAATAAAGTGCTGTTGATGCAGTGTTGTGTCGACGTAAAGCCAACGCGCGAGGTTCACCTCTCACAGGACTGCCATGAGAGAAACAAGGATGAGTGTGAATCTGATTTTCAGCTGGATGGCTGTGTTTTGATTTCACACAACGTGATGTTGCAAAGACAGAGGAAATGAGGTGAGGTGGGAGAGGGTTCCGGTTTGACCTGTTGTGAAGTGCTGGAGAGCAGGAGGTTTTGTGTGGTCCTCATCACCTGGCAAGTCTTTTCTATGCACCAGACAAGCGATGTTGAGGATTTCGATAGGAACCAGGTAGAGAAATATGAGCGAAATAAAAAGGATGTTGTGTTGACTCACTGTTGTGTGCAAGATTGACTTGGCACAGGACGGAAGGTAGAAGGGATAAAAAAAGGTTCGCGGACTAGCCCTTGACTGCTGTTTTCATTCCTGCAGAGTTGAGGAATAATGCGAGTGTCAAGGAGGGGCGGATAGAAGATAGATGAACATCAACGATGGTGTCGACGAAGGAAAATATGTTTGTGATGTCGCGTGGACGTGGTGTATCAGCGCAGGGTCGATGCTGGAGAAAGGAAAGGAGTGACTGCCGCCCCGGATTTCAACTGTTATTTTATAGACGCGTTTGAGCAGAGCGGTGCCAGATCAGGGATGATTTTAAATCTAGCGAGGATATGTAGTTACCTAAATGGGATGTCTGGTACCTGCTCTCGTCGTGATGTTTGCCCCTGCGACCGGAATAGCTACAGGTGGCCGACCAATCACCGAGCTAGAACGAGCTGTATTCGATGTATTCAATGTTACATTTCCCCCATGAACAACTAACACGTGAAACCCCCAGCAGGAGGTAGCACCAGCAACAGAAGTAACCTAAGATATACAATTCCCTGATAATTACTTCTGAGCAGAACCCCGACATCCAGTGCAGTATGCTCTTAGCATGGCTTATGCACCTTGAATGTTAATTTCCACACATTTAGAAAACTAATCGAATATTATAAAGCATCCTGTGAATTAGTATCCAACCCAGCCTATAGGCTGTCCTAGTGTTTACGGTCACACTAGAAGGCTACCTGCCAAATGGCATATTGACCAACCCCTTCTTAGCAACCAGGGGGGGTCAAAACGTATCGCAATGCCAGCAGTACGTTTTGTTGAACAGAATATGAGGGCTGAATTAGTCAATCGGAGTGAATGAAAGTTCGGGCCACAGTAACGCTTCCAGGGCTACATTGAGACCAGACAGTTGCTGTCGCATTCAGTTTATAGGGGGAAAGTTCTCAGTTGAGACGAGATCCTGTGGTTAAGTCATACTGAGAACAGAAGAAGAATGTTAGGTAGTGAAAAACGATTTGCGCCTAAAGAATGCCTTGCCTGTAACGCCCCTCATCCAAGTCTTAAGCCACAGCGCCTATTAGTATGGCGGCCCCTATCTCTAGTCTGAGCCCCGTGTTCGAAAACGAAAATAATAGCAATATACCTACATACACGGCCACAATAAGAGCGATGAACACTGCTTGAAGTTTGACGTTCGAATGAAACATGTAAGCTACGTTGCATTTCTGCCGGGGTGATATCATATTCTTTTTGGGGTTGTTTTCGACGACAAAGAGCTATTTTGGGCTAAGCTCGTTGCTATTTCGAGAAGGAATGGCGCTGTACGATCTATGTGTATCGGATACTTGCAGCGGTTTTGATTATGGCTTGCAGCCAAAGTGAACCGCAGTTTTCCAAGCTGCATGCGCAAGCATGCATCCAAGCAAAAGCTGAAGATTGGTGTCACCTAGCAATTTGTTTTCGACAGAAGGCTCGGAGACGAAAAGCCATTTGCGCGGATACAGCCTTGTGCCAAGCTTAGGGCTGCTTGTGTGGTGGCATCCTTTTTCCACATTTGGGGTTCAGCTGGGGGTGGCGATTTGAGATCTCACGCGACATGAACGCAGGAGAGGCTGAGCTCAGCCGAGCAGGATGAGAGTCGAGCAAGAGTTTGGTGATTGAAAGAGGTAGAATAGCGACTGCCTTGACGTTGCGAGTACCAATTATAAAGATTGGTATTTCTCTCCTCTCTCATTGCCGTTTTTTTCGATATCGTACACCAGATAATACTAGAGAAGCAAAACATTTGCATGATTCAAGTCCACTTCGGAAGTCTATTTCCGTTTCAGCAAATTCCTTCATATCAAACAGAACCACGATGAAGTTCAATATGCAGCCGCTATAATTATTGGCATATCTGGTACTGCTGACTTGTAGTACCGCGACAGAGGCAACCGCAACAACAACCGCCTCCTTGATTCCAACGTCAGGAGGCGAGAACATCCTCAACACCACCAGGCAAAGCAACGCCATCGTCCCAAGCTTCGTCTCGATCGCGGGGGATGTGCTGGGACAAATCACGAATAACGTGTTCGGCATCTTCGAGAACAACGTTGCCAAGCGGGAGAAATCGGTCAACGAGACGATCCGGCGGGTCTCGGAGCAAGAAGACGGCCTCAACGTCCTAGTCTTCCACAACAACGCCAGCACGCGCGACCTGCGGGGCGACGTGCGTCATGAGCACTTCGAGATAAATCAGTTCTGGGGCCTCACCACCTACGGCTACGAGATCTACACCTTCGACAGCGGCACCTTTGAGCTGGCGGGCGACCCCACCGAGCGCGCGGAGTGGGGCTAAAACGCCAGCTGCAAGGACAACCAGGCATCGAACCTCGCCGGCACCTATATCGAGTTCTGCGACCGAAAGGCAGGTGGGCAGGGCTAAGGGACCGGCAACGGGACTGCTGGACCGACAAGGACGAGGAGTTTCGGGGTTCCTCATGCGGCGATGCGGCCAGGTGCTGCTGCGGTGGCAGCTGGCGCGGCTGGGTTGGCCGCTCTGTGTCTTGTGGTACCTTGACTCACGCGCTCTCAACTGTTTATTTTTATGTTCTTGTTTTCCTTCTCCATACATTTTGATAGTGCTCATGATCCTGCAAGGCTACTATATTGGGAAGGGTTGATTCTGCCTTAGCGTTGTTAGAAAATGAACGTATGATAACCAAGCTCGTGTATTTCTGTACTCCTAATGCTCTACCATTTACATACCACACAGTCCAAAAAGAGGCTTCGTAAATATTAGCTCAATTACTAATAATGAATCAGTATACGAACAATGTACTGAGTCCAGTGGTTTTGTTGGTCCTTCTGCGAGGCATCTGTTATCTTATATCGCCAGTCTGAGGTAATAGTATAGCAGGATCAACATTATCGATGCTAGGGATATTGAAAAGACACTATGCTTGCGTACCTTTATTTCCGACCACAATTGAAGATCATCTCTCTCAATATTTGTGCTGTCTGTTTCCCTGTGTAACCCAGATTGTGAAGTACTTGGTATGCAAGACATGTTGACTAAGAATAAGCCCGCTTAGACCATGGCTTCATTATGCCTCGGCATTTTGGCTCTCCGAGTCGAGAATGAGGCGCTCCAAACGGGTGGTGGCTGGGCTGGCTGTGCGGTTAGCTCGAGGCGTCTGCAGGCACCTTTGAGACATTGATGCCCAATCAATAGGCCGCTGCGCCCCTCTCGCCCTGATATGATCGTCGGCGAAGGCAGCTCAGGCGTATTTACCCCGCTCGACGGGCTCTCTTGAAAATGTGACCAATGTCACCTCCTACTCTGAGCCATGTCCGGACGAGTGTCGTGATCTGAGAGCATGATCAATTTGCTGTTTAAGCCCTTTGCATTCGTCCATATTATCTTTTCCCTTCCAAGTACGCCTCGACCTCCCAAACACTTCATTCCATCCACAGATTCACAACGAAATGTCTGGGCTGGAGCCTTTGGTCGTGCTGGGCCTGGCGTGCAACATATTGCAGATCGTCGGGACCGGTCAAAAGACCATCGCATTTGTATCCAATGTATACAAGACTGGCTCATTCGATGACAGAATCAAACAACACGCCACGACTCTGGCAACGCTGTCGTCAACCATTGGAGGGATCCATCCGCCAGTTTCTATCTCCCAGGACGAACACCATCTCATTGAGTCAGCAAATAAATGCCAGGTCATTTGTCAGGATATCATCAAAGAGATTGAGAAGCTCGAAAAAGGCATCGCGAAGAAGAGTAAAGTTTCGACGGCCACTTTCGCAATGAAAGTCTTTGGGAAGAAGGCGGTCGGTAGCTGGAAGTTGGATGACCTGGAAAAGCAGCTCCAGGAGGCCAAAGATCTAGTGCAACTTTCACTGGTCGACAATACCTAGTAAGAACCCCTCGAAATCGTAACCGTCTCCGTTGCGCGATTGCGAATGCCTTTGCCAGAAGTAATTGCTGATTGTAACTAGTTCTCGAGTCAGGACTATGTATGCCGACCTCAGTATTCTGCCCCATGACCTCCGGAGCTTCGTCAAAAAGTGGGGAGATGGAAAACGGGAGCTGAACGACCTGATCTCCATGGAGGGAATAGCCATCAAGGAGCATGTGACAGCAGCCGTCAATCAGGTCCAGGACGCCCAAAAAGCACGACTCCTGGAACACAAACAGGCCGAGCGACGTCAGAAGCTGCTTCGAAGTCTCAAGTACAATGGGATGAACGAAAGACGTAATGACCACCATTTGCACCATCCCAGCACGTTACAGACCATCTGGAAGGACAATCTTGATACAGATCTCTGGCAACCCTTCCGCGACTGGCTCTACTCGGAAGACCAAGTCTTCTGGGTCAGTGGAAAACCCGGCTCTGGGAAGACCACATTGATGAAGTTCTTGGTCTCGCAGCGACAGACTCTGGAGCGGTTGAGAGTCTGGAACCCAAATGTCATAGTCGTATCGCACTTTATATGGTTGATGGGACCCGACCCGATGCAACGAAACTTGAAAGGGATTTTCTGTTCAGTGTTACACCAAGTCCTTACTGCTGAAGCCACCATTGCTGACTACGTTGTCGGAGCCTTCGGCGCGGTAGTCCTGACGGAGAACCCCACCGACTGGTCGCTCGAAGAATTAAAGGAGGTCTGGTTGGTGATGATGAAGAAAAGCAGCATCCCGGTTTGCCTCTTCCTCGATGGTCTGGACGAAGTTGACCCAAAGGATGGAACCGACACTCTCCTTGATATAATCGCAGCCAACTTCCGACCATTCCCGTGTGTCAAACTTTGCATGGCCAGTCGACCTGAACCTATTCTAAGAACGAGACTCGAGCAAGCCAAATACCCCTCACTCGCACTACATGATGTGAATCGTCCGGACATAACCCGATACGTTGAAAGCACACTCAAGTATGATGGAAATGGAAAAGGTTATCTCCAGAGGCTACTTGTTGACAAGTCAAATGGGATATTCCTATGGACCCATCTGGTTTTACGAAATGTCAACAGAGCATTGGAGCTTTCGCAGGATTTCGATGAAGCCCGGCGATACATCGATACAATGCCTGTAGGACTCGAAGACCTATACGAATCAATGTGGGAGCGAATGAGCAGGGATGAGCGTCAGGTGTACTCCAAAAAGATTGCGTTGTATTTCAGACTGCTCATTACCGCGACGAAACAGGCTGCTTTTGTGACGCTCGGCTTCGATAAATTAGCTACGTTGTCGGTATTACAACTAACGCTGGCCGTGGCACCTTTGCGGTTGAAAATTCTCAAGTCATCAAACCCTACCGAATGGAGCGATCAAGCTTCCATCGAGTGCGAGATGGTCAAATCAGATCTTATCAATAGGTGTGCTGGGTTTGTGGATGTCATCAAATTCAGCCATGATTCTAAAGATAATTGGTTTGGATGGAATTTCCTTGACGAAACGCTATTATTGGGCGAGCGGAAAACCTCAGTTGCATTTGTTCATCGCTCGGCTATCGACTTTCTTGCTGATACACCCAAAGGGCAAGAGATACTGGGCCAAGACTGCACGTCGCCCTCTCGTCTAGAATTAGACGTATTGGAATCCCAACTGGCCTCTTTACTTCTCGAACCCATCCCGTGTTCTCCAACATTACCACCTATTCTACTAAAAGATATTCAATCTCCGCGGGCGCGCCGAAAGATCGGGCCCAAGATATATTCATTTATTTTCATTCACGCAATATATGCGAAATGGAGATTAAAGATGAAACAAGATACTGCAAACTTGCTGCAAGCCTGCGAGTGGCTGTCACTAGGGCCTGGCGAGATTCCGGAAGATCTGAAACCACAACAGTCCCACTCTGACTTTTTCTGTATAGCAACTAGATACGGTCATGTGGAGTACACTCGCCTAGCTATCCAAAATAACAGAGTCCCTGAGTCGAACATCACGGGCATCCTCGTGGAGTTGTTTCGCCATGACACAATACTTACATCGCCAACGATTTTGAATCTTGCCCACCTCCTTCTCGATACTGGAGTAAACATCCGGGAGCGATACTTTCTTCAGGCTCCTCATACACTCCTTTACCTAAATCACGTTGGAAGACTCGTTTCACCATTTGAATTCTTGTTGCAGTCTCTCTTCCGTCTGATTGGCGAACGTGTCAAAGAAGAGGCAGAAGGAAAACGACTTGCGACCATCGTTCCTTGGTTCTACGTGGAAGTCATCGACCTCATCAGTATCATGATAAGAGCTGGTGCAGAAACAGATGGAAATGTACTAATCAAGCTTGTAATCATAGACGGCAACTTCCCAGCGGTTGATGGTTGGGCAGATGATTTGACACATGGTTGTGATGATTTGCCGGGGGGCCGTGTCTGGGTTGATGTCCCAACGAAAGAGATCATTCGCCTCATAGCAAATTGTTTGCTACTTGACTCTCGATTAAGATCGTCAGATAAGGCCAGCGACGTCCGGAATTCATGCAAATCTCTGTCAATGCTGTTCCAAGGAGCCCAACATTTCCTACATCCCGAGGTTGTCGGTATTGGGGAAGGGGAAACCTCGAATCACCCTGAAACTGACCTTGCATTCGAAGGGAAACAGCTCGCACGTCTTGCTAATGACATATTCCACCTGGCCTCATTTGAAGAAAGCACACGTTTCGAACACGAAGCGGTGGATATATTCCGCGAAAGAGAACGGTCGGATTATGGAGATAATAACAGGCGTGCGGCGTGGATAGAGTCAGGCCATGGTATGGGCAGTTTCTGGAAAGAGTTGGCCGCAGTATAATTACCAGATCTGTACAACATTGAGGGATATCACAGAATGTAACATGTGGTTTAATCCACTATTTTAAACGTATACTATAGTTCCTTTTCTATTCAATCAGCTCTCTCGGGTTACATTCTACCAATCCATCTTTGCTCGAAGCGTGGAATGCCCATAACATCCCCTAAACACCCTACGGATACGCGGTCTCGTCGTATGTCTCCACAGACTTCAGAGTCATATGCCGTCATCATAGTGTGCGACTATCAACATGAAGAAAACCCAGCATCATACCCAACCTACAACTTAGCATACCTGCCCTTCCACCGATCCCTATACGCCTCCCCACTCGCAACCGCCTGAAGATGCCCCGGATCGATGAACCCAACCAATAACACCTCGTCCCCCGTCCCCGGCCGGATCAGCCCCCGATAAAACTCCGACGTCGCCCGATCCCGGTGCCAATACCGCCCCCGGTCGTCGACATCCTTGCGAAACGCCGCGGCGGCCGCGTGGTCGTTGGACCCCCGGAACAAGAACACTTGCTCGTCGAACCCGGCCGTCGCCGCCACCAGGGCTTCCAGGCGACGGCGCGCGCTGAAGTCGCGGGCGATGAGCAGGTGCTCCTCGCTCGGACGACCTTCACTGGTGCCCGAGATGGTGGTGGAGGAGGAGGATGACGGCAACGAGGGGAAATTGTGGACCGAGACACGGCTCATGTCCACTAGCGAGCTGACGATGTCGGTGACGGTCGTGACCCAGAACCCGCGCCGGTGGCTGGGGCGTGACAGCAGGTGCAGGAAGAGGTGGCCATACATCTGCTGCTTCAGACCGCCGCGCCGGCGTTGGTGGTGCGGGTGGACGCACGTCAGGCCTGTGTGGACCACGGGGTGTTGCAGCTTCTCGGGGGTACCCAGTAAATGGACGGCGGCCACGAACCCCACGAGGTTGCCGCTGTGTCGGGCCACCACAAGTACTTTGTTAGCGAAGGCAGCGGTCACGTCCGCGCTGAACACCTGGTAGTCCGGCAAGGGATGTAGACACTGGCTCCCCAGAGCTCGTAGAGAAGAGTGCAGTACTGCTTGCGCCTCTTTTGAAAAAACGGTGCCAGGCTGGTCGAAGACTTCACATTCGTAGTCGTCCATTGCTGCTTGCTGTCTGGTTTCTTTCATACAACGGTTCAACGAAGATTGTTTGCCAGCCTCAACGGTTGTGTAAGAAGGGGGGCTGATGTCCGTCATACGCGACATCTCACCTTCAATTCCATCAGTCAGCATCTTGCAGGTATTGCTGACATGTAAGACCTTTATCGCGTTCTAATTGGGCGACTCAGTACAATGTGGGCCCAACAAACTCAGGGGCTTCGGGGATAAGCCGGTTCCGAATCGGGCAGGGACGTCATACTGATAAGAGCATCGTTACCATTAAATGCAACGGTATATCAATGAGCAAGAGCCGTGTCAGGTTATATACCAGTCTGAAGGGGCTCCTACACCAGAAAGAAGGAAAACAGGCCCAGTGCAGCAATAACTAGCCCCTCAGCCGCAACCTCCTCCAAATCAAGATACAGCACTATCGCGACTTTCTAGTAGACGAAAGCATGGATTTGAAGAATTAAGAACATTTTTAAGATGTTGGAACAGACGCAGATATGAATGATCCCAGATAATGCTCGGGGACCCAGATGACACCATTCCAGATAAGCCAGAGGAACGACAGCAGAGAATGGCCACCCAGCCTAGAGTCAACCGGGTCAACTATGTCGATTCAAGCTGGGGGTCGGATAGGAGTGGGCGTTTCCGGACGGCGACTGGAACAACAACATTGCCTGCCAGAAGCCAATATCAGAGTTGACGGATGCTGTATCTCCATTGGAGATTCTCCAATGGAGAGCCATGTGGCCGAGGTGGTTAGGAAGTGCTAATAGGTATCCATATAGCATGGGAATTTCGGTATCCCATTCGATCTCGGTGGAGGACTGTAGAGATGGTATTTATTGACAATTAGCTACTGGTACTCCAAATCGAAAGACGCCGGATCTGCTGAAGTTGTTATGACTGGGACTTACTTGAGCTGGGTCAGGACATCTCTTGGTATGGTCGGCCATAAAGCTTCATGGTGTGTCGATGAAGGTAGAAACACCCGAGATGGATTTATATTGCCATGGTAGATGGGCTTGATAGGTAACACCAAAAACAACTTAGATGGGCTCAAAGACGCAGGAGTAGATTGAGAGAAGCCTCTGAAACCGCACCCCTTGGTACCAAGCTCTACAGTGGCCAGCTGGTGCCTACCCACGTCCCCCACCAAAGGCCCTCCCCCAGACAATCATCACCCACAGCTCACCTCATTGTTTGGGCCTTGGATTGTCTCGCCAGCTTGGTGGGTCCCACCCCCGAACAAAGGCCTACCTACTGCCCACTGCCCAGCTCCCAGCTAGCTAGCTACCCTTTATAAATCCTAATAGATGCCTTTTCTTTCGACCACAGGCCTTGGTGGCCAAGTTTGCTTAGTCTCCTTGTGAAGATGTCTAGGGTGGACGGAACTAATACCCGGCGGAGGAACGTAGAGTCGAGGATAGCAGCTCATCGGTTCGATTCCGTTTGTGGTCGATTTTCTTTTTTGCCTTTTTCAATTTTTACATTTCTTATTACAGACTTGTTTCCTGCACTCATCCCACAATCAACCATCCAGACATTCTCGTGCTGGCCATTCTACTGTTGCCACTTACACACATTAGCCAAACCTTTGTTTCTTGCTCATCACGATGTGCAGCTTGCTGGGGTGTTCCTATCGTCATGCGTTCTAATCAGAGTCTGTCCGTCTAAGAGGTGTATCTACCGCCAGACGCGCTACTGCTTTCTCCTCTTGCCCATATATCTACCACATTACGAGCTCTCCCATTTGTACATCCCCTTCGTCCTTCGTATCATCTTCATCTTCTTCATCCTCGTCGTCCTCGTCGACCTCCATATCTACGTCATCTTCGCTATCCTCTTCATCCTCGGTATCATCTCCATTTTCGTCATTTTCGTCATCTTCACTGTCACTATTATCATCACCACCATCTCCGTCATTCCCTCCTCCCCCGTTACCACCACCACCACCGCCGCCGCCGCTTCCTCCTCCTCCTCCTCCTCCATTGGCTGCGGCGGCAGCAACAGGTCCAGGTTCTACATAGAATCTGCGCGGGCGCCCCGCGCCCCTCTGCTTACTCACATCGGTCCTCACATCCACCGGGTACAGCTTAGGAAACACCCACTCCATCCAGCGGAGCTCCCGGTGTGGTCGCAGCGGCTGGCGGGAGCCCAAGGCAACCGACCAACGGTCCAGGCCCCCAGCTGCGGGTCGTCCTCGTTGAAGTAGACGTAGGGCATGAGCTCGGACGGCTTGGTCCACGACACGTCGACGTGCCCCGTGTAGTTGTTGGTCCGGAGGAGGGCGAGTTGGAGTTGTGCTAGTGAAAGAGGTTGCGCCCACCCCCCAGCGTCGAGCAGATTTCGCATTGTAGGCAAGTAGCGGCGCTGTGGTTCGAGAAAGAGAGAAAAAGGCAATGTGGTTAGCTAGCTGGTTTGGTCCTAAGTTGCTTTCCGTTTCTAGTGGAATAGAATATGCAAAATATACATATTCCCATAATCACGACAATTTCTCAGCGGACTCACATAGTTGGGTGACGGGACATTGTTGACCGTTTGAATCTGGAAAATGTCGCTCGTCCTCATGTTGGGATACTCAAAGTTGCCCGACAACCAGTCCACCAGCTCTTGCGAGTAGCGTGCAGGCTGGCACAACCGCAGTCCGTGGAAGCAAGCGTCCCGCATCGCGACCTGCTCCGGCGCCTCGTCCTCGGGGATATGGGCCTGGGCCAAGCGCCGGAGAAGGACGCCGTACTGTTAGATGTCCTCCCAGAATCTGATCACGATGGCGTTTGCGCCAGCCGCTATATTGGCGGCAGCCGGTCCCGCCGCAGCCTGGATCGGGGGCGGGGGGGGCGGCGACGTCCGAGTAGTTCATGTACGCTTCCATCATGGCGGACGGCAGCAGGTCCGCGGCAGGGTCATCCCGACGCGCCGCGCGGCTGAAGTTACCCAGCACGATCTGGGGGAAGGCGTTCCTCGGGGTGCCGTTCGCAAACCTCGCGCCGCTCTTAGTCGACTCGTAGTTGACGAAGACGTTTTCCGCCGTCAGGGCCCGGTGACGGATGGACACCCAGGGTACGACGTCGTTACGTGGGCCCTGCCACAAGTACATCAGCGCCTTGCCGAGCTCCACAGTCACGTGCCAGATGAAGGTTTCGGGTACGTGCTGTCCTAGTCTCCGGTACTTCTGGATGAGCTCTTCGAGGCTGCCCCCATTGTTGTATCTAGTTGTAGTTTTGACGCCTGGGTCAGCAAAAGGTCGTCTGATAGGTAATAGCATTTGTGTGGGTTGAGAAGAGAGAACATACTGGAAGTACAAAGAGTATGTATCGTTGTTCAGCCTTTGCCAAAAGTCGAGTTTGGGAAAATAACTTTCCCTGGGGAGACTCGGCCGACCCCCAAGCATAGCCATGTGGATCTATTAGCGTGACCTCGTTAGTTTCTAGCGTCTGGCCCAGCAAAGCCCCCGAACGTGTACATACAATCGAAAACCTAAGTTCCGGGGGGCAATTGCCCCAGGAAATCTCCTCGATCCTCTGGTTCTACGTTGTTGGTCCCGCGAACCAATATTTTGTTGACATAGAGCTTCTTCGTTTCTAAACACTGGACCAGGAATGTATTTCCCCCCCACCCGCCATTATTGTCCCCTATTCCGAGATCTCGGACGAAGAGAAAACCCCCCTCCCTACCGGTCTCACACTCTGCTCATCGGTAACGGCCTTGGTGGTATCGCGATAATGAGGGAGAAAGACACCGGCCTCGCGGTACGGCCGATCCACATGCGTAGACATAATTTGAAAAGGAGTATGCTTTCATTCGAATATGTAAACCCAGGGTGTTGTCAGTCTACACATGACTATAATTTCTAAAACCACTAATGTTTCTGGATTCAGGGCGCGTGGTTAGTAAGTTATGTCTTCACGGGAACAAAGACCTCGTCGTGATTCGCTGCATTCAGCACGATGAATGGAAACGCACAGGGACTAGACAAAGCAAAACGGTGACCTGGGTACAGACAAAACAAAAGTGAATTCAAGCTTCCTTCTCTGATCACCGCTGTATACTAAGAATAGTGATTGACAAAGGTACGAAAATTTGGTAGATAGCGTTGGCAATTGGAGATCGTGGCAAATAGCACTGGTCGTGAGTTTCTGAGTTTGAAGTCACTTGTGTTATGGTCACCATATAATTACCAAAAGTCCTTCTGGCCAGTCATGGATCGTTGCATTAACTCGGGGTATTCTGTTCATGAAGCATAAACCGTAATGTACAATCGTCAATTTCAATCCTCTCCTGTAACCGGGACGCCCGCCCCAAAACCGCCGGCATGCATGACCCTCCTTGGCCAAACCTTTCTGTAATGACAAACCCAACCGCCTGCTTCCTGTATTCTCCTTTAATCCTTCTTGTCCGATCTTCCAATATCGCTGCGACGTGCTGCTCGATCCTTCTTCGCACTGACAGAGAACTCGAACTCGTAGGTTGATTCGTTGTCACCGCCAAATTTGACTGGGAGTCCGTCTGGCTGTTCGAAATCGCGGCTGCCTCCCTTGTTTCCGCTCACTTCCATCTTCTCCATCATCTTCGTGACGTCTGCCATCTTCGCATTGCGTCTCGTGTGCGCCTTTCGCCGCGGAGTCCTGGTCTTAGCCAGATGCGCTGCGTTCTGGCGGTGCTCCAGTTGCTCGTAGTCCCATTCGCATCCCAAGACCCAAAACTTGACCTTCTCTGGATTACTGTGCCTCTCAGGGTGTTCCTTGCAGTAGTTCAGGTACCCGGCCCTCACCCAGTTCAACTTTCCGAAGACCTTAGAGTTCAGCTGGCAGTCCTGGGGATCGAGCTCGTAGTAGGTCCTACCTCCGCTGAGAAACTTCTGGCCGCCCGAGATTCCGTGGCCGGAGCTGGGTCCAGGCCAGCGCGGGGTATCAATGCTCAGTTGAGACAGATCCTTCGAGGCGGACCGACGGATCGTATGGTAGTCAACCAAGTAGAACCTTTCCAGATTCATGAAAAGCGCGGCAAACTCGTACAGGTGGTGGTGTATGTGTGGCTTAGACGATCCATGTACCATGCCACACAGCCGGCAGCGGCGCCTCTCCTCGTCCCACTCTGGGTGGTACTTCACAGCCAACCGACGGACCGCGTTGAGCTGCAACTGGTCCAGCTTGCTTGCCCACGACCCCAGGTTGCGGGCCCAGTTAAGGTCCGGATAATCGATGCAGATGACGTCGTCGGAGCCTGCCAGAGAAATGAGACGGGCGCTGTCCAGTACGAGACATCCTGGCTTGTGCGTGGCCCGAGACACCATCTCAGTCGCTTCGCCGCACGATAATGAGAGCATGGTCAAGTGTTTCTGGGCCGTGATGTAGTACGAGAGGTCGGCTGCTGGTAAGGGATAGATGGGCTGGAGAGTTGCCGAGTAAATGGGCTTGGTGCATCCTTGGCGTAGCCTGGGCTGGCGACGCAGATTTTGGGAAGATGCAGCATCATCTCCGTCGTCCTCCCGGTCGGAATCATCGTCAGGACTTGGGCGAAGGAGCGGGGTCCTTGTGGCTTCGAACTTGAGGAAGTGGATGCCGGGGACGAAGATCAGATCCTTCCAGATCTTGTACCGGATATCATAGGGTAGATTGAAGAAGAGGGGAAATCTTTCGAGGCCTGGCGGCATGTTGAAATGGAGGCGACGAGACCCCGGCGTGCTGTCCATCCTTTGGTGCCAGGCGCGTCGGAAGCGCTACGGAGGTGGTTTGGCGTATTCAAGGGACGAAATGAACCAGCAAGACACTCTTGATTTGATTGACCATGGAGCCGTTGGTAGGTTGGTGATTGCTGCGAGTGCTGGACGGCAGTGAGATCAGCTGACAATCACTGGGATGCGAAATGTGGCTCTCCAGCACTTCCGGAGTCGCTTGGGCCGATCGTCTATTTGAACGGAACACAGAATGGTCGGAGAAAGCGACAAGGAGAAGAAACAGATTGGATATGCAGAACGTAAGGTTGAGAAGAGACAAGGACAAACGATGCCTAATTTTGATTGTGGTCAGATTGGAATTGTCGTTGATTTTAGGTTGCCGGACACACACCCCTCCAGGCTCCTCCCAGCCATCAAGGCTGCAGCTGAAAGTCCAAGCCACAGGGCAACAAACTTTTGACTTCAGGTCAAAGTCAGGTCGGCCGCACGCACACAGGCCCAGGCACACTGACTTGGCGGCTGACTGGAAATTCGTTGATTACATTTGGGTTTGATTGGGAAAAGATAAGATAATGTTCATTCAATCTTACGGGCAATTGCTCGAGTGCGTGTAACGGCTGTCGGTTGCTTTCTAACCTCCCCTCGCTCAATCCTTCCCCAGGTCGTCTCAGCCTAACTGATTGACTGACGTACTACGACATACACTAATGCCCAGCATGTACAGCTACACCATGATCGTTTGAAACGCTCCGATATGCCGACCGTGCAAAAGATCGAATGGTATGGGACGGATGTGGCGTCTGGTAGGAGTCGCATCATCCCAAGTTTCAACTACGCTAGGGAAATTAGACTTGGATCAGGTAGAAACAGCTTTCAATTAAGCAATTAAAACTCAAGGAGACAGCTCACATTGAACTGTGATAGCAGCGTTCTTTCGGGATCCTTGACTTTGGGCACGCATGAACACCTGTCTCTTCTCCACCTGTGCCAAATCTGACAAGTCAATTGCGTCGCACCACGATGTCGATTGCCATTGGATACGGATGTTGGGTGTAAACCCCCTTTCGGATTGGACGTCGGATCCAAACCACCTTGGTGGACACCCCGAAGCTAATCAATTGGATCAATTGGTGGGGCCATCCGGGCAGCATCTGCACCTTCAACAGCATGAACATGGCATTTCAAGCAATGAAGTTGTCAAGGCCAATATCGCAATACAATGCGACCACCTCATGCATTCTAAGATTAATAGCGGCAGGCTTTTGGTCCTGGATGACGTCTCGTATATTCGTGCGGTTATCGTTTCAGTAAGCTTTGCACCAACGCAAGCCAAGCGCGACCCGTCTGGAATTGCCATGATGCAATGCCGTGACACCTCGATCCGAGAGATGCATCGAACGGTCGCATTCTTCTCGTGGTCGGTGCGTTCTGTAATGGCAACAACAAGGCCGGTATAGTCCGGCGCCATCCGGCAATTTGATGATATTATGACCCCGCTCTCGATAAGGGTCGGGTCCGGGGCAGGGGACAGGGGTGCATCAAATTTTCATATGTCGGATACTATCTCAAGCAAATGAAGCTTCAATATGCTCGTGATCCTCATCTCATCAACTTCCACTATTCAATGGTTAAGCGCATATCATCATGAGGTCAGCACAGGTCCTTCGCAACGCCTTTCGTCTCTTGGCGCTGCCAATTACCGCAAGTGTCTCAGCTACAAGAAACCTTATCATCGACACCGATATCTTCAGCGATGTCGAGTAAGTGCATATTCTCAGCTTTCCGTATACACATATCTAGCCCATTCAATCTGACATCTGCTTGCAGTGATACTGGCGCCCTTCTGCTTGCCGCCACCTCCCCCAATGTGAACCTGCTCGCCGTCAACATCAATGTTGGCTCTACTTACTCCGCCCTCGCCGCATCCGCCATCCTCGCCCATTACGGCAAAGGCGACGTGCCGATCGGCATCGTGCGGCCGCTTGCCAACACAAGCTTCTTCGACGACTATGCGTACGAGTTGGGAGAGTATGCCAGCAAGGTCGCCTATCACTTTGGCTCCCCCACCAACAGCTCTTCTTTATCTTCGTCGTACCAGCCAATGCTGCCCTGGCCGCCAAGTAACGCTGAGAAAACCTTGGACCCCGTATTCTTATACCGCTCGAAGCTGGTTGCGTCCCCAGATGGCTCCGTGACCATCGCCTCCATCGGCTTCTTCGAGAACCTGTCTGCCCTGCTCAACTCCACCGCCGACGCCCTCTCGCCGCTCAACGGCACCGAGCTCGTCCGCCTCAAGGTCGAGCGCCTCGTCGTTATGGGTGGCATGTACCCTGCTGGCCGCGAGTTCAACTTCTTTGGGGATAACCCGTCGCTGACGGCGCACGTCATAAATACCTGGCGGGGTCTGACCCCTATCGTCTTCTCGGGTGGCGAGCTCGGCGGGAGTGTCATGTCGGGCATGCGCTTGATGCAAGAAGGGCCCCAAACCGATCCGGTAAGGCAGGCGTATATGTGGTACACGTATGGGGCGGCGCGGCCTTCGTGGGATCCGCTGACGGTTCTGTTTGCGATGGGCGACGGCGGTTTGGGGGATCTGTTCGAATATGGGAACGAGTTCGGGTATAACCATGTGTTTGCTAATGGATCGAATGAGTGGGTGTACGACGAGGCGGTCACGGATCAGCGGTTCTTAAGGTTGCGTGTGAGCAATGAGACGGCGGCGGCGGAGTTGGATCGGCTGTATCTTGTCGGTGCGAACTCGGCAGGCAAGGGCTTGTGATTCTTTGTCGGATGGTACTTGTTGCTTCTGGAGAACTTCGTAGCGCATATTGCATTTGGATACTGGAAGTCGTAGCTAGAAACACCATCGTCAGCTTCCATCGTTGCTCCCAGTGGTTCCCTCATAGCCTTCAATGATTGCCTCACCATTGCTGCCAGTTGTTCCACCGTTTGTTCCACCTTCGCCGCCGTTGTCGAGAATTAGTAGCATTAGCTTCTTCCTCGGTTGAAGATACCATGCTGGAGATATGATGACGAGATTTCGACCCTCCCATATCAATTCGATAGATGCTCAAGCTCAGATGGAAAATATGGGAGATGCAATTAATGACCGGGTCAATCAAATGAACAACGCGATTCTCAATTGGAAGTAAAAAGGCGAGCTCAGGTTTTTACAAGTCGACACAGCGACACAGTTTCCAGCCTGTTGTCAACTTTTGCTGTAACCTTTGATTCTGCACATCTACGTACCTGATGCTTGCCAGACCACGATTTGCTGGCTCTCTCATTCTCGGCCAAACAGCTTTGGTGGTCATTTTGAAATTGACAAGACGCAACACATTTGACAAGTAAACAAATAAACAAGAAGATTTCTTCTTCGTAGCATCGCACGAAGCGATCACCACAATGAAAAAAATTGGTTTGTTTTGGAGTTTGCCCGCCTTCCATCCCGGTAGCACACGAAGTCCACCACTCCAAACTTTACACTCAGCCCGCAAGCCAAGCGCCTCCATTTTGACCGAGCGACAGTCCAGTCAAGCATCAAGGTCGGTTGTACATGAATGCAGCCCCACAGCGGACGTACAAACAGCACATTGGTTAAAAGTGAGCACCTCGCAGCGGAGAAGTGACGCTATGGGCTGTACACAGAGCAATGGGGGATTGAACAATGTGCAGAGGCCCGCTCTTTCACGGACGCGTCGCTGGAGGGGGGTTTGCCTTGGTGGTAGTGTCCGTACCATATGGATTTGAACCAGAGCTTTCGGGATAAGACAATGGACAGGGATCACGTCTGGCTTGAATCGAACGGGTTCGAACGAATGGGAGGAAATCGTGAGGTGCATCTGATTGCTTCTCAACCAAACGCCGAGTCTTTTTGTGCATGTGGTAGTGGGTCTTCCAACGAGCCAGCCCCGATCCCGCAGGAAAGGGTGGTGACGCGCCAGGTTGCGCATGGGGAGTTGGACAGGCTGGAGGAGACCTGCTTATCGCTCCACGCGACTTTTGTTTGTTCTGGTGACCATCCGAGCACCAACAGCAAGCCACGGTATCCAACAGAGTGCAGTCTGTCACAATGAGGAGGGTGTGGGGGCTGAAGGCCGGGCATGCTCACGAAGAGCGGAAACGAAGGTAGACCTTGCAATGCACTGCCCGGGTACTACCAACGCCTGTTTCAGAGGACCCCGCCATCCATCTGAGAATCCCGCCCGAAGGCACTGACCCGAAGGCCCAGAGGTGGTTTTTTTGTGTTGGGAAAGGGAAGGAATGGAAAGTGGAAGGGAGGACGAGAAAGCAAGAAGCAAAAGCAAGATGGAAGCAAGATGATGAGGTGGAAAAGTAAAAGACATGTTGGCATGACTTGAACAAATGGGATATTATCTGATGAAGTTGCAGAAACTGCCAGCCAAGATCAATTGTTGATGGCATTGGTTGTTGTTGTTGTTGATGTTATTGACAACAAGATGTAGGTTGCTGACGTGACTTGGTGTCAGAAGGATGAAGGTTGTAAGATGAGATGAGGGAAAAAACCAATGGAGAAAAAGTGGCAAGTGCAGAGACACACTAAGGTGTGTTATGTTGGTTGTGGATGTTGATGACAGTGATGGATGATGTTGATGGATGGCAGTGATGGGTGATGTTGATGGATGACAGTAATGAATGATGTTGACTTACTTGACTTGATGTTGAGATGATGTTGACTTGACTTGACCTCATGTTGAGGTGAAGGTTGAAAGTGGATGATGGTTGAGGATGCATGTGTATGTGTGTTGGATGGAAGAGAAGAATTCCCATATGGGAAGAGGAGGAGGAGGGAAAGGTGAAGTCAGGAACTTGGTGGGAGGGAGGGTGGCCTTTTAAATGTGTGAAACTGGGCCAGATCAGTAACTCCCACAAGTGAAGCCAGATCAGTAAATGTTATTTTCCAAATCCCCGATTTTTGATTGGCCGATTAATTAATTCCTGTTGGCCAATTTTTGATCTGGTTGGCCCTCACTGAGTGCTGCTGTAGGAAGGTTTTGGTTTGGTGGTTGCAAACGCTTGCCGGGCACAATACACTGACGCGTCACACTAATCAGAAGAATCGCTTGGTGTGACCTGTGCCTAGTAGGTATCCAATGCCTGTATGCCAGTAAGGATGTATCCAATCAACGATAGCAGCTGGTGACAGTGCTGCTGATGTGGTATGTAGTTGACCGCCCACACAGAGGCCCTCCTCCCTGTGGCTCAATAGGGCTCGATGGTTCCAGGACTTTGATTATTGATCGCACACTTGAATGAAATTCGCTTACTGTCCAAACTGCCCAACTCAGGCCATACATGCATATATGATTTTATCTCGATTAGGTACAATGGGGAGAGGGCATGGGAAATGGGTTCATCTTATCGTATTCCAAAGCTGAGGCAACCTGTGTTTAGATACACGATCGAAGTCCTTTTGGCACTATGTAGCGTATAGATTATGTATGATACCATTCTTATTCATTCTCGTCGTCAAATCTGGATGCTGTAGCAGCTTGCAGGGCACGTTTGGTTTCAAATTACTTAGACACATTGCATATAACAATCCTTGTAGTCCTTCATAATTTACCAGAAAACCCTTCTCCACCACATTGCCCATACAAGACCGTATACAGTCCTCCAACATTGTTAGATTTATCCGTTGACGTCTTGGTTTCATGTGTAGTTGTAGTAGGACTTGGCAAAGGTTCACCAACAACCGCTCATGGAAATGTGCCATCATACCACGGCTGACTCGCGTAGTTGCTGCCCAGCACTGTAGAGATAGACACTGCCGAGCTTAGTTTCTTGGACCACCCGACTCGAGATCCTGAAGATCCGGCCCCTGTATTGGTGTACTCGCCATAGTAGACGTTACCGAGGTCCGAGTCGCCGTTCCAGTCGTGCCACCCAGCACTGTTGATGACATTGCTCATGGCTGTGTTCTGGAAGACGACTCGCGAGTATGTGCGCCATGGCCTGCCTAGATAGTAGCTGCCTGCGCCAACAGACTCGCCGGACCCGGCGCGAATATCGCATTTGTTGAGGACATAATATGAGGGATTGGTCGCTGCATCCCGGCCGTTCGCTTTTTCAATCGAAGTCAGCCATCTTGTTCAGTTGTCTGGCATTGCAGAACAGTTCTCGCTGTTGTAGAATATGAGGTGGAGACTCACCAGTTACATAGTATCCTCCATTTCTCACTCGAATGTCGCACTGCTCGAACCAAGATGCAGCATCTTGACCGAAGATGAAATCGGTAGCGCCTGTGATCATGCAGTTCTTGTAGTATTGGCTCCCCTTGTTGGAGAGCAGCGTATCCTGGAAGCCGTAGAAGGAGCAGCCGTAGTAGCCACTGCTTGCTTGGGCGCTGAGCGCAATGGCCTGAGATCCCTTTCCAACTTCTAGAAGTCAATTGATAATCCCTATCATGCTTGCTTTGTGGGGTACCAGCTGTACTTACAGGAGTTGATCACATTGAGGTTGTAGACCTTGACGTTCGCAGCAGCCACCCGAAGCGTGCCGCTCTTGTCGTTGTTGCCTGCGGCCTTGGCGTCCTTGTTGAAAGTGATGATCGCCTTGTTGCTGCCGTACGAGTTCGTGTCGGTCGTGTAGCCGTAGATGGTGAGCTGGGCGGTGCGCTTGGCGATGAAGACCTGCTCGGTGTAGGTTCCCTGATTGACGAAAACGCACTGATCCGCCGCGGACGAAGTCGAGAGCGTGTTGATCGCAGCCTGGACGCTGGTGTACTGGCCGCCGGATTTGGCGACGTGCAGACATCCGGACGGGGGCGAGGTGCGGCTCGCAGCGAGCACCCCGGTGGCGCCGACCAAAAGGAATGCGACAGCGATGATCTTCATGGCGACTTTGCGATAAGCTCGTGATCCCTGCTAGTTGCCGTCGATCCTGGGTCTTCGCAAGCACAGACTGGCGCAGGATGCGGGCCCATCTTATGGAGCTAGGGCGACATGAAATCCGGGAAAACTGAGGAGGGGCAAAAGTAGACTCGGCAGACAGAAACGGAACATGACGACCCTCAAGCCAGATGCAGCGGCTGCAGCGGATAAAGCGTCACATCCGGGAAGCGAGAAGCAAGTCAAATGTCACAAGCCAGTCGAAGGGATAAGCATCTTGCCCTTGGCAGCGAGGCCTAGATCTCCATTCTCAGGCTTGGCAAACATTGCATTTATTGATTGGTGGGAAAAGTGGCACCGCGGCCCGTACCCCTTCATCTACACGGATTGCATGTTCTAGGTATAACCTTTGCCGCAAGAAATCTACATGTTGGACAGAGTTTCTTTGGGACACAGACCCTTACCACGGGACCATTATGAGAAGGGCAAGCAAGTCTTGATGAAGTGGTCCAATATGGCAAAATTCCGAGCAAATGCCAATCTGCGCAGAGACTGTATGCATTACGGGCCAGATGAATATTGAAAGAACCCGTTGCCACTCCGCGTAGCTTCATTTCTTCGTGGCCATATGGTTCATTGCAGCGGTCGCGAAAGATTGAGTTTATTAGACGTACAACCTAACAATGTAGAAACCTTACGCTTGTTTGTTTGCCCCGACCTATCTCCGTTGGTCATTTAATCAACAATACTATCAGCAAAAGGCTCATATTGACCTCTTGCCCTCGCCTTTGTTATTCATTCCATCCAATAGACCATTATTACCCGACTGCTTGTTTCCGTTCTCTATGTCTCGTAGGGCGCCAGTCAAAATCTGAGAGCACCTCCTGATAGCTCTTTTTGACACATGTTTACCTCGGTTTCGCCGCAGGATGGCTTTCAGCAATGGGGGATATTCATCACGCCACCCGATCGTAGGCGATCTCTACTCCTCGAGAATAACGTGCCTGGGTGATCTGTGGTTTATCTCGGATAACGTAGCGTTCCTGGCCATGGATACGGAATTCGTCCACACTGGAGGCAAGCGACGAGGTAGTGTCCTCCTTCAAGTCGGCCTCGGATACGCTCCTGACCTATGCTTGCCTACCCACCCGTTATCTAGCAGACCAACTATCAAGGAATTCGTGCAGCGCAATCAAGTCAGGGGGAGCACAGTAAACATCACGTTGAGTGCCGAAAATCAGCAACTCGTACGGTCTTTTAACAACGGGAAGATTCCATTTCGCAAAACCAGCGAGTTCTGGGAAGAGCAGGATTGTGGAATAGGAGAACTGGATGATCGCATGAGTATGTTAGTGCGACTATACAAGGAAGACGCCTCCAGCCGTGGCAGAGATCTGGTCTTGGTTACCTTCGCGCATGGAGCCGAGTGGCGATATCTTACTATCTATTTCCCCACCATTGCGCAATACTTTACCAGCTGGCTAGATGTCCGACAACTCGCCAAGGCCGACACTTTCCGAAGCAATACACCACCCCTGAAGACGTGTTTAACGTCTTACGGATATCACTGGATGGATATAACATGTGGCTCCTCCATTGTCTCGGGCGAGGACTACGAAGGAGACGAACGTAATACAAACGCGGACAACGCAGGGAATGACGCATGCATGACACTCGCACTCCTAGAGTGTCTTCAAGATCCCGAATTTCGACAGCGTCTGATCAATAGACAAACCATAGAGGCTATTGTCCATTTGTCCGAGAAGCCCCCCTGGCGGGAACTGTTTGTGGCCACATTTGAGCCCACGGACCAGCCGCAGCTACCGGGGTGCCTGAGTAACGGTTACCAAGCCGCTCGATACTTTTGGGAATATGAGCCCATATCTATAGGCCTCAAATACAAAGCACGGTGTGGAGATACGCAGCTCGGGAAACAAGCAGAACGCGGCTGGGTTGCCTTTCGATCGAAACAACACCTCGCACGGTTTGTTGGTAAGCACCACAATGCACTCGTTGGGGGACAAACACTTAAAGTGACCAGGGTGGATAGAGATGGGCAAGAATTCAAGGCTGAAGAAGAGTTACGACAGCGACAGATGCAGCAAACACAACAGGAACGGAAGCTGAGGAGAGACGTGAATAAGGCCAAATCTGCAGATTGTGATGCAATGAGCATCAATAACCTGTTTGGAAGCTGATAAATTGTGTAACGGTTCATATTATACAAACGCTGAGGCTTGGGTCACAGTCAAAGGCACCAGCAGCAACTAAACTCCATTACTACAGCTCACGGTTTCTCTCCGTCTCGTTCGTTTCCACGAGCTAAGTGCAGGCGCTCATGACATAGTCGGGAGAAACTGACAGTGGCATAACCGGTTCCACATTCGCTGGCATCCTCGTAACGTTCCAACGTCAATAGCGTACATTTCTGGGATCAATTATTTTCGCTTTTGTTGTTTTCATGATCAGCAACCCGGAAGTATGAATCATAACGGAAACCATGCAGGAAACAGCAGAACAAACCAAATGGTTTGGAATGGTCGCAACAGGGACAACTCACCCCGGGTGTACTGCTCGCGCCAGGAAACAAAGTTTCTCCATTTTCTCAACTATTATCGATAATATAGTCTCTGGTATGCCTTTACCTACATACACTACTTGAACTTCCCAAGGTGTTCCAGGGTCATGAGAAAGTCAAAAGACTAGCATAAGTGCGATAGACTTCAGACCAGTTCTGGTAACCAGCAATCGGAGATACTGAAATGCATAATTGGGGCACCCAATTCAACATAGTTCACAGGCTATGAGATGTTGATCTGTCTCCGAAACCTTTGTATTGGTATATAAGAACCCATGTCGTCACTATCTGCTATGCTTCCTCGCTTCATCCCAATCCACCTTCATGACTTCTCGATAACCAAGTGCGACACGATTACCACTGGATAACCCCTGCCATTTCCCCCATCTTCGAGAACATATACAGACCAGCAATGACTTTCAAAGAGTTCATCAGGCATCATCCAGTGGTTGGGCAGCTCTTCCAGACGAGGGTCACGCGCATTGCCGAACTAATACCATTACTTGGCCGTTCGGCATTCGTGGCGATTGATACAGAGTATGTACAAGAAATACATGACACACTTTACCAAGTCGGTGTCGCATACATCCCGGATCTGAGACCGCCCACTCGAACACCCGATGACCGATTACTCTTGAGAGACTTCATCCAGTCCGGACAGGTCGCCGGCAAGAGTCTCCATGTCGCTCTGAGTGCCGAAGAAGATGAGGAAATGTTAGGATCTACAGGCAGACAAAAGATGCCCACCAGCTGGCCCTCGAGATTGCTATCTGATGAGGACTGTTCAATGGAAACATTGGAGCATCGTCTAGACGCGCTAATACAGCGATACAAAGAAGACGCCATGAGCCGCGGCAAAGACCAATTGATCCTAGTCGTCTTCGAAAACGCCGCGGAGTGGAAGTTCATGACGCTCAACTTCAGCCGCATTGCACGACACTTCGCCGGATGGCTCGACGTGGTCGATCTCGGAAAGGAGGTCAATCGCAGGAACCGGGAGGTACCGACCCTGAGAAGCTGCCTTCGTGTATTCGGGTACAGGTGGCCCGACATCTCGGACCCTTCCGTGGACGCTGCCATGGACGACCCGATGCGGCGCAACAACATGCACAACGCAGCAGACGACGCGGCCATGACGCTGGGGGCACTGGAGGGCTTCTTGAGCCCCGGGCTGCGGGAGTACATGGCGGACTACCAGGGTCTCCGGTCCATCATGAGCTGGCATAACGCTCCACCACCGAAGGTCGAGTTTGCGGCCACCCTAGAACCCATGGACGAGTCCCGGCTCCCTCATTCCATGGGGTCCATCACAAGAGCTGCGCGGTTCTTCTGGCCCCACGCACCGACGCTCATAAGCATAAGTTGCGAATCTAATAGGAACTGGGACCGATATCGCCCAAAAGTCGGGAAGAAAGGCTGGATAGCATTCGAGACAGAAGCACACCTGGAACATTTCATCGAGACGTACCACGGCGCAACGTTGGATGGTATAAAGCTTCAAGTCCTCGGGGTCAAGCGCGAATCAGCCGAGATGAGGCTTCAAAGGTATCGGACTTCAGAGCAGAGCGACCAGGTGAGGGCGGAGAGAAATTCGGGGAGAGACGATTATCAATCCCTGCGAGAGTCCGGCTTTGAACTCGCCGGACTATTCACAGATTGATAAAGTAACATCGATCTCATAAGGTTACTCAGTCGACTGAATATAAAACAAAACAATGAAAACAACACATTCAATGTGATCCCATATTAAATGTTGATTCAAGATACTTTACGCGACACAGCCGAAGTTTAGAAGCACAGTTAGTGAGTAACTGGTTTTGTAGTGGGAGCTGTACGACGCTAGCGTCAGCCCCAAGTCCCCTGGATGCTTAAGTCACACCGCCTCTGGAATAACTCCGGGTCTAAACTCCGGGCAACGTGCATTGTGCATGCCCCTGGCGGCCTAACTAAGAGTTAAGCCATCGCAGTTCTTTCAACCGCCGCTGGACTTTGTTGATTCTGAGTCGCGTCGCGGATTGGCAGTATCATTGTTTTGTTTCCCAGCTGTTACATCTCACTTCGCCTTTCCCCATTTTGTTTATTGTCCTTTCGCGAAGCAAGATACCACGCTCAGAGATTCACGAACCCCTGAAAGGCTCATCAATGATGGCGAACGACAATGATCATTCTACTGGCGATGAGAGTCCTGAGTCGCGCTCCCCCATTTGGGATGTTATAGCAGGAGGTATCGCAGGGAGTGCTGTAAGTAACACTTATACTCATCGCAGGACCGCATGCTGACGCGAGGGTGGTGATGATATAGGCCAAGACTGTCGTGGCGCCGCTGGATCGTGTTAGAATCCTGTTCCAGACCTCCCATGCACAGTTCTCGCACCACTCCGACCATTGGGACGGCTGGCTTCGCGCGGTGCGTGAAATCTATCAGTCCCAGGGGCTTGCCGGACTCTATAAAGGCCATTTAGCGACGCTAGCCCGAAACTTTCCATATTCAGGCCTCAACTTCGTCGCGTACGAGAAGTACCGCGCTGCCATAATCGGAACGTCCCCTGAGCGAGAGGCCCCTTGGCATCGACTCCTGTCTGGAGGTCTGGCTGGAGCAACCTCCACCTCCGTGACATATCCTCTCGAGCTCATCCGAATCCGCCTCGCCTACGAGACTCTTGAGAAGTCTCGGGCCTCGAGCTGGGCCGAAGTATCCCGAATCATCTACCAAGGCAAGAAAGGGGACCGAGGCAGCCTTCTCCACTTCTACCGGGGGTTTGCCCCAACTATAGTAGGAATCTTCCCATACGCAGGCATCTCCTTCGGTGCTCATGGAACAATGCAAGACCTGTTCCGATCACCCAGCATTGCGAGATACACCACTACTCCCAGTCAACCGGAATCATCACTAGACACCATGGAGTTGAGAGCTTGGGCACAGCTACTCTGCGGAGCAACTGCTGGAATAATCTCTCAGACCGCAACATACCCACTTGAGATTATTCGACGACGCGTACAAGTGGCCGATTTGGCCGGAGTAACCAACGCCAGCATTACAGACACCGCCCGACGGATATTTATCGAGAAAGGATTACGCGGGTTTTATGTTGGCCTGTCCGTTGGTTACATCAAGATTGCCCCTATGACGGCAACAAGCTTCTACGTTTATGATCGCATGCGGCGGTACATGGGTCTAGTTGAATAATTAAAATTGTAATAAGTCTGATGTCTGGAAGTTACGGGTCAAATTTCAGTTGGAGTCCTACGAGACGTCGTCTTTAGCAAATTCTTGATCCGCCGAGTTGTACCTAGCAACCTTTCGCAGGACATCACTGAGATTGAATATCTGTGCAAGACCTATTCAACTCGCAACACTTTGTTCAGTTTTTACAATGTTTTCCACTAACAGAACGTCGGTGGGCATTGAATACATGTGCTGGACCTATTCAATTCACGACACCCTGCCTGTTGAGTTTCTACGATGATTTACTTTGACACAACGTCAATGGTATTGAATACATGTGCCAGAAGCACTCGGCCCTTTTAGAGATATAAAACTCACAACATCCTCGTCAGTGCTTACTATGATTTTCTTTCCCTCATCCTCTACATTACGGTGACATCCCAACCACCTATTCCTTGTTTGATTCCCCATTAGGCTCAAGAAGGCTCAAACAGCCAAGACCCTAACCAATAGAGTCTACGTCGTCTTGTGACGCCAAGCGATCATGATGCTGGTATGTTTACCAGAGCAGATACGGTAGATCTTCGGTAGCTAACGGCTGGCTCCTAGGTTTGGGCGCTTGCAGCTATTCTGCTGGCGCATTTCGGTGCGGCCTTGCCCATGGGATCTTCAGTCCCGGGATCTCTTGCGGCGCATGAATCACCACCGGATGCTGTTCCCCTCGAGTACCATCGGCCCATTGACTCTAGCTGGCTTGACGTCGGTTCCGTGGCCAATCCAGTTCCCACGAAGGTGGTCAAGCGAGTGCCCACGAAGGTGGTCAAGCGATTGCCCACGAAGGTGGTCAAGCGAGTGCCCACAACCACGAGTTCTACCCCGACCATCACCGGCCGACCCGAATGGCCATTCGACCCCAATCCCCAAGACCCAAACGCCCGTAGCTGGCGAGACCCGGAGAACTACAACTGCAATGAATTTGCCAACAAATACAACCAGATCCCCCCGAGCGGCCTGACCGTCCGGCCTGCCATGTCCAAGGACGACAACCAAAACTACCAAATCGCTTGGGTTTACAGCGACGAAGAGATCTACGAGGCGTTCCGCGACGGCGCCATGTTGCTCTGGAGCGCGCAGAACGGCCACATCAACCTCGACGACTGGCAGTTCCTGTCGTACAACGGCGAGCGCTTCCCGCGGCCTCTCTCGCCGCCCGCCGGCTGGCGCCGCGGCCAGCAGCGGTTTATCGGCATGGGAACCTGGAATGGCCAGCAAAGCCGCGCTAACGGCACCACGGTCATCTACGAATGGCCCCTGGTCCCCGGCGGCAACTGGCCCCAGGATCCGGATTCGCCTGTCGGATTCGACCGCGTCCTGTTCCAGCTGGTGAGCAACATCCCGATATACCTCGGTGTTGTCACGTTCCGTGGCGTATTCCCGGACGCTCGGATAGAGCAGATGGTCATGTCGTAAGTCGGGTCCCCCCCGCCCCACTCTTTACCAACGCGCAGAGATAACTAACCAATGTTCTTCCTTCCAATAACAACAGGTGGGGATTCATTCATAATGAAAACGGACGCGTCGACACTGGCGCGGTCGAAACCCTCCGCTACCCCGGCATCCCAGACAACACACCTCGCCTCCCCGGATCGAGAACGCTTACCAACAGAAGAAGCAACATGAAGCGGAAGGGGAACGGGCCGTGGGGTAGCGTGTACGGGGGCGCGCCTGAGCCACCGGCCGCGCCGGACCCGCCGCCGCCGGGGCCGGGCTCAGGCGCTGGAGGCAGCTCGGGCGACTACCCGCGCCTTTTGGGGCCCGGCGGGGTCAGCTCCGGGGGCGGCGGCATGCTGGGGAACGAGGGCGCCTTGGGGGGCATGGGCTTGTTCCCGCAGGCCGGAAATGTGTTTGCCAAGAGCCAGCCCTCCCTGGTCCCGGCGCCCAGCCACGCCGAGCTGTGAACAGGGGTTGCTGTTGTTGTTGCTTTATTTTTTGGTGCGAAAGTCGTACGCGAACTCGTGGCTGGCTTTGAGGGGAACTGGCGATGAAAATTGCATTGCGCCAGGTTATCGAGTTTCTAGGCCAGTTAGTAGCTACCTTCCTAGGTTCAAGACACATCTAGGAGACATAGGTATATAATTGAACCATCGCGACTAGACCATGACTACTTGCAAAGGCCATATGTTGCACGAGAGAGAGCGTCCGATGATATGTATAAAAAGTGCTATCGAAGAGAAGAGAATCTACAAAAGAAAGGAGCCCTGATATGCTCCTTATGTATGGACTAAGGGAATGACTACTTAGCTAAGCACGCTAGCTGACTAAGGGGTCGTACCCCTGCCACTGCAACACCATACGTGACTTGTGGCATGGTCGGCCCACCATTACTCTGATGATTGTGACCATGTCATGGGCATCTGGTACACGTAGGTATTCAATGCCGCTGACGTTCTATGACCAAGTCTTACCCAGCGTATCCTCATAGGACGTCAGTGGAATTGAATACATCGACCGCGCTAGAAGCCCATGGCCCTGTCCAGCCAATTTAAATAATGAGACCTCCCTCTTCGGTTTCTAGAATCTTTCCCTTTTCTTTGTTTTCTCCATGTCTCTGGAACCTCCACCGCCTGTTACTGCTTTTACTCTGCATCTACCTCAACAAAGCTCAGGCACAGCAGACCATAACCAACAAGGTAAAGATACTCCAACAGGCCATCGTCTCGTGACGCCAGAAGAACAAGATGAAGACGCCGGTAAGCTTCCAACACACGCAAGACAGAGAGACCAATTGTCGATTACTAATGGCCAGCACCCACAGGTTTGGGCGCTTGCGGCCGTTCTGCTGGCTCTGCTGGTTCCTTTCGGCGCGGGCCTGCCCATGGGAGCTTCTTTGAATGCTTCTTCCTTCGAGTTCCATGACTCCATGACCGAGTCGCCTCCTCCCCCCACCAAGGTCGTCCGGCGAGCCGACCCGACCACGACGACGACCCAGACGCCCACTACTTCTGCTCCTCTGAACGACCCCGTGTGGCCCTTCGACCCGCCCGGCGACCCTTGGACTCTGCCGCCCGGCTATGATTCGGACCCTTATCTCTACCACTGCAACAAGTACACCAAGGAGTACAACCAGATCCCCCCGAGCGGCCTCGAGGTCAAGTACACCGGGCCCTTGGTGGGCGACCAGCAACCCGCCCAAGGCCAGACGTACACGCAGGCCGAGATCTACCAGACGTTCCGGTGGGCCGCCTCGCTCCTGTACAGCTCGCACCACGGCATCATCGACCTCGCGACCTGGCAGGCCTCGTACGGCGGCGTGAGCTTCCCGCGGCCCTTCAACGACCGCCAGCTCAACCTCGACCGAGCCTTCATCGGCCTGGGCTCCTGGACGCCCGTCCGGGGCAGGGGACGCCAGGGCGGGAACACGGCAATCTACGAATACCCGCTCGTCGGCGGCGGCGTCTGGCCGCTGGCCATCCCCGCCGGCCCGTCCGGACCGGACCGGGTGCTGTTCCAGCTGATGAATGGTACCCCCGTCTACCTTGGCGTCATCACCACTCGCGGCGTGCAGCCGGTCCCGGCCAACTGGCGTTCGCCCGCCTCGTAAGTCCCCCCCTCTGACTTTCTGTCACACGCATACACAGCCCTTGTCACACTTTGGGACCCGTTTCCACGGAATGGTTATGGTCGCCAACAAAACACAGGTGGGGAAGCATTCGACAAGTCAACGGCCGCGGCAACGTGCAGGCGCGCGAGTCCCTGCGCTACCCGGGCCTGGACCCCAACGCCAACCCGAGGCCCGACGAGAAGCAGTTCGTCAAGGTGAAGAAGCATCTCGAATACCTCAAGAACAAACAGGGCTACTGGGGCTCGGTGTACGGGGACAACCCGCCGCCGCCGGAGGCGGGGCCTGGAGCGGGGGCGGGAGGGGGAGGGGGAGGGGGAGGGCCCTACCTGCCGGATCGCGGGCCCGGCGGCGTCGGCAGCTCGGGCGGCGGCGCCGCGGGGAACGCAGGCGCGCTGGCGGGCTACGGATCCATGCCCATGGCCTGGAACATGTTCCTGAAGAACCAGCCTGGCTTCCTGGCGGGTCCCAGCCACGTCGAGCTTTGATCCTGGCTGCGTGAGGGTATAGACTTTTATATACCTATGCTTCTAGAGGAAACCAGAGTAGAAGCATGATTACACCCGCAAAACCATGAATCGGATCTTGTACTGAGAGCAAATCTTGATGCGTGCACTTACTACATGTACAGTGCATCGTCAACCCTAACGCTTGTTCCCACTGTAGTAATCCCTAATCTTTTACTTCCTCGCCACCGCAACAAGTGCCACAAACATTAGCCTCGCCCCCCCCCCTTGAACCTCCCGATACCCCTCCGTCTCCCGCAACTCCCGCTTGATGACCTCGACCGCCCGATCCCAGTTCTCCTCGTCCGACGACTCGAGCCCGCCGGCCGTCGTTGTCGTGCGTCGTCGTCGTGCCCCCGATGAAGCTCCAGAGCATGTTGGCGTACCGATGCAGCTCCGCCGCCGTCACGCTCACAGGCGCCTCGTGCATCGTGACCTGTTCACTTCGAGAAATGGAAAAGAGGCGGGCAACGATCTGCCTTTCCGAATCGACAAGAAATCTAAGCTATCTTTGGTTCATGTTTTTAAACCAACAAGGTGGTCAGCAAATGTAAGGAGATGTTCCGAGCTAAGCTTCCCGCCGGGGGATGCTCCGAGCTACGCATGCATGGAAGAATTTCCTTTGTGGAGCTGTTCCGAGGCGCTAAACAGAGGAATCCCACAGCAGGCCAACACAAACTGCTTGCATCCCTTACATCCCAGTTACTCCGGACCACTCTCGCCTACATATATCATATCTCGGGCTCAATGCTAGTATGCATGACCATGAGAGGCTAAACAACAGTAAACATGACATACCAGAGATCTAAGTTTAAATAACATGTATTATTATCTTCTTCGGAACGATACCGAGCTAACCATTGATCCAATTTAGTGCAAATCCAGCTCCCCGACAATACAGAACCATTCCCCCCCTTTTCTCATAAGCACCCAACTCATGCCAAGCAAGCCTTAGCCACCCCAAACTGCTCCCCAATACTCACATAACTCGCCGCCAACAAGCAGCTCCCAAAGTCCACCGCGCGCCCCTCTGCCCCAAACGCGTTCCCAAAGGCCGCCTCCACGACGTCCCCATCCAGAAAGCCCAAGCCCTCGACCTTGTCCCGGGTCAGCAGCCGCGAGAGGAGCCCGTGCATCGGCCCGCCCGGCAGGTAGCGGCTCGACGCCTGGAACCCGTGCTTGGGCCGGGCGTAGATCTCGTCCGTGACGAAGGGCCTCGCGACCTCGCGCAGGATCCACTTCTCGCGGAACCGGGCCTGCACCGCGTCGGCGGCCGTCGGCTTCATGGCGCTGCGGCCGGATTCCAGCCCGGCCCCCCGCGGGAAGTAGGCCAGCTTCGCGCCGGGCGGCAGCTGGCTCACCAGCTCGGCCAGCTTGTGGTCCAGGATCGGCGGGCGGCCCTCGAGGCTGTGCGCCATCTCGGTCCGGTCCGCGTTGAGGGGGATGATGGTGTTGGCCAGCAGCGTCTTGGCGCCCACGTACAGCGAGGCGTTCAGGGGGTGCCACTTGCTCCGGATCTTGGCCCGGGTCTCCTCGTCGAACGTGGCGAGCAGCGCCTCGATCCGCTCGTTGACGCCGTAGCGCTTCCGGAGGGCCGGGGCCAGCACCTTGTGCCCCGTCTCGTAGTCGAAGGCGAGCGGGGCGTTGATGTGGTTCAGGCCCTGCGCGAGGTCCGGCCGCACTTGGGCCGCCAGCGACGCGAGGTCGGCGTCGTGGCTGAGCCCCCACAGGTCCTGGAACTGCGACAGGGCCTTCTCGCGCAGTTCGGCCAGCAGGACGGGGTCCTGGTTCAGCGGTCCGTCGGGCTGGGACTGGTCCGGCTCCAGCAACAGGTCCGGCAGGTACCAGGGATATCTATCGCATAGGTAGTTAGATAATAACGACGAAAGCGGGTATAATAACAGTAGATCATCGCATACCCGGCAAAATTCTCATCGGCCCCCTCGCCCGTCAATATAACCTTGACTCCGCTTTCGCGGGCGCGCTTGGACAGCTCGATCTTGGCGACGAAGCTCAGCTGATGGACCGCTTGCCTACTCGTCGTCAGGTCAGTAAACAAGCAGCGCCGTTATTAAAGCTGAAGAGAGGGAGCGGATGGATCAAATATTTCTGCTTACTCGCCGAACCACGTAGCTTGCTCGAAATGATCCGCCAGCAACTTCTCGTCCGCATTGACCGTCACCTCGCGCACGCCCAGCCACTTGGCCGTTCTGCTCGCAATGGCTACGCACATCCCAATACTGTTAGTTTTGGCCCTAGGGTATCCGCCCACCTACTCTGGCGACTTACCTGCTTCGTTGTAGACCGAGTCCTTGTCTTTGCTGTCGAACTCGATGGTCAGGGTGGTGATGCGCTCGTTTCTGTCTTGGCTGCCCATGGTGGCGCCCTCGGTATCGATGAGGTGTTTGATGATGCCGGCCACCATGGAGGAATCCAGACCGCCGGACAGGTAGACTCCGACGGGCACGTCGGCGCGGAGGCGCAGGCGTACGGCGTTGACGAGCTCTTCTCGTACCGCGCGGACCATCTCCTCGGGGGAACGATGATCGACAATCGTCTTGGGTTGGGCTTGTCAGCTAATTACGTGCTTATGTGATCGGGTAATCTCTCTGGTACATGTACATACCTTGTCGCAGTAATCCAGGTCCCAGTATTTCTTGTGTTTAATAGTACCATCTCGCGCCACGGTCATGTAATGTCCAGGCTCGATCTACAAATGACGATGAAGAAGTAAGCAACAGCTCAATTGGTATCATGCATAGCATAAGTTACCGACCCTCTGGACGCCTTTGAAGATTGTCGAACTTCCAAAATTGGATCTTCTCAGCGCGATGGAGTCGGTGTCCCACTCGGGCTTCCAACCCAGCGGCAAGAAGGCCTTCATCTCCGAGGCGAAGAACATCTCGCCATCTCGGATGGTCCAGTACAAAGGCTTGATGCCGAACCGGTCGCGGACCGCGAAGACCTCGCCGTTGCGGTCGTCGTAGATGACCATGGAGAACTCGCCGCGGCAGTGCTCCAGGAAGGCCGGGGCCCCGTAGCGCTGGTAGAGGGCCACGGCGGTCTCGGAGTCGCTGTTGCCCTTGAACGTGTACCCCGCCGCAATGCACTCAGCACGGAGGCGCTCGTGGGCGTAGATCTCGCCGTTGATCACGGCGTGGATGTGGCCTCCGTCGTCGTGCAGGGGCTGGTCGCCGCTGGGCGAGAGGTCAATGATGGACAGACGGCAGTGTCCGAGAGCTAATGATACAATTGGTTAATGGGAGTCGTGGAGTGCTCAGAAATGCGGAAGGGCTCAACTCACCAACAGTCGCGGTCGGGTCGACCCAGATACCACGGGCGTCGGGTCCTCGGTGCGAAATGAGTTCTAGGCCCTTGGCCAGCCGCGACTCTTTGTTGTCGGCTCGTGGATGATCGCCATTGCTTCCATGGAGAGCCTGGCGACGCAGGGTCACGATAACACAGATACCACACATGATGAAAGGCTCGGATTGGAAATGCAGATCAAATAGATATCAATGAGTATGAGAGCAGGAACGCAGACTTGTTGACTCGCTTCCTCGGTCCATCCCCCCCTCATGTGCAGGAAAGTCCGGTCTTTTTATACTTCAGTGACGGGCAAGCAGTCCAATCCACCTGTCCAGCACCCAACCGGCATTCGCGAAACGGCATTCGCGAAGACGAGGAGAAGCGAGACGTCATCCATACTCAGCGTCGACCAATGAATCTCCTGATGACGACCAGAGTCGGCGCTCGCGGTGAAATGTCACTGGCGACGGACACTCCAGGAACCATGGCCCATATGTGAGACTTTGGGGCTGTCGCGTTTCCTCCACTTTTTGATGTTCAATTGCCGGCTGGGGCCTTGGGTACAAGATCCACCTCCGGCTGCAAGCGAACCCGGGGATACCTGCCATGAGCTCGGACACTTCGAGCCATTATGCAGACTAATGCATTTATGCCAGTTTTGACTTTAATAACCCCAGAGTTTTGCATGCATCGCGCCATTCCGGGCGCTGGGTTGACCGATATGTTTGAACTTTCATCGCATGTTGACATGACGTTGCCCAATCAAAATATGGGTGTTATGTAATAGAAACCAGACACCTCGGTGCTTTTAAGCTTTGGCTAGCGGCATCCTACCCCCGACTGACGACGGAAATAGGGGTTGACGGCGGCTACCCTGGTCGCCGTTGGAGCAGCCTAGTACATAAAAAGGCTAGTGTCAAACTGGCGGGATGCATAGTATTATTGTCCGCCAAGGGGGAATATATGTTGTTCATGAACTCATTCTTCCTGAAAAACATGGTAAGGCCTCGAAAATCTTGTAGAAAAGTCTTGATACGAATGACGATACTCATATATTTAAATCCATTTCCCAAAGAGTAGCATCGCTAAAGTCCAAATGTCAGATACGTTATCAATGACACGGCAACAAACGCAGACCCAACTGGTGCAGTCGGCACGGCTGCCAAGTTGTACGAAGTAGGAGTCGGGAGCGGCGCCGGGTGTCTAGTACTCCAAGCGGCCGTTACCACGCTCGAAGCCTGGCTCTGGATACTGCTGGCGACCGCCTCGTCGATCCGAACGCCGCAGGGTTCGCCTGGCCAGCCTGCCACCGTCTCATTCACGAGAAGCCTACACTCGGGCGCCGCCGCGTTCGGCCGGAACTCGAGCAGCTGGCCGATGTTGCGGCACCCGCCGGCGGGAACCACCGGGGCGATGCCGCCCGGCAGCCCAAACATGGCCTCGTAGTCCATGCGGATGTCGAACATGATTTCGCGCTGGTCGCTGGGGTACCCGTCGCCGCACTGGGCGGTGTTGTCGTCGGGAACGCCGATGAACCATTCCAAGGAGTAGCGATCGCCCCCGCGTCTCTGGTCGTTGCCGGTGTAGTACCAATGCGAGATGTTCATGCCGGCCACGGCGATGAACGAGTCCGCCGCGTCCTCCGGGACCGCAAAGAAGCCCTTGTCGATGTGGATGCCGGTAAATCCCTCCCCATGGTCCCCCCACGGCCAGATGAACCATTCTATGTAGAACTTGCCTACGTCTTTCCGCACGGCGTCGAGGCCCTGGAATGCGACCGCGATCGGGAAGACGGCGGCTTCGTTGTGCATCTAATCACGGGGAAAGATGAAGTCAGCCTTCAGGCGTGGTGTTTGTGCCGAAGGACGAACGGCAAGGGCGGCGATTGCCCGCCCAAGATTGGAATACAAAGACATCTTAGGGGATGTTTTGGAGAATGCGTAGGCGATGTGTTTCTCTCCTTGGACATCATGATGGGGGAATACGCGGGTTCTTATCTTCCAGAGACGGGGCTTCAAGACTTGGTCGGCAGTGGAGTACGATCATTTGGCAGCAGCGGCGCAGCGTGAGGTACTGAATATCCGTAAATGGGGCCTGGATCTCCTACGGCACGTTCATTTGACGCTTGTCAGTTATGAGAGGCCAACCGAGTTGAAATAACCCAGATGTCACGCGTTAATCCACCCATCTCGACGAGATAATGGATTGCGTTGCCCTGGTAAACGTAAACAGCTTCCCCCTTATAGGAACCTTCGAATCAATATTTAATGGGGGTCACGCATCTTCAGTCGGAACCGCGTTTTCAGGTTTGCATCTCGTTGTCTTCTTTTACACTGAAGTGGTGCCCGCCGAGTTAAACCCAGAAATGGGGCACCTCAACCAGCGACAACCCGTACCGATATTGTGTTCGACAAAAAGGACTCAGATTTGAAGCGATGCTACGTGGGCTTGAGCCGGTACCACATGCCCTCCAGCCCACCGTCACGACTCCGCACGCCTATGTTCAGGACTGTCTCCTCGAACTGCGGCCGCTTCTCCTGCTCGATCCAGGCGGCGATCTGCGCGATGGCGCTCTGAGGGCACTCGAGGTGCATCTGGGGTTAGACTCCTTCGCGACAAGAGCCCTAATCTCTTCTTTTGTAGCATGCCCGTTGCTCTGTGCCGGTTCCAAGAATAACTCGAGTCTGTCATTATCCTTGAGTTTCAACTGTTAGTGTACCGTGTTAGCGTACGTATTATCCACGGACGAGATTTACTTACGGTTTCGGGTGTATCGCTGCGATGCACTTATGACTCCTTATATGTGAGTCGCATCTTATGTTAACTGTCCCGAGTTCACAGCATCAAATAACGCTTCCAGCGTATCCTTACATTGACGGCGCCATTCAAGGTTGTTGAGGGCGCACTCTACACTCAAGTCCCGGCTCCTAACTCCATACAATTGCGCGATGAAATCCATGCCACTTTACAATTGAGTTTGGTCTTTCGTTCTCCGGTGATGGATCAAAGACCGGTTCCACCATTATAATTATTTGGCCACTCATGAGAAGGTCGTTGAAGTCTTTGTAGTTGAGAGATGTCGGGAATGGGATAGACCAACTCCTTCGCAAACTCATCCGTAAAATACCGAAGTATGTTTCCACGGCTACCCTTCATAGGCTGCGTCATCTAGCAACTTAACCGTATAGCAGTGTTGGTATTAAGCAGCGAAACCACGGTGAGGTCCATCTGACCAGACTCTCAGAGATTGCCACCCGGAGATGTCCCAGCTCATGTCCTTGGACGATGGAGCGGCTCCACAAGGCTGGCGGCACAGGAACACAACGTACTCCGGCCACCAATGAAGTGACCAATCACGCAGCTTTGCTACGCCCTCCAGGAATGAGTAGATTGCAAAGAAGAGTTCATCTTCGATGCCCTCGTCACTCCTTTCAATATCGACTGGATTTATGCCTGGAAGCTTTTGAGCGTTGGGCTCATGTGTTGTTTCGGTCGTAGCATGTTCGTCATGTGCAACCTGATCGTGATCAGTGCTTTTCCCGCCAAAGCTCATCGCGTTAATCGAGCTCCAGTGTGTAGCAGCCTTCCTTATTCTTGATCTTGTGAGGGCGGGGAGTAGGAGACTGTGTGATCATGAGGACCAGACCGGGCTGGTTGTGGTCAATCTTCATGAATGAGACTTCCGTGGAGCTCTTATCGTGTCCATCAACATCAACACTGGCATAAGTTGACTGAACTCGAGCATCTCCACTGATGAAAGACGATTGCATTGACTCAAACGCATTGAAGTGATGCGTTTTGACTTTAGAACCTCCAGTAGCATTGACAGGCTGCGCTTGAGAAACCCCAGGGCCATATAGGGGCAGGTTCAAGTGGACCCGGACGTCCCAGAGTTCGTCTCGGGCATCTTCTTCCTTGGAAGTAGGCGCCTTCCAGTTACTCGAATTTCTCGCTTTTTCGGATGAGGGACTAAGTTTACATGTCCGTCTCGAGCTAATTGTCCATCTGGTTGTTTGCTGGTTCCTAGATGGTTACTGGGGACTGGCTGTTGGTGCTCTGGTAACTGTCGACCATCTGATGAAGAATCGTGAACCTGGTGGTATCCATGCCTCTCAGCTATCGCTGAAGTGAGGCTTCCATGTAGACCTCTAACAGCAAGTCGTTATCTCACCGCAGCGAAGCATAAAGAAGTGCTTCCGCGGGCCCGTGACTGCTGGAACCTATTGCTCTATCGTATAAAGTCAACCTGATCCCCTTTCTCCAGGGGTGTTCGCTACATGCGTTGTAGCTTCTGCTCGAGCTCCAGCTTGGACTCTGCGTGCAGATGGTCCACCAGCTTTACCATGTCAGCCTTCAGGAGCCGGGCCATCCAGCGTCCAAGCTTCCACCAAGCATCAGCCAGGGCGTCGCGGATGTCGATAGAGGAGGTCGGGGGCGTGAGGAGAAGGTTTTTGCAAGCCACTTCCTGGTTCTTGTCCTTGGTGTCGTGGTACATGAGAAAGGCGAGGCGGATCTATCTCTCGTCCAGGTATTTAAATGTATCGCCGTAGCCACTCATGAGAAGGTTATGGTTACTGGGCCATCCCCGTTCATCCTGATAGCCGACATATTCTGGCTTTTGAGGTTCCGGGTTTTCCGCAGTTGAAGCAATGCCGGCTACCACAGGGAACTCAATCTTTTGTTGAAGCCCACAAGGTCCTCAATCATCGTTGTTGCTCTGTCAAACTTGGCCTTGGCCGTCAGCGCATCTTCCACGTATGCTTGAGCACGCGCGGCTTTCTCATCGAGGCTCTGATGATAACGCTCCACCGCAGAAACACGATCTTCAGCCTTAAATCTTTGTAATCGAGGGTTGCTGGGAATGGGACACACCAGCTCTCGCAGTTCGGATAGGCCGGGGGTGCCTTCAGGCTTATCGTCTTATTCGAGTGTGTACCACCCTGCTTTGGACTCCAGCTTCCAACCTGGAGCCTGTGCGATTGATTGGACTGTACCATGTCCATGGAAGTGGGGTGACTGGACTGTGCTGCCTTAGGCACGTCCGGTGACGTAAGCCGACTGGTTCTGAGAAACTCGGTTGGCAGAGGTTGATGGGGGCTGAGCAGTGCTAAACTGAGACTGCTTACGATACTTGTGGCCCTTGCTATGGTAGTTCCATGTCGGCGTGTACCAGCCTGCCTTCGTCTTGATCCTGTAGCCCGGAGCCGGTGCAATTGCAGGGTCTCGATTAGACAATAACGCCCACCCTGTCCATTTACGCGAGGTCAGGAGAGTACTGGCCGAGGGCGTGTCTTCAGCGTTCACGAGAGTGTTGGTGAAGTGGTCATGACGCCCTGCCGACTGTCGGATTAGCATTCCTCCTCTATGGATCCAGATCTAACCATACTGTGTCTTCCCGCAGCCCACTGAGCTTCGAGCTTGATAAGTCAGGCAATGGGTCTTCCAAGTTGCGAACAAGGAACTTCGGGGGCTTGTTCCTAACGCTGAAGCCGGCTAGTAATGGGATAGCCTAGTTCTCGTAACCACGGTACCTGGGCATTTTCAATTTAAGATAATCCCAGAGCTTATCGCGGTCGTCTTTCTCCAGGACGTAGGCACCAGTCATCGGCTTAATCTTGCAGCTGTCGTGTGTGAGGGCTTGGAACTGAGCATACAAGTAATCGTTGATGTCTATTTACTGTCTCGGAACAAGACGAACTAAGATCGTAAGAGAAATCTGTGAGAAAATAGGGTGTACGGAGAATTGCAGCTCTACGTGGGGAGTTTCTACAGACAGGAACAACATTTATAAGTAAAGGCTTTATGTCAGTTGCCTGGTACGAAAAGCTTCTTAAGTTGCGTCTCATTGCTATAATACGTTTAATAAGACAAGACAGCCAACAGGTTTCGATGCAAATTGGTGACACATCAGCGAGTTTGCAACAGTCCTGAGTTTGGCGTCTGCCTCACGGCTTCAAACGAGTTTGGGGTTGTTTACCCTGGCAACACGATTTCTGATTATGGCAAAGCTACTCAATCACTTGGGATGACACATAGAGAGTCGTGTTTTCATTCAGGCATGTATTGATCTGTAGAACAAAGAACTTGGTAGCCATCATCCAAGGGCTTTCTGGCTGTAGCTGAAGCAGGGTTGCCTTATGGACCTTCACCACCAAGTCTTCGTCAATATCAGCTTCCCGTCACCCAGCAGAGATGCTGGGAGAAGCGACCCAAAGAGTTAAGTATTGCTGACATCCAATGATCTATCGTACAAAAGCTTCTTGGTTCCCTGTCTCCGATTGCGCTGGTTACATGCGCTTCAGCTTCTGGCTAAGCTCATACTTGGCCTCTCCCTCGAGATGTTCCCAAAGCTTAACATTCTCGCCGTGCATTACCCGGTACATCCAGCGGCCGATCTTCCACCAAGCATCGGCCAGGGCGTTGCGGAAGCGAATGTCCCGGATGTCGATCGAGGAACTAGGAGGTGTGAGGATAAGGTCCGTGGCCACTTGCTTTCCATCGGCCTCGTGGTGGGTACGGTAGGCGAGACGGACCCAGCGCTCGTCAAGGTAGAGGCAGGTGTCTCTGTAGCCTTTAATGACAAGGTCAATCAAGTTGAGATGAGCCGGGAACGGGATAACCCAGCTCTCACAGCCCGGGTAGGCGGCGGGGGCCTTCAGATTCATTTGGCGCCAGAGCTCATCTCGGTCGTTTTTCTCCAATGTATACCAGCCTCCGCTGATCTTAATCTTCAGGCGACGAGGAGCCGGAGCCTGTGTGCTTCCGAGGTAATGATCGGGGTGATGGGCCTGAGAAACCCCAGTGGCATGGAGAGGCTGGGTTTGCGAATCACCAGCAGCATTGTTCAGGTGGAACTGGCTGTTTCCGGCGACGTGGACCGACTGATGTTGGGACATTCCGTTAGAAGCTGCCTGTCGCGAATGGGAGCTCTGATCGGTGGTTTTGGGCTTGTTGTGAATGCTGTCGTGCAATCCACCATGATTGACGCGACCGTCTGGCATGACTTGGCCGATTTCCACGGCTTGGTTGTTTCTGTGAGTAGCCATCGTAGCTACTCAAGTGCTTCGGGTGAATTCTGATGTGGATTTGTGCGCGAAAGTTGGGAACAGGGAAATTCTTGGTGTAATTAGATGTGAATGTCGCGAGCACCAAATTGTGTTCGCAGTAGGTGTTTCTGGGTTTGTGAAATGGTTTACCAAGAAGACGCAAGGTTTTCCTGGAGATCGACCAAGATAACAAAAAGAAGTTGTTTTGGTCTGCCAAAAAGACGAAAAGAATCCGTGGAGGCGCGGATTGAAATAGGACATAGAAAGAGTGATGCTGCAAATAATAGCTGCAGGCCAGGGAATTCTGATTGGCTGAGTACGTTTCTATAGGCGGGTTCCATTTTAATCTCATAGCAGTGACACCTAGGGATGGCCATTCACAGTGAACAGTGGCTAACTTAACTAGTTTTAATCTACCTATATATTCAATCACTCGACTATTCAATTGTGTGCCCCGATCAATGAACTGGTTGGCACTGCAACAGGTTTCCCCGCTGTGATCTAGCGGTGGGGCCTCAAACTGATTAGGTATGAGCACTGATCTGTTTGCGCATACGTGTGAGCATCTGTGAATATTCCCAGCAGAGGAAAACTATGCTGATTATGGAAGAATAAAGGCGCAGAAAAAGAGTAGGCAATGCGACTAAAGGGTTTCCACGATGTAGTCACTGGATGATACACCTGCGTAGACAGTATCCCATTTCAAACACGTCATAATATCAGTGGCAAGCAGTTTAATTAATAATAAATGTGTCAGTATGACGGATGCGTTTCCCATTCCCCTATTGATGTGCATGACTCCCAACAACTCAATTAATCTTGGGCCTTTGCCAGTCCAATTATCTCCAATGCATCATATTTTCCATCTCTCATTTGCTGATGAGGCTCAAGATGCCCATAGCAATAATCGTCTGCCAATCAAATCCCAACACCAAGCGCCTCGCTTCTCCCATCGTGTCTCGTTGTAGTATGCATGTATCGTATGCAGTATGAATGCCCTTCGTTTCTGGCGTACAGCACGCCCAACTAACTCAACCTTTGCTGTAATCAATGCGCCAACCTCCAGGAACGTCTAATTCGTACGCTTCTGCTTCTTCTGCTTAATCTCCTCATAGAGCTCGCTCTTGAGGTGCTCGGCAAGGTTGATCATATCGCCAGGCATGAGTCGGGCCAAAAAACGGCTCAGCTTCCAGTAACCCTCCATTAAAGCATGGCGGAGGCGCAAGTCGTTCAGGTCAATCGATGGGTTTGCAGGAGATAGGAGCATCTCCTTCACCAGCGCGTTACCATCCTTGTCGAGGTGGGTTCGGAACACTAGACGAATGTATCGGCTGTCGAGATACTCGTACGAGTTGTTACAGTCGTCAAGTGCAAGCTTTCCGAAGTTGAAGTTGATAGGAAAGGGAACGACCCAGGTCTCGAACCCAGCAAACTTGGACGTCTTGAGGTCCATGGCATCCCAGAGATCATCTCGATCATCTTGCTCGAGGTAGTACGCGCCTCCCAGTTGCTCAAGCTTGGCGCTCTTCTGGGTAAGAGACTGGAACTGATCATGGAAATTGACCTTCGCCTCCTTGGGCTTGGTCTGCTCGGGCTTGCTATCAACTTGCTTGACCTCCTCGTGCTTGGGCTCGGGAACTTGCGACACGCTGCCGTTGGGTGCCTGCTGGTTTTGGTTGTTGTTGATAGGAAGGATGAGCCGTTGTCTGGTCTGGGTGCTACCAGCAGGTCCATCAGTAGGCATGTGCGCAGTGCTGTAAGAGTCACTGGCTTGGGGGTTGAGAGAACCACCGTAAGCATGGTCAGCTGTAGCACTTGTCCGACCATTGGTAAGTCGATAAGTAGGACCATGTATGGAGTGGTCAATAGGTTCTTTGGCCGTGACGTTGCTTTGGTCATGCTGTTGATGGCTGCCGACAGAGTTAGGAGCAGCGTGAACTACAGGATTGCCTGCAGTGCTGTGGATGCTCTGCATCAAGCCTCCATGCTTGCTGGAACCATATGTCATGGTGCCCATTATGCTGTTGTTGTCTATCTGGTTCTGGGTCTGGGACATCTTTCTAAGTCGAGGACTGGAAGAAAAAGATGAAGGCAATTGACAGTGCAAGAACGGTGGCGATGAAGCAATGGAATGTGTAGATGTAGAGGGAGCTGGGATCGATTGAATAATTCGTGCTTGAAGCTCAAGTAGTTCACAAACTGTTTTGACTTGTTTTCCAGAGAATCCAAAAGATGTAGGAAAGTGTGTGAAAAAAAGGTAAAAAGGGACAGGCCCGACGGATTGATTATCCCCCTGCTTAAGTACTTTTCTATAGGAGGGTTCCACTTTTAGCCCCCAGTAATCACACCTGGGGAGTGACCTTCACATTGAATAGTAGCTCAGTTCTGTTGGTTTGATTTGTAGGTTTTATTTAGTTGACATCTCGCGCTAACCAAGTATCTCTTTCAATGAACGAAGTGATTTGCACTGTAACAGATGCGCCAGTTGTCTATTTATCAGCGAAGGCTAATAATAATTATAGCAACCCCCTTCAAGAAATCATATCAGCGCACCAAACTCCATGCTGTGCCAAAATCTGTGTATCGCCAAGTCCATCCCTTCCCTTGAATGTTTGATGCAGAAGACTCCGTTTCTCTTCAATATAATGTGCAATGCGTTCAACTCCAATCACTCCAGATGTATGCAATCCTCCGATGTCCAGGAACGCCTAAAGGGTACGCTCCAGCTTCTCCTTCACCTCACGCTCCAGCTCGCCGTGGAGGAAGAGATAAAGCGGCACCTTCTCTCCCGCCATGAGTTTAGCCAGCCATTTGTTGAGCTTGTACCAAGCGTCCATCAAGGCCGCCCGGAACTGCAAGTCATCCAGGTCGATGGAGGGGTTGCTGGGCGAAAGTAAGAGATCGTGGCTCACGATTTTGCCGTCAGCGTCTTTGTGGTCTCGGAAGATGAGTCGAATGAATCTCTCATCGAGATATGAGTAAGACTTGTTGCCAAGCGCGAGTTTCATAAAGTCGAGGTCGGCTGGGAATGGGATTGCCCAGCTTTCGTAGCCTTGGAACTTGGGAATTTTGAGCTTCATGGCATCCCAAAGCTCATCTCGGAAGTCCCGCTCCAGTTCGTAAAAGGCACCCCAGGGCTTAATCTTGTGGGTCAGTTGCACCTGGGATAAGAATTTCTGCGACATGCAAGCGTCCTTGACCGCGAGATCGTTTAGAGGACTGTCGGAGGACTGAACTTGCTCGTTGAGGCGGATGTCGGTCTGGTCTTTGGCGGAGACATCGTGATGGGTATCGCCAGGGCTCCTGATAGCACTGTTGACTGGTTCGCTAGAAGGAACGACGCTGTAGTTGGTACTATTGGCAGTGCTAATGAGAGTGCCCCGAGTAGGGTAGGCGGAGTGATTGTTCCCGTAGGTCTGGTTACTGCCGTGCTTCTGGTTATTGCTGTAACCATGGTTGCCTCTGTAGCCATGGTTGTTACGACCTCGTCGGCCTCGTGAACCCTTCGAGTTGCCTTGAGAAGTGCCAGAGACAGGGCCGCTGGTGGAGGGATTGGCGCCCTGGTAGTTGCGTTTGGCGGTGCCACGGGTAAAGCCGTTGGCAAAGGCGTTGCTAGACTGGTCGTTACGGTTGGCAGAGCCAGAGCCGTTGGCATTGACATTGGTATTGGTAACTTGGTGGTTATGGTTGACCGGGCCGCGGAACGAACTGCTAGCAAAGTATTTGCCAGACTGGTGGCTGCGGTTGCCAGAGGGGCTCGAAGACTGGTGACTGTGGATGCTTTGCGCCAGTGTTATCAACTAACCAACCAACCGAACCACCTACCGGTGGTCGGTTGGTTAGTACTTAACGCCGAATCGGCGCTGGTTAGTTAGTTAGTTGGTGAGTTATAAGGGCGCTGGTTGGTTAGTTGATTATGGTTGATTTCTGGTTAGTATATTTAGATCTCGTAATGATTTTTTGGTGTTGTGGTCCGTGCGATTTTTTTTTTGAGAGGGCGCCGACGAGGCGTTAGGATGCTATATTTTTCGGGGGTAATCGATGGTAACGTTGATATCGAGCCGAGATATCGACGATATCTCACGATATTTCTCGATATTTCTATAGTGTTAAGCTTGGATTGATGGATGGGATGGATGGGATGGATGGGATGGATGGGATGGATGGGATGGATGGGATGGATGGAGGCTCTATTAGAAGCTTGCCGAGGTATAGCCGGAGCTAGCTTAAAAGGGTATAGCGGACCTAGTTAATAAGGTTATTGATAAGGATTTTATCGGACCGGGTATTAGCTCAACATTAAAAAACATCGTAAGATCTGATTATTAGAAGCTCTGGAATATACTAATATTACTAGTAAAATTAACCAATATCGGCTAATATCGGTAGTTGGCAATTAGTGAGTCCCTTTGGTTGGTTTAGTTTGTTTTCCAGCAGGTCGTGGTTGGTTCGTCGACCAGAGGGTGTTGGTTAGTTGGTCGATTGTTGGTTGATTTCGGTTGGTTGATTGACAACACTGCTTTGCGCAATGCCACCATGTTTCGATCGACCATGAGCCGCGCCAGGCTGAGTGCCGTTTGTCATGTTGGCAGTTCGGTCAGACATCCTCGATTTCGAGTACTTGATGGCTGTGTAGGTAGTAATGGAAGTAAAAGCAGTGGTGGTGCCGGAGAGAAACTGTTGAGAGAGTGTGTGAGGAAGAAGGAGTCGAGGTCACCAAGCAGACAGAAAGAAAAAGGTGTGTTTGGTTGTAGGAATTCCCAAAACACTGCAGGCAGACGAGACACTTAAATAGAAGTGGGAGAAAACAAATGAGGGAATAGCTGGCCCGAAGGTTTAACTTCTCCTGGTTGAGTGTCTTTTTTCTATAGGGGGTTCCACTTTTAGCCCGAGCCACAGTAAAACTACCGCACTTTTTCGATTAGGCAACGATGAATAGAAGGAACGGTGCCTAGTACCAACGTAGGGAAAACTTAGTGGACAATAATCGAGTTTCGAATTAGAGTTGCGGTGGTAAATACGGGCGCCGCTAGGAGTGTTGCTGTTCCGAACATCCTGTGACATGTAGGTGTTGCGAACATGCCAGGCTAGTCTGCAGCTTGCTGTCACCATCATTATTCATGACAGAGCCACAGTAGAAGCCATATATGTCCATCGACTGCTCGGGCCTGTTCTTGCTTCCCTTGGACCTGCTTCGTTCCTTTGGAGCGCAGGGCTGCTTCTCGACTTGATCAACGCCCGACATATGTCCTTTTAGCATTTGGTTACTTTTGGCTCAACCAGAGTTAACACATGGCCGAATGACTGTTTATCTTGCTCATATTATGCCCGTCTCGTCATAGTTCTCCAATACAAAGCCCAGCTGTCGACCCGATCATAACATTAGAAAACTTAGTATCCTTCAGCATGTTCCACATGATATCAAAACGGGCACGAACAGCGCGCTGTCCGGCTTGCACTATCCGGCGGAGGAAGCCAGGTCGACGCTGCAGCTGACCTAGCTGCGAAAGAGCCGACTGCCTCCTCTGCTCCCGCGCCAGGCGTAACCGCCTTCTAGCGCGCGGCGTGCTATAAGATATAGCTGGAGCCCATTCTGATGCTGTTACCGTTGAGGATCGATCTGGAGTACGGAGATCTTTGCTTGCGTGGCTTGTCTCTGTTCTTCCAGAAGTCTCGCAGGTGGTCAAACTCTTCGTCATCCAAACCCAATGAGCGGCAGTCATTATGTGGGCTGGATCCGGAGCGAGGGACAGCGCCGGCAGCGTCTTGAGAGCTCATAACTCTCTCACGCCTCGGTCAAACTTGTATCTTCAAGCTCGGTGATAGTTCCGTCGGCGCAGGCTCCCATGAGAGCGTCAATAATGGCGGTATCCACGCACCTGGTGGTGACGCTTCGCAAAGGACCGTAACACATCCCCTTGATGGGAACGACGGCAGCGAGTTCTACTTGCTGGGCAATGTCATAGGTTGTTGTAGAAGCCGAATTTGCTGCACGGGGGGATAACTATTTTATTAACATGTTACTTGATGCTTCTTACGTATACGATTTTGCCACAAAATACTGATTACCCCGAACTCTACAGGTGGTGTGGTTTTTATCTTGGTATTAATTGTACTAGCCAAGGCTGCAAATTAACTAATTAATCCAACTACCTAACAGTAGTTAATTAATTGACCGATTTTAACTATTCGGCACTAGTTAATTAATTAATTAAAAGGTATTAGTTAATTAATTAACTAATTAATTAATACTAATTAACGATTTCGTAATAATTTCTAGTATTATAATCCGTGTAAGAGGTAGTAACGGCGTTTTACCTTAAGGGTATTAACGGCGTTCTACTTTAAAGGTGTTTAATCAATACTGGATTCGACGATAGTGATCGGTAATATATGGTAATCGATGATATATAGTGATCGGTAATATATAATAGTGAGCGGCTATCTTTCGATTTCTAACTCTTAAGACCCCTTATCGATAAGGGGTAAGATTTCCGGCTCTTAAGATCTTTTATCGATAAGGGGTAAGATTTCTAGCTCTTTAGATCCCTTACCGATAAGAATAAAGATTATTAATAAAATTTAAAGCTTCTAATAAAGCCATTAAACAAGAAGCTAGTTTATTTAAGTTAGTTAATATCTTATCGATAAGTTTATCGATAAGATATTACTAATCGAGCTGGAAATAGAAGGGTAGTAGGCTAGAAACTTAATACTAAGAAATATTATAAGATATTGTGAAATCGTTAATTAGAATTAATTAATCTAATTAAACTAGCACCCTTTAATTAATTAGTTAAGCTCTCTCTAGGGCCGTAATTAATTAATTGATTAAAGGGTGTTGGTTAATTAATTAACTGATTAATTGATTATGGTTAATTGATTTGCAGCCTTGGTACTAGCTCTTATGAAAGGCAAGGCAGAACTAACGGTGCTATTTATAGGAATGCTACAAAAGTAAGACGCATATTACTATCACTTCTGCTGGTTGAAGTTTTTATATGAGTCAGAAAACATGAAGGGATTTTGGGCCGGTAAACATGGACCAATCCAGCTGTAAGGCCCACTGTCAGCCTGTATTCCAAGAATATCTGCTACGCGGCCTGTTTGACTTGATAATACTGTGAGACTTCGCATAAATTAACCATGTATCCTGTTTTCCGTTGAGTGATTTGTGCAACCACACATGTTAGGCCCAATGTGCAACCTAGATCAAGCGAGCGCCTGTATGCTAGGCATACTTGTGCTTTTAGCCGCTGGGTGATTACTCTCTAATACTCTTACTGGTAGTAGCATGTATATCATGCTATGTAGCTTGCGCCATCGCTGCTTCAAACTTCCAAGTCGTTTGCGACTGGAAGGGAGTGATCATAGGTGCAGCTGCGTCTGATTTTCCAACCTTTCATAGAAATCATGTATCTCAGCTTTGGCAAACAAATCAGGGCAAAGAGTCAGTATATTGTTAACGGTGTATCAGTTGCTTCTTCATTCATTTCTCTATATCTCTTTTACCTACCTTACTCACGATCCCACTCAGGGACCACTCACCTCGGTACGCTTCATTCTCCAGTCAGTGACACAGTCGCAGAGCCTAGGGGTGTCGAGTCCGACGACTTTAAGCGCTGAGACCAGCGTTGGCGCCGGCATTGTCGTTACCAGCGTCGACAGCGGCGTTGGCAAGAGTGGCAAGCCCAGCCGCGGCAAAGTAGTCGCCGCCCGACGTCCTGGACAGACGGTCCTGCAGCTCCTTGACCATACGCTCCGCGTCCCATTGCAGAAACTGCAACAGGGTGACCTTATTGCCGCTTAAATAGTGCTTCAGGTATTGGGTGAGTCTCCCCCAGCCGAGGAGCATGGCCAGCCTCAGGCGCGCATCGCCCAAGTCCGCCAGGTCCCGGCGGGCGGGGGTCAGGATGAGCGCATCAACAAACTCGCCGCGCTCGATGTCCGTCTTGGTGCGGATCACCAGGCGGACGTGGCGGTCGTCCAGGTAGGAGCTCACCTCGTTGTAGTCTTTGATCACCAGACTGTTGGCGTCCAGAACGCCAGGCCACGGAAGGGCCCAGCTCTCGCATCCCGCTGACTTGGGGGGCATGAGGAGGTTCCAGAGCTCGTCTCTCTGTCGGAGCCCAGCTGCGTCGTCGGCGGTCTCTCTGGGCAAGAGGACACGATTGCTGCTTCTAGACATATTGACGTCTGTTGGTTGGAGTGTGGAAAGGAGGGCTTGTTGTGCAGGTAAAAGTTGATATCGATGGTCGGTGGATAGTCCGAGGAGTAGGAAGGTGTTGGGTATGATATTCCTGGTGTGGATGAGTGAGATGAGCAAATGCAAGAGAGTTAATTCCGGATGGCCATCTTTATGTATACCTCCCAACCCCAGGAACAACCACACATAAAGCACTAACAATCCCTTTGTTTAGATATAGTTCTAGGAGAAAAGCCTTTGTTGTTTCGCTTCCTGTTCTCGGCTGTTACCTTTTCTCCCGCACAACTGTTCTAGAAAATGCACTACCTAATTGTACAGACCTTGTTCATTGTAAAAGAAACAGGTTTATATGCTTTTGTTGCTACACATCCTCCGTGCTCACAGTCAGAGTAAAAGCTCACTACAGGGAAAACAATTGATCTCTCATATGATGTCCTTACAGCCGCTAAAGGCCTCACAGGTAATAACTTACCGTGTAGTTGTGCTTGCTTCAGCGCTTGCTGGGCGTGTTATCGGATAAGCCACAGCTTAGGCAAGCCTGTGTTTACTTACCTGCTTTCCCTTTGCCTTACCTATGAATTCAATGCCTTGACTAGCGTGCATTAAATGCCCTACTGAGCCTGTATTCGCTATCGCCAGTTGCCTATAAAACCCCACCGGATTTCCGGAAACAAAGCAATGCTTCCCCCTTCCCTTTTCCCCCTCCCGCGTCACAGTAAGTAGTCTGTCTATAGGGCCGACGCCAAAGCGCGACCTCATCGCAGATACCTGTTCTGCAGCAACTTGTCTATTATTGTCGAAATAATTCTCTTCCGTAAGTGTATTGTCCATTCCGTTTTGCCCTTAGCACGACATAACGCTGACAATTAACCATTTGGCAGGCAATCTGCATACCTACCCATCCCTGCTCCCGTACTATAGTACATTCTGCTGGAAACGCCGACAAAATGAGCCTCTTCATTTCGCCGACCGACGAGCTGTCCTCTGACGCCGAGGCTAGACGATCTGCCCTGCGTGCCCTGCTCGAGGCTCGCGACCCGAACCTTAGACACTACATCGTCTACAAAGAACTCAAAGACAACGCCGTTCGAACAGTGCAAGAAGATCTCATGAAGTGGTCGCGTTCGTGCCTGCTCAAACAAGAACGCGTCAACGACATCAACGCCGAGTGGTACCATTGGCGTGTCGATCGTACCATGTTCCACCTCGTCGTCGAGGGCGAGGAGTTCCCTTATGAGGATGCTATGCCCAAGGGTTCCCACATGCGCCCCCATTCCCTGGAGTGGGCTACCTATTGGCGTGATCAGGTCGATCGCTATAGCAAGACCCTGGACCAGACTGTCGTCGGCGATCATCGCGATAACCCCATCAAGGTGCAGGCTGATGGAATCCCTGTCGCTGATGACAACGCCGGCATAAGTGACGATGCACAGACCGACATGACTGGCATGCCATCGATGGCCCGGTCGGTCCAAGCTCCTCGCCAGGTCCAATGGGTTTGCGCCAACTGCGGCGAGCGCGGACATACCCTCGGCGACTGTGTAGTCCCTATTCTCGACGGCTGCGACATCGCCGGATGCCCCATTTGCAACACCAAGGAGCACCTATTCGACCAATGCCACAACCTCGAGTACCTGAACGCCGAATCGGTCTTAAATATCCTCTACTTTCGCCGTGGAGGCAAGTGTCAGATCCGCTCTGACCGCGAGATCTTTGTGCTGTTCAAGCAGTACGTCGAGCACCTCGAATCCCTGGGTCACGATACTTCGGAGGACCTCGACGCCGCTTGCCCCTGGACCCGGGCCTTCACCTTCGAGTTCCTCCACAAGCCCGATTGTGCTCAGAAGTTCCAGGGCTACGGCGGCTACGGCTCCAGCGTACACCAGCCTTTGGAGGAGGATCCGACTGTCACCCAGGAGGACATCATGGCTGGCAAGGTGTCGTCGGCCTACTCGTCGTACCAGCAAAAGAAGGTTGGCGCTGCTTTCGCGACCTACATAAAGAACAAGAATGCGTAATGGGGCATCGAAGGAGTTGGTTCGGCGTGAGGATGTCGTCGATTAGCTACAGGACTATGAAACGCAGTCCGCTCAAATCCGTTCACACCTCGTCTCGGTAGACACTAAGTCGTTCTGCGTCTCTTCTCGGAAGACACTCATTCGTTCGCGGACGTCGTATGACGTCGTGGTACAAGCTTGCTTTTGTCAATCGTGCGATATTGATAAATCAAAGAGTCGTCTCCATAATGTGTCGCTTCTAAGTATGCAGCAATGTGAACACTGGTGATGTCTTATTGATGCTGGTAGCCTTAGCTGCTTGACATATTTAATTTGTAGTCCACGTATAAACAGTATCCCAAGCAGCAGAAAAGAACCTTTCCGGATATGCCCCTTTTCATCCCCATCATAGCCCAGCACATACAACTCGCCACAGGCAGGCGATATACGGTCCGAGGAATTTAGCAGCCGGCGTAGATGGACTGAGCGAACAGAGCGTAGGTGTCACTAGTTCACAGACATTATTATTAGTATGTGTGATGTTGCCCACGTAGGAAAGAAAAGCAGCAAGAAGGGATGGAAAGGCTTACGCGTGGTTCAAGTTCTGGCTGGCGGACAGGCTGCGGACGTAGCTGTACCCGTAGCCGTTGTAGTCGGAGGTGCCCTTGATCTGGGTCAGGTGGGTGGCCTCGTGCAGGACGGTGCTGGCCTGGTCCTGGTCGTGGCAGGTGCGGGAGACGCCCGACAGGGCGCTGAAAAAGAGGTTGCAGTAGGCCATGTAGCTGCTCGAGGGCAGGGTGTAGGCCAGGACACCGGAGGAGCAGGCGCCGTAGACGTCGGAGCAGTAGAGGCGGCTGAGTTTGGAAAGTTAGCTGCTCTGTTTTGCATGGCGCAGAGAGGAGTAGAAGTGGGGAGGTAAAGAAATACTCACGAGTATCCACCGCTGGTGCTGCCGCACTCGGAGGCGACCTTGGTGAAGACGTTGGCGACGGTGCTGACGGTGGACGAGGACGACGACTTGAAGTACTCGGTCATCTTGGACGAGCTGGAACGGGCAGTGCTGGCCGCGGTGCGAGCAGCCGATGCGCAGTTGCTCAGAGCGGAGCGGATGGCGGAGCCCTTGGAGCCGGTGCAGTCGGACTGGATCGAGGTGCGCCGGCCGAGGAACGAAGCGCGGGCCTCGGCGGCCTGGGTCCCGTCGACCTCGGCCTTGAGCGTGTTGGAGCTGTAGGGCACGACGCCGTCCAGGACGGTCGAGTCGAGCGCCGCCGTCAGGAACCCGCTGGTCGAGACGACGTCGTAGGCCCCGCCCTGGCTCAGGTCGTGCAGGTGCGCGATGTCGAAGGTGGCCTCGACCGAGGCGCCGGGGGCGATGACGCTGAAGGCCTCCTCGGGCAGGCCCGAGGTGGCGACGCGAAGACGGAGACCATCGAAGGCGACCTTCTCGGCTGGTTCAGGGGTGGGATGTGTCAGTCTTTCATTCTGTTGGTAAGGGTATGTATGTTTTAGGGGGTAGACTTACAGCCCTGGAAGACATCGACCTTCTCGACAGCGGCCGAGTCAAGGAAGGTGCCGGTCTTGAAGACCTTGATGGCATCCTTGCCGTTGTTGACGACGGTGGCCTTGACCTGGGTGTTTCCCGTCTTCTCCAAGGTGACGGCCAGGGGCACGTCGCGCTTGGTGACGTCGAGGACAGCGGCGCTGGCCGCGGAGGCGAGCAGGGTGACGGTAGCGAAGAACTTCATGATGAAGACGAGTTGGGCTTGAAGAACCGAGAGAGATCAGGATGAAGATGAAGAAGAAGCAGGCTGCCTTGAAGTCTGTCTTGGCTGCTGAGCGAGAGTCGATGGGGATGAGGATCAAAAGAACAACGGCAAAGATATGAGTCTCATCACGCATACTTATACACGAGGAGGTTCATGGCCCCTATAGCCTCAACTATAGCCCTGTCCGCAAGCCTCGGGACGCGAGCGAGAATGCTCCTAAGCAGAGAAAGGAAGCTGTGTAGCACAAGCCATCATCGACCAATCGTGGCCACAGAATGCAGCCGCCATCGCCGGCTCGGCCAGACAAGTCAAAGAAGGCATGTGGTTTTTCGCAATGGCACCACACCCCCCATCTGGGACGGGATTCCGGATGTCGCTCGCCAGCGACGGATAGGAGCATAAGGGTGGTGGGTGGGTGTGCCTCGTTGTTGTGTGGTCCCGCAATTTATTTATTTATTTCCAGAGAAGCCTATATGCGGGCGTCCTAACGTCGTCGCTCATGCATGATAAGGAAGACGAACCATTTGTGGAACAATCTTTGCTTGCTTAGCTCAATAATTACTCAACATAATGCCAAGACTTGACTTGGGGGGCCTTGCTTTTGTGACTTGTAGTTAGGCTCTCTCGCCTGGCCCCTTTCGCCCAAGTCAAGTCCCCTCAGCTTCTTCTTTCAAAAGACCTGCTACTGCTAGTAAGGCGATGTCAGGCAGACTGCTGATGCCCCCATTGCCTTGGACCCCCGGGGAGCTAAGTCGTCGGAGAAGATTAAGGGGCCGAAGTGACTGCGTCTCAATGCTGCAATTCTCCTTGCTTTTCGGATCGCACAGCATTTGCAGGTTCCTGCCTGAACTCCGCCGTCCGCCAAAGGGATTGAGAGGTCTTGAGGGAGGGCATCCATCAAGCTAGTCTGAAACCGAGGCGAGTGGGGTCTTTGCGCGACTACCGGGCGTCGGCCACCAGTCAAGGCTAGAGCCTGCCATGCAACTTGCTTATCAGTCTGGGAATCTTCGGAGCAGGCCCAGATCTCCCGAGACTACCCCAGATTCGTACCTGATGACTGCCGATCATTTCCACCCTCCTTTTGCCCATTGCCCAGTCACTGCCCAGACATTGCCCAGTGATAGCCCCGGATCAGCCCTGCCGTTTGGCGGCTTGGATGCGGTAGCGCTGCGAACCACCACGTGCCGTTTACCGAAACCTAGAGCCTTATCCTCTTTAGATGGTGTTTTCCTCTGGTCGCTTACTTGGCGTATGTTTCTACTGACTTACCTAAGGCTGGACTGATGGCGTATCCAGCCAATTATGGGCAGGCTCCAGTTTCCCAGTGCTATCTGCCGGCTGCTCAGTAATTGATGCGACTACATGTAGCACCGCAGTGCTTGGGCGTAGTACCCAAAGCCATCAGAACAGATATCAGTATCATCATGTACTCCACCTAATTCCCAAGGCCGACGAAAGCTTGTCTCGCACGAGGACCTTCCTAATCGCTATCGTTGCCCGTGGCTGCAGCGACAATGCCCCGGTGGCTTCCGGCGGTAGGACCCCAGTAAGACCCGCTCTTAAGGCTTGGCGCGCAGAGGTTCCCCGCTGGACAAGCGCTACTTAACGTCGCAATCCTTGAGAAATACCCTGTCCTACCCAATCTATATCTCCACATGTAAAAGCCGTCTTTACCAGGTGAGTTCCATACCCGAATAGGCAGTTGCTATTGGTAATCACCGATCGTCAGGGATCTTTTGCCAAACAAGCCTTCTGGGCCAAGCAATTCGTGTGCTGCTGTCACTCTCGCTTCAGCGTCGCTTTGCGTCGGTCCACTTTGAATCTTTCCCATTGAGATGGGCCCCGCAATACAACAACAGACAACGACGACATTGAACAACTCTTACTTCAACCTCGCTCCCTATTGCCGGTATCTATCCTCCAACCACTCTTACTCACCCAAACTGTTTCCGACCTGCCAGAAACGACCAGTCGCATATTTGATATCTCTCCGTCATTCCCCTTTTCCATGGTACGTCCGCTGCTCAGCAGACACCTAAGCAGCCACAAGCAAGCAGTAACTCAGATCCCGCAGCCCATGAGCCGATCCCAGAGTACGGCCCTGGTCTTCGTCGCAGTCGCCCTGCTCTTCCTCTTCTGGAAGAACTCCGCTGCCGACTCTTTCCCCCTGACCGGATCTCGTCCCGATTCAGCAGCCACCACCAGCATGGCCTCGTCGAACCTCGAGGTCTCCATCCGCCAGGCGGGCGAGCACAAACTGGCCCTCGCCGTCACCAACACCGGCGACAAGCCCCTGAACGTGCTGACCTGGAACTCGCCGCTGGACCCCATCGCGCTCAAGCTCGGACTGGTCGAGCTCTTCCCCTCGGGGTCGTCCGAGCCCATCCAGATCAACACGATCCAGGTCCGGCGGAAGATGCCGCCCGAGAGCGACTCCCTCGTCACCATCAAGGCCGGCGAGACCAAGGAGAACGTGCTGGAGATAGGAGAGCCCGTCGTGCCCTCCGACAAGCTCCAGGGTGCGATGACGGTGCGATGCAAGGGCACGTGGATGGGTGTGTGGAGCGCAGACGAGTTCAAGACGGAGGAGCTGGAGAAGATTGGGTCGGCGGACGAGACGCAGTTTGGGGACTTCGAGGCGGAGCTGAAGTCGGTCGAGCTTTGATATGATGGTCCTTGTGAGTAGTCGTGATAAAGTGGTAGCAGCGTATTAAATGGAATTGGTTCAATCGCGCATGCACGTTAGAATAAGGATATAGTTCCAAGATTAGGTTCACGGCAGTCTGTGCTCGTCCGATGTTAGCATGGTACTAATATGTACTGGCAAAGCTTTCTTTATACCAAGACACTAGGGGAAAGAGTTCGCGACTGAGGTCTAGTCTCATCTCCAGGAAAGAGACCCGGACTAAGCCCAATTTACGAAATATTCAAGAATATGTAGTGCACGACAGCCATCTGAGGAAGTGGTGTTACTGACAACTCAGCTTGTCTCATTATGTAGATCAATACCACGAACATAGACTAGAACAGATTCTAACCGAGTGCCATTTGGTCGGTTTCCTTCTTAACCGTATCTTAAATAAGCAATCAATTCTCCAGAGGGAAAACGTTATACCCAGTGATTAAATGTTTTCGAGATAAATTCAATAATGATTCATGGATAAACAGTCAACCAGGGTAGTCAATTAGGAAGAGCTCCCTGTAAAGATCCTCTTATAACGCTCCCTGGAGAGATCTAAAAGGTTTACAGAAAGGATGGTGATTCGTATAGTGAGCTGATCATCTCAATCGCATTGATGCCGAAGGTCCGGCATGGCAAGAACATCCAGAACGTCTCGGTGTGGAATCGCAGGAGGTGTAATATCCATCTGCAGGATGACATCGTGAACTTGCTGCCCGAAACCCGAGCAAGGCGCCAAGGACACCATCGAGAAGGTCTTCAAGGGCGACAAGGGTTACGATGCTGTTCGGTAAGCAATGTTTTTTCTTCATCCATCTTTAATTCCGTTGCGCGTCGCGATCGCGATCCTTACTACACACCTCGAGAATTCTTCGGAAAGCTAACTATCATGGGTCGCCATTAGCCAGTACTGGCCCAAGGTTCGCGACGCATTCCTGGCCACCCTCGAGGAGGGCGACGTCAAGGAGGAGGCCAAGGACGACACCGTCGGCTCTGCCGCCGCCAAGCGCACCACCACATCGGACTCTCCCCGAGACTGCTGAGGAACGGGCGTTATTCAGGTTGTGCTGCAGTGCTGGAAGCACTTTTGGCCACGGTACGTCACAACCGTCACAATAAAAATGAAGCGGGATCTCGACCTCTTGGTTAGTGCGCTCGCTTTGTCCGTCCGTTTGCGTATGATATCCCGCCGAGAACGCTGGCTTGGTTCCCTGGCGCGTCCAAAACGTGCGCCAAATCTGGGCTACGAATTCGGGATCTCGATTTGATACAATCTATTGGGGAACGCCCCAATCTGCATTTAGTAATGCTGTCACAATCTGAAGGCGTGATCGGCAGGATTTTGAGCCGCGTCTCTGCCTTCAGTGGCATGTCGGGCCAACCGTCGGAACTCGCAATAACGCTCTGTCCGAGATGCTTCGCAAGATGATGACACACGTCAACACTGGCAGCAAGCACATACACAATATCCTCCAGCGACTTGAACTCGACCCGCCTGCCGTACCAGCATAGCCAGACTGACTTAGCACGAGCCATCTCCCCTATATGGTCCGTGCCGTCCGCACGAACCATATTGGAAGTAGCCGCCTACCTATGCACCAAGTTTCCCAAAAGTGCGATAACACATGTTGGCGAGCGTTGTGCGGCGAGCGGTGCGGGTCTTGTGTTTGTTTGTGGTGGATAAAATTGCAATGCATGAACTGTTGTTGAGAGGCAGATGGATTGCCATTTTATCTCTTTTTGCCCCACGCTTCTTGTTGTCGTGAGTCTCCCGGATAGGCACTGGGTAGTGATGGATGATCAAAGCGTGGGCTCTCTTATAAGTCGCTCTTTCTCGTTGGGCACGGTCGAGGTGCAGGGCGCACACTTGCCGAACAGGTTTCTAATTAGAAAGAACTCCTTATCAACACCACCTCATAACTACTGAAGAGAAACCTAGCAAAGATGGTGGTTCCTACAGCAGGTATAGCTAGACCAAGCACAGCCATCTGCCCCTATGACATTGTTGGTCCGTGCATTCGGACGGACTACCTCTCCCATAGGGTCCGTGCGTCCCAATGGACCAGGAAGAGGAACTGATATGAAAGATTAACGAGATCGTGTTTGAATGGCTTGCAAGTTTTGGGAAATGGAAGATGATTGACAAATATGTTCACTCCTGGGGGAAGCAACCAACGGATCACTCAAGAATATCCATGCTCGTCAGGTCTACGACTCTCGCGGTAACCCTACCGTCGAGGTTGACATCGACTGGCCTCGTTCACAAACCCTCCCCACTCGGAGGGTTTCCTCGTCTTTACCCAAGTCGAGCAGCACAGTGGTGCTGCTCACACTTTCATGGTTTGTATTCACACTGAAAATCAAAATCAAGGGGACTTTTACCCTTTTGTTCTCCTAAAGATATCTGTTCTCTATAAGCCCCCCTTAAGACACTTATAATATAATTAAATAGATTAACTAATTTTAAATAATCATAAGCACTTCTTTATATACATTTTATAAAGTAATAACATTATTATTTTTTATTTTATTTTACTCTTTATTATTTATATATTTAAGTAAAGTCACTAGCTAAAAGTTTATATAAGTCTTACCTTTCCTTATTAAAACGATATGTTTTTAATAACATATTTTTAATAACTTCGAGTTTTAATAAGAAATGCGGTACTTACGCAGACTTTTGTCCACTGATTTTACCCGGTTTCCCAAGAGTTCGGTCTCCCTCTATACAATCCTCGCTGCATCGGTCGTGGTACTCAGGCATACGGCGTGAGGCGCGGCAGATGGTATTAATATGCAGGGTTCTGGCCCAAAGTCTTACATCACCTCAGGTGGTTCGTAGGTTTTCTTAAGGTGTATAGACACACACCTAGAAACACGTGCCTAACTAAACCAGATTTTGGGCTTTCCATTTCTAACGGGCTATGTACTGTAGGTTGAAATAAAGGAGGCGAGACCGGGTCGTGTTGGTGTACTAGTAACCTATGTTCTGATTAGATCCCGCATAGTGTCCAATATACCCATATGAGAGGCGTCTTCTGGAACATGGGACTCTCCGTGAGATTTAGGGCTCAGAAATATCGGCCGAAACTCATCCATGGCGCGTTGGTATAGGATACGCTTCCAAGCCTCCGAATCAGCTCCCACGTCGATGTTCGGCTCTGGTAGCTCGAGGAGTAGATCCATCCGATCGGCCAGCGCTCTCAAGGTCTGCAGGCTCTGGTCGTCCAATTTTTTGGGGGCGACATTTGGCATTGGATGTGCAGCTGAGACGACAACACTTGGCAGCAGATGCTCGGCCGAGGGTTTCCACACGAGGCGGATCCGCTCTGGCCCCGCCGGCCGCGGGACCTAGACCCATCCTGCTACGGCCTCGTACAGCTCGCCCATACGCAGCCCTTCAATATTCTGGTGATGATCGTGCCTCCTCATTTCCAGCTCAGTGTTTCTGTATCCTCCTCTGCCGGACTCGGACTCAACGTATAATGGACACCTCACCACCCCCACGAGCCGTATGGGCGGTTGCGTCACCAGCATCTTCCGCCAGCTGGCCTCGGGACGCAGGGACGTGTCGCGCCACTGGTACTTGCTGCCGGCCCACGGCAGAAGTCGGGAGAAATCGCTGCTTGTGATGTAGCGCACATGGCATTCGGCGTGACCAGGCATGCGCATGTATTCCTTGAACTCATAGTGTCGCCCATAGAAGAAGAACGGGAAGTGCTTCTCCAGCAGCGGATTCGTTTTCCGTTCTCTCTCGGTAGATGTGTCAAGTGTGCCTCGTAGGAACAATAGCTGCTGCAGTGCCGCCGAGTCCCGGATCACGTCCCGCCATCGGCGCTGCACGAGCGGAGCCAACGTCGGAAGGGTGATGGGGTCCAGGTGCACCAAGATGCTCTCCAGCAGCTCTGTCGTCGCAAACACACGTGTACGACTTTCGCAGGCCATTTCGTACTACTATGGAGATCGTAACACAAAGGTCGCCCGCACTCTGTACCTTTCATTCACTTGACGCTGTGTTGTTCATTATTTGATCAGGCAGGCATCAAGTGGTGGCTTGTCTCGGATTATCATTCTTACCATGACCCCTCGCATGCAGGCATCACGCCACGTACAAGGGGTGGTGGGAGGAAGCCTGGAGTTTCGCCACGTCTAGGCTAGTACAGGTTTCGCGACTGCAATGTTGGCATTGAACAAAAAAAGATAGTGAAGAGGGCGAAAACGAAATGCAATGTAAGCTGATAGGGGTAATTAGGCTGCCAAATGTGACATGGCAGCTTTCGACAGTGTCGGTCCTACCACGCTGCTGCAAGTACCGTCAGCGGAAAATCCTTTGGGGGCGTCAGATACGCCACATTTGAAACCAAAATTGTGCACTGCGCCAGGCAGACAGTTGTGGGGGCACATTTACATGAGCAAATCCTTAAAGTATCATCGGCAACCTCTTGCACTGGCCTCGGTTCAAGCGTATGGAGACAAAAGAGTATCGCCAAATGCAGACTTCTACCAAAGCACCGATGATCCGGCCAGCCTTACGAAGAAGATTGGCCGCCGAATTACCCAACAGATTCTTTCGATGTAGATGTCGCAGCCTAATTACAAATACATGCCCCGCGATTGTTAGTTTTCGCGACAGGATTCATAGGCCAACGGTATTTCATTTCGGGCCTTACACTTTAATTCATCAGGAGCTAGGTCATCGTACCTGAAACCTACACAGGATTAGACATAATATTTACTGGATTACTAGCACCTGTATCCAATAGAGTCAGAAATCCCATTGTTTCAATCTTGAGGATATATTATTCGGCCTCGGACTTCCCAAATGGATATGTTACTCTCCGACTGGACGCCAAGCGATGCACCTCCCATAAAGCGGCTTGCCCTGCCTCGACAGCCATTATAGTAAGCAATCAATTACTTCTTTTACTTGGTCAGACAGTAGACGCAGCGCGATTGAGTGCGACGATTATCCCACCATCATCCCCTGGCGCACCTGACAGCCCCCACCCCCAGCATTCCGACCCCAGCCCACCAGCCCTCCGTCTGTCGGTTCTATAAATAGCTGTACAACAGGCTTGGGTACACCAGGCTGTACACTTCGGTTTGCCACTAAACCTGCATCCTGGCGTATATGTGCATGATAGGGGGCTTCCCGGTGCGGAGCGACAGAGAGCGTAGATTAAGGGGGATCCGACGATCCTCTATATAAGCTGTAACATCTGTTTACTGTAATGGGACGTCGAAGAGGCATCGCAACCATGTTGGTGGAAATTGGAATGATTATGTCGGAGCCGGTTGGCCTGTAAGGGGAAAGCTATTTACAGACCTCATTCCAGGACTATCTTCGCAGCTTCGCAAGGCTCAGTGGGTGGTAGAGCTGTATATAAGTAGTTTGCAACACCGTGTTTTCGAAAACGTGAATAGTACATTGGCTCCTCACCTTCAGCAACAGCAAGAAGCCCCCAGGGTAGCTAGTTGTCATTCATTCATTCAGACCCAAGACGTTCACTGGCCTTTGAGCCCTCACCAAACCTCCTCCATAATAGTTGTTCGCGATCATGCTGTTCAACGTCAAGACTTTCATCCTCGGTCTCGCTGCTTTAAGCAGCATTCCAGAAGGCTTAGGCCGGGCCGTTCCTCGGTCGACTGTTGATGCTGTTGCCTGTAAGTCACTCGGGGCTCCCAATCGCGACCCCCTGAAGCCAGAATAGGACCCATGTTGATGATGCATCAGTGTACAAATATGGCGGCAGCTTCCAGGCTCGCGGAGCGCCTGTGCGAATTGGTGGTGGTGACAGAGGGGGCACGGGCAGCGGAGGCACGGGTAGCGGAGGCAAGGGTAATGGTGAAGGTGATGGTACTAGCAGTGGTGGAGGCACGCACATCGGGGAGGGAGACGGGGCTGGTGGAAATGGGGACAGGGGAAACGAGGCCCCAGTCCATATCGGCGCCGGGGATAACAACAACAACAACAACGCCGGCGGCGCCAAAAAGCCAGAGGACGTCACGTCTCCCGAGTACCTGTCCTCCCGCGGCGAGACGGGCATCAAACTAGTTGCAGCACCGGCGAAAGGTACCGACTACACCGCCCGCTACGTCAACTACAAGTTCAAGGGACAAGGCACGCCCGAGGGTGTCGAATATTCCATTCCCAAACTGGGCCTGGACCAGAAGTACGGATTCCAAAACGACAAGGGCTGGAAAACGGTCAAGATCATGTCCAAGAACAATGAAGACTTCGAGCTGGCCAAGATCAGTTACGGTACAGTGCAAAAGGACGGCAAAGACTACACGGCCATCGTCGCCCACGAGCGGTACGCGGACCGCGATGGTAACAGATACAAGCTCGATGGCTATTCGGCAGCCAAAGATGACAAGGGGAAGCTCATTCCCAGTCCCGACAAGGACACCAAGTCGGTACCCGTCTACCAGCTGGTGTACGAAGCGGGCGTCAAGTCGAAGCAGATGAAGCAGGGCGACAAGCTCTTCCTGGTCTCCGAGTCGATCCAGAACGAGGCGGCCAAGACGGCCATCCCCCGGGCCTACGAAGCCATGGGCAAGAAGAACAACCAGAACGAGGTGCTCACGTTCCGAAACGGGGCCCCGGGGGCCGAGGGGGAGCAGTTCAAGATCCTGGCGGGCCTCGACAACAACTGGTCCTTCCTCAACACCGTCGGCAAGAACCCGGACTTCTTCAAAGGTTACAAGCTGGTCAGCCTCACCACCAACGGGGACCCGCGTACCATGAGTCTGGACTTTGATAAGGTTCCGTCCGCGTAAAAGGGGGTAGGTGGGGGCTGAGTTGTGTTTTGGTAGGATCTCTTTTGTGTACATTGATATTGTTTCGTGTTTTTCTTTTTTGCATCTAGTTTTGAACGCCACTTGCTCCATGGACAGCACTTAGAATAGCCTGTACAAGTCACATTCATGTTTTTTGTTGAACGCCACCCACGCTCTGTATCGGCCTGGATTGGCTGAAAAAGAAAATGGTCAGTGTGTTTGTGACCAACAGTAAGCTGAGCGACCCCACTTCTGTCCTTCGCCGACATATAAAGAGCATCCCAGTTCCCCTCATCTAGATTCCCTAGGTGTTCGATCTCTCCATGGAATCACCCAGCTTGCACAGTGTCGCCCCCCCGACAAAAATGCAGTTACTAGAACTCCCGCTGGACGTTTTCAGACTAATAATCCGGGTCGTTGTCCAAGACCAGGGACTTCAGTCCATGAAGGCTCGAGTTGTCTGTCGTATGTATACTGTCACCTCGAATTCGTATTCTTGTTAGTTTAGCAACGCAGCATGCGATCGAGGATAGCCAAAGCATTCATTCCACTGCTAATATGTTGCAGGGACGTTCGCTGCCGAGATCTTTGACGTCGTCATTACCACAAGGGTCATCGAAGATGTTGTGCACCATGATAAATGTTTGAAGCGGTTAAGGCCACAATTTAACGTGATTGCGCGATATCTTCATCATCGGGTCTGCACTGATGGACCCGACACCCATCACTGGATTCGCACCATCCGTGTAACTTGCGATTGGCTCGCTGGACACGTTGGTGACCACAAGCAGCTCGAAAGAATCAGGTCCAGTGCCTGCCTTTGCTTGGCCGTCAATACGAGCGACCGGGTGTTCGTGGCCTTGCTGACGAAGGACGAACTACTCTACCCCAAGGACCATCTGCTCGGGTTGACAGGGCCAAACTGTCTGGCCGTGGCAGCGTGGATGGGGGATCTGAAGATGGTCCGCTCCCTACTCGCTAGCGAGATCTGCGCAGACGCCAGCCCCGACCCGCCTTCCTTCTTCGGAAGGCCCTCTTGGGCCGCCGCCGCGAACGGACACGCGGATCTCTTCGAGTTCTTCCTGCAGCGAGGCGCACTGCCCCGCGACCCTCCGACCAACTGGGACAACAACCTGCTCCTCGCCGAGACCAAGCTCGGGGCCGCCGCCCACAGGGGCCACGACCGCATCGTCCGGACGATCCTGGCGACGGGCGATCCGGACGTCGGACGCGAGGCGAAGATGGCGACCCGGCACGCGGCGTACGCGAACCAGCCCCAGACCCTGCGGACGCTGCTGGACCACTACCGGCACACCCCCAGCTTCTCCGAGGCGGAGCTCGCGGGCCGGCTGGACTACGGCCTCGCCTTCTGCAGCTGCCCGCGCGGGAACGCCGAGGCGACGGCCGTGCTGCTCGAGCTGGGGGCGGACCCGGACGCGACCGACTACGCGCCCCGGTCGTGCCTGCAGCTCGCGGCCAAGGCCGGGGACGCCAGGACGGTCCGGCTGCTGCTGGACGCGGGGGCGTCGCTCGAGGCGCCGCGGTACCGCCGGAACCGCGTCGAGCCCGGGATCGACGCGTACAGGGGGGAGATGAGCCAGCCGAGGAGGCAGCGGAGGGATGCGCTGGGGATCGCGAGGAAGAAGAACTGGGTGGAGATTGTTCGGCTGATTGAAGAGAAGGAAAGAGAGATCGAGCAGAGGGAAGGAAGTGGCTCGGATACTGGGGCGACCGCTTGATGCCGGAAAGTGAGTAATGGTATGTGTTGTGAAGATAAAAATTGTAACTTGGTTTGCAGTTCTCTTACGGAATAGAAGGGCACATATTTACTTACACATCAACACGGTACTCTCCTTCCAGTGGTCGAATGCTCTTAGATTTGTGTTCAAATCAGCACATGCCTTGTCATCAATCACAACTACAGCCAAAAGCACACGAAAAGTTTCATTCAACCCGATTGTTTCATTAGTATATACCCGCAAGGCATCTACATATGTCTCCCCTCCTCGCCACCTCCTCTGGCTCTCACTCTCTCCCTTTCTCCTTATGTCTGCTTGGCCAGGGCGTTGACCTGGTCGATGAGCGCCTTGTCGACCCGCCCGGCGTTCTTGGTGACCTTCTCGGCGAGGTGGGCGACCTGGTTGGCCGCGTCGGTGGGCGCGTTGCCCTGCGCCGTCTTGATGCGCGAGATCTGCATGGCGAGGAAGAACTTGGGCGCCTTGATGGTGGCGAAGTTGCCGCCGCTGCTGCGGAGCCCAGCCTCGGTCGCTGTGTAGACGTCGAGGGCGTCCTGGAAGGCCTGCAGGTTGCTGTCCTTCATGACGTCGGCCGTCACGAAGGTCTTGAGCGCGAAGTCCAGGCCCGACGTGCCCGACTTGCTGAAGTCGATCTGACTGTACGTCTGCCCGCCCGACGTCACGTCCGGGACGCCGCCCAGGGTCTTGACGGCGGCGTTGCACTTGACCTTCGGGCCCAGCTGTTTGACGACGGTCGCCACCTCGGCGGGCAGCTGCGCGTTGCCGGTGATGAAGCAGGCGCCGCTGTTCTGGCGGGCCTCGACGGGCGCCGCGGGGGCTTCGGGCAGCTCGATGATGGGCTTGTCCGTCAGGAAGCTGTGGCGGTTGGTGGGGGCCGCGACGGCGAGCGAGGCGAACAGGGCCGCGACGGCGAAAGAAGTGGAGTACTGCATAATGGCGGTATCGGTGGTGATGGTGGTTTTTGGTTAAAAGTGGTTGCGTTTAGATATAAAGAATGAAGATCAATTTGCCTGGGGCGAAAAGATGATAGTGTTGTAAAAGCGAATGGAAGCAACCCTTGCCGGAGGGGGAAGATAAATAGTTACAGGTAACGTTGGTTGAAATGAAGGTAAGATACACGAAGGTAGGTTGGAGAAGGGTAAAAGAGAAACCCGGTGCAGAAAGGGACAGGCGTTCTTTTAAGTCCATCGCGAATGGTCGCATTGGCGCGGGAGATGCTCACGATGTTTCCCTCGAGAAGCCGATCTGCCGTTCTTTGGGCTGGTCGGCCAAGACCTTTCGTCTCATCCTGGACGGGGTCGTTTGATGTGGAACGGGGCTGCTTGTTGGTTCAGATCCCCGAAGTTGAACAGATCCGGCAGTTCACCCGAAGAAAAGCGGACAAGAGATGCTGGCAATTGAGGCCGGGGTCTCCGATGGGGGATAGAATCTTGGTCGAAGCGCGGTGAGGCTCTGCGTCTCACCCTAGCATGCGCGATGCCATGGTACGCTTGAGACAGGTCGACTCCCTTGACACCCACCTCGGAATCTTGGCGCGCCCTGGAAGATCCGACTCGAGCCGACGATGCGGTTTTTAAGGGGATCGCAACAAGCGCCCGTTGAAATACGGGGCCACTGTGGGTGCTGGCTCGCTAAGCTTAAACCACCCCCTAGCCCCTAAACTCACTAATCCGACAGCAGCCTTACAGACTATGCATTTGACCAAAGGCTATGAACTGTATGCGATCAAGTCTATAATGATATCATAGTGAAGTTTCTAAGTGTCCGAGATTCCCTAAGTTCCTTCATGTTGCTGTTTACTCATATGCCCAAATGCGATGGGAATGTCAAGAAATGGATGTAATGAAATACCCAGCCATGCAGGGGAGCCCTGAAGCGGGGCGCTGAGCTCCCCCACCGGGTTTCAAGGAGTCCTGCCAATAACCTCCAATGCTACTTCGCTCCTAAGTAAGGTTAACAATACCCGAGCCAGTTTCAAGATCAGCGCATCCAGGCCTGTCAGCTAAAGAAAATGAAGATCTGCCTCTGGATCTCAAGAAGTGACATTCGATCAAAGTTGAAAAGAGTCCGATGTCCCTGGTCGCGCATTAAGGCCGCCGAGCAGTCAGTCATGCCTGGCTTTTAGATGACGCTTGGACTTGGTCAATACTGCATCTCGCAGCTTGCGGTCTAAAGACGGGCATCAAAGTGCTGCACCCCCGTGAGAGGAGAGATAGGATGGACAGTAGGTCTTACGGGCGACATACCGGAAGGCATATCGGCTAACTGCGGCCTCAATGATGGAACGATTTTCCCTTCGTCCAACCATATCAGAATAGCTTATCCGGATAAATATTGATGCATGCTGACTGCATATTTCTCAGCCGCAATGCGGGATCATTTCAGACTTCAATCTGAACCGTGGTCATCTGCCATCGCTACTATACACGATCATCACTCTCTCGTTTTGTCTTTGAAGCGCCTCACAAGCGTAATAACGAGCCTCACCGACGAGAAGTGTAGATCTCATGGAGCTGTTGCCGGTACCGCAAACGCCCCAGGACCGGGTTTCACTTTGCGCGACATGCGAGGCAATCGACTGGGCCGAAGTAATCAGACGAACCCCCTATGGCGGCGCCTCTGATGTGCCTGTGCGCACGTTCTTCCCGTGGGAAACTAGAAGCACACTACGCATGTCGGGATGCCAAATCTCCCGCGCCATATCAACCATAGCGCCAAGCAAACCGGACACCGGCAAAATACTGGCGTCTAGGTGGTGGCCAGAGAGTCCGGGGCACTATCGGGGAGATTTGAGTCCCTGCGTGATCCTTCATATTGGTGAGAAACACTCTAAGTACTCTTGTTGGCAAGTCATTCGACTCTTTGCCCTGTCACGACTTTCCGTTGTTTGCATTCATGTGCTGTTGCTGATTTGATGCTTCTGTCCGTCCGATGGCCGAGCAGAATCAGAAGACTATAAGCCCTTGAAATATAGATACTTCGATTTCGGATTGGTATCAAATGGATTCCTCGCACTTTTCCAGTCTTCCCCTGTTGAAAACAATTCTCCCCGGCAATGGTATAGAAGAACTACACAATCGATTGATGATGGTTCAATACGACTTCCGGGACATCGCCTCGATTACGACTATATTAAGGCGGCTGAACACGAATGCCACTCTTCACACTTGTCATGCCAAGGGCCAAAGGGCTCGCTGCCAGACTTACAACTTCGCTTCATAGACTGCCACACATGCGAGATCGTCGAATTTCCAGTTTCCTGCGATTATGTCGCCTTGTCGTATGTGTGGGGTGATACCGAACCCAACAAGGACATTTCAGGCAAAACGGCGCCTTTCCCCCTGTTGTACGGGATAGCATTGAGGTGACGATGGGGCTCAAGTACCGCTACCTCTGGGTTGATCGATATGTAAGTAACTGTTGGCCCATCAACTTCACATTCAGATCGTCATGTTAATCTGCAATTACCAGTGCGTTGATCAAGATAGTGCCTACGAAGAACATATCATCAACAGGATGGACAAGGTGTACAAACATGCCCGCGTTGTCATTATAGCCGCAACAGGTAACAGCGCCGACGATGGACTCCCAGGGATCAGTGCCCAACGCGATCAGCTACTGGAATGCACTGTGGGATCTTTCACGTTCCGCCAGGTGCCTCCTTATGGTCTTGATTATGTCCGAGATACCGCATGGGCCACACGCGGATGGACTTACCAGGAAGGATACCTCTCTTACCACCGGTTATTCTTTTCAAACACTCAGACCATCTTTGCGTGCGACGAGATGCTCTTTCCGGAATCGCTTCCATGTGGCTTCGACTTGGACCATTTTGGGGATTATCCCGTCTTTATCAGGGGATTCGTGCACGATATGAACTCCTACTACCATCTCACACAAGATGTCCAAGCATATAGCTCAAGGAAGCTGAAATATGATTCCGACTCCCTTCGGGCCTTCCTGGGCGTGCTCAACGACTACAAAGATTGTAGTAAACATCAGCTTCATCACCTATGGGGTGTTACAATCGGTGTTTCAAGCTTGCCAACAGAAACTCTTCAAGCTCCACGCATTGCGCTAGATTGGATCCATACCCCTGGCGAGTTGGCACGACGGCGACCTGGCTGTCCTAGCTGGTCGTGGGTCGGATGGGCCGGAGAGGTGGAGTTTCCCTCGAAGTTAAAGGCAACTTTATCTGTCGTGTACCTCGACCAAGAACGAAAAGCTCCCCTCGACGCAGTTTACCAGACTCTAAGCAGCAGCAAAGATCCGCCGAGACTTTTGTATTTGGAGTTATATGTCACAGAGGTGATGATTATCCCGGGAGGACAGGTGAAACCATTGGAAGACTTATATCCACGGGACTTACATCCCGACTTCTTTGCCATCCTGCCTATCACGGACACAGAGCATATGGCTTGCGCCATCTATTTAGATAGCGCTGTGGATATGATGACCCCATACGAAGCTATCCTACTAGAAGCAAGTGATGAAGTAGGAAACTCGAACTTTGAAGATCCACCACCGTCTGTTTGGGATCCGTGGCCAAAATTGCTTGTCATGAAAAAGACTGAAGATCATTTCGAACGCGTGGGATTAGTGATAGTTGTTCAGCTGGTACCATCAGAGTACCGGTACTGTACATCAGGGGGCCTTGGATTTCGCTCTACTCATCTTTCAAATGGCGCTGTCGAGCTGTTACCACTAGAGTGTCCAATCCCTTTGACGGAGCAGAAGTGGCGAAAGAATGCAGAGAAAAGGACTATTTGCTTGGGTTGAAGCAATATGGATCCCATTTAATCAAAGTTTTATTGTTTCTTTGGTATCAGATATCATTATTCGTAAAGCTATTTATCTCATGTTGCCGTCACACACAACCGCCGTCTTAAGCCTTGATCTTCAGCACAGCCTTACCAAAGTTCTCGCCCTTGAGCATGCCAAGGAAGCCCTCGGCGGCGTTGTCGATGCCCTCGGTGACGTGCAGCTTGGCCTTGAAGCTGCCGTCGGCGAGCCACTTCTGGACGTTCTCCTGGTGCTCCTTGGTGTAGACGGGCCCCATGTCGGGCTGCCCGACGATGAAGCCGCGCATCATGATGTGCTTGGCGAAGAGCTGGAACAGGTTCTTGACGCCGTAGCGCTTCTCGGGCGGGCAGTTGTAGCCCTCGATCATGCCGCAGACGACGACGCGCCCGTCGTCGTTCATGGCGTCCAGCGCGGCCTCGAGGTGCTCGCCGCCCACGTTCTCAAAGTACAGGTCGATGCCCTGCGGCGCCAGGCGCTTGAGCGCGTCGGCGGGGCGCTCCTTCTTGTAGTTGAAGCCGCCGTCGAAGCCGAGCTCCTTGGTGATGAACTCGAGCTTCTCGTCGGAGCCGACCGAGCCGATGACCTTGAGGCCCTCGTGCTTGGCGACCTGGCCGACGATCTGTCCGACGGCGCCGGCGGCGCTGCTGACGAAGATGGTCTCGCCCTTCTTGGGCTTGCCGATCTCGTGCAGCGAGGAGTAGGCGGTCAGACCGGGCATACCGAGCGCGCCCAGGAAGAAGCCCGGCTCGAGGTTGTGGGGGTTGTCGAGCTTCTGGGCCGGGTCGACCTTGTAGACGCTCTGGACGGGCGCGTTCAGGTCGATGGTGATGTACTGCTGGAAGGGGCCGAAGGTCTTGATGAGGTCGCCGGGCTTGTGGTTGGCGCTGTCCGACTTGAGGACACGGGCGATGGTGTCGTTGACGACGGGCTTTCCGAGCTCGAAGGGGGCCGAGTAGCTCTTGGTGTTGGGCTCGCGCATGCGGCCCCGCAGGTAGGGGTCGTACGAGGCGTACAGCACCTCGGCCGTGATGCCGCCCTTGGGCGGGGCCGCCTCGGCGTCGAAGCCGACGTCCTCGATGGTCAGGTGCTCGCCGGGAACGGGGAAGTTCTCGGGGACCTTCTTGAAGATCAGGGCCTTGTTGACACCCATATTGAGAAAGTGTTGTGGTACGGGCTTTTATTAGTGGACTGGATGCGCTAGGGAGCTTCTAGCGTTAGGGGGTTTTAAGCTTCGTATTAGGGTGCTGACGGGAGCAGACGGTTTAAGCAATGAGGTAGACTTGGGTATAGTTGCAATTGTCAAGAAGAAACAAGACACAATTGATGAGATGATGGGATTGATACTTCGGAATTCTAGTCTAATTTTCGAGGCGGATGGCCTTGATGCTTTATACTGCTTTGCTGAACGCATAGTTGGGTCATTGCTGCCAAGCACCGAAGCTACCGGCACAGTTTGCATGACGTTGTCAAGTATGGAGATATGGAGCAACATTACAAAAGCTAACACCGATGTGCTCCATGCGGCGCTTTCCGCATCGTCATGGCCGTATGTTCCGCAGGGAAGATCCGCCAATTGCTGCGGTGTGTGATGTTGGATAAGTGCTGCATCTGTACCCAGGGTCGCAGCGCATGGTAAACCGAAGCCGATGCCAATGCCAGCCGGTTCAGTTAGTCAGCCCTGGGGGGATGTAAAATCCGTTGGAGATCTTGGCTCGCACTCGGGTTGTTGGATAAGCAAGATCGGCCTTAATCAAGCCGTCTAAGATTCCAATCAAGATCGAATAACAATTGAGAGGGAAGAACCTTGGCGGACACGGGCGGGGCAGGGCGGACTCTCCCCCGCTCAGCTAATCAACACGACGCGGCCCCTAAACTCCGAAGCAATGAAAAGATCGGCGAAGAACTTTCACGTCCTGCAGCGCAACGCTGCGCTGCAGCGCCAGTCAATCCAACCGCGGAAATGCCCGGAGCGCACTGCAGGATGGTAATGCCGCGATTTGTGGCAAGCGTGGAGACGGGCGTCGCACGGCAGAAGGCGCTAGAAGGTCCAACGCTTTCGTGGCTATGCGCCAGACAGACAATCGCCTGATAAATGCCCGCCCGCTAGTAGGCTGCACGCGAAGCCGAGATCTTTAGATGGCCTACATCCACTCCATCCCATATCTCCATATCTGAGTGAATAGGGTGATCACGAAGTAGCATATCAATTGAAAGCATGGTATGTTGACTGAACTGGGCTGGAATTGATCGCTTCCCCGCGTTGAGGTGCAATTAACGTTTTGCCCTACTGTACTGTGCCTTACCAATGCATACAGACGATGCGATTTGGAGATCGTCAACCCAACTCCCAAACAACCTTTAACCTGGATTGCTAGTATACCATGAACAAGTTATCATCCCATTATAATCCGTTCTCCAAGGCCAAGCAGAGACCCTTACCCAAAGTATGAGGTTTGCTGTTGTGAGGTGGGAGGGAAGTGGAATTACATGCATAGACCAGGTCCAAAGTGAATGATCGAGGATCGAATACAACGCTCGATGGCAGACAGCAAGGTATGATTACTGCTGAAGCTTATGAGCCAGTTAACTTGTAGTGCATCCTTAGTTATGCGTACAGATACGTAGGCTTCAGTAACCAATCACTGAATCACAAATGGCCGCTTATGCTTCACTGTGCAGTAAAAGTATCAAACCTGAGGTGTTGGTCCTTGACTTACAGCACATGTTCTGCACCCCTCGCCCATTGTTTCTTTACTCAATACATGGTGGTCTATTCTATTCACTGTGACCGCTACCACCCATAGGCATACTAAAAGCTCAGTGTTCAACTCGTCAAGACCCCATCTTACATTTTTCACTCTAGTCTCACTAGCATCCAGCCATCCCAAACCCAAATCGCAGACTTTCATGCTCATCAACAACACACTCCATTTCACTCTTCCGACATCAATCTGTCAAACGACTCCCAAACTTCAGCCAAAATGTTCCTGCTCGTTCTAGCGATCTTGCTGGTCCAGGCCTTTGGTCTGGCAGTCCACGATGTCAACCCCAATAGCATCGCAGTCGACAATGTCTCCCTGGACTCATTGCCTTTTCCCTCTCGCCAATTGTTCCAATTTGAGCACAATGGCACCTGGATCGAGAACGTCGCTGCTCGCGCCAACGGCGACCTGCTGTTCACTGTTCTCCAGCCTGCTCCTCAGCTCTACTCCCTGACGGCGGTTCAGTCCGGAGATCCCCAGCCCACTCAACTCTTCGAGTTCCCTAACATGACTGGTGTGCTTGGTATCACCGAGGTCTCACCCGACGTCTTCGTGGTCGCAGGCGGCAAGTTCAAGGGCACAGCCACTCCCATCTTGGGCACCTTTTCGCTCTGGCGGGTGTCGCTCGTTGACACTGATATTTCATGCAAGATCAACTGCGTCTACGGCGGCAAGAAACCCTCGTTCGATAAGCTGATGGACTTACCTGATCACGTCTACCCCAACGGGCTCACGTCCGTCCCGGATAGACCCGGTGTTATCTTGGTTGCCGATTCCATGGGATCTCTTCTCAGAATTGATGTGACTTCGAACAAAACCGACACCGTAGCCGCCATCCCGGAGATGGCTCCCGTTCAAGGTTGGCCTTTTCTGATGGGCATCAACGGCATCAAGATCTACAACGGCCACGTCTACTGGAGCAACAGCTTCGCCGTGACCATGTACCGTATGGCCATTGACGACGATGGTTTCGCTGTCCCTGCCACATCTTCTACAACTTCCCTGCCTGCTACTACTACCAAGGATGATGCCAATACACCTGCGTTTACTGCTACGACTGAGTTCGGCAACAACAATTCCACCGACGTGACCGTGGAGACGGTGGTAACCATGCCCATCACGTTCATGGACGACTTCGCCATCGACGAGGACGGCACCCTGTGGATCACGACGAACCCGAACAACACGGTCATCGCCTACAACCAGGACACGGGCAAGTCGGCCGTCGTGGCAGGTAGTCAGCAGCAAGCGGCCATGGCGGGCGCGAACGCTGCCGTCTTCGGCAGAACAAGCTCGGATAGCCACATGCTCTACGTGGTTACGGCTGGCGGACTGACGAGCCCCATCAACGGCTCTTTCATCGAGCCTGCCAAGATTGTGGCTATCGATACCACAAATGCGGCGCACATAGGACTCTGATTGGGAGTGATCTTGAGTTAGGTTACTACAGCTACTTCCCTATTTAGGCTAGGGTGGAAGACCTTGGGTTTTCAGAAACTGACTAGGGGTTGGAGAGACTGATCCTACTACTGAATAAACTCATCTGGTTACTGATCCGTTACTGGTTGAGCACATGTACCTCTAGGTACTCAATAAAGCCCGCCCTAAACACCAAATTTCTATCGCCAGTGCTGTCGTCGGCCCCACTGTTAATCGCGTGAATTCCCAATTCGGATAGCTGTTGACATGTTTGCTTCCAGTTTTTGGACATCTGTCTGATTCGATTTCCTATTTTGGATAGCTGTTTGTGCTTGTTTGCTATGTTGGATGCCTTTGTAAGTGGTTGTTCCCTGTTATTCTAGCTACCAGTCGGTCAGTTACTGCGTTCCTATTCCCTATTTTCGAGCTGATCTGGTTTTCTCATTGGCTGGAATTGAATTCACAACTCTATTCAATGCTGTGATCCTACCTTCACACAGCAGCAGGCTGATTCGTTTCCTCATCCTCCTCCGTCAGATCACTCCCCAACCGGCATAAAAGGAGCCAACTTTCCCACACTCAACTTCATTTCCCAACCTGTGCTCAAACACAAACCACCTCACACCTGAACTTCGCAGTTCACTCTCAACCCTCCTCTTCCTTCACTTTGACTTGTGAAGTGTGCTACCCTACCCTTCCTCCTCATCAAGGAGACCTTTCATCCATCACTCTCATTCCCAACTTCATATGTTGCTTGTCGCAACCAACTGCTTTATCAAGCATCCACTTCGCGATTTGCTTCATCGCATCTTCATCTTTCACACCTTAATGATTGACCACTTAATCATCATCATCAATCGCTTCATCAATCGATCGCTTCATCACTTCGAGTTTCATCAACCTGAGCTTCATCAACGCGAACCTCATCAAAGACACAACGCTGAACGACTTCATCATGGCTCTCTCCACGGATTGGTCGCCTCTTTCCGACTTCTCGCTCCTGGGCATCTTGTCCATGTTGATCACCCTCCTCATCATCGACATCACCAAGCAAACCATCCCTGGCTACACTTTTCTCTTGCTCTTCTTCAACTACTACGCCCTCAAGGTTGCCCTGGAGCTCGTCGCTGAACACTACCCCAAGGTGAAGGCAAAGGTAAGCAGGTTTGACCCATCGCTCCCCCTCTTCCCCGGCTCAGCTTGCATTGACAACATCACTGGTGCTTGACATTATGAGGTTGGTTACTTGCTTGCTTCATGGCACATGACAAACCCTACTCTGGTGACTGAAGCATGCTAATCATGAACGATGATACAGATCCGATTTCTGTCAACCCGCACCCCTATGGACTGTAACATCCAAGATGGCTTTATGCTAGACGAGATTCAAGAGGCAATCGATAAGAGCCAGGTCCCGGACGCGGATGGGTTTGATTCAGATGACATCAACGTCGCCATCGAGCAAAGCAAGAAGCAAGAGGCAACCGATCAGGAACGAATCTGGAACATGATCAAGCGAGGCCAGCAGACCCAGCGAAGCGAGACCCACCACCACGAGTTTGCCGAAGACGATGATCTCCAAGCCGCGATTGAGCAAAGCAAGCAGCAACAGGTTACCGATCAGGAACGAATTTTGGCCGCAATCAACCGGGGCCATCGCAACCAGCGGGGCCAGCACAACCCGCGCGGCCAGCGCAAACAGCGAGGCCGGATGCAGCAAGATGGGTTTGCTCAGGACGATATCCAAGCCGCACTTGAGCAAAGCCAGGCCCAAGCCGTTATTCAGCAGAACCGGATCCAAGCCGCAATTGATCAGGGACGGGCCCGGCCCGCAATTGATTGGGACTTCGGTATGTTCAACTGCTTTTCCCCAGGTTCTTCAATAGACCCACCTAGATATAGTTTCTTCCACAATTGATTCTTCACTTTCTTCTCTTATCTTAAGCATGTTTTAACTGATCACCACAGGAATTACCACTGGACCTACCACTGGCCAAGGCCTCAACTGGGAACGTGTCTGGACGATGCTTGGGGACTTAACCAGCATCATGGCTCGAAGCCGAGTCTCCCAGCTGCGGGCTGACGAGCACCCTGAGCAGATACTTATTGGAGGAACCCAGGAACAAATCCGGGCCCTCACCACGGTTCTTCGGGATGTAGAGAAGCGTCGGGACGTCAACAATGCTTTTCTGAAATTCACCAGCATTGATCCGAGCTCGAAGTGGATCAAGGCAGTTGAGGATTTCCTCAGCCCTCGCCCGACCAGCGTTACGGAGCTCCTGTTCGCTTTCCTCGAGCAACTTAACGCCAGCACCATCGACTGCCTGGAAGGTACGTGTCACCCCCATAGCCATTTAGCCTCCCATTATGCTTACTAATGTTATATAGGTGCCAAGGTTTATCGGGATCGTGTTTTCACGCAGCGGTTTTGCCAGGTCAAGCGCATCCTGGAGCAAAAGGATTCGGACTCTCGCCTCCAGCTCCTGGAAAATACGATGGAGCTCATCAGACGTGCCACCACGCCTCAGCTGAGGGAGGATTTATACCTCATCCTGACGGCTCGCTGCAACGGGCTGCAATCTATTACCCGGGCCATCGATTTGGCAAACGCTCTGACGCCCGAGGCACTGACGGGATTCCGCCATAAAGTGAGTGCGGGAGAGTGGCCTGCCTGGCTCGTGCCCCTGCTTAAGGCGGCCGATGATGTTCTGGACACCTCGAAATTCGACTGCATTATGCAGAACACCGCCGCGCTGCTTCACCAGGTGAAGAAGCTGTCGATCCAGAATTACCAGTACCTGCGCGAGTCGATCTCCAGCTCCGACAACCAGGTTCGGATGATCCAGCAGCAGGTCGTCCGCAACTGGAGAATCCTGGTGGCCAAGCCCCGCTGGAACCGGGGCAACTTCACCCCACAACTCGTGCCTGCTTGCGGCTTCGGTCCGGAGAAGGCGTGGGAAGTTGTCGAGTCCCTTTTCCTGGGCTACTTGGAGGCCCTCGAAACTCCCGAGCACGGCACATACGATGTGCCCAATGTCGTCAAGGAGTTGACCTTGCTTGAGCTGATCATGCTCAACAACGTCATCGTTAAGCAGCCGAGTATGGATGGCCTGGCGCATGAGATCATCACCCTCAACGCGGCAAGTGATGAACGGGACCCGCCGGCTTTCAGTGACGTGGAGTTGGATTACGTGTGAAGTTCTGGGTAACAGGCATGTACTATCCTCCCCCATGCGAAGATTCAACGATACTAATGCAACCTTCAGCCAGATGAGTGTACGATAGTGTATCATAGCTCGCGAGATCAAGAGAAATCTCACAACAAGCGTTTGCTTTTCTTTTTGGTTCTGCCGAAATTGGCATACTGAGGGGATCTGAGCCAGAATGTACAGTATGGCTTACACTCAATGACACAGGAAGTCATTTGAGTTTCTAGATACCTTCCCCGATCAATATATTTGATTCTAAATACTCCTGAATTTTGACGCGACTTTGTGCTTTTTGCATTTTTGCACTTCTGTAAGCGCTCGGTTCGATGTTGCAAATCGTCTGTAAGCCTGTTTCCGGCCTAAAATCGTCCATACCTAGTTATGGTAAAAATGTCTAGGCCATAGCAGCACATCGCTCAAGGGACGTCGAACCTGTTATCGCCACGGGCAAATCCTGACCAATCACATATACGTATTTGCTCCACCCGGACCCGGCCCCCAAAGGTGCCAAAACTTGCGTCCCAAAGTACAAGTTTTTGGTTCCCCAATGAGCTTCACGAGATCTCTACCAACCTAAGCCTTCCTTGGGAACATCATCCACAAGACCTAACCTCAATCGTCCATCGTTTTTCAACAATTTATGGATATTTTTCACCAGCCGCCATGAACCGTCATTCTAGTCAATCGCGGGGACATCGATAACTGCTCATCCGTCACTTATGCATAGCATGCTGACTCATAACTTTGAGTCTCATTCAGGATAATCTCCAAGATGGCCAACCACAAGGCCCTCGAGGAGATTCTCCACAGGCTGCATCCGGCGGTCGCAGAGCAGCGGCTAGCCAAGATCCCTACCGATGTCAAGCTGCTCAAGGCCCTGCCGTTCAATGGAGACCACATCGACGAGCTGCGTCACCTGCTACAGCTGATTGTCAGGCACGGCGGACTCGGGGTCCGTGAGGTCGCAGATGTCCACATCCATGCGTGGCCCGACCGGGTCATTGAGGCTATGGTCGACTGCCTCCAAGCCTCTATTTCGGCGATTGTGTCCGACGAGGAGCTGCATCTGGTATGCCTTCGCTTTCTCAATGCAGACACGCTTGGCGTCCTGAAGCATCAGGCCTTCATGAGCGACAGCAACAACGGCTTTGACCGCTACCACGATAGTTTGGATCTCCAGTTCCGCCTCCATAAGAAAGATACGAGTGATAGGCTCGTCCTCAAGATGATTAATCGGATCGTACACAAGCTTAATCCGTTTCAGAGGGAGACACTGTTCTACGCGTTGATTTCTGCCGCTGGCATCAGGCCTCCCTACCTCCCTGCGCAGATGCTTCAACTAGCCACGACCTGCGACGCCGATGTTGCCATACAGGCGATCCCTCATTTGGACTTCGATTGTCAGTCACCTCTGGTGAAGAAAATCGTCAGAGTTATGAAGCGCTCCCGGTGGTCCACTACCCCAGGTGGCGACAAGCGCATGGACCCTCACTCCACGGCGGAGCTGTACGAACTCCTGCAGCGGCTAGACCGACTCGACATGGAGGTGGTTTCCACGGCCATCAAGCGCGCCCACGCACGGCTGCTCTACATGCCGCGGTACATCGCCCAGAACTACATCGACGCGCTGTGGCGCGATCCCGACGATCTCCACGTCGCATGGAGACGCCTGGAGTCCGACATCACCGGCGACCACTTTGCGAACCGGCGGAAGCAAGTGGAGCCCTTGCTCGAGGACCTCGTCCACGCCTGCTACTCCGGCTTCGACAAGCATCGGATGGTCCCGCCTAGTCTGTTCGATATCGCCAACCGGGATCTCGTCATCGACCTCAACAACGCCATGATCGAGTACCTCAAGGATAAGGGGTGGGACTATAAGGGGGAGTGGATCTTTAAGAGTTGGGAATAGGAAAATGGGATACCCGGCATAGCCCTCGGTGGCTACACTTGAATCGAGACGAATGGAGCGCGTTAGATGGAAATTGGGATAAACATGGGCCATCGGTCTCGGAGAAATTACGACGAAATGAACTGCATGAGATCAAATCATGATACACACTACTTTCCAGATACGGATACCCACGTTCACTACATAGTCACAGAACATATTCCCACATTACATCTAACGGTTGACAATGATGGGATGTCGACCACGTCTATCACCAGTCGTCTCGATGTACCTTTGCTTAGTATTTCGTTCCATTACCTTCATCATTCTGTTGTGGCAATCAGTACGTAATACGTGAAGGAGTTCCTCCACATTTGCAGTACGGGTTTTTTTTCAACTATGTAATGGCTGGTGATAAATAAGCTCTAGTAATTAGACAGCCAAGGCGCCAACTTGGCAGCGTCGTCCGTTTGACTGCATAGCAGGGTTGAGGCGGCCTGGCTCAGTTGGTTAGAGTGCTGTACAGCGCCGTGACGAACCGGAAGTAGTTGCTTTGGCTGTGCTGGTTTTACTGCATTCAATGAGATCACCTAGCTGATTTCCTATACAACCCCACCTGCTAATCACCCGTACCAGCTTGACCTCTTTTGTGGCCTTATAAATCCGTCAACTTCACCCAACCAGGAATTATTCCCATCCTTTCTACTCACACATCTTCCAGAGTCACCACTGGCTAACGACCAACAAGAAATCAAAAAAAAAAAAAAGAAAAAAAACTGTGACGTCAAGTCACAGCACATCATTCTACCACCTTGGTCTCGTTTTCGTTGCTGCCCACTATCTGCCCTTCGCTTCACTTGTAACCTCACGGCCTCGTCGTCACACAACGGTTCCGTTTTCCCAAAAAAAACCTCGTCTCTCGTTCAATTCATCTACTATTCATCATGGCTACTTCCATGGTCGAGGTCAAGACGGACCAGCTCACGGATATTTTAGAGCATCTCCACCCTCTCATTGCTAAATGCCGCACTCGAGAGCTTGATACCGATCCCAAGGTTCTGCGCGCTATGCCATTCAATGGCGACCACGTTTCGGCCCTACGTGAGGCTCTCGAGGACATTGCCAGCGGTGGCAAAGTTGACATCAAGAATCTGACATCCCGTCTCATGTCCCGAAGCTGGCCTGATGAGGCGTTCTTCATCTTGCAGAGCGTGCTCGAAGCTGCCGCACCCATCACGGACGACGAGCTTCGAAATGTCTGCCTACGCTCTCTGAATAAGAACACCGCCAAGGTCTTCAATAACAGCACCCCGTTCAACAACCTCATGGCGTACCAGGACGTCGGTGACCAGCTGGCCGAGTACTTCGCCGGAAGTAAGCGTGACGAAAGGAAGCTGCTCAAGATCATCGACGGGATGATCAAGCACTCGAACACCAAAGATCTCCGGATGAGCCAATTTGCCAAGATCCGAAGGGAAGCCCTCTACTTCCACATGATTGCCAACAATCCGACCGGCTATCAGCCCGCTTACCACGACTCCGACGTGCTTAATCTGACCAAGCGCTGCGAGTCTCACGTCGCCAGGTATGCCGTCTCGTTGATCAAGGCACAGCCGAAGCCCTCGCCCCAGCTGAGACAGGTCATCCGTTGCATGGAGAACGGCCCCGTCACGATGGACAGCGACTACATCATCGAACTTTACACGCTGATCCGACCGCTCGACGCGAAGGATGCCACGACCCTTTTCAAGGCCGTCAACGAGGTTTGCACTCGACTTCACAGTCTGCCGCGCCACATCGCGCGCAACTACTGGATGGCACTAAAGCGGGGAGGCTGGGGATATGCCAAGGGGGCCAAGAGTGAGGTCACCACCGCTATCTACCGAGCCGTGGACAAAGCCACAGTCCAACCGATCCTGGAGGATCTGAACCGCCCATGCAGCTCGAACTTCACCGGCGCGCATCGAATGATCCCCTCGAGCCTTTTCGACGCGAACGTGGACTTGCTTATCGACCTCAACCACGCGCTCATGGCCTATCTCGAGGAAAAGGGCTGGACTCGCGAGGGCGAGATGATTTACCACATTGCTTCCTGATCAGGCAACCGATCATTTCTTGCGGTTTTGGTTCTGAGCTGGATTCTACGCACCTTGTACGATATGGGAAATCCTAGGGGAAAGGATACTGAACAGTGTTCTTTGGTTACTCAGCATGCGAAGCATCAGATGGGTGAGACCAGGTAACACACTTGGGTCATGCGCTACTTGATAAGACATTCTCGCTCGCATTGCTACGGAGATAGTTTAGTACACCACAGTAATACAGAGTTGCTACACTAATCACTCGAGTCTTGTTTTGATTCCACTTGCTATTATTCCTTTACTCATATTAGTATGTGAGAAAGTGTCCACCACCTGTCAATGGCCATGACTATGAAGGGTATGCTTATGTTGGAATAGCCACGATTGACTAGTACCAGAGATCAACAGCTTATGGACAAGACGTGAAATAAACATGAGACCCATTAAACTCCTATAGGCAAACATCTTGTTTTATTCAATGAACTTAGTACCCTGGTACTGCTACTGCTCTCCCTCTGCCGTACAGCTCGTACTGATTTGACCTCTTCCAAAAGTTATAAATGTGACCCTCCTAACCAACCGAGAATTATTTCACTTCCTCATCTGTTTCACACATTCTTGCACAAGCTTCACTTGAGAAAGATCAACCATCAGAACAACCCCTTTTCATCATTGCTTGCGAGCATACCTCACTTTTCACTGCGTTCTTCAGAGGTTCCTCAGCTTACATTTTGTCAACGACACCTGCTCCTAGCATTCAGCTACTGGAGTTCTTGATTTTCTTCACGCTCTTGTCCACTACGTCTGTGCAACTTCCACAGCACCCTCTAACTGCACTTTGTCTTATTCGGACACATCCATCAGCTCATCAGACGACCCATTATCCAGCGTGATACATCACCTCTCACCATGGCTCAGTACCGCTACGAGGCCGAGCACCAGATCGACAATTTCGCGGATGCTCTCGAGATCCTGAGCCCCGTTGTTGCCCTGCGTCGGATCCGAGAGCTTGATACCAACTCGAAGCTCATCCGAGTCATGCCCTTCAACGTTGATCACGTCGGCGCCATCCGTGGCGTCCTGTGTTCTATACACCGCCGCGATAAGAACTTCGATCCTCGCGAAGCAGCCTCCAGCCTCCTCCTTCAAGGAGCCTGGTCCGATGCGGCATTTGAGGCCGTGATGGTCATCTTGCGGGACGCCGCGCCCATCCCGGACGAGGATCTCCTAGACGCGTGCCACGACAACTGGGACCCGGAAAAGCGCCATATCTTTGAAGCTCATGGCCTTGATGTCATCACGAAGCAGAAACCAATAGCCCAGCTCATCGATGAGCTTATCAGCAACCCGAACAGTACTGGCTCTCAGTGGAAGAACCTGACTCGGAAAGAGGGACTGTACTACGACTTGGTCGAGTACCACAAGGGAGGATACCATCGATGCGACAGCGTCCGGCTTGCCAAGCGCTGCCTCGAGCCCAACGTCGCCAACCAAGCCGCTTCTTTGATTACTTGCGGCAAGCCGAGCTCGCAGCGCAGGAAAATCGTTGCTTACATGCGGAAGTACATTTGGGACAGCGAAGACGGCCCCCGATTTGTCAAGCGGTTCTGCGACATCTACGAGTCTCTTGACCAGAAAGAGCGCGAGACGGTAATCTGCGCCATCGACACATCCTGTGAGAAGCTGTGCGAGATGCCTCGCGCCATCGTGCGCAACTTCCACCGCGCAACCACGTCGGAAACGCCGTCGTCAGCAAGTGGCCAGAAGGCATACGGGCCCGAGAAGCAAAAGCAAGCCGTGAAGAAGGCCAAGGTCGTCGTCCGCCAACATTTCCGACAGTACGGCACCTACAGCCACATAGACGACGCCGGCCTCGACCGACTGCTGAAGGACCTGGCGCGCGCCTGCGATCAGTGGGACACGGACGAACATCGCCTTATCCCGGATAGCTTGCTCAACGCTCCGATCAATGTGGCCTTCGACCTCAATAACGCAATGATTGACTACGTTCAGGATAAGGGATGCAAGCACGAGGGATCTTGGATGTCCCCTAGACGTGTTTAACCGCTACATGCGTTGGCATTATAATTTGTCGCCGCCACGATGATTGGGCTGGTTTCTACAGGCGCAAGGAAATAGGTGAAGCGCTTTACGGCCAGACGGTACGAGCAGGGCTTTGGATGTCAATATTCATGTATCTTACGAATAAGACCAGATCCAACAAGTTTGGATTAAATGTTTAGTAGTGCCTTGCGGATAGAATTTGGGCTATCATAGAACGATGGCGCTGAAAATATTAGATCTCAATGAGCCCATGTATTTTCTGTTTTCTTGGAATCCTGCATTTCGTTAATAGCAAGGCCATATTCATCACTGACATGCCGCGGAGAGTGACAATAATATTCTTACATATTCTGATCATCAGCGAGGAATGGATGTAATAATTCAGTGAAATGTGAGTGAGGGTTCTACACGTCTTTGCACTCAATAGCCCCATTTCCTATCATGCCCTCTCTGCCAGCGTCCCACTTCAGCAACTGCTCTCCTGTTCCTGCTTGAGATTCCCAAACATCGCTCTTCACCTGCACTTCCTCTTATGTGTCATCTCCTCCTGGGACCAACACAGAAGGTGACATCAATCTTCCCAACCATTACTGCCATCCTTCACCATTCTTTCCTGGTCATTGAGATCCTCAGGCTGCGGTCGGTCTACTATCTATCCTTTGCATCCAATATTTGGGAGCCTGTCAGATGTGAATTATTTCCTCGCGAACAACACATCACATTCCTGAATCACCATCACTCTCCAAGGTAGGTTACGCAATCTGACCCGTTTTCTCACCACATCAAATTAGAGCCCTACAAGTTGAAGAACAAGATCTATTTCGCACGGTCCGAACTTCCCCTGTGTCACGTTTCTAATTTGACATCCATACAGCCACTTTGACATCATGAGTTTGTCCACACTTGAGAAGATCTTGGCCAGTCTCTCCCCGTGGGTCGCCGGACGACGTTTCGTGGATCTGGATACCAACAAGAAGTTTCTGGATTCTATGCCGTTCAACGGTGACTACGCAAGCGCTCTCAGAAACGTGCTTCGCTCAATCCATCAATCGGATGTCATCCCTTATGAGAGGACAATATTAGAACTCGGGGACGGAGAGCATTGGCCTGAACAGGTCACACAGGCCATGATCGATTTCCTACAGAGCTACACGCCAGTGACCGACGAGGAGCTCCGTCTTGCCTGCTGGCGTTATTTGGACAAGGATTCATTTGAGATCCTCCAGCGCGATACATTCAAGAACCTCCGCGAGAAGCAACCCGGTATCAGTGACAGTCTGGCTCGCATTTACGGCAAACCCAAGTTCAACAAGAGAGCTGCTCTCAATAACATCAACTTGGTAGTTGCGAATGCAAATTGGCAAGAGAGGGAGTCTCTGTATCTCAATATGACTTACGACGCCGACCTCCAGTATCTTTCGTCGGACATCAACCTTCTGGTTACGCGCTGCAATTCATATGTTGCGAAGGAGTTCCTCAGCGAGTACGGTGAAGACTGGAGCGATGCTGGCACCGAGCAGGAGAATATCGCTACTTGTCTGAGAGGAGCAGAATATAACCAGATTGGAACAATGATGGACCCCGAGTATACCGCCGAACTATCTCGTCTCATCCAGATCACCGACGTCTGGGAAGTACAACCTCTTTACGAGTCCGTGGAACGCATCTGTGCTCGCCTGGCTGAACTGCCGCGACATATTACCCGAAACTACCGCACGGCCCTCAAGCATGGAGAAGGCCTCCAGCGCTTCGAACCTAACGATCTCCGAGACGAGATTTGCGAGAAGTCTACGACCACTAACAACGGAAATGCCGTGTTTGACGTTATCTACGACGTGGAATCTGCTTGCAAGAAATACGATCACCCCCGATACGAGTCCAGACCCCATATGCTTCCCGAATCCCTCCTCGATACATCCACTACTATCCTGATTGGTATTCATAATGCGCTGATCGACTACCTCGAAGGCCAAGGCTGTCCTCGCGAGGGCGCGTTGTTTGCCACTTGAGAGCACTGATTACGGATTCTTCTTAGTTGGTAACTGCCACAAGGCTGCGGTTTTCACTCTTGTGGCGGATCATGTTGCCCCGATGGATAGGAAATGGCGCTTACGTAGCGCGGAGGTGCCCATTGACGTCTGGGGCTGATATTCTGGCAATGGTTCATCGAGAATAGATGATGAGGTTCGGATGCGTTTCGTTCATATTGTACACTAGGATAGCCATGGCAGAACTAGGCCGCAGATGAATACAGAACTTCGTCTACATGGATTGAGTGTCTTATTGGATATCTTTCCTAACATATTATTCGTTTTACAACTTCATTAGTGTTCAAATGTGAAAATATGGCTTAATAATAAATGGAGCGATCACTATGATACGCATTCAAAATCGTTAAAAGCGAGAACTTAATGCTACTTGCAACACAGGTAACATAACTGCATGTCCATGGTACGTGGGCTTATTATGAATTACCGTGCAATATGCAGTCCTCTCCTCAGCTGTACGGTTCTTGTTTACTCTGTATCGTGCCTACAAAACCCCCCACTGAAACTGCTACCAACAACCACACTTGACTCGCACCATTCACTTATGCAAAACATCTTTACGGCCGCCTTTTTCTGACCTTTCCTCTGCAGCATTACTTCTGTATTTTACGAAGCCTCCTGGACCAAACTCTCTTTCTTTCCTGCTCGGTACCATGAGTAAATCCGATGTCAGGGACATCCTGGGCCACTTGAGTCCAGGCGTTGCCCAACGTCGATTTGCAACGCTGGAGACCAACACCGAATTCCTCAACGCCATGACGTTCAATGTAGACTACGCCGAGAAATTGAAGGACGTGTTGGGCTTCATTGCCCGCGAGGACATGTGTAACTGCGATATCTCCATGGCAGTTCTCGAAACCCGTATCCAGAGATCGCCAAGAATCATGGAGGCCATGATTAACTTCCTGAATGACACGACACACATTTCCGATGACGAGCTTCTTCAGACAGCCTGCTTCTTGTCAAGCGAAGAAAAGTTCGAGGCCTTCCAAATACATTGGCTCACTAGTCGAGAAGGAATGACCATCTACGACGACCTTGAGAAGTTATACTCGACTAAGGATGTTAGTGCGGAGGACATTCGCCATTGTGTCCACCGGTTGATTGGTAAATTGGGATCCAGCGACAGAGAAGTCCTTTACTTCCATTTCACATCCAACAATCTCACGCCTCCGCTTGCCTCCGACATCGACCGCTTGGCTAAGCGCTGTAATCGTTACGTGGCAAGGGAGGTCCTACAAGAGCTGCCTGCCAGTTGGGGGGTCACCGGAACGCCCCTAGGACAAGTTACTGCTCTACTGAAGCGCGCACCAGCCCACCGTATTGGAACGTCCGAGCCGGACAAGAAGTACACAGCTAAGCTGGGCTGGGCTGTCCGAACTCTCAGCGCTTACGATGCCGAGACTCTCCTCTCGTCGGTCAACCGCGCCAGTTCTCGGCTGGCCATGATGCCTAGATACATTGCTCGCAACTACTACACGGCCTCGAAGCAGCTCAATCGCGATGGCTACGGTGATGAGAAGGCCATGTTGATCGCCACCGCTATCTGCGACAACTGCATATGTGACCTCACGGCTCTTTCGAAAGTTATCGAAGACGTCAAGCATGCTTGCAGTAATGCACCCCGATATCGCCAGATTCCCCGCAGTCTGGCCGGCGCCCCCGTCGGTGATCTGATTGATATCCACAACGCACTGGTGCAATTCCTCTCGGAAAGAGGCTATTCGCACGAGGGCTCATCTTTCGGGAAAGGGACGCCCTAGTCGCTCGAATCTTTCTATCCGGTAACGCAGCAACTACGGTAGACCAGGATCCCCCGGCTTCGACGGGCAACAGACCCTAGGTCGATAACTAATCACCAACAAACATGAGGCCTGTTTGCAGGGACACCATGACGCAGTCGTCAAACTGATATATCCCTTGGTCCTAGAGGAGCCAGCTTTCATCGAGGTAGAACTGTTCATTTCACCTGAATGAACACATCGATAATCAAATAATACATGCTTGCTCACATCCAAACCATGTCCTGGCAGGATATACAACGTGGCCCACAGGCAGACGCATACCAGAGCGGAGTTGTCGCCGGAAGTAAATGCTGTCTGTTCCAGCGAATTGCCCATATCCATGATAATGTGTGTATTAGCTATATCGATAGCGCCATCTCTTGCGGTAATCGTTGCCCATATCCATCTAAACCCATTAGAACTGACCGCCACGTTCGTTCCTATGATGGCCTGTTTGCTCAAGAAGCAAACCGGTCAACACATGGCCTCCATCCAAGGGCGTAATTGCTCCGGGGGCAAACGGGCTGAGGTAGCACGGATGTAGTCTCCCCCTACCGTTTCTAGTGCGCAGTAGTCACCAGTGGCGTATAAGAAGGCCCCGATCGCCCTCCTCTTGAATGATGAAGACCGTAGAGCTTTTCGTTCACATTATCTATATCTTAAACCAAGTCTACTAAAGCACTTACCTGTGGTCTCGCGTTGTATCCAGCCTCCCTGTCAAGATGCGGCTCTCTATCACCTCAGTCCTTATCCCCATCGCCGCAGTTGCTAAGGTGAGTCAGGATTTGCCTCTGTCTAAACCTATCAGCAACTCTTCTTTCTGACTATGCGTGATAAGGGGGGTCCATTGATCGCCGACGAACCCGAGGCTCCAGATCCGCATTATGGCGTCGAGACACTGGAGTGGCTTGTCGAGGTGGCGCCCAGACAAACCGAGACCTTGAGCGGTACGGTTGAGCAAGTCTACGCTCAAGCCCTCCAGATCAACACGGGGTTCAAGCTTCTTCCTATGCTTCCGCAGCCTCCGAAGGAGACGCGTGGCAAGATCATCTGCGACATCTTCCCCAAAGCCCATGCGCTCGCTATCCAAGATGGCATCAACTATCTCGGCCGTGTACCCGGCCGTCCCAAAGCTGACCCTGGTCCTGGGCGATGCGCTCGCGTCAGCTGCTCGAGTAACTCTGCGATCTGGTGGTGCAACGATGTAAGTTGGTTACTAACAGCCGTCTCGCTCCCGGCTCCCTAGTCTTGTCGTTTTCGTCTGCTCAACATGGTCTACAGGATAAGAAACCCCAAACTCTCGGTGGTTTCGGCTCCATTGCTGGTAGCGCACAAGCCGTTCTCGACCAATGCTCAACTCAGCATTCGGATTTATCTGGCCAGAGGTTTGAGCCTGGGAATTGGAACACCATTGTTCGCAAGGCTAATTGCTAGTTACAAGGACTGGATTGGGCTTCTGAGAGGATGAGCTCTCTAGTGTAGTTGGATATTAAGATGCCTAGAAGTTCTACTATGCGCCTCTAATGCCCTTCGTTCAGATAGTGACGTCCTGCATTCATAATGCAGCATCTTGTTGCTTCCTGTCGCAATCCTATCATTCACAAGACTCTACTCCCACATGCCTTTTGGCGAGCTCCGGCTCAGTTCAAAAAGACTTAGCATCCTTGAGTCAAGCCCTTGGCATTGCGACAGCATTGGCCAAATATGCCATCCCTCACGGTTGCCTAATTCCCTTCCTACGATACGCGGCACAGCAGTCACGGGGAACTACTAAAACGTCGAGCATCGCGATACCTAGCGCCAATACCCCCATCAAGCGCTTCATACTGTCAACCACGATGAGTTTTCCAAACCCCCAACGAGAATCACCACCGTTTTACCTCATGGTAGAACCCTACCTCCGCCATGGAAGCAGGCCGGAAGATAGAGAATACCTGACTGACATCCTGGAAACCTGGAGTGCTGAACTTGATCCGGACAATTACATCGAGCGGGCCTTGCATGAGGCCATCACCAAAGGCGAAGATGTCGCGGTCCAAACGATGCTCGACGCGGGCTTGAACCCTATGCTGCGGCAGTTATGCGATCCCGGCTTCACCCCGCTCCTGGCCGCGGCGCAATTGGGCCGACTGCAGCTGGTGCGCGTGCTGTGGCGACTCGTCGGGCCCGAGGGGCGGTTCTATCCCAGTAACCGCTGCTGGAAGCCCAGAGCAGCGCGGACTACGCCCCACCAGCTCTCTTGCCTCTAGGTCGCGGCCCGCAATAACCAGGTAGCGGTGACGGCCTATCTTCTCGAAATCTGGGACGGCTGGACCGAGGAAGAGAAGCTGTGGGCGCTGACGGATGCGGCGTGGGCGTGGTGCGACGAGACCGCGACAGTCTTGCTTTCCAAGGTCTCGTACGAAGCTGGCGACATACAGGAGGCTTTGGAGAAGGTGGTTGACATAAGAGTAATGCTTGCCGGGTTTGACGTTAGACGAGGCATCACGGCCGACGACTGTGACAGCCAGCAGCGCCTAGTCTGCCGCCTCATTGACGCCGGCGGCAACCCCGACGGAGAGGATCGCGGGAACCATTGGCCTCTGGTCCACATAGCGTCTACGATCAGAGACTGCATCGGCGCCCTGAAAGAGCTTCTCGAAAGGGGCGCCGATCCCAATTGTCCGGGACCCCAGGGTAAGAACGCCCTGCACAGAACGTGCAGCTCGTTTCGTCCTGATACGACGACGCTCGAGACCCTCCTGCAACACGGCGCGCTACCCGATTTAGCCGACGATGTGGAAGAGACCGCACTCCACGCCATCGCCGGGGCGGGAACCCTCGCGCAATTGCAGCTCTGTCTTTCGTACTGCGGCGCACCGGACGGCGACAGCATCCAGCTACTAAACTCGCACGGGGAGTCTCTCTTGCACTATGCCGCCGCCGGCGGACGAGAAGACGACATGCTCGAGTTCCTCCTGGCCTCGGGGCTAGACGTCAACATGACGAACGACAATGGTTGGACGCCGCTGATGTGCGCCCTGATGTCCACCAAGACGAAACCCGTCGGCGACATGTGTCGCGCCGCCGAGACCCTGCTACGTCATGGCGCTAGGGCCGACCTCATGACGGACGAGGACTGGACCCCTCTGCACGCTCTGGGCTCGTGGCACCTGAGATGGCAGCGGCCAGGTGCGGGCGCGGACATCGGGGGCTGGCTGGGAAGCTCATCGAGAGCGGCGCGCCCGTCGATGTGCAATCTGGCGTCATCCGTAGCCCTACCAGCAGTGCGGGGACGCTGTGTGATCTATGGGGGTTTCGGATGCGCGGGTTCCTGGAGGCGACGGCGGAGACGTTGAGGCAGGATCCGGAACAGGCGTACGAATATACCACGCCGCTCGTATGGGCCATAAGAGTGAATTCGACCGATCTTGAGCGGGTTATCACGCAACACTTGGTCTCGTCGCGACTAGGAAGTGCTGCGAGAAAGAGTATATCTTGCTGCCTATCATGTACGAACGGCTGAGATCATGGGCATTGGGAACTAAGCTTCGTCCATGAACTTAGAAGCGTTTCATCGCGCCTTTCACTGCCGCCAACTTCGGTCAGTACGCCGACGCTAGGGTTGTTGGCACCGACGTCCTGCCCTGGTGTCATAGTAAGGGGAGGGTATCAGGTATCAGACCCCGGGAAAAGAAGAGAACGTTACAATATGAACAAGTAGAGTCATTCAAGTCAAGCGAGAACGAACTGTCTTGTTACACGTTTCGAGCTGGCATTTAGCATGCATTGACGAATGCGACCAAATGCCGGAATGCCAGGTGAGTCACTTTCCGAATCTGCATAATAGATAACGGCTACAGGGTGTTTCTGTCATCGCGAGACGGGCAGAAACCTGACATGCATCTCGGGCTTCTCAAAGAAGCCGTAATGCAGCAAGTCTCTTTCCAGGTGGGCCCTCTGCCCCTCTACTCCGACCACATCAAATGACCAAAGGACCTTTGCCAGAAACAGCTTCGCCTGCGTCCACGCCGTCTCTCGACCCATGCAGACCCTCGGACCGAGGCTGAAAGGGTGAATGCCCTTGAGATGATCATTGGCAAATGCCGGGTCATAACGTGGATGGGACGCAGCCAGCCAGCGTTGCGGTCGGAAGTGGAGGGGTCGGTGGAAGTAGTCCGGATGACGGGCCAACGCCCAGATGCAAGACTGTACGTGTGTCTGTGGATTGAAGTGTCATTTGATTAGGTATACTCCTGAGAGAAGGCAAGAAGGGTACTCACTCCCTTGGGGATGTACTGGCCATCTACCATAGCCCCCGGACTGAGCCGTGGCAGGCCTGTGTTGTTGCTTGGAAGCATGCGGAGCGTCTCTTCGATACAGGCATGGAGGTAAGGCATAGATTTCAATTCCGGGCCCTGTATGATCTCTTCGTACTCTGAGAAGGTATCTCTGATTTCTCTGGTCAGAAGCTGGTAGGCCTCTGGGTTCTCGAGCAGAAACAGAAGGGTGCCGTAGAACAAGTCTCCCATGGGTCCCCAGCCGGCAAACATTACTTGCAACGCGACGGAGCCTATATGAAGGAGCTCACTCTCGTCTGTGGGTAAGGGAGCATCTACTGGGAGAATGTAGTCAAAGTAGTCCGGGTGCTCCGTACGGCCTCGTTGGTCTATTGGACATGCATGTTAGTGTCTGCGATCGCCTCGTAGTGTATCCAGCGGAATAGAGATGGATGCGCAGCGTAGAACGATTACAGCCGACAGTTCAACAGAAAGGTACCATACCAATACGCTTCATTACACTATTTCGCGTCGCCTTCTCCATCTGGGAGAACAGCGTGATCTTCCCGAAGGGCGAAAACAGGTATTGAAGCGGTCTGATGAGTGGGAAACGCTTAAACACTTGAAGGACGGTCGTGAAAGAGTTGAAGCTGAGCAAAACATCCAGGTTCACCGAATTTCTCACTATTGATGACAGTTAGTCGATTGTCAACGGGTGACGCGCAATTCGACGTAGGTAAAGGGATGGGGCTTTACTATCTCTCATCTGATGCATCTTTTCGTTCCAAGCCAAGTCTGCAGCCAAATCCATGGCCAGCCAATTGGTCCATCGCACCAGTGGCACGCCTGTGGTCTTTGGTTCCACTGCGAGCTCCTTCATCCTCTTCACGAAATAGTCCATATGCTCGTGCACGACGGGCTCTAACGTCCGCAAGAATCGGCTACCAAAGGCCGGGGCGATCTGCCGGGCCACGCTGCGGTGCCGTACGGGATCTTCCTCCCAGATGAGCCCACCGAGGTCCTTGCCGCGGTTCTGGAAGTCGGTCTTGACGAAATCCTCCAGGTTCTTGTGCTGCGACGCGTAGATGTCTGTGAAGGCCTCGGGCGTGAAGAAGGCTAGCTCGTTGGGCGCGATCCGTACGGCACCGGGCCCGTACTCACGCAAGACGCGCTCAACCGCCCAGGGCCAACGCCCGGAGAGCCAGTGGTAGGCATACCATACATTGGAGATAGCTGCGAGCCTAGGCCCCGGAAAGCGGGAGAGCGGATGAAAGTAAAGCAGGTAGATGGCTCGCGTTAATGCGTATGTGACGATCTATAGAAAGCGTTAGCATTGATATATCATCTCGAAGTTAAGGCAGCTGTTCTTGGTTTTAGAAGAAGGGAAAAAGACGCACGGCGCCGAAAATTGCGGTCGCGAGAGTCGTATTGCTCATGCCGGATACGCCCAAAGACTGGACCGCCATCATAGCTGCTTATCTTCGCAGTGCTGCTCGAACATGGAATTTTGAAGCAATATCATTCGAGACTTTCTACTTAGACATCAGTCTACTGTTGAGCAAGGATGGGAGTGTTTTAGAAGTGGCTTCCATGGTTATGAAGGCGATGTGGTGCAGCTAGAAGCGGCACGGTAGCAATGGACGTTGGCTGCAAGGGGTTGGAGGCGCAGCAGCTAACCGAGTGGTTACGGAGTACACAAATGGGCTTTTACCGGACAGCCTGCCTGTCTAAGGACCCAGATAAATTTCTGGGAAACTTGATACAACACGTGAGAAGTACTGCCAGCCATTCGAGATGAAAGCCCTCTGGTTGTTGGATTGGGTTGGTTGGTTAGGTATCATTGATGGATTTGGAAGCAAGGGGTTGTTCAATTGGAGGGGTCAATCTGCCTAGGGCTAGAAGGGCAAGCTCATCCCTGTAGGTAGTGCTTACTTATCTTCAGAACCTGCGACCACTCGTTAATCCGGTGAGTTGAAGGCGCTTCTCATCAATTGAGTATCCCCTTGATTGCCAAAGCGCTGCTTTCCGTGCAATACTTTCAAAAAATGATCAACACGGCCGTGCATACCGTAGTAAGGGTATATCGGCCAATTAAATAACACACCGAGCACCGCGGACGGTTAAAACGTCACTCCGATTACCCCTAGTCCGTACAGTACCCTACTTTTTGGTAAAAGCAGCGCTTTGGCAATCAAGGGGATATACAACACATATAAAATGCTTTCCTGCGACTATCAACTTCGATCTGCGTTTGATCACTATCACTCTAAAAGTCGCGACTGAACACTACCTACGTTACGGGCCGATTGGTACGCCAGCAACCGAGCTCTCCCGTACCTAGACACTCAACAGCACACAGGTCCGGGGAGTGTCTTCGGTGGTCACTACACCGCGAGGTATCCTACTACTCTTGAAACCTGGTGGTGCGATCGATCCTGACCGTTGAGCACAAGATGCATTGGGCTGGGTGATGAATCAGTTACGTGCTTCGAGTTCGTCCGACTCTTCGGTTTTTGTTTTCACTTGCAAATATTTGCTCTCTTCGCGGGATAGGGGCTAGTATCGGATTGGCTATGCTCTCCACACCACTCAATCAATAGCCTCTAAGCTGTCTATACTCGCATCCCTAGAAGAACCTGATCTGGCCATATTACCTCCAAGACCTGTCGTGTGAAGTTGCATTCAGAAATCAGTATCATGGGGTCCTCGGTTTCATTTGCCGTGTCTTTTATCAAGTGTACTGGTAAAAGCGGATGGATGGACTCTACATGGGTATGCAAACCACGACGATCTCTATGCTCAAAACTTTGAAGGAGACAGCGATCCACGATCTGGCTTTGGGGGTTAATTGCATCGGCACATTCTACTACTGAGATATAGCAAATCGCAGGTCAGATAATTAGATCAATGTCCCATATTTGGACATTTGCACGTGCATGTGTAGCCTTGGGAAAGCAAGGCTTCGGCGCGCAGCAGTCAGTCTGACGAATTTGCTTCGTTATCGGGGGCTTTGGGTAAACCCTGACAGAGAATCGCCTTCTGGTCCATCCTTCTTTACTTCAGTTCAAGGCTAGGTACTATTCCTGGCAGACGTGAAAGCTTTGAAGCTTGACAACATACACATCGCCAATATGCTGCATTTCCACAAGGTTGGCTCGTCGTCGGTATCATCGTCGTCCTCATCGCTCATGTATATCGTCATGTTGGGTGCCGTTCGCTGCCTTGGCAGTCGTACATCACTGTTTACATGGCACTCGACCATGTCTGAAATGCTGGGTATCGGCAGTGGTACCCTAGCCTGACGTATATGACTCTGCAGCTCGCAAGTGTAAATAATCAGCTCCGGAAGGCGTACATGCTCACCAAGACGATTTCTATTGCGTTGGGTAAAGTAGCCCGAGATCTTGATTTCATATGCGAGGCTGCCAAGAGACTCCATCGTACTGACGATTAGGCGGACCCGGAAGACCTCATCGTTGCACACTGCAAATCCAGCAGACTCTCAGAAGGAACTGAAGACCTCCGCGCAAAGATTGTAGTGAATGAGCTCTTGTCGGAACGACCTCAAGTCTCTTAGAAATCTCGCATGAAATGCGATGACGGATCTGATCCTGATAGTATATTGTGCCTATTGTGGTGTTCTGGGTGTCTCGTTTGCCCTTACATCATACAGATCTATTCTTGAATCATCGTTATATAATATAATATGCCCGGGGCCTTCGAATTTTAATGTTATCAGTCTTCATACTAGCTGTCTCGTACTGTGATCACGCCAATCCCTGATCAAGCATATTTCGCAGCTGTTAGCGGTATATTATGCTATTTATATAAATCTTTCTCTACCACGGCTCGGGGCGTGCCAGTGACCCCAAGACGAGACGGACGTGTTCGGTAAGAAATATCCAACAACTGCGGCTGAGATCTAGGCGCTACTACTAACAAGATGCTGAAGCTCCGTTGCGAGAAGCGGACACATGGGAAGCGGGTGGCGCTAGGTTAGCTCGGTCTATAGGTCCTTTGCTAAGCCAAGTGTGCACTAGCCTTCGTCATAAGTCTACACAGTTCAGCTCTTCTCAGCCAGCCACGAGCGATCTAAGGTATGTCTAGTATGCTTCTCATCCGCTTCCAGATGGCCTCGATCTGGACTTTTCACGTATTCCAATCTCTTCGGCACTAAATGCATGGGGCTTTTACGATATAGGAGACACTTTAGTTCTTAGTTCCCAGATGGTGCAGCTACGTTACCGTGGGCATAGGCATATAATTAGGTTTTTATCAAGGTCTCTGTCGCTCCCCTATGTGTAAGTAGAACGACCTGATTTCTTTCTCACGACGGTAGTTTGTACCAGCACCAGCTTCACTCTTTCGCTGGCTCTCAGCTGCCCCCCCCGTCCACGATATGGCTTCCGCTCCCTTTCTCCTCGCTGTCTTGGCCGGCACGGTTGCATCCATGCCACAGCCCGTCCCGGAACCCTTAATACAGCCAAACGCCACAAAGCCAACGATTCCCATCGTAGTGGTACCACCCCCGGTAATTGTACAGGCCGGAAACCTCTACCACCCTTTTTGCGTCTACGATGCGTGCGCCACCATGGTGATCGGCGCCCTGCTACCCACCCCGAGCCAAGCCCTCAAGGACTGCTCCGCCTTTGTGCAGGCGGCCGCGGCAACGGCAGCCACCTCAACCTATACCAGCACGCTGACCGCGACGACGAACGGGGCCCCCGTCACCGTGACGGTGACCCAAACCCTCGCCAGCACCATTGTTGACAACGTCCGCGAGACGGACACGGTCACGTCGACGGTGCAGGTCCTCTCGACCGCCTTCGAGACGAGCTTCGTGACCGTCCAGGCCACGTCGACCCTGGCCGCTGCTGACGTGCCCACCGTCTCGGATCCTTCGAAGCGGGATGTGCTGTCGTCCAAGGGAGCGAAGAAGCACAAACGTGGTGGTGCCTGCCGCCATACGCCCGCAACGATCGCATCGGCAAGCGCCTCGGCAAGCGCATCGGCAAGCGTTTTGTCAAGCTCCTCGTCAAGCTCCTCGTCAAGCTTCTCGTCAAGCTCCTCGCCAAGCTCTTCTTCCTCCTCCTCGAGCGACGACTCGTCCTCTGTCCCGTCGTTGACGACAACGTCCGTTGCCGTCTTTACCCTGGGTCCGGCATGCGCCGATGCCGCGCAGTACATATCGGCCTGTAGGTGCGCTTACATCACCGCGCCGGCCAATACCAACGCAGTATCCACGGTCGTCACCGTCACGGAGACCGTCTTCAGCACCGAACTGGCGGCGGCGACCGAGGTGTCGTCCGTTTTCCAGACCTCGACCGTCACCGAGTTCGTGACAGCCACTGCCGAGGTGACCAGCGTCGTCCCAGCCACCACCACGGCGACCACCACCACCACCGTGGTCAAGACGGCCGCCGCGGCCTCTCCGACAGCCTGCGTAACGCCGCAGAATTTCTTCCTCCAGGTAGCCGACGGGGCGGCGGCAGGCCAGTACATCTACGCCGATTATGCCTCCGGGTTGCCCTCGACCTTGTATATACGAGCCGCACCCATCGAGCAGGGGCCCTCTACTTTCTCCCTCGGCCCCGACAACGTCCTAACACTGGACCTCAATGGAGGAGGCCCAGTCTTCTACGACACCTATAATCCCATGGCCGGCTCGGTAAGCGCCTCCGGTAACCCCATGCTCTTCCCGATCCCTGGAGCCGCCGGAACAAGACCCGTACCAATGCACGCGCAGACCGGCCTCGGACCTGGCTGCCCAGCCGCCTCGGGCACGCTCTACCCGGTTGCGTCCCAGGACGGGGGCCACAATACCTTTACGATTTGCAATAATTACCTGCTCTTGGCGACCGATGGGGCGCGTGGCGACTGCTATGCGGCCACGTCGATCTTCCAGGTCGCCACCCTGCACTATGTCCCCACCACCGATTTCATCGAGGCCACCAACTAGGCAACTTGACAAACCCCCATCATGTACTCTAGCTATTTCTAAAACGGTACGATAACATGGGGTATACAATTTCTACATAATCATAAGTCATAATAATATACGCGACATACTGCTATTCCCGTATCTGTCAATGGCACAACTGAGAATCATTTGCGAAGAACCCGCAGACAGACAAGGACTGAACCCCCTTGAGGGATTCGGTAGTGGGTCCTAGATTGACTACTGCCGTCACCTTGATATCTACCGTGGTACTTTTGATGCTATAATCAATCATACACTAGATACCTTTGGGTTTAATAGAGGCACGTGATGGAACATTCAGGAGAAAACAATGAGGATTTGGAAAAGTAGTACGAACACCGGTTATCGTGGGCTTTGGAGCTCATGGAGCTCGTGGAGGTCCTCTTCCGTCTCAGACAAAAGGCTTGGGAGAAGAGTTCCGCTATCCAGCGATACCAGAAAGTGGTACTTCGCACTTTGTTGACACGGCTGCTACACTGCCATCAAAGAGACCGGATTGAGACTTTATCTGCCAGGGGGAGTGCAACGGTTTGTAGTTGGCTTTGGGTCAAGCTGTATGAAGCTCAGTATCGATCTTCATTCGACGCATAAAGGTAAGGAGGAACTATTAAGAAGCGTAAGCCGCTCAGCGTGCGATTGAGCGAAGAGTTGTTGTGAGAGGTCCTTGTATGCAGTCAGTCTTCCTCTCAGCTGATTCCGTTTACTTGCGAGCAAGAGACCAACGGCCTTTCACTAGCCAGCCAATGTCGCTAAGGATCGTGATGAAGACTCGCATAGTATTTCTTTAGTTGGGGGTATGGGTATCATAACAGCATATACATCTCGTCTCGCCTCACCAGCACATCCTCACTAAAACTCCAACTCCTCAACCTCCATCCCACACGACGTGCACGTCTTCACCGTCATCCCCGCCTCATTCTCAATTGTACGCCCCCACTCGTGAACATGCTTGCCGCCCCCAATAACATCGTCGAACCGGGCCTTGCCACCAGCACCTCCACCGGACGAAGATGCGCCTCCGAGCTTGCCGTGCTCCCGGCGGTAGGCGTCGGTGCGCGTGCGCTTCTTGAGGTCCAGGAGCTTCGACTTGAACTTGGCCTCCTTGCGCTTCTTCTTCTCGGTCTCGCGCCGCTCAAACTCCTCGTCCAGCGCCTCCGACGAACCCCACCGCTTGTCGCTGAAGGCGTACTCCTCCACCTGGTACCGCAGGAAAAGCATCATGTCGTGCCAGTGCGACTTGTGGGGGTTCGGCTTTGAAAGATGCGGAAGCAGTTCCTCGTCCCTTAGTTCGGCTGTTATCGTTGATTGCGGTCAGTCTATACTCTTCCTTGCTTCAAATCAAAAGGGGTACGCAATGCTAAACTCACGATCTGTCAGTAAGTAATCATCCTTGCACTCCGTCTTCGTAAGCAAACTGTACTTCTCCGGCTTCGCCTCCTTGCACCGCCCGCAGACGGCGCACCCAAACGTCTCCTCCCACACGAAGTCGATCTCGAGGCTCCCGCACTCGCGGCACTTCTTGCGATCCGCCTCGTCCTTCAGCACGCTGAGCCCGGGCTCGAACATGCCCGCCTTCTGCCGCCGCAGCCGCTTGATGATCTGCAGCCGCTCCCACTCCGCGGCCGTCATGCCCTTGGGCCGCTCTTCCGGTTCCGGCTGCCCGGGTTTCTTACTGCCGTTCGCCGTCGCCGACCCGCTCATCGCCTTGTTGAACGGGTCGTCCTCGGTGCTCAGGAACCCGCCCTTGGTGTCCGTGATCTTGTCGAAGTCATAGTCGACGAACTTGGTGAACTTGCGCGCCGGCCGTATCGCCTCGTCATCCTTTTTGGGTGCGCCCGCGCCGGAGGAGGCGGCGTCGGTCGCGCCGTTGATGCGGCCATCGCGGCTCGTCGCGGGCAGGTTGCGGACGGGGGCGGCGGCGGAGGATATGGCGTCGTGGGTTCGCTTGCGGGTGTTGGGGGCGTGGACCTCGTCCTCGGGGACGAAGCCCGAGCGCGTGCGGCTCAGCGGCGGCGCGCCCTCTTGCCGTCGCGCGGTGTCGTTCGCTTCTCGGATGGCTTTGGCTCGTAGACGGTTCTCCTCCTAGTTGCATTGATTAGACTAGCCGTGTAATAGGAGGCTGCGCAAAGCAGACGGGTCTGTTGCGACTTACAATTCGCCTGGTCACTTCAGGTGTTGGAGGCGCAACGGCAGCCTTGGAGGGGTCCGGCGCACGGGGAGGTGTCGATGGTCGTGGCATGGCTACTCTCTTTTGTGTTCTAAGAGGTATGTACAGTTGCAGGTAGCGAATGAGAGAGAGAAAGTATAAGTTGTTTGACGGCAAATCGGCCAAGGGGGAAGAATGCGGAGGTTGCGACACAGGGTCTAAAGAATGGTGATTGATAAAAAAGACAGGATCATTGACTGCCTGGAGCTTAACCCCGGTGACGTCGGACCCTGAGACCCACCGAGTCCGATCGCCACTGAGCCGCCCAACTTTAGATCGCGCTGGTGCAAAGGATTCAATCAAGTCGCTGCCGCTTTCTTGTCAGTCTATTTGCTTCTGGGTTCTTACAATCAGGGGCGCTTGGATTGCTATCTAGATTCAGCCTATATCGTCAAGGAATATGGTAGTTCTACTGTTCAATACTTGCGACGTGAACGTTTGTATTTGCATGCGTGGCACATAAGCAGATGTATATAGCAAGAAGCTGGTGGGGAGGACGAATCGCGCCCGTTCTATACTTCGTTGGAGCATCTAACCAAGTAATCGATCGTATTAAGTAGAGTAAAACAGTGCGAACCCTCGCAACCACCTCTACCAAGTGGCCGTATACTTTTCATTGCATTTTCTCCCGAGTGCAGAAAGCTTATTCCTCCTTGGCACCACCACGGCCGGCACGCTCAGCAGCCTCGACAGCCTTCTTGTCGGACTGGGGAGGGCCCTGCTGCTGCAGGCCACCCATGAGACCAGCAGCCGCCTTGAAGGGGCGCTTGAGATCGCCGCTAGCGGGGTGGCCAAGGACGTGGATCTTGACGATGTTGGATTCGAGGGCGGTCTTGAGGGGGATAATAGACTGGATAATCAGGGGGTTGGTGTACTTCATGTACAAGTGCATGCCGGCCATCATGGCGACACCCATCAGCTGTGACCGGAACGAGGTCTTAACCTGGGCGGAGTCGTACGCGTTGATCGTGGTGGTGACAAGCTTGGGCTCCTCGGTCGAACCCATAGGGGCAGGCTCGACGTACTTGAGAGTGGTCATATCTGTAGATTGAATGTCAGCGGTGCCGTTGAGAGGGGCGGGCTTCGCGTGGATGTGCGCGGCAAAAGCGGATTTGAACATACCCTTCTGCTTGTTGACCTTCAGCTGCACCCAGAGGTACAGACCAGCAATGATCAAGTTGCTGACAATGTAGAGAGCGCGGCACATGTTGAGGACATTGGGGTCGTCGAAGGGGATCTTCTTCGCGATCTGCATCGTCCCGAGGATGATGACGAGGTTCTCACTACAAAATCGCATCGGATTAGCTTCAACGCACTTTACGCCACCTATGCGACTGGCCCGAGCATGCGGCACGCGACAATTAATGGGCAGGTACATACATTTGGGGGCTGAGGCCGAACATCTTTGCGGTTGGTTGCTGAGCGAAGCCGGATTGGCGAGAGGAATGGTATAGTATAGCGGAAGAGAAGAGGTTGCTGAACGGAAGATGCACCAGATGCCAGAAGTGAAGTAGGATGCGCGAGTTGAAGAGTGGCCTTTTCAGATGCGATAGGGAAGGCAATGGAGAAAGATAGAAGAGGACCCTGTCCACAAAAATTCTAGAGTGCGTAGTGCTAGGCTTGGCAACCGAAAAAGCTGGAGAGATAAAGACGGCGTCAGAGCGTCCAAGGCGTCCTGGCCAGGTGGTGAGCTGTTCAATTCCGTCCGTAGGCGCTTTAAGTGGATCGGGCGCTGGGGGCCTGGAGAAACCACAAAGCTTGCTGACAACTCGGTATGTCGGTTGCAAGCATTTCCCGACACCTGGCAACCGGGGATGCGGCTCAGAGTCAGTTCCAGGCGCTAAACAGCCTAGACTCTTGCACTAATACTCTACCACTCAGGCCTAAAGCATCCTTGCATCAGCACCTTGCGCTTCTCAAGATGATACGTACGATACGATACGAAGTCATACATTAACTACCGTCTTTAAATAAAATTCTTTTTCCTAATCATGGTCCTTGAAACATACCTGAAGGAATCTCTCAAAAGCTCGAGCCGATTCCTACAGAACAAAGACAGGCATCGGATCTTTAGTAAGGTCCATGAAGTACGAATGATCTGGGATATGAGCATTTTAAAGGGGTGCCACCTCACGCGACAACAAGTCGCCAGGCATTGCTCCTATCACTGTCCTTATTAACTCCTTCTTAGCATAATGACTATATACCTTAGACAAGCCAGCTTTCCAGCCAGTAAGTTCATGCGGCTTACATGCAGTTAGACTGAGAATAGCCCTCTCTATCTTAGTCACGCAGGCTCGAAATGGATCTGTAAGTATCCTCATGCCTACAAAGTCATCTTCACACCACTATACTGCCAAAGACTGGTTAATCCTAAATCAATAAACCCGAAAGCGGCTGATCCATTGGGAAAGTGTTGTTTGATCGTTAACATATGGTATGAAGTGTGTGTAATGTTTGTTTGCCTGTCGCGAACAAAGCCGCCATTGGCGTTGCCAGGAAGGTCACTCTCTACCTCTCCAGTCACCACCCAAGCACTGTAGCAATCAAGAATATCTTATAGCCTGAGTAAGTAAGTCAAGTATTTGTGTAACGATGGGTTCCGGGCATCCAAGGCCAACCAACAACACATGCCCCCTCAGGCGTATGAGGTGGAAAGATGACACTCCACACCCCAGGCAGGTGTTTCCTCTGGCCTTGCCCGAAATGCTTTAACGCCGCCAGGAATAAACACAAGATCCAACCAAGGGAACGAAAGAATAAGAAGGAAAAAGAGAAGAAGGAGGAGGAAAATAAGGAAGAAAACAAGGAGGAAGCTAAGGAGGAGAATAAGGCAGAGACTGGGGGGAAAGAGAAGGAGAAGGAGAAGAAGGGAAAAGGGAAGAAAAAGAAGAAGCAGGCAGCCTGCTCAGGCATCTGTTCCCTCTGGCCTTGCCCAAACTGCGTCAAAGCCGCCAGGAAACGGTATAAAGCTAAATTGAAGCAGGAGAAGGAGGAGACAGACGGCAACCCTCCTGCCAAACCAACATCTTCACCAAAACCGACCGTAAAGTTCTACATCATGGATCCCAACCAGGATTGGCTCGGACTCAACAACCATCCCTTCATGGCAATGGGCCAAGATGGGGTCACCAACGGTTGCCAGTGCGGAACGTGTCGCGCCGTGCGCGAGCAAGCCATACAGGCCAGCAAGGCACCGCCCAAGCCAAAGGGCCCTGTCGATGATACTGGTCTCAACAACTTGCGATTATGCAACACTCATCCCATGATACGCCACATCCAGCACCAGCAGAAGAACGGTCAGCAGCCTCGGCAGCCTCAGCAACAGCATGTCAATGCTCCTCCTCCTACTCCTTCTCCCCACGATGTCTCGGCCCAGCTCGTCTACGTCTGGCCCTGCGGTGTCACCAACCTCACCTTCTGCATCGTGGACCACACCCCCAACCCCTTCACCGCGAAAGGCTTTCCCGGCCCGCTGTTCTACATGGCCACGCTCGCCAACACGTCCAAGATCTCGGACCTCATCGCGCGCCTCGCCCCGGCCGGCTCAAACAAAATCCTGATGGCCCGCTCTTATAAGGGCGGCGAGTGCTTCGACGCCGCCTCGGCCACCTGCCTCACCTCGCTCCAGCGACACGCGATGCAGCTCGAAGTCTGGGCCAAGGACGAAGTCGACGACGAGAACGACGGCGGCAAACGCGTCACCAGCGTCAGCACCGACAAGACGAACCAGTCGAACCAGAGCAAGAAGAGCAAAGGCAAGAACAAGAACCACCCGAGCCCGGCACGATCCTCCCCCTCACCAGAGATGCTTGACCAAGACGAAGAAGAACAAGAAGCTGACGCCCAGATGGTCCAGGCAGCGGAACTAATGAAGAGATCGACAAGTAGCGAATGCAGTTGTGACTTTCCTGACACCGAGACCGTTGTCCACCGCCCTCTAGACTTTTCACCCCACATCTTGCCCTACTTTCAGATGATGGGCTGCGGCGATGATGCGAATGACAATCACGGCGAGGGACCAAGCGGCTACGGTCGTCCCACCATCCACAACCCCAAAACTCGCGTTGGCGGCAAAGCGCGCAAGGCGTCATGTTCTAGTGACGAGGCGTCGCACGAGCCTGAATACGATGTTACCGATATGTTCCTTCCTTAGGCCATCCCGTGGTATGAACTTGGTTTCATGGGCATCCTTTGGTGGAACTTTCCCCTTCATTAATAACCGTCATCACAACCTGATCAATGATTTCGCGAAATGGGTATGGCCCCGGATGGGATTGGCATAACACAAAACAAATTGATCATTGCAGATGGATGAGACCCCTACACCACGCGACCTTCCGAGTCTAAGCACACCTGGGTGCTTGTTACTAGATAGCCATGAATCAATATCAATGACCTACGCCCTGATCGACCTCAAAGCCTCCTCCGGCTGCCCATTGTACAAATCCTGATATGTGAAATCCTTGTCTCCGTACATGAGAATGTCTGCCCACTCGTTATGCATACTGTAACCACAGCATATCTTTTCGCACGCGGCCTTCTGTGCCAGGGTGGCATCGTCGCCGCACATTGTCGTGACCTTATCTCCATCATCGCCAGCGCCAGAAAGGGGCTTTTGCTCCTCCGTTTGAGTTTTCCCTTTGACTTCTTTGGCTTCCTCCGCACTCTCCTCTTCTCCCGCAATTGCCTTCTTGTTCCAGAACCACCCCTTCCATGCGTTTAGTTTCCCCTTCTTCTTGTCTCCACCAGCAGCGGCCGGCTTACTAGCCACCATATCCCCATAACACGACACCCCCTCACAATGATCCACCCTCCACCTCCTTACCGCGCCCCCCTTCTCCTCTCCATCCCCCCTCATCACCTTCTTCAGCCCCAACTCCCTTGCATACTCCCTACTCTCCCTCACCGCATCCGCCACCCCCTCGCACCCGCGCCCCCAACTCTCCACCAGCTCCCCCGCCGTCTGGCTCCACACCCAGTCCCCGTAGAACAGGTGCCTCCGATCCTCGTCTTTCACCTTTGTAGGTGCCCCCGACGCGCCCCCCGCCGTCGAGTTCTCGGGCCGGAACTCGGTCCCCGTCTCGGCCGCGACCTGCGCCCCGAGCCGCTCGTTCAGCCACGCCAGGTTCCGCCCCGCGCTCTGCAGCTGCTGCTCCAGCTTCGCGGCCTTGTCGAGCAGCTTCTCGAGTGCGAGCGTCGCGGGCTGCTTCGTCCAGCCCAGGGGCAGCTGCTTCAGGGGTAACTGCTTCTTGCTGGCGAGGTCGGGGCCGTAGGCGCTCTGCGCGATCAGGTCTGTCAGGAACTTTCGCTCGGCCTCTTCGGCGCGTCGAAGGTCCGTGAGGACGCTGAACGTGTCCGGCTTGGACGTCGCGAGAAGGGACGATGCTTGCCCCTTCAGGTCGGCGGGGAGGTCTTCGGGTTCGGGTCGCGCCGCGGCGTAGAGGGACTGGTGCGTTTCGAGGAGGCGGGTCGTGAGGTGGAGGCCCGCGTAGCTGAGGATGTAGCTGGTGCGGTTCCTCACGGTGACCTCGGGGAACTTGTCCTTCTTCCACGACATGACCCCCTTCTTGTCTGAGCCCAGCCTAAACTTGGCCGCCACGTCCGCGTGGAACTCGGGCCCCACCGTTTTGAATCCCGAAGCCGGCTTGTCGTCGCCGCCATTGTTATCGTCTACGGGGGCAACGAGGTGGGTTTCCACCAGCTCCCCGAACCGGCGCGCATCGTCCAGAGCGCGCCCGATGATGGCCGCGCGGCCCGCGAGGAAGTTCTCAAAGTACGCCTCGGCGCGCTTGCGCATGGTAGACCGCATGTCGATGGAGCTGCGCATCTTGAGGCGCTGCGTGACCGCCTTGGCGTTCTCGTCTTGGCCCTTGTTGCCATTGTCGCCTCCCGTGTTCTCAGTGGTGTTATTGTTCCCTGTCGTCTTCTCGGTGGTGTTATTGGTATCACCGGCTCCCGTCTTCTCGGTAGAGTTGTTGGTCTCTTTCGCCTTCTCTTTCCACCCTCCCGGCCGCGGCTTCCTGCCCCCGGGGAAAGTGACAGTGACCGTGATAGGCTGTGGCTGTTGTTCATTGCCGCCTCCCTCTGCCGACGCAACCACGATCCCCTCGAGCGGCGGCAGCCCCGCCCACAGCGCCGAAACCACATCGTCCACGTCGCGCGCCTCGTCGAACCAAGTCTCCATCCCCGTCCCGGTCGCGTCGCGCAGCAGGTCCCCGTACACCCTCCAAGGCCCCGTCTCGAACGACGTCAAGACCCCACCCCCGACGCCGCCGTGCCCGAAATGCCGCGTCAGGTTGAAGTTCCGCACGTGCTGCTTCAGCGCCTGGGCGCGCTTGCCCTGGTTCCAGTCGTCGGCGACGTCCCGGCCCGACTCCCGCGCGGTCCAGAAGAAGACGGCGGCGCCCGATTCGGGGAAGTCGAGCGCGTGGCGCGCCGCGAAGACGAAACCGAAGACGGCGAGGCAGAAGGCCAGGAAGCCCGGGCCGTAGTTCTCCACGACCCAGGCCCAGAGCCGCGCGAGCCAGCCGAGGTTGTCGGTCACGGCTTCGGCGGCTTGGGAGGCGCGGCGGTAGGCCTCGCGCGCGATGTTGGTGATGCTGTTGCGACCGCCCCGAGAGCCCTGTCGGCGTTTGGCGGCGTCTCTTTTGGTGGATCTGGCATGGGGCGGCGAGGTGTTGTAGGTGTTGCTGTCGTCTTCTCCCACGGTGAATCTGACACTCTTGGGCGAGACAGAGGAGGTAGAAGTAGAGTAGTGGCGCTCTTCAGACGCTGCCGACGACTCGGGGGTAGGATAGTGTGTATTGTTGGAGTCTTCGTATGAGGGTTCATCGGGGTATAGTCGTTTCCCAAACACGTAGGGGTTATGGCGTCGTCGTGATGGGTCATTAGTCTGCTGATGTGGTGCTTGAAAGGCCGATGTATTACTGTTCCCTCCATACGGTGGATAGTCTACCCATTCTTCATCCGTCATATAAGGTGAGCGTTGGTATCCCGACATGTTGGCGTGTCGTTTCCTAGAGCCGGAGTATGACCATAGTATTCAATCAGGTTTATTGTGTTCATAAGCATGTGGTGTAGGGACTTGGTTTGGTGCTTGGGAACTGCGCGCTAATGGCTTTTTCTTTGTCGCTGAGAAGGGAGGGTTGCCAGACATGCCGGAACCAGCAATGTGGAAACCCCTGGCATGCGTGGCTTAACTAAGGGGGTTGCCATCTGTAAGACATAATGAAACCTAGCATATTGGAGACAGAAATAAAATATGTTCTCTACTCACGCGCTGTCTGTATCAGCTATCAAGACCCCTTTGTTGTTGTCAAGGTTTTTGACAATTGGTATGACCATACCTCTATACATGCAACACAAGCTTCGCATCCAATACTGCATACTTGAGTAGGTTTCCAAACTAGAAAATCGTATCTTGATTAATGATTACGACTAGTCTTCTAAACTCAGGTGTAAATATTCTATCGCATATGATTACAACATTGTCTCTTCTATTCTATCAAATCTGCAGGAGACCATGTTTACCTCTTGTGCCACCGCAGCACAATCTTTTCCGGTTCCGTAATATGCAGCAGCGGACCCGTAGTCCCGAACCCCGACCGATCCAGCACCGCCTTGAGCTCCACGCGCGCCTCGTCCATCGCCGCCTCCGCCGAGCTCGTCCTAGCCACCACCTCGGGCCTCGGCACGGGCTCCACGTTGGCTTGCGAGAAGGCCGTGAACATGGCGACTGTGAACTCGACCTGGAGCAAAGAAGGCAATTAATTAGCAATTGAAAGTATGGGAAAGGCATATTAAAGCATGTCAATGTAATTGAGTGAACTCACCTGCGAAAACTTCATCCCCAGACAGATGCGCGGCCCCATGGACCAAAACGAGCTCAGCGCCAGCGGCGGCGCCACCAGCTTCTCCGCCGTCTGCCCCGCGGGCTCGGGCCTGTACTCGGGCCAGCCGGGCTTTTCGGCGCCGACGGGGATGATGAAGCGCTCGGGCTTCCACTCCTCGCAGTCCGGGCCCCAGAGCTCGGGGGAGTGGTACGTGGCGTGGAGGTTCGCGTGGACCAGCGTCCCCGCGGGGATCTGTATCGCCCTCTTCTCCACTTGTCCCTTGGTGGAGTTCAGGGTCACGTCCAGCTGGTTGGGCGCCGCCGTCTGCCGCGTCACCAGCAGCGCCGGGTGGTACAGCCGCAGCGTCTCGAACAGGAGGGCCTGGCACCGTTTCAGCCTGGGGAAGATGGCCTTGTAGTCGCCGCGGTCGACCCCCGGGGTGGTCGCCAGGACCGCGTCGATCTCATCCTGGATCCACTTCTGGTGCCCCGGGCGCACCGCCAGCATGCTGACCGTAAAGGCGAGTGACGAGGCCGTCGTGTCGTGGCCCGCGAAGCTCATGACGAACATGTTGCCCATCAGGTCCTGTTTGGAGAAGCCCTTCTTGCGGCTGCTGCTGCCGCCCATCGTCGACTCTTCGGCCGTCGTGTTGGCGTCGTCGCGGGCGTTGTTGACGAGCGTCGAGAGGAACGTGCTGGGTTTCTTCTCGGTTGCTGGTGCTGCTGTTTTCGCCTCGCTTACTTCCTCCTGCGCTCTCACCAGATCCCCAATGTACATCCCCGCCTCGTCGAACGCGACCTTCATCTCGCTGATGTACTTGGGCAGGAGGTTCAGGATGGCCGGCGGCAGCTGGCTGGCCACCGTGGTCAGGATGATCTCGTGGAGCACCTTGGTCAGCGCGTCGCGGAAGGAGAACTGGCGCCCGCCGCTCCTTTGGCGCGCGCCCGTCGAGAAGTCCTGCGGCGCCCCGAGCCCGACCCCCATGAAGGCGTGCAGCGCGATGGTCCGGCTGTCGTCGCACAGCGTCCGGTGCGTGTGCTCCGGGTCTGCGTACACCTTGTCCAGCATGTCTTGCACCTGCCGCATCGTCTCCTCCCAGACCAGCACGCTGGTGCGCTCGTTGAAGCAGGGGCCGATGATGCGCTTGTGGCGCTGCCAGTCTTCGCCCTCCACCTAGAAGCAGAGTATCAGCTTTTTGTGTCTACCCCCTGATTCTCAATAAGGGGCTCGGTTAGTACTAACCGTAAGGACGTTTGGGCCATACATTCCCAATGCAGCTGTGACGAAGTCAATATCTTATATGTCTCGTCTCAGGTGGCGTATCAGCATGGAGTACTTACCGACATGGTCCGGCGGCTTCGGCCAAGCCTTGTATTTCGAGATGATCTCCTCGTTGGCCACCGGATCCGCGCACATGAGCTGGATGGTCCCCGGGCTGATGACCCAGAAGGCCGGGCCGAACTTGGCGTGCAGCTCGCAGCCGTCCTCCTTGGGCCAGTCCATCAGGATGACCCGGGTGAAGAGGGACAAGGGCTCGGGCAGCAGCCGGCAGAGCGGCAGGAACCAGACCCGCGGCGCCAGCCACGACTGCGCGACGATCCACAGCGGGTTGAAGGTGTAGAAGGGGCTGACGATGACGGGGATGCGCGTCGCCCGCACCTTGTTGTAGTTGGCATATAGCCCAGCCGCGCTATAGAGCACCGTCGCGGCGGCCAGCGCCCCGCCAAGGACGAGCAGGTTGACCATGGCTTGTGTGATATATATGTGTGTGTATATGTGTGTAACCGCCTTGCCTTGCCTTTGATATGCACGTGGAGTTATTCGGTGATAGTGACAGAGCAAAAAGTAATAATGTGGCGCTCTTTGTGTCACTTGTCCTGTCAATGTGAAGTGACAAAACAGACTGTCCTTTCAGTTGGTCTGCCGGCAGATAAAACCTGTCATTGTTTTCAGTCGCGGGTCGTATACTACTAGCTCCTGTCAGACTGTGTCGGGCCAATCAGACAGATTCCGGGTCGGAAAAGGGGGGTGGTATCGGCGTCACACCATGTATCGGCTAGTCTATTTCCGGAGGTGGCAGTCTCGACGCAAGGATGTGAAACATGTCCTGACCAACTGCCCAAAGAACAACTGTGGGCTATCCGGTAAAATGGTAGCACTGGTCGTTAAGTCGTACGTATGAAAGGCCAGTCATCATATTCGGTAGGTATCTTCTTATCTGGACTTGCGCGCGGCACCCGGCAGCTCGGCGTGGTTGTGCCGCACGCCCCATGAGCTTGGCGTTCCGGTCTCTCCGTATCAGCGTCTTATCAACATCTTGGCTTGGATCTAGTTAGCTCCGACACGTGAGGCGTGCACGGTAGTCAGCAAGTATACTACAGCCTGTGGGAGTGACTATAAACCTTCTCCAATGAGGAATACCAATCAGTCCTGTTCTCTACGATGCCTTATTAGAGGAGTTGTTTCCGCGTCAGCCAATATGAGCTTTGGGGTCCATGAAACAAAATCGAAACAAGATCGGCAAGATCTGGGTGTCTCCATTTATATATGGGGATTCGCGAAGTGGGATGCCACTCAGCACTAACCACCGTGCCGCATTCTTACACTCAATATTTGCTATCCGAGGTTGGGTTCTGCCCCGGCATCTTTACCTGTGTTGTTTTGATATATTTAGCTCAATTTAGGTTATGATATAGTCCTCAGATCTATATAAACATCATCTCAACTTCCCTACTCTACCATTACAATTCGAGCAAGCACTTTGGACGAGTCATGCACTGTGTCTTATTGGCTGGTTCCGGCTTTGGGTCACGAACTATACATTAAACGGCGAGTTTGGCATTATCGCTCTGTTACTTGGTCGTGTCCGTTGTTCATCGTAGCATACCCGTAGAACATCGGCCGTAGCCGATCACGCAAGGGATTTCCTTCCCGTTGGGTTGGGTGCACTGGCCCAAAGGCCCTCGTTCATACTTAGACCCCTCCCACCCCTCATTCTTCGTGACGCAGTTGGAACAAATGCTTGACTAGTTTCCCACTTGAAAGAATCCCGAAACCAACATCAGTCACAGCAAGCGACAATGGCCTCTTCCAAGGTTACCCACGGAAAGTGCCTCTGCGGGACGGTCGAGATCAGGGCCGAGGGCGACTTCAAGGCATGCGTCGCATGCAGCTGTAAGAACTGCCAGATCTGCAGTGGTTCTGCCTTTACCGTGAACTTGGCCTACCAGAAGGGCAGCATCACGGTCACCAAAGGGCTGGACGACCTCAAGAAATACGAGGGTGTGTATTGCTGCCCCCATACATCACCACATACCAGTTTGCTTCATCATGGCAACTGGTTGGCCAACATCCGCTCTCTCTCCCTTCATACCGCCCCCCCTTTCATGAGACATGCACCAGCGAACACACAGACACGATACTGACATGTCATACCGCCACCAAATAGACAAGGCCACAGATTCGGGCAAGTCTGTGTGGCGCCGGTTCTGTGGACGTTGCGGCAGTGGAATCTACTCGGAGATCGAAGATGGCACTTGCTTTGTCAAGGCACCCATCGTGGAGGGGGCGCTCGATAACCAGCCTGTCGCCCACATCTTCACCAGAAACCTGCCGGGCTGGGCAAAGGACAGCAAGACGGGAAACCAAGTGGAAAACGGCCCGCCTTCGTAAGATGCATCGACCTCGCCGACGCAGTCAAGTAAGTAAAAGGAGGGACAGCTGGGGAGCCTGGGGATTGTGGAGGAGAAGGGCGCATACAGCCCAAGGCAAGGATGACATCACACGTAAATGGCAATGAAAGTGCAGAAGAGCAAACATCAATACTGGCAATGAACAAAGCTTATTTCGCTCCTCACTACATGTTGGTGCTCTTCGGCTCGTCAATCAACATAGCAATTGGCCATGATGGGAAACCTAAGAAGGCTTTAGGTGACGAGGGGCTTCAACTGAAGTTTAACTAATCCGGCATCTGATTGGAGATTTGCATTCCAGTAAAGTGCTCGATGGCGACGGGTTGCAAGCCGAACTGGCAAAGGCCGAGAACCTTTTTCTCCAAGCCCGTGCCAGCAGTCCAACTCAATTGGAAAAGGGACCCACCTTCCCCACACCGTGGCTTGTCTTAGCCAGGCCTAGCCCCAAGATGAAAAAAAAGTCAGGGTACGAACGGACGGACCAACAAGCGCAGGGCGGAGAGGGAGGGACAAGAAAGAGAAAAAAACGAACATGTCGGCAAACTTTTCGTCCATTTGTGTGTCTGGAGGTGTTTATTGCATTCATCATGACAAGACGAATCCTGGACTTTCTTTGACAAAAGAGCTTCCGTGACAGCTCTAAGCTGCTGGCACTTCGACAACCAAACTCACCATCATCCTCCATCTTCTCTTTGCTTTGCTAATTAAAAATAGCATTGGTACCTCTCTACCCGGAAGGAGCTTGTCTTACCTCTCTGCCGTGCAGCAGACTCCTGTTCCGTCATCGCTTGTCACATCTTGTGCTGCCCCTCCAAACCGCACTAGCCTGTAGTCCCAAGAACCAGAAAAAAAAAGAGGGTGAGAGACAAAAGCTGCCCGCGTACGTCCGTTTATATATCGAATTCGCCGGCGATTTATTTAATTGACTGTTTCATTGGCTCGTGCAAGTCGTCGCTTTCTGAAAGGCTTATATACTTACTCAATACTCCTTTTTCCAGCTTTGAACTGCATCGCATCCAAGTCGCAAAACCATCAGTTTTCTTCTTCTGCTGTCCCGCAGTTCGTCCAACCATCCGGGCGCACGAGGCTCTTTTCCCACTGGTTCTCCCACTGACCTGCTTACTTCAGAGAAACGAGACAACCCCCACGGCCGCATCTGATTGGACCTTCGACGACTTTAGAACCGTTGCACTGCGTGGGCACGTTAAATCCGAAAGGGTCACAAGAAGGGAAAGAAAAAAAGCGAGCGAAAAAATAAGCAACGAAAGCTCCGACGGAAGGCGAAGCTATTTCTATTGCCTGTAACCGCCGATCTCTGTGGAATTTCTTCCCTCCTTCGGTCACCATGGGCGACATGGCCAACGAAATCAAGTTGCTCACGGGCAACAGCCATCCGAGCCTGGCAAAGAGCGTTGCAGACAGGTATGACGAAACCGTCTCCCCCAACTTTTCACCCGTCTTGTCTTTTTTTCGGGATGCCTCGCGCAGTACCTGTTACACACAACACCACCTCCATCTCTGGGGGACATGCAGCATCGCGATGCCAAGAGCACCGAAAAGAGCCAGAGAAGCGCAGCGGGCGCGTTGGGACAACCGGGCAAGCAAACAAAATGGCTAACAAACCCGCCCGCAATTTAGGCTGGGCATCGAAATCGCAAAGACTATGTCCCTGAACTACTCCAACCAAGAAACCTCGGTAACAGTCGGAGAATCCGTGCGCGACGAAGATGTCTTCATCCTGCAGTCGACGGCCCCCAACAACATCAACGACGGCCTCATGGAGCTGCTCATCATGATCCACGCCTGCCGCACCGCCTCGGCCCGACGCATCACGGCCGTCATCCCCAACTTCCCCTACGCCCGCCAGGACAAGAAGGACAAGAGCCGCGCCCCCATCAGCGCCAAGCTCATCGCCAACATGCTGCAGACCGCCGGCTGCAACCACGTCATCACCATGGACCTGCACGCCAGCCAGATCCAGGGCTTCTTCAACGTCCCTGTCGACAACCTCTACGCCGAGCCCAGTGTGCTGCGCTGGATCAGGGAAAACTACCCCGACCAGGACATCGTCATTGTCAGCCCCGATGCCGGTGGTGCCAAGAGGTAAGCGCTATTCTCCTTTTCCGTCTGTCATATGCGCCGGTCAACATGGTGGGGTTGTGGGTGTTAAGTGTTGTGTAAAAAGGAGGGGAGAGGAGAAACCTGCATATAAGCGATCGCCAATAATCTGAGCTCAAATTGCTAACCCCATCACAATAGAGCAACCTCGATAGCCGACCGCCTCGACCGCGGCTTTGCCCTGATCCACAAGGAGCGCCCGCGACCCAACGTGGTGGGGCGCATGGTGCTGGTCGGTGACGTGAAGGACAAGGTCGCCATCCTGGTGGACGACATGGCCGACACGTGCGGCACGCTGGCCAAGGCGGCGCAGACGGTCAAGGAGAACGGCGCGGCCGAAGTGGTGGCCATCGTTACGCACGGTATCCTCAGCGGCGACGCCGTCAACATCATCAACAACAGCTGCCTGTCTAAGGTGGTCGTCACCAACACGGTGCCCCTCGGCGACAAGCAGGAGCGGTGCAAGAAGCTCAACGTTATCGACGTCAGCCCTACCATCGCCGAGGCCATCCGCCGCACCCACAACGGCGAGAGTGTCAGCTTCTTGTTCCACCACGCACCGGCTGTGTAAACGGCAGAGAAAAGGGGCTTTTTTATTGCCGTGGTGACGACATAATGGGATACGAATTGCACATGCACATATGGAAAGGAACGGAGTCAGTCTCTTTTTGAAAGGGGACATGCGTTCCGATTAGTCACCTAGAAGAGGGGAGGCCAAAGATGTTTTGAACTTGGAACAACTGGGCTTGTGATTGATTTCATGGCGATAAAACATGGTAAACACCCCCATACATTTTCCTATCTCTTCGCTCGGGGGCTGGCATGGGAAAGGTTTGACTGGACATACAACAACAACAACAACAACAATATCATTATCTAGGTTGGCATATTTTGTGTTGAAAAGAAGAAAAAAAAGGCGGAAGGGAGTCTTTTTGGTGCTTTTCTCTCCAGGCTCTCGTCTTGAACGGATAGACATCATATTACTCGCATAGAAGGGTTTTCACCACCACCAACGAATGACATAGAAACACCTACAGTCATGCATAGCTGTTTAGCTCCAAGCCATGAACAGCACACCCATCCAGGAGGCGCGCGAATTCTATGCACGTGCGACAAGGACAGGTCTGGCTACTTGTATATATACACGTCCTACTTTGAATAAACGACCGTGTTTCTGGGGACGCTGGAAATGATACCATTTGCTATAAATTGACAGTAGAAACCTATAAATGCTGTTGAGCGATTCGCTTGCTTTTAGCATGAAGGTTGGTAGGTACATAAACCGAAGTATCTGTGGATGGAAACCCAGTGTATGATGAGAAGCTTCTCAAAGTTGAAAATCATCTCTTCCAGTCTGGCGAGCTTTCCAAATGCGGAGGGAGGGCACTGATGTGCCTGTGGCTTTATCTTACTTTCTTGTCCTCTTCAGGTATCAGGAGAGTAGGAGATGGGCTGCGTTCATCTTAAGTATTCGATAGGCTACGATAACAACAATGTGGTGGATGCAAATTTTGGACCCAACATACAAGGGTCTCTTGGTTTTCCCCTCCCTCCTGTCTGGTTTGGTAGGTATGCCTATTAGGAAGGGGTACGAGAATGGAGTACAGATTTACTGTTTACGACTTGCCAAGTTGTAATCGAATTAGTATGTCTTGGGAGGCAATAGTGGCATGATTGTAGCTGTATCACAAAGCAGAGGCACGAGATGGAAATATTGAGGAACAAAGGTTGTCATCAAATAAAAAAGTGGAATGCAGATATTATTCCGGGAATCATCATATCCATTTTTCATGCCGAGAATACACCTTTCGTCGTCTATCTAGCTCTCTCACTGGGCCAGTGGTCATGTCGTGAACATCGTGAAAGGACCCCGAAAACACTAGACCATGCCAGGCCGAATGACAAATTTCCCTAATTTGCCAGGAACGTCTCTTTTCCGATCGAACGTGGCGAAAGCAAAAACCGTGCGCTGCCCACGAGGAGTACTATGTAGACACCCGAAGAAAAACCCTAACGCCTATGGCACGAGGTTGCTGTTTTACTTGCGCATGGAGCTGGCGCGGCGCTTGCGGGACTCGGCCTTCAGGGCCTTAGCCTCGGAGACACGCTTGGCCAGGATGGCGGCGTACTCAGACTGTAGAGAATATGTTAGTGCCAGATCCTAACTTGTCAATAATAAGATTGGGATGTAACATACAGCCTCATCCTTGACCTTCTCGGCCTGGCGGCGCTTCAGGGCGACTCGGTGGCGCTTGTGCTGCAGGCGCTGGGGAGTGACCAGACGCTGGATCTTGGGGGCCTTGGTGTAAGGCTTCTTGCCCTCACCCTTGGGCTGGATCTCACGTCGAATGACGTACTTGCGGACCTATGTGTTGCGCAATTAGTATTGCTGTATTATTTTATTGGACTTCCTACATCTCAGTCTCTACCCGGTGGTATACATTGCAGAGGCCAAGAACTTCGATGTTCAACCAGCTGCAGCAACAACGACCGGGCAGGCGACGACGATGCGTTGGTAACTTACATCGTCATCCTTGCTGAGGGAGAAGAATCGGCGAATCTTGGTGGCGCGCTTGGGACCGAGGCGCTTGGGGTGGACGACGTCGGTAACACCGGGGATGTCGTTGTCTCCCTGCTTGACGATGGAGAGAGCGAGGACGGACAGGTCCATGCCGACGATGCAGCCACGGACGGACTTTCTCTTGCGCTCACCGGTGCGGCGGGGGCGGTAGCAGGAGTGGCCGTCGGACAGCAGAAGTCGGACACGGGTAGGGTGCATGACACCCTGCTTCATGGGGAAACCCTGCTTGTCGTTTCCACCGGTGATGCGGAAGATGTAGCCCTTGAACTCATCGCCGAGGTTGTCGCCGGGAACTTCAGCGCCCATCTGTCAAAGCCAGCAAAGTCAGTAACGTGTCGTCGTGCACAAGGGCCAGCCTGTTATTGATGGCGTGTCTGATGTTCGGTTCGGTAGAAATAGTTGTGAAAAAATATTTCGTCCATCTCGAGATCCATCACCCAGCACCAATAACGCGGCTTCGTAGAGAGAATTTCGAGGTCGGACGTACGCGCTTCTCCATGAAGTCACGGAGCTTTCTCTCATCCTCAATCTCGATGAGCTTCTGGCTGCCATTGGCAGGGTAGGAGATGTTCAACTTCATGTTGGCGGTCGATGTGGGCGAGTCGACTCGAAAGAAGCTGGGCTGGTCGGGGGGTTAGTACGATCGAGGAAAGATTTCGGAGGTCGAAAAGAAAAAGATCGTGACCAGAGCAATACACACAGAAATTGACAAAGTGGGTGTGGGCAGGGTGCGGGTGCTACTGGGCTTTGCAATTTTCCCCTACTTGCAGCAATTGTGTGGGAAAATTGGCCGATTAGATTGGGCCAGCTTTTTCCGGTCCGTGCTGATGGAGGAAGCAAAAGGTACGTATCTAGGGCTTGGTGCACGGACCCGGTAGGTACAGTTCAAGCATCGATTAGCCAAAGCACTATCGTTATCAGCCACTAGCGAATCGATAAATGCATATTTAGCCTTAAGCCGTGAGGAGCTCCAGTATCTCTCACGAGCTAGCTTCATTGGCTAAATGGGGCACGCGGGCGCGTTCCGGGATCAAGTCAAGCAACCAGGACATGTGAATACACGTGAATCTTTCTCTCATATCCACATTACAGCGCCCTGTGGTGACGTGAGATGCCATGGCCTCTGTTCAGCTCTACCCACGGCGGCCAGCCACCACCGAGGCTGATGTCGTCAATCCGTTGCCGCCCCTAATCCAGACCCCGTCGGGCTTGGCATTGCTGGAGCTGCAGGGCACCATCAACCTACCTTATCATACGGGTGCCGAAGACGACAACAACAACGCCCCCGAGATCCCCATCGGGCGTATCTGGTTTCCGGACTATAACCCCAACGCCCTGGACCCCAAGAGCACCGCCTGGATGAAGCGCGTGCACATGTACGTGGGTCAGCACCAGCGCATGACGGGCGAGGTCAAGAAGCTTCCCCGGGCCATAGCCGTCATTCGTAAACGGGCAATCGGCGCAACTGCCGGGGACACGGAAATGACAGGCGACTCTGCAACAAAATCAACCACAGCGGATGACTCATCTACGGAGGATCTAGAGATCGTGGAGATTATCAAGTACAAGCTAGTCTTCTCGTCCCGACCCGAACCTGTTGGCACTCAATGAGAGTTGAACAGTTCATCATGGAGGCCTCTAGACATCATAACACAGTACGTCACGGGCATCGGTTGTGATCAGCTTCACATTGACGCTTCATGGAGCTGGGGTCTCGGTTTGCCACTGGCGAAATGGAGAAAAGGCTTGAAGGCGAACAGGTAATTAGGACCGGATAGATGATGGAACCATGAGGTCAGTAGCACTTCAGGCATAAGTGTATTTTGGGACCATGGGAAATTCTCTATGTCCATAGTTTGGGGTTCTTCTCTGAGATGCATTTCACCTGACTCCTGAGACCGTCGCACGGCAATCCACACAGAGAGCGCGAGTCAGCATAGCTCGCCGCAACCGTACTTATGAGAATGGCATAACATAATGATATACCATCCATACCGTTCACGGAAATTTATTAAAAACGAATGGGAAGACGAAATAACTTCTTTATAGCTGACTGAGTATCCATCTTCAGAGCGAGTCTTTAACCAATTCACGAATGTTTCGCCATCAAATCAACATGTGCAACACTTCGTCTTAGAGGCACCCCAATCCCAACCAAGGATAAATGGCAGTACTCTAATCTAGAGCCGACATGTTGAACTGTCGATCAGAGGGACACATGTCATTTTGGTCAATACGCAACAGAAGTATTAATCCGTCAACCACGAGTGGCCATAGCCAATTTGCGACAAAACAATTCGCATAGCACGGAGAGTCAATTAAAGAGTAGGGAATGCATTCGCCTCTATTGCGAAAACTATAATCATGCCTATTTGGGAGGCGGAAAACCTCATCTACACGATGCATATTGCGAGAACCAGGAGATAAAGGCCGCCAAGCCCCGATGTTGACCAACGTCGAGCGGCCTGCACTCCGCCGGCGTGGTCCATCAAATGCTCGCGACTATATCCCTTGCGTGTGAAAATGCTCAGAAGAAAGAAAAGAAGCTAGTACCAAGGGTATGTTGCTTGTCGGCGCCTCCTGTTGCCCCGAATCTACTATGTCGTACAAAACAATACATCATTATCATGCGCTTCTGGTGCTGCCACGGCCAAAGGCCATCATAGACGATGCGGGTCAACGCATCCCATCTACTTAGGCGAATCCAAAGTAGTCACTTCCAGCTGTGATGGCCTTGATGACTTGTGCTCGGAGAGTATCGTAGCTCTCGTACTCGGGGAGGTCAAGCTCTGTTGAGGAAAGGTTAGCAGGGGCTCTAGGCCGGGAGGGTGGATGAGTACACTTACGGTTGAAGCAGGTATGCGAGCTGGGCAGTCTCTCCTTGTTGCCATAATCACGGTGAATGTTGAACCGGTTGATGCCGTTCATTCCCTCAAGTTCTTTGAAGCCGTTCAGAGGTACTTTACTTGTGCCCGTGACGAACTGCAATAGCTTGGCCAGCTCTTCCTTATCGAAGGATCGAACTGCGCGCCAGAACCATTGGATCTGTTGACTGGATGGCGAGTAATTGTGGTACTCAGTGTTGTTCTTCCAGTCGTCCACATTGATGTCTGGGAGACCCGAGATGAGGAGCTCGAGCTCTTGTTCGTTGAAGATGGCAATAAGTTCTGCTGGGATAATTTCGTGGAAACCTAAAAGGTAGGTAAAGTTAGTATGTTTGGACTGAACGCATCAAATCGATAAATGAGAGAACAACTTACCCTTCAGGAAATGCTCCATCTGGTCCTTGACCGACTTGAGTAGCTTGTGCTCGACGACCAGACGAACATAATCGTGCTTGTTCTCTTCCGTGACAGGGATATCGCGACCATTGGGAATGAGGTCTTCAACCGTCGTCACTCCGAATTCGTCGTCCTCGACGGCGAACGACTCGGTGATAATATCAGTGATGTCGTTCTCCAGCATCCAGACGAGTGATTTGTAGTACTCGGGGTCAAACGATTCCATGTCCTTGACCGAGACGGGCTTGCTGAGGATTCTCTTGTAAACCGCACGACTGAAGTAACAGTCAAGCAAGCGATTCTCATACAAGGCTTTGCCAATGACGCGACCGATGAACTTGAAGAACATGAGATGCTCATCGTTGATCCCACTGAGTTTGTTCGGATGGAATGTCGTACGATCGCTGGAAACGGGGACGAATAAGGCATAGTTGGGGTCGAACATCTGTCGTGACAGGACCTGGAACCATTCTCGGGTAACACCACCGGCGTCGACACCCTCTTCCCCGTGGAAACGGATGTTGAGCTTACCGAACTTCATCTCATCACCACTCTTGAAGTATAGGGACTTGAAAGAGTCGTGGAAGACATGCTCACGACGAACGGAAAGCTGCAAGGTACCAAAGCTCCGTCCATTCGGGACTTGGTTGCGGTTGTGCACACTGCGGTTGAAGTAGTTCCGTTTATTGTCGAACTCTAAGACCTTGGGGTTCTTGACGAGGTGCGAGAAGGTGCCCTTCATGAGGGAAGGATTATTGCGTACAAGCTCGTTCAGGATACGGCGATGTTCTTCCGTGAATTTGAAGAAGAGGCTTGCCATGTTGTGAGACTCGGGGGGCGGGCTAGACAACAGCATTTCAGACGCATCCTGACCTTGTGCCAGAGCCTCGGACGTTGTGTCTTTGCAGACAACCATCAGGGCCTCGATAAGCGGCAGAAGGATGGTAGCCACATTGATAAGATTTTCCTTTTGACGAATCGCACCCAAACAAGCGCTCAGCCTGTCCCACAGGGCATTGAATGTGACGTTGCGGTAAAGAGTGGCGAGCAAGTCTTGCTTCTTGGTTTCATTGCTGGGCTCCGAATCATCCGAAGACTCGGGCTTTTTCTGGGCAAAGAGATGATCCAATGCTGTCAAGACCCGGAGGAGCTTGTTTTGGTCAGCAGCACCAGGCGAAAACTTGGCGAGAGCGACCCCCTGGATTTCCGTGCCGGTGGATGCCTTCTCGATATGAGGCAATAACTCATCTAGGTGAACCACAATCTTCTCACTCAATACTCGCGCTTGACGGGCGAGCTCTTGGCCGAACACGCTCATGGCACCAGGGATGAGGGAAAGGTTCTTGATGGCTGATAGAGTCTCCTTGAAGGTCTTGGAGCTGCATTCTCGTGCTACGAAAATGTTGATGATGAGAGTTAGATTGTGTACGGGGATGACGGGCGGGACATAGGTCTTGATCCGCTTCTGGATGAACTGCTTGCGTTCCTGGAGTTTTGCAAGAGAGTCCTCGGGCGTCGTCTTGGCCGCAGTATCTTCAGGTTTGGTAGGTTCGGAATCAGGAGCTGTTGTTGGCTCAGCTGGTGTATCACCTGGCGGGACCGTCGAAGTCTCAGGCTTGGGATCATCGCTCGTCGTCGCAGCCTCTTCTCCCTCAATCGCCGGGGCAGTGGCGGGCTCCTTCTCCTTCTCTGCGATCTTCTTCTCCAAGTCCTTAATGGCTTCAGCCCCTTCCTTCAATTTTTTGTCGAGACTTAGTAACGGGTAGGTTATTCTGCTGAGGACCAGAGAAAGGGCATCCATGATAGAAGAACTCTCAACGACAAGGTCGCGGTCGAGAAGCGCCAGGAGAGAGTTGATGGCAAACTTGTGAACCTTGGATTCCTTGCCCTTTCCTTTCCGACTGAGGGTACGTTTTAGCGACAAGCCCACGGTTTCCTGTTCCGTGAGGAATACAGCTGGGACGTGAACATCTTCGGCAGCTAGGTAGCAAAGAAGGTCCAAGCACTGTTGCACTATAAGTACAGGGGAGGTCTCGGATCCGGTGTGCGTAAGCTGATTGGTATTCAAGCCGGTAAGGCTGCGCTTAAGACTCTGGGGTGTTTTGCCTTCTTTGTCAGCCTTGGGTTGTCGTGCCTTGATAGAAAGCTGTGCAAAGCTGCGTTCAACAGCATCAACATCAGTCGTGCCATCTTGAAGAATTTGCAATAGGGTGCTGATGACCTCAAGACGGGTTTGCTTGTTCTCGCAGATGTCCTTGAAGACGTGTCTCAAGGAGCCCTCTAGGGATCCACCTTTGACATTGATAAACATCAAGCGCAGCAGCGTGGCTACTCCCGACTTGTCCAACATCTGTGCCACAATCTTGCGTTGAGGTTTGGTGATGACCTCGGCAGCCTCGCCGGATTGCCGCGGGTTCTCACGACCAGCTTCATAGGGGTTGGCGATCTCTCGTTGGCCACCTCCGCCGTGGTGGCGGACAAGGCGTCGGGCCTCCGCAGCCAGATCAGGTGGCAGAGAATCCATGATATCCGCGCCTTGTTCCATAAGAACCTGCTCCCGAAGATCCTGGGGGAAAGTCATCAAGATGCTTGCCGGGTCCATGTCCTGTGGGGCGGCCTCGTGGCCAGGGGCCGCGTTTTGTCTTCTAGCCTCCTCACGGTCACGACGACGCTGTTCCGCTCTCTCTTGCTGGACAATTTCTTGGCGGAGCTCGTCGGGAAGAGCATCAAGGAATTCTTGGAAAACTTCACCCTGCTCTCCTTGGCGACGAGGGGCATCCTCTCGAGCAGCAGAACGTCGCTGGCTAATGGTCTGGGCAATCACCTCTTCTCGGAACTCTTCGGGTAGTGCTTCGAGGTAGTCTGCGTCAATGCCCAATTCAGTGACATCAACCTGTTCACCTCGAATGGTGGTGAGAACGCGAGGCTGATCACTCGTTGATTCCCCGTGGGGCTCGGCTGGAGAGCCGCCAGTAGATTCCACGCCTTCCATAGCATCATCCGCGTGGGACGTCTCGTTTTCTTCAGTGGCCTCTGTTGCTGCTTGTGCAGCAAGTTCTGCCGCGGCTGCTTCGGCTCGTTCGCGTTCTTCGGCCTCGGCCTTCTCTCTTGCGGCCCTCTCCTCAGCTTCTTGGGCCTCTCTCGCTTCTCTAGCCTTACGCTCCTCTTCTTCTCGCTTTTTGCGTTCTTCCTCGAGCCTGCGCTTCGCCTCAGCCTCTCTCTTCTTGTTCTCCTTTTCAGCTTCGATAGCAGGAGGTATAAGGTAAGAGAGCACAGCAAACTGAAGCCGGATGGCTTTGTCGTGGATCGTGGTGCCAAAGATCATCTTCGCCTCATCCATCCATCTATCGCTGGTTGTGTCGGTCGAGAACATTGCGGCATGCGATGGTTCGTTATAAGTCTCTCGGCGGCCTTCAGATCCTCGGAGTTGATGGGGCAGAGGTAGTGACAACTCTTGAACCTCTCCCCCAGGACCCTGGCTTGTAATCGAGAATTGCAGAGCATGGTTACCATGACGCCCAAGTGTTGAAGACAGGAGTTCATTGATGAATGAGATGGGACTATCTCCACGGCCAGCACCAAGGAGACGAATCAATCGGCTTGGGTTTGGAGGGCGTGGGGACGCATCTCGACCCACGTCATTCGAACGACGCAGAAGAGGGTTGAGTCCATCTTCATTACCGTTAGGGCGGTTAGGATTGCGCGTATCTGAACGGTATGAATCAGCAACGCGAGATGGGAGTGAGGCAGGAAAAAATGCAGAGATTGGCATACCACCCAGAGATGCCATGTGGTCTCGGCCCATGAGGAAGGGAAGAGGAGGGAAGTGATCCCGTAATCCATGACGGTGACGTGGGGCAGAGAAGAACTCTGCACCATGTTGTTCGAGGACCAGAGTATCCAGTCCGCCCATGCCGGGGAAAACTCCATGAGGCGGAGGATCGTCTGTAGATTCGGAGTCAGTACATCGTTGAGACATTATGGATGGAGATGATTGTGACTTACTGGGAAATTCGTCGAAGCCATAATCGTCCTCGTCCATTTCATCGTCATCCTCATCTTCTGTTTCAAGTCAGTACTTATGCTGGGCAAATCGACAGTTGTTCTTGCAAGGTGAAACCCTCTCTTTTGGGGTAAAAATGTCAATGTTTGATGTTTCATGGGGCACATACCATCTTCATCCTCGTCTTCGTCGCCATAGTTGTTACCAATGTTGTGGATTTCATCGTGGCCGTCGTAGTCCTCGTCATGGCCTTCTCCCATGTGGTGCTGCAGCATGTGACCAAGGCGGCCGCCGACAATACCGCCGACATCATCGAGGCCATGAATTTGCGCTTCCTCGAGGTCCTGGGCTTCACCTTCGTAGTCAATGTCAACGTCATCATCTTCTTCGCCGTCGTTCGCTTCTTCGTCGGTTTCGCTTTCCCAACCCGAAGCGCCGTCGTCCTCCACGGGATTTCCATCGTCGTCCACAATATGGATGCGGTCTTCAATGTCGCCCATATCCTCAGAGTCCATGTCGTCGTCATCTTCGCTCATGTCGTCGTCGGAGTCATCCATTTCATCGTCTTCGTCTTCGTCGTCATCCTCCTCCATGGTAACGTCGACGACAGCAAGATCTCCAGGTAGCCCCTCGATAGGACCCATACCTTCCACATCCTCCTCATCTTCATCGCTAACATTGTCTTCCCCATCGAGGGATGGATTGTCGTCGTATTCCATCTCGTCGTCATACTCGTCGTCGTACATCTCTTCGTCGTCTGTAGGCATAGTCAGCATCAATGCACATAAAAGCAGAGTGACATAATCAAACATACCATCATCTGAGCCGTCGGAGTAATCTTCTTCCATATCCCGACCAGGCTCCATCATGCCAAGTGCAGAGTTTCTGTACAGATCTGGTGTCTCTTCGCGGTCATCGTCCATGTCAGATAATGAGGTGGCAGACGCAATGTCATCCTCAACATCCTCCAGGCTAGATGCAGCTGGGAGTATATTGGCATGGCTAAGCTGGATAGCTGTATGTGTGAGAGTCCGCAGGACACGAAGAACAGACTTGATGGTCTTCTTGACAGGAGGGAACGCTAGGTCGATATCTGCGAGCGAAGAGTTGAGGGCTGCGAGATAACCCTTTTCGTACATCAGACGCCTGAGCTGTGCCTGGGAGCGATCTGGCGATGGGTCGGGGTTGTTGCGGGAAGCAACGGCGATGTCCTTCTCCTTGTCATCCACCATGCTTTGCATGACTGTGGATAAATGCAACATCTTGCCATATCTTGAATCAAAAGGCTCGTTAGATGTGTACGCATCCTTATAAGCCTTAAGAATTGTATCAATGACGAACTTTCGCACGAACAACAGGTCAGGCTCCTCTTCATCATAGTCAAACTTCTCGCGGCTACGACTGATGGGCTTTTCAATCGTCTTTCCCACTAGCGCTACGAGAAGCTTCTGTGCCTGAGCTGCCGTGGCCATCTTTTTCTTATCTCCAAGACTGTCCGTCAAGCCATCGATGGTACCAGCACAGAGGAGGTCTGTCAGCAGGTAGTTCAAGACACTTGTGCGGGGCTTGATAGGGGTGTTGGTCTGCAGCGGTGCGCTCCGCTTAAAGTTGATGAACTCGACTTTGGTGCGATTATAGCTCTGAAGAAGTTCGGTGAGGCACCTTAGTAGGAAACAACGGTAGATGAAGATAGGATGCTCATCTGCCTTGAACGACGCTTTGGGCTTCTTCTCTTTGCTATCAGACGACTGCGTGTCGGGTGCCTCGCCTGGGGCTTTTTCCGTTGATGCAGTAGAATCCGTAGAGTCCTTCGAATCCTTGGTGTCACGTGGAGGCTCCTTATCATCTACCTCGCGGTAGTTCAAAAGCTCGCAGAGCAGGAAATGGATGACACCGTCCGGATTCTCGAGAATCGGGCGTTTTGTGTCATGGCCTGCAGGCTTGGTCGCGTCCAATGCCTGCTTGTCACTCCCCTCGGTCGATGGTTTTACATCTTGGATCGAAAGCCCTTCGGTAGCCCGGACAGTTGGGGTAACATCATCTTTGGTCGCATCCACTTTCAGCTCCTTGAGCAAGACGTGTTGCCTTGGCGATACTCCGTTCTCGCTAAAAGTCCAGCGTTGGAGCTTCACCATCTCGTCTGTAACCGTTACAAAGAGTTGCGGGTCTCGTAGAGCCACATGAGAAAGCTGTCGCAGATAGCCCGAAACATCAAGAGGACGTTGCCCGGTTCGACCTTTATCGAACACAGCTCTAATCTCACTCCTCATCAACTGCTTGATGATATCTTCGTCTTCAATGATGTGGCGTAAAATCGTGAGAACGTATGTGGAGATGCGATTCTCGCTCAGTCGGGCAGGACCGAAACCTGAGAGCTGTTTGGTCATGACAAACAAACGCTGAAGGTTCTTCTTGTCGCCAACCGTTTTTGCGGTTGTCCTATCGCGTGTGAGGATAACGAGGATGCGCAACAGAGAGATTGCCATAGACTCATCCTTCCCAACCCGCGGTAGTATTTCAAGAATACTTTCGAGTAATGTACCACTGTCTTTCTCATTGACAATCACATCACGAACTGGCCAAACGAACGGCTCGACAGCATCCTCTTCGCTGGTAGGCGGCTTCCACTGGACCTCGGGAGGTTGTTCATCGTCGCTCAAAAGAATCTCGAAAATGAGCAGGATATAAGGAATCCAGGGTGGGAGCTCCTCCGTAGACGGCGCAGGTACTTGCAAGAAACGCAAGAACTCAGTGATATACTCTCTCAAAGAGCCGATGGTGACACTGAAAAATCCTCGGTCCTGCAGCAGCAAGGAAAGAAGATGAGCATAGGCTGCGATGCTCCGGCCATTTGACTTGAGGTCGTCATCGGCGGCAAAGGACATCAGTGCATTAACCAGAGTTTCGCCGACATCTTGTTTCGCGGAATCATCTGCCGATGGCTGTAAAACCACGGCCGTGATGAGTTCCGAAACCTCGTAAGATGATGTTGGGTGCGCTCTAATGATATCGAGGCATCTTTCTATCAACTTGTTACGAAGCTTGGCGCGTTCTGCGTCAAGTATGTCTTTGGGAATGGTGGCCTGGCTGCCAGTTACTGCAGCCGCGGGGCCTGCAGAGGGGCCTTGGGCCGGGCTTGTAGATGAGGAAGCGTCTGCGGTAGAGGCCTGTGGGGCTGCTGGCACACCAGCTGCACCTCCTTGATCGGCACCTGTACTAAGTATTGACGCCTCCAAGAAGTCGCCAAGCGTCTCCCCTTCTAGCAAACCAGGAGGGAGATCTGCCGGTAGATCGAGGACCATTTGTTCGTCCGAAGCAGTTGCTGCGGGCTCTGGGGCGACCAGCTGGGGCATATTTTCATCAAGGTCGCTTGGCTTAGGGGCCTCTGCGGACGGCACAGGGTTAGGAGACCCGGCAAGTCCTGCCTTGTGCGCCTCGCAGTACTCTTTGGCTGCCGCGAATTGACTGTTCGAGCGGAAGGCGGCTTCCTGTGCGAGACCCTCTTCAAACCCAGCTTCCTTGAGCTGCGACACTATAGATGCGCATGCAGTCCAGTTGAACGGAATTGGAGTGAGTTTCAAGAGAGGGGGCGGTGGGTTTTTGTCAAGCTGTTTATAAGCATTGGTCTCCGAATCTCCTCGTGATATCAACTTGAGGGTGTCGATAATCTTAGCAAGAATATGGCTTGGGACCTTCTCAGCAAGAGGCGATTCCCACAATCCACGCACGACTGGCAGAATTGTCATTCGTAGCTCGACCAGTAAATTTGCACTGACTGGAGTATCAAGTCTCCTATCGCCGGTACGCGTGAAGAAACTGAAGTGGGCAAGCGATTCATTGACCACCTTATCGTTGACTATGACGGCGTATATCTCAAGGATCTTCTTCATGGCAATTACCGCAAGTTTGGATGGTGCAGTGTCAGTACCTTCGGGGTGGTCTTTGCAGATCTCTTCAGAGCAAATCTGCAGCAGTTTGTTGAGCTTTTCCAGGCCATCTTGCTGCTTGAAGGCTACCAGGACAGGTGCAATAATCTGAACACCCTGGCGATCAGTATGCCTGCCGTCCAACTTCCGGTCTAAAAGCATTTCGTGAACGGTGTGTAAGATGATAACCCAATAGTTGAAATAGGGAACACTTCTGTCGGTCACAGAAAGATCCACCTGGCCCAGAACCGTCTGGGCCAAACCATGGGCCAGCTTAATATGGCGATAGCGAGGGTACGAATCGCGCTCAACACTGCGGTCACCCCGTCGAGAAAGAAGCGCTTTGCCAAGTGTTTGTAGAAGAGGGTACGTGTGGGGCATCAACGACTGCAACACAACTCGTAGAGTCTGGTAATTTCGGTACCGCGGGGTTGACTGCTCGCTTGGAGAGGGCGCATTCTCTGGAGTTGTGTTACTACTGATGTGTAGTGTACCAGAGGCCATGGCTTCCGAGAGAGCGGTCTCTCCGTCCTCGTTCAAAAGCTGATCCGAGGCACTGCCTTGCCGGCGTGCAGACGGGCCTGAACCCTTATTCCAGGCATCCGGGACACTGCGTGCCACGGCCATCTCTTGCGAGATACCACTACGCAAGAGCGGACCCAATGACTCCACCAAACGATCCCAGTAATCATATACGTTGACGGGATGCAGGGTGATAGTTTGCGATCGACTACTGAATGGGAAGCATTGATAAAGCACCCTCATCAGCGACTGCACGTTCAGGAGAGCCTTGACTATCGAAGTACCGCCCGAAATTTCACGACGAGCGTCACTGGACAGGTCGGATGAAAGGCTCAAGTCATCCTTCAGGAAGGGGGCAAAGTATGGTTCGAACCCAGATTTTTCCACCATAGGTTGCAGAACGTTAATTGCGTCCATGGTGCGTTTCAGTAAAGACGGCAGTCCGATAACGGGGGCAGGCTCGATCAGTGTATGAATCACAGAGTAGAGAGACCGAGCAGCCATGGACTCGCCGAAGTCATGCGGAAGACTAGGTGACGTGCACAAATCCAACAGAAGCTCGATAGCCCCGCTTTGAATCAAGGGGGTTTTCAGCGATGCATTGGTTGTGTAGTTCGCTAGGAAATTGGCGGCTGCAAAGATGTAGGGGGTAATGGAGTTATGCGGCGACGAATTCTCGTTTCTGGCACGCGAGTTTCTTGTGAGAATGGATTCGGCGTCGAGCATTTCAATGTCTGTATCGTCTGCAGCAGGCGCAGCTTCGACCTTTTGCTTTCCTTTCTCTGCTTTTTCAGCAGCAGCCTCAGGATCCGTAAGCAAGCTCGCATCCGCCACCATCTCCTTGCCGTTGTCGTCTGTCACGATGAGTCTCGAGCCCCAACCAGGCTCCTTCGACTTGACCTCACCCAGGTACGTGACACGTGCAATCATATCCAAGACGGCGTTGGAGATTGCGGGCCGGAGATCTGGGTGGTGACGTGCCAACTCATCAAAACTCGTTCCAATGTTGGCTGCGATGTCCAGATCTCCCGCCATAACGCGGACATGCTCAGGACTCTCGAATATCTCGAAGAAGCTGTCAAATGCGAGACAAGACTCGACCATCTTGAGGCCATTGTTATTTAAAGAAATGGCGTTCAGTGTGCTGGGAATCACTGTGATGGCATCCGCAGAAGGGCGGATGCCGTGAGCTATTGGCGCAGTTCGAGGAGTTTCTAGCATCTCTCGAGTAGGGGGGTGGGGTCGATCGTCGGCTTTGATCGACGTCGGAGCTGGGGTCGGGACTGGTGCCGACGCCGGCACCGGTGCTGAAGAATCGCCACTGGCGGGTTCTGGCTGGGTAGTTTCGCACCCTTCGAGGCGGGCTGGTGCTTCAAACGTGACAGTTCGCCCGGTCAAGGCCTCAAGGAAGCATTGTATGAGGTTGGCTTCAGAAAGGGCTGAGAAACTCGTAGGGTCGTTGTTCAGGAAATCTGTCACAATTGTAACTGCATGAGTCCAAACCAGGGAGCCAAACTTGCCCACGTTCACGATAATCTTTCGGATACAGCCTAAGAACGCAGATTTATCCACGAGGTTGCGAAGGAGCCGGTCGGTGTTACCCCCAAACGTGAATGCGTTCGTCATCATGTGGTGGATGAACTTGAGCAACCACTTCAGGTTCTGCTGCTGATAGAATGGGATCTCATAATCGACTATCTGCGATCTGCAATCGGCAGGGGTCGCTTTGCCTTCCGCAACCAGCCTTAAGGCCGCGTCCACTTCATGGGTAATGAGGTCCGTGACCGCAGTCAGCCCATCGGCGTTGATGAGAGATTGGAAAGCAGTCTGTACATTATAGATCAAACTGTCAAGAAATCCCACCAAAGTAGCATGAGTCCTCTCGGCAACATTGGAGCGAATGGTAAGAACTTCAACGAGAATCTCCAGCAGACCAGCTGAAATAATTTCCGGCGTGGTACGCGATGAATTGTTGGTCATAGCCATAGTGATGTGCAGTGTGAGAGAGAACAGATTGTCACGCCATTCGTCCTCGTCAGTCCACTGCTCACCAGTATCGTCCACCTTCATCTCCGCAACAGCCTTCCTGATTACGTATAGCAGAACACCGTGGTTGACGGTAGCATTCAGCGCAGTAAAGATGTCGGGGATCTTGCTATGGAAGCCGGAGATGGCCTCCAAGAGAGACAGCGCGATGGCCTGTAAACCCGTAGGTACCTGTGGTGTTCCCTCCGGAGATGGATGGATAAGCTCAGCAAGTTGGTACACCAGCTGGAAACGGCGCGGCTCATCGTGGTCATGCTTGAGGACTTTCTCGGTGAAGGGGGCCTCGAAGTGGATGTATGCCAAATTCTGTATAGCTAACAGGCGGGCCTTGAGGGCACCCTGTCGCGCATCAACAGACCCTGTCAAGGCCTTTGCTATTCGCAGGCGGTTGAGGAACTCATACTTCGTATCCTTGGACAGATCAGGTGGAATCCGTTCGAGAAGTTTGTAGATTGGCGTCGACACAACGGTTGACTGGGGAATATCCAACGACTTCTGACCCGGAGTGGCATACTCGTGGGTACCAAGCGCGGGAGAGCGCACACTGGGAGACGGACTATCATCTGCCGCAGGCTGCCTACCAGCGCGAGGAGTGGAATGAGGACCGTTCGACGTGTTGCTCCTACGCAACGGGGTAGGCGTCGACGGTTGAGAGACGTTTGCTCGTTCCGACGGTACCGGATGTTCAGCCGGCAGCGAAGACGTAGCAGTAGGATAGTACAAGACCTTCACATCGCCCCATCCATTCCACCGTGCGTCGGAACCAGTGCCCGACGAAAACTCTGTGGTGCTAGGCTTCGCAATAGCGCAGAGATCATTCGCATACATAGAAGCAGTATTCTTAAGACCGCTGCCGCTCTTCTTGTTTGAGGACGAGATAGGTGTGGCTAAGGGCTGTGGCTCCGAAGGCTTGATGATGGGTGTCTTGACGAACGGCTGAGCAAGCTGCTGTACACGATCAAGGTCGATGTTATAGTGGTTCGTAAGAAGTGCCGAGTTGACCTGACGGCTAGTTGGGCTCATTCGTTTCACAGAGGCCTGGTACCGTTGTGCAAGCTCGACACCAACGCGAAGAGTGGCGCAAATGATATTGAAATCCGTGCTGTTCAGCAGGTCGTTCAAGTGTGAGCTGCTGGCATAAATGCTTCTGTTTCCGCAGTGATCAAGTAACATTTGGGTAAACTTGAGAATGGCAACGATCAAAAAGCTATCGCCGTCTTCCTTAAATCCCAGCTCAGCCAGCTTCGGCATGTCCCACATTACGGCGTCATCTTTACTTGTGGAATTCGCGCTGAGCAGAATGCCGCAGCCGAAGTCTCGAGATTGGGGTCCATCCTTGAGCTTATAGACTGAGCAGAAAGACTCGAGTACGTCGTCAAATCGATTTAGCAGCGGTATCCAGTGGTAGAGGTCACCTCTGGGGAAGGGCCATCTGGTCGGAAAGGACGATAGATACTGGGGCAGCTTCGGTAATGGCGTATCGGTTGCTGTTTGGACAAAGTCCTGGAGCCAAGGAGTCTGGCGCGTGGTCAATGTTAGTACAGCGAATACATAGCATGGGCATCTCCTCGGTGGAAATGTCAAATTTATGGGAAGTTTCACTCACCAAGGTCTCCTTGTGCTTGGGCTGGATGGTCTTCGCGATCTTTCCCATGGTGAAGGCCGGGGCGGCGGTGCCGCATGAGAAGGTTTAACAGTTCTCCCCCTCCACCTACGTAAGATCGAACACCGAGTAACAATTGCTGAGGTCGCCGCAATGGAGCATCCAGGATCCCTTCGGAAGATGGCTCCTCAAGTCGTAGGAGTTGAGGCGATGTCGGGACGATGCAAGAAGTGTCAAGTAACCAGATGTTCCCTAGGTTCTGTCCTGGGCTACTTGTTCAGCCTTGCGAAAGTTGGGCTGACTGTCGGGTGATGGGTCGGCAGTGACGTCAAAGAGGTTCGGGAACAAAAGACCGTCCGTCGTCGGGTAAATGAGTTGGGGGTTTGGGGGGATACGAGTTATCGTGGCGACAAGGTGTGTGGTAATGGTGGGGGAAATGTGATCGAAGTGAGAGTAAGAACACCGAGGCGGGCAGGCTGAAGCTTCAGAAATGCTCAGGACTAGGCGGAGGTGCAGGTCGCCAGGCCTTCGTATTTTTCCGGGGAGCTTACAGCAAAGATGCTACCAAGGTGAGGAAGATCATACGTGATGCGAAGCTTCTGGCACAAAAAGTCCGAAGCCGCAACAGAACGTGGTGTATGACCTTTCACAGTCGATAAGAGGGGATGGTGATTGGGATATGGAGGAGAGAATATGGTGAAGTAGAAAACGGACCAGGCAGTCCTTTGGTGAGAGAGAGGTTTGCTTTGGCAGGTACAAATCAAATGTCTAACCTTAGAGTGAGTCCGGCCAGTCGATTCGCTTCCACAGTGGAGCCGGCGAAAAACACATGCGTCACAAATGCTGCTTAAAGCTGCACTGTTAGGAAGGAACGGCAGAGGCGGGGAGGGAGCTTGGGCCCGGTCTAGGTAGGTACACGTCTGTAGGTACCGTCTAACTGATAACTCAATGGATCCCAGGCAGGCGACAAGATATCTCCGCGCCAGGCTTATCAACACGCGCGGCTCTTTGAAAATCAATGGAAGGTCCAGCTTCAGGTCAGCCTAGGTTGGTTGGTCGGCGGGTTGGCGGCGGGTTGGGTAGCAGCAGAGCAGCCAACTGTCTCAAATACCATCGATGGAGGGGTCAATTGACCTCAACTTAAACCATGTCAGCGCAAGGTTAGGTACTACTTTGCATCCACCTGCATCTTCCATGAATTGATTTGTTCAACGCATTTGCTACGGAAGTTGCATCACGTCAATAGCATAATTTTGCGCACGTAATGTTTAAATGAAATGCATTGGCGCATATGCTCCCGGTTTATCTCTGCCGTATACCTACATACCTTAGGCGCTCGGTGATTGATCTATTCACTCGATGGCTCAAGCTGTCAGATCTCGATTTCAGTTAGCACTCGGTAAGCATCCAGGTTGACGCGCCGGGAAGTATCAGAGATGAGAGCAACGTCCCCCACTCCCCCAGAGAACCCGGGGAGCCGAACCGATATCCATTCTAAAGGCATAACACCAAATCATTCGTTCGGCACACGTACATCAATACGAATGTCTCTTTGCAGAACTGATCACACCATTTTTTCATTCCGCGGTATTCTAGTACACATTTGCCATGTCTTCCATTCATTCACCAACGCCATCTTTGGAGCTCGATCTTGCCGCCTACCCCTGTATCTACTTCTAAGCGCGCGTTTAAGACATTAAAGTCCTCTCCAAGGCATTCGTAACCGATTTCTGATTTGAACTGGCACCCGTCTACTTCATGATCGTAACCGGTGTGGTCTATGCTTCAGTTATTCGTGCGCTCTAGACACCTTGCGCATATAACGTCTGCCTGTGTATGTGTACGTCATGTACTTAGGTAAGGAATGGCGGGACTGGTCATACGTGGAATACAGTCTACCTGTAGGTATCGATAATCCAGTGTCTGGACCTCCCTATGGATGCTACGGCAGTAATGGCATTACCGATGGCAATATGTTTTTCGAGTAGCATAAACCGTTTCTAGTTCCTGAGCTTGTGTGTAATGCGTAGTTCCGAGATGAACAGTCTCTGCTCTTTTGGGGCGTTTGATCTTGACACTGCCCTCTTGGCGAACACATATATGATTTATCTCATATTAGATATTCATTAAGCTTCCATCGGCCTGGACACTAAAGTATAGGATTCTTCTGATATATACTTAATACTGATTTCAGGTGCGTGAAGTATTAATTTTATATATTTCAGCTTGCAGTTATTCTTTATTATATCACCCTCGAGCCAATTTACTTGCTCGCCTTCGGCCACAGCGTAGCTTCAAGTTCCCTAGTACAGATACAGCTCCCGGCCTATGGAGTTTGGTGGAAATATCGTATAAAATATAGATCAGAAAGAAGAATTGTTCTAATTATTGCTTTTGCTACTTTACTACCTGTGAAACGTACTCCATGAGACGACCCTTCGGCCAGGCTGATCTGGCATTAAATCAAATCTGAGAAAGCGCATGTTATTTGGATGTTACTGCTAGCTTTGGCTGGTATCGAACCGAAAGTCAAACCAAAAAGAAGAAGAAAACGAATGACCTTTGAGCATTCCCTAGCCACATCAATGTTGCGGTATGCTGTTCAGATATCCAATTCATCTGGATAGACTTGTCTCGCTAAGGATTCGCCAGGTCGCATGGACAGAATTGGTCCATAAGGAAGGCCAACGCCACATCGCAAATAAGCCGAGGGTAATTACCATCATGAAATACACAGATGCTTGGATATTTTCAGGATGTTAGATGTCATAAAGTTGCAACATGGAGAGTATTTGTCTTTTTGCATTTTATGCTCTCTATCCAGTATCCGAGGCCCTTGTATTGAAAAGATGAGAGAGCGGAACATCGAGTTAAAGAAGCCGTATTTATAAATTGATATGAATGCTTTCCGAATACTCTCTAATGCAACACCGGAGCTCAACCAGCTGCGTTTCTCATACTCTTTTGGTTGTGCCAATAAAATAACGACTTGACATGGTAACGAAAAGACCTCGCAGGAGTAGTGGGTATTCCTATGTTCGGGTTAAGTAAGTGCTTCCGAGTCAAAAATACCTATGTGGGATGGATCCTAAGACAATATACTCGCTAATTATTTTGATTCCTAAAGTAATAACTGTTCAGCAGGAAATACTGCTACCGCTGTCCACTTTGAACTGACGCTCATAGTAACCCAGGTAGCTACCATATCCCACTTCGCCACAGGGTCGTATTGTTCCCTTGACAAACGAATTATCCAGTAGTCGCCTTCAGTCATCATGGCTGTGAGCTCCCAATTCTAGGCAAGGCACATCTGTCTATATACACGATCCCATGAAGGAGGAAGTATTATAAGAGCCCAGCGTTTCTCTTTCTTTGGAATACGGAGCAAGCATAGATCTGAATGACTTGATACCCACGGAGTACCATTTGACCTCTGCATTCGATTGATAGCATCATTCATGTTCGAGCAGGAGTGTCGTCCGACTGGTCCCACTTGCCGTCTTGGCCTCACGAAAGCCACCAATTTCCAACCTGACCAGAGCCAGATGTTGTAAACATGAGATACGTCATGCTCATACTACAATAGCAAGCTGTACAGAGCACGAACATGTTAGGCACATAGATCAGATGTACAGTCGCAGGCGAGACCGCCAAGGCAAGAAGATGTGGTTTTAGAAATCAGAGAGTCCCTAGTGCTGTACTATTGTGAGACGCAGGGAGGCTCGGCAAGATCCGCTATCTCCGATCTTCCCCATAGGCCCTCTCTGCGTGCACGGGTACGGGTTTCCCAATTTGAGATCATAATGGGAACCCGTATTCTAGCTCTACTTGACCACATCCCGCATTGAATTGTATATGCATAGATTGGTCTTATGCCGCAAAGGCGTGGATGGCATTACTGGCGCTTTTGCACCCATAAGGGTGCATCAAACCCTCAACTAGGTAAAAGTAATACTTGGAGGATTTGGTTGGTTATGAATGCCCTTATTTGAATCATTGAAGACGGACATGGACGACAATCATCCAAGACTGAGAGAGATGTGTACATTGAGTACTCAGGACAGCGTCTGGTAGCCTTCAGACACTTGTTGCTATGCTTCTCTAGAGCAGGAAGGACTTACAAGACCGAGCTAGAACATGCAACACGATCGGACTACATACCAGATTCTTGGCCTTTTTTCGGACTTGCATGTGAACCCTTGCGAGCTTATCCACTCTCCTTGAGTCCTTGCCGCTTCTTCGGATGAGCTGAACATGTCGTTGAATTGAGGCTGAACGAATTGGCGTGCATTTCAGACTAAGTTGCCACCAGCTGCCGGCCAGGTGACTGCTCAGATTGCGCTTATCTTATCAGCCCAAAGACAAGCCCTCTTTCCAAAGTCGTGCAGGCTGGGGTCCACTTCAGTGAATTTAGAAACCCACACAGAAAATTGGTTGGCAATTTGCACGAGGGAAGGGCACTACGACTACACCGCGAACTTTTCTCTGAACATCCCGCTCCTACGACTAACCCCAACAGCCAACACCCATTTTTCTATCGATTGCCCTGGTGAATACCGACATCATCAGGTAAGTGTGTCAATCCCGAGACGAAAGAGTCTCAGTTCTTGTTATTAGCCAGTTGTCGCTCGATCGTGTGTTCACACGAGACCTTCAATTCGTTGCGAAAACTCGAAACGATCCCTCGATTCCGTCTCAGCATTCCGCAACCTCTTCAGCCCTCATTTGGATTGGCAGCCTCAGCTAACCGTTCACCTCTTTCGAACTCACAGATAGACCGCAATCATGGGTATTTCTCGCGATTCTCGTCACAAGCGATCCGCTACCGGTGCCAAGCGCGCCTACTACCGTACGTCTCCAACAACGTGAAAGAATCCATACAATAAGGCATATGAACTACGATCGACGGGTTTTCTTCTCTTCTCCGCTTCCTTTGTGATAGGCGGTCGGAGAGAGGAGGGGACTTTGTCTTGATCGTTCGAAAGCCCGTATGCATTCTGCTTTTTGGCATGAATCATACGTTCTGACCTCCGTCAACAGGGAAGAAGCGCGCTTTCGAGGCCGGCCGTCAGGAGGCCAACACCCGTATCGGTGCCAAGCGCATTCACACCGTCCGCACCCGTGGCGGTAACCATAAGTACCGTGCCCTGCGCCTCGACTCCGGCAACTTCGCCTGGGCCTCCGAGGGCTGCACCCGCAAGACCCGTGTCATCGTTGTCGCCTACCACCCTTCCAACAACGAGCTGGTCCGTACCAACACCCTTACCAAGTCCGCCGTTGTCCAGATCGATGCCGCTCCCTTCCGTCAGTGGTACGAGGCCCACTACGGCCAGTCTCTCGGCCGTCGCCGACAGCAGAAGCAGGGCAAGGAGGAGGAGGTCGTGAAGAAGAGCAACTCCGTTGAGAAGAAGCAGGCCGCTCGCTTCGCCGCCCAGGGCAAGGTCGAGCCCGCTCTCGAGAAGCAGTTCGAGGCCGGTCGTGTCTTCGCCGTCATTGCCAGCCGTCCCGGCCAGAGCGGTCGCTGCGACGGTTACATCCTGGAGGGTGAGGAGCTCGCCTTCTACCAGCGTAAGCTCCACAAGTAAGCGTATCGCTTGCTTTAACGGAAGGGGTTATCGGCTGGGTTTGTCGTGAAGGAAATAAAAGAAGGGAAAGGATTTTAGCCTTCTTCAGCTTCATGAACTGTATGTCACGACGGAAAAATGGAGACCACGAAGTCTAGTCTTTACATTTGCACTACGGAATCGGTGTTCATGGATTTTTGCTGATACTTCGTCTACGGCATGGAATGGGTTCATCGCGATGACGACTATCTGATCAATAAAAGATCAAAAAACAGTGCATTCCCGTACCTTAAGCATTGCCTGCGTCCTGTGTGTTTGATATGTGTGCCTGTAGTTTGCCCTTTCCAGTTTCCCGGTTTATATAAATTAAGGACAGCGTTTACCACTCCATGGTATCTCCGCCATCCAGTAAACCCGATATTGAGGTCTCAAGGCTTTCTAATTACCAACTCCCTCGCAACGACTAATTCACAACATGACTGTTCCCCTGACCCTCAGCGCCTAGAGACGGGTGGCCAAACCCAACGTCCAAGTCATGGTCTGGCTCCATGTCGGCTGCCCATTTTCCTGCGCCGCGCAACAGAAAGCCGTGAAATATCATGTCGCATACACCCATACACATGTCAGTGGTCTGAGAAGCCCATGCCAATCAAAATGGAAGTTATGCCGAACCTCCAATGCGGCCTGATTTACCTATCGTCTGGCGACCCTAAATCCAACTTCCTGATCCAATATCGGCTTCGTCAATTGTAGATTAATTTAGGCCATATATACGTATTACACTATTCTTCATCGACCCGCGCACTATTTGGATGTGGCACTCCTTTCCCCCCTGCTTCTTTTTATCATGTCGCCTGGGATCTACCTGAGAATGGCGATGATGATGCGGTCGAGTCGTACAAGGACTGTGCTCATCTCTGCTTCGACGAACGAATCCTTGGCGGCAGGGTGGGCGGTCAAGGGGGTGGTGTTGCTCCTCTTCTGGCGGGCGAGCAGCAGCAGTTCCAGCCTCGGCCTCGATGACAAAGAGATCCTGATCGAGCATCCGGAAACCCCGGGTTGGCGATCTGTGCGGGCGAACGGGTTCCGGAAGCGCGATTTAGGGCAAGGTCGCGGAGCTCGTCGCCAGTCTGGAGATGTACCTGGGTGTCGCGACCAGGGCCTTCACGCTGGACTGCGCGCACTGGGAGTGAATGGCAGCAGGGCGCTTTGCTTCGATATGGCGTTTTAAGCGTTGGGGTCTTCGCGGGGGACGGAGACAAGGGATATTGGTCCTTTCGCTTCTGTGCTGGGATTGATGCTGATATGCAATCGTTTCACATGGCTAGTTTTTCTTCCTCTTCTCCCCTATCAACTTATCATATCGTATACATCTAAATAACCACTTGCAACCATGTTAACTCGTAGCTCTATGCAAACATATTCTAGGGCAGCACAGCCAATGATGCGATCGACTCCTTCTATTCCGCCCTAAAGGACCTCTACAAGTGTGCTTGAAAGCCCGTCCGACGTGACGATCAAGCGCGTATGAACCACAATGCTAAGCGACTTTTCAATGTGCAACTTCACCGTCCGCCACGATGCGTTCCCTCCTCAGCTTGAACGGGGATATGGAAATCCGACACGGACTGGGGCCTGATGTGGTCATTGTAGAAGCAGTTCCGACGCCGGCCCAACATCACCACCAGCCGAACTGGCTAGCTTCGAACACCAAGACACTTACATCAGCCCTGTGGAAACGCTTAGCCATGTTTCGTATGCCAATTACGAAAAGTTTGACGTGGAAAAGTCCTGGGTAGATGAGTGCGGGGCAAACATCGATGTGAAAGCAGATGGTAGCAATCCATTCTGGCGGTTGAAAAGCACCCGTCTTCAGGTCCTCAGGGGTCTCATTGAGAACAAACACATCAAGAGGCTTAGAGAGAAGTTTCTATGGTGATCTAATTCTATAGGACTAAGCTGTGCCAGATGGGTGATATTCGATATTGATCCGGATTGGTAACGGCGGTTGGATGTCGAACACGAAGCAATGCAACTTCGTGGTGACCTCAGGCTGGCACTTCTTTGCATCTTCATAGATACTGAGCGAGATGACCATGAAAGAATATTAGCGGTGGGAGTTCGGAACAATATCCCAGAGAAGAATACAGTGCATCAGGTCTGATTCTACACCGGACCTCCACGAGAATGAGTATTCGGGTAGGAAGGTTCATATCACGGTTCAGTAAGGGGGTGGGCTAGAGATGTTTAATTGGGGTTGGGTAGAGGATCTGCAAATGAGTTGAAGTTGTTGCAGGTGACGAAGAGCACATGTGCAATTTCTTTATGCAAATCACAAGCATAGGAGTCATTATGGATACTTTCCATTTTCATCTGATTTGCACTCTCAAGTAGGGACACGACTTAGTATTCTCTTATTCTTCTTGTTCCTATCCTAGTAGTCTACACCAGTAGTAGTAGAGATACACAAAGTTGACCCCCTTGCCTAAATGGCAGTCATTTGAGGGTGTCCGGGCAGTATTCGCAAGCTGTCGACGTGAGGCTTCAACAACACTGCACTGCTTCGCTTCTTCATAATCGTCATCGTCTCCAGAGATTATTATTTACACAATATTCTTTCTCGTGCTTCTTCAAGAAGCTGCTCTCTCTCTTTGGAGTTGAGCTAGTAGAGACACACTTCATAATGGTTCGTTGTCCCATATCATTGGTGGGTAAGGGAGAATGATGCTAGCATAGACAATGCATTTTCCCTTGAGCTTTCGTGTCAATCGAATAAACCAAACATTGCATCAAGCGTAGGAACGCCCATGGAGGCGCATGCAGGACTGATAACATGCTTTCACAAGGCCAAGTTCCAGTCTTGACTTTCACGTTGTATCAAAGGTGAGATACAATCTGGATGTTGGGCTCCTCCAAACTGTATGGAGCCGGATCCAAGTGGGTTAGGTTCTTGGCCATGGTCACGCCGCTGATTATGAGCGATTGCGATTATGCGAATTGCTTCTTCAGGTCGGCCCATTTCCGTTTCAAGGCCTCGTGTTCGGATGTGAGCTGTCAGGACTGTTAGTAATTGCGGGATAGTAAGGAGGGTGAGGCGATGACATACCTCAGCGAGTTCCATCTTGGTTTGAACCAGCTGTTTATCTGTGTTTTGTTGTTCGTTGATGATAGCACTGAGCTCCTGCACCCTTTGGTCGAGGGCCTCATTCTCTTCTTCGAGCTTCTCCTCTCTAAGCTTGAAACGCACAAATGTGTTGGCCATCTCGACTTGGTCCCTTTCACTGTCCTCGACATGCTTCTCCAGCTTCCGGACCTGGACAGCATAAGTCGCGTTCTGGGACCTCAAGGTTTCAAGTTCCGTTTGGCGTTCCTTTTCGGCACGGGTTTTCTCTGCCCACTCGGCGGCGTACGCCTTGAGAAGCTCAGGGGTGACCTTCACTTCGCACGCGTCGCGGACGAGCTGGTCAGCCCGGTAGACCTCCTTGTCCACACTGGCGGAACTGCTGCCAAAGAACCCATTCTCAAGGATACTGCCCGCACTAGGAGCTTGATCGACATAAACGTCGAAGATCTTATCCTTGAGATGGGTGGTCAGCTGGCCCATGTCAGACATTCCAAGTAGTGTTTCCTTGTTCTTTTGCATCAGAACAATGCCGAACTTCAGAATGGCTGCCAAGCCCTCGGAAAGAATCATATCATAGATCCGAAGGACGAGTTGAAGAGGGAACCGGTACGCGAAGAGTGTTAAGAACCACTGTGTAGCATACAGATGGCCAGTGATACCGCGGCGGTGGAGGTGGCAGTAGAGAGCAGGTTCCAGGTCCTCCAACAGCCGTTCGAACTGGTAGAGTCGCATGTGCAGGCCCGGCATATCCTGAACGAACAGATCCCGCAGTTTGTACTCGCGCATCAGCTTCACTAGAAGACAGAAAGCCTCTTCTTCAGGCATGTTGAAAAGGATAGGCATGATGAGGAAGTTCATGCCTTGAGCGTAACCCACATCCTCGTCGTAAAGAGCATACGCCTTGCAGACTCCGAATAAGCCATCTTGAAGCCCGGCAGCCTGGGCGTGCTTCGAGTAGCTCGTCCTCGCACCCATATCCTTGCGGATGACCTTTTCCAGTTTCTGGACTCTGATGATGTCCTCTTTGTCCTTCTTCTTCTGTTCGGCGGCGGCCACAGCCTGGGCCCTCTGAACAGCCTCGATATCCTTCTCTGAGGGGACCGGAGACTTTGTATCATTTTCCCCGGACTTCTCAGAGTGGACAGAAGACGCCGATGACGTTAATGTTTCCTTTTCGGCACTGAGGTTGCCGTTGCTGAGCGAGCTAATGGAGGTGCTGTTGCTGTTCCTATTTGGGTTCTTCTCCGAACCTCGAGTAAGCAGGTCCCGGTAAACCAACTCCAAGTCATCGTTCTTGCTCTGTGCAAGAACCTGCCAAACGACACCTCGAATGACGTTAGGGATGCCCGTGGCAATGGCCTGATTCAACTCCTCTGCGCTGGTTCTCGCCACAGCAGCAGGGCCCTCGTAGACAACATTCTGCCACAGATCCCAATCGACCTGAGAATCATTTATAGCAGAGGGCCCAGCCATGATACCAGACACTGTACCGGGTGCAAGGTCTGGGTTTGGGGTTGGAGGAATAGGCGAAATAGGACCGGCATCTATAGTCTCAGCAGCAAGATTTGCAGTATCCACTGTTGTTGTCTGTATGCCCTCTCCAGAACCCTCCTCACCCGGCATCACGATGCCAGCTTCCTCCCGCATGCGAACCAACTTGAAGCGGTCCTTAAGACTATTCCTTACTGACCTTGGTCGTGCTCCATTTTCGTCACCTTCCTCGAGCTTGCTCAGCATCATCTCTGGGTTACTACTCAGAGTTGCCATGGAGCTTGTAGTATCACGCCTCGTGTTTCGAGGGATGGATGCTGGAGGTGAGCTATTATCCTTGGAATTCCGCGAAGACAGCCAAGTAAAGGGGCTGGTGAGTTTCCGCGAGAGTGCCGGTTTGTGGTCGGCAACCAGAGAATCTCTTGTTGCGGGAGCAGCTGCTGGTATGGTCGGAAGGTTAGAGTTGTCCTTTGGTGGTGACTCAACAGCGTTGGGAGACCAAGGCATTGTGGGAAAAGAGCTTGTCAGATTGCTCAACGACAGCTTCTTACCAGGTCTCTTAGGCGGCACGGCAGGTGGCTGCTCTTCTTGTTCCTCTACTGCAAAAGAAAGTCAGCAACTTCATCAACAAGTAGACAGCAGACAACCAGAGTAGTGCAATATACCTTTCGCCGGGCTGGCAGTCTCCTCCACCAACTTCACGTCATCCAACTTTACATCGTCCAGCTTCATATCATCCAGCTTTACCTCGTCCATAGTGCCGTTGGTAGAGATGATGCTAGGTTCCGGTTTCGAATCCTCGTGCAAATCATCCTCCACTACAGCCTCCACATCTTTCTCTGGCGGTGCAGGTGCTTCATCGTTGTGTACGTCCGAGTCGTGAACATCCAAGCCGTGAACGCCCGAGTCGCCGTTGACTTGAGCTTTCTCAGGTTCAGGCTCTGGGACTACGTCCGACGTAGATTTCTCTGGAACTACGGTCGACGTAGGTTTATTTGGTACAGCTTCGGTCTCCGTTTCCGCTTCCGCTTCCGACTCTGAATCCGACTCTTGATCGATAAACGAGGGTGCCGCGGCGGGCTTGTGGGCCGAAGAACTTCGTTTCGTGAGCGATCGGACAGAGCGTGCATCGACGGCGTCCTCGAACATGTCCTGGGAAACAGCCATGGGGTCAGCAACTGTGACAAGCAAGACAGATCAAATCGATGGGGGCATGATGCTGTGCAACCTCTGGGCGCTGGTTGAGGGCGGGCAGCATACACAGGTTGCGGGCAAGTGCCCCTCGGTGTAATAATAAAGGTGGCTTACATTGTCTTCTCTGTCGGAGAGCATCGATTCGTTGTCCATCTTAAGATGCTGCACCTCTACTGCAGGAGGAGCGGCAGCCGCGTGCTGCACCTCTCCTTGTTCGGCCATAGTGACTGTCGACTCGAGTACTCAAAGGGGCAGAGGGTATAAAGAATGTCGACGGGTCTGAACAAGAAAGCAGTCGGCGATGACAAAAAGGCAAAAGGCTAGTAGCGGTGCAGTGTCAAAAGAAAGAGGGTTTAGGAATGCATCCGGGCGGTAAGTGGGTTTTGGTCGACAGCAGGTGGTTGTGCTCTGGAAGTCTGGTTCGGGTTGGGGAGGTATCGCGCGACGCTGTTTCAATGGATGTTCCCTCGAAGCTCCAGAGTCGGTGGTGGTTGGTGGAGCTTTTTGGTGGTTTCGTCGAGGTCGGGTTAGACTTGGGGACTTTTCTTTTGGCCGACCCGATTCGATGGCTGTTGTCGGTGTGTATCAATGTGTACCTCTCACAAGCGGGATACACAGGAAATAGGAGAGGATGGGCGCTGGCCGCTTACAGGGACACGTAAAGAGTAATTTAGTAGGTAGATGTGTGGTTCTTCGAGTCAAGATTCATCCACTCATAATGACATGTCTTCGATGCATGTACATTAGTAGGTGGTATTCGGGTTGTGGCAGTTTGTCTTGAACACCCGTTAATTTGAAGCCACGCCAAATTCAAGAGGCAGGTAAGTGACAACCAAACTCAGCCTATAACTCGAGCTGTAGGCAATGCCAGTATCGCTGCTGTACGTGGTATTCCACGTGTACGGGCATGAAGGAAATAAAATTGAACATGTTGTTTTCTCTCCTTTACCCAGGTGAACCCCCTGCTCCCTTTGCATCCTCCCCGTTATTAGCCCACTCTTTTCGTAGTGCCGGGCCCTCTCGCTGGCCCGTTCCACTGGGTTGTCAGTTGTCCAGCGGTGGCTTAAGGCGGTGCCTGTCCTTGAGGACCCCACCAAGCGCCTACTACTGTGCCTTAAGTGGAATGACCCCTAAACGATGGAAGAAATCCCCCAACTAGAAGAAACTCTGTATTGGCAGAGCCGCCAACATTTTCCCTACCCATGCACCATGTTGCATCCTCTCCCTCCGGCCCCGTCCCTGACCAACCTGACCCGGCGACCAGGGAGCCAAGCGAGCCAGGCTCAACCGAGGGAAACATCCCAAAAAACCTATCGATCTTCTCGATCCATCGATGGACGGTTCTAGCCGCCGCATTTTGCTGCCAGGCTCATTTGACCAGGAGGCGCAGGAGGACGAATTTTCCATTTCTCGTACATCCTTATCTTAACTATCTGCCATCTGAAAAGCCAAAAAGCAACAGCGTGAGACACCACGTTTGTAGCACAGGCTGGCTTCCCCCAATCCCTAATTCTCATCGTGCAACTTGATCGTCGTTGACTTGGGCCATCTCATTTCTCTAATGCATGCGTAGATGCCGGCTGAATCGGCATATCGTTACTCCTCACAGCGGCCTCCTCTTAGCTCACCGACCTATTCTTAGCCGTACTTGATTGATCTGCCATGGGATGTTGTTGATCGCTTCTTATTAAACCTTTCGAACGTCTCCAGGATTAGACTTTTATAATACCGAGCACCTTTCCTGTACTTGCTATCCTGTCTGGCAGTTTAATATGTGTACATGGGATTTTCCAGACATATTGATCTAGTGACAGAAATACGCGGCACATGTCTGTGTGTATGCGTGTGTGATGTATGCCTGTACTCACTAATGCAGCATCCAGGAGGTAACGTTTTTCTAGACTGTCTCGGCTCGCGACGTAGCCAGCCAATCAATCAATCTTGGCCCTTACTTTATCTCCCCATGCATGCAGGGACGTCACAGGCACTCTTGACGTGTGGCCACCGAGAGCTGCATACTTCGGTCAGTCAGCAGTCCGATCTTTGGTGCTTGGCTTACTTTTCGTACAATAGACTATGGCCAACCAGCTTACATGGTAAGTAATCAATCCTAGGCTATTCCAAGGTAGCTAGCTGTCGTCGTCAAAGATGATTAATTCCTTTCTTTGATCTCGGGTTTGTTTCCTTTCAAAGAGCGGGGTTAAGATAAATATACTCCTTACCAACAGACTGGTAGAAAATGCAAAAACAGTGCAGAGGCTGGGAATAAAGTATATCCCCTTTAATGGCAATATCGCTGTTCTTGGTATGATACTTCTTGTGGATGATGGATTACCTGTTCACCCAATTGTCTTTAACGGAATAAACATTATGCCAATAGTATATCATGATCTGGTGGGAGCAGTGCTCCCGCCATCAATGGGATAATGGCGTACCCACCATTCCCACAACACACGCACATTCACGTTGCTTCAATTGCTTGGTGGGATAGTACGTCTCACTGAGTCAATGTATTCCATTGAAGTCCCTATCATCAATTATTCAGGTGGGATACCAAAACCCATTGCCACTTGTTGTCATGTTTTAATCCACTACCCTTTGCCCTCCTTCCTTTTCTTAATTGTTGTCTCCCAGTAACGTATCAAACTGCTGCTCGATATCGGCATCCCAGCTCTGTTCAAGCGCCTGCTCTTGCTGTCTCTGCCGTCGTGTCTGTCGTGGGTCTCGCCGGGCATTCTCCTCATCACTTGGGTCGCAAGGGATCGGGTATCGGTTTTTGGGACCAGTGAGGTCAACGGCGTACTTGCGGAATAAGTGTGGAACTTGCGCCGTGCCCGCAGCGACGGCAGACGAAGAAGTGCCGTTCATGCCGTATCCCGAGTCGTAGCGAGCATCCACGTTGTGATATCGTGGGATATGCAGCATTCGTGCTTTGTGTCGCAGAGCACGCTCATCGCCGGCTTCACTCATTTCCTCCAAGCTGGGCCAGTCTGTGAATCGGCGGTCGCCCACACGGTTATGTACCCAGATATCTTTAGTGTGAACAACCTTCTCCGTAAAGAACCAAGCAGGTGCTATCGGAGCAGGTGCCTCTCCGGGAATATCGACGGCACTCTCGGAGAGAGCGTCGCTGGGAGCCTCGGAGGGAGCGTCGTTGGAAGTATCCGAGACAGCGTCGTTGAAAGTTTGGGCGGGTGACTCGTCGGAACTATTAACTGCAGTCTCAACGGACGGAGAGACTGAAAAGAGTTCACGAGCGCCAGGGACGTGTCCTTGGATACCTGGGGGGCTGAGATATATACGCGATCGCCTGGAACCGTATCGCGAACGCCTGAAACCGAATCGCGAACGCCTGCGACTGAATCGCGAACGCCTGCGACCGAATCGCGAACGCCTGCGACAAATCCGCGAACGCCTGTGACGAAATCGCGAACGCCTGGGGTGAATCCACGAACGCCTGGGGTGAATCCGTGAACGCCTGGGGTGAATCCGTGAGCGCCTGGCACGAATCCCTGAATACCTAGAACCTGTCCGCGACCGCCTGGGACGTTCATGTGAAGGCCTGGGGGTGCTGAAACGAATCCGCGACTAACGCGATCGCCCGAATAGTTTCCGTATACATTACGAACGCCTGGAACGCATCCGATCGGGAAGTTTGCAACAGTCGTGCTTGCCTCTGCAGCTGTGCTCAGTGTAGCAGACTGAACGAGCGGCGACGACGTAGGCACGAAGTCTCCGGCAGGAATGGGGTATCTGAGGCGCTGATGACGCGATGCATGTGAATAGCGCGAATACGATGAAGAAGGAAATCTGCCGCGACGCGGTGGGAAAGCTGCATATTGATGTCCACGCGAGACGTCGCGCCGTCTCTCTGGGTATTCAGACATGGTTTGATCATGTAAAGGAAGCGACGATCTGGGGTTGGAGATATTGGTGAACGCTGTAAACCAGGACAGACTCAGGTCATGTGCAATGAGAATTCTGTGATCATTGAGTGCTTCTTCTGGCTTGCCTGGCGCAGAAATCTTGGATGGGGGTAAAGCGAATTGTAAGACCTCATCACAGATGGGCGCCGTTGATGGATCAAGAAAGTCGTCGCTTGTTTGTGACAGGCTGGAAGGATGTTCAAGTGACGGGATGTGACTAATTGCAGTTGCAGAAGAGAAAGAGGTGCTGGCCTCTGGTTGCTGGTGCTTGGAAGTCGGTAGCGAGGCTGGGAATAAGTCAGTCGGCCAGTTTCCAAATGCAAGCAGGGCAAGAGAAAGAAAACAATGTGCAAAACTTCAACATCAATTTTTGGCGACTCAAGAAAGCGCGACAAAAAGGACTGGTGGTGTTGATCAGCTGGTTATGGGTGAACGATCCGTGACGCGCCCGTCGTTGACTTATAACGCCCTGGGCAGGGCGACGCGCTCCTTGGTCAGAGGTGAGCAAACAGAAGCAGCTCTTCTAACAGGAGCTTCTCACCAAGGAGACCATCAACAGCAACGTGACAGCAAGATATTACATGAAAGTCATGTTGCCTCTGCTCGAGGGTGACAACCCTCAAGATGAGCAACAGCGCCCCTATCTCGGTATACAGTCTTACAAAAATGCAAAGCAAACGCGATCAAGACAGAATAGAAATACACCAAACAAGATTCATTTACATTAAACTTGAACTAGAAAACATCGCGAACGACCAAGGAACTGGAACAGGAAATTGGGAATATATATACCTCCTCTTGGGGCCGGCTTCTTCCTCGGCCCCAGGCGCAGGAGGGCCCGCGGACGGGGAGCCTCCTGCACCTAGAGCTGAGGTTCGGCCTTGGCCACTTGGGCGTATCGAGCCTTGGAGGTCTTCTCCTCCATTTTGTTGTTGTGGTGGTGGTGGTGTTGGTACTGGGAGCTCAGTACTGGGTTCAAAAGGGGGATTGAAGTACGTACTTATGTACCTCCAGATGCATGATCGAGTTCTGCTGATACCGGCTGTAAGAGAAGGAATATGGGCACACCACCCTCTCTCTTCTCACTGACGATAAACAAGAAGACCTTCGACCGATCCTACAATTGCTATTACCCCAAACGGTCTGTAAAACGTATATTTGCTATGTCACTTACACAGGTTCGAGCGATGCCCATTGCACGAAGTCGTCCTTCGGGTTCGTGGGCGACCTACATGATGCTCTCAGGAAAGTTGCAGTCCTCAATAATCCCCTGCTGCCAACCGTTGAGAAGTATTATCGAGAGATCCGGATCAAGCTTTCTATTTCAATTTACGTTTTATATTGACCGTTCCCAGTCACGCCTGCATTGACATCCCACATATCAGGGTTTGAGTTGGCCCTGTTCGATGAGAGGGTTTATTCCTCAGAGTATAAAGACAGGGAATGAGAGTGAATATTAAACAAGCTTTCAACGCAAGATGGGAGTTGTATGATCAGTTCCCGTGACCATATTCTCATAAATAACAATCTTCCAAACCCCTTTCCTTGGGTTGGATACTTGAAAGCTTTTTGCTGAGCCCACGATCAAGGAGAAACCAAACTTCGCTCTTAAGGTCATGATACAGGCCAACGTAACTTTTCTACTTACTTGACGGGCTTATTTCTACCCGTTGAAAGTGAAAGTCGAAGGCCGGGGGACTCAAGTAAGTACATGTATCATTCGTGTATTGAAGGGCTTCGAATCGAAAAAGCCCTAGAAGTAGCCAGTAATAGCAACAACTTGGAAGGGTCTCTTTCTATCCCATTAAGTCCATGTCAAACCAGCAGAGCTGAAACAAGAGACCGTAGGAGAGCCTTACATGCATAGCTTCAACCCGTTTGGTGTGGGAGACCAAGACCAGGCTTAAGTAGGCATATATGTGATACGCATCCATCAAGACTTGAATTCGGAAGAACTCCAGAAGGAACCAACAGGGTCGACAACTTGGAAGGTCGCGTTGCCTTCCTCAGATCATATGTCAATCCAGCCCAGCAGAAGTGTAAGACTTGAATGACCAACCGAATCCCGATATACAACAGAAAGAGGAGGAAGTACTCGTCTTCTCGTACCCTACACCACGAACAATGTTTAATAGCCGTCAACAGTTGTGCGGTTCTTACTTGCAGTGCTTTTTTTACAGCTTCTACGCAGTTCATGTGCTACGTGTATTGGTTATGACCATATATATCTTCACCATGAAACCAGATGCGTTGTGGCGACACACAGGGCCCACTACTTGGTGTAAGGGGTGGTGATAAGTTCTGTAGCCAGTCAAGCACTGACTTGACAACATCGTCCTTTTGGGGGTCGGGCTGGTTTAGTTGGTTAGAGCACTGGGTGCAGCGACGTGGCACCCAGAACAATTATGTTAATTTTCATAGTCATCTTGAACAACAGGAAGAAGCACAAGGTATGCAAAAGGTTGCCAATACATCCCCTCAATTTGAATCACCACGGCAAGCAAGCAAAGACGAGGAGAAAAACCCCAAATTAGAATAAACCATGCCCATCACGCCCCTTATATGCAAGCTGGATTAAGCACGTACGAAAGGATGAACATAGAAAAATTTGTGTTTGTGTGGAAAAAACTTAAAGGTATCTCACAAATTCTCATGCTCGGTCTTCGTCTTCTTCTTCTTATCTCTCTCTCTTTCTCCATGCAAGAAAACACACGAGTATAATAATAAAGCGTACACTGTCTCTTTGTCGTATTGTAGTTGTGTGTGTGTGTGTTTGTGTAAGCTGAGGTGAGGTTTGGTTGGTTCTCTCTGCCTGCCTGCCAACCAACAACCACCCGAGCTTCCATATTAACTAAGTAACAACCAAAGCAAACAACCACCACTTCCATGACCGCTACCCCCCATATGACTGGAAAGAAAAAGGAAACCACAGCACGACTAGGATTGATTCGCAAGATGGTTGGCAGCCTGCGCTAAGTATCAGCGGGTATGTCTTAACCAAAGCCTGTTTGTGCATTACGCATTACTCACCCGTTCGAGATTGTAATCGTACTTCTCCAGAGCATTCAACGCATCGTTCCTCGAGTAGCCCATGCCGGTCAGGTTCTTCAAGATAGGATCATCGTGTGTACCATCCTCCGTAAGTGCTCTGCCAGGATTCTCAGGCCGAGGAGGAGCAAGGCCCGACTTGGGGGACACGGGACTCTGTGGTTGTTCATTGGCCTTGGGTGTTGCCGATTCGCCGGTGCCATTGTTGGTAGGAGCCTCATCCAGGGTAGCGAACAACGCATCCCATTCCTGGTTGTCAGGAGACTTGGGCCCTTGCCCAGCAGCCGCTGCACCAGTGTTGTGCGTCGAGATCGTCGGGGCCCCAGCAGACGTAGTAGATACGTTGCCAAAGTCATAGCTGCTGTCAATTCCAAAAGCGTTGGAGGCGTTGGACAATTCGTTTTTGGGCTGAGAAGGCGGAGGGCTGCTATCAAAAACGGGGTTGAAGTCATCAAGGTTTGACCGCGAGATGTTGGCAAACTCGTCATCGGCAGAGCCCTCTTTAGCATCTTCAAGACCCTCAAACTCATCATCCAGGTCGTCAAAAGCCCCTTTTGAAGCCGGTGGAGCAGTGTTGGTAACAGTGCTAGGGGCAGGTGCAAAGTCCGATGCTGGGGCAAAGGGATCATCTTCCTTAGGGGCTGTTGCGGCACTTTTATTGGTGGTTAGCACTGGTTGGGTGTCGTTGTTTTAAAGGGGTTGACAGAAGGAAATATTATTCATACTTCGTGGAGTGAATGGACGAGCCAGCTCCAATGGAGCCCTCAGCAGCCGGGATATTTGCGGCAGATCTGGTGGCCTCTACAGGGGAAGCGGCCTTGGGTGCCTCCATGGGATCGGCCTTCTTGGTGGTCGGTGAAACGGGAGCGAAATCATCGTCGAATCCGTTTCCCTCGCTAGCGGTCTCGGAGTCCTCATCGTCCCGGTTGATCTCAGAAATCGGGGGAACTCGCTGTCAAACTTGGTGAAGGTGTTGTTAGTATCCTTGGGCTTTTCTTGACCGCTGCTGGACCCGCCCGAGAAGCTGGCAAACGCCGAGTCGAAGTCGTCCTTGGCGCTCACGGGCTCCTTCTTCATGCTCTCGAAGATCTCGCTATCCCGGTTTCCGCCAAATGGGCTCTCGACCACAGCCTTGGGGTCTTCCTCAGGGAAAGCACCGGGGATAGGCACGCCATCTGTACCGACAGCGGGCTTCTCTTCGGTATCAGGGCTCTTGGCGACATCTGCGCCTGACGCAACACTCTGACCAGTTGCAGTAGGCTCGAGAGCCTGAGCAGCAGCAACAGGAGGTTCACCTGATCGGCTCATTGGGGGAGATGCCTGGCGAGAAGAGGTTAGTGACTCGCTCATGTTACCCAGAGGCAAGAAGCTAGAAGTCATCTGCCGGGATAGAGGCGGAGCTGGGGGCTCAGCAGTCAGGGTATCTTGCCGACTGACAGTAGGACTAGAAGTTCCCGGGGTTGCAAAAGAGCCAACACTTGCCGTTGACGTGCCCGTATGCTGCTGCTTGAACGAAGTGGCTGGTGGCGGCGGCGTGCTAGATGAGCTAGGGGCAAAACCACCAAAGATATCGTCAAACGACTTATCGCCATAAGGCTTCGCGACAGGGGGCGACGCAAAGGCGCCCATCATGTCGGTGCTCCCAGTCCGCCTGAAGAAGGGGTTGTTAGCACTAGCAGAAGACGGCGCAGGGCTTGCCACCTGAGCAGGCACAGGAACCGGCGACGAAGTACTGCCTCGGGGCGAGTTAGCAGCACTACTGCTCAGCTCCCTTGCTTCAGCCTGCAGCTTATCACGTTGTCCCTCCACAGTGGACAGTTGCTTGCTGTTGATAGCCACCATGCCCTTCAAGCGACGCGATTCCGACCTCAGCTTCTCAATCTGTGGCGTCAACTGAGCAACCTCGTTGTTGGCCTCACTGATCTGCTGCTTCAGGGTGGCATTCTGGGATTCATATTTCTGGAACTCTTCCAACAGAGTCCTGTGTTCCTCCGCGATTTGGTTGCGTTTATTTCCGATCTCGGAGGTTTGCTGCATGAGAAGTTGGATATCCCGCTGGTTCTGCTCCTTTTTCTGCTTGAGATCATCGACGACTGCCACCTCAGTCTCGTAGGCGGCCCGCAGCTGGGCCAATCGAGTTTCGAAGTTTTGCTTCTGCTGACTGGTCTGGTTAATGTCCTTCTCCGTGGTCGTACGGGTAGCCTGGACTTGTTGCATCTGGTTAGACAGAGATCCAATCTGATTCGACAAGTTGGCCAGCTCGGTAGTCTCGTTGGTCAGTTTCTTGCTGATTTCCGGATCGTTGTCGCCGAGCAGGTCATCCATACCCCCCATAGCCGCAGGCGGCTTAGGACCACCAGCCGAGCTTTGCGAGCCACCGGTTTCCTGCGTAGTCAAGCCCCTGCCGAACGAAGACGACGGAACAAAAGGCCGGAAAGTATTGCCGGTAGGGGAAGCTCGGACAGGAGAGGCCGGTGGCATAGGAGAAGCCGACGCAAAAGGGTCCCTCGCAGCAGAACCACCAGTGTTCTGAGGAAACTGCACAGGGGCAGGAGGAGCGGGCGAGTCCAGGCCAAAGAGATCATCGAGAGCCGACTTGGGCGCCGGCGGCGGTTGAGGAGGCGCAGGCGCGGGCGCATCGAAAGGAGAACCGCTAGAAGTCTGAGGGCGCGCTTGGGTGCGCAGCGAAGGGGGGATTAGATTAGGAGGCAGCGTCGTGGGAACGGTATTAGAGCCATCTCGGCGGGTCCGTTGTTGACGAATAAGGAACATGGCGACGGCAAATGTGTCTCGCGTGAGTCGCCCCTCGGAATTGATATCGGCAAGATCCCAGATCTGAGCTAGCGCTTCCTCCGACAGGTTTGATTGACTCAAAAAGGGCACCGCCTCGTCGCCGGTGATGAACCCCTTGTTTTTCTTGTCCAGGTCGTTGTAGAACTGGTCGAACCTGGCCTTGTCGACCGGTGTCACGGCCCAGTCTGAGCCAGACCCCGACATCTGCGGGGTGAGGCCGCCTGTAACCTGGGGATTGAGAGGCGATCGTGGCATTTGACCACCGGGGCGCATGTGAGCCGAGCCGCTAAGTTGCCGCGGGATAGCCGAGAGCGGTTGACCGGTTGGCTGGGGGCTTTGGCGAGACATCGAGCCGCGTCTGGTGGCAGCCTCATACAGAGCAGCCGGTAGGACGTTGGGCAAACCTCGCAGGGCGCCCGTCTTCATAGACGTGAGAAGATGCATTGCAATGACAAACTCCGTCTGGACAAGAGAGCCTCTCTGCTCGGTGTCGGCAAGCTGCCAGATCCTGCCCAGCACTTCGTTCGGTAGAGCTGATTTCTCGAAGATAGACTTGGCCTGGTCGCCAGGCAACAGGTTTCCCTGCAGCCCCTGTCGCTCAAACAAGCTGGCATATTGCGATACCTTCTCGGGCGTCAGAGGAGGTATACGGATGGGCGCACCGCCAGTTCCTTGAGCTTGTAACGGCGAAGGTTGCGGCGGAGGTACGGGAGGGCCGGCGGGCGTGAAGCCTTCGAAGCGTGGAATGGGACCTTGTTGGAGGGCGATCTCTCGGGATGGTTGGCGGCCAGCTTGCGCATGACCAATGAGGCGAAGGGTGAGGCCGAAACCAGCGGGTGTCAGGAAGCCGCGATTCTCCTGGTCTGCTATTTGCCAGATCTAAAGGGGGAAGACATTCATATTAGCACTTGGACGCGACGTCTACGCCCGCGCAGGGTGTGTGTGAACCTACCTCGCCCAGAATTGAGGAGTCTAGTCTCGTCTTCTCGAAGAATTTGACAGCTACTTCGCCAGTGACAACGCCCACACTCTCGGTGTCGGCTTGGCGGAAGAGCTGGCCATAGACCCGCTTCTCCTCGGGAGTAAGGTTGAGGTTCGGGACAGCTGTAAACAAAGGGCAATGTTAGTTATACATGGCGATGACAACCAACCGAAATGCCATATGCTGAAATGCATTATGCCAGTAAGTACTTACCTGCCTCAACAGCTTCGATCGACATGGTTGCGTGGCCGAGCTCGGTACGACTTGATCGTGGGTGTGGCTGGGACAGGAGTTGACGATTGCGTGTCGTATTTGGCGAGGGTGTTCCGATCGTAGTTCGTAGTAGTCGTCCACTCCAGGCAGCTCAATTTCCAACTCTGCCAAATTATTATGCCCGTCGTGAAATGGCGGGAGGAAGGGGGTTGTTGAAACAAGCGTGTGAAGCCCAGCCTCGGCTTGCTTGGTTGGCTGCGCAATAAATCGAGAGCGTATGGAGATTGCAGTAGGTCGGTCGGCGATTGCGGGATTGGGTTCGTCGTGTTTTAGTTACGATTCTCTGGGCCGTAAATCGGTAGAGACGCCAAGGGGCTTTGCTTGGGCGACGTCGAAGGTCAAGCCTGGAGGTGATGATGGGAAAGGTACAGTATAGTAAAGTAGCAGACACACGCAGTCTCCTTGCTTGTGAAGGTTTAATTATCAAGATGTTCTGTGCGCGCGGTGGTGCATCATCTCCAATGGCAAGGTTACTGGTACAGATGATTCAACTTTTGGAGGAGGCTGGCTTGGCTGGCTGGTGCCGGCGTCGTCAATCAATCAAATAGGATCGCCTGGTGGCCCGTTGTTTTTCTTGGGGTGGAGTGTCACTTCTAGGACAGGCAGGACAGGACAGGGGCAGTTCACCTGTAAGCTTGGGAGCTGCAATGGCTCCGTTCTTGGGGGTGGACTACCAATTCCAGTTCGGTATATTTGCAGGTCATCAGACGTCAGTTTTAGTCGGTCTTTCGCAGCCTAACGAAGCCAACGAGAGGATTCCGGCCCAAGCTCGAAAGCTCAAGCTTAATCAGTCCGAATTGATATCTACGGCATAGGCAGGATGCAGGTGCCTATAGTGCATGTATGCGCAGACGTTTATCAAGTCGCAGTGCAGAAAGTCCACCGACATGGAGACAACATCTAAAAAGCTTCTCCAATTTCCATACTTGCCTATTACTACATCTTATGTAAGTAAGTAGTATCCATCAATCCAATATATGTGCCAGGCCTCCACGGAAGCGCAATCTTACAGTCAAGAGCCGAACGTAGCTGCCACCTGATTGGCAGAAGCGGTTATGAACGATATGCACCTTGGCTGCACGTCTCTGCCAACCGAATTTCATGGACTTTTCTTTGGGTTCAAAGTGCGGAGTGCAGAAGGGAAGGCCTGCGACCATTATGTTTTTTCCCTCAGCATGCATCCATTGGCTATAGGACAGGTCCCCTGAAACAACTTACGCCCAACCGTCACACTGCATCGTGGGTCCCCCAATCTTGGGCATCATTTGGCTGTCTAATAAGCCTTGAGGAACATTAATAAAAGGCCGTCTGAACCACAGGAATAAAAACATAATATGTACAACAACTATATCTCTTCTTCAATGGTTTTATCATTTCGGACCGCAATTCATGACATGGTGAAAATGGCAAATAAGGCAAGGATGGGTTTGGGCAGGAATTGGCCAATCATTAAACAGGAATAAAGAAGATATTGGCTCCTGTCATACCATTAAACTTCATAGAATGAATTTACAAAGTGTATACGACTACTACGCATCCTCAGGCTCAGTATGAATCGAATGATCAAAGCCCCTCGTCCCCTGGTTAACTCATACATCCTCGCAAGGATGGGGGCAAACCATCCTGTTCCTATACTCATGCAACAACAACCGGCATTTCTGCATCTTTTCACAAAGACAATCAGGGTATCATGCATTAGCTCGGTTATTCAGAGCAGCCGAGGTCTTGGCCGGTCCCCATCACGAAGCACTTTCCTGCTCCGCTGGCTGCTGATGTGCCTTTCGTGTGTCCCTTAGTACTCGGCCTCAGCATCGCCCTCAACATCCAGAGAATCCGTCGCCACCTCCTCGTAATCGCGCTCGAGAGCGGCCAAATCCTCACGGGCCTCGGAGAATTCACCTTCCTCCATACCCTCACCGACATACCAATGGACGAAAGCACGCTTCGAGTACATGAGATCGAACTTGGAGGACAGGGCGGACCAGGCCTCGGCGATGGCAGTGGTGTTGGAGAGCATGCAGCTATATATAGGTTAGAAAGATTCGTTGCAACATATATGTGGTTGGGGTAACTTACACAGCACGGTCGACCTTGGCGAGATCACCGTTGGGGACCAGCTGGGGAGGCTGGAAGCAGATACCCAGCTTGAAACCAGTCGGGCACCAGTCGACGAACTGGATAGTGCGCTTGGTCTTAAGGGTGGCAACAGCGCCGTGAGCGTCCTTGGGGACGACATCACCACGGTACAGCAGGCAGGTAGCCATGTACTTGCCGTTGCGGGGGTCACACTTGACCATCTGGTTGTAGGGCTCGAAGCAAGACATGGTCATCTCCTGAACCGAGTTGGCCTCGTGGGCAGCCTTGGCGGCCGAGACAATGGGCGCGTAGGCGACCAGAGGGAAGTGGATACGAGGGTAAGGGACCAAGTTGGTCTGGAACTCGTTAAGATCGACGTTGAGGGAACCATCGAATCGGAGAGAAGCGGTGATGGACGAGACAACTGTTATGCACGTTAGAATATGCCCCATTTGAAAAGATTCAACGCCAAGGCGATCGGCACTTACCCTGGGCAATCAGGCGGTTGAGGTTCTCGAAGTTGGGGCGCTCAAGGCCAAGGTTGCGGCGGCAGATATCGTAGATGGCCTCGTTGTCGACCATGAAGGAGCAGTCGGAGTGCTCCAGAGTGGTGTGGGTGGTGAGAATGGAGTTGTAAGGCTCAACAACCGAGGTGCTGGTCTGGGGGGCAGGGTAGACGCAGAACTCCAGCTTGCTCTTCTTGCCGTAGTCGAGAGACAGGCGCTCCATGAGCAGAGCACCGAAACCGGAACCGGTACCACCACCGAACGAGTGGAAGACCAGGAAACCCTGGAGACCAGCACAGCTATCGGCGACGCGGCGAACGCGGTCCAGGACCTGGTCGATCAGCTCCTTGCCGACAGTGTAGTGACCGCGGGCGTAGTTGTTGGAGGCATCCTCCTTGCCGGTGATCATCTGCTCGGGGTGGAACAGAGAGCGGTAGGTACCGGTGCGGACCTCATCGACGACATTGGGCTCGAGATCGCAGTAGATGGTACGGGGAACGTACTTGCCGTTGCCTAGCGTGATATGTGATTAGCAACCCACCGCTTCACGAAAAGAACACGAAGCATTATCGACATACCAGTCTCGGAGAAGAAAGTGCTGAAGCCGTGGTCCGGGGAGCGGCCTTGCGCTCTTCGGTGAGGTAACCATCGGGCTAGAAAAAAAAAATAAAGTCAGTAACCTTGTCGTGGCCATGTGGATATGTCATAAAATGCATACCTGAATACCGTGCTCGAGGCAGTAGAGCTATAATGAAGCAGTCATGTCAGTCAATTTGGCCCGTGAGGTTTGTTTAGAGATCGCGTCTGTAGAAGGTTCGCCCTCGGCGCGGTAACGTTTCATTGTTGCCTGGGTGGCACCGCGACAACGTGGCGAAGACATCTCGGGGATGTTGGCAAAGGGGCGGCGAAAGCTTACCTCCCAGCACGAGTTGGCAATCTGGCAACCAGCCTGGCCGACTACACACAGAGAAAGTCAGTACGGGAAAATTCAAGTCTGAAACGCGGGACATGGATTGGGCTTGAAGGGAAGGCGACGGCATGGTCGAAGGGGGCAGCGCGGGATGTTGCGGTGTGGGCGAAAAACACGCGCGAAGGAAGCAAAACAAAAGGCAGCGAGATAGGAGAGGAGGGAGGGCAGCAACTTACCGTTAATGCTAATGATCTCACGCATCTTGTCGGTTGGATGAAATGCAAGAGCAGTGTGAAAAGACGATGAAGGTGAGAATGGTTCAAGAAAGATCAAAAACAGACAGCCAGAGACAAGACACAGAAAGTGAAGAGAGAGGAGGGATTAGAGGTTTGAGGTGGATTGTTTAGACTGGAAGACGACAGCCCACTTTGGGGGGAGGTTGTTGAAATTATCAAAAGATACCTGACCCTGGGTAGCTTAGCTTCGCCGACCGGCCTATGGGGAGGGAAGGACTGGGAGAGGAGGTCAACAACACAGAAACGGGATTGACAGGGACGGGAATGGGTGGGTTGACTAATAATCTTAAGGTGGGGTGGGGGGGAGATGCTGGCAGAGATGAGGGAAAAGGCACAGACACTTTGCTGCCACTTGAATTGGGGGTGCTGGAAGCACTTGATTAGCAGCAGGCGATTGATTTGCAGGTGAACAGGGGGGAGCAGGAGGGGTCTCTTGGTGCTTGGGGAGCTTTGTTGCTTGGGTGCACTTGAGCAGCGGTGCACTGTGGTTTTTAGCTCAACTGGCTGGGTGACTGACTGGCTGAGCTGCCCGCTGCCATGGAAGCTAGCAGACATCCGACTGATAGTGTGGTAGCTGCCAGTTGCTCACCCTCAGTCTTCGTTTTTTTTGGTTGATTTCCCATGCACGTCCGCAACGCCAAAAGAGGGAAAGCGCGGTGAAGCGTTACTCCAAGCAGCCTAGCTCTCCAAGCCCGTGAAATTCAATTCAATGATTAATGAATGTGAATGGGCAGATGAAAAGAGCGCGAAAACGGTAGACAGGGGGCCGCCATCGTCCACGTACGCTCGATTAGGTGTGCTGCTGCTTGCTACTACAACATAGCCTGACCGTTCATTGAAGTTCAGGGGTGATCAATTACCTTAGATTTGATCATAGATATTAGTAGTGCAGTACAGTACATGCATGTTTGTCTGTCTACGTGTATTTGTTGAATGTGATTGATCAGTCGTCTATCTATCTGCCTGTCTCGGAACCAAGCAGACCCCCGAGGCGTCAAAGTGTTAATCCTGGCCTTTGATATCCTGAGAAACCAGACACGGGAGCCAAAAAGCACATATCATACTTTGTATACACGGTATCCATCCCACTAAACAGCCTTGCGTTGCAGTGATCAAGACTGATCGGTTCGCCTGATCACGGTCACTCACATCGTGCAGCTTTCTGGATAGTTAGACAGTACCCAAGTTTGTAGACAACATCTTCCACTCCGTGCCTGCGCGTCCCGAGAGTGAGTCCCTGTCCTCGAGTCCCACCTAATAAACCCGACCGGTCTTCTAATCAATAATCTAGAAAGCTCGTGACAGCCCCAGCTACCTGCGCCTGCTGCTGCTGCAACCCTTTCCGGGGATCCGGAATGAAGCGAGACTAGGAACCGACTGAACCGCGCTGGCCTCACATCCCATCCACTCCCGGTCACGGCATCATCCATCCAGCTGCACACATCTGCCGAGTCTTAAGGTAGCGGCATAGCAAAGGTGGCTCCCCCATCAGGATATACCATGTTGGCCCTGATCAGTGTCTACTTGTTAGCCACTCTGGTGGCGGCCAATACGGAGAAGGCCATCTTTCTGGCTCCCAATAACATCAACATTCCGTCAGCTCACCCGAACTTGGACGATCTGCAGGTCGACACTTTGACCCCTGACAAATGGGCCATCCGGACGCACCTCCAAGCCCAATTTCCCACTGATTCTGCCAAGTACGGCAGGCCTACATGGCTCGTTCTGGATCAGCTCACCGAAGGCCAACGATACGAAGTGAGGGTTTGCTGGGCAGCTACTGTGAGTTCATTATCCACCTCTATATAAATCTGACCGGACCCCATCGTTAACAGCTGATAGCAACCCACCGCATTTGTCCTCAATACATATGAGCTGCAGACCGTCTTCGAGTCTGCCGAGCTCATCACTGAGCTTTCCGACTACTCTCTGGCTCGTCGCCAACAGCTTGAGGCAGCCACCGAAGAAGGCCATGGTGATGGGTCAGCGTCCACAGGCCGTCCTCGGGAACGCGATACGTCCGTTCTGTTCTTGCAGATTCTGGCAGCCGCAGACTACTACACAACTAACAAGACCCTGATGAACGAGGTGCCTCCAGTCTACGTGGACGTCATTCTCGACCCGTACGTCTTCAACCTTCTACCGCGCTCGCTCTTGCCCACTATTGGCTACATTATCGTGGTAGCCATCATATCGTGGTTTATGGCGCGCCGCGTCTCGAGCTGGATCCAATCTATCGCAGCCGAGCCCGATTGGGATAAAAAGGAACAGTAAAACAGTGGTGGCTGAGGCTGTTGAAAATGCATTTCTGGATCATACCAAATTGCCCTCTAACCAAATCTCTCATCTGTATACCGAATTACTCTTCAATCTCGTGGCTCGTTAAAAATCATTGACGACAGCCGGTCGATGACGAGCAGCGGAATCACATTTATATGGCGCTGCTGCGTCACCTCGTCTTGCTTCCATTGCTCCCATCTCAGAGAGCAATGCAGGCATTGATATACTGTGGCTGTTGCACCCGTATGAAGAAACGCAGATGGCAAGACCTATGATATATGCGACATCAAAGACAAATCTACCATGCTTTGACAGTGTCAAAGAAACCAATCTCAGAATCCTTCCTTCAAAGTCCGCTACCAGTTACCGGGGTAACCACCTTGGCCTGACTGCTGACCATGGTGGGGGTGAGAACCGCTCGGTACTGGCGGTGCGTGCTGGTTTCCACCCGCGTATGTCGGGGCGCCAGGATAGGCGCCAGGTGGCGGAGGTACCGATCCGTATTGGGGGTTGTACGATGGCTGAGGAGGATACTGCTGGTGGCTTCCACCATTGTACTGCTGGTGCTGGCCAGAAGGAGAAGTATTATATGGCGGTTGGTGTGCTGCGGACTTGATCAGTAAAGAACAAACATTAGGATAGGTCATGTTGGGGCGTGCCTACAGTAGTGTTGTCCCTGTGATACCGGGCTGTGTCCGTAGCCTGGGGCTTGTGCTTGCGAGTGTGAGCCGTAAGGAGGCACGTGAGACTGTGAATTAGGAGGCGGGCTGGTATAAGACGCGCCGTGTTGGCCGGGCGGTGGAGGGAACGACTGAGTATGTGGTGGTTGCTGGTGCTGCGGTGCTCCGTAAGACGGCGCACTGCCGTGTTGGTTCGTATGTTGGCCGGCCGGAGTCGAATAGGCCGGAGTCGAAGCGCCCGAAGGCTGGTATGAAGCCGGAGGTGCTTGACCGCTGTATCCTCCTCCCTGGTTACCGGTGTTCGAGTATCCGAAGTTCTGAGACTTGGTGACAGTTAGCAGAGGTTGAGATAAAAAGACAAGGCGTGATATTGCACGTACTGAGTGGCCTTGGTTGTTGCCGCCAAACATGTTGGCAACGCCCCCCATAACGGAACCAGCCAAGCCGCCAGATTGCGCCGGCTGCGAGGACTGGCCACCGTGGTAGTTCTGAGGTTGGTCCGGCTTGCTACTGCCGCCGCTCGAGAACAAGCTGGAAGCCAACGCGCCAACAAGTTTGCCGGCCGGGCCGCTTCCGCCGCCCTGTCCACCAGAAGAGTTGCCGTGACCGCTGTTATTATTGCCATGACCACCTCCTAAAAACTGACTGGCCAAACCCCCGAGACCATTCGAGCCACCGCCGCCGCCGCCGCCGCCTCCTTGTTTACCGGAGAACTGGTTCATGAGTGCGTTCGTCGCGAAGCTCTAGTAAGACAGGTGTTGTGTCAGTTTGTCCCGTACGTATATATCGTCGTTTGTAGACAGCGGAGTCGAAGTCCGAAGCTATATACTTACGCCAAATCCTCTTTCGCCAGTGGGACCACTCTCCAGCGCTCTTGCGCCCTCGGGGGTAGAACGGGTTCCATACGACCGTCCGGGTGCTTCACCGTTTGGGTGCCGTCGGGGTGTGTAATGAGCTCAGGGCGCGCGCCAGGAGCACCGTAGGGATGGTCGCCGCGGGGCGCGGGGGGTGCCGCCGGGAGCTGCCTGGGAGGGGGTCTCCCACTGCGAGACGCCGGTCGAGATCGAGACGAAATAGTACTTCTTACTCGAGCCGTCCCATTGTGCAATCCAGCCGGGAGGCAGGTTGGGCGGTTCGTACGTAGGGCCCTCGGCACCCGGAGAAGCAGGGCCTGCCATAACTGGCGATTTGGAGAGAGATGGGAGGAGGGGTTTTGTCTGTTGCTTTTGAGATAGGTATATAGAAATGGCGACAGTCGGTTTGTTGTTGACAGTATTCTAGGAGGGGTAGGGTAGGTGTCGGGGAACAAGAAAAGGACGAGTGAAGAGGAAAAGAAGTAGGAGGATGCAACGTCGACAACAATGGGGTGTGGTCTAATAATGCTGGTTGCCAGAAGGACGTTGTCTAATCTCTGTCTCCCTCCTCGCTACTTCCGTCCTTAAAAGGCAGAAAGAGGATGACTGAGCAGGTACAGCAAGAGTGTGTGGATTTTGCGGCCGAGTACGCGCCAGCCCAACTTAGTAGAAGAAACAAAAAGTTTCTTCAAAAGAAGAGCAAGGGCGATATGAAAGAGGGCGCAGATCAAATGAAAGAAAAGAGCCCAGAGGAATGACGGAGCACAGAGAGAGGCAAGAAGAGTGAGAGAGCACACACGCGCAATAATACACACACACCCACCCACTCGCTCCTGCGCTTCCTTGCTGCCCGCCGCTTGTGCTGGAAATGTCGTAGTCCCGCCGGACTTGAACCCTTTGAGTCCTTCTAAAGATTGTGCTTTTGCTTTGTGCTGCGTCGGACTTTTTTTTTTGCACAGCCCCGTTAGGCCGCCTGGTAGTAGCCATCCCTGTGGCGTCGGGCCCTTTTGGGCGAGATAAGGCCTCCCACCTCAACAACCACGCAACATTAGCAGCAGTTGCAAGGACCAACCCTTGACTGACCAGCAGTGATATGAATTGCCGAACGCGAAAAGCCCCATATATCATACGAGTAATTACAATTACCTTTTTTTTTTTTTTTTTTTTTTTTTTTTAATAATGAGCTTGAATGCGACTCTACTGGCAGAAATGCTGGATGGACCGCGGGCTTGGTCTGCTTGGTCATGTTACACGGAGCATGACATGTGCCTGCTGTCGGACATACGACCTCACTATATATATCATGGGTATCTCTGAGAAAGTGTTTAAACTCACCATTCCATGTCGCATCATCTAACGGATGGCTACTCTGTGACTGTGGGATGAAAGTAAAAAGAACAACTCTATGCTAAGTGTTCTCTTGCCAGAGCAGTGCTAAAGCATTTACGGTGGTGTGCCCACCCAGCTAACCGCGTAAGACTCAAAAATCGTAAGTCTGGTGTCTAGTAAAGATTAACATTGATCAGAGTCTACGATGATGGACCTATGCGGATAACGTATGCTGTTTATTGTCGCGTGCGAGGCCGTTGCGGGAGGACTGAGTGAAAAGGGTGGTGGAAAAGGGGAACATAAAATCTCAAAAAGGTGAAAAAGTGACCGCAGAGGAAATTGAACCCTCTTGCCTTTAAGTATATGAATAACAATACTACCGCTAGGCTACACCAGCCCGGTCAAGGGATCTATCTAACAAGTTGATTCAAAAAGCCGGGGCAACTCGCACAGCATCTGCCATCGGTCTCCGAAGATCTGGTTGGGGTGGAACTCAAAATGAGCATCATCACCGACAAGCCAAGGGTATGGCAAACCTTCATACCAATGAAATGTCATGACCAAGCTAGCAGTTGAAGCGATGGGCAACATGAGCAAGTATCGAAAGCAACCCGCTTCATCTTAGCCAAGTACGTACGTGCTCGCTGGAAGTCGCCCGTCTTATAAGTGCTTCCAGCTTACCTAAGTAAATATAGTAAACCATGTAACACGTGGTCAAGGAGTCGAGGCTTGCATCGACAAGTACACAATGCATGTTTGCTCCCCGTATGATGCCTATATTCTCGTTGATTATGTATCTCTTGCTCGTAGCCCATTTCTTGACAAGAGCGCAAACGTACAAGTCGTCTGAACACCTGTAGCCGAGCAAGGACGAGTACGCCCAAACCAGGCTTGTTGGGTGCAACGTGAAGTACTGACTATTCTTTTTCAACTTCAATTCCCCTCTAGTTGTTCCTGACATGACCCTTTTTGCTTGCAGTGGGTACTAGTCATCCTTTTGGAAGCTGTCATGTACCGTTCGGGATACCAATCAGTTGCTTCCTTTCATGCCTATCAAGACATTAGCAAAATATACTACTAGCTGATCTATATTTTTATACTAAAAGAAACCAATAGGAAGAAGCCAAGCCTCATACTGTCGAGGAGTGGGGCATGGTAGTTGCAAGGATCAAGGATACCACTTCCATTTGGACCAACCAAAAGGACTAGTATGTTGATATAGACCAGTCCATGTATAAGTTGCCCAAACTGTCCAAAACCATCCAAATCGACGAGATCGGCATGTCTTCCCAATGGTCGAAGACCTCATTCTGCATACACCCGTTCCCCTCACTTTCGGAACTCCAAGAGATGCCTATTTGGGCAGGAGGCACACATCGTCAGTCGTCACCTGACATGAACCACCGCCGCCGGCGACCCACTTCCGTAGCCCTTTAAGTACAGCCGAATCGAACCATCCAATTCCTTGGGTTCTTCCAGGAAGGAGCGGACCTATCTGTGGACTCGTATCCGTCTAGTGCCATTTTGTCAATACGCGGCTTGATCATGGCGTCAATTCTGTTCTTCCTTTTCCTCTTGTTCATGACTTCGGTTCAATGCCAAGTCAACCCAGCAGCAGCAAAAGACTCGCGAAGAGCAACCATGGCGTCCATGCAGCCCCTCGAGAAGAACTCTTCGGTCTTGATTATTGGAGCGGGAACATGGGGAACCTCTATCGCATACCGACTGGTCAAGCGCGGCTACACTAACATCAAAGTGCTGGACTCCAACAAATTTCCGTCCTCCATATCCGCCGGCAACGACCACAACAAGATCCTGGAAGAACGTGAGTAGGCGGCCCAGGCAATCGCACGAACTCGTTCAGATCCGCTAACCACACATCACAGCGATATCGCCACCTGCCGCAGACCAGAGTGACCTGGACTACGCCTGGAACACCATCGAGACCCTCTCGTCGGAAGTCTGGCGCAACGACCCGGTCTACGCCCCGCACTACCACCCCACGGGCTTCATCTACGCCGCCGTGGGCGACGAGGCCTGGGAAAAGGTGAAAGCGGCAGCCGAGGCGCGGCCCGACATCTACGCCCCGCTCGAGGACGCCGAGGCGTTCCGGCAAACCATGCCTGACGGCGTGCTGACGGGCGACCTGACGGGCTGGCGCGGCTTCATCCGGCGCGAGGGCGCCGGCTGGGTCGAGGCGCGCGACGTCCTGCTTGACGTGTACGCTGAAGCCACCAAGGGCGGCGCCACGTTCGTCTGTGATCCCCAGGCCGGCCGCGTCGCGGAGCTCCTGTACGAAGGCGACGAGGTGTTGGGCGCCAAGACGGCCGACGGCGAGACGCACCGCGCCGACTTCACCATCCTGGCCGCGGGGGCCGGCGCCACGACCCTCGTCGACTTCGAGAAGCAGCTCCGCCCCACGGCCTGGACGCTGGGCCACGTGGCCCTGACCGCGGACGAGGCCCCCAAGTACGCGGAGCTACCCGTGCTCTTCACCGTGGACGGGGGCTTCTTCCTGTCGCCGCCCAGGTCGGCCATCGCGGCGGGCGAGCCGGAGCTGAAGATCTGCGACGAGCATCCGGGCTACATCCACCTGGTGGGCAACAAGGATGAAGAAGACGGAGAGAAGCAGCCAGTCCCGGTCCCCCGCAAGGCCGTCCCCCGTACCTCCGCGACGAACATGCAGAAGTTGCTGCAGGCCACGGTACCGCAGCTGGCCGATCGTCCTCTCTTACGGCCGCGGCTGTGCTGGGATGCCGACACGCCTGACCGGCTGTTCCTTATCGCACGACACCCGCGAGGCTCCTCCCAGCGCCTGCTCGTAGCGGCCGGCGGGTCCGGGAACGGATTCATGAACTCACCGGCCGTGGGCATCTTGGTGGCGGACCTGTTGGAGAACCAGCTCGACGAGAGGATGGCCAAGAGCCTGCGCTGGCGGCCGGAGACGGCGGTGAACAGGGACTGGTTCGATACGCAGGGGAGGTTTGGCGGGGCGGGCAAGGTGGTGGATTTGGGCGAGATCCCGGATGACGACTGGGTAAAAGGGCCTGCTAGGTAGAGATAGGGGGGGCAAATATTGGTTGACTCACATGGTTTGCTTCATGCAATTAGCAGCGCATTATTTACTCTTTCGCGATTGCAGCGTTACTCATAGAGAGTTTGGAGTCACTATCTTGCGATTTATTAATATGGAAGAGGATAATAACACAAGCCTCTGGATCTTGCAAACCTGAGTCCAGGTATAAAACCAGCTAGATGTCTATGAAGACAACTTGGAGCCCAATGTAGTTTAAATTCTCCTTGGAACAGCATGGCGAGTTCCCTTCTATGCTATTTCTTATTGTCATAAGTTTGTACCAGTTTTGAGATGTAGGAATATCATTCTACTGTCGTACTAAAATCTATAGCACTCATCACAGTTTATACATGTAACTACATGTAGGGTACAGTAGGCAATCTTAGCTAGGGATTATGTGGTTCATAATTATTAGCCAAAAGTCCGCTATTCAATTTCCTTATCGCCTTGTTGTATGCTCACATAATAGAACAGTACACATGAGCAGGTGCCTTGTGTTATTAGCTGCTGGCACTCCTATGCTTGTATTCACACTAGCTCTTGTGTTCACACCCGTTCTTGTATTCATACTCACTTCTGAATTCACTGCCATACTAGGTGTATAAATAACCCCATCTCTCCGCCGACCAAACGATTCTTTCTCAACTTCACACACCATCATCAGTCAATCCACTCACCCTTATCGCTGCAACATCTAACCACAATGGCGAAGGCTTCTCTTCTCTCGATCCCGGTCGAGATCCGAATCTCGATATTCGAGTACGCCGGTGTTCCAGTAGCTGCTGATGACTGGCCCACTCATTACTATCTCAATCCCGACTACGATGATGGGAAGACTTTCAATTCCTTGATCTCAACCTGTCGGGCCTTCGCAGACGAACTCTTTCACGTCCATATCCCATCGAATGGGCTGATTGATACGGTCGCAATCCACGTCGCTCGCAGCAAGAACGCTTCTGACTGCTGGCTTAGCCTGTACCTGACCAGCGTCATGTCGCCAGACGACCACAAGTTCTATATTCGAGACCTGGAAGATCCAAACTTCAGAACCTTGATCCAAAGAGCTGCGCAAATCGAAGCCGTCCATGTGGATATCGAAGTTCCACAGCTTGCAGCTCTGGGACGCGGCGAATCAGAAGGACTGACTGTAATCTGGTCCAAAGTATGCGATGCTGCCGCCATCATTGCGTCCCTCAGATCAGTGAAACGGATTTACTGTCAGTTCAATCACAAGCCCGCCACAAAGCTCGACGTCCACCGCTTTTTCAGCCGGCCTGTCACTGCTACCCATAGCCGCTTAAGCAGTCTTGCTTCCCTGGTTCTTGGGAAAATAGCCGACCCGTTCTTCATCAACAAGAGCGTCTCCACTGCTAGAATGATGCCTTTGAGGCCTGGCTTTGAGTTTCACAGCCGTGACTTTTTCTGGACAAGCAATGGCATAGGCTACGGATGGGGACTAGAGGACGAAGACAGCTCCCACAAAGGCGAGTTTGGCCTTAAAAATCTCCGCATTTCCAAGACAGCGGAGAAAGGAATCTGCCGGCCTCAGAGTCTAAGTAAACGGGTACTCAAATCTCTGCCCAGCGGGGCGGACTACGACACCTTGACCGAGAACGAGGTACTGGAACTTCGCCATGAGATGCGAACCCTAAGCATCGCGGTCGATGCCGTCATCGACACCTGCCGGGGAAGAGCCGGAAACATGCTTCGCCTTCACCGTTTCGCGACCTGGGACTGCGCGGAGGCCAACGGCATGTCAGTAGCCGCCCAGCAGAACCTCCTGCGCGGCGCCGGGCCCCAAGACCGCACCATCAGCAACCGCGAGACGCTGATGGAGATCATGAAGCCGGAGGAGTGCGCCACCTCGAGTTACCCCGTGGACACCTGGTACGACAAGTACCCACAGGGAATCGAGCCGTTGGACCTCCTGGCGAAGCGGCACCGCGAGTGCTTTGAGGAGGACCCTAAGTTCGAGGTGCAGAACATTGCTCACTTGAAGGACTGAGCAAGCCTGGAAACAGCAGCTGGTTTTGGGATTTGCTTTCGCCCTTACACTTGCGGCGGGAATCGATATCAACCGTTTATACCCAAAGAGGAGGATACATGTACAATAGGAGAAGTTATTTGAGAGCTCTTGCCTTTGCGAAGCCACGAACCGCGCAGCATGGAATCAGTGACCACACCACCACATGCTTGTGAGGTCCCAGATTAGAGAGTAGTGACAGCAAGACTGAGTCACTAGAAATACATAGCGATGATAATAGACAGATAAGCACATCTCTTGCCCGTTCTATGAATTTGATTCCATCGACAATGACACGAGTCTCCACCGGTGTCTTATACATAATTCTGAACTCCAGTTTCAGTTAGTCACTTGTACGTTGAAAAGACAGAGAGCGTGCTGAGGTGGACTACCTGGAATGCATTTTTATTAATCAGGATGCTAGAAATTAACCACATGAATCTGTATACAAAGAAGTCCTCTGGCCTCAAAGTGAAATGAGCCTCTTTGTCTCAGTTCAGCTCCCTCCTTTGTGTCAATACTGACATATCACCGGTTTTCAGGGACCCCCCTTTGTTCTATTCTATTTAGGGGATCATTCATCTTGCTCGCTCTTCCTGGCCAAGAAAGGAGCCTAGAAGTCGGAGCAAGCTCACAACCCACTGATTCCTCTTGTTCAGTTCTAGAACAACTAGCAAGTAGCCTTTGAGGTCGGTCATCAGTTGTCTGTCGCCATGTTGGAGTGCGATGTGGCCTGCATCCCCGAGCCCAAGCTCCACCCATTCGACACCGGCGGTGCGCCGTTGGAGATCGATTTTATCAAGAAGCTCGGTGAAGGCATACATTCCCATGTGTGGAAAGCGCGTATCCATGGCAAAATTTACGCATTGAAGTTGGTGGGTGGTCCATCTAGCGTCATCACTAAACAAAATCCCACGAGATAGGCAGAGCTTGCCGCCTATCGGCACGGTTCGTGGCGAAGCCGAAGTCTTTCTTTTCACTCTGAACGTTGGCGGCAATCAGAATTCTCAATCATCTCCGTACTCCTCATTCACCGTGCGCGGCTACTGACTGGATCTTGTCCGCAGTTCACGGACGAACAGGACCCGGGAGATCCCTCGTTTAGGGAGATGTTTGGATCAGAGGATGCCCGGTGGCCTTACATCCACGCATTCCCGAACGAGTACCGAGCCTTCGCGCGGCTGAAGGAGTTTGGCCAAGAGCACCTTGCGGTCGCATGCTACGGCTGGATCGAGCTGGATGAGAGCCATTACGACTTCATGGACCGCCACATAAGCAAGTACGCTTGGCATAGAGGGAGAAAGCGATACGCCATTGTCAAGGAGCTGCTCGATTTCGGCTACACAAGATGTTGCCACGAAGAGATAAGACGAGTCTTTGCGAGCCTCAAGCTCGTGAAAAGGACGTTTCAAGGGTTGAAGACCATGCACAACCTTGGTATCTTCGTCGGTGACATCAAGGAGGACAACATCTCAGAGGGCAAATATGTCGACTTCAGCCGCTCCTGGACAGCACCTCATCCCTACACCGCTAATCCAGGAAAGCTCTCAGGCGAGGGTCCGCCCTCTTGGGATGCTGATAACTTGGAGGAAATGGTGCATGGGGAGGATGGCTGGAATGCATTTTTTCCGGCTGAAAAGATCTGGGACCGCTTGCTTCCAAGTTTAGAGTATTTAGCGAAGCTGAGGTCAAGTAAAGGTCTCTCAGAGGGTCAGATCCAAGGGAGATGCTACAATGCATGGTCTGGCCACCCAGAGGATTTCACTTATCAGAAAGCAAGAAAGCTGTTTGGTCAGGTCACCGATCCAGGTCGCAAATCTGAGCACTTGAAGACCACCGAGTATATAGAGCGATGGAAATGCGAGGCTTGCGAGAGGAGGCGCGAAATGCAGCGTGCTAAAAGATAACTATACCGTCCGCCCAGAAGTTACCACGGCACTGAGAGCTGAGACGGAAAATATAATATATACATTAAGTAGTGTAATTAGTTGAAACCTCCCAACTTGTCCTGCCTTTCACCTGAGCCGAGCACGTGCCTCTGCTACGCCTTTTTTTCTTTTCTACATGGTCATCAGACAGCTTTTCTTGGTCCTTTCTCTTCTTCACACGGCCACCAGATGACTTGGCTCTGCTCTGTGCCTTTTCGACACGGCCTTGTGAAACCTGATGCCGGTTTCCAGAAGCCCGCTCCTTGAAGACGTTGACGCCACGGGCTATTCGCTGAAACACATCTTTTGTGGTCTTAAAGATGTCCACAACTTTCTCTGTAGAGACACTGCCAGGTAAAGTTTCCCGGATAACCTCAGATAGATGGTGGATATAGTATGTGTGCGCATCTTTGGTATACTTATACCACGTGCTAAGAGATACCATCTCACTTAGTGGAACAACGTCGCAGTGTTGCGGGTTCTGTGCCATCATCATTTGCGCCCATATTGCCTTGCACAAGGTAGGCTGCTCCTGTTCCAGATCCTCTACTCTGTACGGGAAGTAGTCGTACTCAACCCCGAGAACTGTGTTGAAGGTGTTTTCGCCTTTCTCCACCAGATGGAACCTGAAGGCTATAACGTGCTTAGACGTAATTAGGAACACGTACCTGCATCTGGACAGCCACGCGTAGGTGGCACATTGCCGGAGGACCTGAATTGCGGATTTGCTTCCACGGATCGGGTCTCCTGGCTTCTCCCTCATCCTATCTAGGATGGCTGGGTTCATGTTTGGCCTTTTCGTCTCTCCTGCCAAGTCAATACCTTCCGGATCTACGCCATTAGGGTAAACTATAGCCCAGTCTGGCTTTAAGTGGTTACCTTTATCATCCCCCTCATTCTTGTATAATAAACTGCCATAGCGCGTAAGTCTGTATTGCTTTCGAGAGGCACCGAGTCGATCCTGTAGGGTTTTTATAGTCTTATTGATACAATATAGGGCGTTCTTTTCTAGCCACGGCCTGAGGCGATCCCCGAAGTCCCCTTCGCATTCGACATCGTAATCTGCTCTCTGAGCGGTCCGGAGAGCGTCTTCGTCGTCGGGGACCAGGTCTGCCGCCTGGTTGAGCAAATCCTCGTACATTGCGTCTAGATTTGTATTGGTAAACCCATCGAGCCTGTCGATATGATCAGTGGAGACCAAGACCCAATTTTCATTCTTCGACACGCTCCTTGAAGTCTTAGCATACTCCATCTCAGGGTTGCGTAACGCTAGCAGATCGGATACTTTGTATCCCACACCTGCGGCGCCCTGCTCTTCGACTGAAGCATTTGAAGTTTGTCGCTGTAGTGTTGTCATCATCTCTGAAGCTGTCCACGTATCTCGATCTTTTCCCTTGGAAGACTCTTGTAGGTCGATTAATTGTTGCTTGTAAGTTTCGATTAGTTGTGTTTGTTTATCTGCGAATCTAATGATACGAGGCTAGCATTATACTTTATGTAGCCCTGAGGCTCACAACGACATGGCGATGGACAACAATGTACTTTGTTATGCCCTGTTTCTTCTCGCGGTCTGTCTAAGTCTAGACCCTCTGTATCAATGTGAACTAGCTGGGTGTCAAGCCTATCAACCCACAATGGAAGAAACCCTCAAATAGTTTTCCCTTTGTATCCAGAACCAAAGAAACACCAAGTTAGTTGCTATATTGGTCGAGCACACAATGAGCCATTGTGGCTGAAAGCGGGAGTCTTTACTTGTGGTAATCTAATCCCACTCTAGCCCCTTTCCCCTCTTAATATATGTAAAGCTGCCACTACCGGGTAAGCAAATACCCACGCATTGCCGAATATCAAACCCCATACTTGATCATGACAACTACTCGTCAACCTCCCCTAGCCGGCTGGCTATCCTTTGAATGAGGTCTTGGTCCCTTGCCCTGGAGATATCCATGATCTTCGGCCCATTCCCCGGAACCGCGTCTCGAATGATTTCAGAAATATGATGCACATAGTACGTGCGGCCACCCGCGGTGGTATACGCATACCAACTATTCAAAGGCAGCATCCTCCTACGCGGGACGATATCGCGATGCCCCGGATTCTGCGCCATCAACGTCAGCGCCCAAATCACCTTACACAGCGTGAGCTCCTGCTCGCCGTGGTTACTGTACGGGAAGTAGTCGTACTCGACGCCGATGACGATGCTGTTCGGGAGGGGACCTCTCCCCTCCTCGACCACATGGAACCGCAGGACGGTGACGTACTCGACCGTCACCAGGAACAGGTAGCGGCACTCGGCCTGCCAGGCGTAGGTGCCGCACTGCCGGAGACACCAGTTCGCCGCCGCGATCTCCTTGGGCGGCTCCCCCCACGTCCGCGTCCTCGTCGGCCGGGTTGATGAAGACCACGTCCGTCGGGTCGAAATTCCTGGGGGCTTTCAGCTGGCCCACCAGGTCGACGCCCTCCGGTCTCCATTCGCCGGGGAACACGACGAGCCAGTTGGCGTGCACCGTTTTCTTTTCCGCGGGGGTCCGGCCGATCGGTGCGGGACGGCGTTGATCACGGTGCTGCCTCACGAGGCCGTAGGTCTTCGTGGGGGTGCCCAGTCGGTCCTGCAGGCGCGCAATCGTCTTGTTGACGCAGAGAATGGCGTTTTTTTCCGCCCATGGTTTGAGAGCGTCGTCGAATTCGTATTTGTGTCCGACGCGCTCACCGCCGTACTGCGACACCTCGAGCCTGAGCTCCTCTCGAGGCGTGAGGGTTACCCTCTGCTCCAGGAGGTCCCCGAACATCAAGCCCAGGTTCTCGTTGGTAAACCCTTCGAGCTTCGTGATGTGCTTGGCCGATATTTGGACCCATTCGTCACTCTTAGACGGCTTCGTTCTGAGGGCTGTATACCGGAACGCGGGATTTGCCCGTCCTAGCAACTCGGAAATCGTGTAGTCCGGGACGCTGCCGTCTTCCTCTGCACTCCCAGCTTGGCTGACGTCTGACGGTGAGGTGGCCATTGCATTCGGCGTTAGGTGTCTAGGTATCTTATTCGTTGCTTCCTACTAGAGTTTGACGTGATTGATTCGTTTATATATGCTTGGGGGTTCGTTATACGGGTAGGGTTACAGGCCCATTATTATCCCCAGTCCTAACACTCTTTGTGGTCTGGAATAAAGAATTCTTTGTGTAGTTGAAATACTGGCATACTGCATAACAGCATCTTTGGATGGGCAAGTCCTTTAGTTTGCCAGAGGGGACGGCGCTGCTCCAACTCGCCGTTGGTGACCAGCAGTCTCGGCCTCTCTTCTGCATCGTTCGGTATCTCGATGATTCGTTTGGGCATGAGCGCAGGCGTAATACCAGCACAAAAGAACGCGCAGCCGCCTCATCCTTCTGGTGCTGAATCTGACTCCCCTGAATTGCCCTTGGCTTTGCTGCTGAGGATGCCGTCGTAGCTACCAAGGTCCTGCTCTTCACCTTCCAAACCACCTTCGAGCTCCAGCTCCAGGCTCTCAGAAACGTCACAAAGCGGCATTTTGCTGGGGTAGATCGGGCCCCGAGTGGCGGGTGTCTATTGCTAACAAAGGAATACGAGCAGAGGAGGCGCATCAGCTTAGCAGCTCGTTCGGTGAGCTACCTAACCGTCCGCCAAGGACAGGACATGCTTACGTAAGCAGTGAAGTCTCATTGTCAGGGTTATTATTTAGGACTCTATATCCCTTGCGTCTTTAGTGCCTCAGCGGCTTCTCCCTTGGACTGCTCGTATGATCGCTCGGTTTATCGTGGGATGGGTTGGTCCACTTTGCACCTTTAAGGCTAAGTATCCAATTCCGTCATCATACTCGATATCCCCATGAAGACCTAGAGGAGTTCGCCTCTCAAACGAGGAAAGATGGGCAGCAAGTTGCTGCCGAGGAGCCAGAACTGCATATCCATTTGGTTAGTCGCGCGTGTCAGGTGTGAATAATGTGCTGAGTAATGAAGTATTCACTTACGCCATACCAGCAATAGGAATAATAATCGTCCTTCTCGTCGTAGCTAGAGAGGAAACCAGCTGTGTAGAGGACACCCATCGTAACATACGCCATAGTAGCAAGTACTGGCGGTTGCCACAGAAGAATCAAACACACGGTCCACGCCGCCGAGATGGCGGCCAGAGACCAGCGAGCTACGGGCTGGGATAACAGCAGGGGTATCGACGTCCGGCCTCGTGCTTGATCGGCGGAGCGATCACGGAAATCTTGAGCATGGCCCTGTCATTTCAAATCAGTTTTCACGATCTTATCAAATCAATAGTGCTGTTGGTGGTTTTGGCGCGCCCTGGGGCCAAAGTAACTGAAACCTGAGAAAGAACAAGGAACGGGGTGGAAGGTGGCTCACCGTAGTTGCGAACAAGCCAAAAGCAATAAATACAGCAACGGCCCTCAGTCCTTGTAAGTCTTTGCCACTGTCTAGACAGGATATATTATCAGCATCACGGCAGTCATGATCGGAGCTTGATTCATTAGGTATTCTTACCAAGGATGGTAGTCGTGCCCCAACAGTAGCAGCCAATGCCCAGAGCACCGACCAAGTTCCGGGGCACCGCAAACTCGGACAGGCCGCCCTCGTTATACGACACGATGGCGATGGAGTAGACCAGCGTACAAGCGACAGTGTTTGCTTGGAAGGCCGCAGCCCACATGAGCAGGAAGGAGACCCGGTGGAGGAGGGTGGCTTGGCCCACGGTGATTCTGCCAGAGGGCAAGGGCCGGTACGGCTTGGCCATTCGATCTTCATCGATACCGTTAAGCTGAGAGAGGCTTATGTATCAGCACATTGGACTTTGTCGCTTGGCAAGATGGAAAATGGTGTGGCAAACCTGATTTTTCACCTAGTCATCATCTGTTAGCGAAGTGAACACCCAGCTGGCCTGAATTGCCTCTGGACGCACCTGAAAGGGGAGAAGGTGCAGTTGAACCCATAGCAAAGCAAAAAGGGTGCGTTGCCAGTTGCAAGGCCCGGCAATGGCAAGGGCTATAGCCATCTGCTCTTCTGATCAGTAACGTGTGTCCTTGTTGGGGCATCGGATCTAGTCACAGAATGAAACTGGGACGTACGGCAGGCAAGGTGACAGCCGGGATGTCGGATACAGCGAAGAGATAGTAAGTCTTGATAATGCCGAGGGGAGCAAGCCCCAGACCAGAGCCACGAGCCATATTGATGGTGGAGCGAGCGAGCGATTGTTGTTGCAAGCCGAGTGCTGGTAGTTGAGAAATCCGATTTATTTGTTGCTAGCAAGGTGGCGATGGAGATTTGTTTGACAAACAGGTTTCCAGCGGCAGCATGGAATCAGGATGGGGTGGTCCTATTAAGGAGCAGCAGAGGACCCTACCAGATTCAATGTCATTTTGTAAGTTGGTCAAAAAGCTGTGCTCGTCTGCCTTGTACGGAAACAAACTTCCTCAACCAACTGCATAATCACACGTGATCCTTTAGGCTCGGGGCCGCTTCATTCACATCGTGACCAACACGCGCAGACCTACCGTAAGTAGAATGAACATGAATTGAAAGACGATCCAATCACCCCCATGCATAGCAACTCCCAGGGTTGCTATGTGAGAATCACGTAAGAGAATACCATGGTCGCCGCTAAAGATACGGCCAAGTCGGGAAAAAGTACTTTACAGGGGCGGCCTGAAAACAAGGTAAGATCAAGCCCCCTCTCGTGCCCCCCCCTCTCACGCACCCCCCTTTTAAGCTGAAACTCGCTTACTTTAAACCTTTATATTAAATTAGATAAAATAGGTAAAATTAAGCTCTTTTATAATATACAGTTATTATCATTTATATTATTAAATATTGAAGAAATTGAATTAAACGAATAAAGTTTAAAGTAAATATAGGAAATTATTAAAATTATATATATAATAATTATATATCACTTTTTATAATAAATATATTTTTAAAATTATATATAATATATTAAATAAAGTTAAAAACTATAATAATTAATTATAAAGTAAAAATATAAAAATAATAAATTTAATTTAAAAATTCCTTTAATTTTTTACCATTTTCTTTTCTTTTCTTTATTATATATATAAATTATATTTAAATATATATTTTATAATTAATTAAAGGAATTTGAATTTAAAAGTTTTATTTTTAAATTATAATATATATAAGGTTATCATTAATATATATTCTTTATTATTTTAAAATAAAGGCTTAAATTAATTTATTCTAATTTATTAATAAATATAGGTAAATTTAATAAATATAAAATATAATAATTTAAATACAATACCTTTTTAAATTCTTTTTATTAATTTAATTACTTTATTTAAACTTATAATTAATATTTAAAGTTAAATTTAAAAATAAATTTTATTTTATTAAATAAAATAATAAATACTTTTTATATGTAGAAAATATATAAGGAAAGGTTAAAATTAATATTCTAAATTATTTTAAATTTTTCTTTAAAACTTTTTTTAAAATATATTAATTTATATAAATATAGGGTATTATTTAATAAAGGTTTTATATTTGTATCATTTTATTTAAATTTATAATTAATTACTTTATCTTATTTTATCCTTACTTTTATTAAAACATATACTAAATTTAAAATTATATAACTATAAATATATATTTTAAATAAATACTACTCTTTTTATTCTACTTTTAAATAATATAAACATATATCAATATTATTTATTTCTATTTTATTTTATTTTAAAATAGTTTTTTAAACTTTATTTACTTTTAATATAAAATAAGTAATAAAAATAAAATACTAAAAAATAAATATATTTTATTAATTTATTTTCTATTTTTCTTTCTAATACTATATTATTAACATACTTATTTATTTATTTGTATTTTTAATTATAATATAATTTTATAATATTATTTTAACATTAATAATATTTATTAATATTATATTATATTATTATAAAAGCTATTATAATTTCTTTATTAAATAATATTTAACTTTTCTAATTTAATTAATTTAAACTTAAGATAAAAATATATAATTAATAAGTTATAGCTTATTTATATCTATTTTATTTATTTTTATATTTACTATTAAAGTTAAAGGATTATAGCTTCAAGGGGGGTGCGCGAGAGGGGGGGCACGAAAGGGTGTCTGATCTTAATCTTAGTCGTACAAGGGCTAAATGGCGCAAGGAAAATGCTACACACTGCAATTATTATAAGCCAAGGCAGTTTTTTTAACCGAAATTGCTATCACTATCTTCTTATGGTCGTATTTACACGAGTCTGAGTTTAGTTAGACTCAAACACACATGTGTGCAGCGTCTCACCGCCACCGCAAACCATCAAGCCAACAAAACTAGGGCATTTGGGAGTCTAACAACGTCAAGATATAGGTGGCGTAGTTCGGTGAGCTGCTTCTGGATTACTAAGAGAACTACAGCCCATTTGGCTCTCATGTCAAGCCCGGAAGAGCAGGTGGGGTGGAGGGGGAGGAGGGCTTTATGTCCAATATCAAGGGCCGTTGATTGACTGATACATGAAGCTATTAGAGAAATGCTAAAGGGTCTTACGGTATATGTTAACATGTCGGCATGGCAGTAGAATAATCATGGCAGTAGCATAATCACATTAATAGCAATAATCACATTAATAGCATAACGATGACAGCAGAATAACCACGACAGTAGTATAACCATGGCAGTAGCATAATAACGGCAGTAGAATAACGATGGTAGTACCATAACTATGGCAGTAGAATAGTCACGTCAGGGACACATTTACTCCGCATCTTTATGTCAAGTCATCTCGATTGCAATAGCTATGCTTGTGTGTGCCTCTCCCAATCAAAACCAGATCCATAACTACCGTTCACTCCTATGTTTCCAGCCGAATAATAAGCAAAACCATGATTGAAAACCTTAGCTTATTGGTCAAAGGTCATCAGCAAGCGCCCATATGAATCGCCGTCCACACCAACATCAGGACAGACCACCGCACGGGGACCCTGCCCCTGGATCCGCTTCTTCGTCTGCAGATAGGCCCAATGTTCGCTCTCGTCCGGTCGTAGAGGCGGCACCGTGTAGTCGACCCCCTGGCCTCGTTTGACCAGCACCCACAACGGGTATAGTAGAGAGTATCCGTTGTGTATATACGTATAGCTATGCTTTGGATATTGATGGAAGTTGCGGCAGAGCGGAGCCGGGAGCGAATGGTGCCTATGGACGTGGACTTTGGGCCAGATGAGATCCTCAAAGGGCCATTCATCGTCTTGTACCATTTCGACCGTGGGACGAGATTTGGGTCCGTCGCGCTGCCGCAAGGCCTTCATGAATGCGTCGGGCAGCCTTTGCCGGCGGTAACCCCGCGGGCCGTACCTCTGCAAAAAGTCATAACAGTCCTGTTGGTGATCTGACGCTGTCTCGTCGATGAGGTGGGACCGCTGGAAGGCGACCTCCAGCCGTCGCCAGCCGTTGCTCTGCTGGATCAAGAGTTTCACGGCCAGGTACTCCCAAGGCAAATGTCCCAAGCCGGCCACCACGACGAGTTTATCCAGGCGGAGGCCTTCGAGAACGCGTAGGAATTCATGGAGGAAGACTTCTGCCTGGGGCCTAGATGCGGTTCGGGCGGCCACCATGGGCCCCATGAGATCGGACACCTGGACATAGCGGATGCTGCTGAGTGGCCAGGGGATAGTGAGCAGTTTCTGGAGCATAATCTCAGGGGTTCCGAAGTGCAGGTCGATGTATCCCAGCCACGAGGCGCCGATCTCTGTGCGTATGCGTCTGCAGCATTCGAGCAAGGCCAGGTGGTGGCGCCTGGGTTTATTTGCAGGCTGACGTCTTTTAGATTCTCTATCTTGTCCAAACTGAATCGGACCACAGGAGAAGTAATCACGGTATATCTTGTCGCGGATCTCTTGGGGTAATTTGAAAAGAATACTGTTCGACTGCGGATTGGCCGGTCCCAACGCGGTGGGTTGGTATGCTTTATAAGTCTCTTCTTGTAGTACCTCATCCGCGTTATCTTTGTGAGACTTCTTAGAGGCGTTCTTGATAGCTTTCACATTGAAGATCTTTGACGAGGCCTTCTTGATGTTCTGATACGCCTTCTGTGCCATGTGTTTCAACTGTGACTTCATGCTACTTGTCTTGCCCATCGGCTTCCCGTCTTCAGCCATATTGCCGTTGAAATTCCGGATTGCAGTAATAAATAATGGGATGCAATCCAGCAGAGGGGAAAAAGAGAGATATTAGGTGTGAATAGATGCAAAACCTGGCCGTTTGCACCAATTTGGTCAAAAAGAGTCGGAAAAAATCGCCTTTAACCGAGTGCGCCTTCGACTATGAAAGATGAGTCGATGCGCGTACGATTTTATGAATCGGGCGTGGTTTGGTGGCGTGGTGGTGAAGTTTACAGGGAGAGATTGAGATGTGTTGTAATTATGTAGTTGAGGCAGGGAAGTCGCGATGTGCAGGATGAGATACGCCTACCAATACACCAGCACCAACTTCACCAAAAAGAGTCGAAAAAAATCACCTTGAGCCGAGTGCGTCTTCGACTATGAAAGATGAGTCGATGCGCTTACGCTTTTGTGAATCGGGCGTGCTTTGGTGGTTGTGGTGGTGAAGTTTGGGGTCAGTGATTGAGATGTGTTGTGTGTAGTTGAGGCCAGGGAAGTCGCGATATAGCAGAATGAGATACGCCCACCAACGCCACCACCAACTTGACCAAAAAGAGTCGGAAAAAATCGCTTTCAGCCGAGTGCGTCTTCGACTATGGTAGATAAGTCGATACGCGTGCGCTTTTGCGACTCGGATGTGACTTGGTGGTGTGGTGATGAAATTTGGGAAGAGATTTTGTGTGTAGTTGAGGTTAGGGAAATGACGATGTAGCAGAATGAGATACGCCTACCAACACACTAATACCAATACAAAATTCACCAAAAAATAGTCGAAAAAAATCGCCTTCGACTATGATGGATAAGTCGATACGCATGCGTTTTTATAAATCGGGTGTGGTTTAGTGGTGTGGTTTGATTTGATTTGGTTTGTATTATATTGATCTAACACCTAAGGTGGACCTATAGACTCTCAAATGCCGTAAGGGCTGACTCTCAAATGCATGACTCTGGGCCTTTCTGGTCGGTTAGGGAGCGGGAGAAAATCGGTGGTGTGGTGGTGAAGTTTGGTACGAGATGTTGATAATGTGTTGTGGTTGAAACTTGAGAGCAGGGAAGTGGCGATGTAGAGTCGAAAAACCCGCCTTCAGCCGAGGGCGTCTTCGACTATGACAGATAAGGTCGATACGCGAGCATTTTTGGGATTTGGGCGTGATTTGGTGGTGTGGTGATGTAGTTGTAAAGTTTGGGAAGATATATTGGGATATGTTGTGGTTGAGGCCAGGGGAATGGTGATTGTCCAAGAAACGGATACACTTGGCTAAACTACTAACCTACCAATACCAACTTTGTTAAAAGAGTGGAAAAACCCCCTTGGAGTTTGGGAAGAGATATTGAGATATATTGTGGTTGATGTTAGGGACGTGGTGATTGTAGAAGAAACAGGTCAGCCAGGCGTATCTCTTTCCGCTACAACACCACTTCTACCCACTAGTTCAATCCGAACAGCGGAAGAACCGAAGAATCGCTGGCCTGGACGCACGCTCTGAATGAATTGTCTAAAGGCTCTTCACATTGATGACAGTTGAACGTGAATCATCACTATTGCCCTGAAGCGAGTTGAATAAGAAACAAACAGTTGGGTAAGTACTTGAGAAACAACTGCACTGTAAAGACCGATCCCGATAATCACCGTGAACTCCCTGCGAGACACCTTCAAACCACGCAGACAACTAAGAACCCAACCTCACCAGATCGTCATTCTCCAGAGGCTCCTTCTCGAACCCCCGAACCACCTGCCTCAGCATCGCGGCAGCGACCTGCCCCTTCTTGACGCTGCCCGTCAGACCCGTCACCTTGAGACCACTCGAAAGCAGCGTATCCTTCCAGGTCCCGCTCGTGATCAGACCGGGCTTCGCGACGCAGGCCTCAATACCCGGATGCGCCTTGGCGAAATCAAGAACCATGACCTCGCCTTGCCCCTATGCGCGACGACAACAAGAATATGTGGTCAGTCTGACGGAACTACTGTTGTAAACTCCCAGGCAGGAGGTCTGCTGATTGACTGGAGAGAAGGGGGAAAAGAAAGGAAAGACTTACCCTCATCTGGGTATACTCTGGCATAAACCACCCCGGCTTCTGGTTCGGGTCCCGGTTCGTGGCCGTCCCGCTCATGTACAGGAAGCGAAACGGCTTCGCGGGCCCGGCCTCGTATATGGCCTGCATGCCGGCCATGGTGAAGTCATGGCAGATGCGCTTCACTTCGGCGAATTCCATCGCCTTGGATTTGCTAGGCGTGACAGCAACCGTCCTGCCGGTTTCACACAAATGATTAGCGACTATGAAGTTACTCGAGTATACTTGTGTCACCAAGTGCGACTCATACAGGCTTTATAGGGATAGTCACTGGTCGATGATGTGGAGTTGAAGAAACCGGGGTTTGAGGGGGCGGGATCGCGGGGTGTGGAGACCAACTCACCAGATGCAGGCGCCGGCGCCGGCAAACTCCTTTTGACGTCGTCCGGGTACTGGTCGTAGTCTTGGACGATGACGCTCTTGAGCTTACTGGACGCCGCGTCGGACCCCTCCACCTGCACCGGTTTCCGGGCGACGGCGACGATGGATGTGATCTCGGGCATGCGCAGCGCTTGGCGGAGTACCTCGCTGCCGACGAAGCCCGTGGCGCCTGTGATGATGAGCCTCATTTTCTCCCTGTTCCCTTTGACAATGATATCCGGATTATTAATCTATTGACTCTTGGCATTAGGATATACTCTTCTTGGGGGTGAACAGGATGTCTTACGAGGGAATAATAGAAATTAATCGAATAAACTGTTAGTCCTTTCTTTCTGAGAAACTGAGATAAGGAATAAACACTTGACTAAGAAGGAATGAACACTGGGATAAGAAGGATTAAACACCGAAAGTCGCTTACTACGTCCTGAGTCCCTTGAAGGATCTGATGATAGTAACAAAGTCTTTAGAGGAAAAGAAAATAGATCAACATGGAATGTTGGATTAAGGTGCAATGTTCTACAGACAAGCGTTGTGGTATATGAACGAACGGGGTTTGCGGGGTGTGTTAGTGCTTAACACCGGCGGGCGAGGGACAACTAGCTCGCTGAGTTGGGCCGTAGCCAATGTCTTAGTCTTCCCGGCAACCCGATGGATGAAATGAACGCATAAAGACTTAAACCTCATCTGACTTTATATAGCCGCCTTATTTGAACCATGTTCCATGTCTTTCGATACTTAATAGAAGCACATATTAACCTTAAAAGAAGGGAGGAACCGTTGCCAAGTTTGCATATTTATTATCATTGCCATGTCTATAAGTGGTGCGCTGGCTAGCTGGTCGGCCACTGCGCCGCCGTTTCAGACCAGGACGAGCATGAACCACACAGCGCAGCGCAGCATGTCCACGTCAACCAATCGCCCGCTAATATCAGAGTTGCCCATGTCATTCATTCATTAAACGTGATCATCTCCCTTCCAGCAACCAGCCGATTTCCCATTCGATCAAGTCATGGAGTTGCCGTTCATCTTGTTGTCGCGCTCCTCGCTGACGGGCACGTCCTTGAGGCCCTTCTCGCCGGGCACGTTGGTCGCGTTGGTGTCCATGCCGCTCTTGATGATGCCCGAGTCGGATGCGACGGGGGCCTCGCCGGGAGCTGGCGCCTCCTTGTGAGCAGGTGCATTGTCGGCACCGAGGCCCTTGGCTATGTACGAGCATTCCATGTCAGTAAAGATCCCAACTAGGCATGCCTTCTCTTTTTTATTTCCTAAACTTACCTTCAGCTTGCTGCTTGAGGAAGGTGTCGCTGGCGGCGTTGTTGGAGCCGGGTGTCTTGGAGGGAGCCATGGTGTCTGGTTTGGTTGTGTGGAAAGGTGAGAACTTGGTTGTAATTGGACGCTTGGCGGTTGTTTCTTGCTTCAGAGAAGAGTGACGGAGCAGATTGAGGATTAAAGTGAAGATTGCAGAAATTATCAACTCGGTGAGGCAGTTGCTACTTATTGTGTCGACAAACACAGCTTGTTGATGCTTTACGTCACTCAGGCAAGGGGAGCTGCTGTAGATCTTTGACATCACTGTCCTGCGGGTGCTTGCGACCCTGTGGGGGCGTGCACTGTAACACCCAGAATGCTCTTGCAGATGGTCGCAAACATCTAGTTCTTTCCAGTTCATTCAGATCGGATTGCTTGCATGATTTAGTGATCTATGCATGTGAAGTATTCATCATTCCTGGATTATTCACCTCTATATTTCTACCAATTTTGTGTATCATAGGTTGGCATCACAGTAGCGATTCATTCAGCATACAAGTGCCCAAGCAATACACAATTAACAACGGCCAGAGAGTTTGATGCTAATCCCACTCAAGGGGTCTGTCATGGGTACAACAAGTCGAATTTGAATGCAAGCGGCCGCCCGAAGTGAATGTTCCTGTTTCTTTGAAGTGCTGCGGATTCTCAAGACTAATTTGATTATAACTGATTCATCCAAGTAGGCACAATACCAACTTGGCTGGTTGGATTGCAGCAGGCTCCAACATGTAACACGCAAATGCTGCATCTTGCGACCCGTTACGGCCCTCATCTGTTAGTGATACTTGCAGTCTGCAGCTTACCATCCCATCCACCAACTATGCTTGTTGCGAACTAACGCTGCCTTTATGGGAGTGAATGTAGGTGACATGTGCTTTCTCCAATTGCTACATCAGCCGCGATCGCAGCCTGCATTCGTGCCGTATGTTCCGAGGGGTAGTACAGAGACGGGCTCTGCGTCGAGGATCAAAATTCAGCTTCAGCTGTTGCTGGATGCTGATCATCCAGGCTGATCAGTTTCGAAATCATACCCAGCTGCCATGGAGTGGGAGATGTAGCGGTATAAGTGCCCGGAAGCTCACAGCGATCATTCCTGCACACATTGCGACAGAAAGAATACTGAACCACACATGTTTGGTCCATGGAATACCACGACTACGCAGAAGGGGAGAGTATGCATTGCTGGGATGTTATTGTTCACCATCGCTGACAGCATTAGCGCTTACCGGATGCTAGGATTATTTGCGGTGCCACCCCATTCTGTACACAATTAGAAGCTGAAGCCTGCCCGCCATCGACCTTCACTCCTTTTCGAAGCTCGGCGATGTCAGCACCAACCGCAGTTCCTGGTTGGAGGCCTTGCAAGCCGAGGGGGCCCGAAAATGGATCAATTCCCCAAACGAGGCACGCAATTACACATCTGCAATTCAAAATCCTCCGTGATGTCACCCAACGGGGCCGCAGTGCCAAGGGTGCCTCACTGCAAGAGGACCAAGTAGCACTTTAAGAGCTCGGAAGTCCTCTTCACACGAGAGCCCGGGTCTGCAGTACAGTTCAGCTTCGAATCGCCTGGCTGAAAACCTCCCGCTCCAGCAGTGCCCTGTACTATGTGACGCGGAACAGACATGTGCACAACGACCAAATGTTATCGATTCCTGGACTCCCTCGACTAAGACGCTTTTGCAGTCTCAGTATCCCTCGTAGACGCTCCTCTCAAGTACATGCCTTCTTCGCTCTCGTCGTCTGTGCCTTGCTACTCTCCATTAGCTGGGACGTGAGCCCCTTTCCGTCGGTCCCGTGGGGTTTGTTGGAGCCCTGTGCCGGTCGCGAACACGCAGATTGTTTCCACTCGCTATATCCACACCGCTTGCCAATCATATTCCTTCACCAAGTCAGAGATGCGGATGGGGGTGATGGAGTCAAACCAATCTTCTCTCCAAAGCTGAAGCAAGTCATAAAGCCCGACGGCGCGGCCCCGAATAACTTCGGAAGGCGTCTCTTCAATGCCCTGTGGAGACGTTTATTGATCCAAGTGTCGCAGTTACTCGACCAAATCGGGCTGACCTGGCGATGGAGGTATTCCAGAGATGCGCATGATCACACTCTCTCCCGACACCAGTGCAGGAAAGCGTTTCCGGGACTGTTTGACGAACTACTCCGTGCAAAGCAGCAGTACGAAAAATACCATACCAGCTGGGACGATCTTGAAGCCATCGATATCGAAGCGGGCCGTGTGAGAGTCGCCGTGTTCGATGGAGAGGTAGGTCAATCTGTCTGCTTCTTGTCTCAGCTACCAACCTAGCCTTAAGAAGAAGCATGAGCTGACAAGTTCAATCTGCCTGAAGCTGCATATCATAGAATCAAACTTATTAGCAGAAGACTCCCGTGTAGCTGCGGCTGCCACACTCCAGTCCATCCAACAATCCATCATCAACGACCCCCAACGAGACATCCCTAATATTGAATTTGTACTCGACGTACGCGGCCAGGTATCAGATGTTACCAAGCCCGTGTGGGTGCTGGATAGGAGGGAACAGGACGACAAGGGCTGGTTAACGCCGTTCGTTGGATCCTTGGAGACTTCCGACCCAAGCTCCTCGAGACACGAGACGAAGAGGGACAAAAACCAGGGCACTTTCACTTTTAAGCCGCTAGGGCAAATCGCTACCGAGATCGATGGTCAGGAGTTGAAAAGCAGGCGTGCCGAGATGAAGGAAACCAGCAACACCTATGATTGGGGTTCGTTTCTCTTGATGAGTGTTCCTCGACCCGACATATCCGCGCCTGGCGTCTGTCGCCATAAGGTCCTCGTCCACCCTGGTTCGCAGACCACATTTAACAGACTCGACTCGCTTCTCTGCGCATCCGTCAACGTGATGCAGAGTCCCAAGTGGATCCATATATACCACGGTCTGATGTACTCGAAGCCTATGGACGAGTCTCGGAGGTCACTACCGGAATTTCAAAACGTTATGCTGGTCGAAGATACCGGGCCCTACTCGAAAGGTGGCACGCCGGACTTGCTTCGAAATACCGAAGTCGCCAAATCGGTGGCCTCGAACGCTGTCGAGACATTCCGTCACCGTTACCTTACCGAGGCCGCTACGGCTTGCTACTGGAGGGAGTTGATCCACACGTACAGTGAGGTCAGCTACTCGCCCAAGGTCTACGGCGAGGGAGACCTGCGGAGAGGAGAACCCTTAAAAACGTTTTTGTAGGTTGCCATGGTCGGTAAAGGGGCCTGCCTGCCTGTCGAGCTTTCTGGAACTCGTCAACTAACACGCCACGCCAGAAACTCCACGATGCAGCTAGACATTGAAGCTAAATGAATGAATGCCATTGCCACCTTATCGAGCAATCGTATAATACCCGTCTTAGCTCCCGGCACTTCAGTTTCTCCAAAGATCCCACGTATAGACTGTGAATATTACCCTCACCTCGCTGCTTGCGGTCGCTAATAGACGATTTTGATGTTGAAACCAAAAGCAAAATCGTATCCTTATCATCCCAGAATTACTTTTTTAAATCTTCGAATGCCAAAGACGCATGCATATGCAAGGGACTGGCGCTGGTTGAGACGTAAGATCATACGTAGTTCTGGGCTTTTGGCATGTGAAATAAGCGTTCGGCGCGGTAGCTTCCGTCATCGCTGGGAGCAGATAGGACTTGCGGAACAACCAAGTTGCTATGAGAATTTTGACTTGGCGTTGAACCTCGACAAGGAAAGAGAGCCTCTAATTAAACATTTCACGAATAGTAGATGGGAAATTCCAAAGATAGATATCACTCTTATCATGGGAAACTACAAACTCTTTATCTCAACCTGCAAAGTCAATTTTATCGGCGACTTGCAGCTTCACTCTACTTCGCCAATCACGATCGACGCAACTACGGCAACGTGGTGGATTCCTCGAAGCTGACTCGCGCTAAGGGCAAGTTAGCTGCTACGTAGTGAGGTAATTGGTGGATCTTCCCAATGGTCGGGCTGTCTCGGAGTTAAGACGACGCCCAAGAAGAAACCAGGGCTTTTGGGTGACTTTGGCTAGTTGGCATTACGGCTGAGCTTGAAATCTTTTCGAGACGCATCAGGGGCGATGGCTCCTAGGTGATCTAGAGTGACAACTACTTCATGGTCCATGACTCTGCAGCGGTGTCAACTTAGCTAAGAATTTATCACCGGCGGTGTCTGCTTGGTGTCTGCCTTGCAGCAAGAAGCGGACTGAACGAATTGACTTTAAGAATCTTGATTCGGTTGGCCGGAATTGGCGGCCCATGGTTGGTGGATGGGCAGCCAAGTGGAGCGTCCCCAGCCGCTTGGACGATTAGTAGGAGAGTTTTCCGTGTTAGCCCGAGGGAAAAATTGTGTCGGTACCTTTGGCCTTGGTCTAGTTAGTCCAGCCGACAGATAATTTATCTGAAAGGGCCACACACACCGGCTGCCAGTCTGATCTTCAATTTCTTCCATCATCATCCCTAAAAGCCTCACTGCCCATCTGCCTGCGCATCCTTTTGAACGAACTCCTCCAGAAGTCGTTCAGTCTCTCTCTCCACTCAATCCCTTAATTTTTATTCTTTTTCCTGTACGCAGCACATCACAATGGCTTCTTCCACCCCCTCCACCGGCTCGGTCAAGCTCGATGCCGTCGTCGAGAAGGCCAAGGCCAACGCTCCCGGCGAGATGACTGGTCTCCAGCTCTACTCCAGATTCGCCCTGGCCGGCGCTGTCTGCTGTTCCGTCACCCACGGTGGTCTTACCCCCGTTGATGTGTATGTCACACCTCGTTCTCTGTAGTCGGCGCACATCGTGGCCCAGTTGCTATCACGGTCGCGGCGCTCGCAATTCGCCCATCGTGAAAAGCACTAGGCCACGAATCCAATTGCGCGCAACCTCAATTCAGACAAAGGCTGACCTTTATCCCTCCCTGACAGCGTCAAGACCCGTATCCAGCTCGACCCCCAGACCTACAACCGTGGTATGATCGGTGGTTTCCGCCAGGTCATCGCCAAGGAGGGTGCCGGTGCTCTGCTTACCGGTGCCGGTCCCACCTTTGCCGGTTACTTCCTCCAGGGTGCCTTCAAGTTCGGAGGTTACGAGTTCTTCAAGCAGCAGTCGATCAACACCATCGGCTACGAGGCTGCCTCCAACAACCGCACTCTCGTCTACCTCGCCTCCGCTGGTGCCGCCGAGTTCTTCGCTGATATCGCCCTCTGCCCTCTTGAGGCTACCCGTATCCGTCTCGTGTCCGAGCCCACCTACGCTAACGGCCTCATTGGTGGTTTCTCCAAGATGCTGAAGAACGAGGGTGTCGGTGCTTTCTACGCCGGTTTCGGTCCCATTCTGTTCAAGCAGTAAGTTGTCTTCAATCCCAGGTTATCAATCAAGACCGTACATCTAACGCAATGCCCCCAGGATCCCCTACACCATGGCCAAGTTCGTTGCCTTCGAGAAGGTCTCCGAGTTCGTCTTCAGCATCTGGCCCAAGAAGTCCCTGTCCGACAGCATGCAGACTGTTGCCAACCTGGGCTCTGGTCTGATTGCCGGTTTCGCCGCTGCCATCATCTCTCAGCCCGCCGATACCATGCTGTCCAAGATCAACAAGTCTAAGGGCATGCCTGGTGAGAGCACCTCCAGCCGTCTGGTCAAGATCGCCAAGGAGCTCGGTCTTAAGGGTTCTTTCACCGGTATTGGTGCCCGTCTTGCCATGGTCGGTACCATCACTGCTGGTCAGTTCGCCATCTACGGTGACCTGAAGAAGGCTCTCGGTGCCTCCGGCGGTGTTGAGATCGCCAAATAAGCGACCAGCCCCGCAGATGGGTGCAGAAGGTGATTCACGATACTGGAGGACTTAATGACAAGGAAAAGATAGACTCCGGCAAAAGGGCCGGGGTAAGGGCGCTCCAAGGGACCGCTCGGCAATTGCAGCATAGATTCGCACAGCCAGCTGCTTTTTCTCGTTTTGTGTTTTCATCGCATTTAGACAGGGCGGTACCGGACTGGGATTTTAGCGGACTCCTGCAAGTGTCACATTTTGCCTTGAGGGGTTCTTGAAGATTCTTGGACAGCATTCCGAGGATTCCAGCCCACGTTCTGAGAGGCTAAGAGGGGTCTGTATAGATGCATAGATGCATGCGTGTCATCAGGCATAGAGTTTAGACTCAACAGGTCCATCTAGAGACAGATAAAGACTCCACCACTTCCCTCACGGAGGTTGTACAATACATCTGGGTTTTTCCGCACTTAACAGCAACGGCTTTCTTCTCAACCCGTGCAATTCGTTATATGTCTATGGGACAGCTTCGTTTAGCTTTGGGTATTGGCATTACATCATAATCGTATGATTCCATCAAGTTATGACGAACATCCGGCAGCTCGTCGGCGATAACAAGAAAACATGCCATCCCCCAGATTCACCCCACGAGCTCAAAGTCATGTATCCACCTGTCAGTCGTGCTGGATTGAAATATAATGCGACTATGTATTCGATTCTATCATGCGATATGAGTCTCCTATACGTTTCCCGACAGCACACCATCATAACTCACCTGCTACCACGAGCGCATCAGCCAACAGCTATGTATCCCGAACGGCTGCGGCCATGAATTATCGGCGGCCAACATACTTGGCGTACGCTGACTCGAGCCATGCCCGTAACAATGAAAATTCAGGTTCCGCTTCTACAGATCCTATTTGCCCGGGCATAGAAATATAGGGGACAGGGTGCAAGTTAACCTTTGGAGCGTGTTGGGCAAAAAGGGGAGACGAGGACAAAGATGAAAGACTCCCTGGTATGGCCGTTTTGAAGACGAAGGAAGCTTGGCAAGAAGTGGACCAGCAAGTGTACCATCTCGCCCCATGTGCACAAGATTGATCAGTCGATGGTGTATTAGAAAGAAACAAATATGCATATCGCATTTTTGAACAGTGATGTTGCTATGTACCAACTATGAGGGGCCCTGTGCCTATCATATCCCAAATGCTGCCATCCCTTACCTCAGCTACTACCCTGTTATGCATAACTGTCACTCCACTCATGTTGTTCCACGGAGGGTATTTGGCCATGTTTCCCTCAGCTCCTTCTCGTCCGTCTCATTCTTCATCCTCTTATATCGCCCACGGTCCAGGCAAAGCGGCTGTTTTTTCTTCTCGCACCCAGCTGTTCCTATTTCTTCCATCCTCAGCCCCAGCCGTCCTACCAACCCAACAGCAGTAACCATGGCCAGGCCAGAACGTGTCCTCCGTCTTTCGGGTCGGTACCAACGTAATCAAGAGAAGTCCGAAGAAGAGTTCCACGACTTCCTCTCCCACCGCCACGGAGTCGAGTGCGCCAAGATCCACGAGAAGCACGGGATCTTGAAGTACCAAATGGTGTGTGTAACATTCAAGTCTTAAGACATGGACAGTCGCTAAACTCAATTACGGGCGTTCAATACGACGAAAACCCGCGGCTTGGCCGAGAGCATGCAGCTGCCGTACCCCGTCAACAGCCACGACATGGAGATTGAGTACTACTTCAAAGACGCGCAGGCCCTCTTGGACGTGTCGGGCGACGAGGGCTTCAAGGCCCTCCATATCGAGTGCGAGCCGTATGTGAACCTGGCGAGGACCACGGTCACACTCACGTGGGTCGAGGTGTACCTCGAGGACGGCAGGCTAGTGAATGTGGATGCCGCCGGCAAGAGCATGCAGCCTTCGTTCGCCGAACTGAACGATATCGAGGAGGCGAGGCCTGTGGCCAAGTATTATTGAGTCGGGGTTTTAGGGGGTTCGGTGTCGAAGGGTGCCTGATGAGAAGGGGGGTATGGGCTGTGTTTGGATGGAGGTGAACATCTAGGCGAGGTAGTCTCATGGAGGGGGATTCCTGTTGTACCGGGAAGCCCCTTTTGGGGAGAAAAGGGCCAGCGAATGGGAGAACGCAACGAACGGGCGCTACTCTTCAAAATTTGGGTTATCCGACTCTATTGTTACTATATCGTCACTCGTTTGGTATCTTACAAAGCAATCGGTCTTGGCAGCTCCGAAATGGACGAGCTTTTAGGTTGCAAAAACGGCGGCAAACCGGGCCTATGGAGTGTGTTAATCGTCTGCAGGAACTACTACTGTACCGGCATTACCAATTTGCAATACGGGCAACCGGATTGCGGAGACCTAGAGAGTCCTCCAGATGGGGAAAAGGAGAAAGCACATCGTGAAACTTCCGCAGGTCAAACCCAAGCCCCATACCCCAGACCCCGCCTTGAGAATCCCACTTCAGATGGTCCCAATAACGAATTGGGATATTAGCCCTCCAATATTGGGATACTACAATCTAACACGACGGTGTGAGTGAGGCTGGGGTTGAGGCGTCGTCCTGCCAGAATACCCGGAAAGTGGCTCGTCTAAATAGCCACTTTACCCGGTTCTCGGGGGACAGCCGTCCTGCTTCCAGGCCTGCAATACGGCCGGCATATATTCTCCAAGTGCCGAGCATGTACGTATCTTATTACAGAGGAGGCACCTATATCAGACCCAGTCATCATGACTAGTAGGGGCTCATGAGGTTTGCTATCACTACGAGGGCTGCGGAGTGGAAGTACCTACCCTAACCAAGACACTTTCCCACGCAACAAAACAAGTAATATTTCCATGATGGTCTCTGTCAAGCTTCTGTCGCTGGTTACGCTGGCGGCTGCCGTGGTGGCTCAGAACACCACGGCGCTGCGGTACATGCCCTTCGGCGACTCGATCACGGAGATCACCTGCTGGCGCGCCAAGCTCTGGGAGAAGCTGCAGGGCACGGACTACGCGACGGTCAACTTCGTCGGGTCGGGCAAGAACGAGAACAACTGCCGCGACACCAAGTACGATCGCGACAATGAAGGTATGTGGACCACCACCAGCAGTAACGACGAGGGGGCACATCCGTATTGTTCGCAGTAGCCTAAAAATCGACGAGCTAATAATGAACGTTGTGTGACATCAGGACACTCTGGGTTCCTGGCCATCAACATCGCCAACAACAAGCAGCTCGTGGGCTGGCTGCAGAGGAACCCGGCCGACGTCATCACGATGCACCTCGGCACCAACGACATCGTGCAGCAGAACAAGCCCGTCAACCAGATCATCGCGGCCTTCACCACCTTGGTCCAGGTGATGCGGGACAGCAACCCGAAGATGAAGATAGTCGTACGTTTTCCTCCCTCTCCTTGGCATCTTCCCCTCCCACTCCAACACATACACGCACACACATAACTACACATACCATCTGTCAAAGCCAAAGCATCACGAATAACAGTAGCCCCCACAAACAGGTCGCCCAAATCATCCCCATGGGCATGGGCAACTTCAACGCCAAGATCCAGGCCCTCAACCAAGCCATCACGCCCTGGGCGCAGGCGCAGAACAAGACCGAGAGCCCCGTCTGGGTCGTCGACCAGTACACGGGCTACAGCGGGTCGGCCGACAACCGGGACGGCATCCATCCCAACGCGGGCGGGGACGACAAGATGGTCAACGTCTGGCTCCCGGCCCTGCTCGGCGCGTTCCAGGCCGCCCGCGCCGACCAGGTCGCGGAACAGGCCGAGGCGGCGGCGGCGGAGAGGAGGGAGATGCCTTTCATTGCTTAAACGAGAGAAAGGGGGGTGCAAGGGCGCGCGGAGAAGGGGGAGGGGGAGGGGGTGTGAAGTCGGGTAGAGTAGGTGGGGTTGGGGACGGTCAGCTGGAATATGGCGGGTGCTTCTTAGTCGATAGTGATCATAGGAATTAAGAAATATTAGGACAGGGGTTTTATCACTCCGTAATTATTGCTTCATATCGTCATTGGATGTTCGGTTATCTGGATCAAACTAGCACAACCCAGACGGACACCAAAACTCTGATAGGATGAGAAACAGGAAGCAGGATTCTTCACGTGACGTTGAGGTCCTATGTCAAGCCTTGGAAGGCTACCAGGTACGAGCCACCAAACTGATACGTCTGGTAGTTGTCGGCAATGGCGAGATTCCTTTCAGCCCAGATAGCAGGCCATTAAGTATAGAAAACGAAGTACATGTTGAGTACCGGAGAAGCGCCGTGCCCGTCAACCGAAGACCAACTGCAGTGATCTCCTTCCATCTTCCACGCACAAACCGGAGAGGTGAGGTCTGCCCACTCCTTCATTCCAACCCCCTTCCCCCACCCGTTAACCGACCACTAGAAATTCCTCATCGCCGTCGTCGGGACACAGGAAGCCGGGACGTTTGTAGCAGTGCAGGAATCCAATTTCGGCGCCAATGAGCCCACCTGTACGGTTTACTCATTAGTATACATGATGATAATTGGCTTCTTTTTTTTTTTCTCCAAGTCCGCGGAGGAGCCAGCGGCCCCGCGGGACATATACGGAACGGGTACCAAACTTACGGAAGTCGGCCGTGTAAGTGCCAGCCAGGTCGTTCTGGGTGGAGCATTCCATGCCCGTCGCCTTCTTGGCGTTCTGGTAGTTGGCGTCGGCGTAGGTGGTCCGGCACCACGAGCCACGGTCGGGGTTGTCGTCGAGGTAGAAGGCCTTTCCCAGGCGCTGTTTCTGGTACTGCTTCGTGTTTTTGTTGAGGGTGTAGCACCTGTTGGTTGGGGGTTAGTGGACAAATGTCGGTTTGTGATGGATAATTACGCAAATTATCGGCCAATGAGAACGGAACGGATTGGGCAGTCAACTCACTGGTTCAGATCCAGGTACGAACATTGCGTCTGGGTGGTGTTCCCGTACACCCCCAGACAGTCGGCCTTGAGAAACACCTTGTTCTGGACCTTTTGCGAAACCATGATGTTGAAGTTGTTGCAGTACTTCAGGTAGCTCTCGGCAGACACCAGGGCGGAGAAGAGGAAGACAAGGAGTAAACAGAGACGGTTGACGGGAGACATCATGGATATCTTGGTGGTCTCGGGCCGAGACGTTTCTGCTGGATGGTTGTCGGGAGGTGCCAGGACTGGTAAACAGGATATTTTGTTGGTTTGGCGGGAGGGTTCATGCAAAGAAAAGTGGTTGTGGGATAGAGAGAGGAAATGAATGAAGCTGGGCTCGAGTGTCCAAGGGAATTTTATACGAGTCATCACTTACAGGCTTGATTGAATACATACCACATTCCGCTGGGTTTTTGTTTCTGTTTAGATAGGTAGTGTGGATATGATATGTCATAGTGAACCATGCAGCATTCAACTTCAGACGAGTATGTATTCAATATGAAAAGGGCCTCGTGAGATCAGCAAGTACACCCGAATATCCAGGAATAGGGCACTTGACATCAGGACAACATGATCCATGTAATACATAAGGTAGCCAAGAACTCAAAATGCAAATGGAGGCTGTGGGAGCTTTCAGCCTGCTCCAAGGCCCCCGGAGACCCCTGAGCGTTGGGAACCGACGACATGACTCGACGAGAAGTATCACAGGTGCTGAGAATTTCTTTCCGTTTCTGTCCCCGAGTGCCACTACAGACCTCTTCCAGATCACGATCTGTTGTGGTTGAGCAGAAGCCTGTGTTCGTGTCAGTGTGGGCAGCCGTTCCGAGGGTAAAGTCTTGAAGGAGAAGTTGTGCCTTTTTCTTTTTCCTAGCCACGCGTGTTGTGCGTAATCCCACAAACAGCGATGTCATGACCATGGCACACACCGAAGGGTCGTCCAGGATCCCATCGGGTCCAATGCCTGCCTGCCGCCGTCGACATCACGCAGGACCAGCTGGGCTCTCCCACTGCGGCTCGTACGGCGCGGGGCAACCAGCTAAGAGCTTGCCTGTAGCTACCGCATTATCTAGGTACCTATGTAGGTAAGCTTATTCATCTAAGAGGCCTTATAGGTACCAACAACAAGCAATTCTTCCACCACCAGCAACGGCACAGGCCACTGATGGAACAATCCAACTTTCGTGGGCTTGGTGGTTCAGTGGTAATGCGGAATTGGGCTTTGTTCGCCGGGGGTCTCGAGTTCGAGACTTGTACGGACCATTCTAGTGTTACAGGTCGGGGGTCCTCAACCCCCAGGTGGAAGGCAGCCATAACCTTCACAGAGTCAGAAACCTCCCGTTTCTGTGGGCAATTTTTTCTCCTTCTTTTTTATTTTCCTTCTTTCCCTTCCTTTTATCGCGCCTTTTCTTTTCCCATCGTCATATCTGTGTTGTCTTTGTGGGCGCGATCGGCGGGCATCCCTTCCACATTCTCAACCCGCAAATCAAACAGCCGCTCGGCGGGCGGAGGCTGAAAGAGACTCACCTACGGCTAGCCGGAAACGTGGTACACGATGATCAGGAAGGAGAAATGGTCTATGCCCTTTTTGTCTTTTTCTGATAGATGGCTTAACATTTACCTGGAATGCAAAAGACGGAGGACAGCTGGCGGATCGATTACGTCGTGGCCTAGGTCTATTTGAAATGGGAAAATACGAAGAAGAACAAACGCTATCATACTGGCCCCTTGATAAAATGTATGTAGTAATTAGGTAGTCACATGCTCTCTCTGGGAAATAGAACACTTGCAAAGGATTCGGGCACTATGTTGCCGCTACAAAGGCATACACTTGAATTATAAGGACTGGCATGTCTTTAATTTTTCTTGCTGTTAGATCGTGCGTAGTCCTCTATGAGATACAAAATCGTTGACTACTCCCCCAATTTCCCACTTATTGCTTCCCCTTACGTCCAGTCCTCCCACCGAGCCAGCATCCCCACCCCCTCCGCCGCCGTCGCGGCCCCGTAGATGGACGGCTGCATGGCGCCCTCGAACTCGGCCAGGTATCCCAGCTTGCACTCGGAGAAGGCGACGCGGGGCTGCTGCCGCAGGTAGAAGTCGTCGAACTGGGGCGCCATGGCGTCGCGCAGGCTGTGCACGTCGCCGGCCGGGTGCAGCGACTCCCAGGGCCGGCGGCAGACGGCGCCCGCGCAGGCCTTGAGCGTCAGGAGCAGGGCGTCGACGCGGGCGATCAGGTTGGGCTTGTCCCAGCCGGAAACGATGGTGGCGTTGTTGCTGTCGGCAGCAGCGGAGTATATGTTATTTATTTGCCAGGGGTCGGCCTGTTTATTGAGTTGTTTAGTTACAGGAACCGTGTTCTTGTCTTGGGGGAAGAGAGGAAGGGCTAGGGAACAACGTACCTTTAGGTCGTACAACTCGTGCTCGTTGGTACACCACACTGTGTACGACAGGTCGTAGCCGTCGCCAAGGAGCCGCAGGGCTTTGTAAGTGCCGTTGACACCGCTGACTAGATAGGAGCAAGTGGCCTCGGGGTCAGCATGGATCTCTCATCATATTAGTATGCAAGGGGATCGGGAGCTAGGAATGGATAAAAAAAAAGAAAGAGACCGCTAAACGCACTGCCACTAATCCCGCTCCCCGTGCCAGGGTAATCGCCCTCCGCAATAGCATCCCCCCAGAACTCCACGTTCACATGCTCGCTCTTGCGCGCCGCGTCGGATTGCTCATTCTGCTGCGCCGTCTCGGTCACGGGCATGGGCACGCCGTCGAACTCCTCTTGCAGGGGGATGCCCGCGAGCTCGAACAGGGTCGGCACGATGTCGGTGTGGGACGTCGGCAGCGCCCACTGGGCCCCCGCGGGGATCCCGGGCCCCCGGATCACAAAGGGGACGTTGATGTCCTCCTCGATCGAGCACGTCTTGCCGGGCGGCAGGCGGTGCTGCCCGACGTGGAACCCGTTGTCCGACGTGTAGATGAGGTACGTGTTGGCGAGCACGTCGGCGGGGCCCGCTTCCAGCCGCTTCACGATGCTGTCGACCAGCTCGTCTACGGCTTGCAGCGCCTGGATGCGTTTGCGGTAGAAGTCGTCGTGGTAGTCGACCACGGTCTGGTTTTGGCGGTCTAGGGTCTTGATCCAGCCGCCGCCGCTGGGCTTTTACGTGCATTTGTTAGTCGTTTCTGTTTCACTTCCTCCTCTTGGGAGGTGCACCACAGCTGAATGAACTTACCACTTCGGGGTTAAAGTTGGGGTTCCGGGGAACCTTCAGTCCGGGAAAGAGATCCTTGTGTCGATCCGCCGGCACGGGCGCGTTGAACCGCCCCTGCCAAGTCTCGGAATGGGGCCCGATGGGGGCGACGCCGAGGAAGAAAGGCTTCTGTGCAGCGCCGTCGGCCAGCGCCTCATCCAGGAATGAAAGCGCGCTGCTGGCCGCCAGGTCGGTCGAATATTGACCTGTGAGCAGCCGGGGTTCCTCCTTGTTGCGTTGCATGGAGACGTTGTAGTACACATAGGTATTTGGGTCCACAAAGACTGAATGGCAATAACGCTTCATTTAGCAAATGCAGTTGACCTCTCAATTGGTACAAACCCTTTTTAGATTAACTTACAGTCGGTCCCAGTCCAACCTTTAGGGAAGGGGTCGTTATAAGTCTTGGTCGAGAAGCCATTCATAAGCTTGCCGGTGTAGTAGGTGTTGTACCCGGCTTCTTGCAGCCAAACGGGCAAGTACTTGTCGTTCCATCCCTCTGAGGCGAACTTCGGGTAGCCACCTAGATCACCAGCGATCAGTCACGGGGAAACGGGGTTGATAGGAATTACAAAAGGGCATAGCTTACCGTACGGCATGGCCACATCGGTCACATTGGTGTTGTGCGCCGCCCGGCCAGTAAGGAGAGACACCCGGGAAGGACAGCAGATCGAGATGGTACAATGATGCTTCGAGAAGGTGGTGCCCTGGTCGGCGAGATGTTTCTGCACCATCGGCTGATACTCGAGCGAGCCGAGGCGGAGGTCCTGATCATCTGTGATGATGAAGATGAAGTTCGGCTTGGTCTTTGCCTTGGCCGGATCATTCGCAGGCCCGTTTCCAGCCTGGCTTTGGCCTTGGGCGCAAGCGAGGCCTGTAAGCCCCAGTAGTACAGGGGCGACGGCGACCTTCATGATGAGATAGGGGGTTTCAGCAGACGCGGAGAGGAACAATCAAAACAAAAAAGAGTGTGTCTGAAGCCCCTCGCCTTCAAATACCTACGGCGTCGTAGGCAAAAAGCCCGTTTCCTTTTGTGCCCTATCGGTATCGGCACCAACTCCGCAAAGATACGGCTTTGATGCAATGTCGTGCTCCGATGGCGTGCTCTGGGTGACCCCTATCGCGATTGGGAGATGCCGTGGGCGCCACCTCCACTAAAATGGGTAGTTTGAGGTTGCAATAGTGCAATAGGGAGTCTCGCGAGAATTTGAGAATGTGTTGTACAAACTGGAAACTGAATTCGAAGTGATCATAGGGAAGAAATTGTGTTCATGTAATGGCCCACGTGCAACAATTGCTGGACCGCGAGGACTGGTCTTGTACTGGAGCTTCATCGATCCGGGGGCCATTTATATCATCTTTGGAGAAGCTCCGCGGGGGAAGACAAAAGTCCTACATCGGAGAATTCCTCGTTCTTAACATCATGCCTTGGTGTTCGGTGTGGTCATCTGGTATATCGATGCAAGGGGCAACTGTCATGAATTACCACGACAGTTTGTGAGATTTTAGGACGTCACGCACCACACCTATGTCCAGCTGGGAGATTTCTTCCAACTCACAAAAGTCATGTGCAAATATAAATGCTCGAGAGCAGGAATATGAGTGAGCGAAAGAGAGGTCAAAAAGGGGGTATAAACCCGAACAGCCCCTCGTCCTCGCTCTCCTTTTCTCTCTAGATGATGACCCATCTCTACAACATAGAGTCCTGTATGATTTCCTTGCATAAAAGCAAGCAATTCAAACATGCCGGTACTATTCGAACGTGAGCCCCGGCATGCCATAGCCCATTCCATGATGCCAAGTCTGAGCAGCCCCTGGATCTTCCAGAAGAGGCTGTTCTAGTTGGCCTTAAACCGACTATCACCCACGATTCCCTCGCCGTAAGAAAATGAAATCTTTTACTTCATAGTACAATGATGCGTGTAAGCGATATTTCCTCCTGGCTGTGCTGAGATCTCTCCTTCTTCAGGGGGATGCGGACCCGATCTTATCCCGCGTCGCCTTCCGCTAGGCTGACCTAGTGATCCTGAAGTTACAGCCCTGTGTGACCTGAAAACGCCACCCAAGGAGCGGCCGGGGGCCGTTGCACCATGCTTGTGTGGTGCTCCCTCAGTCGGCGAGTGCTTTCGATTACCCCGGAGCCCCCGCAGGGAGTCTGCGGCCGAGGCAACATATGTGATCGATCACTTGCATGGTAATGACTGTCCAGATCGAATAGTGATGAGTAATCGCCTCGCTCCGTCGTGGAATGCACTCTTCCTTATCTTATGCAGATTAAGCTTTCGGAGGCGTTGCTCCGCCAGAATTGCGGCTCACACCCTCCCCGGGGCGGTGGTCTGACTGACGGACGGAAATGTGGATTCCCCTTGCAGCTCCGAGCCACATGTGCTTGGACTCGGCTCGATGGACCGAGGAAAAGTAAGACTAAGTAATGCAGTTTTATAGTTGCTTTTGGCCGCATTCCGGAGCATTAGTTTAACTTTGTTTTATGCATACCCGGTCATGCAAGGGATGTCCCGGGCGTGACGTTCTGGTATCGCCGATTGACCAGAGCACGGGGCAGCTCAACCGAGGTGATCGTTGCCTCGAAGACAGACTCGAAGCAAACGCTTCTACTTCTCTTGAATTTGATGCTTGCGCAACGCTACAAATCACCTCTCGTACTTGGATCTGACTCTCTTACGAACACAGAGCGGGTTCATTTTTCTTCTATTTCTTTTCTTTTGTGTAGGAAGACTTTGGTAGACCAGTTAGATTACGGCGTACAATTGTACGCTTAAGCACACTAGAGGGGCGGCACTTAAGCAAGTGAGTGGCCACCCGCCAGAATGCGCTGTCAGACTGTAGTGGAATTGCGCCATTCTACTCTTCAATGTCGACATTCCGAGACCAAACCAATACTCACCAATACCACAACACTTTTAATCCACATTGGACACTCTGATATATCATGCCCGTACTCGTGGTTCGCGTGCGCCCAAATGTTTTTCCGTTTCTCCAGCTGCCCCGCGAGATCAGGGACGTCATCTACAAGTTCGTGTTGGTAGAGCCCCCAAATACCAGCGGCGCCACGAGGCAACCTGCAAGTACGCGAGCCTCTCCCCAACATGCGCAGAGAAGCCTCCTTTTTGCACCGCGGAGAGTTATTACTGCGAGGACTTTTGCCACTGCGCGAAACGGAGAAATCTGGCGATTCTTTCGGTAAATAGGCAGATTTACGATGAAGGAAGTCCTGTGCTCTGGGAGGACAACGTCTTCTCCTTCTGCTCGACAGCCAGCTTTAACCAGTGGCTCGAGAGCACCGTCAGCGCTGCCAAACGCAGCATCATTCGGCACATCGCCATCTACTTGATCCAACACTGGGCCCATCGTCTTGGGGGTGATGATCGCGGCATCGCGATGGACGATCGACTATTGTACAACCTGCAGACTTGTACCAATTTAAGGAGGCTCGACCTCGGCCCCAGCAATTCGAGGCACGAACCCGGCCCCGCGTGTATGCCCGACGGCTTCGCCATGACACTCTGCCGCCTGCTTCCGCACCTGAAGTCCCTGCGCATGGCTGGCTTCACGCTCTTGGCGTATCTACCGTCTGCCAGGCGAGATAGTGGCGGCTCCGATGGTGCAGCGGATCGCACCCGGATCTGGGGGCTGGTGCATGTCGACATCCGCATTGACGACCTACACGCCGAGGAAATCCCCCCACTCGATATCGATCTCCGAACACACGGCACGCTATGGCATACCCGTGCCGACGCGGTGGGAAGACAGCTCGAAAGCCCCCGGGACGGGCAATGGGGAGGCTACTGCGACACCCGCAGTACCGTGGAGCTCCAGCTGCCTCACGAGGCGCATCCCATCGAAGTGAATCTAGTGGGGGTGCCGAACAGCCCAGCGACGTGCGCGCGCTTCCAACTGAAGTGCGAAGAGGCTGAGCGGCTGCGACAGAAGCGAGAGGCCCGCGAAGAGGAGCTCCGGCGGGGTGAAGCTCTGCGTCTCGCCAGGGAGGCGGACAGGAGGCAAGAGGCCGATTCGCACGAGGCCGCCAGGGTGCGAGAATCCGAGGCGTCGGAGAAGCAGCTGAAAGAGGAAGAGACGCGTCAAAAGACACAGCTCGACCGGCACATCCGCAACCACCTGGCTACGAGGAAGGCGGAAAGAAAACGGTCGCGGAGGACGAAGTGATTGAGGAGAAGTCCTCATGTCCGTCCCATCCCGCTACTCACCGCAAGTCCTTGAGTTTCGTTTCATACCTCGAATGCTGGTAAGCAGCTCAGGCGACGACAAAATTGGCCAAAGCCCCGCACCGCGATAGCCAACAAAGTGTTCTGCGGTTATAGCATGAAGCAATATACACAGGGCTTGCCATCCCCAGATCGGGACTACATTAACCCCAGAACAGGTCAACTTACCGTCGAGTCTAGCACTGCCGGCAGGTCGACCGGCCGACATGCGCTTTGCCACACGGCAGCGGCTATCGGCGCGGGTCACCATGGGCTCCGGGTTTAAAAAAGACTTGAGGTTCGAAAGGCAGCAAAACGCGACCGGACTCCAACTGACACTGACTTGGAGCTTTTTTTTTTTTTTTTGAGGGTAGTATCGCACTAGCTCCGGAGAATGGGCAACCACACATAGTCCGAGTCTTTGACCCGGCCGCTGCCGTCCATTGGTGGAGGTCGACCCGAACTTCGAAGCGCTGGATATGAGGCCACACTCGCTCGTCCTGGCGGTGGCGGTGAGGCACGGTAGATGTGAGATGTGGAAATGTACCGGTGGACTGCGGGCTTTGCTGCGTTTGGTCTTTGGGGCAAAGTGAAGTCGGCACCAAGCAACAAGCAATTGTGCGATGGGCGCGCGCGATCTAAGCTCACATCCTAGATCCTGGGTTGGTGCGGTGGAGACGCAGCCCACTTCTTCGAGGAGCCCCTTCCAGGAAGTGGGTTCGCTATCTCGATGCCGAGCCAGTCATAGCCACCCTCCAAGGACATCGTCACCAGTCCCCAGTGCTTAGCCGGCAGATCCAGGGGGTTAACACTGGAGCTGCCGCCGCTCGATGGGTGGCCCTATCGGCCATATTAGTAAAACGCATTTCGCTGCGTCGTCATGGCCCTCCATCGTCCGTCACGTGGAGCGAGCGAGCAGCGGGATCTTCGGTCTGGACCTGCAACACTCGTTCCCCTCTCGTATCGCCATATCTTCATTGTAATCCCGTGGCGTAACCTATCCACAGTCTCGTAGCCGACACGAATTTATCTTTCCCAACTGTACTCGTCTTGATCCGAGTATTCGTTTGACAGCACCATGTCTCGTCTCATTGACAGTGTCCCGACGCCGGCCGACCCGAAGCCTAAGAAGCTGATCGTGCTGAGTGCGCCAAGGTGAGTGAGAGCGAGAGGAGAAGCATTACGCCGTCGTCCAGGTCGCAATCACGGTTGCTAATGAGTGATACGTAGGACGGGCACTCATGGGTTGTACCTTGCCCTCAAGGTCTTGGGCTTCAAGCCCTATCACATGGTCGAGGTCTTCGCCAACGGCGCCGACCATGTCCAATATATGACCCAGGGGTTGCAGGCCAGCGTAGATGGCACCTTTGAGCCATGTGAGTGCGGCCCAACTTGTTTGGCTTTTACGGGCTTGCCTTCACCCGCCCGGATCCTAGAAAATTGGCTGACGCAGTTGATGGCGGAATATAGATGGACGCGCCGAGTTCGACAAGTGGTTCGCTGATTACGATGTAAGTTATCCGAGAGCTCTCTCCTGCGCATAATAACCCCGAGACCTTCTTGCTGACTTGGCCATCCGCCTAGATCATCGTGGAGATGCCCTTCTTCATGGTCAGCGAGGTCGTCGAGGCCTACCCAGACGCCAAGTTCCTCCTCATGGAGCGGGACCCGGACAAGTGGGCCAAGTCGTGGCTCAACACCATCGGGCCCCTGACGCTTCGATACACTCAGTTCCCCACCAACGTCCTCAGCTACCTCCACCCCATGTCCCGCGCCATGAGCAAGTTCGCCGCCATCAACCGCCGGCTCTTTTTCAAGTCGGACAAGAACGATGAGGTCGCCCGTCAGAACCTCGTGGCGCATTACACGGAATAGTAAGTATTTCCCCCTCTGACTCTGACGAGAGGCAGGATAGAGAGAGGAGGTCCGACATAAGTTAACCTGTCAACCCCACCACAGCATCGCCAAGGTCAAGGCCATCGTGCCGCCCAACCAGCTCAAGGTGTGCCGCCTTGAGGACGGCTTCGGCTGGAACGAGATCTGCCCCTACCTGGGCGTGCCGGTCCCCGAGGCGGAGTGGCCCAGCCGCAACGCGCCCGAGGAGTTCTTCCAGATCTCCGACAAGGCGCTCAACTCGGGCCAGCAGAAGGCCGTCGCCGTGGCGACGGTGCTGGCCCCGCTCATCGCCGTGGGGCTCTGGTACGCGAGGACTACCAAGACAATCTAAGTGACTTGTCTTTTTCAGACGGCGCCTCGGCGAGGTTAGGATAAGGGATCTAGTCTGTAGCTAGGTACATGTCTGTCTCCCGTGCGCGTTCTGTCGGAATGCAACACTCCGAAAAGCAATATGTTGGTTGAGCTCGCGTCGTACGAACCGGCTGAGTTAAATTTGATGGTGCAGTGATGGAGGACCTGTTTCGATGAAGGAGGATGATGAGCCATGTACTCAATCTCCTGCTGACTATTTGATATCTTGTACATTTTGGTATCTTCTATATATAATAGGGGTTAAATGATCCAGTATCGTCAATGAAACGAAATGCATGCTTCCACATCACATCACCTGCCCACCAGCTCTTTCTCTAATTGGTTCTGAACAAGCTGCAGAGCCGTAGCCAGTTGCCCCCAATACCCAGATTTCCCGTCTCAGTAGATGAGAAGTGCCCAAGGGAGATACCAGTTGCCAATAATAAGCGCTAAAGAGGCGCGGATGCCTGGGCATGCTGGCTAAGATTACGAAAATAGGAAGACGATGACGGAGGCTGGAATAAATGGTGGGATCTCGGAATGGCGAAAGCAGCTCAACACTGATATACGCTTACATTCACTCCTCTCATCAAAGACAAGACCGGTCAAGGGTATGTATGTGTCTGGTATTTATCGTCGTCGTCATCTTCCTTGATTACGGCTTAATAATGTTGGAATAAGAAGCTCCCCGAAGCCCCTAGCTATGAGGGACGTGACGTATCCATCTGTCCCTCATGATCCGATCGAAAGGAGTTGTCCAATTGACAAAATGTGGAGAGGCTGTTACGAAGCAGCGACACCTCCTCCATAAACCACGTACAGTCTCTTTCCATACTCCTGGCCGTATCATAAACTCTGCCCATCTTATGGCCAGAAAGTAACGATGCGCGGCCAGGCCAAGCCACGACATCGAAAGCGCCTACCCGCCCTTTCTCATCATCTGCCCCGACTCCTCAGGTCCCGGTCAGGAACCCCCGAAACCCAAAACACCACATTCATCTCGTCGTCATCAGAGTTATCACTGCCTGGATCATAGGGCGTGAAGTCAAACCGTAAATATCGTGAAACACTAGGATCAGCAAGAGAAGGAAATAAGAACGAGTGGTCCAACCGTGAGGCTTCTTTTTCTCTGTCAACCCCAACCCCTAAAGCAAGCCTGAGCAATATGAAACTGAGCTGATTCCCAAAAATTAAAGCAAGTGTCCGCCCGTAAAATGCCAATTTGATGGTGATAGATTGCAACCAATGTTTCGTCAATGGGAGGTTTCTGCATACATGAGTCCACCATTCATGCATTTGGCACTCCGAAGACGTATGGAATAAGTATGATGTGGTTTGGATACTGATGGAACATCCGAGAATATATAACAAAGTGATAGCGTAATCGCCCCAGAATAAGCGCTGGGTATTGAAACGTTCAGGGTAGGCCATTCCCAGTCATGTCCGTGAAGAGGCCGACATCCGAAGGCAAGTACTCGCCGAACCAGCTCAGCATGTCCGAGCTCTCGAAGCTGGTCAGGTGCTGCGTGAAATCCGACTCGTTGTCGATGGTGACCAGGTGCATGCCCTGGCCGTTGGGGCCGAGGTACGAGTAGCCGCTCGATGCCATGCCATTACCACCACCATGAGCGAAACTAGAGGCGTTGCCTCCGCTGCCGCCGTTGTCCGGATGAAACACGCTGCCACCATTGGCGGTAGGCGTGCCAACCGAGTTGGTACTGCCACTGGCGCCGCGTATGTATGACGGCTGTTGGCGTCCATGGGCTGAGGAAGGGTGCATCTCTGTCAGAGTACTACTCGGAGAGGCCCCAGACGGGTACATGGACTGATCAAATCCGGACGAGTGTTGAGAGGTAGGCGTGTATGAAGCCGCATTCAGCGTCACACTTGACCCTTGGGATGCCAGAGCCAGTGAGAATTTCCCGTCGGGTGTGGTTGGTGTCTTAACCCCATCTTCAGACAGGTTATCATACCGCAAGAGAGATTTGTTCGGACCAGAGGAGGTTGACACCCGACGTGTCCGGTGAGGATTGATAGAGTGCCGTAGAGCGGACGTATTTGGCTGGGGATAAGCAGGAGGGTACATTTGCACAGTGCTTTCGGGTAGACTTTGCCGGATCGGATCGTAGATCATGTTGCCCGGCGGCGTCGGAGCTGATGTTGGCGGTGGTGCTGGTTGGTTAGCAGACATAGCGGGCATGTCCATATGCTGTGCCGCAGGGTTATTCTGGAAAAACAGGGTCAGGCTTGAGTTCGGCGAGTTGGTGGTTCCTGTCAATGACCAAGCTAGCGGAGGAACCGTGGGCGATGCCGGGTAGTTCTCATCCTTCACCAGAAACCTGTGTAATTCGTTGCGACGAGGCTGTTTGGTGCTCTCATACTCCTCGCGCGTATATGTCTCGCAATCCCAAGTGCCTGCGAATTTCTGATCGAGAGCTGTGAGGATGTAACGTATGCCTCCCCAATATATCTGCATCTGTTGCAGTGCTTTATAGCAGGATTGATAGTTCTGGTTAGCTGCAGACGCCAATAGGAAATGGCGATCTGATGTCTTGGGATCGGGCCCATTTCCGTTCTTCCCGTTGGTCGCTCGTCCCATCATCCCTTGCTGATCACGAAGGGGCGAGGCGTCTCTTGACGCAGGCTGGGACGATGGGTGGGTCACGGATTCCTTGAGAAATGCGCAAGCAGCTATGTAGATAGGTTGTGACGTAAACGGGTTTCCAATGAAGCTCTTCTCGTCGATTAACTTGGCGAAGGCTAGTATGTCGGCAATAGTCTTGGCGCTAGACATCGACAACTCGCGACTATGGGGTAATAACGGATGATCCTGGTTCAGCCTCTCCAGGGGTGTAAGCAGAGTCGGCTGGTGAAGAACGATGATCAATGCGTGGAACCAGAAGTGCAGCAATATGAAAGGTGTGCCCTGTCCGTTGCCGACGTAGTTCTGGAAGTTCGTGGCATCGAAGCGTAACCTCGGATCTTGCTTTTGGTGAAGTCTTGTGAGTTCCTTCTCCATTTGGAGCAGGATATTCATCCTTTCTGCCGTGAGATCCTTGGTTCCTCTCAGCTTATTCAGAACATCGGATACTCTTCCATATAGATGGATGATCTGAATAAGGGATGGGAAAGGGTCAGGCCAACCATCGTTCTTGTTCTTGGTGGGTTTCGGGAAGTCGAGCTCGAAATCGTCATCCCTGAGCGTAACAGGCCTACCCGTCCCGGAGGAAATGACTCGGTCAAGAATGAAGACAGACCAGAGAGTATCGATCCGTTCTTGCTCTAGCTTCTTCTGCTCCTGTGGACTCAGTGTGTCCTCGCTGTCGCTCATTTTGCTGCTGTCCTCGTCGCTCGGCTTCCTGTTAGAAGACCGGGCGTACCAAGGATCTTTCTCTCCCTGGAATCTGACGCCGTCCTTCTTGTGGAGCCCGAGATCGATCGCCATGCGGATGGCCAGTCCCAGATACATCCAAAGCGCACTGTCTTGATCCGCGCCAAAGCCTTCGTATGCCATCAACAAGCATGCCTGTACAGCGGCCACGGAAGGACATGGAAATGTATCCACAGTTGCTGCCTTGGCTCTCTGCGCAAAGACTTGGCCGTTTTCGGCTTTGAGGCCATTACCAAATACGGGCGAATCGGAGAAACGAGCCGAGAGGGCACAAACAGCGTCGACCAAAATCGCCTCAACTTGCTTCAGTTTGACCGCGCGAGTGAAGTCGTCACGGCGGAGGAAGGGGTAGTTGCAACCCTGATGATCGAAAAACGTATCCACGAGGTTGAGAATCAGCGGGTCTACGGGATCGGCGTCGTTGGGGTCATAGACAGGCATTTCATCAGGGTGGGCAGCACTATGTTCGGACTGGCCCGAGTTCAGGAAGCCTGTGTACGTGGCGCCCGAGCTTGGCGATGTCGCCGTCATGGAGCTCCGTCTCCGGTTGCAAACCTTGACGACCATCTGTTTGAAGCCAGGGACAATGGCTGTGGGCCCAAAGTATCGGAAATACGGAACACGGTATCCCTCGCTGGGGTGATGTTGTAGCACCGGCGATCGTATGCTAGGGCTTCTCCCATCCTCGGTCGAGAACGACGAGTTGCGCACATTTGGGGGCCGCCCGGCCATAGTGGCGGACCCATTCTGACCCGAGTTAAGGCGTTCTTCCCAATCTATGCTCTCTTGCTTTGGTCGCACCGTTGAAGAGGCCAAAGCGGTACCACGATTCGACTCGGAGAAGCGGCGCGGAGAGTCGAAGCTAGCGGTGGAGCCATGTTGTCGAACGGTCGGCTTTGTGGCCCTCCATTGATGCCGCTCATCTTCGCGCCTATCTTCTAAGTCGTCGTCGTTGTCCGAGGTTCCGTCGAGACCTTGGTCGTTAAGGAGGTCTTTCTTCTTCTCGACCGCATCCGAGTACCCCAGACAGACATGTCCGTTTTTGGAACATGTGTGACACGTCGGGTGTTCGCCGTCGCATCGCGTCTTGCGTTTGCGACAGGTCAGGCAGCTTTAAGAGACATGTCTGTCGTCAGCGTAGGGTTCCAAAAGCTCGGACGACTTAGTATAGTAAAGAAGTATAAGTGATTTAAGGTAGGTGGCGCGCGACGGACAGTTGTTTCTGCCCCCTCCCCCGCCCCGGATTGTCGTCAGTGGGGTACTGGTTCCTCTAAATATGCAGGGCCCTTTTCTGTGCATCGCTGGGGTACGGGCGACTCGGACGTGCACCTCGAAGTATTGTAGGATCCAAAAGAAGGCGTCGCGCAGGCTTCTAGGACACCAGCTCTGTTTCCCAGGAGTCGCAGGACCATGGGTACAACAGAAGCAGACGAGAAAATGAAAATGAGAAAGAGCTTACGCCGCGTTAATCCTCCGTCTCTTCTGTGGTGGCTGGCCCTGGTTATTGACGAAGCGGATAGCTTTGGGAGCGGCTGATGCAGCAGCTCCGCTACCGCCCGAACCGTTGGCAGCCGTAGTGGTCGCCATCGCTGCGGGGGAACCTGGAGGAGGGGATTGCGCGAGATATTCACAAAACGATCGCCTTTCCAAATATATCTAACAAAACATGATGGCTTGAGACTCCGAGTGTGGGGAGCGCAACTGCGGATGAGGCGGGGGTCTTTTTTCCTGGCCGCGAAGCGATGTCAACGGGGGGCAAATGTCATATGTAAGAGCGCCTGAATCGGTTTGCGTGCTGTGTATATGATTTGTGACAGTAAGTCGCAGTAGTAGTATTTGGACTTGGAGTGATCAACCAAGCTTCGATCCTCCAGGCTTGGCGTGGCGTAGTTTGCGATTTGCTGTAGTACGGAGAGAGGCCCGATTGCCTTTCGGACCAGCTTTGCTGAAGACGGTATGATGTAGATCTTCTGTGTATGCGTGTACTACAACAGTTATGTGAACAAGGCAGACTTCAGCGGGCAGCAATTCTGGATGGTTGATGACCAGATAAGTCGTAATCAGGGGGTAGCAGGAGCCCAGTCAATAAGATTGACTGACGACTTTAGCAATTGGGTAATTCCTCCAATTCCAAACACCGCTTTTGCTTTTTGGAGTGGGGGGAGGTTCTGTATGGTTAAAGACTTGACGTGAGAGGTTCTCTCAGCATAGTCTGGTGGCTAATTGCAAACGAAGTCATTGCCGCTTAGAGCTTAGGGAAATTCGGCTGAACTGATATGAGAGATAAAAAAAATGCCCGGTTCCTGAAGTCTGTGTTCGTGAGTGTGGGACTAAAGTCCAGGCCTGGCTGATATATTTGTAGTGCTCACAGTAGCATTGAGGTAGGCGGTAGGCTGTAGGCAGGGTAAGATGATGCCTGTACTTCATACGCTTATTAGTGGACCAAGAATGAGCGAAAAAGCAAGTAAAGCGTAAAAGTCAATCGCCTGATGGAGGCCCGGGCTGGGTACTGGACTGGGCTGGGATGCAATGTTCTATCGATGTTCACATTGAAATGAGAAGCGACGAAGACATAGACAAATAGGAACAGAGTCCAAGAGTAAAGCAAGATGATGGGGAGGGGGGACGGTATAGACAGGCGTTCGTTGGTTTTCTCGGTAGGCTAGTCGGTCCAGATTAAACCATCAGAATTGGAACGGGAGTTGAAGCGAGAGGAGGGACCAGCCAGCCCAGTTTCATTTGGGTTATAGGCGTTGGACCGCTGGACTTCACGATACGGTCGGGTGGGAGCCGTTAATGCATGCAGGTCTCTGCCCCGGACCTCAACTGCCCAAGCGTTTGCTGTAGTGGAACATAACATGCCCCCGAAGGTGAGAAATTGCGACCGGGGGGGGCTTCATGCTGGCCGATGACATATTATTGCATACCTACAGCTTGCACTCGCGCCTACACAACCCGAATGACGCTTCTTCATATTCCCATGCGCAGACAGGCTTCATTCGCATCGTGGCCTAAACTAAACAAAACACAATGCTTATTTACCCTTCAAAATTGTCTAGCACTTTTGCTTTTCCTTCTGGTCCTGGATTCGATATCAGCCCAAAAGCGCGTTTCCCGTCGTCCCTCATCCGATTGGGGGTCGAGGACCATTGGTTCGAGAGGGACTTTCAACAAGGGTAGATCCGTCTTCTTAGTGGCATTGAGCCCGACATTCCCGGTTTCCCGCCCGCAAACTCTCATCATCATCCGCGCCTGGTGCTAAATTATCGTGACCTGCGTCTCCCTGGCTCCAGCCCACCTATGTTGCTTGCTTGCTTAGCTGGCTCTCTTCCTTCACTTTACCACCTCAGCTATATTAGCTCGAGACGTGAATGGCTCCCACGTCCACATGTTTGTCCATTTCGGCGCCCTCGATCTCTCCCTTGCTCCCACCCATTCACTTGCGGCACGTCGTCATGTAGTGATACCTGACCGTTCCCCGGCCTGTCTCTGCTGTCTGTACTTCACAGTCTTTTGAATTATGATATGACATCGCAAATAATATATGAAGACACCTAATGGCAAGCAAAGTCGTTCGTACGTATAGTCATGAAGGAACCAAGGGGAACTCATTGGTCGAGGCACATCGCCACATATAGTTTCGCCTCCAGAAGAATCATGATATCGCACGACTGCCGATCTGCAGGATGACTATCTCAGCCCTCCTCGCTCCCTCGGAGTCGATCCGAGCCACGGCACTGTCGTTTGCCCGGGGTCTGATAGGTGGGAAACATCCATCCTTAAGGTATAGGCGTGGCCAACACACGCACACGTACACACACACACCATTCTATTGCGACGTAGCTCTTGGGCTGAACCAACCAATTCGTGGTCGCGTAATCCGCGCATGAGATTGAGCAGAATATGTTGTCGTACGCATTTGGGCACCTTCCGGGATGCCTCTGCGACCTTATACCATTCTGTCCCAAGATTGGGATGTAATGGAATGGCACAATTGCTGAAAAGAAATAGCCTAAAACATGATGGCATTCAAATCCCTCTATGCTCTTCTCGCGATGCATTGGTGCCAGATGCGTCGTACTTCCACGCAGTGGTGTGTCGTGACGTTTGTGTTACTGAAGAAGGCAATATAACAGGTCATTACTTTCAGGTTCTGTAATTGGCAAGAAACGCAACACAGGGCATGTATGATTTTTAATAGTCCAAGAGTGTTCCACTCACAGCTTCCATATCGAATTGGATCTTTAGTTTCCATAGACAACAAACGCCCATCCTTACCCAAAGACATGGTATAAATTGCAGGATTAAATCTGAAGCTCTAGCGAATGAGGTCCCCTTATCCAGAACTATTTATAGTTCTCTCCTATCCCATACCTTGGCCATGCTGCACGCAAACTAACCGAAAACAATACTAACACCCATCTCCTTACTGACGCGCCTCCAAAGATCCGCATCCTTGGCACCATAGGGGGTGACACTCAGGAGGTCGAGCTGCTTCCAAACCTCACGGACAACACCCCAGGCCTTTTCGATGTTAGTCATGCCCTGATGGTTATCGACTTCGACGAAAGCGCGCTCAGCAAGGGCGCGGTCCTCGGGCTCAATAGCCTCACAGGCCGCCACAAAGAGCGGCCAGAGCAGCGCACCCATGGGGCCTCGAAACGCGACGTTGCGCGCGCAGTGCACCAGGGACGCGTGCGCATGCTTTTGCACCAGCGCGTGCGTCGGTGCGTGCCCGTAGATGGTGCGGTACAGATACACGAAGGCGCTGTGCCGGTACGCCAGCGCGTTGTCGAGGATGGACTGCAGTAGGGCTTGTTCCGCAATTGCTTCACCGTCTAGGCTCTCCAGGAGACCGCCATTGATGCCGACGTTGGGAGGGAGCGTGGGGTGCCATTGCTGGAGTGCCCCCTCGATGGCCCGTGACGTGGTCTCGAACTCGGTCCGCAGCACGGCCATCTTAGATGTTTGGTGGGATTTGACTGCATTCTCCAGCTCAGTCTTGAGCGATGGCAGATTCGATAGTCGATGCATAATTGGCCAGAGAGTTGTTGCCATACCCAGCAGAGTGTCAACATTGCTGAGAGGGGAGCTTGGCGGTGCATCCAGCGGTGGGAACGGCAACAAGCACCCAGCAGCAGGTGCTGTAGACAGAGGGGCTGTCCCTAAGGATAATGCCGTGATAACATCATAAAATCGGAAGGCCTGAAAGTATATTAGCCTTAACGTCCCGTCCGAAGTTGAAAAGACAATCTTACTCGTTCTAAGAAGGTGCTTGTGGGACTCGATCCTCCTTGACATGAGTTCATGATCGTCAAGGCCCCTTTCAAGTGTCCATCCACAATATTCGAACGACCTTTCTGAACCAACTATTACCAGCATCAGTATGTATTATACCCAATACTGGGTTTAAGGGATACATACCACTTCGTAATAGACCAGAAGCATTATCGAGGCTAGCAGCTCATTTTTGTGATTGACCTTCCCGTTCTTCTCAATGAGCTGCGCCAAGCTCTGGATTGCCTCGTTGTGGAAGTATATAGACTTCTCCCCTGTGTTAACACCGCGATATTCGAGATGTGCGCTTGCAAGGGCGTATATGGCGTTCATCACAGGCGGACTGCCATGAGAAAGCGGAAGTACAAGTTGCTGAAAAGGGTTTCCGGACTCTTCCCGGAACACAATCAAGTGCGAGAGAACGTTGCAGAAGTGGTTCATCAGAGCACGGCGATTCGGGCGCTCCGAGAACTCGGAGAAAGCTGGAATACAGATCTCCATGGTCGGCGACGCTATCGGGCATGGCGCTATCATAGCCAAGTCAGGCGGTAAACAGAGAGCCCTTGTCGTCACCTCAAGGCTCGAGTTTCGCCTCGAAGTCGCAAAACTCGTCGCCCTTCCGATTTCAGTAGGGAAATCGAACCCGACTGAGCTAGTGGGACTCAAGAGCATATCCGAACCAGTGGAACCGGTTGAACCCAGTGGCGAGAGAACCACATCTTCTACCGAGTTATCCTCGATGTGCTCTGTTTTGGTGACTTCTTCGATGTCATCAGATGGCAACCATTGATCGTAATCACCGCCTGGGAATTCCGACGTCGGGGATGTACCGTTCAGCGCGTGTGCAGAATCTCGTCTCTTCCGTTGTCGCGGCTTCACAGCCTCGTATGTGCAGTTCAAATCTCGTTCAGCGCAACGTGCGCATGTTGGGCGCCGTTCGTCGCATTTCTTCTTCTGCAACCAACGAAAAACAATCAGCTATTATAACCCCAGCAAACTTTCTAATCAGTAGGTGAGCATACCTTCTCTTTACTTCATGAGTGTTAGAACTTGAATGTGCATTTTTATATTAACTCGGTGGTTAGAGGGATTCTGGGCAACGTACCAAAACGTACAACCTGTTATATTTTTCGATAAAGGATCAACATATTTGACAAAAAAGTGATTGGAGGGGCATCGAACTAACCAGCGCGGGAACGCCTCTTTGGCACCTTTGGTGGCGCCACTCTAGTGAACAGCAGCATTTCACCCTTGTACGAATGCAAAAGACCTAGACGTAGAGAATTACATCGTCTCTACCCCAAAGCCGCCATGAGGGCGCGTGGTCGCGCTCAATGAGTCGATGGTAGGTTCACTGTTGTGCTTGGCCCCCAAGAAAGCAGTAGGCTCTGTCAGTCAGATCTTATCACGAATAGTAAAACTCGGTCTGCCAGACGAGGGCACACTTGCGACAACAGAACAATGTCGTCGGTCAATAGCAACAATAGTTGGAGTATGATAGATCAGAGCTGATAGATGTGCGGAGACATAAGTAAGTGGCGTGGAATGGTGGAAGGTGAAGAGAGTAAAAGATCAAATGGTCCCCAAAATCTACGAGATCATTCCGCCCCATAGGCTAGGAACAGCATCTCGGCATCGTGACCTCTCGTTAGGTAATTATTTCTTGAAGAATTATAGTGTGAGGGGCGCGATGAGGGGGACCCCGACCTCCAGCATCAGACCTAGACCTAGGCCGGGAAACGGTTAAGCTTGGGATGCGACTTGTGCTAGATGCCTATCAGAAGCCTAGGTCGGGTGGCCCGTGGAAGAACAGGCACCCAGAAGAAGCTGGGCTGGAGGGCTAGAAACCTGGGGAGAGGTCTGGGAGCTGGCCTGACCGGGGCGGGACGGGTGGAGAGGAAGGCCATATGTGGGGTTTGCAAATTGCAAGCTTTCCCCTTTCAGCTCTCGCACCGCTTCTCCGACTCGCTTCACCACGCACCTTGCATTTTGGCACGGAGGCAGTTTACTAGCTTCCTGTCTCGTGATGTGCTCCCAATCTATCTACGACATTGATCGGACGCTGGAACACGAGCTTCCCCTAGGTACAGGCTGCAGCGCGGACGACCCGAGCAAAAACGAATAAGAACCTTGCTTGGTTTCCCGTTGATCGACCTTGGCTAAGTGAAGCTCGTAGTTCTGCCACCCACTGCATATCGACCATGCTGCATCGCTTCACCGAATCCACCTTGACAACATGGGCTTGTGCGTGCTTGACTGGCAATTATGGGGGAGCAGATGGATGCCAAGTAGCACACAGATGGATGTGACGACCTTATTCAACAGAGACAGACCGCCAAAGCGAAACCCCTGTAAAGCCAAGTTCGAATTAGTTATTGGCTTGGCAGCGAGGTATGAAGGCGGCACCACAGCTCTAAGTCGTCATCCCACACGGGATACGATCACATTACACAGAACAGATTCAAATGCGACTGCTGTTAATGTATGTTTGGATACTTGATAAATAAATGTCTCCAATATGATTACTATTAAACTTCTGTTCGGGAGATTGCCCCAGACACGTTGTCAATTATCGATTTGGTTCAGGGCTGAGAACACAAAACAAGTACTCGAAAAAGAAGCGACACCTACCTTCAAACATTGGGTCAGAAGTGGACGAACCATGCAAGGCCGATCTTTGAAACGTTGCCCACGGCCGATGCACAGGACCCGTCTGGTGTCACTGGCCGGATTGAATCATTCAGAGCTTCGAGCTCTTTGCCCGTACACCAACATCACCGCAAGGGGCCGTATGTTCCTAGATGCCTTGCTTCTCGATGGAAACTATCGTCATGTATGGGCTTCTGGAAAATCGCCCCCCTGCGTGCCAGTGATCCTTGCCCCCAAATTTGTGTTGGCTAACTTGCTGAACCAACTTGCAGAACTCCGGCTGGCCTTGATCACTTCCCTCGAACCTCCTTGCCATTGGACCCAGGAATATAAATCTTTAGAACTCGATATGCAAACAGAATTCTATAAATATCATGACCCAGTATCTAGTACCCAGTACCCAGTACCCAGTATATTCTGTTCAGTAAAACAAAATCACGATATAGAGCAAAGCGTCATTATGCTGTCTAGCATAGCACTGCTGCTTGGACGTCGTGCATCTCCACCTGACATTCTGATAGGGCAGATCCGAGCTTGTGTGCATTCAGGCTAAAAGCAATCGATGCACCGATGGTGCTAAAATAAGCGTCCAAGAATGGCCCAAAATATTAGCGCTTACCACACCTAACTGCTAACGTTACACACCTCCAACTCAGTCTTTGGAAGGAAGCTTCTGTCTTTTGGAGTGGCAGGTGGCAGGTGTCACGGAAGATGCGCAGACTTCCAACACACAGACCTTGAATGCTTCTTCTCTCTTCTTCTTGGCAGCTCAATCCACAATGGCTGGTCAGCCAGCCGTGGCTCTTCGGCTGTCAAGTTGTCAAGAGACTAGTCGTTGATGGACTGTATGCTTCGTCCCTACTATTGACGGTAAGAAAGGACATCTCCGGTTGGGTAGCCGGACATTCTCCAGCTCGGTTCAGCTGCTGGGACATCTCTCCGCTCCGAAATCTTCTTCGTTTGTGGCACCTCACCGGCGACTTCTCTTCTCGCATGAGCCTTGCAACGAAGGTGACACGGCTTTTCATTTTCGCCACTACGATATTAAAAATACCCTTTCAACGTTACCTGTCTTTTTCATGTTGGAGAAGGAGGGGAGAGGGGAGAGTTTTGTACTGTTACCCGGCCCCCAACGCCTTGCAGTCGGCTGCAGCCTGATCACCCCCTCTAGCAGCACTTGGCACTTCCGAGAGGGCCGTATGATCTGCCGGGGTTTTGCGGCCATTGGACGCAACTGGGAAAGGCTGCAGCTGGGCTCTTGTCTACGATAATGGACAACGATACCTACTATACCAAACCTGCAGGATGCGTCAGCCCCTCGGCCCCATTCTGGCCAATGGAGGACGTCTCCGATGCTGATGGCTGGCATATCGGGCCTTGCAATTGGTGACTTGTGCCGCAGCAGTACATGCTGATGGTTGCGCCTCGTCTACCTAGGTTATCGGGTGTGGGTGGGATGCGTGGACGATGGACTCAATGGCCTGATGGCATTCTTTGTTGCCCGGTCGCAGTTGTCCGTTGTTGGTCTTCCTCGAAAATCGAGATTCTGGTCAGCAAACTCGCATGTGCTTCTATCTCTGCTGCTGTCAGCACGGCGGCCTTGCCGATCTTTCCCTCCCTCCTACCACCCCCATCATCTATGTATGCACGCAGAGTCGTATCAATTCATATATTCACTTTCCCTTTAGGCCTTTCTTCACGGCGATCCAGTTTCCCGGGACCGCTAGTTGGGCAAAACATTATATGCCTACACGCGCCGAGGGGCTCCGTATCCCTCCTATCGTGTCGTTTTCCGTGAAGGATCATTGTCTAAGCCCTCTCGTTACACTGAAGCTGACATACACAAATCAGCGGGTGGTCCATCATTTGACTAGCCCCCAACTTGGCTTGTTATTTTGTCTTTTCGTCTTCCATACATTCTTTACGCCGTCAAACTTGGTCACTGACATTTCCCTTCCGGCCAATAGCTGCTACTCGACGCAGTTCCCGCTCAATCCCTTATTTACGGACAACAAACGGAGTCTGACCGTTGGATGAGTACCCGGCTGAGACTGCCTACACGCGGATGCTGCAATTCAGGGAATCGCATTCTGACCTGACACGGATAGACATTGTGCCTTTCCTTTGATCGTAGGCGAAATGCTAGCCATGGGGCGGTTCTGGGGCTGCACGAGCTGCATTGGGATGCTGGTTGTTGCGGTGTTGACGCGAGAATCTGCTGCAAGTCACGATGTGCAATTCCAGATTCATCGGATGGAGAAGGAATACACTGCACTTCGAAGACGAGACGGTAGCTGCAACAATGGGAATACAGCCTGCCCATCAAGCCTCGGAGGCAATTGCTGCCCTAGCAATTACGCTTGCGCCTCGACGTATTGCTATTCGACAACCGCTGGACCAGAGACAGCATGCGGAAAAGTTGGTTATCATAATTGCGGTGCTGAAATGCCTGGTGGGTTATTGCCATTCACGATACATTAATAGGAATGCTGCTGATATCGACTTAGGCCAGTGTTGCCCTACCGGGTACGTCTGTGGCGTGGGTAACAGCTGCAACCCACCCGCTGCTCAATCAAATGCTATGATATGTCCGCCCAACTACTTCCAATGCCCTTCATCCTTGCAGTTTGGATGCTGCTTGAATGGAATGGCTTGTGGCGTGGATAATTGCTATTCGACAAATCCATCAACAGCTGTTGTTAGTGCACCCATGGTGACGACTGATTCGAACGGTCACACTGTGACGTCTGAAGTGTTGGTCACCACGACTATCTCGCCAACTCAAACAACTGCTATAGATGGACAGCCAGGCGCTGTCCCGAAAGTGGTGGCTACTACGATGTCGAAAATCCCCGCCATCTCAACAAGCCAGAGCAGTAGCAGCAACAGTACAGGGCTTAGCGCGGCAGCATTGGGAGGCATCATCGCTGGTGTTGTTGTTGTCCTGATAGCGGTGATCGTAGCTGCTTTTGTTATTGTTCGTAGGTTGCGACGGACAGAGAAGATCGTCGAGGCATCGAAGCGCGGCTCATCAAACGGACATCAAACGACATCATCGCAAAAGTCACACAAGCCAGGCCTGGCGCCTACCGTGACAGAAGTTGATATTGATCCCTTGAGCCAGTCATCCCCAAGTCTACGCCCATCACATTACCGGGGTGGGTCCGACTCGAGTGTCACTGGACGATACAGTTCACCAGCCAGAAGCCCTCCCCTTAGCGACGGACGTTCAACTCCACCTGCGGCATGGCCCGGCCATTATAAGCCCGTACTCAACGGGGAATATGACGGACCGCGTCATCACAGTATGGAATCAATGGGTGGGCAATACGGTAATCAACGCGTGAGCTACGACTCACAGACAACTTATCGGCCAGGACGCTGGAGCAACGCCAGCGAAGTCAGTGGTAGCGCCGACGGTGCCCACGGGACCTCCGAGCTTGACGGGATTGAGACGACGGGTAGAAGGCGATCCAGCGGGACTACACGAGCCGCGGGCAGCAGGCGGCAAAGCACCGACAGTGCTTACCGTGGTCGCAGCGAGAGCGCCGCGGCAGGCACGCTCGCCCCTCTTGAAGCGGTCAATGAAGCGGCCGAGTTGCACGGCTACTACGGCCCACAGGACCAGCAAGTTGGGCAAACGGCTGCAAGGCCGACTTCCACCGGCTGGCCTTTGAGAGGATCTTGAGTAACTGAGCGGCGGCAAAGGCTTTTTTGTCATTCGTGGTGTTTACGATTTGTCGTTTTATTATGCTTCGATCGTGTTTTTTACCTCATACCCTTTGTCAGCTCTCCTGAATTCCGTCTCTTGGACTATTTCGGTACTTATATGGGTATAAAAAGCCTGAGCATTTTGGGTTTGGTTCGCGATAGGATAGGGTCCCTACTAGGGGTACGGTTTGTAATGAGGTTTTGGGGGTGAGCTAGGGAAGGCTCACAAGCATAGCGGGCGTTGCGGAACATACAAGGACGGCGTACACACATTGGCCAGTCGTTTAATGGCTTGCAGGACAGAGGATGGGTTTAGGTACAGGTCGTTCTTTCTCAGTGTGCGCGCGTGCTTTCTTTTTCTTGTTGGGAATGCCACTGCTAAGCCTGTATTTCGAGATAATGTCGATCACTACACAACTGTATGATGTGCAACACAGAATACCTTACCTGGCTACATAGCCAACTATGATCGGGCGTGCATGGTTGCAGAAATCTGTATTCTCTTGCCATAGTATGTCTCATACACTGAGTAGACCGCTAGTTGTAAGTGGATATGGGCGAAGACACTCTTTCAGAAGCCCATCATCTGACCTACTGTGACAGCGACACTCGTCCACTGGCCCACGTACTGTGTTCATAGCTTCTCATACATTAATGAATCAGAGATATATCAATATTAAGGTCTTTCGCCAAGTGCATATTCCATCCCCTGCCTCCACTGCTAGCGAGACTGTCACACAAACAAGTTAGACCGCCCGAGATGCTACCAGTGCAGTTGAGGGGGCAGTGGTCTAGCGCTTTTTGTTGCGATTGCTCAGATCTCGCATTGAACAACGCCAATCCAGGGCGTCTCGATCTCGCAAACTATGCCCCTCTTGCCTCATCGCCCCGGTTGTGGTCCAACTGCGTCGGTAACGCTTGCGCGCACAGCGGAGCTGCTTTGATGAGTATGATATGATGTGACAGATTACATATGTTGGAAGATGGGCAGCAAGGAGGTTTGAGGACATCACCATCAATCGTCATCGCTAATATATTAGGTGGCCTGATATACCGATTGACGTGTTTCTGCCCTACAAGACACCTCTTCTGCCCTGCGCTAATCTAAGTTTGACAAGATGTCGGGTCGTGCTGGTGGTCAGTTGTGTTTTCTGCATCAGCAATATCGCGCAATTGCGGCGGGCTTTTTGTGGCGCGCTTATCTGCGCAGCAGCCTTATTGCTTTTTCGGGCACGCCTTCCAGCTTTCCCACCTGCACACATCTTCCCCCTACTCCAACATGGAAGCTTGCCCCGCCCACCCTTCTTCGCCTAGCTTTGACCTACAGCTGTCAACTGCTAGGAACTGCTATTGACGCATATCCCACTCCTCTCTTCTGCAGATAATGATGTTGGGTCGTCTGAGGATCTGCCTACAAGGTATCGATTAATCTATTCTTATGGCAGGCCCCCGTTTTCTTGACGCAGACACATTGTTGCATGTCTTGCCTTGGCTGCATGGCACGCAGCCATCGTCCTTCAATGCCTACTACATAGTGCCGAGGCAGCTTAGCGAATTCGCTAGAGGGGCAACCCCGCGAGCCCTAACTCCAATTGGCCAGTCACATCGATCAAATATCGCGCTTTAGACTCAGCGAAGGTAACATGCGGAATGTGGGTGATCTGAAGTAACATCGCTTGCCTAAAATAGGCAGACAAGATAGGCCTGTATCGACGAGCGGTGCCTCCCGCAATTGGGGGTCGCATGTGGTCCCATCGCTGAAGAAAAGGCATCAGAGCCAATCTGTCTGTCTGTCTTGCTTTCGGCGCAACGGTCTTCCGCGAGAGACGCGCGCATGCTCTCGCATACGTGAAGTGATGTCTCACATGTGACGCATGGCTGGCAGTGGCACTGCTGCCTCGATCGACCAAACGAATATCGGCCTTGGGGTCTGACCATTATCTCTGCCTGCATCGAAAGGCCGCCGCCTTGTCATACCTCATTGGCCAGCTGGCGACGACTCTGCTTGCGACACACCTCAGCAAGCCGGCCCTCGGGAGGCAAGGAGGGCGACAGAAACAATGATGATATTCAAGATATAAGGCAGACATTTACCAGGATGGATGAAACGCCAATAAGACTGGGTGTCTGACACGAGAGAATAGAGCGATCCCATCATGCACGTCGACTAGTCCGGAAGACCATCTCCCAGGGGTGAATTGACTCCAGCGCCATTGGCTGGCATTGTGTCCGCTCACCATGGACTCCAAAAGACCTTGACCCGATAAATGATTACACGCTTAGCACAATTTTGGGAGAGAGAGAGAATTGCGTAGGTACGTGTTGAATAGTATTATGTCTTGATACCTGATGTCTGCCGCGGTAAGCCGATGTATCTATCCCTGTTGTGGCCAATGCTACTCTGCGGGCGTGCGTACTAAAGCATAGGTATATACGCATCTGAGATGGCCACATCTCGGGTCCCTCAATCTCTATGCTTTCATTGTTTCCTGGCTTGAAAGTATCCACTGACCGAGTGCCATTTTCATATGGGGCCCCCGGAAGTTCTTCTTGACTCTCGGTATTCCTCCGCCGGCACTGCTTTCTACACGAGCTGCCACCCTTCTCGCTCAAGTCAACTATATCAACTCGTAGCCTCTCATCATCTTCGACCAGCACATAACGCGATAACTCGTCGATGTTGTTTGCCGAAAATTAAGAATGGATTCACTGGGAATCATGTCTCACGATAGCTCTAACAATACTCCCCTGCCGATTATACCGGAACATCTTCGTACTTACCTCATCACACCAGCTGCGTATCTCGAACAGCACAAGTCGGAGCATGTAGCCCATCTTGTCGTCGGCGCCGTGGTCATCAGCAACGATAGCTTGAGCGGGTCCAAATACCGCAGCAGATCCTTGGCTTCACGATCACCAATTCGCAGCGAGAGCGACCAGACTTCACATCTTCCTCTTGCCTCCCCTCTCTCTACATCGTCCTCTTGCACACCCCCACTGCCTCAAGACCGCGTTTTCTCGCCCTTTCCTTGTTCCCCGACATCGTCGCTGTCTTCGTCCCCGCCCTCTTCCCCCCAATACTCTTCGTCCTCACTCAAGAAAAGAACCGAGGAAAAGAGGGCGGCAATATCCTCTACTGCCATCGCGAAAGACGATAACTCGTACTCATCGCAGTCACCACTACACCCCCTTCAGCCTACCTACTCGGGAGAACAGCAGCCGAGACGAATCCTCCTAGTTCAACGCAGCCGCCACGACTACGGTGGCCTATGCTGGGAGATCCCCGGTGGCTCGTGTGACCCTCAAGATACCAGCATCCTGGACGCGGCCGCTCGCGAGCTGGTTGAGGAGGCGGGCCTCCGGGTACGTCGTTTCGTCGCCGTTGTGGACCAGCAGCGGCATGAGTGGGTGGACCGCGGCGAGGTATGGCGGAAGCTGACTTTTATCGTTGAAGCCGAGGCTGAGGCCGACGGTGTCGATGAGTTTTCAGGGGAGGAAAGGGATGAGAGGGATGAGGAGGTGAAGGAGTCCAATGGACGGTGGTCGACGCCGCTCAGGGTCCAGTTGGATCCTGAGGAACATGAAGATTTTGTCTGGGCCTCGCGCGAGGATCTCTTGGCGGGCGGGATTGATGAGCGGACGTTTACGTGGATCCAGGATGAGCAGAGGCAGGTGATACTGAGGGCATTTGACATTGCCGAACAGCTTGGCGGCTGAAACGGGACGAATACTGTCCATACCTGAATTCCACACCAGGGTTTCTGTTTTGGAGCAGCGCCACAGAGGACTCGACCACCCTATGAAATACAAGGGTACTAGAGCCAATGATCATCATGGAAATGGACAGCTCTCGGACAGTCGTGGGTACGGACGCGTAATACAGTGCCCTGACTACCTAAATCAACACGCCTTATGGCTGCCTAAATCCCAATAACCACATGGTTTATATATTCATACATAACGAAAAGCCCTTCCTTATCTTGATTGGTATGTACCATCCATCTCGTGAGGCGCGCCATATACATAACCATTATCCCCATATAGCTCTGCAATATGTGGTTCTGAGCCCTGATGTTTCCAGTGATAAGAGCCATGAGCTACCCCGACAATACCCGTTCCATTCTTATTATCTAGAGCAGCAACAAGATCCTGCCCATTATTAGCCGATGTAGCTGCCTCGTTTCTTACACCCGCTGGCGCCGGCGTTTGAGATATCGAGTGACCGCGCCAGCCAGCAGGAGGAAAACAATGATGCCGACTGTGACTCCGGCGATAGCACCGCCACTCATTGCCTGACTGGGCTGCTCCTGTGTGGTGGCCGCGGCGGTCTCCCCATCACCAGTTTTAACCATGGGTGTGGCACTTGCTGTTGCAGCCGTTGAAGATGCAGTTGTGATAGTAGGGGTACTACTCCCAGTGGCAGAGGAAGAGGTTTTTGATGAAGATGAAGATGGTGTGCCACTGTAGGCGACCGCCATGAGGTTTGGATAGGTGATCTGGCACCGTACTTTTGATTTCTCTTGCTGGCCCGCACAGCTCGTCAGTGGCGGGCAGCAGACCTTCTGGGCACCGGGGCTGGGGTTAGTGCAGAGGACGGAGCTGGGCTCGTCACAAGCCGCTTCAAAGGGCTGGTCGGTGTAGCAGTTGTCTTTCGTCCCAGTAATACACCATCAGGAAATGAATCCCCTATCGTTAGTTTCCGCGCCTACTACTTCGTTTCTTATTCACCCTTTTTTGAACATCGGGTTTGCTCACTTTCCGACGCAGCACCAGCCTTTCCCTAGAGCTTGCTGGCAGGATGGGTATTCTTGTCCGAGTGTGATGCCTAAGGAGGGAAAAGCAGAAACTCTTAGCAAGTGCACTTGGAGAGAAATGATATCGATACACATAGGTAATGTCTAAGCCCCCAACGTCCAAACAGGCTTCAGATTATGACTTACAACATTCCGTGTTGCTTGGAGCGCATATTGAGTTGATGGTGTTAGCGCCTAATGCGTCAGAACATTGGTCTCTTCCATGAAGCAGATGTCGCAGAGACCCCTGGGCGGGTGATTGATCAAGAGATGATGAAGACTCTGGGTCATTACCGTGACCATCCGCTGCCTGGTCTACGAAGGCGACGGTGCTATCCATGATATCAAGTGGCGTGTTGAGGATCAGCAAATAAAGCAAGATGGCATTGATGATCGCTGTCGCATTGCTTCTCAACGTCAATAGATGGGGTAGTATCTATCTAGATGCATCTCAGGAGTCGATATGCGCGCTTATTATTGACCGTTCCAGGTCAAATTCCCTGGAACCGGTACAGAAACTTCCATCCTTCTCGGTCCGAGATAGTGTTATTCATGTTTGTTATTTGGTGTTGGTCGCATTCGTGAGCAATTGTCTCAGCGAATCGCCCGATGGTAAGGCATGGTGCTCGCTTCCGAAGTCGCTAAGACGTATAAATACTTTTCTTAAGGATCGAAAGTTTGTGATGGCCTGCTGTGACCGCTGTGGGATGCGTCGAATGCAGTTGGAAGTTTCCGCGGCCCCCAATTGGTTACCGAGAGCCAGGGGGCGGTCGATTGCGTCAGGGGTGCATTGGCATCTTGGAGTCAGTAGGCGACCGTTTGACGCTGCAAGCAGATCATCGCCCGAAATGTCGACCCCTCAGCGGCTATGTAAGCAAAATTCGAGAGGGCCGAGGAAGGAAACTGTCAAGTCAGAAGTAAATCAATTCTTATGGACGATCTTCTTCGCAAACAAGAAAAGGCCGGGCTGTTTTCCACTGAGGTCGTTCGATTTCATCATTCTCATTCTACACACCCATGCTCTGCTAGCTTGGCCATGGTTGGAGATGTGAAAACAAATTGTTCTCTTCTGCTGGATTAACTTTGGCCATCATCAGTCATGTTGGCGAGTCGCCCCAGTCTGGGTCGAAGCCTCCCACTCTCCTTCGCTCTGTTGTGCCTGTGTTTCTTGTTTCTCTTCTACCGTCATCACCACGACCAGCACATCGTCGACTTTGACAGTCAGACGATAACGACAAATCCAGCAGGAGATACCAACGCAGTACAAGTAGCAGCAGAACCACTGCCATCATCAATCAATCAACAAGACGAGAAGCCCCTGGGAAAACCGCCGCCCGAGGTCGAAATCGTGGGGGCCAGCCTGAAGAGCGACGACACATCCTGGTTCCAACGCCGCCTCCCGCGGGAATGGAGCAAACGCATCTACGTAGTCGATGACTCCCATGCGTCGCTAACGGTCCCTAAGAATAAAGGCCGCGAGGCCATGGTCTACCTAACCCACATCGTCAACAACTACGACACCCTGGCGGACACCACAATCTTCTTCCATGCCGCGCGCTTCACCTGGCACAACGACGACCCGGACTACGACGCCCTGCCGACCCTGAAGGACCTGCGCTTCGAATATGTCCGGCAGGCCGGGTACGTCAATTTGCGTTGCGTCTGGGTCATCGGGTGCCCGGACGAGATCCATCCCCACCAGGACACCGAGGAGGCCAGCCGATTAGAGGCGGAATGGGCGGCGGCCGCTGCTGGGGGCGGCATGGCAGCAGCGGAAAGACCACCAACGACGACCAAGGCTATCTACAAGCAGGCGTTCGAGGAGCTGCTACCGGGCGTGCCGGTGCCGGACGTGGTCGCGGTTAGCTGCTGCTCCCAGTTCGCCGTGACGCGGGAGGCGATTCGGCGCCGACCTCGAGAGGACTACGTCCGGTTTAGGGACTGGTTACTCAACACGCCCTTGACGGACGATTTGAGCGGGAGGGTGATGGAGTTCGCCTGGCACAGTAAGATCTCCCCACATTCCCTTGTCAACCCCGTTTTATGACGCATGTAGCTAACAGCCGCCCAATTAGTCATCTTTGGCAAGGCAAGAGTCCATTGCCCCTCGGCCCAGGCCTGCTACTGCAACCTGTGGGGTCTGTGTGGTAATAGCATGAGCTGCACCGAAGGCGAGTGTGAGGGACGGTACACGCTACCCAAGCTCGCGATGTTGCCGGACCAGTGGCCGGTGCTGGGCTGGCAGGGCGAGGACAGGAACTTCACCGGGCCTCTGGATTGAGGTCCAGTTTCAACGAGTTCCAGCTTATCGCCCTCTTGGCATGATGATGAAAAATGATAATGATCTGGGGGCAGACCTGTTTTGTTTGGCGTTTAGGGGTATAATGGCAATGGGCGTATTTGGTTTTATGCCTGCAGTGTTGCTCTAATTCAATAAAAGTGCATATCCATGTGTATGTGTAGGTATCGTGCTGCATGTTACACACGGGGGGGGGTGTGGTAATCCCATGGCACCAAAGGCACATGGCCAAGGCCCCGGTGTTGTAGTAAAAGGGACACTCAACTCCAGCGCTCGAACTCATGTGCCAGTTACATTAGGGGCTCACCTTAAGGACCAAGCAGTCACCAATATCGTTGGTCGCAAAAGACGCAATAGTACGTTGTTGGAGAACTTCAGGTTTTAATTGAGCTAGCTGTCTAGTGTTTGCGAGGGCTGGCGGCTAACGAGCAAATGCATAAGTATTGCGCTCAGCTCATCAACTACTCCCCCTCGCTTGTTGCCCACTGAAGAGATCCCTTAGGTAGATGTGTACGGCTTCCTCGTTTCAAGTTCGCTTAATCATGCGTCCTGTCCGAGATCCATAACTTAACCACTTACATCACCTACCTAGATCATTTCACCTTCTCATCTCCGATAGTAGTCCCACCAGTAGTCTCGCCCGCGTTATTATCACTAGACCTCATCTCCAAGGTATCGTGCTTGACCTTCTCCTCGTCGGTGTGGTGGGGCTGCAGTCCAACCTCGGTGGTGCTGAAGGCGTCGGCCGGGTCGCGGTAGGCCGGCACGAAGTTGACGGCGATGGCGTACGTCTCGGCGGCGACGAAGAACATCAGCGGCACGACCATGGCCAGCGGGGTGCCGTGGCGGTCGGCGGCGACGCCCAGCAGGGGCGGGACCACGGCGCCGCCCATGACGCCGCCGACCAGGAAGCCGGAGCCGCGCTTCGTGTGGCGGCCGAGGCCTCGCATGCCTAGAGCAACCTGCGATTTGAGGGTATCGATGTCAGCGAACAGCCCCGTGAAATTACACCCGCAGAAAGGAGGCATATTGAACGGTTAGGCTTCAACTTACAATGGTGGGGAAGCAGATCGACTCGAAGAACAGCGTGATGTAGAGCATCGACATGCCGACATACTCGCGCTGGGTAATAGACGGCGCGATGAAGATGATGCAGAGGGTCAGGTAGGTCAGGAAGACCCAGCGCGGCCGGACGTACTTCATCAGCCCGACGCCGGCGAAACGGCCGATGGCGAAGGCGGCCTGGGCGCCGGCGAGGTATTTGGCGCCCAGCGATGAGCCCTGTTCCTTGTTGCCCATGGCAGCGGGGACGGTCTCGGTAACGTAGTTGATAAAGTAACTGTGCGTCGGTGGTAAGTCGATCTGCTAGGTTACGAAAAGGCATTGGGTCCCCCGCTTACCTAGCAATAGCAACTTGGGCACCGGTATAGCAGAACTGCGCGAACGCGGCGTGGAAGAGGCGGTACTGCTTCCAGAGAGGCAGATGGTCCGCGTTTGCATGTGTCTCGCTGGCTTGGAAACTAGAAAGAATCAAACGATTCAGTATTGTAGACAGTCTGAGGGCTCGTTCATCGCGTAACTTACGCCATATCGGCATCCGTGATCTCAGGGATCACAGACAGGAAGAATACGATTGCGAGCAGGAAGACGAAGATCGCAATGGCGATGTAGATCCATTGCACGTTGGCCAGGGCGGTCTCGTCGTCGAAGGTGAAAAGCACATAGCTCCCGAGCACGGGGGCAATGACGGTCCCGATGCCGTTGAAGGCCTGGGAGAAGTTGATGCGGAGCTCGGCATATCGTGGGGGACCGCACACTAGGTGGGTGGAGTTTTAGTCTCTTGGAGTATTCCACTTCGCGGGGCGTATAGCAGGGTCAATTTGACTCACCAGTGATGTAAGGGTTGGCGGCAGTTTCGAGTGAGCCAAGTCCGTTACCAATGATAAAGATGGCAGCGCAGAAGCCACCGAAGGATTTCGCCTTAATGCAGGGGAACGCGATCAGAGCCCCAATACCTAAACAACAGGAACAGAGTCAGAAGGCGAGGACGTGGATATCATTTATCAGATTTGGGTCGCGAACCGTAGAGACATAAGCCCCAGATGAAAGTGGCACGGTAGCCATAGTGTCGGAGAATCCAGGCGGCGTGGCCGAGGGATGCAATCGGGTAAGCACTGCGAGTCGGAGGGTATTAGTTCGTGCATTCAATGGGGTATAAGTAGAGACAATGATGCCAAATTATTTCATGTCGGCGCGACGTACCCAAAATATGCGGCCTGAAGACCTGATGATCTAGACTTGGTGATGTTGAGAGTGTTTTGGAAATGCCTGTGATTTTACCCGTGTTAGTGCGACGATGCCGTTCGGGTGGCTTTTTGGCCAGCCTCCACAGATCTGGGTTGGACGGGAGGCTTGAACGGCAGGGCACACATACTTGTTCAGCGTATCCAGGAGACCGTAACTGAATCCCCAGAGAAAGAAGAGAATCGTGACCAGAATGATGGGGTATAGCGACTCTCGGATGGTCAGCTCGGCAGCCTTGGTTCTCTCGGAGTCCCGGGCGCGAAGAGAGCGCCGCTTGACGAACTCCTTCCAACCCATCTCGGCTCGTTTTTATGATTATTTGGTTTAGGTTTTGGGTATAGCCGCTCGAGCAAATGGTTGGTTCCTCTGGCCCGTGACTGTCGCAACGGGGAGATTCGTGCGATGGCTCGACTCGACCACGAAAAATAATAGCCCCCCGGACTGCTTGACGAACGTGACGTATTTTACCGAATACAGGGCATACGGTGAATGGATAAGGTTCAGGCCCTTCGGATGACAGGAGTGCGGTGGCTAGTTGGGACGAAGTTCAAGACACCTGCATAACATCGGACGGGCAGAGCAGAGAACATGTGCTACCGCGATGGGCGCGCGACTACTACCTATTAAGTATTTCTCCAATCTCCAAAAGTAATACCCCCCTTCCTGTCCTTCCTTGCTTCTTCTGCATTGTCGATTCCAATACGCAGCTATGTTGCTCCTCTTCCAGGATTCTCTTGTGGTACCGTAATATCAAAGTCATGCGGGAGCTCGTTCTTGTACCGTCCAGGGACCCTTGCCGATTACGACAACAAAAAGGTAAGCGGCCCGCTTGGTCAGACTGGGGTTACAGGGGCGCGGGAACTGTTCAGGTGGGTATGGGGTTTCGAGAGAATGCGGGGGAAGAGGGCCTTGGGGAGTCCACCTCTCCGCACTCTACGGCCACTAAAACAAAAGCCCCCAGACAGCAGGAGCAAGGAGCCTACCCCGATGGCACCGCAATTGCCCCGAAAAGCACCTTCTGTGATACACTTGGGAGGCTGGACGCGCGAGTCAGATGTCACGAACCGTCGACTCCGACTCGCTGAGAGATACTAGGGATCTGCATGTCTTATTGGCCTGCTTGTACGAATACACACCACCCACTTTCCGCCTCGGAATCGGTTCTGTCATATTGCCTTGCCGAAAGGGAGAGGATGGGATGCGGGTCTCGTATGAATGCTACACCGAGGGCCGGACTCTGGCCGGACTTGACCGATCCTAACCCCAACTGCCAATTACAGATAGTCTGGCCAAAGTATCTACCTTCCTACAGTATGAGGAAATCGTTTAAAAGAACAAGTTAGGCATAGTCATTCTCGACAGACCCGTATCTTGGTTCGCTTGGCCATGAGATTTTGATGGCGCTCTGGCAATTGGCCCGGCAGATGGATTTTGAGTTGCTTGGCATCTGGAATACACGATTCGCGAAGCTCGGGATCCTGATTAGATGGCATTTCTAGATTGGACTGATTATCGAACAGCTGGGGCTGGATGCCCGATATTGCTGTTGGTGGTATTATTGTAGAGGTCGTTGGGCGGCTTTGCAAGCTGCTGGAGTTGGGCGTAGCGTGCGCTGTCAAATGCTATCAGTGCCAACCACATGCATGCAGTCGTACCTTGCCGCGTGCACACACATTCACAGCATGCTGTCGCGCCAAGTTAACATTATATGCGTGAAACATAAGTACAATAAGGAAAGGTGGTGCATACTTCTCCCTCGAAGCAATCAATTACGAGAAGGAGTTGGCCCCCTCGACGCTCGGCTTGGAACAGCGCTGGTGTTACACATGGATACATCAGTGGTATTTACCAAGTTCCTTGCATGGCGAGGTCTAACACTCATCCGGCCCCGCATTATCGAAGGCCTGTATATCTCGTAAAGGTGAACAGCATATATGTGAACCGCGTCACTCATATGAAAGACAGCAGCTCATACGAAGGCTGTATATTTGAGGTAGGAAACACTGAGCCAGCGCTTGTACTGTCTCAGAGCATCTTCGGGCGACCACGACCATAGTTGTGCTGATTATTTATGATAGAGACCAAAAGTAAAGGTGGGAGGTGCGAAGAGCTGATCTTATCCTGCTGCCTCTGTGAAGGACTTCTTTTGGGAAATGGACATGACATTGCCCTGCCAAGAAGTATGTATTCGAGATAGTTGGACAAAAACATAAGATATTTTCTCGCGAATGGCTGGTATTACTCTAGGTTCCTGCACGTGACCTCCATTGAACCAACAGCCCGGGTCTGTAGAGCCAACATACCACACCCTTAAGCTCAAGCATGTAGTGGTTTATTCGGCTTTCTCTAGTCGTCCATGATCATCAATTAATTCACAGACTACGGGGATGTCCCTCCCTCAGGATGGTAGCACCAACCACATTTGACCAGCGCCATACGCTCATGGGGACAGGCAACTTTCAGAAGGACGAGTCAATTGAGAAATGCAGGAAATCCATCCCAATGCTGTATATACAGCTTCTTAAATCTCGCTGACGATTGGTACAACAGGTTTGCCTTTTGGTACCAAGATGCTAGAGGGAATACCCTGGGGGGCCTCGGCATGGACAACAACATACAAATACAAGGTGACAGCAGAACTAGCAGATGGAACACGTAGGTTTTTCTTCGTGAAGACTGCCAAGGGTCCATTTAGCGCCGTCGTAATGGAAGGGGAGTTCAATTCGTTGCAGAGCATCAGTAGTGTTAGCCCAGGCCTCGTGCCCCAGGTTCACGGCTGGGGAAAGATGACGGGGGAACCCGATACCTACTTCCTGGCCATGGACTTCTTGGATCTAAACATGACGCTGCCTGGTCCCACAGTATTCGGCCTGGCGATTGCGGACTTGCACAGGAACAGCACGTCGCCGACGGGCAAGTTCGGGTTCTCGACCCCCACGTGCCACGGAAGGCATGTTCAGCCTAACGACTGGGACGAGTCGTGGAGCCGGTACTTCTCGCGTCTCCTGACGAGCTTCTTCGAGATCTATATCGGCGTCAACGGGCACTGGCGAGAATACGAAGAGGCGTTCGCGACCCTCCGCGCCAGAGTCATTCCGCGGATACTGGAGCCGCTTCAGGCCGACGGCCGGGTCCTGAAACCGTGCCTTGTCCATGGAGATCTCTGGGAGGATAACACTGGTATCGACGTCAATACTGGGGGCCCTGTCATCTACGACGCCTCCGCCATGTATGCGCATAACGAATATGAGCTCGGTAGTAAGTAGCTGCTCGCTTGGTCTCACGTGTGGTAGCAATATGCGCTGAAAGGATCCCTTCACATCATGCTGGCAGCTCTGAAGTACAATACTAAATAGCGATGCCGCAGTGTGGCGACAGAATGGTTTCAAAATCGGCAGCGAACATATCGAAGCGTACTTGCAGCAATACCCGCCAAGTGAGCCTGCGTACCACTTTGATGATCGCAACCGACTGTATTCGATCAAGTTCAAACTTGCCCACTCCAGTGGATGGCCGGGCCTTACCGACACTCGCAAGACGTAACATAGCTTCTGCCACTATGGAACTGTATACGCAACGCTAATGATGAATCCAGAATCCTGGAGGACATGAGATATTTGGTACACAAGTACTTGGATTGCGAATAGCTAGCTCATCTTGTATTGGCAGGCCATTTAGTCACGGCAACAGGACATCTCGTTTGAGGATCCACGCTATTGCTTATGTTTTCACATGGCGGCTACCGTCATAAAAGATACTCGATAGTCTTGTAAAAAGTCTATTCGAGCATTCCGCAAAGTTTATGGGTGCTTTATGACCAGACAGTAGGTTAAGCCTGCTTGCTGTTCATGTCTCGTCTAAAGCACATAGATACAACTTCCCCCCGCGTTTAGTAATTTATTAACGTGAGCAGAGAAGCTAATTAACTGAGACAGGCACTTGTTTCGATTTCTTCTCGAGTTCAGCAAGTGTGGGTATGCCCGTCCCGTTATAACCGAGCGGCCGGCCTCCCTGGCCGAAGCTTTGGTGTATCCAGACCAAAGGAGACGACTTCCATACCGGCTTGCCCTGGACATGCGACATCCGAACGACAAACGAAAGCAAAGCCACAGTCAGCACTGCGAGAGCCGCCGGGAACGTGAGCCAAACCCATCGAACTTCGATGCAAGTACTATAGTAATAGGCTTCTCCGACGGCTGGCGCTGAGTAGTTCTCGCCCCCGTGAGTCCGCAAGAATCTGGTCAGCGAGTTGGCCAGGTCGGCGAAAGTGGTCTCGATATGCTCCATGTCTATATTTCCAGAATTGTAGACGCGCCTGGGCAGCAGTTCGCCCATAAAGTGGTCAGTTAGAGGGACATCGCGTACATGGACACCGTTATTACTTGTGACAGTTCCAATCCCTCTTACGGACCCACACACGTACGCTTCCACATCAAACTCTGCAATTTGCCGTGTGAACTCGCTAGATATGGAGTACAGACACTTTCGCTCTGAAAGGGCTTTAGTAGCTAGTGTGCCGTTGCTTGGGGCATCGCCGTCGCTGGTATTGAACCCCAGCCACCGTTGTTTGGGATCAATGTTGTATCCCAAGTCGCTCAATCGATGCTTTTCGTCTTGTGTAATGCAGTACGTATCCAGCATTCTACTGATGTTTTGGCCATATAACTCGTCTTTCCCCACTCCCCATTGCAGAGTGCCCGAATCAGATACCACAGTTTCGGTCAAATAGCCATTGATCACGGTCGCATTGTACATCCGGACACACGGTGTGAAGGTACATGTGGCTGCACCATAGCCTTTGCATCGCCAGTCGTTTCCTGGATTGGGGACATCACAGCCTGGTATTGGGAGCCCTGTCATGATGTCCAGATGATCGTCTGAGAAGGGTGTCTTCCCGGCAATGAGCCGCATTGTTACCATTTCTGGCCTTGGAGACTCGAAAGTGATGTCAGTCTGGTTCCATATGATGTCCATTTTAAACATCTCGGCACCAAACTGGGGGTCAATGGGGTAAAGGTAGGATCCTTCAGAATCCAGGCGGTACGAAACGTTCAACTTTGTGAATGTGCCGTAATCGCTGATATAGAAGCCCTCCGGCAGACTGGTCTGCACAATATAAGTGGAATTAACTGGGCAATCCTGCGGCTTGGTAATGAATTTATCAGGAGCGTCGGGGGAACATCTCGTCTCTACCGTCAGTTCTGCCGAAGAATCCTCGCAACGACTACAGTAGGCCACAGTACCGTACTCCTCAGGGAAGGTACAGTTTCCTGTTAGGCAGTGAGCTTCGACGCCAGTGCCTGGAGCCATGATAGCTCTCTCCATCGCTATATCAAAGTCTTTAGCGAACTCAACACTCTTTGTTGCATCAGAAATATAGTTGGTTCTGGGCAGCGTAGGTACATCCCCAGACGCTTTTGCGCAAGCGACTGGTTTGACCAGCTGTTGAACGAAAGGATCGAGGGCGACCGCCAGAACCAGGATCACGGCCCCAAGCGCAGTTAGTGGCTGGCGCAGGTGGTGCGTGTACAGCCAGCAAATAGAGCCCCATGCTCCCTGACTGGCCTCTGTGTAGCGGACGACATCGTACAGAGGCCTCTCGGAGTCGAACCAGGTCCACTGCAGCTGTCCTATACAGCTGGCGGTCACGAATCCCAGGGCAGTCCTGAACACAACACTGTAAATGGAGAGCAAGGCGTTGAGAGTTATCTTCAATGGCCATTGAGGAGCAACTTGGCCGTCGTGGGAGTACAATGTACCCGTCATCGCCAGAGGCGCTCCAAGTACCAGAAGACATGCCAGTATTTCACGATACCACGGGGCCAGAGTTCGATGGTGACTAGCACCTTGCTCCTGGCTTGATTGATGTGTGCCATGGCCGAGATAAGACGCATTTCGATCAAATTCTGAAACCGACTTGTAGTCGACATCTTGAGGATGTTTTAGGTGATCCCCTGCGGAGTTTGACTCCTCAGGACTGACGGATTCATATGAGTCGCTATGCATGATCATGGGCACTTGACGGTCTTGGATAGAACGGTGTATGAAGAAATGGACTGCAGGAAAATGTGAAGCAGAAAGAAGTATGTCACGCTTATGGAATATTTCCTGCCTTCATTCTTGTGATGCTCAGAAGGTGGCAAGGACAAACGCATTCGAGGGCCAAAGCTAGGGCTCGGGGTATGCAATATGGCACCCATCCAGTAGAAATTTGCCATTTACTGAGGTAAACAAGCATATTGGACGGGTCAGGGGTTGGCAGTTTCCCGTCACTCGTAACGCACATATAGGGCCGAAGAAGTTGGCCAAACCAACAGCCAACTCAAACGACCATATGCAAGGCAGGTGATCGTGCACGCGATTGGCCCTTGACAGGACTAATAGATGCTGATTCGTTGGCCAGCTGCATATATACGGGCTTGATGCGTTATACGAGGAATGAAGATGTTCATCTGTGACAGACCACCGGATACCTGCAGCGGATAGATGCAACTCTGCCAGTTATCAACAACCGTCAGGGATAAGTAGCGGTCGTGGCTGGCGCTCTGTATGGCGACCATGAGAATAGGAAAACCCCAACTCGCCAAGCTCGTTCCAAGTGCTTGATGCGCATCCACCTATATCATCGAGGTGTTCGTATATTGGCAACACAATTCGATTAACAAGTTAATTAAGAAGTCGTGTTGTAACACAGGGCGCTATCGTCTCGTAATCAATAAAGACGGACCGAGAAATGACATCGCACTTGTCGGATAATGCGCCTAAAACTAGCCCGGCGATATCGTGTATCTCTTACCCATCATCGAGCCACTAAGCCTAGTGGGGAGCGGCCACTAAAGGACCAGTATGGGGTAATTAGAGCGCCCGTAGCTTCTGCCCGTAGCACCTCGGCTCAGCGCTCTTGGTCAAACTTCCCCACCTCCAATCAACTCAGCTGACAGCTCCGAGACACACGGCTCAACATCCAGCGCCAGCCCCCGCGAACGACGCATCACGAGCCGAGGAAGCTGCGAGCTTCTCCAATACGCGGATTTGACGATGTGATCCAATCTACAGCGATTGGACTCTTCCCTTAGCCAACAACTCTACCAACCCACCGCGACCATGTCCAACACTGCCAAAGACCGAATCGAAGCTCTGGGCAAGCAGCTATCTCCCGCAACAAACAGCAATGGCGCCTCTGCCCCGAAGCGTATAGCCGGTCCCTCAAACGGCCCCCGGCTCGTCGGGAAGGTAGCCATCATCACCGGTATGCTATCCAGCTCCCTTATCAGCAGCCTCAGACTCAATTGATTTGTGCCCATCCCTGTCTGGAACTTCTTGACTATACCGTTTCCAAGCCTTATACTGACCGCGTCCCCTTCTTACCCAATATATAGGCACCAACTCCATCCTCGGCATCGGCCGCGCCGCCGCGCACCAGTTCGCCGAGAGCGGCGCCCGCGCCCTCTACCTCTGCGACTTTGACGACAGCAACCTGGCCTCGCACCAGCGCGACCTGCGCCAGCTCTACCCGGACGTCGAGGTACATGTGCGGCGGTTCGATGCCGCGGACGAAGCGGCCGTCAAGGGCGTGGTCGACGAGGCCATGAAGAAATACGGGCGCCTCGACGTTTTCTTTGCCAATGCGGGCATCGTCGGCACGCCCGCCCACTTCAAGGACGTGGACAAGAGCGAGTTCATGAAGGTCATGGAGACCAATGCTGCGAGGTACGTTTCACCCGGTGTCGCCCGTCTTCGCGATCTACAAGAAATCAGTTATCACGTGAGAATGGCTCTTGGTCTTGATGCTGACATATAATACGTACAGCGTCTTCCTCGCCGCCAAACACGCCGCCCCCGCCATGACCCAAACCTCCCCCTCCAAGCCCGCCTCGGGCGGCAGCATCATCGGCACCGCCTCCGTCGCCGGCCTGAAATCCAACGCGGGCCCCACGGCCTACTCGGCCGCCAAAGCCGCCGTCATCTCGATGGCGCAGACGTGCGCCTACCAGCTGGCGGGGACCAACGTGCGCGTCAACGCCATCTGCCCGGGAATAATCGAGACGGGCATGACGGCGCCGACGTTCGAGGCGGCGCGCGCCCGCGGCACCGAGCGCAAGATCGGGCAGCTCAACCCGCTCAAGCGCGGGGGGCAGGCCGACGAGATCGCCCGCGTCGCCCTGTTCCTGGCCAGCGACGAGGCCAGCTACGTCAACGGGCAGGCCTGGGCCGTCGACGGCGGGCTCAGTGCCGGGCACCCGTTCGTTCCTGGGAAGATCGCTTAGGTAGCTGTAGCCGGAAATCATCACCGTACTGAATTTCTCAGAACGCCTATAATGCAGGTAGCATCAGGAGTTTATATCACAACACAAATGGATGACTGGACTATGAGACAACTTTAGCAGAAAACAAAACCAAGTAAGAATTTTCATAATCAAATGCGAAGCTGGGGGGCCAACTCCAAACAGGTCCATGAATCATGTGTACAACATATACTGTTATGAACATTGATCAAGTGTGCCCTGTGATATATATAGCAAGCACTTTCGCGCAGTCGCCAGAAACAAATAACCAACTTCTATAAAATAAGAATAGAAAAAAGCCCTGCACTCCAATCTTTCATCCCGTTATCATCTCTAAGAAATTTCCTTCCAACGAAACCAAGTCTATATGTCTAATGTCCGATCTCTATCTCAATAATGCGTGTTCCCTTCGTCCCCAGAGTAAAGTTTATTTCGTTTGCTCTTCTCGTCACCGCCAGTACTCCGACGAGTGATATCGCGCCGCGCGGTCCATGTGCACGAGTTCGAGTTGGCCGTCCCAATGATCGGGCGTCCCGCGGGTGCGGGCGCGGTAGGCCTTCACGGCTCCCGCGACGTCGCGCATCTGGGCCAAGAACGCGCTCTTCTTGTGGTTGAAGGGGATCAGCGGCGTCTTGGGCAGCACGATGCGGTCCCACGCGGCGTGGAAGATGTACGTCTTGCTCGACGGGACGCCCGCAGCCACGTGGCTCGGGCTCGCGGGGCCCGGCAGGGCGTGCAGCCGACGGTCGCGCAGATTCGACATATACTCGTTGACGGCGGTCGGGTACTGGTGGGCGCGGGACGTGGCGGGGCCCGGGCCGATCCAGACGGGGACCGTGAAGGCGTTGCCGTCCCACGAGTCCTCCGCCTCGACGCGGTGCTGGACGAACTCGCCCTCGACCTCGCTGTGGGAGAAGGGCGACGATATACCGTCCGAGGTGGGCGTCAGATCGAAGCTTTTCCTATCTTGGACAGGGCTCCGCGCTGTTATATCCCAGGAATCGTCGCCGAGAAGAGCGGGAAGATCTCCCGACACAAAAATCTCGTGGGTTGGATCCAGCAATTCTTCAAAGTCGGTGGTATTTCCTCCAGGCAGACTTGGCTCGTCGAGGGACGGGTCAGGATCCAGCTCGAGACGGATGTGCCGCAGTCCGCCTAACATGGACGGTCCGCGCCTTGAAAAGTACTTTTTCGACTCCTCGATATTTCGCTGTTGGATCCTCGCCATGTTCAAGAATTTCGTAATCTCAAGGACCAAGGGGCCAATAGATCGAGTGGGGATCCCGGTAAGGGTCAGGGTGTGGAGGCGCGGATTGGTGTCAGGAACCAACGACCGGGGGTAACCCATCCTGACTCGCTCATGGAAGGTTGTCTCGGCAAGGGCATACGCGGCCCGAGCCGTCAATCCATTTGCGCCCACTGTGGGGATGTTTGTGACTACTGAGTGATGGACGCGGAGAGAACGTAAATTCGACGAATAGACGGGGCGGCATAAATACTCGAGCCCAAAGAGCCCGTAGATTTCCAATGTGCTGGGAAGGCTAGCAGGAATAGGACAGTCCTGTGGCAAAAAGCGACATGACTCGCACTCGAGATGCTGCAAGTGACCCGATGATGCTCTCATCACCTTGCTGATGCCCCAGTTAGTGAACTTGTTTCCGCTCAAATACAGATGTGTTAAGCCGCCCTGGGTTGACCGAATGTTGTGGTTGATGATGCCCGCCGTCGTGGCGGTGTCCTCAATCGCATCTTTAAGGATGATGTTTTTCAAACCATTTGCATCATCGCTTTTCAAATAGTCAAGGCCGTTAGATCTCTGGACTTGCCATTCCTGCAAGCCCACCTGGTCGGAACGCTTGCTGTATAAGGGGGTATCCGCGAAGTAGCGCTCAGGGTGGTGGTATCCGAAGCTGTAATCAGACTCCTGGATGAAATCGAACGTGCCGAAAGCCCGGCTGCCAACGTCCTGGGGTCTCACGAGTTTCCCTTCGGTGCGGTAATGGGAATCAGAGCGGAATGAAATTGAAGAAAAACAGTGAAAGAGCAAGTTTTCGAGGGTATCGTCTGTGAGATTGTTATGGGAAATATCTAGGCTCCATAGGCGAAGCCCAAAAGCTTGGAAGAGAGCATTGGCTGTGCTATCATCCATCTCCCGGCCTTGAACCTTGAGGACTCGAAGTTCAGGGAGGAATTCGGGGTTAAGAGAGTGCTGAACGGCAGTTTTGATCGAGCCCGGAATCCACGATATATCCAGATAGACCAGATCGCGGAAGTAGTCCGACCGGAAAATATTGGACGACAACTCATGCCGACAGCGGTTCAGATCCAGGAGCTGTAGAGGGTTTTGAGACTGGTTCGTAGTTTGGTCGTTGGTGTGTGATGGGGGCACCAGGCTGCCAGGATCCAGCTCGGGGTGGCCATCGAGCAGGAGACATACCAGGCGAGGAAAGAGTTGCGGGAGTTGTTTAAAGCTTTCCGATATGGCACGTTCGCTTGCTTCCGTAGAGTACAGCCCCGATGCTACGACGGCGAAGTTGCGGAAGTCTAGCGAACGGACCAAAGCCCGAGTGCTTGGTCTAACGGAGTGGACATGATTGCCCACGAACCGTCGGTACCATGCCAAGTCTGGGTATCCAATGTTAGTAAGCCATTCCTGGGGATTTTGGTGAGTTCATGAATTGACGTGATGCCCATGCCTGCACGTCCTTCTTCGGCCGCCACTCTTGAGTTGAGACCCCGACACGCAACATCCCACCGGCAGGCAGCATGGCGGGAATAGAATCAGATAAACCTCGCTCGCTTACCATCATTAGGGTGTAAGCCGAGATCGCGCGCCGTAATCAGCGGATCCAGCCAGAGTCGCGGCGCGAACTGTTGGTAGAACTGGGAGTTGACCAGACAGCAGCGGCGCCAGTCGGCAGCCGTCAGGTACGGGGCCGCCAGCTGCAGCCAATCGGCCGCCACAGTAGCCTCTTGGTAAGAGGGGAGGACATCCATGCTCGCTTCTTCTCTTCTTTCTTCTTTGCCCCTTTTATCGTGGGCTTTTTGCTCTTAGCCCGGTCGGAATAGTTCAATCGTGAGGGACTTCAGCAGTGCGGTTCTCATCGTAATTCGGCACGTGACTTTTCATTTACCAGATGCGCATTCTTGGATGGTTTCGCCTTCAGAAAGCCTCGGATGACGTCTTGTTGCTGTTCTTGTGGCCTGCACAGCCGACCCTCTTGTGTGTCTAGTTTGAGTAGACACTGGAGCAAGGCGGGGAATCAACAATCAGCCCGACATGCAGCTGCACAACAGCTGGCAGCTTCGTGCGCGCGCTCTTTCTCCCCCTTTTGGGAGCGACAGTCCAAATTGCTGAAGGTTGGGCAGATGGAGAGTTTTCCTGCTATACGGGCGGTGCAGAGGTGTGACGGCGGGAGGTAGTAGGGGTTGCAGTCCAAGCCTCCTGGGTCCCAAGGTTAGTTTCCACCGCGTGCTGTACGAGCTGTGTCAGGAAATCGGGCGTGTTCGGCTTTCTTCTGCCTACCGTTTTCTCATCTGCAGGCTGGATGAAATCCCTTCTAGATGCATTGGTAATGAGCAAGTTAGGTTGGACTATGTTTGGCCGCTGAGCGACATGAATTCTGGGTCAGCAACACCAATCCAATTCGGAGCCACAGTTTTCAACGAGTGAGATTGTGTCCTCTGTGCGTGCTTGGGCGCCGTTCACCGTGCCGTAAGCCACCTAGGCCTCACATGTTTTCACATCTGTAACGTATCAATTGCTTTCTCAGAGGCCAAGAAAGAGATATGAAACATTGCTAAGATAATTATCATTAAAAGTATAAACTGACCACCGTTTCAAGTACAGTAGAGGAAAAGTTAATAGGCGAGATGTTCTGACATCCCAAATGTCCAGCACCACCTTTAGCCGGTACTTGTCCAGCGTGCGCACCTCACCAGCTGAGGTGGGGGTGACAGGTCGGACAGAGACTTGCCTCAGGGCAAAAGCGCCCTGCACAAGCTTTTGGGGTAAAGTGCGAGAACATACTTTCCCCTTATCCCTTTAAAGAACAGCTGCTTCGCACTTGCCCAACCGAAAAGTTTCAAACACTTCCTTCGTGGGCTATCGCTGCACGTCCCATATACTGTGGACCTGGATAGTCCCCGCTGCCCGCCTCTTGGTCACGATCATTGGGCTGCGACATGACCGTAGCTAGCCTGGCGCCCTGCAGCTCTTGCGTGTCACTGCCATTGACCTGTTCTCTCACTGGCGTCCTGGGCAGCGCGTAAAAGTGCATGGTATTTTATTCTTCGCCATCGTTCGCTTTAAGGATGGAAGTGCCCCGAGTTCGCGACGCCTGCTTCCACGATTACAGCCTGTCGAGGCCGGAAGATGGCGGCTCAGACAGCACATTTAGCGATTGCCTTGGGCGAGGGGTCGACAGATATGTCGTAGACCGGGAGATATGTTGCAGATCGCCGCTCTGCTTTCTCGGATCCAGGGATTCTCCTCCGGATGCGGCACAACTCGTTGGAACAGGTGCCAGACTTGAAGTGATGGCCAGGCCGTCCGTCTCCACCACGACCCATATTCCATGGTTGATGAGATCCAACGAGATGTACTCGTCCGCCCCTTCAGTGACGACGGCCACTAGTCGCACAGGTGAAGCAACAGACGTCGGAAACGAACGGTGATGGTGAGCGGTTATGACCATTGACATGGCCCGACCTGCCAAGAACAACCATGGACAGCACTATCCGCCTTGACCCGGTGACAAAATGAGCTTCCTCGTGTAGGGGATTAGAAATTTCGATGTTCGATAACGACGGCGATAGTAGGAATTACGATGCCGAAGAGAAATTTTGAGTGTCCAACGTTTCCGAAGGCTCGATGGTTTTGTCTCCAAAGTACCACAGTCGTTCCCCACATCACGGCAGTCGTGCCAAGACAGCAAAAGATGCCTTACACACTCCTGTTCTTGCGAAAGATGCGCCATTACAGGGCGAGGATGGAGAACTTGACAGGGACGACGTTGCCCGTTTGGGTCAATCCGACGGTGAAGAGGGCAAGTTTTTGGGCGGGTCTTACTAAGCCGCGGAGCGTCCCTTGCGTATCCGAGTCGTCAGTACAGGCAGCACAACGTGGACCTGGGGCTAGCGTTGGAGCATATCTACACCATATTATATTGGCCTCGAGTCCAAAAGCGAATGACCGACTTTGATTCATTGTCGCAGTTCAAAGTGACTCACAAGTGGGCAGAGTACCAGCCAATTGTCTCGCCAGAGTCTACCCTCCTTGGCCGAGCGACACCAGCATCGAAGGACGATCTAGGCCAAATTGAAGAAAATGGGGATGGACTAAGGTGTCTGTTGTTTCTCTATCAGCTCTGAGACGAATCCACGTCAGCCATCCTCAGGTATGCCGTTGTCTAGGGGCGTTTGACATACAGCAAAGTACTTAGAACGAAGAAGAGCTTATTTCTAACCCACGAGTCCAGTTGATTGAAGAGCTCATCATCTGGCAAAACATCTGGACTTGAAGGGGCAATTGGGCGACAGTCAACAAGGTGACATTGGACCATCGGACCCTGCTATTGCATGATTGTTCATCAGGAGATCTCCAGACCCTGGATCTTGTCAAGCATCAGATTGGAAATGGCACTCGGCCTTGTCCTCGACAATCAACAAAGCCATACCGGGAGGTGGCGTGGACGGCTGAGGGACCGTCTCCATCGACGTGCATCGGATCCGCAGACAACTGCTGCGCCGCGCGGCAAGGAATCAAATCCAACACACATAGTAATGAGATCCTCCGCCGGACTAACTGGCTTCGCCGGTTCGAGTGGCTCTCCGAAGTCAGTGAAGTGACTTTCATCCACCCCAACTTTCATACTCCATCCCCCTTCAAAACCCCTCTGTACCCTCGAGACCAACTCAACCAAAGTGAACATCCATACATCTCACATACACACTCTCTCTTCCTTTTTCTCACATCACAGCCATGGCATCCCCTATCCTCGTCCTCTGCCCGGGAGCTTTCGGCACCCCGGATGGGTTCAACAAGATGCTGCCGTTCCTGGCGCAGTCGGGCATCGAGACCAAGCCCGGCGCCTACCCCAGCTGCAATCCCCAAGACCCCACGCGGGCGACCTGTGCGGCAGACATTGCGCATCTCCGCGACAACGTGCTGCTGCCCATCTTGGACAGGGAGCAGAGGGATATCGTCCTGCTCGCCCACTCCTACGGCGGTATCGTCGGTGGTGCCGCATGCAAGGGCCTGGACAAGCAGACCCGATCCAGGCAAGGACACAAGACTGGCATCGTCGGTCTGATCTACGTCGCCGGCAGCATCGCGCTAGAAGGCGAATCTCTCCTCGACGTCGTGGGAGGATCCTACCCTAACTTCATCAAGCAGAACAAGGTATATTTCAGCTCCCCTTATCCATATGAAATGCCACAGTCACGTGCAATACTGACCTCTATCCCCAAAGCCGTCCGCCGGTCTCGCCGTCGTTGAGCCCCACATGGACATCCTCTACCACGACTGCGACCGGTCGCAGGCGGAGGCGCTGAGCCGGGCCATGCTGCCGCACGCGACCCGGGCCTTCGAGACGCCGGCGTCGGCTCCCGGTTGGGGCGACGCCGGCTTCGACGAGCGCCGTGTGTACATCCAGACCATGGACGACCAGTGCAACCCGGTGGCGCTGCAGGACAACTGGCTGGCCAAGTCGCGGGTCGAGTGGGAGGTCGTCGACTTCCAGTCCGGCCACATGCCGTTCGTGAGCAAGCCGGGGACCCTGGCGGAGCAGATCGCTCGGTCTTTCCGGGGCATTCTTGGGTTGAGGGGAATCTAAGGAGGGAACGGGACAGGACAGGCTCCGGCTCCGGCTCCGACTTACTGCAACTCCAAATATTAAAAGTAAAATGACCATTTGAAATCATCACGTCTACGTTTCCATTTCAACTTTCAACCCCCAATACCTCTTTCATGGTTGTTCCATACTACTTGACAATCCTGTGAGCTAGCCACACCAAGATTCTTGAGCCTTGGGCTCTCTTGATCTCGAGGTACCGATAACGCATCTCATGTAAACTCGTACCCGCATGTTGGGTTATGAAATCCATCAGACACCTACCCTAATGCAGGTTATCTCATGGACATTTATAGCAGGGTGGAGTGGGGGAGACAAGATGCGAGAGACATTCGTCACGGTCAAGAACCCCTATGCACAGTTGTGGGACTGTGATCTAAGTCCACTGCAAAGATTCTACTTTAGAATTTGAGGCAGCTTATTGGATACCGGTCATGTACAACTCACGGTTCAACACTATATATAAAGTTAAAAAGATATGCGTATACATGTGTAGTCAACCTGGCGGGAAACCACGGATATTATTACCTGTTAGTTCCAACTTCCCCGACTATGCAGCAATACAAATCAGGATCTAACAGGTCTTCCATAGCTATCGAAAAGACTGTGTTAAATTGGGCACTCGTTATGACATACAAAGAGCAGGGCGTGGGTATTTGCTCGTATATATATCTATATATAGTAGCAGAACAGATACAGCTGGGAACACTTCCTGAACATGGTAGAGCATGCGAGGAGCCTACGAGAAACCCATCCAAGAGTAAGCAAAGGCCAAGCAGGCCGGTTCCTCCTGATACACAGCTCGAGGAATCCATAGCCACCATCAAACATTATAGTATGGAAGAGAAGGATAGGGCAAGAATAACACCGACGAGTCGGCTCGCAAACCCGATCATACAAGAAGCCCTACCCGGAGTGGCGTCCGAAATGCCGTTTCCCATCTATATTTACCCGCCAATAAACGCCGCAAGACGACTTGAAACGCGGCGGTGAGAGAGAGCTGCGTCTTCCAAACCCAAGTTTGCTCTTTTACATACATACAGCAAGGCGTAGCATAGCACACGCGTGGAAATACACAGACAGCATATTATCTACTGCAACCAATAGCCAACCATAAATATGGTACCTGATCATTGCCGCGGAAGTGCGGTCTTGTCGCGCTGCCAGTAATGGGCCAAAAAGGAGCCCACGTCTTTCGCGCCGCCGCCCAAACGCACATACGCGCGGATAAAGGGGGGTCCGTGGGCGGCGGCCCCCAGGAATGACTCAGGTCTTGTGACGAGCCGTCATGCGGGTTGGCTGTAGGTGTGTGGCACGTTCTCCCCTTTTTGAGGGGGGCCGGCCATACCGGCTTCGGGTTCCCGCGATGCGGGCTTAGGTTGCAACTGTAACTAGGTATGCAGCAGCGTACGAAAAGGGGTCGGGAATTTGTCTTGGCTGGCAGGCTGGCAGGCTGGTAGACGCCTGTCGCTTCTCGATTTGGTGGGATTCCGTCTAGCACATTGCAACTCTGAAACTCAAAGGGGAAAGAGGATCACCACGTCAGTCAACCAGGGTATTACTCTGGTTTATTCCCCCTCTTACTAACTACATACTATGCAACGTTGCAGATTTGTATTTACCCACTCTGGATCATCCTCAAGAGATGTACTGCCGGGGGTAGAAGACCTTGTATACAGATACATTACGATAAAGAGAATCAATGAGTGGGCGATGGTGGGTGTGGGACTAAAGACTTAGTAAGTACGCTATCTCAAGGTAGTAGAAAGCGAAGAAAGATAAAACTAAAAGCAGTGACGTGTAGCACCTGTAAGCAATGCCGACGGAAGAAATCAGCCTAAGCGCTCGGCTATTTGCGATACCCTGAATCTACTAGACGCGATGCTCCGGTGTCGCTGCCTCTATCTCAAGATAGGCAGGTAGAGAAAAAGGGTGTTGAAGCGCGGGGAATATCGGGACGACTTCGCACCTAGCTGAGATCGGTTAGAGAACATAAGAGAGTAATTGAAAGATAGATGATGTGTTGGGATGCCTCGCCCGCTTGCCGCTCGGCTGGGTGAGTGAGGACGGTCCGGATGACTCTGATGGGTGATAGATGCGAAAGCGTTTGGTGTGCTTGATCTCATGTCCAGGATCTCCTGTCCCCAAACCGCAAACAGCAGGTAGATTTGTATGCATGTATCTGGGTAAGCATAACCCGTTCGATACACACTGAAAAGTAGAGTGGTAGCAGCGATAGTAGCGTGATGTCAGAACCTTCCTTTGACGCCTGCCACATCTTTGGGGGCCGAGTGTGATACTACCTAGCTATCTACACACCTCGACCTTCTTGCCGCCGAGTATTCCTATTCGAGCTATGAATCCCAGTCCGACCCCGCACTGGGGTCTGATTCTTCGTTGCCAGTCGGCCGATAAAGAGGCAAAGTCAAATGATGTGTGTGTGGGTTGGTGGGTTTCTTGAGACTTGACGTGGTAATCAAATCTCGGATCGTCAAAAGGGGGGTGGGGAACAGGTTTGGCAAGGTCGATGCTAGGATGCGTAGGGCTGGGTGTCATTCCGGTTCCATCGGCTCTTTCTTTTCGTCCATGATATTAAGCATTGATCCATTACTAAACCACCGAGTCTGTGCCCCATGTTATGTCAACTCAGATTCGCTCACACGTTACTACTGACGGCCTGTTGATAGGTATTAATATCTCGCAGTTGGCGGATGAAGTGCCATGGTTCAAGATAGATTAGGATGGACTTGTTGATAAGAGAGACGATGGCTACCTAATTCTCCGCCCTCAATAAAACCAGAGGTCGGGCGGAGTTCGGTGTTGAATGGCGCCGTGATGTGATGGGGGGACGCGTTGCAACGTCTCTGCATTTCTGTACCGACGGGATGGATCGTGCTAATGCGGCCCAACCAAATAGTGATACGCAAACAGTACCATGCCAATATCTGCGCTTCGACCCCGCCGCCTGTTTTGTGTTCCGGTCTCAAATAATCTTGTTTATCTATTTGTGAGTGAGTGAGTGAGTGTGTATGTCGATATTTCATGTACGAGCTAGGACAAGTTTGCATCGTTCGTGCATGAGACTCACATGTCGTGTGTCGCTGTCGTTGGCTGCAATGATAATAACACAAGTTTGGGTGTGGTGACAGTGCATTGTACAATGCATGCTGCTGCATAAGTAACATTATGTGTGTATGTGTTTGTAAGATATACATACCTTTGTTTGCATCTACCTGGACAGAAAGAAAGAAGAAGGAAGAGGGAGGGGATTCTGACAGGGGAGGAGGGGGGTAAACAGCACAGTCATCTGCATGCTGAGCCAACAGAAAGCTTGGCGGGAAAGCGTTATTGTTGCGGTGTGCACGCAGATCTTGGTGGTCGGGGGTCTTTGGGGGTCGGTTCGCTGGCGCCCCAACGGCCCGAGTTTAGGGGGCTTAGTCTCGGCAGTAGTGTGCTCCGAGGTCCCTTGTTCTTTGGTGATTTGCTTGATTGCTTGCCAACGAACAAGCTTGTGACCTTTGCGCCTCACACCTCGCACGTAATATGATGGGTAACGCCATTGTTCAACGCTCCAGCTCCTGGATGATCTGATTACTGACAATGGACATTAGAAACATCCGCGCGCTCACGCGTCCATGTCCGATCACATTTTCCCTCACTTTATCGCTTGTCTATCCCACATATCTCATATCAGCTCTCCTTTGACGCGCCACCGTGTTTTGTTTTTGGGGGGATGTGATCGGACCGGCCGGAGACTTCCGCAGCCGTCACTTGTCTATCCCCATACCGTGAATGCGAATGTGGACAACATCGTAGACGCCACCTATTTACAGCAGATACGCCCTTTTGTGGAAGTATATATATGTGCAGCAGGAGAAATCGGGAGAATCAAAACACCGTCAGAGTGCATATCAATAGCCCAGGTAGTCAATGCGAAAGCCATCACAGACGCCACTCAAATTTTCCTGCAAACGTGAACAGGCAGGCAGTCCTCGAGTCTACTTACCCTACCTCATAAGCGATGATGGGGTTGTATTAGCGAAAGAACGAACACCCAGTTTACCAATCGCAGCTCCTCGAACTCCTCCGCAGTGTGTATGTTTTGTTTTGCCGCGGAGCGTCTCTACCTCGCGCTAAACTGCCTGTCTTGTATGCATGTCATCATTCACGCCCCCGTCCGCCCGTCCCGCGCCCCAGAAAGAAGTCAATGACGAAGTGTCTCTCTCACTCGGCCGGCATCGAGAGTGGCCATAAAGAGATAGAAAAAGCAAAGAGTGTTCGAAATGCCGTACATGTTGATCCGGGGCGGAGCGTTATGACCCCCAGTGACTCCACCCATGCTACTAATTCGTCTGAACGTCTACTAGTCGTCTCTCCTTTCTAACCTGAGCTGCCTGCTAGCGTAAAGTGATATATCAGATTCTGCGCCTCTTTACAGTTATGACCTTGCAGCTGTCAATACCTGTCATCTGATAGCCTGTCCACTAGCTTACATATCCACTTGTCACTAGAAAAAGACGTTAGGAGAGGAAGAAAAAAGAATGGGCAAGGATCATGGATGGGCTCTCTCGCTGGCGCAGCTTTAGCGGCGCTTTTCTCGATGATCATCGGCTCTTCATTCGCTCCCGATCGTGCGCGTGCCGCCAGCACCGAGGTGTTTGCCGCGTAATATTACGCGGTTGTACAAGTAATCATACCTAATAGTACTCAACGTCTGTACAAATAGACCAGGTCGCAGTGACACTCGTTTCCCCCCAGACCCTTCTGGCACCCATAATAAAGGAAGGTGAAGATTTCCGGGGTTTAAGAGGGAACTCGAAGTAAAGTCTGCGCGTAAGCTGAATATATATGTGGCGTTTCCTTGGCTTAACTGTCTCGGCCATATACATACTGGCAGAGGAAGCGGATAGCCGCCGCATCGACACTTACATCTGAGACACACAAGAACAGGGGGCCATAATGCGGGGTGCGTAATGGCATTTTTTGAGTGTCATTCTTTTTGTAGATCGCGTCTTTTTCCAATATTTGGGTGGAGATCTTGCAGAAAAAAAGGAAACACCCATGAGTGAGGCCTCTTTCTTGTTTGTGCGTAGCAGTATAGTATAGTAGTGATAGTGGTAGTGATAATGATTTTGACTTTTGATTATTTTGATTGCTCATGGATTTCTGAATGCTCTTGACAAAACACCTTTGCTATATGAATTCCAAACGCAAGTTCTTGTGTGTATATGTGTGTGTGTGTGTCTGTATCTGTTTCTTCGACTTGGGTAGTAGTAGAAAAACATGATCCAAAAAGAAACCAAACCCGAAAAGCCACACAACACATTACTCCTGCCACTCCCACACCAAACCCATCGAAAGTCAGCAAAGCAAAGCGAAAGCCACTTTTAGCGCATGCCGCTTTGTGAGTCAATCACGTCCGGCTTCCCCCCCTCTCCCGAGATGATACATGTGGATTTCCAAAAAAGCAAATCCAGCCCCCATGAGTTTGTCGATGTAAGCAGAACCAAAACTCCATAGTAAATCACTAACGCCGTGAAATGTGTGCCGTGCTGTGTTTTTGGCGGTGGACCCGTCCCGCCCCGGCCTAGAAGCCTCAAGAAATGGTCGTTCATGTTCGTGGCACCCGTTCCGAGAGATTAGAAGGGGGTTGATGTGGTGATAAGAGATGAGAGGAGTAGGAGGTTGGATGGATGTGTGCAAAAAAGCAAAAGACGAAGTATGGTTGCTGATCGTTGACGCCCTGCTCCTGGCAGAGCTTCTTTCTCTCTCTATGTCTGCTCGTTCCCCTTCGTCTGTTTTTTCTCTCTCGGGATTTTAGATCTCGCCCCCTGCCGACTGTTGCTTCTTGACTGGGGGTCTCCGGCGCTTGGTGTTATTCCGCTCCTCCTCATACTTCCTGACGGCCTCCTTGTGGTAGTCCGTCCGCGTCATGGGGCGGTTGGGCTCCGTGTGAAGCCTCAGGTGCTGCCGCCAGTTGTCCCTCCGGTTGAACTTCTTGGGACAGAACTCGCACGTCACTTCTACTCCCAGACCATGCTTCCTATAGCGAGACTGTTAGTATAGCTGATTACATGATATATAGAGATATTAGGGTGTTCTCCGAATAAGGGAAAGCAAAAACGAGAGGGGGAAAACATTACTTACGTATTTTGATGACGCCGAAGGTGCTCCCGTCTCTTGAACGCCGTCTGCTTCTCACACCCGGGGAAGTCACAGACGTGCATCGCCTTCGGGATCTTGGATACGGGGATCTGCTCCTCGCTGATGTCCTTCTTGGCCTCATTCCGGCCGTGGACCTTCTGGAGAGACGTCCCCCTCCGCTGAGCGTTGTCCATGTAGACTTTCCGCTTGACATTACTCCGCAAGACCGACGCGGGCGCGTTTTGCCTGGTGGTGTCCAAGTGGATGTGCATCGCGGAGGGCTCGGGTATGCTGTAGTAGTTGCAGTCCAGGGGGTGGTGTTCCGTCATCTGCGGCGGCCACGGGGGTATTCCTCGTACTCCTGGTTGAAGGTGTAGGACGGTGTCGGTCCCATGGGAGGTGACATTGCCATGGGCGGCGATCCAGATGTCATTGATTCGTGGAGAGGGTAGTGTTGTAGTGCATGTGGGTTGGTGGAATCGAAGGGGGCGCCGGACTGCGGCATAGGGTTCCCCAGGACATGATTGAAATCGAAGTCGATCATCTGCTCCTGGAGATGAAGCTTGCGCATGGGAGTTGAGAGCATATTTTCGGACGACATTGAAGGGGCATATTCCGACTTGACATCGACGGGATAGTAGCCACTGAGGTCAGAGGTTGGAGGGGTCATCTCATATCCCATGGAGGTGGATGTGGCACAAATGACGGGTTCAAATTCTTCCATGGCTGATCGGGGCGGTTGATGTTGATTGGGAGTTGATCTCCCAGATGTCGGTGTGTATGGGTCGCAGGAGGAAGAGGCGGTCGAGAAACTTCTCGCGGAAGAGGCACTGGACAGAGGTTGGCTTCCGAAGTCGAGGTCCTCGCCGTTAAAGCCAACACGGAATCCTAAGGGCATTCGCGACTGTTCCATGGTGTGTGTGACGCTAGTTGACTTGTAGTCTTGTATTACAAGGACCCCGTGTTCCAATAGCCGAGGGAAGCGGAAGGGTTCAACAGCGGCAAACCTCTGGGATTGGGTGTCACTGGATGGATAGGCTGACTTGATTTGACCAGAGACCAGACCGGACAGGCGGATTGGGTAGATGGTAGTTCCTCTCGAATTCGTTGCAAAGGAATGAAGAGGATATCTCGTTAGATATACTGGGAGGACGGTAAGCCCCAGACTCGAAATCTAAGATTGATCCAAGCCACTCCCTGGAAGGGAACTACTATGTTTCATGAAGTTACCAAAATGGCATGGTTAAACATGATGCTCCTCAATCTTGTAAGGGGAGACTCGGGCCGCGTAGGTACAAAGCAGAGAGCCTCGAGATGGAATGGGAGGGGGAGGTGTGCGAGATGTAGGTGGCGTGCTCCAGTGCTGTTGCTGTTGCTGTTGCTTGAAGAGTGAAATGCAAGCCTCCGGGTACGAAGGGGGTGGGAATGGGAGGATGGGATGGGGTGGGTGTACCCTCCGAGGGTGCCTTGGGTACTTGGCTTCCATCACTCATAATACCCTGCTAGGCTAAGCGACAAAACGAGAAAGGATCAGGGCCCGCATTAGCTAACCCAATGGGTCTGAAATCATGTCGAACTATTTGGGAGGTGTTGTACGTTGTATTGTGTAGGTGTAGGAGGTACATTGCGAACCAACCGCCGACCCAGAGACCTGGTTCAGTCCAGTCTGGCCTAGCGCTCCCAAATTACAACAACCAACACCAAGAATCCACTTTACGAGATACCTGCCCACCTACGTTATTTTCTGATAACCAAAGCAAGATGGCAGAAAGAACCTTGCGGAGTAACCGTGTGCTGTAATTCTTAGATGGTATAATTAGAAACCTCGAGGTCGTGTCATACCCATGCGCATATATAGGAGCTAATGCAGGGTACAGCAAGCAGATCTTCGTCAACTGACCTTCTAGATGCTCAGAAGAGGAGAGGCCACAGGAGAACAGTTAGCTAGTTAGCTGCGAGGCGATACCGTGTCAGGTCCCCTGCCTTTTCGACTTTTCGAGACACAGCTCACTACCCAGCTTGATAGTGGGAATATCTCGCCTGCTGGAAGAACCTGAGGAATGGACAAAGTCGAATCGCAGCCCCGCAAGTCTCAGTGGCTTTCGCTAAGACAGACGGGCCAGATCTGCGGAGTGGCGCCCTCACTGCGGGCAATATAATCTAGACCCCCGACCCAAACAGAAAGCTACTAATTGGGAAATATCGAGGGGAAGACTCTGATTGTGTGTGCGTGTACGTGTGCGTGTCGCGTATGGTGGATGATGCCAGGAGCATCGTGATCACAAACGCCGTTACGTGCCTGTCTCTGTCCGAATGCATCTGTCCAGTCTATTCTGTCTGGACCTGCAGACGGGTTGTTTGCCAAAATGTCATCTTGTCACGTCTAAAGAAAGCTCATGAGGCTTGGGGGGATCCCGGTCGCCCACGAGCGCTGGGCTTGCTGCAGGGGCTGGAGCCAATGGCAACTGTATACAGGCGAACATGAATGCCTCAGATCTCAAGATAGTTGCATTGGGGGCCGAAAAAGATACTGCTGTGGCTCGCAGATTCTCATGGGGCTCGGAAGGGATGGCGATCTTACCAGGCCAACTCCCAATGGGGGTTCGAATTAGACGCAATGAGACCTTGATGGGAATCCTGGGGAAGATCAACAGCTGGATCCTGGCCGCAGTACTCCGTATAGTAATCAAAACTGTCCCTCTCAAGTTGGAAGAGGAGGGGTGGTCGGCCGAATAGGTCACCGACCGCCCATGCAATGCCGTGCATTACCGAACGAAAGACCCCTTGTCGTGTCAGCTAGATTGAGCAGCTAAGAGGTTTCTTTTTTTGCGTACTGGTGCTGTGTAAAGAACGTACGTGTGCTAGATGAGCCCTGGTTGCTTTTTGATGAGTTTAATGGAGGTTAGTCAGAATGCAAAAGTAGGTAGTTAGATACGTGAAGACGATAGCTTGGCTGCGGAGGGGTGCGACTGAACACTTCTTTGCTCCTTCCCCCTTGTCTAGTGTCTCCTAGGTGAAGCCCCCGGGGTCCACTCTCTCTGTGGCCCGGAGAGGATATCCTATCATTGTATTGGCTGGAGTGCTGGCCGCCTGTTATTGAACGAAAGGGTACACTCTTGCGTCCACTGCACAGAATGTATCGATGTCCAAACACGCATCAACACGCCCAAGTGTCTAGTGCCCAGTCAGGTTTAATGGCAATGCATTATCCGACAATTTCAAGCTCTAGCACAGGCAATTGTTCTCCTACTTTACGAAGGATCCCCTACCCGACCCGATCCCTGTATACCTACTTAGTTTCGTTAGGTAGGTGGGAAATAGTCAGGAAATAACAAAGTAAAGCCTACCAGTCTCACGATGTCTCTATCCACATCTCTAGTTAGTGATCGTACGCATAATTGCTTCATTCGATGGGTCCCTGAGCGCACGCCAGCACCGCACCGCACCGCATTCCTGGCAGCAGACTATTTTGCATTGTCTTGGCGGCAGTGGAAATACTCTGGGGTCTGGAAGGGCAGTTTAGGTAAGTAAGTGGGCCTATCGATCAGGCTAGACAATAGGTGGTCTTGCGGTTAGGAATGAAGCCCGCACAGAAGCAATCAAGTACATGTAGCTTGATTAGGTAGTGAGTGGCTTTTGCGCGTAGGGCGCCTCAGCTGCAAGTGTGCGTTCCGAAGGAGGCCGAAACGTGTCGTTATCCTAGACCAGTCGCTGGGTCTATTTGCTTGCGCCCAGCTAGCAGCAAGTTGGTATGCAACATTGTTTGCAAGTCGAGCAGCCTGGATACGGGTTGGTGTGCACAATGCCAATGCAGGCCGTGATCATCAGCACCTTAATCTGCTTTGCAACGGCTTTTTTGCTCATTGTTGCGGCGGGTGGAGTGGGGGATGTGGCAGATCTCTTTTTGATTGATCGGCACGAGACCCAGCAACGCTGGTTCCTGAGAAGGCGTGCCGAGCGTGTCAGCAGAGAAAAGCAGCGCCGCCCCCTCCCCTCCCCCATCACCCCTGCCCACCAGCTAAATTGAGTCGACGTCTCTCGGCCGTAAGTTCATTTAGTGCCTTTACCAGCACAGGGCTCTTTCTGTAGGAGAAAAAAAGACGTAAGATTGTTTTAATTAGCGGCTATCTGTCCGGATTCGTCACCCCTCGTCAGACAATAATGGAAAAAACGCTACCCATGCCGGCCAACTTCCACGAGACGAGACGAGAAGCTCATGTTTGCCTATCACTCAGATAGAGCATTGTTCGCTAACCCCTACCCAACTTGAGCATGCTCGCAGGCCCGGTCACCAGAGCATGGCCAGAGCACAGCTCCACGGAGAGTTCCAGGCCCTGACGATGTCCGGCCAGGATGCCCTGCCGGGGTAGGTGACAGGTTCTCGATCAATTCTGCCCTATCCCGCTAATTCCCATGTTTGCCCCTTGGTCTGCAAAGTTGCAAGTAAACCCTGGGCCGAGTCCCCAGTCATACTACTAGGCAAACAGCTTGCTTGGACTCACCGGTGAGCATGGGCCCCAAGGCCGGTGAAGACAAAATGCCAGCATCGACGGACGACTAGGTTCCTCTCGATCCGCAACTCGAAATAGCATTTGCCGGGCCTTGAGACATCGTGACAGGCTGGCTTACGATTCTGGTTTTTATTGCAGCTACGTCTCCTTTGATGGTAGCATGAACGTTGGGGCAGGGTTACACACCTCCGCAGTCCCCCACGCTTTGTATCACCCCGGCCGCTGGGAGCCGTTGAGCGTGACGAGTGCGACCGCGGGCCTTGGCTGGCCATGGTGGCAACATGGCTTCCGCTCGACCCGGGCAACACAAGAAAGTCTCGTAGGGGGAAACCGCGATATCCTACGGCGGACCCATCTAGCCCCTGCTTGAGGCTCGGAAAGCGCCATCAACCCCTGTCCCTCTCCCAACGACAACATCAGGCTATTTTCTTCTCATATGATATTGCCATCGACGATTCCTCTTTTCCATACTGCAGGTAGCCGTATTCGTGAGCCGGATGCTGCAGTATGTTGGTATCTGCATGGAGCGGGACGACCTCGATCCCGAGCTTTTTCGGCTGCCAGCAGGTGTCGGCTTGACACCAAGCGTCGTGATTGGCTAATCCCGAGATGTCAAAAGTCATGATCCTGGTAGGTTCGCATACTAGTACTCGCATCAACCCCAAGACACGGCATCCTGTTACAACTACCTATGTTGGACTTATCGTGAAGGCAAGAGCGCAACCGACAGTAAAATGGGCGCTGCCCTCATGGCCCCTGTGTATGGCCTCCATGGGGGTTTCTATGATTATGACATATCATATCAATTTTCTTCGGTATCATTCTGAGTGAATGTGGTGGTCTGAGTTGGCTGTTTCAAGCAGACCGCCGATTATAAAACCTTGAGCAATGCCATGATCATGAACTATTTTTTGCAAACTCTGATAAGTTCTCATGTGCTATCGTCACTTCCATCACAAACATCACGTCCGTAAATTTTTGATTCAAGTCGGATCCCTTCCCTTCCTCCCCAGAGTGGATCATAATGTGTTCCAAGAAGTTTTACTACTACGACTGCCCTGACAAACATGGAGATACAACGATTGAGCCATGTACCAAGAAGCAAAACGGGCAAGCATGTGGAAACGACAACCCCAATGAATCTGATTCGAAGAAGGGAGGTTACATCTACCAGCAAATACCCCTTCTAGGAGCTTGCAAACGCTGTGGGAAAGTGAACGGCCGAGACTAGTAAGTCTCTGATAACTTCCCTCTCATTGTCTGAAAGAGGCGCGTACAACAAATGAGTTTCCTCGGGGTTGCCTATCTAATTCGTCGAAAATAGGAAACTCCCGTCCTTGGTGTTGACTGGTCACCTGCAGAACCTGCAGAACACACATGTACTGCCAAAACGTCTTTGGCTTGCAGGGGCATAGGGGGTAACATAATTGCCAAGAACAATAATCGGGTCGATGTTTTGTTTCTTAACACTCTTTTCAGTCTGTCGCTTCGAGAAAACCAAAACTACGTTCTGTCATTCTCTCATGATGCAGTATACGAATATAATTATCGGATATCTCTCCTTTAGCCTTATAGGTGTGACAGTTGCACAGCGTGACGCCACCATCGGCATAATGCACCCGAGGTCGTGTAACATAAAGGCACATGACTGTAGAACAGACTACTATTCGATTCTAACCACAACCCTGCCTACTATATAAATTCCAGGTGCTTTCCAGAATCATATTGACGAATTTGTCGCGAGCTTGGAGGATCAGCACACACGCCTACGCGAACTCAATGAAGATCACTTGCAACGGCAAATCCCACGAAGGATCACCTTGCTAACTTACACCGGCGAATCAATGCACGCATCCCTTCGGTTGGAGACCGAGCACCACCCTCTTGGTGGATTGACCCCCGCCATGCCCGGGTGGCATTAGGCAGTTCATGCAGTTCCTCCGGCTCGGTAGCGTATCGCCAATACATTGACAACTGACAAGCGTTGTCTGATCAATGCCGAGATTGTGGAATGAATATTTCGGACATACGAGGGGAAAGAAAGGGGTAAACACTATTGTGTTATTATTTAGTCAATCCCAGGCTGGCCAAAAATTTGATGACAGTGGAAGTGGCTGTGGTTTCTATAGATAAAATTATTCCTGCCGTTGAATTTGTCGACGATGGAGATGACGATAACGATGCAAAGTGGGGAGGGGGTTTACCCTCCGACATAAAGCGAAGCATAGCAGAGTAACACAGCATCTCAAAATTACCAATCAATTCCAAGTGGTAGACTCTGGCTTCATTTACCCGACTGCGAAGGGTGGTACGACATGTTCTGGGCCTAATAAGAGAATCTTACGAAAAGAAAGCCCTGTCTAGACAAGAATGCACAGTGTTGTCAATCAACCAACCGAAATCAACCAACAATCGACCAACCAACCAACACCCTCTGGTCGACGAACCAACCACGACCTGCTGGAAAACAAACCAAACCAACCAAAGGGACTCACTGGTTGCCAACCACCGATATTGGCCGATATTGGTTGATTTTACTGGTAATATTGGTATATTCCAGAGCCTCTAATAATCAGATCTCACGATGTTTTTTGGTGTTGAGCCAGTGCCCGGTCCGATAAAATCCTTATCGATAACCTTATTAATTGGGTCCGCTATACCCTTTTAGGCTAGCCCCGGCTATACCTCGGCAAGCTTCTGATGGAGCCTCCATCCATCCCATCCATCCCATCCATCCCATCCATCAATCCAAGCTCAACACCATAGAAATATCGAGAAATATCGTGAGATATCGTCGATATCTCGGCTCGATATCAACGTTACCATCGATTACCCCCGAAAAATATGGCATCCCAACGCCTCGTCGGCGCCCTCTCGAAAAAAAAATCGCACGGACCACAACACCAAAAAATCATTACGAGATCTGAATATACCAACCAGAAATCAACCATAATCAACCAACCAACCAGCGCCCTTATAACTCACCAACCAACCAACCAACCAGCGCCGATTCGGCGTTAAGTACCAACCAACCGACCACCGGTAGGTGGTTCGGTTGGTTGGTTGGTTGACAACACTGAGAATGCACCGATTCTCCCCCTTTTTTCCCTCTGCCGTCATATTTTGCAATCATAGTCGAGTGGACGTCGACTTTAACTCTTGTAGAAAAGCAATGATTCTATACAGGGTCGAACTCTGTTTCTTACACATTATTACAACGGGGCTAAAAGCTTAAAATTCCAGCCCCAACACCACTAACAGCACTACTCTAGTGAGTGGTCCTTGCCAGCGACAAACAAACATCACTAACACCATCACGCTGAGTGCGTTCGTTCGGCTGGAAACTTTGGGTGTGTGGATTTCGTGATCTCGTGGCTATGGGATGAACCGGAGAGTCTTCACGCGTGAGAACTCTACCACCTTCCTATCTGGAACCTGCGCATCGTGTCTGCAGGACTGGCGACCCCGGCTTTCCATATTCAGACGGCCCCCCGCCCGCGCCTGGATGGATGTGCCTTTGTCAATCGAGTCCAATAGCGACCTACCCGTCAACTTTCCATCATACATCCTGGTCGATTGTCGACGACAACCTGGCGACAGCCTGCAGAAATGAGGGGTTGGCCGTCCCTTCGCCGCATCGGGCACAAGATGACAAAGTGTGGATACGATGGCGTACCCTGCCGGACCCAAGATCCTTCGACCGTTGCCTCACGTGGAGATGGTCAAGGAGGGGGGAAGGCTATGTACCTTCCCACCTTCACACTCCCCGAGATACGCATAATGAGCAACATCGTTGCCTCTATGCATCGAACCAGTCTACACCATCCAGCCTTATGTACGAAACTAGCCAGGTCCGGACATTGCCGACTTTGACTAGCCAGGGTCCTCTCATTTGCCTAGCTCTTCTAGCCTACCTGGTCTCGACGGATGGCGGTATCTCCAGCAGCAGAACAAGGCAGGGGAAAAGGAAAGCAATGAGCAAACTTGGTTAAGTAATAAACCCTCAACATTATTTCGAGCGACTAACCTTAAGATGATCCCAATCACAACTAGCTTCCCATACGACGATGGGATAAAAATAGACGGCAAACAACCCTTGTCCCATCGCCTTGTCTGCCATGCCTGTTTTGTACCGCACGTCATGGCTCGAGTGTCGAAACCAGGGGGCGCAACGATAATGAAATTGAGGAAAGGACGGCATTTCGAAAATACAAATACGTACCTTCCCGCTAACTCCTCCCACCCGCCCATGGACTTGCGTTCGGAGCCGAAGGGCAGATCTACGCCACGCTTCCCACGCGTGACGTATATCACAGCAAAGAAATACCATGCATGAACAAAGTAGGGTTGACCAGGTTGTGTTTCGTTCATCAGCCAATTAGAATTCGGGTTTCAGCAAGCTGTTGCTATTGGTTCTTTGGAGAAACCGGCATGTGACCTCCATTTCGGTTATCTTCGATGGTGTTTGAGGTTGGTTACGACGAGCCCCCGGCCGGCCCAGGCAGCATTTGGCAGTTGCACTCTGCTACCCGGTCCAATATCACATTTATCCCCATAATCATCATTCATAGTACGATTTTCACGTCGGGTCGAGCGATCTCGGCCTTTTCAAATCTTGTGGCACTGTCCTTTCGGAACCGTTGGGCAAGTGCGATGCTGGGGGCGCTGTTCATTCCTCTGAAACAGGGCAGGACAGGTCTGTGCCTCATTCGATCTCTATCTTTCACCTCCTCTGTTCACTAATCACGATACGATGAACTGAAAGAGCCTGTTGAAACCGGCCTTGTATCTCATATCCAGCATGGCCCAAACGGAAGTGCCCGCGGGGAGTTTGACGAGGTACAAAGATGTCCAAATATAATCAACCCACATACTTATCACACTGACTTACATGTCCACGACTATCATCGCCTTATGCAATGCATGTTTGATAGTTGATGCCCGGAGAACGACAGAAGATGCAAGAGGCGTAGGTTCCCATGTTTGAGACATCACCAACGAGAGTGCGCCTTTGCACGTTGAGTGGCCAACGAGGGAGAGCCTATACTTGGAAGTAGCTTGTGGCCATCAGCTGCATCGGACGTGCATGGAGATCTTCAGAATACGAGATTCTTTGCTTGATGCTATCGTAGCGGTGGCATCTGCTACTGAGAAGTCTATCAACCACGACATACTATGATGGTATGTCACAAGGCTAGCAGCAAAGGACCAAGGCATGGTATTCTGGCGTGCATCATCATCACCATGTACACGGGCGGGATCATTGACTAGCTTCCACTCTCGAATTTACAGTGCAGAAGCTGGCCGCTAGCCCACCAAACAGCCGTGAAGTCCATGGGGCGCCGATGCTCATCATGCACTGGCAGTAGGGCGAGAGAAAGAAAACGAAGGGGCTTGCAGAGGATGAGGCCCCTCTTTGCAAGCCAGCCTAGCCAGCCCGACCCCGGGGCTGGAGGGCTGGAGGCACTAATCAAATGGACGACTGTCCGTCTTGCCGTCCGCTACAGACGCCGGATCGAGATTTAACTGTTCGGCATTGCCTAGCCTCCTTCCTCTCTCCCACGCCAGCCCAGCTGGCAGATGGAGATCACACACTAGTCATTGCTTAGAAATCCTCTTGTGTGTGTGTGGCTGCCACACGACAGATGATAACAAGGCAATGTGGCGTGACTAGAAGACGTGTGGAAAAGGGGGCGTAGGGAAAACACGACGCAAACATCAGAAATAACGGTGACGATACGACGTTATTAGGGGTGTGGTCGTCGTCGTCCAGTCAGAGGGGGGAGAAGAAGAAGAAAAGCGTTAGTCGAGTGGTTAGCTTGCAGCAATGGCCATGCTGCCACGAGCTCTTGCCATGGCAATGGAAGAATGAGTGGCAGCCCGGGCCGACACACCCAGCGCCCACCGCCAAAGCAAACAGACAGGCAAACAAGTCAACAAGAATCACGCACACTAGCAGTACTACGACAGCACGTTTTTCGGTGAGTCGCAAGGCTTGACTGCCAAGAAGGAAAGAGGGAAGAAAAGAAGAAAGAGCGGAGAGAAAGTAACAGACTCTCGATGTTGCCGCTCACGATGTGGTTTCCGGCTCTCGCTCCACTTGACACTTCACTTCACCCTCGCCACCTCCTCTACGTGTATGTAGCAGATGAAGAGAGAAAGAGAGTGCCGACAGCCGGGGATGCAATTGCTGCGTGCCCGCCTTGTTCAGAAATCGAAATAACCAGGACCCCCATCTCCTCTCCTGTCACCTGGTTCACCCCTCGACAACTCGTACGTATTCAATGGCAAGCTATGTGCATGGCACCAAGCATGGGTGCGCGGCTACTTCGTCTCTTCGGTGGCTGGCTGCTTTGAGTTGGCCTGCCCATGTACGTACGTCGCCCATCTCTCTCTCTCATGCATGCAAGTGCCATGCCATGCCATGTGCCATGTGTACGGTACTACATATGTAGTGGTTTGTTAGGTTTGCCCCCTCTCCGTATCCTCAAGAAAGTACCTACTTCCAAACCCCTACACCAGCCCCCCCTGCTCACCACGCCTAAGCTTTTATTTCGAATGTAAGATAGGTAAACAAGACCATGTGGAAGACCTGGGTCATGAGCGCGCCAGGGTCCTGATTGGCCGCGGTCAGATCATGAGGGTGCACTTTCATGCGGGTCAACGAGGCCAAAGTAACGGTGTGTAGGTGGCAGGTGTAGTTCAATAGGCGTCTCTCTGCATTGCAGTTGGCAGATAGCCAGATGCAGTTAAGTAGTCATCGCTGGGATCGACCCTCGAGGTGAGAAAGACGTCTGTGCGAAAGCCCGACTAGGATCGATCACTCTATCTAGCTGTCATCGAAAGGACAGCAACAAGCAGACAGACAGATAGGCAGGCAGGGGGGGGTTACATGGTCTGGAAAAGCCGACATCGCCCAGTTGATAGGACGAATAGGCGACCGCACAGTTACGGTATTATTGGGCATATATGGCACCAAGGGTTGTCGCTAATGCGGTGACAAAAGCATAGGTACTGTCCCTCTGATCGAGCATGGGGGGTTGTGGCAAACGCGAATGAGGCGCGAGCATTTCACCCAATGTGACCATTTCTAATCAAAGTTGTCGCATTATTGATTTAGCCGTGCCAAACCCTCGGAACCTCGACCTCGTCGGGCATTAGAAATGACCATTAGTTTGCACATCGGCGCCCAGTTACGACGCCCTCAATGCCACGGTGGATTGCCTGGTTCTGCAGATCAAGTCAATTCTTGGATGTTGGATGTTATGCAAGAGGATAGGTGGGCGACAGGCTCCTGCGAGAATAAACCGGCCAAGTCCAAACAGATCGAGACGCGATTATTCCAGTTGAACGCAGCAGAACAAGGGCATTTACATGTCTAATATTGATGCCGGAACACGGGTAGATGTGTTTCGTTTACTTCCCTGTCGTAATAGAGAGTAAGTGGAATAATCAAGGTATATAGGTTGTTATTACCTGTGGGCAGTGTACGGTTTATTCCAGCGGTCGCTTGATGCTTAGGTATATTGTTTTCCATTGGTTTGGTTTCTAGCTGTCTAATTGAGGAGATTGCCAGTGGTCATGGCGGACTAGGCAATCGCAACCTCGTCATCGCCCAGGAATTCTTCCATTTCCTGTTCCGTCGCTTCCAAGCCGTCGCTGCTCATCAGCTTGTTTTCCTTCTCCTCGGTCTTTGGTTCAACCAGGAGGTTCTCTTGTACCTCGCAGTCGGTCAACGTAGAGCCTTCACCAATTTCACTCCGCTTGCCCAAGATGCACCGGGTAAGTTTGCAGCCCTTGCCAACCACGACTCCATCCATCAGTAGACACTGGAAGAGCTTGGCCCCTTCCCGGATCTGGCAGTTCGCGCCTATCACACATTCCTTGATCGACGTCTTTTCCTCCACCATGACATTGTCGGCTATGAGCGTATCTTGTCTGGTGATGGTTGTGCGCGGCTTCACCCCTTCGGGGTACGCTACCTTTTGGCATGCGCGTAGATTGGCGCCGCATCGAGGCCGACCTCTTCCACAGAAAGTAGCTTCGCGAGTTGCAGCGAGACGGCTAGCAGTAACTTCGCATTATCAACCCGGCGAATGAGCAGCATATCGGGCTGCGCAGATGGATGGATATAAGCTAGGAGAGGCGGCACATCCTCCTTCGACTTGGAAGATACCAGCGACCTCCGGTGATGAGTCTGTCGGGATGGTGAGGCTTCTGGTGATTGCTCGTGTGTTGTGGGCGAAGGGGGCACACTATCGCCATGGTCGCTAGAGTTGTCTTGGCCCTCTGGCGACTGTCCCTCCGATATCTTCTTGATCCCCAACTTCTCGGCAAGCGCAGGCTGCCAGCCGGCTTTCGCCCACCATCCAATGACATCTTCCCCTATGCTTTCAAGACGCGGGTTTGCTGCAACAAAGTCCATCGTCCACCGCGGGAGAATGTAGATGTGTGCATCCCGATGGGTCGTGAGAACTCTAAGTTTGGGGTGCTTGCGCAGTAGTCCATGTCGTACCGGAAAGCCGCCCTTCTCTTCTACCACGTCTTTCATCGAATCTTTGGGCATAGAGAGTGCCAGTTTCGAGAGCTGTGGTAGTAATGAGTCTTTGGCTGAAGGCACCAAAGGTTGTGCGAGGGGCGCGGTTGCGATGAAGTCCGTCTCCTCGCCCTTGATCGCTGTAGCTGTCTTGGTTTCGTACCACACACCCAGACCACCGCTACCACGAGGGGAGTCTTCACCGTCCACGAGGCCGGTGGCAGCCTTGACCATCCATGCTTGGAGGAGTTTGTCGCCACCAAGTTCACACACCAGGTCACAAGGTAGCACTACAAAGTCCGAGGTAACTATCTCTCGGACCTCTGGTAGACGAAGTATCTCAGCAGTACCAGTGTTCTGGTCGAGATCCTGAGGAGCCAGCAGATCCGGCCGCGGGTGTGGCAGGCCCGTCAAGAAGGGATTGGTCTTCAAAGCTGTACTGATGGCATTTTCAGCAGATGGGGGACAGATCAAGGTAATGTCTATTGAGTGTCGTCAGCTAAACAGAGCGACGAGTTCGGAAGAGAACCGGGGTTGGCCGTACTGGTGATTCCTGTACGATAGCAGAAATCTATCGGGTACCAAACCATAGGCCGGTTTGCAATGGGCAGCAAAGCCTTGGGGTTCTCGTCCGGGTTCGAGGTGAACGTTGGAAACGAAGATCCCGGCCCACACAGAATGAGGGCCTGTAAGCCAGGCGACGGCATGGACACCGCGTGGGGCATCTTGGCTGCGGTCTATCGTTTCCTGCTGGCAGATATGACGGGTAGAGAAAAATACCGTTGATGGTTTTCCGGGGAAGGCAAGCCAAGTAATTCGTTACAAAAGCTTGAACAAGAAGTGAATGGCCTGGTCGTTGGTACGTAATTGCCTTTCTCCGTTCAAATATCCAGTGCTCCTCCCCATGAAAAGAGTCATAAGTAAAAAGTAGCCCACCACTGCTTCAGCCCAGAAGCACAGGCCACCTTATGTGCAGAAGGAGAATGAGGGCTTGGGCCAGTTAGATCAGGCCAGACCCAGTTTACTGCTACCTTATCGATTCGCCCACTTGTCAATGAATCCCGGTCAAATCTATAACGGATCGAAAAGTTGCCAGTCCAGCTCCACGACTACCACGGCAGATAAATGTTGTATAGAAAGGCTCGAGCAGCTATTTCGGATACGGAGATCTTTAATTCTATTCCGGTTTATTTATATCCCAATCTTAATGGGGAATAAGTGGAATTATTAAGGTAAGTGGTGTTAATGGGCAAAGTACCGTTTATTCTCACGGCCCAAGCTCCTCTTTAGCCCACCTGAGGTGTAGCTGGTGAGTTGAACCCCAGCCCCCGGGCCGGGGATTTCCTCCTAACAATCGTCATTGCTTTGCCCAGCCTTGCCCAATCGTCAGCTCCCAGCCCATCCTTTTTGAAGACTGATTTGGGCGCGGTTGTACCATCTTTATGCATTTGACAGCTTGTCTATGCCCAATCGCGTGCTTTGACCTCGCACGAAGCCTTTGTAGGCACTGATTGATTGCGATGAGACCTGCTATTTAACAGCACCCATATGTCATCCTCGTACGATTCCTCGCGATCCCGCCGAAGGGGCGCCTGGGGTCATTGGGTTCCGTTGGCCGTGACCGTTGCTGTCGCCACAGCCGGCGTCGCGGTTTGGGCATGGAGTCAACGATCAACTGAGGAGGAGGAAGAGGAGCAAGCCGCCCCTGACCTCGATTACGAAAACGCCGATTACGGCGACAACCCGGCATACGGTGCCTCGGGCTCGACCAACTACGGCACCGCAGGAGATCCCTCCACGGCCAGAGCCGCCGGCAGCACCACGTACGGCGTCACCGAAGCACGCGAAGAAGCCAACCTGAATGCGGGATGGGGAATGTCAGGGGCATTGCGGCGGTCTCCTAGCCCGCAGCAGTTCCTCGCCAACGCTGGCAAGACGCTGGCTGCCGGTGCCGGGGCTGTGGGTGCCGCTATGGGGAGTGCCTTGGCTGCCATCCGCGAAGAAGATAAGACCGCATACGCGGACCATGAGACCTGGTCACAAGAAGCAGAGGCACGAAGGGATGACCCCAACTTGCCTCAAGCCCCATCTCGAGCCACGTCTCAAGCCCCATCTCAAGCCCAGTCTCAAGCCCCGTCTCGACAGGCGAGCAGAAATACAAACAGGGACACGAGCAGAGATACGAACAGGGAGACAAGCCGAGATACGATCAAGGACACGACCAAGGAGACAACCAAGCGAAGAAAAACAGTAGCTGTGGTAGTTTCGGCCGACACAAACATGGACGACTTCGATGAAGACGGATTCCACGAGCATGCTGTAGGTTGCCGTCTCCCACAATCAAATATGAAGTCCTCGATTAACAGTCTGTGATAGTCCATTCTTTCCCACATACCTCGCAACACCGACTTCTCCAGGGTCAAGTTGTTCGTTCTGATTTACGCGCCCGGTCTCAAGGAGAACGCCCTCGAAGCCACAGTCGCAAGTAACCCGCGCCCGGCTTCTTTGAGTTCATCATTCTCGAACATTGGTCATGATCAGGTTGCAACTCCTGGGGAGGAGATAAAGAGCCCTTCGTATGTCTCCATACCCCTCCCATATTAAACTTCTACTAACAATATCCCAAGGTTCCCTAAAACGAGCCCTGACCGAGCCTTCAATGCTGTCTATTCGCAAGCCTTGTCGCTAGTCGAGAAGGACTCAATGATTATGCCCTTCACCTCGCCCAATGGTCACGTGCACATTTTGCGACACCTGCAGCCCGAGATTGTGTATCTGCAAGAGTCGCTGTCCGGCGACAACGGCGGCCACATCACTCAGCTCCAGACGTGGCTGAGACATGATGTGATCCTCATCGTTGGCGCCAATGGCGGCCACGGCGGGTTAGCAGACAGCGAGTCCGGAGTAGGAGAGCCCGACGAGAAAGAAGATTACTGGTGGCAGCGAGAGGAACGTGTCGGTCGTGGCAGGGGTGTCGTAGTGGTTGATAGCGTCCGGGTTGGTGACGACTGGGAACGCCGAGTGCAGGGCAAGGAGTAGACTATGATGAATGAAGGACGATTTGGAAGGTCACGACAGGTTTGGAATAGGTCATTCGTACGTATGAATTTGGCGACTTTATATATAGCTCAATACCACTGCATTTTTGCTCTACGCTTTTACTGTAGCTATCCTACTCGTGTCGTACCATCCTACTCATACAAATAAGTTGCAAGCTGCGAGCAGTGATTTATAGTTGGGGTTTAAAATATGTATGCTGATGATCAAATAAGAGGAGGAACCTATCTAGGTGGAGCTGAGGAAGGTACAATGCTGGAACCCATCGGCCACGAATCGGCTTTGCATTTGATCCTTGCCTCTATCGTGGAGCTTGGGGTAGGAGTGTTCGATTGCGGGGATCACGTGGAGTTTGAGCATCAGCGTATCTGTAGTTTGAGGTCTGGAAGTCCAAAAAGCAGAGGTGCAGATTTGGGCAGTGGTATGTAGAAGCAATGGAGTGGGTTAGGTGATCTCCGTAAGGTTAAAATGCCTGCTTTTTAGCACCTAATGGCCCTCAAGGCGGGTTTATTAGGCGGCTACCTGCAACGAAGGTTGGTGGTGCTGCGACTGGTGTACCCTATGGGAGAGCTGTTTTTGAAGGGGGACCCATCGGGGGTGAACATGGTCCGTGGGTCAGAAAGACGTCTCCCAGAAATGACAATTGAGCCTCATTTCACGTCTCCCATACAAAGCAAAACCCCACAAAGAAACGACCAACAGATCCTCAACAAGGGCAACTCCGACCACTCGACAATTCTTAGGGCTCCCTTCTTCTTCTTCGTCGCAAATTGCTGGGCATGCGCTCCTTGTACATTACCTAATAATCCCAGAAACCGACGCGGCTCCTTCCACCACGCACACCACATCCGACCGACGTCACTCGCTACGCGACTTGCGACCCACCATCAATATATCACCAACCTCATCTTGTTCATCACGCGAAACCCCCTCCGCAATCCCATTGCGCTTATAATTACCTCTCCGGGCTGCCAGTTTCCCTCAAGCGTTGATGGTCCAACTCGCTACGCGGTGACAAGCTCGTCTCCGACCACCGCCCATCGGGCGCGCTTCCCACCCACTCCTGTCAGCTTCCAGCGACAGGCAGACCTTTGCGCAACCAGCTACGCGCATCTCTATTACGAGCTTCGTAGAGTGAGCCGCAGCCATGGCCCCGGTCGTGGCTGCTACTCCCACGCCGGTACCGACACATAATCCGAACAAGATCAAGCGACCTCCGGGCATACAGACAAATGGCGCTATATCAGCAAGATCTTCGCCTTCCCAATCTCCTTCCATGTCGGCCAAGAAACCCCCTAATGCTCTTGCAAACGGCAAGCAACAGCCAATCACGCATGCCAGCTCCGCCTCCCATTCCATATCTATCAACGGTGTCAATGGCAACATGGCAAATCGCCCGAACGTGAGTCGTCCGAGGCGTGATACCAATACCCACAACCAGAAAAAGCCCAGCCTCAGATCAGCAAGCCAGGCCTTGGACAGCGCCGGGCATCAGAGTTTCGACCCTCGCCCAGCAGTCATCACGGATAAATACATTCTTTCAAAGTTTGCTGGAAGCCCACCCTCACTTATTGTACATTTACACCCCACACATTTCCGCTTCGACCAACAAGATGGTATCTTCCCGTACAAGTCCCCCATGCGGTTGTTCTTGGAACACATCCGTACCCGGACATTACCGCATGATCTTTTGACCTATTTTATCGAGTCGGGCGTCCCCTTCTACGATGGATGCTTAATTGTTCAAGTGCATGATCACAAGTCGGCCGCGCAAGCTAAAGAAAGTAATATCCAACCCACATCGACAGCCAACAAAACTGCACCTTTCTCGGTGCACAACTACAACACGTTCATCACGCCCTCGCCCTACGTTCCTTACCCGAAAGATGAAGCGAATGGCAACGATGGCGCTGCGGCGACGTCTGGGGACGCGAAGGGCGCTGCCGCGGATACATCTGAGAAAGAAAACATGCCGGCGCCGGCTTTACCCGATGGTCAGAAGAACGGAAAGGTCCCTCAGAAGTCGAAGATTATCACAGTCGTACTGCATCCGACGCCTCATAGCCTGCAGACGGATCTCATGATCAAGGCTTCAACGCCGGCCGATAGTAAAACCGATGGTGGCATGGTCCCCCCACCTACTCCCATAAATGCTATGCCATCAACAGCTACCACCGCATCTGCTAAGCCGCCACCCACCAAAAAGCAGAAACGCGAAAAGATGGAGCTCGACGGTGGCAGTATCCAAGCAGCCGAGGGCCAGATTCTGCTTGCAACCGGGGGACCGTTATTCCTGAAACCTACCAAGAACGCAGAAGAGACAATAGCTCTCCTCGAACACTTGGCAGATGACAAGCATTCTGATCCACAGCCCCTGCCCAAGGGTAGAAAGCGCACAGTGGCTGAGAGGGCCGCCGACGAGGCTCTGGCTGCTGATCATGAGAAGTACATGCTTACCCTAGACGAACGTCTTTCGTCTACCGCCGGCGGAGCACAAGGCGGTAGCGAAAGTGCAAATGGCAATGGGCAATCAGGCGGTGCCACCTTTGAGCCCCGTTTCGAGCGATTCAAGGTTATTGAGGATATTAAGCGAGCTCATGCTGAAAAGAAGGAGCAAGAGAAGGTACACCAGGCTGAGCAAGAACGCAAACTGAATGAGCAACGCAAGCAACAGCAGGAGCAGCAACGCCAGCAAGAAGCCGAAAAGGCGAGACGGGATCAAGAGGCTGCCCGAGTTCAGGCCCGCCAGCTGCAGCAACAGCAGGCAGAGGCTCGCCGAGTTCAACAAGAACAGGCGGCTGCGCGAGCACAGCAGGCTCAAGCCGCCCAACAAGCTCAAGCCCAAGCCCAGCAGCAAGCCCAAGCCCAGCAGCAAGCCCAACAGCAAGCTCAGGCACAAGCAGCGGCGGCGGCGGCACAATCTCCCCGGCAATGCAACATCAGCTGTCACAGGCATCACACGGCCATCCTCCCCCAAGCCCCATGCCCGGTCTTCAGCAGCATCGGTTCCAAAATGTGTCCCAGCCGCCAGTCTCGTCCCCGGTTGTGCGCCAAGGCACGCCCCAGAACATGTCATCTCCCATGGTTGGCAATGTACCCATGCAGCAAACCAATTCGGCGATGGGCGGCAGTCCACCCAGGCCATCGTCAGTGGTACAGAACCATGGGCCTATGTCTGTCCCTATGTCAGCAGGCATGTCTGCTAGAGGTAGCCAACAAAGCCATCCGGGCGGAACGCCGAGAATGCCGAATACCCCGATGAACCGGCCGATGGCCACTCCCAGGATGACGCAAGCCAGTCCACCTCCGGGCATGATGGCATCGAACTCCCAGTCGGGCCAGAACATGATGATGAATGGCCAAAACATGCAACATATGCAGAACTCCATAATGGCAGCTCAACTTGCGGCCCAACAACAGCGACAGCAAATCGCGGCTCGGCAGCACATGGCTGCCATGCAGATGAACGGTGGCCAAAATCCTCAAGCACAAATGCAACAACAGCTACAACAGCAGTTCCAGGCTCAGGTTAATCAGCAGCGTAATACGTTCCAGCAGCAGCTGGTTAACCTGCAGCAAAACGGCATGCTGACCCCGCAGGCTCAACAACAATTGACGCAAAACTTCCAGCAGCGGGTGGCGCAGTTGCAGCAGCAGCAGCTACAGATGCAGAATTCCATGCAAAACCAACAACAGATGGGCAACATGAACAATTTTGCTAGCACCAATGGCATGAGCCCACCGCAGATGGCAGCCATGCACCAGATGCAGCAAAACCAGCAACAACAGCTGATGCGGGCACAGCAACAGCAGCAGCAGCAACAGACGCAAAGCCTTCCGCCGCAGCTGGTTCAGAAGCAGAACCAGATTTTCCAGCATAACATTCAGATACTTGCCCAGCAGTATGGTAGCCCTCAGGCGATCCCTCAAGAGCTGATGCAGAAGGCACGTAGGGACGCTGCGGTTAAAGCTCGAGAGATGTTCCTGCAGGCGCAAGCTCAGCTGCGTAGCCAGCAGCAAATGCAGATGATGCAGCAGCAACAACAGCAACAGCAGAACATGGGTGGTAACATGATGCAAGGGATGTAGATACGGAAGAGAGGGAAAGAAGAGAAAGAAAGACAGAAAGGGACACATCAGTTTTCCTTTTTTTTAGCATGACCATCACGGTGTCACAACTGTACATTCGGAAAGAGGGGCGGCTTTCTTATCATTTTCTCATACGCATCTGGCGCCAATGGATGCGAACGACACGTTTCCGTATACCCCAAATTATTGCAGGAGGAGTCCAGGTTCTTTTTATATTCATTTTCACTTTTCCAACTTGGTGTTCCATCAAGACGCGTCCGAAAGTGGGAGGGGATGTGGGAAAGGGGAAAGGGGATGGGCGGTTCTCGGCTGACTGGGGTTGTCCAAAAAACGCGCTTTTGTTTTCGTTCTTTTTCTTTCCCACATGGCACTCCAAGGCGAGAGATGAGTTAGGATGAATGACCCTTAACCCAAAGCGCGGAGTTGTAGAATACTTTGTCCAAGGCGAGTTGTATTCTAGGCCAGATGAGGACGAGAACCAGATATCTAATGAACGTGTGATATCTCAATGGCGTTCCTTTCGGGAACACAGTAACGAACCTGACTGTCATACAGTCCATTTCAAATTGGTTACATAGTGAGATATATGTACGTGAGCTGTGTTTTCGTCCCCCATGCCCCTTAATGGCATTCTATGGAAGCCGGTCCCCGACATGCCCAAGCTCTCGCGAGTCCTGGCAGAAGGGCTTTATCTTCTTTCACTGCCGGGCTCCAGGGCCCGAAGGCGTTGGCTATGTTACAGTTAGCATACATTGCGGCGATCTAGAGCCCGCCACCAAACATCACAAATGTCAGCACTGTGAAGATATTCCCCAAGCATTGGTCGGCCGGCTTCACTTGCCCCGGCACCTGTTGGTCATTCAGATGTAATCGTGCTGCATATCCGACGACTCGTTATGTTGGCCAAGCCCCTTGTCGCTCCTGGCTCTTTGCAGCTGCGGCTGTTTGGGGGCAATGATACCACTTTCGTTATTGATGTCCAAGGTTCCCGACGAAGGATAGATTTGCCAATATCTTCTTACTTTCACCCTATAGGAATGAATGCACGGTATCCGAAGAGTTGCTGTCGTTTCCCTGTAATTCAGCGCCTTTGTGTTTGGGCGAATCACAGTTCAAGTTATGTTACACAGCCTTGGAGCTATGCTTTCAGGCCTGCGGGAGGCCGACCGCCTTTGCAACCCGGTATTTACACTTCTGTGCCACAGATTTGCCAAAGTCGCAAGAGGTCAATCAATTGATGCCCAACCGTAACGCAGCAATTCGTGAGTATGAGACAGACAGCTTGCTATATAAGGGGCGGTAGAGGACCAGTCTTTGTTCTCTCAACCTAGACAGACACAACCTCCTTTCTATCACCCCGAAGCGATACATCATCACAGCTCCAACTCTACTTTGACCACAAATCATTACAATCAAGTGTAATAAGACTCATTAGCAATATGGCAGCTCTGCACGCTTCAGATCGGCTAGCTAGCTCTGTCCTTCTCGAGAAGATCGACAAGCTTCGGGAAAGAAACATCAGCCAACATGTCCCACTCACACAGGTATGTTACTTGACTTCCTCCAAACTTCTTGGTGCTGACTTCCCGTCAAGCTGGTGGCAGTGGGAGACCAGAGCTCTGGGAAGTCATCCTTGCTGGAAACGTTGACCGGCTTGCCCATGGAACATGACGTGGAGCTCTGCACCCGATTCGCCACCCAGATCACCTCCCGTCGTGATCCAGAGAGCCGGGTCACTGTAACGATCATCCCAGGCCCGGATGCTACAGATGATCACAAGAAGAGACTGGGCAACTTTATCTTCGACTCCCTGACCATCGAGAACTTCCGCAAGGAACTGCCAAACATATTCAAGCAGGTAAGTTCCCCTCTCACAAGGTGGCATATCCGTTACTGATAGAAAATCAGGCCAATGTTGCGATGGGCATTCGTACAGACTTCAATAGCTCCGATGGGAAAGTCTTCAGCAAGGATGTACTGAGGATCGAAAAGCGTGGCCCGGACGAAGATTACCTTACGGTGATTGATGTTCCTGGAATCTTCAGGAACGCCAACGAGGGGGTCACTACCACAGAAGACATTGAGCTCGTCCGGGACATGGTCAAGCAGTACATCCAAGATAGTCGAACCATCATTCTCGCCGTGCTCGCCGGCAACGCACACATTGACAACCAGGAGATTCTTACACTGGCATCGCAATACGACCCTACAGGCGAGCGTACACTTGGCGTCCTGACAAAACCAGATCTTGTTAAGGAGGCCAGCGAGAAGCAGAAGGTCTGCGATCTGGTATTGGGTAAGAAACGGCCGCTTACTCTGGGCTACTACGTCGTGAGGAACCGTGGGCCGGATGAGACCTTGGAGACGTGGAGGGCTGACAAGACGCTGGAAATGGCGCCATGGAGCCATCTACCGACAGATCGTGTTGGGCCGGGTGCTTTGAGAACCCGGCTGCGCGAGCTATCAGAACAGCTCACTCGGCGCGAGTTCCCCAAAATACGCAAACAGGTCAAAACTGAACTAGATGCGACAAGACAGCAACTCGACAGCCTTGGTCAATCGCGCCAGAGCGAGAGGGAGCAGCGTCTCTACCTGAGCGACGTCGCCCGGAAGTTTCAAGACGCTGTCAAGGCCGCCCTGAATGGCTGGTACTCCGACGAAGCTGTTTTTGAGAAGAGCACTATGCGTCTCGTCACCCACATCGTCAACCTCAGCGACGACTTCCATGATAGCTTCACAAAATACTCGCACCTTCATGAGTTCGAAGCCACTGGTGAAACGACCCCGGTGACTGCATCAAATTGCTCGGAGACAGAAGATTTCACCCACTATAACGCAGTGGAAACGGTGCTGGACAGTATTGACCTCGACTTGTACCCAGAACTGGATGGTATTGTCTCTATCGACGACGATTTTGGAAGCCCCGACGAAGATACGATGAATTGGATCCACGCCATGTACATGGAGTCCCGCAACATGGATCTCGGTACTTTTGGCGGTAACGTGTTTTCGATGGCGTTTAAGAAGCAGTCCACCAAATGGGGAGACATGACCAGATCATACTTGAGCAAGGCCATTCTGATAGTGCACCAATTCATTGCTGATGCACTCGATATGGCTTGTCCGGACTCGCGGGTCAAGGAGATGATCTGGTCGGCAATCGTCGACGACGTCCTTGTCAGATATAAAGCCGCCCTGGACCAGGCCATGCTCCTCGTGCAGGTTGAGCGGGAGAAGCGACCTTACACGCTCAACAAGGAGTTCAGCGAGAGACTACAGCTGGCCCAGGGGGGCCGTACCGTCGCGCTCATGAAAGAAGCTGAGCTCCCCAAGGGAAATACCTCGCGCTTCGACAAGTCGATCACCGTGACTCCGAACTTGATCAAGTCTGCCACGGCCAGGCAGTCCAACGTCGAGCGCATCAACCAGGAGATACACGACAAGCTGCACGCCTACTACGACCTGGCGCTGTGCCGCTTCGTCGACAACGTCTTCCAGCAGGCCGTGGATCACGGCTTGTTGACGGGGCCGTCTACGCCCCTGGCTGTCTTCGACCAGGACTGGGTCATCAATCTGGAGACGGAACAGCTTGAGGATATGGCTGGTGAGTCGGAGGCCAGCAAGAGCCGTCGCGGCATACTGGCTCGCAAGGTAGAGGACCTGACCGTAGCCATGCGCATACTCAAGTGAAGAACGGGTGATTTTGATGATGAGACGGGTGTAGGAAACGATAGCACACGAGACAGTCTCTAATCTGGCCGTCCATTAGGACGACGAGTCCCAATCTCGCGATACTGCTGTATCATCTTGAAAAGCTTCCAAAAATTGTAGCCTATAGTGATGAGTGATGTAAGGACGACGATTTCGCTAGCCTGATGCTCAACGTGGGGATGGTGCTCGAGAATTGGTTCGTCCATGGTCGATATAACAAACAGTATCAAAATTTAGATATTAAACAGGCTCTATTATTGTCAGGAAGAACTCTTTTGGCCGGCTTGCTTCACCTTTTTCCACGACGTGCAGACATACTAGAGAAAGGGAAATAAGACTACTTAGTCTTGTTCGATATACCATGTAGTCATCAACCCCTGAAGGGGGGTGAGGGCGACGACAGCACGTGCTGTAACAATTCCGACAACTTAGCAAATACCGAACCGTATGTATGGGACGTCACCGAGCGCGGACTACTGTCTTGTGGCAAGGAACAACCAGCCGCGAAGAGCCATGCTTTTGACAGGCAACCCCCCCCCTCTCTCTCCCCCACCGGCCAAGTGTTAGACCTGTGGTCAGGAACTGATCGGCAGCGGTCGGGAAAGCGTTTTCAAAGTTCTTGCCTAAGGCGTCCATGAGCACAATAATGCTCACATACTTTCATTTCTTCCAGTTGAGTCAATGGGGCACCGCCACTACCACCGTTACATCGCTCAAGGATCCCTTATGCAGCCAAGATACACCAAGAGATCTGATTGGTAGATTGGGTCAAGCCGCACGCTGCATATTCGACCCGTGTAAGTGATGTTGAGCACCATCTAAGTGTTGCGTCAACGTACAATATCCGCTTCGCCATGCTGTCAATGGCCGAAGGGGATTGTATGATTGATAGCTCCCTCTTACCACAGTGTGAGGTGAAACCCGCCTCACGGGTGGTGTTGAGTACGTTGAACGTACCTAAAAAGAATCTTCCGATCTGCCTTTTCGCGTCGTTCATTTAAGTCATCCCCTTTCCCCTCCGAAACATCCTTGGACCTCGTTGCACATATGGCACAGAAAGGTATTTGAAGAAAAGTTACATCCCAGGTAAGTCTTCTTCGAATCTTCTTTTACGCCCATTAAAGATGCCTTGGACGCTTGTCGATGTCGCCTTGCTCCAAGTTGATATGCAGAAATCATCAGGTCGAAGTCTCTATTGCTGACTGTGCAGTAGGGAGGCCAATACTCAACCGTCAACACTCTGCTTCTAACATCGAATCCTCAAGAGCACACTCCATACTGCCCAACACAATAACCATGGAATTCGACATGCTAGTTCTCTATTCTACCATACTCTTATCATCCTTGTTCCTCACTGCTCTGTGTTTCGTCTCGTCTTTTCTCCCTTTCGCCGCCACATCTCTCCTTCTCGTCAAGAGAGCCACTCATCTTGCTGTGATAACCAACCGCGCAAATGCGAAGGCTGTACCTTTGCTGAAAGGCATCGAAGCAATGCCCCATCGCTTAGGATGCATTTCGTCAAGCATCGCGCCATCATGTTTGGTCACAATATTCCGAGTCATCCTCCCAATCCATGTACATACCTACATCATTAGAGTCTATGATAGATGACTGACCATATCACTAGAGTCTTATGCTTGATGCACTAGTCCTGAGGGTATCGTTTCTCAGCTTTGTGATCGTGGGTTGCTCAGACAGCTCCATCTTTACTGGAGACTGATGCGATGACAGGGAACATCCGGTGTCGCAGTTGATACAATGCAACGTGATGGTATGTCAAATTCACTGGCCACTCCCCGCTCTCAGCTAGCCTGTTTGATACAATGTTCGGTCCGGCCCGCGTTGTCAATCTGACAGAACGTCTGGGGCCGGTAAACCGACCCATTCGCAATGACAGGTGCTTGAAGGGGACCCGGGACGGTGGACATGAGATCGGTCGACAAGGAACTAACACTCTGCATAGAAAGCACACAAGCATCTGGCGGACAAAACACATTAGGATCCAATGAAATCATTGCGATTGCGATTGGTATTATTGCGATGTTTGCCTCCGTAGGGGCAACTATCGGTGTTGCTATATGGCAAGAAAGGCGAAGGAGATCCGGGTCGTCCCTGGCACGTCGCAACGAGACTGACTCTGAAAGCGGAAGTGGACCAGACGAACGAAGCCTGGTCAATGAATCTGATGGGACAGTCGAATCTTCTGGGCCGCAGCCACCTTCGCTCGCCCTTCACCTGGAACCGGTTGTAAACCGAAGCCAGCAAGCAGAAGTCGAGCTCGACAATATCGACGGCAACCAGGGAAAGCTGGAGCCTGCACATGCAGATACCCAGCCGCCACCTGAGCATTCGGCTGCAACAGGACCCTCGGTCAATTCACCCCCTATGTTGCGCATCGCACCTTGACAACTTCCTTGGTTGATGGTGGTGTGAGGGCCACCATGCAGAGTTCAACATCCTCCGATGTCTCGTCTTGTTCAGTCATAGTCAAGATATTGGTCATTTCTCGAGAGGCTGGACACAACATTCAGCAACATGATTCTGGACTCTGCTCAAGCGTCAACCGCTGTTGCTAAGATGCATTGGATCAGTATGCCGTGGCCTACGCCATGATGGCCCTACTCTACGAAACCGTCCCCACTTTCATCTTTCATCCCCGGCATGGCCCCTTATACCAACTATTACTATATGGGTTCTTCAATCTGCGACTTGGTTAGAAAGAAGAGGAATAAAAGAAAGGCTATGCAAGACAGGTTCATGGGATTTGACATGTAGCGCATCAGACCAGTGGCAGCTTACGTCTCTCCGTTCCGAACTAAGGCTGGGCCCAATTGGGTAATGGGCATTTGCTAAGAGGGGAAGGTACACTGTCTTCCAATACAGTGGTGCATCGGAATCATTTGGAGTGGAGAGTTATCATTTATTAGTGACCCCAAGACATAGGCTTATATAGCATGCGAATATATTTGAATGGGCCTCAGCTAATGGTTCGATGCTAGCTCTTGAAGTAACAGATGCTTCATGGCCTTCATGAACTCATTCTATTATACATGCAAGGTCTCCCGGAGGGTGGAGAATTAGTGAATTCAAGTTGCGCATGCTATCCAGATAAGCATACCAAGACACCACCAAGCACAGATGGTGACTCTCCAGTCCTCATCAAGAAAGCGACTGTCACACAACAGCGTACATGAAAGCGTAAGAGGAGGGTCGAGCCAAATGCGGTACTTCTCGTGAAGTGCGAGAAGACTGCTACTAGATCTGACCACCATCTATGGCCTCAAGGTGTCGCACCGGAATCGCACGCGGCCCAGGCAACGAGATAGCGCTTATATGGGCAATCTGCGGCAGCTCAATACCTTCGTGGAGCTCTTCGGGATCGTTCTCCAATCGCACGAAGTTGACGAATGACTGAGCATCTGCGGGCAAGCGACCTCTTGCCCCAAGCTCGTTCCGAGTGAGATGTGGCACGGCCTGCTCCCGTCGTCTTCGTCGGGTCTCAGCCCAGATGGTAGTTCCGATAGTAGTGCCAACCGACAGGATGCCAAACACGATCGCACAAATGACAGCAGGGGTGATTGAGTTCTGTTCATTGGCCGCCGAAATAATGGCTGTCACGTTTCGTTAGCTTATTACCACGCATTGAGCTTGTCGGCCGATCTCTAGCCTAGAACTCCAGGGCCTAGATGGACTAAAAGGGGTAGATCTCATCCAGTGGATGAAGCTGCTCGAGGAGCAGGGCCTTGAGCTCAACATACCTTCGCGTTCCATTATGCCAATCGTGGCCCCGGACACCCTCTGCTATTCTGTCAGTCTACATGGGATACCACAACAAAGCTGTATGGGTATCTCACCTTCACTTGGTTAATCAATGATGCACCCAAGATTAGTATCTTGAACTTCTGAGTCTGGTAATATGTTCAGTCTCTGGCGGGATATCTTAGGGTATAGATAATCACCTGGCCTAGCACAATAGTTGGGATCGATGCAGCTAGCTCTGCTATCGTGATGTATGATAGGAGACATTGCCCGGTATATGCCGGTGCAAGTGATCCTCTGTAGGTCAGTCGCATCACCAACTGGTAGATACTTCTGGCTACAGGTACAGCCTTTACTTCTCCAAGGCCGGTTAGCACAGATGTGCTGTTATGTTTCTTGGCAATATTAAAAGCGAGGAGCAACGAGGAGAGAAGTATCAAAGCAGAAAGCAATGAGGTAGGGATAAACAGGGAGAGACAGGGAGCTATTATGGAAAGCTTCATGAGGACAGTTTTGGAATGAGGACTTCTCCCCTCAGTCTTCGACATTGTAAGATGCGTATCTGGCTAATCAATATTAGCTTTTGCACGAGGATCATCACTCAAGGCATTAGCCCACTAGAGTCTCGACATAGGATAGGATGAATTCAATCATCATTCCAAGTCTCTTGTGTCCGACGAGCTGTGTAAGGAAAACCCTGCTGTGACTTACTCGGAGTTATGGTCTTGTTCAGGTACAGGCATAAGTCTGAGGGCGTTGTTTCGAAATAGATCGGGATAGCTACAGCAAAAGTAAAGAGGACAATAAAAATTAGAAAAGAGAAAGCACAGGACAGAGATTGGGGTTTAGAGTTGATATACTCGTCGTTGAAGCCAACTCAGAAGTATATGGGCAGTCGATGTTGTTTCGTTTTGGTCCGTCCATGTTGTTTCATTAGTGATGCCAACCCCTAAGGAGATCGCAATCCTATTGGCTTCATATATCTATGATTTGCGGTAGCGTTTTCTTCGCTTACATGCAGCAAGTCGCCCGAATAATTGCAGTCGAGGTAATTCAAGTGATATCGAAAACATCCAGTGAGGCTCAGGTACTCCGTACATCGAACGCCAGCCGAGGCTCAGAATTCCGGGGTAACTCCGTGTGCGCATGCACTTGCTTAAGTAGGTTGGCTTCCTTCCCTTCTTAGTTAGTATACAGTTATACCAATATTGAATGCTATATAGTTGATGTATTAATCTGGATTGATACAGGCTTGATATCAATTGCCATGTTGAACTTGACTTTCCCGTCCGACCCACTACTCGTCTTTGTCTCTCGTACTCCATCACTGGTTACACTTTTCCAATCAAGGGATTTTCTACCAAGCCTATTCTCGATTTTGCTAGAGGCGATTACCCACAGATCGATTCGCGTATTAGAGATAATCAACTCCTACATCCTAGGGCTAATAGTAAACGTGAACTGATTGGATATTGCAGTAATAACGTGCTTCCACTCTCGTGGGATCTTCTGATAGGACTTCAAGTTCCCCTAAATGAACAACTCATCAAGCGTAGCCCTCCAATACTTCGCCTACTCTGAGATATCCTTACCGACGCCCCCGATCAACATTCACGTGCCCTATGCCTTGCGGCAGCAGTACATGAGCGGGAGGGACTCCGGTGAGCCCCCGGCGATGCATTTTCAACCCCCCAGTCAACCTGCTGGAGCTCGAGAACAATGATCCGCAGCGGTAAGCCCCTATATTGTTCCTCTAGAGTCGCACGAGTTTCCTCGCCGATGGCCCGCACTTTGAAAGCCCGATGTTGCGGTTCGGCAACCGCGCGACGGGCGTGTGGGTGAAGATGAACTCGTAGGTAGCGGCGACGTGCTCGTGTACTATGGAACCCCCTCCCCCCGTGTCTGTCTTCTTTACAGCCATGTTTGATTTCTCCTCAGAGGTGGCTCATTGGTGGACTGCCTGGCTGTGCACCCTATCCCGGGTGTGATTGGTTTGATTACTCGTGACGTCGACACCGAGGCGTCTTGCAGCCAGGAAGGGCTCAGCAAAGACGCAGGGCAGCCCGCTGCGCCTCGTCTTTGACTCTGTTAACGTGGATGCGAAATCCTTGAGCTATGTAGCGGCACACAACTCTCAGGGAGATGAATGGATATTCCTCCTTGGTTTGTAGAATCACCTTGACGAATGCATGCTGTAGCTGAACCCCTTTTGAACCTACGAGGAAACACATAGGAGCGTGGGATATCGATTGGTGAGGGTGTTATCAGCCTACATGACGATGATAATATTTATGAGAGCCGACATGAGTGCCGGTAGATCTTCTGGGTCAACCAGTTGGGTTTCTCAATAGCATAGATACACCGGAGCTCGATCTGTGCATATCCCAGATAGGGGTTTCCAATGCTCTTAGCGTCTTCATAGTGTCCAAAGGTGACTTGGTGCGCAACAAGGACCGCAACATGCAGCAGCGTGAACAATAACTACGGCTTACTTGTCCCAGTTCACTCCATACAGAGCCTCCAATGTCGCGGCGGTACCATGGTCACTAAAAGGGGCTCTCTGAACTGTTGCCGTCCCAGATATCCTTTGCAGCAACGACCCACAACCACCCCGAACAAATTATCCCCAAAAATTTTAAAGTTGACTGCAATATCAATCTCCTATGAGTTAAGAATAGAGAATATTAACTTTCCGTAAGTCAGGTTGTGTGCGAATGGGAATACATCCCGTCAACAAAAGGAGCAAATTCTGATCCCTTAGTAGACTTGAGCATAAGTGTGCAGTCCCATCAATCCCCAGCGATCCGTACCTAATCCGCCTTACTGCCAGGGCTGCTCAGCTCAGACCAATGCAGGAACACATATGTAACCGCCCTTACATTGGACGGCGGTGCCGCCCAGCCCGGCAGCCAAGCCGTACGTGGAGATCACGAAACGTAAAAACACGACATCTTTTACGTAAAGGAACATCATCACAGAGGTATCCTTCTCTCTCTGTTCAGGGGAAAACTACATATAATATACTTGAAGAGTCCTTTCCCCCGGCGTCTTGCCAACCCTAAACAATTTCTTCTCATCTTTCGCGCAAACGACAGAACCAACGCAAACGCAAAAAGACAGAAAGAAAAACGCAAACGCCGGATCCCATTGCCTACTTTCAAAAATAAAAAAGTAGGCTCTCTCTACTGCCAGAAATACACTAACGATATGCTGCACTGCCTTGTACTGTACGACCTTTTTCAGTCTAGGTAGCCTCTATCCTTTTGTTTCTTCTTCCCAAAACCAAGTCAGACCGCGCTGTAGCCGCCTCGGCTCGCACCGCTGCCCTGGACGGTGTTCAGCACGCGCCGCACCCAATCCTTCATGAGGTAAGGGATGTCGCGGATGGTGTCACCGTGGGGCAGAAGGTCCCAGCCGCGGGCACCGTAGCGGTTGTAGTTGAGCCACGAGCCGAAGATGAGGTAGGACGCCGTACCGAGGAAAACACTATTGTCGTGAGTAAATCAAGTTAGTTTCGTTTCTTGAAGAAAGTCCCAGACTCAAGTTGGGGTAAAAAGGGCTGTACGTACAGGATAACAATCCAGGTGAAGAAGCCCCAAGACTTGCTCGGCGTCTCATCGCCGTTGTCCGCGGCATTCTCGCACGCGTGCTTGGTCTTCCAAGTGAGTCGCAGCACATCGATATTCTTGTCGCTTTCCAGAGCGCCGTAACTCTCGAAGATCAGGGCGCGATCCTCGGGCCCAAGCTGCACCGGTCCGGTAGGCCTCGGCTCCTTGTCGCCGTCCTTGCCATCCTTGCCGTCACCTCCCTCATCGGCGGCAAATAGGAGAGGGTCGTTCGGCGAGCCCCTTCTCATCAACGCCGCAGCATTTGTCGTGTCGTCATATTCGTCCGAGGGCTTGATCTCGCCTTCGGTGCCCTCCTTGTCCTTGTCGCAGACGAATTCGATAATGGCCTGCTGCTTCTTCTGGGTCCCGTCCTCGAATGACCGTATGCCGCCTCGCAAGACCAGTCGCAGGCCCTCCTTCTTCGAGTCGGAGTTCGAGTCGCTCGTGCTCAGCCGGACGGCCTCGTGGTCCAGGTTGCCGCCACCGTTCTTACCCTTAAGCTCGCCTGCGATGGGGAATACGGAGTGGAGAGAGTCGGCCCTCTTATCGTCGTTTCCGACGTAATGCTCTAGCGCGCATACTGCAAGAAGGTGACGGAACGTGTCAGCACATTACAATTCCCTCGGCTCGAGCAAACATGGTGGTGGTGGGGGGGCCTGTAGTGTAATGGGGGAAGAAAACATTCCGGGTACCACATACCTCGCGTGCCCTGAGGACATTGTAGTTTCCTATCAACATCCCCCTTGCGCTTCAACGACTGGCAGATGTCGGTCGTGTAGGTCGTGTTGATGAAGTTGGTGCCGAGAGAATCGAGCTGGCTGACGATGACGGAGTGCGCGCCACCCAGCGGTTTCATGTTGAACTTTTTGCCGTCGGCCACGATCGACTCGCATTGCAGCATGGCATTGGCCGCCGGGGCGAGCAATAGCAGGATCAGAGACGCATCGGCTGCGCCGGGACTTATCGACGAAGAGAACCGCATGGTATTGGTCCCAAAAAGCGAGATGACCCGAAAACGACCTTCCCGTAGTAGCGGGTGCGTGGGTGGTTGGTGTTGTTATTTATTGAGTAAGTAAAGTAATGGAAATCGGTCGGTTTCGGTTTGGTGGGGAAACGAGAGTAGGTAGCAAATAAATGATCAAGTCGACGAGGGAAAGGAAGAAAAGAAGCTCAACATCAAGTTTACGATACTATAATGTCACATGGATGGAGAGAGGCAAGTGGTGTGAACTGGAGCTCATGTGCCGCCGTGCCTGATGCTGCAGTAGCTCTACAGACTTACATATCCAAAAGGAAGCTCGGGTTCCGTCATAGTCTGACGGGGGCCAGCGCTTCTGTGGCTGGTCCCTTACCCAACGTGATACTTGGCCCGGGCTGGTGTGGGCTTGTGGCGCAGGTCCCTCCAGCCAACCCGGACAGCATCATTGAGCACCTCATGGTCAGAAGGATTCCATCATTCTCTGTAAGTCCGAGTTTGGTCGCCTATTTTTGGGGCAGCCTCTATAGAATTAGAGTTCGATTATTCTTCAGTATTCAGATCCGGCGGTTGAAACCGGGTTTCCCGTCTAAAGGGTACTTGCTGCACAGCCCGTGAGATTCCGCTGCATCGGCCCAGTCGCTCGACTCAAAACAATGACTAGTGACTGATACGAATAAAGGTCAAGCACAAACTGCCTAGGCATCTAAGGTCCGGGGATATGTCAACACAATATGCCTTCGCAACCTGTCCTTTCCGTTAGCTGTGGCAAGCCACTGAGGAAGGCACTTAGATTATTAGACGTCCATGGAATGGATGTTTTGATATGAAGTAATTGAAACAGGAGTAGACGATAGAGCTACAGCCGCGCACATCTTCAACTACTCTGAAAGATATTGACACAGAGATCTGAACAGATCGAAAGCAGGTATAGAAGATCTTGATTTGCCATATATATACCAAGGGGCGATTCTAGACAGCTAAGTATATAAGTATAGGGAACAAAGATGTAGCGCTCTAAGCAAATCCTCCCCGGAATCAATCTGCCCGCTTTGAAAAGCTAATATATATGTAGTTGCAGATGTGATAATAAAAGTCATGAAGTCGTAAATCCCATTACCACCGCCTATCGTGTATTTTTCTTTTTTCCCAAACTTATCGTTCCAAACGCCCGCCGCCGTTCCTTCGCGCCACGAAAGTCACAGACGGGGTCGTCCTGATAGAAACAAAGTCATCAGTACCGGTACCGCCGCTCCTCATCCCTCCGCCTCCTCTCGCGTTCCCGGTAGGAATTCTCCCTCTCAAGCTCGGCTGCCCGAGCCCCTCCGTCGCTGTACACCCAGTCCTCCACGTTGCGCCAGCTCTTCGCCTCCGGGTCGATCTCCCTCTCGAAGGCGCCGCGGCCGTTGCCCTTGGCAGATTCCCTCCTCGAGGTCTGCGACTCCATAGCGGCGGCATCGTCCACCCAGTCCCAGCCGGCGCCGCTCCCACGGTCAAAGTCATCCTTGGACCGCGGTCGCGTAGTCACAAGCTGCATGTTGCCGCCGCCACCGCCCCGGCGGTCATAGTCATCCCCAGACCGTGGCCGCCCCACAACCTCTCTCTTCTCGATGAACTCGTAATTGCCGCCGCCGCCACCACTCCTCCTTTTCAGATCCATATACGCCAAACTGGCCCTGTCGTGTTCGTCCCCACGGCTGCCACGCCGATGGTCCCGATCCCGGTCCCGGTCCCGAGACTTCTCGTGGTCGACGCGGTCGCGATCCCGGCTGAGCTCAAGCCGCTTCTCGACCGCGTTGGCGCCCAAGGCGCCCACGGCAGCGCCGACCATGGTCGCAAGCGCTTGATTACGACGCGCCGCCGCCTCTTCGTTGCTATCCTGTGAGTGCTGGCGACCGTGGTGAGACGTTGCCTCAGCCGCCTCGCGTGCCGCCAGTCCACCCAGCAGGGCGCCGACGACCCCGACACCCAGCCCTGCGGTCGAGTCCGAAAAGGTATCCTTGAGCAGGTTGCGTGCCTTCTCTAGAGGCGATGAATTTTCTCCGCCGCGGTCACCTCCACGGTCTTCGTCACGACGTGAGCGAGAACGATCCCGTTGCCGGCTACCGCTATCCCGAGGATCCCGCCTGTCTCGTCGATCGTCGTTGTAGTAATAGTCTTCTTCGTCGTCACCATCACGCGACCATGATGACCGCCATCCGATGGGTGGCGGTAGGGATCGCGGTCGAGGTGATCGAGCCGAGCGGGGTACTTGGAGGGTAGGTGAAGTGGGAGGTTCGTAGTCTACACCGCGAGGAGGTTCGCCCCAGGCATCGGCGGCAGATCCTGGCGGGTACGGCGGCGGCAGTCGACGCGGCGATGGCCTCCGGTCGTATCCGTGGTCCGAAGGGGCGGCACGCTGGCGCCGCCAGCGTAGGTGTAGTCGGGCGAATGGTCGCGGCGATCGCGGTAGCCTCCGGCGTATCCCGCCATGTTCGGCTTACCTTTGTTTGCTTACGCTTTAAGGGGCAGAAGATACTGCTATGGTATGTGGCTTTCAACAGATATTTCGTTCAGCGAGTCGTGTGTATGTTCCTGTTCGGCAGATAGCACATGTAGCCGTGTACACCCTGTTCGTTTAGGTCGTATACAGAGTTTGTTAGATCAAAATGCCAGTGGCTTGTGAAGCAAAATTGGTACACTTTGACCGAGCGTCCTGGCACAAACTCCGAATCCAACCGAGTCCTCGTGATCTCGTGGGAAAAAAACGAAAGCAGCAGTGCCCTTGGAATGAAGACGTGGGCTCTTATTATAGGCCCTTTTGCGTATATGCAGTGCTGTCGTAAAAGCAATAGGTGGTGTGATGGTCGATGCGGCCAAACGCAGTGCCGAGCCCAGACCTCACAGGCGGTGTACTGTATATGCGGCTTTGCGGGCTGCCTCTTTTGGTCGAATGAAAGAACGTTTGTTGTTTTCTCCGTCCAAAATGAATAGGGCGAGGGGAGTAGTAGTTCTTTCAGCCTGGAAGGCAGAATTGCCTGCCCTCTTGAACAGGGTAGAAAATGCCTCTTCAGGCAACACGGGGTCGTATCAGTAGAGTAAGGCGGCTGACTCGATATGCTCCCTCATCACAAGAAGTCGTCCAGTCATGTATGCAGCGTGTCTTTCTATCAGCCAGCCAGTCAAGTGCAGTGCTGAGGCGCCAGACCAGCAAGTACACGGTGGTTGGCGGTTTGGTGGGGTCATGTTTTTGACGTCATGGGGGCCACTGCTCGTGTGAAGCAAGTCCCGATTTGTTGGCTTGCTGCAGCATGGAATTGCCCGGGTAGAGCAGTTTGTTGATGCGAGCGACTGCCATTTTCCTGAAGGACCATACATCGGACTATAGCTTTCAGATCATCGTGAGAAATAGATTGAAGGTTTTATGCGTTAAGTTAGGCGTGGCATGGCGTAGGACTTTCACGCACGTAACTACTGCTTTGGGGGCGCGGCTGTTTGCAGCCATTCCTAGGCAAAGGCTAAGCTGCTAACCTTATGTATGTGCCTAGCCAGGCAGGGATATGCTCCGTTACACTAGGCATTCAGGTGATCATGGCCATTTCGCGGTTCCTGGCCAAATCTAACAATGTCTCTCAGAGCAATTAGCAAAATTCGATGCAAATTGTGTCCGAGTTACAATTTGTCTAAGTATTTTAAGGGTATACTTGGAGCAGATACTGTTAAAATAGGGATGTGCCAATTGCAAAGACCAGTAAGGCATGATGCCGGAGAAATGGCCGAAGACCAAAACCATAGCAGACCTCGGATTCTCCTCCCATCAGGATGCAACAGCTTCCAGTAGGATGACTTACTCTTCAAACTTCAGTAGCATCAACTCAGCACGATGGGTTCTCCTTTTGATACCGAGATCGCATATCAGTTGGGCCCTTCTTTGATACCAGCATCTGCTAAACAGCAATTCCTACATCGAGCCTCCTAACCTGCCGGCCGAGATATGGCTTCAGGTTGTAGGCGAGGAGTAGACAACGCTTAGGCGCATCTTGCACAGTGTATCTCCACGTCTGTATCTCGCGCCATAGCCGACGAGTACGGGCAAGATCAAGTCACCCCCTTACTTCAGAGCGTTCTTCAACGTCAATCGGACGGAGGATGCTCCGTATCCATACGTATAACACATGTTCCCCGATCTGGATGATTTTCTCTTAGCGCAACTGATCGTATATCCCTAGTGCTAGCGCTGGGCAGTGCCAGCGATACCTCGTCTGATTTACCCCTGTCTGTATACGTTCTACCCAACTCGACAATCACTTGAATAAAGCCCGATTATCGCAGTTACGCATTCGTGAGTTGCGATACCATGGGCAATGTATAAATCATCAACGAACAGGATGCACTTTGTAGAGGGACTATGAAGCCCACCACGCCCACGTCTCCCATCGAGTGCACACCCCAGAGTTACAAGACTCAGCCGACAAGAATTCATACATTTGACAGTGCAAGATGCATTCAACACAAGAACCCAAGGTGAAGACCGAGCAGGTTTTGTGTTTCACGGTTGCATAATGATGGGAAGATTTGGACTCATTAGAGTCTTCATACATTTCCAACGATCTAGCAAGGTATAAGAAGACTCCATGGTGGTCTGATAAGGCACATTCCACATCTTCGCGGACAAAGGCAAATACTGCCCTTATATCCAGTTAATCATGAACGCTTTGTTACCCTCATCGACCATACTGGATCTCGCTATTGGCTTACACTGGCTCATCAAATTGGCTATATCCGGTGAAGCACACCAACAGCCATAGATGTTTGCCTTGCATCTGCCTGCATCAATTTGCAAGTCGCAGAGTAGCCCCATCACGAAATATGGTGACAACCGTTGCCTACCCAAGGTACCTGTGCCGGATGAAGACCAATTACACTGCATAAATCTTATCAATTACCGCGTGAATGGCCAGGCTATGGATCAGTATCCGATACGCCCGAGACACAGACGCAGCCTGGTCAGCGATGTCACCGAGCTCGACTCGTCATATTGCACAAGCATGAGCTATCAGGACCGGGATTTTCATTCGATATATTATTATTTATCACAAAGGCGAGAATAGCCTCTCCGGTGTATTCAATTGACGATAACAGGCCGTCCCGCGATGGCCGAGATGTGCGTAGGGGAACACAAGACTGCGCGAGGACATTACTTGTTATGACTCTGCATGTCGGTAACCTTCTTCACTTTGCGCACGAATCCTGATTTGCTGATGAATGCATACCGAGAACAAGAGCTTCAGCCTTGATCTATAGGATGTTGACCTGGTCGTTATTCTCTTCCCGTGTGCTGGAAACCCCAGCGGTGCGCGGGGCGAGCAACATGACTCTCTACCCGGAAGTTCCCAAAGCAGTAGTAGACTTTTCGTCGTATTCTTGTATCATGGCCTACAACTGAGCTTATAAGGTCCACTTCTATTTGACTATACAATGTCTCTAGTCCAATTTCTGGAAACAAATGCGCTTCAAATAGAGATGGCTTTTCCTCTGAACATGGCATTGTCTAAAGCACAGCCAGGGAGGGCTAGCCATCAACCAAAAACTGACACACGCGTTTGATGTAACTCGCCTGAATTCCGTGACGGGCAGCACCGTTTCTGATCACGACTCTAGTATCCAATCTGGAAATATCGGTAAAGAGTGTCTGGCGGTTCTCAACATTGTCCGCAATACTCCATTGCGTTGGCGTGACGGATGAGGGGGCATAAGTATCAGCGGGGGGTCACACGCGTCACGGGGTTATATCGAAAAGAGACAGCTGAAGAACATATCGTTCTAGAAGAAAACTGCTTCGATTGAGGTGTGTTAGGCATTTCTAGTCACCCTTTCTAGAAGCCCGCCTTCCCTAGAAACGGCAAGTGGCAATTATACCTGCATGTTGAGGACATGAGCTACAAAATCTTAGTGGGCGGGCTGCCTCCTTGGGGCACTTGCGCTCGGGCGACCTTCAATCCTTTATTTGGACGACTTTCGACCGCCGAGGCATGAATTATTGGAACTGCATCGCGTGAAGAGAGGAGAGTTCTCTCCGACTTGCGAGAGCGCGTGTCGCGAGAACCCCTCCAACCGCGTGGCCCATATAAGGTCGCCTGCTGGCCACAAAAGCTTGAAGATAGTTCACAGTGGGCAGAGGTTAGTAAGTCGTGCCAGGTCAAAGATTGGCATACACTAGGGATGCGAAATGCATTGTTCCTACCCTAAACCACGACTTGATAGATGGACCGATGATACCTAGATGATGTAGAGATGTGGGGTCGATAAAGGTCCCCAGATTCAAATTGATTCCTCGGGATTGGGATCTGGCTAGAGATGATGTTACTGAAAGCGCCTCCTCCCTCAGCTGGAGGGGGCGAGCCAGCAATTCTTTTCCAGCCGCTTGCCAAAGCCGAGATTCTCAGCCGTGGTCACCCCGCCTTCGGCCCCGCCTTTCTTGATTACCGTGTCTACCTCCCGGCTCCAGCAAAAAGTAAGGAAGGACGTTGTAGACGCGGGTCAGGCCCCACGGGGATTTGCAGGGGGACAGAGAGGTTGGCGCCAATAACTAACCCATCCCTAGGTAATTCGACTGCCTAACCCCCTACTTGGTACTAGTCAAGTTGCAGTCATCATTTCTCATCTCCCAATTCTCAGTGGCCACTCACCTGCACTTGCATAGCCTTGAGCTACAGAAGTAGTAGTCGCCGGGGAGGAAAGATCCCGCCAGCTGCTACCGCTACACAAAGCAGACGAACATCGCCCATGGAAGGTTGGCGGCCTGGCAACAGCACACTGGTGGCTGTGAGTGTGCTCGCCTGCTGCTGCACTTGCACCTGCTCCCAGGTTGTGGAGCATATGCTACACGAGTGGATAAGCCCTCCCCAGGATGGAGTCTTGTCCACCCCAGCTGTACCCCATCTTTCCGCTCACCTGGAATGATGACTTCGGTTCAGAGAGAGCATGCCCTTTCCCGAAACCTATGCCGTGAGAAGGACCCGTAACAGCGTGTCCATTTTGCTTGGTGCACCTGGCGTCTCGGGTCTGCCCTTCGGCCTCTCAGACCTCCCGCAACTCGGATTGACCGGCGAGGCCGCCACCACGTGTGTGTGCGCTTCAAGTATATAGGACTTAGCATATCTTCTTGTTCTTCATTCTCTCGTTCGTTCCTTACTCTAATTTCATATTCTCACTTTTATGTGGGTTGCCCCGAAACGGATCGGTAATAAAAGAACGAGACAGGAAAAAAGCACGAGAGACATTCTGGATCGCTTGTCATGTTGCATTGAGATACCCAATATAGACGTAGTTCTTATTCGGCCCCCTTCCGATTCGCTTCCGCTATCAGGCTGTTTGGCAACCTATTGCCGCCGCCCTGTTTGCCCTTTTCATCGATAGACCTTGTTTCTGCATCATCGGCTACCTGTTCGCCACCCCTTCACACCACATATCGTCACCATGATCGAGACTCAACCCGCGAAACGGCCCTCGTCGCCATACTATGATATTGGTAAGTCAAACATCCATCCCGCGCCCGCCCGTCCGTCCGTCTGGCCGGAATATGAACAGTAGCAGCTGACCCCCTGGCTAGTCATCGTGGGAGCCGGCCCGGTGGGCTTGATGTTGTCCACCTGCCTGGCGAGATGGGGATACACGATCAAGCACATTGACAACAGATCCGAGCCGACCCCAACGGGGCGGGCGGACGGTATCCAGCCGAGGTCGCTGGACCTGCTCCGCAACATGGGCCTGAAGTCGGCCATCATGGCGCACAAGCCCGCCCGGGTCTACGAGGTTGCATTCTGGGATCCGCCCAAGAACGGCAACGGCATCGTCCGGACCGGCACCTGGGCCAGCTGCCCGAGCTTCATTGACGCGCGGTACCCCTTCACGACGCTGCTGCACCAGGGCCTGATCGAGCGCGTCTTCATCGCCGACCTCGCCAAGACCGGCAACAAGGTGCAGCGGCCCTGGACCATCACCGGCTTCAAGACGGACGAGAAGGCCAACCCGGAGTACCCCGTCGAGGTTCAGCTCAAACACACCGACGGCACCTTTGAGGAGACCGTACATGCCAAGTACCTCTTCAGTGGCGAAGGTGCCCGCTCCTTCGTACGGGACGAGCTCAAGATCGGCATCAAGCACAAGGATCCCATCTCCAACGTCTGGGGTGTAATGGATGGTGTGGTCAAGACCGATTTCCCTGATATCAAGGTTCGTAAAGAAACACACATGTTATATTAAAATACAACTGACATGATTGCAGATGAAATGCACAATCCACTCGGAACACGGGTCAATCATGGTCATTCCCCGTGAAGACAACATGGTCCGGTTGTATATCCAGATTGCCTCCTCAACAGACCCCGACTTTCATCCTCGGAAGACGGCAACCGAGGCCGAGGTTCAAGCAACAGCCAAGAAGATCCTACAGCCCTACTTTATCGAGTGGGAGCGTGTAGAGTGGTACTCCGTCTACCCCATTGGGCAGGGCATTTCCGAGAGATATACCCTTGACCAGAGAGTCTTCTTGGGTGGCGATGCGTGCCATACACACAGTGTAAGTTGACTACTTCCTTTTTGAATCTGGATGATGGCTGATCATTAACTCTTTTTGCGTATAGCCCAAAGCTGGACAAGGTATGAACACGGCCTTCTTGGACGCGCTCAACCTGGCGTGGAAGATCCACGCCGTAGAAGCCGGCTTCGCCGACCGCGAGCTGCTGAAGACGTACGAGCCCGAGCGGAAAGAGGTGGCCGAGAACCTGCTCAACTTCGACAACAAGTACGCCAAGCTCTTCTCGACGCGGCCGTCGGCCGACACGGTGCAAGCCGCGTCGGAGCAGAAGCCCGCGCTGCAGACCGGTGGCGGCGCCGCCGAGAACGATGACGACAACGACTTCATCAGGACGTTCAAGGAGTCGTGCGAGTTCACGAGCGGCTACGGCGTGGCCTACAGCCCCAACGCGCTCAACTGGTCGCCGGACCACGCGGCGCAGTCCCCCCCTCATCCACCCCAAGGGCACGAACCTGCGGACGGGCCGGCTCATGATCAACGCCGACGTGACGCGCGTCGTCGACGCCAACGTCGTGCACCTCGAGCAGGAGATCCCCCTCAACGGCGCGTTCCGCCTCTACGTCTTCGGCGGCCATCCGGTGCGGAACCGGAAGGCCCTGGCCGACTTCGCGTCCCACCTGGCTAAGCCCGACTCCTTCTTCGGCAGCCACCTGCGCGCCGACATGGACCAGGTCTCGCACCACGACTCCCTGAACCCGCACAGCCGCTTCTTCAGCATCTGCACGGTGCTCGCGGCGCGTCGGTCCGAGATCGAGATTTCCCGCGACGTGCCCGGCCTGCTGGCGCGCTACCGCGATCTCGTTTACGCCGATGACCTCTGGAGCCGCCGCGTGCCTGACGCCCGCGCCGCTGCCCACGCCAAGCTCGGTCTCGACGAGGATAAGGGAGGCATCGTCGTCGTGCGGCCGGACGGCTACGTCGGTGTCGTCGTCAGCCTCGTCGAGGGCGCCGGCACCGTCGGAGCTCTGAATGAGTACTTTGCCGCCTTTACTGCGAACAAGAAGTTGGGGTCGGCTGAGACTAAGCCTCAGTTGTGAGGAAAGGTATAATAGAGAAAGAGATGGGCTTTTAGATAATGGACGGATAGAAGGAACCTCTCTATACGGCAGTAATCAAGAGGACCGCGGATATGAAGCAGCGACGTCACCTGCGTACCGGCCTGTTTCTAAGTGGAAAAAGCCAATGGTCGGTTGGGAGAGCGGGTGCGAGGAATCGCGTTTGGGTTGATCGTGGGCGAATTGCATAGCATCGCGTTTTCGATGTTTCGTGGGTTTTCACGTTGGTTGTATAACTGGTGTTGGACTTTCTATACCTGTTCGCTTCTGTGTTTGCCATAGCTCTGTACATATCTTGCTATATCAAATCAAATGAGTTAAATCAAGATTATAAGATAACGCTCTTCGATTGCAATCCCGGGATCTCGCGTTGTTGATGCGTACAGCTTAAGTTTGTGTGATAAGCTAAAGCTCGTATTAACAGGTGTAAAAATATCACTGTTTCGAGGTGGCCGCTGTGTGTTGCCGCTGGCCCGAGCCGTCCTCAAAACAGCAGCAAAGACCCCGTCCGTCCAGCGCGTCATGTCTACTTCGTCGGCCGCCACGCTGCCCCGGGTCCACGGGCCTGTACACATCACGCCCTCCTCGTCGGCGGCATGATCCGCTGGGTCGACGGGCAGAACTTCCAGACCGGGTCGCCGCCCAACTTCTTCCGCGTGGAGCCGTGGTGTCTGTACCAGACCCAGGTGACCGGGCTCGCATCCGTGTCGCTGACGGTGATCCGGCTCATCTCGGGCGCATGTACCGGCCTGCTAATGTGGCGAGCCATTGACGTGCTCCTGGAGAAGCAGAGCATCACAGTGGTCCAGCTGGCGCGACTGAACAATTGGGCGCCTCCCCGTCTTCCGCGTGGGCTCCAAAAAGGCGGTACTGTGGTCCCTGTGGACCTTTCTGGTCGTCGTTCTCCTGTTGCCGTCCTCTCTCGCGACGGTCTTGGCGACTTCGTCCGTGGCTTGGGTGCCTTCGGTGAAGATCGCTGCCGGGGCAAGCCAGGTGCAGGTATCGGCGATAAGTCAAGATGCCGAAGATACTAACTAGAAATGCCTCTTGTATGGGGAATGCCTCACAACGCTGGTGACCAAGGGAGCCATCCACACGGGGAAAGCCCTAGACTGTGTGCTCGACCCGGCTGCGTCAAAGTTCCGTAGATACTTCTCTTCCGACAGCAGTATCGTAGACGGGAGCATGGTGGACACGGTCGTCCCGTTCTCCAGCTACGACGCAGCGCGGAGCCAGATGACCACCACTCTCGTGAAACTTCCGGAGCTGGTGCCGGTACGCCATGCGCAGCCCGTGGTCCGCGCCGTCATCAACCAGCCGAGGCTGTATGTCTGGCTGGGGCTGAACGGGTTGGTCCCCGTGTCGGCTTTCCTGGTGGCGTGGGCTCGGAGCAGAACCAGGGTCGTCGTCGGAGGGTTGCCTTTACGAGTGACTTGAGAGGTTGACGTTCTCGGTCGGGGAGTTAAACCAATATTATAAAACAACGGCCTTCAATTGTAATCCCGTGCCCTCTCTCTCTTGCATTGTCCGTATGTACTTACATCTTGAGTTTATGTAAAGAGGTAAGCAAGCCCGTGTTCCCGGGAGCAAAAAGGGGCAAAAACATACAACACCGAGGATTCCCAGGTCGTCACCGACCCTAGTACTAATTCGGCTCTCTGCTGCTTATATATGGGAGAGCGGACGGGATCCCTAGTGTTCAGCAGGATATGGTCGTATGTGAAAGAATTGGCTGTTGTGCTGCATTATACCTTAGCCATGTTTCTAGAGGAGGTCTGGTGGGCCATCCACCAAACACACTCTTGGGCTGCCAATAGACCATGCAATGTTGCCTGCTTCTTCGCGTCAGCAACATGTATGCGCGTTTGTATTATCTTGATTCCAGGTTGTGCATACCGCGAAGTCACGGGGCCTGCAGTAAGCTTGCATATGATATATCTTCCCTTTGCATTCACAGACGTCGTTGATGTCGGGCATTATCGCGACTTTCATCAGATCAGCTTATATCAGCAACCAATCCATTCGCGCACCATTCTTATCCCAGCCCTCCGATCATGCCGCTCACGGAACGTTGGAGTCGTGGTGTGGGTGGGTATGTGGTATGGACCGGAGTACTTAACGGATGCCCGCTTACCGGATGGATGTCTCTCGTCAGACACACATGTCAGATACATACATGCATGTATGGGCTAAGACTAACAGCCACAAGCATGTGTAGGCAAGTGGCGGTTTGCTTAGGCAGACCACTCTTTTTCCGGGAAGGGAGGAATGGCTGACACTCTACCGCGTCCGCGTTGTCCGGAGTTATTCACTCACTTGCCGTGCGCGACTTGGTGAAGGGGCGCCACCGCCGCCCGATATGATGTGTGCCTGTCTGTCTGATGTGATCCGGAGCCGAACGTGCTCCCATTACGATGAGGCATATATGCATACTATACTGTACATGATATTGGGTAGTAGTATCGTTGGCTACTCAAGGCAACCATCGAAGCCCGATATCCCATGACCATTCACATACCGTATGTGGGCAATAACAAGGTTTCAAATAGACACACAGCACGCGTTCTGTAATATTCTATATGTGTAGAGAATGTTGAGCTGACGACATTCCTTGAGCGGCATTGACATAGTCACATTAGGATATATTGAAATAACCCTTTCTGAGTAATGTAGTTGACTAAGTGACTACATAATCAACCATTATTATCAATGCGTGGCCAGCTTATTTACACACAGTTCCTAGGTGTCAGCCCATACTACACATATCTTTTCTTATATACGGTCAACTTGTAAGATGATCACAGATAGTGCGCTTTCCGGAACAATGCCCACGTCCACCTAGCTATCTCTCTAAAAAGTACCATGCATACGGTAGCCCAGATCTAGCAAAAAGGGGTAGGTAGCCACAATGCCCCTTGATGGACTCCCTACGAGCCTCAACTCGCACACGCATACGCAGGCCTTCCCCTCCTGACCCGGGCTCGGACGCGCAGTGGTTTCCGTGGAGCCGCGTGCTCTGATTACATATGTAGGTACGCTCCGGCACGATACACGTTCCTTATCTAGTCGGCTTCCACTGTCTGTATCGATTGTACCACATTGGTTGTGAAATCTACTCAGCTCAGGTTTGCTCTCAAGTCCTCTTCAAGAAAGATAGGCAAATATATATCGCCTATAACCGCCATAACCAACCTTAAACATGAGAAAGTAAACATATGCAAGTCAGCTGCTATTTTAGAAAGATGTTGCTAGTGGGATAAGTACACAGTCGCACAGGGCTGCTGGCGGCCACCCATCAACAACCAACGCTATCTACATACATATCCACGAAGAACCAATGGTTCGAAATTATGCGGTATACCTACCCAAATACCGCACCGTACCCTCAAAGAGAGCGCGTGCACAACGAATTCATATACGCGAACCACGTCCATATCTCTCTACCCTTACATAGACCGACTGACTCAGCTCCCTTCACCCCTGCCCCCCATCGTCTTGCAGCCCCCACGTTACACAAGTAGCACGCACGCGCGCCAGAGACAGAGACAGACAGTCTGGCAGAGAGATAGATAGGTGGGAGGTGGATCGTGGGATGGTGCTACCAGAACGCACACAACACTGGACGGACACCGGGTCCACTAGCAACATTGAACCAACCGTATCACAAAAGGGAAAGGGGGGCATACAGACAGAACGGTACCACCAGACAGAACACGGAAAGCCACATGGGGAGAGAAAAAAAAGAAACAAAAGGGGAAACACAAGAGACGCAGAGAGACACACGGCTGCAACACCCAATTCCCGCGTGGTTATGCGGGTTCCCGACGATGGGGTTCTGGGTTCCCCTGCCACCATCGCCTTGTACGCTCGCGGGTATGCAGAAGACCTGTCCAGGAAGGTGTAACGACAAGGCCGGAAATAGTGTAACGGGTAGGCAACCTGCTGGATCATACATACACATTCGCATCAGTACATATCTGATATAGATACGCCGGTCTCTACATGTCACAAATGTCACAATTGCAGCAGCAGAAAGAAGCGAGGTTTGAAGTAATATCAAGGCTGAAAAGCCAAGTGACCGAATTGCCAATAGGGGGTAACGCAAGCCAGAGCATGGTCTACCTCTTCTCCTCTATCCCATCCCAGATATCCTACGCTCGCTGTTGTTACTCCGACCGAAAGAGTATAGGACATAAAGCGTGAAGTAGAAGGAGGAGAACCGGTATTTCTACGCGGGCCCTCCATGCAAATCTTGCAATTTATACAGGTGGGAAATAGTAAAACCAGAAAAGACAAAAACGACATGTGCTTCAGCAATGGTGAACAAAAAGATATCATCCCGTTTATTTGCATCGTCGAAAGGATCGATGACATAACAACCAACTCCCTCTCCATGATGTGAGCGCAAAAAAGCACCATCGCCTGTTGATTTCCCCGCGCGCCGCCCAGCAAAAACCCAATTGCTCTGTGGTTGGAGATTCTCTTCTCTTTGACCCGGATATTTCCCAAGTGTAGCAAAACCCGACCCCGAAACAAGAAACACCCCTTCCTGATGTGTGGACGCAAAAAACCCCGGCCTGCCTGCTGTGCAATAGCAATATGTGACAAAAACGCGACCGAAACCCCCATCAAAACACTTGCTCTATATGTGGTATTTTCTTCTCGTCGTCAAGAAACCCATAATGACTTTATCGTAGCCGCTGCCGTATGATCCCAAATAAGACTCCGTGGTATGAACACCGATGCGATTAGTTTTGTAAGAAAAGCAGAACCCCCGAGTTGGAACGCCCATTCGTGAGAAAACCAAAAACCGCCCCATCTCGTGCGGAGGTCGAAACACCCAAAATTTTCCGTGGTATTTTTGAATTCCCGGTAGAAAAAACCGAAACGCAAGCAAAGAGGTATCGAATATCTTCAGAAAAAACATGCCGTATGCCCATCGTAAACGCTGTGCAAGAACAAAGTTTGCGATGAACACAATGTAATATGTCGTTTAAGAATGTTTGTACAAGTCGTGAGTGGTGAAGGTGGTGTAAAGTGGAGAGAGCCGGCAATTATGCGGACCCCCAAGCGCCCTATGTTGTGAAGATATAAGATTGTCGTCGATGCCTGATGTCCGCTTCGATGCCCGCCGAGATGAAAATACGTTCCCGGTTTAAACACGAATGAGCAATTACAGAGGTAAAACTCCAATGAGTTCTATTCATACCAGTTGGAGACGGTATGGGAAAGCGGCCCAAGGACTTGCTTTACCACCGTCGACCAAGAGGCTGCTGCATCCGGCCGGGCGAAACCGAGGGGGGCGGGCTGGACATGGTCAGGCCGTTGGCGGGGTTGATGATGGGAATGGCGTTGCGAGCTCGGGTGGCGGCGGGCTGGTGAAGCTTGAGAGTGGCCTGCTGGCTCTGGTAGGTAGGCGGGATGAAGGCGGGCGAGGAGGAGTTGAGAGAGAAGGCCGAGGCGACCTGTTGAGGATGTTGCGTCGGAGAGGAGTTAGGAGAGTTGCTAGACAGAGATGAACGGTCCGACGATGCGCTGCTTATCGAAACCATCTGAATAAAGAATCCTCATTAGTCCAATGCTCTTTGGCAACTGAATGGATGTATGAAGTCGGCAACCCGCAATGGGGTTTGTGACTAGTAGCACATGGTGCCAATGCAGGTGGCCCCGGGTGTATGCGGCAGACTTACATCGCTCTCAGTCAGTAGCTTGGGGCAGAACTCCATGTCGTCCTCGAGGTCGAAGGAGCGGCTGACTTCGAATTGGTTGCGGAAGGTAGAGACGACAGCCGATTCGGTGAGCTCCTTCATGCTCCGTACACCCCGGAACTGCCTGTGGGAGTTTTGGGAGACGGAGAGCCTCGGCGCCCTGCGGTTGCGACCATGGTGGTTGTGGGAAGGTGCAGGCGCGGGAGCCGTCGGCTGGTGGTGAGTGTATTGGTAGTATTGAGACATGGTTATGGTATACTCTGATCAAAGTAGAAAAGACTAATAATGATAATGAGTTGTTTGTTGATGTTGCTGTTGTTGGTGATGCAGCGCCGGCGGGATGGATGTTGGTCGTGGGTTGGGGGTGGTTGAGTTATCTTGAGTATGTATGTAGTAAGATCGTAAGATCGTTTGAGTTGCAGTGTGACAGTTGACAAGAAAGGCCGTTTGGGGTGGCGGTGAGATTCCCTTTCCCTGCGTAGGGGTGGTACGTGCGCTTTGCTGAGCTGTGGGTGGATTGGTCGGCTAAAGGGGGTCGGGGCACACACACAGCTTGGTGGGTGTGGATTCGCCGGTGCGGTATTAAAATTGAGCTGCTGCTTTGAAACAATAACAACAACAATGAAGTCACTGCGTGTCGCAAGGAACCAAGTGAGCGAGAAATAAAGAGTGAGAGGTAGATAATAGTCGAGTCTGGAATTGCAACAAAGCCGAGTATTCAATTTCTTTTTCTTTCTACAATTTGAGAAGAGAGAGCAAGATTTGATTGGTATGATAGTTTGCGAGGGGAAGGTTGCGTTGATAGCTTAACAGATATTGATGGATGGTTGGGTTTGAATTGGGGGATTGGGCAGGATTGGATGCGAGGGGAGGGGAGGTAGCGGGCGAGAGAGGTTCTGGAAAGGCAAAGGATTTTGTTGGTAGGATGGGGGCTTGGGGGCAGTCATCCAGCAAGCGGGATGGGGGAGAGTGAGCGTGAGAGTGCGAGCAGCAAAGCAGGTCTCTGGCCAGTTCTGGTACGGTACCTCCTCAAGGGTGCAGCAGCAGGTGGAGAGAAGGTAGGGGAGACCCAGAAGGAGGGGGGCAACAATTGGCCATGCTGGAGTGGGAGGGTGGCAGCGAATGCCTAAAGGAAAGTTGCAGTGGATCCCGCTAGACTGGCCTCGCAGATGAAGTGTGGAAGCAGATTGGCCCCCTGAGCCGTGGTTTGAGCAGGCAGGGACAAGCATGCCACAGACCATGATCCGGTCTCTGAAATTATGGGGGATGCCCGGATAAGCCAATCATTTCATCTTCGCCACACGCTAGGCCACGAAGCGTGAGCCAAGGGCTTGACGCCATCCCTAGCATGGTCTAGCATTCAATGCCTTTTTGGGGTGAACCGCCGTCTCTCTTCTCGGGTTTCCTTCGACCATTGGCTATGATCGACCACTTCACTTTTGTGCATGCACAGTGTGTTTGTGTGTGTGCGTGTACGTTGGTGGGTAATATGCAGACTGATGCTCTGCTCTTGCACAGACGATTGCGGTGGCGAGACATTCCCATTGTACGTTGTGTGTTCATGTCGCTCTCTCCCGCCGCCCGATTATGCAGCTTCTTTCTACCGTACCACTCACTCTCTTACTACCTACGTATGTACAGCCCACATACATGTATCGTGGTAAGCTCACTTGATGTCAGTCAAGACTATGCACATGGTTCAACCAAGGTGAATCAGTGAACTGTGTCAGTGTATCATGCCGGATGCATATCATGGTTATTACCTTCTGCCGTATCTCGAAACTATGGCCATCCCAAGAGACCGGTTATGCGGGTAACGGCTGTGTTGAACTCTCCCCTTTCCCACGCACGTAGTGTCAACCTACCTCTTGGCTTGGAATAAGAAGTAAGGCTGTACATCCGTCGTGTCGCCTCCGAACCCTTGCATACCTGCCTGCAAAAGCCTGGCGGCGGGTGCTGGGTGCTGACCGCAGTTAACGCACCTTAACCCTCTTGCCTCTTCAGCTCAGTGGTCCGTGTCTGAGAATGACAATCCAATTGCAAGCCGACCCAAGCAGCATGTACCATCAATGAAATCAGCAGACCCTCCACGAACGGTGGTTGTGGGTCGATAATTCCCAAGGACTGGATGGGACTTGTCGGGGGCAAATCTATCGAATCTCGGGAACCCTAGCGAAAAGACAGAATAGCCTGGTCGCAATACCGTTCCTCTTATTACCGGAAGATGAGTTCTATTTTGGTGGTGGGTGCACTAATAATACTACATTACCTACTGCACATCAACGATGCTTTTCATTTCCAGTTCTCGAGATTCCCGCGTCCCGCCCGCTAGAGCGGCTGCTTCCAGCTGGGCGAGCGAGCAGTGAGTGCTGCGCTGTAATTTGTTGGGGCCGGTGAAAACGGAGTATTAGGGCTGCTGTAGGTACATGGAGCGGGCACAGTGTACGTGCAGGTGAGAACAGTCACACACACTCTCTCTACCTGCCTCTTCTTGGACTCACTCGCTCGCTCGCACACCAACCACTACGCACTCTCCTGTGCGACATGTATGTACTCGGCAAGCCTTGTCGGAGAGTGTGCCACTGCATGGGAAGGGAAAAAGAACATTGATCCAACCCCTGCGAGTCTGTGCTCCTCTTGCCCATCGTGACCCCAGGAAATTCGTTCAATCCTTATTCACGGTGGCACTTCCGTACCGAATCCTACCGGCGACTAGGGGTGCTTCCTGTCACGAGTGGATTGGTGGCTACCTGTAGGTGACATGAACCCTACGCAGGGTGAAATGATCGTTAATTGCGTGCGGAACTCGTTCCTTCCTGTCATTGAGTCGTGAACTGTAGTATTGCGCAGATGAGCGCGAATGTGTGTTTCGTCGCATTGGGAATCTCGATTTGGACTTGAAAGCCATCAAATTGGGATGACTGACAAACAGTATTACGTCGTCGATTCACACAGCCGCCGTCGTCTGTTTGTTATTGTTTTGGACTTCCCGATTCTGACAGGCAACCGGCGCTCTCCAGGGCGGCGGCGGCGGCCTGCGAGCAGACCAACCGCGTTGAGCCTGAAGGAGGTATGTAGGTTGCTGCAGCGCATCGCAGAGATCTGCGAATAGATACTTTGCAGTGACCGACCCGTACATTGCTTTTCACGTCAACGGAAAACTTTGTAACCTTTGTGATCCAAATGAGAACCAAACAGACACCATCGTCTTAGCTGTGGGCAGGTTTCATCTTGACTGACCAGATTTCAGAGTCTCTAGCGCTGTGACGCCAACTTTTGTGTATGTGTATGTATGTACTGTACTGCACGATATTCTTTGACGCGCCTGCCCCGGGTAGACCGTGGTATTGAATCATTTGCTGTTTGGTGATATGGGTTTCTATATCTCTATCTGTACGACTACAAACATTCATTATCTTACCGCTTCCCGAGTGGGTGTCGTGTCTGAGCGTCTGGGTTCCCGGCTCCTCTGAATAGGTGGCAGGGTGGCCGTCGTGGTGGATGGCCGCGCTGAGATGCTAATTCGCAATTCAGTCAACATACCCATTGTGGTGTTGATCTGATCCCATCGTGGGTAGGCTCACGCAACCTCAACCACGGCAATTTGCCAGTCGGTCGGCAGGTCGGGTAGGATTTGTCTCTTCGTTGTACAAATGCACCTTTGACTGGGATCTAATGCAAGCCACCTGCATCGACGCCGTCGAGATTGGTCAGGTCTCGTGCCTGATACAAGGGCAGCATGTAAGCAACAGGCCACGGGAGGGTGAATGACTGGAGGAGCTGGAGCTGCGATGCAAGCAGTCCGAATACAGCGTGGCAGGTGGGTGCATAGTGTGGTGTCCAATGCCCATCCGCCAGCGCAAAAGCAAAGGCTGGAGGGTGGCTACCGAGTTCGAATCAGAGGGAGTGAGACCTCACTACCGCCCGACTTCCTAAGGTTCTTGGCGGCATTGCTTCGAAGAAACCACACAGACAGTGGCACGCTTCCTTTTGCCATTCTGCAATAGCAGCAATGGGCGTCCTGCGAGAACTTACTAGAGGCTGCTGTCAGATAGGATCTGGGAATATACAGTTTGTAGTATATGTCCACCATAGCTTGACAGTTTCAGAATCCCGTTTTGGCTGATGGTTTCATTAGCGATTCATGCGTTTCTGCCACTGGCGCCCACCGTCCCGAATCCACTACTTTCGGCGCAGAGAGCAGAAGCAGCGAAAGCGGTTTCATCTGATGACGAGGTCCCGCCTGTGCTGTACTGCGGGCGGGTCTCTTCTGGCATGGGCACAGCCACACACGGTACAAGGTACCTCCACTCTAGTTACCTAATGCAGAGAACAAAAGTAGCTGCGGGCTGTACAGTAACAAGAGATCCTACCTTCATTTCTTACGGTGCTCAGCCCAAACGGCTGCAGCAAACCGCCAACACTTCAGCCGCCTGGCCCTGCCTGTCGTGTTGAACCCGGACCGGCGCAAACTGTTGGTCTTTGCATCAGTCCATTCAATGATTTGACCAAGCATCAGTAAGATTTCTTTCACACCAGGTAAGCCGGTAAATCAAGCATCCAGCGTGCCAGCAGCGCACCGTTCAACCGTTTGCGCGTTGACCAGTGGCCTGACGCCGGCGACGATCTCGGGTCATTGCTCGTCCTTTGCTCGTCGCTTCCATGCTATTCGTCGAATCGTCGACCCTTCTTCGAGACAGTTCTCGACCCAGCCACCAAGGTTGTCGCCGTGTCGATCTTTCCCGCCCCCGTTTCCTACCTGTGACGAATGAGGCAAATTGAAGCCGGGCATCTACACATTGGCATCTTTCGGAGAGATGCTCGATTACTCCGATATCTGTATCTTACGGTTGCACCAGATGACATGAGAGTGTGAGCTTGAAAAGGTGCTTACGTTGGACGAGTTATCTGTGCCGTTATTTGTCTTTGCCCCCGATGCCAATCAGCGGGGAAAGCTCCTCCGGGGCGTACATACACAACGTGAATCCTTCAAAATCCTGCTGACGGGGAATTTACATTTTGGCTGATTGTAGCTTCCCTGAGCTTTTCCATGATGCTGATCTTATTGTAAGTTGCATAGGTAGTTGCGTTACAATGCGATTTGGCTCTTGATCGGCAGTCGATCATTGAAGGTTACTGTTCATGATCTCCCCTCGGCAACTCGGGGCAATGAAGAGGACTGTTGTTGCTATTTTGGTGCCCCTTTTCACGTACGATACTAGCTACGATGGTAGCTGCCGCTTTGGTAGGCCAGCGACACCTCCAGACTGCTAAGCAAATGGTGTGTATTAGGTGTGGCCGGGTGGCAGTAGTCGCGGTGGCCGCAGTTGTCAACTTGTCTCAGCTCCCCAAGGCTGAGAGGTGTCTGGACCAGAGGATCTGCAACTTTGATTGCCCCGAAAGGCATGTCGCTCAACCCGAACGGCTCCGTGCAGAAACTCCGTGAAGGGCAGACGATGTGTCAAGTACCACATGTGCAACCAGAACGGTTGTGCCACCGTTATCTGGCCCCTGCCAGTAACAGTAGTTCTGCCAGTAGCTTTGCTCAACCCCCTGCAACCATGGCGGCGCTTGTGATCGGCTCGTCAATGCACAATTTACACAGTGGCAGTACTCCCCCTCCACATTTGCATAATCAATCGCACACCTCCGCACAGTCCAGGAAAGGCCGCTTTCGACACTGCCCTCACCGCCGGTTGTGTACGCTTCTGGAAATCTTCCTATCCCACATCCCGCCAACAACGTTGTCATGCATTAGCCGCTAGATGAGGTTAAGGCTGCTCCAGCGGGCTCACGATGTGTTGAATGTTTCAATTCGCTTACTGCGGCCAACCCAAATCAGAAGGTTCTCCTTGACCGATTTGGTCAAGAGATAGATGTGATATGCTTGTTGTGATGTACTATACGCGCTCCCGCTCCACAGCCTGAGTATTGTGCATTCATTCTCTCACACCAATCCGTCGCTTGCCTCGCCTTACCGTTCCAGCTGCCTGTCAACCCCACTCGGGGGAAAGAAGATTCGAAGCCTGGGAGGGTGGATGATGGAACCCTTTCTACATTCGATCCAAGTTGGAGGCTGCCAAGGCTCTGCTATTGCTATGCTCGCCTGGCATTGAACGGTGCTGCCCTGGATGACACTTGAACGTATCAGGCGCGCAGCAGAATTTGGATCGCTCGTGGGCAAATCAACCACCTGACTGGACGGGCTGGATTAGCTGGACCTGAGTAGGTAAGGTTAGGCGCTGCCCCTTCTTGCCTGCTTGCTGGGCTGGGTAGGGGCCCCAGCCGGTAATACAAGCGGCAAAGGAAGACCCTGCAGCCAGCCAAACCACTTGACCCCAAGATGAATGACTCTGTCTCGTTTTTTTCTCGTGTCCTGTAAGTAATTCTCCGGGGCCCGGCAAGCAGCCATGCCTGTTCCAAAACCCCAAGGTCGTATGCGCGCAATGCAACCGATTCAGGTTTCCTTTTTCTACTGCAAAGCAGCCAAGGATGGGAAATTCTAAAAAGGGGGGCTCTCTCGAATGAGGACGAAAATGCATAGGAATCCAGATTCACTCCCCTCCCCCTCTCTCCCCTTACAAGGGGTTTCTTGGAGGGGCACTCGTTACCACGGGTTGATTCGCAGCTGCTTGTCGCTAAACCCCCATTTCCCACCCATTCGGTAAAGTTGGCGGCAGAGATAGGGACCTGGCTGCCCTGGGTTTTCTTTAAGGGGAGCCCTGTAGATAGTAGTAGGGAGCCCCAAAATTTTCGGCGGGAGTACGTGCGGGACCCCGCCCAATATCGTCATTTTTCGCCTCGCGGACTCCGGGCCTACTAATTGTAGGCAGGGCAGGTTCGGGACTGACGTCTTGTCCCTTTCTGCCTGGCTGCCGATGATGATGACTGCTCGGACTGATATGATGCTATCTTGCGGGCTTTGCGTCACAGTTTAGGCATCAAGCAAAATAATAACATGCCGAATGGAATGATCGACGTTCGACATAGCGAGACTTTTGACCTTGAGCTTAGCCATAGCGGGCGCGCACCACTGCAACTACAGGGCTGAAAGTGCTTGCTCTGTGGGATGTCACCCGGCCAACCGACTCATGCTCGAACGGCGAACAAAAATGTGAGGACGAGTCGATTACCCAAGATCAACCACACCCCGCAATAGGAACTTTGTATGATCAGATATGTTCGATCCGATCCCAGTGAGCCTTGATGACAATTTCGGATCGGAGAGTGGTATACCGTCGGCTGAGTTTCTGATGCTCATTCGGCATCGGGCCACATCAGGAGACATTGACGACACAAACTGCAATCGCCCTTTCTAGATGTTGCCGACCAAACAACCATCTTCCTAAGAATCCCGCATGCAGCAGAAACACCTTTTCCCGTGGGGTAATGCTTTGATACGGAGAAAACGAAAAAGAAACGCCAGTATGTAGCTAGGTACATAGCCATGCCATGTGGTTCTTCATGTAGTAGCAGTACTCCGTACCTAGTCTCAGAAACAACCCGATGAATTGGGGAATTCGATGTGGACGCGCAGCGATCCGCACCCGCGTGACCGACCTCTTGAAATGACTGCTGGGTGTTGCTACTGCAGCTGGATGAATCAGGGTGTTTTAGCCCCTCCCAAGGTCAGACACTACACTTACTTACCCCTGAGTCCTGTCTAAGTTGTAGCTATCCGGCATTTTGGACTATCAACCCGACATGTCCCCCTTTTACATCGTCACTGCTTCACATTAGGGGCGAGGGGCACCTATGCAAAGTGGAAAGAGACGACGAGGCTATCCTCGAAATTATGGGAACCAAACGTGTTTTGCCAAATGTCGATTGCTCATTACTACTCATACATGTTACGTGATTATCAGAAGAGGAAAAGAGGACCGCAAGGGGAACGAAATCCTTGCCGTGGTGAACAAGGACATCAACCATTTGTAAGGGTTAGTTCCCAAGGCTTCTTTTCTCTCTCATGAAACCGCCTCGATGGTGTGTTCATGAAGATGAAAGAGGCCTCAAAGACCAGCTGCCAAGCATAGTAATCATCACTCCTCATTAAATGCACCCCTGAAACCTCCCGGTGGGCATCTCCATCCGTAACAACAACCGTCATGATGTTTCTCCCCAACAGAATCTGTTGAATGGAGAAGAATAGTCCCTGAATCCCTCATGCAAAGGCAGTCGTAGGCGAAGCTGCAGTACGGTGGAACAGGCGAACGAAGAAAGAGAAAAGAACAAGATCCGAAAGTACCGATGAAGCGAGAAAAGGGGAAAAAGGAGTATTAAGGCAGCGCTGTACAGTAGGGTACGGAAAGGACGAGGAAATAGAATCAGACGACAAGGAGTTGCTTGCTCTCTCCTCTCATCATATCTGCAAGAGAAGAAGCCAGTCATCCATTTCATTGGTTGTCGAAGCAAGTGTTATCTAACACAGTGCCCTCAGAGTCTGAAACGAGAGCATTGCTGAGCAGATTCGTTGTTCTGCGTGTGTGTGCGCACCGATCTTGATAGGAACAGTCGATCCCTCCAAGAGAGCAATGCATATGCTCAGAGGAAGCAACGCTCACCACTGGGCGCACGATAAGTCTTGGACGGTAGTGTAAGCAGACTGTCATCACCCTGCTGCTGATCCTGATCCCCCAGCTTAGGGGGAGGGGGAGGAGCGTAGTGCAACACACTCTGGTCTGCCTCGCTCTGCTCAGCCATCGAAGTATCAGCGACACCAGCACCAGCCGCAGCTGAAGGCGACTGAGGAACAGCAGCGAAGCTGACCTTCTGCTGTACCTGTTCCGACGGTCGCTGAATGGCTGTCGGCGGATTCATCTGCTGACGATACTGCTCGGGAACCTGCGAGTTCTCCTCGTTGTAGTTTTCGTTCTGCTGTTGCTGGAACGAAACATCACCGGCCTGCGTTACACTCATCATACTCGAGTCGTTTCCCATGGCGGCAGCGACCTCGTGAGGGAGAGCGCGGATGGACGCCTCGCGGGTACGGCGGACGGCGCGCTCCCGCTCGACGACGACCTTGAAGAACTGGCTGACCTCGGCGAGGGCGCGGTGCATGCCCTCAGCGGCGCCCAACAAACCCAGCAGAGCCTGGGCGTCGAGCACGTGCTTGGCGATGACGCTGTCAGGCTGGCAGAGGGTGCGGACGCGCATGACGCGGGCGTTGCACTTGACGGCGTAGAGGACAGCGTCGACGGCCGTGGTCGAGTCCTCGGCACCACCCGAAAGAGTATCGCGGTGGTGGTGATGGTTGCTGTAATGGGAGTGGTAGAACCGGAACTGGTACAGGTGCAGGCGCACGAGCTCGATTTGGGTCTCGAGATCGTAGCGGAAGCCAACGACGCGGGGGCGGCCCTTGGTGGCCCAGCTGTCAGATACCTTCTTCAGCTTGGCCGGGTCGAGGCGGCCGCCGTTGAGCTGCGTCTTGATGTAGATGTCCAGCGCGTTGGAGAGGGTGAACTCGAGCTCACAGTACAGCAACGACTGCTCGCGTGGGTCCAGCGAGATGGTCAGGCGCTTGCTGACGGACTGGCGGCGCGGCGACGTAGCGGTCGAGGCAAAGTTCTTGGAGCGAGGTCGGCTGCCGTTGTTCTTGAAGTCTGCCTTCTCAGCCTAGGAAAATGTATCATCATATTAGCATCCGTTGCTTGAGCATAAAGTGTGTTAAAAATGGAAGGGGTTTGATAAATAGTATTTGTGATCTGCGTTTCCATTGGGGGTTCACTTACCAAATCGCGAGCAACCTTCTTGATGCCATCGAAAATTCCAGACTTTCTCTGAGGCTCGGGCTTAGCCTCGGCAGCTGAAGTGTCTTTAAGCCAGCCATGTTCACCGAAGAGATTCTTCTTGATATGGACACTACCGGCCAGCAGCCAGGGCGTCAGCGGGGTGAAGGGCTCGGATTGACCAGCATCGCGCTTAAGGTCGTTGGTGGTAGCCGACTTGGGGATGCCAGGACGCATATTGCCCTGCTGCGAGTACGAGTGTCGAGGAGATGAGTTCATAGTGGTGGGCATGGTCGAGGTGTCAGTGACCTCGGGCTCCTTCTGCTTCATATCGGAGACAGTGGCGCTCTTGGAGCGGAAGGGTGTTTTGAGCAATGCAGACTCGGGGTTGGGCGTGACGCTTTCCTTGTAGTCGTTGTAGGCCCTGAGAACATTCAACTTGCGGCCAATGTTCGCTGTGCGTTTTGTGATGTGCAGAGGACTGATCACTGGTGTTGAAGTGGTGGGAGGATCGCTAGTGTAAACAGACGATGAAGCATCATTGTAGTTGTTGTTGTTGACAATGGTGCTATTGTTGCCCTCCAAAGCCGGGGTAGTGGGGACAGGATTGTGAACAACCTCGATATTTTTGCGGGAGCTCACAATTTCGCCGTACTTGCGAGCGTCGGCGAGGTTGAGAGGCACAGGCCGTTTCTTATCCTTCTGGACAGGAGCAGGTATCTTGGTTCGGGACGACGAGGCCTTCGTGGGGGACAACTTGTCCTGCGTCGGTGATCGTGAGACTGTGCGGATAATTGCACTCCAGTCGGTCTCTACAGTAGTAGGACGTTCACGTTCCTTTTCCTTGCTCTCTGTTGACTTAACACCCATACTGGGACCATACTGCCGATCTAAGTCATACTTGTTATAATCATGATCCTCACAGGGCATTCTGCGATGAGTGTGGGATCCCAAAGAGGAGCTTCCCTCCTTGTGATGCAGTGTCTTCTTACGGGATCCCTGGGACTTTTCAGGGGGCGTAGGAGAGCATTGCTCATTTTCAATGCGATTGGCCGAAGACGCCAATCTGTCATCGTGTGAGTAGGGAGTACAGTTTTATTCATTCAAATGGAAGGGGGAATCACTTACAGCGAGGCCATCGTCTCCAATTGAGAATCTGTCAAGCTGAGATGAATATGCACTTCGCGCTTCTTGCGTCGTAGCTTGGGCGTAGGTGAAATGACGCGACTTGGCTTGCGAACAAGGGCCAAGTCACTTTCCTTCAGGGAAGATGGGGAACTCGAGGTAATGTCACTGGGTGACTTTGGGACTGGTCGGTAACTAAAGTCGCTGAAATGCTCTGAGGATGTAGGGGAGCGTTGTCCATAAAACTCGAAGCGAGGTAAGTCGGCTGGTGGAATGAGAGAATGCGCCCGCGTGCGTTCGAACCTGGAGGCAAAAGGGCTGGCAAGCTCTGGATCATCAAATTCTTGATTATCAACAAAACGCTCAAGCCACTGCTCGACTTTTGTCAAAGGGGAACTGTCTGGTTGTGGGGTTAGTACGTGAGCTCACCCTGAAGGCCAAGTGGGATTGATTGTGCTGTTTTGAACTGCTTCAAACCACATCACTTACCAGAGGGCCACAGGCTAGGCTCGAAGCCGTGTAGCGTTGAAGAGCAGTGTAGACCTGCACAGCACCTACCCTTCTTCTTGTCTGGCCAAGATAAAGGAACACATTGGTCAGCAGGGGATACACACAATCTTGGATTAGAAGTCAGTCCTACCATAGTTCAATTGGGCAAGTCCATCACTTGACGCTGTTCCCGAAGATGGCGAAGTCTTTACTGATGCCAGTGATAGCTCCGATGGTCTATCTGTGAAGGCCTCAACAACTGCTGATGCTATCTCTTGAACAGCAGCAGCAACTGTTGTGACGTTATCGACAGACAGTTGAGCTCCTGCATCATGTTCAACGCGTTGCTCAGGAGGTCCGGCATTCCGTTCGGCACACTGCTCAAGAGATCTGGCGGTATTGTCGTCACGTTGGCCTTTCTCCTCCGTGACCTCTGTGGTCTCGGCGTCTTCATCATGAACGGAGCTGCCGCATCTCGATTCAAAGTGACTGATGAGCTCCTCGACGATTGGGCTCAAGGGCCGGCCTTGAATTTCCGCTGTTAACGCGTCCATTATCTCGAACTCGGGTGGTGTTTACCAGGTGATACTTACTTCTCCTCTTCATTGTGTTGTCTTCCATCGCGTAAAGTTCAGGGCGTTTGTCCCTGCATGGATGGTCAGAAGTTTCGTTAAAGAGAGTTCGCGAGGGGCGGACTGCACATTGCTTAGCTATTGACGGCCTGGAGGAACTTATTCGACTCAAGCGGAGCAACGACATCATCGTACCCCTCGGTCGGCGAGCGACGACATTATCGTACCCCCCTTTCGGCGAACGACGACATCGTTATACCCCCCTTTCGGCGAACTACGACATCGTTATACCCCCCTTTCGGCGAACGACGACATCATTGTACCCCTCCGTCGACGAGCGACGACGTCGTGGTACCCCTCGTTCGCACCATAGCTACCCAGTTTCCCATTGGCAAGTTCAGATCGTTTTATTAATAGTAGCTAAACCATAGCAAGCACGCCAAGGACATATCCCGTTGGATCCGCACCTATGGACCAGTTTGCCTCATCAACCTAGCAAAAAGGTAATCACTGGTTTGTCGAGTCAGGACCCCCTGGAAAATGTGAGCAGACCTGCACCGAAACCACATCCTACACCTCTGAAGTCTATCGTACACTGCAGAATATCACATTTCCACCACCAACTTTCGATCATCCGTAGCCTCCAAAGATGGCCAAACAGATGACACCGATTAACAGAGGGTTTCCATCAAAAGCCCATACTTGGGAGTCGACTTCTCGTATAGTTCATACCGAAGTGATTTACTAAGGAGCCCCAAGATCTTGCAGCCTCTCTGATGTGATACCTTGAGATACGCCACATAGCCGCGGCCTTGGATGCAACACTTCGCACACGATTGGTCGGCGTGGCGGTAGAAACTCTCCATCCGCCTCCTTTGCGCACCCATGACAGCCAACGTTATCGTCGCTGCCATATTCTGATTCGCCATGCGTTGTTGAGCTGGAGAAAGAAAGATAAGATCGCTTGTGGACGGGACAAATTCGTCGCGGCCCATGGAGTTCCGATATTGAGGTGTATTGTGACGATAATGTGGGAGATAGTTGTATGATAGCGGCTTTGCGGTTGGAGGAGGGATCATGGCTTTCTGATCTATTCCCAGACATGACGAATGCGATGTTCTCAAATAATGGCGATGATGTAGGCGGCGAGCCGGAACTGAGTCTGACTTTCAGTCGCATGTTCCCAACGTCAATAGGGGCTACTGACCTTGGTTTCGCTAATACCTGATTGGCGAGCCGGAAACGTTCGTTCAAAGGACGTTCAGAGAGAGGGAGAGGTGGAATCTGAGGGGGTGATGGAGGTCCCGCCTCAGTATTCTCCATGCGTGAGCATGTTGAAGCTGTAGATACCTTCTCCGATGCATGCTCGCTGGATGCTAGCCATTCAAGGACACCGTCAAGACCAAAGTGAGACCCCTTTCGGTTCGCACCCAATGTCGGGTATATGCCGTAGGGTGTCGTACTATCACTTGCAACTCGAGGTTTATGCCCCTTACCCTGTTCCAACTCTTTGTTTCTTGCATCTCTAGTTGTTGGGCGCTGGGAATCCAAAGAGTGCCTGCGAACCGTCCACTGATAGTCAAGTCCCCCATCGTACCCAAGCTGGGGAGTAAAAGGACCCCGAAATCTCCACGACGGCTCGTGTCCGATCAGATCCGACTGGGCAGCTTCGATCGCCGCATCTGTGGCTTTGGACTCCGCAACTGGCATCTGGCTGACAGTTGCAAACGATGGAAGGTTATCTTCTTCATCAACGAGTAAGTTTTTCCTGGCAAATATGGCATTGGGTACACCACAGCCCTCGGGGAGAGGGACAGGAGTTGTCATGTTAGTTGCGCGCCAATCTTTGAATGATAAACCACCCTCTCCCACTAAGGCACTTGGTAGCCAGCTGCGCCGGCGTTCTTCCTGGTCTTGGTCTTTTCTCTTCCTAGAGAATCGTACCGTAATCCTGTTCAGGAGACTGGAACGTGGGGTAGGCAACTTTTTGTCTTCTTGCACACTTATGGTGCTTCTCGCTTCCGAGGCTCTTCTAGGCGCCATGTCCTCGGAACGCTTGTTGTCCTTGAGTGGTACCTCTCGCTCCTCGATCAGACGGCCAGTCGTGTCCTGGGCCTTCCACTGTAGCTCGTGAAACTCTTTAGGGTCGGGATTGTTGAGCGGTAGAGTCCCGCCTGTTTTGGAAGATACATAGAATGTGTTGTCGATCAGCCATGCCTTGCGATTACGGATGCAGCTTCGGTCGCCGGAGTACCTCTCGGCTGATGGCGGAGCCGAGTCCGAAAGGACAAAGGGGTATCGCTCTGGGTGATGGAACCGCCAGTGAGCTAGTCTCTCGGTTGGTATGATGCACGGCGTAATCGTGGTCATATGAGGTACATGTGGGAGCTCAAGGTCGGTCTACAGGGAGACGTCAGTGAGAGATCAATGCTCGTAGAGACATAGCAGTGTGCCCGAGAAGACGTACATAGCGACTCATGTGGTCATGTCTCCATCTCTGGAAAGCTGCACCTGGGTCGTCGGTGTATTCACAGTCGATCTCGATAAGCTCGTATAGCACGCCGCCAGCTAGATCCAGGTTTTCGTCTCCAAGGTGCTCGCGTAGGACGAGAAAGACCTGTTAAGATTCTGGGATCAGAAATAATCGCTAGTCGTGATAGCAGCGTACTTACTTGCTGCACTCCATCTTTGTACTGGTAATTCCGAGGGATGTGTGCGCAGTATCTGACAAGTACATTCCTGCACTCTTTACGCATCCGACATATGTCAACAAACGGTTTTGCGATTCTAAAACATCCGGATTGAAGAAATTACCTACTGTCTTCATCGTAACCCTCGCGCGTAAGATAGCCAGAGAGCTTGGGGATATAGTCAAGGGGATGGAAGAGGTCCCCCTCGGCAGCACCTAGGCGATCTGCCATCGTGTTTCGTCAGGTTTTGTTGGATCCGACAACATTTTGGAGGGCTTGTTCGATCATCTTCTTGAAGTGGGAAGATTGTGTGCTTCTTCCACCCGCGAACGATTAGTCGTTCCTTCCGTCAGGTCGTGGAAGGGTTATGCACTTTAATGTAGAAAATAGCCTGAGCAGGAAGGCGGCACCTTCTATAACCCACTCGTGACTTATGTCTGCCGCAAGTTCCAGGACCTCCGTGTGCACGCTGTTGCCAATTTATCACGGCAAGAGTGTTTTTTATGATCACTAATATTCTCGATGTCATATACCTACTTGATCCAATCGATGTAAATGCTACAATGTGCCATGGAGCAGTTCTCTAGCTTTACCCGTGGAAGCGCCCAAACACCGCGCAGAAACAATGTTGCTCGCTCATGTAGCCCTCTTCTTTCCCTCTATACATATATGCTAGAACGGCATGTTGTCAAACGCGTTTATATCGTGCCAACGACCCAACCCCCGATGCGCCTTGTCATGCACACTATTCCACTGCTGCAGTTCCTCCAGCAGCCCCTCCGCCAGCTTCCTTACATTCCACTGCGGGACCGGCGTCCCCTGCCCTGATTGCGTGGTCGCAGGAGCCCCGGCCGGTCGCTTGGGCCCTCTGATGGTCATCAACGATCCTGAGACTTCCCAATCCTTGGTAATGTCGTCGATCATGCGCTTGGAGAAGCTGTTGATGTGTTCGTTTGAGCCAAGCGCCGAGGTCGAGGGGTTGAACTGAACACCCTCAAAAAGAAACACCGGGTCGATCTGGACTGCCGATGCTGTATCCGTGTCCGTTCCTTGCCGGCTGCCTGTCTTCTTCCTCTTCAACATACCAGCGAGATACTCACTGGCTGCATGTGTATATTCCGTGAACGCCTCTATGGCTGCACGCAAATCGCTTGCCGTCCGTGATTGGCTGTAGTTGAACAGGAACGCCGTCATCGAGGGGCTCAACAGGTTCAGCAGCTTCGTCATTTGCGTTAACGTGTGTAAGCGCTCGGTTCCCAATGGAACCTCCATCCTCTGCAAAAGCTGAACGTCCGCGTAGACAAAACCCAACAATGCGACCAGCCCGCCCATAGCCTCTTCGTCGAACTCTCGGTGGATGCAGTGAGCGCCAAACCACCGCTCCAGAGCCTGGATGTAGACATCGAGGATGATCCATCCTTCAGCCTTCTTGACAGCGGTACGGATGATGGCAGGTATCATACGACTTAGCATGAAAGACATGATGTGAGTGTTTTTCATCCCTTCCTGGATGACTTTGCTCTGCCCCCTCAGTTTGGCGCTGGACAACGCCGCTTTGAAGTTTGAGAAAAGGTAGAATGACAAAGATGACACAGCTCCTGTGACATTATCTTCCAGTTTGAGTCCCCATGAAAGGATGGTAGCGGTCTGGAGACTCGGGTCCTGCGATGGAGGCGCATACTCTCTGCTAAACTCGGAGAAGAACGGCTCTACTGGATAGATGCCTTGGATTTTGATTAGGTGGATAACAGCCTGAACGAAGGAGATGTAGTGCACATGTTCAGGTGTATCCACAAGGGTTGTAAGGTCTCGCTTTACTTGTTCCATGGTGTGTTTGACGGCTTTTGTGAACTCGTTACGTAGAGTTGTTTTTTGGGCATTACCTGCCCCTCGCAAGGCCTGGCGCAGTGATGTGATGATGTCTATATAAGAGTCAGTAAGTTTGTAGATGTGCTTGACATGAGCGCAACGTACGCTCAAACAAGTCCCGGTTGGAGTTGTAGTCAGGGGTGTTCCCGACTTCTATAGGGACATCCTGGAGATACTTGCTAGCATGCTGTTTGACTGCGTGTGCAAGCCGGTTTTCGTATGCCAAAGCTGTGGAAGGCTTAGCAACAGCATCTAACAAGACTCCAAGAGGTGTTGTATTAATATCCTAGAGATATGTTAGCAATGTTTCGGATACGAGTATAGAATATTCTAACCTCGAAATTGGTCACGCTATGCTCTACTAAAGTCGTGAAGAAAAGACATAAGTATCGTCTCGACGGCAGGGATAACTTTGAAGGTAGATCCTCGAAGAGACCGTATTTGCCCGGAGTGAAGAATCGAGACAAGCGCTGTAAAAATCAGCATACGATCGTGCCTATAGCCAGATAACACCAGAGACTCACCGTTACACCATGGCGAAGGAAGACGGCTGCTAAGCGACCAGCAACTGACGTGACCTGTTCGGCAATCGACAAGCCTCCACGGATATCGTGTGGTGCTTGGTTGTTGCCAGTAGACGATATAATTGTCCGCGCCATCAAGAAGAACGTTGTTGACACATTACGATCGAGATGCTGGGAAAACTTGTCAGCGCAATGCAGCCATTGAAACCCGTATCGACTCCGACTTACCATAGCAGCATCTTCTCCAAAGCCAGCTTGCTCAGTTGGTATGCTGTTTCTCCCAAGATATTGCTCAACGCTTGCGAGGTACGAGTCGACGGTGTCTAGGGACACCTGCAAGGTGGCCCATTCGAGATCAGGAGGCGTGCGAGAAAAGCGTGCAAATACTTCATGCAATTGGTCTTTTGATGGTCAGCCAATATTTTCCGCATAGCTTGAGTGTATGGCACTTACAAATATTGATCACCAGAGAGGCAATGTTGAGAGACGGCGCGTGCCGCACGACATCCAACGTGGTCTGCAATGAACAGCGCAACACGTCAGTAGCGGCTTGCTTGTTCATATTGGCAACGCTCTTCATCAGCTCCGGACTGACGCCTTTGGACGCGTCTCTAGAAAGCCGCAAGAATTCCTGCTGGATATCGGATTCGACGGAGCTATACTGGTCCAAGACCTGTTTGAAAATATCATTCTGCCAGTCGAGGAACGGTTTGTATATGGTTCTGTCGACTCGGGACGAGACGACATAACGCGCCAGCTGGTTCCACGCCCGTATATTGATTAAGCAAGCCTCCTTGTGAGAACTGCCTGGCACCACCAATTTCTGAATTGCCTGTACCGACGGCCGCAGATCAGGAGGGGCACTCCAAAACAGTGTGCAGAGTAGATCGTGGTGATTCCTCAAGGCAGCCAGATCGCTCTCATGCACATCGCTCTCCCTGAGGTACTGTCGGTCGTGATTTGGTAACACGCGCGCGATGAGGTTCTTCATATCCTTCAGCAAGAAGAATTTCCTCAGCCGTTGGATGGCCAGAGCAAGAAGCTTAAGGAATATGTGAAAACAACGATCCTCGGGCTGGAGCTTCAGAGATGGAGTCCCCGCAAGATCTTCGAGAAATTGCGGTGATCGGTATACTTCTTCATTCCTTAGATGGGCGAGCTTCTGGCCTGCAAAGAAGTCGAATATTGTCCCAATTACTGCATGAGGCTTCCGCCATCCCCACTGCTCGACCAGATAATGACATCGGCCGATGACCCCTCTGCAGTAACTGTTGAAGCTGGCCGATTGTTGCTGATTACCTTTGTAGGCATCGAAGACGCGGTTCAGTAGCTTCTGGGGCATGGCCCAGCCCTCAAGCGGCATCGTGTCTCGGATACGCGAAACAGCAACACCGTGGTTGTCGAATTCGCCCAGCGGTAAGATGGTGAATAAGTCATGCCATAGCTTCTCAAATTGTCGCGCATCCACGGATTTGTCAAAATCTGGCTTCAGCATAATGGGAGCCACCACATCCCAGAATCCTGCTCGAGGAATGCGTGCCTCTTGCAGCACTCGTATGGAAACGACCCAAGCAATCACGCAGTGGTGCTCATTTCGAATACCGTGTTCTCGGAAGCGAGGGTCCTGAAGGTCATCATACAAGCTCCTGATGTCTGTGAGATCTGACTTCAGAAGTATTCTTACGAGCTGTTGAGCAACCTTCTTCAACACTTCCTCAACCTGTAGTGACTCGGGCAAGCTCAGTTTCCCGCAAATCCGTAGAATCTGTAATGATATAATCAATAGGCGCGTGAGAACCTCGATCGACTGTCTCGTACTGCTAGCCGAGAACTCGGTTGGTGGGTCAAGGCGCTCAGCAAAACCAGACGTGACCTCAATCATCCTCTTGGCAAACATCCTTTCGGCGTCATTATCGGGGAAGCTGACGTGTTGCTGAAGATACTTCAGAACGAAATCTGTAGCTTGTACAGGCGTCCCGGAACGATTTCCAGTAGACTCGATGCTTGATTGAATCTGTTCGAGTATCGAATCAAACACCAACCCTACCTCCGAAGAGGTCTGGGCCTCCCATGGCCCCCAACGAAGAACGAGATCCCCTAGAGATGTTGAACAATGACCTCTTAATTGTGTGAGATCGCCAAGGCGGCTCTCGTCGGACGCCATGAGAACACGCCCGTCTCCAAATATAGTGCTCTCGTGGAAGAAAACACCAGAGTCCAGAGGGAAGATCTCGAAATGTTGCGTGTAATGGGTGCCATAAGGGCCAAGCCCGATCACCTTGCTGCCTTTCTCGGTCGGGATCGATGGTTCTGGGGCGGTTTCAAACACATCCGGTAAAGGATCGTTTGCATGAACAAATCGGGCTGCCGCTGTATCCAAAGGTCTTGGCCGAGCAGGCTTGCGTGGTCTAATGCGTGATCTTGATTTGGTCAACGGGTCTTTAGTGGCTGTATCGACACGATTCTGGACTTCAGTAGCAGGTTCAGATACAACAGGGGCCGCAGATGAGACCGAGAAAACACGCTCAAGGCGGGCATTAGCGAAAGCAGGCAGAGCCCTGCGACTCTTGCGATACAGAGCATCAAGAGCCTTTTTGCGAACATCAAAGACATACCGACTTTGAGGTTCGTCTTCTTCCATTTCGAGCTGTGCAGCCCGTGTAGCTACTTCGGAATCATGTCTCCGGCTCAGACCTTTTCGCTTTGGAAGCTTTCGAGTACCCGGTGGTAAATTCTCCAGATCACTGGCGTGCTCAAGATTTGCATCGTGATCGATGGCCACAAACTTATCGATGCTTGTCTGCCTTGCTAACGTTCTTGGTCTGGAAAAGCGCGGTATTGGCGCTGCAGTCTGCGGACGAGGCTTTGGCAGCCTCCTTGATGGTTCTGCAACCTTGTTCGCCGAAGAGGGCTGCAGAGGCCGGTCGTTCCTTGGCAGGCGATCTTCGGCAACGTGGACAGGGTCACGAAGCCGAGACTGTATCTTGCCCCTTTTCCAACTACGAAGTACGTCATGCACATCAACGTTATCTCTGCGCGTGCCAAGGCTGATCTGTTTGTTCGTAGGGCTCGCCTTGCCTTTGCCTGGTCTTCGCTTGGCTGCGCGGGCAGCGATGCGTACAAATTGCGGCGCATCGGATTGCATAACATCAAGGATGCTGAGTCGCGGAGGGGGGTGTATTTCGAGCTCCGTAAGTCCGTTGTGGCTTTACGAGACGGTTGATGCTCGAGAGTCCTCTTGGTAACAGCAGTTGTTGAGCCGCTTCCCGACCGGTTTAGCAGCCCTGTGATGCGCTGCTGACGCTTCTGTGCACCTGGCTGACCGGAAAAGGGATTCTGAACCTTCCTCCGCTTCACAGGTCTTTGGGTTGAACCTGTGTTATTCCGTTTTCTTGTTGGCAGCATGTGATCAATGGGATCGTCCTCCATTACGGAACCAACATCGTCATCATCGAAAACGGAAAACCCTTCACCATTTGGATGCGATAAGGGCACAGTGTCATTATTTCGTAAATTCGTATTGGTCGTGTTATTATCATTATCTGACTCGTCGTCATCGAAGAAAAAAGGTGTGTTCATGTTGTTGGGTTTGGGAGAAACGATGCGTCTTTGGGCAACCCCTTTGCGTTGTGGCCGTTCAGGGGAAGCCTCAGGGCTATGCCGCTGAGTAGGCTTGAAGGAGGGAGCGCGACTTAGTTGTTGATCTAACCGGATCCAAGACGCAGGAAGAACGCCACGGATCTTGCGCCGAAAGTTTAGATCGGGTGCTCTTTCTGGACTACTACTGGCTTCAGCATTACCAGGGTCATCGGCGTCAGACCCAGCCATATCCTGGACGCCGTCTTGGCTGCTGGATGAATCGGAATCGGAATCAACAGTTAAATCGATTGGCTTGTGACCCCGGTCTATAGGAACAGGCGTAAGGTCTCTGGATATGTCTGCGCTGCTAGGCTTGGGAGTTATCGAGGCCACTTCTTGCCTGCGCCCAGAAGTGTTGGTGCAATCAGTGGGTGCCACAGAGAAAACGGCAGGACTTGTTTGCGGCGGCGAGGGAGGGATATCAAATATGTCCCTTTCTTTAGCAGGTGGAGATGGGTGTACAAAAGCTCGCGCCTGTTTGCGCTTAGTTGATGACTTTGGCGATCCGCGGCGTTTTGCATGTGTCTTCGGTCTGCCCAGGATCGACTTCCTCCTGACAAGATCCTCAAGCGTCGGAAGCTCATCACCATCGTCATCGTTCTGCGAGCTTCTCTGGTTGTCGATGAAAGGGAAACTTCCAGTCGGCGTCGGAGAGCGACTCGACAAGGCCAATTCGTCTCGGTCGTCTAAACTGTCGCGTTGTAAACTCAATTGGCTCTCTTCGGCAGTATCTTGTAGCCCACCACCCGTCGATTGGGTGTCCTCCTCGTAATCTTCCTCTTGTGAATCTTTTTGTTTCCCATCGTTTGCCGCAGCCTCCTCGAGCGCCACCCTGACGGGCCTGATTCCGCGAGACTTGAAGAGACTGCTGTAGTGGGCACTTTCTAGAAGATACGGGTGTTCCTGGATAGGCTTTCGGGGCCGGAATGACCGACTCTGGCGAATGGCTTCCTCCTGGGCAAAGATCTCGTCGTCGGCTATGTTATTCACTATCGCATCATTGGTTTCGGTATTGACGGTGTTAATGCCAAGTTCGATGACCAGAGATGTTCGATCCGCGGATTGCTTAGACTCGCCAACTTCGACACTTTCGCCAGCTTCAAGGTCTTCGACAGCCGCGACCGAGGTTTGGGTAGGTGTCGTAAGATCCTCGATTTCGTAGGATGGTTCAGCGAAATCAGCTTCGATTTCCCTCGGAGGCGAAGCATTTTCGATCTGGCGCTCTAGTACTGGAAAAGAGCTCGAGGGGTCCAAGTCGTCAGGGAATAGATGATCCAAGTCTTCCAAGCTTTGGGAGGAGGTCAACGGCACATCCCAAACATCTCTATTGGGGTCGTTGGCGTGGTCGTATGCACTGGCAACGGCCGGTGTTGCATCGTCGTCATGATGCTGGCTGTTCGGGGCATCGGCTGCGGCCGGTAGCTGAGGCAGCTGAGGCAGCTCCGGTTGCTGAGAGTCTTCGCTGTCGAACATACTTTCATCGTCCGAGTCGGGGACCTCTCCAAGCTCCTTCCATTTCGCCATCACTATCGTAATGCATTTCCTCGCGTGTGCGACTGGTTTATAAAATGTAGCATCGCTAAATCTTTAAGTGGTTGCCCCAAGCCAAAGCTCTAGGCAAGCAAGCAAGCACCTGTGGAGACGCGTCTGGGTCACTGGAGACGCGTTTTAGTTGAAAGTCCGGGGCGGCGCTGTAAGTGGTTTTGTGCGCTAAATGGTGCTACCCACCTCCAGGGAAAAGTCGCCGCAGTTGACACTAACGCATCACCACTTCAAAGTCCCAAAATACCTACGCATCAGATGCCTCAACTTTGCTGTTATTGCACCACTTTGCAACAGCTGTGCTAGTTTTCAATATGTCACATTTGAGAAATCTCCTTGGTTTAGCAGTTGCTGTCGGCTTTGGAGTCTGGAACGGTAAGGCACTCTTGTAATGCGGTTTCGCAAGATGCTAACATTTTCTCAGCTCAGTACGCTTTCAAGCCTGCGCTTGAAGACGCCGCAAGGAAAAAGGACCAGTAAGTCACTAGAAGGTTGTATCCCTATTGTGATATCTTGTAGCTAACTTTGATGCAAGAAACGAATTGGCACAAGCTGCGGCTCGCGGCAAAGCCTTGACTGAAGGGACTACGGATCCCAACAGGAAACAGTGAAGAAGAATTAAGCTGTATTGGCGACGATTCAACTCCCGAGTTAGCCATATTCTTCCAATCTAGCTAGCTTCGTAAGTAAGCTTGTAATGCGGCGCTCAGCAAGAAATGCCGCGTCGCGGTCGTCGGTGCAAGATGTAGCACCAGTCCAAGACAGTGGTCAGGGGAAGTCACTTGCCCAAACCCAGACCAAGGCCAGCAAAAAGCGTGTTGTCGCTAGCGAATCTAGTGACGAATTTGTCGAGGCTGAGGAACAAGAAGAGCCGGCGCCAAAGAAGCGAAAGGGCGCCGGGACAGGTAACCGCTCTCGGGATAAGATCTCTCAGCTTTCTCAACAACTATTCGGCGATGATGCGGAGTCAGCACCAGACACGCTTGCTATCGTCTTCCCTGGGCGACAACATCCTGTGTCATATCACCGCCCCATTCTCCTAGACAGTGCAAAGGGTCGTGCTTCTCTACTCAAATGGTTCGACAGTGTGAGCGCGTCGCGTGCTATGCCCTGGCGGAAACCCTGGATCGACCCTTCCTCAGTTCCCGATGCCGCGGCACTTCGCGAGCAGCTCGAGCGTCGTGCCTACGAAGTCTGGATCAGCGAGATCATGTTGCAGCAAACACGGGTCGCCACCGTGATTGATTACTGGAATAAATGGATGGCGAAATGGCCTACTATCCACGATTTGGCTGCAGCCGATCCAGATGATGTGCTTGCTGCTTGGCGCGGGCTCGGATATTACAGCCGTGCTACTAGAATCCACCAGGCTTCGAAGATAGTCTGTGAAGCCGAGGACATGCAAGGGCTTTTGCCAGCCGAAGTGGACAAGCTCCAGGCCAATATTCCAGGCGTGGGCAGGTATACAGCTGGCGCCATTTCAGCCATCTGCTTTGGGCGACCGGCTCCCATGGTTGATGGCAACGTATTGCGTGTACTCAGCCGGCAACTTGGGCTCTTGGGGGATGTCAAGACTGATAAAGCCGTTATTGATCTATTATGGGGTGCAGCCACTGCCTTGGTCGAGGCTGTGGCGCGAGATACCCAGGAATCCAGCACCGGAAACGATGGAGTCGCCCTTAGCGACGGCCCTGGACGATGGGGCCAAGGTCTTATGGAATTAGGGGCAACCATATGTACACCAAACCCAAACTGCTCGGTTTGCCCGGTTTCCTCGACTTGCCGTGCGTATGGCGAGGGGACCAAGCTTGCCACTGACACGGGCAAGCCGTCTAAACCCAAGAATTCGACACCACGGGCCATTGTTCCTGACATAGAGGACGCCTGCGCCTTGTGTCATCCATTTGAAGAGTTCGCCCTATCGGACGACGCCACCCAGAAGCCCACCGAGACCGCGAAGGCACAGTCGCAGAAGCAAACATCGCTGCAATCCTTCTTTTTCACCTCCGCGAAGGGCAAGAAGGCTACACCTTCCCCTGCCGACGACGCTACTTGCATGTCAGTCATTACGAATCATGCAAAGAAGTTTCCCCTCAAGGTCGTCAAAAAGGCGGTCCGAGAAGAGCAGACACTGGTTTGTGCCATTCGGCGCGAGGACGGGCACTATCTAATACATCGACGTCCTGAAAAGGGACTCTTGGCTGGACTCTGGGAATTCCCATCGAGTATCTTATCGGACCCCAGCGAGACTCAGCCAAAGTCACGAAAACAAATCGCCACACGCTATGTGCATGATGTACTGGGCCTTACCACCGGTGATAAGAGGTTGAAGCATGTCGGCGAGCTTGGGAGTGTGCCCTGGCTTTTCTCTCACCTCAAGCTGACCATGCACGTCCAACTCTTCAGTGTCAAAGATCTGGATTCCGAGAGTGCGCCTGCAGTGACCGGCACAAATTCAGGTAGCCGGTGGAGCAATGATGTTGAAGAAGAATCTATGGGCACTGGCATGAGGAAATGCTGGTCACTTGTCAGTGAGGCCATGGACATGGCAGAGTAGGTGATATATATATATTTCCAGATATCTTATAATTGTCAGACCCAACACTTTGATTCAGCAGTGCTCAGACCATGTAATATGATCTTTTACTAATAAATTATTGCTTTATGTGACACTCTGTGAAGCGTTACAATTTGACGATTCTACAGCCAAAGTCATGCGTCGTGTCATTCGTAGATAGATGGGTGACAAGGCCACTTGCAGCCTTCTTCCGAGGTCTGTGACCTCGGCTCAACCGCCGCGCCTGGTAACTTCTTCTCCCGTGCAACGCAATTCTGTCTCCCAATCTATCGGAAATGAAGAAAATCTGGTTTTAGAGTCTTGGCTTTCAGCATTTTTTCTACAATTCCCATCCATGATAGGCGCCAAAGCATCAACTAGTTGTCTCGTGTGTATTGACGCTGGGAAATCAAGTGGTTGATGAAACTCGGCGCTTAATAGACCCGCTATGCCGGGCGCTCCCGTTGAAGCACCGGCAACCAATCATCAGCGGTTGAGTGCAGAAGCTCAAACTTTCGAGTCCCTCAGCTACTGCAACCTCAGGAAGCCAAGAGGCTGGGGTGCGACTCTGCAAAAGCGGCCAAACACCATGTCGCCGTCCGTCGGGTCGTGTTTCCCATCTCGCAACGGATTCGACATGACTTTCTCTCTATCAGGCAGGTGTATTCGGCCGCCCAATGCCGACTTGACCAAAATCAAAAGGCCGACATCACTTTTAATTAATCAAGACTCTGTACATCACGAGAAAACAAGTTTTGGACTGTGGCAAAAAGGACGGGACCCTTAGAAAGAAGAACCGGATCGGCCTGCCAAGCGACTAGCTCTTGACAAGTCAAGTCGAGATTACTTGATTGGCTGCCAACTCATCATGTCTTGGTGGCCCACCCCTGTTTGAGCGACGGTGAACCAAGATTCGACCCCAGCTTTTTTCCTATCGTCCATATGAGCCCTCACATTCCTCGTGCCCTGCATTAAACTCAGGAACACTCATGAGTGGCTGCAGTAGTCACCTAGTCACCCGAGATCCCCGCCAGCGGTTGAACGTTTTTTTGCTAGCTACTTCCCAAAGGACACCGCCGCGAGACCATGTTGACTTGCAGACGACAAACCCTGGACTGCGTGTTGGCACAGCCCACTTCGTCTTCAAGATATGCCCCCCAGCAACCCAGATCCGACCAATGTCGTCACTGCATGCCTCGAGACATATGGGCACTACACATAAATGCCAGTCCCAGAGCTCCCTCCGAGATGGCGCCCATCTTGGAAAGATGGGCGCCATTCGAATACTAAAAAGGCCTCTCACTCCAGGCAGGCGTCCCCTTGCACAGCTTGTTTAACTTGTTCAATATATGATATCAAGTATAGCCCATGTCCCTCGGCGAGATCTTAATATATCCAACTTCTGTGTAAGCACATGGCGGAGTGAACTATATCAATTAACCTATCAATTGCCAAGCAACTCTACGACCGCACCCGCTCTGAAGATTAAGCGCGGCTCAAGGACAAGAATAAACCGAGCTGGAGATCGTTCAGCTTGAATATTTGAGCCAAGACCAAAATTTGTACGGATCGGCTGCCGGCCTGATAGAGAGAATCGACTGGCTGAGAGGCGGCGCTTAAGTGATCCCCGGACCCGCGCAACACCCAAAGGGTGCCTCGTAGCCGACAAAGAAAGCGTCTGCTTGCGAGCTCAGGCCGAAACAAAGGAAGGCTGCTGAATTTCGACTCTTGAAACCCAGTCTGATTTGTCGGTCACAGTCAGCCGGTCTTTTGGCTGGCTATTGTGAGGTACGTTGTGATTGTCTTTAATGGGGACTCCTCCGGCTCCTATTGTTCTTCCCCATTACTCACTATGTCTGCCCACGATTCCCTCACCTAACTTCAACACCTCAATACATTCACCAATTTCCTCTTTCTGTCACCCTTATTCTTTCTTATGGAGTCACGGGGAACAATAGGTTGATTCTGTTATTGGGGCATTTTCCTTGACGTTCATTGTTCTATAACACACACATTCAATTCTCTTACTACTTTCAAAGGCTTGCCTTTTAACCTTTCAATTTCTACTGGCCATATTCCGTTTTGGGTACATACTCGACATACACACAAAATTTGTTACTTCAGCATTTGCATTGCGCTTTGCATTGCACTATCTAGCAAAAGAAGCTATACCATCGACGAAGAAAACTAAGTCTTGTTTGACAGCATACGCAAAGACACCCTCACCATGGGGTCGCATCAAGATCAATACGCCCTTCCGGCATCCTTGAAGGGCGAGAGCTTCGAAATGAAGCCTCAAAACCCACAAGACCCTCCCACATACACACAACAGACCGGCACCGTAAGGACCGACGGCCATGCTCCTTACCTCGGACTCCAGGCCCGCTTATCCCAGATCTGGCTCAACCGATGGACTATTCTCCTCATCCTGGTACTTGTCCGGGTGCTGCTTATGTTGGGAGGACTGAACGACAACCTTGGCGAGGCCAAGATTAAGGCTCTATCGGCCTGTACCAAGGTGGAGGATGTTGGCAGTGCCATGGCCTCTATGCCCCACTACCTGTCCGTCGGAGTCAACCGCTTGACTGCGAAGGGCATTACTGAAACCGTCCACGGCATGATGGTAATCCTCGACATGATCCTGACTGGTGTCAAGGAGCTCATCCTGTTCGTCATCAACATGATGACTTCGACCTACACCTGCCTGATCAGCGCTGCCGTCCATGGCGGTCTCAACGTCTCCGCTGCCGTTATCACGAAAACGACGGACGCCATGAACAAAGCTATTGGTCCCATCACCGACGACATTGCCAAGGTAGGCGACAGTGTCCAGAACGAGATGAACGATATCATCGGCAAGATCAGCCAAGGTATCGGCAGCATCGGCAGTGTCTTTGGAAAGGATCCCCCGAAAACGCCTCAAATCAACATGAGCCCCGACCTGGACAAGCTCAGGAACGTCAAGATCGACACCTCGGGATTCGTCTCCGACCTGACCAAGCTGAACAAGGAGCTGCCCGACTTTGACGACGTACAGAACTTCACCCGCAGAGCCGTCTCGATCCCCTTCGATCTGGTGAAGAGGGCTCTCAACGACACTTACGGCGCCTGGAAGTTCGACGACACCGTCTTCCCCGTTGCCAAGAAGGAAGCCCTGTCCTTCTGCTCCAACAACTCCGGCATCGTCGACTTCTTCGAGAACCTGTTCAAGATCGCCCACACCGCCAAGATCGCGTTCATCGTCGTCATCTGCGTACTCGCCGTCCTCGTGTGCATCCCCATGGCCTACTGGGAGATCTACCGCTGGCGACGAACCGTTACCTACGCCCAGACCTTCAGCGAGAAGAAGCACGACGACATCCACTTTATGATGATGGGCGCCCAACCCTTCACCTCCAAAGTGGGCATGCAAGCCGCCGAGAAGATCAGCAAGGACCAGCAGCGACAGAACCTGATCCAGTGGGCCGTCGCCTACGGTACCTCCATCCCCGCCATCTTCGTCCTGTCGCTGGCCATCGCCGGCTTCGTTTCTTGCCTTTGCCAGTACATGGTGCTTGCCGCCGTGGAGAAGGAAGTACCCGCGCTCGCCAACCAGGTCGGCAACTTCGCCAACGAAGTGGTGACGAGCCTCGAGGGCGTATCCGAGGGTTGGGCGCGCGACGCCAACAGCGTGGTCATGTCCTTCCAGAACGAGATCAACAACGACGTTCTCGGCTACGTGACCAACGCGACGGGCGCGGTTAACGACACGCTCAACACCTTCACGAGCCTGATGGACAAGGGCCTGACGACGGTCTTCGGCAAGACCATCCTGGAGGACCCGATCAAGGAGGTGGTGCGCTGCCTCATCGGCCTCAAGGTCGAGGCTGTCCAGAAGGGCCTCACCTGGGTGCACGACCACTCCCAGGTCAGCTTCCCCATGTTCGCCAACGACACCTTCTCGGCCGGCGCCCAGCGCTCCATCGACGGCGACTCCGACATGACCACCTTCCTGGCCTCGCCCTCGAGCGTCACGACCGACGAGGTCACCGGCGCCGTCACCCGCGTCACCAACCACCTCCGCAACGGCATCATTCAGGAGGCCCTCATCTCCACCGGCCTGCTGCTCGTCTACATCGTCGTCGTGCTCATCGGCATCATCCGCACCATGGCCGCTTTCCCAGCCGCCAGCGCCGGGTACGGCACACACCAGAACCGGCCCCTCACGGGCGACGGCCGCGCCCCGATGTCGCCGCGCACCGCCGCGTTCGCCCGCCGCTCGCAAAGTGAAGGCCCACCCATGTTCATGACGACCGCCCGGAATAACAACGGTGATCCATTCGCTGACGCGTACGCCACCGTCGGCCGGACGCCGCGGGCCAACCCCACGACGCATCTCGGCCATATGCGGCAAAGCAGCTACGGCGAGACGGGCAACTACGGCAACGAGAAGTACTAGCATGACTATCCTCAGCGCCCGAGTGCCGCTTTAGCCAGGCGGCGAGCCTCCATCTCGGACCCCGCGTCGGAGAAACAGCAGGGTACTGACTGGACTCCACTGCCTTGAGCACATATTTCCTTAATCATGATCAAGGGTTGGTGGCTGGTCTCAAAAACTCATTTACCCTGGAGCTGGCTCCTTGGGGGTAGTTGGCTACACAACAACAAAGCGAGTTGATTTTGTGTTTTGCATTTGGTCGGTTGGTTACGTCGTTGTCGTCTCCCTAGCGAAAAAAAAAACGGACTTTCTTCTCTATGTTTCCTCTCTGTCTCACTCTTGATACCACATCATCGTCCATCATGGACGAAAAGGCGTTTTTCACTGGCATTGGTCTTTTCTTATATATCATGCACTTCATGGTTACGACTTCATCCCCACCATATACGAGAAAGGGTGGAGAGCGACCGGGTGGTCGTGTCGCCATCAATGGATGATGGCCTGGAAGAGAAGAGCCCAATAGCGGACATCTCATGGTCGTCGATTTCAGTATATACATTAATCTAAAGAAACGGAAGGTGTTTCACAACACAAATTTGAGGAGGCTGGTATTATTGATAGGGTTTAGTAGTCCCTTGTGTTTGTCAGATATTTCTATCTCCAGATGAACTACCAGAACAGAAATAAAGCACATGAGCTACTACATGATTACTCTCTCTACCGTGACTTGTGACTGCTGATGATTCTGAATGATATTAGAATCGTGTTTCTTGTTGTTCATGGTGGCACAACAAGATCTATCTGGCAAGCCCCTGCGAGAATAAATTGGTCAAGCCTCTGACAAATCGAAAAGTCATTATCTATTTCAGTAATACCAAATAACCGAACCGGTTTCATACGAAGGCTAAATATTATCCTCTTAACTTCCCTGTATTAAGTAGTCAAAAGTAAGTAAAGAAAATAATTCAGACGTGTAGCTGCTGTCAGTGGGCAAAGTACTGTTTATTCCACCAGTCGCTTGCCGAGCCAAACCCGGCTCATCTTTTTATCGTACGAAAACCTCATGAGCATCGGTATTAGGGTAGAAGGAGCCTCTCAAGTATGTAGGCTCGACGGTAGCGGGCCTGTCACCGCGCAACATGGGCGATGGCCCTACCGTCGGCACCTCCAGGCTGCGAGCCCATCACAATCTCACACTCGCCGACTGCGACATCATTGAGCCAAACGAAGCCTTTGGGAGTACTGGGCCTCGCCCTTCAACTCGTAGTTAGGCCCAGATGCAGTCCGGGCCGATGTGACGTCAGGGGGTTGCAGCGGGATTACGATCAGGTCAAGCCGGGGACGGGTGCAGCATGCGTACCACGTGACAATTGAGGAAGAAGAGCTTTGTCTCGGCGCCATGGCGTTGGTTTTTGGGTGCGCGTGGTTAGGATAGGCTTTCTGGGTTACTATTCCGTAACCTGCTTTTGGGAAGAAGGTTGCCGCAGATGGCGGACGCCTTCTTTTGCTTGGGAGAGCCCACTGATGGACCGGCGCGACACGATGCAGAGCACTGGTCCAATATATAGGTGGAATGTCTCCTTGGGTCGGTGAACAGACGTAGTCTTGAGACGCCTCTGTAGGGTAGCTCGAGACAACTGCACTGGTAAGCGAGAATTGTTGAGCAACAAAAGGGATGTCAAACGTTTCGATAGAAGTTTGGGGTTAATATCTATGTTCTAGGCATGCCTATAGTACCTCGAATATAGAGATTCTACATAAACCTTCCACTCTATGCTCAACGCGCTGGGAATAACTAAATAGCTCGGGGTTTTCCCAAGATGATTGCGTTTATTAAAAACAAAAGGAAACCAATACGCCTTTTTTAACAATGATGCTCGAGGCTACCTAATCAAAGGGTTGATTCGCAACCTGGTGTAAGTACGCTATAACCTAGGAGCTCCCCGTCTTTCGAGGGGTCTGTCGACTGGGATGGCCTTGAGTAGACGTGTCGTCGTCCTAGGAGACTTCCTCAACCATTTTCCCACTTTGCAGGCCGCCAGGAGTGAACACTTTGCCCAGGGGACCACCAAGCATCTCCTGGGGAACAGCGATGCGGTTGCCATCCTTGTTGCTGATCCATCGAACAAACATTGGGTCCGCCTTGTTCGCTTCTGCAGCTTCAGACTCGTCATTGGCGAGTTGAGCCTTAGTCTTAGCTTTGGGGGCTTGCTTCTTGAGAAGCTTGTTGATGGTTTCCATCTAGATAACTCATTTAGTATCACGTACCAGTCGAGACGCTCGAGCCAACAACCTACCTTGACTTCCTCGTTGCGCTTCTCGCTAAGATTGCGTCGTCGTCGAGCCATTTCCGCGCGCCGCATAGAGATCTCTTCTGCGGTGAAGACCTTCTTGGCTTGAACCTCTACACAGGGGGGTCAGCGAAGTTCACTACCTGCGCAAATTGAGAGGGGAAATTGTTACCATCAGATAGCTTCAGCAGACTACCGTCAGCGTCATCTTCGAATCGTGCTCGCTGTCTTTTAGTCATCTTGGTCAAGTCGGGGGCCTCGCCGTCCTCGTCGTCGCTCCCAAGATCGTCGTCGTCATCATCTTGCAGCTGTCCGGTAGCTTCGATATCGTCATCTTCTTCACCTTCGGCATCCTCATCCGGGTCGTCTCCACCGCCGACCTTTACGGTGTCTTGAATCTCATCTTCGCTCTCGAGTTCACTGAGCTCCTCGTCGTCACTGTCCTTAGCCTGGATGACGGGCTTACTAGCCGCCTTGGTTGGCGTCTTATTCTTTGCGGAGTTGGTGGCCTTGGTGGGCCTCGAGACCTTGATCGTGGGCGCTGACGGCGTCATATCAACGTCCATGTCGTCTTCCTCACCTTCGGCATCCTCCTCACCGAGGGCATCATCCTCGTCGCCGTCGGCATCAAGGTCCATGGTGTCATCCACCACGATCTCGCCCTCGGCGTCTTCCTCGCCGACCTCGATCATGTCGTCGTCCTCACCTTCGGCATCCTCCTCACCTTCGGCGTCGTCATCCTCATCACTCGAATCGAGCGTGTAGCTCTTCTTCTGCACTCGAGTCCTCTTGCCCGATAGTATCTCGCCACCGATAAAGCCCTCTCGGGCAATGACGGAGGCCTTGGCAGAGGACGAGCTTGTAGGGCGACTGGTAGTGGCCTGGCGGAGCTTGCTGGCGGGTAACTTGACTGTAATATGCATATGCTGGTTAGAATCCGAGGGAGACGATGGAGGGCCGCGTGTGACAGTTGCTACGGCGCTCTTACCCTCAGACCGACGTGATGAAGTCCTGGAAGACATGATCCTGCCGGTTCGACTACTTGTAATATTGTCGCTGTCGACCATGTCAGTAATTGCCGTGTTTGCCTTCTGCGCGGCTGCGCGGCGAGGACGAGATGCCATGATGAGAAACAATCCAGGGGTATGTATCGAATGTGGGTTTGTGGGGGATGGGGTGTAGATGGATGACGCGGGGATCACGATGGAGATATGGGTTGGTTGTCGCGCTGAGCTGGCGATGGGTAGAGGTGCAATGGGAGGTGAGGGATGCAAGGGTAATATTTTTTGGAGGTTCGATGTGTGCCTTTGGGGTGGGCTGAGAGGTTGAATTAAGCTTGCGGCGTTTAGAGATAGCCGTGACACGTTCGACCAGACTGGTTATGGTCAGGGTACAGACGAGGCGCGCCCCCCAGGCTAGGTAGATGCCAATTCCCAAAGCCTTTGTGCTGCCAACCAGATGCCTTCGTCTAAGGTTCCCTTGTTGGAACCAACGGCAAGCCGCACGTGGGAAGTAAAGCTCAAGCCTCAAGTAGCTGCACCCTGAAACCGATCCGATCCAATGCCACTCCCCATTTGACGGAATACAAGTACGTGTAGTTTGTTTGCTATCAAATGGTTTCTTTTGGACACCCCTTATCACGACATACTACTTGACGTATTCTCTCTTATATTCACTTGAACCAATCGGGATTGAATGAATATGTCGCGAAGCAGAAAACAAATGATGGAGTAAGGGAGAGAATATGACAGGGAGAAAAGAAGATATGTTGGTGGCTCACACTTACGACAAGTCTAAATATGCAGATGCTTGATGTCCTTTTTTTACTTCTGTCCCAATGTGGCTTACCTGGCCAAGCTGCAGAGACCCTGTCGATTGGGTTCCTGCGGTTTCGTTTCGCCGCCCCCTGGTCTTGGGCAAAGCTGGCTGTGCTGGATTGATTGAGATTGATTGATTGAGCGAGTGCTGGACGGGTTGGATGGAATGGGTGAAATGGGTTTCTGACGTGGAGTTGCACTCGATTGGCTCGCAGATCCCCTTTTTGCGTCACACCGATTTAGTCTAGTGAGCTGAATGAGGTACTGTGTCGTATCAAGATGCGCTTACTCTTCTTTTGATCTGGACTCGAGGGTTGAACGGGGTGGCGGCAGGCAGGTCGCTTATGAACGATGAGTGAAGTTGAACAGGCTAATTGAGTCTTGGAGGTTTGAAGGACCGAGATCTTGGGCAACGCCGATCCACCGTACGGCTGGTGCTGGAAGATCAACTAACCTTATTAGCGGACGCGATACTTATATTGAGGACCCTCTTATGGGCTTGATAATACATAGGCAGACCCTGGTCACAATAATAACTAAATGAGAGCAGCAGCAATTGCCCAGCTCATTAGGAATTATTATGATTGAATTCCCGAACGAGACCGCATTGAGTCGCGATTCATACCGGCTGGCGCTTCCGGTACATACAAAGTCACGTGAGATAAGTCACTGGGATCCTCGGTGAGGCTCAAGGTGAAGGGTCACGTACTCGGTACGTCTGAGTGAACCTTACCCTCGTGGTTTCCATACGAACGCGGAATGAAAGCATTTGGACTGCGGTCATAAGCCTGTGTACCGACTATAAGTATGTAGGTAAGTAGGAATATCAAACTTCAAGTTGAATGCGATTGCCAGAGGAGGTATCAACTCGAGCAGGTACCTGCCTCTCAATATTTACCCGTACTTAACCTTGGCAGGTACATTGATGCACTACCTGACATCGGATCGGGACAAGGCACTCAATAAACGGGGGCGTCTAACAGTGTGGGGAGCCCCAGCCTGTCTTCCTAACTTTAAGCTGAAGCTGCCGAGGCATATGACATTCATCCACAGTCACTTATTTACTGATGCCTTATTTTCCCATCCTTTGCTGCCCAAGTTAGACTTGTAACGACCACAGTCCTTCCTGCGTGTCACCTTCCAACATGGCTGAAGAAGACCAGAAGGCCGATGTCCCGGCACAAGGCGCATCGGAATCTACAGACTCTGAACCGACCACCGTAGATCAGGCGCGCAGGTTTTTAGCCGACGAGAGCGTCCGAGGACAATCCCGCGACAAAAAGGCCGAATTCCTCAAAACCAAGGGTCTGCAACACGAAGACATTGAGAAGCTCCTTTCAGAAGAGAATGAGACAGAATCCATTTCTGCCGCGTCATCGGCTTCCCCAGAGCAGGAACCAGAAGCTGTGTCGGAGAAGGTCACCGCTGGAGAACCCACAATACCACAGACAACATCGCCAGCATCGCCAGCACCAGCAGCATCTTCGACGAACGACACACCACCGATTATCACCTATCCCGAATTCCTAACCCACTCTCCTCGGCCCCCACCTCTCATTACTCCATCTCGCCTTCTCGATATCGTCGCCGTTTCCGGTACAGCATGGACACTGCTATACGGCGCCGCGCGATTCATCGTCAGCCCGATGGTCGAGACCCAGACCGAGGCGCGTTCCGACTACTACACACACGTGAACGAAAAGCTTTCGGGCATGGTTGAGAAGCTCGAGGGCCTCGTCAGCGAGGTACCATACAAGAACGCCAAACCTCTTCGGTCACAGTCCGAGGCCTACACCGACGCGGAGGACGACAAGAGCAGCAGCTGCGACGACCCGACGGAGATGTTCCACCGCGACATCGGCACTCAGACCTCGCCCCCACCGGCTTCCGTTGCAACCTCTTCAGGTGCTTCCGACCCATCGGAATCCACGGTTGATGCGCAGGCGCGGCGTCTCGCACGGCTGTCCTCGGCCGCCAAGGAGTTGTCCGACATGTACACGAAGCGAGCCGAGGACACCTCGAACCTGCATTCTGGGGTGTGTGAACTGAGGGACGAAGTTGACAAGGTTTACCGGTACCCCCCTTGGTCCGAGTCCGCGTCCATGTACGGTCTTACTAGGATGGGCCGATCTGGCCAGCAAGAGGACGATGAGTACAAGAAAACGAAAGACGCCATCCGCAGCGTTAAGGGCGTCTTCCTCTCGTCGAGAATGTTCCCCACCGCAGCAGCAAGATAGAAACCCCCTGCTGCGGCGCTGGTACAGGTCGATGGCGTTACCGACATTACTACAACTGCCTAGGCGGCTGGGGCAGAAACGCATGCGAGAAATTGGGCATTGCAGCACACGCCTATCGCGACCTACCGGCCACGGGCTTATGGGTTTTCCCACCGCCGAAAAAGTCATACTGTGAGCCTGGCGGATGCTTTGGGGGTAACACCAAACCACGGTATCTTCTTGAATGACCGCACCAATAGCGGCACGCACAAGTGTCGTTACGTACCCTATCCGGATCTCAACGCCATTGAATCCTTTATAAATTCCTCGGCGTCCGTCGAGGAAATCTCAGCGCGCTGGGAACACAAGCATGAGAAAGTGCCTATATTGGTCGTTGAAGCCAAGCCTGCTTTTAAACCCATTAAGGCCAAATTGTGATAGGGGCTATGGATGATGATAAATAATGTTTTTAGGAAGCGGAAGGAGGGGTGACTACCACCCAGAACATCTGTAGCAAGCGGACACGAAGGGGAAAGGTAGAGGAGAAGTAATTACGTGTATGAGCGAAGTGTAATGCATATCTGCTTTCAGATACCCCCTTAATCCCATCAAGAGACTATCCCCTTGATAGTGAAAGCGTTGTCCCCACCACATTATGTACTGTACATTTTATATATCACTTGGTGATGTTGGCATAACGTTCATTTCTATTGGCACAATGTTCATTCCATTGATACGATATCTGATTGGATAAACTAGGATAAACTGGCCTGCTGATCATTCACAGGTTGAAGTATTATACCAAAAGCAGCGTTATCGCCATCAAGGGGATACCAGATGAATATCGAGGACTTGACTTTCTTTACCTAGGAAACTCCATTCACCATGATACCAAACACTTCAGATTTTTATGATACAAACATGAGCTGGGGTCAAAACGTTACATATGCTTCTGGTCTTTTCCGTCCTGGTTTACCAGTTTAGATACTAAAAGTTGCCCTGCGTTGGTTTTCTTAGGAGCAGGTATGTTTACCGATCCGAGGAGACATACAAACTGTATATTGGGACTATGTCTTTCTTCCAAGAGTACCGAGGATGAATATCTGTCGGCGATGGTGAATACAACAGAGTCCCCAGTGCAGTTGTTCTCTTGTAGTGAGTTCTGACACGGTAGTTATACCTAGAAAATCACCAAAATTCCCATCAGCAAGCCTGTAATAATGGATGGGATCGAAGCTTATTATGTTTTTCTTGCAAATGTGCGCAAGCTAGCCACCGGAGAGTGTGAATACAAAGAAGCGCTTGGCTCAACCACATTCTCAGTATCAATGCATTCACACTGGTTCTGTGCCTATAAAGATCGTTGTCAACCCAACTGCAACATAACCAACCTTTCGTCGCAATCACCATCTTGTTCTTTGCGAGCTCCTTTGCCCCCTAAACTCGGCGACAAACAAGCCACACAACGATTATCGCGTTGCAGATGTATACTTGTGCCCACGAAGATCGTGTAACTACCCGGACCCCCCTTGGCGACATCCGACACCGCCATCATCACACCTTCAATGCCATAGCCTTGTATTCATCCCAACATAAGCAACCGAGTCGAGATGGTTCAGTTCTACACCGCCGCTGAAGAACGTGCCATCCGTCGGTACCGTCGCCACAGCTGGCGGTCAGGGGCCTCCGAGCAGGCGAAGCGGCATTCGCTGGGCGTGGCTCTCTCTCGACTACCGAATAGGGGACGACATACATTTCTCGATGGGGTAAGACCATCCTGCCCCCCCCCCCTTTCATGTCCCTTCCCCACTAGGGCCATACATCTACTCTTATAGGACTTGACGAAGGCTACCCTATTCTTGCAGTAGCACGTAAGGCTTAGAATCGTTATTAATAACAGGTACAGAAGGGACCGAATAGTCGCTCGTCTGCGCCTGCGGCTTCGTCTTCGGAACCTATCCTAATCTCTGACGACAAGAACGGGAATGACGATAACACCGCTGTGACCTCGGCCGTTGAGACTAACGCTGCAGATAAAGGAGGCGGCAGCAACGACGACAACATCAGTAACAAGCTCCCTGACAACTTCTGTATCCCAGTCGCAGACGCAGACGTCGATGAAGACGAAGGCGTGGACCTCGTCAAGGATCTGGAAGCGGAGCTGATGGCCCCCGAGCCCCCCGTCTTAGCAGCTGCCGCCCTGCCACCGATTCCACCGCCACCCCCGCCGCGCAAGCATTTGAAGAAGAGACGACGAAAGAGGACGATTGCCGAAGTGCTCGGGGTGGATTTTGTCGACGAGGAGAAGCTGCACGCTGAGTTTGAGTCCCTGGTGGCGGAGAGCCGGATGCGCACAGGGACTACTGGTACTCCTCCTATTGCCCCTGAGCCTGTTTCCGGTGGTGATTCTGCCGTTGAAACGTCGGGTATGGACTCATCCTCTGTTGTTGCTGCTTCTGCCTTTCGATCAGGTATTGACGATGAAGGAGAGGGCAAAAAGATAAAGAGGGATGAAGATGAAGAGGATTGGTAGCACCGAGTTGGACTCTAGATTATAGCTCTCTACGAGTTACCGGCCGGCTACGATAGCACGGTGAACTTCTAGCAAAGAACCAAAAATATAAGAGCATCATCAGACGGGAGAATTGACTGCCTAGTCAGACAGGTTCCTAGGTATGTACGAGGTCTACAACTAATACCAGTTGCTGCGCCATCCGCAACTAGATCTAGTTATTCCCGTGTTGGTGAGAGCTCTTCGGCAGAGTGGTTTGGCCATTTTCGACACGCGACGCGCCCGAATGACGAGGCCTAACTGTGGTCCATCCTGTCTTCTTATTTGTGATATGCTTCCATGGCAATGCAATGCATTACTCGATGCCTGGTACTTGCGGCAGGCAATGTACATTATCTTGGGAATGAAGGGGAAAACTCCCGATGAACGTGCTTCTACATCCCCGAAAAGGCGAGATCTGGCGGAGATGCATTCATCAATAGACGAGATTGTCTGGACCATGACACATGGTAAGCCACGAGGTATCCCGATATATCTGCCACTATTAATGTAGCATCTCATCCCTCCTGTCACTAGCCGCGGCGAGCCCACGTGGAATTCGACAGTAGGCGTGTTTAGATTTTAGATGTATTCAAGTACATATATAATGACTCCTCGTCGCTGTAACTATCAGGAATGATGATGTTTAATTAGAGGCCACAGATTGGCTTTTGTCAAATCAGAGTCTTGATATAAGGGCCACCCACATACTTCTGCAAAGCCATATTGACATGCTTCTCAATTGTTCTCTTCTCTATGCAGAGGTTGTCCTCAGGGTACCACCACTGGACCTTAAGGAATGAAACATGGTAATGTTGTGGATGCTTGCCTGCTAATAAGCGCCTTGCATGTCAGGCCGCCCTGTCCGTCCGTCCGTCTGATCGAAATGGATTTTGGGTGTTTTCGTTTTTGGGTTGATACTTTCCGGGGGTCAGTGCTCCCCGCTAAGCACAGGCTCGCTAGGCTCAGCACAGCAAGAATTGAACACAAAGTCACACCACCACAAAAACATCCCGCAATTTGTTCAAGAGACAAACCGGTCGTTGCCGTTTTCGTGACGGGCTAGCAGACGACATTGTTACCTTGTGCCCTGTAGCATCAGCACCTGCCCCGATTTCGATTTCGGTTTCCAGGCTCAATTAGCACGAGTACATCGAGACATACAACCCGCCTACTGTATTGTACGCCTTGTCAAAAGTACTTTTCGTCTTGTCCATCGCGATCATCCGGGTTTGGCAGGGGCTCAGGAGATCTCATGTTACATGCTTTTCACCTTTTGTGACCCGAGTGAGAGAGATAGAGGGCTATCAAAAACCGTGAGTGCAAATAACACCCGCATCCCTATCGATTTTGATGCAAGCTAGGCGAAGGGGATAAATGTCTCGTCGTATTGGGCGTGCATACCTCCTGCACCTGCTATTCCCTTCATGTATCAATTCTTTGTGCATACCTAGGTACTCAGGTCTACACACCTACTCGGCATTGTCAGTGTCACTGCAGCAGGCTAGTTGAAGCTGCAATCTGCAATCTGCCTACAGCTTCAATGCTACCGTCAACCGTCTTGTGTGTGTGTGTGGCTGATGTCGGGAATAAAGTGACCTCCATAGTTCATCCAGAATCCGAATCCTCCACAATCAGAGTTGAAGGCTGCAGATCCTTTTGTCACACGACACGACTCATCGGCGGAAACGGTTGAAACCAAGACAGTCAGTTCCCGCTTGCAACCACCCGTTTTAATCGGCTTTTGTCGTCCTCATCTTTCCCTCACTGCGTGTACCGTTATCTTATTCTCTTTCCTCTCGCTCTGCTTAGCCACTCTACACACCGACTTCGCGAACCAATCCCGTTCTGGCTCTGTGTGTTGTTTTTAGCTCTGCCAATCCCGCCTTTGTGTGTGCTCACTGCTCAGAACTAAGGCGAGGCGAGCCCTAGGCCCCCTACCTGTAGCATAGCCGAGGGAAAATCCTATCTGCATATATCGAGACTTACCAGCCAGGCCAGACAACTCACCAAGCTGCACCCTTCCCGTTTGGTTTAGACAGACAATCCATTATGCAGGCTGAACTAGCACGGGAGCCGTCGATCCCTTTCCAAAGCCGTCCAAGGTCAGAAGAGAGTAGCGTTGCCCATGTTGCAGTAGCAGCAGCAGCAACAGAAGCCGCAGCAGTAGCAGTACCTCCCACCCAAGCTCCGCCAGAGTCTGGTAAGTACCTTCTTTCTTCGTTCGACTCTACTTACCACTACACAATTGCCCGTCAACTCAAAATACTGCTTCCTTACTCGTATCATGCTATCGTCCGTCTACAACATGATGAACAAGGCATAAACCACTCGGGGGCACAGTCAGCCCCTCGAGCTCGGTCTGTAGGGACCTGATTCTGTTCCATTGCTGGTCATGCGGCCATTGGTCTTTATCGGCCTTAGACTCCGAAGCAAAAGAGCTCCCCCTGCTATCTGCTTCGGGCTGCTTGCCGCTAGGAAGAAGTACCTCGCTTCGTACGATTTCCAGGCCGCTCAAGCGCCGAGCCTCTCGAGTGAGACCATCTCCTACCCCGTTTTTCCTTCTCCTTGACACGCTGAGGACAGTGAGGGGACCCCGACATGGCCTGAAGAGTCCAGGCCCCCCGATGCCTTCCCCCAAGGTTGCCTCTAATCGTCAAAGCGTGACTGGATTTTATTGGATTTACACAATGCCTATTGGGAAGTTTACACTGGGCCGTCCCGTCGACCACCCCCCCTTGTCCCCCTGTTGCTGACCGGCTCTCTCCCCCAGCCCAGAAGAATCCACTCATGCCACCGTCAAACGATGTCACTGCCCCGCACTCCACACTACCATCTGGAGATGCAGCTGGCCAAGCACGAGCACAAGCTCAAGCGCATATAAATGTCCAGCCGCCTGCTGTTGTTGCCACAGTCAGATCTGACCCTGCTGGACCACTACTGCCAACCTCCCTCGAAAGTGCGACGGGGACGTTGTCGGCTTGGGCCCAATCCAAGATGATCTTCTCTGATTTATATAAATCTGGCAAATTGCCATTGACCAAATTGCGCTCACCTCCGCCGCACCCGCTGCCCACCAATGGCCCGGAGTACGACGCAGATCTCGTGAGCAGGGATAAGACGAAACAAAAAGAGGCCGTCAAGAAGTACTTGGCCGCCACCATCCGGAGCGACTGGGCTTTCACATGGCCGCCGGTTGCGCAGAGTCCTGAGGACAGCCATGTCCATGCCGATACGACGCACACTGAAGACAACTCTGCCAAGACACACGGCGAGGAGGAGTCACGTGAACATCCTTCTAGTGGTGATGAAGATTTGGAGGTGGACGAGATTGAATCCGCCGATGATACCGCGTCGGTTTACAGTACCGTCTCCGACGACCCGGCCCATTTCAAGGTCCGGGCTGAGTGGACATCTGACCTGTCCGACGACGATGCCGACGAACCTGTATCTCCTTCAGCCTACCGCTTCGACTCTCCCGACGCCGTAGGTTCCGTTGTCAAATCATCCGGTCTTGAGAAGCGCGCGAAGAGGCGCAAGGCAGTGCGGGAGGAGGAATCGTGGAATGGTGGCCTAGCCTGCTTCAACGCGCGGCGGGATGCTTGGACCTCCGCTAAAACCGCCCGCGTGAAACCCAAGCCACCCGTGTCGCCCATATCACCAGCAACACGCCGACTATCTTTCTGGCGGCTAACCAGCTCCACACCGCCTGTATCCCCTACGAGTAATGGTGCACCGCATATATCGCCGTTGTCGCCCACTAGCACCCACCATTCTGGGGACTCAACTGCTGTTGCCTCGTCGTCGGATGCCGACTCGAACAAGATTGTTGCAACAAGATGCGACTCTTCTAGCTACCCCGTGGAGACGCTTCTTCCTATCCCACCACCTCTTCTACCGCCGGCCAATCCCATGCGCGCCTCCATCACCCCGGCAACCTACCCATCCATATACGATCGCATTGTGGTCCACTCGATGACACCGGCATGCCCAGTCAATCTTGGCGACGTGCTTCGAGCTTGCGTCGCCGGGTGGAAACGGGATGGCGAGTGGCCGCCCCGGTCAACGGAGGCACCTACTTCTGTGGTTGCTATAAAGAAAAAGAAGCGAGAGTCCAACGCATCGCACGCTAGCACAGCGCGGCGGATGAGCCTGGGCTTCCTCGGGAGGAGGGAGAGCGCGAACGGTGCCCACTCCAACGCAACGTCGGGAACACCCAACGATGCAAACGGCAACCATGAGGACGGCGCTGGCACGGGGAAAGCTATCCGGAGGTCGATACAGAAAGTCCTTGGGATTGGCCACGAGAGGAGGAGCAGCGCTGCTGGCACCAACGGCGTAGCCACTTGAACATTTATCGACTATGGTGTGGGGGATACGGAGTCTGGCGTTGTCAACAATGCGTAATGGTTAGGACTTGGCATTTTTTACGTGCCACCACTTTGAATGAGCCCCCCGGTTTATGAAAATACTTTGGATCGGAAATGACGAAGATGACGAGTTGATGGTGGTGCAAATTGGTTGTACTCGGTTGGACATTTGGGAATATACCCAGCATTTGCAAGGCGTTCTCATTCATTTGGCCGACCAGGCAAAGTTGGTCTAGTTGGTCGGTTCACGGTTTCGTCTTCCGCCCTCCCATTTGTCGGAGGTGGGATGGAGTCATGGGGACGGAGAGAAAGAAAGAGAGACAGAGAGGAGGTGTTGTATATCTGCTTGATCTTTTTTATTTTACCCCCAGTCCTCGCTTATATATATTTTTGAGCTTCATGACAATATTTGGCTTATTGATGGCAATCACGACACCTAGCATGTGCTTCAACCTCTGACTTTCTTGCTTGACGTGCCGTCTCTGCCGTCCTGTACTTTAACATCGTAAGGACTCGTTGATATGCTCGTGAATGCTGTTGAAGCACGGCTCGTGATTTCTCTGTGTTTCTCGGTATGTTTGAAAGCTGTACCTGGACGATGCAGTGTGAATCTTGTGACAATGCTGCACCCTACCTGAGACAAGATACAGACACCATGGACTGACAGTTTACGCGCGGACTTGCGAGTTACCCTGTCTGGCAGGCCCGTTCGTGTAAGGCCGGTCTTGTCAATGTGTAAAACAACTAGGACTTCGCGTACTGCCTCTCGTCAAGAAAAGCGACCAAGTGTGTCATTTTCTAAGTCACTATTCAAATACGGTGCTGCAGGAACGCGAAACAGGCTTCCCGCCAAGTTGTAGGGTATTGTCATTTTGTGATTCTTCGGGTCTATGTAACTTGCTCTTTCTTCATCAAAGTGCAGAAAAGGGAAATGCAGGCTCATCTTGCCAGTTCTCTTCTCCTATGGTTGTGATGGCTTCATCATACATATTTCATTCATACATCGGGTGGGATGCAGGAGAGCTTATTACAATTCCGCCATGCGCTCTTTTGCGCTCTCTCTTCTCTGCCATCGCCCACTCCCCTAGTATACATATACATAACTTTCAGGGTGTTGGTGTTGTCGTTGCTGGACTTGCTAATTTGCGTTGTACGTCCTGGTATCCCATGACGAACAGCAGGGGCGGCTCTCAGCAGATTACTGTTTCAATAGCGAACAGCAACATGTATCTATGAAGCAAAGCTCCACTCTCATGTCCTTGCTCAGAAAGCAGCACCACCGACGCCATCTCCCGAGACCTTTGCGAGGCTCTGCTCGCTCAGCGTCGAACGGAGCTCCATTACCTTGGCCTCGCGCTCCAGCTTGTCCCAGTGGGCCAGGCTCTTGCGCAGCTTCTCCTGCTTCGCATACGAGTCGATGCGGATCTTCTCCTCCTCGTCCTTGAGTTGGTTGAAGTGCGTTTGTAGCTCCGGCAGTATCCCCGTGTGGATCGGTAACTGCGCGGGGTCGACTTTGCCACCGGGTATAATGGGGGGTAATGAGGCGACAAGCTGTTCTGCGAAGGATAGGCGTTTGGCAGACAGGTCGGCCGAGGGTCCCTTGGGTGGGTTGAACGGCTTGGGTTGCGATACCGGCGTGCTGGGGACGGACAGAGATGTCTGTGAAGCGCGCGGGCCGGTAGGAATGTTGCTGCTAGCAGCCGAGGCAGAAGCAGGGCCGTTGGCTGGAGGTATGTTACGACTCTGGATCGTCGTACCCCAGTTACTACCTCGTCCCCCGCCTCGGCCAAAGCCGCCACCACCGCGGGATGCTGCGAAGCCTCGGGGACCGGAGGGCGGGTTGCTTGGACTCGGCATATCGTGTCGTCCTGATGGTCCAGCAGGGACTGGCGCTGGCCTTGATTGCGACGCCGAAACTGATTCTCGACGCTGTTCTCTTACATCTCGGCTGTCCCTCATATCACGCCCGTTGTCTCGGGGTCCAGTGGGAGGCGCCCGATATCCTGCCGGCCCACGCGGCGGTGATCTCGCAGGAGTCGTGGTGGGATCAGCAGCTGCGGGTCCACGTACAGGACTACGCTCTCTGCCTGGTGCATGATGTGATGATCGCGACAAAGGCCGAGACGGCAGCGGTGACTGTGGGCGCGACCGATCATCTGACCGAGCTGAGATGGGATGGGGCGATGTACGTCTGGAAATGTCTCTGGACTGTATAGCCGATGAGACAGCCGATTCGCGTGGAGGCGACTGTCGCCGGCTCGGGGGACCGAAACGATCATCGCGTCGATCCATGCTAGGGGAACGGCGCCTGAAGTTTGCCCGCGGTCCGGGCGGAGAGGGTCGTCGGCCTGGGCTCCGGCGTTCACGATCCCTCACGTCGCGGAAATCCCGTCCGCGATCCCTGTCAAGAGGAGAACGGGACCGGCCTCTATATGCCATGTTAGACACCGTATTACGTCCGGCATTTGCAGGAACGAAATCATTGCCAAAGTTAGAAGACTGATGAGCATGACGCTTGTCAGGCGAGTTCTGAGGCCTACCCAAGGAACCATACTGAGGATCCCTTCGGGGACCCAGGCGATTGTTTGCAAGTGGAAGATTATTGGGGTTCACCGCCTCGCCCCCCAAGTCTTCCAAAGTGGTAGACGCTTGGACGCGACGAGAGGGCAAGGGAATGGAATTGGGGTTGTCACCAGCGCCAGCTGCCACCCCAACAGATGCCTCGCGCACCTGCGTGAATCGAGGCACGGAGGCAGAAGGAGGGGAGGCGTGGTATGGGACACGGGGCTGAGGAGAGTTGGGGTGCGAACGAATGTTGGCAGGGAAAGAAGCAGGAGGACGTTGAAAGTAAGGATCAGGGTGTTGTGACCTTGCAGAATCATAGACCCGCCTAGGAGATCGTGGTCGATCCCTGTCATCCCTCATGTCCCGTCTGGGCGAGAATCGTCGCGGAGGTGGGCTGCTGCGTCGTAGGGGGCTGCGCCTTTGGGGAGGCGGTGATGGCCGCCTTGCAGGGCTTCTGGTCCTCTCCCTAGGTCGTCTCCAGCTATCTCCCCCAGCGGCGGGCCTGTCAGCCTCCCGCTCACGCGATCGGTCTCTTCTGAAACGTCCGGGACTCCTGGAGCGCCGGCGCGGTGTTCGATCACGATCTCGATCTGGGATGTATCTGTCGTTGTCTAACGCCGGGGGTGTTCTCGCTCGCTCTCGAGGCGGTGGGCTTCTCCCGGGCCTAGGAGGTGACCTTGGTCGACGGTCAGGGCGATCAGGCCGATCCGGACGCTCAGGACGCTCGGGGCGCTCAGGGCGTTCGGGACGCTCTCGATCAGCGCGATCATTGAAGGGTCGGTAAGACTCGCCGGCGCCATATCTAGTGACTTCGCCATCGTCGTATCTGAAACAATCACCATGTCAGTATTCAGTTGGCGCGCATTAACAAGTAAACATTCGCAGTCCACGTCCCGACCACCAACAACAGCCTTTATCACTGAGTTGTAGTGCCAACGAGACCACTTGCCACCGTATATGTGTGCCCAAAACACAACAGAAAAGGTTGCAGAAGACATCAATCGGCTGCAGAGGCAGTCGCGCTGACACCCAGATCCTGTAATACAACTTTTGAGTGGTGTAGACAAATTCGCGTCCTCGAAGTGCACAGTACTTCAGGTACAATCCTCATGGTCGGTCGGCTCTCCTCGTCCCCTTCGTTTGGCTCGGCGTAGATCGTGTCTCTGGGTTGATTGGGGTGCATGCGCTTACCTCCTGCTGCGCGAGTCGCGTTCCATGGTTGCCACCTGGCCCTTTTCGGGCTGATTGAAATTTCCTCAGCTCTGGTATGGGAATCCGAAAGGTCCGTTGCAAGAAGAAGAAGATCAATAATCCGCGGGCGTCTACGTGTTCGGGGTCTGGCGAGTGTTGTATTCGTCCGGGAATGTTTGGGTGATGATTGAGGATGCTCTCTCTGCTTTAGCTTGCTAGCAGCAGGTGAAATCAATTGACTGCCATCATCGCAAACGGGTACATAATTTCTAGACCCACCTTATCGATAAGCTTCACCTGCAGCCCGGCCCCTGGGTAGGTACCTGCATGTACTACATGTACCTACCTACCTAAGTAGCGAGGATAGATGCCCATTTGATCTGATGCCTATGTTAACATACTTGTGTTCATTTTTTCTTATAAATGTATCCTCCATACAAGTATAACCGCGTCACATCATGTTTGAAAAAAGTACCTTTGCGGACCATCACTCTGAGCATGAGCAAAGACAAATCAGGGGTAGACCAGCACCAGCATATCCTTCATTATGTAATACAGTGCTGACTGGATATCTGTTTAACATAAACCAACGGATGTGACTGACCACCTCGGCATCCCAACAGCTTTACTAAACCTCCTTATGTAACAGACGACGTAGCTTCCATGTCTGCCGTCCCTCACGTTACTCTACTGCTCTGCTAAGTTTCATAAACAAAAGCATCCTTCATCGTTCCTGTTATCCGTAGGTTCATCCATCCTCCTCACCCTGCCAAGTGCGGATCCGTATCCTCGTCTGTCGAGTCATCCCCGGCCTTATCCGAAGTGACCCTCTCGGCAATCCACTCATGCACTTCACCCGCATGGGCATGCATCATCTTGTTGAGCCCTGTTTGATGGCTTTTCTTAACGCCACCGAAACGCTTCTTACTCACTTTCTTGGCCAAATCAGCATCAGTCCAGCAGGCATGGTCGTTCGCAACGTATACAAGTGAGTTGCGTTTGTACCAGCCGGAGAGATCCTCGTCAACACTGGACTTAACCGGACGCAGGTTCCCTGTGACAAAGTTGATGACTCCGGATATGCGGTCCTTACAATCTGTGCCAACCGTTAGCATGCTGCGCTTCTTTACTTTGCCTTCCTCGGCGCCAAGAGGTGACTTACGTCGTTCTGTAAGAAGGAGCTTAACTCCCAGATATGCATTGCCAACTCCAAGAAGGAAGATATCTTCCGCCTCCCAGAGTTGAAGGTAATTATCCCAGATATAATTCATTAGCTCCTTCATCTGGATCCCAAGAGTCCTCTCATCGGCTCCTTGGATGTATGGCTCGGTATCCTCTGGATGTGTGATGTAATGAGGGATATTGGTGTCAATGATGCCGAAATCATTCTGGTGAGCCCATTCAATATATGACGTAACACCATCCATCTGCGTATCAATTAGTTCTTTGTACAATCATGTCGTTGGCTCAGACAATTCTTACCACAAACGCGTTATGTGGGTCGACTTTGTTGTCAATGAGGTCTGGCATGGCCACCAGCTCAGGCCTGTCCATGGTTAGCTTCAAGAAACGAAGTTGTTGCAGTTCTCTGCACAGAAGAGCCTTACGGGTCGTGGATCAACATGATGATCTTTCTCTTTTCCATGATGCCGGGCGATATGAGAACCTGGTTCTCAAAAGACTTGAAAAGGGCCTCGCGTTGGATATAAAGCGGGATCAGTCCGCACTTTTCAGCCAGGACCTGCCGTTGATAGCCTCTGATCACATCATGCAGACGTGACGAGCCGGGGCCTACCGCAGGTACATCAATTACACCAGGCCGCATGCATTCCCAGTAGGGAGCTTGTGTGGCTTTCACTTTCTGGAGGACCTTATGAGCGTCCTTATCAATGCGAGGGAGAGCCAGCTTTGGCGGCGGTTCTCCCATCAAGGTTCGAGCCACAGAAAGAGCCGACATGGAGATGGCCTTTAGGTTATATCCACCCTCCAGGCAGACAGCTACTTTGCCGCCTGCAAGAGACATAAGCATATGCGTCATGTGTGCGTAGCATGGCGGGGATACGAAGCACCCTCCAAGTTCATCGCCATCGGCTGCATCGAATCCAGCAGATATAATGACCAAGTCAGGATCGAACTCTTGCGCAATGGGCATGACTATCTCCTGGAACGCAGCGAGATACTCGCCATCACCCATACCTTGGTTGTTCCAGCCAATGTTCACATTCTTTCCCCGACCTTTGCCTTCACCAACTTGTTCTATGCCTCCGTCTGGTATCTCGGGATTATCGGGCTTTCCGGGGTAGAAGTCCCCGTTGGCGTAGACGTGGAGTGAGATGTAAAGTACGTTGGGGTCCTCGTAAAACATATTCTGGACGCCATTGCCATGATGAACATCCCAATCTAGGATGAGAACCTTGCGGCAAGTCTCAGGGAACTCGATCTGGCAGATCTTGGCGGCAATGGGGACATTGTTGAACAAGCAAAATCCCATGGGAGCGTTGTACTCAGCGTGGTGACCCGGTGGCCTGATGATCGCGAGACCGTTCTTGACCACCCCTGCGGCTACGTTTTTGCAGGTTTCGATGGCCCCTCCTGCTGCCAGTAGCGCAGCGTCAAACGACATGGCACCGACATAGAGCGAGTCTCGGCCTTGGTCCAGCTCGTGGCTGATCTTCCTGAGTTCTTGGGTGTCTTTTGTTCCTAGGTCCTCCACCCAGTCATAGTGTTGAGGTGTATGCATTGTACAAATCTCCTTTTTGGTGGCTTCGCGGGCAGGTATCCTCCACATGTACTTGGTTGGGGTATCTCTCAGGATATCGGCCAAGTCAGTATCGGGACCAGTATAGACAAGACCTGCCTTTTTGAGCATCTTCATGATTTCTTCTATGCGTCTCGGATCCTCGGGGTGATGAGGCGACGGACCGAAGTCGGCATTTGCATGGAGTTTCATGCGCGGATCGTAGCAACAGCCCGTAGGAAGAAGAGCCTTCCTGGTCATGTTATTCTTCAAGAAGGCATCTTCATCGATCGGCATTTGATACTCGTCGATCTCGAGATCCGACTCCCCATCAAATGCTGCACGGTTGCTCCCGTTCTCGCCCTGCAAGTAATTCTCATGATCACCCAGACCGTTCGGAGCGTCAAGCATGACATGATCTGCGCCTTCCGAGGCGCCATGTCCTTGGTCCATGATGCACGGGTACCAATACCATATGTGCACACGTACTAATGAGAAGTTCGGGACCCTTCAAAGTTGGTATGCTTGTGGACAAGGTTCTCGCACCCAGATGGCCTGAGATGCCCCCCCCACCAACGATCGTTTTTGGCAGCCTCAAATTAGGTGGAGGAAAGGTCCAAGTTAGAGGAACAATAGGCCGAGTGCTTCAACAGAGATGCTCATATGCCTCTCCACAATAGATACTTCGCACAAGTATGGTATCTCTGTAGGTGAGAATTAGCAGAGCTCGAACAATTGGTGTATAATTTACGTATAAGATGGAAATCGTGCAGGCAGGGTCGAGATATCCTAATTTCTGGGAGAATGGTTTCTAGGGTGCCTCCTGCCTTAGATCCGTGATATGCTACTAGGCATGATCTCCCAGAAATCCGAGGCACAAGTTTGAACAGGCATGGGGTTTGCGATACGTTCTTGCGAAACGACATTGGAGGGCGAAATTTGCAGAAACTGCCGAGAGATAGAGTGCCAAGCTTACCTAGGTAGGACGCCGGTATGGATGCGGATTATGGGCCGTGTGAGGTGTGGACAGCGACTCGTGGGAGAAAGAGAAGTGAATGATGTCTCGACAAGTTAGAAGTCCATGTTGCCACTCGTTGCGGCCGATGCGCGACTCAGGATGAAAGGGTGCTTGTTGGTCAAATCCAGTCAGGCCAAAGAGTACTGACAGCTTGACTTCCGGAAGCGACGATTATGGTCACGCCAACGCTTGCGTTGCGTCGCAGGTAATTATTATCTGATGCGGTAGGTGTTGAAGGGTGCATTCGTCAATGGACAAGACGCGCAGGAGAAGGCCGCTAGCTAGCCTCGTAGTCTAGGTACTTGAGCCGCCCCCGGAGGCCCCTCGGGATTGGCTCAAATCAAGACCCGATTAAATTGCAATGAGACTGTACACACCACACTCGAACCTCGTCGACTGCATGCGTACGGCAAAAAAAGAAAGTGGCAGGGCTTTAATGGACCGAAGGATTATGACCAATGAATTTGCATTATAGATAGTATGATTGTAAAAGATGCGAAAACTGATATTCGGTGGTCTAATCGGCCATATAACAAACAGAACTCCACTAACACGGGACGAAGAGTAGAAGCCTGCCTCCCCCTTGCAAACATACACGAGCCCACGAGCCTCACATGTCGACTTTAGGCGGTATTCACCCCATAACTACCTATCATTCGTGCGCGTCGTCGCCGTAAGGAACTGGGTGCGTAGGCTCAGGCGGATACATGGCGATTTCCTGCTTAGACAGCGGCGGATTCCCCGATGGCCAGGCATCAACCCTGAATGTGTCATCCTCGCCAATGTAGCTCTCTTCATCCAGGATACCACTGGAAGGGAGCTCGTCAATACTGTAGCATTGTAGTAACAACCGTTCCTGTAGAACGGTATCGATGGTCGCAGACAGCACCTCTTGGTCGGCGCTCAAGTGCTGCTGTAGTCCTCGGGCCGTCTGCATTATGCCCGTCCTGTTGGTCCGTGGCCGTTTCTCCAAGATGGCTTTGAGGTCTCCAGGGTTTATCTTCATCAGCGTGCGTACAATATTGTTGCTTCGGCCCTCGTAATAGCCCCAGGGCATATTATATTCCTAAATATTGTCATCAGCAAACCTGGTTTTCTTGAGTGGCACAACCACTTACCTCTGGTCCCATGTCCGTGCAAACATCACGGCGGACAGTGCTTTCGATGACAGCCCAGAGGCTATCCAGTTCTCGAATCTCGATGGTACTCAGGCGTCGGATATGACGCAGGCGATCATCGGTTTGCCATAACTTTGGCATATAGGGATAACGAGCCCAATGGTTATGGAAGCAGTCGGCAAATAGCCACCATGTCGAGATGGCTTTTCGCAGCCTTTTCTCCTCCTTGGCTTTGAGGCAACGGCTGTCCTCGGGATTCTGATGCCAACGTAAACGAGGATACTCTTCCACCCACCAGTCGATGGCTTTCACCATATTCCAGATGACTGACAAGTCTTGAAGCTCAAATTCGATTTTACGAGGACATATGAGTTTTCCCTCGCAGAACGAGACGGGAAACCGGGTGAAATGAACGATCTTACCATCCTCTCGATATGGATTGAAGTAGATGTTCCGAGGATACAGCATGGCATGAGTAAAGTCGATCTTGCCAAGAGTGTGGATGTAAAGGATTGACTCAAACTCAGGTTGGCCGAGGAGCACATTGGTCATAAGAGTGACTTGGTTCTCTTTGAATATTTCGCAATGACGCTTGTTCGTCATGGCAAAGTTGGTAAGATCTCGAACCCCCATCCATTTCATGACATTGAGAAGTATCTCCGAGGGAAGCCCCGTAACGAGAAAGAATGCCTGCCCTGCCATTGTCGTAATTTTGCCAATATGGGCAATTCTGGTCAGGATATTGTGATTAGATAGTAGTCACTAATAGGAACTGGAAATGTAATCTACCTGCAGTATTCAATGCCTTTAGTTTGTTAATGTGCTATTTATTGTCTCATGCACCTGTGAGACTGACACTCCCTCGAGAGCTGTTACAGAGGCCACTTGCTCAGTTTGTGGTGTCTGCTGAGCTAGAGAGGCCTGGGGCTCAAGTGAACTGTGGGAGATATTTGACTCCTTGGTCGGATGGATTGCGGTTCGAAAGCAGCGTTGAGCACTCTTAAGTTGAATAGCCCAACACAATCGACCAAGGGGCTTCAGCACTGATGGACTCAATCGATAATAACCCCTCCTTTGGGGCTATCCAAGTAAGTGTGGCCAATGCACGAAGACATCTCCGGCTCAGAAGTGATAAGTGCCATTGAAGCACTGGTTGGATCTTGCGTTGCCATGATTATGTGGTTAGGTAGGAAAGAAAGAAATCAATGGCAAGACGCGGTCCCGCGCCATGTACTGGCAGTGACGTTCACCCCCGGAACAATTTAGCACCTATTTGCCGGTGCCTTATAACCCGGCTTCTTGGGTGATATGGCCCGAGCGCTCCTTAGCTGCTATTTAGTAAGTAACCTTGCAGTCGGTTGCTGGATAGGGTCAAACGACTTATTTAATGCTTTTAGGAATTGGTCAACATATCATCGTGGGCGGCCGTACTTTTGGTCAATCAGCACAGGCCGTGCTTTTCTTTGTACAATGCTCGGTCAGATGCAAGAGTAGACGCTGGTATTGAGATGACTCGAGATGAATTAACGAGTAACATACTCTCGACACCAATTCAAGGCACTTACACAGTCCTGTGGTATCCATCTGCAGACATTGAATATACATTTGTGACAGGGAACACACGAATCCCTGTCTAAACGCCAAACGCCGTTTCCATTGGTGCAATTTCTTAGGCAAACAGTTCTCTGGTATCCAGAGCATCTGTAGGCATCTTCTTGCCCCCTGCGTCCGTAAGCCCAGGTCACCCTTCTTGGCCAGCCTCTCCACAATCTGATCGGACCTGGCGTTGTGCTTGCCAGCTTGCTGCCTCCGGACATCAGATCTGACCTGGTTGGGTGAGACGAACTCCTTGTTCTCGTAGATAATGGGGCCACCGAAGGAACCTTCCTGGCAAATAATGGGAGTGAGCACCTACGTGTCAATGTCAGCGTTAGTATTTGCTCTTTCATGGATAAACACCAGGGTTAAAAGGAACAACCACCGAAATAGGGACAAATAGACATCGAAAGTCACTTACCATTCTGGGGCCGATCTCAACGAGGTTGATATCTGTTTCCTTGGTCGTTCGGCTCTTGGAAGATGCCTTCTCGGTCTCGCCATCTTCTCCCGTTGTGGCCTTGGCCTCGGTTTCATTTATCTGGTATACCCTAAGCCAAATCTTGCCATCCACAATGGAAAATGCCATGACGTGATCAATGAAAGGCTTGCTTTTTCTGGCACCCTCGGGAACTCCAAAGGTTTGCAGGAAAAGCTGCTTAGTGACCTTGAGAAAGGGCTCTTTATCGAATGCCGAATCGAATGAGAGAATAGGCCGGGATCCCTTCAGGCAGTTGCCGACAAAGTGCAGTTCTTCCATGGTGTGCATGTTCTGGCAGTGAAACTGGGAGCTTGTTAGTCAGGTCTTTCGTCAGAGTTGATATCCTGTCTTGGCTTACCTTGACTGTGGGCCCGTTGGGAACGCGAGACATCCACATATACAGATCCTGACCCTTGCGTGCCTCGAAGTAGAGCACATTGTTGCAGTTTGACATCTCAGCCATCTCGCAAAGTTCTGTTGGGGAAATGTCAGATCCCTATATCATCTGGTGTAGTCCCAAGTTGGTAGGCGATTCTTACCGTAGAGCTTAGATTTTGAATCAAACTTGACGTCTTTGCGCGAATGGGGGCAAAGGCTGTTGAGATCATCGATCATATGACGGTGTCGATAGGTAACACCACGACTGGGCACCATCAACACCCGGCTCTTCTGTTTGTGTGCTCCATTGGCAGAGGCCGGGTCAGCCTTCTCGCTGCCGCTCAGCGACTTGTACGCTCCACCCATGATTTCCTTTTGTGTTCGAGGCAAGCCCTGAATTGAATGCGACTCCAGCTTCGGTATGGCGACGAGATCGTCTTGTTCGGGGAAGAATGAATGTGGTGGTGGTGGTGGTTGGTGGTGCTGAAGTGAGAATAGCTGTCGCAAGTCCCATGTACGCCACCAAAAATTGCACTACTAGCTGAGAGGTTGCAACGCCTGGAACTTTTTTTCTGGCGATAAAGATAACGATAACGATAAGATTATCACAGGTGTGGGTCTCCTGCTGCACAAGTACCTAAGTGGGTGGTAGTGGCGGTGTGGTGTCCCATGCGGGGCTGCGATGCCCAAATATCCACTGCTTTGGAACATCCTCCTATCTTGTTGCTGGAAAGGGGACGCAGCAAAATTGAAATCGTGTCGTCTTCAGTGGCTCGGTTTACAGCTTAGGTTTCTTAGGTCGATATTGCCTTGGTGTAAGACGGATATCGTATCTTCAGCTGCAAAAGTAAAGGTTGTCGTTAGAAACACGAATACAGTTTCATGTTTACACCCCGCCATTTACTAGGCTTATTCTGTTGATCAACAAAGCTGCACACTTATAAGCTTACAGACACATATTAGAGCTTTATTATGTGGAATTGTTCTGTAGGAAACATTGTTGGTTCACTCGAATAAGAGGTCATGTGCAGGTGCATAATGAACGTCTCTTCATGTCAGCTCGTGAACTCAGCAAGCAGATTAATTACTTAAGAAAACGGGAAAGCTCGAGCCTTGCTTCTACAGGAGGAAAGTAACAAAATCAATCCCTGACCCCATTGCTTCGTGCCATAAAGCATCCCGGACATATGCGGCGCCATTATCATCATACCAATCCTATGACCATAGCATCCCAGGGACATTACGAGATACGGTCCACGCAGACTCTTAACAACACTTTCCTGCATTCGCGCTATCACCGTCGGCAGGCTTGCTGATTTCGAGTTTCTGGCCTGCGTTGATGGTAGGGCCGCCGGCGGAGTCGTTGTCGAGTGCCTTACTCGAGACGATACGGTAGATCTCTGTAGAATCATTGCATTAGCCCGGCTCATGGGAGGACTGCGTGTGTTTCGCCATCCCTGTTGTAGGAAGTGCAGCAAAAGGGTATGGTTGACGTACCAGTCAGGATATTCTGGAAGGCCAACTCGACGTTGCTTGCATCCAAAGCAGAGGTCTCGATGAAGGAGAGGTGGTTGTCGCCTGTTGGGCCGACGTCAGCACGGGCACAGGAATCTCCCAGTAATCTGGGAGCCTGATGAAGATCTGGTACATACTAGCAAATTGCTTGGCTTCCTCTGTGGGAACTGCGCGCAGGTGTCGCAAATCGCTCTTGTTTCCAACCAGCATGATCACTATGTTAGCATCGGCATGGTCCCTCAGCTCCTTCAGCCATCGTGTGACATTCTCGTAGGTCTGGTGCTTGCTGATGTCGTATACAAGCAGCGCACCGACAGCACCTCGGTAGTAGGCCGAAGTAATGGCGCGGTATCGTTCTTGACCAGCAGTATCCCAGATTTGCGCCTTGATGGTCTTGGAGTCGACCTGGATGGACCGTGTAGCGAATTCGACGCCGATCGTGGACTTGGAGTCCAAGTTGAACTCGTTGCGGGTGAATCGACTAAGCAGGTTGGACTTTCCGACGCCTGAGTCTCCGATCAGGACCACTGTAAATAAGAATCAAAAGACATCAGTAAGCTGCTACATTAGAGGAGGCGTGTCGCGGAGGCATGTCGTAGGGATGCACCTTTGAAGAGAAACTGTCATCGTCAATGTTAGCGACATGTGTCTGTCTACGTGATGGTGGGGGAGTCGAGAACGGCGAGGAGAAGCTGATTGGGGATGAGGGGTAACAGGACAGGCGACAAGGCGACTTACATCGTATTCGTCGTTGGCCATGATGGGCGATCAGCTGTTAATATTTCGCAGTTCTGGTACCGTTGTTGAAAAAGAGGAAGTGGAAGCGGAAGTGGGAGTAGATTGCGGTGACGTTCTCAGGGGACCGGATATTGAATGAATATGCGGGTCGCGTTTGGTTTGGTTTGGTTTGGTTTGGGGGGATATGGTGGCCGGAGCGGCAGTCGCTGTTCAGGCTACCAGTCAATCAACAAAAGCGTCTAGGCCACGGTTGGTTTTCGTTAGGCAGGTTGAGTTGAGCAGCAGTAGAGGGAGCAGAGCCGTAGTAGCAGCAGTGCGTGCAGTGAGGTGTGTGGTGTGGTGGTATTAATGGAGGTAGAGAAGCAGTGGTGAGTGGTGAGTGGGTGCTAAGCAAGGCAGCTGTTATTTGGCTAGTGGTGGCAGGCGGGTGATTATAAAGAAACAGAACAAGAACAGCAACCTGGGATGCAGTGCAAGAGCAGAGCTATAACCCTACATTATGTACTTTCAGCCAAATCATACCCGTTGATCCTGCCAATGACCCCCTTTGAGTTAGTTGCCAGGTTGGCGTGCTGGCTGTCCCAAGCAACCAGATCAGTCAATGTTATCCATGGATGTGCTATGTACATAACATATTTGCATGCACGTAGCAGCTAAAGTTTCTGGATGCGCACTACAGGGCACCGCACCGCCTGGAGTCATATCCCATATCGCTCCCTGCCTCTCTATTGTCAAAGCGGTTCATTACCGACATACCTGCACCTCTCGCCATAGTGATTCACCTGCTCATAAAAATTAGTACTATTTGAACTTAACTGACAACAAGCCAGCATTGCAACAGAATAGATCACTATGCACTCGTAGGATAATGTATGTGATCATGGACAGGCACATGCATGTACCTACTCCCTGGAAAGCATCTAATTGCATTACGCATTGGCTACAGGTGAGGGGGCACTTACAATCTGCACTGCTTACACGTCAACCACTGAAGCAATATTTATTTGGGGCGGGTGGTCCACTATCTAACGTGCATCATACGCTAAAATAGGTACCTGCTTTTGACGGGTGAAGTAAACAGCAGCAGAAGCCGGCCTTCAACCCCTATATCAAGGTCGACAACACATATGCGGTGAAGCTTAATTCAAAGACCCGGAAAAACACGAGATCACTGGTCGCCGTCTTTACCTACTCGGGAGTGTTTCAAAGCAATGCAGGTTGTCCAGCTGCAAAGCAAATCATCGAGTGTGGATTCCATTGACCTCTCCCTACATCAGATCAGACATGGATGATTCATTGCAGTCAAGCTTCGAGAACAAAGGTCACTGGCTGTTATAAAGGAGACCGCGTCCACATATGTTTTCCCGACAATTACTCCAGCTTCAAGGCGCTGTGGATAGTACCAATAAGTCTTGATGTTGGAGGAGTGGGTGAAGGTTTTGCGAGGTCTTCAGTACTCGGTACGGTTTGCGGTCAGAACAACCTGCCGAACATGGAGAATCGGACGTGCACTGTAACCTTCACCCCACGGGACAGGCAATCGTTACATACAAATCACGTACGAGCCTACATATCTTGTGTGGAAGGCATGAGGAAATAGTCATTACCTAAGCACCTTTAACTTAGCAGATATATATTACCTATAATAAGTGAATCCATCAAATGTTATGCTATTTCAATCAGTACTTATCGGCGACAGTAAATATTATAAATATCATTACAGTGCCGGTAATTATTCAGGAAGACCATGGGTCGCAGTCGTATCTAGAAGGCGCGTCTATTCACCTTAGGTAATGAGTTTGATGGGGGAACCTACCTAGAAGGAAGACCTAGGTTAGAAGCGTACCTAAGCGACTGTATGTGTGAATTCCTTAACACAAGACTGACATCTACCCCCTCTCACCAATCCATCTCGGTGTATACTACATATATTGCATGCAACTCGCTCTTTCTCCTCCCAGCGCTTTTTGGTCATTTGGCCATCTTTTGTAAGAAATTTAACGGTTGTTTCATTGACTCATCACCTGTATTTGTATAAACGCGTCACGGTGCTGACCAAACCTTTTTCTCTTTTTATTAATAAAAATCACATGCACCGAAGGCTTATCTGGAATAGTTGGATGCATTCTGGTACCATCGTCCAAAACAACTACACGAGACTGACCAGTCGGTTTTTACTCGATTTTTACTCAAGGGACTCTCAAAATACTCGAAGACACAAGTGCACTGGAAGCCTCGCCATAACAGCCGGCGCCACAGAACCATTTCGCATCGAAGTCAGTGAAGACAAAACAACATTGGCAACTTCAACACTCACATTCTATGGGGCTGCATCTTCTGTCAACATTGGATGTCGTTCTCTTGCATCACATCGTTTGTCAGCGTTGCACAACATCAGCATTGACGTATAGACCTTACTGCGAGCAGGTGGGGATACCTTGGCTTCTGTGCTACCGACCGACCCTCTCCTATGGCACTGAAGCTCGTCGAGGTTGACTGGCCAAAGCTTTTTATGTAGGTCGCCGTGTTGCGCTGTCGCTTCAAACAGGTGGAGGCCTGGTACATTGGCTGAATCGACCAGTCAAGGTAGAGATAATTGCTGCTACCTGCACAAGCTATCGGGAAATTTATCCTGCTCAGGGCTTACAGCCCATGCGTTTATGAGCGTGGTGGCTATTGGAGTCCTGCTACAGCCACGTTTCATCGAAGATCACATATCTTCAAGAGTTCTTTTAGGCCCGAGCTGAATCGAGTTTCTCTATCGCTGCTCACGATAGCCTGTCGGCTATTGCTTAGAGCAAGATGGCGACCCTACAACACGGTGGCTCGTCATCACTCTTCGTGAATGATAAAGATCCAAGAGATGATGACGACATATCTCTTACCTCCACCGTTCCAGAGAGCAACGACGATGACAGATTATGGACAGTCGACTGTGTCTACTATGAGCGCGAAATAGAAGGCTCAAACCATCAAGGCGAGATGGAGTATTTGATTAAATGGGAAGGTAAGCCATACACAAACCTCAGTATATTGGGTAGAACGACCCAGAACTGCTTACGTAGCTTGCACACCTATTCTGCAGGTACCCGATAGTTGAAGCACATATGGCACCTCTCAACCCCTTTCATCAGCAATTGCGAGCAACATTTACTGATACTCCAAAACGGCAGGTTTTCCTTTAAACGAATGTACATGGGAGCCAGCCGAGAACTTATCAGAAGGGCTTCTCGAGCAATGGAAGGAGCAGCAAGAGGAGATCTCGCGTGGCGAACGCACCGCATTTGATATCAACGAGTATGAGAACGCAGTAGCGGACGCCATTGAGGCCCATAATGCCAGGCATTTGAGACGAAACGCAAAGCGACGGAGACTTGGTCAGAAACTCACTGCGCCCTTTGCCGACGATTCTGTAGATGGTTCATCTGCATCCATTTTTAGCAGGGATAGCTCGGAATCGAGTGATGAGGCAATGGAGATTGACGAGATTGAGCCTGGGCAAGCTGACAAGGTTGGGGCATCCAAACCCATGAAGCAGAAGGTCTTTAAGGGTATTCCGACATCAACAGCTACGACTGGCATTTCAAGTAAAGACTCAACGCGTCGTCTATCCACTGGGTCGCTTGCCAACCCTGTCAGACAAGACCCAGGTGGTTCATCGCAGAAAGTGGGCTATCAGGGCACAGCCAGGAAAACAAGCATAAGTGACAAAGACCTCACTCAGCCAGGGGCAACGAGGAAACCAAGCATTAGCAACACAGACTCTACCCAGTCTGGAAGAGCCAGGAAACCAATCGTTGGCAATAAATCACAGGCCAAGCCTCGACAAGGCATGGCCAAAATTACGAACGTGGCACCATCCTCCTCAATATTAGCCAAGAAGTTCCAGGCTGTCCGAACAGTACGGCCCACAGCTATACCACCTGCCGCCAATCTCCCAAAGATAAGAAAACGTCGGTCAAGCTTGAAAGAGTCTATGATGGACAGCAGCAAAGAGCCCAGGTTGTTCAACAGCATGCGCAAGAGGAATACAGCAAGGAAAAGGGGACAGGAACTGAACGACAGTGCCCCATTAAATGCGTCTGCCATTCCAGCCAACTTCTTTATAACGAACGACAAGCCCAAGCAGCCTGTCGCTGCTGAGCGATCGGCAGGCCACTCGCCCAGCAAGACTACTGCGGATGACCTGCAGACTGGTGATACTGCCAAAACCCAGGCCACGACGGCACCGCCAAATGGGGTGAAGAAGGCTCGAAAGTCAGTACGCTTTACGGAAGATCCGATTTTCGAAGAACCAGCAGAGATAGAAAGTCCGTTGACAGCACCCGAACCTGCCACCCCTGCCATTCTTGCCAGCGATACCGCAAAAGCGCCGAAAAAGAAGCTATCGTTAGCAGCATATCAAGAGCGATCCGGCAAGCAGGCTGTAGCAAAGACAACTTCCTTTGGGCCTGAAGGGTCACGTTGCGTTCGGATTCTATTTAATGGCATCACAAGAGCCCACCATCCATGGTTAAAGCCGTTCATGGACGACACAACGCTGCAGTTTCGTACAGTCTGCGTAGCGGATGACTTTTTCAGTACTCCTCAATCTTTCTATGAATCTAATAACAAACTGGCCAGTGGAACAGTGGAATGCCCAGAACCTGAGAACATGCCAGCACTAGAGGCGGTAGGCAACAACCTTCGTCGGACCCAATCAGCTTTCTATCTGGCGCGTAAGAAGTACTCCATTCTCATCTTTCCAAGCCAATGTGATGCTTGGGCCGATCTGGCGGACCCAACGAGCCCATCACCGACGTCTCTGAACCATGTGATATTCCAACCGGCAACACCCATTGATCTGGGACTGTATCGCACACTGGTCCCATCGGACGAGCCTCAAAAAAATGCAGTCCCTATGGATGTCGATGTCTGCTTGGAGGTGATGAATAAACTCGTCGATGTCGATCTCGAAGCTCTGCGGGCCAAACCAGACTACTACCTTATTTTCTACCCCTCGGAGACATTCCTCTTCCAGATGGTGGCACTCTGGCTTCGAAGCTTAGTGCCTGGGTGCCGCATATTCACTAGTAGCATGGAAGGGAGCTGGACAAAGTTCACTCAGGAAGGAAACAAGTATGGCACCGTGATACTTCATGACTTTGTCCTGAAAAGTATAAGAAAGGTTCCAAGGTTGTGGGATTCGCTCAATTACGGCGGCTATAACCTTTGGCACATGGCATTGCCCGGACAAGATTCGGCGTTGGGTTCATGTGGAGCTGAAGAACTGATCGAAAAGGCCTCTTCTATGCCGCTACCATGCTTGAAGCTAACACACCTTTTCCCTCACGGCTGCGCAATATTAATCACCCCGAGCTTCGCCGTTTCTGAGCCTGCGGAGCTTTACCAACTCTTAGTGTGGTTCAGAGAGAAGAGCAGAGATGCGCCATACGTTCTAGTAGGCTGTGCAAATTTCCCTGATTATCTAAGGGGGCTGATTCTAGACAAAGCTCGAGAAGCAGATCAGCTCAAGCGTACCCAGTTGAACGACGCATTCCTCGACAGAGAGCTTCTCGCAAAAGGATTGTCACGGGACGATCTCAAGGATCGGGTTCATGCTTGGGAGCTGATCTGTGACATTGCGAGCCCAGGCAATCTCAAGGAGTTTGCTCTGGAAGAGGCTCCGGAGGATATCGGCAAAACAGTGTGGGCTAGTGAACACATCGACCCTAATGACGAACAGAGTCTTGTCAACTGGTTTGCTTGGTGGTCGACGACACACCTTACCAGCTATAGGAAGTTCTACGTCATCGGTTCGAGGGCCAAAGGCATCGCGAAAGCTCGCAAGACGGTTCAAATCCCTAACTACGCACCTCATACTGTCGGTGATCCCGATGAGGCCTTTGCACGCTTCCTTCACACACAGCAAACCCAGGCTTTAGATACCACAAGTTCGTCGGGCGGGTCGGCAACACCATACGTATTCCGGAGCAGCATCCTCCGCACCGACCGAGCAGCTGAGTTGAACTCCTGGATCTATGGTGTGGCTAGCTCTGTGAAAGCTTCATGGGTCAAGCTCTATCTCGACCCGGTCTCGTGGCTGGACGTGCACATGGCAGATGCCTTCGAAGACCCAAGGTGCGAGTATGGAACCTTCAGAAATTGGTTCTACTCGATAACCAAGTTCCATAAGGGGGTTAACACTCTGATGGGTCTATTTTACACAATAGATAGCGAGTGGACCGGCTCACCGCAAGAGAATGTTGGTCGACATCCATGGATCGCAATGTACCGCCCAGTTAACCCGCATTTTCTCAACAAAGAATACAAGGAGATGGAGCTCTTCATCTGGGACTGCGCTTTCGAGGAACGATCGCGTGGATCGCCGGCAAAAGGCCCTCATCTCCTGCCCATGCAACGGCGGCTGATAGAGTTCATACGAGAGGAAGCACCCCTGCGATTTCAGGAGCACTTCCTCGGCAGAGTCTGGCTTGGCGATTTTCCCATCGAGCCCACGCCGGAGCCGCCTCATCCCATCGATGTCACTTGTCGAGCCGTCGACACGCTGGTCAACAACACGTACGACCTTCTACCTCCCTTCGACGTTAAATTAAACGAAAGAGGCTGGAAACTCGTGCCGAAAGGCGTGTTTAGCCCCTGGACGGGGTCGGCAGGCAACGGAAGGGAGGAGCCGGATCAATTCCCCAAGGCGGTGGGGGACATGGACCTGCCGGAGCGTATGGTTATCCATGCACCACAGGGGAATAAGCAGGGGCAGTCACAATGCCGCAATACCCTCTACGACCAAGCGCTGCAGAAGCGCCGGGCCAATCCAAGGGCTGCGAATTTGGACTACCAGTACCAGCCGACCCTGGAGTGGTACCATGCCCTCAAGGAGGAGGGTCGCAGTTACAATTATATCGACGTGGACAGCTGGGACAAGGCGTTTGATGATCTCATGGGAAGGCGCTGATGTTGTTGAGTGCGCAGCCAGATCAGTCGTGGGTTTACTCACGATTATGAACAGGGTATTGGTAGGTGTAACTGCTATTTTATGTGCGAGTATAATATATTAGGGGAGGTCCATAAGCGACCAAAACCTGCAGCAGTAGTTCCCCATGGGGCTGGACAGCATGCATAACACCCAAGTTGGAGCTTGAAAAGGGTGCCAGGCACATAAGATGTTCGTGGAAAAGAGGGGATTTCGGACATTTGATGTCCATTAGCCAGTAGTTAAAGTAGACATACTGGTGAATGGCCACTATTTTGTTACATTTCTTGCTCCTCCAAGAGCGTAGCGATCAGGTGTACATGATTCGTCGTCTAGTCGTATTATTCTAAGCTACGGGTAGATAGCCAGTTCAGCTCGCTTCGTTCAGGAGAGATTGACCAGGAATAGATACTATGTCTCGAAATTGAAGGAAACTATTGATGCGCCTTGTCCTGCCGTCGTGACACCCAATGGTAAGTTCCGGGCACAGCTCCGTATAGGGCGCTTCCCTTCTTTGGCCGGCCCCACTAAATCACACCATCGAGGAGTCTCACCTGGACGATAAGCAACTCGCTCAAGAACTCTCCGGCGAGGTGTGAGGCTATCATTCCTTCTTTTTCATCGACACAACCTGGCTATTTGTAGAGTATAGAGTTGGCGTTATGGAAATGGATCTCTAGAATTGCTTGTTCATCCAAGGGTTTCTTATCAGAGGATTTGGCCGATTGCCCTCCTCCCAAAAGGCTTGAGCTTGGCTTGGGCTAGGTCGACCATTCACGACTGACTCTCTTGTCTAAATATCTAGCAAGCCTCGCGGCTTGTTGCTAGAAGGAAAGACAAGGTTTGTTGCGCCGCCACAAACCCAGAGCCTACATTCGCCATGGCTTTTTCTTCGCCTTCATCTTCGCCGTCGGCCCCGTCGACCAAACCCGTCTATGGCACTTTCAGCACGCCCACCGTCGCGGATCTCGAGGACGGCGGTGAGAGCGGCCTCCTCCCGTCTGCACATGGCAGTGCCGCCGCCGCCGCCAGCGCGAGCGCCGACCATGACGGCGACCTCGTCACGGCGGCCGAGGACCAGAACCTGCGCCGCGGCCTCGAGCAGCGCCACCTGTCCATGCTGGGCATCGCGGGCGCCATCGGCACGGGCCTGTTCCTGGGCCTGGGCGGCGCCGTGCAGGGCGCGGGCCCGCTGGGGGCCCTGCTGGCCTACGCGACCGTCGGGCTCGTCGTGTGCGCAGTCCAGTTCGCCCTGGGCGAGACGGCGGCCCTGCTGCCCGTCACGGGCTCGTTTGTGCGCCACGCCGAGTTCTTCGTCGACCCGGCCCTGGGGTTCGCCATCGGCTGGAACCTGGTGTACGGCAACATCCTCAGCATCCCCGCCGAGATCACGGCCATCTGTGTGCTGTTCTCGTACTGGTTCGACCCCGTCGAGGATATTAGCCCCGCCGTCTGGATCGTGGTGTTCATCGTGTTGACTGCGGCCGTCGGGTTTGCGTTTATTCGCGTCTTTGGCGAGATTGAGTTCTTTTTCGCGATAGTCAAGATCGTGCTCGTTGTCTTCCTTATCATCCTTGGGCTCGTGATCAACCTCGGAGGTATACCAGGGACCGAGCGGATCGGGTTTCGGTATTGGAAGGTGAGACAAGCTTATCTTTCTGTTGCATTGTGTACCTCTTGGGTCTATAAGCCCTTGTATTTATACTGACTTATATACCTAGAACCCTGGCCCCTTCGTCGAGCTGGTCCCCATCGCCTCGGGCGACTGGGGCAAGTTCCTGGCCTACTGGAGCGTCATGACGGGCGCCGTCTTCTCCTTCGCGGGCGTCGAGTCCATCGCCATGGCCGCAGCCGAGGCGCAGAACCCGCGGCGGGCCATCCCGCGGGCCTGCAAGCGCGTCTTCGCCCGCATCGTCATCTTCTACATCCTGGCCGTGCTGATCGTGGGCATGCTGGTGGCCAGCAACGACGCGCGGCTGGGCGACGCGTCGGGTACGGCGGCACAGAGCCCCTTTGTCATCGCCGCCTCGGCCGCAGGGATCCGGGCCATCCCGTCCGTCGTCAACGCCGTCGTCATCACATCGGCCTGGTCCGCGTCGAACCAGAGCCTGCTGTCGGGCACCCGCGTCCTCTACGGCTTGGCCCTGAAGAATCAGGCGCCCCGGATCTTCCTGCGCACGACCAGCTGGGGCACACCCTACGTCTGCGTCGCGCTGTTTACCTTCTTCATGCTTCTCAGCTTCATGTCGCTGTCCAATGGCGCCCTGACCGTATTCTTTTGGCTGGTCAACCTCACGGCCGCGGGCGTCCTTGTGTCGTGGTGCACTATTCTGCTGAACCATATTCGGCTCAAGCTCAGTATGCGGAGGCAGAATATATCGACGTCGCGGCTGCCGTGGAACAACTCTTGGACTTGTAAGTTGCCATGTTGAGAACTATCTGGCTTGAGCTACCGTTACTGACGCTTTCATGGTACAGTCTACAGTTCATGTGTGGCACTCGTCATGTGTATCCTTATCCTCTTCACCAGCGGCTTTACCGTGTTTACCAAGGGTAACTGGGACGCAGCCAAATTCGTCTCTTCCTATCTGTGAGTCTCCCAAAACCTGACCCCAGCCTGCCAGACAGCCCAAAGCCAAAACATGCATATATACAACCCATTGCTGACCGATACCGTCCAACAATACAGGGATATCCCATTGGTGCTTGGTGCCTACCTCATCTGGAAGTTTGTCAAGAAGACCAAAGTCGTGTCGCTGGACAGCATCCCGCTGCTGGCCGCGCTGGATCAGGTGGACCTGTACCCCGACATGCCGGAGCCCAAGCAGACGGGTTGGCTTCGGACGGTGAGCTGGATGTGGAATTAGAGTTAGAGAGAATATAGAACCAGGGTCAGCTAAGTTGATCATATGTTTGGGTTCATGTGTCATAATACAACATTAAGCCTTTTTCGCTTCGGCGTGCGCCCCGTTCCATCCAAGGCGAACGAATGAGAAGCCAGTGAGTGAACCAACAACGCCCAACCGGGAACGCCACCACGGCCACTATCAGCACACTCTCGACCAATCAGCGTGGATGACCGAAGCAGTATGCAAATTATAGTAATAGGATGCTTATACAGACACACACACTCGGTCACTTGCACCTGAGCTAGTCCAGTTCATGTATCCCTCGCACCATAAACAGCAGGCGTGACGAGGTTGAGCTGGGTCTGTTTTCTTTTTCAGATGTGCCTGCCGAAGGACGCATGACCAGCGGAACGAGGGATATGTAAGTCGGTACAGACTCTCCCTTCCTTGTTCGGCAAAAAAGGACCAGGCATACGTCGCAAACCGACCCGGGATCCTTCTGCAAAAGAGGGTCGGTCGGGGGGCTCAGTTATCATTTGGTTCATCCTTCCAACTAATTTGCATGAACTCCCCACACCACAACCCTGGATCTGGTTAGCCGATGTGCCTTGCATACATACTATCCAAATGACACATTGACGTCCCCCTTCCCCTCACCGGTCCCGAGACACTGGAACTATGGACTGGCATGGTCTCGTCTGATTGGCCGCGAGAATATAGGTTGTTGCCCGATTTAGAATGCGAGGCATATACTTGTCGTCGTATTCTTGCGGGAGGGGCGGGAAAACTATATCACACCGGCCTGTCAGAACTACATATTTTCTTGGCAGGTCTCTCTCTCTCTCTCTGTGTGTGTGTGTGTGTGTGTGCTTGCTTTTGTGGCAAGGGTCACGGATGCTCCGGAGACGGCTCCGGGGCTCCGGAGCCCCACGACACCTCCTCGGTGGGAAAAAGAGAGATAAGAGGGTTAGACAGGGCGGGGAGCATGACGGTCTATCATTGCTGTGTTGGTATCCTCTTCTTGCTCGTAGGCGGCAGCTTATGACGCAGGTAGTCCACCTTCAGCAGCTACTGTGCCGTGTTGGTGACCTGGTTCCGCGAAACTTGGTTTTCCCGGTTGTAATATGTAGATGAGTATTTTTATAAATACCTCGCTCAAGCCAGTCACCTTGGTAATGACTTACAAGGCGGGGTCCCAATCCGGTCTCTTTACATGATAGTAACAGAGAATAATGTCTTCTCTATTCGCCATGATACTGTCCTGGCTCAAGCCACTACAGCAGCCTACCGTGGCTCAGCTCGCGGTCTGGGCACGATGGCTCGTGCTAAGCCAGCAGCAGGAGCTGAAGGTCGGCTACATCGAGATTGAGGAGCCGGACGGCAACGTGATCATCCGGGGCACCAAGCCACCGCCACCGCCGAAACACAGGCATGCTCGTACGAACGGTAATACAACAGCAGCAGCAGCCACGACGAAGTCTCTCGAGGGAAGACTCAAGATCCACTCCAACGCAGTCTGGCTCCGCCTGCTGCTGTTCGGCAGCCTGGGCCTGGCCGAGGCCTACATGGCCAGCGAGGTCGACTCGCCGGACCTGACCGCGTTTCTCGTCGTCGTGCTGCTGGCCGAGAACCGCGCCGCCACGGCCTGGACCAAGCGGACGGCGTACGACGCCTTCTTTCGGTGGTCCGTCGTGGGGCCCGCGCTACTACGGAAAGCTCACGACGTGGCGACGGCGCGCCTCAACGCCGTGCGGCACTACTCCCTGTCCAACGCCGTCTTCGCCGCGTTCCTGGACGAGAGCATGACGTACTCGTGCCCGCTGTGGCGGGAACCGAGGGGTGGACCTTCATTTGCGATGACGACGACGAACACGAAGGCGGGTGAAGAAATTCCAGAGAAGAAGACAGAGCTGAATGGCCATCACGACGCGGAGGAGAAGGATAAAGACGATACCTTGGAGGAGGCGCAGAAACGCAAGCTGCGCTTCATCGTCCGCGCCGCCCGCATCAAGCCCACCGACCACGTCCTCGAGATCGGCGGCGGCTGGGGCAGCTTCGCCATCCTCGCGGCGCGCGAGACGGGCTGCCGCGTGACCACCATCACGCCGAGCGAGGAGCAAGCGTCGCTGATCCGGGAGCGGGTGGCCGCCGCCACCTGTCCGTCCCTCTCGCCCGGCCAGGTCCAGGTGCTGGTGTGCGACTACCGCGAAGTCATGCCGGCCTTATCCGCCACCACCATGGCAGCAGGAAAGACGACCACGACTAAGAAATTCGACAAGATCGTCAGCATCGAGATGCTCGAGCACGTGGGCCACGAGTGCTTCGAGACCTACTTCCGGTGCGTGGATAGTTATTTGACGGACGCCCCCGGGGGCATCGCCGTCTTCCAGTCCATCACCATGAGCGACGCGCACTACGAGGCCTACCTGCGCGGCGGCGACGACTTCATCCGCCGCTACGTCTTCCCCGGCGGCGAGCTGCCGAGCGTGGCGGCGCTGGTCGAGGGTATCCGGCGCGGGTCCCGGGGCCGCCTCGTTATCGAGGACGTGACCAGCGTGGGGGCGCACTATGCGCGGGCGCTGCGGTGCTGGCGGCAGAACTTCCTCGGCCGGTTCGACGGGGAGATCGTGCCGGAACTGCAGCGGCTCGGGAGGGGAGAGGGAGAGGGAGGCAGCGGCAAGATGGGGAAGGGAGGAAAGATGGGGATGGGGATGATGAGCAAGGCGGAGATCGAGGTGTTTCGCAGGAAGTGGGTGTACTATTTTGCCAGCTGCGAAGCGGCGTTCCGGACCAAGTCCATTGGGGATGTGGTCATCACGGTTGGTCGTGATGGGTGTGTTGAGTTCTTGGAAGACTCTTTGTAGCACGCATTAATTTGGATTCCAACAGCAGAGTATTTCTTTTCAGTGGAAGTGCTGGTCACTGTATATAATTGACTGCCTAGATGTGATCCAAGAGTGAAGAAATGGTAATTAGGCCTATGGTAATTAGGCCTTTGTGTTGTCGTCGCCTGGCCGATATATTGAGACTCCCCCACTCTCGGCGAAGTGGTCTGTGACTTTTACACATCGTTGGGACGATGAGCTGTCTGGACTCATCTTGGTACATCCCAGTCGTCTATTCACCATACGTATGATATGCGTTATTCGTATAAGTGCCAATGTGATTCAAGTTGTATGGTGTTGTTGTATATGACATTTTATTCAAGGGGTAAGGGAAACCTACCTCCTGTATATAAGAAGGCGGTGCCCTCGTGTACCACTTCACTGTATGGATGTATCTAAACTCAACAAACTCACTGTAAAACCCACTGGTAACCTCAAGATTTTCCGATTGGTTATTTACCGTGCCTGATATAGCCATCTCATACTACAAAGAAGAGGCATATACGGCAGATAACAAAACCGCAATGGGTGGCTTCTTCTCAAAGCCAGCAACCATGGACAAGCGAAAGGCTAACTGTCTCCCGTATCATGACCTTTCGGGCCAGGAGCATAGAGCTGGCCTACCAGACACATGGTCCGCTCCTACCAGCGCTTCCTTTAACAGAGCCCAAGGGTATCGGTGGATGGAGAGATAGAAACCTATCACACGTCAATAATACAAAACGTTGGATGTGGAAGTCTTTACTGTAGCTATAGTTTTCAGTGCTGTACTATAATTGCCCCAAAACCCCAAAACCCCATGGAGATGGAGGGGTAGCTTAAGCCGGACCCCTCTGCCCCTCAATACGTCAGTCCGCCGGGTGCGGGCAGATAAGCGCAGAAAAAGGGCTTATTAAAAAAAAACTGTAAGTAAAGCTGGCGATGCGCTATCGGCCTTCTCAATCTGGGTGACATACTTGCAATTGCTGGGAACTGTTCATTTCTTCTCTGAATTTCTTACCAGCGTGTATAAATCGTTGTGCTGCGCATTGCTGTCACTAAAGCAACCAGCCCCAACCGAACCGATCGCGCGAGTACGACGCCAGCGCTTAACAACTAACTGCCTGCACATACAAAATGGCTTCTGCCGACACCGAGGCTACAGGCGCCGGCGCAAACTCCGCGGTGAAGCTGACTGCCCTGACCCCGTTCAAGCCAGAGTTGTACGATCGAGCCTGGCAGTCGATACCGCATCCGACACTTCCCCTTATCGCGACCGCCCACGAAAAGTCCACCACCGTCTTCTCGCTCTCCACCCTTACCTCGCATAGCACTCTTAGCGGAGGACATACGCGCTCGGTCCGATCTGTAGCCTGGAAGCCCAACCTAAGCCCTCACAAATTATGCCTGGTTTCAGGTTCCTTCGACTCGACCGCGGGACTGTGGCGCTGGGAAGATGAGAAAAAGTCGACGGGCGACGACCTGGAGGTAGAGATAACCGCCGCCTCCGCCGGCAACGACGACTCATCGGACAAGGACTGCGCCGCAGAGAAGGACTGGGAGTTCGCGCTGGTGCTCGAGGGCCACGACTCGGAGATCAAGTCGGTGTCGTTCTCGCCGTCGGGGGCGTACCTGGCGACGTGCTCGCGGGACAAGTCGGTGTGGATCTGGGAGGACGTGGGCGTGAACGAGGACGACGACGAGTGGGAGACGGTCGCGGTGCTTAACGAGCACGACGGCGACGTCAAGGCGGTCGCCTGGTGCCCCGATTTCAGCGGCAGCGACAGCCGCAGCGGCGGCCCACGGGGCCGCTACAGCAGCGACGTCCTCGCCAGCGCCAGCTACGACGACACGGTGCGCATCTGGCGCGAGGACGGCGACGGCGAGTGGGTCTGCGTCGCGGTCCTCGAGGGGCACACGGGCACCGTCTGGGGCCTCCAGTGGGAGCCCAAGCCCGAGGGGACCCGGTTCCCGCGCCTGCTGACGTGGAGCGCCGACCAGACGCTGCGCCTGTGGACGCTCCAGGAGGAGGACGACGACGGAGAGGAGGAGAATGCGCCGGCGCCGCACGCCTGGGGAGGCCTGGGCGGGATCCCGAATACGATGCGCAGGTCCCTCAAGGAGGACTGGGAGTGCACCGCCACCCTGCCCAAGGCGCACACGCGCGACGTCTACTCGGCGGCCTGGAGCGCGGACTCGGCACGGATAGCGAGCACGGGCAGTGACGGTGTCATTGCCGTATATGGCGAGGAGCCGGCGGCTGCGAACTCCGAGACATCGCAGGACGAGGCTGCGGTAGAGCTTGATGGCGATGTACAGATGGGCAACAGTGGCAAAGCAAAAAGCGCCCCCCCTCTCTACGACATGGAAAATTCTGGGTACTACGGATTACAGCCACGGTCCCTTTGAGATAAATCATGTCACCTGGTGCAAGCGCTACGATATGGGGTGCGCCCCGGAGAGGAGAGGCGTCGAGGAGATGCTCGTTACGACGGGCGATGACGGCGTGGTTCGCCCCTGGCAGGTGTCATGAGAATCACCCATCGATGAGGAGCACTGTTTACCAGAATAGGAGCTCCATCAATACAAAAGTAGTTAAATGCTATCGTCGTATGTAACAACCCAATTTCGTGAAGATGAGGTTATCGTGTGATACACAGGAATCGGAAATGTTGTTACCAGGAGCGGACCTTCTTCGGACCCCTTGCAGATTTCCTGGTTTTACGCTGGACACATTCAAACACGCAACTTACCATTTGATGTCCTGGGAAGTTACCATTGCTGTCGCCTCTGCGTACATCTGGCATCTACTGGATCTTCTTCGCGTTGGTGCTACCCCTGAGCAGCATCCAAAACACTTTTGCAGCAACAACTTGTAATGGAGGAATACAGGTTCGGTCATGGAGGTGTATATATACGCGCGGCTGCACGTCGGTCCTTTCTCAACATGGGTCACGAGAAATATGTATATATATACATAAACATATGCCGAAAAATAGAAGCGCGTTTAAATAATCGACTGGACCTGACTCGATGCTAGCCGCAATATCACTTCCCCATGGGCCATGGCTTCCTCGATCGTCCCTTCCCTGCATATCACCAACCGATCATGATGGGCAGGTCGTCCAGAGCCGCCCTCCATCGGATCACCATGATTATGCCTGAATGCCGTTAGTTTCGTCTCGACTCTCTTTCCATCCTGCATGTCCATTCTCCTCCGCCAATCTCCGTAGATGTAAGCCAAGCCGGATATCTCCTCCTCTCCCCCCTCTTCTTCGTCTCATCTTCCCGCCACCGCCACCGCCGAGCCCCGACTGACTGGCCACCCACCAGAGGGACGGCGACAGGGGCGGGTCGGGTTGACTAGTTGGGGCCATCAGCGAAGGACGGGCAGCGAGACTAGTACCGAATCCCTCGCGAATGGCCCCAAAAGGGCGAAGGCTGGTGTTTCGTTCATCCAATAACCCCCCCCTCTTCCCCGGACAGATGGACGCTGCAGGTAACAACCACTTGCATATTCCGGCGATCTCTTTTTCCATCTCCTCCCCAAGAATTCTCCGCGGCTATCTCCGCCCGCAGGCCCGGCGGCGGCGGCAGGCGGCTCCAAAGGGAGATAACAGGAGACGAGAGAAAATATCATCCCAAGTCCTGTCTCTTCCTGCGACCTTGGCACTGCAAGCACAGCCACCCGCACCACCACCACTGTAGCACCGCACTGACTTGACACGACGAAACAGAAACGATGACGTAGTTGAAACTTCTGCCCGCCGCCGGACTGGACTCGCATGCCTAAATTAGCCTTGACAGGCGACTGAAGAGTAAGTATTGAGCCTGTCGTGTGTTGTCTTGGCACACTTACCAAAAATGAAAAATATACCCATGAGAAATTCTGTACCAACCAACCGGACGTCTGACCGAACTTGCTGATAGGCACCTGGCGAACGAGAAGTCCGTATTAGTAGCGCTGAAAAATAAGTTGACATCCCCGAGCGGTGGTGGCAGCGGCGTGGCTGTGACTCGGAATAGAATTCCGCAGTGTTTATCGTTGACCGTGAAGAAATGGGCCTCATGGTCGTCCATCTCCCATACATGACTACTTCTGCAAGTTCGAAGCACGGGTAGAGTCAAGAGACGGGTGTGTGACGACATACATTTGGTCAACGTGTAGGTGCACTGCTTTTTTTCTTTCAAAAACGTGAACATGATGATGGCTCTATCATTCATCAAACAAAACCAGAAGGGAGAGGGGGGATAGATAGATCAGGATAGGGGAGACCAAAGGGGGGGATGGTATCCTACGGATACCATCGTGAGCTTGTATATACATGAAACTCCGTCGTCAACTACCTACCTACCTACCAGTTCATCCCTTCTGCCAAAATAGTCGATCCATCCATCTCCGCGCGCCGCACCCTACCTACCCGGATGATGTGTTTCCACCCCGACCGACCAGGAGACCGCAGCCCGTGAAGGGAGGAAAAGAAACCAGAAGGCCAACACATCAGCCGAATCTTACACCCCGACCAATTATTCTTATTCCGTCCAACTTTACCTCACCGCCCTTCCCCCCTCTCTCCCTTCACTAGCTAGAGAGACGCAGGTAAGCTATAAAATAACTCTAAAAGATCTGCCTACTGTAACGGCAGAACCGTCGTACGACTAGCGTTGTACAATATGCGCATAGTATGCGAATAATGCATTATTCAACTATGCCCCCTGAATAGTTGAATATTCCATACAAATGGAATAATGGAATAGTATGATGTAATTGGAGCGTTTCATGAAATCTGATCTCGCGTTCCGCTAATCCGCCCTCTCGAAAGGGAGGGGAAGTCACGGGGGTCACCGTCGGACGATGCCAACGCTTAGAAGAGACGATGCCAATTTGTGTAGCGAATTTACTGAAATCGTCATTAATTGCCCGAGCGTCTGCATACTATGCATCCATGCGAATAATGCATTTTGCATCGATGCGAATATTGAATATTCCAGCCTGAGATGACAACGCTACGTACGACTACAGTTACCCAACTTGAGACGAATTGTCTAGTCATCATCGACATATCACTAGAGGATCAGTTTTCCATAGTCCCTAGTATCGGGAACTGCTCGCCCCAAGTCTCCGATCAATACACACACATAAATGATTACGAATGAAAACCATTCTAAGTTAGAGAGCCCGGTGCCATCTGAACCCCTATCATGGGATGCGGATGTAGAAGGGGGCCAAAAGCCTGTAACTGTTGGACATCACTGGACTTCACGATAATTTTCAATACGACATGTCACAGATAGGGGCACATTTGCAAGTCAGTCATGATATGAGTGTTTTGATCGAGTGGTTCGTCATTTGAGGTTCTGTACAGAAAAACCCTTCCCTCTGAAAAAGGGTTCCTATGTGTGGCATATAAAACATTATAAATCAATCCAAGTAGCAGCAGCTTCTTTCGGTATAAACGCGCTCGCTCTCATGATACAGTCGTTGCACAGTGATGCCTCTTCGTGTAGGTCGGCTCGAAAAACGCCCTCTCTCTCTCGTCTAGCAGAAGGGTGCGAAGCCGGAGTGCAAATGATCCAGAAGGACGGCGTGTCCCTCTGGGCAGACAACAGCAATTCCCAAGCTCCAAGCAATGCAGTGCTGCGTTATCGGCAGACCCTTTCTCTTTCCAATAACTCGTCGCGTCATGAGTCTCTCAAGAAACCAATGCTGTTCCCGTCGATGTAGCGGGAACGTGGGATATCCATCGCCAAAATCAAATGATGCGAATCATGCATGGATGCCGACCATTCCATGTGTCGTGAACGCCTCGCCATAAACATGACCCAAAATGCTGCCAATATGCCCCCAGTCTATGTTATTCCCTAATGGTTTTGAATCGAAATCGCCCAGGCTTGTCCATTTCCAGGACCAGTCCTGGGTCCAAACGCCGTTGAATGATGTGTGGTATTTTCCTGTACTTTTGTTTTTCCTTGATATAAAATGCAGTTCTGTCTGTAGTCTGTCTTTAGCTCCCGCTGCTGCCTCGGCGGCTATTGGGGAGGTTAAAAACACGGTGCAGGAGGCTGCGCTTGGCCCCATCTGCGCGGCGGTATTCGAAGTGGTTGTATTTCGAAACGTCACATCCCAATTTGCGGTCCAGCTCGGCCTCCCAGCCGTAAAGATCCTCCATGGAGCTTGTACGGCTGTAGGCATCAGAATCAACAGCTGTAACAGATGCATCATCTTCCTCGAGCTGGGATTGGACGCTCAGATAATTGGATACGTCTGTGAGAAAACACGACGGAGACTCTGTTACCTGGGCCTCATCCAAGTCGGATGGGTCGGTAGAAGTGCCCACCTCTGTTTCAGTATCGGTGTCGATCTCCACCGTCTTTGTTTGACCTTGATCCTGAACCCCGGTAACCGACACTCGCGGAGTGATCATGGGGAACTCGATCGGGCGCGAGCGAATTAAGGGGGCGCTCTTAGATTCCGGCTCTTCCGGAACCTTTGCCGGGATCTTTAATGGCTTAGGCATCGTGTTGCGGTGTCGAAGCCGAGTGGTACGGCGCACCATACGGGGGCCGCATTCGGAGGGTGGGCCATCGCCATTTGCGGCCACACCACCAACTAAACTACTAGGAGCAGTTTGAGCATGTTCAAGAGCACTGTCGGATTTCGCGGGTATCGGAATCCGCATACCCGGATGGGGATCCTCCCAAGATGACCTTGGGGATACCTCAAAATCGTCCCTGTCGATTGGCTCAAGGAACGTTGTTGTAGTGCTCGTAGTGATTTCGTGTGATGATGTGACCTGTAACCCTCATAATGGGGATTCCGAACTGGTGGCCGGTAGTGGGGGTGGCATGTCCGCGCTGGTACTCGAAGGCATGTTGGTTGGTTGCGAGCGACGCATGGATCGATTCTTTCGGTTCAATCCGAGCTTGGCGCCCATTTTCTTCCAGCTGTTGCCCGAGATCGCCCGTTGCAGCCCGTTGGGTGAAGTGCTGAACGTGAAGTCCGACGATGGCGGTGTAGTCGGTGGTGTCACTGGCTCGTCCACAGGCGTCGAGTTCGGACTGCTGCTGTCATCCGTTACCAAGTCCCCATCGGCATGCTCGGAAGCAATGATCGATGATGATCGGTTGTGCATGCTGCTGCGGGCAAGGTTAAGCAGAGGAAGAAATGTGTTTTTGGGGGAGTGCGAGGACTCGTCCGAGAACGAAGATTCCTTGGGCACTCTCAGGCGCGACCTGCTGTGTTTTCCCTCTAATCGCTCGCGCTCGCGGCTCTCTTCCGCCAACTGCTGCTCGGCGACTGCCATGGTGGCGGACTGGCAAAAGGGGACGAGGACCGAGTCGCTCATCAGCTCCTGAACGATCGCGACGGCTTCGCTCAGCTCGGACGGTGTTGGTGGTTTGGGAAGGGATTGGCTAAGGGCCAATAAGCGATCTCGGACCGGTGCTGGTAAGTTGACTTCCCGCGAGCCGTAGGGTGTGATGTATGTATGCATCATTCGATCCCATGAAGAACATAGCGTATCTATTTGTTGTTGAGACATCTGCTCTTGTGAATTTACCAAATGCAAGTATGAAGCAGTGTATCGCTCGGCCTCTATTAAGAATTCGAGTGTTTCGAGGCAGTGGTTTTGTGACAGGTAGGCAGTGAATGCACTTAATGTCCATGGCGGGGCAGCCGTGTTGGAGAGAATATCGGATAAGGAGGGCAGTCTGGCGGCCGGTGAGCCGGCACGGGGGATAGCCAAACTGGCTGGGCGGGACGTAGACATAGCGGTTTCGGTGTCCCAGTCCTCGCAGACTGAAGGCGGTGGTGATATTGCCCTCGAAGACGAGGTCAGGGATGTCGGAGAGCTTCCACGCAATCTAGATTTTCCCATTATTTCAGTTGGGGGATTTGAAGTAGCGAGAGGACGGTTCTCTTCGCCTCGGATCGGATTACAAGACTGCAAACAGGATGTCTGCAGACCAATCCACTTCCGTAGATGTTATCGGCCCATGCGATAGAAGAGACAAGTTGTTTCAGAGCCACAGTGAGCCCGGACCCATTACTTGCAGGATATCCCGAGGGGTTGTTGAGGTATGCAGTGATGTGTTGCTACAGCAAACGACGGGTGGCTGCTGCTTAGGCTGGACGGGTATCAACAGAACGATGTCTCCAAAACGAAACGAATCTGAGTTACGCCCGCATATGCCTGTCGTGTAAAAGCGACTGTCCGCAAAGCAATCCACGTGGGTGAGATGCTTGACTTTTGGCGTTTTCTTGCTGAAGAAGAGGAGTGACGTTATTAAGAGTCGAACCGAGTCTGTATTGTGCACTTCACGGCAGTCTATAGAGTTCCGGAAATGTCCAAAATTCGAAATAACAGGGGGCGGTAGTTCGAGGGGATCTGAGGTAAGTTCCGCTGGCAAGTTCGAGCTTATGTGGTGGAAATAACCCCGAGGTAGACGGGTACCCTGCGTGTGTGTTGGACGACAGGTGTTTGGGGGGGACTGGACCGATAATAGAGTTTCGAAAGGAGCGGCGAGGTTAACCTGAACAGATGGACAGGCAGATATGCTTTGGTCTAGTGATACTCTCGAGCACTCTCTCTGGTCAAAAGCTTATCGGGTAGCGGAACGAAGGACGATGAAAGAATGGGCTTCTAGCACTTTTCTATGCCGTGCACTGCTGCAGAGCGGTAGGGCGAGCGAAAGAAGAGAAAGGGCGTCCACTGTTTTTTACGGCGCACAGCAGGACTATAATCGTCGTAGAAGGGGTAGCAGTAGTAGCCAAGACTCAAGACCCAAGTAAGAGCCGGGAACCAGCAGCGATACAACCACACACACAATTGGGGCTGCGCATACGTTGCACGGCCGGCCCTAAAGAATTCGCAACAAGTACTGCCCGCCAAACGAAAGTAGAGGGGATCCGCTTTCAGGCAAATCTCCTATGACGGGTGTGGAGCGGTCGTCAGACGAGGCAAGCGTTGGTGAGATCGGATGTGGGCGTTGGGCCGGTGTTCGAGACGATCTAGTGGAAATGTCGGCGGGTTGCGCTCCAGGGAGAATTGGTATTATCTAAGGGCGGTAATAAGTCTGTAGTAACAGTTTAGGCGGCGCACTTTCTACTCGCTCGATCGTTCGCTGGCTTCTTTTGTGGTTTGGTGCGAAAGGTACGTATGCAGTGCGTGTGTCGTGTGGTTAACGGATTAGTCGTACCAGGTCGGACTGACTGTGTTGAGTAATGAATGACGAAAAGTCTAGGCAGTGCAAGTAGCCAAGGCAAGCAACACCGTATCGTGGTATAGAAAAAGTAGTAGTTGTAGCAGGTAATAGCAGGCAGGTTGTAGTTGAAGCCGCGGACAAGCCCGACGAAGATGGCAACTCAAGTCAAGGTAAAAGAGAAATTTCCAAACAAAGGTCAGGCACTCGGTGATGGCGATAGCGTCGTTATACGCACAAGTCTTGATTTTGAACGGCTGATGCAGATAGATGAGCAGAATTCAAGAATAGATCGTTGAACTAGCAGAACCACCATACAGACTTGATGGAGGGACTGGGAGTGAGGTTGCGCGGGAACGCCTGATAGATCAATGGGAACGGGAGATGACCTGAGCAGCCCCCGGCGTGGTGGTGTACTTGGGTACAAGAACAGCGATCGAAGCAAACCCGTCTCTCCTTTCAATCAATGAAGATGGGGTGCTGAATGGGACAGGCATGGATGCTAGAGGAGGGTGGGGAGAGGAGGTAGGACAGGGGGTTTCGTTGCAGGGGGGCACCTAGACTGTCCAGGATCGCTCCAATGACTCCATTGGCCCAGGACTGGGCCCTGTCTCTTAGAGTGGTCCAGTGTACATTCAATCAATAACCTGCATACAGTGTCTACACCTTGCCGTACACCACCCCTAAAAGCAGCCCATTCTTTCTACAGCACAGGAGAGATACCTACTCCATCCTTTCCTTCTCACATAGGAAGGTCACCCATCCCAGGACCCAATTGGAGGCGCTGTCAAGTGCCCCGTTCAGCCATTCGGGTGCGCTATGTAATGCTTCTTGTTATTCTGAAGCAACAGATGGCCACTAGCAGATCCGGCTTCGTTTCTCTTACTTGAGGAAAGTTGGCTATTAGTGTTTGCACAAGTCTATCGTGCTCGCAATGATCTTCGATAGTCCTCGCTATTACCATAGCTTGGTCATGCGTCAAAAACGTGCCCTGCCCCTCATTGTGCCATTAATATAAATGGTTTACAAGTAAACACCCAGTCCGTCACATACATGATATATTTTATTCTAATGTATGCCACCGGCCGGACTACATTTTCGCCCCTCGCCTGACTTCGGTTTCTCTTTCTTCTGCCTACGCCTTAACTTGTCCCTCTCCTTCCTCCGTCTCCGCCAAGACAGGAGGACGCAATCCTAGCAGGGGTCTTGCATAGATCACAAGTACATCAGTGTAGGTAGAGGGCGCAGCGAATAGTAGCAAAGAGGCCGACGACAACTTGCCTGCACGGACAAAGGAAGGCAGAGGGAAGAGAACCAAGAAAGAGAGAAAGGGTGGCAACCGGTGGCGTGACGCTAGAAGAGCGCTAGAAGGAGGCGTCGACGAATCAGACTCGTTGTTATCGATACATCCCGGGAAGATGTGCGCGGCTGAATACCGTAAAGAGCCTAGTGTGCCGTGATTTCCCTGCTCCCAAGAGATAAAGCAGCGACGAGAAATGGAACCTGTCGAAGAATGCTTGGAAGCAACTTTCATGCGGCCGGCCAATCAGCTGACTTGGAAGTACGCGGAAACACGACAAGACAAACGGGCGTTCTTCGCACAGTTCGCGGGTCAGAGACAGAGACAGGCAGACAGGGACAGGACAGAACCACCTCCCTGGGATACTGCCCTGGGTTACTGCTTGCAAGTACAAAACTTGCGACATGTCAAAGATCATTGGCCGAACGGAAGCGTCAGAAGAACCACTTTCCGATTACACGCAATCCAAGAATATGTACATGAGCTTAGCAGCATAGAAAATATCATTGTTGAAAGTTGCAACAGTTGGCGATGGAAGTGGGTTGATGTCATTTGAGGTTCTCGAATGATGCTGCTTAGGCTCTTGTATGTTTTCGTCCTAGTCGGGGCGACAAGGCAAAAGACGAGGGTCGTTTCATCGTGAAATGTCATCATTGGCGATGCCAGGCCGCTGTAACGCCAATATGCTCGCTAAGTTGGTGGCTGCATGCCGTGTTCCTCCAGGGTTGTTCAGGAGCTCCTGGCCTGCGCATCCAGCAGCCAACCAGAAGACTGTTGGATCCGGTCACTTTCTGGCCATCCTCATGCGTAAGAGGAGTAGGAGGTATTGTCGGTTTGGTGCTGGTGCTTACTCCTTGACAGACTAGCAGAGTTGAGTTTGTACAACGTTGGGTTGTCATTGCTTTTTCGCATTCTGCTTCCACTGGCCAAGGTCTCCCTGCGGTATCGGGACTTGTTATCGCGTGCACAGAGATCCGACGCCGGGATTGGTCACGGCAGCGTAGATTAACATGGCATCTCCTACACCATACTTGACTTACATATGAAGATCCCGCCGCCGGTACGTGAATGGACTCTGGAGAAAGGCAAAGGGAGGGATTGTTACCTTCCTATCTGTCCTGCGCCTCCGCGTTTGCGGCCCTTTCGATACCCACCAAGCCGGGATATACAACTTCACTCCGCCCGCTCTCCTGAATGGTCGGCTATAAATTGTCTTTAGATTGAAGTTGTCAATGCCCCCCCGGCGGCATAGCCGTTAGCCAAGCACACAGCCAGTCAGTGAATGGCTCCTGGGCACGGCAGAGCGACAAGCACTCGTTCATTTAAACCGCCCGCGCCAATCATGTGCGACCTGCCAGCTAAGACAATGGGTGGATGCAAAGAACCTCGAATTAATAATATAGAGACGTAATAGAGTCTCTCTAGAAATTTAAAATTAAGCGCGAAAAAAATATTATTTAATATAGCTACTCTATAACGTGCATATAACTGCCCCTCTAGTTAATCACCTATTAATAAAGAACGCCCCCGCGTTCTAAATTATAAAGTTATATATCTTTATCCGAATTTTCCGTTTTCCTTCCGTTATTAATCCGCCTTAATAATTAATACCCGTACCTTATTAAAAAAAGGCCCTTCCTTATTCCTATATAGCGCGAAATTATTAATATCCGTAAATTTCTTAAGTTAACCTGGCTTAAGTATTATTCGGTATTTTATTTCCCTTAATATATTATTCCTTTCCTTTTAAACGTTTCCTTAATTAGGAACATTTCCTAACCTTAACGGAATATTTAAGTATTATTATAAATAAAGGATTTAAATTTCGTCGAAATTAAACTCTCTTCCGTTACCTAATCTTATAATTTTCTATTAAGTCGGATATAATAGATCCGTGAATTCTTAAAGGCTCTCGTATAATTATTAAGGAGTATTATTAATTTCCTAATATACGTTAACTATCTTTTAAAAAATATCGTTTAATTCCTTAAAGGTATTATTAGGAATTTAAGTAATTTAACTTAATTTCCGAAAAGTATCGATAAATTCTTAATAGGTATTATTAAAATTATAAAAGGCGTTCGTTAAAATAATATCTAGGTTATAAATATCTTGTGTTCTTAATATTATAATTTAATCCTTTCTTAAGTCTTCTTAAATATTAATAATATTTTATCTTTAAATCTTTATATATTTCTTTATTATGTTTATTAGAAGTTCCTTAAAGTTTTTAATTTTAATTTTTTATTTCTTAATAATTTTTTAATATTTAATTTCTATATCCTTAACCTTCTTTTATAATATATTAGTCCGGGCTTTAAAAGTCTCGAGTTCTTTAGTTTATTTTCTTTACTTTTCTTTAGCTTAAATTTTATAGTTTTTTAAATCCTTAATTATTCTTAGTAATTCGGAGTTATTAATTCCCGGTTATTTATTATTAAGAACTTGAATTATAATCTTAAAACGTTTTAGGTTTTTAATTACGCCACCTCTTAAAGCTTTTAAGATTTCTTATAAAATCTTTATTCCGTCCTTAAAGAGGGAATATTCTTTTTAAGGCTTAAGCTTAAAGTCCTCTTTATTATTTATAATTTCCTTAAGATTCTATTCCCGTACTTTAACTTTCCTAATCTAAAGCTTTATATTTAAGGGCTTTACCTATAGTTTTTTAAATACTCCTTTAAATAATAAATCCTTATTTTTTAAATACTTTACTTTATTATACCGGATATATTCCTTATCGAATCGTTTCTTTTAATATATAGGAATAATACGTTTATCTTTAGGAACTAGGAGATATAATAAACCGGTTTGCCTTAATAACGTCTTTAGTAATTCCGGAAGGAATCTAGTACTTTTTTTCGTATTTTTAATTATACGGTAGATTTTTAAGGCGGAAAGTTTAAGAAGTTTACTAGATATAAATATTTAATCGTCCTATTTATATGTTTCGGCGGCGTTCCGAATCTCCTTTAATTTCTTTATAGATTTAATATATAGGGATATATTAATAGCGTACTAATTAATAAAGTATTTCTTTATTTTACTTATTAATTATTCGAAAGGTACGATTTTAAAAGGGATTCCTTTATTAAATAGATCCCTTTAGAACTATCCGTTATAGTATTTAAGTAATTCCTTCGATTTCTTATCTTTAGCCGATAAAGGCTCTTTATTTTTAATAGAATTAGCTTTCTTCTTTTATTTAGAGTCCTTAAGTTTCTTAGATTTATTAAAGTATTCCGTAAATATCTCATTATATTTCTTCGACTTTCTAATTAAATCCTTTACGCCGTTCCTAATAGGTTTACGATATTTATAGTTCTTCAACCTACTTTTAAACTCTCCTTCCTATAAGGATAGGTATTTATATTTTAAATATAATTTCCGTAGCTTTATTCTTCCTTTATTTTCCTTTATCGATTCTATAGTATATCCGTAATTAAAGTATTTATTCGGGAAATTTATTTTTCTTTATATTTTAAATAATTCGGTTAAAGTATTTTAGCCGGCCATTATTTTTTATAATTTCCTAGCCTTTTTTATATTCTTTTTAACGAAGGCTTTAATTAATTCTTCCTATTTATCTTCCTTTAAATTATTATTTTCTTATTTATTTTCCTTAAATATCCGTTTTCTTATTTTAATTTCCTTAATTTTTAATTCCTTATCCTTAGGATTATCCGGGATATTCCTTAATAAAAGGGGAAATATCGTTATCGAAACTTCTTACTTCCTAGATAACTTATAATTAAATATTTATATGTTTTTATAAGACCTAGTTCCTTAATTCTTATTTCTTAAAAGCTTAAGTTTATATTTTAAAGATTAGGACTTTTATTTTAAGGATTCCTTTATGTTTTTAAAGTTTATCTTTTCCCGTTAGGAACGCTAGATATTTTAAAGTTTTAAGGTTTTTATTATTTTTTTTAATTATTTTTGGAATATATTTAGCTTAAAGAGTATTATCTTTATATTAATTACAGCTAACCCGTCTACTTTTAAGAATTCTTAAAACATCTATTCTCGTACCTTTTTTAAAAAGTTTAATTTAAAGAACAGGAATGGTTCTTATTCGTTAAATTTAAAGGGAACTTCCTTAAGGTTATAGAACTTTAAAATTTTAAGTATTCCTTCCGATATATAGTCCTTCCTATACTTTCCTAGGTTATTAACGACTTTATTTAAAATATATTTAAGACTATCTTTATTATTTTTATTTATTTTAAAATTATTTATTTTAATTAGAATCCAAGCTATTAATTAGGATATATATTTAATATCGGTTTTTACAAATTCCTTAAATTTATTATTTCCGTTTAATAAGTAAATAAGGATTTCTTTTTTTTAAAGGGTTATACTTTTATAAATAGGAATTCTTCGAAGGAGTTCCCGTTTTAAGAAAATTATTAATAATAGATTTGGATCTTTTTCACGTCCTATATTTTCTTAAAGAATATCTATATCTATAATCTTAAGGTTATACTCCTTAAAAGAACTCGGGTTAGGTATGGTTATTTACGATGCTATATTAATTATTTTCTAATTCTAATTAAAGACAATAATACTCCTATAAAAATTCTTTTTATATACGTTTTACGGAAGGTAGTTTATTAGAATACGATATTATTTTTACGTTATCGACCTTTTATCGTAAGGTAAAATAGTTAAGAAGTATTTTACGCGTAATAATAAAAATTTTCTAATCTTAGGGTCCTATTAATTACTAGTATAATTCCCTTAAGAATTTAGTACAAAGTTTACCTAACGTAATTAATAATGCAAGTATCGAAGAGATTTTTAATTATTATTAAAGGTGTGGTAGTTATGGTTACTTATAGAAGATGTTAGCGCGCTCGACGGTTTATACCTTATAATTTCTATATTTAATTAACGTTTATAGAATTTCGTATGTATCTTACAGGAGATTATTTAATTAAAGATAACCTATAATATATTACAGAAAATAACGTTCTATTAGCGGACTAATAAAGATGGACGGTTATTATATACGAGGAATGCTTAGGAGGTAAGGTTAATAATATTTATGTAATAAGAATTATAAATTATGGGTAAAGGGTTATAATTCGCGTAACAGTATTAGAAGGTTTTTTTTCTTAATTAATAGCTATATTTATTCTATTAACTTAAATTAATTATTAATAAGAAGGAGTAACCTGAAAGTTTAATATAAGAAGTTATAAATAATTTTCTTCTTTTTATTTAAATATTTTATATTACTATTTTAAGAACTATTTATAATTAATTATAATTATAATACCCTTCCTCGAGGTATTAATCGAGATTCGGGCTTCCGTAAGTTTATCCGGAATGGTAATAAATAATTTTTAAGAAGTTTTAGGAATCCGGTTTTAAGTATAAATAGCTTAATATTATCGGTATAGTATTTATTATTTCTTTAAATACTCGTGCTATTAAGGTTCTCTAATAATATAGATATTCTTCTTATTAATTATTTTATTTTAAATAAGCCTCGTTATTTAATTATTAATTTCTTTCTCTTCTTTTCTTAAATAATTATAGCTAAATCCCCGACTAAAGGGAAGGATATCTTTATTTACCTCTTTAACTGATATATAAAATGACGGGTTAATCGTAATACGTAATTATTTTCGTTTTCCTATTTAGCATTTTCTAATCCGTATTGGATTCTTTTTATATAAATAAGCTAAAGCTATAATTTATATTCTCTTTCCGGAACGATATATTTATCTTCTTAAAGGGCTTTTAATAATATAAATTCCTTTAATATTAAGAAGCTCCTAAATATTTTAAAGGGCTTTCGAGGAGGATGGCTATACGTTAATTAGAACGGGGATATTTTAAATTTCGTTATATACTTATTATTTAAGCTTCTTATTATACGAGGTAACTTATTATCTTAAGAAATTAAAGGAGGGTTATTTAGGTATTCCGTAACGACGACTTTATTAAATACGGATTATATTATACGGTTAAAGACTTCTATAAATTTAATGCTTTTATAAGAAATTAATAGACTTTTTAAGGGATAAACTTTTATAAATATTAAACCTTAAATAAATTCCGTTTTAACGAACACTAATCCAAGATCCGCATATATCGTTAAAGGATATATTCCATATTTATTTACCTATTTCTTAAAGTAGTTAAATGTGCTAGCAGCCTTTATATCCTTAATTAGGTATGCCTATTTATAATTAAAAAATAAATCGACGATATATAAAATATAGCGATTCCTATTTCCTAAAGTAACGAATAGGTTAATAAAATCGATAACGAGGATTTAAAGAGGTTTATAAATAGTTTTCGGGAGATTAAGTACTTTAAGATAGGCGGGATTAAAACGGGTATATTAAAGACATTTAAGAATATAATTTATAATATCTTTATTTATTATAGGCTAATAAATTAAATAATTTAACCGCTTTAACGTAATCGTAATTAAGAAATAGCCGCTTTCGTCGTAGGCTTTTTATAATATTCGTATTACTTTATAAGGAAATAAGTACCTCCGTTATACGCTATTTTTATAATATTTTAAAATATCGTTCTTAATCCGAAATAGTTTATACCTTTCTATAAATATTCGAGCTTTTAATTTTCCTTTATCCAGGTTAATACCATTTCAAAGAGTTTCCTAAATATTATAATACTATAGGTTTTTTTTATAGGACGGGTTATTAAATAAGTAAAATCTAGATATTAATATCGTATATACCTTTAAAATAAATTAGGCCTCTATAGCAATTTATATTTCTTCCTTAAATACGTCCGTATTTTCCTAGTATATTATACTTTTAAGTATATTAAAGTATTTAGTATTTAGATTATCCGATTATTTCTAAAGTTTTAAAGCCTTAAATATTATTTCTTTTTTAATAATTTTAAAGTATTCTTAATCGGCGGTATATAGCTTCCGGATAAGTTTATCCTTTTCTTCCGGGGAAAGATTTAATAAGAGTTCGTTATAACCTCCTTTCCCGTCTTTCTATATTTATTAATTAAGCTCGTCTATTATTCCGTATTTTTTTAAATATTTTATATTTTAATAATCCTAATCCGAAAAGATTGTTTTTAAAAGAGCGTCGGTAACTTTATTCCTTTTCCCTTTAATATAATAGATTTATATAGGAATTAATTTTAATTCGTTTACTTATTTAACGTATATACCTTCTATATTAAATAATACGTGGAAGAATATTAAGGGTTTATAATCCGTAAAAATAATAAATAAAGGGTTTCTATATAAAAAATAACGACGATATTTATAGATAAATTTAATAATACCGAACAGCTTACGTTTATACGTGCTATAATTCTATTAAGCTTTAATAAATAGGAAGGAGTTATATATAATAGGCTTAGGAACCTTTTAAATTACCTGTTTAATAAAATATCCAATCGCTTATCCGGAAACGTCGACGAATATATAGATTAAATAAATAGGATTATACCTATATATATTTATAATAATAATATATTTCTCCTTTAGGACTTGGAATGTTAATACTTTAACTAGGCCCTATTATTATTTAATATTTCCTATTAGATATATAAGAAGGCGTAAGGTTTCCGCGAAATTCTTAATAAATTTTTATATCGGGCTTATAGTTTTTAGGAATAAACGAACTCTTATAACGTCTATAGGAATAGTCTATTTATTTAATTTAATTAATTTAACTTTAATAATATAAATATATCCCTTAATTTTATAAACGTCCCCTAGGGCGTTAATTTATTTTATGCTAATCTCGTATTTCCGGAATAATAACTTAAGAAAGGCCTAATCGATCCGAAGGAAGAAATAATCTTCTATAAAATCTAATAGCTTATTTATTATTTTCGCTTTAATAATAAAATTATTAATATATATTAATAAGCGTTATATAAATTCTAGATTATTTTTAAATAATATTAGGAAACTAAGCTTAAGTAAAAGTTCCGGAATTAGGTTAAAAACGATATTTATAGTTTCGTAAAAGGAGTATCCTATTAATTAAATACCTTACGGCATTTATATCGATTATAATTAAAGAAATCCGAAGATCTTAAAGGCGAGGATATATTTATAATCCTTATATATTAGAATTACTTAATATCCGTACTTCAGATTAAATTTTCCGAATATACTAATTTATAGGCGCGATAGTTAATTATAAATATCTATTAATAAAAGAAAATTAATTCCCGGAAGATCCTCCTTAACCTTATTATAATTAATAATTAATTTAAGTTCCTTATTATATATTATTTAGGCATTCTTATTATCCCGATCTTTTAATACTAAAATAGGTTATATATTCTAATTTAATAGCCTACTATTTACTATTAAAATATACTCGTATAATCCGTACTCGATTATTTCGATAACTATTTTATTTAATTAATATCTTTAAGGATCCGTCCAGGTTTTCCTTTTAAATCGGTTTTAAAGCTTTATATTAACGCGAAATCTAACTTTATAAATAAATAAGTCTATAGGGGTCCGTATATTAACGATACTGGTTATATTATAATCCCGATAAGTATACTAAACTCGTATATAACTTATACATCTATATTTTAAAATAAAAGGTCCGAGCTTAAGGTTTAACTTCCTAAACCATTTTATTACTTCCTCGTTTATAATTTCGTTAAATATAATAATTTAGTATCTCTTCATTCGTCGGTCCGTAAGAAACTAATAGCTTATATAGGGAAATAAATCTTAAATATATTATTCTTATTTACTTAAAAGTCCTTTTTCCTCCCGAATAATAAATTAATTAGGTTTTAAGATTTCGATAGGAATTATTCCTAATAGGGAGTATATTATCTTATATATTTCCTTTTTAAAAGAAGTAACTATTAGTTTAAGGGTATAGGTAAATAATTAGTTATAATTGGTTTAAATAAAGTTTAAAAGATTATTATTAATAAACGCTTATTAAATATTTAAAATAATTATATCGAGAGTTAAACTTTCTCCTAATATCGGGAGTTTAACGGAATCTTTAAGATTTTAATACGTAGTTTCTTAACGAGACGACTCCGTTTAAAGTAATTTTATAATATATCGAAGTCGATATAAAAAACCTAATTTTTTAATTCGCTATTTAAATTTTTATCGGATTCGGATTCGTTTAATTCTTCTTTAAGGTTATTATCTTTTCTTAATATTCTAGGAATAAGCGTTAACTTATAATTTAGGTTTATAGATATCGAGGGTCCGTAAATAATAATTTAATATTTATTCTTATCCTTATTTCTAATAATTATATAATTTTCCCGGATAAAAAATTAAATATATATATCCTAGAGTTATAATAATTTAAATAGGAATAAAGTAATATCTCTTCCTTTAATAAATTAGATAAAGCATTAAATTATTTAGTTAATCTTCTTAACGATAACGTTAAAAATCACGAACTTTATAATTATATTAATTTTTCTTAATAAATTAATTAAATTAAAACCTTTTAAAAGCTTTATATAAGATAAAGGTTTTCTAGGAAAGTTAATCCGGTTAATTAAAAATAGCGTAATAATATTAACCTTATTTCTTTAATTAATATATTTACTATCCTATTCGAGTCCTATAATAATAACTTTATTATTTTTCTAAAAAGTTAAAATAAATATTAAGCGGAAAGCTTTTAAATAATTAATTTAAAGGACTTCTATTCCTTCCGCTATCCATTTATATTTTTTAAAGACTTTATTTAATTATTTAATAAATAGATATCGGAAGTTTTTATTAAAATCTAGGCTAACTTAAGCTAACTCTTTTAAGGTTAGAATAACTTTCGTATCCTTTAGGAGATATCGATAATTAAAAGGATTATTATCCTTTCGAAACCGGATAGAATTAAAAGATTTTAACAGTTCGTCCGGATCCCTAACCTTCTATAGTTTTTTAAATTTAGATACTTTCTTAATAATATTATTTAAAGACTTCTCTTTATTTTTATTTTAATCTTCTTTATTATTATCTAATAAGGAGGAAATAGGAATAATACCTTTATTACCTGCTTTCCTTTTCTTTCTTAAATACTTTTCGGCTAGGTTAGAGATATAGGATTATATTATTATAATTTTAACTTTGATTTCCTCGTTTAATATTAATATATCGATATTTTTTAAAGCAGAAATATTAATAAGGGCATAGGAAGATAATATTTTAATAACGGGCTTATCCTTTAAGGTTAATTTGTAATAAAGTTAAGTTAATCGGGTAATTACCTTATTTTATAATAAGGAGGCATTTATATTATATTTTTTAGCCGGGGTAATAAGAGCGCGGAGATATAACTGTTCTTATAATTATAATTATTTAAGCTTTAAGGCCTTATATCCGGGGACGTTATAATTAATAGTTTTATAACGGAAATATACTCTTTATCCTCGTTTTAATATAAATAAATTATTAATATAGGGATTAGATAATTTAAATCGGTTAGGGATTTTAAGGTTTCCTATAGGAAGTTTAATATCGGATAAGGATCGCGGGGCTTTTTTAAAATTGTCGTTAAGGATTTAATTAATAGTTCTTTAATAGTTTCTTATTATATATCCTTCCTTACTATATTTAAAATATCCTCTCCAAGGTTTATTTAATCCTCGAGGCGGGGTTAAGTATAGTCGATAATTAGTAAGGTTTTAAGGAAAGTATTAAAATTAAAGGTTTAAAGAAGGAAAGGGATTTTATACTTAAATATTATAATAATTACCGTATTATTAATATTAAAGAGGAAATAATTATTAAATAAGAAATCCTTATAAAACGTAAAGAGTTTACTATTAGTTATATTATTATAGTAACGATTATTAAAATATATTTCTTAAATAAAAAGGGAATTATAAGTTTAAGTAGTTTATATATATTTAAGGAAGTTTTATACTTTGGATTATTTAATTATATAAGCCTCCGTTTCTTTTAAAGGTAAGCTTAATTTATTCTATATATATATAATTTGCTTTAACTTTCGTTACTTATTTTCGATTTTCTAAAATACTTTAAGTTTCTTAAATTATCTCAAGGTAACGTCCTAAAGTTTCGGTTAAACGTGCCCGTTAACCGATAAATACTTCCTTTAACTCGTAATCCCTTAATCTTTTTATAAATTTAAAGATCGTAAATTTTAAAAGGGTTATTTCCGTTATAGATATTCCTTTAAATCCTTTAGGACGGTCTTGGATTCCGGTTTTCCGAAATATATTAAAGATTCTTAAATAATATTAAATAAGAAGTTTATTAATCTTCTGTTCGAATTTTATTAAATCTTCTTCTTAAATTATTTAAATATCGATAAATTTGGTAAGGAACTTATTTTTTAAAGCTTGCTTTAAAATATTTAAATCTTCCTTAATAGCGGTACGGCTTCCGGATCTCTCTAAAGTAGATTGGATTTTTTATTCGTTATCCAGGAAGGTAATAGCTTCTATTAAATATAATATATTAATTACTCAGATCACTTTATTTAATAAAAGTTCTTAAACCGGGTAATTAATAAATTCGAATTATTAATAGAGTTTATTTAATTATCTTATAATTAACTTAATTCCTAAGAACTTCGGAACCGATTAAAGGTTCGGCAGTTTACGGTTCTTTAAACTTATAACGGAAGATACGTAAGATAATAAAGAAGATTAAGGAAGTGGGAAGTCTTTTAACTAAGATTCTTATTTAAAAGATTATATTAATTAATAATAGGTATTTTATTATCTTTAAGGGCTAGGGTTTTTTTAATAATTCTAAAGGAGAGCTATTAACTATAAAGATGATAAGGGAAACGATAGTTTCGTAATAATAGCTGCGATATTTTAAAGAATAAAGTTTATTAATTATAAAATTTTAAATTAATATATAAGAATTAAAATAATACGATTTCTATTAATAGGAGATCTTCGGATAAATTAATATAGTCCTTTTAACAAGAGTTTTTAAATTCTTAATAAAGGTTTTCTAAAATATTAACTTCTTATGTTTAATAAGGACGCGCGACATTAAAGTATATTCGAAAGTAAGATTATATTTATTAATCTTCGATTATTTATAAAACGTAAAGGTACGGGGTTAAACGTAAGAGAATTTACGTTAAAGGGGTTAAGGAAGGAGGGAGTTACTTTATTAATTTATATTATAATTTCCTTCTCTATTTAAATTTTTAAATATTTATATACGTTAATTTATTTATTAACGTTATTTAAAAAGGAAGCTTTTATAGTTATTCCGGAATTATAAATAATAAAGGGGGATTCCTTAAGAATTATTAAATTATAAACGGGAAGGAGTAATCCTTTTCTTAATAAAAGGGATTTTATTAAGCTTCCGGATAATGTAAATAAAGCTAAAGGTGAGGATTTTAATAATATTTCTTATAACGTTATTAATAAACCGTATCCGCGAGTAAGGGTTAATAATAATTTTTCCTAACTATTCCCGAAACGGATTGAAAATGGAGTTTTATTAATTATAATAAATAATAACCGAATATACGGTTCAGCTATATACTTCTTAATTAATCCTATGTTAACTTAGCGCTTAAAGTATATATATTTCGTACGACTAGAAATATATCGCTTATTCCTAAAAGAGGCCACTTAATTATAGAAATGTCGAAGGGCTTAATTAGGCTTTATATTAAATATTAATTAAAATAGTAAGTAGATATAAAGAACCTCGAATTAATAATATAGAGACGTAATAGAGTCTCTTTAGAAATCTAAAATTAAGCGCGAAAAAAATATTATCTAATGCAGCCACTCTATAGCGTGCATATAACTGCCCCTCTAGCTCTGCCCCCCAAATCGCTAAGGCCGGTTCGGCGGTGGTAGCATGGCAACATTGCTGAAGAGAGCAACGACCGCAAAGCAAACAAGAATTAGTAAGACATGTGGTTTCTTTCGTGTGCTACATCGTATTGACCTTGTTGGCCTTACTGACCAGTTGCCAGGTAAGCCATTCAGTATGAGGAATTCCCGATCGATGATCAGACATTTGGCTGAAGATGGGCCGAGCCTTCCATCAATGTTGGTGGGTCGGAGGGGATGGGCACAGTACATAATCATGTACATTTACTTACATGCAGCGGCAGCAGTTGACAAGTCTGCCCACCCCGGCAATTGGCCTAGGGTTTGGGTGTGTGGGAAACTATCGCGTGTGCACTTTATCAGGGGGCGCATCTCATCTCTCTGTTGTCTGACACCCTATGAGAAGACTTGGGAATGCTTCGAGAAGCCACGCTAAATTGCATCATTGGACATGATGTGATGGCTACTTTCGTGAGTGGTGCACGTATTGTATTCGGCTAAAACCCACGCCAATGTCAAGAGCAGCCCAACCAATACTTACATCCAAGTCCCAATAGTGTGTAGACATGCCCTCAAAATCCCGCCTTCGCAAAGTCATATGTACGAACACATAGCTTCTGTTTTGGTACCTCAAAGCCCAATTTATTGTATCGACTACCTAGATCGACTGCACAAACGCTGGAAGAAGGGTCCGGGGGTAATGTACATTGGTTGAGCAACGCGAGATGAAAGCCTGGAGTTTGGGGAAGAAGATCGTCAGCCCTGCATGCATGCCATACAGCTATGCTACATGCCTCCTTATTCTACACGGCTTCGATGGCTCTTCTTTTCGAGACATGACCGAAGCCATCAAACTCTGATCAGCGTCTCAATGCTTCAACTACTTTCGGTCCATCATTGGCTCTTCCTATCCACCAAGTGAATCAACGTGCAGTAGTGTGACATACTGAATCCAATTATTGCTGCTCTCGGGCGACGTAATCTTCTTGGTTAGGTATCCGAGCAGAAGCAACTGCCAAGAACGGCGTATGCAGGAGCATAGCAATTCGGGTCCACTGGAGTATCAAGGGGTGCTTGTTTGAACGTATCGTGCACTTCGCGGCCTCCATAATTGATACCAACATATCGCAGACAGTACGCAATAAGGTGGAAGACGTCTGTTAGGTAGCTGACGATCAGTCAATTGACTTTCCACACAGCTAAGAGCCCCAGGGCGCTAGGCTTCTGGGCCCCCATTCGCAACCAGCCGAGACTTTGCGACTTTTGGCATTGGGGGCTGGAGCGGGGGGGAGGTGAAGAAGCGGTCACTGCCGTTTTGGGGCAATTAATTATTATTTGCTCTTATTTTTCTGACCTTTTAAAGAGCGTGACGTCAATTGAAGCCGGGCAAGAAATCACTATCACACGATTTTTGCACTTCTGGGCCCACGAACGTCGCTTCCGTATAGTGCAAGTGGGCCGACAAAGGAGAGCCTGCCCACGTGCTGCTGCTCAAGACGGCTTAAGGCGCCCCATTCCCAAGAAATGCAAGAATCCTGCCTGACTGCGTCGTGTCCTGATTTTCCGGTGGGGAGAAGATCCATCTGCCACTATCCGCTCTCTTACTTGTACCGTGCAGTCATAAGCAAGGCCGATCTTAGCCATCGATCAGAACCTCCTGGGCGGTGTACACATCATGAACGGGGTACTGCATACGTACGGCACTGCACGACTGTAAAGGGGCCCGGGCAGCGGCAACAGGTAGTTACATGTGTGTAGGTACGGTGCGGTGTACCTTACAGTCATGGAGGCTCACTAACTCACTCCATCCACCGCCCAGAGTCGGACCGCTGACCCGCGTATCGAATGCCTGTCAGAAAGGGTATTATGAAGCCAAGGCCGTGCGCATTCACAATCGTGGCAAGAATCACGGTCCGGGGTTTGAAGACCATTACGAAGCTTACGAGATCTTTTGTTTGAAAGACTTGGTGGCTGTTTCGGGATCCTTGCGGAATCGTTTTGATCTTTCGGACCAGAAGTCCACCCAGCGACAGCCAGCAAGCGACATCAGCCTTCTAGTGTATCATCAAGGATAATCGAGATCCAGCAGGTCTGGATCCCCATTGAAACTTAGCCGCCAAAGTTTCTTAGCGTAGGCGCGCTGGCGTGGATGCCAAAAGAATCAATAGTTGACGAATTTGGACGGTTGGAGGTCGGTCTGATGCGTGATAGTGCCTACCTAAAAGTCTGACCACCTGGCGACTGCCAACTGTACCTCGGAAAGCCTGTGACCGGATGCGGAAGCGCCGTGGATGTTTTCTAGAATGATTCTGGAAACCTGGAAGGCTTCTAGAAGCTTGCAGGCTTCCATTCTTTGTGGGTCGTCAGTCGATCCTCAGCTTTTGGCGCGTGTCGCTGCCCGCCGGGCATGCCGGGCAGCAAGGGATCCCCGGCAACAATTTTTGATTCTCTCTATTTTGTTCTATTTTTCCAACACGATACCGCGATATTCACGATACCACCCTTGATGAGCCCTTTTTTCCTTCCCTTGCCCCAGCCCTCGTCGTCAGCTCGGGCCTAATGCCAGTCACAGTCACCCTTGGCTTGGCCTTCCCGTCCCCCAGCTGAAAGATAAGAAATTGTCGGGGTAATGAGTCTTCCCGATCCAAAATGTCACATGTGCACAGACGAAGTGATACACGCTCTTCGCCCCTCTCCCCCATGACATGAAGCGGTGACGGGCGTGCGTGCGCTGGCCGAACTCTTTGAAACTTTCGATTTGGCATTTGCGGTGGCTGTTTTGTTTCTACTTTTCGTTTGCATGCGGGTAGGTTTCAACCACCACAGCCCGATCCAGGGTTCCCTCACAGAAGCCTTATCTGGAAATCCACCGTAGAGCGTTGGGTCTCTGCCAACAACGACTGGGTTGGTTGATCCGAAAATATGTCTCTGCTACCAGCATCTTCGTGGGTCCATCGCGTGCTATGCGGTCCCATGACTTCTACTAGGCTGGCAAACGGCCGTTGAGTAAGACACGACAACCAGGTATCCCCGCGCATACCGGTGATAATTTTTTTCATCGTCACTTTTTAGATGACAAAGGCCCTTTCCTCATCCCTTTCTAATCTGCTCCAGTCAGTAGCGGGCTTAGTCCGGGGCTGCGACATCGGATTAAGCCTTACCTACCCAATTCATCTGACGATATGCAGCAAGCGCTCTAGCAGCCGGATTTGGCTGCGCTAGCTGAGTCGTCTTTATTTTTTTTCTTTCTTGAAAGACCCGACTTTAATAGTCACGCACTCCGAATGAGACAAGCAGGTCCCGATCGCAGATAGATGCAGTACGATCTGCTATTGGGACAAACGATCGTTCGCGATAGTATGATATAAGACTCGTCCGAAGATTGCCCCAAACTACTGCCAGCACGACGTAAGCACAATGCCGCCTCAGCGTTTAACCTTATTGTTACCACGCCCAGAACAGGTTTGATATTGGCCGAGCTGAGGGTTCTGCTGAGAGATCCTAATCTGTACTACACGAGGGGCAGCAACAGGTAGAGTCTGACAGGCATCTAACAAACTCCATCGGTGATTGGTCAGCTTTGTTTGCCTGGTTCATCAGAGCGTAAGCGCTATACAGATTGAACCTCAACTCGCTTACAGCTCTACTGCATTGGAAATTTTCCGAAACTGTTTAGTTGGCCAGTCGCTTGCCTCTTCTCTGCGACATGGTTTTTCAGCTACGGCCAAGAAGTAAGATGCGCAAACCCCAGCACCCGATGGGAACCGGCCTTTTCCACTTTGGCAAGTCCGTCCTCGCGGCATTCTCAGTCCGTCCTGCTGTAATACAACGCACAGTATATTTGGCTAGTGAGTGGGTATTGACGCGAACCCCGTCCGTCTTTGGACAACTGTGTGCTACGTACCAAATCATCCATGGCCATTTTCTCTGGGCATGCACGTGTACGGGGTCGTGAGCAAAGAAAAGTTCACGGTCCATCTCTCTCTCCCTGTCGAATCTTCAGACTTCTGCCGCCCGCCGATCCACTCTGCATCCGTTATCTGCCTTGGGTGGCATCGCTTGGCCGCTTTTCTCCCTGCAGCTGCACGCCGAAAGGGTCGAGACCTCTCCATTCCGTGGCAGGCTTGCAGCCTCATGGAGCTGGTGTGGCCTGACTGCCCTGCTGGCGCTAGGCGCCGCCCCAGCTACGGAACCTCTGCCCATTTGGTGTTACAGTCGGTTTCTCCACCCGGGCCCTGTCGACTCTAACGGGGTCATTGTTTTCCCCTCTCCTCCCAAGCTTCGTCTCCTGCCACCTTACCCTTTTGCAAGAGGGAGTAGAGCCACAACTTGCTATATTGGACAATTTATTACATAAATAGCCCAGGCACAACAGCAACGCATCAGTCATAGAAACATACATGGGCTCTTTAGGAGTTTTTAGCCGGCTGTTACCACATATTGTAGCACACATACATACAGTAGCGCTGCAGCGGCTGTCCTTTCCGTGTTGCAAGGCCGTCTCCATCTCGACTGCAGACGATGGACCAAGCAAACATGTGTTTCAACTGTTGGCTCGTCCGACCTGCAGAGCGTGGGAGATGTGGACTGACTAACTACTCTACTAAGCAGCAGTAGCAGTATGTACGGTAGTATGTAGCAGCAGCCTGAGAAAATAGGGTCACTTGCGCGCGGGGGACCATTCCGATCGATCACGGTTTTGTTTCTCCATCTTCGTAGCTAGCTTAGCCACCTTCTCGATGCGATGCAGAAAGGAACACCCGGGATGCTGCATACATACTTTGCTGCGCGCGCGCGCACGTTGCTATGTATGTACGTCGGCCGTCTCTCCTCTCCAGCGGGTTCTCTCTCTCTCTCACTCTCTCTCGCTCACCGGAAACCACCCGGGCGGAGAGAGCCCCATTAGTATATCGATCGATCCCGTTTTCATGAGACCTCGTTCGTTCATTGTGCATGTCGACGAAAAGCATCCCCGATTTGTTTCGCCAAGTTGTTTACATAAGTAATACAGAGCTTCTGGCAGGAGTCGCCCACACACACGCACACACACACACACTCACACTGACTGGACCGTTTCGGTGTTAGAGGTGGGTTTTCCTAGCTTAACAGGCGTAGGCGAGATTACGTCTGTCGTTCACGTGCTTCACGTGCTGGGGGGTGCAGGTGATGAAGAAGAAGAAGAAGGTGATGATGATACTGGTGCAGATTTTCGACAGATGGAAGTGACGGGCTTGGCATAGAATGCAGGTGGTGGTGGTTGGTGGTTGGTGGTGGTTGGTGGTGGTGTTTCGTCATCGTCTTACAGACACGACATGACATGTTGAAAGAAGAGACTAGACGCACGACGCACTTGAACATGCAGACAGACAGACGGCACCACACACACCTCTCTCACCTCATACACGACGACACACATAAGACACACACGCCAGCAGTGCGGGTAGACGGGTATGTCTGACCTGCGTGCGCACATTAACCTCCTTGCTATTGCTATTGCTATTGCTATTGCTATTTCCCATTGGCTGCTTGTATCCCTTGTTGTTATTTCCTCGGCCAATGAGGCTGGGAGGGTAGACACATGATGCTAGCTGGGCCCTATAAACCCGAACTATGCATGTGCACACATCAGTATACTACTGGACTGACACTGATGCGCTGTGCCCAAGGGGGCTAGCTACCGGGTATTACAGTACGTTGGGCATAGCTCGAGGGTAGGGGGTAGGGCCCGGCGTCATTGGCATTTGCAAGCTGTGCTCTGCTCACCAAGTAAGGCGGCAGGCACATGGGCGAATAGAATAACCCGTCCGTGGTACTCCGTAGTATGAGGAGGCCCGAGGACCAGTGGTTTTCTTCCCGAGCGACCCGGACAACAAGACTCTCAGCATGATGCGATGTCGTCCGTTCAAATGCCGACTCTGTGTGTAAGTGCCCATCTCCCTTGGCAAGATATTGGGCCCCCGCCGGCGGCGGATGGCCAAACGGCATCAACGGCAAAAGAAATGGAGAAGCACGTCCGGGCTATAGGAGTCCGGGCGGTCCAAAAGTCATGTCAGGTCGCGCCCAGGCGCCCCTCATCTGACAACTCATTGCTGAACTGCTGCTAAGTAAGTAGGTAGCTAGCAATACATATACATATCTCCGGGACCGAGTGGTGGGTGGTGGGTGGTCTTTGTGTGGTCGCTTAGCAACTTAGTCCTAGGTAGTGTGTTTTGTTTGTTGGATTAACCATGACATGATCAAACCACCACCCACCCACTGCCTCCACCTGAGCTGGCCGCCCGTTGAAGATGCTACCCCGGTTCCGAGCTCTATCCGTGGGGCAATGACACGACGCTCACCCTCTGACTTCGCTTCGCTGTGCTGCTCCGAGAAGCCAATCAGAGAGCGCGGTGCAGTCAGTGCCTATGCAATGTATGGAGAACCACTGTCGGGATAAACTAGGGAGCACATCCTTGGGGAAATTCCCAGGAAACGGCGCGTCTTGGCCAACGAGTTACTGTAGCCCAACAAGCCTTGGTGTGCTCTCTTTGCTACTGCTGTGCGAGAGCGGATAGGTACTTAGACAGGATAAATGACAAATCATATCCGTCTTGTGTCCGTCCGTCCGCCTTCCTGGACCTCCCTGCTCGTCGTCCTCCCAGGGGAAGAAAATAAACTTGGCGGCGCTATCACAGGGGGTAAGGTACATGTAGTACCACTTACATTCGGTTGATAGTGTGGTTTTCCTGGTCACATACCGTGCAGATCCGGGTCGGGTCGTGTGGCATGGGGTTATCGACTTGAGGTGCGGTACGGTATCATGGTCAATAAGAATAGTAACGGAGGGGACACGTATGATCATGATCGTTTCGGTCTCCCGACTTGTGTGCCGACGTTGCCTCAAAGCTTCTCTCCACGGCCGCCGTGGCTGTCGGCCTGGACCTGGGTCTGGGTCTTTTAAGCATGGTCAATATAAACTCTGAATGTTTTGTTCTAAACTCTGCTCTTCCCCCTGACGGCTATCATGGTTTACTGCCAAATACTACTGGTATTCGATTTATTATTAGAGGAGGTGAGAGGAAAGCATCATACCAATAGTCTCTCTAAAGACACGCGTCACCTGGTAGTCGGGTCTCACATCGTTGGTGTAAGTAACGGTCGTCCAAACCAGCCCGCTGTATCCCCCCGGGCCGGACCCAACCTTATCGGCAAGCCAGCCCCGACCGGCGTCGTACTACGCCATTTGACAACCCGACCCTTAATAATCATCTGGGGTGATGACTCCCCCAGGAGGCGCTGCCCGGTTCCACCTCATTTATCAGCTAGAAAGTGGTGCGTGCGGGTTCACCAGCGGATTTATACTTTCCCACTACCCAGACCGATTCCCCATACTTACCACCCTTCACCCTACACACACACACACACACGCCGTTCCGAGACAACCGCACCCGCTGATCATCGCAGGGCGAAGCCTGATACTTACCTAGCCTCAGCCGTTACTGTAAAAATAGGGCTGGGACTAGGCCAGCACCGACAGACACCGTTGGCATTGGCATGCCCCCCCCTTCTCGGGATGGACTGCCGGGCGGGGCGAACACCCAACTTAAAGTTTGGACTACGTAGAATAGTCCGGCGTCCAGCTACACCGAGGATACCCTCACGGACAGCCTTGTATTTGTGGGAATTTGTCATTGATCCAGCTGCCAGCAGCCCTTCGGGGCAGTTGGGACCCCGAAAGTCGATAGGGCTGTCGCTGTGTCTTTGTTGATCACCCGTCTTTCCGTGCCCATTAGTAACAAGATCCATCGAAGAGGGTTTCTGGGCTACTGGGCCCTGGCCAGATGCTGAAGGAACCTCAAGGACCCCAAGGACCCCTAAAATCCTTGCGAGACCTGTCTGTCTGCCTTGGCTGTCTGCCTAGTTTGTAGTGAGTGAGGATGCTCGAACCGGGAACGCGGCAACGTTACTCGCACTAGGAGGACAAAGAAGGAGACAGAGAGCCGGTCTGCCGTTCTTCCCGAAACTCCCCCAAGCGGGCTGGGCAAGACGTCGAGGTGATGTCAGAAACCACCGTGACAGGCAAGGCTCACCCCCCCCCTCTACCGGTACCCGCGAGCCCGGCGACGCGGCACCGTAGGAGATTGGCGATGCCCGAGGGAAGGGTCAACGGCAGACCGTGGACGGTCCCGCCTGCTTACTCGTCAGGCATGCCGTCGCCCCACCGACCACTGAGCTTCAAAGGAAAGGAAAGGAAAGGACGGCAGGTTAGACTCGGGATCGTGGTGATGGAGGGCATGGTGGTGCTACAAGTATATGGAATCGAACGATTGAGGCTCTGCGGTTCCCCACGGTGATCGGCGATACTGTACGTGCAACGCCTTGTCGATACCATTTCCCCCCCCTCGACCCCCAGAAGCAGAGCGGGCTTGTGACAGAACGGAGGGATGAGTCGCCCGCAGCCGCCGTCAATTGTTTCCCCGCTGCGGCCCCCGCCGTGCCTTGAATGGTGGCAATAGGGACCTTGGACGCGTATGTTCTCCAATGATAGGGTGGCACCAAGACCCAAGGTGCTCTACGCAGTATTCAGGAGTCATGTTCATAGGGGTATCAACACCTTCTCCGTGTCATGTAGATCCCCCGGGGAATACGGACTGTTGGCACCAATGCCCTGGGACGATGATGAATACTAAGTACATACTTTGCACTGTGGAGCCAAGCGTACGAGGAGGGTGAAAATATACTACCCGCTAGCTACCAGCTATGCATCATCACCCCCAGGGACAGGCGGGCATAATACTTCTTAGCCCATTCGGAGCTGCTGGATGTGGAAGGACCGCTTCTGTGTCGGACCGTGGGGAAGAATACAACCAGATATAGCAAGTCATTTTTTTATTTTTTTTGTTTTCCTTGGTTTCTAGGGCCAACTAGCAATGGCCGTAAGGCAGTAGTGGTAGGTGCCTTTCTGGATGCCCATTACCCCTGCACTCGCTTTTGAGTGATTAGAAATCTACCGCATAATCGTGATGTTTTCCTTCCCACCTGATGATCGTAATTAGCACAAATAATCCAATGACTAGTGTCTCGGTAGCAGACGCGTCTAGAGCGAGGGAGTGTTGACAAGTTTAATGTCATACGAGTATACGCGGGATGAAATGGAGCTGCCTAGATACTCGGCTTCGTAATCACACCACTCTTCACATCGTGGGCTAGGTTGACGGGATGATACGGTAGTTCAGCTGGACTGAGTACAACGGACGGCGCGGGGAATGGATATCGGGACTCGTAGTATCAGTAATCAGCCGAACACCCGAACGGTATACGCTCGGCGGAAGATCGAGATCATGACCGCCCTGAAGTCGAGGCAGAAGATGCGGGCTTGCTGATAGCGACCCTCGAGTTTCTTCTTTACATACTACAGCGAGGTAGGTAGTCATACAGTGGTCAGTAGTATGGGTTCTATGTGACTTGAACATAGCCAAGTTTGTACTTATATGCCAGAGTCTCAGATGAGATATACCCATTTCTCGACGTTGTTTACTGGCTGATTTCCTGTATCTGCCGGGTTGATCCTTTGTGAATCTTAGGTATCTATTTCGCCCTGCTATTGCCATTGGCCTCATAGATGACAAGTTGCACGAGTTCCTGTAGACCTGGCTCGGAGCCAAGACCGGCCTGCAGGACTGTAAACGAGGAGGGCGGGATTTACCGAGCTGCCAACGATCCGTGAGCCCCTTTCCCTTCCCTGATCCCGAGGAGTGCTGGTTAACACCTGGCACTTCTTCAGAACCAATTCGTTCCATTGGTTTCGATGAGTGATGTAGTGCGCCGCCGGAGTACTAATCAGCTGTTAAGGGTGTCGCAGCTGGGCTTAGTTTATCAACATCCGCGTCCCCAAACACAACTCCAGGGCACAAAGAGCGACGGTCTTCCAGCCTTAGCAATAGCTTACCTAGAAAGAAAAAAAAGCCGGCATTTGGCATCAGTGTATTCGAAATCGCATAGGACACCGCGTGTCTCGGGGACAGGAGAGAAGAACAGAAAGACAACCATATATCACATAGATGACCCAGTCAACAGTGTAAAACCATTGGCTGGTGGAAACTTGTGTTGACTCAAATCGCAGCCTGGGCAGACCATCCGAAGGTCTATGCCAAGGCGTGCCTAGCCTTGGCTAAGTAGACTATCCTACTTAATACAACCTTCAATCTGTCATACGCTTGGCAGGTTGGAAACAGAAATACATACAACAATTTCCGCCTTGGCTTCTGCGCGGATGATGGAGCGTCGTGGCCTTGCGTAACGTACTTCTGACAACCACCGGAAGGAAAATCAAGCACCAGGTCGTCGTCACTTGCACACGACATCTATGCACGTGAGCGGCAGAGGATGAGGGGTTACGGCTCTCACCGAATGACATGGCGACGTCCAATCCGGTGATGATGGCTGTCCAGGATGCCCAGAATGCGGGGAAGTAAGCTCAACGAGCCAAGCAGATTGGCCCGATATTGATGCGCCGCTGAGTGGACTCCGCAATCACGGCTCGACGATGCGCCATCTCGGACCAATAACATGCAAGCCGAGTACCTTCCAGCTTCCTTTTCCGAACGGGATGCTGCGATACGGACACACAATCCCCATGTCTAGCCGTGGGGATACATTCATTCTGACCTTTGCCGCAGTGGCCGTTGAAGTACTCTTGGCGCCGTTGGATGTTTCCAACGCCTTGCCGTGTTCAGACGCAGGCTTACGAATGCTTCGTCTCTATCTTGATGATGACTACATTAGCCTTGCAGCGAGATATCGGAGTGCCTCTGGATCGGGCGGTACGCCGATGTCTGTGGCCATGACAGCCTGAGCTGATGTCTATGTATATTCCGTCGGGATTGATGGAATGACTTTCGCCATTTCTCTTGCCCACCACCGACAATTGAAATCTCGAATCTCTCTCTCTCACCCGTCAATTGAAACATGAAACAAGCAATTTGAAAGGTTCTGATTTGAATTGGCTATCTATAGAGTTGTATCGTGTCGTTGCGATCAGACGGGTCTTTGTTTCAAGCCTCGCTTGGCGATAGTTTCAGCCCCGGGTCGACCCCCGCCAAGCCTTGTTTCAAGTATCACAAAACGCCCGTAGCCATGCCTTATTCCGACAACCTCTACTCTTCTGGCCACGCCTTCGGGGACCCTGACAGCGAGGAGGAGGAGTACGGGGACGAGCACTCGCCCTCCGACGGCTACTTCACGGCGTCTGCCTCGTCGCATGGCGACCCTAGCGTCCCCGCCGTCCCCTTCTCCAGGGTCCCCAACGTCCTGGTCCCTGACCCCACACTGCGGCAGCAACCAGAGACAGCCGCTGAGGCAAAGGCCCGCGAGGTCGAGCAGGACCGGGTGGCAGCTTTAAATACAAGATGGCAAGGGCGTCCCCTTGGCAATGCTTCTTTGCCCGGAGACCATTCTTATTCTCACCACCTCGAGCACGCGACGACGACTGCTGCTCCATCGACACGTACACAGTCTACGTATCCCATTTTCACGCCGCGCACACCCTTATCTACGTCGGCGTACACTCCGTCGTCATCCTCAGCTTCAGCTTCAGCTTCAGTAATAGCAGCAACACCAGCATTATCGTCACAAAGGCCATTACGAAGCCTGCCCTACTCTCGAGGACGCTCGGCGTCGGTTTACTCAGACGCCCCTCCGGCTTACACCCCATCGCCGACATCTCCTCTCTCACCCAATAGCCCGAATAATCAGGCTAGAAATTATAGCACCATCACATCCGCCAACATGGGCATCGAAGACGAACGGTTACTCGGCCGGGACCCCGAGAGCATGGGGTTGCCCAATGACGAGGAAAGTGTCAGACCTGCGTGGAGGCAACGAGTGACAAGGCGGTTGCCCAGGTGGTTCAGCTGGCGTTACACCCTACTTGCGGCCGTGTTACTCATTGCGACTGTGAGCTTTCTGGCAAGCTCATATCGGGTGGTGAAGGATGACAGAGGCGTAAGTCTAACCTATATCCAAGCAAACTCTCAATATTCTTAACTCCAGATCGCTAACATGATGGTACAGAAATCAATCAGACCATCGCCCGCGGAACCGATCAAGCAGCCGGCAGATAAAGCGCCGCTCGATCCGCCGCCGCCCGGGGACCCACACCCAGATCTCCCGGTTTTACAACCTCTGGAGTCAACTCACTGCAGGAATGCGACGTTCCGCTTCCCCGAGCAGATCATGGCTGTCAAATTCGACAAGGAGAAATACTTTTCTTTCGTCGAGGAAATGGCATACCACAAGGGCCACGACGACGTCAGCATCGCCGGCCAAGTCAACATCCGGAAGGTGGACGCCACCGGTGCCCCTCGCGTCATTCTGGAAATTGTCACCAACGACCCCGATTTGCGGGTGGACGTGAACGCCGACGAGGCCGACCAGATGATGAAGGTGACGGTGCCCAAGCACACCGAGGCCTCCAACAAAGATATTAGCCCATGCATGGAGATGCGTGCCACCATCTACGTCCCGGACAACGCCGAGCTCAAGGAGATGGGCATCAAGACGGTGCACCTGGACATCCTGACGCTTGACGACCTCGTTCTGAAAGTCGCCGAGTACACCCGGCTCGTCAGCGACCTCGGCGACGTCGTCTCCGCCGCCTCAAACGGGCGCGTCTACACGACGTCCGAAAGGACGCCGCTGCCTGCCGTCCAGGACTACATCTTCGTGCCGGCCAAGAACACGTACCAGTTCAACTCGCGCGTGATCGAGGTGCAGACGGTGGCGGGCGACATCGGCGGCACGTGGCCGCTGTACGACATGCTGGGCCTGCACTCGACGGCGGGCAACGTCCAGGCCAGCATCGCGCCCAAGCCGGTGCTGGAGACGGACCCCAAGCCCGCCGTCCTGTCGCTGAGCACCGTGTCGGGCTACCTGAGCGCCGCCGAGCCCATCCACGAGCTCGACCAGATGCCCATCCGCGAGTACCTGGTCGACCTCAAGTCGACCTCGGGCCGCATCCACGGCGCCCTCGCCTTCAGCACCGGCATCGACCTCAAGAGCACCGCGAGCGACATCGCCGTCGATCTGCTGCCCGTGCTCGACTCGAGCAAGGTCAACGCCACCACGCCCGCCCAGCTCGAGACGGGCACCACGAGCGGCACCACGGCCGTGCGCGTCCTGGACCCCATCTGGTTCGCCGGCTGGTCCGCTTCGCCGGCGCCACCCCCATCATCCAACAACAACATCAACAGCCCCGTTCCCCTGTCTCACGCCACCACCACCACCAACACCGCCGCCGTACCCGCCAAGAAGAGGAGGAACGAAAACGCCAGCAGCAACAACAACAACAACAACAAACTGCCCAAAGCCGCGCCTATCACCCTGACGGCCACGGCGACCCTCGAGCAGGTCCGCGACGTGTCCGCCGCGGCGGGCCTGGCCAACCAGCCGCTCAACTGCCTGCAGGCCGTGCACAAGTCGACGAGCGGCGACATCGGCCTCAAGTACCCGGCCTCGTGGGTGGGGCTCCTGGTCGGCGACTCGACGGCCGGCAGGCTGGGGGTCTCGGGCAAGGCCGTGCAGGTGGTCAAGTCCACCAACGGGCTGGGGCGCAGCGAGCTGGTCGCCTACGTGGGCCAGAACGCGGGGGCGTCGTCGGTTCGGACGCATAGCATGATTGGGAATTTGGCTTGTCAGTTTGGGCAGTAGCGAGTGAGTGAGGAACCCAAGAAGGAAGAAGGTAGGGAGGAGTGATGTGATGTTGGGATGGATGGATGGATTAAGCAAACGGAAATGGAATTTGGAGAGGATTTTTATACAATCAACAACAAACAGGGATACCCAAAACGATCGCTACGGATTCTCGTAGGTCTGAGTTTTTTATTTATTTATCATTTTAAAGGGAACAGAAAACCCGAAAGGCGTTGCGGCAGGACGGACTACCAGGGCGTGTATAGGAATAGGATACACACACACTGGGGGTTGCTAATAAAGCGAGATTACAACACACTTTTTGCAAGATACCTTTCATGCTACTATGCTACGATGACTGATATGCGGATGGGGTGGTATTTAGTGAGCAGTATGTCCTGTATATAGATAGCTTCAGAGTACCGCGGCTCTGACATTCTCTCTTCCTAAAGTCGTGCGCAAGGTCGGATAGGGGTAGCTCATGGATTTAGCCTCACCCGTCCTTTCCCCTACCGCACTCTAGGCAACCTAAGACTTGCTGGTGGATGACTTCCTCATGTACACTCATCTTAGTAACGAGATAGTGAAGTTACTTGCCGCCGTAAAGTTAATAGCATCAGTGGTGATAAATATTCAATCCGTCGCTCACGCATGAACCTTTCCCAAATGCTTCCTCATCCATCCCTCCACAAGTTTCTTCATACACGGGTAACTATCCTTGGTAGTACCCCCTCTTCCCCCTGTAAGGGCCCGACACTTGCAATCGTACCTCCACCAACGCTGCGAGCAGTAACCGACATGTTCGGATCAGGAGGCTGACCAGAACTTATAGGCAGAGGTGGCGAACCGGTGAAACTTCGACAGCCGAGATAGCGCCATGAACGGCGGCAATACTGGGTGACCCGGGGATGCCAACATAACGAGAACCAGCGACAAATGCTCGCGGGGCAGAAGGTAGAGATATACCGGGCACATTAGCTCCGAAAGAAGCGAGGTCCGGAGCCAAATAGCCCTCGAAGGAATACTTAGGGGTAAACAACCGCACGTCGTAAGGCCATACTACGGCTGTGGTACTGCCAACGGCAGCCGGGTCCGGAGTAGCAGTGGAAACTTTGTTATACTGGCGCGTGGGATACCGCTTCGTGACCTATGTTTCTTTCCAGCCGTGGACTATCCTTAGCTGTGCTCAGAACCGCTTCCAACTGTTGTCACCCTTAAACAGGTAGCCCTTACCATAAATGGTGTTTGGCTCCTTCGAGAAGTCTTCCAACTCGCAAATGGGCAGGTAGTGTTGATGGGGCAGGGGAATAATAATCAACATTGGGTTGCATCATGACCCGTTTGCCGACCGAGGGGTTCGCCTTCGTTTAAAGCAGCCGTCGCTTCCAAAGCATACATAATTGTCCTGCAAATGGTTATTCGTATTGAATAATATAGTTTGTAGATGAACTTCAGCGCACTGGAAGTTGAATAACCAGCTGGCAACTCCGCACCTGCCGCTACCGCAGCAACATTATAGCTAGGTAGCTAACTACACAGTGATTTTCGACTTCAACTCAATCCATTCTTCTGCCACATCTCTTCTTGTTTTACCATCAGTTGGGTTACTATCGTATCGTACACAGACAGCCTTCCCTCCCGCCTTCATCAAACCCCCCATAGCTGTCCGCAGTCTTCGATCGAACACGGCTCACCAGACCCAAGCGGAAAAGCAACTCGAACCCGCCAATAGACCATGGCGAACTATAACACGACACTCGGTGATCATGCCCCTGACGACAATGTAGGTGCCAACCCCGTAGGAGCACACGTACTGAGTGAATCGGACGAATTCCTACACAATGAGCTACTCAGAGCAGAACGGATAGTAGCAAGAACCAGTGCTCCGGCCGAAGAACCTCTGGTAACCCGATCACCTCCCCCGCTTCGCCACTATGCATACACGCCCCATATGCTGCCCCTTGGTGCCTGGGACCAGGTCGAAAAGGAGACTCTCCGCCTTCTGCTAAACCAAGTCGTACAGAACTACGGTGAAATGGTCCTGCTGTCGACACCAGACAATGCTCCTGGTAATACGCCCGACCCGTCCACCTAGATCGTGCGGTTGACGGTCTGCTGGGGGAGTTATGAGGATGAGACGGAGTTTTGCATACCCATACCGCGGCAGCAGGACCAGGCTCAAGCCGGTCATCGGCCCGAGGCAACTGCCCGCGTCCGGGTTTGTATCGGCACTTCGGCCAATTGCTACCGTTGTATGAGGTGGGAGATACACGAAGCGGTGCATCGCGGCATTCGCGTCAGCAGCACCCGCCAGACGGATAACGGGAACGTGCTGACGGATGACAATGGCACGGAGATCAGAGCAGGCATGGCACCACTTGCGCCCCGGGCGTGGGCGAGCGATTACTTTGAGGAATGGCTGAATATGGGGAGTTAGAGTGCCGGCGAAAGCACCAGATAAGACCGATATGTTTGGGTCACAGCGATAGATTGGTAGAGGCTACCTGCTCATCAAGGTTAATGAACACACTTCATACTCGCTTTTTATGCCTCCAACGATGTGCCGCCATGATTCCGCTGTGGAAACTGGGGAGGACAGCTAGTTCTATTCAGTGGTCATGGTGTCTGGTTATGACTGAGAACGGTCAAGTCATCGTTCGTGAGTGAGTATCGGGAGCAGCCCCTAGATGGGTTCAAAAAGGGCCTGCATCTATAATTGGTAGAGGGAGAAGAGGTCCTTCACATAGGAGCGCTCACCTCCTTTCACATTCGGCTCACAGACCATGCACCCATGAGTTGCATCTGTAAAATAGATAAGCTGGTGTTCTATGAACTACCACCAATTAAAGACGGATAAGTTCTCGATCAGAGCAGATTTGACGCGGGGAATCTTGCAAGGACATGCCTTGACGAAAGTCGCTGTCTTCATCGTCCATCCACCTCGCTGACGATCTTCCCACCGCACAACGACGGGAATCAAACTTTCTTTGCGCGAGCCAAATTATCTTGACCCTCAGAAGACGGTTTCGACGGAGAGTCCTGGAACCGTCTCCAGACACCAACAAAATGTGCACGACGGTCAAAACCAAACACCACGGCTGCGGCCACACCCAGTATCAGAACACCAGTCACTGCCACATCGTTCGGCGTCTACAATCGTCCTCTTACTCGTCCTCCGATGTAGGCGACACGGCCACCAATGAGAATTTCAAGGGTCCATATCCGTCGCAAGGTCAACAGCAAGGAGGACAGGTACGCCAGCCATCCAGAGATGACCATCGTCTCCTGCTGCAGTCCACCAAGTGGCTCCCGGACTCTCAACCGCGAGTACCGCCCGCCATGTTCCAGTGCGTCAAGAACGTCGCCACACGGCCCGTGGATGGGTTGTGTAATTCATGCCTGCAGCAGACGCGCAACTTGACCCCGGGACCCCAAGCAGCCACACCACCCGTCCTTGCAGTCACGCCATCCCAGCAGGCCTCGCCGCAGGTCCAGAGCAGAAAGGAGGGCAGAGCCAAGCTCCACAAGAAGGACAAGAAAAGCGAACCGAGCTCCCTGCTGGATCCTGACACTGCTGCTGCTACTAGCTCTACGTCTCTCTCGCCCTCCGCTGCCGCCACTACCCCCGTGTCCAGCAACCGGGCCCGAAGCTCCAGCACAGCCACTGCCAGCCTCGCAGCAAACGAGAGGAGCCCGAGCCGATCCTTGACGCCGGCGAGCATGTTTCGTCGAGGTAAGTCTTTTATTCTACTCACATAATTACCACCACGTCTCCCACTTCCTGATCCAAGAAAGCTTCGTTCCAAAGATCTACTTACTGACAACCCGCCACCTCAGCCATGAAACGAGACAGAGCCCCCAGTGAAACCCCATCGCTGGACGTGGACCTGACGCGCGCCGTGCGCGACAGCTTCCAGAAGCTGTCCGTCATGTACGGCGGCAGCGGCACCCCTGAGCTCGGCCGAAGCCGGTCCGTCTCTGCGGTTTCTGTAGTACCCGAGCAAGAGAAGGATGACCGCAGGAACAGAACAGGTACGATTACTCCTTCTCCTAATAAGCAGGGGCAGAAGGCAACAGGCCACAAGAACATCGGGGATGGGAAGGGAGATACAGCAGTTGGGTCCCAGTGATGAGAGGGTTTCGTTTTGGGGATTCACATTACCCGCTCGCGCCCAGTCGCCTCTGTCCGCCCGGCTGCGCGGGTATAAACTCGCACAGTTGTGTAAAATCAATGTTTGGTAGATGGGCATCCCGACAGCTCAGCAAATCACAATGGTAATATGGAGTCCTAGAGGGTAAACATTCCGGAGTGAGGTTTATTTATGCTATACTGATTTTATGAGTTGGGAGCAGCTTAATCAGTTTTGTTTCTAACTCTTTTCTGTTCTCTTGGTGGCCGGAGTGAGACCTATGAGGATGGCGAGTCGCTCACCTTAAGGATTGCGTGCTCTATTACTCTCTCTCCGTACTGTCTCCTTATCCCTAAAACTCACAGGCGGAACGAACGGCCTCCTCGAGAAGGTCCCCATATTGTGCAGGGTGTCCCGGTCCACTCGCTTGTATCTGACTTCGTACCGCAACCACTTGTCGAGGCCGGGTATCTGGACATCCAGCGTCGGCAGTGCCAAAAGCCGCATTTTGGAGGTGACGATAGGCGACAGTTGGGGCTTGCCGTTACGTTGCTTTGCTGCGCGGATCACGGCGGTGTCTTCGGGCATATTATCTCCTTCCTCGTCCGCCGGCTCCGGGTAGTTCGGGCGGGGGACGACATTGTCGAGGTCCAGATGCTCCTCGACGTAGATGGCGGGCAGCGTGTACCGGACCTTGCCAGGCGCCACCCTCTTCAGAACGGTGTTCAACCGCTTGGCCTCGTCGGGGCCGAGCGACTGGCGGAAGGCCTTGGCGTGCTCGACGAGGAAGGGCATGAGGGCGACGCGGTACGGAAAACAGTGCGTCACGCGGATCCAGTACCGCCCGTCGTAGAGATGCCAGGACATCCCCATCGACCACTTGAATTGGCTGGGCACAGAGTTCTTTCCCAGCTCCTTGTGTTCACGGGCGGGGGACCAGTAAGGGATCCGCCACTGCGGAAGGGGCGCCGTAGACGAATAAGGCAAACGCGACACGTACCATGTTCTTTCGTTTGCCGCGCAGGTCGCCGCTACAGATGACGGGGTGGCTTCCAGTGGCGTAAAATGCACAGAAGCGATAGGGAAGGGCTTCGGGGGTGTCCCCGGCTGATACTCGGATGGGCCAGCAAGGGTTGGGAACAAGCGCGATATGACGTTCTGCAGATTTGTCAAAGGAGGATGCTGAATCTCTGGACTGACGAGGGCTGCGATCCTCTGTACTAACAAACCCGCAATTGCGCGCTTCTGGATAACGCGCCTACGATATCGTTCCGAGGGTCGATGCCTTAGTTGCTCAGCGGGTGCCAAATCTGGGAACTGTACGACGAGAGATCCCACGTGGGGCTCAAATCCGTGTAGAATGGTTCGCTTCAGCCACCTGTCAACCTCAGCATCTTGAGCCCGTGCCTTGAATTCCCACTTCGCAGAAAGAGAGAGTACGGCAGGTTTACGAAGAGCAGTTGGGAGCCTCTCCGTTCTGGCCAGGTCCCGCAGCGTATTCCTCGTGGTCAGTGTGGGGTCAGCATTCGTGCGATCCTCCCACCAGGGGACATCGTTGGCAAGACATGTCGCGATCAGTCTATCTTTACCAAAATCAAGCATTGGCCGGTATATGTTGATACCAGCGTCCTCAATGTCCATGGGTGGCAGCCCGAGGTCCAAGGGTAGGCTCATTTGTTCCACTTCCTCGGTCAAGTACCCATATTCATCGACGTGTTCAACTTCTTCAGCAACCCACGGGTTGACCAGAGACTCGTCTCCCCTGTAATCCTTGGGTAGTTGCGTATGAATGGCGTTTACGAGTTCGCGCTTCATACGCTTCTGCGTGGCCCTGTCGGGCTTGTAGCTGATGTAGGGTGATTCCGCATTCTGGTCATCTACCCAACCACTGTTGAAGGCACCATAGATGCCGTCGCATTCTGGTATTGCGCTTGCTCTTCGCATGCCGCGTAAAGCGCGGTTCTTGTGTCCATGGAGAAGGCGCATGAGCACCGTCTCGTACTGGTCGTCCTGGTGGTGGCCAAGCAATAGCGTCGCGATTCGATGATTCGCACAGCATCTGCCTAGCCGCCTATACCTTGCCCTGCGCGCGGCGCTCTCGAAATTGGGCATGGCCTTTGGATCTGTGCCCTCGCCGAATTCCTTGCGCCAGTTGATCATGAAGGCATTGGCGACCAGTCCCATTCTCCTGAGGGCTTTGCATACCTGGTACGCCTCTTGTGCAGATTCCTGGCGCAGACCGTGGTCGACCACGAAACATCGGAAGGACGCTACTGGGTTGTCGCAAATCATGAACAAGGGGTCGGCTTCTCGTACTTTGGAGCATAGATAGGCCAATGCCATGGAATCGACGCCGCCGCTTATTGCCATGCCTGAGGTGTACCAGCTGATTAGCTACGGTAACGAAACGCCGAACATCCCATCTTGGCGCAAGAGCAACTTACCAACAAGCCTGTGGCAACTGCTCTTTGCCTCCGGAAACCGAGGCTTGCAGGTGGCCCGGAGGGCATCAGTGAATTCGGCCAGGCCAATTGGCCTTGCCATCCCGTGCAAGACATGCGGAATAGCGCGCATTCCATTATATGACAACTTTCATACTCGGTAAGGTAGGGTCTCGGGCTTGGTGGGGGTTTTCCGACTTGACATTTTTTTATCGCAGAGCTGATAGCGCGCAGCCCTCAAGCTCTTAGCAGCGCTGCAGGGAGCTTGGGCCAGTGATTGGTTCCCTATGACTTCACTAAACAAAAACGCGGGACCCCTGCCGCTCGCTAAGAACAAGCACTTCTCCAAGCACCAACGGCAGAACGGTATCGGTTTTAATCGGAGTTGGGCCCCACTGAAGAAAGTCGAGCTCGGCGCAAAAGCTCATGCGATCACCACTTGGAGTTGCACCAACGTCGTCTAGCAGTTGGTTACTTGCCCCACGACCCCTTCTTACGGCACCCCCGATGATCGCAGAGACTCGATAAAGTCAGGAGGCCCTCGCCTCGACGCTCTCTAGCAGCTCGACCACCACCCCGAAAAACGAACGACCCTATAATATCGGGAAACATCCACACACACACAGCTCAGAAGAAAAAGCCATGTCGACATCGTCACAAACCCCCTTCACCACGGCCCTCCTGGCCGGCGGTCTCGCCGGGACCACTGTCGACCTGAGTCTCTTCCCCCTCGATACGCTCAAGACCCGGCTACAGTCCGCCGCCGGCTTTTTCCCCTCGGGCGGCTTCCGCGGGATCTATCGAGGCGTGGGGTCCGCCGTGGTGGGCTCGGCGCCGGGCGCGGCCTTCTTCTTCTGCACGTACGAAGGGGTCAAGAGCACGCTCGCGGCGCGGCGGCACGAGAAGCAGCTGCTCGCGACGCTACACGGAGGATCGGCGGCCGAGAAAGGTATCCACGGATGGGCCGCGCCGCTCGAGCACATGGCCGCGGCCAGCCTGGGCGAGGTCGCCGCGTGCGCCGTGCGGGTCCCGACCGAGGTGGTCAAGCAGCGGGCGCAGGCGGGCCTGCACGGCGGGTCGAGCTCGGCGGCCCTGGGCGCCATCCTGGGCCAGTATCGCACCATCGGCTTCGAGGGCGTGTGGCGCGAGCTGTACCGGGGGTGGGGCATCACGGTTATGCGCGAGGTGCCCTTTACGGTCATCCAGTTCCCGCTGTGGGAGGCGCTGAAGGCGTGGAGTCGGCGCCGGAAGGGAGGCGATGGGGTCGAGAACACCGCGGCCGAGAGCGCTATATTCGGAAGCATATCGGGAGCCATAGCGGCCGGTATTACGACGCCGCTCGACGTGTTGAAGACGCGGGTCATGCTGTCAAAGGAAAGGGAGCGCGTGATACCGATACTCAGAGAAATTCTGAAGACGCATGGCATTCGCCCCTTTTTCGCTGGTATTGGACCTCGAGTCATGTGGATCAGTGCTGGAGGAGCCATCTTCCTTGGAAGTTACCAATGGGCTGTCAATACTCTGCAGGGAAATGTATTATGACACTAGACACAGATGGACTTTGGACTTTGGACTTTAGAGCGATGGAGTAGTACCTGTACTGTTACTGTATACTATCTCGATAATATCATGTGTATAATGACGGTGGCAGCAACTTGAGTTTCTATGGCCACATAAGGAATGCAACAACGATCGCTCTCTGACGCAATAGAGTCCGTGGCTGGTTCCAGCCGGCAAAAATATATCGGAGGCGTCGGGCGGCTGAATAGGGAACATTGCACAGTCATTGGTAGGCGCCCAATGTGGGGTCGATGCATATCTACCAGTATGGGAGCCCTCAGCTGAAGGGAAGTCGGGGATGGCTAAGTTCAATCTCATCCTGACGATACTTGTCTCTTCAAACCAAGTGTAGTCACAGTCGGTTAACCGGAACCACAATGCGAGATGGCTGACCCTTTGTCTATGGGAGCCAGCATCATTGCCTTTATCGAAATCACGAACCGCATCGTCAGCACATGCAAATATTGCATTGAGACTGTCAAGGACGCGCCCAGGGACTTCCAGATGATCTTGGGCGAGACGACGTCTCTGGAAGCCATCATCGAAACCCTGAAAGCCTCTGGTGCAGAGCCACTGGGCTTGGCCGTGACGCTCGAGGCATGCCACAGATGTTTATCTGCACTCGAGGGCCTTTTGCCAAAACCTCAGAGGAACGATACTTCAGGCAGTAAAAGACGCAATATTACATTTGCAGAACTGGCATGGCCGCTCAAAGAGTCCAAGGCTCGAAAATTGCTAGCAGAGGTCTCGCAACATAAGGCAACGCTTCTTCTTGCTATTAGCGGTGACATGGCGTAAGTCTCATCCCTAGGTACAATGTTTGGCAAGAAATTTCAGGACGTGATGGCTCTAAAACATTTACTTGTCACTATCCCTACAGCTAGGTAACGGGTGCTCAATAGGCGAACTAGACCCTGTCAAGGCATGATCAAGTGCCAGTGCTAATACACATTATCCCCATTAAATAGACATGATATCAAAGCCATCCGAGCTAGTATTAATAACGTCGAAGAATCACTGACTGGTATATTTTTTCTTCTATCACTTCGCTACAGCAAACTAATCACACTTCGCTATAAAGATTCCGAGCGCTTGCAGACTCTACGCTGGCTCGAAAGGGTCAATCCTTCGACTCTCCATAACCAAGCGTGGCAGAAGCATCATGCAGAAACCACCTCTTGGCTCCTCCAATGTACCGAGTGGAATGACTGGCTCTCATTACGCAACAGCCATGAACGTTTTCTATGGTGTTTCGGCATACCCGGCTGCGGAAAGACGGTAATGGCCTCTTTCGCCATCGAGCAGTTAAAGCAGCACTGCACCGGCCGAGAGGGGACAGCGCAAGCCTACTACTACTGCCACTATAGCCACAACCAAGACGAATCAGTTTCGTTTCTTAGATGGACCATCAGCCAGACATGCCGCCGAGCAAAACGGATCCCACAGCAACTGAAGAAACTATATGACAGCGGCTGTGAACCAAACTTCGTTGAGCTGAACAACATCTTGGCCACAGTACTATCAGGGTTTGCGACGTTTTACATCGTCGTAGACGCCATCGATGAGAGTTCGCCAAGAAGTGATCTGGTAGCCTTACTTGCCACTATCGCGCTTGATAAACGATTTGGTAACGTTAGGTTGCTGGTAACCAGTAGGCAGTACTCTGACATCGAAAACGTCTTCTCTGGAATCTCTGTACCACTATCGATGTCCAATAAGTTGGTTTCTGATGACATTAGACAATTCATCCAGAACCGCCTTGCTGATAGCCGCCATTTACAAAGATGGCCAAACCTGACTGGACTTATCGAAGAATCTTTGGTTTCTGGCGCCCAAGGGATGTAAGTTTAAAACAAGGAATATTCCGACTAACTTGAGATCGAAGAGAGTACTGATGCTAACTGAATACCCATAGGTTTCGGTGGGCCGAGTGCCAAATATATGCAATCGAACGTCTTCGCACAGAGTCGCAGATACGAGAGTCTCTCCTGAACCTCCCTCGAGATCTAGCTGAGACGTATATTCGCATATTTCAGCAAATACCAGAGGCGGACCGAGCATTCGTAAGGCGCGCCCTTATCTGGCTGGGTGGCCATGCTGGAGCACCATGGCATACGCAACACGGCATCAACGGGGATGTCCTGGCATCTGCCGCATCACATGATCTTCAACTCAGTGGTGTAGAGTCTGATCCAAACTTTTACAATATTGGCTATTTTGGAGAGCTATGTGGTTGTTTGATCACAATCTCGAACACTGTGAGCGAAGCTGACATCATGCTCGACTGGACCGACAAGGCAGCCGCCCAAGATTTAACACCTGACGCATGCAACCTTTCTCTAATAACTTTCGCCCATTACACTGTACTGGAGTTTCTTGCCTCTCCTTTCATACTCGAAACGGATGTTTCTTACTTCGCATTAACAGTGACAACCATCCTCAACGAATTCTCAAGGAGCGTTCTGCTGCAAGCTGTGAACGCTGACCCCAAGTGCCCTGGTGTAAGCTGGCTGCACGACCGTGAAGCATATTGCTTGACGCTGGCTCCTGCTTTGATTGTGAACGAAGACTGGGAGGATACCGCGAACCTAGTCCTGCGGTACTGTGACCCGCGCAGCCCACATTACTCGCGGATACCCAAAGTGCGGAGATTCTTGGCCGGGATTGTTGGTGGATGGTCATTTTACTTCATATATGATATTCCAGAGTATCACCTGAAAGACCATCCTCACACCGACATTGCTGGCGAAGCCAGCATCCTGCTGAATATCCTTCTTATTGGCTACATCGACCATTCCGCAGCTACTATACTTCAAGTCTTCCTAGCACAAAGTCATGATCTGAGGGAACTTCTTGCTACACAGCTCACTGTGACCAATGATACGTTGGATGGCAACGTATCTGTCACCGGAACTGTTCTGGCAATTTTATTTCATCATGATCAAGATGGTACGTCGCTTAAAAGTATGTACTGGCTTGTAGACTTTTATGGTCACTGCCTCGACCCTACCGCAATCCTAGAGGAAGTCGTTATTGGTGACTTCAAGCACCAATTGGACTATGGGAGGTCTCTGATAGATCAGTTGATCAAGCACGGAGCGGACCTAAACGGACTTGGCTCTTTCCTGACGCCTCTCAAAGCGTCGGTGTACCATGGCAATTTGCTGGTTGCTCGACTGCTTTTGGAGGGCGGCGCAGACACGAACTTTTCGGGTAATTTTCCTCGGGAGCTCCAGGGCGGCACTCTGCCTCAATGGATTGCGCATTCGAACGCAACGCCACTGGCGCTCTTACGGCGCTTGACCGGGGAATATATGCCTCAAGGCCAACTGCCAGAGATCGAGCGTCTACTTCTGGAATACGAAGCCGTGATGTGAGGGTCATCTCGATGAAATGTTGTGCCATGATATGTGTAGTGCAATATATAGAATGTGGGTAATAAGGACTTGGGAGTGCGATGGACAGAGAGGGTATATGGCCGGGGGGACGAACACAATGTTATGAATGAGGGAGCCGGACAACAACAAGGTCTACGAGAACAATTCTAAGAAAATCCCGCGCATTCAGGGGCCGTTCAAAGCTCTAAGCCCCGGAATTGGTGTCTTGACCAACTACTCGCTACTGATGAACTATACCTGCATCCTACGGTCCGTTGTGGTTTTCGTGGCGTCGGGAAACCGTGGGCACACTAAAATCGATTTCCTGATGCTGATGGCGATCCTCGGAAGGCTGCTGCTTACTGTGATAGGATCATCTATCTCGGTTATCGAAAACGATGGGGTTTCTCTTGCTTTCACTACCACTGTCGATCATTATCGTTGTATTGCTGGCCTTCTACCCAGGACACGTCGGTCATGTGGCGCCTTGTGACAGAGGAGCCCGAGAGACTGGGGGCTCCGACGATACCTGCGCCGGCTGTTCAGAGCGAGAATCCAGCGTATTGGCGCATTTACTCTTCTGGGGGAAAGCATAGAGAGACGGAACAGCAGCACACATCATGAAAGGAGGCGTGCCGAATAGTGATCTCAGAAAAACTGGTCATAATAGGAAAGGAGGATAGACACAAGCTTGAAGCTCAAGATTTACCGAACAAGCCATACCCTGGAGGTGTTCTCTGTTTGCCTGTCTACCCGCAGTAATCCATATTGCTCAAAGAATCAAGCTATCTATCATGCTGAAAGCTAATACACACGATTGGTGACAATTCTTGAAGTGGGTACTTACATGTACTGATGAGTGCCTTGTGACCCTGACAAGCTCTGAACAACGGAGCGAGGTGATGACTTGGTCGGCGCAAATATGTCCATAGGCCACTGCTGTATCATACCAATCGAGTAAAAGACAGATGTATTCACTGCTTGAAGTCGATTGAATACATCAAAATATGTCGCTATATAATCTGGTATGAACTGCCCTTAGGGAACTCACAAAAGAAACGAGCAAAGTTCATGTTCCCACGACTCTTCGAAATCTCCTACTTTTGTCTGCCGGCTTCACCTGAATCAGGTGCTTCGAAGAGACTCTTTCCAATAAGCATACTGCTCAGGGGTACGCTCGTAATAATCGCTCAATACTTGCAACAATGAAGCGCGCCATCTTCTCCGTCGTCTTCGTAGTTAGTCTTGCTACTGCCGCCGACGTCCAAACTGTTACCATCGGCTCCGGTGGTCCTCCTGACGGCATACCTGCCTGCAGCAGCTTGTAAGTGGCACCATCGTCACGTCCGAGGACACTTCGATTCCGACAAGACTAACCTCCGTACTATACAGCCAGGACAATAAGTGCTGCATCACTTCTCTGGTTTGCCAGTGCTACGACGGTACGTCATACTGCTTCTTTGGAGATGCTCAGAGAGCTACTTGTTCTTCACTTCGAAGATGGCAGCTTCTGTACTGACATTTGATGCCCATTGTCTAGGCAAGTTCTACAAGGGCAATAGCGACAACAAGTGCAGCCCCACTGTGGGCGATCAAATCGCTGGTGAGTCTTTTCTTATGGTCGACATGTTTATTCCCTTCATTGACATATCAATGCCCCGCCCAATACCTCCTTCCCAAATACCTTGGAGTTGAAGCCCCTAATCTGCATGCACTTGTAGAATTTGATATTTGCGAGAAAATGTCTGCTAATAGGTAACTAAGACAAGGAGTCCAAGTTGCCTGGATACTGTTGCTAGGGAAAGAGCGCTTCGGAAGAGGGAGACGCTTATGAACCCCTCATGCTGGTGTTGAATACTGCTAGTTAAGAGAGAAGAGATAATGGAAGGGGAGCTTGCCACGCGTAGAGGTGATACCTGATGTTTTAGGACTCTATTCCATGAGTACATAATGTAGGGAGACCGCGCCGGGTCAGGTAGCAGATTACATTAGATGGTTGAATGTCGCCAGCTTACTGAACAATCTTGTGATTTTGCCCATTTTGTGTATGCAGTGGCCCTTTCTGGCAATCTATTAACCAATAGTGTGATGATTACTTATTTCTCTAGCCAGCTAATGTATGTTAGGTAGCACGTGCTAATGTTGGGGCATTTTCAGAGGGATATTGGTGTTGAATAAGGCGGAGAGCATTTCAATTGGAGGAGGCGTGGAAGCCTCAACCAACCAACTTGAATCTAGAAGCATCCCCGAACGTTCGACTTTACCCCCTGCAGAAGTTGGAGTGCAGGAGAAAATGTTGGGGGCCAAAGGGGTTCCTTCTTTAATGCCTGGAGAGACTGGGCTTTTGGGAGCGGAGAAAATGACGCTATAGCCTGATGGCGTTAGGCATGACGCCGCCTGGCTGGGATCACACGCACTAGGGGTCCTTTTCAGTTACCTAAAAGCCTCCGGACGAGCGTCACCGTTGGATGCACAAACCAAACAAAGCGTGGCGATGAACCAGCGTCAGTAGTCGCAACAGGCAGGAGCTGTATGCAAGGTGATGTTATTCCGTATTCAATTGTGGTTTCAACGGGGAGCTATCGATGAGGAAGTATTAGGTCAATCGATATTCGATACATGTAGGTAAGCACTACTCGCAGTCGCGTGAAGGGCTGTAGCTTCCCATCCTACCGGGAGCGTTGCGCTCGCCTTGCTGGCTCGCTGTAGCCGGGACCGACAACCCGACTCTATCCACCGTCCAGCCCACTGGGATCTTGTTGACACACGAGACACACCACACCCCGAGCATCCCATCCAACCATTCTCTCTTAGCTACCCAGGAGCATACATACAGACTACAGCTGCTAGTGACATATCTAGCTCCACGAGTTGCTCGTCTCCTACACATTGTTTCTTGCTGCATCTTTTGCTTGTGAGTTCTTTTTATCGTACGAGGTGTTCAAACCGCATGATTGTCGCCATCCGCTCAAACCCACAATGGCGAAGAAGGCGCGCCAGAGGATCAGCTATGGTTCGTTCGTCCCATTCTTCACGGCTATCCGCCGTCCCTGTTGATCGCTCCCCTCAAGCCCCGCATCGCATCACTCTGCGTTTGCCCGTGGCCTCGTTGTCGCATGGCCAGCTCAGCTGCCAAAATACGATTGGTCCAGGAGCTCTGCTATAGCTCCCATGGCAATACTTTACACAATCGGAATGTTTTAGGTCTATTCTTCTGACACAAACTCTGGCAAATTATAGTTCTAGAGCTCGATCATTCTTCGTCTGGCGGGCATCGCCTGGGTGTCAATGGCCTAGCCGTGGATACCGCCAATGCAGTTCTGTAAGCCTCCGAGACAATCCCGCAAGCCACGGAGCTCGACACCCGACGCGCTTTACTAATTGTGAACAAGCTATTCTGGAGGAAGGGACGGCATAGTATGCGCCTGGGACTTGGAAACATATGGCGCCGCCGCCTCCGCCTCGAGACCGAAAACCAAGTTCCTCTCTTCTACGCAAGCCCACACTCACTGGATCAACGACATTGTTCTCGCGCCCGACAAGTCCGCCCTTGTTTCCGCTTCGTCCGACCTGACCGTCAAAATATGGCGGCCAAATCCCAACAAAGAGCCGGCGCATACCATCGGCCAACACAGCGACTATGTCAAGTGTGTAGCCACAACCACCGGCGTCAATTGGGTGGCTTCCGGAGGACTTGACCGCAAGATCAAACTATGGGACCTCAACGGCGGCGGAGAGACCCTGGAAATCGACACACAAGGGGAAGAGATACAAGAGAAGGGATCGGTATACGCCCTTAGTGTTGGCCGGAGCATCATCGCTAATGGCGGGCCTGAATCCAGTGTCCGCCTGTGGGATCCTCGGTCTGGAAAGAGGGTGACCAAGTTTGTGGGACACACAGACATGGTTCGCTCTATTCTGGTGAGCGAGTCCTGCGATACCATCATGACTGCCAGTTCGGACCAAACGATCAAAGTATGGAATATAACAGCTGGCCGATGCATGGACACCTTGACCATGCATAACGACAGTGTCTGGTCGCTGTCCTCTGATCACCCGGAGCTGAAAGTCTTCTACAGTAGTGACCGGTCGGGCCTCGTGGTCAAGACTGACGTCAGAGGCACTTCTGAGATGGGCGAAGGCTTATCCGTTGCTCTGGCGCAAGAGCATGACGGCGTCAGCAAGGTTGTCACTACCAATGACTACGTCTGGACTGCCAGTGCCAGTTCCTCCATCAACCGCTGGACCAATGTCGATACCGGCCCGGGCGCGCTCGTGCCGGATGAATATAGGCCTGCGCGAGCCAGCAAGCTTTCTTCTATTCCGGATCCATCAAAACAAATGTCTACCAATGGAGAGAGGACCAAGATACCGGCAAACTCTATACTACGGATATCGCACAGAGCAACTTTCCCTCCACAAATACTCAATTCCTCAGAGCCAAACTTGGCAGCACCATCACTGGATACGGCGGGAAGAGGCTCCGAATACGTTGACCCCATTGTGGATAATACAATTGAACCGATATACCACCTACCTGAAGAAACCATAGAAGGTCAGAATGGTCTTGTTAAGCATAAGCTCTTGAATGATCGGCGGCGAGTTCTTACGCTCGACACGGCTGGCGATGTGTTGTTGTGGGATTTGGTCCAGGTAAGCCACCCTCACGGGCTTGAGAGTATACAAACCTAACAACTGGCAGTGCAAAGTTATTCGTAGGTTTGGCAAGAAGCACATGGAGGATGTGGAACCCGAAGTCAACACGATTGAAGCCGTCGCGCCATGGTGTTCGATTGATACCAGCTCGGGTAACTTGGCTGTCGTGCTGGAACCTTTCAATTGCTTCGATGCTGAAATGTACGCTGATGAACTCGTCACGGATGAGCCGATTGAATTTAGGGATGATCAGCGAAGTAAGTTGTGCAACGTTGAAATACTGAATCCGACCTATGGGCACTAACTGATGAACAGTCAACCTTGGGAAATGGGTCCTTCGCTACCTGTTTGCAAATCTCATTGACGAAGAAATCAAAAGAGACGAAGCCCATCGGAGCAAGCTGAACGAGGATGTCCTAGAACGTCAAGCAGCTGCTCGAGCTAACCCTCCCAGCTCGATACAAATACCAAACTCGCCTGGGTGGGAAGAGAACGAATCCGCCGTGCTTACACCCAAAGGCAATGACAACTATCCCATGACCCCAAGTATGGCGATAGCGGCCGTCACTCCTGGCCTTGGATCAAACTTGCCTGGTGTGCCTGAGAATGCTGTCGCCCCGACCAGTCCCCAGGAGAAGAAGACTTCTCAGATTGCACGAGGTTCAAGTGATGACTATTTTTCAAATGGCATCACGTCTGCTGAAGCCCCAGCCAAAGCCCCAGTTACGCCAGCGGCAGCTGAGAAGGAACCAGAGGCCTCCAAGTCCCCCACCGAGGTCAAAGAAAAAGACAATGGCAAAGGCACCTTCGGCAAGAAATTTAGAATGGGCATGTCATTTGGATCCAAGAAGCTCGGTCGGTCTGCTTCAAGCAATACCGAGAAGCCGGTCGTTGTAGAGGAGAAGAAGGACGATGAAAGCAAGTCTGAATCATCTTCCAACCACGAGAAGGAAGTGGACGATAGTTTTCTCGGCGTGCTTCAAAGATTGCGCAATGAGTATGACAAGCAACTTCTCGCAAATCCCGACAAACTCATCGAGACCAAGATCACACCGAGTCTGCCCTCCGACACTCCGGTTCTCAAAATTCCTGCAGGCACTAGAGTGATCATCCAGGAGGAAACATCAGGCGGTAGTGCCGACCTGTACAGGGGCACGGTGGAGACGGTGGGCAATGATGCAAAAGCGATTGAGGAAAAGGCGCCCATGTGGCTTGGCGAAGTGCTGCTTACGGTATGACATACAAACATTTCACAATCGTCACAGAGTCCGTTGTACTAATTAATGCTTCGACAGAACACTATTCCCGCCAAGGAGCCAGTCAAGGTCTCGTTCATTCTCCACCCTTTCCAGGATACGTTGCCAAGCATTGCAACAACCGACGGAAACAACCGGCTGAACGCTAATCGAATGCTGCGGGTAAAAAAGATACTCTCTTACGTAGCTGAGCGAATCGACCCGTCATTCAAGGAGGCAGACGAGAACGCACTCAAACCAGAGGAATATCTGGAGCTCTACTGCAATGAACAGCGCCTGCCCATCGACATGAGCCTTGCAACTCTACGAGCACATATCTGGAAGGGGGGCAATGACGTTGCTCTCTACTACAAAGCAAACGGTGTGAAGAAACTACCGGCAACGTTAGAACAGCCATTACAGCCCCAACAGCCGCAGGGACAGCCACCGGGGGGACAGCCACCGGGAGAACAGCCACCGGGGGGACAGCCACCGGGGGGACAGCCACCGGGGGGACAGCCACCGGGGGGAGGACCACCGGGAGGAGGACCACCGGGAGGACCACCGGGAGGATCACCAGAACCATCTAGTTCTTCCAGCTCCACGGCCCTCGAGGAGGCCGAGGAGGCGATCCTATCGGCTTCAGGGGTGGGGATTTAGGAAACACCCGAGCCGGCTTCAGGCTAGAGGGCTTGGCCAGCCAAGGTAAAGACTTGGCCAACCAAAGTGAAGGCGTGGCCAGACAAGGTGAAGGCGTGGCCAGACAAGGTGAAGACTTGGCCGCCCAGGGTGAAGGCAGAGGTGAAGACCTGGCCAACAAAGGTGAAGGAGTGGTATGTCGTGCCACACGTGGACCCATATGTCATGATGTCCAATCCAGCGGTGAACGTTTAAACCATTGTGCAGGCGTTGGAGGATAGCGTTCGATATATATTACACCATAGACGATACCATGGTGGAAGCATAGCCTTATTCAATCAGACATCAGACATCAGCGAGTTTAAGCTGACGGCCCGCTTACAAGCGACCGCTGGAACACCGTACTCCGCTCACAATTAATAACAACCTCTGTATCCAGATCACGACAGTGAATTATTCAAAATACACCGACGTATATTCTGTAATAATAGCTTTTGGAACCGTGAGACTTGACCGGTTTATTCTCGCCGGGGCTTAGCATTGTCCAGTAATAAGAGCATCAGCGGGCTTTCCCAGCGCGACGGCCGGCTTGGCGTTAGACTCTGTATACGTTTAGTCGAATTCATCGTTTGGTCTTATTATCATGATGATGATATACCTCTGGATCATGGTGAGCTCCAAAGAAACTAGTCGTCGTGTGAAGCCCCGCGCCCCACCGGACCGAAAATGTCGTGTAAGTCCAAGTAAGGTTTGCCCGAGTGAACTAGTACATAGCCTAGCTGTGCTCCCGCCAACCGCGCACCATTTGACTCCCTTTAGCCTCGACGAACTGGTCGGCATTGGGCTTTAGTCACGAATATGTCGCGGGATGTTCTATACGTAAGGAAACATCATGTCTTCCAGAACGCGCAATGCCCTTTTCCTCGGCTTTTACCCCACGGCACGCCCGGATGACCCGGCATACAGTATCAGGCCAAAAGCCCACAAGTCACCATGGAGTGAACAAGCTTTTTGGCTATAGTGCTTGCATGTTACCGTGCCGCGCGTGCTACCAGTGGTACTGTAAAAATATACCACGTAGCATCATCACACTAGACTTCCATCATGGCGCGTGATGGGCACAATGGCGGCCATCTCATTCGACCGTCATGAGGGCTTCCCCTCGCTAATGGGAACCTGGGGCGGGACGGGCCTTGGGCTACTTAGATGGGAGCTGGCCCCCAGCCTCATCTCAGGCCTGTCTCTCTCTTGTTGGTCTTTCCGCTATCAGATATCAACAACAGTACTAACAACAGCAGGAATCTTAAGAATCGAAAAAAAAAAAATATAAGTAAGCCGTTTGCATTTCATTGGCTGGACTCCTCCTCTCTATCTACAGCTAGGAGTATTGTTGTTGTTCACGTTACTTGCACTAACCTTACCTGATTGACTTAACGAAAGGACAGATAGATAGCCCATCTCCACCATGCATCCTCTCAAGGATTCCATCCTTCTACGTCTCCTATGCCTGTCCGCCGCGGCCATGGCTCAGGAGTCGAGCGCTCCGGCCGCCACGACGACCGAGGTGACGACGACGGCGCCGCCAGCCGAGTCATCCGCTCCTCCTCCTCCAGCCGAGTCGAGCCCTCCGGCTTACTCGGTCAACCCCCCGCCTCCTCCCAGCAGCACCACGGTCTCGACCACCATTGAGACCTCGGCCAGCTCGTCTGCTCCGCCCCCTCCTCCGGCCGAGTCGAGCCCCCCGGCTTCTTCCCCTCCTGCTGAGTCGAGCCCTCCGGCTTACTCGGCCAACCCCCCGCCTCCTCCCGGCAGCACCACGGTCTCTACCACCGTTGAGACCTCGGCCAGCTCGTCTGCTCCGCCCCCTCCTCCCCCTAGCAGCACTACGGTCGCGACTACCGTCACCTCGTCTGCTCCTCCGGCTTACTCGGCCAACCCCCCGCCGCCTCCCAACAGCACCACGGCAACCGTCACGCAGACCTCGTCTGCCCCGCCACCGCCGCCCCCCAGCAGCAGCAGCGCGGCCAGTGGTAGCACCAGCACGGCGTCGACCACCGTCACTCAAACCTCGTCGGCCCCATCGCCCCCTCCTTCCTCTTCTAGCGGAGGAGGTGGTGGTGGCGGTGGCGGTGGCATGTACACGCTGACCTCGCTCATCACGACGTCCGGCACACCTCCCGCGCCCGCTAACAGCACCGCACCCCCTGCTCCTCCCAGGAACTCGACTACTGCTACCTCTACCGCGACCGTACCTCCCCCTGCCGGAGGCGGCGGCGCTGGTGGTGGATCGAACAGCACGGCACCTCCTCCTGCCGGCGGTGGTGCCGGTGGCGGGTCTAGCGCACCTCCCCCTCCTGCCAACTCGACGGCCATGGCCACGTCTACCGCTACCCGACCCCCAGGAGGCGGCGGCGCTGGTGGTGGATCGAACAGCACAGCACCTCCTCCTGCCGGCGGTGGTGCCGGTGGCGGGTCTAGCGCACCTCCCCCTCCTGCCAACTCGACGGCCACGGCCACGTCTACCGCTACCCAACCCCCAGGAGGCGGCGGTGCCGGCGGATCGTACAGCACGGCTCCTCCCGGTGGTGCCGGTGGTGCTGGCGGTGGAAGCAGTGCTCCTCCTCCTGCTGGCGGCGGCGGCGGTGATTCTAGTGCCCCTCCTACTGGTGGTGCCGGTGGTGGTGGCTCTAGTCCCGCTCCTACTGGAGGTGCTGGTGGCACTGCTCCTCCCGCAACGGGCGGCCAGCCTCAACCCACACAAGGCGGCGGCAGCGGTGGTGGTGGAGCTCCCGTCCCCGTTCCCGTCCCTGTTGGTGGTGGTGGTGGCTCAGCTCCCCCAGCAGGTGGTTCTGCTCCTCCCGCAACTGGTGGACAGCCTCAGCCTACAGCTGGTACTGGTAGTGGCTCGGGTGGCTCTGCTCCTCCCGCAGGCGGTTCTGCCCCTCCCGCAGGAGGCTCTGCTCCTCCCGCTGGTGGCTCTGCCCCTCCCGCAACTGGTGGACAGCCTCAGCCTACAGCTGGTGGTGGATCAGGTGGTGGCTCAGGCGGCTCTGCTCCTCCCGCTGGTGGCTCTGCCCCTCCCGCAACTGGTGGACAGCCTCAGCCTACAGCTGGTGGTGGATCAGGTGGTGGATCAGGTGGTGGCTCAGGCGGTTCTGCTCCTCCCGCAGCCGGCGGTGGTGCCGGGGGACAACCCCAGCCCTCTCAAGGTGGTGGAGGTGGAGGTGGAGGTGCTGGCGCTGGTGGAAGCTCGCCTTCAGCAACTCAAGGTGGAGGCGGTGGTGCCGGTGCCGGTGCCGGAGGCGCTTCTGCCTCTGCCTCTGGAAGCCAACCCAGCGGCTCAGGTGGTTCGGTGCCCGTCCCTGTCGCGGGACTGGGCGCCCGAAGCCTGGCCATGCCTTGTGCCGGCCTGGGTGTCGCTGCTCTCATACTTGCCCTGTAAGGAGAGAAAACCCCTTCTTTCTACATTGCGGCGGGTAAGGCGCGGCATACAGATACCATTCCTTTCTCGCGGCTCTTGCGGGTAGGAGGACCTACCTCACAAACGATCTGAGAGCCCCTGCCCTACTTCGCCTTGGGGTTTGATCGCGATCCATGCTGGAATCAAATAAGACGAACAAACAGTATGTGAGATTCCGATCTGGGTCCTCGGCAATCTTGAGACGTGTTGAGGGGTTTAGAAGACGGGACGTCCGACCACGGAAGAGATGTAATGTCTATAGGGTAATGGGCAGGGTAGGGGCCCATCGTACACGAGCTCGGCCCTGGTAATGAATGGGATGGGAGTTTATAGTTTCCTTGGCACTTGGCGTTCGAGATACAAGTATAGGAATAGTCAGGTGGGTGAAAGGAAATGCAGGTGGTTGAGAAAAGGACCGAGATCTTGCCTGTTCGTCTCGATAGCATGTATGCATGCATATATTCGCTAAAAGTTACACTCCTTCAACACATACCTTACACTACTTCCTAGGTAGTTCTCCAAATGTAATGTATATCGATCTCTTCATGAGGAATGCGGAAGTGGGAACGAAGGTTTACCTGAGCGGTACGAAGATGGACCTCGAGGCTCGGGATGGTGAGAAAGAGGAAGGAGAAGACGGTGTGTGGATGTATACGACCAGGCAGTTGGTGTGGAAATCTTTGATCGCATTGCAGGCGTACACTCGCGATGGGCCAGCGGTCTGTGGCAAGAGTCATGGACCGGGTTAAGACGGCAGTTCAGTTCACGATCCCCTCTCTTGGACTCCATCGGGCATGGGGCTCTCGCGAAGTGGCTGGCAGCCAGGTGCGAGAGCCGCAGACACGATGTTGCGATGTGAGCAGAATAGACGTGGGGCTATGCGAGGTCGTTGAAGTTAGGTTGATCATGTCCCTTTTCGGTCATTGCTCCGTTCTTCAGAGGCTCTATACTCATATCCCACTTATAGTAGATGGATGGGTCAACTCAACTGGCCTTCTCGGCTATTCTTCGTGCCCCATTAGCCTCACACTCATTGTCGACTTGGACCGAAACTGAGCCAATGAGACTTCGAAGCCGGCATTGCTCGAAATAGCATATTTCGTAGACACAGCATCCAATCCCGAATAGCTTTCCACTTTGCTTGCAATGGTGAAGTGGTGCCGAGTGACAGCACGTCCTTAGGGTCAAACGACAGTACTGGTTTTATGAGCAGATATTCGTCGCCATACTCCACAGACGCCAGTGACGAAGAAACCCAGAGGAAGGCTGATCGCGGCTCAGGTCTACACTGGAGCTCGAGGTCTCGGTCGTCTCGTCGTATGAGCAGCAAGCCTCAGACACATGATCGCCCACAATGATATTATCAATGTGCCCACCGCTGGCACTCTCTCCAACGAGGCGTCCGGGGTGTGTGATTGCCTTCGGTTATGACAGTGCCGCGATGGAGGAGAATATCGAGATGACAAAAAAAGAGCGGCAAATGCATTGCCTCATGACGAGAAGCCACAGCTACCTGGTATTTGCAGCAGACCCCCACCTGTCGACCGGATTAGATCCACGAGTGAGGGATATACCTGCAGCAGTAAACAGCAAGTCGTCACGAGGCGATTCAGTTTGATCTGAGCAAATCATCACTAGTGAGGAAGGGTTAGCCGCAGCCATCGAACGTTTTCGACGAACGCCAAGAGGGAAACACCATCACGACTTAGCCACTTGGATAGATCCTTACTATGTTGGGCCTCTACGAACCCCAGCCGGCAGCAGTACCAAAATGGATAATGACATGGATCAGTCGACAGTATTTCGAAAACCTCCATGTCTCATATGGTGCGGACCCGGTTCATGTGCTAGGGTTAGGGATCGGCGGGCAGACCGTTGCAGGTATGATGTACGTACGTTGAACGGAGCAGCCAGTCTGCAATCTGCAGTTACGCAATAATGCGAACCAAAGTCGTCTCGGACACAGAGGCCCGCGAAACCCCGAGCGACGTCAAAATGTAACCCTGCTCCCACTTTTTGGGCATTGCGATCTGATATGATGGGACAGAAAATCTGACATTCTGGATATACCTGCCCTTGCGACGATTTTTGCGGGCGGCTGTTCATGTACGTCGGTGGAAACAGTTACATAAAATGCAAATAGAAAGCAGCAACCTTTCTCGAGGTGCTTCAGACGGCCCAGGGTGTCCGCCGGGGTGTCGACGGGTGTCGTCGTCGCCTTTGGACTGTGGCGCCTCTGGCGCGTATGCGTTGTTTTGACTCGAGGGCAAGACGAGACGGCGTTATCCATCCCATCTTCTCCAGTGAGCTGCAGTTTGCATTCTGCATTATGGGCGCCAAGGCGCCTGCGGTCGATGAGGGGAAAGGCGAGACGAGGTGCGAGATGTTTTGTCTGTGACCAACAGAAATATCATTCCTGGCCGGCCTCGGGCACACGAGTCAACCCTACAGATGTCTACTCCATCTTGCTGCAGTATGCATGCCGGGAAGTCTGATTGCCGTGCGTTATCCACCTCAATCTTTCAGAAAAAAGGCTATTTTTCGCGAGAGGAAGAGAGAATCAGAGAAGTGACAAGTGAGTGAGTGCGTGAGAGAGCTCAGAGTTGTATCGTCTTGCGTTAACGCACATGCAGTGCAACACTCGCTAGTGCGCGGTCGGATATGCCATCCGTCGAGATAAATATGGGCCGAGTAATCTATTGCTGCAGCACTGCTACTGCACATAGTCCCGTAGGGTTGCGTAGATGGTGCCCTCGTGCTTGCAGATGGAGGAGAAGGGCAGGAAGGACCCCCAAAGACCCCTACCACTGACATACAACTACGACTGCACTTGTCCAGCGAGTTCCACGCGGCCCGCAGCCCCCCCTCCTTGCCTCCCATGAGCTTAATTACTACTACCGCAGATCGGCCCAACGACGATCACACCACCACTGCGCAGGCTCCGGAGGGGGGAGGAAAAGGGCTGGCAGGGGGAAGCGACGAGGACGACGACGGCGTTTTGCGATTGGACAGGCTATGATGCCTTTTGCCATATTTGGAAGCATTCTCGCAATTGGATGCGACCCCATTGGCTGTCGCTTGTCGGCTGCCAGTAGCAATTATGGTGCGAAAAACGTCCGAAAGGGCCGGTCCCTACTGGCGCAATGGCCAATAGCGCAATGGGGGGCGGGATCGGCAGTTTCAGCCTCGGAAGCCCAGACCGGATATCTCAAATGTTGAAACGAAAGAAGCCTCGAGCTGGTCGAGTAGAACATTGCAATTTGAGGCTGTCAACCTTTATTTTCTGTCCCCTGGCCAGAACCCTGGCCTCGAAGCAACGCTGGCCTAACTGGGTCGACTTGGCTTCCCGGGGTCTACCTGGCGACACCCGCGAGTGGACAGGCCGCAGAAACAACTGCCAAGACTCTGCATATGTATGCATTGCAACTCTCTAGCCTACTTGCAACTGGGAACAAACATCCACGGCAATTGCAAGATAGGCAGGCACAAGGGCATACACCAACCTATACCCACACACTGTCGAATACCCACCTTGTGGGCACTCGAGACGGGTAAACCATCATGGGGCAAGGCTTGTCGAGGGCAAGACGCGCTGCTACAACTCAACTCCACCACGATACATCTCGAATAGCCTCCATATCCTGCAAGGTGAGACGGTGTAAGAGCTGCTTGACGCACGCAACCTCTCACATTTCTAAATAGACGCCACTCCAGATACCACCAGGGCGAGGGGGATATCCATCGCCTCAGATGGCGAGGATGGACCTGATCGACTTGGACCGAGCTGAGTAAGAGCCAGCCAAGACCTTAGTGAGCGAACACACGGCTCGGCAGAATGTCTATAAAACATACATTATCCATAGTCCGATATTCTACACTATGCCATCAATGCTCACTCTTCTTGGCAGGTTAGCTTCTACACACTTGGCTCTACTTGGCGTTTACTTGGCCGTCAATCTCTTGCTGGGCAACTGAACATCATCACAACTTATGACAGCGCTGAGCGTTTCTTCTCTACAGCTGGCTGAGGACTTCTTGTTTGAAACAGGTCCCACCGGAGAAGCTCTGATCATATTACACATAATTCCTATTACCGTTTCCCGAATCGCATAGTCGCCAAGGAAACTAGTTCCTAGCTATTCACAATGGGCTTCTCACCAATTCAAGGAGTGAAGAACTTCTTCACCAACCTTAAGAATGCCCCCGACAACCAATACACCACCGAGGCCGCAGCGCCCATGAGCCTGCCTCCCACTAACCTGACGCGATGGGAGACCTCATCCTCCATGGAGAAGAAGGAGATGCTGATGCAGTCGTCCTCTGCGAACTCCTCCACGGCAAGCCTGCCTGTGAGACCCGCGAAGAAGGGCGCCAACATTCTTGACGCTATCGTCAGAGCTGCTGGCTCGCGCTGGACTCTTGGCGTCACCTTCCTCCTCTTGATCGCCTGGGGCGTTTGGGGAATCGTGGGCGGGCCTACCGACACTTGGCAAGTCATTCTCCAGGATGTCTCTTCCATCCAGGCCTACTTCTCGGCCACCCTCCTTCTCCGTCAACAACAGGGCTCCTGCAAGGACATCTTGGGCCGCATCTGCTCCCTGATCTCCCGCGGCCAGTCCAACGAGCGCATGCTGTCTGCCCTGCCCTCGGCCGAGCGTGAGCGTCTCCGGATGAAGAAGCAAGTTCGCATGCGCAACGAGATCTTCGACTCCATGCAGACCAAGGAGGGCGTCATGGATCGGGTGGCCAACGGAGTCTCCGCCGCCGTCGGATCTCTGTACTTCCTCGCCATCTACTGGGCCGGCATCATCACCTGGGTCATCTGGGGCGTCCCCCTGCAGTTCTCCAACACCTGGCAGCTGTACGTCAACACCGCCACCGCCCTGCAGATCACCGTCACCACCATGTTCCTGCAGAACATCCGCAAGCAGCACGACGAGCATCTGTCCAAGTGCATCGAGAACATCGACATGCTCGACACCGAGATCGAGACGGAGCTGCGCCTCCTGACCGGCGACACCACGCCCAACCCCGTTGTCGCCAGCCAGCCCCCGACTCTGACCCGCATGCAGAGGGGCATCGACATCTACGCCTACATTGTGGGTGGTGCCATCGGTCTGACCATCTCGGCCGTCGTCTTCAGCCTCTGGGCCGCCATCGGTCAGCAGCTCGAGTTCGACGACAACTGGTGGCTCATCATCGGCACCTACACCGGCCTCATCGGCTTCATCGACAGCTTCATCATGAAGAACGTCGACTACCGCGAGACGGAGCTGGCCAAGTCGCACTTCCAGCGCCTGATGGAGCAGGACTACCAGCTCTTCAAGCTGCTCGACGCCGAGATGCCGCCCGCCGAGGGCGCCGACGAGACGGCCAACAAGAAGATCTCGCTGGGCCTGCGGCTCAGCAACGCCGTGGGCGACTTCTGCGCCACGACGGGGGCCAGCTACGCGGCCGTGGGGTCCGTCGTCGCGCTCATCATCGTCGCGTCGGCCATGCAGTGGACCGAGACGGGCCAGCTGCTCTGCAACACGCCCACCATGATCGTCGAGGGCTTCCTGCTCATCATGCTGCTGCAGGCGCACAACTTCGCCGACGGCCGCCGCCGCGTCGTCCACGACGACATCCTGCGCCGCCGCATCGCCATGCAGGGCTACCTCACCTCGTCGAGCGAGACGCCGGTCGAGCAGCCCGAGGCCGTCTACATCGTCAACACGGACGAGAAGTCGCGGGCGAGTGCGCAGGCCGCATCGGGATACAATGTGTAAACGGGAGTTACACACTTGTATGTCTCGTCAATTAACCAAGAAGAGAATGATAACGACGGAAATGGGAAAGGGGAGCTGGAAAACGGGGAAGGGTGCTGACTGGATCAACGTCTTCAAAAAAACAATGTTCTGAGTATCCTAGATGGAGGAAAGGACTACTGGACCGTTACTCTCAATGATGATTATGATCATAATTAACAACCATTGCTGCTGGAGAGGCTTTTCAACACAACATCTGCATAGCGTGGTCGTTTTTGGAGTATTAACGGGGTGGGTGGCATCACATCACACATACACATTGTTTATTCACAATTGTCTATATATATTTGGTTCGGTTCGATTTTATTGATTTAGATAGTTGGTGTGTCCGGAGCCAGGGCAAGTCTGCCACGAAGAGTAGTAACGAAGAAAAATATACGAAAAGCTTCCAAGACCCATTGACTTTGTGTGTATGCATTGCTCGGCCTCCTCCTTTGAATGTGAGAACTTGTATACACAACTTGGCATCTGAACTTCCAGTTTGTTGATTACTTAATATTAGTGGCATCAAAATCTAACTGGTATTTCCTGGGGAATGTTACGCTGCTCTCGCCAAAATACTGTATTAGATCACTGCAATGGACGGTGCATCTTGGTAGTTGTACGCCCCAAGTAGGTGTGTTACCTAGTTATTTGGAATATCCAACTCTGCAACTAGGTACTGTCTAGCCTGTGAGTTACTCGCGAGCTTACTACACCAACGATATTTCAACCTGGTGATCCTTTAGGCCCGTCACAAAACGATGCATCGCGAAATTATGCGTAGTCGTCTTCACCAAAGAGAAAAATATGATTTTGTGTGAATTGTTGTACTCGGACTTCGGTATCTCGACTTGAAACGATCGCTGGGCGAGTGCCGTACGATGATGTGCGGTCCCTGGGGGCCAATGGGCCCGGGGGGTTTCTTTTTAAAGATTGCGGCCAGCGTTGCAATTGTCAGGGGTCGCCCCCCCGCCCTTTTTCCCGACCCTAAAACGCGATCATCGTGCAGATCATGTGTCAAGAAAGAGGCTTAAGTTACCCCCTTGAACAACATGCCATCTCAGACTAACGCCTGGGTCGCGTGTGCCGCTTCTCAATGCACGGTTCGCCCACGCTTCCATGAGATTACTTCATTTCGTTTTACGATGGGAAATATTAGCCGCAACTTTGCCGTCGGCTGATGAAACGGTCATCAAACCAGATACTACCTACTATGCGGTGATGAGGTGGTTTGCGGTGGCCCACACTGTAATACCCGACGTAGTAGTATATTGATGGTATCAACGATGGACAGATCAATGGTACGAACAGAGTCTTGTGTCATTGTTGGCCAATGGCCTTGTGCGTTTTTGAGGGCATCCACAAAGGCTCGGAATACGTCTACCGCATCCGGTAAAACTAGAATACTGAAAGGCTGAAAAATAGCTTTGTCCCATTTTGACACCCCTCTCCTAGCCAATGTGTCCGTGTCAACGCGCCTTGCTAGCTACCAGAAACAATGTTGACCATGAGAAACCTTGGACGGCAATGCAGCCGCTTCGCCGCCGCTGCAGGAGCACAGCACGACTTCCCGACAGACGAAGAAATTAGAGAGAAAAAAAGAAAAAAAGAAAAACATAATAAATAAGAGGAGAACACACTAAGCGATGAATGCCTTCTTCCGAGGCACGGCCTCGCAAGAACAGCTGGCGGCGCTGCAGAGCTACTTTGGCGGCGCCGACCACGTCCGGTGCCGCTTCCAGTACATCGGCCTCCTGGGCGCGGGCGCGTTCGGCGTCGCGGTGCGGATCCGGGAGACCTTCTTCGACGGGCGGCCGAGCCGGGACTTTGCCATCAAGCAGGCCAACACCGAGGCCCACCGGCGGGAGCTACGGTGGGAGATTGAGCGGATACAGGTGCGTATAAAGAGGACAGGGAAATAGAAAAGAGAACAAGACATATAGAGTGACTGGGTGGCATGGCTTGTGTCAAAACGTAGGCGCAGCGAGCTAACAGTGCAACAAATTGAAACGCATTGCAGCGCGTCGCAGGCGGCATGCACATCGTGCAGCCGATCTCGGTCGACAACAGCCGGTTCTACGACTACGACATCGAAGAGGCCCCGAAAGTGCACCCGTCGCGGTGGGACGAGCAGAGGAAGGCCTACGAGAGGGAGGGCTACCTGCTGGGCCCGCTGCTGGTGATAGAGCTGCTTGAGCACGGGGCCCTGCAGGATCTCGTCAACAAGGGCAAAAACTACGACGTGCGGCACTGGCCGAACCGGCTGCTTTGGCGGTTTTTTCTTTGCTGTACGTTCTCTTCTCTGTCTCTGGATTGCCGAGGGTTTGTTTATGGTGTAGCTTACGAGAACCCCCCCGAGCTAATGAATAGTCGGCAGTGGTCAGAGCCTGCGTCGCCATGGCCTATCCGCGGAGGCTTGGAAACAACGGCCAAACGCTGGAGGAGATCCCACCCGGCAACGGGATGCCCTCCAATTTCACACATACCGACATGCATGCAGGCAACGGTAAGTTCGCAACCGCCCCAGAGCATGCAACGTTTACGTGTTCCAAACATCAATACATTGCAACTCTACTAACTCGCGAGTTACTAGTAATGCTGGGGCCGCCCGACCCGACGCATCCAGAACATGCGATCAGCCCCATCTTGAAGCTGATTGACTTTGGGGTGTGGTCAGCTGCGATAGAGTACAACCTGTAACCCACTACTTCCCTTGTTGCCAGCGTCTTTATTGCCTAGCTAATCTCGTACATTTCAGAGAATACAACGATCCCGAGGAGGCAGGCATCACGGAAAATATATTCTCGGTGGGAAAGGTAATTAAGCCCAGTCGATTACCTATTTCCGCCCCCCTTTTTTTCGGGTGTGTATATATGCCCAAGATAGAATCACAAAAAAGCTAACAACAACAAATCACAGCTCATGCTGGACCTCATGGCGGGCGAACCCTTCTACTTCAACGAATTCATCCCCTATCACCAACTCAAGATCGCAAAGGACAGAGGGGTCGGCGGCACGCGAGCGGTGGCCACCTACGCGGCCCCGATCATGAAACAGCCCCCCGGGGAGCGGTACGAGGGCATGGACCCCGATCTCCGGAAACTGGTGGCCCAGTGCCTCGCCGTCGACCCGGCGAACCGGCCGGCGCTGGGCGACCTGCTCGACCGGGTGAGGCAGGGCGTGGCGAGGACGCCGGCCGACTACACGAGCATGCCCTGGGGCAGCGCCGAGGAGTCGGACGAGTTTATACTGAGGTTGTTGAATAAGGTGTTAAATGATGCGAATCCGTGAGGGACGATAACAGTATCTAGATTTGCTGTACATAATGGTTACACATGCTTTCATGTATATATTTATAATTCTAATGTATATATTGCACATGGAGCTTGGAGATTGTCTGGAGGACACCAAAGCGTAATATCCAGTGTCGAGAACAACAACACGAAATAAATCCCTGTGTGCCAGTGTTCCCGGCGGATACTCAATATTTGTGTTTCTTTGTTGTCACGAGTCTATGGTTGCAGTTTGGCGAGAAAGGGATAATGGAAAGAGGATGGCCATTGTAAAAACAATAATATTGTTGCCTTGCCAGCCGAAGGTCACTAACAATTATCCCAAAATAACATTGCAACTGTTTCCGGGATTCAGGTTGAAGCTGGTGCATGTACATATAGTGATGGTCCATCCCAGGCCCCACCCAAGCTCTCCTTTCCCACCACAAATCCCACCATCAAGGCGCAGTTTCCCGCAAGCAGAGTCCTAACAAGATCACCGCCGAAGAGAAAAACAAAACACACCCTGCAAAGAGAGTAAGTTGACGTCATTCTTCCAGAATGCCTCCGATCCGAGCAAACAACTCCAGGACCATCTGGAACTGGAGATGTTGCAAGTGCGGCACTATTTACCCCATGCAGAACCTGTTTTGCTTCGCCATGAATTGCTACCATCTGCCGTGCGAAGGCTGCGACGTGATCGCACGTGGCTTCCTCGTTCCTCCGGAACCCGTTATGTCGTCAGCCGTCCCCATGGACGGAGAGAAGAAGCAAGAGAAGCTCCTGAAGGAGGCTCACCCCAGTGAGCCCCCCAAGGAGGACCCCAAGGCTAATGAAGATAAGCAGAATGAAGACAAGGGCGGCAAGGCCAAGGCCAAGGAGGCTTAAGGTCGTCGCCCACGGTGACCCTTTTGCCAACTGTCCCAATTTCTATTGCGACTGATACTTGTTGCCCAGCCCTTAATGCCTAGTCTTTCGGAGTATTTTTTTACTCACTTGCTGCTTATGTTTATTCGACTAACGGGATTTTATTTCTTTTGCTTGGGCTCTTTTGGCAACGCGTTATCATTAACATTTTAGCTACGTATCTTACTTAGGTCAATGATAATGTATAGAGCTGATGAAAAAGACAAAAGACTTCTCTTGTGATATTATAGACCGCATTTATGTAATATGGTGGGAACGAATTCTTTTCACCTCTAAAGTCGAGAAAACCGACTCCGTGAAGCTTGATGCCAGTAATGTGAGCTGTCACTTTCGTGCACCCCTTGCCATTGTCATATACAGGGTTACACAAACGGTTGGCTGTATACCAAGCAAAGCAAACACCCAAACCGTACCAATTTCTCAGGCTCCTACGCTACTCCTCTTGGGACACATTTTACCCATAACTTGGCAATATCACGTCAATTTTTGTTTTCCAAACTCATCGTGGAAGCTTGTTACGTTTGATAGGCAGGTGTTCATTGGGTTGGGTATCATGACAGTGCTCTCCATCCCATCACCTTGCTGTTCCCTAGGATAGTCTAGTCGATACTATATCAAACGACCTCGAAATGCCCATAATAAGTGAAGGAAACATATCGATGAATGGCAGCGACCCCTGGATCATGGATTCTTGAGCAAACTTTCTTGGTGCTCTCAAGAATCCAGAGTCTTGGACAACAAACACGAGTAGTCATGAAGATGGAGTTCACACCAGTGTATAAAACCCAGCTGCGGTGCTGTCTGAAAATGTACCTTCTCTCAGCATCACTCATCAACATCTCCCGATCATCAAACCACATCGATCCATGCATATGTACAGACACACAACAACACACGACACGCTAAGATTGCGAGTTCCTCCGTCAACTATGCCTTCAGTCAAGGACAGACGAGGATTGTGACCAGATTGGTGTGCTGCCAGTGTACCAATGGACCACAGCGAACAGAACAGCACGAGCATTGTGGGAGACTTCATGTCAGCAGCTGGGGTAATCCACTTGTACAAAACTTTAAATACAGATGCAATAATTGCCGCACAATGCAGGTGACGCTGGGGCGTTGATGAAGGGGGACAAGCAGCATGTTGGAAACACGGCTACGAGGGCATGGCGAGTGGTCATGTACGGGTTTGGGCCCAGAGATTGACATAGACCATATGGATTAGCTATCAGCAGTCACACTCATTTACATTTACATAGGAATCAGAGGTTCCCCAAAGCCAAAACTCCATGACGCCCATATTCCCAGTGTTGATTGTCATGAACAACCCCTATATCGGAGATATCGGGGTTAAGCATGTTGGTGTGATGTGATATACCCACTTTGGAATAGCCACACGATTACACAGCATCTGCGTGGCTTGGCATCTCAATTGATTATCGGGGGTCAATCGAATCTGGCAGGTCGAATGGGTTAGAACCATCTTGCATGCACGACCGCCTGCAGAGGTGGCACTCTCACCCAACTCCTCGGCAGCTGCCATATTGCTTTCCAGATTCCCGCTCCTCCTCGCCTTACCTCACCGACCAAACATATAGCAAGCCTCCCCCCTTTTTTTCTAATTGTGTCTCCTCTCCGCTTTGCGTCCCGCGCGCAGCCACCATGCACCCAATCTACATACACATTTCCCCTCTTTTTGTGTTTGATAGGTGAACAGTCAACAAGCAAGGTCAACGGCGGTGTTGCTGTCCATCTCTTGGTGTGCCTAGGGTCAGCTAGCGAGGTGGGCGCCTTTTAGCCGCGGGTCATTCTATTTGGCTTACGGTGGAGACTCACGGCAAATATTGGCAAAGGTCGGCAGGTGGGGTAAAAGTATTCACGATGACCACCGCAGAAATGGCAGGAATAACACCCGTAGTCCGTCCAATGCCACGGTCCCTTGTCGGCGTCCCAAGACATAGGTTGCCGGTTCGGACCCCTCATCTCATCATAGTGGAGGGGGGGCAATATTGCTTGCAAAGAATGAGAGAAAATGGATAGGTCAGTATTGCCAGGCCAATGAGTCGTGTCTCAGATAGTAGACCTAGGTAAGCGGTAGTCGGTCCCTTTTGCTAGAAGTACATATTCTCTCTTGCTTGAAGTACGACTCTTCTCCCATCTTACACCTTTGCTTCTTCCATACCTACCTAATCATTACGTACCTTCATATTCGGGACTACCAGCAGTAGCCTGAATTGTATACGTCACTCCTCCCCTTTTTCACATCAACCAGACCAGACACTCGCCCAGCATGACTCTGCCCACTGGTGTCTACCGCGCCGACCAAGTCGGCTCCCTCCTGCGGCCCAAGGAGGTGCTGGCCCTGCGCCAAAAGGTGAAGGAGGGCGGCGCCTCGGCCCAGGAGCTGCGGGAGCTCGAGGACAAGCACATCGCCTCGGTGGTGAAGGCGCAGATCGACGCCGGCCTGCGCGCCGTGACCGACGGCGAGTTCCGCCGCGAGTGGTTCCACGTCGACTACCTGGTGAACCTGGGCGGCGTCGAGGCGCGCGGCGCCCTGCAGTCGACCAACCAGTCGAAAGGCGGCGTCATGCCGCCGCGCCTGGTCGTGACCGAAAAAGTCACACACCCGTCCCCGATCCAGGTCGCCGACTTCCAGTACCTCGAGTCGCAGATCGCGGCCTCGGGCGTGGCCAAGGGCCAGGTCACCACCAAGGTCTGCATCCCGTCCCCGACGATGCTGCACTTCCGCGGCGGGCGCGACACCATTGACGAGGCGGCCTACCCGACCCTGGAGCCCTTCTTCGACGACATCGCGCGCGTCTACCAGGAGGAGCTGGCGGACCTGTACGCCGCCGGCTGCCGCTTCGTCCAGCTCGACGACACCAACCTGGCCTACCTGTGCGACCAGGGCATGCGGGCCGAGGCCGAGAAGCGCCACGGCGACGCCAACCAGCTGGCTAAGCAGTACGCGGCCCTCATCAACGCCGCCATTTCCAAGCGGCCCAAGGACATGGCCATCGGCATCCACCTGTGCCGCGGCAACCACCGCTCCCAGTGGTTCGCCCAGGGCGGCTACGAGCCCGTCGCCGAGGTCCTCTTCAAGGACCTCGACGTCGACGTCTACTTCCTCGAGTACGACGACGCCCGCTCCGGCGACTTCTCCCCGCTGCGCCACCTGCCCGCCCACAAGATCGTCGTCCTCGGCGTCATGACCTCCAAGCTGCCCGCTCTCGACGATAAAGAAGAAATCATCAAGCGCCTCCACGAGGCCGCCGCCTTCTGCCCCAACGGCCTGAAGCAGCTCTGCCTCAGCCACCAGTGCGGCTTCTCCTCCACCATGGAGGGCAACGACCTCAGTGAGGACGAGCAGTGGGCCAAGATCCGCCTCAACGTCGAGATCGCCAAGCAGGTCTGGGGCGATGACCTGTCCGTCTAGATTTCTTCTTGTTTACAAAAAAGAAATAGGTAAACTGTACATAGGGGGGACACAGAAGAGGAAGAAGAAAATAGGAACGATTTGGATTTGGATTTGGTTTCGTGTTTATGATCTTTAAGCTGCTTCAACAGTGGCGTATCTCTAGCATTGCGGCGGGGTTTTTTATGGCATCGGCACGGCATGAAATGGGACGATAACGGGTTTTCATGAACAACAATATGGTATTTAACTACTGGGAGTGGGCGGGAATTCGAGCAAGCTCACTCAACATGCTGCCAATACTTTCTGTACATAGGTACGCATCATTTAGAACATAGCAAAACAGGGATCTCAAGATCTCAATAGCTAGCAATTTCAAGCAAGCAATGACAATCTTGGAACAGTCACAACATATTTGAGCATGTAAAATCACTTGGGCACAAAACGAAACGTAGGATCAAGAAACAACCAGATTGATTAGCTTTTTTGGTGTAACCCCAAGCCCCCTTGTTCCATTTCTAGGAACCAAGGCCTCATTATACAGTGGAGTCGGGCCACTTTGTTCACGAAACCCGTATTCACACCTTCTGAACACCCATTCCTGAGGGCATCGGCATCGCCCTTCGTTTTGACTGCCTCGCTAAAGAACAACACACCTGGGCAAAACTCCCTTTTTTGGCAGAACCCCTTTTTGTCAAACTTATAGAGCGGCAATGACCATGCCGTACGATATTCAATGAAGTATCTGAGCCATGGCTTCAAGATGCCTCAGTCAACTGCAAAGAATGAGAAAAGATAAGACTTGGCGACCAACTCAAAATCGGGTTCACATGACCACGACGCCTCCTTCCTCGGCAATCGTATAAAGAGCGTGGCAGATGCGACAGCATCCTGCCCAAACACTAGCTCTTGGGGGTATCTGTAGAAGCGTAGATGTAGTATACAGAGACACCCGTATAAACCAAACGCTCCCTGATATAGCGTTCATTCGTCGATAACTATCGTTGAGTTTTACAACCATGAGAAACATTAGGGCTCAGATGAGCTGTTGAGCAGCATCATGCTGAGCAGGGGCGACTTATTGTGGCCTAGTCAGGATCGGATGAATAACGAGATGAAGCTTCTACTGCTTCGGTGCCTCGCCTTGCCCGTTCTGCTGTTGCTGGGCAAGTGCTTGGTACCATAGGGCCAGATAAGCTTGGTAACCGCCATCTTTTTAGAGTTAGTCAGGTTCAGAGTACAATATTGGGGGCAAGATACTTACAGGCAGCATACGGGTCGGCACCACCTGCAGCAGCAGGAGGCTGACCGGCAGGAGCACCACCAGAGGGACCAGGGGCGGCGCTGTTGGAGCCCGACTGGGAGTAGTTGGGGTTATCATAATCACGGCGAGGAGGGCGACCTCCACCACGACCACCGCCACCACTGTTCTTCTGTCGCTGTCATCAGAGGTTAGAAGGGAGGCCGATGCTTAATGGATGGGGGGATGTGTTACTTACCACTGCTTCCACCTTGTCTTCGATGGCCAACTTGGCTCGGCTGATAGCGTCGCGGGATCCTACGAGGCCAATCTCACGCTCGACCTCGCCAGGACCAGAGGACTGGGAGACGTTGATCTTGCAGCCTGTTTGGGACTGCATCTCACGAATAGTCTCGCCACCCTTGCCGATGATCATGCCCACAGCTTCGGATGGGACGTAGATCGAGTCGTTGATCTTATCACCACCGCCACCTGCACCACCACCCATGGCGGCACCGCCCATACCGCCCATACCGCCCATGCCACCCATGGCACCGCCCATACCGCCGCCCATGGAGGGTGGTCCACTATCCCGACCTTGATCATTACGAGGGGGTCGGTCCTGCTTGCCGCCTCCATTGACATTCCGGCTGTCACTGTCGACAATTTCCATGATGTGCTCCTTGGCTTGAGCAGCAGCTTCACGAGAGCCAATCAGGTTGACAGGTCGCAGGCCGTTGACACTCTTGTTCTCACCCACAATGTTAATGTGGCACCCACTTCGTTCTTGCAGGTCTCTAATAGTTTCGCCACCACGACCAATGATCAGACCAACAGTACGATCAGGCACCATGATTTGCATGCAGTCTTCACCCTCACGCAGCGTACCGGGCACGGGGGCGTGAGCAGCGGCAGCACCTCCGCCGCGACCCTTGTCGAGTCCAGCTCGGGCAATGGCACCCATACCCGAGTCTTCAATAATTCTATCAATGGCCGTCTTGGCTTCGGCACGCCTAGCCTGAGGACCACTGATTCTGCACTGACGATAAGGGCCCTGGTTATCAGGGCCAGTAATGAATTGTACGCGGCATCCCGTCTCCGACTCGACACGTCGCAGGTTCTCGCCTTGTCTGCCAATGATGAGGCCAACTAAACTAGACTCAATCTGAATAGTTTCGGTGTCTTCATCACCACCGCCGCCACCAGCACTTCCTCGGTCACGGCTATTGTTGCCACGGGGAGAGAAGTGGCCTCTGCTAGGACCAGGAGACATGGAGCGATCGCGACCATATTCACGAGAGGTGCCACGGTGTTCATCACGACGTTCATCTCTGTACGGGTTGAGGTTGTCACGATAGGCTTCACGACGTGCAGGCGGCGAACGAGAACGCGATCTATAGTGTGCACGAGGGTCATGCGACTGGTATGAGGCGGAAGGAGCCCGCGAGTGTTCATATGAGATGCCCTTCTCTGTCGCAAAAGCTTTGGCTTGGGCGATAGCATCGGCAATACTGACAGTCCCCGAATTGACGGGCTTGATGGCACTCAAGTCAAAGCTTCCGCTGGCTGAGGGTTGGGGGAGAGGATATCCTCCTCCGGTATATGGAGAGGCCTGAACACCAGGTGGCATCGAAGGGGGATAAGCATTGGGCATCGGCGCCTGTTGGTACGGGGCATTCGGATGGGGCATTTGGACCGGGTTTGGATTCGGGGTTGTCGCAGGGCGTTGCTGGGCTGTACATAGAAAAGGACATGGTAAGTTACTGATCGCGCTACTATCACTTTGCAGGATAGGTGAAAATTTCAACGGAAGGGGGATTTGCGAACCTAGAGCAGCCAGAATCGACTCGATATTCTTAGATGGATCGGCCATTATTGCAGTGTTTTCGAGCAAGAGAGCAGTTGCGCAAAGATGATCGAGGTAACAAAGTGCCGGGATTGACAATGGGTGTCAAGTGCGTCAAGTACGTCAAGCAGCAGACAAAGAGGCAGCAGACCAGGTTCAAGCTCGTTTCCTTTCAACAACAGTGGAGAGTATGCAAGTCGCAGCGCAGCAGCTTAAGACAGATGCGGGAGGTGCAGAACAAAGGATTTTGCAAGTTGCACAGGAAGCAGTCAAGGACAGCAGTCAGTGGTCAACTTTATGCGAACGAGGTTGGTGGGAGGATGAGTAAATCGAGATGAGTGTGATGGGTTGCTTTGCGAGTGTATGGAATCAGAAATTAGATTGACTGGCTTTTTCTGTCTTCTGTTGTTTGATTGTTTGATCAAAGAATCAGCGATCAAAAAAAACAGAGGCGATTCTGTCAGTCCTGTCTGTCTGTCTTTTCCCTCTTTCCCACGTAATCTGTACAATCCCAGACAAGAAGGCAGCGGCGATGTTTGGTTTGTACGGGATGCACAAACGCGTCAGAGATTATTGCAGAAATTGAATGGATGGGTGAGGAGGGAAGTGGCTGGGAGGATTGACGGAAGGTGAATGATTTGATGGATGCCAAAAAATGGGTTTTTTCGTTTTCAGGATGGTCAACCGGCCAAAATTCCCAAGTTCCTGTTATCTGTTCAAGGCAAGTGCGCAATCTCCACGGCCGCGATTACGTCCTCACGTCTTGCTGTGGTCTGTCACAACCACTATAGGAACTCACAGAGTTGTAAAAGGATTTCACTGGTGATGTCGTGTCGCTCGGTGGTCAAAAGAGAGGACTTGCTTGATTGCGACAGATGGCAGAAAGACCATCATTTCTGGTCGAGTCCCTCGAGAATGCGATGCATCTGAGATCACTCCACTTTAAGCTTAAGCTGCTCCTGGGGCGGTCGCAACCGGGACATACAGCATTTTTGGTGCCAGCTGTGCGCAGCTGGTCTAAACCCTATTATGTAAGGCCAGCAAATCCCTTTACGCTGACATTCACTTCACTCCCTTTCGATTGATTGTGCACAACTTGGTCTGGCTATTCAATGACAGTCATTTTCTCTTGCATGTGTCTCTTTGATATTCAATATGTACTAGGTGACACTGGCTCCAAGGTACATGTATGTGTGCCTGCATGTTGTAGGCCCTTGTTACTGTTAAGGTAGTCCAAGTTCGCGACATTTTCTTACTCTTTAACTCCGGTTTCCAAATGCTGATGTGCTGTATTGGTTATCGTGAGTGAATGCAAGCACGATTGTACACCAAATGCAACATCCTGAGAATAAGAAAGCTATCACGTGTATTCCGTGGTGAATCACATATCAGTATCATGGGCAGTCAAATTTTCGATGAGAAAGTTCCAAGTCCTGGACTCACCATGGTAACTACTACCACCGTTATCTGTCACTTTGATAGCCACTTATCCCATCGCCAATAACCACCGCGAAGCTACTGCTTCACATCATGGGAGGTGATCTGAGCTTCTGGGATTATTTCTACCAATGTTTGTAGATGACCTAACGATCGCTGTGTCAACTGGTATGCTGCCATGTTGCCGGCTCTGCGTTGCCTAATGATATAATGCCTTTCAATCCATAATATCTGACACATGAAGAAGCCAAGTTGGAAAGAGCTTACATGAAGAAACCGTAAATAAAATTTGAAAACGATCTTGCAGCTCCTGGTATGTTCCTGAGTAGGCCCAGGTAAATCAGATTGTGAAGGCCAATGGCCTGTACATGGAACTCAAGCCTGTAAAGCATTCACGCTTGATTCACACGTCAAATACGTGCGAAGGTCTCCGAACTAACCTTCCATTGGAAGAGCCTTGGATGTTTCTCCCCAGAGACCTGAATAACTACCCCAAACGGTCTCCCATGCAAGCAAGCGACCGACAAGTACCCACCTGCAAAGTTGCTTCTTACACCTAAACACATACCATTTCCAGCCAGAAACAGGTTGAATAATAATTCCCATTCTGAAAATAACCTTGGGATACCTAACTCATCCTCAGTCGTACGACTGCCTAATCTTGGCTTTGTTCCTGGACACTGCAACATCATACTGACCCTGAGGCGATCTCAACCATGGAAGAAGATGATGAGCCTTACGACCAAGAGCTTGATGTTAGATCAAGGTAAGTGTAGTTGAAAACTACCATTTGGAACAGTAGCTGACCTACTATCAGTCTCATCACATTAGGGATGTTCCAGTTCCTTGTTGGCCCCGAACAGACACCATTTGATGTTTATACGTCAGTCTTCACAGACCTTTCACCCGAGTTTGAAGCCATTATAAGCAACGCTGGATTGGCTAGGACCTATATCCTTGAGGATGTGGACGAGGATGTGTTCAATGACCTTTCCGACTATGCCTACTCGGGCAATTACACCCTCCCCCGATATGAGAAAGATACAAGGCCGACAATTGAACACTACCCAAGCCTGAACCAACATGGTTTCCGAGCTGTGTGTATACATGGTCGGAATTCTAGAAATACTTCCTTCGACCACCTGGATCACGCAATAGTTGGCCGATGCCAACCTCACACTCGTTGTCTCTTCTGTGGCCAGCGGTTTTGTCAAAAGCCTCCCCATGAGGATTTTGCCGATTTCAGACATATGCTATGCATTCGCAAAGAAGAGATCTCTGATCATATGAGTGAGGCTGAGCGCGACGCATTGCAAGCCTCGTTGTCTGGCATACATGATGACGACGACTGCTCCGAGGCTTTGCTGCATGAAGCCAAGCTGTACAAATTGGCTAACGACTTCAAGGTTGAAAACTTGCAATTCATCGCCTCCACAAGAATTCACCAGATCCTTTGCCTGCTTCCAATGACTTGGCGACGGATTCCCGACCTCATTCCCTTCATTCGATTCGTCTACTGCAACACTGCTCCGGATGATGTGCTCCGGTCGATGGTGGCTGGACTCACTGCAATTTTCACTGATCATCTCATGCGCCACCCTGAGTTCAGAGTACTGCTAGAACAACATGCAGTGTTATGTTGTGATATTCTCCAGAATACTGCGAGTCGTTCAGCGGCAGTGGAGGAGAAGTATCATCACCACTGATGAGGTCAACACATCTAATTCGATCAAGCATGCTTTTGGGGATTCTATGTTATGCGAGAGCTCAGTGTATAAAGGTTATAAACCTATTGGCGTATGCAGAGACTGTATAGATATTGGTGAATCGCACCAACATATTAGGCAGTGTGTCAGGGTTGAGGCAGGCTAGTTTGTGGTAATGAATACGGTATTGATGACCTCAATGCTTGTTAAATAGAATAAATTCTGGCCTAATATCATTTAAGACATTCTCATGGTGCTGTTGTGGTTCAGTTCGGTACTGGTAGCAGCTGCCAGTGTCGAATCGTAGAGTGCCCCGGACTCAAGTAGAAGTTCCCGCGGTGGTGTCAAGGGAGATGTGTGTTTTATCATGCGCCACGTCTATTATCGGAACACACAGATGGTTTTTATCATGTTGGGCTTTAGGACTCCGGTCAAATGCAATACTCTAGGTTAGCAAAGTAGCCTTTCGATTAGGCATGTGGCCTCCCCTGCGCAAATTGTACGCACGCTTGGTCACTATCATATCTGGACGAAGACCTCTGATACTTACTCTGCAGTACAATTAACATGGTAGAGTTGTCTGACCATACCATGATATTCCGCGACAGTCCTTGTATGATGGTGCGCCGCTCTTTGAAGTGAAAGATGTTTGGAGGTCTGTAGAAACTGTGTATCGCTTTGAATGGGGAAAGGTGGCAAACTGATCAATAATGGAATAATACAGTCTTAATTCTACTGTCAATCTCTTTCGATATGATTGCATTCCTGTTATTACGAAGAGCAAATGGCTACTGGGCATCCCTATTAGGAAGGCTTCTTCTATTAACTGATTCTGGGTTCTAGTGAGTACTGGATCGCCCCAGTGAGAATAGCCCGGATCGTCACTCCCACCCCCTTGCTTGGCACGGCAAATACTCATCTTCAATCATATTTTATTTTATGCGAGCAGTTATTCCCTAAAAAGGGGAAGATGATGGGCGAAATTCCCAGAATGTACTTGGGAAGTACTACACATTCGACCAATATGTGCCTATAAACAGGCAACTTTCATAAAGAGGCCGTTCATGATGAAAAACTGATATAAGCTGTTGAGCCTAAACCTTAAACTTTTGGCTTCAGCGTTCCCGACAACGATATCTATGCATTTGTGCTGCTTGAGGAGCCCTTCACCATGCAGCCGTATTCAGACCAATATGTCTCACCTGCCATTGCGACCTCGAAAGCCGACCAAGAGCAGAACAGCCTTCTAGAACTGGCAGTACTGATAAAGTGGCGGACTGAAGATGCTCTCCGTATTGTGAACTTTGTCAAAGACAGATATAACCCGGACGGGGTGTACGGTCGGCTCGGCGAGTTGCATCAGATAGCATCCAACAGCCTAGGACGCCACGGCGAATCTCGTCTGTGCGATCAAGTTGACGCCAAAGTTCCTCTAGCTGCAGTTGTCTTGAGCCAGCTAGTGTTACTTAAAGTATATGTCCCTAAAGGTGAGTCGTACTGGACTTCACCTACTTAGAGCTGCATGCACTTTTCTAACACTCTTATTCCAGAGGCCGACACCGCCGCGAATATGTCGGATGAAGAGCGGCAGCACCTTGAACAGATACTGCGGGAAGAAACAAAGGAAGGGGAACATACGATAGTGGCGAAGCCCGATACAGCCCTGTTCGCCACAATTGCAGCCATGAAGGACCTGGATACTAACATATGCGCACTCAAAAAACTATCGCGGGAACTCGGCCGGGCCATCCGTGATCATGACTCCAAAGATTATGAAACGCTGCTACCTGGCGAAGACAACAGCAGCTCCATGGATTCAGTGGCCATCAAATGATAGCTTACCCATCACAGCATGAGTACCACCCGGGAGATGCTGTGGCTGATCTGGAAACGCTGAAGTTGGATTCTTCCGTAGTAACATGGTAGGGTCGTCCTATGAAAGCCAGCTCCCGGAGGTGTCGATGGTCAAAGGACAAAGCGGCTTCAGGTGGTTCATCGCTTGACTGGCGAAACGTAGCAAGCCAAGCAATAGCCGGGATACACATTCCTGCTTTGGCCATTAACCTTCATCAATATATCAGCATCCATGCCCCTGTCAAGAATAAATGACCATGGGGCATCTGTGGGAACATGATCCTGTGAACCAGTCCCGGATTCCATCATGTCCTGGATCAATAACAGCCCGGATCATCATTGCTGTTCTCTTTATCATTTCAGCAAAACCCAATCGCAATCACGTTTCATGTCCTGCAAACAGCTCTCTTCCCTTGCAAACGAGGATCACAAGCTGAATGTTTGGAATGCGTCTGGAAAACACGATGTATTCAACCAAAATGTGTTGACCAACAGTTAATCGCCCCTGCACCTTTAACGAGTAAATGCCTATATAACACCAGCATCCATCACCGGTGATGATCTCAGAATCCTGTATGCTTAAGCTTTACACATCTTGCCACCAGCTTTCTATATAAATGCCACTTGACAGAACGTTTACCATGTCACCGCACTCTGATCCTCCCGCTGAGGCCCCTGTGCTAATCACAGAGCCAGATATCAGCATGGAAGGCTTACAGAAAAGCATGAACAAAGCGCAGAGCTGCCTTGAGTTTGCCCGTTCCAGAAGCGAGCCTGGAGATAACCAAATGGCGATTGACCAGTACATCTTCCGCCTGAAGGAATTTGAACCGGTCACCCGGGGAGCTCAACTCGACCCTCAGGATGCTCTGAACATTCACCTCTCATTAGAACACATATGCACCACGGTTATGTCATGTAAGTGATACTGGACCGTTTTACCGGCTCATTGTGCTCTAACGGCTGGTTTCTAGTACTCCCGCGTCATTCCAGCACGGAAATTCCGTATGAAGACTCGGCGGAGTTCCTACCGATTCACCGGAGGGGGGCACTTGACAGGCATATGAACCAAGACCCACGTAAATGGATCTCGGAAATCGAACAAATTTGGGAGAAAATGCCGGAGGCCAGAAATGAATCAGCCTCTAAAGACGACGCGAAGATCGTATCTAGTAAAGGTGACAAGAAATTAAATAGTCCTGGACCCGTCGAAACAGAACCCCAATCTGTTGAAGATGAGAACAGCCTGGATGAGACCAAGTCTGATCCGAGAACGCTGAAGGGAGATCCTCCCTCGGATGCAATGTCACACATCCACGAGATTGGTGAGACCTCATCCATGCCCTACCAGATGGACAACACAGACGATGCCTCAGCAACTCAACACGTTTCCCAACAAGCCCAAGGGAACAAGAATGGTATCGGTCACGCCGAGGAAGTAATGCTTAAGGACCAAAAGATCGATGAATGTTTCTCAGGATATTCTCGTCAAGAGTCAGGGTCTTTGGCCATGGATGGAAGGGAGCTCGAAGATGGGTGTGATGTAGACTCAATTCCTTTCGGGCCTCCTGAACGCCGAAAAATAAAGGGAGAGATGTGCAGGAATATCACGGATTGTATCGTGCGCATGTTCTGGGTCCTCGAGGGATGCGGACTGACCGTGTCTAGCACCAGCCGGTAAACCGAAAGTAGAGTATTGTTGTTGTGTAAGTTACGAGGTAGTTTAGTAATACAACCCATCTGAGTTCGCCCATACCCAGGACACCACCACAACCTCAACAAGCAACACTTCCTACCTTCTCGGGCTTCATATATCCTAATGACACCTCCCTCTACTGCCCGGGCCGGTGTAGCCTAGCGGTTAGTATTTGTCATTCTATTATACTTAAAGGCAAGAGGGTTCAACTCCTTCTGCGGGCTTTTTTTTTTTTCACATTGTTTTCCATTGGTCCCTAGACATATTATTAATACGTCCGCACAGCTTCCCTTTCACTTCCAGGAGTGTGACGTCTTTGGGTTTAAACCTCATTAATCGCGCTTTTGATATCTTGGATCACTTAATGACCTTCAGCGTTCCCGCGTGCGAGAGTATTGGGGACGGGCATCTCAGTGACCGTCAAAAGCGGGAGGCTAGCTAGGTTATCGTCATGGTTCTTGCGATACTACGTCCAACACAACACCCCTCAAGGCCAAATGTGAAACTGGATGGAACAGTATTGACATGGCGATGGCATAAAAGTTGGTTTGTGAAAGAGTTGTAATTTGTTTGCAGATAAGCCAATAGCCAGTTTACTGACTAATTACACGCTATCTGATCGAACATATATCCCAAAGAACCTACATAAGAACTGTTGTGGTTATGTAGCCTGTGCGCCATGTAAATTCCCTTGCTAGATCTAGATAATAAGATCATAAACTCGACAGCACTCATTTCATTCGATCCATCTCCTATGCCCCCTGTCTCTGGCGACCTCCTCTCCTAAGATTCTGGCATTCCCAAATGCGCTGCTGAGACTGAGATCTCATTTAGATATCCGCCTGAGGATCCCAGTTGTTCGATTTTGCGAATTTTCAGGTAGAAACGGCGTGGACTCTTCTGCGGGCGTTCTCCAATCAGCTTTCGACTTTGGCCGGCCCGACGCAATCGGTCAAGTATAGCTCCGATGAGCCACGCCCAATTCAACCTGACAGCTCGGGGCGGGGTGTGGTAGTTGTTGCGAACAAGCCATATAGCAGTACCACCGCAGCCACCTCGTCCAATGGGTGTTCGCTTAGCGTGACTACGACCCCGAAGCTTCCAGCACGCAATAATCGCCGAGGTCTTCCAGGGTTTCGACGTTGCTGGGTGGGTATCTGAGCATGATGCCGGGGCCTTCAGTATAACATACGTCAAACGATGCCATGCTCAATCAAGTCTGCGCAGAGCCCGCAGGCGATGAAGTAGTGGGTGTCGTCGGCGAGCAGTCTCTAGAGGGAGGCCCGCTGTTGTTTAAAGGGTGCCCTATCCCGAACTTCTCCACCCCAACGAGCTCGCGGATCCGGTCGGAATCTGGCGTCCCTAGCGCTTCTTCCCCGGAGGCATCCGAGTCCCCTGGGAAGTTCCAAGTCGGGCCCGGCCTTTCGGCCTTGATTTTAAATTTTCCATCCACGATCACCGCCTCACGTCCGACCCTGTCGCGGAACTTGAGATCCTTCGTCCTGGGATCTCGGTGCTCGTCGTATAAGTCCACATCGGGCGGTGCCCATTTGTCGTTGTCTAAGAGGACTCTCGCGATGTCGAGCTTGTCAGTCAACGCCATAACCTTCATCGGCATTTGGAGGAGGTGGGACCATGACTCCCCAACGAATTCGCAGATCTCCTTCAGCTGCGGGTCTGCGATGCCTTGCATCCACCAGACGTTTTTGTTCAACTTGGCGAAGCATAGGTAATAGGCGAGAATGATGAGTGTACGTGGCCGATGCTCTTTTGCCAATGGGATGAACGGCCTCGGCATGAAAGTAAGAAATGTGATGACACGCAGGTCAAGCACGGGACCGAACCCATTCTCGACCTCCATGTAGAGGGACCCAAGGTAACGGAGAACTTCGTAGTATATCTGCTGGTGTTCATAGTCGTCGTCTCCTGGCTTGATGGAGCTCACCATGAAGAGAAGGTTGTTAGGGATGTACCTGAAACTTTTCTCCAAGTCCATCGGAGGCCGATAGAAGAGGATCGCCAGGCCAGACTCCTCAATGGATTTCGGACTGATAATCTCGACAATCAGCCCGATGCCGCGCCACAGCTGCATCCAGTCCACGATGTAAAGGAACTTGGAGTTGGCGTCTCGGAACATTTGCGTGCTCAAGGCGCACATCATGAGAGAGCTTGCGAGCAGAGCAGGGAAGTCCTTTGGATCGGCCGCCTCTATCGCCGCGCGATACCCCTCGAAAGCTCTTGCCCGATACCCGACAGCCTTGGACGGATCGATCTCTTGCCCGAGCCCCTTCAAATGCAATGCAGAGAGGCCCATCAGACACTGCATGAGGAATGGGGATGCGAAGGCGTGCTCGACAACCTTGACACGCAAGCAATAGTCAACCGCCGCTGAGCGACCACCCTCAGTAGCAAATGATGAGTATGTCTCCAAGGTATAGAACCACAGCATTTTCATATCGGTAGCATCCGTCATGGCTGGGGGCCGGAACATAGGCTCCGCTACAATGGAGGTGTTTGCGAGGTCATCCCTTATGGTCGTGGTGGGCGAAGCTGCCCCCGGAGACCTGGCCGAAGAGACTGCGCGCGACCTATTACTCCGGGCCACTACTGCCGAGGAGGGTGGTGGGTTACAGGTCGCGGGATAGACGCATGTCTCCCGGCGCAAGGTACATGAGCGACATGAGGGCCTCGATTCATCGCACTGGGGTCCTGGTGTAAGCTCCCCGCACTCGTACCTGATGTCGGCCTTGACAAGGGGTTTGCTAGGCTTACCTTCACTTTCCGGGTTTTACATTGCTTGCAGCCGGCGCGGGATTTCTTATGGGGCCGCTTAGGGTGATACGGCCGGTTTCCATTCCCGTCGGCCGAAATCTCAGAGATGCCTTGTTCAGGTTGTTGATCAAAGGACAAAATGTCGATATCATCTGTAGGAATGGCCTCGAAATCTAAGCTATAGTCTAGATCGAGATGCATACTGGCCGACATTCTGGTCATGAGACGTCGTTCCACGAAACCAGATCGGTAATGAGATGACTCAGCCCAGGACTATAAGTCCACAATACGCCCGCATTCGCATCCGCTTGAGGGAAGGAACAAAGAATGGGTTGTGTTTAAGCCGTTAAAGTCGTTGTCGAGCGGTCGATCTTCCCCATAAGCTGTAAGGACTGAATCCTGAGACACCTGTGGAAATGCGCACGAGGAAGCCGGGAAGGTGGAGGTGGTGCCGTGGAAATGAGGTGTAGATAAGGTAATGAATGAGGTATTACACAGCCTTCACAGTCTTCGTAACGAACCCATGTAACAGAACATACCACCAGGGATTCACGAAGCCGACGACGTCAGCACTTATTCCTTTGCAGGTCCCATTGGACTGTCCAGGCTGTAGGCTGTCTTGGGGTTGAGGCACTTGGCACCTAACATGACCCGCTTTAGTTATTTGGGGCGTTGCCTGTGCTACGTGAGAGGCGGCACCTTCCTGGTTAGCGGGATCCAGCAGCTCGGCTAGGCGCGTTAGGGACTTGATTTTGGTCGCGATCAGTCAGCAGTCAGCTTTCGGCCTTGAAGCAAAGGTCAAAGTCAATATTGATGACTGGAGTACTGTATTTTGCCCATTGCATCCGTCTATAGTCAATCAACCTATACTCGGCTGTAGTAATCAAGTCAGCTGAGCTTGGCTTAGCTTTGCTTATACGCATTGTATCACAAAGGAGAAGACCGATGTAAATAACAGCCATTGCACCTACACACAATGGGCTCTCTATTCCAGCTACCCGACGAGCTACTCGCGACACTCCTGTCGACCTACCCGTCCCGCGAGCCGCAAATACGCACCCTCGCGACCCTCGTCTACCCTCTTGCCGCGCCCTGCCGCAACCTGATCATCCACGGCACCGAGGCCACCGGCAAGAGCGCCATCACCACATCGCTACTGGCCGCACTGGCGAGCGACGACGACGAGACCAACCTCAGCTATGCCATCATCAAGTCGCCCGAGTGCGTCACGGCCCGCCACCTGTTTGAGCGCACCACGGCCGCCGTTGCCGACGCGCTGCAATGGCCCAATACAGCAGGGCGCTGCGAAACGCTGGCGGCGCTGACGGTCGAGATGAGCAAGATGCTCAAGTACGTGGAGCGAGGCAACGGCTGGCGGTTCGTGCTGGTCTTCGACGCCATTGACCGTCAGAAGGAAGCGCCACCGACGCTGTTGCCGGCCCTGGCACGTCTGGCTGAAATTGTACGTCTCCCATGATGCTGATCGATCGCTATCAGTCCTTGAGCATTGTCCTAACTGTCTTACTCAACTATAGATCCCGAACCTGACAACGATCTTCATCCTTACCGCGCCAACGCCGGCACTGCTGCGGACGCCCTCGACTCCGACCCTCTACTTCCCGCCCTACACCAAAGCGCAGTACACGACGATCCTGTCTACCATCTCGGCGCCACCGTCGCTCCCAAACACCACGGACCAGGAGACCCACGACCTCTACGCCCGCTTCGTCGCCGCAGTCCACGACTCGCTCGCCAAGCCCGCCTCGCGGACCCTACCGCGCCTCCAGCAAGCCTGCCAGGCCCTATGGCCGCGCTTCACCGCGCCCATCGCCGCCGGCACGCACAAAGCCCGCGAGTTCTCCAAGCTCCTAATCGCCGCGCGCGCATACCTCCAAGACGAATCCGTCCTCGCGCCCTCGATCGTCACGGTCACAGCAGCCGACCAAGCACAGTCGCAACCACCAAACGGTCTCCAATCCCAACCCGGCAGCGCCGCCACCACCCCCACGAAATCCAAACCCGCCAACCCGCTAAACGCCAAGACCACGACCGACCTCTCCAACCTCCTCCCCTCGACCGCCAAGCTCCTCCTGCTCGCCGCCTACCTCGCATCCCACAACGCCCCACGCCACGACCAGACCGTCTTCAGCACATGGCACCACGGCCGCCGGCGCCGGGGCGGCGGCACCATTTCTGGCCTCAGCGGGGGCCGCCGCGGTCCCCGCCCAAAACACCGCAAGATTGCCCGCAAGCTGCTGGGCCCGGGCGTCTTCGTGCTCGAGCGCATGGTGGCCATCTACGCCGCCGTGCTCCGCGAGTGGATCGCCGACCACCAGAAGGGCAGCGAGGGGCTTACTAATAATAACAACTCCGTGGTGGACGGCGACGTGGGCATGGCCATCGCGACCCTAGCGAGCCTGCGGCTACTGCTGCGTGTCGGCGGTGGCGGCGCGGCGGCGTCGGGGAGCGACATGATGGATCGAGGTGGAAGATGGAGAGTCGGTGTTGGCTGGGAGGTGGTTAGGGGTGTAGGACGGAGCCTGGGGATCGAGGTAGAGGATTGGCTCGTGGAGTAGAGAGTGGCTAAGATTCAGTCACTGGTGTGTATGCTTGAATGCTTAATACTGGTTGAGATGGTTTCAATTTCATCTTGATCAAGTACCTGTAGTAGTAAAAAATCCAGCAATTTGCTCGTGAAAAGGCGCCCTTTCCCAATTCATCGTTCGTCTTTGCCATACGCTAACGCTTCTTTGATTTTCATATATAACTTCTGATAATTTATCCCATAGCCTTTCCGGTTCTACAGCCCATTCATGAAATCAATTTGACTACCCCTATCCACATTGATGTGGTGAAATAGCGACCGGTCTCGTGCAATCAACACCTACATTGTTGACTCGAGAGCAAGAACCTAGCAAAGTGTTAGTTTTGTCATCAGATAGCCGTGCAGTTGCATATAAAGGGGTAGTTAGAAACTTACGATGGCAGATCGGCTAGGAATGTAGATGTGTGTCCAGTTCTTGCGGCCGTTCCACTCCATGGGGGTAGTGAAGAAGCGCGTCGACTCCTCGAGACGACCGTGTCCACCAACCTCCGTGCGGTCCGTGTTCAGGACGATGCGGTAGGTGCCGGCCTCCTCGATGCCGATGCGGTAGTCCGAGTAGCTGTTGGTGGGGTGGAAGTTGAAGATGAAGACGGCTCCCGCGCGCTCGAAGACGACAACCTTGTCGCTCTCGTTCTTGAGGCTGATGTAGGCCTGGGGCGCGTGCAGCCAGCCGTAGCGGTCCTCGGTCGTGTTCATCTGGCGGTCGAACTCGTTCAGATCTTTGTAGCGCAGCAGCTCGTCGTCTGTAAGGTTGAGCTGCCGGCGTGCGTACCAGAATGAGTTCTGGTTGCCCTCGCGGGGGAAGTCGAGCCATTCGGGGTGCCCGAACTCGTTGCCCTCAAAGTTCAGGTAGCCCTCACCACCCAGGCCGTGTGTAATCAGACGGATCATCTTGTGCAGAGAAACTCCTCGGTCGATGACGGGCGTCAGGGGTGACATCTTCGACATGTTGGTGTACATTTCGGCGTCACAAAGGTGGAACAGGATAGTCTTGTCACCCACCAGAGCTTGGTCATGGCTCTCGCAGTAGGCAATGGTCTTCTCGGCATGGCGACGGTTGGTGAGTGTCCAGCAAATGGCGGACATATCCCATTCCTCGTCCTTCAACTCCTTCAGGATCTTGATCCACATGTCGGGCACTGCCATGGCCAAACGGTAGTCGAAACCAACACCACCGAGGGATAGGGGCAGACATAACGCCGGCATGCCTGAGACGTCCTCGGCGACGGTAATGCACTCGGGATACAGAGTGTGAAGCAGTTCATTGGCAATCATGAGATATGCCACAGCTTCCTCATCAACTCCAGCACCAAAGTACTCGTGATAACCACCCGAGAAACCGGTTCCAATACCGTGGTGTGTGTAGAGCATGCTGGTAACACCGTCGAATCTGAATCCATCGAACATGTACTCGTCCATCCAGAACCTCAAGTTACTAAGCAGGAAGCGCAATACCTCGTGGCTGCCGTAGTTGAAGAGACGGCTATCCCACAGCTCATGTCTTCCCTTCGCTCCCTCATGGAAGTACATGTGATCGGTACCATCAAACTCGTTCAGGCCATCCAGCACATTCTTGGAGGCGTGACTGTGGACAACATCTAGTAAAACGACAAGACCCATGCTGTGGGCTGTGTCGATAAGCTCCTTGAGCTCCTCAGGCGTACCATATCGACTGCTCGCAGCAAAGAAGTTGTTGACTTGGTAGCCGAAGCTGGCGTAGTAGGCGTGTTCCATGATGGCCATCAGCTGGATCACGTTGTATCCCAGGTTCTTTATCCGCGGGAGCATGTTCTGGGTGAACTCCTTGAAACTTGTGACCTTCTGGTCGGGCGACGAAATTCCGACGTGAGCCTCGTATACCCGAGCACTGGCGGGCTTCTTCGGACGTGGGTGCTTGAAAGTGTACCTCTCATTTGCAGGAGGGTTCCAGAAACGCGCGTCGTAGGCTGGCGAGACGGAGAGGTCTTGGGTGACATACTTGATCCAGGCTGGAAGCCGGTCGATGCGCTCGTGCGATTGGGAGGTCATTGAGATCTACAAGCATTGGGTCAGCGGCAAGATAAGTGGTATAGTGTATATAGCAGCCGTCCGTACCTTGAGTTTGGAGTTGTGAGGAATGGCAGGCTGCCCATTGACGGCCGGGAGCGTAATCTCCCAGACACCGAAGCTATCCTTCTTCATGGGATGGGAGCCTCTGTTCCAGTCGTCTACCATTCATTAGCGATCAAGATACTGCGTGTTTGCGGGGTTCTAAACATACTGAAGTCGCCGATCAAGAAGGCATCAAGAGCACCCGGAGCCCATTCCCGGTAGAGAATGTTGTTGTCGCTATCCACGTTCAACCCGAACTTCTCTGTGCCCTAGATGTGATGAGATTGGTATTAGCACTCGCCCAAACTGGAGCATTGGAGTAATTGGCACTTACCCGAGAGAACTTCTCAAGGCCTCCCTCGGATTCGTCAATCGTCTTGATCCAATCTTGGGCTTTGGCATATCTACGCTTCAGAGCATCGGTGAACGGCTCCAGCCAGGGATCGAGCTGAAGGACGCCTAAGATTCATGTCAGTTCACATGCGCCATGCGAGAAGGGCGGGGGAATGGAGCTATACCGGTGCCATCGTTGGGAACTCCGCCGGCTGACACATTGCCAGCCAGCGAGTTGGTCGAATTCTCAGCTACTGAGGTGTCGGCCATTTCCCCGTATTTCTTTCTGTTGCTTCGTTTGTTGTTTGTTTACTCTCGTCGCCGATTCTCTACTTTCAGGAACCCGAGCTGTATGAGAGGGAGATGACGATAGTAGGATGGAGCTCCCCGCTAGACAAGGTATATGGAGCTATGGGCAGAAGTTGGGGATCTCAAGAAAAGAACAGCAAGCTGGGAAACTAAAGAACACTCAGACGTATATCACAAGAAACTTAAGAGCGAGGCAGGATGTACTAATAAGAGAACCAGGTCTCAATTGAAGGAGGACGAAGAGCAAGAAAACTTCTCAACCGTTCAGTCTAGGCTGCATAGAGATAGATCTCCATTTGCGAGGTACCTGTAGGGGCTGCTATCAAGTCCCATGGAGGTAGTTCAGGAATATGAGCTGCATGTGAGGGGAGCAGGTCTGGAGCAGGGAGCTAGCTAGGCCATTGGGAGATGACGTCGAGGGGCAACTGAGCAGAAGCGACATTGGCAAATTGGCATTGGCTCCGACGAATCCAGCGAGCGAGTGTAACCCCTGTACCAACCATTGAACCATTGGCAAAAAGCAAACTGCCAAAGCGCATGGCACGTCTCCCGATTCCGCGTCAATCCCCTCCATCAAGGTGGGGGGCTTGTCTACATATATGGCCTCGCCTGTTGAAGATTTTGTCATATTGCTGTCATCCTACAGACTTGCTTGCAGATGTCTCGACCAGCCGCGGGCTAGCTGATGCTGTCTCTGTTGATTTTGATACTTGTACTCCGGATGGGCACATCGAATGATGGGACCTGCTTCCCCTCCCACAATGTCCTTCTCTGGGGTGGAATATGGAGACGGAGTGGATGGAGCATCTGTCTCCAACTGGGGAAAATGGCAAGACAATGGCTAAGAAAAGTGGGAGAGCTGGAGCAACTGGTGCCACTGCGTTCTGAGTGGAAAGCGCAGTGCACTCAACAGTCTTGCATCCTTGTCCATGCCCCCCATTGCTGTCATCAGCTGTGAGCTAGTGGTAGGTGCTCCTGGCATCCTGCTAGCTGGTGGCTGGGGCTAGGTGGCTAGCGCCTAGCAGCAGTTAATAGCGGCTTAAATCCCACCTCGGGACCCGAAGCACTGCAGTCGATGTGCCCCGCGCAACGCCCGGGAAACAGAGAGCCACCACGCACTACGCCCCAAGATGCGACCACCGCAGCAGCTTGAGAGCTTGCCCTTGCTGACACACCGTCATGATAAACCTCCGACCCAGGACAACCAACCTCACGGAGTTGCTGACTACTACCGAGCTGGGGACCAAGCTGTTGGCACAACTCACTGATTTCAGACATTTGTCAGATTGAATCTTTGTCTGCCATAATCTTAGTAGGCAAGCGACTGTAGCCATCTTAAACAACTCATTTGATCAATCTTCCTCTTGACCCTGACCCTGACCTTGACCCACCTGCACGTTATCTCCATCCCGCCCGCTCTCGAAGCCGAACGCCGCATCGAACCGGACCAGCATCATATGTTCAAACCTGGAGGATCAGTCGTAGTCTCGTAGGTTGTTGGGTCCCCAGGCTGCTGCGAAGCTTGCTTAGGAGCGAGCAGCACGCGCTCAATAATAAGCTCGCCATGATGTTGTCCGTTGTCAGGCGGCCTGGTGCCATCGTATCGACCTCGGCGGTTTCCATCCCCCGCCATCGTCACCCCCGGCCGTTCTCGACCTCCTTTGCCCACAAGACCGCGCCGCGCCGGACACGCGACCTCTCCAACAGCTTCTCCAACACCTACGACCCAGACGAGGAAGGGCGGGGGCCCATGTTTAATAAGAGCACGTTTGGGGTCCCCCAGTTCTACCCACGAGACCTCAAGAAGCGCGTAGACGAATACGTAGTAGGCCAGGAGCGGGCCAAGAAGACCATATCCTCCGTCATCTTTAACCACTACCAGGGGTGCGGCGGCGCAACCACCAGGAAGAGATAGAGAGGAAGCGGCAAGAGAAGATATTGAGACGCAACGAAGCTCGGGAAAGGCAGGCGCGTGAGAAGGACTCGCCGTCGACCCATCCCGTCGAAGGTTCGCTGTACCATGACTCTCCGCGGCATGGGTTTGCCACTGATAACTTCCCCGAAGACGAGTTTCCCGGGCACAACGACTCGGTACGGCACACACATCCAGAAACGGCATGGGAACAGCAGAAGCACCAAGAGCAAGAGGCGGAATTTTATATACCTGAGGACACAAGTAGGCCGCAGCCCGTCAAAATAGATAAGAGCAACCTGTTGCTGGTAGGGCCAACGGGAGTTGGTAAGACGTATATACTTGAGTGAGTGTTGCCCCTGACCCAGACGAGCAATACCCTGCAAGTGATTGACTGACAACCCGCCCGTGCAGGACTCTGAGCAAGAAGATAAACGTACCCTTCACGATATGCGACTGTAATTCCTTTACACAAGCTGGCTACATTGGTCAGGACGTGGAGACATGTATTGAACGGCTACTAATCGAGGCCAACTACGATATCAAAGCTTGCGAACACGGGATCATCGTGCTCGACGAGTTCGACAAGATCGCGAAGAGGGAAACAATGAACGGCCGGGATGTGGGCGGCGAAGGCGTACAACAAGCCCTGCTCAAGCTCGTAGAGGGAACCAAGGTCTCCGTCAACGTCAAGGACAACCGGTCCTCGTCGCCCTCCCGCAACGCGAGCCCGATAACCACCAATTACTCGGGCCCCGGCTCGACGTCGTCCTCGTCGGGCCCCCAGTCCTCGCCCCCGCAGCCCGGCAAGGTGGACCAGTACACCATCGACACGAGCAACATCCTCTTCGTCTTCTGCGGCGCCTTTGTCGGCCTCGACAAGGTGATCATCAACCGCGTGGCGAAGCCCTCGATGGGCTTCGGGTCCGAGCTGCGCGGTCGCAACTCATCAACCGACGGCCAGCAGCAGCCCGACCTGCCGCCCGAGCTGTTCCGGCACCTCCCGCACCGCCCGCCCAACGCGGCCGACGCCTCGGTCCTCACGGCGCTGGACCTCACCACGCCCGAGGACCTGCAGGGTTTTGGTTTTATCCCAGAGCTCATCGGCCGCCTGCACAACGTCGTCGCGCTCTCCCCCTTGTCGCGGGACGACCTGCTGCGCATCCTCACGGAGCCCCGGAACAGCCTCGTGGCCCAGTACACGGCCCTCTTTGAGACGTACCCGTCGCGCCTGACCTTCACCCGCAAGTCTCTAAAGGCCATCGCGGCGCGCGCTGAGAAGGCCCGCACGGGAGCCCGCGGCCTCAAGATGGAGATGGAGCGTGTTCTTGCCGAGGCCATGTTCGACGCGCCCATGCCGTACGTCCTCGTCACCGAGGCTGCGGTGCAGGGGCGTGACAAGGTCGGGTACTGGGGCAAGGACGGTCGCTTCGAGGTTGAGCGGCGCGTCCGCGACGAGGATGGGCCTGACGACGCACCTGGCGGTGCCGGCGGAGATGGCAGGCGCGTCTTCAGCAGCTCGCACTCCTTCGAAGAGTATCGCGAGGCGGGGCAGAGTGGTGCTTGAGAAAGAGGCGAGAAGAGCATCGTGCCATCACCTTACGAATGGGAACTGTGTACGTTATACGGGCTTTGCAAGAGCTTGGGGCGGGGCAGAGAGCAGGAAAATACCGCCGTCTACCAGCCTACCTTGGAGTCACAAGTACTCACAGACTCTCCTGGGAATGCATGACCCTCAATGAAGGATCCGATCATGCCGTGGGGCAGAAGAGGGAGCCGCAGAAACACCGTTATCTTCCAGTATCCATGCCTTCGCCCCCTTTGGATCTGGGGATAAAGGGGAACGGAAAACGAATGTCCAAGAAACGTACTTCGAACGAATGATCTGGAGACATGAACGAGGAGACAGGAAGTACATATAGTGATTTTGTTGGGTTCACGGTCGAAATCACCTGGCGTTATGAGTTCAGGGGCATTGGGGTATCATTGTCTATCCATCTATCATGACAGTCAGGATAAAGGGTCGCATACGATTTGCATACTCGCAGCGAGAAGCAGGAACGAACAGTGTTCCCGATACCGGGGTGGGTGGTCATGAATCAAACATATTCTTTCTCCTTCAACCTCTAGTTACACCTGCACCCTTGAATTGTTGGTATTCTGCAGACGCCGTTTTATACCGTATGGTGTAGGTATTTTGATGTCCCTGCGAAACATAATTCAAGAGACTACTGCGCCAGAATTCATGCTTATAACGTACGTACATTTCAGCTTCCATAGATGGATAACGTATAAAATACTTTTACCAGAGCCCTAGGAAAGTCTAGACACAAAATCAATAATTCGAGGGTGCGGGCATTTCGTTTGTATTATTGGTGATGGTGATGATATAATTCTGGCACCACCGCCGATCGAACCATATTCTGATGCTATAGATAGCCTCAAAAAGTTTGACCCGCACGTAGGGCCAGTTGAGTTCGGGGTATGGGGAACATGTGCAGGACAAAGGCCCGATTGCTTTTCACCTCGGATCGTTCGATTGCTTGTCTGTGTGACATATGCAATGCTACCTGGGCAAAGAACTACGAGTGCCGTGCGTTCCGCTACAATGGCTATAATATAAACCCAGGTCTCTTTCTTATGACATCGTCTCGTTACACAACCGTGCCCAGATAGATGCTAGAGGCTCGGTCTGGTGTATACGTATACCTAATAATCTTACCGGTTCGTCGACAGGGCGGTGGCTACGGGGTGCCAGCATAGGCAGTTATCAGCAACTCCGTCATCAGTAGGATAGAAGGGAAGCACATGAATCTGATGGGAAACAAAAGCATGGGGGAATCTTCCTTGTGTACATATTTACAATGTCTTCTGCACCTGCCAACTCTCCCTCTCTTTGCCTTGCTCTCTCCCTTTCTCTCAGGGCACCTCCCTCTCTTGCACGAGCCCAAAAGAGACCTACCGCTTCACTAGGAAAAAAAACCAAACTGCCTATCACGACCTAGAAGCCAGGCAGCAGCCAATGCAGCCCCCAAGTCATGCTTCGCAGGTTGTTTGTACATGGAGGTGCCGAGTCACACCCGCGCCTTGCTTTTCCGAGCTTCCTCTTTTCTCTAATGACAAAGGGAACTGAGTTGGGGGTGTAATCTCTTCTTTATTATTCTTTGACGAGGATTTGTAGGGTTTCGTTTGGGTTTTGGTATATCATTAGTAGCAAAAAGTGCTAGCTAGCAGTGGCGAACGGCACAGCAGGCTGCACAAGCCATGACACCCGCGAGAACACGAGTGATGATGGGCTTACTTCTGAGCCGGAGGCGACTGAACCATACCCTTGCCCTTGTAGCCAGCGGAGGAGACACCGGTGAGGGGCTCGGAGTTTTGTCCCTAGAGTGAGCAAAACAAGTCAGTACGAAGCATCCAAGACGGTGAAGGAGGAGGAGGATGGGCGGGTGTTGGCTGTGACGCACTCTGAGATACTCGTTGGAAGCCTCCTGGTACTCCTTGGTCATCGTGCTGGGGGCGGGCTTGGCGAACATGCGCATGGTAGCGAAGATGGAGAAAGAGGTGGCGATACCGATGATGGTGTAAAGGAGGACCTTGCGGCCCTCATCGGCAGGGGGAGCGGCACGAGGGCCGTGGGCACCGAAAGCGATCCAGTAAGCTGTAGAAAGAGGGTTTATCGTGTCAGCCTTTCGCTCCTGTGCAAAATTTGTGGAGATCGAGTGTGTCATGTCCTCGGAGTGTCAATTGCAGCATTTCAATCAGAGAATTGCCAATTGGGTCTCCCACCGGCCATGCCTTGCCGTCTACGGCTTTGCTGTATCCCCAATGGCTTTCCCAGACACTCCGTAGGTTGCTGTGATATGACGCAAGGGCTCTCTATGTTGACGTACCGGCCTTCTTCTCCTGGACAGTGAGCTCGGCCCAGTTGCCCTTCATGCGGTCGCGCAGGGCCATCCAGAGCTCGGCCTGCTCGGTCTGGGGCATACCCTCCCATCGCTTCTCGATGTTGGCCAGAGTCGGGTTGGAGATGGCGTGTGTGGAGGCGGCCGCCCGTTGGACTCGGAGGGGAGAAGCTCGGGCGCCAGCGCGCAGGAGCGAGGAAGCGGATGTTCGCATCATCTTGTCGGAGAAGGAGGGAGGAAAGAGGGGAGATTGGTCCAATTGAAGTCGAAGATTGTCGAGAGGTGTGCTGCTCGGTGGGAATTGGCGGGAATGTGACCTTCGACGTGGACAGGACGTTGAATATTCGGATGGATGGAACAATAAGACTGGAGAAGACCTCACGAAATGAGCTTTTTTGATGTTGCGTCGGCTTCCGGTTGGCAGCAGTGGTGGTTCGATTTCAGATTCCTTCGACCGGGCACAGGCCAATGGCTAACGCTACCAATTCAGCAAATAGTGGGCCGCCTCTTCGATTCGGGTAATCTGAGCTTCAATGCTCTCAGCTTTCCAGCTCCGAGGGCCGGATCAACTTACCACCGGGCAAGGCCAATTCACCAATGGGACGGTACCAATTACGTCGTTTACGTCTGATGCCCATGCAATGGTGCGATGTGCTGCAAGGAGGCGCCATTATTGCAGCGAAGTGCTATATTTGTTTGCTACTAGTCGTAGGTGTTTAGCATTTACTAAATGATAGCCCTATGGATTTCCATGTAAGGTTGCAAGCTGAATAGATTAAACTTGGCTATCTGGACTTGTCAAACATGCAGCGCTGCGTTCCCCAAAGCATGGCCAGCCAGCTTGGGGGCAATTCTGGTTCGATCAATATGTAACTACTGACTCGGTTCACACACCCCTTTCTGACATACTACCAATCCTTGGAGGAGAAAGGATGTGCGTTACTGGTAGAACAGGTTCATGGTGAATCAAGTCCGCATTGCTCAAGCTCGCTCGGCTTTCACAGAGGTATTCCTATGGCCATGAACCAGCATGGCGAGGGAATATGACACAACGAAAAGGGCATATATATGCGACGTTTAGCGGGGTAACAAGGCGTGAGACGAACTCGGCAAATGTTTCTTCGGATTCGTCATTGCCTTCGTCTCCCTCCAATACGTGATTCATGTAGTCGTTATCATAGGTTCTGTACGTCCGCATAGGTCGTCCGGTTTCCACCTCCTTTCCCCCCTTTCCTAATCCCTAACTCCTCTCATGACGGATCATACCCATGACTCCTCCAAGTCCCCCTCGCCCCTGCTGTCGTTCCTTAAACGACTGCATCCGGCCCTCGCGACTATGTCCATTCGGTAGGGGCCACTCCTGCTCCGGTGAATGGTCCCCGTGCCCCTGCTGCGGCGGCGTTGGTGGCGGCGGCGGCTGTGCCCACCGGCCGGTCCCTCCTCCACTACTACCCCCGCTACTGCCATAGAGCGTAGACACCTCCGAGTACGCCGAGAACGGCGAGTGGGCCGTGGCGGCACTGCTCGGATGCGGACTGGGATGCGGACTTAGACTGCTTCCTCCTCCTCCTCCACCGGGGGTCATGTGCGCCCCGTTACTGCCTTGACGACTTCCTCCTCTTGATCCTCCCACAGTAGTAGCCCCAGCCCCATCGTGCCCGCCACTGCTCCCGATCTCGTTCCGCGGCATCGTTGTCTCGTCCGCCGCCAGCTCGGACTTGAACCCGGTCTGCTGATCCCAAGGTCTCTTCTGTTGCGCTTCGTCGGCCGACAACTCGGCCTTGTACCCCACGTACGGCTGGGAGTTGACCGCCGGTATGATGGCGGTGGTAGTAGGCGGTGGCGGCGTCTTGTTGTAATAGACGTTATTATAGTACATAGCCTGCTCCTGCTGCTGACGTTGCTCGGGTGCGTCGTCGTATCGATGAGGATGAGTCGACGTACTCGTATTCGCTAGGTGGGCTTGACCATTCCTCCTTTGCCTCCGCCGCCGTACGAGTAATCCCAAAAGGACCACGGCCACGATGAGCAGCGCCGCCCCCGCCGCGCCAACACCGATCCCCGCCTTGGCCCCCACCGTCAAACCACCGTCGTCCGATGAGGATGTGGTGGGCACCGGAGGCGCCGTCGCAGTCGGTGACGTAGTAACGGACGACCCAGGCGAAACCGTGCCCGTAGTCCTACTTGAGCTCTCCGCCGTCGCCGTAGCAGGCGTCACCCCCGCCCCCGCCCCCTTCGCAGTCGCCGTAGGATCGAACCCACTCGTCCACTTGATAGACCCCCCCGCCGAGCCCGGCAAGCTAGCGAAAGCGGGCAGCACCGAGGCGTCCTGGACGACCGTCACCGAGCAGTACGGGTCGCAGCTGGCGTGCGGCAGCTTCTCGAGCGTCGTCTGGTTGGCGTCGATCTTGCACCCTCCCCAGACGGTGCCGTCGTCGCCCTTGCCGGCGTGGCACTGCTGGATCGCCACCCACTCCTGCTCGTGGAACAGGGGCGGCTTCCAGGGGCAGGCCCGGGCGTTGAAGCCGGGGTCGGTGCAGCCGGCTAGGTAGGTGTTGCCGGCTGTTTGGGGGTGACAGCTGTAGTCAGCGACGACATACTTGGATGATGGAGGATGATTGAAAACACTTCGTACTGTACTCATCGAACGGGGAAAAAGAAGAAAGAAAAGAGATTGGCACACAAGAGAGACTGACTATCAGAATCCCAACATCCATTCACGTTTCCCAGGCTGAGGCACATATCTCCCGCCTGGCAACACGGCCAGTGTCCGAAGGCGACGTTGCCGCATGCTATGAAGTCCCCTCTCGTCTCCTTATGCTCCGTGTAATAGCATGTCCCGTTGGACACATTGATGTCCGGTGGTGAGCTTGAATCGCCCATCTCGAAAATCCCGGATCCCACGATCCTTGCTGATGCCGTTGTGTAATATGCTGCTGCCTATTCCTGAGCTGTGTTGTGCGGAGCTGATGCCCGTGTGTCGGGTCAGAGTACCACGTTGCAGTCGTGTTCCAGATTTCTCACGATCGTCCATCCAAGGATCTCGAAGGAGAGACAAAAGAGTATGGTGTGTGTATGCGTGTGTGTGTGTAAGTGTAAGCCTGGGGGTGGCACTCGAGGGAAGAGATCTGCTCAACTTCCATATGTATGGGATGGGGACCTGCAGGGTTCGCCAGAGTGCCAGGGGACTCGAGGCCCTTGAGTGGCCAACATAGGATAGACCGAGTCAGAGGCAGCCCTAAGGGTGGGTTGGAGGGATGGTCGCCGTTCAGTCATTCTGTAATACCTAATCTACATACACCAACCTGACATCCGGGAACCTGTCTATCCTTACTCATACCACGAGGTATTATGGTCCAACAAGGGAAACCGTCCAATAACTGACCGTCCTGATGAGTGCCGATTGGCACAGGGTCTGGACTCGCCTATCGTTGGGAGGTTGCAGGTAGAACACATAGGCTAACACGCTGCATCCCAATCCCGGGCTCAGGTGCGGCTGTGCCTGTATTGATGTGTTAGAGTGACCGACGGAGTTCTCCAGGCTTGACTGTTACGAGGCGCATGCATTAACGCCCTGCTGCAGAAGTCGGGGTGCTCGTATTGGAGGAATTGGAGTACGGGGACCACCCTGCAGCCAAGGTCACACACAGCGACCCAAAAACAAGATGTATGTGACCTTACGAAAAAGGTATCATCTGTAGAGTCGGTCTGTCTTTTGTCCCATCATTCCTGTGGCTTCTCATTTGACTCATCTGCTGGCTGTAGAACGCTTCGAGAAAACGTCACTCTCTACCGACGTCCTGCAGATATCCGGGACCCCTTGGATGCATGTCTTAGATTTTGTATCTCGACGTGGATGGTCATCGGATGGAAAGAGGACTAGGTACTTTTCTCAATCAATCAAAAGACTTTACCAACCTTCTGAGAAAGAAAAAATCGCGAGATGTCACACGCTGACGCTGACGGGTGAAATGGTCTGACGGCCCGCCAAGATCACCAACGTTGGGGGCTGTCCTGTCGAAAGTTTGCTTTAGCTCGTGTAAGACGGTATTGGTGCTGACGGGCTGAACGCCGCCAACCGCCAATGGCACGGCAGAGATTCATTCACTAAGCGCCGCGATGCAGACTCGTGAGCCCCGCTGCCTGCGTGGCATGATCAATCCGAATGAAACGCATCCTATACCTAGAAAGATGATTTATTTTCCCGCCTCTCTATTGCCTTGGACGTTCCAAAGTGGTCGACGGAAGATACTGGCGGGAGTCCTGATTCCTGGAAATGGAGGAGGGGGAACAACAGCAGGAATGGCTGATGGTGCGGGAGGGCGCCTCGAAAGGGACCTGCATGCATGTCGCCAATCAGCCAATGGTGCAAGATGCCCTAGGCGATGCCCTAGGTTACGCAGCTTCTCATGCCCGAGTAGTAATGGGTGACTCGAACGAAGTTCTTGACTGCTCCCAGTCAGCTCTAAGTACTTTACGGGTGTAAGTAGGTATCTAGAAGAGGTGCAATATGAAAGCATATATACCTACGTAGTAATAAAAGCTTGCCGTATTGGTATGGTTAATATAAGAGTTATAGCATTCCACATGACTTGCCTTTGGTTCTGAGTTGGAGCGGTATCCCGCAAGTTCTTCCAGTGATGACCTGGCATGGAGTTTCGAGCCCTGTATGCTGTTGGCAAACCCAAGTACCATGGCTGCGATAACAGCAGCGGTAGGAGTTGCGAACAAGGTTCAGTTCTCGTGAATGACCTCCCTCACAGCATCCAGAGCACAATAAGGGACCCCTTCCTAAGAGTGCAGATCCGGCCGCCGATCCCATCGTCGGAGCTTAAACTCGAGGGGCTGGCCATGGGAGCCTGAGGAACCGGTTCTCACAACGTCGGCGTGCAGCTGGACGGGCCAGTAGGTAGGGTGCCTGGCTCCCTCCTTCGTTCCCGGTCGTCGCGAATATGGGCATGTAAGGAATCCGAGCGTCGCTCTAAATGGTTTCAGGATATGACTCAACTCCTGGAAGCCCGGGGAACCAAACATGAAGTCTTTGATATCAATCTCGTTCTCGGCAATGTTGGAATACACATGGCACGGTGGCTCGCACAACTCCCGGGGGTCCCCACCGGATCTAACAGGCTCGGTCAACTTAAGGGATACCTTCTTCATCTGGGCCCGCCGTCCCTTCTTTGGAGTAGTTGGTTTGGTGTGGCTTTCTTACACCCTTCCGCAGTGTTTAGTGTGACAAAAGATGACATGGTACCTTCGTTACTTTCGCCTCTAGTCCGCGAAATAGACCTCGATCATAATCTCTAATGCCAAGCTGGCAAGTATCACAGTATAACATCTTCACGGCTTCACTCCGCCCGCAATGCTGGACATCTGTGTGGAGACTCACAACTCCAGAGGATCTACCACCTGTTCTCATAGGCCACCATCCTCATGCACCACTTTGCAAATATCCAATGATGGCAGTCAACGTCGCGGGCGAATTGGAGAATCATATGTACTTAACGTCTTGAAAGTAGGCATACCTGCACCTTCTTTCTATAACAAACCTGTCTAATACATTACAACGAGTCCTCGAAGCTGGCATCTAACACCGGCGATCGAGACAGCGACTGTCTATTTCAAGTGGCCCAAACCCTCACCCAAGAGTCCGAATCGTCTAACAGCTTAAGGGTTGAGTCTTGGATCCTTTCTTTGGAACATACCAGACTCCACTCTGTCTTCTCCTGACCTCGTCCCCCGCGCACCCTACTGCATGCAAATGAATGCTGATATATGGACTTATGTTCGGGAAAAGCGGTGTCCTCTGACGGCTCGCCTCCTGCTGCAACGGCTTCTCCTCTCGCATGCCGACCGCCTCCATCGTTTCCCCGTGCATGACAAGGGTTTCTGATTTACAAAACCCTCCTCAAGGGCTTCCCGCTCCTCCCTTCTCAGCACCCCGGCCCTTTTCAAACATCGACCCGTATCGTCCGCGCTCATGCTAGGGCTTCTTCAAGGCGAAGTTCAACCACCGGTGCTCCTCCCAGCTGTGGGTGTCGCAGTATTCCTTCCATTCACTCCCGTCCAGACCTTTGAGCGTTTGCTGCAATGCAGCGCCGCGTTCGTGCCATAGGGCGATGCCTTCCGAGTCCCATCGGGGCTGGGTAGAAGTAGAGGAGGAGGACGATCCCACGGTGTCGTCGTCGTCGTTGTCAAGGCGGACATCGTTATAGACCAACCTCCAAGCCAAAGGCAGCGTCGACCCCGGCTCCGCGCGATGCACCGCCACATAGCCAGCCATGCTTAAGTGCTGCAGCCGCGGCAGCCGGCGTGCAAGCGTCGCGACGGCTGCTTCGGGCAGGTAACCGGGCCCGAGATCGAGCCTCCGCAGATCCGTGCACTGCGACAAGTTGAGCAGCAACTGCTCCTCGGCGTCTTCAGCGAGCGTCTCCTCGCGGAAGATAAGCGGCTGGACATAGTAGATGGCAATATGCCGGATGATCCCGCGCTTGGCGGCGCCGATTGCCGCGAACCACTGGTTGAAGCTGCTGACGCGCGCGAACGAGAAGACGTTCTTGGACCAGAGGACGTGGCTCGCTTCGTGGTAGATCCGGCGGTTGGCCGAGAGGAGGGCTAGATGTTTTCGTTTCGCGCAGCGGCAGGATGTGGACAGTACAAAAGGTGCTGGGATATCTGGCCCGGCGCAGGGGGGATGCTCCCCATGCTCTCCAGGAGGTGTCTGTCCTCGCACGAAGGAACGAGGTTCGACCAGTTGCAGGTTGCATGGTGGCGCCGCTGGTATCTAGGTGTTTCGACCAGGACCAGTTCGTAGATGAGATCTCGGATCTCGGGGGGCAGGTCGAGGAACGTCTTGGGACGTTCAATTGTACTGGATTTAAGCATTTTGAATGAATATATGTTTGACTGTGGCGTTTCGTTCCGAAATGGCTATGTTTTGTCGAACTAGGTCTGTCGCTAGATGGAGCAAGAGCAGCCTCTTATACACATACCTGAGAGTCACCAGGCGGTGATGATCTCACATTATCCACGGGATAATCGTCAAGTCTTTGTTGATCCATAGAATTAATTGTATTTGGTAAATCGCTTTTGAGAGTTTGAAGGGCATCAGATATAATGCCTTCTTTTGGGTCTATATGCTTGAGGATACCCTGCTCTTTGTGGCCGACTATGAATTGGCCAAAAGAAAGATGGCAAAAAGAGAAAGGCAAAAAAGACAAAAGAATGGACGGGGCATCACCTATCATCAAGATGTCTATGATGAATATTTCGAGACACCGGCTACTGAGGTAGTCTAGAAGACGGGTACAGCTGTTTGTTGTCAAGGTTCTGAACGAGGATCCAGCATATGATCCACTGTCCCATCGCCGCCCAGCCGGACAGATTACCGCCTACCACCTGGCCCGGGATGGCGCTCGCAACTTCATCCCAACCCGATGCTCGTCGGGATTCCGATGCAGGCGACTAAGGTCTTTTGCTTCCCGCGCTGGCCAACACGCAATCCGTAAGGAGTGGCACCCGGCCTGCTCAGACTATTGCGGACGACGACGCTGTAAGGGTTTGCGATAATGATCATTGCCAAATGATTCTAGATCTTGCGATCGGATCTAATCACTCTTTCTGGTATTCTATCATCAACTGATGATATTACTGCCATTATACTCTCCATTGTGGTTGATGTAACTGCCATGACTTCCAACCACACGACAACCAGGCTCAGCAAATAGGGGCTACTTCCACCGGTCAACTTCGGGGCAAACACCGGCGACGTGTCGGTGCGGACCAACCGAATTGATCCGTTGCTCAATGTTGTGATCCGTATCGGACCAATCTAAATTAAAGGCTTCACTTTCGTGGTACGATCCTATGGTATCACAGGTTTGGAACCGCAGCCCCATAATGCCAGGCCCTGCTTTCCCCGCATCTCAACTCGACAACTCCACTGTCAAAATCCGGGGCACCCACGTCCCGCCGGAAGCGTACTTTGTTTAAAGTAGAATGAGATCCAGGGATGCCACGATCATAAAATATCGGTTCCTGTAATATTCCTAAAACTTCTATTTTGAGGTCCCCATCAAAGACGCGCACAATTTGTAGTAAGCAGCAATCATGACCTACGTCTTCCCCGAGTTCGACGATCTGCCCGCGGTGCCCGGCACCCCCCAAGGCTGTCTCTGGGGCTTTTATGACAAGGACGGCGTGAAGGATGAGATCGGCTGTAAGTTGTACATGTGCAAGCCACCTGTCACAGAATTGAAATGCCTTATTTATACTAACTTCCCCTCCCTTAGCCGTAAACCTTCTGACGCCAGAGGTGGTAAAGGAGGCGGGCCGCGAGATCCAGACCGGCCGACACGTCCAGCTGGACTGGCCACTCGAGTCGATCAAGCACCCTGGTTTCGCTCGCGTGCCGCTGAAGCATCGCATTCTGGATAACTACGTGACGCTGAAGGACTACGCGCTCGACGACGAGCTCGAGTTCAACACCCAAGGCGGTTCGCAGTGGGACAGCCTCAAACATGTAAGTCAAACACCATTTTCTCTCAGAATCTCAGATACTGGATGAGCGTTTGTGCCTGACATGGTGGTTTTCATAGTATGCGTACCAGAAGAAGCAAGTCTATTACAACGGGTTAACCTTTGAGGAGGCCAAGAAGTCTACAACCAACGGACTGCACAGTATGAAGTGAACTCCCCCATCTCTTCAGGAATGCTTCGACTGATATGTGTGTGCAAGACTACTGTGACCGCGGCGGCATTGTCGGACGTGGAGTCCTGGTCGACATGGTAAGTCATCACATCATTGCCGGAACAAATTAAAACTCGCAGTCACCCCCTCTAGCTAACCCGAAGCCCCTTCCTACCCTCCCAGGTCCGCTACTGGACCAAAACCGGCCAACCGCTGCCCAACCCCTGGTCCCCCTACACCATCACCGTCCAAGAACTCGAGTCCGCTCTCACCTCCCAAGGAACCACGATCCACCAAGGCGACATCCTACTCGTCCGCTCCGGCTACGTCAAACGCCACAACGAAGCCACCGACGACGAGTGTAAAGCCGGCACGCAAGGTGCTAACTCCATCGGGTTGGAGCCCAGCGAGGAGACGGTCCGCTGGCTCTACAAGCACCACCTGGCCGCCGTGGGCGGCGACACCATCGGCTTCGAGGCCCTTCCCCGCGACCCCGAAAACGTCTGGTGCCTGCACGAGTGGCTACTGGTCTTCTGGGGCACGCCCATCGGCGAGCTCTGGGACCTCGAGCGGCTGGGCGAGATCTGCGGGGACCTGGAACGTTGGAGCTTCTTCTTGACTAGTGCGCCGCTGAATGTACGGGGTGGGGTGGGTAGCCCGCCTGGGGCGATTGCTGTGTTTTGAGCGTACTGTTTAGGTAGTCTCCATGGTTTTTTTTTTCAGGGGTGTTTCTGGATAAATTGATAGACCGTACAACAGTAAGATTGGACATGTCCTATTTTGGGGCGGTGACTTTGATTAGGAGTTGGAAGAGGTCTGAGTAAAGCCAAGGCGACATATAGCAAGTACGAGCCACGAAGCTGCATAGCCTGCATTATAATGATTTAAAAACGGAAACCTGATATTGGGTATCAATAAGCTGCTCGCTATTTTCTCTGTTCACTCCCTTGCCACGTACTAGCATACATCAGATACACGAAAAACAAAACAGACGATCTTGGAGTGGAAATATCCTTGATATGTTAGGGATACTGTAGGAGGTCTGTTTTTGTACGTGTTGGGCGAAGATGAACAAGGAAAATACCATAGCTTGCTTGAAGGATATTTCCCTGCTGACAGCCTTACCGTCTTATACTGATAAAAGGGTGATACTGCGTCGGGTTAATATTGTAGGTATTCCAACCTGGTTGGAAATTGTTAATGAAGGGCAGATGTAAAATTTGATATCTCCTCCCACTTCTTGCTTGTCTAAGATCTTAGATGTCACCATGCAGCGTAGTGCATGAGATTACAACCAAACCCGTATCACAAAACATGTAGCAGGCAAAGTCCTGATGTAGTACCCCTTTCCGCTATTGTACACTGTAATAACCCGGGCCTTCCCGTTTACCATATGGAATATGACAGACAATTAATATCCAGCTCCTACCTATTAAACCCTTTCTTGATCCCATGATTTCACAGGGAATTTGCAACAACTACATAAACTGACATCATATACAGCATGTTAGTAAGATTTCTGATGAATACATTAAGTAAGGTATCCGCAAAAGAAAAGAAGCAGCGTCAGACCACAACTGATACAGAGAATAATATAGTACATGTAGAGGGTATTTCAAGAGAATCCAGCATCAAATCCAGCTTACCTTTTCTAAGCCTACCTCGCCATATGCCACATGAAGGAGAAGACACTCGTTCCCAGGCAAGTCGGGTAGCAACAAAACGACGAGCCATTGGTGGCTGAGACGGTACAAGATAACGGTGCTTTGCGCTGTAAAATATATTGGAAAAAAGGGGGGTTAAGACATGGCAGTGCATGCGATGTTCCTCGTAAGTACTTAACGCTACCCAACAGGGCGTCGAGTGGACTCATGCCTGTCCCACCGCCTATGAGACTAATGTACAAAGGGGGCGATGCTTGAAAACAAGGGACTCATCTTAAGCAACTGGCAGGCTAGCTAGCTCATCACGCTGTGACAATGTGATCTCGTAATGTATTGGGTGTGGTTGCAAAGGACGGCACAATCGTAGCTTTGATGCATCTCACTCACAGGGAAGAACATCCAACTTAATGCAATCACTTCAGTCACATGAAACCAGATTTTGTGCTCAACCATGATTACTATCAACGCGGGAATTATGGTGGATTCATGGTATACAGCTTACAAAAGGAACTCGATTGAGCTAGGTATCACGCCCAACCACACAACTCTCCTTGTCTAGATATACACAGGCCACCACCTTTTTCGCCTCCCTAGTAGCGACGCTCTATTTAACAGCCTGCAACTCGCTCGACCTTAAAGAACCGATTACGAAGACTTCTCCAGCTCAGCCAGGATCTTCTCACCCTTCTCGCGGGCAGAAGCGAAGTCGCCAACCATGTAGAAGGCACCTTCGGGCAGGTCATCACCCTCACCAGCCAGGATAGACTTGAAAGAGTTGATGGTGTCCTTGAGGTCGACGAGCTTACCCTCGATACCAGTGAAAACGTGGGCGACGGTGAAGGGCTGCGACAGGAAACGCTGGATCTTACGGGCGCGCTCGACGGTAAGCTTGTCAGCTTCCGACAGCTCGTCCATACCCAGAATGGCAATGATATCCTGGAGGGACTTGTACTCCTGGAGGATCTGCTGGACACGGGTGGCGGTGTCGTAGTGATCCTGACCGACGATACGGGGGTCCAACATGCGGGACTTGGAGTCAAGAGGGTCGACAGCGGGGTAGATACCCAACTCGGAGATACCACGGGACAAGACAGTGGTGGCATCCAAATGGGCGAAAGTGGTAGCGGGGGCGGGATCGGTCAAATCGTCAGCAGGGACGTAGACGGCCTGGACGGAAGTAATGGAACCCTTGTTGGTGGTGGTAATACGCTCCTGCATTTGACCCATATCAATGGCGAGAGTGGGCTGGTAACCGACGGCAGAGGGGATACGTCCCAGAAGGGCAGACACCTCGGAACCGGCCTGAGTGAAACGGAAAATGTTGTCAATGAAGAGCAGCACATCCTGGCCTTCCTGGTCACGGAAGTACTCGGCGATGGTCAGACCAGTCAGGGCAACACGGGCACGGGCTCCTGGGGGCTCGTTCATCTGACCGAACACCAGGGCGACCTTGGACTCGCCATCCAGCTGAATGACGGAGGTCTCCTGCATTTCGTGGTACAGATCGTTACCCTCACGGGTACGCTCACCGACACCGGTGAAGACGGAGTAACCACCGTGGGCCTTGGCAATGTTGTTGATAAGCTCCTGAATGAAGACAGTCTTGCCGACACCGGCACCACCGAACAGACCAATCTTTCCACCACGAGCGTAGGGAGCGAGCAGATCGACGACCTTGATACCGGTAACGAGAACCTCAGCCTTGGTGGACTGCTCGGTGAACTCCGGGGGATCGGCGTGAATGGGCAAGAACTTGTCGGACTTGATGGGACCACGCTCGTCAATGGGGTCACCAGTGACGTTGATGATACGGCCTAGCGTGGCAGGGCCGACGGGAATTGTGATGGGAGCGCCAGTGTCGCTGGCCTTGGCGCCTCGGACGAGACCCTCGGTACCTATTTTTGGAGTGAGCAACCATGGCGGAGCAGATTTTGATATCTAGAGAAAACTTACCGTCCATGGCAATGCAACGGACGACATTCTCACCCAGATGTTGCTAGAAACCAGTTAGAATTCGGCCATTGAGAATTGCTGCAGCTAATTGAAGCTTACAGAGACTTCCAGCACAAGCTTGTTGCCTTGGTTGTCGGTCTGGAGGGCGTTCAGAATCGGGGGGCAGCTTCGCTCCGTCGAACTTGACTATAATCGAGGTTAGAGAAGTTCGCTGGGAGTTTCGATAGCTCTGTTAAGCTTCGTTTCGATGTTACTGACCATCAACGACGGCACCGATGACCTGCAAAGACAATGTGGTTAGCTCGAGTCAATTCTCCCCCATCGGACCAAGGCTGATTTTTCAGCCGGGCCATAGCTTCCCAAAAGCCCCCAAAACTCACCTGGTAAATCTTGCCATCGCCGACACCGCTGGATGTGCTCGCAAACCGGCTGGTGATGGGGAATCTGAGGCTGGCAGGGCGGGCGACACGGCGGGCACCGGCTGTGAAGGTCGGGCGAGCTGCCCGAGCGAAGGAAGAAATGCCGCTGATCCGAGAAAAGGTGTTGGTTAGCTCAATTGCGAGGTCAATTGGCGACGAGGGCGCCCCAAAACAATTGAAGTCGAGCTGGACTTACCTCTTGAACATCTTGAGAGATGACAAGACGCGAATTGAAAGGATGGGAGTGGAGGTGGTGATGAAGCTTGGGAGGAGGGAAGGGAAAATCGGGAGAAAGTGAGGTCTGGTTGCTATGAAAAACCTCAACAGCACCAGAGAAGTTGCCGAAGCAGACAGAGCTCCACTCCTCTTCACCCAGCTTGCCTCAAAAACGCTCTAGTGGCTGCACGTGATCGGATTAAACAGGGTGGCCCGAACTGCCTCTTGTTTTGCTGCATACGTTGCTTAAACCGATTCAAGGCCAATGCACACCCAGCTGCCCAGCACCGAAAGCCCAGCCAAGTCAGAACCAGGCCAGTGCGTCCCCGGCCAAAATCGGAACGGAAGAAGCACGGCTTGGGGAAGGAACCTTTTCTTGCGCCGGCCCACTTTCTCTGATTGAATGCAATTGGAAGTGGACTTTGCCTTTTCTTTTTTTCAACAAAATTTGGCCCGAGGATGAATGACATAATCAACCATGGGAACTTCACCCCAGTTCAACCTTGACGCTTTGGCATGCTATTATTCCAACACCACCCCTCATCAGCCCTACGGTAGCCATGAGTATGCAATTCCAACACCAGCCTGATCATCCGATTGTGCACTATCATCCTTGTTCCTTATTTTAATGCAATATTACCAAGATATTTCTCAATTGCGAGAAATCTCTATGCAATTGATCGCTCTCTTGCCTTTGCTAAATCACATGCGTGTGGTTTTGCTCTTCGGCGTTAAAACACCACCACATGATACAGGATAATAATTGTTACTCATAGATGTTCCTACTGGCTTCCATTCGGCTTATCGACAGCTTACTAGGAATTGCAACAATGCGGGGTTAATGCTGTGTCTGTATCCAACTATGAAGCTGGGGCTTTCTCATTGTAAAATGGATATGATGGACACATTGAAGGCTGTCCCTAATGGCAATCTCTGCCCAGCCCGTTCTAAGAAGTGTCTATACAGCTTGCTCAATCATGGCTTGTCTGTTGACGCTACTTCTGGCGGATCGGTGCAAAAGGCCTTGACAATTTTCTGCTATGCATAACCACCACATTCCTCTAGCAGCATGCGTGCCATTACAGCTGATTTGTACGTCTCCTTACCTAATTTGATGCAAATCTCGATTTCAGTGATGAACTATACACAGCCACCCATACATTACGAGTGCTCCCTCAACTGTATGCACATATCTCTTGGTCATATTTGCTCGGTGCAATCTTTTTGTGATATCCTATAGTGCCTATGGCACACCTGGCGTGTTTGTGCGATGACCTTTTCTCTAGATGGATACCACCGTATTATGTAGTCACTGCTTGGAACAATTATAGGTGCTACATTATCAAAGCTGTGCTAATCCAGGTGAAGTGAATGTAAGTCTCTCCCAAGCCCCCTTAAGCGAGTAAGGTACTAGTGAGCATGCTTCTCCAAGTACAAACTGTCAGACTGAGGGTACATGGGTGTCAATAATTGTCAGGACAATCGATCAAACTAAAAGAAAGCACAACCCGCTCATACATCGTGGCTACTATTTAGTCACAGAGCCTGGATTAAGTGAGTCAGATGGGATAGTACCTACGCAGCTATGTAGCTATTTGGGCTTCTTTATAGAAGAGCTTGCCCCCTATAACTGGTCATCTCACTGCACGTAGTGTCTAGTAGAAGTCTTGCAATGGAAGGCTACTAGTATACAGGTGGCACCAGTACAGAGGGACAATAACCTGACTCCAGACTGGCCATTGCCACCACCAATTAGACACAGGTACTACCTGCACGTCCAGCATTTTCCCAGGTGCCCTTTCGTGGTTATATATAACTATCATTATCCCTCAGCATCTTTTTGGAAACTTCACGGTCTTGACTCAGAAGAGCGTACACCAGCACATTTCTTGACGCTTTCCAGTTAATTCCTAGAGGCGAGTTGCAAAAGGCCATACTGTTTTGTATAACTTTTTGGGAAAATCACCAGCACGTTTTCGGGGGTCCATTGAGATTATCTCCTTGGGCATGAGAACGGAGTCACTCTACTTATGAACGCACACTCGATCCCTGGTGAGCCCCTCACCACCTACAAGCAGTACACCATAGACACGGAGTCGATTGCTGGCTGGCTCCTTGAGCATGCAACCAAGTGCGGGTTCAAGCGCACAGGCACAAGACGGCTCAAGGGTAAAGCCCGCAAGAAAGCCCGGGAAGCCAAAAGAGCGTTACGACACAGCCGGCAAAGAAGTACAAGATTAAAATCTCCGAGTTCGTCAGCATGGCAAGAGCCATAGCCAGGTCTAAACAGAGCCTTGTTTATGAATAAATTGAGTATCTATGGTTGTATTCTTTTCCAGGGGGTGCTTCTGGTGAGCAATACATTGAGTCCCCCTGCTACTCGGTTGACGGTATCTTCTAAGTATATTCGGTGGCGTTTCAATACCCCTCTGGCCTCTTCGGTTCCATCGCATCTGCAAATAGAGGCCCAGGTGGTATTGCAGGCTCGCTAGGTACATCAAATCATTTTACAGATGTACTCAGTTAGGCCATCTGCTGGCAAACGTGCTTCTGAAATCAAGATATGGGAGAAGATGGATAAGCCACTGAGTTGCATGATATATCACAGGGTCTGTTTCAGGACAATGGGCTTCGAAGGTTGTAGACATGTTTTGAGCAAGGCCGAATGTTGCTATAAGAGCATGAACTGTGGATTAAATATGTAAAACAATAATAACGTGTATAACCGTTATCAGCGTTATTATAGTAGACCCCCTGAATCGCTCTGACCCTTATGATAAGGACTCGGAGGCTTCCGGAAACCCTCTGGACTTGGAGCTTCAGCACCAGGCGCTACCAGGCAAACCTCAACAGACCTTGATCTTACCGTCACGATCAAGTCTTGATACCTTTCACACGTGGGTTTTGGAATTTGGCTAAGAACCATTCACGATCAGTGCTTTTCTCAGGTGATGCGCTGCCTTCCAGTAGCATTCAATGCATACTTTCTGGAGCCGTCAGCTTCGAACCACACAGTAAACAATTTATTTCTTTCTCGTCACGTTCTTGTCACAAGGTCTTTACTATCTATTCTTTAATAAATCGCCCGATACTTAATCGCTGCTCCCTCGCCCCTCCTCTTTGCTTATTAACCTTCACCAACTTGCTGAGTTTGGGGCATCTTTTCACAACACAGAAGCATCACTCCACGCCTTTTGCTTCAAGATCCCAGCAACACTCAGTTGCTTCATGGCTACCATGAGCGCCAAACTCTCGCCTCCTGGCGAATTGCTTGCCACATACAGGCAATACAAGAAGGATACCGAGTCTATTGCTGGTTGGCTTGCCGAAAATGCCACCAAACGCGGGTTCAAGCTGGGAAACACGCCCAAGCCCGGAAACACTTCGACAACCTCTGGCCGACTTAAAGGCAAAGCCCGCAAGCAGGCTCGAAATGACAAGGAAGCTGGCGTCAAACACCCAAAGCATACAGTCAAAGTCTCAGAGTTCGTGAGTTTGGCAGAATTCATAGCCAGCTTGGCCACGAAGCCGGACATCCCTCAAGCGTTGGGTAATCTATTCGAACGCGCTGTCAAGGCGAGGCGCGAATGCACAGAATGGTACAAGAAACATGGCCATGACGCTCTCAGCGACAAGTAAGTGATATTTCTACTCTGTTATTACTCCTTCTTACCATAATCGCCACTACCTCTTACCTTGATTATTACTACTTCTATCGATGGTTTTACCTTCTTACCCTGATCATTACCACCTCTTATTTTGATCACTAGTCATTCTTGTTCCACTTATTGTCACTCGAGGGAGCAATGCTAACGCTGAGTCGGCAGGCGTCATGAGCACTTTACCAGCATTCTCGTGGATGCTTGGAACACGCTACTTCCCTTTCAGACTGTGAATAAGACTGAAAGGCGGACTGAATCTAAGGCTCGTCCGGAGAAAAACAAACGCAAGGAAGTGAACACGACACTCCCTTTTCTCAACCGTTTCTCTGGGCTCCAGGTAGAAGATACTACTGCGGACGAACCCACTGCTCCCGAGTCCCAACAAGATTTCGACTCCGATGCCTCATTTGAGCTCCCAGGAATTACCCCTGCAACCATCGAGAAGGATGAAGAAGAGATCGAAGTGGACTTCTTCTTTGCCATTCATGACTTCCTGAACGATATAAATAAGCTTCGTCGGGGCATGAAGCAGCTTTGGTCAGAGTATACATCGGAAGAGATGGAGCTTAGCGTCGTATCATTGCTCACAAACGTTACGATCCATTTGGTACGACGGGCAGAGCAGACCTTGGACTTGTGCGTACAGAGGCCGGCGAAGTACCCTGCTTCGGAGTTTCCGGTATGGACTTTTCCGGCGCTCTTCATGCGCATGCAACACCAGGATGACCCCCAAGTCCAGGAGCTTTCCCTCCGCGATTTTGTCATGCCTTCCACATGGATAATGTCATGGGAGTGTGAGCATGCCGACTTTTGCATGTGGACCGTCTACAATGCTGTGAAGCACAGAGTTTCTGAACTTGAAGATTCAGTCAAGATCCAGTCGAATCGCGAGGTCTCAGCCGGACAGACGCCGCTGTGGCTGCTGGCCTACCATGAATCTGAAGATTTAGGAAGCAAGATGTACCAGCGCATACAAAAGATGCTGGCCGCATTCCAGGTCACTTCCGTTCGATTCAAGGACTCATTTGCCCAGGATGAGATCACTCGCGGGATTTTCGAGATCTTTCGGTCTGGGACCTTGCCTGTGTGGGCGATCTTTGGAATACAGACCCTTCTTGACACCCAAGACATACTGCATGAGGCAAAATCGAAGCAGCCACTCGAGGAGCTGCAATTACACACGCGCAATATGCTGAAAACCATGGACTTGTACGAGCATGGTGATAACCCTTTTGGTAAGGATGCCAAAGACCATTCGTGTACGAAACACGTTCGCGAGACCAGTCTGAAAGAGATAAAAGAGCTAGTCCTGGAAGACGGTTTCAGACACCGTGTGCACAGGATGTTGCTCGAAGACGGGTTCATCGAGGAAGAGATTGCGATTCGGGACAACATGCAGGAGGAATACCACTTCCTGAAGAGACACCCGCTTCGTTGTGGACTGCTAAAGTATTTCCTCTACTTTCGCGTTCACTGCGCGGGTGTTTGTTTCGAGGAGTACTGGTCAGGGTTGAATTCCCTGATCCATGTCTATGCAGCCTGTCGACGCCTGCATCCCGATGACCCAGTCTGGCCCGACATGGAGTTCTTCCTCCACAACCAAGACGTGAACCACCTTTTCGTCGGAGGCCTTCCCAAATCGGACGGCGAAGCGTTACGTAAAATTGTACTCGCATTCGGATATCGGGATACAGCCAGAAACAGACCTCCCAAGGACGTCCCGAAGGTGCGCAAGGTGTCTGACCCTAATCCCATGCAATCTATCCTAGCAGACTGGGCTTGGGGCGACGGGGACGCTGAAAACTGGCTTTTGGGGCTGATGGCGGTTATTTTTGATCAGAAGTGTGTCAAGGAGAGAGCTCGACGCATTGGTCTGTCTGCCGCCGACGCCGATTACTATATCGCGGAGTGGACCACCGGCGCCGATTCATCCCAGATCCTCCACTTCATGTCATTCTATCTACTGACGGACGCCGATCTTTATTTTGATTGGCACCAGCTGCATGCTTTTGCCGAAAAGATCTGGACGGACACCGTCGCCGGCGAGCACATTCATGATGCTCCAGTGGCAGCTTACGAGGCCCTGGCTAAAGCCAAGGATAACAAAAAGCCTCATCTACTGAACAAAGCATGGAGAAGTATAAAGAAGCTATGCGCGGCCGGCCAGGGAGACAAATGCATTGCAGGAATTGTCGAGAGAACGAAGGGATCGCTGTATCCAGCCATGCATGTGGCCGAACAGTTGGATACGCTCTATAGAAACTGGCCTAGAGAGCGTCTGGAAGAGAGCTCTGCGTATTTGTCTCTCACAGGAATGATGGCCGAGGCAGAAGGCACCGATGGCGGAGGAGAACCCGACGGAGGAGACGACACCAACGGCGGAAAAGACACCGGAAGCGGCAGTGGAGAGAATGCTATTTAGACGTTGCAGTGTTTTAAAGTAGTGTACTATGGGGAGCGGTCTGGATCGACCGAGCAGTTAGGCTCAGAACGATTCAATAGCAGTCATTTCGTTCTTGATTATCCCACCTGCAGCCTGACACTGAGATGAAGTCGATGTTATGTGAGAGGTATGTAAACGGAAGACATGTAGCCTTCTTCTATAAGGTGTCTGATACTATAAATGCAGATACCACCTAAATATAGATTGCGGTGGCTCCAAATCGTATAGAACATGCATAGAAGCATTCGAAGTAGCGGCAACTGGTACCCAGGATGTATTTAATGAGTCTGATATTGCAATTGCGTAAGTCAATACGTATACTGGGTATGAGATAATGATAGGTCGAAATAAACGATTAGGTAGCATAAATACTTACTTGCTTTGCCAGCCACTTAACCTTAATTCCATGTCTTGACCCTTAAACGCATCCTGTCTGTAGCGAATGTCTCCTAATCTCTGGGCGAGTGGGGGTCCAAAGCCATGGGCAAACCACCAACCCAGGCGCTGTCAGGGGCATTGGTTTGGTATTTGCAGGGGCTGATATGGGGGCTAATGGCGCTAAAAGTTGAGGCTAAAGCAAAGCAGTGCGATGCGAGATTTCAATTGTAACCATTACTGGCGAATCAGGTTGCGAGTTTAGCAGGCAGTGGGACAACTGGACGGCTGCTAGGAGAGTTTCATACGCGGCAGAAGGACGTCCGCTAAAAGCTTGTAGCTTCGAGGGTTCGTGTTTCCGGCACGAAGCGAACCACTCTTGGATCGTCGATTGGGTGTGGTAACAGCTAGTCGTCCTTTTTTGCCGGATACGCTCATCTACCTTATCTGCACCACCTTGCCTTACGGCATCTCCACCAACAACCATTCCATACCTACCTCGCCCAAAGACAAACCCTCATCAGCGGCCGTCCCAATATTCGCGACGAATTCGATCCCGGCAGCACTTCTCCACAACTTGGTACATCATCTTCATTATCTACTATTTTGGGGGAAATGGCGCAGTAAAGGAAGTGCAAAGCGCCCCCCTTTGGAAGGCTTGTCGCAATCGCCATCCAGTCGTCCATCCACTTTGAACTTCCCTGCGAAGTTCTGTCGCTCGTTACCACCAACAATCACAGTCGCACCAGACTACAACCACCGTGATGCCTCACTCTACTTCTGCATCCGGCTCCTTTTCTCGGGACCAATCCGTCTCGCGCGCCAGTACCAAGTCGGCCGCACCCGAAAGCAATAACGATTCGGGACTCGAGAAGTTCCCCGACCATATCGACTCTCCCCTGTACAACGGCTCGGGGACATCAGTTAGCCCCATCCCCGGCCTGAACATCTACTCGAACGGTATTAACGGTACAACAACACAGCCGCCCTCTGGCGACCGGTGGCTGCCCAAGCGGGAGCCTCGCAAATCGATAAAATGGGGCCAGCTGGGACAGCCGCCTCCCAGCGCCGCATACGGTCTGGGCCAGACGCGGCAGACGAGACAGAAGAGCATCAGCGAGACTTTCCGCACTATCCGGGATAGGAACGGAAGCGTTAGCCAGAATGCTCAAGATATCGCCGGTGCTCTGCGCGCGCCACTGTCCTACAGGCTCATCGTACGTCATCACGCGAGCTTCGTAATCACCAAACACGCACACTAACTTTGAGTGTCGCAGATCCTATGTGTGATGTGGTATGCATCTTCCGCTTTGACGAATACCTCCTCCAAGTCGATATTGAACGCTTTCCCTAAGCCGGCGACCCTGACGCTCATTCAATTCTTCTTGGTGGCCTTCTACTGCCTCTCCTCGTCGTACCTGGCCTCTGTCTTCCCGTCGCTGCGCACCTCGATACCGGCCTTGAAATACCCGATTCGAAAACCCTCGCGCGATGTGGTCATGACTACACTCCCGTTGGCCGCCTTCCAGATTGGTGGGCATCTGCTGAGCGCGGCGGCCACATCCAAGATCCCCGTGTCTCTGGTGCATACTGTCAAGGGCCTGTCGCCCTTGTTCACGGTGTTCGCATACCGATTCATTTTTGACATCCGGTACCCCAGAGCGACTTACTACTCGCTCATTCCGTTGACAATGGGTGTCATGCTTGCCTGCTCCGGCAAGCATAAGTTCGGTGGCGAATTGACTGGTCTTCTATATGCATTCCTGGCAACCATTATTTTTGTGACACAGAACATCTTCTCCAAGAGACTTTTCAACGAGGCATCAAAGGCTGAAGCAGATGGACAGTCGGCAAAATCTCGAAAGCTGGACAAGCTCAACCTGCTTTGCTACTCATCCGGCATGGCCTTTGTGCTCACGATGCCCATTTGGTTCTGGAGTGAAGGCACCGGTTTGATTGGCGACTTCTTTGCCGATGGTGCCTTGGATTTGACGGAGAAGCCTAATTCCATGGACCATGGGCGGTTGTTCCTGGAGTTCCTGTTCAACGGAACCTTCCATTTTGGACAGAACATCTTGGCATTCGTTCTGCTGTCACTTGTGTCACCCGTGACTTACTCGGTAGCGTCGCTGCTCAAGCGAGTCTTCGTTATTGTTGTGGCTATTATCTGGTTCCGCAACGCGACCACCAATCTCCAGGCTGTTGGAATTGGCCTGACTTTCCTCGGGCTGTATTTGTACGACCGCTCTAGTGAGAGCAACAAGGCTGACCGCCGGGCTCGCCTGCTGAGCCAGAGCGGAGAGAAGGACCGGCCCCTCCTGCCGCTCAATACAAAGTCGGGGATGGCGGCATCGACCTCTCAGGGGATGAACCCCATGTACGAGAGCCCTGCAGCTATCGCCAATGGACATAGCCCATACCCCTACACCAACGGACACACAGCGCTGAGCAACGGCGTGGGTGACGATACGAAAAAGAGCGACGGGCCGCCACAGGGAAGCCGCCAACGAGGAAGCAGTAATGCTGCTTGGCTGCCGCGCGGGACCCGGCAGGAAGACACGTGGAGGTATGGAGACAGCATGCAGCAGCAGCAGATGAAGGTGAATTAATGTCTGTACGCATTTGGGCGCGTGTGCGATACTGTTTTGATATTTGATGAGGGTTTTTCTCTTCACCATACCTTTTCGATGGATGGGCTTCATCGACGACACCCAGGCGAGATAAAAAGAGGGAAAGAGGGCACAACTATACATACATAGAGAACCATCCTCGCTTGAAAATCCCACGGGCATCAGCAGCGGCAGCAGCAACAACAACCACATCATAAGAGAGATAGGGGGTTTGTTTGTTTGTTTGTTTTGATGCGGTTGGTGTGATTATGCATTTGAAACGAAACGATAGGAAACATTTAGACATGGGATCATGAGATGAGCATTTTTCAGGGAGTTTCTTGATGACGAAAGAAAATTCGCTTTGAAAGAAGAAGAAATCATGTTTTGTCTACATTAGGTACATTAGACTCGGCGCGAATACCACTGGGAAGAATAGATGCGATTGTGTATTATCACATGTACTGCTATCAACCGCTGGGGTTAGTTGCGGGCAGGAATAGGAGGTGGCCGAACCCACAGTAGATGATTCCCTGCAATAGTCAATACTATACTCTACGTTAATTACTATTCCGCCTTATTAATTCTTGCCTTTTGACTTCACATTTTTATTTCCTCTTCAGACCTTGGTATCCCCGCCATTATGTCGTCCATTCCGTGCTGATTTTGTCGAGTCCTGGCTGTCCAGTCCTGGCCAGATAACTGAACATCAGGCCGGTGCTTGTAGCATGCTTGGAGCCGTTTGCACTATTGTACGCTGCAGTTGGTCCTCCAGACTCGACTAGGAAGTTTGGGTTTCTCTGAAAACTTGTGTTGAGCGGTGGTATTGTGCTCAAGGAAGTGGCCTTACCATTGCTGGTCCTTTTGTCGCTGTTATGGTGGTAGGTGGCAGCTCCCTCGCCGGAGCGCTTGTGGTATAGATAACTCTCTTGTTCACTCATACTTTCAAAACATTTCTTTTTATATTGGGACATGGAAATGAAGCTGGAAAGCAGCAGAGCCGAAGTGAGCTCACTTTAATAGGGCCGGACATGATTGTCCCTGAGTGCCATGATAGCAGAGGTCATTTGAAGTCATAATGCAAGTCAGACAATGCATCCTGCTACAACTCAGATGTGTCATGCAGTGGCAGGTAAGATATGATCCAGGTCAGACAACTCAGGAGGCATTGAATTAGTGCATTGCGTTACTAAAGAATCGTCATTATTAAGAAGCCTTGCAAATTGAAATAACTAGACGTATCTGCGAAGACGGTAAAGCATGAGCAACCAGTTTATAATGATGGGAGTGAGTTGTACCTAGTTCATCAGTCACTAATAAAGTTGGGGATTAGCACAGGCCGAGCGCCCCATATTCTGGCAGGTCCCACTGAATCCAGTCAATCGTGGCGTGAGCTGCCGAGCTTTCAGCCTCACTGGCCTGGAAACTTTACTGTAACTTCACTTTTTTCCGAGCGCGTGCCACTGTGATCAGCCTCGCCAACGAACAACGCGCATCAAAGTCGCGATTATTGCGCCCCTCTTGTCCGCGCCCTTTTGATCGTCGCATCATCTCGCCGGCCATTGAACCTGCATCCTTGATTGCGCTTTCAGGTGGTGAGCACTGCAAATCACAAAGATGGCGCCTCAAATGACCAAGAACCAAAAGCGCCGAGCCAAGAAGAAGGCCGAGAAGGCTACAAAGCCTGAGGTATGTCGCCCTCATCATGCAACACCGCCTAGTTTGCTTTGCACCTCTAACTTAACCCAGGAGACCGCGAAGGTCGAAGACTCGCCTGAAGCTCAGCAAGATGGCGCCGCTACCGAGCCCGAGAAGCCGACAGACAACGGCGATGCGACGACCGGCACGTCCGAGTTGGAGGTTAAGAAGGATGACTCGACGGCCGCCAAGTCCCAACAGCCTGATGGCCCGGTAGTGGAAGAGTTCGATTTCGACAACGAGGATCCGGCTTTCGCCATGTACAAGCACGTCTTCACCAAGTTCGGCGTATCCGAGGACGACGACATCGCCAAGGAGGCCAACGCTGGCAACACGGGCGAGGTTTTTTTCGACGACGATGACGATATTCCCGAAGAAGAGGAAGAGGGCGCCAACCCGAACAAGATGTCCAAGAAGAAGCGCAAGATGATGAACAAGCTCTCTATTGCCGAGCTCAAGGCACTTGTGAAGAAGCCTGAAGTGGTGGAGTGGCACGATACATCATCAACCGACCCTCGACTCCTGGTCCAGATCAAGGCGCAACGAAATGTTGTTCCTGTGCCGCAGCACTGGTCGCTTAAGCGCGAGTACCTGTCTTCCAAGCGAGGTATCGAGAAGGCCGCCTTCAAGCTACCCAAGTTTATTGCCGACACGGGAATTACGGAGATGCGAGATGCGGTTCTGGAGAAGCAAGCGGAGCAGACTCTCAAGCAGAAACAGCGAGAACGTGTGCAGCCCAAGATGGGCAAGCTTGACATCGACTACCAGAAGCTCTACGATGCCTTCTTCAGGTTTCAGGAGAAGCCTAACCTCACACGATTCGGAGAGGTATACTACGAGGGCAAGGAATTCGAGACCAAAGGAAACCATGCCCGGCCGGGTGAGTTGACGGATACCCTTAAGGAGGCCCTCAGCATACCCCCCGGCGCCCCGCCGCCATGGTTGATCAACCAACAACGCTTCGGCCCACCTCCGTCATATCCATCACTGCGCATTCCTGGTCTCAATGCGCCCATCCCAGCAGGCGCGCAATGGGGCTTCCAGCCCGGCTGCTACGGCAAGCCGCCTGTGGATGAATACAACCGACCTCTGTTTGGTGGTGATATTTTCGGTATTATGCAACCTACACAAGCGGCTCCTCCGTCAGGCGAACCCGTGGAGCGCACCCTTTGGGGCGAACTTCAGCCTCCTGAGGAGGAGTCTGAAGAAGAGGAAGAAGAGGACGAGGAGGACGAAGACGATGACGAAGAGGGAATGGAAGCGGGTCTTCAAACACATTCTGGAATCGAGACATCGGCCGGCCTCGCTAGCAGCGTTCCTACAGAATACGGCACGCAAACCGAATCGGTGGCAGGCGAGATGGACCTCCGGAAGAACCGACGTGGCTACGAGACCGAGGAGAGCACACATCCCCGCTCCGCCTACACGGTCATTCCCGAGCGGCAGGCGCGTGCGGAAGGATTCTTCGGCAGTGATCGTGCTTACGATCTCAGCAAGAGCAACGCGCACGCCGACATGCGCGTGCTGGGCCAGGACGACGACCGGGGCCAGAAGCGGAAGAAGCCCGGCGACATCGACGTCGCCCTGGATCCCGAGGCCCTGGCGGAAGGTGGTCTGGGCAAGGACGAGCTCAAGAAACGTTATGAGGAGGCGCGGCGCGACGAGGGTCCGGGTGCGCAGTGGCGGCGGGAGGAGGGGCTGGACGAGATGATTGCTAATGAGAGCCGGAAGCGGCTTAAGCGGGACGAGGAGAAGCGGGACGAGCGGAAGAAGTATAAGTTCTAGAATGTGTCCCGCCCGTACCCGTCTGAGGAGGGGAGCTACTAAGAGCTCAAGGCGTTGTTGTACCATTGTATTATCAGGCGAGCATTTTGGTGTATAAAATTACTATAATCGCGACACAGCAAGCGTCTTTCCCTACAATTTGATGGTTTAACCCATGAGTTCAGTTGTCAGGGGCATAATGACCGGCCCTGGTCTATTCCCGTAAGGTAGAAAGCTGGCTTATCATTCTTGGCAGCACTTGGATTGGTCTTCTAACGAACAGTCGACTATTAGGATGTATCTATCTCCGCGCCAATCACCCTCCCACTTGGTGATCTGATAGTTTTGGTAATTATTATTTGGCACTATTAGGGATATCCGGGTGGTGTTCTGTGTCACCATGCATGAATCGTACCCTGCGGCACAATGTGGTGTGCATTTGTTGTTGTACCTTGAGCCCCAAACTTGAGTAACTTGAATTATATAGAGCCTATCGCTGAAAGGGGAATGGGGAAAGCTGTATAGTAGAACAGCGTGAAATCCTTTTTTCTATTATTGGTGTGATCCAATGCCAATCCTTATTACATGAGGTTTTACGCATACAGACATTAGTCCACGAAGCTGACGGCTGGATGAGAAATATGCAGAAAAAAGAAGGAAAAAAGTATGACCATTAAAGTGGTCAAAAAAGTGACCGCAGAGGGAGTTGAACCCTCTTGCCTTTAAGCATAATGAAATAACAATACTACCGCTAGGCTACACCGGCCCGGTCAAGAGAGGGAGGGTAAATTTAGGTACACATATCGAACTGTTGGTCGGGAGTTGAACGTGGGCGTTGCTGCTGGAGTGGAAGATGGGGGTGTAAGCTTTGACGTGGCCGTGGTTATTGTTTCGTAACGCAACGGTTGAGTCTCGCGAATCTAAAAGAATTATCTCGCCCCCTATCCACACTGGCCAAAAGAACCACAGCCAGGTCAAAGTTTACAACCCATCGTCCACTCCATGGCCAACGAGCGGGAGCGTCGTCCTGTCGAGCTGCCTGATCATGGAAAAGTATATCACTTCGGTCGTTGGCTTATGTGATTAACCTTTTCCCAGGTTCAACTTACATGAGAGAATCTCCCCTAAGGTGCCACGAACGTGGGCGATACCATTGGGCTCCAGGCGAGCGTTGCTTCGCTGCCCTCGTCTCTACGCCTGATTCATCAAGAGAAACTGACATTTGCAAGGTGGGCCACAAGATCCTCATGTTCTGGGGCATGTTCGGTGTGTTAGTCCTTCTGCTAATCACAGGCTTTGTAGGAATACACACACCACCCTTGAGACTGCGGTGATCATGGTGGTGCTCCTGACGGCCGTCTCCGACTTCAGCGTGGACCCCATCGTTTACACCATGGTGCCTGAGAATCCGTCGATCCGCATCCGGGTCAAGAGCATGATCCTGGTGCGCAACGCTTATAACACTATCAATATCGCCTTCGTCAACGTGCTTTCCTACCGCCAAGTCACCCACGCGGAGTGCAACTGGAGGCCCAAGGCGGCGTTCTTCTGGGCGGACATGAAAGCCCATCTCTAGGTTATATATATATTTTTAGGCTACACATGCTAACCGTTTTCTTTTCATACTTCTGTTTGAAATTACCGTAGTGTCTTAGACGAAGCAAGCTAATATACAGGGATGCTGCTACCAGAGCCGAGACTCAGGGCCGCACGTACGCCGGGCTAGATATCTTATTTGGGAATAATGTAACTGCGCGTCAGTTTGCGTCCATCAAGGTAAATACGCTAGTTCGGGGCACCGAAGGTGCGCAGAAGGGGCAGTCAGATCGTCTCGCAGCCTCGGAAGAGCGTCCGGGAAGGATGTAGGCGGCGACTGACTGTAGTGGGGCAGCAGCCGTAGAACGACATGGAACAAGGCGGTTGAGTCTCGGGCAGGGCAGTGACTAACTTAGAAGACACATTGATGTAGCTGTAGGTAGCCATTATTACGCATTGCGGAAGGCGAACTGCTCTTCGAAATGAGGCAAGAATAGTTCCCGAATCTTGTGTTGTAGCTTTGGCTCTTGCTGCACTTATCCAGCACATATACTAGCACATATACTAGCTGACGTCAGACCCACTTCTATACATGCGGCGTATAATCTGGAAGTAGACATCTGCTTAAGGTGAGTTTGGTCGTTGATGCCAACAGTGTTCCGGAAAGTTGTTTCCTAGAGAACCTGTAAAATAGCTCTTACACACTCGTAGTTTCTTGCCAGGACTTTTTGGGGAAATTAAGACATATTCCTGGTTCGCTATCATGGGGTTGATCGGCCAAGTCTCGGGGTGATTCTGAGCAAGTCATACTTCTACACTTCTACATACAACTAACTGACTGCACTGCACGGGCCACAATTGTGACGAGCGCCACTACAGCAGTGTATTTTCTTGGGGAATTCACTTTCCAGTATTTCTTCAGCAAGCCACTGCATTCGCCTGCTCGGTTTCGAGCGTCAATCACCTTGCGAATGTATGCTCCGTGGATACGCGCCTTACGGTCGGTGGCACGTTCCGCACCCCTCCAGACGCGCATAGCTGCTGCTGCCCCCGCCCGGCAGCTTCGACAACGGCGATGGCTGCACGCCTCGACAACCCTGCGGGCGGCTGACGATGCTGCTCCTCCAGCAGCGCCGCCGCCGGCCGGTAACCCGAACGACGGCGACAAGCCCGACAACAAAAACAACAACAACGGCAAAGACGACGAGGCGAACCAGGACGAGAACATATTCGGCGAGAACGGCCTCAATGGCAACGGGAACGGCAACGGCGAGACGCAGGGCCGGCAGCGGCGGCGCATTAACGGCTCCGCTGCGAGACCTCGCAGGCGTGCGCCGGAAGAGCTCCCGGTCGTCCAGCTCCCCGAGCGGTTCCAGACGACCCACGTCTACCGCAGCGGCGACGCGCACGAGTCCCCCTTCGTCAATGTCCAGCAACAGCAGCAGGGCTCGCGGGAGTATGCCCTGTCCGTCGTCCGGGACCTGATTAAGGGTACGGCCCATAGACAGGCCATAAAGGACAGGGTAGCCAAAATGGTGACAATCATGCTCGACCTTAAGAAGGACTCCAATTCCTTGTCCAGGATGATACTTCAACGCATGGAGCCCGAGCAGGATACGCCCGTGCCGTCGGAAGAGGGGGCTCAAAGCCCGTCTACTTCGGCGGATGGAGAGCAAAATACTCAGACCGGCGACGATGCTCACACTGCGTATATCAAGGCCCTTGAGTCAGCGAACCGCATTTTCTTATTTGCGCTCGGGACCGTCAAGGATTTCCTCGCGCCTGAAGTTCCAAAACAACCCGAGTCTACAGAGAACACGGAGGGTACCACGGAAGGAACCACAGAACATTCGCCTCCCCCTCCCAAACCTGATTACTCTGCGGACTTGTCCGAAGCCGAGATATACAAGGCTGGCGCCATGATCGAGGTGCTATGCAATACCCCTGATCACACCAAGCCGGCCCTCATGAACACGGCGTTGCGCAATCTTCTTACCTCAAACATACCATTTGGACCATACTTGAAGCTTGGCGGACTACATCACCAGGCGCTTCAGGAGGCTGTGTCATCTGTTCGCTCGGATCTCCTGGTGGAATGCCCCAAGACTATCAAATCAGCCGATGTCAGACGCCCTGTTACTATCTTGGATTTCCCCTATTACCGTGGCTCGTCATGGCCGCGTCACGTCATCAACGATATCGCTAATGAAGTTGATGCGAATGTGCTACACCTCACGGCCCAGGACCTGGCACATGTCGTAGGCCCCTACTTGGGACATGACATTTCACGAACGCCGGGCCCATGCTCGCTACTGGGCTACAACGCAGCTTCGCATGGAGGAAGACTACGGATGCACAAACAAGAGAGTGACGAGGGGGACGCTGAGACCCCATCGTCCATGGGCTTCTTGATACTCGATAACCTTGACCGGTCTAAGCAAAACACCAAGAAGTCCCAGACCTTATTGGAAGGCCTTCTCGGCGGTGGCTCGAACCGAGAGAAGTCAGACGGCATGTGGGAAGACCTGAAGATCAACACTGCAATTGAACAGCTGATCACCGCCGCCGAATCTGATGCGGTTGAGCAGAAGCCTCTGATTGTTCACATCCACGACTTCAACGCCCTGGGCCTTGCTTCCATTGCCATGCTCAACAAGCTTCGCAAAACCGTTGATACCCTCTGGTCTGAAGGCCGGAAAATCGTCTTGGTAGGCAGCTGCTCGAGTCCGCATGCGCCAAGGCCCTACCATGATGCGCTCAAGTACAGCAGTGTAGTGGAGCATGTCATTACGCTTCACCCATTAATCTATGACGAGCTGAGCTTCCTGGAACACGAGCAAAATGACTTCCTGGAAGAAAACACGAACAACATCAAGGCTACCCTATATTCGCTCTTGAAGCCAAGCTACAATGACAAAATGCCGGAAATTAACTTCAACATGCAGCTGATCGAAGACACGGATCTCCGCGCATCGTTCTGCAGTGCGGTCCTATCATTTTCGGAGGTTTATAGAATATGCAAGTCTATGATTGGGGGTCGAAAGCAGCAACAGGCGGCCTTTGACCAGACGTTACTGGAAGAAGCTCTCAGTATTGTCCAAAGTATAGACGAGGGGTCGGCTGGAGTGCACAAGACTAAGCGTCTTTCAGATCATCGTGAGGATCGCTCTCCCATAGACCCGTTCTTTGCGAGCCCGCGGAGTTCCGGGGATCCCCGCCAGGCAAATCACGAAGAGAAGATGCTGTCAGGGCTTGTGGATACGAAAGACATCAGGACGACGTTCAAGGACGTCCATGTTCCCAAGGAAACCATCGAGTCGGTCCGGATGCTTACCCAGCTGTCCCTCCAGAGGCCCGAGGCCTTCGCCTACGGTGTGCTGTCGACAGACAGGATTCCCGGGTGTCTACTCTACGGCCCTCCGGGAACAGGCAAAACGCTGCTTGCCAAGGCTGTGGCCAAGGAAAGCGGTGCGAACATGATCGAAGTCAGCGCCGCGAGCATCAATAATATGTTCGTTGGTGAGAGCGAGAAGAACGTTCGCGCACTGTTTTCCGTGGCCAAGAAGAAGCAGCCCATGGTCATCTTCATTGATGAGGCTGATGCCCTTCTTGGAGCACGTGGGCCGCGCACCGGCAGCAATCGAAGAGAAGTCATGAACCAGTTCCTCCGTGAATGGGATGGCATGGACAGCATGAAGTCATTCATCATGGTGGCCACCAACCGGCCGTTCGACCTGGACGACGCCGTGCTGCGACGCTTACCGAGGAAGCTGCTCGTGGACCTACCTTTGGAGGCCGACCGTGCCGCGATCCTGCGGATCCACCTCAAGAGCGAGCTGCTCGACGACAGCGTCTCGGTCGAGGAGCTGGCCAAGCAGACGCCGCTGTACTCGGGCTCGGACCTGAAGAACGTGTGCGTGGCGGCGGCCATGTCGGCGGTGAAGGAGGAGCTCGAGGCGTCGGACCGGCACGCGGGGCCGGAGCCGTACGAGTGGGCGGCCAAGCGGGTGCTCGGGAGGCGGCACTTCGACCGGGGCCTGGCCGAGATCAGCGCGAGCGTCAGCGAAGACATGGCGACGATGAACGCGATCCGCAGGTTCGACGAGCGGTACGGGGATGGAAAGGCGCGGCGGAAGCGCAAGGGGATGGGGTTCGAGGTGGTGCCCGAGGCGACGGATTCGCATGAGGTGCGGGTTCGGGGGGCTAACAAGTAGGTGATGATATGTGTGGGTGTCTACTACGCCTGCTTGGTAAATAGCGCTTGAAAGATATTTTGTGTACATTATTATGGCTTGTATAACACTCGGACATGGTGTGTGAGAGGGGCATTCAAAGATTGGAGCGGTTAGGCTTAGATGGTGGTTGTGAGTCGAGAGTAGACAGGGGTTTGCATAGAAATAGGGCGTTGCATCCTGCAGCTTACGCTCCACGCCATACAAATAGGGCGATAGCGAAAGGACTCCGGAGAGCCAATCAAAATATACTGCTCTTGCATGTAACCATACCCACCTCCCTGGGTCTTTGTACCTCTTGTTAGTAAGGCCGTTGCTTTCATGCTGCTGAGGCATAGGAAATGTGAAATAGGTGATGCCCCCTGGGTCTCTCCCATGCTCTCCACGGCTCCCAACACTGCCAAATCGACCCGCAAACCTTCGCTTCAGCCAAACCACAGCATTCCCTTTCTCATCCCAACTTTCTCCCCCTTACCAAAAGGTACTTCTCCTGCTTCACCGATCATGTCTGGCGGCATGTACAACTTCAACTTCGACGCCCTAAACGGCATCAATGCCCACCCTGTCACCCAAGTGTCCCAGCATGACTACGAACAAGTCGATGCAGCTGATGAGCCCCTTGTGGTCGCCGGATCACTTCCTGGCTGGCTCTACACTGGCACTCAGTGGACTCACGCTGGCCCCAGCCAAGTCGCCAGCACTCCTACCGGAGGGTTTGACTCTTTCGGAACTGGTGTCAATTCTATCGAGGCACCTTTCGTCCTGAACCCATATACTCCCGCCTATCCGGTTCAGCCTGTCTTCAACCAGTTCGCGGTTCCTGTCAGCACTCAGTACGGGGGCCTCGACTTCGACGGCACTATCGAAAGTGCCAATCGCATCGCTTTTGCCAACAACGCCAATACATTCGTCACGGGAACCGGCTTCGAAGTGGCTTACGAGCCTTCTTTGCCCGCCATTGGCGCTGGGACAGGCTGCAGCACTGCCTTTGACACCAACCCCGCTCGCTACATTGCCGAGGAGCAGAAGACGCCTGACGAGTTTGCCTTGCTGCAGCCTAATGCAGGCTTCGACGCCACCGCCGATCAGTGAGCTTTTTTTTTACATCTTGCTAACAAAAAGGGTGTTACTCGCAGCAAAATCTCAGCCCCAACCAATCCCCTCGAAATGGGTTTGGGCCAAGCTCCCAGTGGCGACGTGTGGGACCAGAAAGCAGCCCAAGATGCATTGCAGGTTGCAGCTCCTTCCCCCAATGAGCATCGTTGCAGCGAATGCAACTATACTGCCAAACGCGCTTGGGTATTGGCACATCACGCCAAGACAGAAAGGCATGCCACTTTTCACTGCAAAACTCCAGGCTGTGCGACCTCGTTCATTGTAGAGTCACATTTGAGAGCCCACAAAGCCAACGCCCACGTTCCTGGCCATTCTCAGGTTGAACCCAATGGAGCCTTGACTTGCGCCGAATGTGGCGAGGCTTTCAAATGCCGCAGTCAGCAGCAGTTACATGGCGAAAATAGCCAACACAGTCCTTTCTTGTGCGAGTGTGGTGCCACATTCTCCAGGGTGGATGTCTTGCATCGCCACATAGATGGTTATGCCAAAGATGTTCCGAAGTTCCCTTGCAAATTCTGCAAGTTTCACCGCGGCAAGCATGGATTTCGACGTCGAGACCATCTGGTTCAACATCTTCGTGGCTATCACAAGTTCGATGACGAGGAAGTCGGGAAAGCCTGTCCCAAAACTAGGAACCTGAGGCTCCTCAAAATTGCGACTTGTCCACATCGTGGATGCGAATTCTTCCGTGATGAAAGCTTCCAGAAACTTTTATGGACTGAGCAGATATCGCAGAAACCGTTTCCGAACCAAGCAGCTTTCAGCAAGCATTTGAAGGAGGTTCACAATCAGACCCCTTTTCCTTGCGACTTTGAGGGATGTGACAAAGTCGGCGCCAAAGGTTATGTCAGGGAGAAAGACTTGATGAAGCATCGTGCCGCAAAGCATCCTGAGGCCCCTGGATACGATCCGAAGCCACGTCAAACTGTGTACCCCTGTGGGATAGAGGGCTGCGATAAGACTTATCCATCTACCGCCGGGCGCTTCGATCACGAGCGCTGGACCCATTGGACTCGGGAGCAACGGAAAGCGTACCGGGAGGAGTTTGAGCAGTGAGTGTTACCACAGCATGTTTCATTCAAGTATTTAAGTACACGGTATGCACCCAACCTCGGTGCCCTGTATCACAATACTCCAGGTACAGGTTGTTTTCTTGGTAGTTGGACGGCTTGTGGTAATTGGGATGATTTACTCACTGGATTGATCGACTGTTGGAGGAGGTAAAGATTTCCAAGGACACTCGTTTGGACTTCAGGCTAGTTTTTCATTTTTCGTGCTGTTCGTTGAGGCCAACGTTCTGCTTACCTAGGTACATACTCACGTTGGCCACACACGATCTCTTTCTTCATTCCAACTACTTCAGGTTACTTCAGCTTGCTTTTTAAAATTACACTCCTTTCTCCAGACTCGGAACACATCGCTTGAGCTTTGCAGCTTCAAGACTTCCTATAATACTGGTATGATTGACATGTGCTGCTTGATGGTACTAGAGCATACAGGGTCATACAAATTTTACTATGGCCTGCTCTCAGCAACATTTGCTTCCCGAAGTAGGTGTTGCAATCATAATTCGTAATATCTTTTCTCTGCTCAAGGATATCCAAATTGTTTCATGTAGTCTAGTGCCTATATGGAGAATATTTAGTGATGTATCTCATTCGGACATATTCTGGCGACAGTCCAATACAAACTGGGCTGGCCCTTACTGTCGGTCAAGCGCTCGTTAGCCATACGGCACACCACATGAGTCTGGACAGTTCACACGATATTGAGACTGATACATATAATTAATTGAAAAAGCAAGAAAGGGGAAACGAGTCACGTGAGTATAACACAAGGGCATGTCTGTGTATAGGCAATGGATATGCTCAAGTACCTACCACAGAAGATCATATTAAAAGATTTAGATACTAAGGTAACCAGAGTAAAGCCTAGGTTGTTTTATGCTAGTAGGATATCATTGTATCTACACTTTTTCATATACGACGTCTTTTTCGGTATCCATTGGAGGAGTCAAGGCCGCAGATCGTCAGTCGCTGTACGAATTCAACTCAATATCCAAGAACCAAATGACTTCGGTCCGAGGATGGGCTTCGTTTTCGCAGCTGCTTACCAGATAGTAGAAGCTGGGTAATGCAAGGTAGGCTTTTGTAATATTTGGCTGTCCCTCGTTGTATTTGTAGCAGATATTTTGGATCTATACACACTATAGGCACCCTGATTCTCTTGCACTCCGTTGAAAGACCACTCTCCAGCCTAGCTGAAACCGCCTTGATTTATTGCATGGACCTTCATAACGAGAAACCGAATATTAGATAAGACCTGGTCTGTAATAAGCAGCTGTCCGTAAAGACCATGGCTTCTAACTTCATTAATATACCTTCTGGGCTCTCGTTTTCCTCTGATATTAGTTATCTCGGCGATCCCAAAGAACCGAAGGTGTACAATCTCCCATGTACGGCATCAAATGGGATGAGTAATTGAGTTCTATCAAAATACACGTTGAAATGAATCATACTTCTTTGTTTCTTCTCAGTGGTTCTTGAGACTTATTCCTCACCCAATTCTTGTGACCTAGACTGCCAAACATATAATCCCATGCTCCTGTATCAAACTAACCTTTGCTAAAGCCCCAGTACCATCGTATGTCTAGAAACCTTTAGGAGCAGAGCGAGAATGGGCTCTGGTACTGGTTCGAAATATGTATTGCTAGCTCTGGTCTCGATTCCATACAATGATTTGCCTAGAAATCCAGCCTTCGGAGGGAATATTATATTCCTTCAGGGTTGTCTTCTTTGTCTACTAGACAGTTAGGAAAACGATTGTCACATTTTCCATTTTCTTCTCAATCTATGCCCTTCTCGAAAACCTGCGAAGTTGTGGTTGTGCCTTGGACTTTTACTTCGTATGCAGTCTTTGTTCGGTTGTGGGAGGGCCGTCCTCGACTTGCCCTGGTTGTCGCGCATATCTAGGACTACGATTTACGTGGACCTTGGTTTCAAATTGACATCAAAATTGTGCTACTCTGTAACAACGCAATATAACCAAAATACGAAGGGCAAACTACGGGGACGGGGGTTTGCGTAGCATTCTTACGAATGAGAAGCAGCCGTTCAAAACTTTCAGGTGTGAAGACTTATAATTCCGTGATACTTCTAAGGGAAAAATGTTTGTCATATGTTTTCAGTTCCGTCTAGGTCTATATTAATCCAACATCGAACTCAGGCTCCCAGAGGCTCCAATGCAGTTACCCATCGCCCCAGTATGATTGCTTCCCGAATTCATACGATGTCCTCGTTGGATCACTAGATGCCGATGATCATATTCAGTACGTCAAGCGTGGTCACTGCTCATCCATGACGAATGACCACTTGTGCCAGATCCACCGAATGCAAGCTGCACGTTGGCTCAACTCGATTAGTGGCTTACAAGTATCCAAGTGTGGCAATACCATCCTACCAAGTATTAATTAGCACACGCGGCTGGAGTCACGTGTAGTTGCCCGTAGGAAAGGAAGGACATCTCGTTTCCGACATTTTCAGCCTCACTGCTGTTGCTGTCTCGTTATTTAACCCCTACGAGAAATCCGCAATCCTCTTCATATAATTTGCCGCTTCCGGAACCGAATTCATAGCGCCCGGGTGCCCTCTGCCGGTCTCGGATTGTGGCGAGGCGTGAGACCTGCCCGACCTGCCCCCCACGCCTTCTCCGATGCCGTCCGCTCAACCGGAAATCCAACAGGGCAATAGCCGTGATGCCCACTCCCATCTCGCCTCATCGAAAGATAGCGCATCTACGGAGTCTTTAAGAACAGTAGGGTGAAGTAGCCCATTATAGATGAAATGATTCCCTGGGGCTTTTGATTCTGTTGTTGATTACTTGCTTCAACCAACTAGGCCACTCGGTAACCGCCAGATACCGGCGAAGAATGCTACCTTTCCGCTATAATATCCGAAAGCTTGTGATTTGCATATCTCCCCAGACCTCACCTCAGCCACATCAAAAGAACCTGGCTACTATTCTTACACGCTGCCAAAAGTCCGATATATTTGTGACTGGACTCTCCATGTTCCCGCCCCCAGATGTTTTCCATTCGCACCCGGTCTCTTGATTTGCTGTTACCACCGCGCACAAATCATAAGGAAACCTGGCTAGCCGGACACGTCACCACCCCGGAACAGTATCTCAGGGCAGACAGTGTCTGTTCCCCGTTCCCGACAAGACCGATTCCCACACGTCATGAAACCAATCCCGGGAACCGCCGCACTCAGCAAACGGACCCATGGTCTTAGGATCGCGTCTATTCTCTATGGTGTTTCTGTCCTTCTCTTCTCTTCCAGATTTGAGCCCCACTCAATCCAATCCTACTGATTCCGGCTCTTGGCAGAATACAGAAAATCTTACACAGCACTTGTGACCACTTACATGCACTTGAAGCCACAACAGCCCTTTCTCTCAACTATATCGCCAACTCTCTGATGGGGGTTTTCATGGTCTTAGTATTACATAATCACGGACCTGAGCTTTTACTGCCGATCTTTGTCTCTCGCAAAACAATTTCCGGGGTTTTTTTTTTGACGGACAATTCCCTTCTCACGAGCAATTCCGAGGGTCAGCCGGTCAAAGAGAGACGGACGACCCCGCATTCTAACCAGAATTCAATGCATTTCATTTCGCTGCTTATATGCCTACATAGGGTTCAAATGCTTCGACGAAGAATTTTTTAGGGCGCCTTCTTTTCATTCAAGCACACTCATCATTATGAGGTATTGGACTCGGTGTGCTATCCTGAACACGCGCGCGCACGCACCCTCGAAATTTACAAGGTTGCAGTGGTAGTAGTAGTAGTCGTCGTCGCCGCCGCCCCCGAGGTAGTACTACCAGTAATAGTTGTAGTAGTTGCGGTGGCGGTAGTGGTAGCAGCAGCAGCCGCCGCAGAACTCTCTGTCGCTACCTGCGCGGTAGCTTCTGTCGCCGCCTCCTCCTCCTTAATCTCTTTCTCTTTATCATAACATTCATTGCAGCGCCAGTGAAGACCCCTTTCCACGGGTATCTTGGCATCATCTCTGATGCAATCATGGTGGTACATGGGTCGGTCGCAGTCCTGTTAAACACGGCTCGTTAGTCTTGGCTCTTCCCCCATAAGCACTGTTTTCTCATGTTGGATGGTACCCACCAAATTGCTGCAGATCAGTGTGCCCGGTCCTGAAATGGACAATCCGCAAACATTGCAACCCGACCGCGACTTGATCTTGGGTGAAGTCGTCGGCGACTTCAGCTCCGTCGATTCGTACCTAGCCACTGACCTGGCTTGCCGCGCCAATGCCAGTACTTTGAGGACGGTTTCTTCCGAGATGGCATCCCTAGCCTTCAAGTAGGCTAGGTGTTTCATCGCCTCGTTTACGCGATTTTGCGTAGATGCAATCCACGTCGCCTTCTCCTGCACGAAATCAAGATATACATCCTGTAAGTGCGGTGCCATTGTCGCCTTCTCCCTGGACGCAAATGCATCCCACTCAGACGCATATTCCTTCTCATCGGGGTGCACATCACTGTAATCCTTAATTATGTCACGATGCTTCTGCAAAAGCCACGAATTGTCGATTTGCGGCTCATCCACCCGTGAACCGGGCTCAAGTCTGCACTTGCTCAGGCGATCATAGAGATCTTGGCTTGTCTGAGGGATCCATTGCTTGGTCTCCCGTGGTTTCACCTGCTTAGGTAGTTGCTAGGTTTTGGTCAGCGCACATTTCGCAATTAGATCATAGCTCATGCCGTCTAAGGCCACACTTACCGAAATGGACTTGGGCCGTGATCGGCTCCTAGCCTTTTGGGGCGAGTCATCTTCGTCTGCATCGCTTTCCTCTTCGTCTCCACTGATCGGCTCAAAGTGGTCGTACGACCTGATAGACTTGGGTGTCTGCTGACCATGGTTCATGATAGCAATGCGCCAGCCACCTCGCGGAGTATGATCAAAAGCATATTTAAACTCGCGATGAACCTGCATGTGCAACTTCAATTGGTCAATCGATAGATGCGTAGCAAAGCAGTGAATGCAACTCCAGTTATCAAGCGAACATCGCTGGCCGCTCGGCAAGAGCCATGTCACCAGAACCGCATCCCCGCTCAGTTCCCCGTGCTTGCGCTTCTTCCGCTCCTTGGGCTCCTTGCCCCGGGCTTTGTCGCTCAGCTTCTTCAGGTTGTACGTCTGCGGCTTTCCACGGTTGCGCAGGGGCCTGCTCGGAGTAGTCGCTTCACCCTCGAGTTCTTCGTCGTCCACCAAGCCGTCTGCATCATCAACGAGTTGACCATTGTCCAAAAGCTCAGTCCTGCCATTGACATGACCATTGGTGAGAGGTTCCAGAGCACCGTTCAAGCTCAAGTCCTTAACGTCGGGCGGACTGGCGCTTTCCACGGTCTGGACTGCGTCATTGAAACTTGAAGATGCCCACCGGAGATCCATATCCATCCAAAATGGATCCAGAACTCTAGCCGTGTCTCCAGAACCCCTCCGGAGCCGGACTTGCGAACACACACGACCTTTGCTGTATGCATATTTAATTTGCGACTGTAGCGACCATTTCCGCGGGGAAGTTGAATGTGTGTGCATATTGTCTTGGCCATGAAGCAAGTATCTCGGGGGCCAATTGGGGTCCCCGAATGACTCTAGCTCTGCGAGGATGAAGTAGCAATCGTCTAAATCGAAACCCTGGTTGTCGTTGCGTTCGACGTAGAGTTTCTCTGCGGCAACCTCAAACGGCTGTGGCAGGTGGATCCTAACGGCCTCGCAGACACCACTGGCGCCACAAAACTCCTTGATGGTGCACGTCTGGCTGTCGCAGTAGAGCGGGCGCATTTCCACACCCGCCAGCCACTTGAAGATGGTGATCTTACAGCGAGCCCTGATGCTGGGCGTGTCCTTCTTCACTGGGGACCCCCCGTTGACTAGGCTGGCCATGCCATTGGTGGCCGTCTTGTCCAAGCCCTCGCGCCATATTCTGAGGACTTCGATGCGAAGAACCCTCTGAGAATCGGCTGGCGGGGGTTGCTGGAATATAGCCGGGACGGAGGCAAACCCATTCATCCCGGGGGTTTCGTCGGAAACGCGACGTCTTTTGGCTGGCCTGGGACTGTGGTCACCGGTCGCCGACTTCTCCCCATTGGTGGAGGGTGAGAGAAATTCTATAGTTGACTTCCAGATGCGATGAGAAAATGGCAAATCGCGTTGGTACGGTGTGATTGTTGCCATCTCTGGGCGGAGACATGAGTGCAAGTAGCCCCCTTGAGTAGCGGCTGCCACGGTCTATGCAAAACACAATGTGTAAGTCAGTGGGAACGGCTAAGAATGAGCCTTTTCCACACACGCAATCAAAGATAGACCTCTTAGTGGATAACCATTATCATGTATGTTACGCCAAAGTTTAAAAAGGATGACGAATGATAAGAGGCGAGTGACAATCGCATAGGTCGGCGATTGTAGTCTTCGGTGCAGCAGGCAGGCAAAAGATAGAATGAAGAGAGAAAATAGGCAGGGTGATATTGATTGAGTGAGCGAGCAACTTGATGGATTGATGGATCAAGATGGATGGATGAAAGGGATTGGGATTGAGACGGAATGTGATGGGTTGGGATGAGATGAGAATGCGACTAGGTTTAGTAGGACAGTGAGAAAAGACAGCTCCGGGGGCCGGCAACAGCAAATCTGAGTTTAGAGGCGTGCAAGTAGTAGAGAACCATTCATCGAATCGATCAACCGAGAACCAACTCAATGCACAGTCGACTACTGCTACTACACATCAACAACAATTAAGCTTAACTTGCAGCAAGCACCAAAGACCGTCGCAACCCGGGAGTGTGTAAACAATGCAATGCAGGAAGGGAGTAGTATACAGAAAGAGAGAATAATAAGAAGAGAAAAGGGGGCATACACCTAGCCGCACGCACACAAAGGGGACGGTGGTGTGTCGTGTGCGTGAACGTGTAGTGTTGGGATGGATGGTATGGTATGGATGGGTATTTGATGTAATGTATGCAAATGCAGTTCACGGTTGCGAAAGGGAAAGAGAAGTGAGAGAGACGCGTACCGTGCCAAAATCAGACCCAGCTCGCCGCACTCCCACGGACAGGGGTGGTTTCGGGTCTGGCTGTTGTGTCCTTGTCGCCTGCTGTCCACAAAAAACTCGCACTGGCCTTCTTCTTTCCTTCTTCCTCAGGAACGGAAGGTCGCGTCACGTGCCGAGGCCGAACTATTCGGGATGGATTAGAGACAGGCGCTCCGTGAAACTTGGGGAAAATAAAAAAGGTGACTTTGAGAGAGGAAGGGAACGCCGGGCGCGTGAAGTAAAGAATCGGCGAAGGGAACCGTGCCGATTGAATGTGGATGCCAATCAAATGGAACTAGTGATGCCAAGCAAGCAATTCAATGTGACTCTGGTCATCTACTGGCTGCTGTTAGGTATTCGAGGCTCTAGCGACCATCGATTAGTCGGTTGCTGTTGTATCGAGCCGGGAACTCTATTCGAAGCGTAGCTATTCTCGAAATGCTCCAGGGTGAGGATATCTGTTCAGTTGGGCAAGCAAGCAGAACAAAGGGACGATAGAAAGATTATGTGAGTGAGCGGCCAACACCGATTATTCTCTTCGCCTAAGGCAAAAACAGGAATAGCATGAGGTTGCACCTGGCTCTAAAGTCATTCCTTACAAGCCCGGACCCCACTACGGCCAGACTTGCATGTATTAATTATATCTCCCCAGTCTCACTCGCAGAATCTTCCTTCTCGATTTTTCCCACGTCGATGATGGGGTTAGAGAACTTCCTACTGTAAGGTATACCCTATTCCATGTCGGCTCTAGCATCTCATCTACTCAGAGAAGGCTGAAATGCGAGTTTGACCCCTCTTATGGACCTTGCAAGAGAGCCTGCTAACATGCGAACAGTCCAGCCTCCTCCCTAAACATGGGGATTTTGTGAGCTATGTACTAGGCTCGCTGGTCTTCTGGTTTCCGTGCTTGCACTATTCTACTTCGACTCTACAAGCAGAAAAATTACAGACCAGATTTGTTGCAAATCAAACCTTGGGCAGCATGTCGTCGACCTGGTCGTTTTATCCCCTGCCAAAGAAGTCAGCCACCTTTGGCCACCATCCTACTCTCCCAGAACAACCAGCAAAGCCTTGTTTTCCAATACGAGCGAGTCTGCGGTTTGGAAATACAAAGAAGAGCCACTTGACTACAAGCCCGGCGTACTTCCGCTCAGAAAGTCACTGATGGGGGTTGGCATGAGATGGGTGACATATGGGGAGCTCGGCGTTGTAGTACAAAAGCAATGCTGGACCGACAAGGATGACGGACTACTCATGACTTATTCCGCAACTCGACCAGGTCACCACCGGCTCATCAACATTCAACAGAGCGCAACATGGCACATGCAACATGCAAGCGAGCAAACGAGGCAGGCCGGCCGCGGCCCAGTTAGCTGCCCGCCCTGACGGCGATAGTCGGATTTTACTGGACCAGAAAGCAGCCGCCGATGGGGCGTCCTCTGCATCCTGACTTACAGCGCAAAGTTGGCGGTCTTCTTGGCAGAAGCTTCTGATCGGTACTTTGTTTACTTCAGGGGCCACTTGAAGACGGTGACGGCTCTGATTGGTCCCGACCCCTTGACATGGCGCACGGACTGTTCCACCACTGCTTATCGTAGAGGGCGGAAGTGGGGCTCTGTCAAACGATAAGGCCATTTCGCGCTAACTCTGGAGCGATGATCAATTGACTGTACTGCACTTTCCGTCGTCATCGCATTCATTTGTTTGACTCCTACTTTGGCCATTTCGCGAAAAGGCAGTCTCTTGTACTCGCACCTCTCCCCTTTTTGTTTACATGACTATGATGCCATAGAGAACTCGCTCGACAATACTCTCGCGTCCGAGATTGCGACTCGACTCACAAAGGAAAGCCGCGTTCTACTTGACCACTGGCCCGGGTACCTCTCTGACCCAGACCGTGAATCTGCGCGGGTGCTGCTTCGACCCTCCCCACCACGTTCACCTTACCTCGCGTCTGTTGCGCTTTCGCCCACGCAACATTCGCTGCGACCAAACATGGCGAGCAGCTCGGACGAGGATTTCGGCGACGACTCCGACTACAGACGTCCACAAACTCCTACCCGCAAACCGCCCGCCCGATCCGCGAAACAGAAGAAACCTGTGCGCCAGACTCGTTCCAACGCTCGCAACTACCGCGAGCCTTCTGATGATGAATCAGATGGTTCTGCCTCTGGCGCCGATTCGGTTGCTGAGCAGACGCCCCATATCGAGGTCGGCGATCGAAAGCGCAAAAGGGCCGCCTCCAACTGTCAAGATGTGCGCCGCACGAAACGTACCCTCCGCAGTGCTGGCTCGCCCACAACACCTGAACAATCACGAAAGCGAAGCAGTCCTGTCAAGAGGAAAACACCAACAAACCACCGGTCGGTTCGCCATGCGGCTATTCGATCGCAGACCGCGTGTAACTTAGCTGGACATTGGGCATCACTCCCATACCTGGTTTGGCGCAGTGTTTTCGACGAAATCGCCTCACCTCTGCGCGATCTATCCGCCCACGACGAAATCAAATCCGAAGCTACGCGCACGCTCCTAGCATCTGCCCGGTCATCGAAGATCTTGGCCGAACCTGCCTTGACCGCGCTGTATCAAGCACCGCCCTTGATGCTCTGTTCGACACACCAACTACTCCACACGCTTATGACACCTCCAGACTCGACCATGTTTAATTACCGGCCGAAGGTTGAGGTGTTGCGTATTGAAGTGGAACAGACACTAAGCAAGAAGAACTTGGGCACATACCTCAATCTTAAGGAGCTAATACAGTATCTGCCCCGTCTCAAACACATCGACTTGTATACAGCTCTGGATGCAAAACCTTGGCGTCAACTAGACCAGTCGGTCCGCTGGAAATATTCGCCGGAGATGTTCAACGCGTTACAGTCGATGCCTCCTATGGGCAATCCGGATTTAAGGGATGAGGGCCTCACATACCTGCCCCTGGAGAGTTGGAGCTGGAGCGCTCGTCTTATACCTGCGGCATGGTCCATGGACGAGATCCGTTCAATACATTCATCACAAAGCTTCCAGTCCCTGCGCAAGATAACCTTCATCAACTTCCAAGTCCCGTCAGTGACGAGCAAGATTAAGGATCCGATCGCCATTGCTGCTATGGACAATCCTGTCATCCGAGATTTCGCCTCTACCATCCTACTGTTGCCCAAGTTGGAACACTTGGTCTTGGTAGCTTCGACGGTGGCGAACGGATCTCTACTGGAGCAGTTGCCGAGAAACCTGAAGCATTTTGAGCTCATCAACTGCTGGGACGTTGAGGCTGATCACATGGTTGATTTCTTGCGGGATCGCGGTCATTCCCTCAAAAGTATTGTCCTCAACCATTGCCAGTCTCTCAGCCTGCAGTTCCTGCCTATACTGGGTTCAGCTTGTCCTAACTTGGAAGAGATTCATGTAAACACCAAATACTTCCGCCACCATGAGTTTTATAACGATGATCAGCCTTTCTGGGATGTTTTTCTAGAGCCCGGTCAGATCCCGACCTGGCCTACCACGCTACGGTGCATCGATATGAAGCATCTCCAGTTCAACGAAGCTCACGTTGCCGCACACAATTTTTGCAAGAGCTTAGAGACCAGCGCTACGCGCCTACTTCATCTTCGCAAACTGGCAATTGACATTAAGCTAAAATGCGACCTCAACACGCGAACGCTGTTGCGAAATTACTGGACCAAACGACTGCAGACTATCTTCAAGCGGCCTCTGGTTGTACCCGCTTCGGTGGCAGATGCTACTCGCTTGGCTCACCAACTTGAGCAGAAGGCTGTACTAGAGCCTGGACGCCGGAAAAGTCTCAAAGCTTGCTCGACGCCCATGCGACGGAGTATTCGGCTGGCTGAAATCTCTAGTCCCGATGTGACACAAGATGAGGCATCGAATACAAGTGGCCGGGAGGTCAGTCGAAGAGGCCAGGTGAGAAAAGAAGCCCGACGACTTGGCAACGAGAGCCATGATGCCGATGATGAGGGCGAAGATGAGCTTTCAGCAGAGCTCTACACCGATCCATTGAAAGTTGACCCTGCGGCTGTACAGCGGTTATGTGATGTTGTCGAGGTTCAACTGGATAATTCGAGAGCCGTCGAGGAGCAGTTCGTCCTAGCTGACATCCGTGGCGGCCCAGAGTCTGAGGAGGAGGAGGAGGAAGACCATGATTGGAACGGTCAAGACGAAGACTTTGATATCTGACGACTGCCCTCCTGTCCGGATATTCGTGTCGCGTATAGCAGTTGCAGTGTGAAAACCCTGCCCACTGTACGACTACTACTCAGTTAGTTGGCTTGGCGTTGCGAGGAGTCGGTTTTGCTTTTCTATAGATACTACGGCTCCGAGCCTCCACCAATCCTACTACCAAAGAATTGTATGAATGGATTTGCATGGCCATGAGATGGCATTATAGGGAGGTGGAAGAGGAGCCTGGCTGGGATGACCTGATACCCCGAAACGAACAGCCGAAGGCAAGGCAGCACATGCCCCTCGTTTGCATCATGATGAATATTCTTGTAATGAAATAGAAACCGAAGATACCATATGTAGTTGCGATGAATATACAAACGCTTTGCATCATGTTTCCTGGCCTTTTTCGGGCCAGGGTTGCTGACATCAAAATTTGACGGGATGCCAACGATATGAGAGTCAATACCTTCAACCTTTGGCACATCTCAAGGGGGACGCGTTAATGGACGGACATGGGGCCATGGTTGGCATCGGCAAGCAGCTTGACGAGTTGAGGGTGTCGGCGACCGTTCCACTTCATTTTATTCTGGAATTTTACCCAAGAGCGCTGAACCAGGATGGCTTTGGGAAATTCGCTTTAGAGGATTATCTGTTCGTATCCTTGCTGACAAGGTTTAGTGGGTAGCCTGAAACGAGTAATAATGATTGGCTTTGTGCCCAATCGATCACATCAACGATTCCCAAGATCCATGCTGTGATATTTGTTCCCTGATCCGCTATATGCGCCTCGTTTCCAGAGCGTGACTAAGCCCCGGTAGGAGCGAGAGGTTGGTCTAGGTTCAAATCGTGTACTTTGGAGGATATGCCGCCAAGAGTATCACGACTTAAATCCACACGATAAAGAGCGAGCAGTCTTTTTCTTCTATATTATTCTCTCTCTTCTCTCTGCGACGCTCCCGTGACCTCAATTAGTTGGCCACTCGCATTATATGGCATGAAGCTGCTCAAATAGAAATGTATCGATGCAACCACTTTATCTGCATACTTTGAGAACTCAGATCCAACAGGGGTTGGGGGTCTGTTGTGGAATTCATCACGAGCTTCCTTTGGGGTCTTGAACAAGAGGACGTTTGATCCGATGTCTGGTACTTATCCAGTCTTTGGGTGGCGGCGCCACGTTGCAAGTACAGGTCGGGCCGTGAGAGAGGTTAGATTACGCTGGTGGTCAGTATTCCCCCTCGCTCTATCTTTCTCCTTCGAAATCAACTGTCCTCCTGTAACTGACACTTTATCGTGATGTTATCGAGGATCCAATATACGAATCAACCGTAGGCTACTGAAAAGTGCTCTTGGGCTGTCATGCGTGGCTTCTCGGGGCAATTGTTACCCCTACATGACCATTTTATATAAAACTGAACCAAGAAGGCAGGTATACCCCCCGGGCCTTATCGTATCCCTTACATGCAGTATCTAGGCCGAGTAAGGTGCCGCTCAACAGTGGCTGAGAAACAAGCGTATAGTCGCAGAATACTACAAGATGCCCGGATTTGTACAAGTCATAGTTATACACGACTTAACCATGGAAAGCAACTTTGCAATTTAAATATTATAAAAAATAAGAAGCCTTTTATGCTGGTCGAACTTCTTTATACCACTCAACGTTGTTAAGAGGCTGAATTAAAGTGATATACTAAGCCAAAACCTCATGCTCTCTTCTTACTCAAGTTCCAGGCTCAGGGAAGGGGACGACACACCTATTTAGCAAGAGAACCCCTCATCGCACGCTTATAAGGAGATGAAACAGGACTGGCAGTGTTGAGACTTGCACCGTTGTTCTGCCTTGGCCATCGAAGCCAGTCAACATACCACAGTCATCACTTGCTTTGTAACAAGAATACAAGCTTGTCAGTCCATTTCACCCTAGCTTGCGGCTCTATATCACATATGATACAGAGATTTGGTCGTTCTGCGGCGGTTGTGACACGACAATAGCATTGGACATCCTATTCTTGCTCTATGGCCCTCGCACTATCGCTTCTCGTACCAAAGTAATTTGTCCTATTATTCAGAAGAACGGTCAATTATCTATGGGGGAAGTCTTCGGATCCATACGCACCGCTTGGGTGTGTCTCCATGATTCACGCTTGTGCAGCAAGCACACTAGCCTTGGTGTTGGCTCAGTGTGGTGATTGACCTGCTGCGTCTACGTTGCGTGTCTGTTTCTTTTGCTGGCCGGCTCGCTTGCCATATATTCAACAGGACCAGATGGCCTTCATGGACTTGACGCTGGATCGATTTACGAGTATAGCGTAATATTTACTAGGTGCGGATCCATGTCGCCATGTCCTCAAGACGTCCATATTCTATCTATATATCCATCAATATATACTGGGATAAATAATCGTCGCTGTAACTAGTGCCAACATTGCTATTTTGTCCATTTCCTAAAGGCCATCGACTTTCAACATGGGATTGTCATGCTCATCCATAATGAGTAAAGAACCCATTTAATCAACAGTAGCACCCCTGCGATGACCAAATTCACCCTCGCAATTGTCATTAATTAATTCGATTGCCATTGGGTGACATTGATGAGTCATCCGTTTGTCTCACTGGTGCCCGCTCAATGAATTGTGAATGCCCCTCATCCCAATCAGTCAGTCCTAATAGTTTCTTTCAAGAACGGCTTGAAAACCAAGTGTGATCATGAGTTGATACTTGTATCATCTTCAGTAAACATCAAAGGAACAGCTTCACTTCTTCCAGCATCGTCACACATTTTCAGCTTCATCTCCATCTCCCAAGATGCCCGAACTCCCGCTTGAGATTTGGAACAACATTGCCGCTGCCCTCCAACTGCAGCCTATGCAATTGGGGAAATATGCCCCCGACTCGACCTTTCTGGCAAGACGAGCTTGCCTTCGCAACCTCTGTCTGACCAGCCAGAAGCTCCTCGCGGCGGCTCAGCCATGGCTTTACGAATCCGTCATTCTATATCACAACCGGGACGAGCCATACAAAGGACCGGAGAGCCTCGTGCAATTGCTGCGCTCTCTGGCTGCCTCCCCATCATTGCGACGGCACATTCAGCACCTGGCCTGTGCTTTCAATCTATGGCCGACCCGCCATGACATGAAGCAGCCTCATGACGCCGTGCTTCACGAATGGCAGGCTGCGCGCAGCTTGTTTGAAGATCTACCTCCTCCTGAAAAACGGCTCTTTGACCAAGCTGCACTCTTCGAGCCCCCAGCCGCTCAGGCTCAGGCTCAGGCATCGCAGACCCAGGCTCCGGCTCCGGCTCCGGCTCCGGTTCAGGCTCAGGCTCAGGCACCACATCCCCGATTCTTCAGGGTAGTCGATTATACCGAGCATCTCAACGAGTCGCAAGAGCCCCAGAAGCTACTGGCAATCCTACTCTGTTTTGCCCCCAAACTGCAGTCCCTTTTAATACAGGGCAATTCTAACTCTGCATTGCCGGCGCGACCTTTCTCCGACCTACTGGAGTACTTTCTCATGCGAGGTGGTGTTGACCAGAGCCCTGTTCTGCCACTCTTGTCGACTATCCGTCTGCAGCCTGACCGTGGTGCCCCGCCGGTGTTTTGGGCCGGCCTCCAGGTCTGTCAAGACATTCTCGCTCACCTTCCAAGTCTGAGTCGCTTGGACCTGTGGAAGACGTCGTATACTATGAACTCTCCTCCCAAATGGGCGAGCAGGCTGGAAGACATCCATGTTGCCAACGACAACGACGTGGGGGGTATACTCGGGCTCATGGAACAGGCAACCGCTCTGAGAACTCTCAGGATCGACTGCATAAACGCGGGTCCACGTTACGCCAGGCCCTCGACTCCGCAGGGGGATCTGAACCAAGCTTTGCACCAGCACGCAGCAACGCTAGTGAGCCTGAGACTGACCGGCATGACTTTCAACTTGCAACGGCAGGGTATAAGTCTCTCGTCCCTCCCCCAACTCCGCCGCGTCGAGGAGCTCGAGATTGAGCACCAGCAACTAGTCAGTCCCGGCCTCAGCAGCGGGCTGGTACGGGTCCCGGATCTGCTTCCGCCGAATCTTCGGAGGCTCAAGCTCCTCTTCCTCCACGGCTGCAACGACCACTTCGACGACTTCCTGCTCACCTTTCCGCTGGACTTGGAAGTCGCCAGGTCCCAGGGGTGCTTCAAGCGCCTGCAGGAGATCCAGCTGGAAGTGTTCTCCGCCGCCGCTCAGAATGATCCGAAGCAGATGGCCGCCATCGATAACATGCAGGTGGCTGTTATAGGACAAGGCTGCATTTGCACTTATGCCTTGAACCGTGGCGATTGGAACGCCGACAACGTGGAACCATGGGCGCTCGATCTCGATGAGGCCTGGTGAGAAAGGGCATTACGATACTACTACCTAGGGAGCAGAAATAAAGGACCCCCAAGCACCATGGAGAATAAATAGGCCAAGTCTCTTGATAAATTGAAAAGCCGTCATTCTAGTTGACCGTTTATCACTGCAGAAAATTGAAACATAAGCAACTACGCTATTTGGTAGGCGGTTCTTTGCTTAACCATTAGACGTGGTACGTTGCTTTATATGAAATATAATCCCATCAGTTTAGGATAGAATCATGAAAGACCAGCAGACAACATAGGCCATCTTGTGAAATTCCCAAACAGGTGTGTTCTCCTGGACAAGGTTTAGCCTGTCTATAGTCTCGGCTATACTCAAACTTTAAACGAGGATGTCGACATTTACTTCAATATCAGTATACACACGCAGAGAAGCAGACGCTTTGATTCGGATTGGCCCAGACCGGTTAGAGCTTGGCGTTGGCGCTGTGAACGTTCTGAAGTACTATCATGTCGTCATTTTGGTGGCATCGACAGGTTGGATCCAGTATGTGTGTTACTCTCAGCAGGGTAGGAAAGGGGCTGCCCAATGATCTTGGCTCTCTGCCTCTGGCTGATGCGGACTCTTCAAAAACAGAGGCCGTGCTTCTCATATGTGCCGATCTGTGGCTTCTGAATGTTCCAGTCGCCGCCTATGTACTTGCTCAGGAAGAGAGAGGAGTCGGCTAACCCAGAAGGATGCGTACGCCGAGTGTAGCAAACTCTAAAAGGCGGGAAGGCTACCTATTCACTAATAATGCCAAGCACAAGAAGGGGTTGCATAGCACTTCGTTATTGGTGTTGTGAATATAGTGCGTCGAAATCGAACATTTTCATGATCGGCCGAGGAGGTCTGAGTGGTGCGCCTGATGGAAGGCAGATTGATTAGATACGGGGTCGAGAGAGGCAAAAATTCTACGGATGTGGAGCAGGGGGATTCTTCCGCGGTCCCCGAACGGTCCGATGTGGCTCTCAGTTCGCGCTCGCGCTGAAGTTGTTGGCGGAAAAAAATGCACAGGGGGAGGAGAGGAGAGGAGAGGAGAGGAGAGGAGAGGAGAGGAGAGCAGAGGAGAGGAGAGGAGGAGAAAGAATAAAGAGAACAAAGCGTAGTAGTATCCATCTCCAGTATCCATCTTGCAGGCGGTGATCTGATCTGGGACGTCCAAGATCTAGCAAAAACCGTTTCGCATAAGAGGGGCGGCTTGGCTGGTATACATAGGTGTATACCGAGGTTGATATGGTTCTGGTTCTTCCCTTGGATTGCTGAGCCGCATCTTGAATTGTCTTCGGGAAATCTTAAGTCAAGGAACGCGATGCCACCACATAGTCGTACAGGGGCCGCCAGGCGATCCGGCATACACTCGGGTCAGCATACCGAACCAAAGAAAGGATGTTCGAGTCAAGTCGCGTTGCGCCCGACAAAGAAAATCACGGATCATGTTCCGGGGTGGAGCAAAAGGACCGGCGGGAAGCCGCTAGTATTACAGGCAGGATCCCTGGGCAGAAGCTGACGTACAGTGGCTAAGCTGGGCCTGGTTGACGGGTTTATCATTGCGACGGTGGTATTGAAAGGCGTTACATGTCGGCAATACTCTCTCTCTCTCTCTCTCTCTCTCTCCAATCCAACCGCTAAGTACGATTGCTTTGGGGCTCTCTGAACTGGGACTTGGATCGCCTGCTCACCACTTGCAAGCAGTCCAAGACCTTCTTTTCGACGTTGATCGTGACGAGGAGGCTGTTCACTTGGTAAATTGTTGCAGTGACAGGGGTACGATCCCTCATTCAGTTAGCGTGCTTAGCTACTCATTCCCTTTGTTCATACATAAGGGCCATAGCAGGGCCCTTTTCTTTTGTAGATTCTCTTCTCTTAGATAGCACTTTCATACATACCATCGCACGCTCTCTCTCGTGCAACATATATTATTGTGGGAATTTCTCCAGCTGGTCGTGTGTACCTGCCCGCCGACCTACATACGCAGAAGAAAGCGCACCTGGAGACCTGCAGACGAAGATGTCGATCTGCAAACGGTCGGATGACATTATCAACAGTATCCATCACGATGCGTGAACCGTTGAAGATCTTCTCGATGCCAAATGACTCGTGGCTTTGACGTTGCCGCTGCCCGTCATTCCAGACTCGACTCGGGCCCCAGTTTATATTAATTGGCTACAGGGTTGAAACTGGACGACGTAGAACAACGACAACAACAACTTAGCCGGCGGTAGAGATCCGGACAAATTCTCCGCCGGCACGAGATTCTCCCTTGCTCTAGCGTTTCAAGTTTGGTATAGCTACTACCGACGTACCGAGGCATGCGTTTCGTTGCAAGGGCTGGCTTTTCTTTTTGACCAGGGCCAATTGGCCACACACAAACACCCTCATTGCAGCTTGGACTTTGAGTAAGTACGTAAACGAGGGATTCGAGTGCCGCCAAACACTCTGTATCGGCCGGTTCAAGCCACCATCGTCCTCCCAGAGATTGCGGAATCGTGACACAACCCAGCGCCGTTGGTTCGGGCCTTGCTGGATGTGATTTGCATCAAATCAAAAGGTGGCCGCCCATGCCGCCGAACCTCGTCAAGGAAACGAGACATGAGGCCAAGTAACTGGATGAAGCAAGATAGTGCCCGGCCGATGATGAGCGGAAGGGCATCTGGCCACATCGACGAGCGTTGTTCAGCTGTTGCTTAAAGCCGAATCGATCTCGCGGCTAATTATAGTCGACGATGTGAAAGCTATATTGAGATTAGCTCATGGCTTCTTCCGTTCTCCATACTTATGCCTGTCTCCTCTGTAGTGTGGTCGCTAGGGTTTATTTGCATATCAAGTTCCGCGGGCAGTGGGGCCCGGCCGAGAAAGAGAGAATGGCTTTGATCATGGGCACCGGGTCCATCAGCGAGATCCGGACTGCAATGTTTGATCGCATATTATACAGGGTCCAGCCTTCGAAGATCACCCTTACGCAGCCCATCTCGAGCGCAACTGCTCTGGGGAAAGGATGGTGTTTGGTCCTGGACGGAGATCGATGTCAGCGTTCGTTAGATTCGTGTATCCACCAACGGTCTGGGCTTAACGGAGTACAGTCCATGAACCCGTCGCCTCTCGCACGACCATAGCACAAGCAGTCTGGGTTATATAATGAACTGAGGAAGTCCCGACTTCCGCCCTAACATCTGGGTTTCACATCGGTCATAATCTACCTACTCTGAAGCAACATACTGACTCTCCCTACGAGGCAGTGGCTGATGTCGACTGAATAGGTCTGGGAACTCTTTTTTTCCCATCGTTCTCAGCAGGACCGCGAATACCTTCACCACGATCCTTCCAGTCAAGATGGACAGCGCGATGGATCCATCGATGTTGCCAAACAAGATTGGCCAGGCAGATGCCTTGGTCAACATCTCATTTGTCTTCACGGCGATCTCGGGTATGCAGTACCCCTTTCTCCCTTGGTATGTCGACTTGATGGGTTCCATGACTGACGGAAGGCCAATTTGTTAGCGCTGATCGTCTTTATTCGAGCAACCATCCGAGATGGGATAATCAAGAAAACTGGAGCCGACGATATCTTGGTCTTCATCTCTATGGTACGTCTTGTTGCCTCTCAAAGTAGGCGGCCAAACACAGTTGACTTACTTATGTAAACGCGTAGCTCTTCCTCATCGGCTACCTGATCTGCAACGTCCTTGCGCGGGACGCCGGTTTAGGTGCCTCGATACTCCCTTCACGATACCGTAGACGGAGACACTCCTTAAGCTCACATACGCCATCGAGATCTTGTACTACGTGATCATCGTGACGACGAAGTGTTCTATTGTGGCCATGTACTACAACATTGGTGAGTAATAATTATCTATTTACACGCCTTACAAAGCTCGCTCCATCATCTAAGTTCTGCTTGCCCCTAACAAACAGCCCTGACCCGGATCCTTCCGCGTGGCCTGCTACACGACCCACGCCCTCCTGTGCGTCTTCTTTATCGTGTGCATCTCGGTGACCTTCGGGCAGTGCCAGCCCCTGTCGCGGCAGTGGGACCCGACGCTGGCGCCGGCCGCGCGGGCGGCCTCAGGCATCAACACGACGGCCTTTTTCTACTTCGCCTCGGCCTTCAACATCGTCATGGACTTCTGGATCCTGGGCATGCCCCTCAAGACGCTCAACGCCCTGCAGATCCGCCGCCGCAACCGCTACGTCCTCTACGGCGTCTTCGCGATGGCCATGTCTTGCGTCCGGCTCTATTCGATTTACACGTACACGCTGGCGGCAGACCCCTTTATGGAGGGTAGTCTTGTGAGTTTTCCCCGTTAAACCCCTATCAAGCTGTGGTTTTCTCTCGCGCCGCTTTCTAACAATACGTTTTCTTGTTCTACAGATCAACGTCTGGTCCATGATCGAGATCAACGTCGGCATAATTTGCGCAAGCGTGCCGGCCCTTAAGCCGCTCTTCACGCCGAAGGTCCTGCTGGCCCGCGCGCGTGGCCAGGACCCCGACGCCCCCGCCGTCCGCGTCCACAGCGGCAACAGCGGCAGCGAGAGAAACCGGCACTATCAGAAAAAGTCGGCAAATATCCGCACCCATTCCTCCGGCGCTGGCAGCGAGGCTACCCTATCCGCGTCCATGGGAAGAAGGGATGATGATGATACCAAGCAGCCGCGGACTTCGGGCATTGCGATCAGGATGAGCTCCATGGCGACGTCGCGGAAACACCTCGTGGAAGGGGGGTCTGTCGGTGATGACGATGACGACGACGACGAGAACAACGCCATTGAGCTCCAGTGGCAAACGCCGGGGCGTGGATAGATGTGTATGGCTATGAAAAACAATCTTGATGAGGGAAAGTCGGAAGGAAGGTGGGAAACGACGTAATGAGGACTGGACAGACTACGAGGAACTGGGTGAAAACGAGTATTGACGATTTGTCATAGGCAAATATGGCAGAAGGTTATATTAAAAATTCGGTGAGGTACATTGGAACGACAGTTATGAGCATTTTATAGTACTAGAGCAACTATTCATGTTCGTGTATCTCTGGAACTGTATAAATCCAACAGTCGTGGACAAAGTGCACACATATGTATGAAGTATCGACATGAAAACTAAACGTCAAGGGGAGTCACGCTAGACCTCTTCTGGAAAGCTACAACTTTGGCCATGGCTCCAAGTCAAATTTCTAAATTATGTATGTATATTTTTATGTACAAGTGTAGTGCGTAACCCCTGAAACCCAACTGCTACCACCACCATACCTTTTATTGGCTCAGCAGACGGCTCTCACGACTGTTTGTCGACTTTGTTTGTTAGCTTAGATACTCGGCAATGTTTAAGCAAGGCAACGAACATCATTCCTTGACTCCTTATGAACTCGTATCTCAGTCTGGTGGCATTATATACTGAATGCTGATAGATTGTGACTAGTATAAATACTTAGGTGAGTATGCTCGAGTGTATCATGAAGTGGCGCATCCAGATATAATACGGAGTTCCATTTTAATACCGAGAAAATACTTCTTACCTGGCATTTCCCGTATTTTTTATATAATTGATTAGATCGCTGTCACTCGAGCTCATATGTGCCTCGAACGCCGGCCTCTAGTTCACAGAGCCGAACATGATCAACTCGAATTAGACTACACCAGATGCAGGGGATAATCATGCCATAAGTTGACATGATCTGGACGTTAGATGTCTGCTGCCAACGTGACATATATCTCAGCGTCACCACCAATCTGAGTTGCTTTTATGGTATCCACCCGCCCCTGACAGAAGTGGCGAAAGCTTGACGATACGCCGACCGACATCTCTTATTTTTGCTATCTGTTATCGTGTAGCTGGAGGCTTGATGTTTTGACTTATTATTTGAGATACCCATTTGTCTTGGCACGGAGTCACTGCCAATTTGTGTAACCTTCTATTGGTTTTTCATTACTTGTGTTAGCTGTAATAAGCTTGAAAAAAATATACTAAATAAACATCTCTTATTTTCATGATATGTCGCTCCCTTATCTTTATTAAATGTGTCACCCATGTTTGTGCCGCAATCCGATGTGAGAAACCCGCAATTGAGAACCCTACCCAAACTTTTATCATTTTTGATTCCGCTCATCGCCCCGTAACATCCTCGCATTGTGGGCCTGCGAACCTGTTCCGGCGGTGGTCGTGCTTAGGACTGCCCAGCAGAACGCCACATCGACTTGTCCGGTCAATCCTCGGTCTCTGTGGAAGCTCGCTTTCCTTAAGCCGTCCAATCTTTCGATCTAGGCGATGGGAACACATAACTACCCTCAGTAGCGGACAGGTTCAACAACGCCGCTTCGGGTCATCTCCACGCGTGATGGCTTCTGCGCATATATAATGTGGCTAAAGGACACTCGTTAGCACAGGTTACTAGTCGTCCAGTCTTCGGTGGCAACTTGAAATCGCAAAATGACTTACAATGGTAGGTAGGCATGGATATTCGTGTTGCGCATATCGCCTCTAACCAGCGGCAAAAACTCATCGATTTGTGCTGGCAGGAGTCCAGCTGCAGTGAGCAACCGACGGGATATCCCGTCTGCCCCCATGCAAAAGTCTTCCATCACGTATTTCCCAACTAAGTTCCACTTACTCTCCCGAGGCCAACTATTAGCTGTTCTTGCAGTCAGATATAAAAAGCTTTTCTCTGTGTCGGCCTTGCGGCAATAAGGGAAGTGTTTGTCTTACTCGGCAGCAGCACATGTTCGCGGCGAATATCCACGAACCCCAATTCCCTGAGCCATTCTTCGACGTGCCAGACGCATTGTACATTTCTCCCCATAGCTTTGGAACCAGCCTGTAACAACTGCATCCACCGCTCCAGGTGAGTGCCTTCAGTCGTGCCATCATCAGAGCATATCTCCCATGTCAAGGCCTGGTACTCGATTGCCGCACCAGAGTTCATGTTCAGAAAAGCCGATCTTTCAGGTGTTTCAGTATTAAGTTAACTTTCCAAAAGATCAAATATCTGTATAGAGAAACTCACCTAAGAACCCCTTTAGGGTTATCGAAGCAGAAGTTCATGCCACGCAAGAAAACGAAATCGAATTTGAGTGGATAGTACATCCATTCCTCCTCGGCGTCGACTCGATCAAAGACACAGTTGGGGACACGAGAAGGCTGTATCATGCTCAAATCGATGCCCCTGACTTGGGTCTGAGGATGCTCTTCCGCAAACTGATTGGCCCAGACACCGGTTCCAGTGCCAACGTCCAAGACGTGCTTTGTCGTTTCGAATTTGATAGGAGACAAGTACAGCCTGCCACCCAACGCGATCCTGAACATGTGATGCTGAAGGTCTGGGAAACGTTAGTAGTCTTAGTGATCTGATTCCCGTGATGTAGAAGGGTGGTACGGAGGTTAAGGGAGGGGCGCGTTCAACCGGCATTTGGGGAACGTACCCATACGCTCCTGTTCGGCATCATCATTTGGCAGAGGGTAGCCTATAAGCAGTGAGTATTTGGACTGAGAGAGCCTTCCTAGCGTACTACTCACGACCTGGCTTGAAGTTCTGATACGTCCTGCCGCTGTTTGGCTCAATCACCGAGCCATAGAAGGGATCGTTGTCGTAGACAGAAAATGGCCTTTGTAATCAGGTTAATCGACAGCGTCGAGCAAACATAAAGGTGCTATTGGGAACCACGAACGTTGGGATGCGGCCGTACGTATCCGTATCATAACCAGCCATGGGAGGAATGGGAGTCATGGGAGGCACCGAAGGAGGCTGAGAACTGCTGACGTAAGATGGACTGTGCAGGAGCGGAGCGGGAGTGAGAACAAGGGTAAAATTGGCAATTCGCAAGGATGGGTATTCAATGTTGAGTACAAAGGCTCACAGTTCTCTACTTCTCGCTTTGGTGACTATACCGGACCGAAACCAAGAATGATGAAACCAGAGAAATTTGAGAGAACCGCAGGTCGCGGTGCGACATAAAGTAAGCAAGCGCAAACAGGGAAAACGTCCAGACCTTTCAGAGAGCTCCTTCCGTGCGTGAGATCGATCAATGTAGGAACATGGGGTGGGTGTGAGTGATTGACCCGACAGTCTGGTTTGCTCCTTCCTTTTTACTACACCCCTGACCCTCCAATCCCGATCCTGCTGGCCGCTCTTTCCCCATCCACAAAATGTCACACCCCCAAAAGCCGTTTAGATGGGCTGTAGATTATGTACGTGCAGGACATTTTAATGATCAATCTATCTTCCGCTACAGTGGCATCCAATCATCCGGCAATCGGTGCGGGGTTTCGTTTACCGACTCGAATCAATAGGCAATCCTTGGTATCGTATTGCTTTTTCTGCCACCCATCAGCCCACGCAGATAGCCGTCGGCAACATCAAGTCCGCTTCTTGTGTGCCATTTACAACCCAACTCCTTGCGTGTCCATAATGACTGGGCGTCCAATCACTTGTCGACACCTGCGTCTGCTGGGATGCGGTGACAAGCGATAAAGTGCCGCCGTGGCTCTCATCCGCGCGCGTTCCTGCATCGCACCCGCAAGACTGGCCATCCGGCACTCGTAGGCAGTTACTCAGGTAAGTGGCAAGAGTGCTTTACCGACCGGTGTGACACAAGGACCCAAGGAACAGGGTCAGCGTTACATATGACATGTTGTCTACCCAGCATTCCGGATATAGTGTGCTGTGATCATGCAAGCCCCTGCCGACAGCATCATCGCTGTCCGCGAATTGAGATGCATTCTTGCCTTACCGTCAATCACAGTTCGTTCGTCAGCAAAAACAACAGGTCATAAAACATGAACCAACCTGCCCACTAACTATTCTCTCTTCGTACGGAATCTATGTTGTTCCGCATCACCTGCAGCTATCCGAAATTGGTTTCAATGCAGTGTGAATCTCCACCTCGGCAAGAATAGCCCCCTCAACATGTCAAACGCGCCTCGGTGCATCCAAGGACCATATAAGTCTTTACGTTGCAGTCTCATATTTACAACCCGCCACTGCATCCCTGCTCAACCCGCATCAAACCAGGGTATCTAGAGGAGTCGGCGAGGGCTCAACATGGCCACCTCAAGAGTCGAAGATGGCCCCATAGGCCGCCACACCCCTTACCAACATACCCATCACCACCTTGTCCGTGACCTTTGGATTCGAGATGACAAACACTGCCTCTGCGTCCGACTCCTTGACTAGCTGGTATGTCTCAGCGACTATGTCTGGGTACCCTCGCTCCGTTGTATTCCAGATGACTGCGTTTGGATCTCCCCCGCGCACGGTCGCGACCACGCCCTCGCCGTACGTCTTCAGCGGATCTCGCGTGCTCCATAGCACGCGCATGGGAGTCTGGTTCGCGAACATGAGTGATAGGCAGGGCCCAATACCGGAGCCTGTAGCCACGACTACGATGCGCCGGAACAGGCGGCTGGTGTAAAGCACGCCATGGAGCGGGTAGCCGCGAACCCAGAGTTTGCGCCCCGAACTTTTGTCCGCGATCTGTTTGCTGGTCCAATCTCCCGCGTTGCTGACCACGACACTGAAACCCGTGATCCTGATCTCGCCAGTATTAGTGACGGTGGTATCCGGAATGGTGGCAAAGGCGTGCCACTCGGTCATCGGCGCATCGCTCAGCTTGACGCCGAAAAAGGGCTTCATCGGTCGGTAGAGGAAGTGGAGGCGCGTGGCGTGGTCGCTGAGCTTCTCGGGGTAGACGGAATGGCGTCGCAGGCGGGACCACGAGAGCAAGCTGCATGAGGTTGATACGCAGAAGAACCAAAAGTTGGGTGACGTGACGAGGACGATTCCAACGGGCCGAGCTTGTTGACGTGCTCGCACCTGAACGGCAAAAGCCACCTGGACCCAGAAGCTCCCGAGCGCCACCCAGCCTGCAAATCGGTGGAACATCTCGAAGTAGTCATGATAACGCCGGCGTAAACTTGGGTGCGCTGCGACCAAGATCATCAGGAACATCAGCACCACGATCCAGCTCGTGACCATGTTGACCAATACGTCTGTTTGGGGGTCGTTGACGAAGTCCCTCGTGGCCAGTGCTGTGTACAAGAAGTACCATACCGCTGCTGCCGTGCCCGCACCACTATGACAGCCACCGTAGTGGTAGATCTTGGCGAGGCGCTTGCGGAGACCGAGGGGCCATGAGTGGGGAACGCAGGTGAAGAGCTCATATAGGAGGTTGACGAAATTCTCTTGACGGAATAGGAGGCAGCACATCAGGTTCGCTGAGGCAACAGAGACGACGACCCACGAAGCCGGGTTTGCCTTGGTTACGACCAGAACAGCGGCCAACACGGCAAGATTGATGGTAAATATACCACCGAATATCTTGCGGTACGTCGAGGCATACTTATAGCGCACCTTCTCGATAAGATCCGGCGCATCTCTGTTCGGGAACCCGTTCGCCTGAGCAACGACTTCGGTGTTTCGCAGGGTCCCCAAATCGCTGATGGAAGAGTTAACTGTGGCAACCACAGTATCTTGCTTTGATGGGAGTGAAGTGTCGGAGCCGCCGTGGTGCTTATGCTGCTGTTGAGTGGCCATCAGGCGTCCCAAGAAAGCAAATCTATCATGAGGTACTCATGGGGGCTGACTCCTTTTCCTAGTCCGCTTCGAAAATATGGGTATTCACCTCTGATAGAAAGGAAGATAAATCAGACTTAATAAGGAAAAACAAGTCTGAACGAAGACCAAAAGAGCCCCTACGAATATGTTCGTTGCCCCAGCGGTCGCTATGGCTATGGGTTACCGAAGTTGTTTGATCCAGCAAGCATACATGAAGGAATGACCTGGCCACAACGGAATCAAGACCGAGCGGTGGAAGGCGTGATGTGTTGCACTTTAACTTAGATTTTCCAGAAAAAGAAAACAGAACCTGCTGCTGCTGCCCGTGTAGGAGAGTAGGAAGTTACACACAAAGAAGGGGACGGCCGTATTGTAAAGCCTCGTACCACGGTGGGGCTGACGGGCTGATGGCATGATGAGCCGTATGGAGAGGCAACATTGAATCTTCCTTAATTGCTATTGCTAATTGCGGGATGACATATCTTATTGGTGTGTTGGTTGGCCAAGCTGTGCTGTTGTTGTGCACACTCGATACTCGGGATGGGATTGGTGCTATGCGCAAAACGTACAGGGGGCAAGAGAAGCTGCAAGCGCTGCCCCAACATAGGGTGTCATTGGAGGTGGCCACTGAAAGTCGGTCCCGGTTAGGCATCAGACGCAAGCAACGATGAGGGTGAAGCGGCTCTGGGGCCAATGAAATGAGGGCGCAATATGCCGCCATACCCGCTCACGCGGCTTCTCTGAGGGTTTCACAGTTTGCTATATCATATCATTAACAAACAGAATAAGTCCGGTGTCCGGGTCGTTCTGAAAGGCCAACTTCACATGATATCATGAAGTGTTGGCTCGGGCCATGGGTTATAAATGAACTTTCGAGTGTGCAAATAGCGAAAAAGGACAAGCTGGTTGATCGGCTCGTACGATATCACCGTGCCACTCAGTCGGGTCAACCGCTGCGGCAAGTGGGACACCAGCTGAAAATTCCTATGCTGAACCAAGTACGTCTTGAAAGGCCCTCTCTCACCCAAGGCGTAAAGCGCCCAAGCTTTGGTTTCTTGTTTGCTGTGTAAAAATAAAGCTGAAGGTGTTGGGAGTGATTATCATACTTGTTCTATGTTTCGGCTACCTCCACGATGAAGTGCATCGCAAGCAATCGGCCGGTTCCGCAAACAGGGATGTCTTACACCATGTTTCGGCATTCACATCACTCTCGCTTCAAATCAGAACGCAGTTGGCCCTCTATGAGTGTGCTGCAAGTTGTATATACTGAAAACGCCAGGGACTTGCCATGCTCAGCCGCAAGGGCTCTCTGTCTGTCTGTCTGGCCTAACTCGCGAACGACAGATACATAGAGGAGGTGTCTCCCCGACACGTACAGGATAATCTCAGCCAGTAATGTAACTAACCAAAACATGCATTTTTATCCGCAGTACTCCCAATGTCAATCATGTAGTGGTGGCGGCGACAGTGGAAAGAGATAGCCCCTTCCCCAATAACCGATACCTAAGGCAGCGAGCGGTGGCGGCAACGGCGGCGGCGCTACACCGACTGGTCTAATGATGATCCCCCTTAGATCCAGCAATGCTACATCCACCAGCGCAGCCCTCGGTCGTCAGTGCGACTTATGAGGTGGGAATAAAAAAACCGATTCCGAGAGCTCCCGTAAGGCGTTCAGACTGCCCGACTCCTGAATCACTTCCGACACTTTGCTCCGTGAATGTACACACAAGGGAAGCCAACACCACCCTCTCCGACCTCGTCGAAGACGTCCATTGCCAGGAGACATGTTGAGTGTCCCTGCGACCGCCCGTTTCCCGTTTTCCTTCCCAACTCCAGATCTCCCCCTTTTCCCTCCTTCTCCTTAGGTCGTGACTCGTCATCATCAACTCCCACCCTGAACATGAAACCAACAAATGAAAAAGAGAAAGAGAAAGCGCCGTTGTTTGCTGTAGCTTGGTCTCGGTCAGGAAAAGTGCCTTTGGTTTAACATCACGTTGCAACAGCACGCTGGATTAGGTAGACAAGATGGTACATAAAAATGATATACAATAAAGATTGCTTGAACATGTGACATTGGAGAGACTATGGCTCATATCAGGAAGGAGAGGGAGAGAATGAGGCGGAAACCTACCTTAAAGAAAAATTGTGAACTGAACAGCCCGACCCCAACCCATTTGCCGATCAACAGCAAAAATGGGAGGGGCTCGGCCTGGGAACAGAAAGAACATGAGACCTCGAATCTCTTACAGATCCGTAGACAGCGCAATATCGGTCGCCTCGGGGAGCCAGTCGTCCAAAGCCCAGCCGATGATCCGGAACGCCGCCCGGGTGACGGGGCAGCAGAAGACGGCCCAGAAGAAGAGCACGACGAGCCAGACAATCTCGGACAAGGAGGGCGGGGCAAGTTCGTGCAGGAGGATCTGCTTGGAGATGGCGACGCTCTGCTTGCGGGCGTGGAGGGCGACGTGGCGCTGCTTCCGGGCGGCGTGCAGGGCGAGGGCAGAAGCGCCGCCGAGGCTGTGGCTGCGGCGGTGGTGCAGGTGGTGGTGGTGGTTCCCGCCGGTGTGGAGGGCCGACGACCACTGGACCATGACTTGGGTGCTGGCCGACATGCTGGCAATGCTGTCTACGAGTAGGTGGAAAAAGAGGGAAAGGGGACTGTTGCTGCTGCTGCTGCTGGCTTGTTCTGCAAAAGAAAGAGAGAGAAGAAAAACAAATCAGCTTGAAGAACGAATGAGGTGACTTTTTTTTCTTTCTTAATCCTTTCTTTTGTAGAGAGATAGAGAGGGACTGAGCCAGCAGACGACGAAGGTGAACGAACGAATGGATGAATGAATGATCAAAAATGACTCTCTCTTTCCCAGTAGCGGTCAACCCGGAGGAGGATGGGTTTTATCTTGGAGGGAAATCCCACCCCTTTGTGTCGACTCAGATGAAAGGACCAAGATGAGCCAATTGTGATGAAACGTTCTGTGTACAATGGCTTTTCTTCCAGGGACATTGTCGTGTCGCTTTGACGACACAATAGCCCTTTGTGTAAGGGGGGAGGAGGAGGCTTAGTCGTCTACATGCGCTTCATGTGTGCCGTGGACAGATGGAAGAGTTCTTGTAAGTATGTAGGTAGCTAAGGTTAGATTATGACATCCGTCGGGCGTCGTTGGTCAAACTTGACAGCGGGGGAAACTTCATGATGTGTGGAAGGCATGAGGCATCAGCTTAATATTGCAGGTTGCCATAAACAATCCCAAGGCATAACTCTATCTTCGAGCTACGCCTCTTGTCATTTCAGCTCAAGTGCTAAGCAGCGCTTCTCGACTATGGGATGGATGGCCTAGGTTTCAGCCGCAGAGAATATAGGCCGGAACCACAAACGCTCTTTCGGACGGGTTAAAATCTCACCGCCAAAACAGCCAGTCCAGCGTCTGCAATCGTTCGATTTCTTGACGGCAATTGCGCACATGTTTCGATCGAGCTGCGAGAGCGATGCCGTGCTTTGTCTCTACTACACTCGCCTCACATCAATCCCTCAGCGGCCCGAGTAATTGTATCGCAGAAGGTCCATGCAGGTTTGATTAATGTGCAGTCTGGTTGCTGGCCACCTTGTCACATGCTTACACGGAGCCAACCAATAACCACTACTGCTTGACAGCGACAGACTGATAGAGTATAAGAGGAAGTCCCTGTCTGTGCGGGGCGTTCCGTTGCATAAGGGTTGTCTTTGAATCCTACGCTGTCACGCCTTCTTTGCACCCGAGCGAGCGGCTAGTTCCACTGCTAGCTTAAAATCTCCGTCGGCGGGCCCTCCTTCACGATCTGGACCCTTTATCGATCTGGCAAAGAAAGATGGATTAGGCAATCCAGGCTCGCGTCTCGATAAATAAAAGGAGAACCCCCCCATATACCAAGTGGAGACGCCAGCGGAGTTTTTCGAGCGAGTGCTAGTGGTTAGTGATCTAGGCCTTGCACACAGTCCTGGTACCCGTCGCTGTTAATCGGCCGAGATTCGGGCACGCTATTAGGGCCCGAGAAAGATAGCATGAGCCCTCCAAGGGAAGAAGTCGCACTGTCTAACGCAATAGGGGCCCAAGTCCGGGGAAGATGAGCTGAGAGATGGATACAGAACCCTTTGCGGAGAGAGGGAGCGACAACCAGTCATTCCCTACTTTCAGCGCACCCATATTTCGAACTATTGTGACGCTTCTGGCGTATGCGCCGTGACGGACTTCTTGGCACTTTCAGTGTAGATGTGTTGTCAACCTATAGCTGGAGCAGAGATCGGAGGCGTTACTGAGAGGAATGGGCCGTTATTTCTTCTGACGAGGGGGGCAGGCGATAGCTTCTAGAACGGCGCCCCGTATATTCTTGTGCTGTCTACTAGTATGAGCTGAGAGTGTGAGCTCTATTAATCCAAGCGACTAATGCCGATTCTCGGCGGCCAGTTATGCATGTTTAAGCAATCGGCACTTGAGACGAGCGCAACACGAAGGGAGATGGGCGAGGAAGGTCCTAAGGATAGCTCCAGTTTGGTTGATCAGGTCATGCAAATCTGAAACCGCTGGGCCATCAACTGAACAACGAACAAGAGTAATCAGAGACTGTACACAAGTCAGTAGAGTACCGAATGATGGATTCCACTTCTAAATGCCTACGTTGCAGATTGTGAGAGCGGATCAGGGGTGATATCAGCAAGATGGGTTGTCTCCTCGTTGGGTTCGACACTGCTACATTGAACGCCCAAGGACTCTCATGGAAACGTGAAGGACTGAACATCTAAACCAGACAGCTCTTAAGGCCATAACTTCATTTTCCCCGTGTCTATTCATCGCAGTGATCTTCGTGAACGGAATAGAGTTCGTATCCTGAAATCGACCCGTTCCAGGGGTTCCCCCATTGCCAACCAAAATTCCAACAATAGCCCCTTTCACACCCTTCATGATAACCTCAAGTCCCACCACCTCTGCAACCCCTCAACATCGCACCAACCGAACTGCACCGGGTTCTCAAACCACCAGCGCCCCCGCCGCCGTGCCGGGGCCGGTCGCTCGCGTACTTCTTGAGGCTGCCGCCGTCGAAGCGGTGATTCTTGACGCCCAACAGCAGCACCACACTGCCGACCTGGGGCGCGAACTCGGCCGGGTCCAGGAACACCGTCAGGTGGACCTGCTTGGGCGTCGACGGGTGCGCGAGCCGGGCCTGGCGCTGCCGGAACGGCGGCAGGTTCGACGGCTGCAGCTCCGAGATGGTCGCGACCACGGCCAGTACGTTGGTCGACCAGTTCTGCTTGTAGGGCAGGGTGGGGATCCCCCGCAGCGGCGTCAGCTTCAGCGGCTTCGTCGGGTCCGTGTCCAGCCAGGAGGGTAGGGGGCGACGCTCCTCCTCCGCCTCTTCCATTACCGTTGTGGGTTCATCAGCGTACCCGCTGTCCACAGCTGCGGCAATGCTGGCCATGGCTGCGGCCTGCGACGCAGATGGGGATTGTGACTGAAGCAGTTGTTGCTGGCTGGCGAGCTCGGCGCGTTTCTGCGCCGTCTGCTGTGGCGACACCATCATTGCCTCAAAGTCACCGTCGTCGGATGCGTTGGCTATCTCTTCCAACAAAGATGCTTCAGTGGCCATGGGCTCAGCCACTGCAGGACGTTCCGAGGCTTCCTTGTCGTTTCCCGAGATATGGCCAGATGCTTCAATAGAGTGCCCCTCATCAGCTACTGGGTCTTCTAGCTCCTCGATCCCGGGTAGTAGACCCGCAGCGGCTGCCATCTCCATGAGTCTATTATTCCAGCCCACTACCTCCAGGCGACTGACAACAAGGTACGGCATCGTGCCTGTTCCGGAGGCCATCGCATCTTCCCTTTCTTGTTCCTTATCTGTGGCGTCCGCGCTCGGATTCAGCCACTCCAGCCGGAACGCTTCGAGCCTGACGTATGATCCAATTGACACTTCGCCGCCATCTACATAACGATGCATCTCAGCCGCCAGCAGTGCCTGAAGGCAGAGCTCGCCGTCGCCCAGCATCAAGCGGATGGCGCGCCATCGTTTCGACCGAGAGGCGTTGCAAGCCTCGACGTCCTCGACGAGGAAGATGGACCCCGGGACACAGTACTTGGTGCGCAAGATGTCAGCAACGAGGGGCTTGGGCGCAAAGGGCTCGGCCGCGATGCAGGTTATCTCGGGGGGCCGGATCGGGGGAGTCGCTAAACGCAGGTGCCGGCATGGGTGGTGTGACGCGACAGTCATGGTTTCCTCATGGGAAAGATTATGGGAAGAGGTATTGACAAGAAGGCAATTGATTGATCATTAACTTGTCATTGCCGGAATTGAAGCTTTGGGGGCGAGACTGTCCGCTTAGAGGCCAGACAGACGCGTGGTTGCTAATTGGAAAGCGCGACTTAGTGGGGTACCACTTTAAGTGAACACTTACATCACCTAAACTTGTGTCAAGCACGCGCTGAGAGGTCTCAGTCATAGTTTGGTAGTTCTCGCCTTCATATTCCTGTGCTTTACTCCTGTTTGCCTGTATGTAGGCCATGCAAGTGTCGGCCGTGTCATGCTGCAGGAGGGATTGGTATCGTCCCTACTCACATGCCGTGCAGCTCTGTTTGAATTCGTACTCGGTATGGACTGTGAAGCATGGAGCGCTCAAAAGCAGTCTCCAAGTCAGGTCCCCGCGAGTCTCGAACTTTTTGGGTTGTGACACAGCATGAGTGTAGGACAATTGCCCGCCGCCGTTGGCTGTGAAACGTATGCACATTCTCAAATACAACCACCTCTTTGCACATTATCTCTCCGGATAAAGGCAAGCGAATATGTGCCTGATGGTGCTCGTGGAATATATACTCTGGTGACTAACGTCAAGGCAGACCACACCGGTCACTTGATGCTGACGATATGGCTTTGACTGGAATCTGCAATGGGTGAGATATGTGTGGTGGCATAACGAAAAGCTTTTACGGCTGTAACCAGACAACTTGATGTATGTGCCTGGAGTGTTCCGTGGTTGCTACAAGAATCCAACACAGATCCGTTTGCTTGCTCATGAGGAAGGCCGGTCACACATAAAACCTACGTATGTGGCAATCAAGACCATGCATGTAGCACGAAAGTCAAGCCGTTTCACAAACGGGCCACGGGCAATGGGAGCCAAGTGCTGCCCGCCCCGGGGCTTCTCCATTTACTTGACCTCAAGATGCCATCTGCATTTAAGCGAAGATAACGTATAACTCCGGACAAGTTCGTATCACGTGTCAGACCTCACATGACGGATCTCGGTGTCTCGGTGTATGTAACAGCATACAACTCCCCAGCCACGGACAGGTCGTATGCACGGCGTAACCGATGCTAAGCCGGCAGTGAGGAGGTAGCAATGGAACAAAAGGGGGAAGAAACAGGGAGGCTTGGCTCTGTTTATTTCCGTTGGTTAACAGGATAATTGCGGAGGGAGAGCAAGACGCATGTCCCCTTTCATCCTTGGGGGTTGAGTTGAGGGACTACATAGAGGGAGCAAGCAACTTGGCATGCGAGATCCGTCAAGTCGAACCAGATGCCCCATTCTGGAAAGCTTCGAAACAGGCAAACAGCCCAAACGAGGTCGGCGGGAGCGGCAGCGTGCATTGGCTTGGCCGTTCTGTTTTACCAGGCGATGCCAGCCAACGGGGGGAAACGGGCGACGGGAGACCCAAGTGGCTTACGGCTCGGAAGACCCGCCCAGCTAACCTAGTGAGTGGCAAGGTTGCTTGTGTTATACTGCCCAAAAAAGTAGTCTGCCAGATATTTCAAGTTGAAGAACGTTTCTCTCAGCCTCCTGGTGCTACCTGTCTCACCTGCGCCGTCCAGCTACTCTCCGCGAATCCCACATACAGTGCCGAATACTCCCAGCAAGTCTCGGTGATAGAAGAGGGATTGTGATTCGTTGCGCCGTAAGCAACCGTTTTGAGGGTGCGGACCCCTAGCGCCGGGCGATCTGGGCGATCGATACTCCATGTAGGCCTGATTTATGATGGAATGGGTAAAGATTAGGGCAGATCGCATTCGCAAGTCTTTGATAGGACCCGTTGAATAGGGATTTGCTAGGCTATGGCCACGCGTCGTTCAGTGGGAATTGTGGTGGTAGGTACTTATTCTTGCAGTTGGTAGGTTTTGTTCTTTCCATGAGCCATGTGCTTGGTAGTTGGTAGGCGGCCATAGCTTATGGAGATAAGTACACACTCTGCAGACTCCAGAGCGATCATGAAACTTACACAGCCCTCCTGACATTGAGATAGCAGGATGAACCGCGAACACCTCAGCACATTAATGGCCTGTTCGGCAAGGGTAAATGGTATCAAATCTGCGGCTGTCTGTCTCAAGGAACAGACAACAATTCATTCGCCAGGCATTATCTGGTCAAAAGCAGGGCTGGGAGCTAAAAAGGAAAATACACTGAGGCTCTACTGTAAGACACCCGCCCCCCCCCTGGCCCCCTCCAACCCAGGAACATTCCTTCAAAACTAAGAATAGTGACTTGAGATTCTCGCTCTGGAAAAAGTTTGCCAGGCAAACTGCAGCTGTACTGCAAAGTGTCGTCGTGAATATGCATATACGACAGGTCTTGAACAGGCGTCATGTCACCTGCGGCCAACAAAGTTTTGTGACGGGTGTTAGATGTTTATTTAGGACAGGTGATGGATCATGGATGTCATGAGAGGTGTGAAACCCGAAACTCTACATCAGACGACCGTCCGGCTTGCAGTCCAACCAAGAACTGTGTGTATCTGTATGTGAGTGTATGTGAGACATTGCAGCCCGGAGTAACCCTGTTAGGCATTTTGACGTTTCCTATAACGGGAGGTGGCGGCTCTGAGGTTGACAATATTGTGTCCTATCAAGTCTGATAGCCAGCGCCGCCAAGGTGCTATTCGGCAATTCGACCGCGCTATCCTATCGGCTAAGCATAATCTGCTGGCGGCATTTGGTGATGGGCGGCGGTTGGTGTGTCTGTTCGCACGCAGAATCGCTCGCTAGAGGGTCCCTGCAAAGTAGCATACCAATTTGGCCGGAAGGACCGTAGTGGCCGATCACCTTTCCCCCTTATCATGTCGTGCTAAGGCATGTACCACGTACTCCAGGCGTGATGACCCTGAACAGAAAGAGAGAAAAAAGACATCAGTGCCCATGACGGGTAACAACCGAAGTGCGGACAAGCTGGATCATGTTGTCGTCATTCGACAAGCTATATCGCTGAGGGTTCGCAGGTTACATTGGATAATAACCCGCAATCCCAGTCAGACATCAAGAACCGAAATGGGCCGAGAGTCAAAAGTACCCGTATCTGCACTTGAATAGTAGATAATATTGTTGGTTATGTGGGATTAGGGACTGGAGACCGGGGCCAGTAACGACGAGAACCCAGCCGCCGGGAATCAGCAAGCAGGAAGTTTCTTGGTAACGGTCTGTCCTGTATCCGTCGCGACCGATCAAGCGACGTCATAAGTCATTGGTAGAAGCGGGCTCTGTGGTCAAGCCATGGCTTGTGTGCTGGGTCTTCTGAAACGCCCGTGGATACAATTGCACATGGAGAAAAGGAAAGTGTAGTCGATTGTCGAGTTGATCGTCCCAGTCGTTTACCCCATTCCGACTTTTGTGCAAATGTACCGACCAAGAGGGGTTGTATGCCGCTGGCTGCTTTCGGTTTCATGGATTCGCAACCCAAAGGCTCCACACCTGTTACCCGTCCGATGTTGAATGTTGACGACGCCTTGGACCGAGAAAAGCGCTATATCGATATTGAGGCTGGAATGTGCATATTGCAACGAGTGACGAATGAACAACAAGTTGATTCCTGACGTATTGATGTCGCTATTTTCGATGCGGGTAGATCGCATTAATCAGGGCTGGAGCTTGTCTGATTGCTGCTAATAAACTCTATTTCAGGCCCTGGACGGAGCCAGAAAACCCTTGCCTCCTAGAACCCAGCACGCTCAGAAGCTTTTGTGGACTGTCTCTGCTAGTTGACAGGGCGGGCTGGCGGGTGCATGACGGCTAGCGGATACGTAGGGAGGGCAGGCCCTTCTCAGGGGGGGTCTGGACGCGTAACCTTCAGGTTTCTTCACCACCGAAAACACCAGTGGAGGTTCCGGATGAGCAAACCATTGAGTTCAGTCCAGGAACGATGTCAACACTGCTGGATGATAAGACCGTCCGTAGTTCGGACGAATAGTCTCCTCTCTCTGTTTATACTATTCTGTCTTTCTTGACGGTTCTTATTCCTCGTGGACAATGTCTCGAAGGCCGACTAGAGATTCTACCTGGAGATGGTGCAATATGTACATGCACGTAGAGAGGTTGCGACAAAGTTGATAAGTAATTCTCCGGTTGCGAGACCGCTGCTTGGTCACCACACCGATCCTTCGCATTTGGCAATCGCGTGATTGGGCATGCTGCAGCGGTACTGTGCAGACTAGTAACCAGTAATCTGGAAAAATTGGTTTGATATCGCTGTGGAAATTCCTCCACAAGCCAATCTGGGGCTTGTCTGGCAGATCGTTGGGCGGGTGAAGTGTCGGGACAGTCCTGTGGCACGGTGTGTCCAACTATCCGTACCACCGCACACACCAATATACCCAATGAAAGAAACCCGTCATATTTGAGAATTTATGTGGTGGTGATAATCATTCAACATTGATGCCGTCGTTTTTATTTTGATTGATAGGCACTTGCACAGTTTACAATGAATCATTCATAGACTTTGCTACTGTAATTGCTAGCTGGTTCGCTCCCTGCCTACTTGCCTATCTGTATTCTCAACCGAGTGTACATACACGAAAAGCCAAGACCTCAAGCAGGTATGTACTTGAGAATGGCCCCGAACACAAAAGCCCTCGTGTTTCTTAGCTCATCGTATTTGTACAGCTCTAGAGCGATGGTTTACTTGAATAGAATCCCATGACTGCGAATGCAGGTTTGTGTCGTATCGCAATGAGACTCGGCCGATGCGTACATATGGATATATGTGCCTCTCAAGACCGAGAATCAGGATTGCTGCAGCAAGGCCATCGAATTCCATATTTTGCCTCGACCAGGGTAAATTCGCTGGGTAACTCGTAATGCTCTCCCTCGGTATCCTGTACTGCGCCGCACGAATTTTGTTTACAGACAAACGTACAATTGCTCGATGAACCTACATCGCTCCACACCCTCTCCATGCGCACGACGATGGTATGCCCATTCACTCAAACATACAGTTGACACGTCTGTTGTGTTGTTTAGTTTACAAAACACGAAGCCGTACATAAGGCGAAGTTGGTATAACAGGCACCGCCACTGCATTGCCTAAGTCGTACCAATACATGAGCGGAAGCATACTGTGTAGGGATACTCGACCGCAAGGAGAGCCCGACCAATGAGTTACCATCATCTGTGATTACGCGTAGCTCAATCTTGCTCAATCTAGACTTGTGGAACCAATCACTTGTTATCAAGGCTCAAAGCGCCACGCGCGGTGGACTCAGCTTACCACGTTCCTTGGCAACTTGGCGGCGTGTATGTTTCTCTTCTTCCTTGAGGTTAGCAAGCGAATATTTATTCAATAGCCGAGAAATAATAGTAGATGGGCGAGTTAGTGCCGGCCTGAAAAGTTCGGATATTATGTGAGAGGTAGTTGGCAGCTAACTGCAAATACAGTTTAGCTGACAGAACCGGCGCACACATGGATACAACGGACGATAAAAAGATTGCAAACGAAAGACAGGGAAAAAACTAACACCGAGATGCGTTGAGTGAGCGGCACAGGAAACAGGAAGGTCAGGTCGGTTGGTTCAACCAGCGGTCACCAATTAAAGATGAATCTCGGGTGTGATATGGACTCAGGCAGCACCCTGGCTGGCAAGCTACTCCTTTTCGTTAATCTGCTACCATTTCATTTTCCTTTCCCTCCCCCAAGCGGCCAGCTAAAGAAAGGTACATCGCACACTTGATCGCGCATCGACGGAGGCGAGCATGCACGACAAGGCCAGGCCTCCAGGCACAGTACTGCTGGTACTGGACAGGGAGACAGGGGGGGCGGCCGACCACCATTTTCTGCTTTAGTCTCATTAACCAGCCCCCTGAACATCCGAACGAAGGAGGATACAGCAGGCCCCACACCTTTCCAATCCAGGTCCACCCGTGCCAGCTCCGTTGTCCCTCGCCATCAACTTACTGTGTTGCGTGCATTAAGCCCAGTACCTACCGCCGGCTCTCTTATGCGCCTATCTTCATACCATCAATCTCCCAAGCTGCTAGGTGCTAGGGGGACTAGAACTAAGGTAGAAGTAGAAATAGAACAAGGGGGGAGGGACCCTTTTCGCTCGAGTACATGTAATGTAATTATCCACTTGCCCTCCCACCCTTTCCGAGGCCAAGTTCTCTCTCTTCCTACACTCGCTCGGGACTCCTTCTTGGATAGCTATTTCTTCTCTTTGCCTCTTTATTTTTCTCTCTGTCCGTTTCTCCACGACAGCAGGGACTTGATCGCTTGCTATACCATCTGACATTCGCCTGTCGGAAGGTCGTTTTCCCTCTTTCTTCTTTATGCTTGTCTCATCTCTACCATCAGGGTACTGAGGTGTAAGTCGTTCTTTAAACTGAGTTGTGTAAGACAACCGAACCGAGCTCTCCACGCCAGCTCATCCCGTCCCCGAACCACCATACCACTTTTCAGTTGCTTGTCGCAACTGTTAAGTCAACGGCTCCCGTCATCTGCTACACCAAGCCACGACGATCACCCTACTTGGACCGCGCTAGAACGTGCGACCGCCCTTATATGACGCCTGGGAGCTGATCGCGAAAAAGACGAAAAACCCAATCCCCTATACATCCCCCCCTGAGCACCTATACAGTGATCTTGGGAAGTCTGTTATCACACCTATCATGGGAGCTAGGATGCCCTCACCACACCAACGGTTTTTCAGTATGAGAAACCCGTTCTCAAGATGCGTGCTCTTTGCAGTCGCGCTCTTGTTCCTCCTCGCCCTCACCTGGAGGACGGATAGAATGGATGCTGTGACCACACATGTGATCAAGGCCACTACGCCCAAGGCCGAAGATTTGAGTTCACAGGCTCAGCAGCCCCTTGTCGAGAAGCCTGCAGCAGTGGCACCGGTGGCCCCAGCGGCGCCGAAGGCCCCTGTGGATGTCGTCCCAGTTTCCAATGCCGTCATGGACTGCCGCATTAACACTACCGATATGGCCGTATTGCAAGCCAAATACCAGCTCGAAAATGGATTCGAATACTTCAAGCGCTACGTGAAGATCAACCGCGAACCCATTGCCCGAAAGACCATGACCAAGCTTCAGCAGGACTTCTTGCCTACTGCTTTCAAGATTATCGACTCCAACTTCCCGGATAGCTACGGCGAGGAGAAGTGCACCCCGCCGCTGGAAGTCTCCGTTCCCGAATCGCCTTATCCCACCTCGGGCAACCTCAGCGATTTCATGTTCGGTGTTTCGACCACCTTCAAGCGATTCAGCTCGAGCAAGACCAGCCCCGTCAACGAGTGGACGTACTGGTTGACCGACGGCAAGGGCAAGTCCAACGGCGGCAAGCTGGTGCTTCTGCTCCTGGATGCTTCCGAGGAGCAGATTCTCGAGGCCAAGACGATCTTGACCGAGCGTGGTGTGGATGTTGACGTGTACCACTCCGACTCGCGTATGGAAATGGCCGTCCGCTACCTCACCCTAGTCCCGACCTTATACAACCACCCCGAGCGCCCGAACAAGAAGTGGCTCGTCACTTGCGATGACGACACCTTCTTCCCCAGCGTCCACAAGCTCACCAAGAAGTTCGAGGAATACGATCCGACCGAGCCGCTTTACATTGGTACCCTGTCTGAGGATGTCAACAACGTCGACCGTCATGGATCCCAAGCTTTCGGTGGTGCTGGTGTTTTCCTGTCTGTCCCATTGGCTGCCCAGGTCCAAGCCAACTACGAAGACTGCAGGTCTGAGGCGAAGGTTCGCGAGTCCAACTCCGGCTGGGGTCCCCAAGGTGATATCCTTCTCCGCAAGTGTATCTACGAGCACAGCGATGTGCGCCTGAGCGTCCTTCACGGTCTGTACCAGCTTGATCTTTACGGCGACCCGTCTGGATTCTACGAGGCCGGTCTCCAGCCCATCTCTCTGCACCACTTCAAGGGCGGCGGTTGGCACTCTGCCCTTCCTTGGCAATACACCAAGATCGCCCACATCTGTGGCGAGGACTGCACTTTCCAGCGATTCCGTACCAAGGATGACTTTGTTCTGTCGACGAGCTTCAGCGTGGTCAAATACCCCAAGGGTGTGGACTTCAACATGAACCAGATGGAGCGAACGTTCGCCGCCGCGCCCCAGGACAAGGGCTGGAACTTGGATTATGTCTTTGACCCCCAACGTCCCAGTCTGCTCAAGACCGGCCGAAAGATCAGCTGGGATCTCCAGGAAGCCACCGTGAACGACGACAACACTGTCACCCAGATCTATGTGCGCAAGGCGAATGACTGGAGATGGGTCGACCCGGAGAACAACCCCATGTCTCAGAACGATGGCATCATCGAGCTTGTGTGGGTGCCTTGAAAACCTGCATATTAGAAGATATGAGATATGACCCTTTCCATGACCGCCTTCATTGGCACAAAGCTCTCTTCGCCCCTTCGACATATCCCCTCTAGCCGTTCTTCACACGGCTTTATGCAGGTTTCGCACCCACGGAGTTTGGTCGATCTCCTGTTTTTTACTCTGGTCGCCAGACCGTCCGGTCGCCGCTCCGGGTCCTCATTAGAAGCAATCGCGGCCCCGATACGCCCCTGCTTGTACTCGTTAGGCTCGGCGAGGATACAGAACTGCTACCTATACTTACTGCGGCGTCTCCCTCGCCCCCCTCAGGACCCATTCGCTATCAACGATAATACATAATTCTTGGCAAATTCGCTCATCGTTTTTTCCACGATGGGTCGGTCGACTTTTCAGCTTCAACACAGTCCTTCTCAACCACTATATTCATTAGCACACCGTTTTAAAATCGAGCTACGGCGAGCCCGGCGTTCAGCAATGACGACGACCTTTCAGCAAACATTTTTTGCGCATATGTAACGGAGCACGGACGGCCCAACTTCGTGCCAACAAACACCATTTCATGTTACCTTACCTACTACCATCTCTATTTACCATCTTTTCTGCCTCTGTTCCAAAATTTTACAATCTTGTACGCGATAGACTCATTTTTTGAAGTGTGGGAGTACCTTGGTGTATAGATGTTCTTGGGACACGGGCCTTCGGATTACGAACGAATGCTTCTTGTTTGTTAGTTGGTGAAGCACATTTGGACTTGGCCCGGCGATTTGGCAAAGTTTTGGGGGTCTTTATTTTCACAAGGGCGAACAAAGCGAGGGCGGGCGGTCTGGCAGCTTCGGCTTGGTGGGATTTCGGCACCATCCCTGGATATCGAAGTGCTCGGAACAGGGTCCTGTGGAAGTCCTCGAAGCGAAAGCAACAGTACAGTACATAGGCAATGAATGCAGAGAATACGAAATGTATCAAAAATACCACACACCGTTACAGAGGATTCATGATGAGACAGTGAAGTGGGCGAGGCGAGTTGGACCTGCAGGATACTTCAGATGAACAGGAATCTGAAACACAGCTACCCTCATGTGCTCGGCACACGTCTTTCCTCGTTTGCGAATCTGCAGTCTTAGCAAGTAATACCATCTCTTACCAAACAAGCTTACAACGATGACTAAAATAGCATGTAGAAGATCTTATGTAATACCTCAAATGTCAAAAGTCAGGATGGGGTCAAAGACGAACAGCTACCTGCACTTCTGCTGCCCCGGTAACTGTGCAACCCTCGATTGAAGATTAGCTGTATTGGATAGAACCCTAAGCCACTTAAGACGTCAGCCACCCCTCCAAAGCCACCTGAGGCAAACACGCTGCGTTGTCTCGGAGCCAGGAAGACCCCGCCATATTGAATGACTAAAAAGACCGTTTTCCAGCATTGCGGGATGAAGTCATTGCTGTTGTCGCGAACTTCGGCCGGTTGTTCGATCACTTGGTATACTAGGTTACTTGTGCAATTCTGCCTAATGTATTGAACTGGACCTTTTAATTCTTAGATGACGCTGTTGTGAATTTACCATCGACTACAACTACACATACTTCTTTATTTGAGCTCACCACCGTTCGAGATCCTTCCATCGGGCCGCATAGAAAACCTACCCGATGCAAAACAACATCCTCGCTGTCCCCTTCCGCAAGGGGACTGCGCTGTCGCTGTCGACCGCGGTGCGACAGTACATCTCAACCAAGTATGACCAGCACCCGGACATGTTCCGACAGGACCTCGAGGTCATCGACGCGCTGCAGCGGGACGCCGTCAACGTCCGGGAGGCGCACCAGAGCGGCGTCAAGAAGCTGCAGGCCTACGCCGCCCAGCTCGTCTGGATGGGCGGCAAGTTCCCCATCGACATCGGCGCCGACTTCACCTGGTACCCCTCGCTGGGCTACAACACCGAGCGGCCCATCGTGCACAACAACCTCAAGTTCGAGCTCGCCAACATCCTGTACAACCTCGCGGCTCTGTACTCGCAGCTCGCCATCGCGAGCAACCGGTCCGCCACCGAGGGCCTCAAGATGGCCGCGGCCTACTTCAACATGTCGGCCGGCGTGCTCAAGCACCTGAAGGACGAGGTCGTCCCCGAGCTACGCACGACGCCGCCCGATGACATGGACGAGCATACCCTCGAGTCGCTGATGCAGCTGCAGCTGGCGCAGAGCCAAGAATGCTTCTGGCAAAAGGCCGTTATGGACGGCTACACGGACGCATCCATCGCCAAGCTGGCTGCAAGAGTTAGTGACTTATACAACACGGCGGGCGAGGCGGCCATGCGGTCCGAGGCCATCAGCAGTAGCTGGATACACCACATGAGCGCAAAGCATCATCACTTTGCGGCGGCAGCGCAGTACCGGGCGGCTTGCGACTGTCTGGAGAAGAGGAAATACGGAGAAGAGGTCGCGAGGCTACAAGATGCTGTCGCGTGCGTCAACGAGGGCCTGAAGGAGACACGAGGTGGATATCTGAGCAAAATCGTGGTGGACGATCTCAATGGACTCAAGAAGCGAGTGGAGGAAGACTTGAAGAGAGCTGAGAAGGATAACGATATGATTTTCCTCAGTAAGTGTGGCGCGCACATAACAACCCGGGGGCATGCATCAGATCTAACTTTACTCAGACATCGTACCGCCGAAATCCGAACTTAAGCCCCTTGACCGCGCAAATATGGCTGTTGCGCGCGTGCCACCAGAAGTGGCGTCACCCCTGGACCATCTAGGCGATAAGTGCGAGTTTGGACCAGCACTGTTTAATAAGCTGGTCCCATACTCGGTTCACATCGCAGTCTCTATCTACGAGGAGCGACGAGACCGGATGGTCAACCAAAACATTATCGCCGAGCTGGAAGTGCTCAACGAAAGGATACACGAGATACTGTCTTCGCTCAACCTTCCTGGATCCATACAGGCTTTTGAGAAACCCCTTGGCTTGCCTGGAACTCTGGTACAACATGCTGAGGAAATCAGGCAAGCCGATGCAATCAACCGATTGCAACGGAGCTTTGCCGACATTGATAAGTTGAGAGCTGCTGATATAGCGGTTTTTGAGGAAGGAAAGGAGTTGCTACAGGCTGAGGAGGAAGAGGACAACCGCCTACAGCGCCGGTATGGCACTGAACGCTGGAGTCGCCCTGAAAGTCGGGTTGAGCCATCTCAGGGGGTAAAGCTTTGGACCCAGGTGGCGGAAGCGGAGGGTTGGTTCGGCAACAGTGCCAGCAGTGATGGGGTGGTGCGCGACAAATTCCGCGCTATCGAGCCCATCCTCGCAGTACTGGCTGGGTCTGATAGGGGTATTATGGATTTTGTGCCATCGTCCCGGCGCACCGAGATTCCCGAATCTCTCAAGCCCGCCATCGGCCGTTTACGGAGTGCTTATAACGACGTGACACGTCTGGAGAGCCGGAGACGACGCAAGGCCGAGGCACTCCGAGAGAAAGCAAAGAGCGATGATATCAAGTCCGATATATTGGTCGAAGCCGCGAGGCTTGAGCGTTCGCAGGCCGTCGCCACTGCGATTGTACCTGCCCATTTTGAGGACTTTTTCGAGAAGCGCTTGGATCTGCTCTACGAACCCGACCTGGAGCTGGTGCAAAAGGAAGGGACCGAGCAGGAGAAGCTGATCAACGACCTGATCCGCGTCAACCGCGAGTTCGAGAGCCAGAAGAAGGTGGTGGGCGATAAGGGCAACCGCGAGCGCGAGCAGGCGCTGCAGAAGCTGGAGAACGCCTACTACAAGTACAAGGAGCTCGTCAGCAATGTCGAGGTCGGGCGCAAGTTCTACAACGATCTTAGTCGGATCGTGGGCGGCTTCCGGGACGGGGCTCGGGGGTTTGTGACGGAGCGGCGGAGGGAGGCGCGCATGATTGAGGACGACATCAACATGCCGCCCCTGTCCGGGCTTTCGCTCGAGCATCAGCAGCAGGCGGCCCAGAGTTACGCGCCGGTTCAGAGTCAGCAGGCATCGCCTCAGCAGCAAAGTCAGGCTCAGGCGTTCTTTAATCAGCAGCAACAGCAACAGCAGCTACAGCAGCAACAAGCACAACAAGTACAGCAAGCGCAAGAAGCACAGCAAGCGCAAGAAGCACAGCAGGCACAGCAGGCACAGCAGCAGCAGCCCTCGCGACAGTCGGTTCACAGTCCGGTGGAGGCTCGCATCCAGTCTTGGGCACCTGCGGCGGAGACTGTCGCGCCGCAACCCCAGCAGCCGAGAGCGAACCCGATGCAGGCCATGTGGAATCCAGAAATGGGTATCAAGTTCGGAGGCGGGCCGGCGCCTTCTGGAGCTCCAGGGCAAGGTGCGCCCAAGGGCGGCCAGACTACATGGGACCCCAAGGCTGGGATTCGCTTTGGTTGATTCCTGGATCGGAATGGAAATAAATGTACGAAGGGAGAGTAGGGTCTCTTTTAATTTGTGACTGAAGAACGATGTAGACCCACACTGCGGCGTCGCAAAGTACGATACAGAGCCCTTATACGCTGCGATCAAATTTACTTGATAGACGAATTCCGTGTGCCTTGCAAGCACACACACACCCTGGCATATCCGGGTGTCGCAAACTTGCTTCATATGGTCACTCTACAAACTTGAGACGTCTGTTAATTCGCGGCTCGTATGGTAGATAGTAGAATAACAAAATCACATGAAGTGTGCAAAGTTGGAGATGGCAAATCGACCACCAAGCACCAATCCGTAACCCAAGAGCCTCAACGTGCGGCTTGCAGCAAGGGCTATACTGGAAACGGCTGCTCCGACATGCTTTATTGCCTTTTGAGTTAAGGATATGGGACACTAAGAAAAGACGGCATGCAGTTATACTCCACCTCGGGCCAGGAGCCATCCACACACATCGAAAGTTGTGCTGTTGAACCCGGGCCACCCCCAGGATGGTGTGGATCAAAATATGTGGTGGTATCCATCACACCACAGCACCACACAGCCGGCCGGCGTCGGTGATAACGAGAGTGAATGGAAGAAGCTGCTCCGCGCCGTGTGGTGAATTCTCCATATATGAATTAGAGCAGCAAAACAATGAATTACGGATTACCCTTTCCAGTCACACCGCATCTAGTAGTAATATTTTGTTAGCTGTTTTATGTAGTTTGCCTGTTGTTGTTGGTTCGATAACTTCGATAGCTCAATGGAACCCACCCACCCACACATTTAAACCTGCTTACATGGGAGGCAAACAAGAAGAAGACCCCTGGACTACATCCATACCGCTCACCGATGTGTGTCTGCTCTGCTCTGCTCTCCCAACCGGCATTCTTCGCTTAGATCCGCGAAGGCGGCGGCGCGCGGGCGGGCTCCTTTTAGATAGACGCTGGTGGACCGCTGGACCCCTAGAAGCACTGACGGACTCGACTGGTGCCGATGCGGCGGCACCCTCTTTATCGGTAGATGCCCAACAAAACCATGTCGAGTCTGAATTTTCTATTCTTTCTTGTGGTTTATATATATGTGTGCATGTATATGTATTAAAGATCTGCACAGGTGTATCGCTACCGAGAGGAGGAGAGCCTTTGTTTTGCCTTGCCTTGTCTTATCTTTATATGCTTGGTTCTTCCTGATAATACATTGTTCTACGTTACGATTTCTCTAGATAAGCCAGCCGGTGTGATGACGGTCGCCGTACCGCCGCCGTCCCGGAAAAGGGAGCGCCTTAACGGCAACTCGCTCATTGCGATCATCACCCTCGTGGATGCCGGTAAGCAGTGGCCCGCCCTTACTTGGGGAGAGGTTTAATACCTTTCCGTTGCCGGGGGAGTGATGCTGATGAGATGAAATGATAGTTTCTTCGTGCTGGTTTGGATACTGCCAGGTAAATATGACAAACTTTACGGACTGATAACCTGCCGCCAAGAGGAGGAATTTGATGACGTAGAGCACGTATAACACTGACCCTTGGGGATTTCAATCGAGTAGGGTGTCTTTGCTGGTGTCCTAGTCTCTCAGGACTTCCAGAGACTGTTCCCTCAGACGAGCAATGCGAGTATATCCGGTATCGTCACGAGTTGTTTCCTGGTATGTACTTACGCTTACTTTGCCCCAACCCCCAACGAGGCCGTGTAATGTTTCCTATTTCGAAACTGATGACCCTGACACACACAGCTCGGCGCCTTCTTCGGCGCCATCGCCGCCTTCATCCTCGGCGACAAGCTCGGCCGCAAACGCACCATCGCCCTGGGCCACACCCTCAACCTCGCGGGCGCGGTCCTCCAGTTCACGAGCTGGCACCTGCCCCAGCTCATCCTGGGCCGCGTCGTCAACGGCGTGGGCATGGGCATGACGTCCACCATCAGCCCCGTCTACCTGGCCGAGTGCGCGCGCTCGCACCTGCGGGGGAGGCTGCTCGTGGTCGGCGCCAGTTCCAACGTCTCGTGCTTCTGTCTCGCCAACTGGATCAGCTACGGCATGTATTTCCACGACCACGGCGCCGGCGGCGCCATGCAGTGGCGGTTCCCCCTCGCGTTCCAGCTGGTCTTCGCCGCGGTCCTGCCGCTGTTGACGTGTGTGCCGGAGTCGCCGCGGTGGCTGTTGCTCGTGGACCGGGACGAGGAGGCGCTGCGTGTCATTGCGCAGATCAGCGGCGGTAGGGCCGGCGGGTCTCCTTCTTCTCCCACTTCTGCTGGTGAGAGTAGTGAGAGCGACGAGAACGAAGGAGGAAGACAGCAGCCGAGCGAAGAGGATCCCCTCGTCGTGGCCGAGTACCGCTCCATTAAAACCGCGATCCGGCTGGAGCGCGAGAGCCGCGTGCCCTTGATCGACGTGATCTGCCACCGCGACCAGACGCAGAACTTCCGCCGGCTTCTGTTGGCGTGCGGGACGCAGTTTATGCAGCAGTTCTCGGGAATCAACGCATTGGGTCAGTCCACTTCACTTCACTTCACCTTCACCCCCCTTTCCCCTGTTCGTCAGGGCGGCTGCTCTCGGCATGCTATGAATGATACCACCGTCATTGCCAGACCTTGTATGTTGACAGCATCATCTCTCTTGACACAGGTTTCTATTTCCCGACTCTGCTACATGAGAATGTGGGGTTCAACGAACAGATGAGCCGGTTGCTCACGGCTGTCAGTGGTACTATCTACCTTGTTGCTGCCTTTGGTAGTCTGTTTGTCATCGACCGTGTTGGTCGCCGGAAGTACATATTCCCCCTTATTTTCTTTGAATGCTCACCCGCGTCCCAGGTCGAACTGCCTCACCATGATGTATATACCAAATAAGGACTGACTGATATCTTCGCCCTCTAGGTTGATGTTAAACGGTGCCGTAGGCATGTCCGTCTGCCATCTCATCGCGGCCCTCTGCTTGAAAGCGGGCGAAGACGACTCTGCTAAAACCAAGACGGTCGGTACTGCTGCAGCCCCTTTCCACTGAAAGCATAGAGAAGAAACCCTTCTTGGAAGCATGTATGACATATATAGATGGATGGCTAACGTTCTGGACACATGTGCTAGATGGGCAACGTAACAGTGGCCATGTTCGTCTTGTACCACGTCTTCTTCTCGCCGACCTGGGGCGGCGTCCCCTGGGTCTACTCGGCCGAGATCAACTCGCTCGGCTGGCGCTCGCGCGGCGCCGCGGCGGCGACGGGGACGAATTGGCTCATGGCCTTCGTCGTCGTCCAGTTCACCAAGGCGGGCGTGGACAACTTACGCTGGGCCTTTTATCTGAGTAAGTGCATCTTTTCCCCTGCCTACATCTGGTGGTGCGCTGCATTTACTTCCTTGCTCGCTTATTCACCCTTTCCGACCGACCGTCTGCCCGTGTTAATGAGAATAACAAAATAGTCTTCGCCGCCTTCTGCCTCTGCTTCGCCCCCGTCGTCTTCTGCTTCTACCCCGAGACCTCGAACCGCACCCTCGAAGACATGGACCAGATCTTCATCCGGAACCCGTCCGTCTGGGTCTGCGGGATCAACGAGATGACGCAGCGGGCGCGGCCCCAGGCCCTGATCGAGGCGGAGACCGAGAGGATCGCTTCGGATGGTGGTGGCAGTGATGACGTGGGCTCGGGCTCGGGCACAGCGGAGCCGACGACGATGGTGAGGGTAACGACGGAGGGGAAGAAGAGCTCCTGAAGGACACGACGCTTGCTGCTGTTTCTGCCCTGATGTGAGTGAGCGGAGGATGAGAGGAGAGAAAGGGCGAGGCGGAGTCTATGTCCTCCTGGACGATAACAACCGAGAAAGCTTGAAATGATAGATATGATTGACGAGACGGCACAGCAAGCGTTAGACAACACACGAGTCGTTGTTCCGCCCCCAGCCCTGTCTGGCCAAGGTTTCTTATGCGAGCATGGGTAGCGTATTTTTATGATCAATGAGATAGATGCACTTCAGTTGATAGATGATACAAACCCTTCAAATTGTCCATAGATAGGTGTCTGAGCTGAGGTACCGCCAGCCCACAGAGAACCAAGAATAGTGACAGAAATCGCCATCATGATTTTTCACGGAGGTGCAAGAAGATAGGGAAATTTCAGTTCGATGTCCGCTTCGCTCTAAACTGGCCAGAACCAGACTACATACAGTCTTGTCACTTGACATACGTTTTCCGGATTCGCTACTTCAGCGCAAACAGCCCCCTCTCCATCCGTGGACATCTGGAAATGTCCTCGTTACAGCAAGAACATGCATCGTGCCTTGACGTGGTCCGCGGTAGTCGTTGGTACGGAAGAGGAGTTCAAGCCGTCATCATGCCTTGGTTGACTGTAGACAGCAAAGGGATGCGCGGGGAACACCATGCCCCCGTGGTCTTAGCCCCCGTTGCGCAACGGGTCGGCGGTATCTGCATGTTACCACATTGGGAACACTTGAGCCCAGATCCACCAATCGTATGACCGCCTTGGCACTTATTCTACGGAGGCGATATGACTTGTAAACGTTGCGATGATCATCTATTTCCACAACAGATATCAATCAATAGTTTGTAGTACCTACATTCTGTTATGCAGTACAGTGGTCCTGGACGACGTATATTTGCGCGAAAATACTATCCCGTGGGATCTGCAAGGGGAGCTACCCCATTTCTCCTATCCGGGGCAAAAGGAGTTTATATCTGCTGTAGAGCCGAATTGAGTTTCGGAGAATTCGGAGAGTCTTGCGAAAAGAACGTGCAAGACAAGCATCACGGCGGCGGACGGCCGGCCGAGGGATGATCACACGGGAAGACCCCTGATATGACGTCCCGCTCGGCTATCAAGGTTGAGACATGTCTATCTCTGGGACATACCCCGTAATGACAGCTAACAACACCAGTCCGTGTACTGAACGCCGTCTTCTGCGACCGATCTTCAGCAAGAGACAACGGCGGTCATTTGATCCGAAAAGACGGGATTTCGTGAGATTCCCCCATGCACTTCGCAGAACGGCAAGCAGGTTGGCCAGCCACACACGTAGTCGACCCCTGCTGGTTTTGTGGCTGGCTTGCGTCTCAGATAGATCGTTCGCGACTGACGAACCGCATCACATCGGCATATGCGGGCGTAAAATGTTCGCGGGTAAGGAAGGCTGCCTGGGGGTTGGCCGTTATGCAGCCAGTCGGCGAAAACCTCGCAATTGGATGTTGATGGTTCGGTGCCGCCCGTGGATCTTGGGAACTGGCTCGGTCGCGACAGCCAGGCCGGTCTGTTTGTCGTCGAAAATCTCATCCGTCCACTCCAACTGGTGGTAGGTATTGTGGCAACTTCTCGCAGATTAATGTGCAGACACACATACTACTTACAATACCGGCGATTTCTGCATTGCACCATGCCTTATTCATTACGTGTGACTAAACAGCACAGAGAATAATAAATCGTGAACCAAGCGCCAATATGAATGTGAACGAATAGGAGTCATACAAGCTTCTAGTAAAGCGGATATTGCGTACAGGTTACATTACATGTGAAAAACTAGAGTACACCGTCATTGTCAAAGCCCCCTCTCCCCTCCTTCCCATCTCTGTAACATTCATCCATATCTTTATCTTTCAACCCTCAAGCCAGCTCACACTCGATCAAACTCTCGACCCCCTTCCCGCCGCCCCAGATCTGGACGATGCGGAGCCCCGCGGCACCCAGCAGGCTCTGCCAGTCGTCGAGGGTGCGCTCGCGCGACGAGAACTCGGTCAGCATGATCATGTCGAGCGCCGTCGTCTCCCAGTACGCGCCCGTGCGCGGGATCACGTTCTCGTTGATCAGCAGCTTGCTGTACCCGGGCCGCATGGCCGCCGTCAGCGGCGCCAGGATCTGCCGGCACAGGCGGTCGGGCCAGTCGTGCAGGACCGAGTGCATGTAGTAGGCTCGGGCGCCTGGAGAGAGAGAGGAAGGTCAGTGTCGTTCGTGTTGCGTAAGAGAAAAGGTATATATAGTAAGGGCTCAAGTAATAACTGGCAATGATAGAGGGTTTCCGAGTGCGTACCTTTGACGGGCTGCTCGGTCAGGAAGTCATGTTCCATGCGCTCAATGCGCCCATCCAGATCAGTAATCTGCCCAATAACGACGGGCAGATCCTGCAAGACCAGCTTGCCCGGGTGGCCAGGGAAGTAGCGCTGGAACTCGGCGAGGTCGTGCCCCACGCTCCCGCCGATATCGACCAAGAACGGCGCGTCGTCGTCGGCCGTTTCGGCGTCGGCGCCGTCGATCAGGCGCGCCTGGACCGGGTAGAAGGAGGGGTGCATCCAGGGCAGGCGGCCCTGGCGGTAGCCGCCCATGTGGTCGTTGAACTGGGGCCCGTAGCCGACGGCCTGCAGGTACTCGAAGAAGTTCTTGTCGGTCGCGTAGGCCTGGTGGAACGAGGTGCGGCCCGCGTCCGTCGGATTCTGCCAGCCGTTCTTGCGGGCGAACTCGTGGAAGGAGATGACTCCGGCACTCGCGGCCAACCTGCGGGTGAAAGACAACGCCATGTCTGAGTCAGTCTGACTTGTCACAAAAACGACACAGGAGGAGGCTGGCTGGCTTGCAGGGGAGGTACGAACATGGAGTAGTAACCACCGCTGATGATCGGGATGCTCAAGGAGTTGGTGAAGTTGGTTGGTTTGTACTCGTCTTCACCCGTCTCGATGATGTACCCCATGGCTCCGAGGTGACGCATCAGACGGCCTATCATGACAGTTCGTTAGACGAGAGACACTGTACATATATTGGCGTCGTGGCCGACCTACTCAAAAGCACAGTGTCCATCTTGACAGCCGAGGCCAGCTCGCTGACCTTCTGTGGCCTATCGCCGTTCTTGGCCATCAGAGCCCATAGCCCTGTATCGACGCCGGTGGTCAAGCCGGCCATTGCACCGGTCTGTTATACCCCGATTCCTGTCAGTTTGATAGACCTTCTTCTCCACAGGAAACGTCAGTACTGACCTGAGCCCAGCAATGCTTGATCATGGTCTCTCGGGGCGTTTCGAGAGCCTGCATCAGGTTCCGGGCCTTGACCAGCAAAGCGTGGCGAGCCTCGTCGCCGCCGGTACCTAGGGCGTCAACGCCGGAATTAATCTGTTTCACCAGGCCGGGCACGGCGTCCATGTTGTTGGGGGTGGTCGCCACGGCCTTGTGGACGACGACTGTTCCATTGGCTCCATTGGCTCCATTGGCCACGTTGGTGATGTCTAATCCCATGTTTCTTGCCTCTGCTTGCACACTTGACTTGTGTATCTTTTTCTTCTTTGGTTTTCTTTCTGCAGGTCTTGAAAATGTGTAAACAGGGAGTTCAATCAAAAAGGAGGGGTTGGAAAAGAGAAATAACACGACGCAGAGCAGATTCTGCTTGCCACTCGCGACTTCAATACAAGCGCGAACGCGGTAGGTGCGAGGCGGGAAGCCAGTATTGCTTTTCCTAGGAGCTGCATAACTCATGTAGTGAAATGTGAGGAGGCCCCGGTTCCTATCGTCATCATGCCTGCAGGGTCATACGGGACTCCTTGAATTCGGCCTGGCGGGTGGGCAGATGAGTGATTGAATTGCATTGGAATAGATAACTGTGTAGAGCGGCAGCCAAGATGTCTGATTTGTGTCGACAAGTCGGCAAGTAGTTGACTGGCTTGATGGAGCGCCGATACTGCACCTACGAGACTGCTGAGTATTGCTCAACCTACCCTCTCGAGTATATCGTTGGCCATGCAAAGGCATCAATCAATCGTTCGAGGGTAGTATAGTACAATTGTGTCTACATCTGAACCGTGAAAGAATGCCAAAGCAAGATCTGAAAAATTTGTGATCGCCTGTTTGATCAATTCCAGAATATCGATCGCCATGCATTGCTGCTTAGGATCCACCGTTGGTCTCTTTGATATCAGGTCGATGTTGGCTGGCTATCCTGATGCTGATATCGATACTGATACTGAGACCAGGCAATCCAATGGCTTCAACTTTATGCAGCACGGCTCGGCGACCGTTTCAACCGTTTAAATATCACCAACGTGTTTTTTCTGGTGTTTGCGCAGACAGGCAGACCAATAGTCGCGCGCAGCTATTGACCGTAATCTTCAATACACAAAACGCCCGTATATGTAAGTAGTATACTCGAGGAGAGCGGATGGCTGGATGCATGGTGATGAAGAAAGCCCGCAATGTCTTGAACATGCGTCGTGCCTATCCTCTTTGGGAAGAGCTGCGTCTGCGGGTACCAGATGGGCGGGTTCGGAGGCGGGGACAAGTCTTGTCTAAGACCTGGAGAAGAAATGCTTGACGCAAGAAGACATCGCGGGCCGCAACAATCCCTATTTGCTTGTTTGAGGGGGCATACGTACTCCCTTGAATGGTATTTGACTTCTTCCAATCGGTCGCGCCGGCATTGACAGCCTCAGTCCAGGTCCTTCTGGACGTTGCACTTAGATGAAAAGAAGGCGACGATATAAAAAAAAAAGGAGAGAGAAGCAGGACGACTCCACGGGCGTCAGTCTGTCTGTCGCCTATTAGTGGTACCCCACCCACACTGACGGAGCCGGCCCGGTACGCTAAAGGAGCTAAAAACGTCACCGGAGTAGGAGACCGCTCCTCCAGCAGTGATTGGCTGGAGGGCGCTGCCTGCAATCGAGGAATACTTGCACCACCTAGCTGATGCTTGGGTCCATCACATTGTTTCGACATGCATGCGGAATAAGAAAGCAGGTCCGGATCGTTTAAACCGAATGGCCACCGGGCTTGCAGCTGTCCTAGACATTCACCGCCTGCGAACTCTCGCCATCGCAGTATCAGTGCAGTGCAATCGCGCGGGTTCGGATTTTGTTCTCCTACTCCTGCACTGCTACGGACGGCTAAGAGGTCGAGGGTGTATTGGCACGAGTGCTTCTTTCCCTACATGAACCTGCAGGTTCTTACTTCATGTCTCTTCGCGCCGCTTACTGCTCCTGTAGGCCTCAATCACTATGCATTCAACTCTTTTGCTTTTCCTTGCCGCCTACGTTAAACCGCAAGGCTGTTTCAAACTCCCAAATTCTCTTCAGCTCGTAGAATCAGCACAGAGGGTCGACGTGGTTGGCCAGTCGCCAGCCAAGGAGGTCTCAGATCCCCGGTACAGCGACTGAGTCTAGTCTCTGGCTTCTTTTTGGGGGTGGAAGAAAGAAATCCATTTGGCAACGGTTACGCCACGCAAATGCATCATAATTCTCCAACTGTGGTGTGTTGAACGAGAATGCTTGCCTTTTTGGAGGTGAGACCATAGGTTTGATTAGCATTCGCCGAATTTGCAAGTCCTTCATCGCCTCAAGGACATACAATAAAATTCCCAGGTATCCATAGTTCAGCAATACGTTATATCGAAAATGGAAAAGCAGTGATCATCATAAGGCGTTCAACGTCACGAACATACGGGTGTCTTGGGCTTCGTCATCATCGTTGATATATACCTCTCCTTCCTTAAGGAGGCCGCTTCTTCATCGCGACCCATACTTAACCCCCATGACCACCTTGTGTCGACTTCTCCTGTTTCGACTCTGAACTGTTGTTCCTGAGCCCCTTTTACGTCCCGACGACCGAACATACTACACATCCGGGCGCTATGTCTTCGCCACCGAAAGGCACTCCCGAGTACGCCGTCTGGGCGGCGCAAGATAAGGGCCCGACTGAGTTGGCCGCCTGCTGGACCGTTACCGCCGTCAGCACCCTCTTCGTCGCCGGCAGACTCTACGTGCGCGGCGTGATCCAAAGGAAGTTATGGAGTGACGACTACTTCATCATCTTATCGCTGGTACGTTTCCTGGTCTCCAAAACCATACCCACAAATTACACAGGGGTTGGCTACTCCCAAACCGGTGCACACAAGCTGACCAGCCGTCTTTCTTTCGCGACCAAACAGCTCTGCGGCTACATCTCCACCGCCTTCTCCACTGTCGCCACGAGCTACGGCAACGGCAAGCACTTCGACCTGCTCGACCTGGAGCAGAAGGAGGGCGCCATCCTCTGGACGACGGCGGCCTTCTGCCCGGGGATCCTGTCCTTCGGCCTGCCGAAGCTGGCCGTCATCGCCCTGCTCACCCGCATCCTGAACCCGAGCCGCGCGCACTGGTGGTGCCTCTGGGCCATGGGCCTCGTCTGCTTCGCGTCGCTGCTGGCCACCGTCGGCGTCCTGCTGGGCCAGTGCACACCCGCGCGCTCGCTCTGGACGTTTTCCATTACGGAGAAGACGTGCTTCGATAAGGATATACTGATCGGGTACTGCATTTACGCTGGTTGTAAGTAGTACCCTGTCCCTCCCACCATCTAACCGGTACGGCACACAGCAACTGTAAGCTAATTCGCTTTGTTCGACGCAATAGCAATCTCGGCATTCGTCGACCTTTACCTAGCCATATATCCCTCGACGGTGCTGTTCAAACTCCAGATGCCCATCAAGAAGAAGCTCGCACTTTGCGCCGCGCTCGGCATCGGCTCCGTGTAAGTGCCCACCTCGGCTTGAGTGTATTTAAATGTTACCCAATACTGATGCAGCATATCGCATTAGCTCCGGCGTCGTGGCCATTTACAAGTCGACAAGGATCCCGTCTCTGGGCAGCCCCGACTTCTCCTACGATACCTCTGACCTGGTCATCTGGACAGTGTAAGTTGTCGATTGATCATGCGCACGCGGCACGTTACCCTCTACTAACACAGCTCGTCTTTGCAGAATCGAAGGCAGCACCATCATCATCGCCTCCTCGATCCCCGTCATGCAGCCTCTAGCCGAAGTCCTCTTCGGCCGCAGCCTCTTCGGCAGCAGCGGGTCCAAACGCGGACGCTACCACGACGCGGAGCGAGGCCACATTGGCAAGAACAGCGGCGCCAGCGACGACAGCTCGCAGCCGGGGCATCTCGTCACCATCGGCCAGAAGAGCTCGCGTCCGCACCACCCCCACCACCACAAGAAGCACCCCCACCACAACGGCGGCGACTTCGAGATGACCGGCTTCACGTCCAGCGAGGAGGACATCCTGAACCCGCGCCACCACGGCAGCACCGACGCGCCCACGGCCATGGCCGTCGACGACTGCAACGCGCCCCGGCCCAGCGACGCCATTGTCAAGACGCGCGTGGTGACCGTCACGTACGGGGAGAACAATGCGCCGCATCGTCCGAATCACTCGGCGTCGGCGAGCGAGCGATGGAGGCCTGTGTAGTGGGCATTGGGGTGATTGCGATACTTCACATGGCGGGGTTTTGGTTAGGGCATGAGCTGTTCACAGTACATTACATCTTTGGCAGCTACGACTTGGTGTTACAGGAGTTGGAAAGAAAATCGCGGGGCATTTTTTATTGTGTCATTTATTGTAAGGGTCTTCTCTGGGTACAGTCGATTCAGGCACGGTGTATATATATCTTAAGTTAGGGGTTAAGGGGGAAGGAAAAGGAAAACGGCGTTTACCTGAGCCGGTAATCAACCACTGTTTGTTCTTGTACGATTTGTACCCATTTTACGATTCGTCAACTTGGTCTTGCGGCAAATGGTGAGCTCCAATGGATCAATTACCTGGAGTCATATCCTCGTGTCATGCTTTCAGATGGCATGGGAGATAAAAAGCGCGAAGTTGGTATTCGGTCAAACATAGATCAATCCGGAGGAACTGGGTGCTGTAGCCCGCTAAGCGTGCTAAGCTCGTTTGTCTATGGATGTCCATTTGTTGGGCATTGCCCTTGGGCAAAGGAGATGGAAACGGGCGGTGGCTGAAAGTGGTGACGCCATTGAAGTTCTCTTAGTCGGAGGAACTACCTAACACACTTGCACTGAGCTGAGAACCTTACCTTACTAGTAGTAATTGCACCCGAGTGCGAACCGAACTTGGTGACTACCAGGAGCTAAACACCAGGCGGTGCAACTTTTACCCCGAATGGAATTCTGGTAATAAGGGAGTGTTTTATAGCGCCACCTGGCAATCAATTCCTATTGCCCAGTATAACAAGTATATGTGAAGTTGGATGGTCGGTCAACAATGATAGATGTAGATATCGTGGTCCTCAAGCTCTCGCATACATGAAATCTTAAACTTATTTCATCTCCCAAAGCCGACTACTCATCTATATAGATCCAACCAACACCTACTTCAGAGGATTGTGTAGCTGAGAACTTAATACAACCGACTCCTCCAACCCTCATTCTTGATCAACACAGTGAACACGAACAATGGTAAAACTCACCGAAGTCAAGACCATCAACGCGGCCCTCCTAGCCGAGAGTGGCCACCGGTCCCTCGTCGGCGTCTTCCTGGGCGGGACGTCAGGCATCGGCCACATGACGGCGCGGGCGCTGGCGTCCACGGCGCAACAGGCGGGCAACGCACCACGAATCTACCTCGTGGGCCGCAGCGAGCAGCGTGGGGAGGAGATCGTCGAGGAGCTGAGGGGTTTGTGCCCGACCGGCACGCACCGGTTCGTGCGGGCGGCGGACCTGTCGCTCATGGCGTGCGTCGACAAAGTGTGCGCCGAGATCACGCGGCTCGAGGGTCAGGAGGAGGAGCCGCGGATCGATTATCTCATGACGTCGCAGGGGGGTGCCATCTTTCAGCCGCGTAAAGGTTAGAGACGCTCGTTTCTTAGTTTCTCCCCCTATTTTTTGCCCACCCCTTTTCTGTCACTATTTTGGGGATTATCTCGTCATTGAGTATAGCTGACATCCTTACTAACTTAACTGCAAACAGACACCACAGAAGGCCTGGACGCAACCATGTCCATCCTGTACTACTCCCGCATGCGCGCCATCCAGCAGCTGACGCCCCTCCTGCTACAATCAAAACTGCCCGCGACCGTGGTGTCTGTCTACGCGGCCGGGTTCGAGGACGAGAAGAAGCTGTTCCGGGAGGACCTGTCGCTGCGGGACCTCAAACGCTACAGCTATAGTCAGGTACGGTCGCACCTGTGCTACATGCACTCCATGTACATGTCCAAGCTGGCCGAGGACAGACAGCTGCGGCTGGTCCACATCTTCCCCGGCCTGGTCTTGACTCCGGCCTTCCATAATCCGGCGTACCCGGCCTGGTTCCGTTTCCTCTTCAACCGGATCCTGGCCCCGTTCTTTCTGGCGCCTTTCATCGCCGTCAACCCCGTCGAGAGCGGCGAGCGCATGCTATCTCTTGCCTCGCCGGCGCTCTACCCGGCAGCCACGAGCAACAGTGCCGAAAGCCGGAAAGGAGGTACCGTCAGGGGTATGGACGGGCGGCCGGGTAACGGTGCGTACTCGCTGGACTGGAAAGGTGATGATGCGCACAATGGGAAGGTGTATACCAAGCTTGGCGAGGATGGCATAGAGGCGCTGAAGAAGCAAGTGTGGGAGCACACGAACAAGGCTTTCGAGGTTATCGCGGCAGGGAAGCCGTTTACAGAGTGAAATACGCCGAGTCAGTTCAGCCCAATTGGCATCTTGAGTTAAGGCGGATAGAGAGAGATCTCTTATGTAGAATATGTCATGGAGGCATTGTCGAGAGCAGCATTATCCAGCCACCAACATTCCCTTCTAGTTCAGTCAGGTCTCATTGCGGAGGCACGTTTTGCGGAGCGACCACGACAGCCGGGTGATGCTGGGAACCATACTTTTTGTTCAATACAAACTGCCATCCATTAAATTGATGAACAAATTATTGTCCTTGCTGTATTTTGTCCTTGCTGGCAGCCATCACAACCTAATCCCATCCTACCCAGCCCAATCCGCAAAGCTTTGCCACAACGACGCCGACATAGAGTTCTCGGTGCTGGGCTCATCTACTACACGCATCTTCCAGTCCCAGGGGGAATCGCACGACTTTTCTGGGTTGGCCTCGCCCGCATCCCTTTTGAAGGTCTTCAGTGGGACCACTTTGCCCTCGGCGACATCAACCAAGGATTCGCCCATCTTCTCATGAATGCCACCGGTTGCACCGTTGCCGCGAGCAGTGACAGCGACACGGGTGTCAAGACTGGCTCGAAGAATCGCGATTAGGATGGTCGGGATGCGTATAAAGTATATGCACAGTAATAAAAGTGATAAGAAGCGAATTAAACGATTAGTAGTTCGTTTATAAATTGATGACGTGACGGTATTATGTTGCCTGACTTCTTGAGTATTATGTTCCCGGCAGTGGGAGCTGGGATTGTCAGATTGTCCTTTTCTGTCAGGGGGACGTCGGCTAGTGGCAGATAGACAGCGTGTTGGTCGAGGAAAGGCGCTTTCAGAATTCTTCTGACTGTATCTGACTCCAGAAGAGCTTGCATCAGAATATGTTCAGTTAGACTGACTGACGGTTTCCCAATGGAGTCTTGATATACTTCAAATCTCTCGTTTCGTGGCAGGCGGAGAGCTACCAACAGTTCTATCTCTTCTTCCGAGAGAGAAGGAATCACTCCCTGAACGTCTCTGTCTGGCACCTGTCTGCCCTCAAAATAGTTAGCCCAGAATTATCATGGTAAGAAGAAAAGGAAAGAAAAGAAAAGAAAAGAAAAAGGAAACCTGTTAGAGCTCTCTCCGTTTCCCTCTCGTTCTTGGTTAAACAAAGACTTCCTTCCAAGCTTCAGTGCCGTCCTCATCGTGTCGGCCCGACACGTTTCGCTGCCGCAAAGCGGCGACCTGCCCCTGCCCCTGCCCGGTGATCTCCTCCAACTCTTTCAGATGGCCCTGTATACGTAAGATGTTGTTCCCTCCCCGTAATCGGGTCGTTCAACTTCCCTTCCACTTGACATTGAGATGCCAGCCTGAGAGGTTTCGGTGGCTTTGATTCGGCGAGATTGACCAGAAGAAGAATAAGAAACAGCACTGGGAGTTGCTATACTTTCTTTCAAGATCCCGCCATCGTCACTGCCCTTGTCTTTGCTCTTGCCCTTTCTTTTGCTTTTCGAGAGAGGCCACATGGCTCCGGCACACCCCCGACTGACTTCGGGCGGGGCCAGCCTCGGAGACGATCAGAAGACAATCGAGGTGGGCCCCAAAACGGGTCATCAAGTACGACTTGAAGGATGGCTTTGTCCATCATTCCGCCCCAATACTTGCGGAAATCCTTCTTCTCGTCCGGTTTCTTCCTGCTTGTCAATGATTGACATCAGATCCTCTCTGTCAGCTTCCGAGAAAGTGCGCCCTTTCGTGGGGGTCTTCGTGTTGAATGCCTCTTTCGGGGGCCAGGGGTATTGTTTGAGCCCTTTGGACGCAAAGTACTGCTGCAGCAGTCTATTCAGCTCATCTACGTAGTCCCGAATCTTGGAGATATCCCGACCATAGTCAAAGCTACCGTACCTAGCACACAACGTGTAGAACAACATCTTGGACATCCAGAATTCTCCTAGAGCTGGCAAGTCCGAGATCGTGGCCCTGATCGCGATCCTTCGTGACATTCTTGGGGCGACAGGTGCGGGTGATGGTGGCAGTGCTGGTGTTGCCACCAGGCGGCCGAAGTGTCTCCCGTAGGAGTGGGAGTGAGAGTGGCGGTGACAGTGACGGTGGGAGGGGCGGTGACGGTCGAGATAGAGATTGAGGTCGAGATGGAGATGGAGGGGATGATGTGGGTGATCGGGACGACGTGCCTCGGCCGCCTCTTTTCGTGCTTCGGTAGCTTCTGCGGAAAAGGAAACGAAGAAAAAGCACTGGGAGTTTCTATCTTTTCTTTTACGATGCCGCCATCGTCACTGCTCTTATCGCTGCTCTTCTCCTTTCTCGTTGTATGGCAAAAACGATTTGGATATGTAGAATATCTGCAGCCAAGCGCCAAGTATTTTAATTAATAACGGTGTGCACTTTATCGACTAGATGTGAGTTATTTATTTATTAATAATTAATTATTAATATTAGGCTTAAGATATATAGAATCCGGCAGTTTCAAGTGTAGTGATGATCATCTTGTTAACTTCGCGTTCATAGTTCAGTTCGTATTCCAGTTGTCCTTGGTGCTCCCGGAGATCGTTGATTTCCCGTTCGTACTTCTTAAACTTCACATCACAGTGTTTATGATGAGATTTCCAGTGTCTGTCCTGCCGGTCTGCCGCTGCTTTGTAGTTCTCTAGGAGGATCGAGTCCTTTCTGCTAAGAGGGAGCGGCGGGGGGCAGTAGAGTGGCGGCAGCGGCCAGGGTGGCGGCAGCGCGCGCGATGGTGGCGACGGCGGTAGCAGCAGCCTGGCTCTCGGTCCCCTGCCTTATTGCGTGCTTCGGTTGTATCTTTGTCGCCGATATCATCCATTGCAACGGCAACATCTGGCAAAAAGTCCCGCGAATGATCTGGATGGGAGGCAAAGTTCTCGAGCTCCTTGCGAAGAAGCTCGATGTCCTCGAGGGGGGGAGGGGGGTGTCGAAAGACACATCAGCTTCCACTACCCCCTTTAGGACTTTGCTGCGAGTGAGTTCTCGAGCAGTAGTAGGAACAGAAGAACAGTCGAGTCGACGGCAGAAAAGATAGAGAGAGAGAGAGAATGGGCGAGACTGTATTGGAGACTTGCAATGCTCAAGGCGAAAGACTGCAGAGTGAATTGTCAAATAAGTGTAACTTCCGGTCGATACAAACAGCTAGTGGGAAGTAATACTCTCAAATGGCAACAACGTTTCGTGCAATGTATCACTAGGTAGACTCCATGTACGTCTAGAATGTTGCCCCAACTCTACCTGTTGCTCAGAATATGTGGCCACGGGATAACCAACTATTGGATAACCTGCTAAAAGACAAATAGCCACAGCGGTGCTGACATTCGGGTTAGCTGGCCATGGAATAAATAACATGTAATAGCTGGCAACACGTACGAACTGAATATTGAGACTGGAATAAACCGTACAATCTACTGCTACTGTTACTGCTACCACCTTCAATAAGTTCGGCGATGTTGCAAACCGTGTGGCCGGTGACTTTACGGGCCGCGAAGTCCGTCTCAGCCACCATCCGCTTCGAAACTTCAGCTCTGCACCGGTTCTAGACCGTTGTCTATAACGAACTTAGTCCAAGGACGGCGCCGATATGCTCACTCTGCCGATGATACCTACGCCGAGTGCCATCTCTTGGACAGCATGGTGGATCTGACTTCGGTGTGCGGGCCTGTCTAAGGAGACGGACTCTCTGCTATTGACCATCGCACACAATACAGGAACTTCCGGGTCTGTCTACTTGATTACGTCATCGCGTCTTTGGAGGCGTGGAGACGCTGTACCCAGCCCCGATGCCCCGGCCATCATAACAGTCTCCCTATGCCCTACGGCGCCGAGACCAAGGAGGGGAGGGCTGTCATCTGATCCATTACTCAATCAACCCACCGAGCCCTGCCAATCGATATCCAGAGGTTGCCCTCCTGGTAGAACCAGTATCGGCGCTCTCCGGCCTGGTACACAAGGTTCGAGCCACTGTAATTCGTGACGGAGAGATACCGAAGAGGGTGGGAACGCGGGTGCAATCACAGCATGGCAATTGGAAGGTATCTTACGGATCGAGTTTCGGTTTGTCAAGAACATGTTTGATCCTGACAAAAACATAATTCAGCTAGTGGGGTTCTTTTATAACCGCGATGTCTTCAAACGCAACGACCTCGAGATAGCCGTCAAGCACAAGGCCATCTGAGAGACAAGGCAGTCGGAGCGAGGCGGCCGCGGGCCCGGCTGCTGCTGCTGCCGCCGAACTGCTCGCCGTCATGAACGCTGCCACTCAACTCACGCAGGCCCGCATAGAAACCTCGGGTGAACTCAACCGTGGCGTGGCCCAAATCCTTGGATACCATGGCGTAATTGATCTACAAGTAGGGAAGCATGTAAGCAGCTGCAAAACAAGCAAGAGATAACAAAGGGCGAGTTCGTACCTTGGCAAGGATTTTGAGTAACTCCATGGTGATCTTATCGCGGATGGCGACGTTGCTGCTTGTAGATGCCATTGTAACAGGCTCTTTTGAGAATTCCTTGTACGACAGGAAATGTGGTTAAAGAATATTATTAGGTTGGGGGTGTAGATGGTGGTCAGGGGAGACGTGTTGATAGAAGGATTGGGTGGATGAGATATTGGTAGCTGACATTGAGACTAGCTTATCATGGGATAAACAGCATGTTATTCAGTACCTGCCTGTTGCCAGCTATTCCATATGAGTGGAATAAACCGTATAATTTGTTCGTCATGTCTGGCAATACACTCGAATAACAGAATAACCCCTTGTAGACCCGTGGAGTAAAAAAGGTGTTCCAGTTTATTAATCACTAGAATAATCAAATCACAGATACAATCACGCAACAACATAATCCAGCAAGTAATGTTATGGAAGTCGCATTTAAGATTCTATCTAGGGTATTATGCTCCCCCTTCTTTGGCAAGTTGAGCAACGGCGGCCTCAAATCGCGCCTTCTTCTTTTCGAACGCCTCCTCATCTTCCTTTTCCTCGGTGATTCGCACTCTTTCCACTTCCCTGGTACGGCCGATCTCCTTTCCGGCGACATCATTCCAGAACCAGCGAGCCTCTTGGAACGTAAATAGGGTCCAAGCATGACCGCTGCGCTGGGCACGAGCCGTTCGACCGACTCTGTGGACGTACGAGGTGACGGAGTTGGGCATATCGTAGTTGATAACGTGCTTAACGTTGGGCAAATCGATACCGCGGGCGATCAAGTCGGAAGCAATGATGATGCGGAGCTTGCCGGCCCTGAACGCCTTGAGTGCGCGGGTCTGCTTCTTGTCCGTGCTGTCTGAAGTAATACAGCCGATAACAGGCTCCAGCTTGGGGGCCATGATGGCCAGGAGTCGCGCCAGGCGGATGGCGTTTTCCCTGGTCTTGGTGAAGATGAGCATCTTGGGGGGCAAAGAGGCTTCAGTGTCCGCAGAAGAAGAGTCACTGTCTGACGAACTATCTTCCGTATCGCCAGACATGATGCGATCACTCTCCAGCAGGTCAAGGAGGAATAGGGGCTTAAGTTCCAGGTCGACCTTGATAGCCGATTCCCGAAGGGTGGCAGGTAGGTTGAGCATCGTGTCTCGGCCACCTGCCTCGTCCCTATCTCCGGATGCCATTTCCACCAGCTTGGGCTTTCGGAGTTTCAATGGCCCCAGCTTGTCCAAATCCGTCGTCATCGAGGCACTGAGGATGACCTTGCGGACACCGGTCAGTCTGGACTGCATGTGACTCCGTTGGAACTTGTTGCTATTGCTGTGCAGTCTCGGTATCACAACGTCGAGAAATTGATTATAGTTCTGTCCAAAGAACTTATCGGCCTCATCCAGCACCAGCCAGCGAACATCGTCCAGGTTGAAACCGGGCGTTAAGTTGATGTGCTCCACAAGTCGACCTGGCGTGCAAATGAGAATATCGACTTTCGATACGTATTCGATAACGTGGTTGGGTAATGTCTTGATGCGATCCTCGCGTCTTAAAATCTCATTTCTCTCCTCATCCTCACTGTCGTCCTCGTAACGAGCCCGCCGGCTCTGGGTCTTGACTCTTTCCAGGCGTTTTTGGTAACCCTCGGGGTCATATCGCTCTCGTCTCTCGACCAAAGCAGACTTCTCTTCGTCCAGAAGACGTCTTCCGGTCGCGATACCTACCTTGACGCGTCTCGTGCCGTCGTGGAAGATATCTGCGCACTCCTCGCAGACCTTCTGGGCCTGCTGTGCCAGGTTCTTTGACGGGACCACCACAATGGCCCGAAGGAAGGTACAAGGGCTACCTGAATGGCTCAGATCGCGTATAATAGGCAGAGCGTACGCTAACGTCTTTCCGGATCCTGTTTCGGCTGAGACTAGGATGTCGCTATGCATAGCGATGTCGTGGTGAGGGAGGAGTTGGGGTATAACAGCAGTCTGTACAGCATGCGCTTCCTTGTAGCCCTTCGCTTCCAATCTTTTTGAATTTTCGGCAGTTATGCCGTATTCAGGTTTCAACCCGAAACTGGTGAAGGCCGCAGTCGCATCTCTAGAAACTTTGACGTGGTCATGGAGCCAAGAAGGCAGCTCTGTTTGGGGTAAACTCGGTGGCTCAGGGGCTCTAGGCTCTGGCTGAGGCAATGGTTCAAGACCATGCACTTCTTCTGGTTCAGGAGCGTCCGCCATTGGCACATCCTCGCCGTCACCTTGGAAATCTGCCGTATTCTCCTCGGGAGCCTTCATAGACTTTGCCTTCCTCTCGAAGACACCCTTATGGCTGGATTTCACTGGCTCGTCCACATTGGCATCGGGTGTCTCTGTCTCGGCCTTAGACTTCTTCTTCTTCTCCCTCTTCTTTTTCTTCTCCTCGACCGGAGATTCTGGCAATTCAGGGGTTTTCTCCTCTGCCGGCTCAGGGCTCTTTTCCTTAGCAGGAGGCTCAGGGGTCGTCTCCTTAGCAGGAGACTCTGCCGCTGCCTCAACAACGGCATCGGATTCATCTAGTGTTGTGGAGTCCTTGGTCTTGTCCTTTTTGCTCTTCTTCTTCTTTTTCTTATCCTTCTTCTCGTCTGTTGCTTCGTTTTCGCGTATGGGGAGAGTTTCTTCCGCAATGGAAAGATCCTTCAGATCCTCTGTCGCTACCTTGACCTTCTTCACGGGGGGCTCGTCGTCGTCATCGCCAAATACGATCTTCTTGTTCATCTTTGCAACATCCTCTAACTTCGGCCCAGGAATGTAGCGCCCGTAAGCACCGGCGGCAGGAGCCATCTGAGCGATTATACCAGGTGGCGGACCGGGTTTCCTCTCGGCGACCGGAGCCGGTGCCGGCTTGGGCGCCGCCGGCTTGGCGGGTGGAATATATCGCGCGTACATTATGCCGGCAGGAGTGCAGCAACTTCTTTGTGTTCTCGGCTAAGCAGTGCAGAAAGAATGTGTGGAAATTCTGGCGGTGGCCTGCGAGTGGGATGAAATAGTCGTTCGAAGTAAGAGTACTAGAATAGCTGCGGTTGCGAAATTGCCCTTGGGATAACCGACGTTTATGACAGCAGACTTGTTGTCATTAATGTTGCAATAACGAGATGGATCTTGAGATTCAGTCAATCAAAGGTGTTGCAACACCATACTTGACTGCTGATTGACCAGTCTCGAGATTTTATTTTTTTCGCAGCGATCCGAAGACCAGCATCGCGAAATTGTTCCCCGTCGCAATTGCATCAAGGTACGATAAAGAATTTATTATGGGTACTGCATCTTATCGCTGGAAATCTGGGCGCTAGTGCCCTGGCTATCGCTATCGGACCCCTGTGTGGATCCAACTTTGAAGCTTGAAGGTGGCATCAAGTACCTTGTACTAAGGGAGTGCTAATGGTTTCCACATGTCGACTTCGCGCAGCCAGATTGTCGTCGTCGAACTGGCTATTACCAGTCGCAAGCTCACTTAAATGCCCGCTCCTTGATCATTGGGTCTTGAGTCATCAAGAATCTACCGGAATGTTATGTAGAACTCAATTCTACAAGTATGGGCGCGTTTGAACCAAAACTAATGCTACAACCATATCTTGCTTTCTTGCTGCTGCGCGATTCCGGCGTCCTCTGGCAACTTGTGCCCAGGTGAAATTGACGCTTCCGATATACACAAATACAGCTTCAGCTCTTCGCGGCACGATACAGGCCTGGCGCATATATAGTTGCGAATGATTCCGTCCTTCAAAATGCCGCGCCTTACTTACAACATTGCTATGGTTAGCGACTTCTTCTTCCCGCAACCAGGAGGGGTCGAAAGCCACATCTACCAGCTTGCGACGAAACTGGTCGATCGGGGCCACAAGGTCGTCGTCATAACGCATGCGTACGCCGACCGGAAAGGGATCCGGTATCTTACGAACGGCATCAAGGTCTACCATGTCCCCTTCGCCATCATCTACCGCTCCGCCACCTTCCCGACCGTCTTCTCCTTCTTCCCCGTGTTCCGAAACATCATGATCCGCGAGCAGATTGACATCGTCCACGGCCACGCCAGTCTGAGTAGTCTCTGCCACGAGGCGCTACTGCACGGCAGAACAATGGGATTGCGCACGGTGTTCACCGACCACTCGCTGTTTGGCTTCGCGGACGCCGCCAGTATCCTGACGAACAAGCTGTTGAAGTTCATCCTGAGCGATGTCGACCATGTCATTTGCGTCAGCCATACAAGCAAGGAGAATACAGTCCTCCGAGCGGCGCTCGACCCGGTCATGGTCTCTGTCATTCCGAATGCTGTCGTGTCAGAAAACTTTCGCCCGCGGAAATACCCTCCTGAGCCTCCGGCTCCCAATAATGGGTTTGGCAATGCGACACCTGCGGTGCATCATCTCGGTCCCAATGACCCGGTTGTCATTGTGGTTATATCTCGGCTATTTTATAATAAGGGGACGGATTTGCTGACGGCATCGATCCCAAGAATCTTGGAGAATCACCCCAATACTCGATTCATCATTGCTGGGTCCGGTCAAAAAGCATTGATCTGGAGCAAATGATTGAGCAAAATGTGCTGCAAGACAAAGTAGAAATGCTGGGATCTGTGCGCCACGAGCAAGTTCGGGACGTGATGATTCGCGGTCACATCTATTTGCATCCAAGTTTGACCGAGGCATTCGGCACAGTCCTAGTAGAAGCTGCGAGCTGTGGTCTCTATGTTGTATGTACTGCCGTCGGCGGCATTCCAGAGGTTTTGCCCGGCCACATGACGGTCTTTGCCAAGCCGGAGGAAGACGACCTGGTGGTAGCCACTGGCAAGGCGATATCCTCCCTCCGCGCGAATAAGGTCCGCACGGAGAAGTTCCACGATCAGGTCAAGGCCATGTACTCGTGGGACAACATCGCCAAACGCACAGAACGCGTATACAAGGGCATCATGGGGGACATACCCGAGGCCGACTTCTACGGCTACGAGGTCGGAAATACCGCGGCCTGGAACGGCGAGAGCCACTCCGGTGTGCGAAGCTTCGCCTTGATCGACCGTTTGAAGCGTTACTACGGCTGCGGTGTCTGGGCCGGCAAGCTGTTCTGCCTTTGCGCCGTCATCGACTATCTGCTGTTCATGTTCTGCGAGTGGGTGTTCCCAAGGGACAGTATTGATATTGCGGCCGATTGGCCCCGGAAGACATATCACTCTGACGATGACGACTAAACAATTTATGAGGGTCTGCGGCATGGAGCTGCAGATCGAAAAGTGTTTTTACTACGAGATACCCATTAAATCGAATTTTTTGCTTCAGGCATTCTACTCGCGGAAGTCGCATGCGGATTCATGGACATAAATACGTTCCGCCGCAATAGTCGTGTGCCAAAGCACACTTACACACATCTGCCCAACATTGCCTTGGCACCCGTGCTGTTCTTAAGACACAGCCAAACTGCTCACGATATACGCGAGCACATGAAATCAAGGGCATGTCGGAGTTCGCCATAGATAAGAACAATCATCATGATCTTATCAGTACCGAGCCAGAGCATTTTCTCAATCTTGAGGTCGGCTTCGACGGCTAGCTATCGTGCCCAGGACGGGCTTCCTAAGGTTGCGACAGCGAGTGGCTTGCACTATCGTCAGCATGAACAAGTGACCAGCGCAAACCCCGAGGAACACCCAGCGATAATATATGTCGATGACTTTCTGTTGTTCGGGTTTATATTACTCCTGGGCAGGAGATATACTGCGGATGCTCCAGTTCAACAGATTAATAGATCACTAAAGTTCCTTAAGGATTCCAACCTTTGGCAGTGAAGACTGGTTTATGTGCTGTGCTGGACGCTGCTGTAAAGTTGATAATTGTACTGCTTGCTGCTGGTGAATGTAGCTTCTCGGTGTTATCCCATGATACCTCGTCGTCTCCGTCACATAGACTCAACTGAGATGTTTATTGCACAAAGTGCTGAATACAAATGTTCGAAATTACACCTGGAAATCTGGCTTATATTGTCATGCATCGGCCCTTACCAACGACAACACCGACAACGCTTGAGTAATCCCACGCAAGTATATACGAACAATTCGTCATGAGAATTTTCACCACTGTTCCCGTTGTTTCTCAATCCCAGTCCTGCGGTCCCGTTCCACGGCTCCAGCTCACACTGCTTGCTCGTCCCGCATCCGATTATACGAATCATCCACGTCCTCGGACCAGACGAACTTCATGCGCTCCCGCAAGCTCTCGGTCATCACGGGCAGCGCGTCCTCGTAGCTGAGCTTGCTCATCTCCTCGGTCTGCAGCTCGTACAGGTTGCCCCCGACGCGGCTGCCAGCCTGCACCTTTTGTGCGCGCGGCAGCCGGACGTCCTGGTAGAACTGCATCGTGGACTCGAGCGACTCAAATTTTCTCCTGTTGCTGCTGCTATTCGGGGGGTTGTTCTCCAAGTACTCGGCCAGAGCCCTCCCGAGAATCCACCCGTCCTCGATGGACTGGCCCGCCCCGGCCCCCATGTGCGGCAGCATAGCGTGCGCAGCATCGCCGACCAGCACGACGCGGCCTTCCGCAAAGTGCCAGCGCGACAGCGGCTCGTGGTCGTTGATCTTCCAGCGCCCCGGCCTCTCGTCTATCAGACCAATAATGCGCTGCACCGGCTCGTCGAACCCATCGAAATCCGCCACGACCTCGGCGCGGTCGCAGAGCGAGGACCAGCTCTCGCGGATGTTCTTGTACTTGTTCTGCTCGTTTTCCGCATCGTTGATGACGCGCCCGCCGCCGAGGCGCTTGGTGACAAAGGCCACGATGTTGAGCTGCGTGTTGTCCGCGATGGGGTAGCTGAGAAAGTGCCGGTGTTTCGCGACCCAGATGTTGGACCAGTGCTCAAAGGGCCAGTCTTTCTCGAGGGCAGAGGTGGGCACGATGCCACGGTAGGCGATCATGCCGCTCTCGACAGATTTGTTGTTGGCGTCCGTGACGAAGCGGTCGCGCACCACGGAGTGCACGCCGTCGCAGCCGACGACCAGGTCCGCGATCGCGGAGGTGCCGTCTCGGAAACGTACCTCGACTTTCCCCTTCCCTTCACTCCCATCATCAAGAACCGAGACCCCCGCGCACGCCTTCTCCGTATGCAGCTTCGCCGCCCCCCCTCTCGCGAACAGCCGTCAGAAACAGCTCCAGCAGGTCAGAGCGCGCGCAGGGCGACTGCCTTACATCCCCCGGCTCCGTGTCAGCGTCGGGGATGCTGACGACCTCGCCGCTGTCCTCGAAGCGGCGGAACGTGAACCAGGTGCCCTGGCGCCGGCCCGCGACTTTGATCAGTCCGGCACCCAGGCCGAGTCGGTGCAGCAGGCGGGCCGCGTTGATGCCGACACCCACGGCGGCGCCGATCTCGCGGTACTCGGGGGCCTGCTCGTAGACGTCAATCTGGATGTCTCGCTTGCCTTTGTTGGCCTCGTCACCACCATTGCTGCTGTTGCTGCCGCTGCCTTCGCCATCTGTTTGGCTGGACAGGGTGGCGGTGGTGGAGTGATGATGATGATGATGGTGGTGGTGGATGGCGAGAGCACAAAATAATCCTCCTATCCCGCCTCCGATGATGGCGATGCGGAACGGTTCGTTTCTCTTCTCTTCTTGCGAATTGGACATTTTATCTCTGGAAGGGGATAGTGTCACTGTTGGGAGATGACGAGTTTGGTCTAATCTGATCAACTATTTCACAGGAATGTTCCGGTTCATGGATAGAATGTATGTCCTGAGTCACACGGTATTTCGGGCGTCGTGGATGCAGTATTATCTCCAAGGTAACACACTCAACCAAGAGACGACGAAATGCGGAAGTACGGGCAGATAGATCTCCCCCCCAAAAGGACCATCGATCTTTGCGGAACAATACCTACCTACCCAGCATGTGTGTAGCTACTACTGCAGCCGGCAGTTTTTGACTTCCCCTTTCATCCCCCTCCGACGTCCCCTCATACCCCAAAAACCAAGCAAGGTAAGCAACAATTCTTGGTGTGACCAGCAGATGTGTAAGCGACAAGCGGAAATCACCCGATAATAGCCTTTTGACGAAAGCTGCATATTAAAGCCGGCTAGCTATTGATAATGTACGGCATCGTATCCGCCTCCCCCCTCATTCGCTCACCAGCAATTTAGCTCTAGTAAGGAGGACGTTTTCATTCTCGAATCGAGTTTCTAGCGGCAACCATGCAGAAACACGAATCATGGCCAGAAAAAGGAGGATTGACCACCACATTGTAAAGACCGAGGAAGTCGAGCAGACGGACAAACGATGATACATAGCAGGGGCTTCGTACAAAACACAGGCATACTGAAGACATATTATAGAACGACCAACCTGAAGACGAAACTTCACGTGCTTGTGTGTTTGTGGTCTTGTTGATGCACAGTTGGGATTGGTACGAGTTGAACTCTAGAGTAGCGACTGGGCACTCAACTTGTTCCAATCGCAACTGTGCATCAACAAGACTTTAACACACAAGCACATCAGAATTCGTCTTTGGAATTTTTTTCTCGATATTTTTAATATTCTCATTTCGTTAACATATAAAAGCTTGCCATATTCACATCACTCTAGTACATCGTGGTACATATTCTTTTTCTTTATGTTTTCCGACAAAAACAACAAAATGAGTGACCCTCTATGGTATCAATATTTGGCTAGCAACCCCAGTCCCCTATTCCGAATAGCCCACCCGCCAATGTACACTATGTACTTCTCTTTATCATAAAATCATAAATACAACCCACCACACACACGAAAGAGTAGGTACATGATTCCAGACATCTCTTGCCATCATCACCGTCATCCTTCTCCCCACTCATCCCGTGAGTAGGGGACTAACGATCCCACACAACAGCCGTTTAGTAGTTGTGGCGGCGCTTGGGGGCAGCAGACGCTGACGCCTTAGCAGCGACGGAGCTGGACGCGGCAGGGGCAGCGACGGCAGCCGCGCTCGTCTTAGCAGGAGCAGCAGAGGCGGCAGGAGGAGGAGGAGGAGGAGGAGCAGCACCCGAGGCGGCAGGAGGAGGAGGCGGGGGAGCGCCGGAAACTCCGGGAGGCGGGGGAGGCGGGGGAGCGCCGGAAGCTCCAGGAGGGGGAGGCGGGGGGAGCAGCAGCGCCAACGGGAGGAGGCGGGGGCGCACCAGATCCCTTAGGGGGAGGCGGGGGGCACCAGATCCCTTAGGGGGAGGCGGGGGAGCACCAGAGGCACCAGCAGGAGGTGGTGGCGGGGGGAGCGGCAGCGGCAGCCTCAGATCCCTTGGGAGGAGGAGGCGGGGGTGCGCCAGATCCAGCGGGAGGAGGAGGAGGAGCCGCAGCACCGGCGGGAGGCGGCGGGGGAGCACCAGATCCCTTAGGAGGAGGAGGCGGGGGAGCGGCTCCAGCAGCCTCAGATCCCTTAGGGGAGGCGGTGGGGGCGCACCAGAGGCACCAGCAGGAGGAGGCGGGGGAGCAGCTCCAGAGGCGGCCGGGGGAGGTGGCGGCGGTGCGCCAGAGGCGGCAGGAGGAGGAGGTGCGGCGGCAGAGCCGGCAGCAGCCTTGGCCTTGGCGGGAGTGGCAGCCTTAGCAGCCGGGACGCCGGCGGCACCAACAGCAGCAGCGCCCTTGCCCTTTCCGGCGGGCGCCACGGGGGTGGCTTGACGGCCGACGTTAACGAAAGGAGCGGCGGCGGCAGGGCCGGTCAGAGCGATCAGAGCAACAGCAGTGCGGCGGTTGGGGAGGGCGCCCATCTGGAAGCCGGACACGGCGGTCGATGTGACCAGGCCGGTGGCCAGGACCTGTACCAAAGCTGAGTAATGCATTGTCGGAAAGAAGGTTGTGAAAACTCAGGACAAGCCGAGGTGGTGAAAGGGTGGTCTGGAGTAGTGGTCTTCAAAAACGAGATCAAGTTCGATTATAACGATGAAAGAAGGTCAACTCCAGGAAAGAAAGGAAGAAAGAAGGATATTCGACTAGCGAATGGTAGAATGGAACAGTGTGTTGAGGATGGGGAGAGAGAGTATTTCCAAATGGAGCGATGAGATCTGGAATATATAACACCAGGAATTCGTCTGTTACCCATAACTTTCTAGATCCCGAGTCCACAATATCCTCGTCAGCTATAGAGCTCGCTGACTATGAACACTATGGGACTATGGGACGCACTCTCGCCAACAGGACAGATGTTGTGTTAGTCGAGAGAACCCAGAGCCGAGAACCCACCATAGCTAACATGGGGGCGTCATTGGCCCATGGCCGGCGAGGCTGTGCGTGCGGGTTTGTCGTAGATCATCGACGAGACAAGACTTTGGCAGTCTGAGCACCCTAGGTTTCATGGGTGGCCGTTTGGTTTTTTGGGCCAGGGCGATTAGTGACCTAACACTCTGGTACCTTGCAGGCCGATGCGATGGGATCATGGAACGATCTTTCGGCGGGACCGGGGGGCCTCGAAGACTTAAGCATGGGGGACCAGGCACAGGCATGTTTGTGAATTGCTCGCTCAAATCAGATGGCCCAATGCCACAGAGGTCGGGATCATGCGGCGGTGACGATATGTCGTCCATTACTGATGACAGGCCCTTGGCGGCGTGCTGGTGGTGCTGAGTGACTAGGTCGTTTTAAAATCCATCCCGTTTCGAGAAGACGGGGCTCTACCTGTTTGAGAAGTTGCGATGCGTCCCAGTCGGTCACCTACGCCGACGATTGAGTTCAGTTCGGAGAATTATCGATTATCGATTTGCTGGGGATCTCTCCTGGGTGCCTCCTCGGCGGCCGTAACGTGACATCGCTCATATCAAATCATTGCTTCGTTGTTCTTGGTATTAGTCTCATTTACTCAAGTCGTATTGTTGTATTCAGCGGCAGATCAGCCGTTGCAGTGGATGTCTTCTAGCGCCATTGGCTAACCGTTAGGGGCACAAGGCACGGACGGGCACGACCCAACTTGGCAGGGGCAGCTGGCTCGATGTCCCCGATGATTACTAACCAGACACAAGGACGTTTGGGATCAATAGACGACTTGCCGAGAGCGTTGTTCGTCTAGGCGTTTAGTTTGCCGTTGAACACACATCGGTCTGCTTACGTCTAATGCACACAATTCCGTTCCGTCCATCTTTGGTAATTCGGGCTGAAGCTGCAAATTCCAAATCTTCAATCAGACTCAATCCAAAGAAACAAGTGGCGCCCTCCTCTCCTGGAGGGTTGGTCTCAGAAAACTAGGCGAAACCCTTCTGAACGTTTAAGGCATGTCGTTTCCAGCCGGTACCTGTTTGCCCATCAAAGTTGCGGGTACGGGCTCAATGTTTTGTGCTACGAACACCGGCGTAAACTTTTCAGTCCGAACACTTCACGCCGTACATACAGTAAGCAACACATTTGATGATTTCCAGATATTATTAGACGCCCTGTTGTAAACGTCCGGACTGTCTGCCCGCACCAGCGGGGTGACATTCAAGAGGATAGGCAATACGAATAGCGTTACCATGTAGCTGTATCCATCGCGCTGAAACCCAGGCCTAAGTGCTGAGGAGGTCTTTCAGATGAGGCCACTGAATTAGGTATGCCTGCAGTAACAGAACCGCGGATGACAGCAAGAAAACAGTGGCAGTGATGCATCACTGGCATCGGTCGTCAACTCAATTAGATGGGCGCTGAACCAGCCCAGCCTGGGGTTCGCTGTTGTCAGGGCCCCAAAAGAGCCTCATCGGATGGGCACAGCCACTTAGCAGGGCAGATATCAAGGTCTCTGATCTGATTCAACGATTCAAACACCGCTCGTCTTAACCTACTTCAGGTGGACTTCTTGGCGCGTTGGTTTGGGGCCAAGGGCTCCAAGGGCCGGTGGAGCATTCTAGATCGGACCAGAATGCCGTAAGTCCAGGTTGCGGCGGCCAGGTAGTGCCCAGTCCGCCAACGGTTTCGGGTTTGGAGTTTGGAGTTTTGGGACACTAAGAGCCCGCTTTCTCGAAAAGCGACCCCTGCCACCGGTATTCTGACGCACACACCTCACACCTAGCATCTTTTATCGATGCCACCTGCTTGCTGCCTCGGGGAAGGCTATATGTTTCCGACTATTGGGCTGCGCTGCTTCGCTCGGGGTCTGCGTGGCCTGGAATACTCTCGGTTGTAACGGCCGCCCCCGAACAACGTGATGGGAAAGGCTGGGCCCCTGGCCCCGTGCCCACTCGGTAGTCCATCTCCCGGTCATAACATGGTTCACCTTGTTCAATTAGTTGCAGTAGTGTGGCTGACTAAATGCAAGAAATCCAGTACATATGGCTTCAGCTCCTCGAGATCCACGGAAGGGAGATGGGCATCGACGGCATGGTTCCCCCGTCGATTAAGCTGATCCCAATAGCGCATGCAAGGGTCGGCATGGAACTGATTAAGCTCGTCTTTGCATGACAATCGCCGCAGCACATCGTACAAGCCAGCCCCCGACGATCCATCGTTGATTCCCTGGTCAACCCCCAGCCCCCTCTAACGGGCATACCTGTGAGGACGACCTTCGGTCACCGACAGACAAGAGACGCGTCCTCGGCTAGGTGGGCTGAGCTCACGTTGTTGTCCAGCAATCACCTCGAGACTGATATGGCCAACATCGTATGTAGTTTATTTCGTCGCAAAACTCGTTCGATTTCATGCACCCACCGTTGCTGGAAGAGCACACTCCCGCGTGCTAGTCTAATACATAGCACCGGATATCAGCCATCGTGGAATCGGGCCACCCGTTCCAGTCCAGGAGGCTTCGTATGTTCCGCGTATGTCATCTGATGAACTCAGGAGGAGCGTCCGATGCAACTGGCTCTGGGAGTCTGGGGCAGCAAAGACCGTCCAGGTCCAGGAGGCAGTGTTTCCCCCCTTCTCCCCTCTTCGGTCCAGGCGTGCACGTTATCACCACGACCCAGCAAGCAGGAAAAGGGCTTATCCACAGGGCAAACCTTAGAAACCGGGCCGCGGAGTAATAATGTCATCAGTATAGAGCATCGTCGCAGAGCTCCCGCCAGATACATTGTATTACGCAGTAGAAGGAATGGGCTGACCTTGACTCGTTGTACCAAGATATGTCATGTCTCGCCCGTTACGTGACGTAGGTTTGTTTATCTCTCGTCTATTTGGAAAAGATAGGATAGTCTAATGATGCCCCTATTCCATCTGGAAGGGTTGGCATTCGAACTACACTCTTGGTGCTCGACTCGACCTCCGGTGTTTCTCCTGTCAGCATGTTCCTTGGCCGGACGGCTTGAAGATTTGTCAGTGCAAGTAGTCAGCGTCAGACCAAGGAGCGATATTGCCGAGTCAGGTGCATTGCCGGCTTGGTGGCTTGGTAGCGGGTATATAGGACTTATTAAGGAACTGGACCCAGTTAGTCGCGGAATGACGACGATCCTTCTGGACGATCCATCCTGCTTGCCCCTTTAGATGAGGAATATAACATCCAATAACAAGGGAGGAGAAAAGCACATGGATCCAATGACATCTGAAAAAGGTACCAAAGACCATCAAATTTTGGACGGCGGGAAAAAGGCACGAAGCGGATGGGCATGGCGGCCCATGTCGGGGCGTACAGCGGTTGCAACCCCCCGCCAAGCTAGCAATTAACCTTAATGCCCCTCCGAAGCTCCAGCCCCCAGGGGTATCTGCCGCTGCCGACCAAACTTTACATACCTGACTACCTACACTGATGACAAACAACACATAGCGACTGTAGCTCAGCTGCACACATGCTTACGTAGCCGTTCTGTGTGCGTTTGACCTAATTCCCACAATGCCTCTGTAAGTTGTATTGTTGTTGTGTCGCATCTCAATCTTGCGGCGCGTTTCCGATTGATCTGCGCGCTACTACTGCGCGCTACTACCTACTGCCTGTATTCTGTAACCGCAAGAGAAGAGAAATCACTGAGCTAACCAAACGGCCCCCCAACCCACAGTCATCTCCTAGGCAAGAAGTCATGGAACGTCTACAACACGGCCAACATCGCCCGCGTGCGCGCCGATGAGGAGGCCGCGCGGGCGCGTGAAGAAGCTGAGGAGCAGAAGCAGCAAGAGCAAGACGCCGAGCGCCGCCTCGCCATCCTCCGGGGCGAGGAACCGCCTCCGCTACCGCCGCCCACTGAGCCGACATCGCCCAGCCGGTATCGAAGAAAGGATGACGACCGTGAAGCATGGCGCATGGGCGGTGGCGAGAAGCGTAAGCGCAAGCGCGCTGGCGAAGACGACACTGACTTCGAGATGCGGCTCGCGCGATCCCGGGTCGAAGGAGGCGGCGGCACATCTACCTCAGAAGCAGTAGCAGCTGCCACCACACCTTCCTCCTCTCTCGTCGTCAAACACAAGAGCAGCGATGCGCCCCTCACCGACGCTGCCGGCCACATTGACCTCTTCGCGCCCTCGCCCGCAGACGCCAAGAAAGCCGAGAAGAACAAGAGCAAATCAGTAGACAAGAACCCCGAAGCCGAGGCCGAAGCGGCTCGGAAACAGCGCTCCTTTGAGGACCAGTACACGATGCGTTTCAGCAACGCGGCCGGGTTCCGGACGGAGCTGTCCAAGACGGCGTCCGGGCCCTGGTATGCCACCGGCGCCACCTCCTCTGGGGACAAGGCAGCCGAGGTCGTAGGGAAAGACGTATGGGGCAACGAGGACCCGCGGCGCCACGAGCGTGAGGCGGCGCGCATCGTGTCGAGTGACCCGCTGGCTATGATGAAGCGCGGCGCGGCGCAGGTGCGCCAGGTCGAGCACGAGCGGCAGGCGGCGAACGCGGAGCGCGACAAGGCGGCACGGCAACTACGACACGAAGAGGAGGAACGGCGGCGGGAGAGGAAGAGGCGTCACCGCCGTGACCGCGAAGAAGGCGGCGGCGATGCAGTTCGATCGGATACAGTACGAGCAGAGTCACACCATTCGAATCACAGGCATAGCAAGCATCGGCACAGAGACGCCGACCAGGAAAGGAATCGGGATCGGCAAAGCCGGCGTGGAAGTCATGATGATGGCATGGAGAGGAGCAGTAGCAGACGACACCGTCATCAGCCCGGCGAAGAGGACAAGAAGCGGCACCACAGGTCGTCACATTACGATGAGAAGCGGCAAAGGCGATCAGATGACGAGCGCTTCGAGAAGACGCAACATCGCGAGTCGAGGCGATGACGAAATTATGATTAATTATGTATACTTACATGGCATACCTCCACCGTGTGCATTTCTAGCGAGACAGATACCCAAATTAGATATAGGCCTTAACAGGATAGGCCTTTAAGCCCAAGCCTAACATCAAGCGTTCATACATCCAAAGGATGCACACCTGGCCAGAGTCTCCATATACCATCTCCTTCTGCCCATGGCTGCACTATGTGCGAATGACTCCTATAGAGTCTAGCAGAGAACCGGCGTGCAATTTTTGTTCGACGATCGGCTTCACTGAGCAAGCTGGCTTGGCCACGGTTTGTATGTAAACCATGTAAGCCAAGACGTGGGTATAGGCGCGAGCCAATAGGCGCCTCTCCCAGATAATTCCAAATACGAGGGTATATAACAATCTTTCAAGGGTTCCTGCGCGTTCGTTCATGCCTTGCCCTGCTTCCAGGGTAGCTGGATTTCAATCTCGCGCAGATCCTTCGCGACGTACTCGACCACCTTCGGCGCACTCTCCAGACTGTTCAGCGCCGCCGTGACGCCAGCGAGCGTCTCGGGGGATATGCCTTCTGGCCGATCGGAGTAGATGTCGATTCCTTCGGGTGTGAACAGCGTCGCGGCAAACCAGGTCACGACCCAGCGCTCTACCGTCGCGGTCGGTTGTTGTTGCTCTGCAACCGCAGCAGCCGGCGACGAGGACAGTGGCTTCTCGCCCCAGCCCAGGACCTCCCAATGACTGCTCGCGATCCTGAGCCAGCCCTTGCCGCGCCAATCCCACGATCCGGGCACGGTGGGATCGGGCTTGTCGATGCCGGCGACCGTCTTGTATGTGCCGCTCTTGTTAGCCTTTTCGTACTCGACCAGATCATCGATATGGACTTCGGATGTGGCGGTCGGCAGCGGCTTGTAGGTGATGCGGACGTTGCGGGCGGAGCGCCACATGGGCAGGGTTGAGTGCGTCACGGACCAGGTCCGGTAGAGCCATTCAAGCGGCGGCGAGACAAAGACGCCGCCGTCCGTTGTCGAGGGCTGCGACTCGTCCGTCAGGTATGCCGAAGGCGCCCGAAGGCTGATGGTGGACGGGGGTTTTGTGGAATCGGACGCCATTGTTCTGAGTCGCTAGCAGAGCTATCGCGCAGGAGCTGTATGGGAAGTACCTAGCAAGTATGGATTGTCGCAAAGGGGAGAACACGATGCGATTCTCGAGAGCTCTACAATTCTCGTGGTATTAAAGCAGGTAAGTAGCTCTATCAATATCAAGCACCTACCTTTCTTTGGCTAACGGCCATACTTTAGGTAAACATGGACAGCTAATAGCTCCAGGTGCTGGAGCTTGGAGTTGCTCATTTCGGCAGCGGTAGTATCCGGCACTTGCTTGCGATAGGACTTCGATATGAAACGCCACTAACGCGAGGCGCTGCTGCTGTGGCCAATGTGCAAGTACACCTGATATTTCAACATTGACTACAAAGGCTTGTCTTTTTTGGTGATAATTCTCGCCAGTTTAGAGTGACTCGTGCATGACTAGATGAACCGCCTGCTCAATCCGAATACGTTGTCAGCTCTGGAGAGACAGAGAAGCGGAAGGGTATTTGGTAGGCAATGGGCTCCAGAAACGCAGCTTGCGGCTTTCTTACTGTTTGTTTCTCCACCACGGCTCACGGCCATGATGGATTACAGCTCCAGCTTCGATTGACGTGCCTCGCATAGAACCTTAATCTTGTCATACGTCGGGCAGTCGCGGCTGATATATTCGGTCAGAGCATAGGAGCGTGAGACAACACTTTGCGCTCGCTCATAGGCACAAAAAGGATGACATCAGCGCCGCGCTAGCGGTTGATAGGTGATGTCCGGAAGGACAAGTGCGAAAAGAGGGTGGGAGAGAATACCGCTAAGCGATATTGCTCGGGTCCGTAAGAGGCGTACCCAGCTATACTTTGCCGTGTTTAGAAGGCTTCGGTTCTTCGTCCCCAGGGTGAGAAGGGTGAGACGGCTGGGCGGGCAGGTCCTTCCCGTCGGCACAGCAAGTGACACCGCAACCTTTTCAATCTTCCACTTGGATGACTGCCCGCGACCACAAGGCGGCGCGGACTGGCTGGACCGGCGTTCGCTTGCTTGCAGGGGACACCGGTCTTGTGACCTTGGGTTCCTGCCTCTCCCGTTGGTCAATTTGTCTTGAAAAGAATAAGAGAGACAAGGCGACTGGAACGTTGCTCCAACCCTAATTTGAGGATGCAACCATCAGTAACGTTAGTCCGTAGCACAAGCAGCGGGCGTGCGGTGAGTGGAAGGGATCTCAGTCCATGGCTTCCGAACAAAACACCTTCCGAGAACCAAATCCTTGGGTAGACCAGAAAGCCAAGCGAACACATCCTTGCCACCCACATGTCCCTTGTCAACTTGAAAGATCTGTTGATGAACCTGACGTACAGTACGTGCCTGCCCGACTACTGTAATCCCCGTTTCCTTTCCAAAAACAACCCCGGGATTTTCCACCCCCAAACCTCGAATTCTTTTTTTGGCACCGACTTTCCAGCCTCCGGGACGGCGCGTGCACGACCCTCTTCAACGGACCGCCCCAGAAACCGAACTTTTGATTTCCGGCTTTAGCAAGCTAGCCTCTCCAACAACCGCAGCCACCACCACAACTTCTCTTCTATTCCTCCTCAATTTTCTTTTCGTCATCGGGTGCAACTGCCCGCACCCCATTATCAACGTCGATCAAAAACTCCCAGTTCACACACCACCATGGCCCACCTCATGGACCCCGACGAGTGGGACGAGGACACCGCCGCCATGGCCGAAGCCATGGGCTTCGCGAGCTTCGGCGGTCAGAACCACCCCTCCAAGCGGCGCAAGTACAACGCGCGCGCCGACGACGCCTTCGTCGCCGGCGGTGACGAGTCCACGCTACCCTTCCACGACGCCGGTTCGGGATCGAACAATACGCCGTTGGGCGACCGGCGACAGCAGCCGGCCTCGAAAAAGCAAAAGAAGACCAATATGAACGAGATCGATCTCGATGACGACGACGACGAAGATCAAGATGGCGAAAACGATGGAAACAACGATGCTGCTGCCGGCGCTTCCAAGGGGGCCGACGACGCGGCGCAAGACCCAGAGCCGCAGTATATCGACACGTCACAACCCCCCGATCAAGTCCAACCCGACATCGACGCCATCGTCGGCGCCGGCGGTCTCCCTGCGAAACCCACATGGACTCCCTCTGCCGGTCGTGGGGGCGGCCATACTCAGTCGGGCCCCGGTCGCCTGCGTCACGGAGGAGCGGGCGACCGAAACTCGGACGAGCCGTGGTGGAACGACTACTACGACCCGGCCTTCAACACGAACCCGTGGGAGACTATAGAGAAGGCGCAGGGCCTGGAGCCGCGGGGCAACTGGCTGTCCTACGACGAGTCCAAGGCGACGTGGGCGGCGATCCGGAGCCAGGCCTCGTCGTCATCGGCTGCTGCTGGGGCCGTCACGGAAGCCGCATGAATCTCGAGTGCGATTCTCTTGGCATGATCGCTTGGTAATATTGGACTTCGGGTCCATGATATGGCTTCGAATTACTGTGGGAGGAGATAAGGGAAGGGAAGGGGATCAGATGCCCAGCTACGGGCCAGGACAAACGTTTCCATGACCGTCGTTAAACACTGGCTACCCATCTGCTTCTCACTTATGCGGAACACGTCTTCGGGCATCGAGGCATCACGTGACTACCACACACACTACCAGTCAGCCAGTCGTCACACATTCGATGACGGGACAGCTGCCGACATCCTTGGGACTCGACGCCTCGGGGTGTGTCGAGCAATTATCTCTACACAGTGCTAACATCATTATCACGGGCATTGGCAAAGGGTCAGCAACAGGAGAAGCATATGTATTAATACTCAAGGAAAGGCAGCTGCGGTCTATGACACCCGGCCCCGAGGGACCAGCTGGGACGGCTGGCTGGAGCAGTGCCAGCACGCCCAGCCCCATGCTAGGAGGGCTCGAAGACCTACACTCTATCCTGGAATAGGCAATATCAACCTGCCTATCCCCCCGAAACGGCATGGTGCTTTACCAACAGTGTGTGATCTATCTACTTTTCCCATTTCCCACCCCCCAAGTGTGGCCCTAGGGGCGCTACTGTCTCCATCGTATCCGATTACGCCTCCGCTGTGGACTTGGGTGTGGGCTTGGTACTGTGACTTCCCAGAACACCCCCTCCTTAGCTGTTGACAGCGGGTACTCTGGTGTCTACTTGCTGCAGGCTCTGCACAGAATCTGCAGTCCTGCCAGTCTTGTCAACACACCAGTGATCGCTGCTGCATCCCCCCGCTCCCCGGGATGCCGAAAAGGATGGTACTTTTTACCCCAGGGCCTTGCTCGCCATCGTCCAATCATTAATCATAACGTCGTGAAACACCAGCGGTTCGCCCGCTGCTCCCATCCCCGCCATCACTGCGCGTCAGCGCCCCCGGTTGCTGCGTGGGGGAAAGAGCTAATGCTTGCTTTGACGCAGGTACGCCCGTTGTCTGTGCCCACACCTCCCTCCCTTGGCCACGAGGGCGCCGATAAAAGCGGCGAGAAAATGGCGTTTAGACGCAGGGCAGGCATTTTGCCGCGCGCTCCTCCAACACCCATACCATGGTATATGCAATGCATCAATTGTGCAGAAAACCCAAAAATAGAAGGGGGTGTGTGCATATGTGAAAGTGACAGATGTGAGATCCATTACCCGGAACGCCAAACCCCGTAAATCCCCAAAACTCCGCTAGTAAAACGACAAGGGTTGAAATCTGGGTAAGGTGAGTTTGTAGAACCCCGGCCTTTTCGATGAGGCTGAAGTTCTAGTACTCGGGAGAAGGGTATCGCTGGCGAGCCTTTTGGTACTCCTTGGAGTGCTTCTTCGACGCCTTCGTCTTCATAGATCTGCATTTCGTACATTAGCACAATCAATTGAATGCAATATGCGAGGCACTGTTTAAAGCCCCCTTTCGAGACTGCGGCTCTGTGGTACTTACGAGACTTTCTTTGACGACCACTCCAGATTGGCGCGGACTTCTTGCGCATCCTGAACTCCCTCTTGGAAGCGAGCTCTCGACTTAGCAAGTCGGGCCTGCGCCTTGGCTTGCAGCTCCAGAAGCTCGCGGTGCTTGTTGTTGAGCTGGCCAGACCTGTGGATTTCCATTAGTATGGGTCTCCGGGTTTCTGCGGAGTCAGTCACTCACGTTTGTGCCTGTGTGGCCAAGCTGCGATCAAGGGGAATGGGGTCAAAGGACTCGGCAAAGCGGTCTTGGATATACTCGTTGAAGTCGATGCCGCTTGCTGAGGCGGAGCTGTCCCAGTCACTGCCGGAGCTAGCATCGTAGCCGGAGCCATTGACTGAGAAGCTGTTGCCGTAAGAGGGGACGCCAGAAGTCACTGAAGCATCGTTCTCCTCCGGGGGTGACACTGAGTAGTTGCTGTCAGCGTTGTAGTAGGCTGGGTACTGGTCCCCCTTGGTGGGGATGGCCATGGCGTTGGCGTAGTACTGGTCTGTGTAGGCCGACATGCTGATGAAGATGGGGCGGTAGTGGTGTGTAGCGCAAGGGTGCGGCGTGTAAGTGGATAGGTATGCAGATATTGTGAGGCTAGAAGCCGGTAGGTATGGGGCAGCTCTTGAAAGTTTGGATAGGGTGGATGTGTTGGGATCGCTTCAAGTGGTCAAGGTCACTTGTGATCAAGATAGTGGCAGAATGATTCAGATATGGTAATAGACCAGTGTTGAGTGCTTGGGGAAGTGATGATGAGGAAGGAAGAAGGAAACTACTCACCACCATCAACTTCACCCCTATTTATACCCGTTCAGGACCAACTTAGTCAACAAGGAGAACTACCTCTTCTTCTCCCGAGGATAAGTCCCCATGAGACGATTCGTCAAACGACGACTGACCCCGCTCGATGGCGATGTTGTGGGCAAGCAAGCAGACAAAGAGTCCGAGATGTGCTAAGTGGATGACGATGCCTACCCCCATGCCGAACTCTCGGTCTGCTACGTACTGGCTTAGCCTTCCTCCTCGCTGCGCGAGCGGGTGATATGTGAGCCGGCAAACGCCAGGGGGAGTCTAGCCCATGGGACTAGACCTTGGAAATACATTGTCTGTACGCATTAGGTGGTCCGGAGTGGTTCCCTTGTATGGGGGTGGTCCTCTAGTTTGCTAAGATGAGGATATCAGAAAAATCTCTGGTGCATATGCCGAGTGGCGATGATCTTCTATCAACGGTACGACGACCCTAGTTAAAGAGACCATGGATTGGAGGGGCGTGTAGCAAGTAACCAAAGGGAGAAGAGGTAGAGTCAGATCTCTGCATATGTCAAGTTCTCTATGCTGCGCGTAGTAATTAGGAGCCGAGCAGGCCTCAGAGAAGACAACGATTCTTTGGTGGAATTCCGATGCACGCGTTTGACTAGGCTTTCGCAGCCTTCCCGGGACTGGCAAAGCCACGGACCCATAGATACCAACTAACGGCATGGCGGTATGGCCAAGGATGGATAATGGGGCCAGGGCCGAAGAGTCAGTCCATGGTTTGCGGCGGGTCCATCAGCTGCAGATGGGACATGTACAGGAGTGGTGTAGTCTATGTACACGTTTTTCTATCAAGACACGGGCGTTTGCCTAGGGATGTAAGTCGACCCGGACGGTGTGGTGTGCGTACAACAATGAACGGGGCATATCTGAGGTCGGTTGTCGCAAGCATGGGGGCCGGACCAATTCATAGGTTTTCCTGGTGTCTACGTGTAAGTGACCCTCCTCGATGCATATCGACGAAAAGTCAAGCTGGTGGATGAATTGTCCAACAAGCGCGCTGACGCTAAGAGGGGAGAAAATAAGGGGAGAAAAGAGACTGTGCAAAAGCAGCGAGGGATTTCCGTCCTGGCCACGCACGAGATACTTGGTGCTGCTGCAAGGAGCAAAAAGTGTGTTCGTCTAAGCAAGCTCGGCGGGCCAGCAAAGAAGTGGAAAAAGGGTGGGAGGCATTGCATTCATCCATCAGCCGTTTGATGCAGACAAGCAAAGAGACGGAAGGGACAAGAGACAGTGTGTAATAACGCTCAAATCAACGTCAGCCAGGTCAGGCAGAAGTGCAGCAAGTCGGGCATTTTGTGAGATGATGTGTTGTCAGTCTCCCGGGATGCGCAGCGAATGGTTGAATTTCTTCAAATTTCAGAATGATCCGTTTAGGAAAGTTCCCCCCAATCCCCTCCTTCCCCAATGCACGGAGAGCCAGCACTTGCTTTGTGTAATTGATTGATTGACGGGGGCCCAGGTATGCGGGACAAGACCACCTGGAAGTACTTCTTCTCTGCTCAATTCACTGCACCGTTGAATTTGTTGCAGGTAGGGGTTCAACGTTGCTGTATTCGAAGTAGAACAAGGCCAAGTCAGAGTCAACCAAGGTAGGAGTAAATGTACTTGTAACTAGCAGATTCAATATTACCTAAGGTGAGTGAGTAAGGTACGTGCTCGATCACCAAAAGCCAAAACCTTCCTGGGTTTACCATGTGCCTATGAATCCATTGGAAACATTCAGGCATAGAGGAATACACCGAGATACCACATGCATCAATTCCATAGCATTCTTATTTGTCTCATTTTCCATTGGCTCAAAATGCCAAAACTTCGCTTCCACGGCTCGATCTATTCGGGGAAGGGCGGCCATTTGATGGAAATTCAATAAAGAATGGAGGATGGACAGGGGTTGGTTCCGCATTCTTTACCCATGCCCAAGCAAGCGTGAGCGTGCCCATCCATGCCCAGCTAGCCCAGGAAGTGCCCCTCTATCAGAGAAGTGCGCCAACGTCAACCGTCTTTTTGCCCCGCGGTGAGACTCGGAATTGGAATCAGGGATTGGACAGTCATACCCTGCCTATCAATTCAGGTCCAGACAGCTGGTGACTATATCACCAGTATTAGGGCCGAGAAAAGACAAACTTTTATCTACACTTGAGGATTCTGTCTTGCAAGGCCTGGGGTACCTATCTCGCCTGAGACCAGCCTGGAGAGGACTTGGGCCCATGAATGGGCCATCGGAGAGGCAGCGTCCTGCGGGTGATTTTAGGTGCATCCCGAAGTACATACATGTACATGAGCAGGCTGCTGCTGCATGCGCTGGCTGCCTCTGTGAGTCTCCAGCAGGTAGGTAAGGGAAGCTACGACATAAATCGCCATGTCCTGTTCAAGTTAGGGAGACTTTGGCAACCCTGGGTATGTAGTGAATTGCTACCTTGCTAGGTAGGTACGTCCGCGATCTGGATTTATCTTGGATGACTTTGAGTATATGCGGAGGCAAGGGGATATATAACAGGGATCAATGTTATCTTTGCTCTTCTCCCATGGCATTGATCAATCCATATCCTACTTATTTGGTATAGGCAGGGAGTAAATGAAATGCTTTACTCTACACTGCAATAGCATAGACCAAATGATGTCCGGTCATAGGCCTGTGAGCGAGGTGAAGTCTAGCCATTGCCAAGTCTGCAATTTCTGTGCAACGGCCGGAAGTCACCGAAGCGCTGTGATTTGAACCGCGTGCAAGATCCACGGGAGGTGTGAGACGAGACGTCATTCGGTGAAAGGCATGGGGCCGAATGGGGTGGGCACGGGCTGGCTATTGACAGGTATAGACCCTGAAGTGCCTGCAATCTACTTGTAATAGTGGCATTAAAGCCGGAGCCGATGCGATGCTCACCTATCCAGCTATCTCGTGCATCGAGCTTGACCCCATACTGACATACCCAAAGGCGGTATAGGATTCATGGACCGGGATATATCTCCATCCCCCCAAGCAGCCTATCCGTTTCGAGTAGGGCCGGTGGGGCGCCCTTAACAGAAAAAGGCCCTCCCCATATATCTCGGAAACCGAACTACTGCAGATTCCAAGTGAGAAGCTTGGGATAGAAGGGAAATAGTCAGGTGTTCCAGTTCAAAGTTCCGGTCTTGAGACAAACCATTGCTAGGTGAGGGGGTGCTTAGCCTCGATATCAACAGGGTAGGCGGGCCCAGACAGTGCAATTGGATACTCAGAACCTTGAAGAGACCAAATAATATCCATGATTTGATGTCCTTCCATGGCCGACACGTGAGAAGGAGGTACAAGACCAGGATGGTGTTGCATGTCGTACCTTGCGCAGGTGGTAACGTCGCCTACCGCAAAGTAGCTCTGTGTACCAGGAAGGGATTTGGGATGATACGTACAAGTAAACAAAAGTTACATGCACAAAGGACTAATAAGTACCGGAATTGACAGAACACCAAGTAGCTACGGCTGTACAAAAGGATGCAACTTCAGCCGGAGAAAGGCATCCTGTTCCACTCCGGACATCAGGCCGAGGGGATAGAAAGAAAACGTAGCAGTAGATATGTGTCAGATACGCCATGATCAAGGGCCGTTTTCTTTCCTTCTTCAACCTGCCTGCTGCACAAGGCAGAAGGGGTAAGTGGCGGCAGGATGTGGATACCGCTCATTGGATGATCATGTGTGTAAGAGTGGTGGCAGGCCTTGGGTGTGTGTGTGTGGAAGATAGGTATACATATGCAGTACCATGGGGCACGATCTAATAGGACGAAAATTGGCAACCAAGACGGGAGTCGCTTCGTCCTGAGAGGTCAATTGCTGCGGGCGGCACTGCGGGAAAGGCCATGAAGAACATGATGAGCTTCCCCCATCCTGACTGACGTGCAAATCTTCAAAAGTCTTTCCCCTGCTGCCGAGGCTCCGCCATCATAGATGTAGAAAAGACCCCCCTTGACGACGATCCTATTTTGATGATCCTGATCTTGGAACACAAATCCGCCCATTAAGATGAACTAGCTGGCCGGTACACACCATTGCAAAGACGCAACCGGCTAGCTAGGCGGCCAGCTTTCGAGGCCCATGAACCAGTTATAAGCTTGTGCTCCATGAAAAGTCATATCTTCATCAATCCGGAGCAGATCTTGGTACAGGCCGAGACAAGGTTGCAGCAGACGAAAATTCTAGAAGGCGAAAATGACAAGAATCCAACGAATCCCGTAATGTGTACTTTCGTCGTCTCCGTAGTCAAACGTGGAGGGCCAGTTTAACAAGCGATTTGATAGCCAAGGGGAATGAGTTTCACACAGCAGAATATTTATGGCAATAATCAGTCTAGTGGCATAAGTTCGTAAGTAGGTATTGATTGAGTAGTTGCTCCCTATATAGGTATCGTCCAGTTCGTGGTTCTCCATTAGTCGTGTCGCTCTATCCTATCAAAAGGGGGTAGCACCGCAGAAATGCTGATGCCTCTAGCCCTAAACACATCCCCAAGACGCCGCCCATATGCAACCAATCTAGAATATATGCCCGTGGCGACCCTCCCCCCTTTGGGACCTAGCCGAATACCTTGAGGAAACCCCACATGCCAATGCCGCTCAACACCGGGATGGTGAGGTTATCATCCCAACCAAACAGATCGATCAACTCGCTCCCCGACGCCATTAGACCAGACCACAAACTCATGATGCCGAGAGCAACGCCACCGCTAACGGTAGCCTGCTGCTCGTTCAGACCAACGAGTTCGGCAACGTAGGCCGGAAGTCTCAGAAGGCCGCGGAACATAAACGGATTTTGCTCGTCGCCGGGGAACGAGGGCGTCTTGGGTGCCAACCAACCCCAGAACCATGCCGCGGTGGCGACACCAATCAGGAAAGCAGCAAATGACCCGGCGAAGGACTTCCCGCGGCGGATGCGCGGAGTGTATCTGCCGTACAGTCTACCAAATGTACTCGCGGCAGTATCACACCAGCTGAGCAACATGACAGAAACGACAGCGACGTCCTTGGGGAAGAAGTACAGCACAGTCCAGGCACCCAGAAGGTAGTATACGACGCCGTTGACACCCGCGTACTCCGTCTCGCGCATGAAGGCACCGAGGCACTTGACGTAGAAACGGTTCAAAGACGGGTAGGTGAGGCGCAGGTAGTCCGTCGTCGCGATGGGGATCAAGGCTGCCATCAGCCAAGGCGTAACGGAAGTGGTCTGGGTGCCTGATACGTATAGCCAGTAGACGAAGAAGCCGATGGACACATGGAGCACCTTCCTGGGTACTTCGTGCTTATGGATGAAGTTCCTGAAATGCCGATGTATCGGAATGAGACCAAGTGGACTCGGGCTTCGACTAAAGTCTCGCCAGCTCCAGCCGGGGGTGGCAGGGGGCTTGGGCGGTGCCAGATGTCCATTTGTCGTGACAGCCGCAGCCCCATTTGAAAGCTCCTCCAATTCGTCTCCAGGCTCAGTTGCAGCCCCATTTGAAACTCCCTCCTCCTGTTCTGATGGCACTACGTCCAGCGCCCTCTTTTTCGCCAGTCTTGTGGATCTCGCCCGGGCGGGGGTTGCCGCCGGAGTGAGGCCCGCTACCTTCCTCGGTTTTATCGGACTTCGTGACCGGGCGCGGGCTCGTCGCAGCTCTGGGTCCGAGTCCTCGTCGATGGTCTCGTGAAAGGGTATCGAAGGAGAAGTAACACTCCGGGCGACTTGGCGCCTTCGAGCGGCGGAGCGAGTGACGGGGCCGTTGTAGGCATCATCTTGCAGTTCCGAGGGCGTGGGGCTCGGCGATATCACGCGCGGAGTGGCCGGGACGGCCGGCTTGCCACGAATGGACATGTTGTAGGGGAAAGGCGGTAGGCTCTGGAGCGAGACGGTGCCCGAGAACAGCCGCTGTAGGTCGTAGAAGCGTAAAGGCCAGAAGGTGCAGTGCAGATGATCGTGTTGTTGGTCCCTCCGAGATTCACGCGTGTTTAAATGGGCGGCGCTGCTGAAAATGGAGGTGACGAAACTTAACGGATCCACGGTGAAGAAGATTGCAGCGAAGTCAAGCTCCGCCGCATTGTTGCTGACAACGGGGTTTGTGATGACAGCGGATTTCCAACCTAGTCGGTACGGTACAAGTTACCACACTCAAGCCACGCGCAGGTGAGATGTCGGTCACGCGAGCCGACGAAGTTGGGTTAGGCGCACAGGCGGGCTGGTGCTGCTGGTATTTGGTAAAGTTACATGTAACCACTAATCATCTGCCAATCAAGGGACTGGCTGTGGGTGTGTGACCCTGGGAAAGACACGTTTGAGATTCCAGGCTGCCGGTTGTGTAGGAATTTTCACAAGCCAGAAAGAACCGAGAACCATAAGACAAGCGAAAGCAGCGGACAGACGAACAGGGCTCGCAGGGCTCGCAGGGCTCAGGCGCCGATAGAATGACATGGGCGGAACGCATTGGCAGGATCTGGCATGGATGATGACATAAAATAACGCGAACAGCCAACTAAACAAGGGCCTGCCGCTTCCGCAGTTCCCGCTACAGTGAACGAACACCACTAATAATCTCCACTGCGCAACCCGCCCCCATAAGTGCGCTGGCTGATATTGTGGCCTGTGCAACGTCAACTATTCATGCTTCACACAAGAGGTAAAAATAACAAGTACCTACACACATCGTTGATGCGAGACGCGCTCCCTCGGTTCGGGAGCTTACATACGCCCCGGATTTCGGGTTCATAATTCAATCCGACGAACCGGGTCAATAATACTGCGGCTCGAAAAGCCGTCATTCTGGCTGACTTGATGTCGGAGAATCTTTAGGTACAGAAGAATACTATGAGAACAATGGGCTACATGCACTGAGTCGCTGACGCCAAATTACATTGCGGTTAGTACAGGGAAGTATGTAGTCCAGGTGAAGCTTAAAATTAAGTGCAGCTCGGCAATGGGACGGCTGAAGAGCAGCAAGTTCAAAACGTGGGTATGCATGAATATACTTGTAAATAAGAAAATATTAAAAAATAGCTATCGGTATCTATCCTGATAACCCCCTTTCAAGTATATATAAGTGCTGAACTATAGGTAACAAGGTGATTACGAATTTGTCATATCATCCACACCAAACTCCAGGCCCTCAACAGGGTAAAATCGCTCCAAAATTGAACCGCTCCTTTCTCAAGCAGTAGTGGCACCGTTGAAAGCCAACAGGTTGTTGGGGGTCAACGAGTTCTTCACGACTCCGGCCGTCGCAAGCTCCTGGATGCGCTCGCAGAGGGCAATGGGGTCGCGGGGGCCTTCGAGCGCCAAGAGGTAGGCGCCGAGGCCGGTGACGTGGGGCGTCGCCATCGAGGTGCCCGAGATGGTGTTGGTCTGGCCGTCGTTCCAGGTCGAGAGGATGTCGACGCCGGGGGCGAAGACGTCGACCAAATTGCCGAAGTTGGAGAAGGACGCGCGCCGGTCGGTCTTGTCCGTCGCCGCGACGGTGCACACGCTCGGCTCCGAGGCCGGCGAGGTCAACGAGGCGTCAGCGCCGTCGTTGCCGGCCGCGACCGACAGGAACAGGCCGGCCCGGACCGCCGCGGCGGCGGCCTCGTTGACGGATTGCGATACAAGCCGGGACGCGCCCAGTGACATGTTGCCAACCGCTTTGCCGACGCCTTCAGTTCGTGTTGTTGTCAGTGCCAAATAAACTCCTTTCCAGGGGAAATGGGGTCGATCAGGGGTTACTCACGTCCTTTGTTGGTCATGTCATCTACAGCCCACTGCATGCCGGCAATGACTTGGCTCAGCTGGCCCGAGCCCTCAGAGTCCAGCACCTTCACGGCAATCAGGTTCGTCTTCTTCGCAACGCCGCTGTAGAACGTCGAGTCAGTGTTACTATCTGGGGATGGGCTTGAGCAAGCGTATAGTGAACGTACTATGTCTTGGATCCAGTCGTTCCAGCAACGTGGGTCCCATGGCCATCTGTGTCGCTTTAGTCAGTCAAGGCTTGGAAGCACGAGATAAGCCATACATACTTCCGTCGGTCTCGCTGGCATCTCCATCTACAAAGCTGGCTCCGAAAGTAGCGCGGCCCTCGAAGTCCTTATGCTCCAGGTAGATGCCGGTGTCGATGATGTACGCATACGTGTCGGCGCCCGCCGAGGAATCGTACCTATAGTCTGTCGTGCCGGGCACCCTGCTGGAGATGCGTGCCAGGCCCCACGGAGCATTGGTTTGCGTCACAAGAGCATTGATGCTCACCGTGGCATCTGGCTCAACGTATGCAACCTGCAAGCAAAATTGTCAGTCACCAGGTCTGGTTTTCCCGAATGGGGGTCGGTTGGTGTCACCTCGGTAAGGTTGGCGATCGATTTGATGCAGTCATCGGATGCGGACACATGGTAACCCATGAACGACCCGAGCGTGTAGGTAAACTTGGGCTTGAAGTCGCCGCCGAGAATACCACCCGCTGATTCGACGCTTGACTGCAGTTGGTCTTGGGTCGAGTTCGGCTTGAGGACTACGATGAACTGCCCAGGGACAGCCGAAGACCCATCCCTCGGTTCCAGAATAGGTGCCGCAAGAGCCGCCAGCGGCAGAGTGAACAGAGCTGCAAAGAACTTCATGTTGTATATGGCTTCTCTGGCGTTGACTTCGATGGATTGGAAAGTTGGCCTGTGATGATGACTAGGAACATGCCCCAAAGCTCGGGGCATTACCCCATGTTATATAGGGCATCATTCATGGATGCAAGTTTCCGGACAGGTTGAGGTCAGACACTGCTATGCTGGTATCTGGATCAAACTGAACGCCTGACAACTTCACTGAATCCGCATGGCTGAGTACCGAGACTATGGATAACCCGCTAATTGGTCAGTTGCGGCAGGAGGAGATGGCAGTCCGCCAGGCGCCAAGACTACGGGCCATCCCGAATGGTGTATAGGGGGCGCCGATCTCTCTGGTGATGCTCTTTATTTTGGTGTGTGGAGATGGGGAAATCCGATCAAATACTCTATTGCTCCAGACCCATATTCCCACGGAGGTGTGCTTGACCGTGCCCATAATCGGCTTCCCCCCGTGAAAGCTTGCCGGAGTTTTGCGCCAGGCAGGATTCCGATTTATCGTTTGGTTCCTTTACTTGTTACTTACATCGCATTCCTGGAAAAGTCGATGGTCCGTTCAACAATGACCACAGCTCGTTTGGGATAAGACGCCCCCTCACCAGAACACTTACCTCTTCTTTGAGACCCAATCTGCCTGCTGATCATTGATAGAGCTACACCTCAGTAAAGGGTGAGATGCCAAGGCCTTCTAAAGCGCTCAATAGTCGCATGCTGAGATGGCTGCTGGGCGACATCAACCTTGCATTCATCTCCGGTGAAGCGCCGCCTTCAGTGGAATCGATAGATGCCATAAGACCTATTAGTCATTCATCATATACGCATCGCATTTGGGTTGCTTGAATCGCTTCTGATATCCCAGGACGACTCGAAGGTTGTTGCAAAATTACTCTCCTACGGGGAGAATGACTGGCACTGCCTCCGATCTATCGAAGACATCTTAAAGCACGGCGAAGCCTACGAAACCAGGTTGGAGTGGAGATCAAATGTGATAAATACAGTATGGGGATGCAAGAGATTGGCCGAGAGGCGTTCGCTGCAGGTTTCCGAAGCCCCGTGACAGCTGAGACGAACCAAAGCTGCGGGATCGTGCGATGACTGTCTTGCCCCGTGTATTAGACGACATGTCATCCATCACTTCTGTCCGGCCATACAAGGCTAAAGACGACGGTCACGGACTGTTCTTCATCTGAGACCATCTTCCGGGAAGCCGGAACCTTGAATTGACCACCTGAACTATACGACAATACTGCACCCCTTTCAGCCAGTTGCACCTATTACGCCTTACCATCGCGGCTGAGCATATGACCTATCTTTTTTTCATGGCTTCGCACCAGAAGCAAACCACCGAGATAGAGAATCACATTTCCTAGATAGTGTAGCCTATATGACCAAAAGCCACATTTATGTCATATTGCTACTTGTCACAATCACCATCAAGCGCACGCAATTCGCAGGTTTTGGTTTCCCATGTCTGAGACAAGGGAACTTGGATGTAGAGCCAGACGGGCACGTTAGAAGGCAGTCCTACGAAACCCCCCGAAGGATGAATGCTTACCGGATGCTACTATTACATGATATCCAAACGCACGAGTTCATGTAACGTATCCATCATCCTTTTCCTCTCTTTCAATGAAAAGAGCGTTTCTGCAAAGGCTGCAGCATTTCGCGGCGGATATCACCAGTGCGCCGTGGTCGGTGCGATCAGTCAGTCACACTGGAGCCCTTCTGCCTTGCGTGTTGAACACTAGATGAATATTTCGTAATCAATCCGCGCAGCAATGAGATACCTGAAGCTTGTTCCTTCTGGGTTAAGCCATATATGTATTGTTGATATTTTGACGTAGCAGCCAGGCTCATAGGCCGGCTTCTGAACTGCCACCGTGCACCGTGTAGTAAAAGGGGGTCACCGGGCAATAAGTACCGCACTTCTCGGGATTCGAACCCGAGTCTCCATGAATATGGAGGACTTCATGGCGTACTACCATTGTACTAAGGTGTCTAATTTGTTGCTTGGTGAACCTCTATATCTTATTTCATTGTTATTCTTTACTAAATACTTGAATCGTTTAGTTAGTCGAAATATGTTTTCTACCTTGTACATATAATAACTGGTGTTGCAACACAGCAGATTACCATTTGCTTGTAGCCCTCAAAACTAAATACAAAGACAGTCGTTTGGAAGTTATTCCCGTGTTTTCTGTCTACAACTGAACGGTTAGAATTAGATAAAAGATAAAAGATACGTAAAATGAGGCTATCACAAGAATATCGGGGTCCTCCTTCCTGTTGCTAGATGAACGGGCCACTCAGCTCGAGGATTTGGGGCGGTTGAGTGGGTTTCAAACGCTGCCACGCGGTTCAGACAACTACAACAGCCATGTCCGTAGAACTCAAATGAGTAAATGGATGCCTGTATGCTGCAAATACATAACATGGCTTCTGCCAGAAGAACTGCCAGGTCCGTACCTGAACCTTACATGCAGATAAATACGGTGTAGCGGCCCGCTCAATCTACGGCAGCGCCAACCCATGACTCCCAGGGCCGCAAACATATGTATTCTGTCTCCCGTTGGTGCCTGCAGTGATCTTTTGGATTTCCGTTGGAATTACTCACTTGTCTTCTGTTATTCCGAAACACCAGTTGTGACAAAGCTGCCGCATGAGCCTGTGCTTGCTCGACCTCCTTGCTGGCTAGTGGGGTAAATGTGTCTAATGAACCTAGTTATCCAGCTTATCCACTCTTTATACACGAGATATGCACAGATCGACAGCACATGTGTGGCGGTTTGGTGGGGTTGGCCATTCCACGCTATTCCAGTGCCCGGTTAGGTGGTCATTCAAGCCACAGGCCGGGCGTCAGGTAGTCAGATCAACGTGTACTCTCAACACCTGGTATTTATTCCACTCTCAACGTCACGTCTTTGTATTTCCCTTTTCGCAAATTATCACAATATGGATTTGCGCAACAACTTGTTCGGAAAGAACCCTCGTGGCAATGTTGGCCTGCCTGGACGGCAGGTAGGTGGTGCTGCAGGTGGCCCACCGCCGCCCCCTCCAGGTGGCCCAGGAGGCTATGAAAGAGGCTCTTACGGCGCTCCCGCTCCCAGTGCAGGCGGTCCCAGGTCCCCCGGAATGATGCGACAACAACCACCCCCGCCATCCCAGAGCATGCCGCAACAGGGCGGTAAGATGCCTCCGGCTCAACCCGTCCAGCTACGGGTGGAGAAGCTGCCGCCCGGCAGCATGGCTGACCGTTACATTTTCGGCAACCTTGTGGCCGTCTCCCCCGAGGACTTCCAGAGCCGCGATGGCGGTGATCTCTACGTCATGCTGAAGGGCGGAAACATCCGTGGAGAGTACGTGGTGACCGCACGGCCAACCCCGGGCTTTCCCTCGGGTGGAATCAGCTTGTCGGACCCCCAGAGAAGATGGTGCGGTATCGGTACCCAAGACATGTTCATGGGCGTGCAATACGACCCATTCTCCCGCGGAAGCAAGGCATATCTTGGCTCCGTTGACCTCGAGATCGCTTTTGCTTCGCCAAAGGCCGTTTCCGACCAGCCTTACGACCAGGATGAGTTGGCTAAAGTCGTGGAGTCCGTCTACCAGAACCAGATATTAGCCCCTGGCCAGCGGTTCTTGATGGACTACCAGGGTGTCAAGTTCACCATGACAGTGAAGACCATCTCGCTCATCGACCTTAGCGAGAAAGGCCAAGGCGCCGAGGCGGCTCCCACTACCAGCGACCCGAATGCCAGAGGTATCTTGTTCAACGCCTCGACTATCAACTTCTTCAAGGATGCCGCTTCAACCGTCAACCTAAAGGCCTCGAGCCGGAGACCAGTGGCCAATGCAATTTTGCGCCCTGATTTCAAGTTCGCAGACATGGGTATTGGTGGTCTGGATACCGAGTTCTCGACTATTTTCCGACGAGCCTTCCAGTCGCGACTCATGCCTCCCTTCATCGTGGAGCAGATGGGCTTGCCACACGTGAAGGGTCTACTACTTTTCGGTCCTCCGGGTACCGGAAAAACGCTTATTGCCAGGCAAATCGGTAAGATGCTGAACGCACGCGAGCCCAAGATTATCAACGGTCCTGAGATCTTGAACAAGTTCGTGGGTCAGTCAGAGGAGAACGTGCGCAAGATGTTTGCGGATGCCGAGAAGGAATACAAGGAAAAGGGTGATGAAAGTGGACTTCATATCATCATCTTCGACGAACTGGATGCTGTGTGCAAACAGAGAGGAAGTGGTGGCGGCGGCGGCACAGGTGTCGGCGACAGTGTTGTGAACCAGCTGCTTACCAAGCTCGATGGTGTGGAACAGCTGAACAACATCCTCCTCATCGGTATGACGAATCGAAAGGACATGATCGATGAGGCTCTGCTTCGTCCAGGACGTCTGGAAGTGCACGTGGAGATCGCACTTCCCGACGAGGCCGGCCGAGCCCAGATTCTGAAGATCCACACAGGGAAGATGCGCGATAACAACCGCTTGGCGGACGATGTCAATATCACAGAGCTTGCTGCCCTGACGAAGAACTTCTCGGGTGCCGAGATCAACGGTCTCTGCAAGGCTTCGGTGTCGTACGCTTTCCAGCGACACGTCAAGATTGGAGAAGGCGCGGGCCCCAAGCCTGAAGATGTCGAGAAGATCAAGCTCGAGCAGGCCGATTTCCTGAGAGCTCTTGACGATGTCAAACCTGCCTTTGGTGTTGCCGAGGACGAGCTCGAGCGTGCTAGGGAGCAGGGCATTATCCCGTTCAGCCCCCACATCCGAAGAATCCAACAGAACGGCAGTATCTTTGCCGAGCAAGTTGCTACCGGCAAGGGCAGCCTTTTCAGCATTTTGCTATATGGGCCCAACGGGTCTGGCAAGACGGCTCTGGCAGCCGATATTGCACTTAACTCTGGATTCCCGTTCGTGAAGTTGTTGACCGCCCGAAACATGATCGGCATGAGCGAAGCGAGCAAGATTGACTACATCAAGAAGGGGTTCACCGATGCTTACAAGTCAACACAAAGTATCCTGATTCTCGATGAGATCGAGACCATGATCTCCTACAGTCCGGTGGGACCCAGATTCCAGAGTGAAATTGCCACATCTATCAGCGTCTTGATGAGAGCTGAGCCGCCAAAGGTATGTCTTATTTCTACGAAGTTTAATGCACTGTTATTTTACTAACTTATACAGGGTCGACGACTGCTGGTTATCGGTACATCGTCACAGCACCAAGTCCTCGAGTCACTGGACATGCGAGGCTTCAACCGAAAGGTGGCTGTGCCCTGTGTGTCTGACCTCGGCGAGCTCCAGGCTCTGCTTGCTGCCACTGGCGTGTTCCAGGATGCAGACATTAACGAGGCCCTGCATGAGCTGCAGAACGCTACCGGGGGCCAGCGAGTCGACGTGGGAGTGAAGGAGGTGCTTTCGGTGGTGGAGTCGGCCCTGACCTCGGCCAAGAACGACAGCCGGTCTCTCGGCATGATCTTCGCGGCGGACTTATCTGACGTCATGTCGTCCCTGTAGCGTAGGACGCGGGGCATATAATTAGACTGTTAGACAGGCAGGATCTTTGATACGTGGGATAGCGACGGAATAGAACTATATCAACCAAATCTCGTTTTTCCCCTTCTCCGAACGAAAACCAGCTCATTTCTTCCTATTATTAGCTGCGATTGAAGCATCTTGTCAAAGTAGTTTCTGACTATGCGTTGGGGTTTTTCTTTTACATGTCATGAATCAGTCTAGTCTTGTTGCCGCTTGCTGGTCAATGGAATACCCAGCGACGGGAAGGGTGGCTAGAGGACGAAAAGCAAGCTACGATGAGGTCATTTCAGCACCCAAACAACCCATTATTGCGCTCTTATTTTCACTAGCCAGCTGTCATATTGTGAGCTATCTGATTCGCTACATAGTTCCTATATTTCAAGTAACGTGAACTACCTACCTAATATTTCTCAGGGGCTACCCTACCTATAGGTTAGGTAATATTACCGTCAAATCCCTCGAGAATATTCCGAGAGTTCGCATCCAATAGGAGTTTGGGAAAACCTCTATTCTGAGTGCTGACCGAGATTATAGTCCATGGACAACAAACCATCCATTATACGGTCAGCTGGTCGGAACCGGGGCCAATGGTTGCTCTGCCGATCGTCATCGATGACAGCGCTGACCCTACCCTGGGGGGCCCCACGCCCCTTTGCCTGAGGGTGGATGGAATCTGGGGAAAGAAGTGGATAGCGGTCTGGTTGTGAGATGGAAGTTGGGAAGATCTGCGCAGGCAGCAGACAACCGCTTGGCTCGCTAGCTTCCAACTCCGAGTAAGTTTGACCAGGTCACATGTGGTCGTGACTCTAGCGCCAAGCGAAATTCGCCGTCGAACAGCGAAATTACCGACTCGTTATGGAGATTCGACATGGACTGAGCACTTGTTCCGATCGCTATTGAGAGCAAAACACTAACGATTCCCCGGGGTATTACTTGCACGAGACCATCCATCGCCCACATGCTAGCTAGTATGCACCTACAGTAGGTGGCTTTTCATGCAGTGTCGTGTCTGGGTCGGAATGAATTCCGGTGTGGGGGTGCATCTTGTTGTTTCCTGCCAGCGGACGGGATGGGCGCAACGCCTAGTTTTTCGGGCAGGCTGTCCGTCAGCAAAGCAAATGACATCAGACGAAAAAAAGCGGTCGTCCAGTAAAAGGGCATATGTTCAGCTCTTGGCATTGCTTGGGTGAGAATGTGACGAGAAAACGAATCCCGACTTAGGAAAGATCTTCGCTTATGTGTTTTTTTCTCTCTTTCTGTTTTCCTTTATGTCCACGATGCATATGTCGTGTAAACAAGGAAAGCACTGCCAATAAATACATGGCACTCGTTAGAGCGTTTCGCGCTACCAAGTTGCAGCTCGCAGGTAGCCAACTGCCCAAGTGCCAAGCTTGCCTGCCTGCCTGCTCACCAAGGTCCCGTATGCATCTCGAGATACATCAGCCTCAGTACCATAACCTCGCAAACCCACGCACGCATTGAATTTCTTTTCGACTCTTGGGGAGCCGCCCCCGGCCGATTATCCGAGTAGCTAAAAAGCAACGCTAGGCAATAACGCAACTGATATGTTTCCGGAAGCTCCTACTGTAATTCCCACCTGCGCTAAGGTGCTACCTGCAGCCGGGAGTCATGTGGTGATGCAAGGGATCTACGATAGAATGAATGGGGCGGAAGTCGGAAAAGGGAGCGCATGGCGCAGCACACGGCGGAGGGTCCTCCATGCTGCAATCTTATAGGCTGACAGGGCTCGCCCTACGCATCCCGGACCATGGGAATGAAATGCGAGTGCCAAATGCCCCGGAAAGCGAAGACCACTGCCGATCTTAGGCCGCAAGGCTAGCTGGCAGCTAGGAGGGTAAGCATGGAGGGTATGTAGGTAACGCTGGTGGGCTCACACGAGGAAGCCAGGAAGCCACACCCTCGATTGACCCTTAGATCGCAAGGCCACTAGGCGTTCGTTCAACGAAGGGGGACCGCCGTTGGGCCAACCGTCACCGTCACTTGACGACATGACAAGAAGGGTTCGACTGACCGCCAGGGTATCTCTGCGCTCACTCTCTTGTCAGTCGCCATGCCCCCGGCAGTTGTCGATCGGAGGAGGAATGTAACGTCATGGACCAAGACCCACGACACGATATGTCCTATCGGTAGGTAGGTATATAACTATGTACTGCGGTGCGACCGCAAGAGTAGATTTGAAGAAAAAAAGGCCATGTCCCGCAGTAGTCAGTCTCACATACACACACACCTCCAGCATACGGAACATTACTATTGCCGCCACTATGAAGAGCATATTACTAATCCTCCCCGGCGCCAGCCTTGCTGCTGTGCTTCCCTCCTCCTTCACTGCCCGAGATAGCCCGTCGACCCTAGACGATCGGGCGCCGACCCTCAGTCTCACCAATGTGGCGAGGGCGGCGGCGACGGCTGAGGATTCTTCTTCCTCCCCCTAAGCAGACGTGCCGCCGCCGGCCCCTTCGTCGGCGACTTCCCGGACCCGTCCATCATCGGCGACGGGGAGGGCTTGTGGTTCGCCTACGGCACCAGCGCCGGCGACCAGAACGTTCCCGTGGTCGTGTCCAACGACGTCCGGTCCTGGTCGTCGCCCCAGGATGCAATGCCCAACGTGGGCGGTTGGGTCGACATGGGCGTCCCCGCGCCGAGGATATGGGCGCCGGACGTGGTGAGAAATGTAAGACACTACTACCTCTATCTACTCATTATGATTATAAAGCTTGACTGACCCTTTTGACAGGATAACTTGGACTATGTCATGTACTACACCGCGCCCCAAAAAGGGGGGCCGCCACTGCATCGGCGTCGCCACCTCGCGCAGCCCCACGGGCCCCTTCTCCCCGCAGGACGCGCCCCTGGCCTGCAACGACGCCGGCGGCGGCCTGATCGACGCCGCCGGGTACGACGACGGGACCAACCGCTGGGTCGTCTGGAAGGTGGACGGCAGCGCGCTGGGCGGCGCCACCAACTGCATCGGCGGCGGCACCTCGGACGTCTACATCTCCACCGCCATCCAGATCCAGCGCATGGAGCGCGACGCCGTCAGGCCCGCCGGCGCGCCCAAGACCATCTTCGACAACAACGGCGCCGGGGACGACGGGATCGTGGAGGCGCCGTCGCTGGCCCGGGCGGGGGACGGGTTCGTGCTGTTTTACTCGTCGAATTGCTATGCGAGTGACAACTGTAAGTTATTACCATGGTTACCCTCAACCGCTACTACTAGGAGCTTTGTTGGCTAATGTGGATATCCAGACGATATCAAGTACGCCTACTCCGGCACCGTCGACGGCGACTACCAGCGCCAGGGCACGCTGCTCACCACGGCCATGACCAACAACGGCATCTACGGGCCCGGCGGGCTGGACATTGACTGGAACGGCAGGACGGCTGTGTTTCATGGGCGGACGGCTCCCGGGGAGGGCTCGACGGGCGAGAGGTCGCTCTTTACGGCGGAGCTCTCTGTCAACGGGCAGAGTGTTGGGATCCAGTGAGGATTGATGGCTGCTGCTAGTAGGACACTAGCAGACTGACGACTGATATTATTGAACGAGTCTTACGAATCTTATGAATCAATTACGTATATTATTACTCACCAAACAATTCTTTATTCGGTCTGGTGCTGTGAAACGGGCAGGACAATGAATTTCAACCTCGTGATGAATCTATGTTGGGGCGGGGGATAGCAAAGTAGCCGGTGGGGCTGTCGAGCATGAGCTATATATACTTTATTCAACCACCATAATTCATCCATCGACCAACTACGCATTGAGGCATCAGTGGTTTAGTGGTAAAATCCATCTCCTCAGATGACTGGACGCTAACCACTTACAAAAGGGAGCACAAAGAGGTTTCGTAGTATAGCCTTCAGAATCAAGCCACCTGAAGCGTTAGTGGATATGACTGCGAAGTTTTGGCGTCCGGGAGGACTCCCATACACTTCCGCACTGCATTTAGCTGCTTCGCAAGGCTGCCCTGAAACCATCCACCTTCTCATCAGCCATGGAGCCGATCTTGACAGGCTGGCTGCGGTAAATGAGGTGCTAGAGCCTAAGGGTTGGATCCAAGCTGAATATACACCACTTCAGGTCGCAATCGAGCATGGTCATCTCGAAGCCGTCAAAATCCTTAGCCAAGCGGGGGCCTCGCACTGCATATTCAAGGTTGACACGCCTTTACCGCAAGGCGTGGTAGTGCCCCGGATGTCGCTCCATTATGCTTCACTTATTCAGAACTACGAGCTTGTGCAATGGTTGGTAGAGAGTGGATGTCAGGCTGACGTGAATACCCTGGATGAATCCGGCATGTCTCCGCCGGCTTACTGGAGCATTCTCGGCACGCAAGTGTCTATCGGGGACTTATTGGTTCGCAAAGGTGCTGGCCCAAACCTCATGGTATCTGACGACTGCAATTTGTTGCTCGAGGCCAGGGCCTCGGTCAGGGCAACGGACTCGTCCGGCCGCAATGCCCTTCTGGCCGCACTGGAGACCGAATGCGACCTTTCCAAACCGAGACTCGATACAGTCGTGGAATTGGTAGAGGCATGCTGCAATGTACGGCATACTGCGGAGCACGGGGTTTCCGTACTCCACGCGATTGGATTCTCCCTGGACAACCACATGTTCGGCATGGATATTTGGGATGACGCGTTGCTGCGACGGCTGCTCGAGAAAAGGGCGGATACGCAGGCGCGTGCGTGCTGCGGAATCCCGGCTTTCTACCTGTTCGCTGCCTCGAGGAAGTATGCATTGGGATACGCGGCTTGCAGGGTGCTCATAGCCCATGGTGCATGTGAAACCCTGGCCAAAGAAGAGCTCTGTGCCATCATCGACCACCACTACTGGTACGGATCCACCACTGAAGTAGCGGGAGCTAAGGAAAGGTCGACCATGCTCGAGATGCTTCTGGAGGTGTACGCAAGGAGGTTCGTCTCGATGTGGTCGCCATATCGGCAAGTTAGACCAATGGTCAGAGACTCCGCCTTGGTCAAGGAGGTTCTCGAGACAGTCTCAGTGATATGCTTTATTGAGACCTCCGGAGCCGGAAAGCCAACACCGCCGGGAGCTGGGTGAAGTTGGCATGCGACTCGATGCTCTCGGCCTTGTCCGCCTCCGTGAAGGCCGGCTCTTCGATCGCGTCCATGACCAGGCCCTCGCGGAAGAATATCGTGAAGAGCTCGTAGATGGGACGATGGAAGTACACCTTTCCCCCGATCATCTTTCATCAGTATTGTCTTTACGGTTTATCGTGTATATGAATAAGTTTCAGAAATAAAGAAGAGAGGTGCCGAAACAAGATCAACCCACCTGGAGCGCCGGTTGACCCCAATGCGCCACCCCGTGGACAGGCGGCACATGGAGATACCCCCGGATGTTTTTGCCGCGCGTGACCTCCGGCTCGTCGATGCCGTTCCCGTCCTTGATCTCAATGGAGCGCGTGAAGTCGGAGGTGAAGAATACGGGGTGCAGAAGCGTTGCCACGAAGCTGTTGCGGGAGCACATCACCGAGTTAGCATTCAACGCAATACTACTTAACTGTGGGACAGAAGCATGTGTGGTACAGGCCGACTTACACCCCATACGGCTTCAACAGCCTCGGAAGCGCCTTGGCCAAGGGCTTCAGATCGGCAATGTCCATGATGGCCATGTTGAGCAGAACCACATCGAACCCGGCGGGCTCGTCCGCCAGCAGCGCGTCGAAAGCCGCGCTGTCCGTCACGTCGACCTGCCGGTACGCCGTCTTGGCGCCGGCGGCAGCAGCTGCCCCGTCGACGGATGACTGGCGGCGTTCGGCGTGCTTGAGCATCTCGGCGCTGCCGTCCGTCGCCAGGACCGACGTGTAGCCGCCACCCTCTACGGAGGCGAGCCAGCGGGCGCAGAGGCCGTTGCCCGTCGCGAGCTCGAGGGCTTTCTGGTCGGGGCGTCCGCCGCGCGGGATGAGGCGTTGCAGGGCGGGGAGCTGCAGTACTTTCCAGTACTTGTTGCCGTCCTGTCCTATGGCCTCGTCCCAGTGGGCTGCGTTGGCGTCCCAGCTGGACTGCGAGGTTTCGTGGAACTCCATCGTGCTTGGTTGGTTTGGGAGAGGTTCTGTGATATGCCAGCCGGTTTTAATTCGGGTAGGTAAAGTTGGCAGAAGGAAAGTTGGGATATTGTCTATACAGTCTTGGCGACGCTATATAATGCTATATGCGGGTATTCAATGTACATAATTTGGAGGCTTCCTGTCGTTGCTTTAGTGGACCGGCATTCTAGGCCGCATGAGTCACGCCGCCAGAATTGACAACATACTATTGGACAGTCTTACAGGCCTGCGGAAGCTGTATGAACCTCACTACTGGCGGTACTTCCCTTTTCCCCTTGCACCTACTACCGACAAATCAGGTCGGTGTTATTGACATAGTCGTTATTCCATTAATATAGCTAATATCCGATTGGAATGTTACTGAGATAAATTTGGGATAAACCAGCCTGTCGATTATTGATGGGAAGTATTATACCAAAAGCAGCGCTATCGCCATCAAAGGGGTACCCCAAAGCTCGCGCCATTTACGCTGGAGTTATTTCAACTATTCGCCAACCGTTCGGGCTGGAAATAGAACTCGCAACCTGTGCACCAACTCATCTTGGTCGGTCGGGTCGTGGGGGCAGTGGTCATGCTGCACCACGACGCCATACTTACGCATCGCCTCCCGCCAGGCCCGGTAGAGCTCGTCGAAGTCCGGGTCGGTCGCCGCCGACTCGTGCACGTCGGGCGAGAGGCGCCACCACATGACCCGGAACCGGCTGAAGGCGTGCTTGACCTCCTGCCACCGCGGCTCCCGGGCTCGTCGACTCGACAAAGGGTCGTCCGCGTAGGGCTCGGCGACGTTCTCGGTGACGTAGATGCTCCTGTTGGTTAGTTCGAGCACCTCGGGCATGGTCACGGGCCGATCGACCGGTGGCGCAACGTGGTCGGCATCACTCGGGTTAGGTTGCGGCTCCGAACCAGCATCTGGCTTCACGAGGTTACCGCAGCGCGTCGTGATGTAGCCGATGCCGTTCGGCGGCGGCTGCAGTAGCAACATGCGCCGCCAGCTGGCTTGGGGATAGGCGTAGGCCTCGAGGCGCTTGGTGATCCGTTCGGACTCCGGGTATACCACGTCCCTGTCGTAGCCTCGGAAATAGGGCTCCGTGGTGCGGACAAAGCGGAGTCGCTGGTCGGGGGGCCAGGTATTGCCGTGCATGAACCACTCTGGGAAGTCCTTGACCAGCAGCGGGTTCTGCCTTGGCTTGTCGGCGTCCGCATTGCTGGTACGACCTCGGGCGGGTTCCGGGAGGAGGAACAGGTGCTGCTGGATGGAGGGGGTGTCCGTGATGCACTGGCGCCACTGGCGGCATACGCGCTGGGCGTTCACGAGGAGCTCTCTCTGGTCGAGGTGGAGCAGGATTTTCTCCAGGAGTTCGGGGATCTCCAGAAGGACCGTATGTTGGGCTGTTAAACTGGCCATTTCGTTTTTCGTTTCTTTTTTTCCTTCGCTAGGTACTTTGTATATCTAGGCGGAGCTATGTCAATATGCAGCAAAAGAAGGCGGGCCCATTTCCATTAATGGAAGAGGCAATATATGTATGCCCTCTGTGTATGCGGACTCTCTTCGAGGTGCGACATGATGCGTCCAGGTGTATCATTGTTGGCCATAATGGAACGTCCCAGATCTTTCATCGGCGGCATCTCAGTCATTCGTATAGTGACGCTGTGATGGTAATGTTGACCATCATTTTCTCCCATTTTGAGATGGAGTGCAGGGCTTAAGAGGGGCGTGGCAAGCTCCGTCCCTGGCCCTGGCCCCTCTGACAACTACCGCCCTGTAAGTTGTATCTACCGGCATGAACTCTTGCAGGTATTCGAAAGCCCTAAGGCCATTTGAAGCCTTTTTATTCGTAGACCCAATTTTGACCATACCCACCGCGCGAAAGTCGAAAAGTGAGCAGTTAAAAGAAGGATGTTACGGTTATAAGGGGTTCGTAATATACGGCGCCGACCCAGCCCACTGCGGGTAGTGACCCTGCCCATGACCGGTTTAGAACAAAACCGTTAAGACAGGGAGCCTTAACAGCCAATCAACATCCGGGTCATCGCGACCAGGGATCCGCAACAGGTCTGCGGATCAAACGACCGCTTCCCCGTTGTCAGTCTTGTTTCTCCCTTGCGTCGTTCAATGTTGGGGGCCGTTTTGTAGGATTGCGGCTGGGTGAACCCACACCCAAGATATAATGCAGGTGGTCAATAATGTAGCTGGGGCCCCAACATAAGTTACTGGACCTGAACATTCCGTCCCTCCATCTCTTCTCCTTATATTTGGACCTATCAATCCTTTTCTCATACTTCACCGACCTAGCCAAGTGCTTACCTGGCCGGATAATCTTGCCGCACCGGTACTGCGCCTGACAACCCTGCACGCCCTTATGTCATCAACGAGCCGCATCGCGCATCGCTTCTCGCCAAGCATGTCCCATACCGGCGGAGGATCGTAAGTAGATATGTCTGCACCCACGAAGCAGATCCGCTGGGCCAGGCCCCGCGTCGACTGGACCGACGAGATCCGGGAGCTCATCACGGAGCTCTACCAGAGGCAGAACCGTCCCCTGAAAGAGGTCGTGAGGACCATGCAGGTCCAACACAACTTCAGCGCCACGTAAGATATATTGACCCCCAACAAAACTGGGGTGATCGACACAAACCCGGTCGTCTGCTAACTGTTTCGGATAGGGAGACTATGTATAAAAAACGGATTAAGCAGTGGGGTCTCTGGAAGAATCTGCGGCACGGCGGTACCACTGCCAGCTCCCGGAATGAGGATGCTGCGGTAGAAGCGGATGACGAGAAGACCGAGGTGGTCATTCGAGCACTTCAGCCTCCCGGCACACGGGCTCGCGCCCATCCGTTGGATCGCCGGAAGGCTCACGATGGCAACGTTATTGAATTGCCATGCTCTGCACATTTGCAACATGGTCCGGATGACGTGCGGTCTTACTCCTGTAAGATTGAACCGACGGTATTAAAGGCACCGGACTCTGTCCAACTGCCTGAGGAAACTATGCACATGCTGCGGGAATATATCGCCAGGGGATTCCAGAGCGGTGCCTGGAGCATTGAGGAGAAGTGGCTGCGCGACGAAAAATGGCGATTCGACGGAGCAGGGTCTCAAGCCAAAATCGGCAACTGGGCAGGGCTCGCGGAGGCAGGAATTCAACTACTGAACCAACATCGGACCAAGGAAGCGTTTCGCTTCTTCAACGTCCTTTTCAGCAAGTACCGGTTACTCTTGCGCGATAGGCGCCTATTTGCCAACCTCTTCCCGTTGACCCTGACGGTCATCGTGAACTTAACCCACCACCATCCCGCGCTCGGCATGTCGCTAGCGAGGCATATCCACCAGCTGTGCGCCATCATCAAGCCCGTGCATTTCCCTCTGCACGACCGCCTCATGAAGCAGCTCTGTCTGATGGACTCCGCGACCGCGTGCCTGGCGGCCAGGCACCTCGGCGACTTCTACATGGATGAGCTGGAAAGCTACTCCGGCCCCAGCCAGCCCATGATCACCAACATGGGCAGCATGACCCCCAACCTCGCGTTTCACGACCTGGGAAACCCGCAGATCTTCATCGACCGGGCCGAGTACCTGCTTGGCCGGCTCAAGTCGCGCGGTGAGGAACACAGCTATGCTGCCAGGTATATCAAGGGCATCTTCGCCTGGCTGCATTTCCACACGGGCGAGGTGGAGAGGGCCTGGAAGCTGACCGCCGAGGTACTGTCGCGGCCGTTCACGGCTGAGGAGATGGAAGCTGCCCACAATGGCGACCGCTTGCGGTACGAGGCGGCTTGTCACCAGCTTCGGGTCCATATCGCGACGATGCGCGGCGATCGGGAGGAGTGCCTGAGGCTGGTGCCGCTGGCCGTCCGCCACTTTGTGGATAGCTTCGGCTGGACTAGTATCTTGACGGTGCAGTCTCATGCGGAGCTCTCGCGCCAGATGAAGGAGATTCATGGCGAAGAGGTGCTGGCTCAGCAGATGAGGGATGAGATGCAGGCCGGGATCGAGGCCTACTGCCGCGCTGAGATGTGTGAAGATGACGGCTGAGATGGCGGTATACGGAAAGAACGTGGTGCCCATAACTCTTACCGGCTATTCTTGCAAACTGTCAAATCATCAAATGGCGTTCATCCCAGAGCAATTGGGTAGTCGGTATTGGTTCCTAAGAACAGGGGACGGGATGATATAAGAAATCACCTAAAATGGACCAAACAAAGCGATCGCCCGAGAATCGAACCCATATGTAACATAAATCTGAACCAGCTATTTCAAGATGTGAGTTACTGGCCCCCGGCGCCTAAGGACCCCCTAAAGGCTGACGGCTGGCAGCTGGGCTATGTGATAGGCAGCCTTACCCAACTTATGTTTGCTTTTGATACAAAAGCAAGTAAGCTCAGCTGATGGGGGGCAAACATAAACTAGCGAACATCCCATCCAGTTTGAAAATACGGGATGCCATACAGTGGTTTTCATCTTCATCTTCAAAACTCGCTATCAAGTTGATCAAAATGGAACCCTTGATAGAAGAACGCCCTGATACCAAAATCGCGGCATCCTCAACGAAGATCTCGAATGGTACTCGAAACTGTTTTAAGGTCCATTCCAAGACCGACTGGTTCCTAGAGATTGGGAACGCTCTTCTTTCTTTGATGTGTCTGCTGGGGATGGTCATCCTGCTGGCAAGGATTCAGGGCCGACCACTATCATCATGGCCATTAGAAGTATCGCCTAATGCCGTCCTCTCTATCTTGTCTACGGCCTCCAATGCTTGTCTCGTTCAGCCAGTATCCGAGTGCATCAGCCAGCTAAAGTGGTTGCACCTTCTTCAATCCACAAAACCGGACAGGTACATACATACCAAAGGCTGTATAATGTGGTGGTGGCGACTTATAAGTACCTGACAAGACTACCAGATTGACCGATCTTCAAAAGTATGACGATGCTAGCAGGGGCCCAATGGGCTCATCGAAATTCTTTTATAAAAGACCTACCAGTTCCTTGTTGCCATACTTGGGTTGTTTGATGACTTTGGCAGCTATCGCACTGGACCCTTTCACACAGCAAATCCTCCGTTTCGATTCTCGGCTAGCCGAGGTAGATGGAGCTCATTCTCGGCTCAAAATTTCCCAAATCTACGATTTCGGGGCCACAGGTGCACCCGATATGGGAGGGAGTGCGTTTCGTAAGTTGTGTCTGTACGACTGAATTAGGTATACCGTAACTAAATGAAGTCTCCTGACAGAAAGCCCCAGGGATATCCCCATGAGGAGCGCGGTGAACTTGGCCCTCTATAACGAGCCCCGGTTACCGGATCTTGTCTGTCCCGGGTCTGTTTGCGAATACCCCCCATTCGCATCTATAGGGATCACGGCCAACTGCCAGGACGTGACTATATCCACTCGAGAGAACTGTACCCATGATAAGCAAACCGGAGTTGAGATATTCATATTCACCACGCCGGCCGGGCTCGAACTCTATGGGAAAACTACCTTTTCCGCCCACTGGGGATTCACCCACACGCGCGTCAATACCTCTTTGGACAGCACAGCAGGGGACTGGTCGCCTATGAATGATGGTTTGCTTCGCTTTGGGGTGATTAGATTTGCGCCTAATTTCGCCAGCTCTACAACTTGGAAAGATGGGTTGAAGGTTCACGAGTGCGCTTACGCACTATCTGCATTCGCATATTCCGGCTGGTCCATCACTAATGGTACGATCAGCCAGGGGCTCATGAAGGCGTACCCCCTAAATTTCACAGGGCCAGGCTACCTGGTAGGATACACTGTCCTGGACCCGGCATTTCCTCACAACCACACGTTCAGCGTCAATTTCATGGATATGAACAACATGCGTCAGATCTTGGAAGACGCCCTGGCGCCCGCGCCTTCTGACTCTGTTCGGCTGAATGTCCCCCTATATGATAGCGCAGACATACCGGCGACGATGGCCAACATTTCGAAATCCATGTCGTACCGCATGCTCAGCGGACCCAACGCGACGGTCACCAACGTCCCTGTCCTAAAAGAGCAAATCGTGATCACGGTTCGCTGGGTCTGGATCTCCCTGCCGGCTGCCTTGCTGGTTGCCATGTGTCTATTCCTTCTCGTCATCATATACCAGACGCATCGCGCCGAGCACTTGATTTGGAAATCCTCCTTGACGCCGCTCCTGCTATCGCAAGAGTCGTATCCCATGTCCAGGGCGGGGCAGAAACCGCTCTGGACTCGGTCATACTTGAAGATGCGAACGGCGGTAATCACGAATCACCTTACCGATTGAAGGGCTGCCCTCGTTGATGTGTGAGTACGGATGGGAACTCGACAGCAGGACGGATGTTGTTAAAACATAGCTTAGAATGAAGAGCTTTAGATCCAAGCTTCAACGTACCCAAGATCGGCCCCTGCTTGAAGAGGGTATATCTGTTAAGGGTACTGAATGTACCAGATGCAAACTGATCTTTTGCTATGCAAGCTCACTTCATTTTGGGCATGCAGTGCAAACTGAAGATGGAACCTCTCAACGGGGTTCAAGGTCATACCAGACACATGTCATTTATAATTGTGTTGAGATGAGGGAAAGTAGAATGTAACAGTACAGCCTGGCCTGTGTTTAATACTACAACTTCTGCCGAGAATAAGCTTGTTTGTCTACCTACCAACTACTTGCATGAATATACCTTGGGGCGAAGTGTGTATGCGGGTCTTAATGAGGGGTCACACGCTCCAATGCATTCTAGAAAAACATATTTACAAGAACAGCGGCCATCGTAACGTTCCAAATACCTTGCCCAGAATGGTGATACTTGGTTATATCGTCGTCAAAAACGATGCAGCCAGGTAGGTGTTGGTATGTCCTTCAAGCATTTAAGCTTCCGATCTCCCTCCCCGGCCTCAACCCCTGGCTAAGCCCAGCGGGCCGCGGGGTCAGACTACGGCGTAGTGGAGTGGAACCACCTGGCCCCACCCAACCGACCGATAAAGTCTTATCGACAAAAAAAAGTTCAGAACTTGAAGGCCGTCGCAATCCATCATCGCAGATTGCAGCGCATCCAAACCCAAACCCAAATCCACCTCGCAATGGCACCCGAAGCAAAGGCGCCAGCAAAGAAGGATGTCAGAGCCTGGGATGCTCTGACACCACCCCTAGCAGATTGGATACTGGAATATGTGTCGAGTAGCGGCTTTTCGCGAATGACACCGGTGCAGGCTGCTGTCCGTAAGTGCTGCCCTCTGCTGCCAACCAGTCGCCTCGGAGATCACTGACATTCAATGCCCCAGTGCCCCTGTTTTTGACCAACAAGGACGTCGTCGTCGAAGCCGTCACGGGATCCGGAAAGACACTAGCATTCTTGATCCCACTGATCCAGAGACTGCTTCGCATCGAAGAGCCCACGAAGCGCCATCATATTGCCGCCATCGTCGTCACCCCGACCCGCGAGTTGGCGAGTCAAATCCACAAGGTCCTTACCGACCTGATTGCCTTCCACACGACCTCTGCCGAGCTCCTGCCCTTCCTCTCGGACGATTTCGAGAAGAGGCCTACGGTCACGACGCCCTTCATCCTGCCCCAGCTCGTTGTTGGAGGCACCACCACGCCCGCCCAGGATTTATCCTTCTTCCTCCGCCACAGCCCGAACATACTCGTCGCCACCCCGGGCCGTCTGGTAGAACTCCTTTCGAGCCCCCATGTGCATTGCCCCCAGTCTTCCTTCGAGTGCCTCGTGCTCGATGAGGGTGATCGCCTGCTCGATCTGGGTTTCAAGCCCGACATCCAGAAGATCTTGGCTAGACTGCCCAAGCAAAGGAGGACTGGTTTGTTCAGTGCCAGTATTAGCGAAGCCGTGTCAGAGATCATCCGCGTGGGATTGCGCAACCCCGTGCGCGTGTCAGTCACGGTCAAGAGCTTGAAGACGGGCGGCATCATTGAGGACAGGCGCACACCAGCATCGTTGCAGATGACATACCTGGTCACTCCCGCCAGCCGTAAACTACCAGCTCTCGTCCAAATATTGGATAAACTAGAACAACGGCCACAAAAGACTATCATCTTCCTATCAACATGCGCTGCGGTGGATTACTTCCAGCATGTGCTACCCCCGTTACTCCCCGAAGGTTACCAGCTCGTGCCTTTGCACGGCAAGCATCAGCCACAGGTGCGCAAGCGGGAATTTCGACAAGTTCCAAACTTCATCCCAGCCCATTATTCTTCTTACGACGGATGTTGCGGCGAGAGGTATTGATATCCCTCAAGTCGATCTCAGTGTGCAATTGGATCCCCCGTCAGACGTAAAGGTCTTTATCCACCGAGCTGGACGTGCGGGTCGCGCAGGGAGACGTGGTCTCGCTGTGGTGTTCCTCCATCCCGGAAAGGAGGAGGACTACGTACAGTTCCTGGACATCCGAAAGACGCCAATTACGCCGTTGTTGCACCCGGAAATTGATGTCAGCGATGCGGAAGCCACAGCAGCCACCGAGAAAATCAGGGCTTTGGTGAAGGAAGACCGCGCGCTCCACGAAAAGGCCCAACGCGCCTTTCCCTCCTTTGTTCAAAGCTATGGGAAGCACCAAGCCAGCTCCATCTTCCGCATCGAGGATCTGGACTGGACGCAGCTGGGTCGCGGTTGGGGACTGCTGGGGCTACCTAAGATGCCCGAGCTCAAGTCGTTTAATGGCGACAAGAAGCTGGGCGTCTCGATGGACTGGGACAACTTCGAATACAAGGACAAGACGCGCGAGAAGGCCCGACGGGCCGCGATGGAGGCCAAGGACCCCGAAGCCGACGCCGAAAAGGCCGAGGCGTTCAAGTCCAAGCGCAAGCGCAACGCCGAGGCATGGAGCGGCAAGCACGAGCAGGAAGGAGTCCGGACCAACCGCCAGGAGAAGCGCCGCAAGAAGAAGGACGCCAAGACGTTGAGCACAATGACGGAGGAGGAGAAGCTCAAGGCGCGTGAGCTCGACGAGTTGCTGGCCCAGATCCGTCGCGAGAATCAGGAGAAATTCGCTGCTGAAGCGGCGGTTGCTGCGGCGGGTGGTGATGGTAAGTAAGGGTGATGTGGAATTTAAGGGGTTCGATTAGCGATTAGATACTACCTCTGTCGAAGTAATATTGAATGTATTCAATTACACACTTTATACTTGTGTAATTCTTCCCCTGTTTAAACTCAAGTAGTGACCCCCCGAGTGTATGTGGACAGTCCTGAGACCTGTACCGCCTCGTTCAGGGCCCCTACCCCTCGCAAAATGGGATGGTTCGGGTGCAGTCGAAGTCGCTCGGCCGTCAGCAGCCTGGTCTCTTCGGATCGCGTGCCTGGCATAACGTCCTTTCAATCTAATCTGCTAGAGGCCTCGATCCAGAGGTTATTCGGTACGATCTTGGGCACCTGCACACCTAGGTATCGACTCTCAGTGTCAGTATTTACTCTTTTTGGAGTAAACGGGATGTCTCAAGAGGGAATAATGGAAATATCTTGAATAAGAGGTTATTCCATCCCTCACGAGACACTGGAATAGCGTGGGATAAACACTGGAATAGGAAGGAATAGACACCGAAAGTCGATTACAGCCTGCATCATGTCGAATCGATAAAAAGACGGTGTACAAGAGAGAGATTCTCTCTATTATAAGTAGCTGCGTTAACCAAGGATGTGGACACGACCACCGATATTGGGTTTTCGGTAGTTGTGAGGGTACGATATTGATTGATGTTGTTGCATAAGTAGGTAAGGAACCAAAAGAATCTCCCGATGCGCAGCTACGGAAGTCCTATCTGAATACTAGCTACGCTTCGTATTGGTATGGCAGGAGTGAGTTGTCCCAGGTATTGTGCCAAACAATGGGATTCATCAATGTCTTGTTTACACGTTTAAGGAACTGGAAACACATATTGTTTCCGCTCTTTTGTGAGTAGAGAAACTTACCAAAGGTTGTACACGAAGATGTTGCTATAATATATGAGCGTTGCGTTCGGGAGAAATAGCAAACATATGGAGTCGAGGCGATATATGAGAACCCATTTTAATGGAATTGCTTCACGCGATCCTATAAAACATGTCGAGGTAATCCAATCATGGTATTCCACTGTTCGAACCGTACCGGGCGGCCTGGTGTCGAACATGGGTGCAGGGAGTACCCGCGTACACGTCGAAGAAGGCAACCGAGTGTCGGGATTCGAGACCTCCATATTAGGCGTCACCGTTGCAGACGAACCATCCGTGCCGGGTGGACCGAAAGGTCGGCGACTCTCCCACTTTTACCACTTTATTGCGGCTGGTTCCCGGGCTGGCTGTGGGGTCGGAGATGTGGGAATTGGCGGCGCGGCGACGATGATAGAACGCGTCTAGTTCCGTTCTACCCCTGCCCCTCCTCCATCTTTCCCCATCCGTGCCTACCGGGCCGGGAAAAGAGAAATACGAGCATGATGACGTCTGGGACGATGGTAATAAGGACGGACCCGAATAACAAAGCTAACGGAATTCAAGTAAATGAAGTCGATAGTAATATCAGGGGATTGTGATTGGCCCCATATGCTCATATGGTCTGCCCTCGCATGCTGAATTATTGGTACGAGGTGGGCCAAATGATCGGCGGTGAAGCAAGCAGTGGGGTTATTGCGACGGCGAGGGTCATGGCGGGCATGGAATCATCCCCTCTCTTCCTCTCTCTCCCCCTTCCTCCTCCTCCTTTCTCATACATCCAAAACCCCAACCCCCCTTGCGGGCCTGCTCCTCGACTGGAGCAGGAGAAGGAAGGAAAAAGAACATTAAAAGAAGATGTCAAACTCGACCGTCATGATTCGGAGCAGAAAGCCCAACCCAACTGAGCCAACCACCCGCCCCAGCCCAACGGCGCCAACTGCACCAACTCGGCCCAGTCCCAGCCTCGGCCGAACAAGTCCCAACCCCAGCCACGACCCTAGCTCCATCACCAGCTCCTTTGCTTGGGCGGAAGGACAAGAGCTACTGAGTAGCCAGGGCGTTGGGTCTCAGCTGGAACTTATCACGGCCTTCAAATCGACATCAGGATTCTGGGCCCGCTGGTTCAGATATCTCATTCTACTCGCCTTAGTCGCCCGGGTTCTCCACCATAGTGGTCGCCTATTCAGGCATTACGGTCATCGTTTGTTCGGGGCGGTCAAACGACTCGGCGGCTGGGTCAAGAACGGCGGCGGCGGTGGTGGTATCGGCCGCAAGGGCAAGAACGGGAACCAGGGTCCCCTGGGTGTTTGTGCCTCCTGCGACACACAGCTGCCGAAACAGCAGCTGTCTATACATACCCGAGAGTTGTGTCCTAGGCTCCCACCCAACAGGCAGCCCCTCTTCGCCTCGCACACGGCTTGTACCTCTCCGTCTTTCCGCCCCTCGTCCCGCGCCTGCTCCTCAACCTCGACCTCGTCCCAGGCCGTCTCAACCCGCTCCGCGCCCGCCGCACTGCCGCCGAGACACGAGAGTAAGAAGAAAACGAAAACCGTCACCGCCCCGAGGAAGAAGTTCTGCAACGATCGGCCGCTTTTCTAATTGACATCCTTCCTCGATGGTGCGGCCACACGAGGACGGACCTATTCGCACTCCGGGATTGAGTATGACCTGCGTTTCGCTCCTCTTCGCTCATCGATACAAGATTGACAGCTTTCAGTTAGTCGAATCAAGAACGTGTTCCAGCCATAAGAGGGAACAATTCCAGGCCCATGATACAATCATCTCGCTAATGTGCCCATTGGTCATCGGCTCTCCTGTTGCCACACTTGGGTCTGACTCTAGGGGAAGTCTGCGACTGGGGCATTTTGCGGAAATCAGATGTGATGATAAACTGATCGCGATGAAGCAAAGGACACCACCACACCATCTTGGAACACCATGTAACCCATGCATCGCAACCGCTACATCGTCAAAAAAACAAAACGTACTTCCCTTGAAATGACTTGAGGTACAGACGCTCGGACACTTCTCTTTCCCAAGACGATGTATGTATTACTCCCAGCCATGTTGTAAATCTAGCATATGGCATTCCCAGGACGGGGCAAAGAGCCTCGGATAAGCCTTAATTGTATCGCTGGCTTTGGAGTGGGTAGTCCAAGGATAAGGATCCTCCGGACAATATTGGACAAGGGGGAATGGGAAATAAGGGGCGTTGAATTGGAAATAAAATAAATTACCAAACTTCTCAGAAAATCAGCCACAAGAAATATAGATGCGGCGCAGCAAACATATTGGCCTTTATCAGGCACTTAGTAAGTTCAAGATGAACTTCCATGCACAAGAAATGCATGTTTCCAATGTGCTAGCTTGTACAGCTGGCGCTATCGAACACAAGCTGGTCGGCCATCTCGAACGCTGTCTATCATGGCATAATCATATATATGCAATTGCAACCGCCTTCTTTCTTGATTATGAATTTCGAGCTGAGGAACGATCGAACCGTGATGGTCAGCAAATGTTTCCCAGAAGCTATTCCACTCAGCCTGTGTTCGGTCCCGTGGTCCAGCGGGCTATGCCTGGTCCGTTCCAGTAAGCATATGGATATAACGTCATTCCCTCACGGAGTAGTAACCGAAGGCACACGCACAAGAGCACCGAGTTGCAGCCTCCGGGGTCACCTGACGGACCGGGGCAGTGCGGAGGTGGGGACCAATGTCAGCAAAATACGGACCGGCGGTGCATGGCGGAACAAGGCCATATTCGATCGCCGAGTCGGCGAATCTACTGTCGGTTTACCAGCCCAATCCATCTTGTTCGCTCTTCGCCTCTGCAAGGGCGGAGGTGGACCTCGCCCGACGATAGAGAAGGCCCTCAAAAGACACTAGGCACTAGTAGGCGCCGACGTGTACGGCGTAGTAAGTCAGAATTGTGCCGAAAGGTGGCGGAGCACGCTGAACAGATCCATCCCAATAGCATCTCAACTGCCACCATTCCCTAATCGCGACCAAGCCCCGAATATTTGTTTGGGCTGACATTAGCTCGCCTGTCACCTGTCGGCCTGTTGATAATGGTCCTTTCCAGAAGCTATAGAACAAGATTCCTGAATAGTGGCGGAGAGGCATTGGCGAATTTGGAACATGCTTTTTGGAGGAATCTGGCGGGCTGAGCCCATTAGCTCATCTTACCTCACCTCGACGAAAATGGAAGGCTTCTGGAATGTTTCCAGGCAGCAGATCATCAATGGCGCATGACCATTGCACGGCCACTATCAGGTAGTCCGTCTGCCTGGGTGTCGCGAATATTCGCTCAATCGCAAATTGAAGCCGTCAGATGATTTCATCTATCGGGAATCGCCGGACGATGTCCTTCGCAGTGGTAGGGGTCCACGTCTAGGTGGCGTCATTGCAGAAAAGACGCAGGTGTAATTCGTGCAACCAAATCAGCCCATGCAGCTACATACCTGCATACCATACGGGCCCGGGCGCGGAATGTAGTGCTAATTGATAATATTAGTCTCGCCTAGAAGAGTCATAGTCAGCCGACCCTAACTAGACCCTTGGAAAGCTTGCCGATTGAGCCGTTTTGAAGATCGGAGCTGCTGGGCGAAAATATTCAACGTCGGTCAGCACTGTCAACTACCTATGGAATCCTTGCAGATGCAGCTGCTTGAAGAGTCCTCATTGGTCAAAATTACTCATCGTTGACCCTGCAACATGCAATACCCGTCAAGCAGTCCCAAGCCATTATCCATGACAACCACATTCCAATTAGGAACCTCTCGTCATCTCGCGTACATCGTATCTGAGTTGAGAGCCACCAGAAAGAAAGGCGCCAAATACGGCACGAGAAACTGTGCCTCATTAGGCAGACATTTAACGTCCCACTTAGCTCCGATCCGGATTGCCCAGGATACCCCGTCAACCGACTTACACGGAATTTCCAGATCAAAACGCCTCAAAGGAGTGCAAGCCACGAAGTAGCCAAAAGCGCAAGCAACCGGAAGGATTGAAGTAACAAAATTTCCGAGGTACACAGGAGCATTGCGCTGTGTCCCTTTATGCCTTACAACATGTGAGACAATCGCTCCCAAGATGAAGACCAATAGCGCAAAGCTGAAGACGAGCAGTGACTTTTGCAGTGACTGATCGTGTACCTCGTCTACTTAGGGACATGTCTGTACCCGAAGCAGAAAAGTGCATCTACTAAACAAAACACAGCCCCCTGCTGTTTCCCCGCAATAACCTTGCGTTCAGATGGTCCCACCCAAGCTCCACCCAAGCTGCTTCCGTCCTCCTCCTCGACTTACTCAACTCACCTGGGGATACTTAAAACACTCGAAGCCCGCCTTGAGCATCGAGACTTTTCCATATCATTGCACTGTTATCAATCAATCAACCATTACTGCAACCTAGGAATTGGTCCCAATATTTCATCATCAAAAACCTCCTTATGAGTGACACATCAAACACCTCCATAATGGAACATCAAACCCCAACCACCACAGGCAAGGATCATGCCACCAATGGAGCCGGCAGCTCGGCGGCAACATCCGGAGGTTTTCGCCCGCACCAAAACATGACCACCGTGGTCGAGCCGCCACGACCGCGAGATCTGCAAGCCAGCTATGCCTCCATTGTCGGCGACGACGCCAACCCGGAAGGCTGGTACGGATCGATGGTCAATGCCTTCGGCGCCTGCGTGGGTACCCTCGGCGCCATCCCGTGCTGCATCTGCTGCCCCAACCCCTACAAGCAGGTCCACCAGGGCAACGTGGGCCTGGTGACCAAGTTCGGCAAGTTCTACAAGGCCGTCGACCCGGGCCTCACCAAGATCAACCCGCTGTCGGAGCGCCTGCTACAGGTCGACGTCAAGATCCAGATTGTCGAGGTCCCTCGCCAGACGTGCATGACCAAGGACAACGTGACGGTGCACCTCACCTCGGTCATCTACTACCACATCATCTCCCCCCACAAGGCCGCCTTCGGCATCGCCAACGTCAAGCAGGCCCTCATAGAGCGAACCCAGACGACGCTGCGCCACGTCGTCGGTGCCCGCATCCTGCAGGACGTCATCGAGCGCCGTGAGGAGATCGCTCAAAGCATTAGCGAGATCATTGAGGACGTCGCCGGCGGCTGGGGTGTGCAGGTCGAGAGCATGTTGATCAAGGACATTATCTTCTCTCAGGAGCTGCAGGAGTCGTTGTCCATGGCCGCGCAGAGCAAGCGTATCGGTGAATCCAAGATCATCGCCGCCAAGGCCGAGGTCGAGTCGGCCAAGCTGATGCGCCAGGCCGCCGACATCCTGAGCAGCGCCCCGGCCATGCAGATCCGCTACCTCGAGGCCATGCAAGCCATGGCCAAGAGCGCCAACTCCAAGGTCATCTTCCTGCCCGGCGCCTCCCAGAACATCCCGGCCGGGGCTCTCAACGCTGCGCTTGCCAACAACGAGGGTCACCAGGACTTTGGCGAGTCGAGTGCGGGCGACAACCCCTTTGGTGGAGATAAGGGATTCCAGCAGGCCTTGAACGCCCGCGTCGTCGAGAACATCTGAGAGAAACGAGATACTGGAAAGGAACGGAGTCAATGACTGTTTTTGATGAATACCCTTGGTGATGGATGGATGGATCGACTGACGATGACATGCGAACCGGACATGGTTGGAGAATGGACTTCAGGATACCCCAATCGCTTACTGCTTTGACTTACGTACATAGTCACTAATGATATTGCTGTGTTTTGAATTAACCCCTTAATGATGCATGATTGTCATCGTTCATGACTCCTTGTGTGACAAATATTTGGTATTATATTCTACGTCTCTACCCTAACTGTGTATCCGAGTATAATAAATTATATCTATATTTACTATATTTAAATACGTTAAAGTTGCTCTATTCATGTTAGTAGCCAAGTAGCTAACAATCCAGTCAGAGTAAGTGAGGCGAGCAAGTTTGAGTAAATTGAGAAGAGTGTTAACAAGCGATATTAAGACCATGGTCACTTGCACAAGCAACAACTTCACCGAGGATATATCCTTGTTTACAATCTGCTACGCTCATTACAGACACGATGTCTTTATCCGACGAGTCTATGAGCCTCGAATCCTCGAGTACAATGGTGTGTGCTGACGACCAGCATGACGGACCTTGGCAGGGTCAATCACCCTGCGTCTGTTACTACCACCAGGGTTGCGATCAACACAATCCTTTACAAAAGCCCATTCGCCACAAGCCGAGCCTTCTTCCGAAAAATCCATGGGGCTCGTCTGTCGCTGAATCCATATTGCATCACGTCGCCTGGAGCAGGACGACAACGGCCGATTACGCACCACTGAAGTCGTCCACAGGAGACGATGTGGTCGAATCGACGCCAGTAGTCAGCGCCGGCAAGAGTTCGCTATTCATGTCCGAACTACCTTTCGATACTGGCTCGATCGCGACCCTGCAGCCCATCCATCCCGTCATACCTTACCATCTCGCATTCTACCATCTGGATTGGGCGCGCCGGAAGCTAGACCCCAAGGTCAAACTCGCCTTCATTCCGGAAATATCGTGCCGTGGCACTTCCGTCATCAAGTCCACCATACATCGGGATATTCCCTGTGAGTGGTCGAGCGAGATTTATTTCAGAGACGGCACCTTCTTGCAAAAGCAGGAGCTGATGTATGTCATGGACGCGCGGCACACCTTTTGGCCCTCCACCACGGCCCGCGTCTGCTCCCATCAGGCCGTGCGTCTGGAACGTGTCAGAGTACGGGATAACGATCATCTTACTTCCGTATCGATGCGTATCGCATTCCCTCCTAGCGGGCGATGGGACTGTGTCGGGGGCTTCAGGTGGGACCGTGACAAGGGCATCAGTTGGGACAGTGCCAAAGGCGGTATCTTGAACGACCTCCTCATGTGCAGCGGGTGTCATAGCTACCTAGGGTACCACGTAGAAGTGGTTGGCCGCCAGGTCCATGTACGTTTCACTCGCTGTAGAGACTTGGGTGCTGCTACCCAGCGTTCTCTGCCCAAGTGGCAGCACGTTCTGACGGGAGGTTGGCCTTACAAAACATCACCATCCCAGTACAACCGTCACTCTCCAGACCGCAGATACGACCGACCCTCTTACTATAACACTTACAAACAGGTTTTGCAGACAGCCAAAGATCTGAACCGTCCCGATTTACATCTAGTTACTTATATGACCGATGGAGGGGTATTCACACCAGTTCAAGTCTAAAGACTCCCATCATATGGGATAGTGTGGATATATTTCACAATTTATGCATGACATAGCTTAGAGCAGATCTTTGGATATAATCGACAGAACTAGATGTATTGAATGCACATTTTCTACCAAGAAACTTCTTGGAAACTATCACTTTGACAGTGTGGGATCGAGCAAAGGGTTTGGTGACGACTTCAGATAGTTTGATGAAAAGCTATCTCCGCCCGTCTCGGCTTCTTCGTCAAACCCCTGGCTCCGTCACCTGTATGCCCGGCGCGCCATTACCAAGTGTGTCTCTTGTCCTGCAACGTCCGCTGCGCTTGCTTGCATAGGTAGTGGGGGAGCGCCGCAGCTCACCTACAACTGTTCCAGTGAAAATATTAATATGTTTTGCCAGTCTTTGATTAAAGGGGGTGAAGATTTGGTTTTTCGTGGAAGGTACAGTTTTACGTTCGGGCCAGGGCGACAAGGGCGACAAGGACGAGCCCGGCCATTTCCTAGCATTGGAACAACTTTGGGGTCCCCACCGATGAAGAGGAGGAGAAGAAGGGAAATGACGAGAATAAAGATGAAGGGGGCCACTCACGAGACGACTCGAATTCCGACGACGATTAGCGGTTTGCTCGCCAAATGCGACGTGCGACGGACTTCCTTGCTATCATTTCCGTCGTAGCTACCATTGCCCCTTTCGATTTTCTTCCTAGAAAAAGGAGGAACTGATAAGAAGGTTGTAAGATTAAAGAAAAAGAGGAACGAACGGAGACGAAACTGGGTGCTACCACACATCAGGATGATCCGTACTTGGAGGCGCCGCGGACGGAACACATGGGCAGAAGCGTGGACGGACTGCATGGGCGACATGGACTGAAAAAGGCTTCATGTCGAGATCGGTCATGTTGCGGGAGTTCTCGTCCATCTCGACAAGGAAAGGGTAGGCGATATTGACGACGTCGACATCATCGCGCTTGTTGCGAGCGGGAGAGGCAGGTCGAGAACGACAGTCGAGATGCTGGTCTCTTTGCTGCGATAATTTCTGCAGCCGGTCTTGCCGGGTAGCTGCTCGGCAATGGAGGGGAGGTCGTGACCACCGCCGGCCCCGCCACGGATGGGCTTGCTGTCCCTTTTGTAGTTTCTTTTTGCCATCCTTCCAGTGCATCTAAGAAACAGAATGAGTTATTAAGGTAGACGAAGAAAGGGGAAAAAGGAAAATAGACGTACCTTGACATTCTCGAGGGCAGGGGTGATGACGACAAGGCCAATCTCTTCGGTCGGGTCGCTCGACTTGCGGAGGCTTCCAAGAAGCCCTGGGTATACTCGACTGTGCTGTGACCCAAATCCTGAGGGACCATGGCTTGATTCATCTAAGATGTAAAGAAGCGTGTAAGCAGCCGCAAAATAAGTAGGAAACCGACAAAACATGGAAGGAATGGCAGGTCTATACCTTGTCGTGATCTTGTCGCGAGGGACGGCGGTAACGATTGTGGACGCCATTGCACCAGACTCTTGATAGGTGTCCGGATGAAAGTGGTAGAGGATGTTATTGGGTGGAGGGTGCAGATTGTGGTGTAAGGAGAGGTGTTCTGGCTTTGGCTCTGGCTCTGGCTCTGGCTCTGGCTCTGGCTCTGGCTCTGGCTCTGGCTCTGGTGCTGCTGGCGGCGGCGGCAACAGCACGGATCTCGGCGGCGGCGGTTGGATCAGCTTGCATCACGGCACTGGTAGAAGCCAATGTAGCACATCTTGTAGCGGTATCTGTTTCGATTCAGTCTGTCTTGGGCTATTTTGTACTGGTATCATGATCCTAGTGGTACTTTTTTTTGGCACACACGCATCCAGGTGAAAGGGCCAGTAAGTCGGCAGATGTCGATACGAAGCAAGTTGCGCAGAAAGGCATGTAGATGACTTATTTGTTGGTTGTGTCACGATCTAGGGTGCCAAGAGAAGCTGAACATTACGGAATTGGAATTGCTGGAATAACTACTGCGTAATCAGTTGGGAATCGACCGTTGCTACCACTGCGATAAAATTTATACAAACCGTTCGCGCCACACCACTAAGTAGTCGCATTTGAATATAGTACATACATGTTTATTCTAGTGCCATAAACGTTGCAAACGGCCATGAATGTGATGGCTGTCTTCGTGTTCTTCTGTGGTGTTGTCAGCGCTGGTGCTCGCAAATACGCCCCTGCCGTTGGCCCATGTGGAAGCTATTTCTCGGGACCGAGCTGGCTTGGTTGATCTTGTGGGGAGACAAGGTTGTCGCCTCCCGTCTTGGTGTTCTTCAGCGGTGGCGACGGCGACGGCTGTCACAGGGGCACAGAACCGGAACGGCTGCTGAAAATCGGCGGGCCCATCACGGAGACGGCAACTCCCACTGGCGAGTCACTTTCAGTGTATCGCTACCAACTTATTGGTCTTCAGCTCTCGATCTGGTAAGGGGAGGCGAGTTGGCATAAGTGTATATAAGTAGCCATAAGGAATCCGAGCAAACTTCGGAATATGACGGTTATTTTCCATATATGCGAAGAGTTCAGTACGATAAAGATGTTCCATTCATGTTAGCCACCAAGAAGCAAGTCAGGTTAAGCGAGGCGAATAAGACTAATTTGATATACTGCGTAACAGGCTTTTTTCTTTGAACCCTACTCATAGTTGATGAATCGATGCGAAGCCCAAGGCATGTTCGTAATCCTTGCACACATCGAGCGAGATTGTGGCCATATGCGTCTTTGTCGCTCTAGAAGAACACCTTCAATTTGAAAGTGCCGAGAAATCCCCCTTGCTGGTTCTGAAAGTGGCCAGGTGCAGACCTGGCCGGCCCAAGTCGTTGGCCGTTCTCCAAACCCGCTTATACACCTCGTAAGTGAGGGGAGTGTCGCATCGTCCCCCGACGGCATCGTAGTGATACTGCTGGACTCGAAAGCAGTACGACCCGGCCAACGCCTGAAGAACATGCCACTTGGGCAGGAACCGCTCCGTGGCCGCGCCGAGGTCGCGGCTGCAGGTGAACCGCACACGCGCTTCGCGGCCGACCACCTCGACGTGGTATTCCAAGTCGCTGTGACACCGGTCACAAATATGAAGATTGTGGAGCTTGCCGCCATAAGTACTGGTCCAATTCCCACCCGCGTCACCTCGCCATCGCCCCCCGGGCGGGAACGTGAGGCGCAACGACACCGCCAGCAGCCCGCCGTCGTCCTCCACCACCTCGACGTTCTGCATGTGGACGTTGTTGTGGTGGCAGACGCGGATGTGGACGGGGGGCCAATGCTTGCGCCGCGAATCCATCGTGTAGGTCAGCTCCTGCTTTTGCAGGAACGTGCCGTCGCTATAGTAGATCTCGCTCGACCAGGCGCAGGGCACGTTCGGGTGGAGGGTGGTCGTGCCGCGGCAGGAAAGGTCGTCCACGAAGCAGGGCTCGACGCTCGAGTTCAGCTTATAGAGGCGGCGCGCGCAATCCAAGTGGTAGAAAGCGAGGTGGTACGGAATGGCTTCGTGTATTGGTTTCAAGGTGGTGATGGAACCCCTGTCGAACGGCAAGTTTGATATAAACGGAGGGTTCTCTCCGGTGAAGGATAACGGCGAAGGGGTGGACTTTTCCTTTTCCGCCATCATCAGCACGTCTTCCCTCGCGGGCCGGAAGATGCCATCTATCAGGTTCCCCATGACCCATTGTGGTCCCCTTGTCACCAGAGTGCTGCCAAGGCGCTGCAGAACACGCAGCACCACGCGTCCGACGAATATTGTGTTGGCCACGTCGGGGTCGGCCAACATTTCTTCTATCACTAAATCAGATTTGCGTCGTTTGGGTCCGTCGGGTCCTTTTGGAAGGAGATTTGGGTTGCGGTAGATGGGTTTCCTCGCTGGATTGTGCTGATCACAGCCTTGATGAGAGTAGCAAACACAGGGTAGTTGGCCGTGCCAATAACCATGGCTTGTAGTATCCATTGAGCTTAGCTTCGTATCTATGTTTGCTGCCATGGCCTAAGTTGGATGCTGTCCCTTTACGGTAGACCGCAAGTTTGTGGAGGTTGGTCAAAGTTATACTGGGCTATATGACTTCAACCTCGAATCATCCAAATCCCGAGTTGTTTTGAGGGGATTTCCTGGGGCAAAACGCCATCCCAGGGTTGTTCCGGAACCAGACTGGTCGAATCTTGGCTTTTAAGGCTTTCCGTCTTAGATACGGTATCCGTCTTGGAACGAAGGCCGTACTAGTTAGAATATGGCTTGTTATATGAGTATACGTACCGATAGAGACGAGGCCCCAGATGGAACAAGACGACATAACGAGCCGATGAAAGAAGAACTTGGAATAAACTAGACTAAAAGGAACAACAAGTAAGTACTTAGCTAAGAAAACGTTAGTAGCCGCTTATTGATTCGACGCCCAAGGATTGGTCCTTAGTTTGAGCGGCTTGGAGCGAAGTGATTGCTTTGTTGTGTAAAGTGTTCGAGTGTTATAGGTTGATGCGCTCATTAAGATGGCACTCAGAACCCCCCTGGTTGTGCGAAGCAGACGGGCTTCCAGTAGGCAATGGTCATGCGAGGAGTATACCCTGCCGTCATGCTCGATCGATACTCTCCGTTTTCAAGCGCTGCATTCAATGTTCGAGTTGTGCGTGTGACGAAGCCTCCAGCATCTGAGTTTATCTCCTTTTTGAGCGATGCCTCATGTAGGAGTGATGCCTCACCTAGGATTGATTTCTCTATCCTCAGATGTGCCTCCATGTTCACCCAGAGAGGCTGCAGCTGCCTCCCATCTTGGGAGTGTGTCAACAAGTGTAAGAATGAGCAGTGCCTCCATGGCCGAGTGTATCCTCCAATGGCTCCGAATGGATTATGCCTCCTGTGTCTGAATAGACCTCTTGAGTGGAACGTGATTCTCTCCATGTTTGAATATTCAGTGGTGACTCCCCTAAAAGAAGACAAACCCCCTGAGTGTAGACAAAACTCCTGAACGGGGTTGGTAAGCTTCCAAGTTCTGGGGGTGAAAATTGTTCCTGTAGTCTTTCCGAGATAACTGACGAATTAATGTGTTGTACTCATGCTTGAGTGTGGCCTCCAACCTCTGCTGATTAATTGTGTCTGTCTCTTGTGTTTAAAGATGCCTCCTGTTTGGAGGACCCAGACTGTCATGTTTCAGCCAGACTGAATTTGGTCTCTCCTGAGTTCGAAGTTCGTGTCGACAATGTGCGAGTTGGACTGAAGTTGGTGCCTCCCGTGTTGGAGCTGGTTCTACCCATATTTAGATTCGAATTGATGGCAATACTGAATAACCTTGCACGAGGACAGAACCCCTGACTGGACACAGAGAACCCCAGTTGGAACGTCTTCTCCCATGTGAATCTTTGGGACCCCTGGCATGTTTGAACTTGGTGGACTTCCGATACTTGAATTGAAGTACGTCCTGTAAGAAAAGAGATGAATGGACCTTAGAAGGGCAAACGAGGGCCCAAACAGAATCTCGAATTCACTATCCCAACTGCTTACACGAAGAGATTGCAGGTGTGGAAAGAAAGTAGTACTTAGTCATTCGAGTGTTTATCCGGTTGGTATAGGTAGTACCTCATTTTTCGATTAGAATCAACGCCTTAGACCGTTTATTCGAGTATACATTAGCCATTCGAGTGTCCGTCGTCTTGTATACAGCATATATTTTCACCGGAATAAACGTAGGCGAGCTGCGGTGCTGCTAGGGACCACTACTAGCGCACACCTTACCCACCAATCGGTAACACCTTTCCATCCTTCCCTCATCACCAATCTGAACCAGAACACCATACAACGATCGTCACGCTTGCTTTAGCTAGAAACACAGGCCAATTTCAGCCCATCACTTTAGTTTGACCGTTGTGATACGTTACAGGTGCCCCTCACTACCCATGCAAACCAGCGCAGTAGACGTCGCAGGGCAGGAGACACACTTACTTGGTCATGGCGCGCCACGAATTTGCGAGTACCGGCGCTGACAACACCGCCGAAGAACACAAATACAGCCACCACGTTCATGGCCGTAACGTTTATGGTACTGGAATAACTATAGAATGATACTGAAATGCGACTATTTGGTAGTATAGCATGAACGGTCATTACAGCATGGAAAAAGAAAAGGGAAAGAAATGTTTCCGAAGCGGGGAATCGAACCCCGGGCTAGACGGTGAGAGCGTCTAATGTTAACCACTACACCACATCGGATTTCAAAGTAGCGAGCAAATTTCGGAAGGAATGGCATGGTTTTATTTGGTCTTATATATGTAACCCACTACTACTTGACCTGGAGAGCTTAGACTACAGCTGCCCAAGCCGCCCACCTCCCCTATCCTCCCGAGCACCACCGAGGCGAGCCACACACTACATCGCAGCGCTCCGAGTCGTTGTGCCCCCGATGCTCTCGCGGCTCTCGGCACCAGGCCGAGTGCGTGTGGCAAGATAGATATTCAGAAGGAGCCACGGGTCGTCAAGCGCCTGGCCAGTCCCCGTCCAGGAGCCTACCTGCTGTGACTAACCTTGAGCTGGGTAACTTGATCCACCCACAGCATACCTACCTTTACTGCGCCATGATTATCGACTGTCCAGGGGAAACCTCAGGGGAAACCTCAGGGGAAACCTCAGGGGAAGCAAGGTCAGCCAACAGTCTTTCACTTCGTGGAAGAGAAAGAAAACGAAAAAGGGGGTTCAACTGGACACTCTTAGTTTCTCAACCAAGGCCGGCCCACTCTGCTCAATGAGACATGTCCCTACTCTTTTCAGCTTAGACCAAAATCAAGGAGGAGAAATACCACCAGGCTAAACATCCCTCGGCCTCTAGTTTGCAGGTGCTGCTCGGGGTATGTAGTTCCCGCACCGTATCCTTCCCCCTTTTTCTTTTCGCACTAGGTGGCGTTCCGTTCCGTCCTTCCGCGAGATTCCATCTTGCACCGCACTGGGGACAATCCATCTCATTCCCGGACAAAGGTATGTAAAGAGCGACCACGGTGAACAGACTAGTAGAAGCATGCTGCGCGCGACATCCGTGGCCGTTCCGCAACCCGCGAAAACCGGGTCTCTGTGAGTCGCTTCCCGGAAGGAGACCCTGAGAGTGTAAGGAGTGGCGGTGATAAGCTCTAATAGGCAGTCAAGACGCTGACTTGACAACATCGTCCCTTTGCCTGTGTAGCAGGCTTGGTTGGGGCGGGCTGGCCGGTTAGTTAGAGCATCGGTTGCAGCGCCGTGATAGAGAGCATGGAATAAAGTCATAAAACTCACAATAGGAGAGAACTATGCTACGGGATATCTTGCGTAAAGAGTATAAAACAAGTCAATTAACGCTATAACGGACAGTGGCGACTACTCCCTCCAGAGCTCCGCGTGCCCGAACTCCCCCTTTTCGACGAGCGCGAGAGCGAAGCCATTTCCCAGAACGTGGGCAGCGCTCCGGAGGGCCGACAGAGCCTGCCCTTCCCCGCCCTGCCTCCTCCCCTGGTGTGATACGTACTCGAATTCGACTTTGTCTTTGAAGACGAAGGTTCGGCTTGCATGGTATCCGAAGAGGAAGCCCGGCTGCGGACCTTCTCGACTGCCAGCGCGGCTTTGGAGGGTGGCGATGCCGCTCCTTCGAAGAGCACGGACTCGCCCATGTCCGCCGGCTGTTGATCGCCTTGCAGGGTCGTCAGTGCCTCCTTGTGCTTCCGGTGGCCCCGCTCCAGGTTGTTGTCCAGCATTTGCGCCCACTCCAGCTCGATCTGTTGCCGGGTCCGGGACCGGAGCTCGAGCAGTCTCTTCTCCCGAACCAGGTTCTCGAGACTGCCTAGGATGCTGAATTCGACCTTAAGCTTGATAGAATACACGAATCTGGTTGAGGAAGACGACTTTTTAGCAACAGCCTCGTAAATATAACCAGACAACATAGGCGACACATGGCCGGAGCGCGACTTGAGGTAGCGCTGCTTTAAAACGAGCAAAGGGCGATAAACAGGAAGTGTCGGTAGCTTACGCTTTGTAACTTGTTTGAATCAAGTAATTCCCAGACCACTCAAAGTAGATGATGCTGATGTCCAGGCACAGCACCAGAACATGAACGAAGAACAGGTGGATAAGCATGTTGCGTATCTTGGTCCGGGCCCGCAACTTCTGCTCATTCCAGAACCGGTAGCACTTCCATATGTAAATAGCAGATAGGCAGGACTCCTCGAGGAAGAATAAGACGACTTGTATCTTCTCGTAGATGCTGTAGGGAAGCAAGAATCGGCGAGCAGCGGGCGAGGGTGCGTTCGAGGCGATGACGAGGACCCACGCGGGCACGCTGGTAACGATGGCGACGGTGATGATCATGGCCAGGACGAGGCGCAGTTGGAAGGCCGTCACGAACATCAGATGCAGGCGCGAGTAGAGGACGAAGGCCTGGCCGACCACCATTGGCATCCAGCCCAGCAAGATCAGGAAGGCCACGAGTATGCGGTTATTGGTCAGCCCCAGGTTGTTAAGGATGTTGGCAGTGGCCAGGATAGGAATACCGCCGGTTGCAACGATAAGGCTCCAGAAGTAGCACCCGCGCTTCCTCCTCAGAGTGACAAATATCATAAAGAAAAGCTCGATGCAGTTCCATATTGCGATAGCTTCGAGCACCACCACGGGAATCCGCTGGCGCGGCGTGAGCAGCTCAGGGTTGATGCTGTTGCCGATCCCCACGTCCAGTTTAATTCGAGGGAAGCGTCTGGTGGGTACAGCAGGAACTGATGGGTTCGATTCCATCTCTCCGAAACCCAACTGCTGCCCTAGAAGGCGGCTTCCTTCCAGTCTGTGATATCAAGCCCGCTCATGCACAGCTAGAAGCCGTGAAGCCGCCTCAGCAGCGTGATCTGCATTGTTCGTACGATTTTCAAGATGATCAGCATCATACCCAGACTCAAAGTTGAAATCCGGATGCGGGTAGAGGTCAGTAATTAAGTGCGACTCGGATAGAGCCCGTTCGTTGCGAGTCATGGTCGCTGCAAGCAGTGCTACGTCCCAACCTAGAGGGAGCGGGCCTGAGTCGACATCTCCGCATTTCATCGCAGTAGACAACAGACGATCGGCAAGCTCACTTGCCAGTGAGAAACGACCCGAGGTATCATGCCGGTTATTACTAAAACGCGTTTGTGACGAGGTCCTAAGGCGCCCGGCTGTCCAGTAATTCGCAAAAGCTTATTGATGCCACTGAATCATAGCTCGCTAGCGAAACCGAATGGGGATATATTACAGCAGAAATTCCCGGAAAATTTTATCGTATGACCTTCCAAAGCTGTATTGAGGCATGTGCGTCAGTGGCCTCCTTGGGCTTTGGGATTTTCTTCTCAGTTGAGTGGTTGCCATACCGCTTCTCCGAATGCGACGGCGACGAAGCTTCGTATCAGTTCTGCCCTAATAGAGCTTGTTCAACACTGATAACTATTCAGTCTGCTTCGCCCTGCAGCGGCCCGATATTGGAAGTTCGGATAAGATTCGGTCATCGAGATTGCCTTTTCCGAGTATTCCGGGCATCCTGGCCAGTCCGTCTCCTCGTCGGAATGTCTTACGTGTATGGCTATGCCACGAGATGACGTGGGGCCACATCGCCTTGTTCATCCCCAATACATATCTCCGACTCGGGTATGCACGACCTTGCCGCGGGCCAGTCAGCGGTATGACGCAACCGGTAGATACGACATCCACTCGTCCTAGTCGTCCATCGTCACGCGTCATCCGTTGCGGCTATACCCAGATCCCGCATCTTGCCGTGGATAATGTCGGCGACTGCCGCCATGCCCTCTGCGTTCGGATGATACACGCCCTTGACAAAAAGCAGCCGCCAGCTCCACCCGGAGACCCAGGCCTGTTCCGCCCCCATACCGTGTTCCGCGCTGAGCTCAACGACCGGGACCTGAACGCACCACTTCTCCCGCCCCTGGACTGCCTTCACGGTGGCTACCCGCACCTGCTCAGCGACGTCACGGTAACGTACCAGTTTTCCACCGTCAAAGGGTACATCGACGCCGGGTCGGACGTGGTCACCGACCACGGTTAGGTACTCGATGACTAGGACGCAGGCGCCAGGCGCGCGGGCATGGATCGCGTCAAGGACCTCGCCGTAGCGCGCAGCCAGGGCCTCCACGTCGAGTTGCTCTTTGTCCGGCTCCAGCGGGTAAAACCAGCGGCATATGTAAGTTGTGACGCGAAGGAACCAGTACGCGTCAAAGCTGTCCATGAACAGACCTCCAATGTAGCCGATATCGTTGCCGCCGCCAAAGATCAGGACGACATCAGTATCGGCGGGCAGCCCCTCAATTTGCGGCGCGAAGGTGGTGTGCTTATCGACGACTTGCGGCTCGTCGAGAATGTTGTGCAACGTCGCGCCCGACACGGCCAGATCTGTGAGGGCGACATGGCCATCGAGTCGCGCGGCTAGCAAGCGTGCGTAGTTGGCGCCAGACCGTCCTGCCTTGGCGTCGCTGACTGGAGGGATTCCCGGTCCAGCCGCGAAGGAGCTTCCAAGGCTGGCGATGCGGAGCGGCGCCATTGCGTATGTAGGAAATGCCGTTTGTCTATTTGGGAATGATGTCTTTCGCAGTTGACATCGGGCGCTGACCGAGACAGATGTACGATGTATACTCACTTGCTCACAAAATTAGGCGTCCACCTGCATGCTGAGGTGGGATTATGTCTGCAGGTTGAGTGTCACTGTAACGATTTGTTGACGAAGGTTAATTCGAGTCTTGGCCTAGTCAATGCGAGGAGTCTCTAAAACAGAAGCCGCTTACGTCCACAAGTGCTCTTCCCACAAATCTCTCTTATTGTACGGAGTACTCGAGTCCCTACTGACATACCCAGCATTTCAGTCGTTCTTGCTACCGCTGAAAAAATGGAAGCAGGCTGGTTACAAACCCCCGAGAGATTGACTCACATCGCCAAGTCACCGCTTACCTAGGTACGCCAGTTTTTCATGTGCAGCGGCAACTGGTGGTGTGCACATGCGTCCAATTTGGGTAGCGTGACACACGAACGCACAGGAGACAGCGGCACGAAAAGGTATATGCATGATTACGAGAACAAGGTTGTTTGTCAGTTGTCAATTGGGCGGCATGTACTAATACTGCAGCTTTGCGATTATGTTCCGATTCGCCCATTGCGATTAGCCGTATTATGCCAGGGGTATCTCGAAATGTGACCCATCTCGACTTCGCCGGGGCCTTGCGAGCCTATCTCCTATTGCATGCCATCTCAAAGGTCCCGACAAAACAATTATTCGGTACTGTTGTTTCCATTTTCGTCTGGGCGTCTACAGAGCCGCAGCCAGACCCATGGCAACACCGGCGGCCAGACCTGCAATCACGCGGCCAGTCGCAGCGGGGGCACCGTTGTGGCTGGTGCTAGACGACGCGGCCTTGTCATCCTGGCTGTTACCGCCGGTGCCGGTAGGGGCCGCGGTCTGCGAGGGGCCGGCCGAGCCGCCGGTGCTGGAACCTGGGACCGCGGCGGTGGTGGTGGGGCCGGCGGCCTTGCCGCCAAGGACCGAGGTCTCGATGGCGCGGTAGGCGTGTATGTAGCTCTCGATGGCCTTCTGGTCGTCCTTGGGGACGCCCTGCTGGTACCAGCTGGCGGTGGTGAAGGTGAATTCGAAGCCATCGCCAACGCCAAAGTCGGTGGCCGACGCCGAGTAGGCGGCCATGTAGACCTCGTTGGCGATGCTCTTGTACTTGGAGTCGGTCATGAGCTCCTTCTCGTAGCTGTAGATGGCGCTCGCCAGGCTCGTGGCCACGGCGCCCGTCACCGAGGCCGGGATGTGATCGCCGTAGTAGCCCGACAGGATGCCTCCGGCCGGCATCGACGACGGCAGCGCGTACATGGACTCGGTGGGGTCGGGTGCAGGTACGGTGTCGTCCATCTCCTGCTGGGGCAGGGCCATGGCGGCCAGAGGCGCCAGGGACAGGAGGAGCGAGAGACTGTGCATCTTGGATGAAATTATGTGTATTAGGTGTGTAATGAATGTGATGGCGGTTGTCGATGAACAAACAACAAGTCGGTCAAGAAAGTGAGTGAATGGATTAAGTAGGTGGTGACAAGAGAGCAACGGCAAAGGAGTCGTTTGCTGTCGGCTTACACAACCTACTATTTATGAGTCGATTGTCCCCCTTGTGATGGTCAGTTTGCTATGGCTTGATAGCAATCTCCCGGCTTGCTGTCTGCACCAAAACGGAGATTAGGGGGGCGCGACTGTGTTAGTGACTGCGATCGCGGGTTGTGATTCGTCCGGGGACCTTGGAGAAACCGCCTAGACCAAAGGGCTTATGTAGCCTGTACGCGCCACAATTCTAGGTAACCTCGTTCCTGCTTAGCGAGCCGTCGAGGGGACTTTTCTGCAATGGGAAAAAAAATCGTCCGAGCGGAGAGACAGGCGGGTTTGAGACTGCGCGTAGCGAGAACCTGTCAAATGGGTTTGTATGCGTTCAATGCAGCAGGCATCCAATTCTGCAGACTGAAAAAAGCAAATGCCGGGCAAGGTCTTGAATGTAATTGCCTGTAGGGCGATGGAGACCTCTCCCTCTGCGGCCGCCAGATCCGACTAGCTGGCGCTAACAATCGGAACCAATAACCCGCCGCCTCGTAATTGAAGCTTACTTTGTTGGCTTTTGCGCCGCTGCAATTTTCTGTGTTACTGGTCCCGGTGCTCTCCTAAGCGGTCAGACACGAGGTCATTGGCGGAGCGTGTCTTGCAGGCAGCTGGGCGAAATATGTCACACAGATGACAAGCCACTTAGGTATGCAACTGCCGTCGTTTCCCCAAGCTTTTCGGGATGCATGTGAGTCAACCATCAAAGGAGGGCTGTAGCCTGCCTGCCTTTTCGCTGGAATATCGGTGAGACTAACAGTCAGGTAATTGTAAGTAAGGCTGCATTTCCGTAATCATCAGATGCCAATAGAAGGCATGCCGCGAAGCATACATAAAGCATGAGCGAGTGCGGCTCAGCGAGTCTGCCAGGCTGGGGTGGAAAATGTGCCCATCCTCGTCCATATCTAACAAATATATCAGTCAATAGCTCTAACCTAAGTCATCAATCATGAAGAAATCAACACAGTTCCCAGGGTCCAGCCATAGGACTAGGACTTCAGACAGCCAGGGTGCCGCTCTTACAACCCCCGGAAGCCATGGGAAGAAGGGTGGGACAGCCCCGGACCCGCCTCCAAGGACGAAGTCCCTCGCAGCAACTGCGTCCTCATCGCAAATCGAGCAAGTCATATCGCAGCAGGTCAAAGAGGCAGTGCACTCGCGGAATACAATGCCGGGCCGGACACAGTACAACCCTCATGTTACCGTCCCATGGGAACGGTTCTCGCCCCCGCGACGAGGTCAAAGTGTGGCTGAATGGTATCACAACCTGCCCGACCCTTGGCCGGTGAAAAGACCCAATGGAAATCATTAATCGTGACTCGACATACACGAAAGACAACTAGCCAACGGACTGGTATACTCAACTCAATAATCTTGATTCTCTACCCGCTGTATTTATCCATACGCCGATCCGGTTCTAACCGAAATGGTATCACAAACAATAATGCAAAACCTCATCTCCCAGCCACATATATACACAAAACATATAAACAAGAATATCAAAAGACGTTTGAGGGCATCGGGCCCTTCCCCATCTCAGTGGGCCATGGACTTTCCGATCTCGCTCTGAAAGCCGTCGGCCCTTTCGAAGCCGTTGGAATGCGTCTGGTAGTCCATGAGGGCCTGGTAGACCTCCTCCTTGGAGCTCAGGACGAAGGGGCCGTACTGCACGACCTGCTGGTCCAGCACCTGTCCCGCAATGAGGGCGAAACGGACGGGGGCGGCGGCGTCCGCGGGCACCTCGACATTCACCATGTCGCCAGCGCGGTCGAAGACGACGTTGTGGTACTGGCCCGCGGACTGCTGCGTCTTGCCGAGGCCGAACGTCGCGGAGCCCTCGAGCACGTACGCGAAAGCGTTCCAGCCCGCGGGGATGGGCTGGGCCAGCTTGCCGCCCGGCTGGATGTCGATGTCGAGAATCCAGACGGGGGTGTAGGCGAGGTCCTTGACGCTGTCGACGCCGGCCGACTGGCCCGAGATGACCTTGACGTGGACACGGCCGTCGTCGGTGGTGGCCTTGGGGATCTCGGCGGCGCGCAGGTCGCGGTAGCGGGGCTCGCACATCTTGAGGGCCTTGGGCAGGTCGACCCAGAGCTGGAGCCCAACGTTGGCGCTGCCGTCGGGGTTCTGGCGGGGCATCTCGGCGTGGACGATGCCGCGGCCGGCCGTCATGAACTGCAGGTCGCCCGTCTCGATGGTGCCCTTGTTGCCCGCAAAGTCCTCGTGGTCGACGGCGCCGTGCAGCAGGTACGTGATGGTCTCCTGGCCGCGGTGGGGGTGGTCGGGAAAGCCGGCGCCCGGCTTGATGCTGAAGTGGTCGAGCATGAGGAAGGGCGAGAAGTTACGCAGCTGCGGGGTGCCGATGGAACGGCGGACCTTGGCGCCAGCGCCCTCGGACGTCTCAATGGCAAGGAAGACCTTTTGGATGGTTCGGGAGACAGACATGTTGGCGATGTTGTCAGGGGAATCGGTGGACTGCTGTGATTCTGTTTTTAATGTTATGTTGCTGTAGTAGGTGTTCAGTGCCTCGAGGCTGGTAGAAGCAAGGTCGAATAAGTGTTCTCTGAAGATCACAATGGACAAGATTGCAACAGCGATGGAAATGGAAAGCGACACGAACTTCATTGAGATGGAGTCTTGGGTCTTTTTTATATGCAATTGGAATACGATTGGGAAGCAAGCTCACAGCTACTCGATGCCGGTTTATAAGTCTGTGGAAATACCAGGAACGTTCGCCTCTTGACCTCCATTTTCTCCATCGTGGAATCCTAGCTTTTGGTAGACTTGTCAGCGGTTGGTGAGCATGGAGAGTGTGTACAATGGGCTGGGGCTTGTATGTAATCCCTGACAAAGATTTACCTCAGCGGGGGTCCAACCTCCCTAACCCCAATTCGGTTCTAGCTCTTTGGCAGCAACAATGCCTGACTAATCGGCATATAATGCAGATCACTGACTCTTGTCCGTAATGACTGTATCTTAGCAAGCGTAGTGGCAGCGACAAACTGGCAAACTTCAAATTCAGGGGTTCAATGTCTCGTGCTCTTGAAGATAGAACATATGCGCATTACATTGTGCATTTAAGTATCCGGTCATGATTCTTAATCAATCCCAAATATTAAGACAACATTGAATCTTGCGGTTCTGAACTTGTTGGGGTGCTCTTGAATCTACTTAGGTCTCATTCTTATACAGTTGAATGGCGTTTTATAGGAGATTAAACAAGCTCTTATTGGAATTATAAAGTGTTTATAAAAATGATGTGAAGTAATAGTAAGCTCCAGATTATAGCTGTAGTATTGCTGGTCGTGTAAGTCCGCTGGAGGGGCAATAGGAATTGAATTGAACAACCTCAAAGCCTATAAAGCCACCACTTCATCCTTCTGTAAAATAAATCGGCAATTGACTCTCCGTCCATCATCATTCCGTCTTTCATCTGTTGTCGACACTCTTCCATCTCACCAAACTCTCTTTGCACTCACTGGTATCCTTCTGCTTCTCTTTTCCTCTAGCACTGTTCACCATGTCGCCTACTCTGAAAGCTGGCGGTGCATCGCTGCCCGTTCCTTCACGGCCTCATCGAATCCAGCAGGCTAAACCTCGTGAAGTCGGCGACGCCATTGCGCAGCAATCCCGCTGGGTGGACCATCTTCGAGTTTCTTCCACGGAATGTATGTGGAAGTGGTGTGAGTACCTGCCGGGTGACCACTCCTCGGACAGCAGTACCTCAGACGATGACCCCGAGGGAATTGATGAGAACAATGTCGAGGACAAAGATGAGGGCGGTCCTGGGGACGAAGGCAATTCCGACTATGAAAGCGGTTCCGAGAATGAGGATGATGTAGACCCAGATTACCTAGGCGGTCCGATATCTCGACAGGTCAAGGAAATGATCAATGAGTGCGTCCGCCTTGGTCAACTCCCATCTTCATACCAAGACTGCCAGGTCTCTTACTTCGTGCACGGTCAATACAACAAGATCTTCCTCCTCAGCCACGCCGACTCTGAGGAGCCAGAGGCCAGCAGCCTCTTACTACGAATCGCAAAGCCTATCATGCCCTATTTCAAGACTGAGAGTGAAGTTGCCTCACTCTGCTTTGCCAGGGACCAGGGTGTCCCCGTTCCCGAGGTTTACTAGTACGACTCCTCTGGAGAGAACGCCCTGGGGTTAGATTGGATGATCCTCGAGCGGATTACCAACTGCTGCAACCTCGTAGAATTCGAGGGGAAGCTGTTCGACGCAGGCATGAGCCATGAGGACAAGCCCTGGCGTGACGTGGGCAAGACATTGGCGGACTCCTATACATCAGTCATCCACAAGACACACTTTGACAAGATCGGCAGTCTATACCTGAACGATCACGGCGATTACTACGTCGGTCCTTGTGCGTACCCCGTCTACAGCGGCTGCCTCAAGGCATCCTACCCACCACCAGGACCTTTCGACAGCGTCTTTGACCTTCTGAGGGAGTACCTGAAGCTTTGGCAGCATGCGAACAACTTTCATGGGAACATATATGGCAATTGTTCTATGGATGCCGCTAGCGGTAACAATTCAACGATCCCCGGTTCCACATCGATCACATCGACCCCCTTACCCACAACAGCAACACAGGGACAAGTGGAAGTTCCCCCTGCCGGTAACGAGGATGATCACGAGATCAGTGAGCCGACGTGGTCGCCACAAGGTTCAACGACTTCGCACTCTTCTGACAATGCCGACGATTCGGAATTCGCTTTCAATTACAGTGAACAGGATCGTCAATATGATCACGGGCTCTTGAGTGATCTACGCCGCCTGCTCAAAGATCTCGAGCAAGTCTCTTGTGCCTCTACTGGCACTCCTGCAGACAATCCCCCGACATATCTTGTCCATCGGCGTCTTTGTAATGAGGAGATCCTTGTCCAAGAAGATGATAGTCAGGACGATGTCCAGGAAGAGGGGCAGGACGAGAAGATCACCACCAAATCGGCTAAGATCAAGGCCCTGCTCGACTGGGAATTCGCAGCAGTCTTCCCAGATGAACTGTTCTACGACTGTCTGCCCCGAGGGCAAGGCTGGTTCATCAACATGGGACACACCTGGGTGCCGGACCCCCTATGCCGTGACTTCCCATGCGATTCCCTCTTCGACCCGCGGGCCAACGGCGATGACGGACTTAGCAAATCCTTGGTCAAGGAAGTATGGGCCAAAGCATCACGAGCAGACGACGGCGACGAAATTGACGACCAGAGTCTGGGCAAGATGGTTACCTTGGACTTCCTAGGGTCTCGCGGGGACCAAGAGCAGCCGCCACCTCTCAAGGCATCGGTGGTCACACTGCGGGGACTAGCCCAGGCCCTAGAGGAAGACTGCTGGCAGCCGCCCGGAGATATGGCACCCCATCGCCGCTGGTTCCTGGAGAAGTTGAGATGGGCATTTCTGTATTCCAAAGTCAAGAGGCGGGAAAGTGATCCCGTGAAGCGCGAGTTGAAATTCCGCTACATCTATTCCTAGCGGGAAGATGATTCACTCTTGGCTATTCTTGACAGAATAGTAATGGAGCTTCTGGTCATTCTTGTTAGAGTAGTAATGTAACCCCTAAAACCCCAGCACGTCCTACAAGCAGCTTTCAGGCGGAATCTTGGCTTCATACAACACCTTGGTCCAGATCCAGGCGCAACGGTAACTGTATAGGTATGGCGGTGAGATCGTCCGTGACAGTAGTAGTGTTATTGCATGCGGTGACAGTGTTGGCAGCAGCCTGTACGTATTTTACCGAGTGCGTGGGCGTGACGGTGGTGTAGCTCTCGGTCTAGTCCAAGATGTAGCATTTCTAAATTGTTCACTGCCATATCAACCCTGATTATTAATAGTAACCATAGTACTAGGAGCTGGAGCAAGTTAAGGGTTATGTATGTATGCCTAACAATCATCAGCACTACTAGTAGGTTCCCGAACAAGTAAGTGCATGTTTATGTACACCAGTCCCCTAATTCTTCCGAGGAGGCAATCCGAACAGTCCGGGCTCCCCGGCAGGGTTCGGGACCTCAACTTTGACCGCAATCATATTCTCCGCCCAGAACCCCGTCACATACAACCACGCCTGGCTCTTCCCCCTTCCCTCTTCAACGAGTACGGAGCAGGACCGACAGTGACCAAGACCGCCGTGCTCGCAGTACGGATCCGGGATCCATCGTCCTGGAACAGTAACGTCTTCTCCCAAACGCGCTTCCGAAGCTCCGAGTCGAACCGAGGCTGCGCAAACCACACCCTCACGTCGTTCCTGGGCACGACGGCCGTTGCCCCAACGATCTTGACGCCCGTGTCGTTGTGGTGCCGGGGAATACTGAAGATGTCGCCCACGCCCGCGAGCACGACGCCGCTGGACCCGGGGTCCGCCTCGTCGTAGAAGAAGCTCGGGTTGTCCACGAGGGAGTCGAACTCGACCGTGTCCGTGATGTTGATGCGCGGCGGCGAGTTTCCGCTGTTCACCACCTCGGCCTTCCCCACGTAGAGTGTGGCGCCCATGGCGCTCGTCAACAGCAGCTCGTCGGTGGTTCGCGCGTAGCCCAGGCCGTTGTTGTTCCACATGCCATCCAGCGCCACCGAGGCGTGGACGCCGGCGGTGGCGGCGGCAGCAGTGCCCTTGACGGGTTCGAGCGAGTCGAGCTCCACGTGGATCGTGTCGGTCCAGCTGGCCCCGGGGTAGACATCTTCGATCTGCCGCCACCGGCCGTGTTGGTAGTGATGGTCGTTAGTGACGATGAACTGCAGCGGCTGGCTTACTCCGGCTCTGCCCAAGACCTGGATATCGTTGGGCGTCCGGATCAGATCGTGCTTCACGCTGCGTAGGTGGCGAGCATGGGACGAGCCCACGACGTGGTGGAAGATCTCGATCTGCGACGCCGCCCGGGGCAGGTCCCAAGTGCCGGGCTTCGCCGGCCCGTACGGATATTTGCCATACACGGCCGGGTTGGGCAAGTGGTTGATGGCAAAGATGTATACCCCTTGCTTTTGGGGGTCTGCCTGGTCGGAGGCGACATCGATCCCGTGTGTTACAAAGGGGCCGTCAAAGTTCTCAAAGCGGAGCTCCGTAGACTTTTGCGTCTATGGCTTTGGTGTTAGATAGGGTATGCAAGTGAGTAGGCTGTGGGGAATATTATCACGCGTAGCTCATCCGGTCGCTTTATTCTTACCTTGGGATCAACAACGACGAGCGAAGCCCGGGCATCTTTCAGTGCTGTGGGGTCTTCATGGTTTGCGAGAGGCGGCCACCATGAAAAGCGTGTTGTCCGAGGGCCTTCGCACGCGGTGAACAGCCGCTGGGTCGGTTTATGCCAATGCAGGTCCTCGCAGTGCTTGGTCCCTTCGATGACTACTACGGTATCCTCTGCCGAGGTATGAGTGCTGGAAGGCGTCCGGAACAGGCCGAAGATGGTCAATTGCCGATAAACTTGGGTGCCATAGAGATACGCCAAGAAGACCGAGAGTAAGCCCACAGCTATTGAAGGCGTGCGTAGTCCGGCCATTTCTGCGAATTATGGCAAAGAAGTTAACAAGAACACGAGGGCCATAATAGCAACCCGAGGAGCAGACATGTATTTATAAAGGCATAGGAGGATATATAAGCATATGCATCCACCTAATGAATCCCGAGGCACAATTCCTGATAGGTTAGCAGTTGAGGAGAAGCCCGCTAGCATAAGTTAGATGATATAATCCGACCAGGATAAGTCTGCGCCAAGTGGTGTTCCCCACCGCTCGTAATCCGGGATGAACTGCCTGTACATAAGTGTATGACGGGTCAGGAATGGTCAAAAGCATATCCCGTTAGCCAATGATTCGTAGCATTCTACGTTGACCCATATTGTCTCCGGTGCGTTGCTGCGGGTCAGCTTGTGAGAGGTCAAAACATGTGGAAGTACCCTCAGTAAAGTAATAGTGACACTCGAGACGTGTGTACCCCTCTCGAGGCTATTCCGAACTCTTCATGTCAAAGGCAAGTAGGTACCCTAATAAGCACCCTTCAAGGAAAGTTCGCTTCAGACAGACTCGTATAGCACGAATGCAGATAACACAGTTAGAACGAGAGATAGATATGCAATTATTTTTCAACAGAAAGTCGCAGCTCGCTTTGCATTAAGCTATAGACCATTTGTAGGCAATGCATGACAGTAAACGCAACCCTACAAACAAGCAACAAGAAACCATGGTATGACCAACCAATCCAGAACGCCACCCTTATGTCGAGCAAAGAAAACCATGCAAAAAAAAGATCGCGGAGGCATTCCATCGTATAGACCGAGAGACTAGGACTCTTTTTTTTCCATATGATACAGATCACGCAACAAGAACAAACAAGGACAAGGCATTTACGCCTTCTCCTTCTTCGACTTCTTCTTGCTCTTCTTGGGAGTCTCCTCGTCGTCGTCGTGCTTCCGCTTCTTCTTGCTGCTGGAATCCTCATCAACGGAGTCGGTCTGCATGACCTCGGATTTGCGTTGCTTCTTGAGATCCTTCTTGCTCAGAACCATGGGCGTGCCATCGGGGTTCAGCTTGACATCGCCGCGCTCGAACTTGCGCTTGAACTTGCTAACAGAGATACCGGCATCCTTGGCCAGGCGCTCGTAATCGGCCTCTGACAGAGCCGATGCAGCCTTTGGTGTGTCAGGGGCGACCTCGGACACGCCAGACTTGCGCTTCTCCTTCTTGGCCTTCTTTGCTTCCTTGGCGGCCTTCTTGGCCTTCTCGGCCTCGTCTTCCGAATCATCCTCGGAATCGTCGTCATCGCCCATAGGAGTATCCTCAACTTCTTGGATCAGAGACACCTTGGCGGTCTTCTCGGTGATGGCATCGGCATCGGCGTTGTAGCTCCTGGAGGGGTTGACCTCGAACTTGTTGGGGTTGATAGAGCCGTTAGGGCCAACCTGGACGCTCTTTGCCAACAAAGGCTTGCCTTCCATGCGACGGAGAGCGTTCTCAAGCTTGGCACGCGCCTTGATACCAAGGTCCGCACGCTCCTCGTCATCGATGGCGATAGCTTCACCATCGATACCCTCGATGCTAAGATCGGAGAAGGCATCTTGGCGCAGACCAAGAGCAGCCTTCGCGGCCAGCATACGAGCCATCTTACCCTTGTTCTCTTGAAAGTGGGAAGACAGGTTAGCATGAAATCCATCGTAGTGAACGTTACAGAATGTACTTACTTCCGGTAGCCTGGCCAACCAAAGAGGCGTGGTAGATGAGACCGTACTTGGGTGTGTCGTGCTTCGTCTTCAGAGCACGGAACAGAGCCTTCTCAGCGCCAAGAATCTGAATGGTAGAACTGGGGCTCTTGGCAAGCTTCAGAAGAGAGCCGGCATGGGCAATCAGGCGAGCACCAACGAGCTCACCAACCAACTCAGTCAGGTTGGGTGCGATGGCCTTCATTCGCGAAGCCAGGTACAGAGAGAGCTGCTGACGCTGGTCGGAGAAGGACAAGGCCTGCTCGGCAAGCAGGCGAATGTTCTCAAGATCGAATTCGCCAATTTCAGTACCCTAGAACCCGCAACATTAGTACATAAACCTTGTTAACGACAAACGCCTGTGTGGGGAACCAACCATGCTGATTTCGGCAGCGGCCTTAACACGATCAACCAAGTCCTCGGGGAGGATCTCGGTCAGGTCGGTGTTGGCAGCGTTTGTACGCATACCCATGGCCATGATAATACGAGCGTAGGCCACATTGTCGTTGATAATGCGGTCCAGCTCGGGGAAATGCCAACCGTACCACTCCTTCACACGCATGAAAAAGTTGTTCAGCTCCTTATCCAAGTTGTCCATAAGAGAGATTGCGTTAACAATCATGACATCGACCTTATCAGGGGAGAACTTGAGCTTGTGGCGGGAGATGGAGTGGGACAGGGCGAGGGCCATGTTGCCAAGGTAATCGCCTTGCAGGTCGGGGAAGAGCTCAGGAAGGTAAGTCTTGATGGCACGGAAGAGTTCGTTCGTGGACGAGTCGGAAACAGGTGTGAGGTTGAGCTCGGGGAGAACGTTAATCGCAGCTCCGAGCTTGGGGTCACAGACGGCGAGTGACGACTTGCGCTCATCCTTGATCTCGTCCAGAAGTTTTTGCAGCATCGGTGTGACCTTGCCCTCGCAAAGGGAAGTGTATTCGCCCAGAGCCTCGGCAGCATCCTCGAACTTGATCATCTTCTTGAGGGAGAGCCTGAATAGCGTGTCAATAAAACAAGTCCAAGGGGGCACAACCCGCGTCACGGTTCGAGGATATACTTACATGGAGTTGATCGCCTCGGCGCTGTCCAGCGCAGTCGCGACATCATCACGCGAAAGGAGCTTCTTGTCCTTGGCCTTGAAGAGACCATAGCTGTGAGGTTGTCAGTATCTACTGCCTCCAAGTTCCCAAGAAAAGCTTCTGGTCCAAGGTAGGACCAGAATACCAGAAGGAACTCACCCCGCGGGCGTCTCTGCAAGCACGAAGAGACCCATTTTTGCAGGCAATTGCGCTCTTTGACTTTTCCTCGAAATGCACCTGCTCCCGTGTTGTCGACGGAGTGGCTTGGCGTGTAGAAAGGTGCTGGGTGTTTGGGGAGGAAAGGTCGACTTCGTCTTTCTTCCTTCTACAAAAGTTCCAATTGAAAAGCTCTTTGCAGCTTCCAGTGGAAATTTTCTAAAATTTCTCGCTGAGCCAATGAATTGAGGGTGGATCCACAGGGGCAGAAGGAAGTGGGTTTCAACAGCCAAGTTTATCGATAGGAACGGTAGGCGGTGAAGATTTAACTATCTTTTGGAGCCTCTATCTTCATGCGCCAGCTCATAGTGAGCTAGGATCAGTGCATATCATTGGTTATGCAGCTTATGCAGCGGAGGGTCGTGCCTGGGTCATAAGCCTCCGGAGCCACTCAAGGCTGGTCTTAGTCCTGGCCTAGGCCCATCAAGCTGCGACGGAACTGGCTGGCTTTCAGAGCTCCGACAAACAGTCAGTTCGATCCCAGCCGTCCAACTATTGGTGCTGTATGATAAACTACGTAACCTCGAGCAACCGTCTTTCTTTCCAAATCCACCACAACGTTCAGCTTTCGCCAAAATGGAGGGCCTCTTCTTCAACGTCAACAATGGGTAAATGATTCCGACAAGTGCATCGAATACAGATGGATGGATGGCTAACATGGTGCATCGCTAGCTACACCGAGGGTATTGTTCGCGGGTATCGCAATGGCTTATTGACGAGCGCCAATTACTCCAACTTGACACAATGCGAGACCATCGACGGTATGTCCAAGTATCCGTTCATCTGCTACTGTAGTCTATATTGGAACATTCTTCTGACTTCCATTCCCAGATCTTAAGCTGCAACTCGGCCCTGCATATGGCGACTTTCTGGGGTCTCTCGCACCCAACCCTTCCACATCAGCCCTCGCCGCGAAGACGACAGACAAGCTGGTCTCCGAGTTCCGTTATGTTCGTGCGAACGCGACAGGGTCTCTGGGCAAGTTCATGGACTATGTCACCTACGGCTACATGATCGACAATGTAGCCCTCCTCATCACCGGCACCCTGCACGAGAGAGATACCAGAGAGCTGCTGGAGCGATGCCACCCGCTGGGCTGGTTCGAGACGATGCCGGTACTCTGCGTTGCGACCAACATCGAGGAGCTGTACAACAGCGTGTTGATCGAGACACCGCTTGCGCCATACTTTAAGGGGTCCTTGTCGCACCAGGACCTCGACGAACTCAACATCGAGATCGTGCGCAACACCCTTTACAAGAACTACCTGGAGGACTTCTACCAGTTCGTCAACTCGCACCCCGAGATGGCCGGCACGCCCACAGCAGAGGTCATGAGCGAGATCCTGGAGTTCGAGGCGGACCGACGAGCTATCAACATCACCCTCAACTCCCTAGGCACCGAGCTGAACAAGGGTGACCGTAAGAAGCTTTACCCCAGCTTCGGCAAGCTGTACCCCGAGGGTACTCTCATGCTGTCCCGGGCGGATGACTTCGAGGGTGTTCGCCTGGCCGTCGAGGGAGTCTCGGACTACAAGACCTTCTTCGATGCCGCAGGTCTCGGCGGTGGCCCATCAGGCCCCGGCAACATGGCTGGTGGCTCGGGTGGTAACGACAGCCGGAGTTTGGAGGATATGTTCTACGAGAAGGAGATGCAGATCTCCAAGAACGCCTTCACGAGACAGTTCACATTCGCCATCGTGTATGCGTGGGTAAAGCTTAGAGAGCAGGTACGCTTATCAAATCCCTCAAGTCACTCCCAAGATGCAGAGATAACTAACAACGTCGCAGGAAATTCGTAACATCACATGGATCGCCGAGTGTATAGCTCAGAACCAGAAGGAACGCATCGGGAACTACATCAGTGTATTCTAAGAGATTTGAGTTTCTCTGATGCTTTCTTGTTCCGAACTCTCATACCCACCCTCTCTTTGCAGTCGCGTTTTGTAGCATTATTCGGTCGAAACACCAAAGAAGATTTCGAGCCGGAGAACATGGTTGATTTTTGAAATTGGGCGCTTGAATTTTGATGATCCAGATAAAGCTTTAAGGCTACTGGCCGCCTCGAGGTGCAATCATGTCACCTCGTTGATGCACCTCCCCTGTATTTGTACATAGCAATTGGTATTACAGTTTGTCCGTCTTTTCATGATACAGCGTGTGATCGAAGCATTTTTACAGAGTAATTTCCCGCTGGTACGTTGCCGGACTCAGTCCCAGAGTCTTGATCATGTGTGTCCACCGCTCGCTTCCCCTCTCCTTCCTTGCCATGTACTTGAGCAGCTTCGCCCTCTTGTGCACCATTAGGCGCAGATCTCGCTTACCCACCTTATCCCTGTAGCCGCGACCCTTTTCCAGCTCGTTGGCCAGGGCCCGGATCTTGGCCGTCAGGATCGCAATCTGCACCTCACTGCTACCCGTATCCGCACCAGCGCGGACGGGCTTCTCAACATCCTCGGTGCCGCGAGCCAGGGGCTTGAGCGTGAAGGTCTCGTCGGTGTTGTGGCGGCCGAAGGTCTCGACGCAGCGGCGGATGTTGGCGTGGCGCTTGTCCTTGGAGGAGCCGTTGGTCATGTGGACGATGCGCTTCAGGGCCTCGGCGGCCTTGGTGTGGTTGGCGGTGTGCTTCTCGGCGGCGAGCTGCTCGCGGACCGGGTCGGCGGCCTCGGCATGAGTGGGCGCCAGCGGCTGCGTCAGGAATCGGGCGTGGTGCAGCGCCTCGTCCAGCTCCGTCTGCGATACCATGTTGTTGAGCACGTGCGGCGAGGTCGGCAGCGGGTGCGGCTGCTCCAGCGGGTTGCCGTCACCGTCCAGCGGCGGCTGCGAGAAGGGCGCCTGTCCGGCCGAGTCGAACGACTCGACAAAGGGCGTTGTCAGGCCGCGCACCGGGTCGCCGAACTCGGCCGACTTCTGGGCCCCGATCCGTTCCTTGATGACATTATGCGCGGCTTTACGCTGCTGCATCTGTTGCCAGCGGTAGGGGTCCTGCTTAGCGAGGCGCTTCTTCTCCTTGGTTGTGAGGGGAGGCGGTTTGCGTTAACGGTAGGAGCAGCGAAGGCGATGCCGGTTTAGATGCGGGCCGAAGGCATACTGCAAGACTGTTAGCAATGCAAACTCTAGCGGGCAATCTCGTCATCTAAGCAGATACAGTACGAACAATTGAAGGCGCCGAAGCGCGGTAAACTCGGTATCCGTGGCGGCATGACTGCGGTGGTTTGGCAATATCACACAACAATATCTTGACTGAGGCGCCGCAGATGCCCTCCAACTTTTTCGTCCATTAGCCAGCAGCCATCAAATTGGATCAATTGACTGATCGGCCATGTACAGCCGCCCCGGCCGGGTGCCCCACTGGAACTCAAAATCCAGCCTCAATCAGCTGTGAGTCAAAGCCACAACCCCACCGACTCGAGCCACATCGCAGATAACCGATAAGAAAAGAGTCTTAACCTAAACTGAATTAGTACGGTTAGGGCAGCACCCACCAAACGAGCCTTGGATTTTGAAGCTGGGTTTCTGCCAATTGGAACTTTTTCGCAAGAAGCGCCAGGCATTTTCTTGATCGCGGGCACCTTGTTCACTCAACCACCACTTAATAACCATCCCCTCCTTCCACGAACAGAAAGGTCATCGTCACCACCACAACTGTTCAAGATGGCGCCCGCAAACCTCCCCTCCCTCTTCAATGCCACCAGCCAGGACATCGAGATGCTCCTGGCGGCCCAGTGCCACCTTGGTTCCAAGAACTTGCAGGTACGAAACACATGCCCGAGAAAAAAATATCACGACTCGCTGCGCGCGACAGGAATGGGAGGAACAAGAAAACCAACATTGAAGACCGGCGTACTGATTTTATTTTGCGCGCACAGGTGCACATGGAGCCTTACCTCTGGAAGACTCGTGCCGATGGTGTCAACGTCTTGAACATTGGCAAGACCTGGGAGAAGATCGTTCTGGCTGCCCGTATCATCGCCGCCGTCGACAACCCGGCCGACATCTGTGTCATCTCTGCCCGTCCCTACGGTCAGCGTGCCGTCCTGAAGTTCGCCTCGCACACCGGCTCCGTTGCCATTGCCGGTCGCTTCACCCCCGGTTCTTTCACCAACTACATCACCCGATCCTTCAAGGAGCCCCGCCTGATCATTGTCACCGATCCCCGCACTGATGCCCAGGCCATCAAGGAGGCTTCTTACGTCAACATCCCCGTCATTGCCCTTTGCGACACCGACTCTCCCACCGAGTACGTTGACTGCGCCATCCCTACCAACAACAAGGGTCGCCACGCCATTGGTACCGTTTGGTGGATGCTTGCCCGTGAGGTCCTCCGCCTCCGTGGTACCATCTTCAACCGCGAGACTCCCTGGGACGTCATGGTCGATCTGTACTTCTGTATGTTGAAACATCTGCACTTTGCGCCTTGGATATCTGCTAACAATAACTACCAGACCGCGACCCCGAGCTGGAGGCTGAGGAGAAGGGTGAGGAGGAGAAGCTTGCTGGTGTTGACGATGTCGGTGCTGCCGCTGTCGCTACTGGTCTCCTTACTTCCGGTGGTGACTGGGAGGCTGCCGCTGCCCCCGGCTTCGCTGGTACTCAGGGTGGTGACTGGAGCGGTGCTGCTCCTGATGAGTGGGGCAACGCTACTGCTCCCGCTGGTGAGTGGGGTGCCACCGACGCCAAGGAGAGCCAGTGGTAGAGCCCTGGCGCCGCCGGCAACGGAGAGCAGACCACCGCTGCCCAACCAGAGGAGATTCAGTGGTAAATGGGATTTGCTGCTTCCTCATCTGTTATGAGCAGTTGCTGCAACATAAACAGGGAACAAAAGTTTACATGGATGCATTTGAGGGCAATGTTCTCGGAGTCTAGGGCAAACTGGCCGGACTTATGAGGGAAAGATACCCGCCACCAGTCGTAACAATGGTCTTTTCTTTTTTTTCATGGCTCAGACCAGTGTTTCTTCATTGTGGACTTGGGGAGGGGGAATGCCCTGTGTGGCCAGCGGAATGGACTTAATCGTTATTCCACCTAGCTCTGAAAAGAGGCTGTCATTTGCAGTAATCGTTCTTTGTGACTTGTGACATGGCAGGCTGTATCGCAACTTGCGCCGTGTTGATAGCCTACAAAAATGCATATAAGCTAGTAACAACCACGTAAATGCTACAAATCCAGCATCATCGTAACCCGTTCCCGCTTCTGTTAACCAGCATATCGTGTAAAACACGGATACTGTTAATCCCTAGTCCCGCTGCCGCCACTCTACGGTGACTTGATTACAGAAGCACTCGCAGCCTACCCAGCTGAGATGCTGTCCATTTCAAGGTCGATCTGCGACCAGTAAACGCACACGATATTGCTTGTCCCTTATGTAGTTATCCAAGTAATCCATTTTATTGTAGGAACGGGAGAAGTCACTTTCCCTCACCTCATTTCATGCCGAGCCACCAGCGTCTTGGGGTTCGGCCTGCCCTGTATCACATAAATGATACATGGGGCACGCATTCACTTATCATATAGAGAAGAAGGGTTATCGACACTAGCCATGATTGGGTTTTTGAGCTTGGAATCTTCGTCGTGTCATTTCATCCTCTCCGACTAACTACTATTAACTCGCTTCGCTCCCCCCAACTCAACTGCTATGCTGCTTGCTCTCCTTATTCTCCCACTAAGTAAACACTACGTAGGCCTCACAGGTCCCGTGAAATGCATTGAAACGATACAACATCGCCATAGGCCGAGAAAGCCAACCGGACACGCCATCGTTCCAATTTTTTCCACGGCCTTCATCGTGAATCCAATATCAACTACAACTCCCATCTCATCAGTTCTTCACTCCATCGTCAGTCAGTCTCTCTCTCCCCCTTCTCATCCTCATTCCTCGACTCGAATATAAACAAAAGCGCGTGTGGGGGGTATCTTTGTCATCCACACAATCCCACTCATATCTCCTCCATCTCCCTCTCTGTCTCCTCCACAAGTCCAACAACAACAAAGGCTTTCTCTTCTGTAGCAGCCGCTTGCTCCGAGACCCTGTTTGCTCCTGGCCTCTCAAGTCATACACTCGTCGTTCACTTTCTCTCTTTCTCATCGTGCCCTGCGTCAAGTTAAGACAGTTTGGGACAGGCAAAGATACAAGACCGCATGCTATGCTGTGTAAGAGTGGCGCCACCTCCCGATCGAGGGAAAAACTCCGACGCTTGCTTGTTCTCGTTAACAACAACGACTAGGGGCTCGTAGGCCACCAAAATATTGATGTGTATGAGATACCGGCAAAATCTATAACTTCCCGAATAGCAAATCCGCAATAAAATAAAACAAAATATGCTTAATATGAAACATGGATCATGTTGAAATAATAAGAAAAAGACATCAAGGAAAAAGTAAACGTGTTGTGACGTCGTAGCCGTAAGATGCAATGTGGCGTGCATTAGGACATGAGTAGAGCCACCCAGTGGCCTTGTTTTTCAGTGAAGAAGGAAATGGGTAGTTGCTGTATAAAGTTGGTATGTCTGAATAAGTGCTTGCTCGCGCACATGTGTGCGATTAAGATCCGGATGATCGTGGGTCGAGTAGGCAGAGCCGCGTACAAGTACAAGTGGTCGTAAGAATGAATATGATGCAGCGCGTGGGCGACAATTGTATGTCTATCCGGGCGTCAAACTCGTAAAATGGTATGCCAAGAGAGTCAAGAAAAGAATGCGAATTTCGAGTCGTGTCCGGGCTATGCGGTGGTTTGCTTTCTTGATTAAGCGAGTGACGGTTCAATGCTCTGCGAGTGTTTCCGGATCTCCTCGTCGCCAAGGGCGCTCATCCAGAGACAACGCTCCGTAATGCCTTCGATGGGCTGGAAATCATAGAGCGTGCTCGCCTCGAGCAGGCGAAGCAGAGTCTTGACAACCGAGGCGGCGATGCGGCAGCGCTCGAAGTTGACTAGCGGCGCGGTGGTTGGCGAGCTCGCGATCTCCGAAGGCCGCTGCGAGTTGAAGAGGAGATCGTGCGTGTAGATACCCACAAACGGAATGCAGCCCGTCTCGGCAGTGGTGGCGCCACCTTCCATCTCGGCACGCAGATTATAGAAGTTCTTGGTAGGGGATATGAGACTTTCTAGCTCCTGCATGGTCTTCATGTCGGATGCCGGTACCAGAGCCCAGGTTTTTGACAGTCTCGCGACCTCATTGGACGTCAGGGCAACGGCGACCTGGCTCATGGTTGCGAAGTTCCGATACTTCCGGCAGTGTGCAGCAATGTGGATGTACTTGATGAGGCATCGTGCACGCTCTTCAAGATCTTGCGTAAGAACAGTCTCGGACACAACCCACTTGACCATAATGTTGAAGCGGGCGACGACTACTTCCACGCCACGGGCATCGCTGTTCCGCAAGAAGTCAACCCACGAGCGTGAATCGGTGTAGGTGTTCTTCCAGCGCATATCAACGAGCTCTTTCCAGTCAACCTCGTTAAGCGCGTCCTTTTCGATCAATGTGAACTGCTGGGCCAGAATGTCGGAGCTAAACGCTAGGATGAATGGCAGATGTGCCGCATATTTGCCCGGCGTTCGGTTCTCCATTGTGGAAAGATTTCGCATTGGAAGATGTTTGGCAGCAACGGCTTCATCAAACGAGTCCAGGTGTTGCTGGTGCTGAGCAGTGGTCGGTGTGGTATCCGGCGTCGGTGGCATCTGCTTGGGCGACCATAGCTGGTGTTCATGAAGTTCTGGTACATTGGCCGCTTCGGGTGATATCTGGCGATGGAGATCGTTGGCATAGAGAGATCGCTGGCCTCCCTCCGAAGTAGCTACTGAATGAGTGGCGGAATGAGCATCTGCCGCTCTGTCAACGTCCTCGCCCTGTGGGCTCTGTTGAGGGGCTTCACTCCGAATTCGTCATTTTCGCTGTTTTCTAAAGATAGCTCTGACGACAGATCAGAGTCTTCATCATCCCCTACATGTAGAAATGATTGTTCTTTGCTATCACCTGAAGCACCATCCTGTCGGTTGATTTTCTCCATGCTCTTGGTTTTCTCTACCATCTCGTATGATAGGTTTTCGGGAAAGTCGACCTGGGGCTTCTCTTCTCGGGGTGTGAGATCGTCTCCTGAATCTTGTAGTATCGAGTGCTCGGTCCATTCCTGAGCAGTTGTTTTGCTGTGACCATCGTCTGTCAGGTCACGATGGAGCAAAGGAACAGAATTATACGACTCCTGCGACCCGTCAGAAAGGAAAGATCGGGCCTCGGATCGAGGTACTTCGAGTGTAGTGCGAGCTCCATCCTGCGTGTCATTCATTGCCTCGGACAGCATTGACACGACGTCGTCGCCTGCAACGTCCACATGCTGGCGCCGGTTTCTGCGCTTTTCGGGCGTAAAGTGGTCAACTTGAGAATCACTACTGTCAGGTGTCTCGGGGCTGACCTCGCCAACGGCGGAGGCAGCGAATGTACGAGGACGAATGATAAGCCTGGAAGGTCTCTTCTCATATTTCCCTTCGAGCTTGGCCAGCGCAGATTCTACGCCAGTATCGTCATCGTCGTCCGGTATTTCAGCCAGCTTTTTCGCCTCAGCTTCGAACGAAGGGCGCATAACAGGCTTGGATGAATGGGTGCTGAACATAGACACCTGGCGCTTGTGTGGCTTCTCAGCCATGGCGCCCAACGAGAATACTTCGCCACGGCGCTGGGAGAAATCGCTGCTAGCAATATGGACGAAATTGCCCGACTCGGTCGCAGGGCTGTGGATATACGAACTTCTCATAGATTCGGAATACGTTGTCAAAGAGCCGACCGAACGAGATCTATGGATAGGAGCATCTAGATCGGCAACATGCTGTACACCTCTCAAATCTCCACCAGGTCGTCGGCGAAGAACTCGCAATGGAGGAGGCATTGAGGGTATTGACTCTGGCGGGCCGGACTCCTCTGTGTAAACTGTTGTGGCATCAAAGCTTTTTACCGTTGTGTGGAATGATGCCCATCTCCGGTGCGAAATTGAGCCCCTGGATCGATAACTGCGGCTTGACTGTTGTCTTTGATGCCCCCGGAAGCTTGACAGTGGAGGTAATAGAGATGAAGTTGCAGATTGAGTAGCCGCATCGGACCGTCGCTCGTGGGTCCGAGACTCCGCATATGAGCCTATCGTGCTTCGCCGCCCAGCTCCGAGCGTCGCGAGATCCGGCACAAACGGAGGTAAGCGGTCTTCAGATGAGGAAAACCGCAAGGCCTGCGGGCTTAGAATGGTTGAAGACCTCCTGGGGTTGCCCTCCGCAGTCTTATCCGGTGGTGTAGTTGGAGGTGTAGGATCTACACCTGAGTGCATATAGTGTTCCGAAAAGCCATCAACAGATTCACTATGCGGCAGACCCAAAGCGCCTGTCATGGCGAGGTGGTCTTCTGGTACTGTGCCGTCAACAATAACGATTGATTTGCTCCCTTGCGTGATGGCAGTATCACTGAGTATCCGTGCTCTCGAGGCAGGCTGCAGCTCAAAGGAAGAGTCCAAATGGGCCGCCGAGTACTCAATTCCATCTACTGAAAGCTTGGTAGGGAAGTCATCATTCGGAAGATATTCGTTCGAAACCCCGGCAGCGCTATCCTCCCGCACGGCTTTCTTGAAGTCTTCGGCAATCTCAGCCCCGAGCATGTCAATCCTGACAGCCGGGCGGAAGCCACCGATGCGAGTCAACCGGGACTGCGGCACTATGGCCGTTCCAGGAATCCGGTTTTCTGTCACTCCTCTAGGCCCAATGGTGGCAAGGCTGACGAAGCTACCCTGCGTTGGAGATGATGTTTCCGGGGTTTTGTGACGTAGAGCTTTTCTAACGCTAGTCAGAAGTTTTCGCATGCCGGCGCCTGACATTGCTGACGCTGCCCCCTTGTCCGCTGCCGGCTGCGAGGGTTGCGGCGGATCGAATACAGTGGTTTCTCGGCTCGCTGCCGACTTCACTGGGTGGATGTCGACAAAAGCTTGCCCTGGGGGCATCAAATTGCCTCTCACAAGGCTACCGGCATATGGAAGAGTAAGCAGAAACTCGGCACTCTTGTAAAGCACCTTTTCCGTTGTTGTCGCGTCGTGATCTCGCATTGAGTCGGTCAAACTGTTGTTGCGTTTATGGGCATTTTGAGGCCGCACACGCTTCCCAGTCAGGGCGCGGGGTGTCGCTGCAATCGGGTCTGGGGTGTTATATATCGAGCTGGGCTCTACGGGATGGGCCGCCAAAGCATAGCTTGAGGACGACTCTGGCATCTTCAATCCCTTGGTAGGAAACGAGCAAGACACAACATCGAGGCTGGCAATGCTCGTGGGCGAGGTGGCATGTCTTTCCAATGTTGTTGACGGCCGCTGATCTGGTGGCGTACATGGTCGTTCACCGGGATGAATACCCCCGTGCAAGACGGAATCAATGTTGCCGGCGTGCATTGCATCAGTGTAGTAATTTTTGTCGGACGCGGCTTCAGGGTGTGTGAAGTCCATGGAAGCTATTTGAGGGGGCATGCTCATATCCATCATCCAGAAACTGGGATCCAAATCCGGATTTCGATGGCCTGCAATACCCCCAGGAATGATGGGGGTGTCGGCATCCAGATTTGAGTCAAAATCAGGCCCATCCCAGTATTGCGAGCAGACTCGCCGCCAGCATTTCTTCAGTTCGGCCAGAATCTTCAACTGAACCTTGCGCCCGGCGGCTTCGTGTGAGAGCTCGTCCACGAAGTTGTTCAGCAAGTTGCAAAAGGTAATGCGCAGATGGTAATCAACCACAAAGTCGTCGACGAAGTAATTCAGAATCCAGTGTCGAATGGCGACAAAGGTTCGTACCCTTACGACCATTCCTATCTCATCGGCCCGGAGGAGCGCCCATTTTAGCCGGGCGATCAGCATGCGCAAAAGATCGGCCGGTTCCATAAAGGAGCGAAACGTGAGAAAGAAGTCGGACAGTAACTCATAGTCAAGAAAGCAAGGCGACGTGATCTCAGATACAAGCCTTGGGGGAGTTGCCGCCGTCACAGCACCAGTGGCTGATGCGTAGCGTACAATAGCTCGATCATCACAGTCTGGCTTGAAAGTTAAGCTGTCGAACATCTCCGGCTCTATCACCAGATGTGTAGAGAGATACGTGGCTCGCGTGGGCTCCGGAAATCGTGGCGAGGACGGAGTGAGCAACGTCGGCGAGGGTATTTTGATGTGCGATAACCCCATCGCACCCGGGCTTGGCATTCTACTTCCTAACGGATCAGGATACAGAGAGTTGACATCACCACGATGCGATATGTTCGCACGCGAGTTGTTGCTAGACCGGAATTCCTCCGTGGGCGCATAGGAAGACCCCCGGATCAAGGGAGTACCTCGAAGGGTGAATCTAGGGGTGCCCAATTTCCAAGAAGGGATGGAAATCTGCAGCAACGGCGAAGGCGCAGGGTCGTCGATATCCTCCATGGTCCTAGCTCTTTGCTCATCTTGGGGTTTCGTTATGATAACCTTGAAGCCCCCGGCTTCATTCTCGCGACCGAGGGTCACATCCGGTAAGGTTGTATCTGACACGGCGCGTCTATGCCGAGCTTGGTGGTCAAAATCCCTTAGCGCCAGAGGATGCCGCATCATCGGCGGAGATGGAGGTCCAGAAAGAGGTGTTGGCTGATTACTGAAATTGCTCAACTGTCTGCTGATGTCTGGAGCGATAGTAAGAGCATCCGGGCCTGCGGTACTGGGCGGCGTTAAGGGGGAAATACAAACGTCGGCTGCGGGTAGCGCTGATTTGCCGGCCGTACAGTTGGCCTATATTCATACTTGTAAGCGCGTTCCAAGGTAGACAGACGATCAGAAGTAAAACCACCACAGCATGCATCGTGAAGTGCTAGTTGTCTGCCAAGATTCACGTATAGAGACTGCCGAGGCCGTAACACGCAGCTACAAACAATGCAAACCAAGAAGCATGCAGGTTTTACTCGAATCGCACTCGAGAACTCACCTTAGGAATATTTTCCCATTGTTTCCCACGTTTGCGACTGTGAACTGTCTCCCCTCGCGACCAGCTGATCCACCGTCAGGCGCAATATCCCATTTTCCTAGGTCGGCTTCCCTCTTGGTCATCGGTCGCGCCTCGTCACCTCCTGACCTCCGCTCAGCAGCCGGCAGTATGGGCTTCGACTTGTTGACGGGCGACACTCGCGTCACGACTTTTGATCCCTTATCCACTACTTCGCCTATAGGCCGCGGCGGCGAGCGCCTTTCTCTGACATCTCGCAGCTTTCCGGTCTTGGGGTTCCTCTCGGCTCTGGTCGACAAATTCCGGCGCGGGGGTCGTTGTGATTTGACACTCGTCTCTCTTGTCACTATCGGCGATAGTGACAGCCGGGGTCCAACAACCTCCATAGCTCTCTCTCGCTTTCGTCACCTTCTCTCGTGCGCGCACGACGGAACAGTCTCTTTCTCTTATTGCGCACCAGAGCGCTGTCTGCTGTTCAAAGGCCCGCCGAATAGATGCATTGAAGAAAGTATTAGTTCTTGGAGTGAATGAGTGGCAGTTCCCGTTCTCGGAGACCTCAAAGTTGAGTTGGCATCTGGCGCCGGGCGGCGCTGCTGCTGCTTGTTTGTTTGTTTGCTTGCTTGTCGTGGACAGTGGTGTGCGACTCAGCAAAGGCGCGCACAAGACGCCATACGGGAGAGGGAGGTAGGAGCGGAAAGGTTGTTTTCTGCCCTGGTCTCTAGTATTTGTTCGTCCGAATAGTGATGCGGAAATTTGGGGTCTGTGTGTAGGCGGCCGACCCAGAGGCTGTACAGCGCACGAGTGTGTATGTGTGGTGGGTAACCTTGATGCTGGTGGTGTTGTCTCTCTTGTCAGTCGTCGCGTGGCCGTTTCTCCATACAAGCCTTTGCGCCAGCCAAATCTAAAGCGGGCGTGCTTCACTGCGCGACGAGGCTCAAATTGGGGAGGAGTCCGGAACAGATTCGCAAGTAAGGCGAACTGAGATTCCAGGTCGGTCCAGAAGAAGTGAGGGAGGGACTGCCACCAGGATAAACCAAAGTGTGTACACGGACGGCAATTTGCTGCTAGACAGGTAGACAGGGCAGTTGAGCAGGGAGTGTACTGAGCGCTCGCTGGGCAGGGACAGGGGGGTATCCTCCAGGCAAGCGAACAGGCAAAAGCAAGCAGGGTTGGGTGCAGTTCCCTTCTTCGTCTTCGACGGCCAGCCAGAATTGATTAGGTAGGGACGAACATACACTGATGTACTTCTACTCTAGCTTGTCGTAGGCAGTCATCAGTCTCCCTTTTTTTCGGGCAGTCTTTACTTGCACACTCGCGTCTATACAATACTCCGATTGAAGGGGCATCAAGTGAACAACGAACGGGCACCCCGGGACTCCTGGGAGTTCGACTTTGCGAATCTGCATACGCACAAGTACATTGTACGACTCGATCACATTCAGAAGAAACAAAAATGACTGGGAGGGAAGGCTTCCGGAAGTAGCTTCGTGGGGCTTGCTAATGGGCAAGTGCAAGTGACGAACGGGGACGACGGGCCCTTGAAAGTTCCAGCCTCCTAGCCTCCTCCTCTTGCCTGCCTCCTCGGCCAGAAGCTCGGGGTTCGTTTTCCCATGGGGGGTCACCTGCATTGACTACTACGCGTGCTACTTTACTCACCTTAGCTAAGAATTGATAGGTAAGAGTCAAGTCAGCATGGAGGTGTGGTACCCGGCGGCGGTAGCATGATAATTGATTGATATGCACATCTGTACTTGCTCCAAAGGCCCAAGGGGCCTAATCGAGGGGCACTTGAACTGCTGGAGAAACTGCTTGCTTGTGTTCTGGCATGTCGCTCCAGGCTCGTGGCTGGCCTAGCGTAGGTACACAAGTAGCTTCTGGGCATCGCGTGTTGCAAGGGGGGATCCCTGGGCGCTCTAATACCCACCCCAATACAATCTGTAATTCCATGCTATGCAAACCGTTCGCCATCTGATTTTACTTGCGTTCCTCAAGATACTCAAGCCGTAGGAAATATGTTTAGGGGTCTCGGATCTGAGTAACCAGGAAACTTGATCTTGGCAACAAGAAATCGCGGACTGCTTGTATCTTTCTCTTCTAGATACATGTACCTAGGCATAGATTGAGCATGCAGTCAGTCCATCGCTCGAGCGCCTGTCAACACGCGCACGGGTAGATGGGTAAAATAACCGTTAAATTCACAAGGATCATGTAATAAAGCCAGCAGCCAGAGCGAAACATCAAACCGCCCCGACTCATCCGCATCATTCCAATCCGGGTTACATCTCACATGAGCATCGTTATGTCCCGACAGACGAATATAGTTCCCTCGGTACCTACCTTTCAACCTCATCTCGCTACCGCTGCGCCCAGCATCCCCTTTTCATTCCCTGGGCTGCGGCGCAAGCCGTCCTCCATTGTGCATCGAAGATGCATGTTCGTGCCGTCTGTCAGTCAGCAAAGGTCGGTCTCATGTAGGTACTGTAAGCTCCGGCGGAACGGGTAGAACACTCGGGGCACTTTGTGGTCCAGCTACAGTACATATTGCAGTGCAGAGAAAACAAAAAAATTGACCGGATGACACCCTGCCTGACCCTGACGTTATCCTCCACAGGTGTCCACCCACCAGTGATTGATGATCATAGATTGCTTTTCCGCATCGTGGGTGATTGGTCCTGTGAGTATGTCTCGTCTCAGAGAGTGATTCCCGCGCCGACGAGACACATAGTAGATGGTCTCGTCTTAGTACAACGGTTTGACAAAGCTTAAAAGGTTTTCGTCCACGAACCGGAACACTACTTATCACCTATCATATGGTTCGATTGAAGGGGAAGGGTAGGGGTGTTTGCCTTTTCCCTTTGGTGCAGTGTGGGAGAAGAGGGGAGGGGGGGGGGCGTCGCCGAGAGATCGGGTCAGCCACCAACAAAACTTGGCGACCACACCAAATGCCCGGATCAAGCCACCGATGTCTATTGTTGGCCAAGTGACATCCACAGGTCGAACCAGCGCCTCGGAATTTGAGATTGGGTGGGATCGAAAGAGAGAGAAAAAAATGAAAGTCTATCAATAGTTCCAATAGTAGTGTGGGGGAAAAACTGGATGTATTGGCGGCCGTGCTAAATACTATTACATCAGACGTATTTACATCATCGCCATGCCCTTTCCAGAACAGATTCTTGATTCATGTTGGTGTTGGCCCCCGACCGGCCGACCGGGAGCCAACTACTGTTGGTTCCAAGTTTCCCTGGTTTCGTTTGTATGCCGTGTGCCCCTGGAGGGGAAAGTAAATCCCCCGCAGGCGCGGCTGTGCGACGACATGTCGTCAACCCGCTGCGTCGCTGCGTCATTTGCCAGTTTCCCGAAATCTCTCCTCCTCCTTTTCTCCTCTTCCCGTACCCGTCTGAGCCAGATGGGCGAATGAGATGATGGGTGTGCCTGATAAATTTTCTACAGCCTCTAGCGAATAGCCCCAACCGTGAGGAACGGCCCAGGGCGCCTTAGCACGACGGTTAGCTCAAAGATCTCCAGGGGCACCTTATGGCTCTCATCAAATGGGAGGAAGACCCGGCTTAGCTAAAATCTTGGGCTCGGGATCGGTCATGGCACTATTTGTGGCCGACCAGCGATGGACGCCATATTTTGTTTATCAACAGTGTCATTCTACATGTGTCAAGCATGGTCTGAGATCGAAGAAAAAAATAAGACAGACTCTCTCCTATCGGCACGCTATGACACAGATTGCAATTTACAGCCATGGCAAACAGAGAGTCAACATGAAGCTACTACTAGCAACATCAATATCGCCGTCCACATACTTATCGCTTGGCTACAAGGCCTGGCGCCACCCTTACTGCGACGCGATGCAAGAATCGCACGAAGACACTCTACTTTAGACAGAAGCAAAACAGGCAAGGGACGTCGTGTGTGTTTGTGCATGGAGACTTGATCTGTCGACCCAAAATCCTTCTAGCTTGCAGATTGGTCTCGTTCTAGAGTAGGGCCCCTAGGGGAGAGCGGAACGCTGTCCAATCATGGCTCAATCCATACTTGCTGCATAGCACTACCGCCAGAGCATACTAGCCATTGCAACATTCTGAATCGTGATGAAGAGTGCGCGTTATATGTCGAGTTAGAGGTTGATTAGTGCGTTCTGTAATACAAGCCGATGCTGCACACCGCCAACAGGCAACATCCTAGCGATCATGACTTCACCTGATGGGACTCCCTTGACTGCAACCTCACTTATAGCTGTAGTCGTAGCTGAAGCTGAAGCTCGACAACAATGCATGCCCGCCCATTCTCCGAGTCAATTGAAACGGAACCACAACAACAAAATTCCAAAGTTCTGATCGCATAAACAAAAAACAACAACAACAATAACGGAAGTATAAAGGATGGTACGATCAAAGGTAATCTAACACGGTCCCGTCTTCGGATGGCGTTTGACAGCGCACGTGGTTAATGCATCCCGGCCCGCCACAATAAAACCGCTGATGAGAAGGTCTGAGGAGAGATCTCGGAGATCTTCTCTCTCGTCTTAGCTGACGGTATCCATTCGAGTCTAGCTTCGAATGTGTAAACATGTGCATACATAGTAGTATGTATTTCTTACCAGAGGGCCTCCATATAACTCCACTATGTAGTAGACTCCTCCTGCCCCCTCATCATGGGCACAGTGAGAAAAGAAATGGTTTCCGAGATGTCACCCCCGATGCCACACCATGCAATTCGCACCCATGTTTGGTGTTTGCTGTGTGATAATGTTTCTAGGTTAAACCTTAACGGCCGTTATGGAACGTGCGACATGCATATCCCATCCATCCAACCCCTGCTGTTTACCCGGATGCAAGTACAGGTATATCCTTAAATTATTGTTCGCGAATATAATCTGCCTAGGGCCCTTATATAAGTCCTTAATGCGTGCCCGTTACCAGTTGTAATTACGCTAGATATGTCTGGATCCCCGGCGAGCATAATTTTCCTAGCTGTAGACGTAGTATTCTGGCCCTTTTTTATGTTTCGAGTGGGATGCTCGATGTACTGCTTAAAGAAAGAAGGCCTGCCGATACTTTATCCAGGGTACGAAACGATCCTTATTGGCGAACAATAATTCATGCTTTCCGCTCTTGGGTGCTACGAGTTAATCACGTAGAAGGATAGCTAATAGCAATATAAAGACCTATATATAGGTGGAGAGGACGGTGGGCACGCACGTGAGCTGGCTACCTACCCTAATGGTCCCCGTCGCTGTCGGCGGCATCAGAATTAAAGGGCTGGGCATGCTGGTGCTGGAATTTCGCTAACGAAATACAACCTCTGCTTGTTGGGTCAATATTGCTGCCTACTGGGGCCATCTAACGGTTCGCTCTGACAGGGCTATATATTTGCGCAGCGTTTTGGAGACTTTCACGCTGCCAACTCTGAAACCGTCCATCCTACTGACGACCAGGAATCGAGGTAATGCGGTTTAATAGCTATGACTCCAGGGCCGCGCACACGACTCATATGAACTTTTAGGTTACCCCCATGAATATTGAGGTATAAGACAGAGTGGGGCGTAGTCAGTTTCTATGGAAGCCAAGTTGGAATTACCGACCCAGACCACAAGCCGTAGCTGTCTGTTGGTTAGTAAATCGCAAGACAATCCTATAATTAGCAGGTAGGTTAGATTCGCCGTTTGAAAGAAATAGCCCAGAGATAGATATCGGGCCGAGCCAGCGCCTCTGAGGTCACATGCTCTGCTCAGCCCATAGATCTCACATCGGTTCGCAAGTCCACCCCAAAACAAGATATGGGGGCGGCGTCCATCTTCCCAGGACTCGGATCGGTAGCCGACGTGGTGGCCGTCATGGTGGTGGTCATACGGCTTGATGCCTGGCCTCCTCCTGGTGAACAAGTAAGCATGCAATATGCAATTCAGATTGGCGGCCCAGCGCGGCCGCACCTACCTACTCGTATACATCTACTCCGTGCTGCTATTGGTCCGGGCAACCGTCAGGTCGCCGGACGGAGCCTGCCTATTCCGGATGTTGCAGAATCCGGCAAAAGCCGTCAGCGGGACAAAAGAAGAAACGAAGATGCCATGGCGCTCCATAGAAGCTTACTTTATTATTCTAGGCTGCACGTTTCTCCTATGTGAAACCGCGTATAGCTAAAATGCAATGTTACCATCATCCTTTCACACTTCCAAGGCTAGACTGACTGACAGACCGGCAGAAGAGGGAAAGAGGTGGGAAAAGGAAAGAAAAGTCGTGTGTGTGAGAGTGTGTGTGGACACCCATCACCCAAGGAAAGTGTGCATTCATGCAGGAAAGCAGAAGGGAGAAGACCAAGAGGAATGTGATGGCATACGACCAATCTCCAACATCACTTCCTTATTGGGCTGTGCCGTAACGCGGCACAACATGCGGGGTACCTTTTCCAGGAGGGTGGTATGCCGGCGGGCTGGGCGGCGAGGTTTTGGATGGAGGAGGTCAGCAATGCAATGTCATGTCAGCAATCAGCAGAGCTCTCATCGCTTGTCTACTTGAAGCCGGGACGTGCCGTAAGCCACATCGCCGAGGTTGAAAGCAAAAAGAAGAAGAAGAAGAAGAAGAAACAAAAATAAGCAAATTGCGTGCTTCTCCACGCCAAGGGACCTTTTGGATCCCACCTTACGGGGTCCATCTTCCTTTCTTCTTCCCGTATGTAGGTTGGTCGGTCTCTTGTGTGGTCGGGGCGGATGCAATGCAATATGATACCTCTGAGGAAAAGGGTTACATTGAAGATAGCCAGAACGTACATATAGGCGTGGTTATACCTGTTCCGGCAGGTGCGCAGTGAGAAATCCTCCTGGGGGAGAAGAATAACTGTTACGCTTTGTACGCGGGTCTCGTCTGTGTGTGTGGTGGTTAAAGGAGGTGTACGCAATCCATTGGATGGGGAGTGATGTCGTTGGATGAAACCATATCCTTGTTATATACTTGTCATACTTCACCAACCAATAGTACTGTTGCCACTACCATAACACATTGACCAATCCCAGTATACCTACTGCAGCGTGCAAATGCCATATCCAGACTGGAAAATAGGAAGAGGGAAGAGATGTGCTGACATAACCAAACAGATGTAACTCCACGCAGGTATAGGCCATAGACACAGCCTAATAGCATTGTATTAAGCATAAGTATGCAGTCGTTTAATTCGAACTTATATAACTAATAATATACACACATGTAACTCGCTACCTGGTCAAATGCATAATATTCAGGGGGGAAACATGCCGAGCCTAGCCAGCCAGACAGTCTGGCTAACGAATATTAAATGCCCAAACATATGTGTACACACACACATATACATAGGCCTGGTATAGTATATCCCATGGTGGCCCACATGTGCTTCAGAGGAACCCCCGCGACGCATTGCGGCCGTACTCGACACTATAAGCGTCCAGCTTGACGGCCACGAGCACACACTCGGCGGCGCTCTTGCCGTTCCGTGAGCTCTGGATCCGGAGCCGCCACTGCCCCTTCCGCACGACCCATTCTTCCGCGGCGGGATGGCCGGTGCTGGGATCGATGCGCCGCCTCTTCCTCGACGGCGGGAAGAATCCGCTGCCGACCGCCGAGATGGGCGATTCTTGCTCGCCCCCGCCGTTTGTCGTCGTGGATGCCGTGGTGGCCGAGATGGGCGCTGCTATAGCGGCATCGTCATTCTCCATGTGCGCCTGGTAGACCTTGCCGTCCAGCATGATGTGGGCGTCCGTGTCGATGACCACGCGAACCAAATCCTCGCTCAGGGGCGTGTTGCCGGGCGTTGGCGGCTGGCTACCTGCACCACCCGTAGCCATCAAGAGGCCCAGGGGCTGGGTTTCGGCCAGTCCCAGCTTCCCAGCAATGACTTCTAACAGCTTGGCCAGTCTCATCTTCATCTGGCCAAAGAACTCGGCGCGCATGATGTTGATGTTCACCTTGCTGTTCTCGCCACCGACTTCAAGAATCATCTCGTAGGGTCGTTCGTCCACAAAGGGCCGTGCGTAGTTGACCCAGCCCGATATGTGCTGCTCTCCACCATACGGAGGCAAGGGGTCGGTGGTGACCGAGATGCCCGACTTCAGGACGTCCTCCAACCGTATGACAATCTCGCTGCGCCGCCGGGCCTGGTTGTAGCTGATGCTGTGGGGGATCAGTTTCTGCTCTAGACCCTTGAAGTTGAAGTAGCGACAATCGCGCAACAGGCTCTGCCGGTGCTCATCACTGCGTATCTCTACAGGATAACCTCGCAGGAAGTGCAAGAGCTCCGCGAAGATGTCGGCAGAGCGGTTCGGCACAGCAGGAGGGAGGATAGACGGGGGTCTGATGAGGCCTTCGCGTTCCAAGCCGGGGAAGATCTCTTCAGGTGTCCTGAAGAAGACGGCGAATCCCAACGAGAAGTAGTTTGGAGTATTTCCTGGGCCTCCGAATAGGTCGCGTGGGATCTGGAATTCCCGATGTCCAATCGATATGAAGATGGATTCTTCGTAGAGCTGAGACATCAACTTTGGTAGCGTGTAGAATTGCGCATCGGCAAAGAGACGCACGAAATGCTGCCCATCTCGGGGCTGCACATGGTAGCCCTGTAGATGAAGCGCGATGTCTTTGAAGGTGAGAGGGTCCCTGTCTATGTACAGTGTGCGAATGGCAGTATTAAGACTTTCGCCGCTCTCTTCAGCCTGCTTTATCTGGCAGATGAAGTATTGAGAGAAATAGGAAGGGGCTAACCGTAAGAAATTAGCATCACGTGAATCTCGAAGCTGATATAGCCATCGTTGTGCACAACGTACCGTCGGAGGATATGGAGGCGCCCGACAGCTTGAATAGCTCGGTGCCTATCTGGATGGGGAAGACGCGCTCATGGGGTAGAATCTTCGGGATCTTGGAAATGAGCTGTGGTGTTGATGGTGGCAAGTGGAACGTCGTGTGTTGGGCGACCCCTTTAGGGGTGTCGCCCGAGTTAGATTTGCTCATCGCTGTTGTAATTTCTACTGTCGCTTAAGTGCAATCTGAGTAAGACATGGCAGAATGGGCAGGAAAAGGAGAATAGAAGAGGGAGACGCTTCGATATTGCTTTTACATGGTGGATTGGAAGTTATTAAGGTAAAATGGAGTGCCGATATTTTGTCGTCACCCGTCCTTGTCGATTCTCCTCTAACCCCCGAGTTAATGGCGATGAAGATTGCTGTTGTGATGTCCAAGCTGAGTGAGGTGAGAGAGGCTGGTCAGGTCTGGGCAGGCACTGTCATTTTCGCGACTGCTCACTGATTGGCCGCAGTCTCCAGACACGACACTATACTCAATTGGTCAGGCGGTTTAGTGGGTATGCCCCGATACAACCACCGCCAGCGCAAGCAGCCAGCCAATCCATACCTCGACCATGTTCCCGGTTAAGAGACCACTATGCCTGGTTGATGCATGTAAGCTGACAGGTGATGTATATAAAATAAGAATAAGGAGTATGTATAACGGACTCAACGGCTGCCGGCAGCCATTTCTATATTTGGCACTGCAGATGGGGCCTTTTGATCTTCTTTCTGTTTTGAATACACAATCGTGCACAGGTGGTATCTTTCTTCTCTCTATGATATACGTACTCGCTCACCTCTAGTACCCAAAAGAGGGACAAAAGAGAAGGGTATACAGCGCGTCATCCTTCCGATTAAAGATATAACTAACTAATCCAACACATAAACTCCGTCATAATCGTAACCTTGCGGCCGTGGGTATGTCCAGTTCCTGAACACCGATGTAAATGCATCCTTCTTTCAGGCCCTCCGAACTCGCCGTATCAGCCAAAAAAGACAAACCCTCGCAAAGAAACACCAATCCCCCCCAGTCGTACATTTTCCCGTGAAGGAGGGACTCTTTCTCCGATCGTTGAAAATCAAGCACCTGGGACCAATTGAGAGCCAACTAACTTAACCCCTTACAGCCTTGTTTCTCGCGACACTCTGCAGCTAGAGGAGGGGAGAAAAGAAGCTCAGCTTCTGCCCTTGAAAGCTCTGCCGGCCGGGGCGCTAACATCCCTACGCTCGCCCACGCCGGAAACCATCTGCTTGTGCGGCGTAACTGCGCCTTGGGCTGCACTACGAGCCCTGCCACGGCGCTCCCTGATTTGGGCCAGCGCCTCTTCGCGCGTCATAGTCGGTGTCAAGGCCGGGTTGTGACGGTCGAATGACGGGGCTCGCTCGCGTGAGGGCTCGCGTGAGTTCATGGCACTATTCATATACTCCCGGGGGGTTCTTATCCCCTTCACGGAGGGGGACTGAAGTGGTAGTCGTTGTGGTGGTGTGACGAGCGGCCGACGCTTGCTGCGCCCTTAGCCTCGATTCCGCCTGGGCTTGTTCCATAGAACGCGCATTCTCCCTGGAACGCCTCATCTCTGAAAGACGCGCATTATCGGATGTACGTTTATGCTCCGAAGTACGCTTTTGCTCCAAAGTACGCTTTTGTTGCGAAGATCGCTTTTGCTCTGAGGAACGCTTTTGCTCTGCGAAACGCTTTTGCTCTGGAAGATTCACATGGTCCGAGGAACTCCCGGCTGATTGCTCAAACTTCGGTTGTTGGGGTTCCTCGTGGCTGTCGGGGGCATAGCCAGGCGTCGTAGGAATGTTCACGGCTCTCGAATGCGGATCGCTCTGCCTAGGAGCATTGAGCAGAGAGAGCAACGATGTACGCTCCTTACGTTCCTGATCCATCAAGGCGAACGCCGGGGGTTCGACAGACGGTGTTCGGGAAAAATACACAGGGTTTCTAGTTGATTCCTTTGGCGCTAGGGGCTCAGCCGTGCCCTCTCTCGCAGATTCCATCTCCTCAATCTCGTGCTGTGAGAGCGTGCGGAAGATTCCCTCAGATGGCACAAATATGGTGCTGCGTCTTGGTTCTTTGGACGCTCGCGACTTCGTAGGCCTCTCAGGTTCTTCGTGCGTTTCAAATGCGTGAAACTCCGCAGGCTCGTCGTCATCCGACTTATGAACCACCATGTTTTCCTCGTTCGGTGTCGGGAGACGCTCTTGGTCTTTGGGTTTCTGACCCAGGATCACGAAATCAGCTGCATCGACAATGGGCATCGGTTCCGGGCGTGGCTTACGGGCTGAACTTGTCACACTCCCACGGAAGCTTGAATGAGAGCTCTTCGCGGCACAAGGACAGCACCGCAACTGGCATTCAGTTTGCAAGAACTCTAGGTGGTCTTGTGTCCGGTCGGCTCTCTGTTTCTCCCATTGCCAGAGGCGCGTCAGATCATCAATCTCGGCCTCGCTCGTAGCGGAGGAGACGATGTCCACAGCGCTCAGAGATGACCGTGCCTTCTTAGGTGAAGAGAACTCGTCCTCGGCCTCCGTCGGTGCCGGTAATGGCAGGCGACCCTCGGCCGCGATGCGCGCAACCTCCTCATTCTTGGCGAGCGTCTTGAACGCATCTCGTTCCTGCTCGACGACCTTGATACGCTCGAGAGCTTGGTCTAGCTGCTCCTGAACTCCAACGATCTGGTACCTTGCCTCGAAGGCTTCTTGCTCCCGGGCTTGGCTGCGCTCTCGTTCGCGCTGCAAAACCTCCTCGGTTGACTTGGCGGCGGCTTTCGTAGATTTGAGCTCTTCTTGTAATTTGACAATGTTGGATTGAGATTTGAACGTCTCCTTGCGGGCCTTCCGTATCTCCTTCTCCCACAGGGCCTGTGTATGCGCATATGTCTCCTTTGCGCGTCCGTAGTTTTCCTGTTAAACGAAAAAGAATACTGTCAGCAGCTGCACTTGACCGACAATCAAGAGATGAATGATGGATGGTTCGACTTACCATAACGGTCTCTAGTCTCTCGCCTACTTTGCGCTCCCGTTCGCGCCCTTCGTCAACATATCTGCGCAGCCCGCGCACTTCGTCCCGATAGCGTCGCATCTCGGACTCGGCCTCCTCGCGGCCCAACATGGCGCGCTTGAGAGCGGCGTCGGCCGTCTTGCGCTCGAGTTGTTTGGAAAAGGCGGCGCTGGACATTTGCTGGGACATGCTGTTAAACTGCTGGATCTTATCGTGAATGCTGCTGTCGCGATGGTGGCTGGACCGCGAAGGGGATGTTTGCTGATTGACGCGATCCGGGGACATGAGTTGCAGAGGCGCCGTGCCAGGCGAACCTGGCTGGCTTGACGATTGCTCCATTTGCGGGATCAGGCGGGAAATTGACCGTCTGGTAAACCCTGTGTTGTGGATTTTGGTCTGTGCGATGCAAGTGGTGCTGGGGTGGTTCTTTGGTTGTGATTGTAGATATGCCTCCTTTTGTGTACTTTGCTGCGTGTTTCCTGAGGATCACATTACTTCTGCTGGGAGTTCGGGGATGAGATGGGATTTAGTGGGCAGTTTGGCGGGCATGTTTCTACGGCGGTGAAGTGGAATCCTCCATTATGACCTTGTGTTTATTGAATTGTTTGGGTTGCCACGTCGACCCGCGTCCCTTTTTCCCTCAGATTGGCCAATCACAAGCCGACCGAGCTTCCCATGGTGGGGGAGGCCATGCTACTGTACCAATTTGCGCACGAGGCTTTTTAGACTGAGCCAGCCCAACTGCTTTTAGGTACTACTCGACTGCCGACTGGCGACGGACTGGATACACAAGGATGCCTACATATATGGAGGTCGATCGTAGGGCTGCTTCGCTGTTATACGTAAATGTTTAACTAATTTTAGCAGCTGGGAATAATATTTAGAGAGGCATCTTGATGTCTCCTCAGGTGGTTGATAATTTAGGTTATTAGACAGCTTGTATATCAGTTTGGCTGCTTACATCCTTGATCAATACTTGAGTACGGGATACTAGCATCAATCCTACCTGTTGTTCCAGCCTTAAAGCATTGCTTTTCTATCGTGTCATACGTACCAACCCCGCGATAGCCTTCCTGGCCTGTCTCATCCCCTCATGTTCGATGTGCCGGCAAGTGGAGATCGAGTTATGAGAGAGGACAAGGGCAATATGTTGGAGAAGCTGAGGGAGCCTATTCAACGGCTTAGGCAAATTTCGGTTACTTGTAATGACGAAGTAGTTAGTGATGTGTATTGGGCGCGACGGTAACTATTCAGCACAAACCCTTCGTGGTTCATGCTATTATGAAACTATCCCAGGTCATAAAGCACATAGTTTGGTACGATCAATGGTATGGACAACGGCTTCACATTACCATTGGGCGGCAAAATCGTATTCATCTATTATAGTTCGGCCGTTAGGGAGGAGAAATGCACTCGTCTCTTTGGTTCTACAACATCGCAAATCATGTCACTCCTATTCACCAGAAAGACGTCAGAAGGTGGTATTGAGGACAGAGACAAATATATTAGCATCTCTCAGAAATACACATTTCATTCAGCTAGCACATCAAGTACCCAGCTAGAGTACCTCAACAACCCGTGTCGATACGTCCCCAAGTCATCTCTATGCCCGTGAGCTCCGGTGTAACAAAGACCCGCGGAATAGGAGGCATATCGCGTCAATTCATCCGCCCAGCGCCTGTGAGCTCCAGAAAGAAAAAAGCCATTGGAAAATATATGAACAAGAGTGAAAATTAATGGGAGGTTGAGCGTATAACAATAGCAAGTGGCCTGCGGCTGAGTATCGTCTAGTCGCTACCTAGACTGATTCACGTCGCCCTGTTCCGGATTGTGGAGAAAGCTGCCGCGCTAGCAGAGAACGACGGTGGTATCGCAATGCACTAAGTATGCTGATCATTCTCCGTCTTTGTCGATCGTGCGCTGCTTTTAGTTGGCAGCCTGTTGTGCTTGCTCGCCAGCCTCTTTCGCCTTCGCCTTGCTGGCTCGGAGGATGTCACCGATCCAGTCCAACGTCTCGCTGGTGATGACCAAGCCCGTAGAGATGAGAGCCTTGCCGTATGTCACAACACCCTCACCTCCGACCTTCTTACACTCCGAGTTGTAGATGCTGAAGACATGATCGGTCGTCTCTTTGCCCTTGACGACGGGGTAGAAAACGACCTGCTTGCCCTCGGCGTACAGTTGGTTGGTGGGCTTCTTGAGCACGGGCAGGCGTTCATCGATCTTGTTCAGAGCTCCGGCGCCCAGGTGGTCGGCCTTCTTGACATACGGCGAAACATATTCGTAAGGCTTGGCGAAGATGGACAGCAAGGGCTTGCCAAAAGTCTGATAAGCCGAATCTCCAATCTCTATCGATTTCTGGCCGTACGGGTTCTTCTTGAAGGTGGCCAAGGCATCATTGACCACAGGGTAACCAGCTATGTGCTAATGGCAACAGCGTCAATTGATGTCCTGTAAAAGCTGACCACCAGTTCATGGTGTAGGGTAAATCATGAAGAGGCGGGCGCTTACCTGCAGAGTAGCCGAGGATGGGTGCACCTCGCCGTTAACTTGGGCAGCCATTGTTCGGGCGTGAGAGTAAGATTACTCGGGCCGGTATCTGAACTAGAGCGCGGCGACATGTCAGCAGCATATTACACGAACAGAAGAAGCCGATGACCACACAGCTTGCTGGCATGGGCTCCCAATTCGAATATAGTAGGGGACAGCTCACCTGTTAGTTTGATGGGATAGCTGCGAGAGGGCTCTATCTAATACTCTTCCAGGGCAGACCGGAGAGAGAAGCAGACACTGAGCAAGAGTTGAGGGTGTGGATGGGGGAGATGGGATGGTAGTTGGTGACGAGAGAAAGTAATGTGTAGGTAGGAGAGGAGGGGGGGACGGATGGGATCAGTGGGAAAGGTGGGAAGGATGGGAATGGTACCAGAATCAAAGTTTGGGTTGGAAGTTCACGAGCAGATGGAAGCTTCGTCTTGACAGCCCAGACAGACAACAACTCCAAAGGGGGGAAGGAGCTTTTTGTTGGATTGATATCGAGGCAGGCAGAGAGCTCCGGTCGAGAGTGGGCAGGCATGCGACTAATAAAATCAAAAGTCTGTACATGTGCGCCTAACGGTACATGTACCTGCCCCCCCAAAGTAGCTCAAAGCAATATCAGTTGAGAACAGCATATGAAAACACCAGTCCTACCTAGGTTAACCAGATGCCTTGGGAGACATCTGGAGATTCCCCATGCCACAGGGTACAAGAGCGAGCTTCGACACGAATCGAGCGTGCAAGCCTATCTCAAGCCAGGATTAAAATTGGACCAAATGAACGTGGACGAGCTATATCTGGCTCTGGGTTAGGTACTTCAGACCATCTTACTCTGTCTGCCTCATCGTACGTGTGGTAATTCTATTGGAAACGGGGCTTTCTCGAAGACCAAAAAAGAAAAAGCAATTCCCTCCAGGTTTGCGCCACTATTTCTCGTACCTTCGCGCAAACATTCGTTGGTATTGCCTTGCATCATCAAGGCGTGATTTGCATGTGCTTTCGTAATAGCAATGTACCAACTGTTTTGTCTGTGTGCTGGTTACAGGCTCTCAATGCAATGTCCAGGCCTTAATTCGGTGGGCCGGGGCTGCTTACGTCGAAGAATGGAGCCATGAAAAGACAGGGAGGAAGAAAGCTCCAATGGATGGATATCTGCTAGTTCTACCTGTTGCACCGTCTGTTGTGCGGTTGTGCCCCCTTTCGTTTGCTCGAATGGGATCAATTTGATGAAATGATGAGGAGACACATGAAACGACAACAAAAAGACTCATCAGAGTCTAGGTGTGTCTGTTCCGATGCGCGCCTCCATGCTAATTGACCAATTCAATACTGATGTTCGGTTGCATGTGCTGCTACGCATGTATCAATCTATGCACACGCGCCTGTCTGCCTCCACCATGTACTGGAGAGGCACAGTCAAAGTCGAGATAGATTGATGATTGATCAGTCACTGGTGGGTCATCCCTGTCCGACAGACGTTGCCCGACAGCTTCTGGACATGACGAGAGACTCTTTTGGACGTCAATGTGGGGGGCTATGATGGATGGTAATACTTGGTGAAGTGCTGGTAGTGCATGTACCAGTGAGTCCAGGGATGCACACACTGCCCACTGCGCTCACATGCCGATGGCTCTTCATGTTGGGAGACTCCAGCTCTGATTTACTATTCAATGCTGGTTGGTCAGTGGGGAGGAAGCTGTCCGGTCTTTCGAACTACTTCCTAGCTTCGCGCTTTTTTGACATGTGAAAGCTGTCAGCTCAAGCAATCGGATCCACCCTTTCTCTGTTCCGTCCCTTATTCCCTGCTGTTCCGAACAACCATTCCATTAGCATGTACTCGTTACTTATCACATCACAGGTATCGTCAAACCGTTACAACATCCAGTCCAAAGCAAAATGCGATGGAAATAGAAAACCATCCAAGCGATACTCCGGTCTTCTGGTTGTTCACCGCTGCCTCGGAAATTGTGATGCCAAGCGCAGACTTCCTAGGCTCCAGCCTCCATTATCTGGCCTTGGTGGAGGCATCATCGGGCGTACAAGGCAATTTGTCATTGATTCTACTCGCTCGCTCTACGATGGAATGTCGATGAGGAGTTGGAATGCCTTGAATCGGCTGTTTGGTAATCTCCATCTCATCATATGTTGTCTGGGCTTCAAGATTTGGTCCGGCGGTTTATTAGGTCCAATGCTATCTACCACGCAAACCATGTGCCAAACGGAGACTAGGTTCGGATAGAGTGCTATCTTCACCGAGTGCATGCAGCAATGCTCTGCATCACCCTGCCGTCATGCTCTTCCGGCCGTTGCTTATCTAAGAAGTTGTGACAAGCACATTGCCTACAACGCCAGATTCGACCTTATCAGTCAATATTCATGGGTTCCTGCAATGTCACATACATATGAACCGAGCCACTCTGTTCGAGAGCTGCAGCCTCCAATGCATATCGCATGGATTTCAGTATCCTCCAACGAGCAAACGAACTTCAAGCATTGTACAGTATCTCCCTTAGCCCGTTAATCGAGTGGTCGTTACTGGACGCCTTCAGCCCCCTGCTGATTCACCCTCGTCGGGATCAAAATGCCTGTACACACATACAGCAGTGAAGCCGACTATCCAGCCCGAAAGAAGATGACTGGAAGAAAAACAGAGTCATGTCGACCCTGGCTCAACTTCCACAAGCGTGGCTGTCGGCTCTCCATATGTCCTAGGTCCTCGGTCTCTTCCGCAGAGAACAAAATTCAGGAGATTCGTTGCCACCTTTGGTTCTCCTTCTTGGCAAATATGCGAGGGATGTGTTCCCGGGGCTTTATCACCATGCTAATCGAAGCTGAAGACAACTAGACGATCCACCGAGCCACATAACCCGATCGACAAGGGTTGTTAGCTAGTATTATCGGTTTCCTGTACGACCTTACAGTACAAACCCCACTATAGCCTCGTGTACTCGAAGCTGGGCGTCTTTCACATGTCAACGGTAGAAAGCGTTCTACATATGCGACGACAAAATGAGCATCTGGCATTACGCAACAGTATCACATCAATTGATTCTCGTATGTTCAACACGCGCTCTACGGCAATTATCATGGCAATCGTCAAGTCTTGGGAGAGGCCTGCCCAATCGTTGCCATGACTACTTCAGACTCGAGGTTCTCCTGCCTGTCAAATTACATGACACCACCCAAGCATGAGTGAGCGATCGGTAGTCGCTATGGACTTCACTATGTGCCCAGAACGCTGGGACCCGGAAACGACAAACTTCCGGGGAACGGCTTAACTCCCGTGGGATTTAATGCACGCTAATTCCCGCCGCGGGAAGTTGTTGGTTGCAAACCAGAAGCTGCCATCAGTCGATTTGCAGTTCCTCCCGACCGCGATGTTCAAACCGGTGAGCGCTAAACCAGGACACCAGGGGGAAAGCTGCCACCGCCATGGTCTTCCATGTCATCTCCAACAATGCAGAATGCTGCATGAAGTGCAACCCACGAGTTTCGACCAATTTGCACCATCCCCGCAATGATACCCCAGATACGGTAGGATGTTGCTCACATTGAGCCTCTTATGTCTTTCGAGCAGATTCGCAGGCGCTTCTGGGATCAAATAATACCCTGATGCTAGATGCCAAAGTCAGGAGCCAGTAAGTGACTGGAGACACATTGTCTCCTGCATAATATTGTCTCCAAGTTGGGCAATTACTTCTGATATACGACTGATGCATTGTGGTCCATATTTGGTCTGTACAATATTGTTCTGGATTTCATGTGCCTGTGAGCCATAATTAGACGCCACAGCGATACCGGCCGGAGAAGGGCCTTCTCTGCCTCTGGACACAACATATCTGGCGCCTATGTTCAAAGGATATTTTAAGCTCACTGCGGTACCGGCTTTGCATGTGAGGAGGACTAGCCATCTGTATCACATGGCGATTAATACGTTGAGTGAGAATCGCAGGAACAGTAAATGCACATCTCGCCACGGCAAGTCGCATGCGTCTTGTAACCCGTGGCTTTCTGCCCTTTGCAAGCTACATCGTAGTGAGCTAGATGAATGCCATGGGCGTTTCACAGCGCGCAGACTACATGCTGAATATGTTGATGCGGAAGATGTGCTCCGCAGTGTCGGCAGGTATACATACAGGCCCGGACGTTGTGCGCGGTGGCATTTCACCGTAGCTATGCGATCGAGGGATCCAATTCGGAAGCAGATAATCGAGAGGGGGGCTTCGATAACGATGGTTGGTTTCACGGCATGGGGGGCCTTGATTTGCCTGGCTGCCCGCCTTGTCGTCGCCTACATGCGGGCGTGAATCGATGGCCCAACGGTAGCATCTCTCTCTCGCCCGATACAGCTGGAACACACAAGGATACACACCCCCAGAGGCGATATACTACTTGCGGGCCGTTCCCGGGAGTTGGTCATACAAATAGCTACCATAAGCGATCAACACTATTCGTTGCTGCAAACTACTTTTGGGGGGGGGTCAGGTCTTTGCGTATCGCACGTTTTGGCCTACTACCCCCTCCCACTCCCTCCTTTCCCTCTTGCTCTTGTGGCGTTTTCGAATCACAGGCATCCTGCTTATCTGGAATAGTACCTTACCTGTCGTAAATCTTCTCGGGGGCACGAATAGTGGAAGCTCTCGCTGTTGGTCTTCTTCGGCGGTAATGACTGGGTAGGCCGATCCTTCTCCGTGTTTCGGCTCGTCTCGGGGCTGTGGTCTCAGTCGATTGCTGCAGGCTCTTTCTTTGACCGGGTAGAATCCTTGATGGCAAGGACTGACCAGCGCGAAGCAAGCCATTCGGATGATAATAGTGTCAATTTTGAACACTGATGAGGAGTTCAAGCCGACAGTAGGCCGCCATACTCTTGACTGACAATACAATGCCCTTCCCTCTCGATTCGGCAGATACTAGACAGCCGTATTCATGATATCGGACATCTTCAATGTGTGCGTGATGGGCTCTTTCGCGTCGTACATGATATTATGAACACCAACCGGGCGATGCCAAGGCGAAAACAAAAATTGAACTCTTCCATCATATCAAGCAACTCCCACCAAGGCATGGGCTGTTGGAAGCCTAGCAGTTCGCCGATAGTTGAACATTGCAAAGCAGAGGGATGGCTATATATATTCTGGATCAAGTGCCAGTCTGAACTAATAAGTACGACTACTTGCTACGTCACGAGAGACGTGATCAATCCTATATCCACGTTCTCCAGTAAACCCCCCTTCCGTGTGGAATCATCCACTTGAGAGGTAACAGCATGGTAGTATCTGTGCGACTCGACGAGACTGACTGCCGTGCTTATCCGTTGACAGGAGACAGTGTAGTATGCTTCACTTACTCGCTTAACAAAAGAGGGGGGAATCACTCGGTGAATACTTCTGACATTCATCGGGAGCCGGATCTACACTTATGTAGGTCAGGATGATGGGGGCTCATACACAGCCCTCCTCTGCGGAAAACCCCTATCCCAAAAGAAGCCGTCGGAGATCCGCTGCTGCATCGCAGGACACGGTTGTCCTTGGAGTTTCCAGTGCGCAATGATCGTTGCACTGGGGGACCTGGCCCAGCAACGATCGGTAAAAGACCTTTTGCCGCTGCTTCGCCTCTTGAGCTATGTAGGCGGGCCGTTGTACTGTCCCTACTGGAGCGTCAGGCCGGGCGTATCTCTTACAGACAAATGCGTATACAAGGATGACTGGGCGGCTCCAGGGGCTCTCTAACGGTAAGTGACCGGAGGGTGATCGGCCGTCCCCCTATGCTAGGAGCAAACTATATGTCGGGGCTTTTCCATTGACGTCGACGTCATTTAGGCGGAATGGTGGGTATTCAGGGGACGAGTCTCAACCTTGCCCAGGCCATGATGCTCATGGCGACAAGAGAAGGTATTCCCTTCATCCGTAGCACACAGGGAGAGAATCATATGTCTGAGAAGGAACAATAATATATGCCACTACTACCTAGGGGTCACCTCATCGAGCCTGTCCGCTTCAACCTATCTTGTGCAAGATGAAGACCGATCCGTAGCTCCCAAGACCTGATATAATGTCACTAGAATGATCGAGGATAGACGGATACGGTAGTTCAATCTTCAATCGGCACCCTTTGAAGAGATAAGACGGATATACGTGAAGGAATTGCCCGGCCATGATTACAGTTACTTGTTGACATTGCCTTCTGGTCACCGACTCATTTCGATTGTGTCGCCTACGGTCACTTGTCGTGTGCAATCCTACCTACGGTGGAGATAAACGTGCCAGCACCTAAGGGCATACCCAAAGGATACGGGGAACACTAGTAGTACCTGCAGTCTTTCATATATCGTCGTCCTCGTAGCTGTCTCCTGACTAGATATGGAGTCGCGATACCGCTCAATGTAGCTGAATGATTCGAGGGCCTCTCCCTGGTTCGAAAGTGCCTCCTGCTGTAGAGAGGACGAGGAAGGTACCATCTACACTACGTACCTATAGTTGTCGGGTTATTGGTCCAGCAGGAAGACGAAGAGCTGCAAGAGAGAGAGAGAGAGAGAGAGAAGGAGATGGTGGCCCTTGCTGTCAATCTAGATGGAATTCCAGACCATTTCTCTTCCTGACCTCTGATGTACGAGAACAGGATCCCGCAAAATGCGTGTATCAATGCATAGCCAGCCGTCTCTTCCCACTGTGATATGTCCAACCTTCGCGTGTTCGCCACTCTACTCTGACCCCTTGGCGGTCCTCAGTCCCCCCCTCCATGAAAGAGCCACAACTCATGAGTGTCCCACAGGGGAGAAGGCTCTCTCTTTCGTTCTTCCTCCTCTCGCTCTCGATGACCGCCGTCGGGGAAGAGGCATCTCGTCACCCCAAGCAAAGAAGCCCGTGATTGGGAAACAGAGAGAAGGGGGACATGGGCGTATCCCCCTCCTGCCTTCATGCCGGGAGCTAAACAGAACGAGACTTTCCCCAACGCTAATGCAGTATGCAGCAGCACCTCTACACCAGAAACCATGAATGGAATACCAGAACACATGGAATTGAGCCATATTCTCCCTCATGCATATCTCGCTTGAAAGTCTTTTGGGGGACGGGATATGGGTGGGGGTAGTGGCCGCCAACCGACCGGAATCAGGGGCAAATGACCATCGACTCGGGAGACAGACATCACCCACTTCCCACTATAAACTACTGCTGGCATGAGAAAATCCTAGCCGCCATCACACACCCATAGATTGTGGGGGTCTAGACGCCTCTGTCTCGGAAGATTTTAAACACGGGGTTCACGAAGGAAGCGTTGAATGGGATTGCATCTGCAGGATCGTAGGATCTCTACGCCGCAAAAGCGTATTTGCGTGCGGGCGTATGCATGCTCTTCCACCTTTGTTAAAGAGAGTTCTCGGCCCCGTCTCTCCAGTACGCCCCTATGGATGACCCTCCCTTTCCGTCATCCGCTCTACGACGTAATACTTTAGGTCCATGGGCACATGTGCATGCAGTACAGTATCTAGCTGCACACAAGCATTTACAGTTCGACTGATGATAAACAAGCGGCCGGGAAGTTCTTGGATAGTCGTATAAACTCCAGGGGCTCCCAGACTCTAAATTAGAGTTAGAGTAAGCCCTAGAGTTGGAAATCTGCGTGGGACTACGAGGGTTCGGTCGGTTAAGGTTCCAACGGTTCTGGGCCATCAGACCGGCCCGTTCAAAAGAAAAAGGGGACGGTGAGTGAATAAAGAGCAACCGCTAAAGGTCAGTATAGCAGACACAGTGTTTGGCTTCCACGCCGAGTCCAAAATCTGACAGGCGCCCCGAGATTTCGAGGGTTCAAGCCTACCTAGATCTGTTGGATGGCTGGATCTGACAGTAACGGAAGGGATCGCGACGGGCACTCTCGCCAACCTGAGCCCTTGCACACAGTATCATTGCCCCGGTTACTCTAGTTGTTATGATGCCTTCCCGGAGATTCTGTGCCCAGATTTGCTACAACATACCGTAACATCAGAAAAAATAATCGTGGCTATTAAGAGTCGCGCACAAGTTCGGAAATTGGAAGAACGGGCGGCGGCCTTTGTTGAAAGGCTGTGACCGAGAACGACGGAAGAAATTGGTCGGCCCTGGTCCTTGATGCTGTAGCAATCATGGCCTGCTGACTCGGAGCACTGAACCCTGGTTCCTTGTCCTTCCTCCATGCTCGCAGGTGAATTGGAAAGGGTATAGGTGGCTCAGCGGCATACACACAGACCGGTCACCTCTGCCGAGATTTTCCATTCGGTCCCGCCAGGCGGAGCGTGATGATGACCGAGAGGTGGAGCGACGATCGGATCTGAGCGGCCGCGAAAAGGTGGGCGCAGGGCTATACGTGCGCTCAGATAAAGGTGGACAAAAAGACCTGGGCTAACCATGCCATGTGCTGCGGAGCCAGCTCGCTGTATGCGAGCAATTAGGCAATGCATGAAGTTCTTCCGTGAATGATAGTCATTTCCTCCTCCATTCTTGAGACTGGTTCATCAAAGCGTTACGGTACCGTGAGACCGTTAACTAGCAGAAGAGCTGGGCTGTCACGGTGGTGTTGCTGTCGCTGCCGGGCCATAGCTTTTAGCTGCTGGGGGATGGGGATATATGCCATCCGAAATAACAATAATAATAAAAAAAGCAACGTTCGAATGACGTCAAACAGTTGGGCGGCATTCAGCGACTTGCAATGTTTCTGCTTCGAACACCCCTTGAAGCCGCCATCGTGTCAGAGAGCACGAGGAAAGCAAAGCATTAAACACTTGACACTGGCCCGTCATCTGGGCATTGTTTGTAAACAGTGTGCCATCTCGACGGCGCGAAGACCGACGACGCATTGACATGAGCAACGCGTGCTCATCCCGACGATCCGGTCCGAGGCTCTGGGCTCTGGGATGCCTCCTGGTTGGCCGCCATGCAGTTGGCCGCGGTCATCCAGACTTTTGTGTGCTTGATCGTTTCAACATTGCGTGTTGATGTTTTATGTAGCACAGACAAGTCCTCCCGCTGGCTGCACGGAGGGCGATTGACTAATCATTGGTGGGTTATCCAGCGTAAGCCCGACCAGGATTCCCACACACCCATGCCGAAAGAAGTCTTGATCAAGGGTCGGCCTTGGCAGTCTCGAAACGGCTTAAGGTCAGGGGCAGCGTACTATTAGTTGGGATTATGATGACCACCCCGGTTTAGCGCAACGTGGAACGTAGCCAGACTGACAGTTGCTGCACCGCCATTATGCATGAGGACCAGTGCTTCGTTTTCAGTCTCAGGACTGCCGATGGCAATTACACGTAACGAGCAGGAAGCAGCATTTTCTCAGCAATTGCGGCATCCAATTGCCAAACTTAAATGTAGAGAGTGACAGAGAGAGAGGGGTTGTATCATCAGCAGACCATTCGCCGAAATGAGGACCGGAAGACAGCAAACACCGGGCGGCCGGGGATCGTCGCGCTACTTGTGGTCATAAAAGAGGCCGGTGGTTTGGAATGAATGCAATGTTACCTCGTATGCCATGATGCCGGCAAGTTCTGGGCCAAGTTGGCCTACATACCACGCCGCCAGAAAAGTGATAACTGAGAAAACAAGTTCAGGACATTTGATCAGATATCGACTTCTCTTCTCTTCTCGTCTCCTTGCCTGGCAGTGACCCCTTGAATTGCCTCATAGACATTAACCTACTGCCTGGGTGGGTGGCCGATATCGAATGGCGTTCGTCGATCGCCCGGTGTGACGATGCGGTTGCTGCACGCCCATCACATCAGCACCCTGCCACCCAAATTTCTGGAAGGTCCGAGGGGCCCAATGGCGGGCTGACCAAGGTTGGTGAAGCCTTCGTTGCTGGCTGCAGTTGGGGAGGTTACGCGTTGCAATCCGTGAAAAATGTTCAAGATGCGACAGCACAAATATGAACAATATGTATGTACGGAGGAGATATATTTTGTTCCCCTACCTTCATGTACGAGCACGCACTCGCATCGCCACTTACAACACGAGCTTTCTTAGTTGGCCCTGGGAGCACCGTTTGCCAGGTCCGTTTGGTTCTTGGGTCGATGTTAGTGCTGATTGATGCACACATCGTGCAGTAGGTTAGCAGATTTGGTAATACAGGCGAATCTGGCCAATGCCATGTGCCTCGCTCGGCGAACGGCCGGCTGCTGGCAGCATGAAGCGGGCTGGCGGGGCTCTCTCCTGCAAACAAGTGGGATACTTTGTTCAGGCATGGCGCGGCAGGCAAAATCAGGGTTGTCTCCAGAGTAGTTGATTGTGTTACACACTTTATTTAGACCACAAGAGCTTTAGGTGTATCCGGCCAATAATTCACTGGAGACTGGGCAAATCCTGCACTGGGACCGCGAGAGATAGGGAGACACGGAGAGTTCTGTGAGGCTCTGTGAGTAGTAACGCTTTTCTGGCGCGGACTGGCCTCGGATATCCACAAGACGAGCGATTCTTGTTTGCCTTTCAGCTGAGAAAGCCATCCGCCGCTTTTGACAGGTTGCTCTAACAGCGTTGGCTATCCAATAAACACACAAGTGCTTTCGTAACCCCGCTGACGGCGCAGAGTCGAGAGGCGTTGACGAGCTACTTGCTACTCTGGCGAGCTGATAGGCATTAGTCCGTTGATACCCACTTTCCCTAACTGGGGACTTCAGCTGGTGCGACCCAGGTAACTGTCATAGCGTGCAGACGGACGGCATTCGGCAACGGCTTGCGAGCGATTAATCATCCACGGTTGGTAACCATATGTAGTTGGCTTTGTTTTATGAACACTGAAACATGCAGCATGTCTCGGCCTTGCTTCTTCAAATAGGTTTGATATCAACAGATGGGGTTGCATTCGCGGAATCAGACTCGACAGCAGTCATGATGGGACGATATTTAGAAACAGGTATGCAATCAAAAAGAACAAGAGTGATAAAGTGATTGCATGCTTTCGTCGCATACCGACCCCTGACAGTTGGAGCCCTCTGGGTCGTCAACACTAAAAATTGTCCGATGGCCCGTCTAGCGTTGCACCGAGAAAAAGAGTTGCCATGTGTATCCTAGCCCAGATCCATTAAGTACCTAGTGCTTGATCGCTATAAACTGGCTAAAACCGTGGCCCCCAACCGAAAAAGGGTTCGAGGCGATAGCCGTTGCTGGTTGGCTCTTAGGTTAGCTATACACCGTCACAGCAGCCTTTAGACATAGGCTTACACCAACCATCGCTCATTCGTAGAGGTGTCGCTTTACACTTATGATTTGTATGTGGCTGTGTCAGCGGGTAAACGGAATGGGGCCATACATACCTTTTTCTGAGACATGATTTATCACAGAGAGAAGGGCTGAGGATGTCAGACACGTGAAGTACCTGCGTGAGGTGCCAGCTCTGGACTGATGCAGAAGTCCAGAGTAGGTAGAGTGAACAGACGGACCCGGCTGCTGGGCGAGGATCACTCCTCACTCCGCCACTCAATCACACGCCCCCAACGCTCCAGATTGAGACATGAAAGGCGGGCGACAGGAAGAGAGGAGAAAAGAAGCAAACTGGATCACCATAGTCAAAATATGCTGCTGGTAAAAATGAACAGCGCACTCAAAAACAACGTTGGTTGAGATCTGTCTCGTCGATGGCATCGTAACATCCATCTGGCCTGCTCACTCCTCATCGTCTAGGTGTTGACCTGACTGCCGTGCGAACGAACGTTTCCCTCCTAACGAAGCGCAAAGGCTAGCTTCATTCTCGATTAGCACGCATACTTACTTTTTTCCCCCTCGATCCTAATTGTGCGGTTCGTCGTCTGGTGATCAAAGACCGGCCCAAGCCGTTTGATCCCGCTGAGCCGTGCCCTAGGCTTTCATTCCTTTCGTTCAATTCGCGGGTCACACAATAACAAACGTCCACAGGGCTGTGTGTTCGTCTGCTTCCTATGTCTGGAACGAGCATGGATGGATTTTAACAAGCGCTGGCTGCAGTGGCCGTCCTGAACTGCCCACTTTGGACCTCAACCATGCAGCATGCATCTGACATCCCTACCTGCTGCATCCGCGGCGGCTTTTTGTCTTCTGACCACCTTCCTGCAGAGTTTAAAAAGATGGCAACGACGACTTTTAGGTCCTTGTTGTTTGCTTACCTCTGATGCCTCTACAGGTGGATATGCATCTCCTGTGCGACGTTATGTGCATGCTAATACGTAGTGCGTGCAGGCTCTTGGCCAAACTAAGAGTAGAAAGTACCTATGTAGGCCGATGGAGACGATGATGGGTCAAGAGGCGAAGGCGTCGTCCACCGGTAGTTGGCTGTCAGCTCCGGTGCAGCGTGGCGCCTATCGGCACAAAAGTAATCTCTTCTATGTTGCTTGTCCTGCATTTGGTGCCGTTGGGGAGTAGTAACCCGCAAGCCCGTCTAGGAATATTTGCGATGAGATTGGTGGTGATACCTACCGATAACCAGGCCCAAATGAAACCCTCTGCTTCTGTCACTCGCGATTCGTCTCTGTTATTTTCTTTTTCCTTTCATATCGCTCAATCTCCAGGCCGTTCCACTCGAATGGCGTAAACTTGGACGAGCTTGGGTCAAGGCCGGACCCTCGGATCCACACTAGCTTCAAGCCCCGGGCAGCGCCTCGCATCAGGATTGGCTGTACCTGGAAATGGTGGAGCAGGCCGAAAATTGAATCTACAGGGACCCCATCATGGATGCAGCAAGGAGCACGACAAGGGGTGTTCGCCATTCTGGGGGTTGCGCAGGTGGGGGGCACTCTGCTTGCTACTCGCCCTGCTCGGTTGGGTTGTCCGTTCAAGTCGAAACCAATTTGCCAACACCGGTGTAGTCCAGGAGCAAGCAAGCATTTGGAAGCAGGTACCTAAGTAGTGGGAGGAGCAGGAGAGAAGAAAGCGAAAAGGCATGCCCCTCTCTCCAATTGAGGATGCTGGATCTCCTTGCTGCCGCAGTGTGTCTCCCCTAAGCTATTTTGTGTAGTGGATTTAGTACTTACAGTACGGAGTACTATTGTATTGAAAATATGCAGGCAATTCCCCTGGCATCTGTAATCGACAGGGTAGTGGTGAGCACTGGGGGAGCAAGTAGGTAATCCTTCCCACCTGCGGGATGATTCAATAGAAGCGATGTCTGGTCCTTCGAAAGGAAAAAAGAAACTCAAATTCTCAATTGCAGACAAGAAAGAGTCTGCTTTGCTCCTGATCTCATCGTAGCCTTTTTCTTTTTACCGGGGTCGCATAAAGTAGCACTGGAGGAGGCTACTATCTCTACCGACTCGGTGCTAGTCGTGGTGACGGTATTCCACTACCAGTGCTACACCAAATCCTTTAGGAGAGAGGATGAACGAGTGTGAGGCGTGTACTGGTAGGCCTGTGATGTGGTCATCAGACACGTTCTCAGTAACTGTGGCGGCAGTTAGGTACCTTCAAATATTTTTTAATAACAAATGTTGACGAGCAATGCAACTGAGACCATCGCTATTATGAGTTTTGGTCTCGGACGGAGAGGGTAGGTACATGGTCCCAAGTCAGTACAATCAAGAGGTAGTCCCCCCTTCTCGAAGCTCGTTCGGTGCGCTAGGTCCTCCTCCCTGCCCACCCCCCATCCTATCCTATCCCATGCCTATCCCATCCCAGTCGCCTACCTAAACCTGCTAACCTATTACTTACCTAAATTACCTGCCTACCCTTTTCCTCTTCTCTCTTCTCCTTCTCTCCCTCTCTGATGCACCATATCCTCACTTCCTTCCGTTCTTTTCCTCCCCCCCACACAAGGCGGGTTGCAGCAAGTCTGTGTCGCCTGGTCAATTAGTCGCAAGATTGATTGAACAGTCCCGAACGACTCTGGTTCATCTCAAACCAGTACCAGCTGCTTGCAGTGTGACCTATCCCGGTATCAGGAAGTTCGGATTGCTCAGATCCCCTGGACCTCCCTGCACTCGACTCTTTCTCGTCGGGCCTTTGATCCTGACTGATTGCCCTTTCCTGGACGCCAATTCATAACCAGCTTAGTTGCTGTTTCGCTGTGGCCTGGATCATTCGTTTCCCTCCAGGACAGGCCAATAGTACCTCCCGCGCGCGCCGTAGGATTTTACACCAAACCCATAATACCATCACAACAACTTCTTCGCCATGGCGCCGTCACTCAACACCCAGTCGTCCTTTATGCGTCCGCGCACCAGCGACCGCGATGCTCGACCGAGTACGCGGGACCAGAACGACACCAACCTGGTCATCCCTAGCCGAACCTCGTCTCTGCACTCGCGCATCACGCAGCCCATCCCCTCGACTTTGAACGGCAAGCCCCAGCAGAGGACGCCAAAGACTTTGACTCATGCTTATATGGTTTGCGGTGTTGGACGAGAACCATCTCAATGGGTCAAGGCTCCTGCCCCCGCTCAGGGCAAGATTGGACACATGAAGGGTGCCGTTGGGCAATTTTGGCTCCCCGAGATCCTCGGCAGCAGTCCCAGGCTGGAACAAGATAACGAGATTGCTCGTTCGTTACATGCCGCAATGAGGGCCTGCTTCCCTCACGATGTCGAAATCTGCACCGGCCGCAGCCAGCCTCACTGTGTCCACCACGCCTTTGTGCTCCAGCAAGACTCCTCCCACACTCTGTACGGCATTTGTCTCCGAGTCTGGTCTCGAGCAGACGAGAAGAGAGCCGAGACTATTCGCGACCTGAGGAAGCGCACCGAACCCGATTTCTACGACAATGCGGACGAGACGTATTGGATTCCGTACTGCCTTTCCTTCCTTTCGCGTTATCCGTTGTACAACCTTTTGGGCGACTACCTTCGAGGTATGTGGATTCACTGGAACAAGGCAACCAATCTCTTCCATGCCGAGGAGGTTTCGAGGATTCTGAGCTTTCCCGCGCCACGTCTCAATGACCTCGTCCGAATCGACATGAAGGACTACGCCCTGTGCTACCAGTTCCCGTCATCACCGACGGGCTTCCAGAACTTCGCGATGTGGCCGCTCTGGACATGTCTCTCAATTCCCAACATTGTTGGTGTTGTCGAGGCAGCAATTTCTCCGACTCGCCGCATTATCTTCGTCAGCCACTACCCCGCTATGCTGACAATGGCTGCGGAGACGATTAGATTCTGTGTTAGAGTTTACGAGTGGAGTGGTCTGTACGTCCCTGTGGTTCATGCTCGTCACGCCAAGGAGCTCGTTCAGGAGCCTGGCCCGTACATTCTGGGTATCACTGCTGAGTGCCGCTCGCTCTTCACTGCGCCTACTGACGCCTTGGTGGTTGATCTCGACCGCAACTTCGTACTTACATCAAGTCCGCCCACAGCTCTCACACCCGGCCAGCGTAACAAGTTCGTCAGCCGCCTTACCCAGGCCCTGAAGAGCGATGTCACGCCGTCCGGTGTACCTGCGCACCTTCGCTCGGCTTATGGCGGAGGTAAGCTAGTGCCTGCCGGCCAGATCATCGTCATGCGCGGTGAGGTCGAGTCGATCGAGGATCCCGAATGGTGGAACCAGGATGCCGTCATGTCTGTCATGGATCATGTTTGCGAGAAGATGGGCCGCAACTCTGGATTGAAGGCGGTATTCGGAGGCGCCCAAAAGAAGCCGTTGATGACCAAGGTTTCGATGAGACACCTGAACGAGATTGTCAGAGAGCGCAACCAGTACTCGCGTGATGCTATGGAGGCATGGCAAGACTTTATCAACCTCAAGGGACGCATGGATACCGAGCTCAACAAGGTCACGAAGCGCAACAACTACTTGGTCGAGGAATTGGAGAGCTTCAAGACCCAGTTCCTCAAGTTCCAGGCATTTGCCGAACAGCTTAACAAGGAGACCTCGGATCTCAAGGTTAAGATTGAGAACCACAAGCGCGAGAACCGACGACTTGGCGGTCTTATTGACCAACAGAAGGACGACAACGCCAGACTTTCTGTTCGCCTCACTGGAACCGAGAAGCAACGAGACGATGCTCTCGAGGCTCTTGTCCTCCAGCAAGAGATTGCCGAGGAGCTTGAGCGCGAGCGCAAGAGGAACAAGAAGGAGCTGTCTGCTCTGCAGCACACCAACACCACCCTCTCGCGCCAGCGTGATGAGGCCCGTCGGGTTGTGCTTCACCTGCGCAGCCTTATTGGCGGCCAGTCACACCATATGGAGCACCTTGTCCACTCCCTCACCAAGCCTGATGAGCTGGCTGACGAAGTCGCCGCCGGCTACGAGGAGGACAACGCCGTCGATATCTCCGCTGAGGATGCTGAAATTGCCGGTAAGTACCCACCACTGATGATCGATGATTTGAGATATTTGATCGGTTTGCTAATGCTCAATCTAGCGAAAGATGAGCGGCTTGGAAAGACGCTTGCCCGCGCTCAAAGCGCTAACAACCGCCTTGGCAACGCTAGCTTCAATGACGTTGCCGATCGCCATCTCAAGGACAAGACAGATGCCATTGCCCATATTATCCGCAACATTGCCGAGCAGTGCCAGGCCGCTGTTGAGAGTCTTCAGCTGGCTCACGACCACGAGTACGAGCCTCGCTCCCCTCGCACCCACTCCCGCAGCTCCCGTCGGGCTAGCAACATCTCTGGCGCACAGAGTGATGATGGCCACTCCGCCGCCACATCCGAAGCTGGCGACGACAGCCTTCTCCACCCATCCGGGCGCACATCCAGCATTCCTCCTACTCCGGATCTGATCCCCAACAGGAGCAGCACATCGATGTCTTTCGCGTCGACCATGACTACGCCTGAGCGATCGAGCCAGCAGTACACCGTACACAACGAGATCCCTACCAAGATCGTCGAGGATGACGAGGAGAGCCTTGCTGGCCGCAGCGACACCGAGACCATCTCCCAGGAGCCTGGTATCGTTGGCAAGCATGCCGGCAGCCTCCTCCACCGCCCATCAGGCGCTAGAATCAGCGCTCTCGGCGGTATTCGCTAAGCAGTCACCAGCTGCGTCTTGACTGCAGACATGTGCTATCTGAAGATCTCGGACGATGACATCCTTTGGGTGTCTAACGAACGCCACGGCGGAAGCGTGGATTTACACTAACTTATACCTCTGTCACATGAAATTTCCTTTCTGTCTTGTTTTGTCTTTTAGGCTATTTATGTATCAACCGGCGTTTCTGGTACTACCACTACTTACTGGCCTTTGTTGCCATGATTTGTTTTCTGATTGATTCGCCGCCAGCGGATGTCCCTGAGCCCGAGGCGTGGGGCAGTAATTTATTTTCCTTTTACTTCTATTTTCTTGAAGATGAACAGCGGAAGCGGAAGCCTGTTGACATCACACCGTTGGGGAAGGACGAGACGAGCGATGCCTCCATGTTGGATGTGTGTAAAAACGACGAGCCTCGTGGAGGGGCAAGGCAAGCGAAAGGGGGGTGGTGGCCCCTTGCCATTCTATAGGCATTGGTTTCTGGGGAGGATCTGTGTCTTGACTCTTGAGCAATCTTCAATTTTCGACGTTTTCCCCTCGAAAACAAGGTTTCAAGCCAACCGCGAGATACCGATATCTCGATTCCATTAAAAAAAGATTACTTAATCATAACTTGCAGCTCCTGATGCTACGTGACTTGTCCCTAAACCACTGACTGATCTGAACTTGAGAGTATACCGCACAGTCGTTACATGTGGGAAGAAGGGATTACTTGTTAAGTTTCATAGGCCCTCGTGGCTACCACGATTTGGCACTTGCTCGCGTTGCCGAATACCAGGTAGTGGGTAGTCGTGAAATTGTGAGGACAGTGTCTCAGCCCGCCACGACAGGTTTCGATCTCGGTTCCGCTCCGCGAGACAGGCTTATCAATCAGTCTTGATAGAAGGTACGGGCCCTGCTGCATTTCTGTAGCATCATGTCCCATACGGCCCCCAGCCTTGGGAGGTTTACCTGTTTGATGTCCAACCCCTGGGTATTCACATAGAAACTCAAGTGTGTATGTAGGCTTGGGTATTTGATTGATTGAACCTACCTTGTAGATGGCTTAACATGCATTCCCAAGACATAGTAAGACAGGCAAGTGAAGGTGATGCGTATCGTAGCTACAACGAAGGACATTCCAAGCTACTGGTACCTGACAGGTAGTATAGTCAAAACTTGGCGACGGCAAAGTACTTATATTCATGCTATTGCAAGATCTACATAGATTACTGCCTCTGTGAAGTGCGAGCATCAAGCATGAGGGTATTTACTTGGGAAGTTCGTCGACATTGTGGATGAATGTGGTGGTGGATGTATGTGTCGTCGTCGTGATGGATGGGGAGAGGACTCAGTTCAAACAGACGAGGTGATATCAGTCAAAAACGCACGGCCCCACTACGTACCATAAAAACAATAAAGCTTCACCCGTTGGTCTGGATTTCTCCCTCATCTATAAATTGCGACAACCACCCTCCAAAAACAGAAACAAAATGGCAGATCGCGCACGAAGCCGCTCGCCTCGTCGTGACAGCGGCAAGCCAAGCAGCACAAACGATCGCGAGGACCGCGACCACGACCGACGAGACAGCGGACGAAGAGACGATCGGCATCGGAGGGACGACAACAGCCGCACAGCAGACAGCAGCAGCAGCGGCAGGCGGGACAGAGACCACCGTGACGATCGTGACCGACGAGGCGACGACGACCGCTCTCGCCCCCGGAAGAAGAAGACCGGCGGCTTCAACTTCAAGGACAAGCGCCGCGAAGATGATGTAGAAGACGGCAGCAACGACCGTCGCAGCGGCGGTGGTAGCTCGTACCGAGGTTATCGGAACCGATCGCCTTCCCCAAGACGCAGCAGCAACAACAAGCCCAAGGCGCAAGAAGAAGACACCACCAAGCCACCGAAACGCGCAATGGCATCAGCAGACACCACCAAGCCGCCGAAGCGGGCGCCGGCTGCGGCAGTCAGCGGCGGCCCGGGCATGGAGATGATCATTGTCTACGTCAACGACCGACTGGGCACCAAGGCAGCCATCCCCTGCCTGCCGTCCGACACGATCCGCCAGTTCAAGATCATTGTGGCGGCGCGCATCGGGCGCCAGCCCCACGAGCTCTTGCTCAAGCGGCAGGGACAGCGGCCGTTCAAGGACATGCTCACGCTGGCCGATTACGAGATCAGCAACGGCGTGCAGCTTGACCTCGAGGTCGACACGGGTGATTAAGAAGGACTGTAGGAGGAGGGATTGGAATAGGTTGCTACAGTATAGATATGGATGCGGCCTATCCTCGTTTCCGTGCCCTACATCGCGGCGTTCACGAAGGACGTTCTCTACTGGGAACACCATTCGCCTTGCGCCCTTGGGCTGAAAGCACGGAGCAAGCATGTTTGTTAGGTTGTCAACGTGAGTATATACCCAATATATGGTTCCGTTGACCTTGCAGTTGTTAATTTGAAGTCTGGACAACAGAGGCAGCTTAGACTGGATACATGTACCTAGACCGAGCGTAAGCTTAGTGCACCTAGGCAACAATTTACGTAATAGGAAATGCGAGTTTCTACAGAAATATGAGCGAAACCCGTCAGGTCTCCTAATTAAACCATATGGCAGGCGCACTTACTGGTGTATGCCGGGCAAAACACGGGTACTTGCTTTTGATATATCCAATCACGTGCTCTCGTGGCGCGAAACTCAGGATACGTCAAGTGTCAAGCGTGGGGCAGACGCGCCTTTCCAATGACATCGCCGCCACCTACGACTCAACAACCAATAATGAACTAATTCATAACGAAACTTCTACTCTTCTTCGAGTATATCTACGTTCGAGTCTTCTACATCAACCACGTCCCGCGTTCCTGGAAGTCTCGCACACTTAACTCTCTCCCTCACATTGCCCATCCATCATGGCAATCAGCCAGAAGCGCAAGCGCACTACCGCCGCTACGGATGATGAGACCACCGCCGACCTCGTGAAGCCCCTCAACAAGGTGCCGCGAGCTTCGCTTGATGCTACCCGCGACATCCTCGCCATGAGGTCGGTTACGAACACCGTCACCAAAAAGGGCACCACCAAAGAAGAAACGGAAACTGAAGACATGGCGCCCCAGCTCGCGCGCATCGCGGCCTCGGACCGCACCCCCTTCGAGAAGCGCGTCCTTTCGGCGCTGTGCCAGATCCCCGCGGGCTGCGTCTCGACCTACGGCCTGCTGTCGGCGCACCTGCAGTCGAGCCCGCGCGCCGTGGGCGGGGCCCTGCGGCGAAACCCCTTTGCGCCCCAGGTACCCTGCCACCGTGTCGTGGCGACAGGCGGGAACCTCGGCGGATTCAAGGGCCACTGGGCTAACACTTCTAAAAACGGCGGCGTGGAAGGGATCACCATCGTCGAGAAGAAGAAGCTGTTGCGCGCTGAGGGGGTGAAGATCGATGAGGGTAAGGGGCGGGTGTTGGGGACGCCTTGGTCGGGGTTTGTTTGAGGGTGTAGGTAGGGACAGGGTGGATGGGATGGGATGGGCTGTCTAAGGATATGGTTGGCGTATGCTGTTCTGGTGGACTTTGTCCGTGATTGTATGTTGGAGTTGGGTTTCTTTTGGTTGCTTTGGCCCGTCCTGGGTTGGACTTCCGGTGTTTTCTCTGGAAAGAGGGCTTTACGAACTGAACTAGATCAGTTTGCTTGAACATGAATAGTACGAAATCATTGTGCACCACTCAGATTCGGCGCCATGCGCATCGAATCTGTTTGTGACGGCCATGCTACCAGGTGTATGTCCGGATAATACTCAATACTGCTCGGCTTGCAGTCCTTGATCAGTCGTATCTGGATACGACCGATGTGGCCGAGACCAGAATATCGATATGTCTTGGTCCATCCTCGGCACAACATCTGTGTCGATCTCCAGCCCCCCCTCGGTTGGCTGTGTATGGAGCGAGTCCAGGGTAGCTGTATCACCTCGGAAGCACTGACTGATTCACATTCCGGCATGGGCGCTGGGGGCTTGTTGCTATTTCTGTGACAAACTGGCCGGATAAGTGCACAAGCATCGCAATACCGAATGAGGGAAATAAGCTTGACTTGGTTCCATGATCTTCGTGTTCGACAGGCAGATACGTCCATGACAGCTATCATAAAAGGCTCTCTATAGTTATTGAATACCTGGTATGCAACCCTGTGACACATCACCAGCCCCCAATTAGTAGGCGATGCAGAGTTGTGTTACTCAAATAACTGCCTACATATGTAACCAACTAGGTCCAATCGATTTTGGGTACCTTTACCTGCCTTACCCCAATTTTTCCTCCCCAGTTGGGCACGATGCAGATCTGTTTGCCGCGCCCCAAGATGTCGTTCGTTGGCCCCGACATTATCGGTTTCTCCCACTCCTCTCTTTAAACTAATTGCTACTTGCCTATCATTTCGGTCAAACGGGCAGATCTGAACCAACCGACAAGTAAAATTGTGCGTAAATAACAAGAGAACCCCCCCCATTATTAGGCGCGGGAAGATCGGGGAGGTGTTGTTGGTTGGGTGTGCAGAAAGAGAAAAGAGAGAAGAGGGATCTAGCTGGCGCCTACATGCGCGGGTACGGCACCGTACAGAGGCATCATACATAACCCCGTAAGCGAACGGGGCCAGGATCGACGTCGGTGCTGTGTTAAGTCAGTAATCCATCCATAGGTCGTATGTAGCTGTATCATTCTATGAACAACTCGCCTCCAAACGAGCGGCTGTCTTGGCCCCCTCCGACGCAAACGAAGCCCCCCAGCCCCTCACCATCTCTGTAAGCAGCAAAACAAACGAGTGGCTCAGCCAGTAGGTAGCAAATTGAATACGCATACAGTAAGTGAGAAGTTGAAGTGTGTCATGTGTATTGATATGTCGGCAGCCGTGGGCTTTTTGTTTTCCACATAGAATGGGGCGGCCAGCTGTGTTGTCGTAAGTAGATTCGGAATTGCTGACGAAACCTCCGAATATGATGACCAGTTCTATCCGTCCATCCGTCCATCCATCCATCCTTTTGTTTGTTTCTCTTTCTTCCCCTCAATACGTCCCCTTCGCAGTTCCGTTAGCAAGTTCACATAGGTTGTAAATTAGAGCAGCCGACGATAATCTCTATCTTATTTCGTTTTGTGCATCCTTGAATCTCGAAGATATCACGAATTTCGCTGTCGCCTGCATCTAACACTTACGACAAAAACAAAATGCGCACCTCACCCTTCCACACCACCCTGCTGGCGGCCCTAGCCTACGCCGCCGGAGCCGCCGCCGGAGCCACCGCCGTCCTGGACACCAGCATAGTCATCAGCAACGGCACCACCACCCCTACCCCCTTAACCCCCACTCCCCCGTCATCATCATCACCATCATCCATCCCCACCGGATTCGTAACCACCCCCACAGATGTCGCATCGTCATCGGCATCGGCATCATCGTCATCATCCGGCTCATCCTCGAGCGGAGGCAGCAGCAGCAGTAGCACCATCAGCATATCCGTCTCCACCACAACGGCTACCACCGAGGACAGCACGCCCTCCTCCCTCTCCACCACGGTGCAGACCATGCCGGGCTCCCCCGACGCCACCAGCACGGCGGTCGTGGTGGTGACCCCGTCCGGCGACAGCACGTCCAGCCCGACGGGTTCGGGTTCCGCGCCACTGCAGTCCAGCGGCGCGGACGTGGCGGCGTCGGCGGCCATCGCAGGCGTGGCGTACGTGGTAATGGCGGCGGCGTTTGCGATATGAGCAAGGGTGGTAGAGCGAGCAGTCGCGCCTTTGGCTTAAGGGAGAAGCAGACAGGCAGATGGTCCAGGAGGGTTCTCTGGGGGAAACAGTAGTGGTAGCGTTCGTTTGGGTATCTAGATCTGTTTGGTTCATAAAGCAGCATGATTTGATGCGAAGAAATCGACAGCAATTGATCTGACCGACTTGACCATCCATCCCTACCTACCTATCGACCGTCTACATTTTTACCCCAAGACACCGGAGTAGTAAGGAACAAACGCTTGCGACTGGGCGATATAACCGACGCGTTGGGAACCAAATAACTAAAAGTCGCCGTATCACATATGTACCAACAGGTTACATCACAGTGTGCCAAAGAACAACTCTACATTCGTAAAGCTACCGCCACTAATTGTGCTTCTGCTCGCAACGCAGAAAAACTATCTGAAGAAAAAAACAACCGCATGAAAAAGAAATGGGTATCAGTTGCCGCGATCCATCCCCTGAAGGAAGTGAGAGAAACGAAAACAGGCAAGCCATCCTATAATAGTACAATAATCCGTACAGACTGTGCACGCTCTCCCATTGACACATAATCGCTGTTCGCCTCGATGTCGTGATGTGTTGTGAGTGTGTTTGATCCATCCCTACTCCCTCTAGAAGAACTGGACCTTAGTGAGGACGCGGTATTCAACGTAGTCCTCGCCGTCGATGCTGATAATGGTGCCATTACTCGCCAGTTTGCCAGCAAAGGGTCCTGTCTGCTTGCGCTCGTATTTGGTGCCGTTGTAGATCTTACTCGAATCGTCGGCCGGGCCTTGGACGGGACCAGGCATGGGTTGCTGCTGCATCTGTATGGGCGGATGAGCGACTTGCTGAGGAGGCGGCTGCATCCGCTGAGCCTCTTGGCTCTGCCACACCTTGTTCAGCCGGCCCATGTTATCGTTGAAGATGGTGCGGTTATCATGATGAGGGTGAGCGTTGCCATTGCCACCCATCGCACCGGCCATTTGCTGCATCTGACGGGCGGGTCCACCAGGACCATACTGCCTCATCTGTGCGTGCTCCATCTTACTGATTTCACGACGGGCAAGGGTGTTGGTCCGCTCCATGGCGTCCGCACTATGGTTGCGGCCATTGTGATGAATCTCGGTCTCTGGATGTCCGCGAGGGCCTAATAACAACAATTAGTATCGTGTAAAGCGCCAATAGTGCAAAATGGAACTTACCTCGCATATCGTTCGGCATCATCTCACGTCGGCTGTGACGAAGGTCGTGATGCATCGACTGCTCGGGTTTGGGGCTGTGGGGTGACTCCTCCATGAGATTCGGTCGACCAGGGGGCGTGGGAGGGATCTTGGGGTTCATGGCGGCACGACGCTGGGCCTCGTAGACTGCCTTGGTCTCATTCGCCACCCGCTCATCGTCTTTCTCGCCACCATCAATCTGATACTGTCGGATGCGGCAGTACTCCTTCATTTCTGAGCGGGTGAGGTCTTGAAGGTGAGGAAGCATGGTAACATCTTCGTAAGGGATCCACAAGGCTCCTGCTCCAGTAGGGAAGTTGCCGTTAATGAACCGCCCGTCCATGGTTTCACGCACAAGCTTCACGCGGAACATGTCATTGGCACCGAGAATACCGTAGACAGCATGCTTCTCTGAGTCTTCAGGAGCCGAAGACTTCGTCCAACAGCCCACCATGATCCGGGTCGGTCTAGAACCCGGCAAGTTCTCAGGAATCTGCTGCTGCTGTTGCTGCGGCATTGGCATGTGCTGTGGCTGCTGGCGGATGGGGGCCATGTGAGGATGAGCCATCGGGGAAGGCTGGGATACCTGAGCCGGCTCGGCCTGAGAGCGAGAGATGGGCTGCGCCTGGGGCTGTATACGAGGTGTATTGGTCTCGCTGCCTGCAATCGTACCCACAGCACTGCCGGTCCGGCGTCGCTTGCTGTCTGGGCGGTTGATCTGGACATCATCGGGGATGACGAGTCCGTATGCTACAGCCGGCATTTGTGCCGTCTCGGGAGGGGGGTTTCGCTCAACTCGGCGGATCGCCTCTTTCACAGCGGCAAGATCGTGGTTTCTCTTAGTCTCTTCATCTTCCAACTGCACATCATCGGATGCTCGAATCTTGACGAACTCCTTCACCTGGTTGTGGTCCAATCCAACGAGATGGTCTTGGAAGACGACACGCTCGAACGTAACCCAGCTACCACCAGGGCCAGGGGGTACGGGGAAGAGGCGGGTGTTGATGGCATCACCATTACGTGTGGTGTTCTGAATGCGGGTTCGCAGGCGATCTCTGACATCCATGAATCCTACAACCGCATGCTTGCCTGCTGGTTTGGGGACAGGGGAGTCCCTCCAATATCCCAGAAGAACGGACATGTTGCTACCAAGGCCGTGTTTCCGGACAGAGGTAGCGCGGCTCGCCGGTCTCTCGTCGCCGTCGTCAGCACCACTAGGCAAGCTTCCCTCTAGCTTGTCCTCGCTGAGGTCATTGTAGATCGATGAGCGCTTCCGTTTGGGATAATGAGCAGTAGGCTCATCGTCTTGGGCTATCTCAGTGTCCTCCGGCTCCGAAGTCAAGCGGGAAGGGGACTTCTGCCGATTAAGCGGGACCGCGTGAGTGTTGGTTCCTACTACGATCTCATCGCCCAACACATCTGGGCTGCCACTATCACCCATACTGGACGGTGGCGGGCTCAGAGCAGTCTCGTCGGCGCTGTCGACTTCTTCTGCTTTGTATGAGCCGTTGGTGGCGGCACGACTAGAATAAGAACAACTGCGAGTTAGCATAATGATGTTCAGGCTGTCATGACGAGAAATTGTTGACAAGGTTACATCGTCAGAGCCGGCAGCCTTGAGTGAAGGAAAGAAACACATGGTCTCGTAGAACTCTAGGACCGGAAGGCAGTCCCCACCACTGAGCGTCAAAACAAAAAGAGCAAGGTTTCAGCAGGTGCAATGTAGTAACCAGTCAAGAGCGTCCAGCGTGACTTCACGGCTGGGCTGTCAACAGGCAAGTGGGGCGATCTGACTGCCAGATAGGCGTTACGTCAAGACACAGCTGAAGGTAGCTGAAGGAAGGTGGGATAAGGTTGTGAGAAGCGGAGGAGAGAAGGAAAGTGACTTCAGATGGCAAGGTTGGAGATCCCAGTGCACCATAAGTTGGGTTGGTGCAATCGAATAATAGTCCTTGTTGCAATTGTCACTCAATGAGGCTTACGATCCTTTGACTTGGCTTGAGGTGAATTGTCATGTGAAAGGTGGGTGCATCTGACGGGGCAAGAGTGAAAACAAATGCAGATATGAAAGGATGGGATTGACGTGAAGGGATTGTGCGGATGACCGTTCAACTTCTTGGTGAAAAAAGAGTATCTGGGTCGGGGTTGGCTCAGCTGTTGCTAAGCGAAAATGGTATCTCGAGATGGTGGTAGGTAACCTATACTCGCCGACTATTCGTACTCGGAATAGTCGCCGCAGAAAAAAAAATGTATAGAGATATGTGGGGACAAGGAAGGGATGGCAGACATAGTCGAGTATAATTCTCGGGGTCTTAGTTGGTTCGGCGGCGCGGGTTTGGATTTGGCACTGCCCGGGTCCCAAACCACGCAGAGCCAGTAACAAAATGATCGCAAAGTAGGACAAGGAAATCTCACCTTCGGAAGCGGTATCTTCCCATGCTAAGTCAGATGGACAGAGATGTGGCGTGGGGGAAAGAAGAAAAGGGTAGATGTTGAGGCAAGTGAGGATGGATGATAGACGAGGGCTCGTGGCATAGCCAGGTAACGGGGTTGACGGTGATTGGTGGTGTGAGAGTATGGAGCAGGGAAAATGGGGATGGGTCAGGAATTGTCGGTACCCAATCCAAAATTCTACGGCTCGTCAAGTGAAGGATGCTGGAAGAGGGATTGCAGGATGAAGGAATACAATTTAGTTTGGAACCCAATCAATCCCGGTTGAGCCCAGTAGACTATCGTTTCACCCAGACTTATTGAAGACCCCATTAAATCATCGTCATATAGTCCCCACCGTTGGCATTGAAGAGCCTCAAAGAGCGGAGGCAGAGTCTGGCACGGGCGGCCGTAACACTTGACATCCGGGGAAAGAGGCGACGATAGAGGAACCCAACTTGGGCTTGGATGAAGAGCGGGAAACGAAAGGAGGAGACATAGATAACACACTTCACTCACGATGACGCAAAGGAAGGAACCAACTCAGGTCCGGAGGTTTAAAAAAGAAAACTGTAGCACATACCTCTCGACAACAGCGGACTCACTGGTACCGCGGTCTTGGCCGTTCGGTGTGGTTGATGACTTGCGCTCTGATCCGTTCTCCATCGTGATAAGATGGTGTGAGTTGAGCAGGCCGGATCGGGTGTTGAGTAAAGCAGGCCGGATCGGGTGTTGAGTAAAGCAGACCAACTTGTTGATGTTGCGTGGTGTTGGATATCGGCGGGAACCTTGGGTCGACCGACCACTGACAACCAGGTTTGAACAAGGTGTGATGTTTGTATCGCAGGAATTTGACGACCAAATCACCGCCGGAAGAATGTTTCCGTTGAATGAAAATGAGTGAAAAGGCGCACTTTGATGAACAAGTCGCAAGGGTTAGTTCCTTGAGCTGAGAGCGCTCTAGAGCGGAACGTGAAAGGCAATAGCTTACCTTGTGCTGGGTTGACGCGTATCAGGTGGATTTAGTAAACTGAGCTGCAAAAAGCGCGGCAGAGAAAATAGACTTGTTGGCCAGCTCCACAACTGAGTAAGGAAGGTATAGGTAGGTTATGCAGGCTGCTCCCGCGCTCTTTGGCGCTCTTGTACGTACAAGCAGTCACCGAGAGCGATCAATATAGATTGAAAACTGCTCTGCAGGCTAAGTGGCAGTTACTGGGAACGATCGGAATTGAATCGTTGAGTCTTGTGAACAAACCGACTATACGATGGCGCGTTTTTGGCAAGTAGGAAGAAAATTATGGTTGTTGCCGAAAAACCAAAGGAAGAAAAAGAGTTGGGTGCGATGAGTGAGGGACCGGGTGATGATGGGTTGAGCTGGGGACAAGTTGAAACTTTAGGAAAAAATATGGGCCAGGTAATAACAAGCCGCCAGCGAGACCAAGAGTAATCAATCAACTGTAGTGTGTGGCCCGAGTTCCAAGTTCCTAAGGTAAATGCTTCCAGTCTTGTGAGAGCTGGAGGGGGACGGTGGGGGGCAAGAAGTAAGAATCCAAGTTGGTAACTCCAACATGTTAGTCAGAGGTAGTCAGAAATTTGAGTTACAAAAGGGCGCGACAACTAGCAGAAAGTCTTTGCCGTCTATCTCGGTTAAACTCGAGTCTTGCCATGAACGCATCGTCCTCCCATTCACGCCAACTTGTCTTGTTGATCCTGATAATCAGAAGCAAGACGTGAGCCCCATTGGGGATTTGGAGACTGATGAGGGTCAGGGTCAGAGAAAGCAGCGATGCAACCAAATGCCAAGTAAAGTACATAGTCGCCCCGATCCGCTGAAGCTGATTGGGTACATCCGCAACTCAATATATGTGGGAACACTAACACCAAGAGAACGCAACGAGAGGCCCGGCGAGTTGCACGGCACGTATGCTGAGGCAATGAGCCAGGGGGGGCGCAGGTGCCTCGTACAAGACGTGCTCCATGAACACAACAACTCTACGATGCAGTCAGTCTCTTGGCCCCGGAGCATCTTGCGGGAGACTCTACTTTTAGTATTAATGGGACTATCGGAACAACTTTGAGACAAGGAAACCGAACAAGACTCCCCGAGCTGCCTTGCTCGTCTATTTGTGGCCACTTTTCACTACCAAGACCATGCTCTTTTTGTGTGTGCATGTAAGTTAGAAGCAATGTAAGCGAGCAGCGGGTGCAACGGACAGGCCCACCCCCACAAGGAACTCAAAGGGAGCTGCAATTAAGATGTAGTAAGTAAGGTGGTAGGTTCGCTGATCATGTTCAATAATAGTAGTTGCACTCACTGGCTACCAGGTCCGGGGCCGACCGACATCCCGCCGTATCGCATGCCTTCCGTATGACAAGGTTATATATAAGATGACTGGCTGGGCCATGGTTTGGCCACCCTCACTCACTCAATCCGTGACTCACTCGAGCCGACTTGCTGTAAGTAAGGTAAGTAAGTGCTTCCGAGATGAAACAGACGTACACATTTGCTGCAACTTCTTGCGGAACGCAAGCGTAATGGAACATAGCGATAACCGGAGAGAGCAAAAGCCACCATCGCCATTTACAAGAGGGACAATAGGCAAATCTGGTAGTTGATGGTGGTGTTGGACGTGTTAGTGTTGGCCGCCCCAGAGTGTAACCACGAAAGCCCCAAGCAAGCATGGCGGAGCCCATGTTGGTGTAGCGAGCGAGCCAACCAAACAAGCACAATCCTGCCGGCACCAATGGGGCAGGGTTTAGTTGCCATTGTCGCACTTTGTCTCTTGACGGCTATTGCATGTTGCGCCTCTGAAGCAGGCGAGATGACGCGAGAGGATTAGACAATACCGTGAACAGATTCCGCCATCACCTGCAGGTTACTGAGGCCTTCTTGCTCTTATGTTGTTACCTGAATGATTGACTGCACTGACAGACTACTACCAGGCCGCTCTAGCGCCTCCACTGTTACGCTCATGAAGATGTGTGCTCCTTTTTCACTTCTCCCCCGCCGAGGTATATTGAATCTGTAAATTGTTGGTACAGCTGCTAGCGCCAGACCCCGGTAACTGTAGAGCGACCTTCGTCCCTGCTTGCTGCTCCCTTGCAAATGGGCTGGATTGCACCTGGCCAGTTGGTGTTCTCTGCCCATTTCCCAGAACAGCAAAAAGACGACATCCCTGGTCTATAGCATGGATAAAATCGATGATACATTGACATCGGAACATTCCACATTCCTCATAACCGCCAAACATCTACACCCACACACATACAAATACACATCGTGGGAAGTTGCACCGCACGTACGGCGGCGGCGCACGTCAGTCAGTTAGTCATTCAGTCAGTGCTTTAGCGACCCGAACAAGAATTTGATAATAACCTACCGAGTCAGAGCAGACTAGAGGTGACACTAGGAACTGCCAGATGACATTAGAGGATGCACCGATGATCGCTCGGCCGGTTCTGATCAGCCTATGGCCCCATGCAGCTTTGGGGTGGCACTTACCGTATACCTCACGATTGGTGCATGAGGCTTACCATGTAATCTTTTGCTTGTAAGTCACAAGCCTTCTCTCTGATAAGGAGATCGGCCATTTTTCTGTAAGATGCTGACAGCTAGCTGCGGAGAAGCCTCGCAAAATAGGAGCTGACATTGTTTGAAAATGCCTATTTTCTTACTATCAAATTATGTTGTGTTGCTGTGACTTTGTTTGCCATTAGGACCCTGAAAGCCTTGGGCGAACATGCATCATGTTGTATTAATAATAACTGTAGAAACTGTGCCCAAGTGGATTGCCGGATTTGTGGAACTCCAGCAGCCCAACCAGCGCCTTTCTACATTCCTCCAGTTGCTAACCTGGTGTGCTTGGCGAGGACTCGCCCATCGCCATTGGCCTAATGATGTAACAAACGTAGGCAAAATCGTCATGTGATGCTGGGCAGATTGGTCCCTTTTCCGCACTTGCATTCTTATTACTAGCACTTACTTGGCCCTCGGACAATATTGCCCAGCGCTGCAGTATAGCAACTTGAAATCCATCAGGACCTTGGTCAGTTGCAGATTCCCACCATCGTAAGTCCAACCAACAGATACAAGTCAGCATCGCATCTTAAAGAGATACAAGCACTTGCTATTTGCACTCTCATAGATATATGAGTGCAAGAACCACAAGAATATTTTCATCTATTTCTCTGTAAGAAGCAACGATCATAATGCGCCTCTGGTATCCTTCTTTAGATTTCCTCTGTATCAGATCCACTGGTCTGAGTTCAAGATCATGGCAGATGTGAAGGGTAGTGTATTAGAACTCGGCGATTGTGCACCACCGTCAATACCTTGATAATATTGCACGCATATGGAAGCCCATCTTCCAATTTTGTTTGGTATGCATTTTGTGAGCAGCGCAGGGTCCCTCTATCGGCAGGCTGGAGCAATATGTACAGTATATGTACGGCGCAGCATTTCGACCAAGATTCGCTGAGAAGGTCGAATGGGTACTGTATGTGCAAGGGGCAAAGCATACCGCTAATATCACCTTTACTTTCTGCCACCTCGACCGCCCCGGCCGCCTCTACCACCACCGCGTCCGCCCCTCGGGTTCCGACCACCGGACTTCTTACCGCCTCCTCTCGGCTTGGCATCGAAGCGCTCGAAGAGCTTCTCCTCGCCAAACGCTGATTCCATAAACTCCAAGTAGCTGACCATACCGTTGTCGTTGACCGCAACAATCACGTTCCTCCAGCCGTGCTTAAGTCTCTGGTACATGTGGCCGATACCGGGCCCTCCGGCGCCGCTTCTGGCGTTGGGAGGGTCCCACGGCGTCGAGTCGAGCAGGGCTTCCATCTCGGCGAGGTCGGGGACGTCGGTTGTGCGCGCGTTGACTACGGCGATACGGAAATCGGGTAGCGGGAGGTTGGTTTTGGTAAATCCAGGACGGGACTTGAACACGTGATATGCTACTGTAAAGGATCCGTCTGGTGCTAGCGTATCCGGTGTCGGTGTCGGCTTATGTCTGGGGATGAGGCTGAGCTGGTGGTAAACCGACCCATAGGAGCGATATAATCCGGGCTTCACCAAGGGGCCCATGGGTGGGTGGGATTTAGGTGTATCTGATTTCGGTGATGATATGAGGGAGAAAAGCCTCTGCCGAAGAGTCTGGGCGTCAGAGGGAGGCGGTGGATCTAGAAGTGGACTGGCCCTCGAAACCAGATAACCAGCACGTCGCAGCTGCGAATACACTTGGAATTTCTCCAACGTGACCTTGCCTCTGTCGCCTTCGTTGCCGATGAAGAGTGAATATGCAGCCTGGAGACTGAGCGGTAGACCAAGTTCATAATCTCCATCCTCGCCACGGGCTACCTCGCGCTTGACTCCATCAACTTCCTCAGGAGGAGGGAAGATATCCTCAATAGGTCCCCTCGGCCAGCGCAACATCAGGTCTCCTCGCTCGACCAGGTAGAGTGCCTCCTCGGGCAGCATCCAAGCTTTGTCCCAGCCCGGGACGTTCTTCGGTGCGCCCCGGAGCACGCGCCCCATGCTCTTCGTCATCTGTCCCTTCTCAGCCTCCAGCACGACCACACGATCTCGCCTCCAGAGGCCCTCGGGCTTCTCGCCCTCGCTCGTCTCCTGCGCCCAGTGCTCCGGGAAGTACCAGCCCGTCATGAAGTTGTCAGGCGTCCGCGTGCGCGTGTAGCTCAGGACGTCGTGCATGGCGGTGCGGCTCGTCTCTAGCGCGTTCTCCTGCAGGCGCGTGCCGTGCGATTCGAAGTCCTTCTCGCCGCGGCGGACCGTCTTGCCTGAGACGTGGGGCGCGGCCTTCTTGTTCGGCGCAACGCCGCTGCTGGCGCCGCCACCGGAGAGGGACGAGGCGAACTTGCGGAAGTCGGGGATGGCCTCGTCGGCCTCTGCGTCTTCGACATCTTCGACCTCGACTTTGGACGGGTCATCTCGGGCAATGGCTGGCGGGGGTGCAGCCGTGGGGTCTTCGTCGTCGTACGCCATAGTTGCGACAGGCAAAGGAGCCGACCTCGTCTCCGGCACAGACCTATTCCAACTAAAAATTTCGATATCAGTGATCTCGGACTATATTAGCCGGAAGAGTTTGGTTTCAACAAAGGAAGTAAACAAGGCACGATGAGCCATCAGAAGATATAGTTTCAAACGAAGCTCGAAAGTAAAAGTTGAGCAATTGATGGCAGTCAGAAGCAATCGGCGCTACTGGAGATAAGAGGTGCCCCCCACCACAGCACACCAGACTTCAGGCCGCATTGTCCCACTTCCATTTCCCCTCCATCAATGTCGATGCTTCAAGTACGATCTACACCCATCTTTCGTAGAGGCATGTGTTCCCAGAGCGCACGATTTCATACATTGGAGACAAACATTGTAGGACCAACTAGGCCCAGCCATATATATGCATTGGTTAGGGCGGCAAAATTACGCCAGCGTTCTCAGCAAACTATTCCAATATAGACAAAAGGATCCGAATTAAAAGTAGCATTATACTATACTATTATATAGGGAATATTAAAATAAACTAATATTTAATGCTAAGAAAAAGAAAAGAAAAAAATCTAAGATTTAGAATAAAATATATTAACAATTATTTCACCCGCCTCAGATTCGTTTAGTGAATAGCCCCTAGGATAAGACAAAAATATTGCTTGAACAGAGTGGGATTCGAACCCACGCGCTTTCGCACTGCGGATGTTTTGAAGTAGTGATACACAACCTAAGTGGAACACTCGGGGGCAACTATTCTTTATTTTCGGTGTAGATAAGAGTAGATAAGAGTAGATAAGCCTGGATGGCCTGGACAAGCCTGGATAAGAGTGGACAAGCCTGGATGGCCTGGATGGCCTGGATGGCCTGGATAAGACTGGAAAAGAATAGATAAGATCAGATAAAGCTGGACCCAATGAAACCAACCAGACGGAGCGCATTCCCAAAGCACCGACTCTCAACCTAAAAGTTTTGCCAGCCTAAGTCACCCCTGGTCCACTCTTTACCGCCATCCTCCCTACTTTCCCTTGTCATCTTCGTCCACCAACCCATTCTTTGGCGTACATGCGACGCTACCTAACTGGGAGAATTAGCGTCACATGGTTTGATTGACGATGCAGCAGCATTCTTTCGCGGGCGACCGCGAGGACGACCGGACGGAACTTTCACGACTCTGGTCACGCCGTTCTTGGGTGGTCTTCCTCGGCCGCGCTTGATTGCGGGTACGACAGCGCCTCCATCTTCGCCCGTGCCCGCGAGTTCGTCGACGTCGCTGTCGCCGCCGAATAGCACGCTCTTTTTAGGGGGCCTTCCTTGGTGGCGCTCCTCTACGGGCGTGCTAGCGTCTTTGCCCAAGTCCGTCTGCCCCTCACTATCACCACGCACCATACTGTTCTGGGGAGACGCATCTCGATCGCGGTCAGCTCTAGATGATGTGCCAGCGTCCTTCCCCGCGGACTCTCCGTTGCCACTGCCATTGCTGTCCTCATCGTCGCTAAAAACCAGGTCTCCGCCGTCCAACTGCAACTGGCTAATCAGGTCCATGGCGGGATCCGGCTGCCGTTGTGTGAACTCCTTGTCGAGTACGTATGGCCCCGGCGACTCGTGACTGCCCGGAGGATTCTTCGGCCGCTTGGCACCTAGTCGCTGGTCGTCTTCGCCTTCTCCGGGCGACGCCTGTCTCTTCCTCCCACCACCTCCCGCCATCCCATGCGACCGGGGCGGCAAATTGAACCGGACGGGCGACAGTCCAGCGATTATCCCCTGGGCACGTCTGGCCGGACCGCTCGCGGGAGGCGTGAGCATCGCCACATCGCTTGGCTGCGCCGACGAGCCTCCGCCTCTGGCCTCCTCCGGGAATTCACCCTCCAGAGACTGTTAGACCTTCCCCTTTACCGGGCTAATACTACTTACCTTCAAGTACCACTCCATAACTTTTCGCTCATCCGCCTCTTGAGGGTCGGGATAACCCAGTTCTGTTTTAGCAACGCCGAAAGAAGACGGATTCGCCACCCGTTTCGCTTTTATAAACGTTTCCACATGGTCCTCGGTTGTCTTGCCGAAGAGCCACAACGCCAGCTGCGCGGCCCTGCCATAGGGTCCAGGTGCTTCCAGGTCGGGCAGCCCCAGCATACGGATCAAACCGTGAATTATGTCGGCGTCGTCCATCGCGCGGAGGAAGATGCGTCGCACAGGGGGCCCATTACAAGAGGCTTAGTCAGGGGTAGGTCCGTCAGAGGGGATGGCACAAGGTCGGACCCGGGCGAATCCATCATAGTTTGTCATGGGTGTATCTCACGCTGCTTCGTATTACTAGTTATATGGTCAATGTAGAAGAAACTATTATAACCAGGTTCCGACTTCTATCTCTGCGTCCATCGCCATCCATCTCCCACTCTTTGAAAGAGCATCTCTTAAAGAAACCACCCCCCACAGCGATATATGCGACTCGTATCGAGCGCACTGCTGAATGCTTGCAAGTCTCCATCCAGAGAGCAGAACGCATTACCCATCCAAAGCAGCTTGAGCCAGGTATGACACACCGCAAGCTTGGCGGTGCATCACGCTCTTTCACCTCCGCTCTTTCACCACCTTTGACGTTTTCCAGTGCCATTGCCAAACGCAAGAGTTGCCCCACAATGCATGCTGCAGGTCTCCCCCCAACCCGTTTTTTGACGAAAGATGCATCTTCGCCAATTGCTGCGGATATAAGACAGTTGGGTACCGATCGCCAGCGCAAACAGCAACTGTCCGTACTGGCATACGCGGCGAAACTAGACGAGTTACATCTCAGCCTGGGCCTCATTACGTCGGCTTCTTGCAACACTGATGTCAAACCCCCTCCCAACACCCATCAACCTCTCTCGATGTCCCAGACAACGATCACAAATCATGCCATACTCGCGCCAAATTCGTTGAGGCAAACAAACGCACATCTTTCAACTCTATCTCGCCCCCTCCAAACACCCATCAACATCTCTCGATACCCAAGACATCGATCACAAATCATGCCATGCTAGTGCCAAATTCGTCCAAGCGAACAAACACACTTCTTTCAACCCTGTCTCCCCCGATGTCCGTCCAAGACAACGATCACAAATCATGCGATACTTACGTCAATTTCGTTCATGCCATCGAAAATTTTACGCTTACAGGTAAACGGACGATCCAACGCTTCAGCTAGATCCGCCCCTTCCTCTCTCCACTACTTTGCAGACTTACTTCCTATATCACTTGAACATCTCTCCTTCGTCAACTTCACTTGATTCTTCGTCCTCACACACTACTTCGTCCTCGCAAGCTGCCTCTTCCTCCCCCGCGCAAGCTGCTTCTTCCTCACACACTTATATATAAATACCTACTCTTATCCATAACCGCTCTTTCCTTTTGTTTACTTGGTCTGTTCTTCTTTCCTCTCGCTCCACACCAGTAGAACTGGGTGGACTACTTGTGTCGTCGCCGAGCAGAACTCGGAGAGCTCACCTTCACCATCTCTACCCAGTGGCCCTTCCTCCTTCCAGTCTCCTCCAAGTAGAACTTGGCGGACGGTGCCTCTCCTCGCCCAGCTCACCTCCCTCACCCTCAGTGACCACCTCCTCCAAGTAGAACTCGGCGGACGGTGCCTCTTCTCGCCCAGCTCACCTCCCTCACCCTCAGTGACCACATCCATGATGGTCAAATCGCTGGCTGTCCCATGCTATCTGGGCGGCGCTCCTTGCGGCCATTCCACGCCTTTGGGAATACGCCAACGGTCCACGAGGAGAGTATCCACCGACTCATCATGGAAATGGGCAATCGGCGATCACCTCGTCGAGCAGAACTTGACGAGCTTGCCTTCACAAGGAGAGGTAAGTCGCATCCTTCCCCACCTTCCCACCCCCTGGTCTTCCCGGAAGAGCCTCACCAAACTATTCTACAAGTATATTGATCTTCCTGCTCACCAGCATCTGCCGCCCCTGCGCCCAACAGACAAGCTCGAACGACTTATGAAGCGTTCACTAAGGTCAGTGGCGCCCTCCTCCATCCTTCGATCATCCTCTTCCCGAAGGACGCAGCGTCAAACTCTCCAATGTAGATGTACCATTCTTACCATTCACTAGTAGCGTAGGCATGTGAACCTTCGGCGGTGAAAGCGTATACCGTCTCATCATCGAGTGGAACCTCGAGGACCAAGTCAAAGACACCACATGACGGAGCCTGGATCACAAAGCAAAGTCGAAGATGCCATTATGCATGAAGGACACCCAGACTCAACCGCAGCTCAGCGAGAGACGAGCTCAGACACCAAAATGGAGGATGAGCAGCATGCCATTAGTGATGATGTAACATTATCAGAACCCGCACCGCCCGCGACTGATGTCAAAGAGGAGCAGAGTGACCTGGGAGCTGTGATTACAGCTGGAGCAGACAACGGGGAGACGATGGGGCCTCCACCAAAGAGAGGCAAGTACCACCCTTCCCACCTTCCAGCTGCCCGCTCTTTCTGAAAGAGTTACCACCAAACTTGCCCTCACGACTGCATCATCGTTACTACCCACCAATCACCAACGGAGTTCACGATGCTAACAGCCGCGAAGACCACGAAATGATACTTGCATTCATGAATTACAAGTTCAATCACACACTTGACCCTCTCGACGAGCGTCAATTCTTCTCTCGAGACCGCGAGATCGAAGCGGAGCTTTGATCCGGGTCTGCGACATAACGAACCGGAGTGGAACTCCGATTCGGGTCTCCGCGGGCCCATTCCTCCACGAGCCCCCCTCCTCCCACCAGGTTTATCCGAGTCTGTTTGGTGGATTGCGCAGGCTACCTGACTATGATCTTCTCTTCTATCGTCCCTTCTCTCGAGACCGCCGAATTGAAGCAGAGCTTTGATCCGGGTCTTCGACATGCATGGGCGTCTTGAGCGGCGGCGAGAAGTGTGTCAGTCTTGATGATATCAAGAACTACGCGCAAAACAAGAACAATGCGAGCCAGGTGTGCGAGGACATCCTGGATACCTTGACAAGCTATTACAAGGTTTCCCGCAAGCGCTTCATGGACGTTACGAGCCGGAGTAGAACTTCGATTCGGGTCTCCGCGGGCCCATTCCTCCATGAGCCCCCCTCCTCCCACCAGGTTTGCTCGAGTCTGTTTGATGGATTACGCAGGCTACCTAACTCTGATCTTCTCTTCTATCGTCCCTTCTCTCGAACGCGAGCTCTCTGCTCTGGGTTATCCGCTGTTGAAGATGCCGCCCGCAGTAACAGCATCAGGAAGCAAGACGTGTAACACGACCTACGATGTAGAGGTAAGTTCTTTTGTTGTCTTGATTTCCAGCTTTCTTTCCTTTTCTCAGATTCAAATATATATTCTATTCATGATGTACACGATACAGTACGTCAATCTGGTCGCGATGCTAACCCTCCTCGCAGTGCACACGAAAGCTGGACGAGGACCAGCTGCAAACATCATGACAGATCGAAGCCGAACTTCGATTCAGATCTTTGCAGGGATGTCCACCCCGACCACCACAGAGACGTTCACAGCTGCAACCCCTGGAAACACGCAAATCTAACGTGGTTTCCGCTGAAGCTTTGATCACGGAGAAATATCCGAACCACAAAGCTTGCGACCTGGGCCTCGGCCGATCCGGGTCTTCGCGAGTCTCCTGCGGTGGGAGGTGATAGTGCTCGCGGGGAAGGGAGCTCGCGGAGGAAGGGCTTTGGGGAACTCCCCTGTACTCACCTCAACTCTTCGATCCACCATCTTGGCTACTGTCGTTTTCCGGCGCCCTCGGCTGCTCCATTCCTTCCTCCCCCTCCGTCGCCGAAGTAGTCTCCCACTCCTCGGCGACGAAAACGTCCATCTGGGCCTTCCGGGCGACCCAAGAAATGTTCCGTTCTTTCTTCGAGGACCTGGAGTACGAGGCCCGGAGCACCTCTGCATCCAGGAAGCCGTCAAGGATACGACCATGGAAGACTACCATGGAAGACTTTGGCCCGGAGACGGACTTGGACCTGGTCTAGGGTAGCAAGGCTTGGAGTGGTGCGGTATGGGGTGACAATCGTAACCACATCAATGCCCGTAGCAGCGGTAGCAGCGGCAGCAGGGACAACAGCAATGACGACAAAGACGCATGAGAATGTGACACGCTTTGCCGCATCTCGAGGCAAGAAGCAATAATCAGAGATACGGGGATATGGACAACAAAAGGAATCGAAGTGGACCTTCGATTCGGGTCTCCTCCCATCCGATCACCGGGCGAACACCGCGAGGGATCGAAGTAGAACTTCGTTTCAGGTCTCCGCCCCTCCAGCCATCGCCCCAACCACATGCTGCGAACACTACGAGCACTACGAGGAATCGAAGTGGAACTTCGATTCAGGTCTCCACGAGTGCTGTTATCTTCTGCTACATGAACGGCATGCGCGATACCTGTCGCTCTCATGCAACCCGGTGGGATCTCTCATGCAACCTGGTAGGATTACAAGGGCCTGCGACCATCAAAAGGAATCGAAGCCGACCTTCGATCCGGATCTTCGCAAGACGGTACCACCAATGGTGTCGAGCGCACCGCTCTGGTGCCGCGACGAGACGGGCTCCGTTCGTTGTAACGCATGTGGCTTGTTTCTTAAGCTGCACGGTCGCCCGTGGTTTTGGCTGAAGCTTTCATCATGGAAACATACCCGAAACTAAGGCATGCGACCTGGGCCCGATGCTAAATGCCCTCGGCTTAGGCACAGAGGAGGACGAAGAGGACGAGTTTCTCACGCATGTGGGCTCTGTGGGACGATGAGGGGGCTATACATCGAGAAGGCTGTGGATACGGCCAAAGGATGGGGCGCACACAGAGATTCCGGTGGCGTGCTCTGGGATACCTATAAGTGACTGTCCGACGTGACGGTTTTCACTCTGGTGCTGCCGGTCCACACGATTTCAACAGCGAGTTGTTTGAGGATAGAGGTTCCTCGTCGACTCGAAGGCTCTTGCACGGGTTTCCACGAAATGGAAGATGCTAATTCGAGGCATGCGCGACTTGTCCGGTCCACCAAGAGCGCACCCAAGCAAGTTGTCCCCAAGGAGACTTTGCCCCTATTAGGTACCCACCGTCCCCGGGCGAGGGCGGTGTTCAAGGAGACCTTGATACTGGTTGGAGGCATCGTGGGGGTCCTTTTGTTGATATCACCCCATGCGCCGAGTCCTGGAGGACGAGCAGATATTCCTCGTCTACTCCCACTCAGCTTATGCAAGGAAGAGCGGCAGCAACAGGAGGGAACGTCGTCCCTAGCTGGACTGCCGCTGCCATGTAGAATACATGGCAGAAGTACTCTTCAGCAAAGAACTGAAGGAGGCCCAGAGGAGGCATGAGGACTCCATGCGACGAGTCCTCATCCACATCCAAAGCGAAAGCCTGTCTTTGGATGGTCGCATTTCTACCGCTGGGTTTCAAACAGGAGCAGATAACTCCAGTTCCAGTGGACTCCGATGCTTCGTCGCAGCGCTGGGACCATTTAAAATGGTGGTGGTGGTGTTATGGCGACTCAGTCTATCCGGGGACGAGAGGCGACATTCGCGGCATGAAGAACGAGCACAAGGACATCGCTTCCCACATGTCTAAGCACCACGCCAACAGCGTGTACCAGCGCGACCAGGCCAAGGAGGAAGGAGTGCCAAGTCGACCCGCCGAGGGCATATCGAACGTATGGCCGAGACCTTGTTCTTCTTCAGTGAAGAATTCAAGGTGTACCGGATCATCGTCGAGAGGGTGCGGCGGAAGATATCGACCATGAGTGGAACCTCGACACCGCCGAGAAGGTGCGGCGGAAGATATCGACCATGAGTGGAACCTCGGCCCACTCCTCAAGGCCCTGGACCTCGATGATTACGAGGATATGCGCACTGAAAACGGAGAAAGCATATACCGCCTCATTGTCGAGAAGCTGATGTCGGCCGACGGACTGCTGACTGTCCGGGACCGTGTTTCGACGGAGTACGCCCCAGACAGAAGTGTTTAAAGCCTTTATCAGAGAGAATTACCCGAACCACCGAGCATGCGATTTGGGCCCGCTCCTAAAGGCCCTTAATCTTGATGGGTTCGAAGACATGCGGACCGAGAACGGCGAGAGTGTCTGCCGCATTATCGTCGAGAAGGTGCGACGAAAGATATCGACCATGAGTGGAACCTCAACACTGTCGAAAAGGTCCGTCGGAAGATATCGACGACGGAAAAGCCGATGAAGTCCGATGGACTGTCGAACAACATAATCAGACTCCCGTCAGCCAGACAGCTCGACGAGGAGGTAACACGGTTTACAACCTACCCAGTACGCCTACGCTCTCCTTCAAGCCCGCAAATGCGGCACAGTTTCGCCTCAATCAGTTTTCAGGGGGTTACCGCACGGTAAACTTGGACACGTCCCAGAGTCGCTCACAGAGATGGAGCTTCGCGAGCTTCTTGTTGTACAGGGCCCGAATATGCCCCTTGTTGTGGATCGCTACCTGGATCGAGCTTCACCAAGCATGGCCCGGACCAGGCCCCTACGAGTTCAGCTCTCAGTTTATCCAGAGACTTCACCAGCGCCTTTGGGTTGCCTGGATGCACAAAGCATGAATGTTGTCCCTGACCACGTGGGGAGATGTCATCTCACCCCCACTCCTTTGGGCCTACTTCGCCGTGGAACGGCGTCTCCCATCGGCATCGGCCTGCAAGAGTTATCCTTCCTCGTATCTGCGTTCTCACTGAACACGGGACTCTACACTCTTCGACGCCCGAGCGCGAGATCACGTGTCCGGGGTTCGACTTGTCGATAACTTGAGGTGAAGAGTGGAACCTCATCACAACGGAACAGTCCTCTATCCCCTGGGCGCTGAAGCTTCATTCGCTGCCGCTGGAGCTCGTGCACCTTTGCCTCGGCGAATACCGGCATGATCTGCATTACCATTCGGATAGCAACCCCCACCTGACGACCAGATGGGAAACCGAATTCCAACATGCAGCAAGAAGATACCGGCAGGCGCACGTCAAAGTCGAGACAACCAAAGCCGCCATTGAGAAATTAGGACCCTATGGACAGGCGCTCGACTCTGCAATCATGCGATACCACTCACTCAAGATGGACGACGTGAATCGAATCGCCGGCAACTCTGCACTACCTTTTAGACAGCAAAACGAAGGAGCGAAGGAGAGTGAAAATTGCTATATTTCGATCTCCTACATGGTGCTCCTCCATACATAGTAATACACCAAGTTGGCGTGCTGTGGTCAGATCGAGGGACTGGCAGAGCCACTGGTCGATTTCTACCCGTGCTACCGTCTCCTAGACTTCACTCGACGTGGAATTAGACGAAAGAGGCGAGAAGCACGAGGTTGCCGCATGCACTTCGAGGAGGAGTATCCCAATAAGGACGTGACCAGACCAATGTAGTCGCTACGGGAGGCCACTACTGTTAAACTAACATTAATATCTCTGGCACTACCTCAGACCAGGACGTTACTCTTTATTCTTTTATCCCCGTTCGAAGTCCCCGTGGAATCCGAGGGCTACGAAAACCAAACGCCATGGTGGCACTATCAGACGGGTCAGGCCATGACTCCGAAGATAAAGAATGCCTCCGAGGATGAAGAATGTGCCGTTTCTTTACGACATAATTCTCAGCACCGCGCTTACATGGCCATCCTCCGCACCGCGCTGACCTAGCCCACTCTACATGATCCTCAGCACCGCGCTGACATGGTATAATGGTTCCCTGACGTTAAGGAACCCGAAGGCAAGAACTCTTCGACGAAATGGTCCCGGACCTGGTAACGAGCGGACTCGCGACGAGTCTATACTAGGCCGAGTAGGGAGCTACATCACCTAACCAGGAAGATAGACTACCTGGTAACGAGTGGACTCGCGACGAGTCTTCAGCAGGTTGGCGCCGGCAAAGGAAGCCTGGCGACAAGTGGACTCGCGACGTGTCCACGACAGACCCTAAAACCCAACTTCTACTCCAAGAGGACTTTGCCCACTGTTGACTACCAATCCTCTGCCAACCAAGGGGATAGGAGAGAAGACAGTTTGGCATTCGACCTATTAAGTGTGTTCTCACAAGACGTGAGAACCTAATGACGGGTCTCCGAAATATCCAAGCTCAAGCCCCCTCCCCAGATGTCTGAGCGTCTGACGTATACCAAGCACTCGGAGAGGTTCTTCCTGTTCTTTGGGGCCCAAACTACGGGTTACAATGCAGCGTGCCTCGGGTAGAATGATGGACACAGGAAATGTATTGGTGATTGACAACAGAAGGGAGTTAAATAATATGGCTGCCTCCCCAGGGAGAAGACGAATGCCCCATCACGTATATGTTAGCCACTGTAATATGTTAGCCACTGTATTGGTAATGCGATGGCGAGTCAACGGGAGCTTTTCAACTACCACTACGATCATCACTCCAATCATGCATAGAGTCAAGGCGGAGGGTAATGGACTGGCTATTGTTTTTGTCTTAAATGGTACGCGGTTGTAGAATTTGTGAGTCAGGGACCTGGGTGGAGCGCGCCCTAAACAGAATGATGGAAATAAGAAATGTATTAATAATCTACAAGAGAACGGATTAAGGAAGGAGCTACCGACCTTAGGGAGACGATGAACGCGGCTGTTACACCTTAAAGTAGATGTTGGTCACTGTACTAGTAATGTGGTAAGGGTCAACGGGAACTCTTGAACTGCCATTGCGACGGCGTAGAATTAAGCCTATAAACATTAAAGTCATACCCGAAGTCTTTTTGCTTAAAGTTGAATCACCATAAACGGTAAAGCAGTTTGCTATGCCATGGAAGCAAGGTATTCTTTTTTTTCAACAGCAGGTGCGCACTAGCCGAAGGTGGCAATTTTGGGCAATATATACTCACAAAATGGTAAGACTTACATCCAATAAGGCAAGATGGCCGAGCGGTCTAAGGCGCAACGTGTAAGCAATCCTTAGCCACATTAATGGTAATGTCTCAATTACTAACAAATACCAGTTAGGTTCGACATTCTCTGGGTGTCCATTCCGATCCGTTGTCTTCACGGGCGTGGGTTCGAATCCCACTCTTGTCAAGCAGCTGCTTCGCAGTTCTCTTTTTGCCTTTCTGCTCCATTTAATTATTTATATCTTACGTGCATTTGTTTATAATACATTTCACTTTGTTTTCTCCGTTTTCCCTTATTTGGTACCATATCGTATTACACTATTAGTGCTGAAACAACTGTTGCATAGCTGGGATCCATACTGAGGCTTCTGTTTCGGTCAATCGTTCCTTAACCTTACTAACCCCTCCATATCCGCCCGTTACCTCTACTATCCGGCTAAGTCGGTCCGATCGTACATGGCGGCAAACTTCTCTAGGCAATCAACCTCGTTCGTCAGCGGGCTGCCATTGTATATCGCACTTGGGGTTTCAAGGACTTGCATCATCGGAATTTTTTCTGGATTCTTTTGAGTAAAGCATCCTCAGATACCGTGCCCTTAACCAGGCCTATAGGTCCCCGGCTTGTCGTTTTCGGCAGCTTGGACTCCAGTGCCTTTTCTGAGGTCCTTGGGCAATACCGGCAGGGCATCGGTCTTATGACGTAGTACCCAGTCTGGTTCTCGTACAATGGCGCGTAGTCGGTACGTGAGCTGTTACACGCATCGCATCGCGTGGAGACGGACGCGAGATCGCCCAGGTGCGGGTTCGAGTGTCGTACCAATCGCTTCCGAACCAACGAAATGGCCGACTCGTTCACCTGGTAGCGGCCGGCGGCGCCTGCCTGATACATCATGAATGCATAGGCTTGTTTCTCCGGGTCTTCGGAGTTGGTCAGGTTCGTTGGGTCGGTGCTGTCGATATGAAGCCGCTTCTCGAAACGCGAGGCCACCATGTTCAGACCGTGGCTAGGGGCGGCGACGTCTGCTGAGTCGTACTCCGCGAGGTCAAATTGCTGATACGTCCCAAGATAGACGCACAATGTCTCCTTGACGATATCAGACCAGGCCTCGCAGGCGTGTGAGTTTGTGAACCAACGCTGGTCAACCTTGCCCAGCGAGATGAAATATGTCTGACGGGACGGCCCATTCCAAACGTTATACCAAAGCGAATCATCTGGAAATGATCTTCTTTGCACCTCGTGGTGCCATGCGCTCTGGGTGAGTGTGGACTGCCCTTTGTCCACACAGAGACGCATATAGTCGGGGTCCTCGCGACACTGGACCAGGGAAAGAGACAAAGTCCAGCCGCTCGTGTGGTCACGTTGGGTGAGTTCACACTTGACCGGGGCGCGCTTTTCGACATTATTGAGATCGTCGACTCGCTGTGCTGCTCTGCAACAATCGACCAACGCGACATCCAGCGTCATGGCAAGCAGCAGGCGCGCTGCACCCTCCCCAAGATATGCTCGCATCTCGGCTACACCAGTGCAATCCCCTGCGCACATATATGTGCGGGACAGAACCTCGTCCAGAGTCTGAGCAAGGATCTGTGGTACCAGCGAGCCCGCGCCCTTGGCCACCAGGGCCCTGTCGCCGCTCGACTTTACGGATCCGCACAGGAGTGGGTTTTTCTGAATAGATGTGACGATCGCGGGAATAACACTAGCCATGGGCTGCATAACCGCTGGCGCGATGTACTCTGGGCTGCACTGCACTGTGCTATCTTCTTGGTGGGCATGGTACGCCTTTGGGCCGTCAAATGTCTGACCGCATTCATAACATTGGAACACGGGCTTTGATAGCACTGGCTGATGCGGGTTTGACTCGCTTGCCTTCGGGGTACAAGTGTGTTGATGGGCCTGCAGGCTTCTTTTGCTAGCCAATCTGGTGTTGCAGCGGGGGCATATGTGTGGTCGTGATTTGGTACCAGTGCACTTCTGTAAGTGCTTGTTCACTTGAGCAGGAGAGGTGAAGTTATTGGTTCCGCATAGGGGACACCTATGTACCCTCGCCATTTTGGCGAGAGATGCGACAATGTTATGGTGCGGTCACAGAGTCTAAGGCGTGGTGTGATCGGTGATGTTGAGCACAGTTTTGGTGAGAATATTAAGCTCGATGCAATGGAGCAGTCGATACAATCGACACGTTGATGGATAGAAGGTTGGTGGTGCTGGTCTTGTTGCGTACTAGCAGGGCGAGTTGAGACGTGGAGGCGAATACTTCTTGGGTGGTTAGTTTCCTATCTGCGTGCCGGGGGTTTCTGTAAGGTATCAGACAGCAACCGACTTTTGGTCCTAAGGGGAGTGCGATGCCGGGTAACCATTCACATAGGCAACCACTCGTCGTTGTATACGTCTCAGCGTGCTATCCTCGGGCATATACCAGCTACGCTGCCCATCATTTTCAAGTTATCTCGACTTCCTCTCTCTCTCTCTCTTCCATACTAGACCCCCCATTCTTGCTCATTTCAGAAGTTATCCTACCATCACACATACTATCAGCTCGTGATCATGGAAGACGCTGACAATCTGCCACGACTCCAGTTGCCATTATTCTATCACCAACCACTGCGAACATCCCTGGAGAAGGCGGGCTCTTTCTACAAAGGCACCATCAATGTATTCGTTAACGATCATGCCACCAAGTTCGACATATCAGTCTACCCTCTATATATGAGGACGGGTGGCCCTTGGCCGCCTCCTAAGGACGAGCTGAAGGTGTCATGGGGTCACATGGGCAAGGCCGTCAAGCCTACCGACGCGCAATTAGCAAAAGAAGGAAGTGGTGCCCAGTGTTTGCACAAGCGCGGGCGTCGACTGTTACGCTTTCTAATGGCCAGGTCGCATGCCAAAAAGTTCAAGTCTATTACCGATGTTGCTGACGAGGTCTTTGCCGAACGTGCAAAGTACTGCATCCCAATGAGTTCCAGCAAGCACAACAAACTGTACCATGGAGAGGCCCTCTACGAAGTCGCCTTTGGCGCTATGACGCAATTCAAACCTAGCCTGTAAGTTACAACATTTACTATGCAGAGAAGCCCACCCCGATTCTAATGTCTCGTCCTGCCAGGCGGTTTCTGGCTGATTATCCCGATCTGCCCGATATCAAGCTTCACACGCGGGATCCTGATTGGATCTGGCCAATTATCGACCACATGTCCAAATTCTGGCAGAGGGAAAACGATTTCGAGGGAGGCTGGCAACTCGGAGCCCAGTTGGCGGCAAAAGACAACCATAGGATGCAGTTCCACGTGATGGCCCCCCGCGTTGATACGTCCGGGTGCCCTGCGCGAAGCAGCAGTAGGGACTACGACACACCGGAAGACTCTGCCGACGCCCATGTACGGCTCCACCCCTGTGCGAAGTGCTTCCTTCTCTTCCGTTGCCAGGCACTCCGGGGAAAACTTTGCCCCGAGTGCACTGCTGGGCACAGGATACCCGGCCCGCGAGCAAAAGTCAAGCAGGCAGTCCCGGAGGCTGTCAAGACCTTCTCGTTCACGAGCCTCGAGTTGTCGTGGCAGACGATGAAAGGCGTGTCACAACGAAGCAAGGTGTCTCAGGGACGAAAAGACGTCGGGTCTGATATCGATGCTCGTTTCTCTACCGAAGGCCCAGGCGGCGCCCGAACGTACTTTGATGGGTACTGCGGTGTTCAGATCTCCCACCCTGGCGTGACGACGCAGTTCGACAAGACTCCCCTAGAAACGTGCCGTAGGGATGCTCTACACCCTAGCGTAGATGCGGTCCACCGGCTTGCATACCGGCGTCTACCAGATGGTAGCCTGCAAGTAGGTGCGCATATCCCCGGCAACGTCGTGCTGACGATTTACGGTTTCAATTGCCTTCATTGGGACAAGCCGGTCATTGTAAACGCACCAATACACGCGTTACGCAAAGCACGTAGCACACAAGATTACCAAAGAGGTTTCCGTGGCGTTGTCAACTCGTCAGTCATCTCTGCCGTGCAAACAGCAATACAGTCGGAGTTGGGCAAGCCCGATGACCTGGATGAACACCAAACAATCACGCTCATCGATGAGATGCATGCCGCCTGCGCCGATGGCGTCGTCACGGAGGCGAGATTGGCCGATGTACTCCGTTCGCGTTGGGAGACGATCTTGTCTGCCGATGGGAAAGCGCTCCCCTCTCGCAAAGTGAACCAGGACGAGATGGCGTATCGATGGAGGCAGTTCCACCAGATTGCGGACATGTACGGATTCGGCGGTGCGGAAAACGAGTACCTGTGGACAGTTGATCATCGCGGCAGTGGTAAGAAGGTGTTCTACCCTTTCTCTATTATGGTCAAGCCACTCGCGGAGCAGGTCTTCGACGAAGAACACTGCGAAGCTTGCTTCACCGCCATAGGGTTCTCGGCTGGGCTGGGTAGAGAGTTCTTATCCAGGTTGATGTTCCTGGCTCTCCATCAGCGTTTCACTGCACTGAAGAGATACCAATCAACCGTAAGTCTTCTTTCGTTCAGGTAAACCCCAGGTGTACTGACTAACCTCGACCCGATTCCACAGCGGCCGGTGACGATGTTGAATGGGAGACCTCTCCTCTTAGCGCTGGACGACTTCGGCTTGGAGTGCGTATTTTAGAAAAATAGCCTCCTTAGCCCGAGCTTTTCAATCCCCGGCCACCAGCCGCCTCGTCTAGGTTTTTCGATCTCTAAGCCCTTCGATCAACGGGCCCATTTCGACATGTCTAAGTGCAATGTGCAACTTATGACGCGCGTCCTGGTAGATATCCAGAGGTTTCCCTCAGAAGTCCACTCGAAACTGGGGGAATGCTTCGATAACCTACAGCAGAGGTGGCTGGCGAAAGAAAAATTCTGGGAAACTAGTCTCCTTTCGCCTGAGGAGATTAGGCAAATGATACATGAACGGAGGACCCCTACAGGCGACATTAGGGAGTGAAACTTACGACTGCTTACCACGAGGAAGGAGAAGTTGGAAGCGTTCCCGGGATGTCTGGTTTAGATGGTTATGTATCCACCCACCTCCTGGACGAGATGCACATGTCGTTGAGTGTATTTACATACATTCTTGAGCGACAATACTTGCAGTTGAATCAGTAGCTGAGAGCTCGATCTGCTTGTTGAAAATGGATCTCATTATAGCACTACAATTGTGTTAACCCAATTCGTTGGGATTGTTTATTGCAAGACTGCTGAGCAACTGCTGCCAATGATGATTCGATCATCCCAATAAAGTTATGAGGTAGGTAAATTATACGGGCCATATTCGGCTAAAAGGTTCAGTGTTAAAAAGCACTGTAGACCACCTTCGATAACGGTGTTTAACGTCTAATGTGTCCATTGCTGATGTCGCAACTGGTGTTGATCGAGCGAATGTGGTTGGTCCGGCAGGTCTTACTGCGTTTGCCATGCACTATGCTCTTGAATTGAGTCCCCTTCCGCATTCACCGCTGCATCTTCCTCCCACATCATCAACCTGATCGACTAGCTACGACCAAAAGTCCTTCACCAAATAATCGCGATGCGAGTATTCCCTTTTGAATTCGGCACTCGTAATTACCCGGTCGTACCCACAGATCAGGATGAAAATACTGGCAATCAACGTCGGATCGAACAAGAGGATCATGTCGTTAATGCCCGTGGACATCAAGATGAGCGCCCTCACTCGCCCGGTCCTCCGACGGAGAATCAGGGGAACCAGCAAGATCCACATCAAGGAGGTTGGCGGAAACTCGTTTGGCGTAAGTCTGGATGAATCCGCCTACGGTATGATTTCTAACTGCGACAGTAGTAATCCTGTCATGCTTTGTCGTGGGGATTGGGGTCTTGTGGGTAAGTGTGCGTATTCGTCCCTTCTTCTCGGGAAAGCTGACCAGTGACCTAAGATGTACATCAACCAAGATGCGACAAGCGTTCCGCGTAGCATCACGCCGGAGAATCTCCTTTTGCTGCTGGACGCCAAGGGTAGCTATCACAAAGAGATGGAGCTTCCGAAAGTAAACATGGAAGCCCATGCAGGCTACCTGGTCGTCCAAGCCGCAGCTCACGATCCAAGAAGCGCAATGCACGCTCTTTTGACAGAAGCGGCAGAAGATTTAAGAGAGGCGGCGCCCGGTGTCTTTCGTATCGCCCGGAAAGCGAAAGGCAGCCACCAAAGATTGTTTGAAGAACTTGAAGGCTTCGCCCGACGAGTAGGTCCAAATCTCAAATTCACTTAGCCATCGTTTTCCCAGGACGGACCGAAAGCTGATGGACCTAATGAAGTGTGTAGACACGCGAACAGACTATACGCTCGGCGACATCGCTCGGGGGTGGCCCAAGCAATCCATAAGTATAATGCCGAACAGGACACGCTCCAAGAACGATGCCATACATTCCATGAGAATGTCAAGGACGCTGAGGCTTCACTAGCACGAGTCACGCAAGAAATTACGCGCCATCGCTATGGAGGCGGTCGGTCGGAGATACCTGTCAAGCCCGGTTCGATCAATTGGCCGTACTTGAAGCAATGCGCCGATCAACCTGGAACGGTCAACTGCCCCCCCGCTAAGAGACTTACTTGCCGCGTATATTGAAGCCGTGGGTGGTAACAGCGACTGGATTTCCTCCCTCTTCAAACCCAACGGGTTTGCACCCACGCCGCTGCAGGTCCAAGAGGCACTTGGCAACTTGACGGACAGCGGGGTAGCCAGCCAGCATGCTATGTTTTCCCGAGCTGTTGTCCGCACATGGGGGAACTGGGCGTATGGGATCTTGGACCGGGTGAGGATGAGCTCCGAAGATTGGGAATCGCTTGAAGCCAGGGCCAAGGCGTACGGTGACGGCAATTGGGCATGGAAAGGGATGGGCGAGGACAAGCAACCCGCAGTGGCTAACTCCAAGAAGGAGTTGATGCTCGACCTTATATCAGAATGTCTGGACATCCTCCAGACGGTCGGTTGCGTCGGGACCGTAAGGATCTGAATTGCGCAGGCTTGGGCCCGCCGCCATGGTGTATTGGACTACGATGGTGGCAGGAGATGTCTGTTCATATGAATACTACGTCAGTTAGCATTCACGCAAATCGTCGATTTGGAAAAGCTGACGTTCTACGAGACGTGTTATACCAAGATACATGGAGTTGTGATGCTGGAGCGTAGGCTATGGAACTGGGCACACTTTGACTTTGGTGCTTTGTGGTCTACAGTATGAACCCCGGCTTGGGCTGGGCAGGCTATGGGCGAACCATTTGACAGAATATTAATCATTAACGGTCAGGTATATTCGGATTCCTAGTCCAATTGAGCCCGTTCGCGGCTAGGCTATTGGCGGCCGCCCAATAGTCGGGTCATATTGATTGCGCTTAAAGTAGTCTCTGCTGCCGCTGTAAGACTTGTGTAGAGAACTCAACCATGGCTTTCCATATACTTCGCGCGTCTTGCTTCCAGCTGTTGTTTTTGTTTCTTGTTTATCGAGGCTGGGTGCGCGCTGATGCCAAATGAAGTTGCCTGACCCTGGGTCCGAGTTGACATAGTACAAACTGGTGTGATACAATCCTGTCGTGCATTTTGATAGAGCTGTGTTATCCGAGATTCTGAGTTGGCAGAGGGGAAAACCCGGGACTGATTGCGTTGTAGCGCGATGTCTTGCGCGCAGCGAGGAAAACGGGGAAAGAAGATAGGAAACGAGGAGCAACACTCTCGTGCACGCAAGACCTAGGATCAAGGTACCGTGAGAGAGAGCCCTACGTGGAACCTGACTTGGCTGGATTGTCGCAATGTAGTCAAGCCCCCCCGGGTAAGGGTTATCGACGATTGACAGACAATCTCATCCAAGTTAGGCCCAGCGATCATCGAGCCAGCCTGCCAAGAAAAGGGAGAGAGGGAAGGGACAACCCAGTGAAGAAAATCAATCAAGCACGCACTTATAAGACGTAGATGCACAAATACGTACACAGTGCGTGCGTGTTTTCGTACGTTGACGTAGAACTGTCTCGGAGTCCCGGGCCAGTTCACGTTATCGCACATCGAGGATAAGCCTCCTCTTTTCCTGCAGCCTCCAAATGCATGCCGCTTCCGAATGCTTTTCCGTATCTTCGACGATTTCATTTGCCGATCACGAGCGCGAAGTCGAGGCCAGGTACCTCGTCGGAGGCTCTCACGATGCGCTAATCGACTCAGTTGCCTCCCTTGCCTCCTGCCATTTGGGCTTTTTTGAGTGTTGACACGGCGTGAAGCAAGGATTGGCGGAGGTGATCGATATTCTCCACGAGCGCCATTGAGGGGCTTTCCTGCTCGACCCATCTCTTGTGCACTCTCAGCACTTTGTCAACGGACTCTTTTTCCGCAATCGGGCATTCGTGATACGATGCTCCTGACCAGTTGTCAACCAAACACAGCTCCTTAACCACTCGGACATCTGTCCTACTTGTTTTTCGTTGAATTTAGGCGCCTTAGGAGCCAATATATTTCAGAATTATCCCATCTGGACCGAGATTCACAGATCTATACAGGTTCAAAGAAAATGTCTGAATTTTGAATTTCATGTACCGCTGGCCATCGTCGCGTTGCGGCTTCAGGGTAGATCTCAGGGTACTTGGACAAGGGATAGGTCGTGGGAAATAAGATCATTGAAGTTTCAAGTATAAAGTCCGGCATATTACGACCTATGCAACAAAGGGCAGGTCCTCCGAAGATGTTGTAATTGTGCCTAGTTCATACTCAGAGACATTGCAATAGATGGGCCTTCTCGGATGGTGGCTGGTACGACAACCTTCAACGAATACTAGCATGCGCACAGTCTTGGAAGTTTTCGAGACACCTGTGCATCACTCATGATTCTAGCACACATATACAGCAGGACTATCTTGGGGTGGCCTCTGATTTCGTCATCTGCTTGCCATGGTTAGGCAGTATTCGCTTTAATTGGTAAAGCGAATTATTGCATATATATACACTCGAGATCGTTGTCCTACAGACCCAGCACTGACTACTTACATAGTAGCACCCCGCTCCAAGGACCGAGGTCTCAAGTTAGCCGTAGGAAACCTCCTCATCGTCGCAAATATGATGCAGTCCGCCTAGTCCGGAAAGCTGCCTCCCCCAGAGATGCGCAGCTGGGGGATAGCGTCGCCATTAAGTGCCCAAATCATCACAGAAAATAGAGAGGATAGTTCAGGTCCGAGTTCAGACCCTCTCGGCTTTCAGCACCTCCTTCCTCCCAGCTCCTCGTCTCGACAACCGTGGACCCTGTCCATATCTTTGGGAAAGAAATTAAAGAAGAAGAAGAGAAACAGTCCCTATAAAACGCCGCATAGCACCGAGCGGTTTGGGTATCCTCCCATTTCAGAAAGTGCTTGCCGTAATGTCAGATCTCGTGACGCCGTTTCCCCCTTTGGCCCCAGGCCGTCCGATTCGAGTTTCATTCCAGAAACGCCAGTCGTAATTCCGTATGCTCGTTCGTACCTTACCAAGGGATATTCCACTTGATGCCTCGCTGGCCCAATTCGCTTTTTGATCGCTGGCGGCTTCTCTTTTGTGGGATGCCTAGGTAGGTTTCCTGGCCACAACATCCTAGTCCGGATGAGAAGCATCAATTGGCGACCTCAAGGCCAGGCCCGATCCCAGACATCGCTTCGCTCTCTATATTCCAAACGATGGCTCTCAACTCTGGTAATTCGACGGACAGTATTTGGTCGCCTACTTTTGGTAGTGCCCCTCATTTCGTTCTCATTGCTCGGGAGATCAGACCAGTGACAGGTGGCTCGGACTTCCAGGTGAACAGCAATAAGCCGCCACTAAACTGTATTCAGAGTCAAAACTGGCAACTGTGTTTGAAAAGTCAAAGCCAGCTGCGTCGGCGTGCGTTTCGGATGACGCAATGCCACTTCGATGTACTAGCAGTCGCAGTATATAGGCCCGGAAGCATTGTCAGCACGCCATCAACTCTCGATGCAGGCACTTGCAGCGTGTCGTTATATGTCAGCACTGGATACCCCACTCAGTCGATCAGCGGTTTCTTTTGCCCGCCAACCATGCAAAGCCCGAGTGTTCTGAGCGCATTGTGGTCGTTTGCCAATATGATTGTCGGCGCGGGCAGCATGGGGTTATTCTGATCGACAAACGAGGCTTCCTTAGCCGATTGCTCGATAGCGTCCATTTCCTCCTTACAAGCCTGATGATCCATCGGGCAGATAACAATAGGCTGGCGCAATGTGATGTCTCGAGCCGAAGTCAGGTGGGCCTGTGATGCAAGGTGAGCATTCTATGGAGGTAAATGGTGTCTCGTTGATACTTACTTTGATTGTGAGGAAGAATTCGATTTTGTAAAGAGTTGATGTAGTGGTAAATGACTGTACTTCGTAATTAGGGAATGCTGGCTGGCCTCGGCGTATAATCCCTTGCGAGTCCCTAAGATCCTTATGAGGAAAGATGAGGCCCATGTTGGTGACGTATCCGGCTTCTGGCAGTTTGGTGCCCACCGCCTGCACGTGTTTCTGTAACCTGTTGATCTTCTTTTGCGGCTCGTCGCCCTCGGGATTGAACGTTATCTCCTCCTCGATGGCGAGTGTAAGCTTCTGTACCGTTACTTTGCGCGCCTTTGCCATCCAGTCGAGGTTTGGCGCAAGTTTGATGTAGACGGTAATAGGATCCATTGGGCCATAACTCCATCTGGGTAGGGAGATGCCAAGAGTGACGACGTTGTCGACCGTCGCAATCTTCGTCTCCGGCCGATTATACATTCCGAAAGTCGACAGAGTATCATATCTCTGTAGCGGCACGGGGAATGCGTATTTGTTCTGTATGCTCTGGCCTTGCTGCACGGTGACCACCAACTCGTAATACGTTTCCAGCACTCTATTGGGAAGCTGCATCGACGCTGGCGGTATCCTTCTATTCGTTTCTTCGCCTCCTCGTCCAAATGGTATGAATAACACAAAGGGTAGGTCCATGGCGATGACGTTCTCGGCCTCCTTCCCCGACGCGCAACGGAACAGCAGTAGTTCTTTCCCGACTACATCGGTCGTGTCTCGTCGCGGAGTTCCTAGATGGCGTTTGGCAACATTTTCGGCGGCGGGATGAATCGTTTCTCTGCGTTGAAGGCATATTCGAACTAGGGATATAGCGACAGGCGCCGAATAGCCAGCAGCAGGCCGGATCTCAACCTTTCCTTCAATGCGCGGCTAGTTATAAAAGTCAACAATCAAAATCCTATTAGTAACGGCAAGCCAGCGACCCAATGCTGGGAATCTCGCAATGTTGTCGTCGGGCATTTGAGTTTCACGGGCTGCGAACCCCGCGTGGTGTGGGTGCGCTACGGAAATTCAAGGCAGCGAGGGAAGGGCTGAACAGCCCGACAAGCATCAAGTCCCTCGGGCCTCTGCAGGAAATCAAGGTGAACCTACCAGTGTCGCGGATATTCCAGGATAGCCGACGAGAAAACTGCTATTCGGGGGCCAGAAACCCGTACGAAGGCGGGTATCCGGTCCGTCATTATTGCCGTCGCTCAAGGCTGACGCCGGGCAGTGGAGGAGTTGCTGATGCCGGGCGAGAATTGCAGCAGCCGCGAACAGGTCGAGCACTGGATCGAAACCTAGGTCGGAGAGGTGGCATGTATTCTGTTCCTCGTCCGCCTTTGCAGGCGCTGTCGGGGGGAGAGGCGTTTGGGGTTGGTTCGGCGACGGATGGGGAGTCGTGGGCGCGGGCCGTGACCAAAGATGGAGTTGTGTTTTGGTCGGTCTCCTCAGGTGCAATAGAGTATTGATGATGATGCTGGTCAGCTATCCTTTGGAGGGGCTGCTCCCAGTCTAAAGGCCAGCCTAGGCTCCGTGCCGTCAATCGCAAGGGTACACCCAGGCTCAGACTTCCTTCCAGGAACAATTTCTACTGGGTCATCTAAATCGGCCTTGTTTGTCTGTTTGTTTGTCGCTGGGGACTCGTTAGAGCCAGACGAATTCGATTCGGCCTGAAAGGATCCTCCTGTGCACGTTGTCTTTGTGTTATTTCTATGTTGCAGCCGGAGCCGCCAGTGGAGGTAAAGAAGAGAGGATGGGCCCCCAAGGATTGATGTATGTACGGGTGTTATTGACCGACCGACCTTACTTTTAGGTACGTAGGCCATGTACACAGCCCATCCCATCCATGCTGATGGGTTGAGTACCTAGGTAATTTGATTGAACTAACCACTTGAAAGGGCCCACTACAGCTGTACGCGCAGTACACCAGAACGCAGTACCTGACGCAGCGCAGCAGCATCACGCAGCAACAGCAGCAGCAAAAAAAAGCTGTCGTATCCGAACCTTCGGCTTCGTCACTCTCTTGTCTTTTCGTCACTCACTGGCTGGCTACGCACATGGAGGCAGAAGCAAACAGCAGGATTGGTTGGATGCAACCTTTGCCTTTGTTGTTGGCTTGCATTGCAACCTCTTGAGTACAAAAACCGGCATTGGTGTTACAACCACCCAGCAATAAGTGGGAAATAGCGAATACTTCCTTACTAGGATAAAGCTAGCCTGGCATCCATCTCTTTCTTGTGCAGAACTTGCTGGGTAATGCCAGGCTCTGTCTCCTTTCTCTCGCCCATTGTGTCCATTGATGACAACAAAACAAACATTCAGCCGTTTCTCAGGTACAGAAGGTGATAGGCTAGTTGCTTCTCCAAAGAGCTCGGTGATCAACTAAGAAAAGTAAGCATGTAACCTTGGGCGTCTAGATGCCCGTGAATGGACGGATGAGCGATCAAATGGCTGTTAGTGCAGTTGTGGACTGAACAGTTTCAACACTGCCAAACCACCCCATTGGGTGCCCGATCCTGATTAGTTTGTTCAGTGTTCACCTTAGCAGTTGGTCTGATGTATATGTATTTGCGTTCTTTATTCGTTACGGTGGAGGGCTGCTTTGTCGGGTTTCCCTGTGACATCGACTAATAGCTTCACGCAGAAGCCCTTTAACGCAACCTAGCTAAGATCAGCCGCGCTCCCCCAACACTACTTTATGCAAGGCAGTCCGTCCCTACTTCCACTGATGCAGCCCACGTCTCCATGGTGACCGCTAAAGGGAAGCACCTATGAAGTTTTCAAATTACGTCGAATTGGAAAAAGCAACTTGCTGCACTTCATACTGTGTGATGGTGGAAGCAGATATGAGAGCCATAACGAGAGGAGGTAGGGGGTAGATCCCTTTATGTATAATCCTAAATGGTAAAATGCCCGATATAACTGTGACTAGAGGTTGATCTTGCCCCAGAGCAGTAATGAGAGGGGGGGTTTGCGCACCGAAGCGGTGGTTTGGCAGGCCGGAATTAAGCAACACACTCTCTCTCACACACACACAATCACACTTATGATGGATACACACACGTGGGGTATCCAAATCGGGGGTTGCTCTATGTACATTTATCCTTGATGATATACCTTCTGCCGAAACTCGGTCTCTCTTCGTTGCTCGGTTCCCTATGCTTTTCGGGCACCGAGCAATCGAAGCCCAGCAGAATGTTGCGGATAGATGGGCGAGCATGGCGAGAAGCATTCGTCCTTCCCCGATCAGCTGTGCGACCAACCGGACCTTCGTAGCGATGCGCCCACACGTTCCTGTTGATCTGCCAAGCTAACCTATGTGCGTGTGAAGTACTACCGAAATCTAGGACTTTGGGGTGGGCGGAAGGACTGGGAGGAAGCTGACAATGTGGGGTGGTTCCTCCAAAGAAGACTTTGGATAACGTGAGTGATGGCGTTAGCTGCGTAACCACCAGAGCTGTCATGGGTTCACATACCCAATTCAGCTCGAGTGTGGATGAGAGGCAACCTGTCGCCGGAATACACATCATCGGTTGTTGAATTGATACAACTACTAGAGGCGGTCTACTTTGTTCGTTCTAATCTTGCTGGGAAGCCAGATGCCCCACATCAGGTTGCAAGAGTATACACTCCTCCCGTGCAAGGTCCAACCTCCAGTTTGGTTGGATATTACAAGTATTCTTCTCTATCCATGTTATACAGTTCTCATTCTTGTGGCCGCATATGACACGTGGGAATGATGAAAAATAAAACTTATTGCCCAATCTCAGAGGCTCCAGTATCAACTCAAGCTGAACCTTTTTAAAAGGGGAGAAATCAAATATGACATTTCAAACTTTACTTCAGTTGTTGACTATATACACACACTGTTACCCCCACTTTCCTAGCATGGATGTCCAAAAGAGAACATTCCACAACAAAGCAGTCCCTAATTGCCTTGTGCCTGCCGCCTTCGTGTCTACTACAGGTTGTAAGGTGGTGTGATTGATTATATGAGAGTGGAGTTGAAACTGATGTGCGGTATGGGGCCCGTATGTACTCCAGTGCCTAGCTTTGTTTGGCGGGGTCCATTGATTTAACTCGCCAAGGAACGTGCCTGTGAATTGGCATACGTTGGTGGTTGGTGACTGGAGTCTTTGGAAGCTCTGGTCAAATCTTACACACATTAGCTCAGCAAAACATTCACCCAAGTCACCAACGCCCGAGAAATCCCGCCTCCTATCTCGCTTCAGAGTTCCCACACAATCATGTCGGTCACGTTACATACGAACTTCGGTGATCTGAAGATCGAGGTATTCTGTGAAAGTGTTCCAAAAACTGCCGAGGTAAGTTTACAGGAGAGACTAGCCGCAGACACCGCCCCTCCATCTTGACAGCAGCATACTGACGGACGAGACAGAACTTCTTGGCGCTGTGCGCATCGGGATACTATGATCAGTCTCCATTCCACCGGCTGATCCCAAACTTCATGATCCAGACCGGTGGTCCTGGCAACCCGACCCCAGAGAACCCCAAGGCTGGTCAGAGCATCTGGGGTGCTCCCTTTGAGGATGAGATCCGGCCGACCCTGAAGCACAACACACGCGGCGTGGTATCCATGGCGAACAAGGGCCCGGCAACCAACGGGTCTCAGTTCTTTGTCTTGCTCGACAAGGCTGCTCATCTGGACGGGTTGAACACAGTGTTTGGAAAGCTCATTGGCGACGATAGTCTCGTGACCCTCTCCAAATTGGAAGCCATCGAGGTCGACAAGAAGAACCGGCCCAAGGAGAAGGCTTTCATTGAGAAAGTCACAATTCATGCCAACCCTCTGGCGTAGATTGTATCAACAACATTTTCGAGTCTTGCACGTCGATGTACTCCAACTATCTTGGGATTCGTGCTGCAGTACTCACTCGCTCTGGTACCCGTTGCCGTCTGTTCGAGGTCTCAACTGCGCAAATCAGGAAGCTTGAACGATGCCAGAGAAGAGCCATATGCAATACCACCATCGGCTACGGCGATCAAGCTGCCGTCCTTCTAATTGCTTCGATATGTTATAGAGCCGCCACAACGCCTGCAGAAACCCCCCGAGAGAAGTCGTCCCGGAAGTATTTTGCTCCATTTCGAGAGAGTTTGAGGGAAAAGGGGTCACGGACCAATGCGAATAACTCAGTCGACCAGCGTAACTACCAAGAGAGGTGAGATTCGTACCGTTACCATCGTCACTCAACCCCTCGCTTGTTGGTGACTACATAGGGTTAATCTATGTTTTACGTCATCTGGGCTCGATGTTGATGGCCTCTCTTCACGGCATATACACCTCTGATTTACCACAAATAACAGTAACGAGCAAGAGCCCGGGCATCAATGTGCGTGTGTGTTGATACCTTTCTACTGCCCTCTGTACATGGGCTGTCTTATCTCTTCGCGGATTTTTGATAGCCATATCTGGCACACAGCTTGATTCTTATGTACATGCTCGCCTGAGTAGTGGGCTCAGAGCCGCAGTTACCCAGAGCGCAGTGCTACCGAACATCAAGGCGGAGAGATCCGAGGCTTTGGTGCCTTGGAGCCTTCATTATGATGATGTCTATCTGCCTCACGCTCATGAGCGCCGTAGCATAAGGAGCGATTATTGGTCAATATATCAGTTGCTCGCAGTATATGTTTTCAAACTTGTCTCGTCCAGACTCGCATCATACATCACAGTGTGTTACTTATATACACATGTACCTTGGTGGACACTCGGCTCCGGAAAGTATGAATTGCACCTGGATAGAATTCTGTCAGCCTCGCAGATTAAGAACAGTGTAACATGGCAGCTTATATCGAGTGCATCTGATCTCATGCCATCCTGTGCCTTCTTGTAGTCCCTAGTGGGTCCGTGCGCCACACCTCTCCTTCCTAACCGCCCTGGACACTTCTTATTGAAGACATTTGATCTGATCTCAAGCAGCATTTCATGGCTACAAGTATCGGTTTTCACACTCCTTGTCGTCGAATCATCTCAAACAAGTTAATTATTAGTTTCAGAATCACTGCGATCACATAATTCTCACGGCTCAGTGAAGGAACCTTGAGAGAAAGTTTGCTGTCGCACCTACGCGGGAGCTGCTTTGGAGTCACCAGCCGAAGTACAGGTTCACTGAGTACCTGGCTCCCAACGTATCTTCCCAAGCCTGGTGCTTCTTACCATTGTAAGAACAAAGGCAACTAAACCTTATCGACAAAGAAGGCTTTCGATTGTGCACCCGTCGTCGATACAATGTTTATTCGATGCTGAGGCATTGAACGGGCATTTACTCGACTTCGCTTGTGGGATATCCATTTTTGGCGCCCATCAATCTGCCTTTTTGTTGCATCGGATTGCCCCATCGCCCGAAAGCTCAGTCTCATCTCACATCAACCCAACCCAAGTTATTATTCTGCAAGCATTTCTTGTGGCCTCTGGTTGGCACAGCTTGGGGCCAAACACCGTGACGATGACGATCAACGAAGACGTTCCCGGTGTTCATGTCGCGGTTCAAATCAACGGTGCAGATGTCACCGAGTACGCAGCTCCAGATGCAGGTGATGATGATGCACCTCACCCGACCGTGACTAAGTACATCGAGTGTATCGATGACACCAAGTTCGCCATTCGTATGGGCGTCAACGGGGCATACGAGTGGGGTTACAGAAACCATGCTCTTTCCCTTCAAGTTTATGTCGATGGCCATTGGGTTATAGGCAAACTCTTCAGAAATCCCGCGCATCAAGGGTTCTTTGCATCGCCTGACGAGTCAATAATCCGTGGCCGCGAAGAGATCAATCCCTCTACCAATGAGTGGGAATTGCGGAATTTCAAGTTCGCTTCGGTCACCACAGGTATGATATGTTGCTTGCCTCAAGATAGTGCGGGTTCGTGCAACTAACTAGCCACATCTAGTCGACGAAGCGCAACATGAGCGCGTGAAGAATGACCTGAAGATTGCAACCAAGCTGGGCGTTATTGAGGTCAGAGTCCTGCGTGGCATCATCGGAGGCGAAATCGTAACTCGTCCGGGCAACATCAAAAACAGCAAATTTGAACTAAGTGAGAAATCGCTGAAGGGAAAGGCGGTCTCGCATGGAACAAAGTGAGTCAGCAGTCGTCTGTGATGAGTCTTGTATGTGCCTCATGGCTAACTGTGAGAAGTTTTGAAAAGGGCACACGGCTTGAGAAGGCTCCGAAGTACTCCGACTTCCAAGTGCTGCCCGAAGACAATGGCCCCATTGCGGTCTTTCGGCTCATCTACAGATCAAGAGGTTCGTTGTTCTCACGTGTGCGTTTCTTACATACCTAACCAGGATACACAGAGGCACTCAAGCGAGAGATGATCATTCCGCGCACTCCGCCTCCTCGTTCCCCGAGACTTGCAGCTTTGACCGACGCGGAAAGAGACCGACTGGCGAGAGAGCGACTGGAACAACTCAATGTAGGTTTCCCTTGCTATATTTTAATTTTATGGTTACTGATTATGCTGAAAGGGAGTCAAGGTCAAGCCTGAAGGCGGTGCTCCAATCAAACGAGAGCATGGCGAATACTACGACCTAACACAGGATGCGGCTCCCAGACGACCATCCAAGAGGACGAAACTGCATTCCGGAGAAGAGGTTGATCTCATCGATCTGACGGATGATTGAAATGAAGACTAGGAGATGTAATATCAGTGTGCGTTACATTGGCGGAAGTTTATGATTCCCCGCGGTGACGCTCCCGCGTCGGAGTCTTGATGCCGTCTCCTCAACTGAGCATGGCTCTGGGGACTTTGCCGCCTAATGAAGGTAATAGGCGGAACACACTAGCTACTGATACCAGCCCAGCATGGGATTGCAGATATGATTTGACGAATAAATGCGTTGTTTCCGAATATCTTTCTCTTTTCTCCCCATCCGCCAAAGATAGTAGTCTATATACAGTAACCTAAGGGTTGGCTTAGCAGTTGCCTCATCGACCATCCATCAACAAAATGTGGAAATCGTTGTTCCTTTTGTCTATCTCTTTGGTCTTGGGCCCAGCCTGGGGTGCGTCATGGATCGTCCCTGGTGCTGTTTGGTATGATACAGCAGGACAGAAGATTGACGCTCATGGAGGAGGCGTGGTCCAGCGAGGCTCGACATGGTACTGGATCGGCCACAGTGCCAGCGACAGTAAGTTGATTTCTCAATAAATCTATAGTAGGAAAGGCGCTTCCTTGACAGGTAGAAGAACACCGGAAGGAGTGACGAGTGGAGATACGCAGACCAAACTCCTCTGATGTACCAGTCAACTGATCTCGTCAATTGGGAAAATATGGGAAAGCAAGCCCCTGCTGTCAGCGGCATGTGGCGGCCCAAGTTCGCGAGTCCCAATGGCTCATCGTTTTGGGTTAGTAATTGTTTTTCTCAGGAGTGACTTCGGTTTGTATATTAAGATGGAGGGCATAACTAACGATTTATCCTGCTTGGTGTCTACTTAGCTGTACGGGCAACAAGATCGACACGTCCTGTCGTTGTCCTCTTCGCAGTTCATCGGAGGCTATAGCCAAAAGGCCAAGGGGCCACTGCCGCCGAACAGGTATTCGTACTCGGACACTGGGATGTTATTTGACAAGGCCACGAGTGAGTCGTCATCTACGGCGTGTATCCGATGAGGCTATGGAGCTGACTCTAGGGCAATGAGACGCTTGGTATCTCCTGACGAGCGCGGATCACAACACAGTACAGATCAACAAGATCAACAGCGACGGCTCTATCGGAAGTCTCGCCAGTTCATTGAGTACGTTACCATACCTGACGGCATTTAACTGGATCTAAGTACTTACAATGCTCATGTTAATTTTCAACAGCCAAGGGCGCCTACGAAGCCCCCGGCATCCTAGAGTTCAACGGCGTCTACTTCCTCCTCGTCTCGGGCAAGACGGGCTACCGCGCCAACGCGAACCGAGCCTTTTGGGCCACCTCCCTCGCGGGGCCCTGGACAGGGCCCTCCGATATTGCGCCCGCGGCCCAGAAGACGTACGGCTCGCAGAATACGTACGAGTTCGTGGTGGCGGGGACCCAGGCCACGACGTATGTCTTCATGGGTGACGCCTGGGATAGCAAGGGGACGGCGGCTTCCGACTACGTCTGGCTGCCCGTCGCGGTCGATGCCAAGGCCAGGAAAGTCACGTTGCAATACCATGCGATGTGGAAGGTTGATCCCATGACCGGGGTGGTGTCGTACCCGGCGACGCGGAGGCGGTATGCGGCGGGTGAAGCTGAGGCGACTGGAGGAAGAAGCCCGGTGGCAGCGGTGAAGCGATGCTTTGGCGATGGTCATGACTGTACTGCTGCTGCTGCTGCTGGTGACGACACCAAACAGCAACAAAGTATGGTCCACCGTCTCCGTACGGGAGACCAAGTGACATTCCGCAACTTGACCGGCCGTCTCGGGACTTCTGCTTACGAGTGGGTGTTTGTACGGTACACAGTCAACGACCCCGATGCGGGCGAGGCGTACATCAAGGTTAACGACCAGGCGACCCCGGTCAACCTCTCTGAATACAACTCCCGCGCCGGACATCACCATACGGTGCCCGTGCGGCTACACCTCGACGCGGGCGACGTGAATACCATCGCGTTGGGGGCGGTGGGCACGGCCGCCTTCGAGATGGAGGTCGAAGGGCTCGAGCTGTTTGAAGACAATTAACTAAAAGCCGTAGCTACTACGGGCGACACTGTTATTTCAACCTGTTGGGTTGGTCATTTCGCTCCATCGCATGGCAGTTTGTTCCTTGTTAAGGGTTGGAAGTCACAGGAAAATGTATTCCATGCTTTTCGGATATGTGCTTATAGTTTTCATCTGTGCTTTATTGGAGTGAATTAGGAGCAAGTACACAGTATATACATTTTTCTCTTTACTTGTAGGCCAAACGGATCCGTTGGCCATTCCTCTGGGTATCAACGATGTTCCAAAAGCTCGTAAACCGTACACGCCCTGGCACGACACCGTCGGCCCAAATACATTGAATCTTTGGACAAAGAATGCCAGTACAAATAATACGAAAGGCAACTCTCACCTTCCTGTACAATCTCAAATATCGGTGCTATTATCGTCGCGCCCTGTGAATATCTTGTACAACCGCCGACTCGCAGCCTGCCCGAGGGTGCGGTCGGTCAAGGCACCGTCCTTGTTCGCGCTCTTCTTGCAGTCCTCCAACGCCAGGGGGCCCTCCTGCTCGAAACCCCGTACCAGCTCCGAGACGGACTTGTACTTGTTGAGGATGCCGTACGCCATAGGGGCCGTGATGCGCGCATTTTCCTGCAGCATGCGGACGAAGATCTCGGAGGGGGTGTCGCCCGTCCGGACCTGCCCCGACTCCATGCAGAAGCCCGCCGACGCCGCCGTAAGTTCCTTAGCCTTACGGTACGGGATCGTGGAGATGTGCTGCGTGAAGACCGCGATCCACTGCGCCGTCTCGACGTCAATAGGGGTATGGTGGACGAGCACGCGGGGGTGAAGCTGCAGAGAAACAAGTGCGTCTTCGATGATGTCCTCGTCGATGATCTCGTGTGATGCCGCCGCGTTCCTCCGCCGGGATTGGCCTGATGGCGGCGGTGCATCATCGCCATTTCCGCGGACCGCATTGGTGAACTGGCGGTTGCGAGCGTTTCGGTTCTTCTTCATCCAGAGCTCAATGCCTTGAAGCAGGTAGATCATGGTCTCCTTAGGAAAATGCATCCTCATCTTCAAGACATGCGCATCAAGGTCGTGGCCCTCGCTTCCGAGCGCGAGCTTAACGAACTCGGCTGCTTCGATGACCACCAAGACATGGTCTTCAGGGGCGATACGCAACGGTGCTGGCTCCCACTGCATCAACGGATAAGCAAGATGGTTATCCAGAAAAGATCGATTGATACTTACATATCCTAGGTCTTCGTTGTAAATGCACTGGACCCTTCTTCGCCACTTCACTATGTGATCGACGGGGTGACTATGCCAACTGCCTCGTTGCACGTCGAGATCTTCTAAGATCTTATTGACCTGTAAATTAATGCCGGGGGTGAAGCTCTGGGGCAAGTCAACAATCATCTCAGAGGTGGATGCCTTCTTGTCGGTTTTCAACTTGTTGACTTCATCCATTGCCTTCTGTTTTATTTTCTCCTGCGCTCGCTGTTCCTTGGCCTGCTCCTTTTCAATGCGTTTACGCTCCTTTTCTGCTTCTCGGGCCTGCTCCTTGCGTCGTTTCTCCCATTCTTTCTGGTCCGCGGTCAACGTTGCGGCCTTCTTTGCTGTTTGTGCCGCTGTTTGTGTCGACGTCTTTGAAACCTTTCGCGGAGACTCGCTTAAAGATCGAGCTGTCTTCTTCAGCTTGGAGAAGTCGATCGCGCTAAGGTCTGGAAACTCCTCCTCTGAGTTATCGTCATCATCGATTACGAGAACTTCCGCTTTGCGCTTTAATGGTTGGTGATCGGGTATCTTCTTAGGAGTCGACCTGAAATCCGCATTGCTTTCCGGCACGGAACTGGATATAGGGTCCCAAGCTGCGTTCTTTGGCTTTGATTTAGATTTAACGGGCGAAACGAAAGACAGATCGCTAGGAATGTCCAAGTCCACGTTCGCAGCTGGTTTTGGTCGGACCGGAGAATCGTCAGCGAAAGGATCGCTGGAGACAGGGGCAATATCTGGCAATTTCCGCGTCGATTTGCCGGCTGCCGCTGCGCTGGGCAATTTCGCGGAGGCCCTTTCCACACGCGCGGGCGCAGGCGCTGGCCACGGTGATAATTCCGAGGCATCGTCTCTCGTCAGATCAACAGGAGCAGGCGAGCTGCTGTTCTCGATAGGGTCGGCGATCGAGTTCCATCTACCAAAGTTGGATGGGCGCATGGGGCCCGTGGTGTCGGGTCTGGCGTCGGGTCTGGTCCCTGCTGTCGCAGCCCAAGTCGACGACCTCGTGTAGCTGCTACGGCCCTTGGAACCGGCCGAGTGCCGTTCTCTGTTGATAGATGTTTCAAAGCCATCCAAATCGCCCGTTATATCAAAATCTTCGTCCAGGAAGAGGAAATCGTTGTCGCCTTTGGTTGTGGGCTGCGCCGATGTTGCAGCGATTCGTTTCGTAAGGGTTTCGGCGGGGACGGGGACAGTATCCTTCGAATCGAGTATGTTATCGACGTGGTATTTATCCTGCGCAGGATCGCGCCTAGGTGGCGAAGATGTGAGTCCCACGCGTTCCGGGTGCAAAATTGGAGGTGGCGGGCTGCTCGAGATGAGGTCGATGACTTCGGCGGGCATTTTGAGTGATTTGGAGCAAGAATTGGCTTCTGTGCCAGTATGGTTGTTGATGTTCCTCAAAAGAGTATCGTATCATTGGACCAAGCAGGCCTCTTGTGAGCGTCCTGTACATCCAACCAGTTGGTTGAATCCGCCCGTTGCAAGTTGACAAGAGCTGTGTGACGCGTTCAATTGCTTCGAGTGTTGCCCAACGAAAGCACGAAAGCACGAAAGCACGTGACCCATTTACACTTAGTTTACCTGAAAGAAACATTATTACCTAATGCGACTGAATTAACGTTTATTTATTTAAAATTATTAAACGAGCAGTCAGTTAAGCTCGCTACATACTGAGATATTTTTTCGTTTCACTGGGCATATTTCCAAGCCATGGCAGGGCCAGGATGGATGCCCAGCCCTTGACGAATATGAACCTTGCCCTGATTCACCGGCGGACTTATTGCGATAACGAGGGAGCATAGTCAAATACGAGAAGGACCAGTTGATACGACGGAGGGGATGCCTCCTATATCATTGTCTAGAGGGCTAAAAGACATGCTAGTTCTGAGTAAGGACGGACCAGTAGGTAGATGCCCATGGAAGTTGCTCTTCAGTCCCCTTCACGTAAGCATCAACACCTATTCAAACCCGACGCTATCTTACATGTATACTTGCTACTTCTAGCACGTAGCCAATAAGTTAAGGGTGTGTGATGAACAAGAGGGAATGCGTTTTTGTTTGCCCAAAACGGCATCGGACTGCGTTCATGTTCATCCCAAAATGACAAATAAATTGACACTGACGGGCTCGTCCGTTTTAGTAGAATCACGGGGACTCCGGTTCTTCGCTGCCTTATGTATACTAAAATGTACTCGTTCATCCAAATTACTATGACCATACGGTAACCAAGAGCTCTGACCTATATATTGAGAAATGTTACCCGAGACAGTATCCACATCGGGCTAAAGACACGATGAGACATTCTACCAGCTCGGCTGGCATCTAACAGCCGGTCTTATCTCGGCCACGGGGGACTGCAATTGCAGTGATACACGGGGTTGGCGACACCAAGGACACAGTGGTAGGGCTGCATTGCCCAAGCCATTCCAAGTGGCATCGGCTGACTACATACTAACCAACCATACATATTGCCTACCGTACGAATCTTTACTTCATGGACCTTGTTGGATCTGTGTATCTTGCCAAGATATAGTCACAAAAGGGCCGAATGTCTCATTATACTTGCTGGGCTCTTCACGGAAGCAGTGCCGGACCCGTTATATCTCGGCTTGGCTTACACCCAGCCACAGCCTTCGAGCAATATTCTTGACAGGAGCATCCGCCCTCTAAACCGCCCAGGTCGGATGAACTCGTCCAGCGTCTTGAAGCAAGTATCAGGCTCTCCTGGGGACTCTTTTACGACTTGCCCTTCACAATGGCCATCTACGTACCTATCAGGACATATAAACTTCAAACTTGTCAACTGCAGGTAGAAACGAACTTCTCTTTACTTGGTATTTTATCTTAACGAGCGTCGATGCTCTGCGCTGGATCGATGAGTCACCCTTGCCTATCAGATCCCCGGCTCCGACTCCGGCACTTGGGTCCGTATGCAACGCCACTTTGTTTTTTTGGGCTGAAGGCACAGTATCTGCCGAGAGAGGGGAAGGTGAACAGCCGCGGTATATCGCGGAAGGCGTCAGCTGATACTTGCAGCGACTAGCATCGAAGATGACGCCTTGATCCATGTTAGGGTAGCATCGCCTTGAGACTGAGCGTCGACTTGCCTTCCCAGCCCAGGTAGACTTGTGTGTGGGGGAGGGTCAAGGTCAGGCAATGAAGCGGGACAGGAGAGGGTCCTCTAAGGGGCGAGAACGGTCTTATTTTCACATAAACATCACATCAAATTGAGATTCCATCTCATCTCGGCCTCTCTACGAAGAAACTCGAAGGGCCGCTTCTGGCGAGTGAGCTACTGTCGTATCAACTGGAGGAGGTTGCCTACCCGCAGATCGAGCGCCACGGGATGGAACCCTCAGAAGCGCCTCAGTAGGTGTATGGCAGAATCTCGAAACCGCAGGTGGAAATGGGTGTCATGGAAGAGGGCTGGTTAGCCTTTCGAATTTGATTACACATTACTGATCTATTCCAAAGGTTCTAAAGGCGACTAGACATGACAGAGGGTGGCTTACTTTGGGTTCTAACGGCTTGGAAGGCTTGGAATGCAATCTTGGATTTGAGAGAAAATAATTACCAGACAACATTGATGATATTACTTACGGCAAAACAATTACCAAGTGCGCTTGGTGTCATAGAGTGACTTGGCATTTCGTTGAGTTGTGCAGTAGTGGTGAGGGTGGACCCGAACTGGATATGCCCGCGGCAAGATATCTCCTATCACTCTAGAGGTGAGGTTACATAGTCGACGACTAGTAGCCCAGGGGATCCAGAAACTTCAACCAGTCGCATGTCGTATGCATTATGCCACATCTTGGCCCTTGCCATCGAGTCCACTTACAGCAACATACTACTAGTACCAGTCAAGTCAAGTGTGGACGTACAGGCGGCAAGCTCCTAGAGGAAGGCCACTGCCAGGATGATGCAAGTTTCAAGAGCCGCCGCTCGACTGCATGCCAGTCCTCTCGAGAACAAGATCAGCCGATCAGCCGCCTGTGGGTTGGAACAATGCAATACGAGATATAAGAAGCTCCGGCTTTATATTGGCTTTGCCGGAAGACAGCCTTATTTAGTGGCGGCTTGTTGATTGTGCGTAGGTTTGACTGGCCATCGATTAGCAGGCGTAGTCCCATCACTGTAGGCGAAACATTTGACGTCTGTCTCTGTGTATGTATATAGCCGTCCCGTCGTTACTCAAATGCCATGCGGCGGGAGGGATGGACCTGGCAGCGGGTTGGATTTAAGCGGGAATGCGGGGTGCAGAATGGATGCTTCAGCATCGTGATACGCACCGTCAATGTTGTATTATCTAAGTAAGGTGGTAGTGAGTAGAGAGGGCCTTGCGATGCTAATAGATACGGCTTTGCTTTGCAATAACCGCTTAACCTGACATTGCCAACCTCTTTGCGACGTCGTTCCCTCGACGAACAAGACAACCGACCGGAGCTTTGGGATGCGGCTCCACCCATCGATCGCGCCACCTACCGGTACACACCGTAGGTACACTTCCGCGGGCGCATTTCAAAGTAACTTTACTTGTCACCAGCGAAAGCAGCACCACTACGTATGTTTCATCAGGAGATAAACATCGGCCAACACGATGTTGAAATGAAAATAACAGGTTCGCGACAATGGGCGTCATTGCGCGCTGCGACTTCATCACGGCGATCGACGCCTGACTCCAATTCCCACGTAACCTATATCCGCGCCCGAGATATCCACGGACGATCGTTCCAAATTACCGGCATTGCTGGAAAGGGAAGCGGCAAGCCAACCAGGGTGTTTTTTTTTTTTTTTTTGGGCGGGGGGGGGGGTGACCCATCAGTTTGCAACCAGTCGCATCTGTTATTCGGGCGTGGTCCGCGCTCGCTGGGCCTTGAATTTCCTCCCCGATCCAGGACCGAGCACACTCAGCAGCTGGGTATATGACCGCATTGCCGGTGATCCAAAAAGAATATCAAACACGAGGGGTGACGCAAGGCCCTACGTATGTATGTATGTACATGTATGTATGCGAGCGGCATAGCGAGAGCGAGCGGTTTCTTAAATGAAGTGGAAGCATGTCCCGGTTATTTCTTTGATATCCCGATTCTTCCTTTGATCCACCGGAAGCGGTCCGGGCATCGCACAAAGCTCTGTACTACTAGGTATACAGATATGACTGTAAGTCTCGGGAACCTCGTCCCCTTTCTCGTAGCACTGCATCCCAATAATGACGTCTTCCGACGATACCTGAGGCTCGTGTTGACATGCGATCCTGCTGTCAGCGGCGACGCGTGGGAGTAAGGGGTTCACCTACGACGAAGATAATCCAGTCGGAGCTTATTCTTCGCAGATTGGAGCCCGCCCTTGCATGAGGAGCAATTGTCCATTCACTTGCATCGAATCGATGCAGCTAAATAAAGTAAAAAGGTCATGGCGCAAACCAGAACCCCCTTTTCCTGAAATCTGCATATCCGCCAAATCGGAAATCGGGCTATCCTCATTCGGCCTAACAGCGTGCTATCTCTGCCTCCACCAAACGACTGCACGTCAAAGTGGGAGGTGGACCGACGGAGTGCTGCAAGCAATGGATAATGCAATAACCATATAATATCTAGTATTGGATACATGTAGACAAAACAGCCGCGAAGAAGCTTCTCCAACATATCCCATCGATAGTTCTACAGACTAGATTGAAGGTCTGCGGTGACTGGCACCATTTTCTATCTCCATCGTATCTACTATTTGATCGCGCCGTTGTACGCTTATTGTTCCGCAAGGCTCAAGCTTCCCGCTTCTGCATGCGCTACGGCGCAGCTAGGATATGATAGGATAGCCCAACATCAAAGAGTCGAACCATCAAGATTGATAATACCGGTACTCTCATGTTGCCCTTAATCAGTGCAATCTTTCCAATTGGCATTATTGAGTCAGTGACACATTGAGCTATTGGTAACTTGGACCACTTTCCACGTCCCCGCTTACTATATATGACACCGGCAGTCAGTCTTGTCTTTTCCTACCCTGTCACCATCGCATCTGAAGGAAGGAGGGGGGCCATGGAACCCGAGATCGGTTGGAAATCCGACGGCGGGCAGACAGTTCCGCACAAGAGACGAGCCAGGTGCAAAAGGTCGTTTTGTTATCGGAGTACGGAGTAGCGTAGCTTGAGAGCGTACGTTGAATGTGGCTGGCCGCCGCCCAGCAGCTTGGCAGTAGCTCGCCCCCAATTGGTCCCCCTTTCGTGATATTGCTTTCGTCTCCTGGTCCCTGGCATGGTGGTGAGCTGTAAGCTTGGTTGGTTCCTGCGCGAGCTAGGGAGAGGGACCCCACCAACATGTGCGTCGCTGCACCAAAAGCGTCCATAAGCGTCCATAGCGCACCTTCAATCACCACCCAACCTTAGATGTAGCCACCACACACATCAAATTGGTTCGGTCGCCGGCTGATCGTCTCCCTCGCCACCCGTCCGCTTTGGAGGTGACCTTTTTCATTTTGCGCGGCACACTGTCAGCCAGACAATGCCTACAACCTACTGAATCAGCAGCCTACTGAATCAGCAGCCTACTGATTCTGCTATACTATTTCCTAGTTCGATCTTCTACGCAGTACTTGTGTAGTAGCTTGAAGGGGAAAGGGGATGGCGATGGGATGCGTCGCGTGCGCTGGCTTCCAAAACCTATGGTGATTCAAGTGTTCCACCTCGAACCTCTTGTCTCTTAATACCAGTATATGGTCGTCTGAAATATAGGCTCCTTGGGTAAGGTCATTTTCCTCGTCTGAAGCATTTCTACATAGCACTGCCACCGGATTCTGCGATGGTGGTTTGGTGCATGTGGGCGGGCTGGGTGAACAGCATGGCAGATTGATGCGTTGCGTTGCAGGTCTCAAATTCTCTCGTCATTGACAGGACTTGAACGAGTCGTCTGTCTCTTGACATGGAACCTTAGCAAACCGTTTCAGACGTTTCTTCGTCGCCGCCACCAATCAACACAGATGCTGTTAGCGACCTCTTTATATATAGCCACAAGAATGTAGGCCGGGCCACGCAGCCGGCGCCAGCCTACCTGAAATCTGTCGTGATTTCCTCCATCGTGCCACATTGGGCGTTGCTAGAAAGGTGTAACTTGGAGGTTAATAGAGTCATCTACATACGGAACAGGTATGCATGTACACGCCCAGCACGCCCATCGTATGCTGATATGCAGAAGCAAATGGTATGGTCGGCTGTTGGCATGTGTGTACGGTGTACAATCTGCACCCACCACTTCCACTTACAGGACGTGACGGGTGGTGATGATCGCTGGCTGGTTAAATCCCAATCAAATGGCTGACAACGCTTGGGACCCTCGCCTTTCCCAGCCGACACGAGTTTAATTTGGCCTATGCCGGATTGAGCCAGTGACACTGCACCTTGCATTGCTGGTCCGCTTGTTTGGGCATGGCGGCAGGGACATGAAAAAAGGTGGACTTGGGCCATTCGTGGGCCAGCAAGGCCATATCCCCGAATACCTATGTTTCATCAATTGACCCCCAAATTTATCATCTCGGCGCCTCTAGCTTCTGGCGATTTGCTTGCCATAGAAGTACCAGGCCCAGCCTGCCCTCTTACTGCCCCCCTGATTTAGAATACCTACCCAGATAATAATCACTATACCCCTTGTGCCTGTGTCGTCTGTGACTGCCACTTTCGCCGTCCGCGACAATCTTCATACGGTACATATACACAAGCAGTCGACTGTTTGAGTGGTGTCTGCCAAAAGTAGGCTCGGTTAAAAACAAGAGATCAGGCAACACGTGCAGCGCATGCCCATCCATTCATTCATTGATTTTTCCCTACCAACAGCTAGACCTGCCTGTCTGTTATGATAAAAGTGCTGGTCCTGCTGCTGTCAGCGCAAGCCTAGGCCTGTCCCTGTTTGCTAATGATCTGGGGGTTTGGGAAATTGAACCAACATCCCCCCGTTGCACATCCTTCTGCAACCTCTTTGCAATCTTTTTTCCCTCTACCGTTGCGACGAGACACAACCCACATGTCGACTTGAAGGATAACGCGGCAATTAGTTCAGCGCGGCCGCAAAGAAAGCCCTCAGGCAAAAGGGTGTTTAGACACCTTCGAGGCCAGCCCGACTTCCTGCATTCCTCCCCGGCCGGGAACTCTGGGATCTGGGGTTCACCTCGCCCTTTAAGATTTCCTACGACAACCGCCCGACGGCAATCCGCATGAATTGACCTGCCTTGCATTCCAACGCAAGCAACAAAAAGAAGACTCGGCATAAGGCAAAGCCAAATTGCCCGTTTCATTGCCTTATCAAACCGACCCCCGCGGTTTCCGCGCGCCGGCATTGATATTTTGTCGTATTTCGACCCTCCTCTATCCGGGTGTCTCTTCGTAGAAAGAGGCAGCCCTCGCAATCATGGCTTCTTCACCCCCGGCATCACCCAGCATGATGTCGCGACCTGCAAGCGCCATGGTGCGGCCTTCTCCGCGAAGCACCAGTCGCATGAGCATAAACAGCAAAAGCAGAGCATCTGACGAAGACGGCGGCCGGACAGCAGTCAAAGTTGGTAAGTGAACAAATGGCCCCGGTTATCCGTACTCGCGGAAACTTTGGGCCTCTCGGGCCTAGCCAGAGGCCTCGGAAACCTAGCAGGATGCGCTGAATGCCACAACACCACGAATATGGCTAACCCGTATACTCATATGCAGTCATTCGAGTGCGACCGCCTCTACAGGCTACCGACCCCGGTTTCGACCTAATTCCCCAACGTTTCCAGCGCTCTATGGTCCAGGCGACTTCACCAACGAGTCTGTCGATCGATGCGCCGCAGGGCAAGAAGCTCTTCGTGTTCGATCGCGTATTCTCTCCTGATACCGACCAGGAAGGTGTTTGGGACTACCTCAGCGAGAGTGTAAATGCCTTCCTGCAGGGCTACAACGTGTCGCTTTTGGCGTACGGCCAATCCGGCGCTGGAAAGTCCTTCACCATGGGTACCTCGGGCCCGATAGAACAAGATAATCTCGAAAGGATGGGAGTGATTCCCCGCGCAGCAACAGAGCTGTTCGAGAAACTTGAAGGTCCTTCTAGTTCCAAAAAATCCAATCGCAATTCTATGTCCCAGCTTCGCACACCTCAGCGATACTCGACAGGACAGACTTCACCCTCAGCCAGCAGTACCCCAGCCGAGAAGACGTGGCAATTAAAGGCAACGTACGTTGAAATATACAACGAGCAGCTTCGCGACTTGCTGGTTCCCGAAACGACGCCACATCATGAACGTGGCCAAGTCACTATTCGTGAGGATACCAAGGGCAACATCATCCTCACCGGTCTGCGTCAGATGGACATCCACTCGATCGAAGACTTGATGAACGCTCTGAATTTTGGCTCTACGATTCGTCAGACCGACGCCACAGCCATAAACGCGAAGTCGTCGCGTTCTCATGCTGTTTTCAGTCTCAATCTAGTCCAGAAAAAGGCCAAGACGCAGGGCACCGAGGGGGTCAACAAACGGTTTTCGGTACCTCTGGAAGCCGTGACCGGAGCTGAAACATGGGTGACCACAGACAGCAAGTTGCATTTCGTCGATCTGGCGGGTAGCGAGCGTCTGAAAAACACCGGCGCGCAAGGTGACCGGGCGAAAGAAGGTATCTCGATCAACGCCGGCTTGGCCGCGTTGGGCAAGGTCATCTCGCAACTTTCTTCGCGATCTCACGGCGCACACGTATCATACCGCGATTCCCGACTTACACGCCTGCTCCAAGACTCTCTTGGCGGCAATGCCATTACGTATATGATTGCATGTGTTACGCCCGCCGAATTTCATCTCAGCGAAACTCTAAATACGGTCCAGTACGCCCAACGCGCCCGTGCTATCCAGAGCAAGCCTAGGATTCAGGCTGTGGAGGAGGGTGATAAGCAGGCAATCATTGAGCGGCTCAAGGCCGAGGTGGCCTTTTTACGTGACCAAATTCGTAGTGCTGAGCGTGGCGGAAATGAGCGCCGCAATTTGGCGACCACTGAGAGGTCCGAGCGACTCAACAACGAGCGCGAAGCGGAACTCCAAAACCAGCTACTAGACGTCCAGGAGAACTACACTACTCTTAGCCAACGGCACGCTAAGTTGATTGCCGAGATGGCTAAGGCACGAGATAATGAGGAGGCCGAGAATCAGCAAATGCAGGAGAACGCCGGAGACGTCGCAACCGAGCGCCTCAACCGGTCCAACTCCTTTGCTGAAGCGGTCGAGCAGGTTGTCCTCGAGTACGAGAAGACGATCCAATCACTCGAGCAGTCCCTTTCCAGCACCCGCACGACTCTGTCCAACACCGAGACCAATCTTTTGGAGAAAGAAACCAAATGCGCCTATATTGAGACAATCAACACACAGCTTCAAGCTCGTCTACAGAAGCTGATGGATCGCGAAGCCAATACGGAAAACTACCTTCATGACCTCGAAGCCAAGCTTGATGGACATACCTCGGGCGAAGAAAAGAACGCTACCATCATACTCGAGCTACGAAAGGAAATCGCACGGGTGCGGGAGAACGAGGCTGCGGCCGAGGACTATATTTCCACGCTCGAGGAACGACTTGCCGAGGCCGACCAAGACACCGAGCTGATGCAGCGTGAGATTGACCGCCTCGAGCAGGTTATTGAGCGGCAACGAAGTCTTGGTAAGCTCGACAACCTGCTTCACGAGCTCGACAACATCCAACCGGACGGAAAGCAATCCGATGGTCAGTCTGAACCAAACACGAACGGATATGGGCAACGCCGCTCTGAGCGATCGTCCAGGAACACCACGAGCCGACCACCTACTGTCCAAGGCCGACGGTCTACGCTTCCAGAGGTTGGCGAGGAGGAAACCGAAGAAGACTCCGCTAGACCTACTGCCCAGGCTGAGGCGTTCTCAGAAGATGACGAAGTTGACCATCGCAACGGCGACAAATCTGACGATGATGCTGAAACTCATGAGCACCCGCCCCAAAGCCCCGCGCAAAGCAAGTTTGTTAACGATAAACTGGAAAACGTCACCGATGAGCTTGTCCACCTTCGAATGGAACATGAGAACACCCTGAACGAGTTCGATGCGCTCCATAACAAGTATGAAGAGGCTCTCAAGACACTAGCCGAGCTTCAGGACGCCGTAGACGAGGCTAAGCACCCTAGCCGCCAACGCGACTCCGTCCTCTCCGCCGCAACGCCGGAAGATACCCGACCGCCATCTTTTTTATCCGACGCGCAGTCCAGCGACGTCAAGGATGGGACCCGCTTATCATCGCGATCGCTTTCCTCGGAGCTATCCTCAGCTATGGACTCCCCGGCTACTATCGATTCGGCTGATATTCCGGATGCGACCACTCCCAAACCTTCCGAGTCGAGGGAGACTCTGATAGCCGAGACAGCAAACAACGATGAAGCGCTCGCCTCGGAATTAGAGAAGCTCAAGTCCCTTGCTCTGGAGAAGGAGTCCGCAGAGAAGAAGCTTGCCGAGAAGTACGCCCAACTGGAAGAACAACACCAGGAAGCCTTGGATATGGTTGAAGAGCTGAAGACCGAAGTCATGAAAGCCAAGCACACCGAGCCCACATCCCCACGAAGTGCCACCCCGGTCATTCGCCGCAAGTCTAGTCAAAATGTTATGATCATTGACCGGGCTCACCGGTCCTTCGCGTCGCTGAGGAACATTGCCGCAGACAATTTCGAGGAACAGCCGGACGTCATGCAAAACTTCGAGCTCAACCTCAACGCCGCCATGCATGAGCTGCACGCTCGATCCGAGCGCATCCAGGAGCTCGAGGCAGATGTCAACAACACCAGAAAGGAAATGGAGACAAAGATGACAATCATTAACGGCTTGACACGCGAGCGTTCAAGTTTGAAATCTAGTCCCATGGATATGTCCATGATCGCGACGTTGAAGAACCAGCTGGAACAGAACGAGAGTCAACTTCGAAAGATGCAAGAGGTACACGCCGCGCGCGAAACAGAACTGATGGGCGAGCTGGAATCTCTGCGAGCTTCTGTGCAAGAAATGTCCGCTGCTCGATCAGCTCCGACGGAGGCCCCGACAGCCAAGGATGAGCTGCTTTCTACCCACGAGAAGAAGATTGCAGAGTTGCAATCAGAACTGGCGGGCTGGGAAGGCAAGCATCAGACCACCCTCGACAACATGCAGGCTACCGAGAAGACTATGCAACAGACCATCAAAGAGCTTGAGTCGCGAGTTGCCGAGGTCAACGCGAACTACAGCCAGGTTCGCGAGAACTCTCAGGGTGATGAGCATACCAAGGAGGCAGATGCTAAGCATCAAGACTTGGTCACGGCCCTGAACAAGGAAATTGGCGACTACAAGGCCACCATCGAAAGCAACACTGCCAAGGTTGCTGAACTTGAGAGTGCTCACTCTGCCGCCAAGAGCCAACTTGAGGAGGCCACACGAGCCCGCGATTTGGCTGCTGCTGAGTCAGACAAGCACAAGGGTCTCCTCGGAAAGCTCGAGGCCCAGATTGCCCAACACGAGGAGATAATCAAGAGCCACCGAGAGAACTTCGAGGAGCTTGAAGCTGAGCATGCAAAGGACATCGACGAGATCCAGGCCGAGTCCAAGCAGGAGTATGAGTCGCAGCTATCCATTCTCATGACGGAGCATGCGGAAAACATCCGCATCCTTGAGAGCGACCTTTCTGAAGCTCGTGATGAGCTGATGAAGGTAGCCACGGAAGTTGCGTACGCCATGGGTCTCGAGGTCAGCGTTGAGAAGATCTCGGAGCGTGTTGAGTTCCTTATTGCAGACCAGAAGTCACTTGGTACCGAGAAGAGGAAGAATGTTGAACTGGAGGGTCACGTTTCAGAACTTGCTTCCATTAACAACACTATCATGCGCGATCTGGAGACAGTGAAGTCAGCGTTGAACGAGCTGTTGCAGGTGGATGGTGAGAAGGTCAAGAGCCCGTACTCATCCGTCTCTGAACAGATAGCAGCTTTGAAGAAGCGGATGGCGGATCTTGAGGTCAAGAACAAGAAGCATTCCCGCTTGGTAGAGGAGCTCGAGGATCAGCTGCAGACAAACTTCGACCAGGCCCAGATTACAAACAACCGTTTGTCAACTCTGCAGACCGAACGTCAATCTCAACTCGAGGAAGCCACCACCGCTAGGATCAAGGCGCAGGGTGAACTAGAGGCAATCAAGGAGGAATACGCTGCCCTACAGGTACACTCTCAATCTAACGAAGTCCTCTCGGAAACCACATTGCTGACTTTACTACAGGCTAAGTTTGACGAGGCAAGCTCGAACTCGCAAGTTCGCAAGACAGCCTCGCACACATCTCTGCCATCGCCTCCGCCGGCGATCCCGCTGCCTCCTCTGCCTGGTATTGGCGGAGCCACGTCGCCTACCTCGTCAGGAGCACCTGGCGGCGGACGACCTCAGAGCAACGATATTGCCAACCTGCAGATCAGGGAAGACCAAGAAGCCCGCATTCGCTCCATTGAGCGACACCTCAATGCCGAGAAGCAACTGACTTCGACCTTGGAAGAGGCCCTCACGGATCTGGAGAAGCAATCCAACAAGGTCAAGACCGACTGTGAGGCTTGGCGCAAACGCGCCATGGAACTCGAGAACGAAGTCAAGCAGCTCAAGGAGAAGCCGCAGCAAGACAGTCGCTGGCGAGACAGTCTTCACCAGGTTGAGGAAGAACGCAAGAAGCGCCAAGACGCCGAGAGAGCCCGCGCCCACCTGGAAGAGCGCATGAACGCCATCAACAACAAGAAAAAGAAGAAGGGCAGCCTCAACTGCTTCTAGGCGTGGCCGCTTTTGGCCGTTCTCTTGGTCTGCTTGGCGTTTTTGGCTATTTTCTTACTGTACTTGGATGGATACCGTATCACCATCCGGTCTCATCTTGAGCTTGCCCTACCATCTTGGGTGACCACTAACCATTGGGTTCAGCGGTTTAGGGTAGCTTGACTGTATTCCTTCCCCCTTGCGACCACTATATGTACTCTCCTGTACTCTACCACTATACGGCGTTCGAGACGAGCCATTTCTTCGATTTGGGTCATTTTTTTGGGCACTTACGGTTTCTGCCCCTCCCCTTTACGATCTTCATTTTATCTTAGGCCATGACCCAAACCACACCCCATATTCTTCTGTAGTCAACCTTACACAGGTTGACCTACAATCTGCGACGACTTTGGACGGGAAACGAACAACCCCCACGTGAGGATAGCGACGTGTTTACGGATCGGAACGAAACCCAAATCCTTCACAACGTCTAATGAGAGCGTTTCTTGTCCGCCCCTCTATACTTAATCTCTCCTGGCTTCTGCCATCACGACTACTCACTCTACCTTTGCTAAAGGGAGGATCGGTGGATGGAGAAACAGAAGAGGAAATCGACCTTCTACATATGAGAAAAGAATGCTGCTTGAGAGGCCCAAGCCGAATTGTCCATTCTGAGATACCACTTTTGCACCCATTTCTGAATTTTGTTGTTTACTTGTTTTCTAATGTTGCTGCTTCATGTTATTCTACTTTGTCTTCTCTTCACACCCGGTGGCAGCGTGTTCTCTGCTTCTATCTCTGCGTGCGTTTTTGATACACTGTTTTCTCTACTGCGAATACTACTACTACCCCTTTTGATGTTTTTCCTCTGCGTTTTTCAGTTTCCGAGCGGGGGTGGTGAATTGGGCCGGTAGGGAGTAGCTGGCGATGGAAATGCCGGAAGCTGACGAAAGAGCTTGATGCGTGTGGAAAGAGACAGAGAAAGAGAAGATGAAGAAGAATGGAAGAGAGAAAAAAGAGAGAGAGCGCGATCGCGTATCATGCCCTGCCCACGACAAGTGTAGCACTTGAAGATGGCGATGTAAAGTTGATGAATGGGGGGCATCGTTGATGATGGTGGGTGGGCTTGGGCACGCGAGATTAGCCTACCTGTCCGTTGCTATATAGTTGTTGGAATGTAGAACGTCTCTTCCCCCTTGCTGTATACTATGTCTGCTAAGATGTTGGTCTTATGTGATACATATGTCTTGTCTTCTTGTGCATCTGGTTGTGGAACGTCAGATAAAACTACTCGAATGACTAGATAGGCCCAGGAAGTAGGCAATCGCAACCCCTGTTCCAAGCAGGAGGCTGAAACATGTGCAAATAGGGAGATACATTTTACGTCGTGGGAAGCATGCGTACACAATGTGAACATACACCAAGAGGCGTCGGGCAAGGTTCAGTTTGACTGGCTTATTTCATTTCGTATCCCAAGAGTAAAGATATATGCCACAATGAGTGAATCTGCAACACAGTATATGTATATGTATGTGTGCATCGTATTTGCCGCAAAGAAAAGTGTCCTTCATCCATCCTCAAGACATTCTGGTTCGTATTGTTCCCAACGACCATAAAAGGAATGACGGCGTTTATGTATCGATATCGTCTCTCCCTGCACTTACTTAAGCAGCATTCTGCTTCTTGCGCTCGTCAAAGACGGCGAGGCACTCCTCGGCGGCCTTGACGCCCGACAGGGCCATGGCGCCGAAGGTGGGACCCATGCGGTTAGCGCCGTCGACCTCGCTGAGCTCCATGCCGCCGCAGACGAGGCCGGGGACGATCTCGCGGGTGCCCTTGACGATAGCGTCCTCGGCCGTGTTCATGTCGAGCCCGCGCATGCCGCCGAGGCGCTCGAGGGCGCCCATGCCCACGAGGCGCTTGGCGCTGAAGGCACCAAAGGGGCCGTCGTGGCCCGTGGTGCTGACGATCAGCGGCGCGTTGATGGTGGAAGGGTCCATGCAGGACTGGTCGTCGTGGTGCATGGCCACGAGGGTCCAGTTGGTGACGACGCCCGCGATGCGGATGCCGCCGGGGGCCGAGTCGTCCCGGCGCGTGATCAGGTCCTCGACCGTGGTCGCGTTGAAGAGCTTCACGTTGGGGAAGGACAGGACTTTGGACAACAGGGTCGAGGTGAAGAGGGCCGCGTGCTTGACGACGACGTAGGCGCCCTCGTCGTCAAAGGGGATGCCGAGCTCCGTCAGGAACTTGTCGGCGGGCTTGCGCATCACCATGGCGCTGAAAAGCTGGCCGCCGAGCCATGCACCGCCGCCTATATATTGTGTCAGCTATGGTCTGAATGTTGTTCGTGTTCTGGAAAGGGGTCGGTCTACTCACCAGGCGAGACGCTTGCCTCGATGATGGCAATCTTCAGGTCAGGTCGGGCCTTGGCCAGGGTGTAAGCGGTGCTCAGACCGCAGGACCCGGCGCCAACGATGACGATGTCGGACTCGGCGTAGGTGTCCAAGTCATTGAAGTAGCGGCGGGCCATGGTGCGCGCGACCTGCGACTCGCGGATGGTCTCAAAGGTGAAGTCCTTCCACTTGCCATCGGCGACGTCGACGGCGGTCTTGGCTTTGCCGGTCCCGACGGGGACACCTCCCTTGTGGGGGAGGGTGGCAGGCTCAACGCAATCGAGAGTCACAGCAGGGGCCATTGTTGCGGTGGTTTATGTAGTTTCTAGGCCGAGGGTTAGTTCTGTGCCGAGGGAAGTTGGGGGGATTGGACAATGAGAGCATGATCCTTTCGCTGGTATTATCCAGATCAAGTTTTACGCCGTATAATCTCAGAACGAGCTCTGTTTTTTCTTCTTCTTCTTGATCTTCAGAAAAGAGAGAGAGAGAAAGAGCCTCCCTTCATCTCACCAGTTCCGGTCCCCATCTCCAACTGCCCACACATGTAAGATGCAAGAGTTGGTTGGATGGGAGAGAAGTGGTGGTCCGAATGGGAGGCACAGAGACACGAACACCGGCTCAGCTCGCCTCAAGCCATTACCTGATAGTGATGATTTATGAGGGGTTGGTTTCATGATCATAACTTGTGTGTCATATAACTGGTCACCCATAGTGACTTCTGGATAAACCGTTCGAGGCCATGGCTTCCATCGTCGCCATAGTGACGACCCGTACCAAGCAAGTGTACAAGTCTGCCATCTGTGTTAGTGGGTGGCCTGGAGGGAATAGGGGAAGTAGAGATCCGTGATGGTGAGTCACGGTGCGTACTACTTGTGTGTGTGTTCGTTTGGGAATCCGAGGAACAGATTCGACTGCAGCTTTGCTAATGGAATAGATGACTATGAGAGATAGAGAAGATGGGGGAAAAGAGGTTGAAAGGGGACGATCAATGCTGGATATATACCTATAGCTTCATAGGTGGAAGGAGGGGGAGAGGAGGGGTAGAGAAGGTTACTCACGCCATTGTGCTACAGCACTGACTGCACTTCGTGTCGTCATGGTTATTGATCGCTTCGCATTTCATATGAGTCGGCGTCGACACGAATGGCCGAGTCTGATAACAGTGTGGGTTCCCATTGGAATTACCTCTCCAATGTGTAGAAGCTGGTTGGACGGACGAGAAATAGACGAACTGTAAACCTCGCGAGCTAGCGTTCGTTCGATATGCAATCCTACGGAACTAAACCTGGACAACAACCGCCCGAGACTAAGCGGGTACTTTGGCGAGCGTGTAGCTGTTCGGTACCTGCGCGCTTGGAATATCGTGCTCCGACCTCCAACTTCTATCAGGAGCTACTCCGACAATACCACCGCGACTACGGCTTGTCGTTGTCGAACCTGCCACAAGTAGGACGACGATCTTCGCGAAATCTGGGCCCACCACCATCTTTTACGCAACACAACAGGACCGAGAGATCAACAATAACCTCAGAAGCGCATATCGCGCATGCCCACAAACAGTACTACTGCGCTCTTCTTCGCCAGCTTCAGCTTGCGTGCTTCGGGGGCAGCGTCATCCTAGGATTCAGCAGCAGCCGCCATCGGCATCCAACATGGCGCGTTCGGACGAAGCAGCCGCCTTCTTCCTGGCCGTGTACAGCGCCGTGCGCGAGATCCCGCCAGGCAAGGTCACGACCTACGGCCATATCGCCAAGCTGGTGGGCACCCCTCAGCGACCTCGCCAAGTCGGCGTCTGCCTGAAGCACCTCTCGCAGGACCCGGACTCGCGGCACAACCACGACAATGTGCCGTGGCAAAGGGTCATCAACTCCAAGGGCCTCATCTCCCCCAGGTACGTAGTAACACCCGAGGCGACCAGACAAGCCAAATGGTCTACATAGAAACTCATGCATGGGTGCCCGCCTAGATCTCAGCCCTCCGGTGCTCGGAATCAGGCGGCGGCTCTCGAGGCCGAAGGGGTGGAGGTATCCACCGGTTCGCTAGGCGAGCTCTCGGTGGATTTCAGTCAGTATGGGTGGTTCCCACGCTCATTGCCGTCCGAAGCCGACGAGTTCGACGACGTGGATGACGAAGAGGACGAGGATGAGGATGAGGATGAACCTTAGGAAACCCACATATGGATTGTTGCTACAGGTTCACATCACATTTTGGCGTCTAAAATCACGCAGCAATACTTTGAACTTGACATGTAGGTATGCATCTTAACGATATTTTATTATTTATTTGATAAGACAAAGCCAACAAGACGTATCTCTACAACAAAGTGATGAACCTGTTGAGAATTGTCCACCATACGCCAGAGAATGATAGAACACCACGGCGGTTATATGTAGAACCTGATAAGACTGATTTCTCGTAAGCGCAAGCTTCAAAAAGGGCTGTGCAGAGAAAAATGATTGAGGGTAGGAATGTCAGATAGCGGTTGGACGAAATTGTATCCACATTGAAGTTCGGATCAGGTCTGTGAATTACGCTTGTTCATCATGAAAAGGGAGGGGCAAAGAGAAGAGAGCTTGAATAGTAAACATACCATTTGTGATTGCCAAGTTCGATTGGTTTGTCGGATCCAGAGCGTTCGCTCGGTGCTGTGGTCGGTTGACCAGACTTACCCTGGGGGAACATGGAGCTGCAATCGCGACATTGGCCCATTGAAATGGTGCCATTGCCGCAGAGCGATCTGTACGCAGTTGCCTGCCAGAGGCACTGGTAACGAGAGATCTTGTTCGCCTGGGTTCAAGACAGTTCTTGATGTTGAAGAAAGATGAGTAGCATAGAAGGTTAGTGGAAGGTGAGAATTATATAGCATCCAAGTGGACAGTAGGAGGATTTTTTTCATAGTGGGGGACCTGGAATGACCGGCCCAACGATTGACCGAAATGCTTGCTGTACTTCCCAGCCCCAGTCTCCACCTGCGCGTCCTCTAGGCCCCACTAATTTGGAACATCTCCGTATTGATAGGTAGTAGTACGCTTCAGGACGACATTCTTTTTCATTCCCATGTCCAATCCAAGAAATCGCTGGCATTAGATGGCCAATTGCCATTAAGCAGTGTCATGAGTATGCATCCTGGAATTCCAAGACATAGCTTGACATGCGTTGTCTTGATGATCCGAATTGCCAGTCCAAGAGTTGCCCAGATACAGATCCAACGACTTCAGTACCAAGTGTGGCCTGTAGTTGAGTATTTGAGTAGGTCGCATTTCGCAGGCAATCGGTGCCAGATATTATTTCAGTTCTCGGGGATGCAGTGCCGTGGATGTAGCAATATTCATGGTTGGTCATACATTCAAGTCTTGTGGGCGTTTCTGGGGTTGTTGCCCATTTGAATGAGATGGCTCAGTCCCTAACCGCTTCCGATTCAGCTTTCCGCTTCTTGGACGTTGAGGTGAAGAATGTGTCCATGGTACGTTGCCGAGAGTCGAACTGAGCACTGCCTATGCCACCCCGAGTCTTCTTTAGGCCATTGAGATGGTCTACATTGTTGGTGAACTGCACTGACACGGTAAACTTTGTGGATGTACTCGGCCGAGAATCTTGAGAGTCCAGAGAATGCCGAGAATCGTCAGGGGTGGAGTCTGCCGGCGCTTTGCTAATGTCACTCTTGCTTTTCACGGCCTGGACCTTTGCCTGCAGCACACCCGTGTTACTCCACCCGGAATGGCTGTCGCCCGGGGCCTCGCCGGCGGTGGCGGGGAACTTGGTAGCCAACGCCCTGAGCAACGAATTCAGGATGATGCCATGGGCCACAATCAATACTGACGAGTTCTTGGCGGCGCCTGCCTCGAATACGGGGAGTAAATGAACATCGATGAAACGGTTTACTCGGACCATCATGGCATCGCGAGTCTCCGCGTCCGACTCGGCTGCACGCAGGGCGGCATCGTTCGACTTAGTGCCGAACCTCTTGCCCTCGGACGAGCCGAAATCCTTCTCACGGAGCTCCGTGAGCTGCGTGACGTCGGCAATGACCAGTTCTGTATCACTGTTGCCACTTGAACGAGCCTGGGCATTGGCGACCGCCTCTGCCGTTCTGTAAGCTCGCTGAAGATTTGATGTGAAAATATGCGTGATGGGGCCAATTCTAGGGGCGCGGGAGACCAGATGATCTCCTAGTCGTTTTGCTTGGAGAACCCCGTGATTGGTCAGGGGGGCATCGCGGGATCCAGCACTTTGAACCATAAATATTAGACTAGACGAACCCGGGATTTTGATTGCTGACTGCAACTTACTAGAGGTTCGCTACGTTATCTGTTGATTCGCCATGGCGAACAAGCAGTAAGTGCATTTTCTTGCAGCAACCCTCCGGACCCTTGTTGAAGGTCTTGTTGGATATCGGCGTTAGTGAAGGTGAATTGAGGAAGGGAAGGAGTAGGTGGAAGGTGGCACCTCACGTGACACCATGCGCTAATTGGTCAGAGCCCCAGTAGAGCCCAGCCCAGCCCCAGCAACGATGGATGGCACGACGCAGGCACTTTGCGTATGGTCGAAGGAAACCATTGTCCATTATACGGATATCGAAAAAAAACCCATAATCAAGACCTATGATGGTTTATCGTCAACTATTCAAACATTATTTTGAAACCGCCAAAGCCTTGCATTCGTGATGTATAAGTCACACAACTGCCAACCTAATCAACCCAATTAACAAATTGCTCGCTCATCTAGCTTTTATTGAAGGTGCCTATGGCATGTACAAGTTCACGCCAATCCTCAGCGACTTCTTCAGGATGCGTCGCAGGATCGTTAATTCATTACCGATGGCGTCGAACCAAATACGAGGTAATGTGTACTATGCACAGTTCTGCTTTGAATCCTGATAATGTTTGTTGCGTGCTCTCCGAAATCTCTGGTGGTCTTCATTGTGGTTCACCACTTCCGGACATGGAGCCCGAAATGCCAGGACGTTTTGGGCTTTTGGCCCCGAGAATCTACAGTAAGATTGCGTATGAACCTTATTATGAGGATTCAAGTGTCAATCAGAGAGTCTGGGCGTCTCGGCCAAAAAGTAGGGGTCCCTTACTCCATCATACCACGCCGCCCTATCATATTCATGAAGCGAAGCAGGAATCTGGAAAAGCGACCCTTTCATAACTCGCACTTTGGAGTCGTTGTCAGCAATTCTCGAGCAGCGGCCAACACATCGGTGCTGCTGTCGTTTGCTTGTTATCTTCAGTACGCCCACCAGGCGAAGGATGAGCGCTTGCCCCCAAACCGAGTTGATCAATGCACCTTGCAGATGGGATCTCCCCCGGAAATTCAGTGGAGTGGCCAACTGTTGCTGATCCACTGGCCGTCTGGGGAAGCGGGGTTTAGCGCTACCCTTAAGATGCCTAATCTGGATCGGGCACCACGTGAGGTGTCTCTCACGGAACAACCAAGTGGACAACACGACTCCAGAATCGTATACTCGATCCAATATCTCGGTAATTTGGGAAACTGAGCTCGATTCTGTATATTTGAATTTGGTATTCCGCAGAGCCTCAGCGAGCAATCGTCCAGTGACAGCAGGACAGGAAGTAGTAATAAGGTCAGTTGGAGTACTGAGTCGTACGTAATACTAAAATATGGTGTGTGTGTTGCATTGATCCTTGTCGCTGCACCTCACACAGCAGCGCAACTCCAATCAGACCATGTATATGCTTTGTCGCATTGCTACTGCCCGGGTGTGTCCCTGCCTGCTAAAGCGCCCCTTACGGGTACTCTGCGCCTACAATATAGGCCATCGAACGACACTCCCTTCTGATGGATGGTGGCTCATTTACTGCTTAGGCAAACATAGACTGAGCATCCTTGACCTCCCTTCGACCACATGATTGGCATGCGAAGGAGGCATTGCGACGTCGTTGCTTTCCGCTCATTGGTCTCCTACCCCGCTTCTTCATGGCATTTCCAAAACAGAGGGAAGACGGCAGGCAGGATACCAGGTAGGTAGGACGAATACGACACGCACAGCGAGGGAGGGAGGTATTGATGTCAGCGGATGGCGACAACAACATCAGCAGCTAAGGCTGTTGGGTGGGAGTCTGTGTGTCTGTCTATTCCCCCTTTATTAATAACTGGCTGTCTCCCCCAACCCATTAGGCTTCATTACACTGCTTCTCCCGTCTGCTCACTTACACATGTTTGTAAGGCCAATACCAACTACAATTCTTACAGGCCATCAAGGTCGACCAACTAGTTTATGCTAAGATCACTTGACAACAAATAAGTTCTCCAAGTCTAAAGCATAAGAGGCTTGATATCCCCCATCGACATCCGAAGAAAAGACATCAGTGGCTTTACCTCCCCTTTTGTCATCTCTTTACCACGTAAATAAAACACCATCATCAACCTTCTACTCCCATCATCATCAACAACAACCATTTCAACATGCCTGTCCGCATCCCCGCCGCCAGACCCTCCGAGTACGCCGCCTTCGGCTTCGCAGGCGTCGTGGGCTTCGCTCCATTCTACATGATGCTCCCCGGCGCCGAGGAGCGCATCGCGAGCCAGACGATCAAGTGGGCTCCCCGCTGGGAGCGCAACGTCTCCTATTTTGCCTCGCCAGCCGCCAAGGTGGCACAGCGCGTCGAGCCCCGCGTGGGCAAGACGGTTCAACGCATCGACAACCGCCTCCCGCTCGAACGGGTCGCCAAGGGCGTCGACCGCCAGATCAAGTTCGGCATCGTCAAGGCCAACAAGTACACGAGAGCTACTGTCACTCCTACTACTGATGCCGTTGCCCAACTATAGGGGAAACAGGTGAAGGCTAAGGGAAGAAAGGGGGGCCAAAGAAAGGACACACAAGCCCAACCAACATTATCACCATGAACATCATCCCATTATGTCACATCTCAGAGATCCCAGGACATATAGATGGGTAGAGGAGGAAGAGGTAGCATCAGTTTCAAGGTTCTATCTAGACCTAGAGTTGCATGGCATTCCTTTGATCAGTGTCGAAGAGCACACGATGATGGCTTGCTCTCGATGATCTTAGCAGCAAATTTCACAAGTAGCTTTCCGGCATACTTCAATACAGTAAAATCGTTAAAACCCACCAAAGATGTCTCGCGTCCTTCCATGAACTAACAGCCTCCATACTTCCCAAGAACCCTAATGAAAACTGTGCTGCGTCCTACCATGACTATACACACTACATCTAGATGACTCCCCCGTATCTCAGATCCGCTTGACGTTTCCCCCCGATTTCCACATTGCTCCCCAACCAAGTCAATCGAAGTCGTAATTACTCCCCCAAGTTTGATTTGGATGCATCTCCGCGAGGGGGGGCATGCCACCGCTGCTGCTACTCGAGTTCGACACGAAGAGTGTGTGAGAAGTCGCATCTGGCATGAAGGGGCCCCGCATATTATAGACCCAGCATCAGGCCACCGATCGCAACACGCCACGATTAACATCAACGCCAAGTGTAGATGGATGGCGCCAGATCTGGAGATTTCGTATGCAACGACCCATTTCCCCGTCGGCAGATGGCATATCTATGTTTGTATGCAGACCCTGAAAATTTTCGCGAGTTCGCTTCCCGTTCTGGCACTCCCGTCCATCCAAACGTACAAGGAAGGTATTGGGTATATGTCCTCGCCTGCCTTAACGCCCGTTGGTACCCAAAAATATCCATCGGTCTAATTCAATAGTCGAAATCGCTTCCCTTGTAGGCAGCGGTTGGAAATCCAGGGTTTTCTCGGGTGAGCGTCTAAGCATGTCTCGAATATTGTTGCATCTCTCAGATCTCATTCCTCCGCGGCCAGGCCTCTGCGCAGAGTAATCATTTGCTCAACACTCACTCATTTAGTCATAATAGCGTCAGTGATGCAAGTTGACAGCAAGTCATGGTCCTCCTGACATTAAAGAGCGCAAACAAGCTGTTTTGCGCACTATTGCAGTAGCTGCACCGAACTTGTGTCCGAAGAATTACTTCATTGGTGCTGATATGTGCCATGCCTAATTTGGGTACGCTGTATCTTTGGCGTTCTGGAAGGGCAAAGGTACGAGTAAGTATCGACCCGTGGTTGGGAGCAACACTGCTGCAACACAATAGTATCGAAGCCTTTTAATGCGAATGATTTATAGAGCTGCAGGCCAATACCACAGGACTCAAGCCAGCCCAACCTCCTGAAAAGCATTAAACCACATGATGGCTCGCTCCCAACGGCGTCCCATAGTAGTTGTCACAGTAAGGAACCCCTGAGTTCGTCTGTCGTTGATATAATCTGGCCGCCGCGCAGCCGCAGTTCGATGGACGCCATGATAAGGCCCACATTGCCAACCGTTAACAGGTCAGCAGATAGTCATCCCGATGGAAGTTTTTCGCCCCATAATCGAATATCAAACGGGGCCATATGACAGGAATTCGACTCGGCCCGGCAGTGGCTGGGGCAGCGGGCCCCTCTGTCAGATACGTCAATACTGTTGCCGCTCCCCTTCGCCTGGGATATCGTATCTCAGCTACCCCATATCGAGCACCACTACCCCGGAATCGATCTGACCTGGCTTCGATGCGAGGCTGATGACGCTGTGGGTATTCCCAGTCTCAACTCGAGGTCACACCAAGCCCCTTCCAACGTGTGCAGATACGGTTATAAGATCACTGGCAGTACTGAGCCAGAATTTCCCGATGAAAGCAAGGATTGATTAAGAAATACCTCGTCTTCATGCTTACGCCGGAGATGGCTACCCCCTTACAAGGCAGTCACGTGAGCAGGCCGTTTGCGCGTCAGTATACGTTTCTAAGCATACAGGCCTACCGTTTCAACTGGATGTCCTCATCTCTCGGCGCACGCTACATTCGGAACAACCAGCAGACTCGCAGCTTTCAGGCGAGTCTCACTCGAGGGCGTGTGGACTACTCTCAGTCAGTGGCAATAGAGCGAGCCAATAACATTATGCGCATTGACTGGAAATGGCTCAAATAAAAAACAATACCAAAGCGAGAACCGTAAGTGGCAAACCACAGATTGAGCATATCACCGATCAAGAAAAGGTATTGAGGAGAAGTATGGTGAGATCAGTGACACCCTCGGACGTTAAAACGTCGCACTCAGAAGGCGAGATCCACCAAGTTGTTAGTCAGAATCCCAGTCGGCGGGCGGGCGTTGAAAGGCAGGGCCCGGAACACACAGCAGTGACTGGTGCTTGCTCCATTGCCCTTGCTGCCTCCTGTCTTCACCGATTGGACTTTTTCAGAACTGCAAGTGGTTCGAGGCAGGAGAGTGGATCGTGAGATAAATACTTATGCAACAGAGTGTGACCATCGACCACTCATTTGAAAGCTTTGACCACGACGAAAAAAGTCACCTATTAGAGCCTCGACCGACTTTGGGCCTTGAAAGGAAGGATACCAACTCTGATCCACGCCCCGGCTCAGGAAGCCTAATTCGTCTCAACGCCTGCAGAATGAAACTGGATCAGGACGCCCGTTTGAGGCGTTGCAATGTAAATCCAATGTGCATGCAAACAATGGAGTTGACTGGCAGGAATGGGATGTACACGACGTAGCACTGCAGCAACAGCAGCAGCAGGAGCAGCAGGAGCAGCAGAAGCAGCAGAAGCAGCAGAAGCAGCAGAAGCAGCAGCAGTACGAACAACAACAGGAAATAGTAAAATGGGAGACGACCCAAGCCGGGCCGATATAAAATCCCATGCGACATATGCCGACACAAGCCCTGGACGGGTGACGAAGCTTGCATGGGAAGTCGAGGAATTGTCCACTGCGTTTTGAAAGTGGATTTGGGAAAAACCGCCGCCCCTCTCTTTGCCAAGTTGCTTAGGACCTTGGACTTTTTAGGGGGAGCGGAATGGGCTTTCAATGGCAGGAAGGCTTGGAAGTCAGGTACTGACCTAAAGGCACTGGGCCGGCCGATACATGCCTAAGAAATGATTAAGCCCCTACCAACTAAACCACACAACCCTTAGAGAGCGGGAGGGGAGTTTAGTAGTGGGATTGGCAGGAAAAGGAGCAGGGGTTTTGCACACTCAACTCGCTGAATTGGCGGGGCTCAACCGATAGGCGCCGCTGGATCTATTCTGCAGCGTATCGTCCATTTGGGGGGCTGGCCGATCAGTCAAATTGTGATAACTTATTTTTTTTTCCTCCCTTATCCCCTTCTGGCTCTCTTGGTCCTTTCTCTTGTCTTGTCTCTTTTTCCTACCGGACTGGGGGAGAGGTTGAATGAAAAGTGCAACATCTTAATTGGCGGAACCAACCAACTTGGACTGGCAAGAAGAATACAATTCCAATTCCATTATCGAACGATCCCAATGCGTCAATTCGTCTCGCCCAGCAGTAGCAGACGGTAGCGCGAGGGAACTTCCCTCTCTCCGCGTCTACCTCCCAATTTTTTATTTTTCTCGACACCCCCCTTCTGTCACCTGCCTCCCGCACACCAGTCTGTGTGAGTGCAGTACAGTGTGTGAGTGTGTGCCATGGGCATGGGCATGGCACAACCGCCACACTCGGGCAAGCGCATTCGCTCCAACACGTCCGAGTTCATCAGTGCGACCCCGCAGACCACCGCGCCCGCTCTCCGACACTCGCCCAGCATCAACAACGCCAGCGTCTCCAATCTCAGCCTCTACAATCCTACCGTCTACAACAACGCCAGCTATGCTGCTCTCGCCGTAGCCTCGGGCCGCCAAACCCCGACCGCTGGCGTTCCCGACTATACCGCCTATTCGACTCTCGATGGCACGAACAATGGCTACCCCGGCGAGCCCTTCACCGGAGCCCCTTCTCCTGTCTATCAGCAGTCCTACGACCCCCGCGCCCTCTCCGCCTACCAGGTTACATACGGCCAGCCACACGCCCACAATGGCGGTCTCGGGAGTCCCTACGGCCAGCCGAGGAGCAACAACATGCAGAATGGCTCCTATACCCAGATGAAGGTTTCCCATTCGAATCAAGGTATCCCGGGCGCCTACTCTCCCCCGCAAGATCAGCATCCCTCGACGCCGATACTGCAGCACACCCTGCCTCACCATTTTGGCGGCGAGTCGTATAGCTCCCAACCGGCGGCACATGCCGCCATGTTTCAAGGACATGCCGTGTCGTATCCCGAGCCCACCGTGAACCCACAGTACAGCCCACCTCCGAGCCAGACGCCCGAACATGGCACACGCCAACTTCCCCATACCCCGCTTCAGGAGGATATTGGGATCGAGGATGCCCAGGGCGAGCTGGAGCAGGAGATAGCCGAGGTAAGTCGCCCTTGGCATGGGGCAGGCGTTTTTGTTTTGAGTCTCCCTTTTTAACCCATCAACCAGCACATGCGTATGGAATCACAACAACCGGACGAATCCTCGAACCCGCCAGAATCCAAGTGCGCGTGTAAGAAAGGACGCGGGAAGAAAAAGGCCTGCACATCATGTGCCTGTAGTAAATATGGACGCAGGTGTGGTAAGCACTGCTCCTGCGGGACGGCGTGCGGGAACCCCTTCCAGGACTTGACCGCCTTCTTCGGCCCCGCCACCAGGTTTCCCAAGCCCTGCGACGCGAACGCCTGTTTTGCGACTTGGCTCTCGAACCAGCCGAATGTGGAAGAACTCGACGTCGACCTCATGGTGGACATGCTGCTATACGATGACAAGTCATGGGCCAACATCAAGGCTAACACAAAAGCCTTCAAGGACTGGGAAGACCGGTGGATCAAGGCGAAGAACTCAAAGGCAAAAAAGCTCAAGGAAGACCGGGAAAAATTGGAATACGAGCTTCTCCGGGGCGCGCTGGGGAACTGCAACGCCAACGACTTTCATGGCTACAACTACAGCTTCTGCCGCGGGCAGTGGGTGCCCATGGACGCCTGGGAGCACTGCCGCGAGTGCCGCATGTGCTCTCCCAGCAGCGAGTGGCACTGCGAGCAGCACGGCCGGTGTACCTCGAATCGCGCCTGTCCGGGGTGCATGGGAGACGTCCTCCCGTATTCCGGCATGACCGACTATCCCGTACAGGCCTGAAGAAATGACCTGAAATGAGAACCATGAATGAGGGGAGTTTTTTCCGGCGGTTGCTCTGATTTTTTTTATTATATATATTTTCCGTGTGGCTTTTTTTATCATCATCATGAACCAAATCTCGGTGCTTCAAATAGCATAGACATATATACCTAGCATTGGTCGGAGTCGGGGGCATATAAGCGAGTTATACTAATTCGAAGCATTTACTCATGGATCTGCAGCTTCGTTCCTCACCAGTCGAAGCCCTCCTCCTCTCCCTTGCCGGCCAACAACACAGCCGTTGGTTTCTCTTGGCTGCGATACTTAACCCAGAATTGGCCCGTCGTGCAAATCTTGCTTGCTTAGCAGTCTCGTGTCAATGAAAAAGAGATTTCCCACCTAGTATGAGGCGTCGTCGCAGCCTTGGAGCTTGACCAAGTGATCTTTTTTTTTTTTTTTTTACTTAGTATAAACTTTTCCTGGCAAGTTTGGCTATCTGGGCATGGAATGGCACTTTCTGGACTTGCTTGCGCCAATTCGTGTTCTCCCTGCCCCTCCGGTAGGCTTGCCAATAGCCCCTTATAATAAAATGCTATATAGTGCGGGCTATGAAGGTGACATTTACTGTCACTAGCTGCTTTAGCATGAAATAGGGGCTACCAGTACTTGACACGTGCAGGGCAAACATGGGATGCGGCACAGCGAGACACCGGATCTATACAGGGTCACCAAAACATTGAGAAGTTTAGTTATGTTTATTTTCATTCCTCGTACAAGCAGCATCTGCCCCTGCCTGACCCGGATCGAGTGAACGCCTTAAACAGCGAAAACAAATCGCCTGGTCAACCTGGAAACGTGAATCTCCACCTCGACTCCTGCTCGCGCAGTAGATGGATGTATGTTGCTAGCTACCCAAAAGTCTCAATGTCTGGTAGGCCAACTCTCTCATCGCAATGTAGGCCTGTCCAAGGACGTGACGGAAAGGGGCATTTGCTGTCAAACGGGCCCGCTTGCCTGCCGTTTACTTGGACTCTATCCAGCGTTAATTAGTCGTCGTAATGACAACCGCAGCAGAGCCAGCATCGGAGGCAGATGACCATGCTCGAGCAGCACACCTCGCAACAGCCCTCGTAATCATCGTCGCCTCCGCGAAGGGCTGCCGGGGTCGTGTTTGGGTTGGCGCTGGAGGGCTCTTCCGGATTGCTGCTCAGGGGCTGGGCCTGAGGCTGAGGCTCAGGTTTAGGCTCTTGATCCGTAACCTCTGTTACGGTCACTAGAGGAATCTCCATCCAAACTTCCACCGGGCCCAGGATGGCGGGTGGGGGACTTGTTATTGGGGGATAATGTGGTGTTGTGCTTGGGTCCATCGTGGTGCTTTTATTGAGATAAAGGCAGCAGTTGGATATGTCGTTATGCGTGGGTTTGGTGTCTCGATAATCTTGCGTTCTTATGTTCTGTATGCTTGATAGAAAAACGGTGCACAATGTAGCTACGAGAGGTGTGTTTATATACAGCCTAAACGAGCAAGTGAATGCAGAGATTCTCTTGCTCAAGCACGACAGGCATATTATATTCAAGTTAGTTGAGAGGCACAGATAGGGGCAGCAGCAACGTGATTCGCAAGCAAGTTGCTGCTAGACACGTCTAGTATATAACAATCAACACAACAATTTATAATGATAGCAGAAAGGAGCAAGCAAAACCCGTCAAAATTGTTAGTTGTGAGGTGTCAAGCAAGCCGGCACAAACGCCTAACGTCCAAGCGTACATCATGTACATGAACTCACATTGACATCCTCGGGGGAAGAAAGATGAAAAATAACATCACAGGCAAAGAAGGAAAGGAACATCGAAAGTTATTGGTGTTGTTACATTTCAATTTGGCTATCTACATGGGTCTCCATACACAAACTAGAGGTGGTATCCTAAGCTCGGTTTAGAAAAAGACAACAAGTTCCTTTTCGTCGTGTTTTTCATTACATCTTGACTCCGTATCCACGCCTCTCAATAAATCCAAGAGCGTGTGGTCCATCATATCCCGTATACTGACAGACCCATCCCATAGGTTGCTGTCAACTTGTTCTTAATTATCTCATTCATCGTGCATCTCAGAGGCTGCAGGGGTGTCCTTCTCCTCGGCAGCTGGCTCCTCGGGATGTTGAGCGAGCTCTTCCGCGCTGGTCTCTTCGTTTGCCGACTCAACGATAGGCGTCTCGAGCGGCTCGCTCTCCTGGGTAGTGGTCTCTTGGGTAGCGGTCTCCTCAGTAGCGGTCTCCTCAGTAGCGGTCTCCTGGGGGGCGGCTTCCTCGGTAGCGGTCTCCTGGGGGGCGGCTTCCTCGCTTTTTTTCGTCAGTCGCCGCCTCGACAGTAGCAGTTGGGACAGAGGTATCCTCCGCTTCCGTATAAGTTGCCGTAGCCGTGACCTTGACGATCTCTGTCTCCGTCACAGTCTCAACTACTCGCACCACCTTCTTCTCCTTTACGACTTCGACTTCGGGCTCCTTCTCAGCCTCCTCAGTCTTGGCCTCAGCCATTTCCGGGGTGGCTTGCGGTTGCTCCTCCTGAGATGCCACGGGTGTCTCGTAGGACTCGGAAGCCGTGGATTCGCTGGAGGATGACCCAGGGGCCTCGGGGGTGTTCTGAGTTGCGGCAACTTGGACCGAAGGCGTGTAAGTAACGACCGGCTCCGTCATCTGGGTACCTTGAGCCTGCCGGGCGACAATTGGTTGAGGGAGCTCAATAGTTTCGGCATGATGGTGTACCTCCTGGTGCCGCATCTGTACCGGATGAATTGGAGCCTCGGGTATGCGCACCCTGGGAACGCTACTGTAATCAAACCAGTCTTCCTCGGCGCGATCCATCATTTCAGGTGCCTTGCGCAACGCAAAAATCAAGACGATAACACCGAGCGTGATGATGATTACGTTTTTGGAGTCTCGCAACAGCACCCGGACAGACTGCAGCAGTAGCTCTGGCAGAGAGTCGGGTTGGGCTGGTTGATGCCGAGGTCCTTTACGCTCGAACGATGCGTCTCTGGCAGGCGCGGGCGAAGAGGGCTTAGAGGCATAAGCCTCACGATGATGCTCGCGCGGGGACCCAGCTTCGGAGTGAGCATAGTCCGGCTCCGGCGAGCCGTAGATCTCGCGCTGGCGTGCCTGCTCACGGAGTCTCTGCTCTTCGCTCACCGACTTGCGAGAATGTACCGAGTTGGGACGCTCCTCGGCCAGCGGACTGAAAGAGTGTACCGACTCGGGACGGTCCTCGGCGAACGGTTTCCGAGAATACGAAGATTCGGGACGTGCCCCACCCAGCGACCTGCCACGAGAATAGACGGATCGGGCGTCTACGGAACCGTGACGTGATGCGTTTAGGTGGGCATGCAGGCCGGATGGTTGATCCCGCTCCTCTTCCTCGATCTGATGTACAATATTCGACACAACGTCAAACTCCCGTTGTTTCGCAGCCGCTCGTTCTTCACGAGCCGCCGCAAGACGAACAAGCTCGTCCTGGACGGCCGGTGCAACGATCGGCTCCAGCTCGATGTCCACGCGCTCCATCTCTTTCCAGCATGCGGCCCAAGCACCAGCCTTCATAAGACCATTGCTCGCGTAGACCTTGACGCGGAAGATCTTGCCGGGGCCAAGGGACTCGTAGCGGATCTCGTGTTTGCACTCGGTGCACCAGTGATTTTTAATCTGTGAACGGACCGTGTCGTGATCGTCCTCGCTATCTCCGTCCTCGCCTATCGTCTTCTCGTTGGCAGGGCCGAGGTAGTGCCCGCATTCTAGTATCCTTGCCCGGCGGCGCATGGGAAGCTCTAGCGCTTCGAGCAGGCGCTCCTCCAGAACCTCATAGTCATTCTGGGGGTGGCCCAGCAAGATTCCTCTCTCCACCACCGTATCCCCAACGCAATCTTGAAGCAGGCGCCATGAGTCACGTAGCAACTTGGCGTCCTCGCTCATTTCTGAGCTATCCAGATCGTCGATGATTTCAGCCCACATCCATCTCAACGGCAAGAGAGTGGCATGGAGAAGAATTAAGGGGGCTTCTTGCTTCACCTTGAAACGAGAAGGTGTCCTATTCTTGGGCGAATATTGTGAGCCCGCCGGGCTACCAAGACGTGAGACTGTAGGGAATTTGCCGTTCTGTGCGCGCTGTGACGTGACAGGTATCGACCCAGTTCCATAGACAGATGGAGGTGGTGATCCCATTTGCATAGCTCGTATATCTGAGGGAGTTCTGAAAGGGGGTCGAGTTTTGCTGCTTGTCGTAGGGACGAACTCGTCGTTGTCGTAGTTGGAGGAATATTGCGAAATGTCCGATACTCGAGGCGTCCTCGTGTGGACTGTGGCATTGTCAGGGACGGTGGTTCCCTTTGCGGATTCGGAGCCGCCATCGTAGGACCCTAGAGAGCTTCGAGGGCTTCTCTCACTAAAAACATCTTCGTCCATACCTTGCTGGGAGCTACTGTCGGCACCCTCGTCGGCGGCTCGAGTGGTCTCGTCTTCATCGTGGAATGCGTCGGAGTCGTCTCCGTGGTCGAGCTCGTGCCCGTCATTTTCCATCTCGGCCATGATATCCCTGGCAGCAGCTTGGATCAGCTCTTCTGTACGTGGCGAATGTTGTCGAGAGGAGTTTCGACTATACCGGTCTGTATCTTCGGCAGGAAGATCATGATCATCCTCGATGCTGGGTAAGATGGTGGACACCTCGTCCCCATCGCCAGCAGCCTCTTCCTCGTGACCCTCCGTGTCGTGACCAGGTTTGACCTCCATCAGCTCGGTCGTTTCTGCAAGCGGTGTGGCATCATCACCCTGGTCTGGTATTAAATTGGCCTCAGCGTCGTCGTGGGGAACGCTGTCTGTCTCCTCGGCGGCGATATCTGTCGGCGGTGCTGCTGCTTCCGGGGCAGGCTGTTCCACTTCAACTTCAGCGGGCTGCGGTGACTTGGTCTCGTCTTCCATTGAGTCGCTAAGGCAAGAAGGGTCGACGTAGATATCAAAGTCGAGATTAGGTCTGCGTTTTGGCATTCGATGGCAGCGAGTTGTAGCAGAAATTCAGTTTAGGTTATGTACTTTTAATGTCTATCAATCTGGGGGATTGACTTTAAGCGGCAACTCGGGCAACGGGGTTCGACTGCAAGCCCGTGTGTCCCCAATGGTTCAAGGGAAATTGTGCAAGTGGTACTAGGATGTGATGAGCTGGCGTGTTCTGATTGAGTGGGATGTCACTGCCCACAAGTTCGGAGGGCGGTTATGGTTGGTCGGTTCGAGGGATTGGCTTGCACTTTTGTTTACCCAACCAACCTCCAAATGGTTGCCAGAACAACCCCCACCCAACCACCAGAAATCACACCGTCTCGATTGGGCACGCACCTGAATGAACCTGGCCACCCATTTGTTTGCCTAACCTGCTTATTTTACTCTCTTTTTTCTAGGTGCCAGAATCTTTATCGATATGTCTTCATTCAATCAATTGATATGCCGATTTTGAATGTTCTCCTTTTTTTGCTTTGGAGGACTGCATGTTGGCCCGTCGCTGTCGCTTAGCTTCATGCCGAATACAGGGCCATGTGTGCTTAGCATTAGCACTCTGACGTCACAAGCGAGGTAGCTTCCCTTGCTTTTGTGACCAAGTTGAAGATGTCGAGTTCAGGGGCAGTCTCTCACATGCCCAGGTGTCTTGGTCAAATCGTCCAAGGCAGTCATTCGATGCTGATTACCTGGGCATTGCCTATCTACTCACTACAGCTGTCATTCCTCATGTGTGGCAGTTGCCGCGTTTCTTTCTCTCACCACTTGGCCAGCAGATATGATTAGGAATCAAATGTCGTCATTGCGACGACTTGCCCATGCTCCCTTGCTAATCCTTTTTGCCAATCTTGCTGGATGGTCACACTACTTACAAAGTTGTGGCAGTACAGGCGGCGTTCCTGGCTTAGACGGCCTAGACTCGCTCCGGGTGCAAGCAAGCTGCATAAGCGACGGAGGTTCAAGGAAGCTAGCTGGCTGGTCGAGAGTTTGGCTGAATCTGTCCAAGTCTGCGGTAATTCTTTTGACCAGCCAGGTGGTACTGGCGCGGCTTCCGACCTGCCAATCTGCCGGAGCCTGCAGCAGCAAGCAGACAAAGATTGCTCCGGCATGTGCAATTGGTAGGCTATCAGTGCAGCAGTGATAGCTGACATGGGTGCAGCTTGCCTTCCTTAGCTGCATATGTACTGCGAGGTAAAACTTGGAATATGTTAGTCAACTTGAGACGAGTACTCCGTAAGATATCAAGATCAAATAGATATATGAAGCCACTGCTCCGACGTCTTTTGTCTATCCGATTCTCCAACTTCCTATTTGACCTCCCTCTCACCAGCCATCATCAATCGTTTTTGACGCTGCAATACAATACAGTTGCTTTGGAAACCTAGTATATATATATTATCATCGCATATATCCATCTCGCAGAACCACCCATCATGGCGGAGGAGCAGAAACCCACGCCCGAGAACATGACGATGCTTCAGGGCTTTGAGTGGTATGTGCCTGCCGACGGGAAGCATTGGGTCCGACTTGATAAGCACATTCCACAGCTGAAGAAATTCGGCATCGACAACATCTGGATTCCTCCTGCGTAAGAGTCCCCCAGCTCCTCCCTGTATATCGTGCTTGTCTCTGACAGGGAGCTACAGATGCAAAGGCTCCTCCTCAAATGGCAATGGTTACGATATCTACGATTTGTACGATCTGGGTGAGTTTGACCAGAAAGGCAGCGTCGCTACCAAATGGGGCACCAAGGACCAGTTGATGAAGATGTGCAAGACGGCCAAGGAGAATAGTGTTGGTATCTACTTTGACGCCGTGTTGAACCATCGTTTCGGCGGAGACCGCAAGGAAAAGTGCGAGGCCATCGAAGTTGACTCTGATGACCGCACCAAGGAGATCAGCGACAAGTACGAGATCGAGGCATGGGCTGGCTTCGATTTTTCCGGCAGAGGAGACAAGTACAGCGATCTGAAATACCATTGGTATCATTTCAGCGGAGTCGACTACGATGCTAAGAATAAGAAGACTGGCATTTTCAAGATTGCGGGCGACAAGTCCCAAGGCTGGGCCAAAGATGGCGACGTCGATGACGAGAAGGGAAACTAGTACGATAAGCACCAGGCTCCCCCAACCTTGTGCGAAAGCTTGCAGACTGACATCTTTACTAGCGACTTCCTCATGGGATCTGACCTAGACTATTCCCATCCTGAGGTCGAGAACGACGTGCTCAACTGGGGTAAATGGCTGGCCCAGGAGATACCTCTTAAGGGAATTCGCTTTGACGCCATCAAGCACTTCAGCCAGAACTTCCTTCGTAAGTTTATCACCATGATGGACGAAAGCTACGGTGAAGGATGGTTTTTCGTCGGCGAGTTCTGGAAGGATTCACTAGAGGACATGACGCGATACCTGGAGAACATGCATAAGAAGTTCTCTCTGTTCGACGCCCCACTCGTCTACAACTTCAGCGAGATTAGTAAAAGCACCGGTGCAGACTTGCGGAAGGTCTTTGACGACACACTAGTGTCTGTTATGCCTGTCAACGCGGTGACTCTTGTCATGAGTAAGTTCCACCCTCGATTCTGATGGTTGTGTTAGTTGCGGCATCTCACCATACCCCAATGTTTTGTAGATCACGACACCCAGCCTTACCAGGCGCTTGAAGCCCCCATAGAAGGTTGGTTCAAGCCCCTGGCTTACGCTCTCATTCTGCTCCGAGACCAGGGCTACCCTTGCCTGTGGTATGGCGATCTCTACGGCATCGACCCTAAGGGGGAGGAGCAATCTTTCCCGCCCTCATGTGGCGGCGCCCTGCCCAAGCTCGCGCTGGCTCGTAAACTTTACGCATACGGCAAGCAGCAGGACTACTTCGACTTCGCCACCTGCCTCGGCTGGGTCCGCTACGGCACTTGGGATCGACAGGATGGCTGCGCCGTCGTCATAAGCAACGCCGGCCCCGGGGAGAAGAAGATGCATGTGGGTGAGGTGCATGCCGGCGAGGTGTGGACTGATGTCCTCGGCTGGTCCGACCGTGAAGTGACGATCGGCGACGACGGCTTTGGTGACTTCGTGTGCGGCGGCACCAGTGTCAGCATATTCGTAAACGGGGAAGCCGAGGGACGAGACAAGTTCAACGAGGCTTTGTAAGTCACTCCATGGACCCTTTACTGTTTGGCTAAACTAACAAGAACAACAATAGCAACGAGAAGATATACGACGAGTAGACGGAGATGGGCTGGGAGTTGAAAAGTGTTGTCTGACACATTGTTAGCTGTGGTGACACCCCTATTCGTACCTATAGATTGCAATAGACAGCATATTATTAACAGTCAAGAGCTCGGTCCCGTTCAGTGAGTGTATAAAGTCCATATACCAATACCAGAAACTTTGCCATATAGTTTACCCGACGAACAGCAGGGATACATGAGCAAGAACACCAGCTGAGTCCAGAGCTAGTGTTAGACAATATCGAGACCTAACTTGAATGGATGATACTATGCACCGAGTCAGTTCTACCTGCCCAAAGGGGGAAATTCTCCTAATGCCGGCAGGTGAGCTTGCATGATTGGCCTCCACGGGAATCTGGGGTATTAACCGGCAGGATTGTGCGTATCGCCCACCCAATCCCGGCATTGTGACTTATTACAACACAATCAAATACATGATACTTTGGGTCCGGATGGTACTCAGAGCATGCAGTCTCGTATCTCGATGTGGCCGATGCTTCAACGTGGTCGACTGATGTATGTGTGTGTGTATTTATATATATATATATATGCCACTCTATGGACGCCCATCCAATTCGTCTTAAAAGAGGGATAACACGTCCACACCCAAATTCAGCTTCCCGACTCCTGATTTAGATCATTACTTTCCAATATGAGGCTCGACTTTTACATTCTCGGTGCTTTCGCGAGCCAGGCGACAGCTCACGCCATCTTCCAGCAACTATGGGTTGACGGGAAAGATCAGATAAGTCTCCCTTCTCCTTAGCCTCTCCCCTTCCAACAGTGCTTCACCCCTATTATCCACCACTGCCAAAGCATACTGGGGCCTGATAAACTGACTGTGTCAGTGTGTCGTGCACGGCTCGACCTGCGTGCGCATGCCGGGATCCAACACCCCCGTCACCAACGTGGGCAGCGCCGACATACGATGCAACGCCGGCGGCGCCCGCGGCGTGTCGGGCAAGTGCGCGGCGGCGCCGGGTTCGACGGTGACGGTCGAGATGCACCAGCAGCCCGGGGACCGCAACTGCCGCAACGAGGCCATCGGCGGCGCCCACTACGGCCCCGTCAACGTCTACCTCAGCAAGGTCGCCGACGCGAGCGAAGCCGACGGGTCCGCGGCCTGGTACAAGATCTTTGCCGACGCCTGGGCGCCCGCGGCGAACTCGGGGGGATACAGCGCGGGCGATAACGACCAGTGGGGCGTCAAGGACCTCAACGCCTGCTGCGGCCGCATGGACGTCACGATCCCGCCCGATACCCCCGCGGGCGACTATCTCCCTGCGCGCCGAGGTCATTGCGTTGCATACGGCGGGACAGGCCGGCGGGGCTCAGTTCTACATCTCGTGCTACCAGCTGACGATTGCGGGCGGTGGCGGCGGCGGCGGCGGCAGCGTTCCGGCGGGGGTCAAGTTCCCGGGGGCTATCAAGGCGAATGACCCGGGGGTATTGATCAATATCCACGCCAAGGTCAACTCGTACGTCAACCCGGGCCCGGCCGTCGTGGCGGGTGGCGAGACCAGGACGCCCGGGAAGGGGTGTACTGGTTGCGAGAAGACGTGCAAGGCTTAGCTGGTTGTAGGCTGAACTTCTGGGTTTTGCTGCCTTAAGGTAGCTTCACGTCGGCCGTTTTCTTGGTTGGGATTGATGACCATTGTCGATGGATGACCTTTTCTTTTGAGGTATCTACGTTTCTGCTCTCCTGCCTCTTAGATATAGGTATATGTGTAAGTGTGTGTCAATGCATATCAAGGGGGCAGTGCAGTTGCAATACGCTTGATCTCTACTGCACCTATCTTCTCTGCTGCATGATCAATGAGCTTGCAAGTAACCTTCAGTCTCAGCTCTAGGTCCTGATCCCTGTTAGCAGATGAGAGTTTGAGAAAGGGGGTTTGCTGGAAGTGCTTGGATCAGACTGTACAACCAACGTCTCTCCTTTACAATGTCATTTCTCAACTGACGCTATTACCGCAAACCTGGATTGCTTCATTATCAAGCCCCGTAGGCACGTTTTTGATACTGCATCCTCCTCAGTACGCAATATGATTAGATCAGATCGTCGTTTCAAGACATGTGCTTTACTCAGCCAAAATGGGCGGTCATGTTCCACATACACCAACCAAATGGAAGTTATCATACGGAAGCAGGTACTGTGCAGCAGACGCTTAAAGCATTGCGATACATAAGTATTTGATCTATCTAGTAGATGTGGTGATTGGGTAGGGTCGAGACCCAGCGTCTAAGCGCGTCCCGGTCTGATTACTTACACTAAGTTGTTAAGGAAGCTGCGTCCCCGAGTCTGTATTATCCACATACCTTCCTCTTCTTCTACCTCCATACTCACTTCAGTCATACTAGCCTAATCGATATCAGTGTCGATTTCCTCCTTCATTCGAGGCTGAATACTTCATGTGCTCCTACCTGCACTGCACTAATGTGATTGCCACATCCAGAGCGACGACCAACCCATGGAAATGAGCGATCTAGCCCCCGACTCTTCCATTCTTCCAGAGAACATTTGAACCCCTGGCGATGCCGCTCAACGACTCTCCACTGTCCAATAATAGTATTGATTCAATACGGGAAATAGAGGCTGCATGACCCTTTCATTTCCCTGAACTTTGTTGATGGGAGGAATCGCCAGCCCAATCGTTTCCTGTCCTATCAAAGGCAAGACTGAGAGCCCTTGTATGTGGCTCGCCACTGCCCTGAACCATGTTACCTCCGAGCCGTTGCCTCACTGGTCTAGTCACCCCCGGAATCGTTCGATCCTGGGCGCCCTTGGACTTCGTGTCCCCTGATTCCGTCTCTTTAGGCCCAAACTCTTTTTTGATGGGCTACGTTAGCGCGGCCAGTGTTTCGACGAGACACGGTGTGATAGAGGCCGCTTCCACACAATCCCGTATGGCCCGTGGGAATTTCAACGTCTTTAGGGATTTACCATTTTGACTTTCATGGCTGTGGCTGGCGTTTCTCTCCATCAAAACAGCACGTATCTCTCGAGGACCCTTTCTGTAGAAGGGGCCATAGCGAGATGATACCACAATGACTACTTATCGGCCGATTCAACAAACATCGTAGTCGAGACCAGTTCAACGCAGTATGGAGAGCCCCGATTTCGAAAGCTTACCATCTGCGAGCATTTCAAGGACTGGAGGGAGAAAGGAGGACATGTTCGCGGTGAATCTGCCCCCAATCAAGCCGATACCCATCGAATGCGCCATGGCTTTGCACTACCTCAACTGGATGACTTCGAGACTGAAACCTCAAATCGAATTCTTCCACACCAATCAGTGACCAGCCGCCTCGAGACTGCCGACTTAGGTAAGGTCAGTTGAGAATACGTCCGCAATCATCAAGATGGCTTCAAGGTTTCATGGCGTTCTGCCATACCCGTCTGTGCGCCCAGCAGGCAAGTGCCTTCCTATCTAAGGTAGCCAGCCCGCATCTTTGCTCGAGCAGATGGACTTGACTGCCTTTCTTGGTGAATTCTCGCATAACAGTCCACTCTCATCATCTCCAGGTCTTTTCCAATTTCTGGGATGCCTTCGTGTCGGGAAACAACAAAATGCTGGTCGTCAAGAAATTCCTGATCCTGTTAGGCCTTTTCTCTACAGTGTGTCGAGCGAGCTCATTGCGGGATCCAGGCCAGATATCTGCCTGTGGTGTTCGTTGCCCATTCTCCTACAAAGTTCTCTAGTACTGAGAGAACTATCTACTGACCTTCGAACACAGACGGATTGCATTGTGCGGTCAATACCGGGGTCAGCCTGCCTCACACCTCTCGATCCATCATGTATATGTACCGATCCAGGCTCAAACCAGGTATTGTATACTTGTTTGATGGAAAGGTGTACTGTCGAAGATTCCTTAGGTATGTTATTGTTCACACGATGAGCCTTAATGTTTGCTAACATCGATGGTAGCCGTGGCCAGGATACAGAACGAAACATGTAGCATACCACGACGCTCTAGGAGGCCAGCCTTATCGGGGATCGTACCGATTGAGGTTTTCACACTGATATGTGCTTTTGTCCGAATGTACGCTCGATGGAAGACTTTACACACGTACGAACCAGACGACTACCTGATGGTCGTAATCATAGTAAGTCCTTTGGCCGAAATCACCACAATCTACATTTGCCATATACTTACAGAATATGTTAGATCGGTTTCCTGATCTTTACAATCATTAGCCAATATGGTATGTTCGGTGTTACTAATAGAAATTGCGAGTACATGGCTGACGTCAAGCCAGCAAGACTCACAGGTTTTGGCGTCGATATGTGGACTCTTGACAGTGATACTGCTACTGCATCGCTCAAGGTATGAGCCAGCCCTGGGCTGAGGAAGAAAAGAAAACTCTTACTGACAAGAAATGTAGTTACTTTATGTCGAAGGAATATTCTACTACATTGTCTTGGGACTTTGCAGGATAGTGATTCTGTGCTTCCTGCTGCGCGAGTTTCCGTACCAATGGTTCAGAAGAACGGCCTTCGGTATCATGATCTTCACCGGGATCACAACCATCCTTTGCGTGTTCTTGCATGTCTTCCAATGCCTCCCGGTATCATACGTCTGGCTAGGATGGAAAGACGCGTCAATGGGCCACAAATGTCTCGATCTCAGTAGTCTCAGCTACGCAGCGACCTCATTTGCCATTAGCCAGGATATCATGATACTCGCCCTTCCCCTTCCCCTGATAAGGAGTCTGAATGCTGGTCTGCGCAAGAAAATCGCCATCTCAATAGTGTTACTCCTGGGTATCTTCATCACGGTCTCGGCTTGTGCAGGACTCCACTATCTTGTTCTGTCGGGGAGGTCGACAAATCCCACATGGTGAGTATTAGATCTCTCTTGAATGCCTGATACCCCATCTAGACACAGCAAGACAGGATTGGTGTGTACTTGATTGAGAAAGCTGACTTGAAGATGTAGGGACTACACAGATGTTTTGGTCTGGACCACTCTCGAGGTGGACGTCTCCGTCATTGTGGTCTCGCTACCAGCAATTCGCGCATTCGCGACCCGGATTCTCCCCGATGCCTATGCATCTTTCAGGCGTGCATCCGAGACATCAGATGCAGACGAGCGCAGGATGACAAACATGACCAAAATTTCGAAACAGCCGTCGTGTCACCGGCGTAAACTAACAGGCTTCTTTACCCCAAAGGAGCCGTATGATGGAGATGACACTGTCGAGGGCGGCCAGCTCGAGTTGGGAGACCGATTACACGGTACCACGCATACGGAAATCGGAACCGCCGACAGAACGAGCCAGATATGCGCCCAAGGAATCCGAGTGAAGAGGACGATGACGACCACGACAACCAGGTCGGGGCGAACAGGACGCACGCGCGCGTGGGACGAAAAGTCATTTGTGAGCCTGAGGATTGCCGAGCATGTCCGGCAAGAGGGCATCATCGAGGCGTTGAATTATGATTTTGATTTTACGGCAGTCCCGAAACATTTGAGCCAGAATGTATAAGCGCTACCCTTTCTCGGGCGGCCGACACGGTCGCCCATCTGTATTAACCAGACCCCCTTTTTGACTGCGATTCAGAGCAGAGTCTGTACATAGTTGAAGTATACCTCGTCAACTTTGAAACACTTCTTTTCGGATCACGAGGTGAACGTGTGAGCATGTGGAAATATTCATCCATTCTCATTAGGCTGATAATGCATTATGGTTTCCATGCCCAAGTTACTTCGGAATTGTACTTTGGAGGCCCTGGATGCCCTGGATGCCCTGGATGCCCTGGATGCCCTGTAATAACTGCAGTTATTAGTGAGGGTAAGAATGATACATGCAGTGGACTTGACCTTGAAAAGGGTCGGGTCAGCCCCTAAATCAAAAGGCTCTAACCCAAAGAAGGTGACGGGCCCCGGGGCACTCGTCGGTGTTTGAGTGGGGATGCGCCCGAGTCCCCCGCTGTGATTGGCAATCGACTGCTCCATCTCCCCAAACCGTTCATTTTGCTACGAAGCTTGACCGTTTCTCCATAAAATCATACGATACATACCAATCTCCCAAGGTGTTTTCCTTTGCCCGAGTGTATCTTCAAGGGAGTGGGAGACGCAAAGAAACAAAGAACAGTATATGACGCGTAGTCCACGGCATTTGACAATTTCTATACATACACCCGAAAAATGGGCGCTCCTAAAGGTGACGCGGCCATCAAGGCTCGCATCATAAGCCACAGTACGTTTTTAATATACCTATTCCAGCCCTGCCCCCTTTCCTTGCCTGCTATACGTGTTTTTTGTCAACTGACCGCGAAACAACAGTGAACGCCGACCATGTGGCGGACCTGGAGCAATACCTCCAGGCCTTCAACGGCCTGTCCGCCTCGGCGGCCGCCAAGGCCCAGCTCGTGGACATGGCTACGGACAAGCTGGTGATCAAGACCCCCGCGTCGGGCGAGGAGACGCACACTGTGGCCGTCGACCCGCCGATGGCGAGCCTGAGCGACGCGCGTGTACGGTTGATCGACATGTCGCGCGACGCCTTGGCCAAGCTGGGCCTCAGCGACATCCGCCTCGACCGGTACGCGCCCCCCGCGGGCTTCGACTGCGTCGTCTTCTTCGGGGTCGCGTTCTACTTCTTCTGCGCGGCGACCTTGTCGCTCGTCGACCGCGGCGCGGGGACCCCCATCTGGGACGCGCTCGACGCCGCGATTCCGCCCGCGCTCGGCGGCGTGGCCGGGTACGTGTGGCTCGTCAAGGCGATCTTCGTGCCCGTGGTGGCGATTCACGTCACCGAGGCCTGGTGGATGGCCAAGACGCGGCTCGAGAAGCACCGGGTCCCGGTCTTGAGCGGGGTGTGGTGTCTTTGGGTCGCCAGCGTCTTCTTTGAGGGGATCCCGGCGTTTCGGCGGCTCGATCGGTTGGTCGTGACGGAGAGGGCGAAGAAGGCGCAGAAGCACTAGTAGATGGGGGAGGCCGGGGTTTCTTTTTTTTTTTGTCACGGTTGGCATGGGATGGGCAGTCGGGTGAACACAGTTCGCGAACCGAGGATCTTATGTATGGCCTGAATCGTAAGGCTTGATAAACTACATCGTTTGCCAGTGTTTGAGATGGGGACGATTATGGGAAGCTGCATTGGACTGGGCCAGTAAGAATCAAATAAGTTGATGCTGGATGCCTGCCAGACGGATTTGTACATTGCCATCAGCTACAGCGATGCTTGTAATCCCACGGCAAGGCACCGGGTCCAGCCCGTTTTAGGGCTTTTCTGCATCGTGGCTTTGAATTAAACGTCGAAAATCAAGGATATCCCCTTGATTGCGGTAACGCTGCTTTCCGTACAATACTTTTAAATAATGATTAACATGACCGTGCGTGCCGGAGCAGGGTCTAGTTAACCAATTATGTACCGCACCGAGTGGGATAAACGTTTTAAACGTCACTCCGATCGTGCTAAAATATTCCCTGTGCGTACAGTACGTTCTGTTTGGTGGAAAGCAGCGTTGCAGCAATCAAGGGGATAGCTGTTTTAATATGTGCCCAATCGTCCGATGATTCTGATGTTGATGGGCCTCCCGCATGGTTTAGTCTATTATCTTCGCATCATCCATGCAAACCCCTCTTCCTCCGCCTGTTTGCTGTAGCACGAAGAGAGCCTTGACACCCGGTGGACTTGGGTATTATTTAAAGAGGCAAACAAAATTTCACCCACCAAGTCGTCCTACAACTCTTTTCCATTACACACATTTTTTGGACTGATATTATCTTTTAGCCATTCTCCTCGATCGCCGTTCTACTTCTTCCCCTGTTTGAAACCAGAGACACACCTTCAAAATGGTGGTATTTGCTGCTGTTACAACTGTAAGTAAAACAAACAATATCTAATGCCACTGGAGTTGATTCTCATGGCTGCATGTTTCTAGTTCTTGTTGGTGCTCGTCGCCATCTCCATGTGAGTTTCTTGCTCCCAGCCACGCCATCGTTTAGTACCGATCTGTATTAAACGATGCCGCCGCGTTGATGTAAATTGGTCATCGTAGTTAACACTGAACTCACACAGCTACGCCTTAGTAGAGTACAGAAGGCTGTCTCTTCCGGTACCCCTGGGCCTGGCTGTCCTCACACTGCTTCTCCCCTTCGCAGCGTGGGCTAGCACCTTCGGGCCTCAGATTGTCCGTCGCCTCTCCTCCAAGCGCGGCGGCGGCGGCGGTATCGGGAGCCTTATGCAACACCCGCTCGCCTATTCCATCCTACAGGTAGTCCAGGGCATCGCGAGTGTCGTCCTGGCGACACTGTGGTCCGAGGGCATGGTGGGGTCAGGGCAAGCGGTAGACTGCAATATGCAGACCACTTGGCGGCGGCTCTGGATGGCCCACGACGGCAGATCCATCGAGAGCATCCAGAATGCCTTCGGGTGCTGCGGCTTTAACAGCGTCCGGGACATGGCCTGGCCGTCGCCGGGAGGTAATGTCGGGCTCTGCAGGGAGCTGACCCATCGGGAGACGTCGTGTGCTGCCCCCTGGCGGAGCGGTATGCAGCGTCTTTCAGGCTACGAGTTTGGGGTCACATTGGGCTGTCTCATCGTCCAGGTACGATATCATCCAGAAGCACCTTCTTCCTCCACAAGGCCTAGGTGCTGTCGGGTCACTTGCATGTCATGCTAACTGAAAAGATCGCTTCCGTTGTGCCAACGCTACTCCGTATCTGGCGGGAAGCGAGCGAGAACATGTCCCGACGGGGCCGTAGTAGCAATGTTGCTGCTGCCCTAGAACAAGGCCCCGAAGCGTCTCTGGTGCGAAGAGCGCCGGGAGGAGGAGGGGACAACAACGGCTCGTATCGTACAATGGGCCATACTTATGACGACGTCCCCGGTGCTGACCCCGAAGCATTGGAGGAGGACGATGCTGAAGAAGACGTCCACCATGACACTGCCAGACTGTGGCGTAATAACAGCAACAACAACTCTGAACGGTAAACCTAGGTTGCATGGTTCTATACAAGGTGGGGGTCACTGGCAACCCGACATTCATATGGCTTTGTTTCTGACCGAATATCGGATTGTGAGGTCACTGGTCTCTGGATATGAGGCCTACTCGCCGCAAGGGCTTACTCTTGATGACCATGGGCTCTATGTATACTTTGAAGCCATCGTGTTACCATTGAACCGGGACTGGGGGTGATTCGGTGGAAGCCATACTCATGGAAATTGTGATGGATTTTCTGTGTACGACAGCTTTTGTCATATCGAGAGCGAACCAGACCACCGTTTCTTGCCTCGACCATAAACATAATATTACGGTCTTGGCTTGGCGTTTTGTTCTTCTTGACATTTTAGATCACGTTACATCTCGGAGCCTCATTGGCGTAGAGGGATATCCGAGTTCAGCTGTCAGTTTTCGTATGATCTTACCTATCTTGTGATTGGAGCTTATAATATTTCTATGGACAGGGAGTATCACTTAGGAGATACAACTACCCTTTGTCTATCGGGGACGGCCCGCGCAATTGACCGGGGCTGCATGTATTCCTGTATTTCGTCGCTATCGCGTCTGGCTGTCGATGGAACGCCTAAGACAAGTAGAAATCGCGTGAAGCAGTCCTCTCCCCTCCCGCGTTCTAGACGGCGAAGATTGAACAATGGAATTCGAAAATTACCTGCTCGTGGTTGCAATGGTATGCGCACATTTCTGACGCATCGGTCAAGCTTTTCGTGCCTAGGCAGCTCTACCATGTTTGGCTGACTTCAGCAAAGGGTGCAGAGTAAGGCAACCCCCTTTCCTTTCGGAGATGGCCCGAAAGTTGGGGGGATGCTCTGTTTTCATGGTTGACCCGACAACTCGAAAACCCAAATTTGCAGACTCGCCATTTCTGGGCTGTGCATGACAGTTCGCTCTCAATTGATACCGCTGATTTCTTGAAATGTGACGTTCTGCTTGTTTCTTTACAGGACCAACTGGCACTTTGAATGACAACCGAAGCGGGACAATATGTTTGGGGTTGTGATGAAGATGAGAGGTCGTTGGAATGGCCCGTTACAATTTACCCCGGACTTTCAGCCCTGCAGCGATCAACGGTGGACCAGATGGCTGGGTCGGGCCAGGGGGGTCCACTGTATTAACTCTGGACGTCCACCCCCCCTGCCAAACGATGTAAATAGACCAGGCGACATTCGACATGATCAAGTAATTACCGATATTCCCGGACATAATCTACATATGATATATCTTAACCATGAAGGCCAAACGACTACCAGTTTAGCAACTGAACCGTCCTGGCTGGTTTATTCACTATTATGAACATGGAGCAAGGAAAGGCCAGCTCAAGATGTATGTTATGTGCCTCGAAGTTCGCACTCGTACGATGTCCTTACACACACCGTGCCATTCTTTTTAATCTACTCTATTACATTGGGAGGCTCCATAGCTTACCTAAACCTTAGTTGGAGCCTCTCTGCTTCCCTCTGCTTCCCCAGATCGAGGCCCCCAAGCTTGCCTCGAGTAGCTGGTCTGGCCTGCCCTTATTTGCCAGTCACGTTGATATATGTTGATATAATGTAACAGCTGCGTCCGATACATTGTATACCGTCTCAAACTTCATTTAGTTAATGGCTGCGGCGTCATGTCCTGCTCGTGTTCTTTCGAAAGTCCCGATCGTCTCGGTTCATATCTCAAGTCCTTGCCTTCCCAACTCGTTGGCGGCTTTGCATGCCAACCAACCCACAAGACTGCGATGGTATGGTCTGACCCGAGAAATAAAAAAGCTACAATTCTCTCCCTTTGGTCTAGAATCGATGAGAACTGGGCATAAATGAGTAACACAGTACTCGCACTGCTCGATTAGAACCCATCAGACCAGCAGGCACCCGTTCCAGAGGAGCAAATGCTTCCATATGAGATCTAAAATGTTCTAAACGAGCAAATATCACTAATTATGGCCTGAAGATGGCCTGCAGTACAGCAATCTCCGTTGTCTGCGGGCATGCGTACCAGGTTCTGGCCCGAGTTGTTGCGATAGAGGCTTTCCTGGGAGTCATCGGTGTAGTTGTCCAGCCCCTTACCCGAGTACATTTCCAGAATACAGCAAAAGCTTCCCTCTTGCGCATTTTAGGCACGACTTAGTTCTGGCTGTTTCTCAGAATATAAATTAGATCTCTGGTCTTTTTCCAATTCTGCATGTGTGAACATACAAACCCCATATTCTGAAGTCCATCTGACAATCCAACTTGACCTACACACACTTTGATCCATACCTTCACTTCAACTTGTACTATTTGCTGTACTGCATACCTTGTACAATCACTGAAATCATTCTTTCTGAGAGATCTCTTTACTGGGACAAGTCGTTGAGACACGTTATCGAAATACTTTCATAACCTGTCATCAACCCTCTCTATTATACCACACCTCCGTCGACTCTCAGCCTATACCAACTGTCTTTTCAGACGTTGTATATAACCTGAAGTCTTCGATCCAAACACACATACACACGTCACCATGGATTCTTACGGTCAAGGCTTTTACACCTTTGGCAACGAGGCCAATGCCAGCCAGAACACTTACACCTCTGACAAGATGGCCAACGCCAGCCAGAACGTTTTCATTAATGACACGATCAACTTTGGCATGGTTATGAACAACCTGAACACCAACATGGACAACATGGACTTCAGCATGAGTGGCACAGGATCTATGTTCAACAGCCCTGAGTTCAATAGCACTGGCGATATTCCCCATGGCTTTCAGCCTACATCCCACATGGGCAGCCAATACATGCAACCAAACCCGCTGATGGGAGCCATGAAGAACCCCGGCAACGACCCTTCTCTCACTACCATGGGCCTGGGGCTCGACACCTTCGACCCCATGGGAACTTCCAATACGAGCAACGCCTTTGGCTTCCCACACAACGGTCAACACACAATGCAGGCCTTTGGCCAGCATGATCTCCATCAGAACCAAGCCACCTTCATGGGCCTTGGTGATGGCTTGATCAACCCGGCCGACCTTCACGTGGCACCACATGGTACCTTGGACAACCAGGCGGCTGACAATGTCGAGATTGATGCCCTCGACGACGACAACTCTTTTGCTGCGCCCTATTCTCAGGCCAGCCCGAGCTACCCATCTCCCGAGAGCGTGGAGAACACATGTTTCCCTATGCCCCAAGAGCAAGCCACCGGCATCTCTTCGGAGGCCAACAACAACACCAACATCAACTGTGGTCAGAACATTACTTTCACTTCTGGCACTACACAGCCCAGCAACACCGTTGCGTTCGGGTCAACACCCCATCAAGTCATCAGCCAACCTTCTTCTCCTGCTGCTGCTGCTGCTGCTGCTGCTGCTCCTGCACCTGTCTCTTCACCTGTCTCTGCACCGGCACCCGCAGGCCCAGCCAAGAGGGGCCGAAAGCGCAAAGCCAGCAGCGATCCCGAGCCCGAGACCGCAACCCAGGGCAAGGCTCAGAAGAGGCTCAGACTTAACTCTTGCCAGCGCTGCCGCAGACAAAAGACGAAATGCGATGGCGGGATCGGCAAGCCCTGCTCCAACTGCAACAAAGCCGGCAAGCAGTGCATCATCGACGGCCAAGACCACCGTACCAAGCAGACCAACCTCGCAGATATTGCTGACAAGCTCGAGAGGAAACACTACCTTGCAATGGAGTGCATGTGCCTCATTATTCGAGTTACTGGTACCAAGGCACGCTTCGAGAACTTCAAGGCCCTCTGGAAAGGCACTCACAATGCCACCCAAGCTCTTTACGCTCTCTCAGCTTGGAACGGGCCTCCCTCCTCCGAGGAAGAGAAAGATAGTTGGGCAGTCCGGTGGACAGATGCATGGCTGACTACTCGAGAAGGCCGGGAATTCCAAGTCACCGGTCTGCGCCAAATCTCTAATCGCCTGAAGGCTATCTCGGAAGAGAAGGCCAAGGTGAAGGACATGCGACCCCTCAAGGAAGACCTGAAGAGAGTCGCCCACTGGGTTCTCGCCGAGGCCTATCGTGCACTCGATAAACTTTCGCAGCAGGACGCAAATATCGTTGTTGGCGGCGAACATTTCAAGAATTTCCTAGCCTGGACGTGTTATGAGCCCCATGAGATGGATCTCAGCGACAATAAAGACGCCTCGAACAAGAATTACCTGAAAGCTCAAACCCGGGGTCAGAAGCTGGTCCCCACGTATCTCAAGGGAGTGTGCGGTAACTGGGAGAAGACGGCGGAGTGCATGAACTTGGCAAAGGGGCACCTTACTTCTCCTACTATGGCCCAGAAACAGCTTTCTCGTCCTGTGGTTCAGCAAGAGATACCTCCTCCGGCTCACGGTGCGCAGTTTCCTCAGGGACACCAGCCCCAACACTTTGCTGCGGACCAACCCATCTATGTCAATACCGACAATGGAGCAAACAACCAAGGCTATCCAGTAACCCTGTCGGGTGCAGAGTCGATGCCAAACAGCAACTCTGCAATCCCATCCGGACAGCCTTCAGATTCAATGGAGCAAGAGCAACACCTTCTTCTGCTCGACCCTCAAATGCAGCACACTGCTACACAGTCACTTTTGACCGAAGCAGAGCTGGCTTTGGAAGCTGAATACGACGTTGAGATGACAGAGCCACAGCCATCCGAAAACAACCAGGAAGTGCCCTCAGACGACCAAGAGCTCATGGAGAAATTACAAGCTTACAACATGGCTCGTGGCGAGGAGCACGATGCCATGGTAGTGGACAACTTTGCAGAGCAATCCAACCCTCACGAGCAGTCAATTGCACCTAGCAGCCCTGTCGATTCTCTTTTCGACGGGTCTCTTTTCGGCGATATCGTCATGGGCAACTCTGCAGAGCAATCTAACCCTCATGAGCAGTCAATTGCACCTGGCAGCCCTGTCAATTCTCTTTTTGACGAGTCTGAAGATAACTCTGACGATGATGTCGATATGGACAGCTACTGTGACGAGGCCGCTGCAAGAATTGGTTTGCTGGATGAAGTGGAGTCTGATGACTCGGAGATGTCGGAGGCGGAATAGAAGATGTTACCTGTTATACCTTGCTGCAGAGGGGGGGCTGTACGCAGGGAGGGGCATCAAGGAGGAACTTGGAGGAGATCAACTCGGATGTGAGTTGTTGAGTTTGGAATTGGAATTGGATTTCAATGCAATGGCATTCTTGGAGTTTGGGGTAAGCGATCTTTTGGTTGGGCAAAACATATACCCTTTGACAAGCCGCAATGGCTTTTTACAGCGTGGAGTTTGGGATACGGTTACTTGGGTTCTTGCAGGCTTGCAAGGTACCTTTATTTGGGAAAGTTGGGAGCATCACGCAAACCATCACAAACTGTGACAGAAGAATCACAGGAAAGCACACCACTACAGACTGTGAAAGAGGAATCACAGAGAACACAACACTACAAGCTGTGAAAGAAGAATCACAGAAAACACAACACTACAAACTGTGAAGGAAGAATCACAGACAATATATAAACCCCCCCCAACGACACTAATAAAACCAATAAAACCAAACAAACTAATATCGTCTTTATTGATGTTAAGTGTGCGTAGATATGTTAAAAGGTATTGTTGATTGTAGCTCCTCACAAGCTTGCTAATAGATAGTGAACGAAGGTCTCTTTTTGATATATTTAAAGGTCCAAGGCCCATCCTTGGTGTCGGATTTCAAGAAGGGGTATGGGGTAGATATGCAAAATGAGGTGGCATCCTACTGGGATACTGTCCAATGTCACTTGACCAGACCGCTTGGCGTAGAATGACACTATTGATTATGGCACGACTCGAGGGCAACAGAGCAGCAGTGGATACAGGATGTAGGCAGGTATGTAGTCGGGTGGTGCTCAACGAAGAACAAATTCCCTCGGCCATCGTGACGAGGTTTGCAGAAAGCCCTCGAGTGCCCTGAAGGAAAGGCCCAGGTACCCCGCGTAGGTGGAGAAGCAACCCCAACGTCATTTCCCCCATTCGGGACATGGACACCGGTTCTATCCACTCTTGGCCGTTACTCCAGTGACTAAAGAAAACCCCATGGCTTACACAACGGGGAAGACGGAGCCGACCTGCGCAGCTGGGTAGGTATATAAGGTGAGGCGAGGATGCACCTCCAGGGCTGCAAGTATGGGTTCTCTCACCGCTCTCGGAATCTAGATAGTAAGCTTTCGGTTAGAGAACTGCTGTCTATCGATCTCGGTCTTGTACTCTTTGACTCGATCGACGCTGCCTCTCCCCAGTCTCCTCGGGGATCAAAGCAGCCCGCGATGGCGCCTCTTGCTCTCTGGGCGATCGTGCCGCTTCTTGCGGCATTGGCTCAGTCGTCCTGGGTTCCCCGGAACAGCGAGCCACGGTGGCAGATGGATCTAGCACCTCGTGTTTCCAACACATCCAATCAATGGCCATATGGACCCTTCATGACCAAGGGCCGTGACATTGTGAACAGTCGTGGCGACATTCTGTCTTGGGCTGGCATCAATTGGCCCATGAGCGGTATGTTAAGTTGGGTTACTCTCCTATAACTGCTTCTAACTTCCCATCTCAGGAGAGACGATGATCCCAGAGGGTCTTGAATGGAAGTCAGTTGACGAAATCCTCGACGATGTCCAGTCGGTAGGATGGAATGTCCTTCGCATGTAAGACCTTCTCCAAGAACCTTACACTACTCTAGGAGACATACTGACTTAAGGCTCAGGGGCTATGCCACTCAGATGATCGATGAAATCTACGAGCGGGATGGCAATGACGTCTCGCTAGAGGTGGCTATGATCATGGGGCTCGGCTACGAAAACGGGACCAAAGTGACCAATGAGATCGTGAGCAAGAACCCGGGCTGGACCGCCCAGACGACACGCTTCGAGATCTGGTCCGACATCGCCGACAAGGCGCTCGAGAAGGGCATCTTCATCCACCCTGACGTGCACGTCCACCAGGCCAAATGGTGCTGCAGCCACACCGACGGCAATGCCTGGTTCGACGACGTCCACTTCAATACCTCTAACTGGCGGCGCGGGCTGGCCTACGTGGCCGACTGGGCCAAGCAGCACCCCAATGTGGTGTCCATGTCGTTGCGCAACGAGCTGCGATCCTCGTGGAACCGCACCGATCTTTACTACAACTGGCAGACGCTCGTGGGCAACATGAGCGCCGGCTCGGACGCGATCCACGAGGCGAACCCGGACCTGCTCATCAGCTGGTCGGGGATGCAGTACGACGAGGACCTGTCGGCGCTTACGGCCCACAAGAACATACTGACCGCCCCTTGTTATAAGTGCGACGCCATCCGGGACGCGCACCGTCAGGACCCCGTCTACTTCGACCTCGACAGCTACCCCTGGGCCGATAAGGTCTTCTGGGAGCTCCACATCTACCCGATGAGCGAGGACGTGGATACGGGAACGTGCGAGGCGGTCGAAGCGGCGCTGTACCGGGCCGGGTTCCACGCGCTGGGCATGGAGCCGCCCTCGGGCTGCGCCCAGAACCTGACGGGCGGCGACTGTCCGCCACCGCAGCGCCTGACCCCCGTGATGCTGACCGAGTTCGGCCACGCCCAGGACGCAACGCTGTACGACGACGTCCTGCAGAACTGCCTTGTCGAGTACACCAAGAAGCACCGCGTCGGCTGGATGGTCTGGAGCCTTGCGGGCAGCTACCGCACCCGCGAGGGCGTCCAGGGGCTGGGTGACACCTGGGGCCTCACCAACTTCGAGTGGGACGGCTGGAACGATGCCGAGACGGTCGAGAACTACTGGAAGCCCTGGGTCAAGGCGATGAATGCCACGACCAGGTCGTGAGATTATGTCCTCGATATCGCGAGTAATCTTTTGACATATAGAGAAAATATGGGGACTAATAATGTAAATATAATTACAGTGATATTGTCTATGGAAGCAAAACGCTATGTGTACCTTCTCCCGCCGGTGGGCAACCCCAGACGCTTTTGTTCTATCTGCAGCAATTATCCTGCGCAGTTCTTGTGATATACATTGGAGTGGCCTTTCATTATTTACTCATCGAGAGGCAACAGTGTCACATGGGCTCTGTACTGCGCCATCCCAGCATTCTGTGTCAACTAGATCAATATGCCGCTCCGTAAATGTGTCGACGAGATCGACAATATGCTGTTGAACCGCTTTCCTGCCGAGTTCTGTGTGTGAATGAACCCATCAAACGCCCATGCCATGCCGTACCATGCAACCGATTCTCATCTCGTAAACTCATTACGCCACGTCTTGCGCCGGCGGCTTGCCTGGGAGGGAAGGCACAAAGCGAACTATGCTGCTGGTGTATATATATGCTCGTGAAACGGGGCTCGCGCAGAATGTATGGAGGTACGTAAGCGGGTCGTTTTGTCTTGTTGTTATTGTTGATGTTTGTTTTTCTCTTCCCTTCCCTAGAGTCGGGTCCGTTCGCTCATAGACGAATGTTCAGATCCATGCACTCGATCCTCCACTCCCTCCGCCCCAGGAGACTCCGCAGCCACTCGATGCCCAGGCCCGTCCACTCGGTCCTCCTCCGATCTATCTCGCCGGCCGCGGCGCCGGCCAGGGCGCCCACTGTCGTGTTGAGCATCTCGAGGGCGGTCGCGTTGAAGTTGTCGGCCCCGCCCGCTGCGACGGCGTTTAGCGATCCCGACCCCGGCCCCGCCGCCCCTGTCGTTGCCGCGCCTATCGTTTCATTCTTCGGGTAGTAGTACGTCGAGGGCCGGGGCGCGAACCAGTTGCTGTTGAAGTCGAAGAAGCAGCGGTCGGACCAGTGGCACGAGGTGACGAAGAGGATCAGGAGCAGCACGGAGCAGTAGACGCAGGGGCGGTTCAGGAAGTATGTGCACACGAAGAAGAGGAAGATGAAGGCCGGCGAGGCGTTCGTCGGGATGAAGAGCAGGGGAAGCCAGCTGGTTCAGGAGAAAGGTCGATGATCAGTCAGGATGTTCCCACGCGTTGGTTGGCATAGTAGTAGTGGCAAGTATATAGCAAACTCACCTCCGTAAGCAGAACATGGCGCCGTTGTGTTGGTTCCTTCAGAAGATTCCTGAGCAGCAACAACCGAGAGAAGAACAGGGAGCCAGTTTTTTTCTTTTTGTTCTTTCGCTGCGATGATGTAGGCACGGGTTTGGGTGGCGTCGATCCGCAGAACTTTGGTCAAGGCCCTGACTGTACGGCGATGATGGGGCGCAAAGGGGAAGGATCGCACAGGTTGGGGTCGAGCACGCGCAAGCAATTGTAGGTAGTAGTAGCACGCTGGCACGGCTTCTACGCAATCGACGGTCGGGGGTTAGAGGGGCGTAGTTTGGACGATGATGCCACAGGAGAAATAAGCAACAAGACGTTAGCGGGCACCTCGAAATTGTATGTATGTATACAGACAGGTACGTAGTGGCACGCGGAAAGGAGGATGTCTCAATTCGACCACACGGCAATCTGCAGCCTTGATGAGGGAGGGATTCGTGGGCGGAGGCGGGCTGACTTGCTTGACTGGATCTGAGGAACCCCACACCAGTAAAATGTACGGAAAGCAGGCCACTTATTATTCCTGAGGCGACTGATGAGAGCACCAACATCGTTTGTGAGCTTTGATGGTTTTAAGAGCAAGCCGTCGGGCATTCATATCGCGCATCCATTGTCATAACACATGGGCATCAATGGGGATAGATAGAGGCATTACTTTCTACTGAACAACTACCTACCTGCCTGCATCTGACTACAATTGATATATGCTTGCTTAGCAGACAAAGCAGTAGGCGATGCGCAATGCGCAATTCAACTTGGGTCTTCTGTTTACACACATCTGTCTGGAGGGGGTGGTGTTATCTCTGAGGGCGTGTGTCTGTATAGAAATAGAGCGGTCATCACAGTTACCAAACCTCTGTTTGGAAAATCGTTCAGGCGAGTATCCAACACTGGCCACAGACCAGGCCGTACCGAAAGCCGTACCACCATCGACAGCGCACACTTGCATGGATCGCACCCAATGAAGTGGGATGGGGAAACTTGACGGGAACGATCTTATTTGCTTGTTCGGTCAACTCAACCCCCCAAACTGCCTGCGTTTGTCAGGGTGTGGTTGACTGCCCAACCATCCTATCTTTCTTTCTGTTGCCATATATTTCCTGGACGTTACACGTGCCGCGTTCGTCGCAAGCGGATGTACCTAGTAGTAGTAGATTCATTCCGTCGCATGAATAATTAAGATGCGGATGGACAAGACCAAATAACACAGCTATCGATCGAATCGTGCCTCGCTCGACGAGTCGTTCGTTTCTCCGTATGTTCATATCTTAGTCGAGGGTCCACTTTTTGCCAGTTACGTTGCCGCCCGTTGCTTCTGCCCTGTTGAAAAAGCCCGTGCTGGGGATACTGCTGGGGTAGCGGTAGCAAGCGAGCAGGGCCCGTACCTAGTATCGAAGGCAGCTACAGCGTACCCTAAAGTACCTGTATTTCTAGCACTAATTGAGGTGAGTGGCTGCCCAGCGCCCGGAGGTTGATAGACAGGATCGGCTGGAGAGGGAGGAGCTTGGGCGATTTGACTGAAACAACCATCGGATTGGGCAGCTTTGCTAACCCATAAACTTTTCAGCCATCCCATCCCATCGCATCAAAAACGTCAACCACAATCTGGGAGTTATCTTTGGTTTTCTCTCATCTTTCTTCCCACACCCCCCCAATCATCAACATACATTGCACCTTCTGACAGGCCCCAGACAGACAAAAAGATCTGTCGCCTGTTCAGTCCCTCTCGTGCGATCGCAATCAGTCAACTGTTCATCCTATCGCGACCACAACCGGACGGTAGCTCGCTGTCCGGACTTCGGATATTGGAGTCATGGCGAGCTACAATCAGTCTGGCGGCGGTGGCCCCGACGACCACCTCAATGCGATGCTTGCCCGTCTGAGAGCCAACCACCAGCAACAGGGCCAACAGGCCCAGGGCGAGCGAAGTTACAAGGACACCGAGGATCTGTCTCGTTTGGCGCTCTCTCTGAACCAAGACTACCTCGGTTCTCCTACGTCGGAGCATCAGGACGTTTCGGCTTCCGATGTATTCCCTCCGCCCGCCCCTACGCCGCCGGCGAGCCACTTCTCCCATTCTCACGGCCCGCAGGGCATGTCGTCCCTGGGCCCGATTGGGTCTATGCCTGGCTCGCTTGCCAACAACAACAACAACAACGGTGGCAAACAGGCGAACCAGTCAGTCAATCTACTGGGTCTGCTAAAGTTTAATCCCTCGGGCAACAAGAGCACATTGGCCAATCAGACCATTTCTCAGCCCTCGCCATTGGTTCATCACCAGTCTGCGTCGTCTCTCGAACAGTCCCTTAACTTCCCTCACGGCGGCCTTCAGCCCACCCTACATGCTCCGATTCCCATCCAGGGCGATCCGCAGGGCTATTTGGCCTCGCTGATGAAGGGAGACTCGCAAACGGAATCCATGCGAGCCGACGACCAGGCGCAGTCTTCTGCGCCCGCCCCACCAGAGTGGAACAGTGGCAACCCAGCCGATGAGACGCAGGCGTATCTGCTTAGTCTTCTGCAAAAGAAGAAGCCATCGCAGACCGACGAGCCTTACCATGCCGAATCTTCTTCGCATCCCGATCTGAGTGGACACTCGAATGCGTCGAAGGAGCATAACAATGGAGACCTAAGCGAGCTGTTAAGGCGGGAACAACCTCAGATGGCCTCCCAAGACCAGCATTATTCTCCCCTGGCCGAGCTGCAGCAGCAGCAGCAGCCTTACAGCCCTTCCGCGTCCATAAAGAACGAGTATGCTTCCCAGTCCTCTCAGAATGGCGCAGCCCGGAAGACCACAATGTTCGACTATAACAATCCGTTTGAGGACCTCGCCGCTTATTCCCCCCAGAACAAGGCCTCCAAGACCTCAACTCCGGGCCAATCAGCACCTAGCTTTCAGATTCTGAAGAAGGCGCCTAGCACCGCATCTTCTCCCGGTGCTAACGAGAACAAACGCCACAGCTTCCAGCGAAGCCACGTTACGAGTCCAGAGCATAGCCGCCAATCACCTTCTACTCTGCGCGTTGAGCACCAGCATAACGCTCCCGAGGAGCACCACAGAGAAACTGTCTCTGAGGCCATTGACGACCTCGCTGAAAGTGCAGACAGGGAAGCACAAGACGCGATAGCGCAGATGGAGCACGAGGAAGCCCAGGCCCAGATCGTGCAGGATCTGGACGAAATGATCCGGGCCAAGTCAAATTCCGAGTTTGACGAGAAGTCGGAGCTTGCAGCACGTGATATCCAGAGAGAGCTCGAGAAGGAGGAGAACTTGGGGCTTCTTGAGCGTTCAATGTCTCCTAGCATGGCTCAAGCTGTCCGCGACATTGTCGACGAAGCCGCCAACGGCCACGGCCCTGTAGCAGACAGCTGGGAAAGTGCCGATGCCGATGAGATTGTAGTGATAGAAGAGGAGCCGAGCCCTGTTAAGGTCTACAACTTCCCCATGAAGCCTTGGATTTCGATCTCATTGCAGGAGAATGAAGAATCTCGCCCCCAATTCCGGGAAGAGGTCATTCTTGATATTGCTAGAGTCAAGAAGGAGTTTGATCAGATCGACCGGAACTTGGTTTCCAGCACCAAATCCTTCATTGTTTACGGCATGTCTAAGGCTGGCGGCATTCGCGTTATCCGACAGGATGATGGGCGTGACGCCAAATTGTTCACCGAAACCAAGGACCGCATCTTCAACATTGCTGTTTCGTCTACTCCTGCCGACATTCACACTGCGCAAAAGGAAGCAATTATTGGCACTGGTATTAGTGGCACTGTCTACCACATTCTTCTGAGAAACGGAGATAAAGACTACATCGACGATGCACACCCAGAACAGTACGGGTTTGCTCTGCCACCCATCAGCACCCACGAAGGCGATGCCCCCGGGGGAGTCCTCAAGACGCGAGCTAGAACCTCGTGTGCTCACCCCGAATACTTCGCCGTAGGCCGCGGCAAGACGATCAGCATAATCTGGCCATCCTACATCATGAAGCACAAGCTCTTCAAACCTGGCCACGACCGCGTCGTCGATACCGAGAAATTGTCGAAGCAATGCTCGTTGCGAATCAACACTGGTAAGGCCGGCAAGGATTTCACCTTCAGCCAAGACGACAGTACAATCGTGTCTTTAGACAAGTCTGGCCGCGTCAAGTTCTGGGACGTGCGAGATCTTACGGCTGTCGACGAAGGATCCGATCCACGATTCCCGATGCCAGCACAGACTTCGCTGGAGGTTAGGGAGCCTTTGATGACTCTTACCACCACACCGGAGGGAGAGAAGGCTTGGCCAACCTCTGTCCTACTGCTGGATAAGCAACGGCCGTACCAGAAGCGTTGCGCCTTACGCTACATGATAGTAGGTATGAAGCAGAACCACACGCTTCAGCTATGGGATCTTGCCCTCGGCAAGCCTGTTCAGGAATTCAACCTTCCTCACTCCAAGGAATCCGATGCCGTCTGCAGTGTGATGTACCACCCGCCTACGGGAATGATTGTGGTCGGACATCCCACTCGCAACTCGGTCTACTTCCTCCACTTGTCGGCTCCCAAGTACACCATCAAGGGTCTATCCCAGGTTGACTACGTCCAAAAGCTGGTGGCGAAAGACGCGTCCATCCCCGAGCCCGATAGTACCGCGGTCATTAGTGGTGTACGCGAGTACTCTTTCACCAACAAGGGTGTGATTCGAAGCCTCGACATGCTGGGAACACCTTCAGCAGAGCTAGAGAAGGACGAGCAAACGCTGTTCGAGCTTTACGTGATGCACTCGAAGGGTGTCTCCAATATATGTATCAAGCAGAGTGAACTTGGGTGGACTCGGGACAATAAGGTTATTGCGCCTGTGGATGCCATTGAGACTGGTATTGTGAAAATTACCAAACTCAAAGAGCTGCCCAGCACACAACCTACAGAGCCACAGCCTGCAGAGGACCCCACCACGTTACCTATTCGCATCGCAGCTCGGCCGAACTTGAAGGAGAACCTTTCACCTCAACCCCAACCTGGATCTGGCCAAGAGGACGCAAATCGAAAGTCTGCAGACGACCTTACTACTTCTCGGCAACAGCCTGAGCGCAAGACAGCCGAAGTACCTGTTACGCCTAACAATCAAACAGAGAAATCGGACCGCCGCTCAAGAAAGAAGCGAGAAAAGGCTGCTGCTGCCGCCGCTGCCGCGGAGAAACAATCAAACTCCCAAGATCACATCCAATCCACGAGCAGCGCGCATTCCCCGCGTGTTGGTCCCACCATGTCCAAGAACGAGGCCAAGTCTTCAGCATCTTCTCAATCAAATCCTCTGCCAGACTCGCTTCAGTCTGCCGTCAAGCAAATCGAGATGACGCTCAGCGGTGTTGTAGAGGCCGCGCTTGTGGAGAATCGCCAGAAGATGGACGATGATCTGCGCAATCGCGACCAGGCTTTCAACAAGAGTCAACTTGACCTTCTCGACAGTGTATCCGCAACGTTGGATGACAACGTCTCCCGTCTGTTGACGAGAACCATCAGCGACAAGGTTGAGGAGCATGTCGTACCTGCGGTGAACGAGCTTATTACTCGAACCATCACTGAACAGTTGGCTCGCACCGTCACGGAGCAGATCGACTCTAAGGTCAGCGGTCGCATCTCGCATGCCGTGCAGAACCAAATGCAGAAGCTTCTTCCTGCTGCCGTCAGCCAAGCGATCCAGAAACCAGAATTGGCCAAGGTTGTCACCGAGAAGATTGGACAGAGCTTGTCAGTCAACATCGAGAAGACTTTTATGGATGCTCTTCACAAGACCGTCACACCCAACTTCACGCGTTTGGCAGCTACCGCAGCTGGCCAGGCTGTGGACAATGTACGACGTCAAGCGGCAGAACAGATTGAAGACTTAGAGCACAAGATTCGCGCCGATAGCAACAAGATCGACCAGCTTACGGCATTGGTCACGCGACTCTCCGACACTGTGTCTTCCATGGCTGCGACTCAGGCTCAATTTCATGAAGCATTCCTCAAGATGCAGCAACCGGCCTCGCGCGAGCGTCCCTCTCGTGAGGTGTCTCACTCGCAGTACTCGCAGGCGTCTCAAGGACCCTCGTACTCGAACCTGCAAGCACAGCAAAACTACCCCAGCCCTTCAGCACACTCGAATAACCAGATGATGCTTCGTAACGCTGCTGGCTCCAACAGCAGCAAAGATCACGATCTTGACCGTAAGGTTGCCGATATTGGTAACCTGGTTGAAAGGGGTGAGCTTGAGGCTGCTCTGGTTAAGTGGCTGCAGTCTGATCGTAAAGACGACATCTTCAAGACTTATTTGATCAAGTTGGATGCTACTACTCTGAACGAATTGTCACCTCTTGTGTCGCTGGCTGCCATCGCTGAATTGGCACGCGAACTCGACGGACAGTGCCTCCGAGAGAAGGTTGCTTGGATGGAGATCATCATCCGCAGCATGCACGGCACTTTGCCCCACATCGTAAGTTCACAGACTGTTGACCACCCTCGACCTCCCAGTCTAACCACCCTCGACCTACAGGAATCCCAAGTCCGCGAAGTTGTCCCGAACATTCTCGGTGGCTGTGTGTCCCAGATTGAACAGCTCTTCATGCGTATCAGCCACATCTCACCGCAGGAGCCGATTCTCCGACATCTGTCGCAGATGATGAACATGGCAAACCAGATCGTGGAGTTCGCCAGCAAGCCCAACATGAACCTTGGTGGATACTGAGCACATACCATGGCCCATGATATGTACATATACCGGTTGCCGAACTTGTTTTCGCAGTTTTCCGCATAGCGGTTTTATCAAGGGAGTTAAGATTGGTTTTTGGTCTGTTTTTTGCTGCACATACACTTAGTGTGCAGCGTTATGGTTTTTACTACAGTTCTCATCAGGCGAGGCGGGGGAAAATCGACGAGGTTCACGAGGTCAACGATGGATGGACAACGAAACTCGATTCTTTATTCTCTGTTCTTGCCTTCTTTATACCCCCATACCGGCATAATGGCATCATCTGGTGTTCAGGGTCACATAATGCTGCTGTTTGCACGCTCTCTATGGTTTCTTCTCACAATGATTCTCATGGTCACGTGGCCAACTAGGGAGGGAAGGGGTAATGGTTGGGACGATGAAAAGACCGAGACGAGGCATATGACAAGGATTGAGATCCTAATGTTTTTGCGCGTCTGACCCAGGCAGGCGTGAGCTGGGGGCATGCATCTTCTCATTCTAGTGTGTGCTCGTCATTTTTGCGGATGAGCCACGTGCATTTCGAGCGGCAGTTGTTGTAAAGTTGTTGTAAAGTACATAAAAACGAAAACGAGCAAACGAGCAAAGAGCCCTAGCGACTTACCATTATTTGATTGTTGTTTCCACTGTTGCATAATTTGTGTGAGCTACGAGAGGTTGTGGACGGCCTCATTTGGATTTGATGAACTTTTGGATCCCATGATTTATATTGTTTCTATTTGTATATGTAGGAGTACTTCATTGAGATATGCTAACGGCTTCACCTATCAAGTCAAACAAGCCAACTCTACAGCGAAGAAGCCAAGGCAAGCTCGTAAGCGAAGCCCACGGTCATCTTGGCGTGCTGCAGGACGTGGTCGAAGTTGACTGTGGCCATGGTATCACGGTCAGTGTGGATAAGCTGGCTTGTGTCCTCAAAGGCGGACTCGATGACAAACGCCGAAGGGTATCCAGCTTTCGAGGCCGAGGCATGGTCGGAGCAAGCGTAACCGCACTTGGTCTCGACATAGGGGATATCGCAGTACTAGAAGCAGCAGATCGGGTTAGCTTGTTTCCAGACAAGGAGAGACGATGTGGTGGTGGCTTCTGGGAGAAGGACTTACGGCGGTGATGACCTTCTTGATGAAGTTGGTCAGGCCTGTGTCAACGTAGTCGGTGATAACGCCGACGGACTCCTTGCTGCCCGACTTAACGTATCCGGTCATGTCCTGCTGGAGCATGGCCTTAACGTCGCGCTTGTCCTTGGAGTACTGGGTGAAGATAGCCTGGCTACCGAGCAGACCGCCCTCCTCGGCGCTGTACCAGTGGAACTCGAGGGTGTTGGGAGCCTGGCCCGCGGCAATGGTGGGGTCCTGGAGGAGGACGCGGAGGGCCTCGAGGGTGGTCATGGAGCCGGAACCGTCGTCGTCGGCACCGGGGGAGCGGCCCTCCATGGGGCTGCGCTGGTTGACTGAGTCCTGGTGGGCGCCGACGACAATGGTCTTGGCGCTCTTGCCGGGGACGGTGGCGATGACGCTGCTTTGGCCCCACGAGTGCGTGAAGGCCTTGGCGGTCACGCCGCTCACACCGCTCGCCGAGATGACCGAGTTGACCTGGTCCAGGAGCCACGCGGACGACTGCTTGCCGTAACTCGACTTATAGTAACGATTGTGGAAGTCCGAGAAGGTCTGCAGCTTCGTGCGCATCACGGACTTGTCCAGCTTGCTCAGCAAGGCCTCGACCTTGGCGGTCTGCGCCATGGCCGAGGGGAAGGTGACCGCCGCGGACTCGAGGAGAGCCTTGGGCCGGGCCGCAAGTTCTGTGAGTTCGGGGTAGTCGGTGATGTCGAAGAACTTCTTGCCATCCTGTTGCCGAAGTTAGTTGACTTGCACATCTTGGACAGTACAGTGGCCAGAGCAGCTCGCTATACTTACAGCCTTCAGTTCCCACTTCTCGGCCTCCGTGACGACCCTGGTCTCGCCCGGCGCAAGTTCGATGGTGTACTGCTCCTGGGTAACCTCTCGTCGGCCTACCGAGAGAGCGGTAGTGGCCGAGGCGGCCAGAGCCGCAATTAGAAGACTGCGAACCATCTTGATGACAGTGTGTACTTGGGGTATGGCAGAGAGAAGTCGGGCACAAGCTAGCAAGTGAACTAAGACCTACACTGGAAGCAAGGTCATCAACCCTGGGCGGCAGGCGAGCTACTTATAAGCAACTGAACACGCTCAAACAAACAAAAACATCCCCTCTCGTGATATGACGAAAAGTGGAGAGAAGGTACTGCATAGGCAGAGCACAGCGAATAGCTTACGGTTGCCGGTTCGGGAAGTTGGGAACTATCGATGGAGGCGACCAAGCTTTGGTGTGGGCACATCGCGTGCTGGTCCTGCCTCGCGGCTGCCTATCGCAATTAAGACCGTTCATGCATTGCAACCGGATCAATGGACCGGACGGATATCGCGCGTCGATGGCTACCTATCCATTTCGACAGCAGGAGCGTCGTACCGAGCCTGCCAGCCTTGGACAATTGCCATTGGAGATCATGTGGTCTAGGCAATCGGCGAACCCCAGTGTCGAATCCATCTGTTCGTGCACAGGTCAGGGGTCATGGTCACGATTTCGCAAGATGTCTCTCTTTTACAATACTTGTACCGCTCAGCCGGAGCGATCCTTGGCCTGTGGCATCTGAGCGGCGTAGCCAATTAGAAGCCCCGTCGTGGCAATGTTGGTGCCCAAACCGGTAGGTAGCCGCACAGGAGCAACGGGCTGTGTTTGTCTAGATGCTCGTTCACCAGTGAGAATGCGGGGTGGCTACGGGTATTGGCAGCACGTTATCTGGCTGGACATCCAGAGGCGGGTTGTTCATTTGCTGGGAAGAGTGTGCGGCGAGATTGCAAGGGGCGGCTCCACGGCCTCTAGCCCTCTAGACTCGGGCCAACTATAAACGTCCTTCCGTATGCAAGCATCAAGGGCCGGCCCAAGTCGCATTCGCCAAGACGGAGAATAAGATGCAAAGCGATCGATAGCAGAAGGTCATTCACAGCTGAGAGCGGAAAGGCAAGAGCTTCTTTTCTGGGCAAAGTCAGGAACTAATTGCCGAGTGTTTAGCGCCCAATGTGTGCGGGTGTTGTTGTCATTTTGAGATGTTACAGAAAAAGTCCGCTCGCTCTTGCTGAGATAGGAAGGTTGTTGTTTTTCGGCTGTTGCCAAGACGTGGTATTACACGTCGTAACTGCCGCTGTATTATGCATTGTCAAGCGGGCTTGAGCAGCAAGATAAGGCCGAACACGGCTACAGGTTTCTGTCATTGATGCAATCTACCTGTACAATTTTGTTAATAGTAATAATTCAAATCAAGTAAGTTAGTTAAGGTCACGATTGCAAAGCTGGAGTTTGCGTGTCATCCATGCGCAGTTGCACTTGTTGCGAGTGGCCAGACCAGCTGTCCAAGCTTTCGGCATTGGATGTGTGTGCATCCAGCATCGATTTTGTAGATCGGCAGATCGCATGTTTCTGACAATGTGCATTCGATGGGCCAACCGCAAGCGTGCAGTTGCATTCCGAAGAAGCTTAAAAATGTTTCACCTCCAGATTTAACATCGTGACGGCTACCACGGTGGCACCCGCAATTCCCTGTCTAAGACACTTCACGGGTGATGCCATCATAGGAGACATTGTCTCTGACGACTGTGGCAATGATCGACCATATAAGCTGTAATGCGAATTTGGGAATGCCATTCTAAGCTAATATAGTAAGAATTATGTTCGAATCCAGAGATTATTGGCAAGATGCCAGTATACCGTTCTCGGCATACTATCAGTAAGAGCAGAAATGATCAAGGTAATATAGGTGCCCTGGTCGGTTTGCTTACAAGTAGATTCGTGACTGTCTAAGGACACCAAATTTCCAATCCCTAGTCAACTCGATGGCTCTACACAATGGTAAGGGGTGGCCTGGTTGTCAGCTCGTTGCTTTGGTCGGCTTGCAGCGCAACGGCCATAGCAAACTCAGTCCTATACTCGCATCTTCCTCATGCCCGGGGAAAGGGTGAGCTTCGACCTCGATCAATATGTTACACTTATGTCACGACGATGCTGGTTACGATAATGCCGGGCGCTAATTCGACGAGAATGGGGGATACGCCTGGCGCCGGAGGCACTGGATCACACTTAGCAACCACGCCAAAGTTGACAACTACGAACAATAACACTGCTAGTGACGAATTGTCTGGTCTTCCTGGAACCTCGCTAGCTGGGTCCATATCAGCAGATGAGTCGACACATGTTTCTTCTGGTGGATCAGGAGTCGAGTCTAACACGGGTGGTTCGGGAGGTCCCCGTGGTCAAATCACAGAGCAACCAGACCGGGAAATTTCCTCTACACTTTCACAATCTGTTTCGTCCTATCTTTCCATCAAGGCCTCAGGGGAAGGTGTATCTACAGAAAGCAGTGAATATAACACGAGTTCCGACCGGCCTGCTTCACCTGACGCAATCTCGCCCCTGGCAGCGACTAGCAGGAGCATCGCAGGCTATTCACTGCCCCTATCGTTGACGCCAAAACTCAGCCTGACTGGTTCGGCTACTTTTATACAGAAGTTTGGATCAAGCTCGTTGGTCCAAAGTCGCAGTGTAGGGTCCGGTGGCACAGAGACGAGTACTGACCCTGGACCATCTACCCCTTTTACGAACATTTCTACAGCCAAAACCAGTCAACCAGTTCGGCAAACCCAAACAGTATTCAGTGGGACCACCGATATCGATACAGAGATAAATTCAGTCTCTAGTACGCCTACCGTAGTGACTGGCTTGCGATCAACTATTACTTCGGCGCCTTTGACCCCGGCTGGCACGGATATTCGAAGTGGTTTAGCCACGCCAAGTACTGCATCCAGCTCAACTATATCAACAGTCTTGTTGAGTGTAGAGCTCAGTGCAGAAGAAGCCAAAAATGATACGTTGAGCCAGAGGTCTCTGTATTGGAAGCGGGACGAGACTTCTGGTTTCGTTGGCGATGGGACATACCAGAATACTAGTACTTGCAGCAACGCTACGCTGTTCAGGCGGAGTAACGGTCAGCTGCTGAGTCGGCAAAGGCCTCTATCAGTTGATCCTGGTGTGGACTTCATCAACCTCTCAGACTATCCTGGCGGGTCGATTTCCACGACTTTCTCTGTCGTGGGTCGAATCCTCGTCTGGAACAATACTGCATTCTATGGCGGGGCAGCACGGTTCTGTCAGCTGCAGAGCGGAGCAGTATACGGACTGTTTACCGAAAACACGGGGCCCGAAGACTGTACCTTGATTAACCTGGCTGTTTACACGGGTAAGATGCACTCCTTATTCTGCCAGGTGTTCCATACTAATCAAGCCCAGCCAATGAATGTCAGAATGGAACCATAGTCGCACCAGACGTCAGTTCTCAGCCCGCTTCATATCCGAGCCCAACAGATATTGGGGCTTCAGCCACGACAGGAAGTGATTCAGATGGCCAGTTTACTGCGGATGGGTCTCCCAACGACTCCAGTACAAATGGCTTATCTGGAACCGTCGGTACATACAGTTTGCCTGCTGTGCGGACGGAAACGCTCGTCGCTTCAACGAGTTTCTCGTCGCTGGGTGACATTCCGACGTCTACCTCTATAGAAGGCATGTCGGGATCTGAGATTGGGCCTATGAGCAGGACATCTGCGGGTACAGAGAGCTCAGGTATTTCGGCTATTACAACTTTAGCTGAATCCTCATCAGAACCTCCAGTGACGGATGGCACAACTGAAAGCCCCGTGTCAGGAACTCGACTTCCGAGCGACATGGTATCTACTACTGCCGCCTCTTCTACAAGTGACACTGCAACGCCCATAGAGGAACTCAGCTCAGGAGGCAGCGCTGCTGGGATTACAACATCGAGCTCCTTGCAAGACGCTGGTACATTGACCAGTACTGACACATCTCGTGAGCTGTCCACTGAGAGTAGCCCTGCAACCCTCGCGAGCGCAGGTTCCGATGACGGTGTGTCTGGGCCAGTCACCACGTCACCTGCAGCTATTACCGGATCATCAATTGTACAACCTACGGATACACCATCTTTTGCTTCGAACCCAGCCGGCAATACCGGGTCACTGTCTAGTTCCATATCAACCGCAGAAGCGTTTACCAATACAGACACAGCGACTGCGTCCACCAAAACAGATGATAACACAGAAGTTACGGCAGGGACAGACAAATCTGACTCGACGGCCGCTGTTGCTACCGTGATGCCTTCTAATATAATCGCATCGCCTTCGGAGTCTTCGACCACATCATTAGGTGTCACAGACAGTATTTATACACCGATTCAGCCAAATTCAGATTCAAATGCTATGACGGCATCAGAAATAGTGTCAGATACCTCAGGTGTTGTTGCACCTGACTCCAGTTCCAGTGTAGAAGAAACAAGTCCCGTCGTTGACACAGTTTCGGCCTTGTCAAGCTCAAGTTCAGATATGGGCAGCATCCCTTCAACTGCCCCGAAGACAACCACAGATACCACGGAGACTACTTCCAGCGCCTTAAACACAGGACTATCGGAGGAGGCCTCGACCAGTCGCCTAGAGGAATCCAGCAGCGTGAACCCTGGATCAACCGCCCAAACAACAGGAGCGGCCACAGCATCGTCAGATGTTGCGAGTACTTCGGGTTTTGATTCCTCTACAACCTTATCAACGGATGCAGAAGTGTCTTCGACAGTGAAGCTAGACTCCTCTGGCACAATCACTACACCTGGTGCGACCTCAGACCTGATGTATACAACTCCAGAAATATCCTCCACAGCCGACCCTAGTACCATGGATTTCACTAGCTCTTCGGACGGTGCCGCGCTCACGACGAGCTTCCCAGATACTGGTGGTCCGGCTACGACAAACAGCAATGGAGATATTGCAACCGAGAGTAACACCACATCAAATGATATTGCGTCAAGTCTTGAGACTGGGAGTCCAGAGTCGTCTGCAGTATCCACTTCGCTGGCTACGTCAACAGAGCTTCCCATAACCACGATAACAACATTGTCTTCTACAGACAACGATCCTGCAACTGAGTCAACGGGAAGTGAGCCAGCGACAGGTGAGATATCAAGTGAGCCGACAATAGGTGTGCCAACTACGAGTGAGATGAAGTCGAGTGAACTGAACACGAGCGAGACGGCCACAGTTGGAACCACGATAACTAGCTTCTTCAGCAGCTCAGAGTCACCCGAGGTTTCACTTACGTCTACTTCAACCACAGACTCGCTTTTGGAAACTGGAGCCTCCTTTACTGCAAGCGATCTAACAACGGCGACCGGTGATTTCTCAGCAGATAGTACCGTCAGTAGTGTGATTACAGAAACACCCACCCCTGGGTCTTCTTTGACTTCTTCACTGGATACCACTAGCACAACCCAAGATGGTCTGTCGACTAGCAGCCTATCGTCCTCTGGCAGCGTCACCCCTGCCCTGTCATCTACAACTGGAGATAGTTCGAGCTCTGGTCCTAGTGGCTCGGAGATCAAAGATAACTCTAGTGCCACCTCGACGAGCAATGTTCCAGACAGCGCGACTGCTCCCTCGGCAACTACAGATATAGGAGCCGATACCAGCTCAGTAGTCATGTCGACCGCGACTGATTCTAATCTTAGTGATACCAGCACAGCCACGAATGCAGATAATGCTACAAGTAGCAGCACGCCCAGCACTGCTAGCAGCCCAGTTACCCAGAGCAGCTCTAGTGCTGCCGTAACTGCAACCCTCTCCTCAAGCACCGGCCAGAATATATTTAGTAGCTCGATTACGAGTGACGCGGTTTCTCTGGAGAGGACTACAACTAATTCGCCAGCAGAAACGACGTCGAATTCAGCGCCTGTTGTCGGCACCAGCTCGACCGTTGGTACCAGTAGTGTCTCCAATGCCAGCTCGTCAGGGGTCGATAGTTTCACCAGCACGAATTCTGCTACATTATCATTTTCCTCGGTCAGTAGCGGCATAGTTTCATCGACATACAGCAACCTGCCATCTTCCACTGCTTCTTCGTCGACAATGAGTCGTAGTGGTACAGGTTCAACGGTATCAGCTACATCAATTTCTTCTACATCTACTTCTACTATACCTTCTACTACACCTTCCACTATACCTTCTACTGCGTATTCTACTATATCTTCTACTGCCTTGAGCGTATCCTCTAGCAGAAGCTCAACAACCTTTTCACAAAGTTATACTACCGTGACCAGGTAAGTGATGTTCTGACCGTGCTGCCCAATTGACTTGAGTACATCGCCGGTTGGCCTAGTCTGATGGTTGCTGTTGGGAGCCACCACTAGCGTACACCTTACCCCACCAACCAGCTAGTGGGGGAACCCTTCCTTCTCTCCTCCTCCTTCTTTTAAATATATTATATAACGATCGTTACGCTTCGCTTTAATTAGGAATATAGGTTATTTTCGCCTTTTATTTTAATTTAAACCTTATAATACGTTATATAGTAATATCTTAAAATCGTAAATTATTTTAATTAATTTAAATCTAATCGCGCTTTCGGAAAAACATTATTTCGTTAATAAGTTAATAAAAGAACCGGGAGTATTAATACTTATTTAAAGTAGGTTATAACCTTAATAAATTTAATTATAACCCTATATAATTATAAACCTTTATATTAATATAAGATTACCTTTTTATTAATAAATAAATTAATAATTATTATTTATTATATTTTATACTTCCCTTTATTTATTTAGTAATTTAAAACTACTTTATTATAATTACCTTATAAAAAAGAAAAAATAAACTCAATAACGAGACATATAAGGAAGATTTATTAAAATAGAATGAGATCCTATCTTAATACCCTTACCTAAATTAAATAAATTAAATATTTTAAATCCTATAAAGTCCATTAAAATTAATAAAAACATAAGGCAAGCTTTAATAAATAACCTAGCTTAATTTTAAATTATAAAAATTAATTAAAATTATTAACCTTATTAAATATAAGATAAGTATTATTATTTCCTAGCCGTAAATTATAATTAAATTAACTTTAAAAAAACCTATTTATAAATTTTATATATATAAAGAGTTAAATAAAAAATCTAACTTTATTTTACGAATAATATAAAAACGAATATAAAAATGGTTTAAACCTTCCTATTAATAAAGTTTCCTCGGAATTATAAAAAGAAATTATTATAAAAACCCCTTTTATTTTTATTAAAACTTTAATTTTTAATTAATTTAAAAGTAATTCTTATATACCCTCTTACCTAATTTTTATTTAAAAAAGATTATCCGAGAACGCTTTTTAATATTATTAAAATCCCTAACCCTTTATATTTATTAAATTAACTTTATTATTTAAATATTTTTAACCTTTTTATTAAAAACCTAATCCTTCTATTAAATTACTTTAAATAAAAACATTTAAAATCTTCCTTACCTTTACTCTATTAAAATTAAATATTATAATAAATATAATTAACCTTTCCTTTAAAAAGGAAATTAATCTTAAAATAAATATAGGATAAAATGTTTATAATTTTTAAATATATTAATAAATCCCCGGCTTATAATAAAGCATACTTTTTAATATAAAAAGCTAAAAAAATAAAGGGAAGTAAAAGGAGATATTAATCCGATCGGACTCCTTAAATAAATATTTAATTATAAAATTATTATATATTACGTTAAAATAGCTTCTTAATATTATTATTTTAATAGAGTTTAAGGATAAGATAAGCTTAAGTAAGTACGGATATTTTATTTATATAATTAACTTAAATTTATAGAACGTAACTAATTAAACTTTAATAATTTATAATTAAATTATAAAGATATCGTTAATTATACCCGCGTTAACCTATATTTTAAAAATAATAGGAGATTATATAAAGTTTATAAAATTTACGGAACGTTTTTAAAAAAAATTAAATATAAAGTTACCCCCGAAAATAGCCCGGCGTAGCTTTAATTAAAAAACCCGTTATAATCTATATACCTCTCTTATTTATCGATTTTATTAAAATAAATAAAAGGAGTTTTACTTACCTCCGGCCTTTTAATTCTAAATAATATATATTATCCCTTTAATATTATCCGGACTTTAATAACCCCCTCTAATAGAACGTTCGACGTCCGTAAATTAATATTAAAATTATTATAAATAGAACGCTTATAATAACTATATTTAATTTAAATACGGTTATAACCCTCCTTATTTATAAAGAGCCTATTAAACCTATAGCTAACCTTTAGTTTAATTATAATATATAAATAAATAAATAAACGTTTTACCGATTAAATAATAATTAATACTTTTTATATAACCGGTCGGGAATTAAGTTAAAGCCGGAATTATTTATTTATAATAAAAAGTTAATTATTTCGTAATTTATTAATAAAATTAATTATTATAAGAATATAGTAGGAATAAGAATAATCTTAAATTACTTTAATATAGGTATCTTATTTAAACCCGAATTAAAAAGTTATAAATAATTCGATTTTATATTTATAAAAGAAAAGGAAAGGATAATAAATAATTTATAGATATAACGGGATTTATTAACCGACCGTTTTTAAAAGGATAAAAGCGATATACTTTAAGAAATTAATAAACTATATTATAACTTTAAATAAGAAAACTAATTTAATTTTAACGGCTATTTTAATAAATATATTAATTTATATTATAAAATTAATAAAATAGATAAAGATAGTATAATACGTTATATATATACCGGCTTCGATTTTATCCTTAAATAACGTATATAATTTAAACGTAACCCTTTTAATAATTTAATAAATTTCTATAAGGAAATAATTAAGACGAAATATAATATCCGTAAAGAATAGGAAAAATAAAATAAATAATAAAAGGTATCTAATAAAAGGATTAAGGAATTTAAAGTTAAATTATATACCGATACCTTTAAAACCCGGCGTTAATAATAAATTATAAACCTTACTCCCTTTATCGCTAAAACCTTAAAGATATTAATAATGGATAATACCTTTTAAAAATAATTATTAAATAAATGAAAGGATACCGATTAAATTAAAACGGAAAATACCTTAAAAAATAAAAAATTATAATTTAATAAATAGAATAATAATAAATCTTAGAATTATTTATAACGACGGAATAATAATTAAAAGTTTAAAAACGATAATTAAAATAATAAGAAGAATAATAATTAAAATAATAAAAGAAACGATTCCTTTAAAATAGTCTTTATTTATTCTATTAAAAAATAACTCTTTATTTAAAATTTAAATAACGACGGAATATTTTAAATCTTAAAAAATATTATTAATTAATTAAATAATTTAAAGGATAAAAAAGAAGGCGTAAATAATAATAATTCGGATACGGGTATTATTAATTAAGAAAATATTTAAAGCAATTATTTTAAAAGAACGATTTATTTATAATATTTATGCCGAATTCTTTTAAAATCCCTATTATTATTTTTATCCTAATAATAATTATAAACGAAATTATAAAAATATTAATACCTATAATAAAAGAATTAAAAAAAGTAAATAAATAAATTATAAAAGGAGTTCCTAAAATAATTAATAATATTTTTAAAAAGATCGAAATATAAACAGGTTTTAATTTATATATTTTTAAATATATATATATAAAATTTATATATTTATTAATAATTAAGAATTAAATTTATAAATAGGAATTAACTTCTTATTTATATATAATAATTTATACCTTTAACGGCTTTATAAAAGTATATTTAAATATATACTCGCCCCCCTTTTTAATAACCCTTTTAATTCTTATAATAAAGTTTTTAGATATTATATTAATTAAATTATATTAACCTTTTTAATTTAATAATATAAATACCGGACCTAATATATATTAAAATTATCGGGTATTTATTTCTCTTTTTAATATTAATAAATAACCTTTTTAAATTAAAGAAATAATCTTTATTATAAATAAGCTATTTTATAATTTTCTTCTTAATATTAATTTCCTAAAGAAAAACCTATTATATATATAATAAAGCGGATTAAAATAAAATAACCGTTTCTATATCGTTAATTCTAATTAATATATATAAGCTATAAATATTTAATCCCTTAAACGTAAATCTTTTAATTAATAAATAAAAGCTATTATACGAGCGGTTAAAATATTATATATTAAATTAAAACATAGTATAAATGTTTTAATAATATATTATAAACTATTTATTACGTGTTATAACTACTTTATCGATCCCGTAACGAAATTAGATCCCGGGAAACTCTTTTACGGATTATTAATTAAAGGTATTATAAATAGTTAAATAAATAATATTCCGTTTATAAATTTTAATAAAATCTTTATAACTATTTATAAAAGAGAGGTCCTTAATTACTTAAATAAGATCGAAGTTATCCGTTTTATTAACAATTTTTTAATAATATTTAAATCGAACCTAGCTATTCCTTTTAAAGATCTTATTAAAAAGATTCTTATTAAGAATTTAAAAAATAATAATAAATATATATATAGATATCCTTTTTATTTACCTAACTTATTAAAAGAAATTAAATAACTAAATTTATTAAAGGTAAATATATTAAATTATTAAAGTCTTAAAATCCGGATTATAATAAAGAATATTATTAGGAAGAACGCTTACCTATTCCGTCTTAAATTAAGTAGGTTTAATAATAAAATTAAATTATTAATAAATTTTAAATAAAGTATAAATATAAATAACTTTATATAACGACTTTATATTATATCTTATAAAGATTATATAGAAATAAATAAAATATTAAATCCTTTTTAAGAAATAAGTATCGTTAAAGACGTTCCTTTTAATTAACTTTTATTAATTATATTACCCGTTTTTATAATATATAAAAATAATAAATTATATATAATAATTAATATATAAAAAGTAAACTTTAAAATAAAAAGAAATAAATACCCCTTATTTTAATAAAATAAAATCTTAAAAATTATAAATAAATATAAGGTTTTTATAATTATTAATATTATAAAAGGTTTTTTTTAATAAGAAATTAAAATTAAAGATAAATAGAAAACCGCTTTCGTCTCCCTATATAAAGGTTATAAATAACTAATTATAAATATTATAAGTTTTAAAATATCGTTTACTTTCTTTTAATACTAAATAAAGCTCCTCCTTAAGGATTATTTATAATAATTCGTTTTTATTTATATCGATAACGTTATTATATTCTTTTGTATTATAGAAAATCACTTTTATTATTTAAATATCTATTTTAATATATTAATAAAATCTAATTATATAATATTATTAAATAAATATCACTTTATTTAATTAAATTTAAAAGCTTTAAATTATTATATATTTAAACTCGGGTTAAATATATTTAATAAGAAAGTTAAAGTTATATCGAAATTAATTATATCGAAAAACTTATAAGAATTAGAATCGGGACTCGGTTTAATAAGTTATTACCGCTCTTTTATTTATAATTTCGCTATTTTATTAATACCCTTTTAAAATTTAAAATCCTTAAAATTTAAAAGTATATCCCCGAAAAATTTAATTTATAAAATTTATACCCGAAAATTCTTTTTTCCTTTAATACCCCCTACCTTATTATTAAAATTAACCCCCGAATAAATAACGAAAAGGGAGAATTTATATAATAAATATAATAAATTATAAAAAAACGTTAAATAGGCTTAAAAATTTTTAAAACGAAAATTAATAATTATAATTAATTTAACGTTTTTTAATTATACCCGCCCTTTTATTTTATAAATAAATTCTAATAAATAAATAAGTATAGGTATTATATTATATTAAAAATAATTAAACGGGAAGATTTGATTAATATTATTTTTATTTAAAATATATTTAAATACGGAGAATTGATATTTAATTTATAAATTAGAAATATTAAAATTTATTTAAGCTTTTAAAAAGTTTACTTACTACTTTAATTATAGCGATATAATAATAATAATAAATTATAAAACTATCGCTAAAGCCTTTATTATAAAACCTTAAATATTAAAGGGAATATATTATTTAATAAATTAATGTTTATTTTTAATATAATATATATATTATATTAAAATATTTTATACTCCCGGTAAAATTATATAAAACGTCGATACTTTATCCCGACTTTTATTATAGACTGTTAAGGAAGTATTTAAAGAAAATAAAATAATTATATTTAAAACTGAAACCTTATTTATTAAATAAACCCTATTAATTAATAATTTCGTTAATAGTTTCGTTATTATAAAATTTAAAATAAAGATTATAATAAAGGATTTAATTTAAAATATCCCGGTAAAGGTTTCCGAGTACCTTTCGGTAAAAGATTTTAATAAATCGTTATTTCTTATTAAATTATAAGATATATAATTTCCGGAAATTATAAATAAAGCTACGTTTAAAGATTTAACGGAAAAACCTCTAGCGGATACCGAAGTTATTTTAAAAGATATTAAAGGTTAGATCTACTTTCGTTTATAAATAGCGGAAAGGATAATTTTAAATATCGTTAAATTATTATTAAAAGATAGGATATTTAAAGCTATTTATAAACGTCTCCTTATTTAAGTAAAAGATATAAAGAATAATATAAATAGACCGTTATTATACCTTTATTTTTTCCGATAAAATTTAATAATTAAGTTATTATACTTTACCGAAGGCGGATAAGACCGTTTAATAATTTTAACCGAATTAAGAAAATAGATAATTAAATTAATATATAATAATTATATATATATAGGAAGTTCGTAAATATATAATTACCTTAAGAATATCGCTTATTTCCCGAAAATAAAAGGATATATTAATAATTATTATAAATAATACTTAAATTATAAATTTATTAAATTAATATATAAATTATCGTTCGGAGATTTATAATTTATTATATTTTTAAAAACCCCTTTCTTAATCCTTAATATAGATTTTATTATCGGTTTACCTATATTTAAATCCGGAAATAACGCTATTTTAATAATCGTTTATAAATTAATAAAATTTATATTTATAATAATCGGCCGTTCGAATTGGGATATTAAATAATAAATAAGAAAATATATTAAATATATATATACTATCGTTAGTTTCCCGGATACCTTTATTTTAAATATAAATCCTAAATTCGTCTTAAAATTTTAAATATATTTATATAAAGTTATTAATATAGAAGTTAAAATAACGGTAATATATTATTAATCTATAAATAATTAAATAAAAAGGATTATTTAAATAATTAAGCTCGGATTAAAAGCGATAATAAACGTTCGATTAAATTTCGATAATTAGGAAAATTTCTTATTATATATTATTTATTATTATAATACTTTTATATCTATTATAATAAAGTAATATCTATATATAATACTTTTTAAACGGCTTTTAAAATCCTTCCTTCCTATTAATATAACTTTATTTAAATTATAAATAAAAGTTTAATAAATATTATATTAGGAAGTACTTGAAACTACGGTATTAATATAAACTTAAATAAAGATATATTATAATAATAAATACCGTAAACCTCTAATAATTAAGGAAGGAGATTTAATATTTATAAAGCTTATAAAATCCGGCGATTTATATAATTACTATTTAAATAATTAAATATTATTATTATATAGAAAGACGGGGCCTTTTAAAGTATTAAAATATTTAAGTAATTTTAAGTATTATATTAATTTATTAACCTGGTTTAAATAGAATAAAGATATCTCGATTAAGTATCTCAAACCTTTTAAAATTAATAAATTCGAGAGACTAATCCTATTACCTAGTCCGATAATATAAAATAATATAAATAAATATATTATTAATAATATTTACGAATATACTAATATAAAACGCGAAAGTAATAAAAAAGAACGACGGTATTATAGAGTTAATTAATTAAATTACGATAAAATAATATAAAAACCCGAATCGGAGTTATAAAAAGATATTTTATAATTATTAAAGAAATACCACCGGGAATAAAATATAATATAGGTAAGGAAAATAATTATATTTACCTCTTTTATATTATAATTATATAAGGTATAAGGTATACCTTAAATTTATATTTAATAAGGACCTAACTTATTAAATAATTCTTTATAATTAAGATATAATAGTTATTTATTATATTAAAATAGCGTAATAAAATATTAAAGCCCTATTTTATTATTTCCTATATTTTTAAAAGTATTATTTATATCTTTTTACCTTATTTAGATTTTTAATTTTAAGTTAATTACCTTTTTATTATATTATTTTTATTTATTCCTATTTTAAAATAAGATATAAATTAAAAATTCTATTTATTATTATTTAAAATATTAATTAATTTTTATATTTATAAGTTATTTATATAATTATTATTTTACCTTTTCCTATAACTATTTATATAATTATTATAAGTTTTCTTTAATTAAGAAAAATCTTTTTTATTCTATATCCTTTTATCCTTTCGTTATTTATTATTTTATATTTAGGAAATAAACCTTTATTTCTTTAATTTCTCGTATTATTAAATATATTTATATTTAGAAATAAATTTCTATTTATTTTATTATTCTTATACTTTATATATTTTACCTTTATTTTTTCCGTAAGATTAATAATTATAATATTTAAGTTTAATAGCCTTAACGGTAGTCCGCCGAAATTACGTAATTAGAAAGTCTTTAGTAACCCTTGTCGTCCTAGTTTTAATACCGAAGGTAAAGTTTAACGTATTTCCGACCTTAAGCGAATTATTAAAGCTAGTTTATTTATACTTTTAATAAATAATTAAACCGGTAATTATATATTCCCGTTTAATAAAGATTTAAATATTTAAAAAGTTAATTTAAAAACCTAAGAGGTTAAATTAAATATTTAAAAATAAATATATATAAATCTCTTTTATTATATTAAGAGTTAGGAATTATAAAATAAGATTTTTATTAATATTTAAAAACTTATTATAAATAACGATTCCTTTAATATTTAAAAGTCTAAGGGTAAGGATTTATTTAATATTTAAAACGATAGTAATTAAAATAATAATAATTAAAATAATGATAATTAGAAATCCGTTAATAAGGATTTAAGTCCTGTTCCTAATTTTATTAATAAAATAATTTCTTTTAACCCCCTTTAATTATTCTTACTAGCTCCTTTTAACCCTTTTTTATTATTATAAGAATAGAATAATAATAGATAGGGAAATAATAACGTTTAATAATTTTAATAGAGCGATATATAAGAATATAATATTTAAGGATAAAAGATTGTTTAAAGACTTTAACAATTCGATAAATATAATAACTTTATTATTAATTAATTTTAATAAAATAATAAAGAGGATGCCTTATTTAACCGTCCCGAGTTTAATACCGTAAAGTTTAATACGGAGAATAAATATATTTATATTTAAGTTATTATCGATAATATAAAGAAAGGAGTTTAAAAATAATACTTTATAATTAAAAGGATAGATATTTATAGTAATAGGTTCGTTATTACCGTTTCCGAAGACTTCCCGTCCGTTTTATTCGTTTAAAAAGAAATTATTAATAATAATAATAATAAAGTCTCTTTTAATATCGCTATTTCCTTTCCTTATAATAATATTTATTTTATTTCTATTAATAATATATAAAATACGGTTAAATTACGTTCTATCCTATAACTTTTTAATATTTATATAGGTTATATAAAAATAAATTTTTTTTATTTTATTAAAAATGTTCTTAATAATAAAGAGTTCTTATTTATTATTATAAAATTCTATATATATTATATTAAGGTATACCCGGGCGTTAAAGGATTCGCTTTTTTAATTAGAGAAGGCGATAAACTCTTTAATAATATTATTTAAAGATATAAAAATATAAATCTCTTTTTATTTTAAAAGGTTTAAAACGGAATAAATTTAGATAAAGTTCCAGTTTATTAAATATCGATAATTATAAAGTCTAATAATATATATTATTTTATATTTTATAAAAATTTAAAGAATATAGAAGCTATAGGTTTAACTTATATTTTTAATAAAGTTAAGGTAATTAATAATATATTTAACCGAAATAAGATATTACGATTTATATATTTTTTCCCCGGTTTTAATAATTAATATTTTAAAACCTTTTTAAAGTTCGAGGACGTAACCTATTATACGTAATACGACCTTTACCTTAATATATTTATAAAAGTCCCTATTATTAAAGTTTTTATTAATCTTAATTAAATAATAAATATAAACAAATTTAAATTAAAGAAATAAAAAAGTAATAAAATTATATTTAAGGATATAATAGAACATATAATTCGATTCTCCTATAATATATAAGACGACTTTATTTATAAAAAGGCGTAAACGGAATTCTTTAAAATTTATATAATAAATAATATTTATATTATAATATTAAATTTTATTATAACCGGATAATTAATAGGATTTATACCTAACCTTTAACCTTTTAATATTAAAGCCTTTTTTAAATTAAATAAATTTTTTAATTTAATCCCTTACCTTATTTATAAAATATAAACTCCCTTTAACTTAATTATCTTTAATAAAGAAAAGGTAATTTAATTAATATATTTTATTAATAAAGCTTAATTAAAAGTTAAAAATTAATTTAAAAAATATAATTAATAAATAATTTATTTTAAAAAGAAGTTTTAAATTTACGTAATTCTAGCTTAAATAATTAAGGAGGAGGAAATATAAGAGGAATATTTAAATAAAAATATTAAATTATTCGTACCTCGTTAAGAAAAAGATAAGTATAAATTATTTAAAGATTATAAAATTAAAATTTTAAAATAAATAAAGGAGTATATCGATAATTTTTAATAATTTAAAGAAAAGTAAAATAAATATCTTATTATTCGTATATATTATATTACTATACCTCTTAAACTTATAAATTATTTATTTTATTAATACCTCGTTACTAACCCTTTTTAGAAATATTAATTATTATTTATAAAATAGATATTATTAATCGATATCTCCTAACCCGTTATTAATTTTAAAGGTAATTTAAAAAAGGGAAATACTTTAATTTAGAAAGCTATTTATAAAAAGTCCTTTTAATTCGAAATTTATCGTAATTATTTTAATAAAATAATTAATTATTAAATTAATAATATCGTTAAAGTTAACTTAAATATAACGGATAATTTAAATTATATTAAATTCTCCTATTAATTAATTAAATTCCTTAATTATAAAAATATAAAAAATATAATAAATGTCTATTTAACTTTAACCTATTTTCGCGATTATTTAACGGATAAGAAATTCGAGGAATATAAATTCGTTATTTTTAAAAAGGAGGAAATTAAATAAAAAGAAGTTTTTAAACTTTAAATAAAAACCGATCCTTTACCCCTATTTAAATTTAAACTTAATAAGAAAAGATAAATAAAATTCGAGTTTTAAAATTACCGGGAATAATTAAATATAATAATAAATAAGAATACCTTAAATAAAGATAACTTTAAAATTACTCCCGGAATTAATTATAATTACTTTAATTATTTATTTTCCTTTTATAATTCCTTTAATCCTTATTAGAAATAAGTTTTCTTAACCGGTCCTAATTTTTACGGAATTTATATCGTTTTTAATTATCCCGGTTTAAAAAAGACTTATATAATATTAAAGAAAATTATAATAATCTAAATATAACCTATTAATATAAATAAATTATAATATATTATAAAAGGACCCGGTAACCTCGTTAATTAACTTATTATAGAAATAATTAATATAATAATTATCCGTCCTACGGAGGACGTTAATCTATTAATTATATTACGAAAAAGAATTATATAAAACCCTTACTTTTTATTTAATAGATTAAGCAAGTAAGTATATAGTCTAATTAATTATATAGTAACCGACGAATAGCCTAATCGATAATAACCTGTCCGATTAAAGGACTACTCGTTAACCGCGCGCTAGCTCCCGCTTATCGGTACCGGCCTTTCTTCCCTTTCGATACGTTTAATTAATTCGCGATATTATCGTACCGGCGCTCGTCGTACTAATATAGAAGCTCCGCGTCCTCCGGGGCCTCTTTTCCGTTTCGTATATATATAAATATACCTTCCGTTATTTAATATTCTTTATAAAGCTCGTCGCCGTCGTTTATATTAAATATAACGTAAAGATCGTATATATAAAGAGTTATATATTATAACGGTTCAAGAGGCTTATTATTATATACGGTATTTAATACTTTAAAGTCGAGTTTACTTAAAGTAATTACGATTTCCGTATTATAAAAGCAATTCTTTTTAAGAAATATAAATTTAATAATTATCGGTATAATTACGCCGACCTTTTTAAAATTACCCGAGGCGCTCTTTATTAACGCGTATAATATAATATATATCGGTAGATATCGAGATTTAAATAATTATATATATATTTAATAGTATATAAAGGTATAACGTTAAGTAAGGGATAGTAACGGATATAAATATATATTTATATACAATAGGAAGGAGAAATATTATAGGTTTTAAGGAGCGTCTATTTTAAGATTTTATATTTACGTATAAAAGCTTTCTCTAATAATTTATATAAAACCGATATCTCTATACCTTAGCTTTAAAAACTTTATTACTTAGGTATAAATAATCTCCGATAAATTTTAAATCTATATAACGCAAACGAGTAATTCTTTTCTCGATATTTAAATATAATACTATCGCGAGACCCAGGTTTATTATAAATCCTATACTGTAGGGGATAATAAGTGGCTAGGGTCGATAGCTATAGCAGAAAGGGGGCTTAATACTTGCTATCTGTTATCGCTAGAGGCTTGATTTTTTAATTTATTATTTAAGATACCTATTTGTCTTAGTACGGAGTTATTACCAATTTATATAACTTTCTATTTGTTTTTTATTACTTATATTAGCTGTAATAAGCTTAAAAAAATAATAAATAAATATAATAATTATAATTAATAAAACCTATATAAAATTCTCGTTAAATATTAATAAATTTTTTAAAACGATTTATAAGAACGCTTTAAGTTTTAATATAAAAGGTTTTAAAATTAAATTTAAAGATAAAAAAGTTAATAGATAGATAATTATATAACCTATATAATTTAATTAAAGTAATTCTATATAATAGGAATCCTAATAAATATAGGAAATAATTAATTTATTTAAATTCGCTTTTAACGGATCCGATTAATAATAAAAGATAGCTAATCCCTTTAAATTTATTTAATCCGATTAAAGCGATTCTATATAATAGGAATCCTAATAAATATAAGAAATAACTGATTTATTTAAATTCGTTTTTAAAAAATTTAATCGATAATAAAAGATAGCTAATCCTTTTAACTTTATTTAATCCGGTTAAGGTAATTTTATATAATAGGAATCTTAATAAATATAAGAAATAATTAATCCATTTAAATTTGTTTCCGAAAGATCCAATTAATAATAAAAGATAGCTAGTCCCTTTAATTCTATTTAATCTAATTAAGGCGATTCTATATAATAAGGATTTTAATAAATATAAGAAATAACTAGTCTATTTAAATTTATTTCTAATAATATTTAAATATAAATTTAACTTGTAAAGGAAGGATTATCCAAACTTTAATTAATTAAGGATATAATTAAAATTAAATAAATTTAAAAAGAAATTATTTATTAACCTTTATAAAGGAAAGGTACTATAATTATTATAATAAACGCTTACAATTAATTAATAAATATCCTTTTAAAGGTCGTTAATATTAATATTAAAGTTAATAATAAAATCGGTATAAAGGTTATATATTTTATATTAACGAATATTAAACGCTCCGATATAAAGAGCTTAATAACGGGTAAATTCTTTAAATTTAATAAAATAATAGAAAATAATAATAATCTCGACTTAATTATTATAGAGTATATTATATATAATATAATTTAAATAGCTATAAAAAAGTTAAAACGTATTATCTATAATAATAATTATAATATTACCTATTATATCTATATTCTTATTAATATAATTAAAGAGAATAGCCTTAATATATTTAATAAAATAAAATAATTAATCGCCTTTATAAAATCCCGTAAACGGGATCCAACTAACTTTATAAAAAATAAAGCTAAATTAATTCCTAAATTATTCGTAATATTAAAAGTAATCGTTATTAATTAAACCGATTATATTATTAATATATTAATTACTTTAAACTAATTAAATAAACGAATAAATATTAATATTATAATATTATATATCTTTATTAATAAAGTATTCTATATATTTAAATTAAATACTTTAATAATTCTGTCCGCCTTTAAGGATATCCCTTTCTATTCCTTTATTAGTAATTAAGAATAATTAAATTTATTAATACTTTTATCCTAAATTAATTATAATTAAAAATTTAAAACCTTCTTCTATTTAATATTTATTAAATAACTATTAATTTCTTTCGCTTTATAATAAGTATAAGCTAGTATTAACGTTATTTATTTATAATATAATTAATAAGCTAAAAGAGGTGCTTTTATATTCTATTCCGAGAGATTTTATAATAATATAATAATCGAGATTAAAACGACTTTAAATTACGTTAAAATTACTAATAAATTCCGATATATTTTTAGCGGTTTCCTATACTATCCAATTCACGGCCCGATAATTAACGTTAATTTAACGGAATTATATAAACGGAAGATTGGAAAAAGTTTTATTAATTATTTATATATAACTTATATCGCCGAGTTTATTTCCTATTTATATTCTTATAATACTCCTATTAAATTATCGATTATAAAAAAGGAAAAACGTTATATCTTTATTCTAATTATTACGATATATATTAAATAAGTTAAATAGATTATTATAGAACTTAAGCATATTAATAAAATATCCTAATAGTTTAAAGGAGTTAGAATTTATATTACCGATAGATTATAAAGATATAAAGATAACGTTATTATTCTTAATTAAATTTAAATAAATAATTTAAGTTTTATTAATAAATATAATTATATAAATATAATTTATTCCTAAATTCGTATAACTATAATAATTATATATAATTCCTCCGCCGTTTTAATTAGAAATTATAGGATCGGAAACCTTATAATAAATATTATTATTAATTAATAAAAGTTTTTTAAAATATATAATATTTTAATTTAAATTAAACGTTATAAATTCTATAACTATTATTACGGTCCTAAATATAAAGGAGTATATAATATTTAACTTTATTATTCGATTTATTATAACGTAATTTATTATATCCGTAAATATTATAAACGTATATTCCTTAACGTTATTATTCCTAAGTTAAAGGAGCCCGAGCCCGATATCGAGGATATACCTACTTTTATTATTATTTTTAAGAATATTACTTTAAAGCGTATTAAAAGTAAGACTTTATAATAATTAATAGGTTACGTAAATAAAGTAGCCGTTAATAATTCTTTTATAACTCCGGGTCTTAATATTATAATCCTTAAATATACTTTAACGATTATTATATATTTAAATATTAAAAATATATAAATTAAGGAAACTTAATAAAAAATAAAGAGATTTAATAAATAAATTAAAAATAAATTAAATTAGGAACCCCGTTATTTCTTTATTAATATTAAGTATTATTATAAATAACGTAAAGCTTAACCTACCGCCGCTTAAGCTTTAATAGCTATATAATTAACTTCCGATTATTTTTTTAAATATATTAATTATTTATTTAATAACTTTATTAATAATATAATTTTAAATATAATTAAAAATTAAAATATAATTAAATACGGACCTTATTATAAATTCTTTATTAAGATCCAGCCTATCGGAATAATTATTTAAAAGATAGATAAACCGGCGAGCGTCGAAGGTTATAGAAAGAACGGTATTTAAAATATAATAATTAAAGCTCTAATTTACATTATAATTAAGGTCTAGAAGAAGCTTTTAAAGAACTTAATTATATTAAAGAATAAATATTAGATTATATATATAAAATATATTAAAAAGTATTTTAATAAAGTAAATAAATATAATTCGGAAAAAGAAAAGAGTTAAATAAATATAATTCTTAATATTAAGGTTTTTATTAAGAATATTTAATTATTTATTAAAACTATCCTAATCTTTAATAAATCCTATAATATTATTATATTCCGTAAATTTAATTACGGTTAAATTATAATTAATAATCCTAAATCTATTTTACGTATATTCTCGTATATATACTTTAATAATATATATTTTAATATTAATTTAATTATATTAATTAGATTATTACTTATTGGTTTAAAAGCTTTTTTATTTATAATAAATAAGCTTTATTTAATATTTATAAATATAATAATATTTAAAGTAAATAAATATTTTATTAGAAACCGTAATATAGAGAAGTTATTTAAGAGATTTATAATTTTATATAAAAAGGTTAAGAAGAAAGAATTAAAAAACGTTAATTTCGAGTTTATATAAGAATTAATAACGGAGGATAATAATATTTAGGAATAAAAGGACGTAAGAAATATATAAAATAATAATATTTATTAAAAAATCGTAAATTATAGGATATTAAGAATAATTTATATAAAAAAGTAATAATTATAAGATATTATAATAATATAGAAATAAATAGGCTTTTAATTAATATCGTAAACGACGCTATCTCTTTTAAATAAGGGGATATTAAAAGCTATTATTAACGTATACCTTACTTTATTAACTAGCTAATAGGGGAACCCTTCTTTCTCTCCTCCTCCTTCTTTTAGATATATTATATAACGATCGTCACGCTTCGCTTTAGCTAGGAATACAGGCTATTTTCGCCCTTTATTCTAGTTTGAGCCCTGTGATACGTTATAGTTGCTCACATAAGATCGAATAGGCAATACAACGGAACTTCGGTAACAACCACGACGGTCGCCCCTAGCGGCACAGCTGCTGGCACAGGTAAGCCGTCCAAGTATAAGTACCTCGGGTCAAAAATGCTAATGTTGGACTCCACAAAGTGATTGTCCAGGAGCCGACAGGGTATGTTACAACGACAGCGCAGTATACAGGGACTGCAAAGATTGGCTCGGCCACGACCACGACCGTACCGCCCAGTGGAACCGCACCGGGAACAGTGATTGTCCAAACTCCGCTTCCCACGTTGGATTGCGATCCTTCAGGCTATCTCATACAAAACGTGTCCCTTTATCGAGTCAACATTACTACGGGGGGCTTCTACTCTGGTCAAGAACCCTGTTGGCGATGGCTCGCGCGGCATCAATGCCATGGGGTACAACGTGGGCGACAATTACCTTTACGGCGCAATCGGATCAGGGTCAAACACTGACCTGGTCCGGATCGCGGCCTCGGGCGATAGCACCATCCTGGGCTCGCTCAACGTGACGGTCAACCTGAACGCGGGTGACGTGGATGAGAACAACCAGTACTGGGCAACGGCGAGCGGCAAGCAGTGGATCCAGGTGGACTTGAAGCCCGGGTCGGCCACGTTCGGCCGGACGAACGCGAGCGGCACGGCCAATCCGACATATACGCAGATCGACTGGGCATACGTCCCCGGCGGGGGCAACTACCTCTGGGGCCTCGCGTATAACTCCGGCGGCCTTACCCCGAACGTCAACACGTACCTGCAGCGGTTCGACCGGAACACGCACACGTGGTCCCTCTTTACGGACTTTGGCAATGTCGCCGGCAAGAACCAGTGGGGCGCCGTCTACGCCTCGGACGATGGCTTCCTCTACGGCTCGGAGAACAACAGTGGCCAGATCTGGAAGTTCCCGCTCCCCGCCAACGGCACGACGGCCGTCAAGATCTCCAACGGGCCCGCGGCTTCTAGTAATGACGGCGCTAGGTGCATCAAGGCGGCAAATGTATGAGGTGAGCAGAGTCAGGTACTCGAGCAGGCATGGCTGCCCGTGTACGCATGGGTCGAGATGTCTTCTTTCTTCTTCCTTCAGATGGCAGGAATTATACATCCATATAATAAAGTATAGTAGTATATATATCGCATATCAAAGTTCATTATCGTCTGTGATTTACACGTGGATAGATTTATGCATATTTTTAAGATTGAGGTAGACGCTGGACGGGGCCGTTTAGTAGCAGTTTAGGGAGCTGAAAACGTCCCTGAGCCTTCCCCTGCCCAGCGGTAGGGCCCGCCATTGGTGGGGGTGTTGAAACATTCCAGGGGTCGCCACGCTCAGGCCATGCGTTTCACAAGCTCCGAATCCCACCGGCGTAGATCGGTGAACGACTGCTGGCCCGACAGACGGCTTTTTTTACTATTAAGTATTGGGGCAACACGACGCATGTGGTCTCATCATCGTCCCTCCTTCCAAGTTTACACACTAGATTTCGCTGGCGACGTACGGGGACTGTCTTTACCTTCTTCTTTTTTCGTCGGTTCTCCCAAAGCTTCAATTGCCTGCTGGTCGGCAATCTGTCATTGCGCGTCTACATACTATATTCCCACCTGATCTTCCTACCTACTGCTTAATTCAAAGTTAAATACTCGTCTGTAATTGTCTATCTCTAGTACAACCCTCCGAAGTCCTATACAACCATCCGACAATATGGACAACTACCCACGACCACCGCAGACGCGCGACTCGTTGTGGGCCCCGATCACCATCGACCTCCTCCTCAAAGTCCTCAATGTCACCATCTTCCACCCCTTCATCGCCTGGCTGATCCCGCTGTGCTTCCGCGCCGAGCACATGGAGTTCGACGCCATGCCCATGCGCGTCACCATCGCCTGGGCCTTCTGCGTCACCATGGTCTGGATGGGTAACATGATGAGCCACAAGATCGCCTACGGCATGCCGCGCGAGGTCGACCTGAGCGAGGACGTCATCGTCATCACGGGCGGCGCTAGCGGCCTCGGCCTGCTCATCGCCGAGGTCTACGGCATGCGCGGCGCCACCGTCGCCGTGCTCGACAAGGCCGACCTCGAGGCCACCGACGCCCGCGGCATCACCTACTACAAGTGCGACGTGTCGGACAAGGCGCAGATCGCCAAGGTCGCGGCCAAGATCGAGGAGGACCTGGGCCTGCCCACCATCCTGATCAACAACGCGGCCGAGGTGGTCGGCAAGAAGCTGCTGGACATGGAGCCCGAGGAGGTCGAGCGCAGCATCTCGACCAACCTGCTCAGCCACTTCTACACCATCAAGCAGTTCCTCCCCGGCATGCTGCGCAACGAGACGGGCGGCACCATCGTGACGGTGTCGAGCGTCATCGGCCAGCTGGGCGCGGCGCAGCTGTCCGACTACGCGGCGGCCAAGGCGGGCGTGACGGCGCTGCACAAGTCGATCGCGGCGGAGCTGTACGAGATGCCCGAGATCAAGACGATCCTGGTGACGCCGGGCCAGCTGAGCACGCCGCTGTTCCGCGGCGTCCAGTCCCCCCATCCCTTCGTCGCGCCCGTCGTCGAGCCCGTCGACGTGGCCAAGGAGATCATCTCGGCCATCGACTTGGGCCTCAGCGACCACATCGCCATGCCCCTCTACGCCCGCTGGGTCGACTGGTACAACGTGCTGCCCGTCGGCGTGCAGCGGATCGCGCGGCGCATCAGCGGCGTCGACCAGGGCATGAAGACGTTTGTGGGGCGGAAGGGCCCCGTGCCGGGCGAGGAGAAGGCGGCGCTCATCTAGACGAGCGGTTTTGTTCGGATGGTGTATGTATGATAGACAGCCAGCAAGTCTCGAAGGGCATTATATCGAAATAGCATGATAAACATCTCTGCATTACCTATGCAGATGTAGCTTACAGGGCAAGCATCAGAAGATAATTAAAGTTATACGGCCGTTTTCCTCGGATCACATGATACTTCCTATATGTGAGCTATTTTTGAGGTACTGAATACCTAAGCGTCGCTGATGCACCCCAGCACATGGTTATGATATGATGCGATGCCATGGGAGCTCTTCCATCGTGGCAGTGCTTTGTACTTGTGGACTTGTACACACAACATGCTGGCATAGGTAGGTAGGCTTCAAATGTCTGCACCAAAAACCATGTTAGTTGTGATATCAGATCTTCCCTGCTTAGCCTCTTGTCGTTACACCGTACATGTAGACGGCGTCTAATCGAAACAGACGAAGCTCGGCTTGCTCCCCATACAATCGGGGAACTTGGTTGTCATATCAATCGATTCGCTTATTCATTTTATATATGGTATGCATATAGTGGTACCTATATTACGATGTGTTATTAGGCACCAACCAGGCGATGAGAAATAAACAGGACTGCATGCATCTTGTATACGATTTTCTTCATGAACAATACTTTCTCAATTATGTTGGCCTGATCCTGCGATAATACATGTGTGCCTCCAGCAAAGAGAGCATGGCTAGCACGGGACGACCGGAAGTCAATGCAACCGACCACTGCCAGCACCCTTTCCTGCCGTGTTACCGAAAGATAGGGTGATTACGTTGACTATGTGAGCCCTGTGCAGTTGAAGACGACTTCGGGCCGGGCAACACTTTTGTTTGGAGGTGCCCGGTAATTGTCTGATCACTTTTCTTGAAGGGGTGATTAGGTACTGTAAGTATGATATGTTGAGGCCAGGGGGTCCACGCGGATCTTCGAGGCGAATGGTTCTGATACGTGGGGGTTCGAACCCCAGCACCGCTTCTTCCCCGGTCGCCAGGTTTTACTGGCTGTCACTGTCCAGTGACGGCCCAACTTGAAGCCTATCAGCCATGCAAACTTGATGCTTGGAGATTCCTTTTTCGTGTGAACTATCACAAAACCGTCCAGAGTTGCTGAAGCACAAGGGGGTTCTCTTGCTCTCCATGCTCCATCCCGCATTGGTGGCGTGACACGATGGATCTGGGGATGGTGGTCCAGGCGAAATAGCCCACCAGCTTGCCCAGAGATCCTTATCTATGGCCTCTCACAGCCAATCATCGCACCGATGTAATCTTTGACAGTTCGATAGATTCAATGCAAGCTCTTCCTCTTCCTAGCATTTCCTACGCTTCCGCCGGGAGCAGTGGGATGGAGCGCATGCACAGCCAAGCAGTAAGACGATAGCTCAGTTCAAGGCATCCAACCCTCGTACCATCGGCTATTCCCTCAGCAATGGCTGCCCTCACACCAATCCCGGGCCCCAAGGACTTATACAGCGTTGTTTCCTTTCCAAGCCTGCCATGCTGATATTTACATGCAGCCACCAGTTTGACCCACTCAGAGCCTTGCTTTTTCTTCCTCATGCTCGTTAGATACACGAGATATCAGCAACCAACTGCCACGTTCGCTCAGCTGATGTGATATCAGTCCATATCTAAAGCACAAGATAGTGTACGCCACAGCCTGCTTGCGATGCCTTCATAGCTGCATACCGACCTGGCTCGCTGTTCCCCTGGGCAAGACTGTCTTCTGGCACAGATCTGGACTTGGACTTTGGTATACGCAAACCTACATATCTACTTGTGGTATCACTACCCAGCAGGTCAACCTTTGATGGTCAGTTTTGAACTACCTGGCGGTAGAGATGTGGTGGGATACTACACAAATCGAGGCGACTGTCACCAGGCAGTTTGTTTGCAGCAAGCTCCTCTCCGATGAAATCCAGAAGCTGGACTGGCCGCTAGGGTTCGGCGACGGCCTGACCGATGGCACCTACTGGGAATGGATCCGCGAAAAGGCCCCGCGCATATTCCTGATTCTGGTCGACCTCGGCGTTCCGGATCAGATCTTCGGCATAGTGGATGATTCCTGGGACGATGATGACCTGCCCATAGGCCTAGAGCAGATCGAACGTCTGGCGTTGACGGCCACGCGGAACGGCAAAGTAGACCGAAGGTTCTACTACAGGCAGTTCCATTACCTGATTAGAACCCTGGAGAAGGGAGAACACGCTGTGTATAGTGATGATGAAATCATCCCACTTGAAATCGTGGACAGGCGACCAGTTGCTGGGCTGAGCCAAAATCATTCGGTTGACAAAGTCGAGCTGCCCAACTTCCCGGGTAAGGTTTTCTCGAGACGCCGTATTCCCGTAGGAACAGCTCAAGGAATGCTGTCAGGGACCGACTTCCTGCGGGAGATCAACTGCACGAAGAACATACAAAACGACCATCTTGTCTCCTACTTTTCGTCTTATACACACCAAAACTTTGGGTACGTGCTGTTTACCCCAGCCAGCGACTATAACCTGAAAACGATACTGGGAGCCCTGCCAGCCCCTTTGAAGGCCCTGTCGAAGCAGGATAGGAGAGTCCACGTCATGAACTGGATCCACTGCCTCGTCGACACATTATGTTATCTCCACAGCCGTGGCTGGGCACATGGACAAATCAAGCCGTCAACGGTGTTGTTCAACACGAAACATGATGTGTTCTTTACAGACCTATCACGCCTCAGTGCCGAGACTTTGGCCAATTCGTCCGACAAGGCAGCATTCGACAGGGAATCTTACATTTATGCCGCTCCAGAGCAGTGGTTCCGCCCGTCCACTGTTGCCATGAACACTCCGAGAAGACCAACGTTAAACTCACCCCCCTCGACTTCTCCAAGCGATCACACCTTTTCTATACCAAGACACGGCTCCGAGCCATCTAACAATCTCACGCCGGCGTCCCACACGCCCACCCCAAACCTGAACCCTCAAGCTGCCGACATATTCTCTCTAGGCTGTGTCATACTAGAGCTGCTCGGTCTCCAGGTGAAGCGACAGACCCGTTCGTTTGCCGCGCACCGAGCCGCGAAACACAAGATGCCCGGTAGAGGCGGCGCCGTCCCGGACTCGTCCTTCCACAAGAACCTCGGCCAGGTCGAGTCCTGGATGGCGGGTCTCGCTAAAGACGCGAGCAAGAAGAGCGACGCCATATTTCGCGGCGTGGCACCCATGTGCAAGGTGGTGGCGCGCATGCTCTCAGTCGCGCCCCATGACCGCCCCACGGCCCAGGAGGTCGAGCAGGAGACATATAAGGTCTTGCGCGAGAGCGGGATCAGCGAGCCACATTGCGTTCACCAGTACGGCAGCGGAGGCGGCGGCGGATTGGATTACGGCATGAGCGGACTTAGCATCAGCAGGGAGAACGAAGTCCCCGCTACTCCAACGGATGTGGCTGATGGCGACGAATATGATGGATTTCAGTACAACCCGCCTGTCATCATCGGTAAGCGTCCGAGCGTGGTCGGTGGTGGTGGCTTTGCCGAAGCTGCGACATCCTCCAAAAGCAGCTTTGATTATACGCAAGGATATAAACGGGCCAGCGGCAGCAGTAGCGGAGGTTCGAGAGGTCGCGATAGTCCGACCCTCAGCGGGTTCGAGGCCATCCAGAACATTCGGGTCAACAAGGTGAGGAATTGGCAGGCTCCTGCCTATACAGGTATTTGAGTCTCCTTCTGACTCCCCCTCTCCTCTTCTTCTTTCATTCCATCTCGAATGGTATTGAACAGAGGGCATACTGACCGTGCGATATTCTTTTGCAGAGACCTACTAGTTCTAGCTAACTTTCCGGACTGCCTTGAACAGGTGAAACAGGAAGATGTTCCAATGGGTATACCTACGTTACTTAGATAGCCAAAGTACCTATGGTTTTGGTGGTACGAAGGAGCCATGGGAGGTTGGATTCAGCATAGGTAGCCAGTCAACCGACAAAATCAGTAAACGCAGGTCCAAAACACACATGTATGCACTCGATCCACTAACCCGTAGTCGAGCGGCTGGAAACTCCTTTGTTTCCGCATCGAGAGACTTTTTTGTTTTTGACGCCGTTGAGGATTACACGTGTAAGCAGCTACCAAACCCAAGCTATCTAGGTAGGTCAAACAGAATTCGAACCAGTAATATTGTGCGCTTGCTTTTGTGCATCCTCGTGTTCAAGTTACCCGCAAGACAAGTTTTGTAGTCTCGGCTCTTTAGGAAACCCGGTGCATGTTCTAGTACGCAAACGGCTGGCGACGGACAGGCGTAGCTCGAATCGGCTTTGGCCAACGATTGTGGCGGGTGTCTGGGCCGGTGACAAGTAAGTACCACGTCGTTCAGATATCATGGCCGAAAATGATTTGCCATCAGCCATCTAGGGAGCTGATTAATTATATTCCCCGCGCTGCAGTGTTGTTGCACTGCATTTCGGTTGCATGCGAGGTTGGCGTGCTACTGCAAATCCTATGAAGCTGATTTGCAGGAGCTCGCTACGTCGATCTGAAACCTGCCAGAAAATCAGGACTTGCGTCACGAAGCGGGATGGCGCTTCGTGAGTGGCCGAGAAGGGAATCTAGGGCGGCGTTGCCTCCCGAGAGACATGACCTAAGGTTAAGCTAAATATCAAGATTTTTGTGGAAAGATAGCAGACGAACTACGGATTAGCCCCCGTGGGGTTTGAGAGCTAAGCTACTGGCTACAGACACTATCCCTGCACCGAGGTGGTTGATAGTAGTACTGGATGAAGAAGCTAAAGTTCAGAAAAGAAATTTCCTTATGCCGCACTCCGGGCCGTTGCATCATACTGGCAAATGAGAAGGAGGATGGGTTATTACACTCATTGAAGGATTCGAAACAAAACAATTGCCGGTTGCTTAGATAGGTCATCCGTCCAAGGCAAGCAAACCGTGTTTGCTAAATCTGGCAGCGTGTGACCGTCCCAGGGCTGTTTAACCTTTTGTGCACGTCAAAAGTCAAGATCAACTGTACAGTTCCATCCCGCATCTGCAATGACATCTGTCTTCTGTTAGTGCATATCTAATGAACCTGTCATCCGGCAAGCGCAATTACAGCAATGTTTCAAGGTGCCAGGACATGTATACATCATGTGCATGACTCGGCTATCAAGGCACGGTCTTTCGGTGATGGCTTACAAGAAGCCAAGGACAGAAAAAGGAAAAAGGGATTCACCCAACGAATAACACAGCGGCGTTGGCAGAAAAAATCCCATACCCCTGACCGTGGAGGATCGATGATCTCCATGCAATTGAGCGCAGACTACTCAACTAGGCTAACACAGAGGCTTGCGGGTGGTCCCACACACATGGGATGGGAAAGAGCTACGTCCGGAGCTACTAGTCCTGAGAGCCCTTTGACCTATCATCGTCGATACCCAGACATGCAGCTTTCTCTTTCGAGTCGCGAAGCAAGGAAGCTTGCCTCCCCATAGCTACCTAGATTAGTCCAATGCTGATAACTAGCATGCTGGGATTTCGTTGCCAGGATGGGATTCTTAGGCGCACTGTCAGGAAAGTAGAGAAAACCGACTGGCCTACAGGAGCCGGACTGTTCACCATGCGTTTGGATCTTGGCAACACACGCGACCCTGACACCAAACGGAGAATGAGATGATGGTGCTGCTACACCAGGCCACTTGAATCTATACAATCCGTCGCTTGTCCCCCGTTCCCATACTTTCCTCACTCTTCGAAATTTTGGTGCTTTTATCTTCTCTCTCTTTCCCTCTCTCTCCACTCCCGGTCGGTGCATCTTTAGCAAGTCGTCTGCTACCCTTCGTTTGCTCAAGCACCAGCTATCGTCAGTTTGCTGCGCTGATACCATCTGATCCTCTCGGCTACCGTTCGCTGTGCCGCCGGCCCACCTGTCGTCCCGACCCACGATCGTTTTGTTGAGAAATAAACATTGAGGTTTATTAGACCGATAAGGGCAACCCACGAACGACAACTCTTTGCCAATATCTTGGCTCAGCGACGTCTGGAGCTTGAAGCTGTGCTGCCGCTGGACGACCAATTCCCCCACAAACTTGAACTCTTAGCAGAAGCTTGTATCTCTTGGCTTTGGGCACTTGGCGTAGACTAAGCTTCGATTTGAGTTGGAAAAAGGAAGGACTTTTTGCAATTGCATTCTTCTGAGGCATTGGCAAAGCTTGGAAACAAGTGAGAAAAATTGGACATAGCTTTCTCTTGCGATTTGCACATCCCATATCCGTCAACATGCGCTCTTCGCTTCTTGCAGCCGCTGCCGCTCTGGGTAGCACAGCTGTTGCTGCTAAGCTTCCTACCATTGAAGCTGTCGGCAACAAGTTCTTTGACAAGACTGGCAAGCAATTCTTCATAAAGGGTATGTATCCCACTTTACTCAATGTGGGAGACATGCATAGCTAATCTGATGTTTAGGAATTGCGTACCAGCTGACCCCAGGTTAGTCTTTCTTATAGTCTTTCTTATAAGCAATCTTGGCATATGTCTGAAAGAAACTCTAACCGTTATCCTTACTTATAGACGACCCGCTGGTCGATACCACGCAGTGCCAGCAAGATGCTACCCTGATGCAGACGCTCGGCACCAACACGATTCGGGTTTACCACGTAGATCCCGAGGCGGACCACGAGGGTTGTATGACTGCTTTCGCTGATGCCGGTATCTATGCCATGATCGACATGGATACCTTCAGCTCTTACATCTTGCCTGTAGGCCGCCCTCTCTTTTTACTGGCTCAACACATGACTAATAATTGTACTATAGAAAGACACATTCTGGAACAAGACTCAGCTGGACGCGTATACTAAGGTTATAGACGAGTTCCACAAGTACGACAACGTGCTGGGTCTCTTCGTTGGAAACGAGATCATTGCGCAGGCCGATCAGTCTCTGGCTGCTCCCTTCATCAAGGCTGCGGCTCGGGACACCAAGGCCTACCGAGACGCCAAGGGCTACCGCAACGTTCCTATTGGCTATTCCGCAGCCGATATTGCCGAGTTGCGACCTATGCTCCAGGACTACCTCACTTGCGGAGGCAATGCATCGGAGAACGTCGATTTCTTTGGCTTGAACTCGTACGAGTGGTGTGACCCGGCGAACTACCAGACCTCTGGATACAAGAATCTCCAGGTTAATGCCAGCGACTTCCCTGTGCCCCTCTTCTTTTCTGAGACTGGGTGCAACGTCCCCGGCCCCCGCCTCTTTGAGGATCAAGTCGCGATTTTCGGGCAGGACATGGGTGACAGCTGGTCCGGTGCCATCATCTACGAATGGATCCAGGAGGCTAACCACTACGGACTGATCTCCTACGGCCCCAAGGTCGATCCTACCGCTACCGGTGCCAACGTCGATGGCGGATTCACTCGGAAGGGAAAGCCGGCTCCTGTTTCTCCCGACTTTGAGAACCTGAAGAGCAAGTGGAAGGCCATTAACCCTACTGGAGTCGCTCGGACTGATTACGACGCTAAGAGCGTTTCGACTCGCGAGTGCCCCAAGGCTACTTCCGGCGGGTGGCTCGTAGACGGCAATGTCGCCGTGCCCACCCTTGGCGCCACCTTGACAGGAAGCTCCTACTCCAAGATGCCATCCGCCACGGGCGCCGCAGACGCAGCAGAGCCTACAGAATCCAAGAAGAGCGCTGTCTCGGGTTCCAATGAAATCGCGGGAATGGCAGCAGGTCTTGTTGGTGTAATGATGATCTTTACTTTCTGGCTTTGAGCCCCGGGAGGCCTGGAGTTACGAGCCGGATCACGCCGGGCTGGAAGCTTGCTATTCTGCTGGATCGATTCGTCCTCACTTCTTCTTTTCTCACTTCTCTTTTATTTTAATCCCCCACGCTTGATTGCGAGGCTGGCGTTTACTAAGAAAAAGATGAAGATGATGATGCCCTTCGCCCCCTAATCCGTCGGCGCTGGAAGACATGGTTACGAGTAAAGAATATGTAGTATACGACTACTAGGATTATATGCATTGTACACGGCGTTTGCATGATGGATACCTTTTCTGGCGACGACTTGTTGCTTAGAATCAGGTCGTAGGCCTTGTAATGGTTGAATTTTGGTGCATCATAGAAGCCTCATGTCTTGCGAGTGCTCTCCTACTGATAATGGAATACGTAATCTAGAATTTATTACTGCCTATCCATATTGCAATGAAGACGTTCATGTTACACGGTTCAGAGTTTTGTTCTAATCATGCCTACCAAGTTGGGAAGGCTCGTTTGCCGGGTGACTGTAGGTAGGTAGGTAGGTAAACGAAGATATGAGGTACCTTAAAAGGAAGAAAGAGCGACGGGAAGCAGCTTCGAGACTCCTAAGCAGTGTCTTTCGACATATCTCTTGATTGCATATTTTACCTGATCCCTCAATACCTCTTACATGCCTTCAATTATATCCCTAAATTTTGACCACGCAACCTATCAATTTGTTTACCACGCCCTAGAACTCGATCCTGACGCCCTACTACAGCCTCCGAGAAGAAAACTTTACCATCACCAAACGTATTCACGGCAGTGGGCTAGGCTCCTCGTACACCACACAGAATTGTTCACAAACTCGGCATGGCAGACAACAACCCCAACGAGTTCCAATGCGCCTCCCACAATCGCAAAGTCTGGAACATCGACAAGTCTTAGTTGGACTGTCACCGCTTTTACTGTTTCTTCGAAGAACACCCTGATTGGCGATGGCCAGTTGTCATGTGTCTGGTGGTCGTCGTCATCGGCATCATGATCATTGGTATTGTGTCTACGGCGCAATACTTGAAAGAGACCTACGCCGCAGCCTCGTTCGTGGGTAACAAGGAAGAGAACAACAAGACGCAAGACCCAGCTGCTGCTATGGCCCTGAAAGAACCTCTCGAATATGATGTTGACCCGAAGAGTGAGGACTTCGTAATCTCCCAAAACCCTGCGGATAGAACCATGTGTCCCAACGAGCTGCACGGGTGCCAGAGCTTCGATATACGGGTGAGTCCAAGTTCTGGTCCTAGCCCCCGTCCGTGTCTGCCATTGAACAACCTTCCAATGATGAGTCTTCAATAGGACATATGTTGCTCCAGTCACATGTTCTGTTACAGGACGGTGTTCAGCAATTCGGGTATATACTGCTGCGATAACGCGACAACAACTTGTGAGCCGGGGCCGACCAAGCCGGCTGTATGCGCATCAGGTCTGACCCAATGCGGCTTGGATGAAGGCGGGGGTGTTGTCCCAACCAGACGGATTGTTCCCTCTACGGATGTCTGCAGTACGACATCCCTTCGGGGACGCAGAGCGGGCTGTTACCGGAAGACACAGCCGTAGCTGCGGCCACTCCCAATGCTACTACCTACAAATTCGGAGAAATCGTTCTGAAATGTAGTAGTAGTAGCAGCAGCAGAGCAACCTTGCATCCATTGTTTGGTACAACGAAGCCTCAGGCCGCCCACATCTCGACGTTTGTCGCTTTCTTCGTCATGATCCGGCGGTTGTTTCTTGGCTAACACGATGTGGGAAACAAGGCCTCGGGTCAACCACCCGGGTCTCTACACATGATACTTGTGAGAGCTAGACCCAAGGCACATATCGTGAACAACAGAGTAGATGGAGCCTCTTAGTAATGCAAAGTGAGGGGAAGCTATGCCAAGCCTGGTAGTCAGTATCAGATATCTGATACGCCGTCCATGCAGGCATCATGGCTGATCCTTCCCTGCACATCAGAGCAGACGGAAACCATCGCGTACTTTATCTCTCGCGGAAAGCCAAAACAACCCCACTCTGAAACATTGTGCAAAAAGCCTCTAAGGGCGTCTTTCAGTCATATGGAAAAACTACCACCATGACAGATTCAAAACTTGGACGAAGGAAAGCTGTCAACTGTTACCGGTGTGTTGTATCTGTATTGAATGGCTACAATCCAAAGATACGATTGGCTGGCTAAACCTGAAGGATAGGCGCCCAGCTGCTCCCGGGGAGGCGGTCGACCGCCTTGCCTCCAGCTGAGCAGTCTCAGATATGAGCGGGAAGTGGGTCCAGGAGTTGGTATTCAATGCGACCCCTGATTATGGAAGATCGTTGAATATATCAGATGACGTGCAGAACCATACCCCGAAGCGCGAAAGAAGGGCTTAGCTTATCATTTTTTTGGTGATGTCTGAGTCCAATGCTACGTAAATCGACAATCCGACAATCCCGGCTCTTACGCGAAAGCCTTGCCGTTACACTTCATTGCATCACATCGTCTTCGGCCCGCAGACCACGGCAGTGCGAGTGGATGTAGTGCCCAAACTAGTATTATGGCGATACAGACTCAACATTAACCTATTTCACTAGAATATGGCTTCGATTTGGCTGTGGCTGCGGTACCTGCAATAAGATCACCTACACATGTTTCTTGATAAGGCTGGGCATACAAACAACACCAAACTCGGGACAACGAAGCTTCCACTGGCTTTCTAGATGCTGGCCAAGTAGGACGTTACAGAATTACTGCTTGGTCCGGCCTGGCGCGTGCTAGGCTGACCCATGAGACATGAGCTGGCCTTATCATGGCGTTGATATTATTGGCACAATCCCTAGTGACTAATCAGGGAAGGTCTGATTGTGGCTCAGCTTGTATGATCGCCCGGGGATCTCAAGAGCCAACATTCTACGGAGTAGGTACTCTGGTGCATCACCCCCAGAATCCAAGGATTCCACGGCAAACAGCGGGAAACTACTAGTATGACAGATCATGCCGCAGATACATGGCTTCATGGCAGTACACAATTCGCGGCACAAGAACGCTTGTTCCTTGCGGCTCAACTTGCACTCGAGATCGGACGCACCGCACGCCAACCTACAAAGGGCTTGGTTCATGTTCCAGCTACCAAACTTTCTTATCTGGGTGATGCAGTGATACTCCGTGTCTGTTAGTTGCCCACTTGATTCCACCATGCTGGGTCGGTATGGCCAGAGCTTCTCTCCTTCTCTCCCGCACCTCATCTGCGTCAGCCAGGCCAAGGTCGGATACTCCTTGTCAAAACAGGGACTCCGTTGCATATATTTGTCGGAGCCGATAGACCCAAGTTTTCTCCCTTTGCTGTGAACATACCCAGCTGTATTTAGACTAAACTGCGCCCGATCGCGGACTGCGTCCTGCCCCCAACAGGTCTCGACCGAATAATGATACTATTATTACCACTTACCTAGACTGCAAATGACTGGCAGAGAATAGCTCACCACCACCACCTGATGCCTCTTCTCTTCTACCGACGTCCAGATTACCTGAGGCGTGACAAAGCGGCCTTTACGGACGCTGACTACGCCGACTGCTTGGAGAGGGCGGAGGCGTGTAAGTCCCAAATACCCGAAAGTCTGTCTTTCGAAGAAATTGCGAGGAACCGAACACTTCCGGTAAGACAAGCCACAACTACCGAGATCAAGTCGAACACCAGTACTAAAGCTCTGATTCAGCCATGTTCTCTCAACGACTTCATGGACTATCTGATGTACGTCGAGTACGACGCAGAGTGTCTTCAATTCTTCCTCTGGTATTGCGACTACGTTGAGCGATGGAGTCTTTTGCCACAGGAGCAGAAGGATTCCTCACCTGTCTGGGATCCGAGTAAGATCGTCACTCGACCAAGCACAACACGCGCCAGGTCGAACAGCTCCAGCGAGAGCGCCGGCCGAATGAACCACATCCTGGAGATCATGGAGAAAAGCCCCCGGTACGATAGGAGCAATGTCACGTCTCCAACCAGCGCTACGTCACTGAAGAATTTCTCTTGGCCCAAATCGACCTTTTCGGGCGAATACCAAATCAACAAAGCACAGCGTGATGGGCGGCCTTGTCAGTTAACCAAGGGAGCCCCTTACCTTCTTGCACTGACTGACTGACCGTACGTAGTCTCAGTCCAGCCCTTTCGCGAAGAGATGACGCGGATAGTTCGCCATTACATATCGACCAGCGGACCCAGGCAACTCAATCTGACCCACGCTGACCGGATTGCTTGCATCCAAGCGGTAGAGCACACCACACACCCGTCTGCCCTCCTACCTGCCTTTGTAGCGGCCGAGACGCTTCTTAAGGGGCAATGCCACCCCAACTTCATCCGGTGGAGCATCTCCAATAGCAGCCGGCCCCGCGTCCTGTTCGGGCGGTTTTTGTCGACTGTGCTCGTCACGCTCGGCCTCGGGATGAACGCCGCTCTGATCCTATCGAGCCTTAGCCGCTTCCTGCGACTGATCCCGGCGCTCTTCTTCTTCGTGGGGTTCCTGTTTTACCTCGCGTCGCGGCACGGCATGTGCGTTATTCTGCACTGGAACTACAAGCGGAACTTGCGGCCGTGGGAACAGTTCGCCGACGAGGACTTTACCTCCACCTCCTCCTCCTCCTCCCCCGACGAGGCTCCGTTGGACAACACGAGGGACGAGGAGAAGAAGCGGCGACCCTCGTCGTCCTCGTCCTCGTCGGCGATGACCAAGGTGGCCAGCAGCATCGACCCGCTGCGCAAGCCCAGCCTGCAGAGCCTGGGCGGGCCCAACGACCTGTTCGGCGCGGAGCCGTGGGTGGGCACGTACCAGCAGAAGTCGTTCTGGCGCAAGGTGTTCGAGGTCTCCATCACGACGCGGAACACGCAGGTGCGGGCGATGCAGGACCGCGTCGTGCGCCGGGCCTTGCTCTGGAGCGGCCTCATCTCGCTGGCGCTGACGGCGGGGGCGTTGGCGGCGCCGGTGCTGGGGCTTTTCTGAGAAGGGGGTAGGTACTTACTTACTCGAGTATATATATTCATGGTTATATAGTGAATTGAGGATGAGAGGGGAAAGAGAAGGGGATGAGGAGGAAGAGGTCCTGGTTGTTTCAATGTACAAATCTTTTGTTTTCAAGCGGCAGTCGAAGTTAAATACCCTATTGTTAGTTTCTTTCGTTTATATATCCCTCTCTATCAGACATCCTGGACGTGTGCCGTATATGCATACATTTACAGTTGGGAATCTTTTATTGTTGCTAAGTTCAAGTATACAATCCGGTCTTCCTTTCACGAGCAACGGGCCTGATACGAGCGGCCTGGTGATTTTGATGCAACGACCCGGAAGTGTAAGAATGTATTTCGAAAAAGCTGTGACGTGCCGGGCCGAGAGGTCGGTAGTATCTGCATACATAGGTCCCTGCTATATTCGTACCGTATGCAAGGGCTGGATGGGCTTCGGATCAGATTGCGACGTAACCACCAATCAGATGCACGGGCCAGGGGTAATCCCACCATTGCTTTGCACCCTGCATAAAGTTAGCTGCTTAGTGCGTCACGGCTGCGGACACCCGCCAGTCCGATATTAGGTAAACTCCCCGGCATCAACATCACGGGGGATTGTTGCCTCTTTACACGACTGCCATATCCTCTCATTAGCGGAATTGCCTTGTGTTTCCCTGCTCGGAACTTCACGTGCGAAGGGGCTGAGTTGCCATCAGTCGTTTCTTCCCCTCCTATACCCAGAAGAGCATGGCAACGTCGGCGGATGCGCCGCTGATTGCGAACCGAGAGGAAAGCGACGATGGGGCCGAGTACGACGAGCCGCGGCATCACGATGATGGCTACGCCAACGGATCCGCGCAGGACGAAGAACCTCGAGTAGACGGGGATCAGAAGGTAGGGTTGTTCATGTGGCTGTTGGCTATCTCGGCGGGCATTAGCGGGCTGCTATTTGGCTGTACGTGTTACCTCTATCTACCACTCGGTTGCCCTTGCGCTTGGGTAACTGGCTTTCTGACTTTCTTGTGATACACAGACGACACCGGCGTTATATCTGCGACCCTGGTGTCTCTAGGCACCTCCCTATCCGGCCGCGAATTGACCGTGACCGACAAATCCATCGTCACGTCGTGCACGTCGCTCCTCGCCCTCCTCGCATCGCCCCTATCCTCGGTCCTCGCCGACCGCTTCGGCCGCCGCCCCGTGATCCTGCTGGCCGACATACTCTTCGCGGCGGGGGCGCTGGGCCAGGCGTACGCCTCGACGGTCGGGCAGATGGTGGCGGGCCGGTCGGTGGTGGGCGCGGCCGTCGGCGCCGCCAGCTTCGTCACGCCCCTCTACATTGCCGAGCTGGCCCCCGCGGCCCACCGCGGCATGCTGGTCACGCTCAACGTGCTGGCCATCACCCTTGGGCAGGTCGTCGCCTACGTCGTCGGCTGGGCTTTTGCGGGCCATGACCAGGGCTGGCGCTACATGGTCGGGCTCGGCGCGCTGCCCGCCGTGCTGCAGGCTGCGTTGCTGTTGGGCATGCCCGAGACGCCCCGGTGGCTCGTCAAGGTCGGCCGGGCTGCGGCGGCGAGGCAGGTCATCGGCAAGACGCTGGGGTCGGGCTCCGGTGCTGCCGCTGAGCGGGTCTTGCAGGATATCCGGCGCGAGGTGCGGCAGGAGGAGGAAGAGGGCGGCGGCGCCAAGGGGGGGCCGCGCTTGGACGGAGGGCTGGCGCGAGCTGGTTACGGTTCCCAAGAATCGGCGGGCTTTGACGATTGCTTGTCTGCTTCAGGGGCTGCAGCAGCTTTGCGGATTCGTAAGTCAAATAAATCAATTCGCTTGTAAAAAGTCGCTACTGTCTAACACATGCATCTAGAACTCACTCATGTACTTCTCGGCTACGATTTTCACGATGTTGGGCTTTTCGATCCCGACCCTCACCTCCTTGAGCGTGGCAGTCTCCAACTTTGTATTTACGGTTGCGGCGTTGTTGCTCATAGATCGCGTTGGCCGCCGCCGGATTCTGCTGTACTCCATTCCTTTCATGGTGCTGGGCCTCCTCCTCTCGGCCGGCGGCTTCCGGTACATCAAACTGCCGGACCACGGTCTGGGCGGCATCCCCGATTCTGGCGACGCGGACAAGAACGGCGCCGCCGCGGTCGCCATCCTGGTCAGCATGATCGTCTTCGTGGCCGCCTACGCGCTGGGGTTGGGCAACGTGCCCTGGATGCAGAGCGAGCTGTTCCCCTTGAGCGTGCGGTCGCTGGGCAGCGGCCTGTCGACGGCCACCAACTGGTCCGCCAACTTCGTGGTGGGTTTGACTTTTCTGCCCCTCATGGACGCGCTCACGCCCACGTGGACGTTTGTGCTCTACGCGGCCGTGTGCGTCGCCGGGTGGGCGGCCGTCTGGCGCATTTACCCCGAGACGACGGGGCTTAGCCTCGAGGAGGCGACGGGGCTGTTGGAGAATGATTGGGGGGTTCGGAGGCGGAGGAGGGGTAGTAGGTAGGAGGAGATTATAAATAAATATATTACAGATTTATTCGAAGTTAAGCAAACATCGGTGTCGGAAGAAAGCAATGCCGTTGGATACCAACTTGCTATCTACAGCTATAACTTCCGATGATGGTGACTGTGTTCTATTTTTACATCACCGACCTGAGCAGGTGCACTGTACAGTTTCGAGCCATTGGACAGCCATACTCATACATATGTGTACACAGTTTAATGTGACGGTGTCAGGTTAGTACTCTGGCCTACTGCACCAAACCCCAGGGTAATAGGACGACGTTATCAAGTCAGCGTCTTGGCCATATACTAAAGCTAATCGCCAACTTATAGTATTCTTCCTGTTTGCCAGCTTGGTTTAGAAGGGAATATGATATGGCTATAGGAAATATATCTGGGAAGTTCCGCGGCAAATAGGGTTAAGCTTAGACCAGAGATCTGAATCTACATGGGAGTATTACATCCGGTTGAGATCCGGATGCGACGAGGCGGGATTTGGTCGTTGCGCATCTTCGAGTTGCGGATTATTGCCGATATCCAGGGCCCAACTTTTCGCATCACCGGTCGAAAGACCCCAATGCGAATCTATGAGACTTACCGACTATACCTGCCCCGTAGCCGAGCAACGGGACCCGGGCAACAGTGGTGCAGACCATGTTTGGCGCTGTGCCCTTAGAGCAGCTAGAAAAGACAGCTCAGCTATTAGCGCCGGTCACCTGCGCCAGGGACAGTCCCTCGGCAGATGTGCTACGCCCGGATCAATGTTTCTGTTTCAGGGCGCTAGGCAGCTTCTAGCGCTCTCTACCTAGATTCTGTCCTAGATCTGTCAGGCGTTAGGGCCGCGCCACGGTACCGGGCAAAAGAAAGGGGAAGCAGAAATGTTATTTCCGGGTTGGTCAGCTACGTCAAGAATCTTCTACAAATTATTTTCCTTCGTCCTTGCGCCCTTCGATCAACATGTATATTCTTTCACGTAATTATAGCACGTATGCATGCATGAATGACGGAATTCGTCGTCTTGTGGGGCAAGATATATTGAGCCTGTCGCAGGAACATGACTGATCAACATTCGAATTTTGTGATCGTTCGCTGTATGCCAACTCACTTCCGAATGGCTCGGGACTGGGGACCCGCGGATCCGTCCCTAGCCGATGATGGCCGGCCTAGTGAAGAAGCTATTGTTGATGTATTACTATTCGCAGGTTTGACCGACACTCCCTTCCCTTTACCGCTTTACGACGACAAGTACGAGATGGGAAGAGGGTCCTGATATTCGGGGAGTGGATACTGCTCATCAATAGAAGACGGAGATCGAACTCGCTTTCTAGCCCGACGTACCTTTTTTTCTTCCTTTGTTGCGACTCGCCCCGCCATTGGGCGCGGAGCAAAACTTGGTATCGAATCAGATTACACGACTCGTAGCCGTTTCTGGAAGGGTACCGTCTGTTCGAAATTGGACGAACGGGTCTCAGGACGTATGAGCGGACGAACCCAAGATACAAGTACTGTACTGTATTTCAGTAGGTGTCGTTACTTGATCCCCCCTGTTTCCGAGATCTTTGAGCGGCACTGTCGAGCCGCTCCAGGTCGCGCTCCGAGGCTCCCTCCACTGAATGGAGAGAGAGAGATGAAGAATTCAGCCTGACGAGGCCAATTTCAAGCCATGCATGTACACCCAATTTCAACATCAAAACGAGCAGCCGAAATTTTCGTCATGCATACTCTGCTCTGCAGAACATGCTGCACATCGAGTGGCGCACAATGCACAACATATATTATCTGCTTACATTTTCCAGAGATGCGTAAGTATGTGTGTCGCTGCTTTGTAAGCAGTGGTCATGAATCATGTTTGCGAACATCAAACCTGGCCACGAATCACAAAAACCAGTCGCATTGTGACGGAAAAGGCCTTGATGCAGGCATCGCTTATAATGTAGATCCTTGCAGCCCGGATGAATAAGCCTTCTGCGTAGTCGCGAACGCCGAAACGGTTGTCGGGTCCTAGCCGCTTGGCCGTGGCAAACGGCGGAGGATGGTAAAAAAAAGGAAAAGAAAATCCCGAGGTCAATACAAAAGATACCAAGGTTACATGGAGGGAACTTTTTGGCGGTGGCAGCCGTAACCCGGGAGAGGGTCCTTTCCTGCACTGCTCGGATTACTGCTCCTGCCTCGGGTAACAGTTTTATTATCTCCAGGCCAGACACGCCGGAATCTGGGCAAGGAAGCTTGGGGAAGTAGGTAGTCTTCCCAACGACCCGCAAGTATTAGCATGCATTTGTAACCAAAGGCCAGGGACTACCGCCATGCCAATCTTCCCAGATGGACCCCCATACGCAATATGGAAAGCTTCCACTGTAGTGGCACAGGTGGACATGCTCGGGGAGGATTTTCTACCGGGAAGCTATGGGTCGAGTGTGGTAAACTAGCCAGGCGCAATGGATGGGACCATAATATTTCATGTGAACGGCAAAAGAATTATGGCCTTCCCTGGGGGCTCGACTGGACTATTACTGTTGCTACTACTACTACGACTCCATCCCCCGTCTTCGCGAACTTTCTCTGGGCTATATGGACTTCACCGTTACTCCCCATTCTTCCTCCGCTCCTTTCTAGTACCCCAGGTATAATAGTAGCTTCATCCTCTCCTTGGTGGTTGTATACTTGGATACTTACACCCGGCAACCCATCTACACGTACTCGCGCAAGATTGACGTAGCTTATACATCACAGCTACAAAAGCACCGAGCGCCGCTCTACGGTAGCAACAACGCGCGCCCCAACCGTGCTTTGGCAACAAGCCGTGAACCCAGGTGAAGATGGCCATGGACGAGGTCGATCGAGAGCTCGTGCGCGCTCAGGAGGATGCGCGCCTAGGAGGAACACACACGACAGACCAGCAACACCCGCAATCGCATGAGCAAGGGAAGCGGCCCGTCAGAGCCAGCAATGAGATCGAGCGTGTTGCGACAGCATCGTCCGTGTCGACAGAATCTAGCAACGAAAATGGACACATGGCACGTCTGCGCACCGGCGGCATGAGCCGCGTCTCGACCCAGGGCGACCTGGAGAGGCATCCCACCGAGTTGAGCCGCATATACACGGCCCGAAGTCAGCACAGCGAGACGATAGGCCGCAGTCTGCGGAGCCGCCACTCGACCGCCACCAAGCCCCTACCGGCCTTCGGCGCCGGCAAGCCCTTCCCGCCTCCCTTGCCGGAACGGGAGGAGTATGTGGTGGAGTTTGATGGCGAGAATGATCCCTACCACGCCCAGAACTGGCCGCTAAAGAAGAAGTGAGCCTTGCCCTCCTGCTGCATATGGTCAATAATAGATATACTAACTCGTACTTCTCCAGGTTGCTTACAGCCGCTATGCTTGGGTATACTACTATGACTGCCGCATTCGGTTCCAGTATCTTCTCCGCCGCCACAAAACCCGTCGCCAAGCTCTTTGATGTCAGCACCGAAGTTGGTATTCTTGGTGTATCTCTGTACGTGCTCGGATTCGCGTTCGGCCCGACTTTGTGGGCGCCCCTATCCGAGTTGAAGGGCCGAAGGCTCCCTATTGTGACTGCTATGTTCGGTTTCTCCATCTTTTGCGTCGCATGCGCCACGGCCAAGGATCTGCAGACCCTCCTCATTTGCCGTTTCTTCGCCGGCTTCTTCGGAGCCTGTCCGCTGGCCGTCGTGGCTGCCGTCTTCTCAGATATGTTCGACAATGCTACGCGTGGTGTGGCCATCACCATCTTCTCCATGTGTGTTTTCACCGGTCCCCTGCTGGCGCCCTTTGTCGGTGGATTCATTGTCGAGTCCTACCTTGGGTGGCGATGGACAATGTATATTGTCGCCATCATGGGATTTACCGCTTTTGTTCTCGATCTCTTCTTTCTCGAGGAGACGTACCCGCCCGTCATCCTCGTCCAGAAGGCGGCTGAATTGCGACGCCGAACTAGGAACTGGGGCATCCACGCCAAGCAGGAGGAAATCGAGGTCGACTTGAAGGAGCTTATCCAGAAGAACTTCACCCGTCCGATGCGACTGCTATTCTTCGAGCCCATTGTCACCCTCATTTCTGTCTACATGGCCTTCATCTACGGTCTCCTGTATCTTTTCCTCACTGCATACCCCTTCGTTTTCCAGGGCATCCACGGTTTCAGCGCAGGCAAGTCTGGTCTTTGCTTTTTCGGTATGATTGTCGGTCAGCTTATTGCCGGCACCACCGTGTTGCTTATGCAGCCTGCGTACCAGAGGAAGCTGGCCGCCAACAACGGCGTTCCCATTCCCGAATGGCGTCTTCCCGTCGTCATCGCTGGTGGTATTTCGTTTTCCGCTGGCATCTTCTGGTTCGGCTGGTCTGGCTACCGTGAGGATATCCACTGGATTGTCCCTACTCTTTCTGGACTTCTGACTGGCTATGGTCTGATGGCTATCTTCCTCCAAGCCCTTAACTACCTGGTGGACGCCTACTTGATGTTCGCTGCGTCGGCCATTGCCGGAAACACTTTCCTGCGGTCACTTGCTGGTGCTGGCTTCCCGCTGTTCGCTAGCTACATGTTCAACGGTATGGGCATCAATTATGCCGCTACGCTACTTGGATGTGTCGCTGCAGTTCTTGTCCCCATCCCTATCATCTTCTACAAGTACGGCCACAGAATCCGTGCAAAGAGCAGCTTTGCACCCTCTGCTCCCGCGAACGACGGCGCAGCCGATATCAACATCGAGAACACTGCAGACGGTGCGGTCGATGACAGTGCGACTGAGAAGCGCCATGATGGTGCCAACCACGCCGCATTATCGGTCGTCCCGCGCACCACGGAGCAGGAACGGCACCAAGTCTAAGCGATTTTCTTTGGCCTGAATTATATACCCAACTATTATACTGTTTAATCACATTTTTGGACTTGCACGATGACGATTGGTCATGATGGCACAGAACGGAGAGGAGGCTTCTGAAAAATTGGGGCGGTAGCGGCACAGAGTCATGTTTGATGTTGTTCGAGATACCACTTTGCTCGCAGTTGGATGCGTTATAGAAGCATACCCACGGGCGTTTCTGGGAAAAGGCGGGTTTTTCTTTCTTCCCTGGTTGTATACGAAAAAAGTTTGAGTTGCTGGGTTTTCTGGAGATTGATTTGTTTGCGACAATTACAAGCGATGGGACAGACGAGCTTCGCGGATCTCCTGAATAGAATGAGCGGATGGCTTACACACGAACGACTGACTGACTGACTGGCTAGAATAGAATTAGTCTAGCGACCTTAATAACATTTTGTATATGTCATATCTCTCGAGTGTTCCAAGTCTTGTATGAACGATGGCCGCTAACATGTGCAAGTTAACGATAGCCCTCCAGTAAAAAACCTCTGTGCTGTGTGGAACGTCCTGACTGTCACATAAAATCGATCGGGTGCTTATCTCGTTTACATGGCCTCTTACGTTATGCACCGCTGTTGCTCCATCTCAGTCTCGACAAATGTCTCAGCAGGTGGCAGACTTCCATTGTCAGCATCATTCTCACGATAACTGCTTTCCAGCCATGTGCGGATATTGCGTGGGTTTGGTTATTCTAGAAACCGTAGGTCAAAATCACAACAATCCAGCCACACGCGACACAAGTAGTGTGCGTAGTATATCGAGTCCTTCTCTCGCTCCACATTTACGAGCACCGCGACGATATAGTTGTCCGAGTAGTCGCTGGGGTATTCGAGCATAAGTGCTGGACGGGGTAGCTCGGAAAGGCGTGGGCGCCAGTAGGACCAGCGCTGGATTTCGGGAAGCTTGGATTCCAATATTTTACCAGAATCCTTGACCGAATACCACATCCCATCGAGCCCGTTTTTGAAGCCAATCTGGCAGTGCAGAGGAGAAGCGCCAGCCGTGTGATTGATGAGTATACCGGGATAGACCACAAACAGCCCTTCTGGTCCCGTCTGGGTAAACTGATATGGCGCCCTGGTCGTGGTGGACTTGTGCAGGCCACGGGTAAAGGATGTTGGCAGCCATCCGTACCCGGGTTGTGTGATTCTTTCGCCTTCCAAGAAAAGCAGATACGTCGGTAGGTTCTTCCACAGAGCGGCGAGGATCTTCATGCGCTCGACGTGGACCTTCGACTGGAGTAGGGCGGCCCGCTCCAATCCAAGAATGGGTGCCAGACAGATGGTCTCATCCTCTTCGCGGCTGAGCGAGCGATAGCGAAGAACGTACATCACTGCTAGGAAATTCTCGCTGAATTCTCGTGTCCCGACCTCACTTCTTTCCAAGGCTGGCAACCTCTTACTAAAGGCGCTCGACTTGTAAGTGACGCAGAGGGGGTCGTGACGACTGTTATCGATCCAAATGTCATCAGCAGGCAGTGCGTCATCGGCAAACTGCCAATACAGCCGTCCAGGCTTGGTGAGAAGCGCCTCCTGGAGGGTCCAGACTCGTCGCATCCAATCGCAGGTGATGACGCGCAGTTCTTTCTCGAGATGCGATACACTGGCCGGCACATGTTCCACTTCCTTATCGAGGACAAGGACAGCTTCTGCATCTCTAAAGACATATGTCAGACGAAGGATTGCCTGGCGCCGTGAGTCATCAAACTCGTCCCCCACAGGAATGCAGAGAGTATCGATCCATAACGCAGTCGTTTGGTGGTCTGGAAGCGATGGATCGACCGAAAGATCGCTCTCTAGTTTCGTGCTCCGCGAGGCCACGGAGGTTGCGAGTTGTCTGAGGCGGCTTAGCTGGCATCGAGGGAGGCCGTTGACGTCAGGGTTGCCTAGGCCATGAGCCCATACATGCGAGAAGGCGACATAACCTTCCTGTGAGCCCACGACTCGAGCCTAATGTGAATGTAAGTACGAGGACAAAAATCACTCCGATACTGCTTACAGTACAAAATCCATTGCCGTCTGCGCCAGGCTCAACACGAATGCAGGGTATCTGCCCTCTGTCAAGGATCCGCGCCATGACTTCCCTGTCCATGGTTACGACTTGACAGTGGCAGGACTCCGATACGTGTCTGACTTCGTAATCGTCCTTGCTGATTTTCATAACCTTACATTCGAACATAGAGCAGCCCTGGTGCCCGACGAGCATATGTTGTCGAGATAGTAGGCCACAGTAATAAAGCCCCGAGTTATCCACTAGCCTATGCATCATCACGCGCGTACTCTTGCACCAACCCCTTTTCTCCAGGCGCTTTAGGGACGGAGTAGCAGGTTCGCAGAACCTGAACTTTTGGCGAATCTGGTCCTTCTCAAGGATTTCGATATCATCCTGTAGATCATGCCAGATGTTCCTGGCCGCGTTCATAAGCCTATCGCCGAGCATCGCAATAGATTCTGCTACCTCCAGCTGGGTCATGGAATCCTCGTCCTCATCGTACTTCAATGGGCAGGACAAAAGGCTCGTGACATAACCTCCCGCCCGACGGAGGAGCTTCCACATCAGTTCCAGATGTGCTCTTCTAACGTGAGGCGGCTGTTCGCTTTCTAAACACTGCCAAGCTCGTATGTAACTGGGCAGGCTGGCCATTGTGATCTCTGGTGGCGAGCTCTCGGGTTTGACGAGGTCATCCAAGGGCAATTTCACGCCAACGATGTCGAAAGCCTCGACTGCGAGCCCGGAAAATAGCCACGCTTGAAGCACGGCCGCTCGGTCCAGAACCGTCGGCGGAGTGGCATCCGAGCGAACGAGAGTATCGTAGTATGGGCTCCTGCTGCTGAGGGCCCATCCATGGCGTTCTAGGAAGACCGTCGAAGCCTGCCCATGCTTCTCGGTAGAATTGAGCATCAACGGCGGAGGTTATTGTCGGGTGGTCGGTCCAGGAGGCTTGTGCAAGACCCAGCCTCGTCGAGCAAGCATACATGGGAAGCATGCTCATCAAGGCACCTAAGTAGTTTGAACCGATAGCGACTGCAGGTAAGGTAGTTGCCGTGATCTGCATGACCAATCCCCAAGGGGTTGTAAGTGCTTCACCGCCGCCTATTAAACTACTTATATTACCCCCCAAGTACCTGGATTGCGAAAGGAATGAATAGCATAGGCAAAATAGACATGTGGTATGTGCAGACTTCCTCGTGGCCACGAATAGTCCCATGGTAATACAAGTCTCCATGATTCGTCCCCACGAGCCCAATACCCCAATCATACCTATATCCGCCATTGACCTAGGCCAAGACCAGTATCTCGAAACGGAATACCGTAAGATATTCGAGCTATAACATCCGTCCCTTAGCGTCTCTGTAACAGTGGTACTGTAGGTGACCAGTAGTGGACGGGCTTGCTTAATCATTGGACCGTTAATACCACGTTCGCCATTGTTACAGCGAGTCTATGCCATTAACACAGGAATGGCGGGATTGACTAAAGAATACCGGGGGAACGTCTGTCTTGAAGGGGGCTAACGATACCCGGCATGCCATCGTGGTATCGCAACTGCAATACCCGCCCCAAAACAGATATTTTGTATATCTTGGACTTGCCTCTTTGCCAGTATTTGAGCTTCTACCGGCAGGTATTCCCGTTACCGCTCTTTGGTAGCTACGCTGCATGCAAGGGGGCTTACCAAAAATTTCGGGATTTCGATCCTCCTGCCGCCTATCGAGTGAGCACTAATGGTATGGGTCTTGTTTGCTGATTACCAAAGATTGAGGGGTACCTTCCATTTTACCTATTTATAAATTACAAATAATTTGTTGCCTAGTAGCCAAGCGAAACGAAACCAGTCTTACCTATATATTACCAAGCGCGGCCAATACTTCTCCCCCAAGGAAAATACTTGGTGATATATTTCTACACATATAAGCAGAACCCCCAAGTAACCCCAGACAGTCTGTCCGCAATGTCATTCAGACTAGATCCCGTCACAGGCCCAGGCATGTCAAACGCCGCCACCACCGAAGAGGGCAAGAAGGCCAACAGCAGCACTCACGAGTGCGGCTGCCACTGCGGCTACATCAAGTTCTCCGTCACGCTCTCGCCGCCGCTGCCCGAGTATGAGGTGGTAAACTGCAACTGTTCCGCCTGCATCCGATTCGGCTATCTGCTGATCTGTAGGTTCTTCATTCCCCCGTTCTTCTGCCTGCTTGTTTATATACTTGGTAACTCTGACATGGGATCCTACACTAGACCCCGAGGCCGCCGACGTCAAGTGGCACAACGACGGCCGCTCTCGCTGCGCGTCATATGAGTTCAACACCAAGGCCAAATCCCAGCTCTTCTGTCCCAAGTGCGGAGCCAGCCTGGGCATTGACTTCCGCGATGTCTTCAAGCCGCAAAAATACGGCATCAGTGTAGGTTTTCTTTCTCCCGGTTTCTGTTCTTCTTCAGCCCTCCTCATTCCACTAACCTACCCTTGGACAGGCTCGCACCATCTACGGTGTCAATCTTGATGAGCTCAACCTCAAGAAGTTTGACGGTATAAACATGGTCAAGCCTACGGGTGACTTGGCGGGCCACTACTGGGACGAAGAGAAAGGAGAGATGAAGTAGACCGGCAAGGTTGCTTTTGTAGATCCCGAAAACGCCATGCTATTATTCTTTTTACCTGGGTTCATAGACACGCAGAATGGATGCCGCCATTCGTCTAGCAAACCAATGATCCCGTCCGTCATGGTGATACGACTTATGACTTTTGTCGCTTGGCATACAGCTGTTCCGCCGATGTGACGCACTTCATGTTGGCCGCCAATTTGTTCATCGTCTCCATCCACTCATCATACTCATCCGAGTCGAACACGATGCCGCCTCCTATTCCCATTGTTAGTAAGTGGAGCTGCAACGGAATATACCGAACAGCCGAGTATGGGGAGGTGACTTACCGGCCTGGAGATATGCAGTACCGTCTCTCACCAGCATGGTACGGAGGGCAATGCAAGTATCCATCTCTCCCTCCTTTTCCTTTCCATCCATGTCTACGCTGTTGTAGCCAAAGTAGCCAACGGCACCGGCGTAAACACCCCTCTTCTCCTTCTCCAACTCGGCAATGAGTTCCATGGCCTTGACCTTGGGCGCGCCAGACACTGTTCCGGCAGGGAAGATGGAGCGGAAGGCGTCAAACCTTGTCTGGCCCGGCCTCAGAACGCCAGAAACCTGGGACACGAGATGCTGAACGTGGCTGAACTTCTCGACGACCATCAACCGGTCCACGCGCGTCGTCAGGGGATCGCAGATGCGATTCACGTCGTTTCGCGCCAGATCCACCAACATGACGTGCTCGGCTCGGTCCTTCAGCGAGTTCCTCAGCTCTTGGCCAAGCCTCTCATCTTCCTCGGGTGTCTCGCCGCGCTTGACAGTACCGGCAATGGGGTGGGTGATTACCCGCCCAGCTTCGCTCTTCACTAGGAGCTCGGGCGATGCGCCTACAATCTGGAAGTCCTTGCAGTTGATGTAGAACAGGTATGGCGATGGGTTGACGGTACGGAGATGACGGTAGATGTTAAACGGGTGCAGCGTTGTAGGTCGTGCAAAGCGCTGTGAAGGCACCGCCTGGATGATGTCGCCTGCTACAATGTGCTTCTTCAAGGTCGTGACGTGCTGCTCGTATCCCTTTTGGCCAATGTTGGACGTATACTCCTGATCGAGCTTGATCGGGCCTTGCTCGGGCAGGGGGATCTCGGGCGCATTGAGAACCTCAATCAGCTCGGTGATGGTGGCCGTCGCTTTCTGGTATTCCGCTTCGAGGGTTCCGAGGTCTTCCGGGACGGGGATGTAGGTGATGACCTTAGCGATGCCGTAGAAGCGGTCGAATGCGACAATGGTGTCGAAGAGCATGAAGACGGACTCGGGGATCTTGAGCACATCATTCATAGGTCGGGCCGTCTTGGGCTCAAAGTAGCGCACACAGTCGTAGCCAACGTAGCCCACCGCGCCACCCGTCAGCGGCGGCAGGTTGACGCCCGACACATCGAGCGTCACGAAGCGCTCGAGCTCGGCTTCGAGCCCGGGCAATGGGTCGCAAGACTCGCCATGCCCCTCGCCCGTTGTGATGACCTTGCGGGGGCTCGCGGCGACGAAGCTGTAGCGGCCCAGGCGCTCGGTGGCGGCGCTTTCGAAGAGGAAGGAGTATTCGGACTTGGAGTGCGCTGAGATCTTGAGGTATGCGGCCGATGGTGTTATGAGGTCGGCGGAGATCTGGCCGTAGACGGGAATGAGATTGGCCTTTTTCGGACCTGGCTGGGGCTTCGAGAGGAGATCCTTGATGGTCTCGATAGACGGCAGTATCACATCCTGTCATCATCTGGGGTTAGTTTCCCACAATGCACCACGCGCACACGTCCACACACACCGAGGTTGGCGGGGTACAGGGATGTGGAAGAGAGCAATCTTACCGCTTGATCCATGGTGAGTAAGAGCCGGCTGGTTGTTGTCCTTTACGCTCAAGATACGAATTAGCAGAAGGAGCTCACTTTTACGAGAGAGCCCGAGTCTTTATTGCACCAGAACAGGTGGGAATCGCAACTGGTGACTCAGGGTGTAAGCTTATGCTCACCATGCTTACGGAGATTATCCCCAAAATTTTGGCAGATAGTTCCTGTTATCGGACCGCGGGGCAGTTTACACGAGACAAGAGCTAGCTAAAGCCCACTATCCATCCCACCAACTCGACGTCAATTTGCGATGACTACGGCAGAGCCTCATCCGAAGCAAGTATAGAGTTTTTAGTAGACACTGTAGAAAACCTAATATCACTTTATCAGATGTTTTTAATATAGAACCTGAAGATGCGCCAGCCAATTGCACCGATAAATTCTGAGTAAGTGATGTTATTTGGCACTCAACTTATCTTAAAATGTAGATCCGACCACCACAAGTCTACGCAAGGGGTAAATATCCCTTCCATTCATCATGTAAGGGTCGTTTATACGCCGGATACGGAGGACCATGCTTGGGCCCTCGTCACCCAGTCCCGACCGGGTGAGCAATGCTTCTCTCGTATAGCTTGCATAGTTCGGATTTACCCTCCACGAAGTATGGCAGCATTGAATGATGCAATGGTGATGTTTCGGAACCAAACATTGAGTCTCGGACACCGTTAACTACCTGTCTATTCTAAAGGTTTCTTCAGCAGGAAGCTATGATATACCACAACCCAAATACGAGAGCACGCAACCTACAGCTCTGTAACATAAAATCGTGTATGCATTTCCTACCAACTGTCGCTCCCTTAAACGCCAAGCACCTTCAAACTGTGCCCTTGCTCTTGTAATATTGTCCGAGGACGAAAAAGAAACTAGCTCTCAACAGCCAGTGCCTTGACACCCACCAGTTTCGCATCCTTTCCCTTGCCCTCGGTAGTGACGACCCAGTACTCGACCCGCGAGCTTTCCTTGGGCACTTTGTAAACCCGCAGGTCATTGCCCTTACCGGCCTTGCGCACGGCGTCTAGGATCTTGGTGTACTGGCCCTGGGGGTCCCAGTCCGCCGGGTCTTGCAGCTCGACGTTGGCCGACGACGGGTTCGGGTGGGCAATCAGCTTCGCGAACTCCTCTGGTGACATCGCATTAGATTAGCTCGCAGGAATCCCCTTCCTCCGACTGTATAGGAGTAAAAGCATATGTCCCACGCAGGGTTTCGCCTCGTGAGCGCGCATAATCAACATACCTTCGTCCGGCAAGCCCTTGGCACCCTCGTCCCACTTCAGCGCGACTGGGATAAAGGGCTCATCCGCATCGCTGACGTAGAACGCATCCTGCGCTACCTCCTTCAAAGCAGCCGGGACCTGAACTCCGTGGTCCGTGGCCTTGAACTCGAGCTTCGCGCCGCTGCTGGCCGGCTTCGCATAGCCCTCGTTCGGGTCCTTGTTGGCCTTGTCGAGGAAAGCCATGTAGTCTCCGTCTGACGCCATGTTGAGTGACCGGGTAGTCGTGAAGCTGTGGCAACGATCGCGAATACTAGCTGACCGAGAAACGAACCTCGGAATGGTATCTACCGACGGAAACTTGTGGTACGCAGAGCTGCTGCGTGCTGTGTGGGTCTTCGCACGCTCCAGCCTTGGCTGATCTAGATCTTTCGTAGTAGGTAAGATCAAGTAGGGTCTCGTCGGAAATAGTGTAGTGAAACGGCAGATCGATTGTCCAAATGACCTGAGAGTTGATGCGATTAACATTGGCGATGACATGCATACGGGTTGATCAAAGGCGGGCGGTGACGTATGAGCTTGCTGGGGTCTTAATAAAATTGATTGGATGTTACTAACAAACATAGTGCAGATAGATGTCATCAGCTACACCAACACACGCAGCCTTCCATCTTATAACATTTATTGTAGATAACAAATAACAGCATAAGCTGTAAATATTACGCTTTCAAGGGATTACAGCAATAGTCACGACATAATCACGAGATGCTTTACAAGATGATACTGGGTAGTTTGGGCTTTTGTTCATTGCAACTTGTCATTAGCTGCGGTATCAGATTCCTATTTTCATACCACCATGCCCGTCACGAAAAGCCGTGAGAAAAGCAACCCAGTAACTCCGATACATGGACCAGAACCAGAACGAGAAAAGACATGACCAACTCTTTACGAGGTGGGGGCAAGGTCCTTCTTGAGAGTACCCTGGTACTGCTTCTTCTCTGCGGGAGTCTGGAAAGCACCGTGTCCGAACTCGGACGAGGTATCGATCCACTTGAGCTCGACCTTCTCGAGGGCCTTGCGCGAGGTGTGCGTGAACATGGACTTGCGGAGAGTCATGACTCGCTTCTTGACACCAGGGACGGAACCCTTGACCATGACGAAGTCGTTCTTGACCTCACCATAGCGGACGAAGCCACCCAGACTAGAAACAATGTTAATAATAATACTTGGGTCATGAACAAGAGTAGAAACTTACGGAGTGATGGCCTTCTTAGTGACGTCCTGCTCAGTGGAAGCGTTGGACTCGTTGTCACCCTTGCCAATGCGGTAAACCTTGTGGTTGACCGAGGTACGGTGATGGTAACCCATCTGACCGGCACGGGCGACAGTCCACTGGACGTGGGACGGATGCCAAGCACCGATACAAGCGACCTTACGAAGACCCTTGTGAGTCTTACGCGGAAGCTTCTTGGTGCCCCAACGGGCGGTGACACCGTTGTAACCGTGACCCTTGGTGACGGCGATGACATCGATCATCTCATCCTGCTCGAAGATGGTGTCGATCTCGAAGGGCTTCTCGAAGAGACCGTGGCCGAACTCGACCTTGTCGGCAACGGAGCCACCGTTGACCTGGATCTCCATAAGATGGGCCTTCTTCTGCTTAAGAGGGGTCTTGCGGATCTGAGTGTGGGCGAGGACACGGATGACAGTGCAGTACTTCTTCATGCGCTCGAGCTCGCGGGTGATGGTGGAGCCCTTGGTCTCGGAGTGCTTCTTGGCGTACTTGGTGAAGGCCTTCTTCTTGGACTTGTACCAGTTCTTATAGAAGCGGCGCTTGACCTCGTCGGAAAGATGCTCGGCCCAGACGGTGGTGAGCGATCGCAGACCGCGGGGGGTCTCGATGTAGCCCACAAGACCAACAACGATCATCTAGAATAAAGATGTTAGCCATAGGCACAAATGAGCCAAGCGGGCTGCGTTGTTCGTACAGGTGGAGTATCAATAATGGTAACGGCCTCGACGACCTCCTTCTTGTGAGACTTGGCACCGGGACGGTCGACGTCGCGGACGATAGTGGTCATACCGGCCTTGTAACCCATAGTGGCCGTCAAGTGAACGGGCTTCTTGGGGTCATCCTTGGGGAAGCTGGCGGAAAAGAGTGGCAATGGTTAGCAAATATTTTCGACCAAGCACATTTGAACATCGCTGAACCCGAACCCAACGGCGAAGAATTGGTCCCGACTGCAGAATCTGCAGCCGAAGTAGACCAATTCCCAGTACCCATGGTCGTCCTCCACGATATCATCCAATGCGCAAACTGCGGTGAAAATAATTATTGGGAGTTACTCACGACTTTACCTTACCCCGATGGCGGGCAGCACGCTTACGGGGCAGGTATGCCAGCGAACCGTGACGGGGGGCCTCGAACTTTCGGTGAGACATCTTGAAGACTGTTCCTGTCGTGAGGGATAGGAGTGCAGTCTTTGGCGTTTGGCGATGGGTGGTTGAAGGGGGGAGAAGAGTAAAAGAACTACACAAGTTCAGACTCTTTTCTGGATGGATGCGCAAAAAGACTGCTACCCACAAATTTCCCAGGCTTGGGCTTTCTGCCGTTGGCTGCTGTATTGGTGCGCCCTTGCCCCAATAATTGTTCGTGCGCGGCAGATGCTGCTGGGGGAAAACCACGGAAAAACCGAAAACACCGTTAGGGTTCAAAAAAGAAAGATAAGATAAGTCCGGCAATGGAAGAGTACCCCACTAGAGCAGCAATTCTAGGTGATCCGTGCACATTTACCAACTTGGGACTGCTAACTTATTGGCCGAGTGCTCGCTGTGTTTAGCACATGTCTACTATTCACTCACAAAGATCTACACTGGATGTATGCCAGTAACAATCATCATGCCGGGAACCGTACAGAAACGTACAGAAACCAAGATTATATGCCAAATAACACAATGATACATTCCGAGAGTAAAGATGCGTGAGTGGTTCTCATACATACCCTTCGTGTACTTGGGGGTATGCATGTCTTGAGCCTTCATCACACGTAGGAACTGCACGGCAAAACGGAGCAGTCAAGCAAGATGGTTTCGTGATGCGTAGTTTGTGATTTGTTCCACTGCAAAAATGTGCTGAATAAAGTGAATGCTAGCGACTATCTTTCTGTCTCCATCAACCAACTCCAAGCTCAAGCTCGACATCCTAACGAGACCTCCCTGAGATGATTTACAAGCAGTGGGAAATTTGAGAATTCAACAATAAAACGATTTCAAGGAAAAGGGTATGTATGATCATGACTGTGCTTCCAACAAAACAACCGCCACCGCCATCACCATCACCTTGCGGTGTAGATAGCATCAATCGAATATGTACCTCCTGGATTTATTATCATTTACTCTTACGAAGCACCCTCCGTCTTGGGGGTGGGCCCAGGCCCCATGCCATTCATGGTCGCGCTGGTAGGTGTCGTGGTCTTCATATCACCAGCTGCCGAGGGCGGGCCGGATGTTGGACCACCGATGGGGACCTTCTTTTCTTCTTCGCCACTGTCATCATAATCTTCGTCGACATCCATTTTCCTGGCGGCACGCTCGGGCTCATTGAGCTGAGGTGGAGCCGGTGTAGGGTTGTGTTCCACCCTGGGACGTTCGTCTTGGGGGTACTCTTTAGGAGCGGCGCTGGGTGGTGGGGGCTCATGGATGATACCCTGCATGGGCGAAGGACCCTGCTGCATCGGTGGAAGGTGATTTGGTGGCATCGAGTGTGCTGGGGGGTGATGAGCAGCATCTGAAGGGTGGTATTGATCGTTGCCATGACGCTGTTCATCGGCGCGGCGCAGATCCTCAGTGCGGCGTTGATCCTCTGCTGCTGCTGCTGCTGCTGCGCGGCGCTGATCATCCATTCTGCGCTGTTCATCAGCAAAGCGATGAGCCTCGGGAGAATTGCGACGGTACGGTTCAGGACCACCGCGCAGCGGAGTTGAAGGACGTCGGTGACGCATATCGTGCAGAATAGCTCTGTTCTCTTCAGAAGCAGGCTTCTTCATCGAAGTATCCTCTTCCCACTCTCTCATCCTCTTGGGACCAACGGAAGATGGGCGATCATCACGGTGCATGGGTCCCTCCGGGCCCATCGGGCCCTTGGGGGTATGAACGACGCTGTTGTCCATGCCGCTTGGGCCGGCTTCGGGGTGGTGCGGGTAGGGAGGTGGGTGTTGCGGGTACGCCGACTTAGGGGAAGGCATTCGGTTGTCATGCATAGGAGGACGCGACTCCGGGCGTGGAGATCCCTGTCGGTAATTCATGAGCGAATGAGGCGGAGGGCCTCCATTCGGAGGTTGCACGTTGACGGGCGTCATACTGGTTGGAATTGTTGGCCCAGTGTAGTTGGGGTTGGCAATTCTTCCCGTTGCATGTTGGGATCCCGGAGGGGGTTGAGATTGGGGTCCTGGGCCGTAATGGGGTCCAGGAGAGGGACCCCTTCGGATGGGAGTAGAGTTGGGCGCTGGTCCTGGTCCTGGTACTGGCCCCGGACCAGGTGCTGGCCCTTGAGCAGGCCCGGGTACTGGACCAGGGCCGAGGGGACCAGGACGGTTTGGTTCACCGTAGGGCCTCATCTGCTGCTCTTGACGGGGACTTGGCTGGCGAGGCATCGGCGGAGCTGGACCGCGGAATGGCTCTCGCTGGTCATAGGGGTTGGGCGGCTGAGGGGGGTTAATCTCAGAGAGCCTATAGCCGTTGGTACTGCCAGGTCCTCCGCCGAGGGGACGGCCCGGTTGTTGCTGTTGGGGTGCACTCGATGCTCCGGTCCATTGAGGGGCTTGTGGGCCCTGGGCCTGGTAAGACTGAGGATGGACATCAGTAGGAGCAGGAGCAGGCCCGCCAGGCACAACACCGTTAGACTGCCCAGCGCGAAGGAGCTGCAGCCTGGCCTTGATGTGCGGATTCTGAGGATCAAGCTCAGCAGCTCGCTGATAAGCATCAAGCGCATCTGCGATCTGGTTGTTGCAGCTTTCGTACAGTGTGCCAAGATCATACCATACTTCCGAGATGTAGGGATTTAGGCGAATAGCCCGAGAATACGCGTCCAGAGCATCGCGGTACTGGTTGATCTGGTAGTATAGCACACCAATGGAGCACCAGAATGTGGGGTTTCGACCGTCGCGATAAACAGCTTGTTGATAGGCCTCATAAGCCTTAGGATACTTCTGCTGCGACATGTAGCATCGCCCAAGTAGATACCAGCTCTGCGCATCGCTATTATCTACACAGGCCGTTAGTGCCACTCATTAGTCGAGTTTGGATATTAGACTTACCGGCAGCTACTGATTTCTCGAGAAACTCGATGGCGCGCTCCTGGTTCTGGTAGCTGCTGCTCTGGTTGTGATGCAACCATCCGAGCTGCTGCAATACCTTGGCATGGTGCGGATCACGATCCAGCACGCGGTTATAGGCAGACTTGGCATTGTCATACTGGAGAGAAGATATTAGCTGTGTGCACACAGCGCGTCAAGGGTTAGAGCTACTTGCATCTTTCTGTTGCTCATGGACGTGTCCAATTTGGAACCATATGTCCTCCTCCGTCAGAGGCGGCGGGGGAGAAGACACGATGTATTTGAAACACTATGAGAGGTTAGCAAGACTTCTCATCCTGAAAGATTCATGAGGGGCGCAACAAACCTCCAGACTTTGACCAAACTTGGACTGTTGCTTGTATATTATACCAAGTCGGAAATAAATCTCGTTGGCTTTTTCGAAGTCGGGTTGCATCTGCATGACCTGCGAGAAAGCTTCCTCGGCATGCTCGAGAGACCCATACCGGTCATAAAGAATACCTATCCCGTACCACAACTTAGGTTCCTGCAAGTAATGGTCAGTGATAGCCCCAATGGTTTCATGAGTACTGGCAAACGAACCTTTGGGTTTGGCAGATTTACTAGAGCCGACTGATACGCGGCGTATGCTTGCTGCAGATCGTCCATCATGAGATAGCAGTGTCCTGTAAAGAGGGCCGGTCAGTCATAAGCAACTACAAGTTAGCGAGGTGAACAGGCGCGTACCAAGACTTCCCCACACTTCGCCGTTTCTGTCATCAATCTTGAGGATGGCCTGCAAGAACTCAACGGCCTTATGGAACTCCTCTCGCGTCCGGAGGATCAGACTGATGGCGTTCATCGCTGGGATGGATTGTGGGTTCGCGCGCAATGCGTGTTCATATGCGCTCATTGCGTCGTCGAGGCTGCCAAGCAGTTCGGAGAAACTGCCTATACACGCGACGAGGTTAGCGATCTGTTTCGCGTCGAGCGCAGAACCGGACTAGCTTACCTATTTGCATCCAAAGATGCTCGTTGACAGTACTTATGTGACGAGAAGGAGCAGCCGCGGCGGCGCCATAGTGAACCGCGGCATTGGGCGGGGGCCCTTGCGGGCCACCGTGATGCATTTGCATCGGCATCTGGGGCGACGGGTTGTGGTTTGCCATGATGCCCTACCAATTTCAACTCAGGTACGAGATCTGGTTGAGTATCTACGAAGAAGGGGGATGGAGAAAAGTAGGGGAGGTTGAGTCGAGGAGCCGACCGATCTGGCTAGGCCCAAGGCGGCTCGCGTACGTCGCGAGAGAGCTATGCGCCGATGATTAGATCTGAGGCTCGACCGGGAAACCGAGACAACAATGGCGACACGGAACAGAGACGTCGTCGTGGTCGCGGTGTATAGTCGGGACACGAGCTAAGTAAATTGGTTGCCAATGCAGCCGCACTATACTTGTCCGAACTGGATGGCTGCTGACAGAGTATTGCGGAAACCTGGTCCCCAACAACTCTAGCCTGGGTGAGGCAGTTAGGAGAGGCGATTACCAGATGTAAGCTAAAAGCTTAACAAGTGCGACAGGAAGGTGTCGCGAAAGACCAAGGCTGGATCTTGGGAGGAAGCTCCAGCCTGTGGATGGCAGGGTGTGGGAGGGAGGGTGAAGGTTAAGAGATGGGTGATAGGGTTGGGTGGTGAACGAGATCAGAAGGAGAAGGACGGGCGGAGCAAGCAGACAATAATTCTGCTCTCTTCAGTCTTCACTCCTCGCTGCAAACTACCCTTACCCACGGGACGCTCGTAAGAACAACTTTCGTAATGTGGAGCATGCAGATGGAAGCGGTCCCCTGGAGCAGGCGACATGAAAAAGACCGGGACATTGTGTACTTGGTTGTGTCTCCCATGTACCCATGCTTACTTCGGCTGATTGTGGGGTCGGCGCTTGTCGTACTCTCACGGGCCTCACCCACACATAAGATGGCACATCCACCTTTTTCTTTTTCTCTTCCCTACTCTCACTTGTCCCCCGTTATTATTCGGCATCACGTATCCATCCCTATATTATTGTTACTCATTATCACCCACCCGGTCACCAGTAGCGACAGGTCACAGGTAACATTTTTTTTGTCGTCCGCCTTGCTTGTGTGTGTGCTGGCAAGTAGGCTTCTTAGGCTCCGGGTGGATTGGTTGGAGGTGACCAACTGCGGCCGTGACGAGTAAGTATATCTCGTCTCATCTCCGTTAGCCACGGCCAGCCGGGTGAGGGTCGAAGAAGGATAGCCTCGACAAAAAGGAGCGATATGCTTGTTTCGCCGGTACCTCATCTGTTCCTGCCATTACACATGGAAACTCTAACAAAGAGTCTGTGCCGCTGCGTCTGTGTCTGCGTCTGCATTCTGCATTGGAGGAAACTGTCCAACTGACTGCCTGCTCCTCTGTGGTATCGCATCTGCTCTAGGCCTAAGATGAGATGCATTACATGCTACCGGTCCATTGAACTGTATGTACCTAACAGTTCGTTACCAGTGCGGCCATTTCCGCCGGCTCCCAAACCGTGGTACCCTCTGAGCGCGCGAGTACGTACTTCAGCCCCAGGAACCCCGAACGAATGAGTTTGGAACAGGTCAAGGTTAATGTAACGAACGTGGAGACATTGTACTCGCCAGGTACAAAGGGGGGACTTTTAGCTCGCATCAGCCAGAGGTTGCTCCAAATTTGGCCCATCGCCGTGGTGGCGGCAAGGAACATTTGGGAAAAGCGGTACCCTCCCATAGTTTGGTACGGCGGAAGGAGACTAAAATACTCCCCTACTAAAAACAAGGTGTGCCATCCAACAGCATCCATGGGCACCAGCGCAAGAACCACAGAATCCTAGTCCTAGCATGATGATGACACGCCCTGGCTCGACTTCCTATTCCTCCTGCGTCCTCCAAAAGCGTCCTTGTCTCCGTTCAGCCGCCCACACACCACACACCAACCGTCAGGGGACTATCTACACGCCCTAGGCTCCACCCGCACCACATAACACCCGGTTACACAAACACACACACACTTCCCTTCTCGCGCTCACGGCCACGGCCACACTCCCTCACCCACTAATCCACCCGTCAGGGAGCCAAGAGGAGGCCATTTAAATTGAGGGACGCTTATCGCAGCTCGGAGTATTTATCCTCGCCAACTGGCCCCGTCAGCACTCCGAATTAACAGAAAACCGCGCAGGGTGCATTACTCAAGATGGCTAATTTGTCCCCAGCCTTCTAGAAAATCCTTTTCTCTCACACGTTGGCTTACATGCGAGCGCCCCATAACAGCAGAACCCCTGAAAGTACTGGTCACGCCGCGCACTGCCCGTAGGGTACCTTTCCCGCTCCTGGTTAGTAATCGCAGCCCTTCGTCATCGTTCGGCTACCCAGTTCGGTGCACGTACACGCCCTTACTATTTAGCCCAATCCCAACCCGCGCTCTACATACCGCACTACGGCTACATATGCATCATCAGAGTAGCCGGATCATTCAAGTGGATGATGGGCGATCTTGACACAACACCCACACACCGAAAAGCAAACACGCACACACACACACACACACACACCTAGCACCCAGTTGACGTGATCATGCTAAAAAGAGGCCTTGCCCGCCCTCCCGGTAGTCGCTGGTGATCTCCCTTCTTGGACAGTGTGAGAAGTGGGGTGGGTGCGGACTGTCGAGCTAACGGCTAGGAGAGATTGCATCTCTTGCTTCATCTCGGGCGTTAGCGAAATGTTTCTGGCGATGTGACTGTATATGTGTGCCAAGAGCGCAGACTATTCCTCTGTTCGGTGCTTTCTTTGGTGGGCCAAATCGTGTCAGGTGAGCCGCTATTGCCGGGCTTTCTGGGCTTGGCCGCGGTGTCGAGCATGCAGATCGTCCCATCGGCTGCGGAGACGCTACCGAGCAAGCGCTGGCCAGCCAATATTACCGTGAGCGTAAGATACTTGCCGTGACAGAGTGTCTCAATAATCGGCTCTATTGCGTACGTGTCCCCTGCCTGCCGGCTGTCGAATCGCTGTGTCACATTCATTTGGGCCCGGCTTTTGGATATGCATCGACCATATAGGTAGACAGGTTCGGACAAAATCTATCTATGCGTCTGGAGTCTATCGATCGGGTCCGGGTCCTGCCTTCTCCTCCATGACGATTTCGTTGATAGCAAGCAGGTGCCAAGCAAGCAAGATTGGGCGAAACAGCCCCCAAATCGTTTCCAGCACTTGTTTCGGTCTTATGAGATGGCACTGGCGCATGAACGTGAGAGAGAGGCTGAAAACGGCACCATTGTGAGCAGAGCCGCTGCCCCAGCGAGGGCCCCCCTAAAGTTCGGGCAATGCTAGACCCAAGCTCCGGGGCGAGGATAAGGTACATGCGCCCGAGACGAGAGTTTTCCCCAATATAAACATCACGCGTCTAATGCTGTTATGTCGCATGTGCGTGTGCGCATCATGTTTCTCTGGTGCGAAGAGGATACTGTTGGCTTTGAAACATCATACTTTCTTTACCAAGAACGTGGCAATTCCTTCTCAACTTTCTTCGGTTTAAAACAAATGCGATATGCTATTTTGAAGAGGAATAGCAAAAGAGAATTGCTGCAAAGCTGTGACGTGGTCGTACCCGTATGTGAGGTGAGACTCGGGAAAAGAATGGCTCCTGCTACTGCTGCTGCCACTGCCACTGCCACTGCTTCTCCGGCATTTTCATCCTATTGGGGGTACTACGAAATAGCAGCCGCTAGGCCTGTTTCTGATTCCACCCACGTGTCGAGTGGGAATCGTTTCTGCCCAACTTGAGATTGATTTCACTTTCGCCGCGTACGTAGTAAGTGGACTGGCTCCCTGGTGCCGGCGGGTCGAGATGTCTTATATCTTGTCTTGGGGGCTTTCAGTGAACCGGTCTGTCTTGTCGCGAACGGTTTGTCCGTTCCGAGACGAACTATACCTATGTATACAGGCACTATACACTCCCGCAATGCAGCAAACACGGACAATTGCGGAATCTGAAGAGCCAAATCAAAACCGTCTGGCATCTGCATGGGTGTTAAATAAAACGTCCAATGCCGAGAAGATGGATGCGCATGCTGATTGATTACATGTAGCATCGTGCCTTGCGGGTACATAACCCCCACGACATACAAATAAACTACCTAGTGACCTAGGTTATGTGACCCGGGATGATAAAGAATTGGCTTTTACAAGAGGGGGGAACCGGGCAAGCAATTACCGATGCCTCTTGCTTCGCTTGCGCCCTTTTGCCCCCGGTGTGTGGCCGTTGACAGGTTATTACCGACTAGATATGTAAGTGGCTGGTGGTGTTCGGCTTTTGTAACGAGCGACATTCTATATCTGCGGGCGATATACCAGGGTACTGATGTGTGACAGCGTGGTATGTGATTGCCCGGGACGGCGAAGGGGGAGGGGGGGCAATCATGTACGGGCGCATAGCATGGCATGGGAAGGGGAGAGAGGGGGGATATCGTGGGCATATCAGGAGATACAACGGAAGAAACTCCGGTCAACGACGAGGCGAAAGGACGATCCTCTTAGACTTAACAGCTGATAGAACCTTACCTGGGGTGTTTGCAGAAACAAGAACGAGAAAAATTGAGGCAATGATGGAAGCGATGCCAATTTACAACGTAGTGTAGTAGTAGTAGCAGAGAGTCAGTCGTTCGCTGGCCAGACTTTGGGCGGCGGCATGGCTAGGGCGCGGGCTAGATGGGGGGAGGATTCCTGGGGCTTAAGGGCTTAACTCTCGGCCCCAAGCCCTAGCCTAATCAGAGCATCTAGATCGGGGCCCCCTGGTAGGAGGCTATACTTGGTAATGTATATATGTATGTATGTATGTACGTATACGCATACATGTGCTGTGCTGCATATGCAGACCAGGCCTCCCTCATTCACCAAGTTGGGGTGATTCGGTACGGCGGTACGTACGTTTTGTTTCCCCTTGTCATCCATCCACCGATGTGTGCGTGTGAGAGTGTGAGGGTGAGGGTGAGAGAGTGTGCGAGAGTGTAAGGGTGTAATAAAGGGTGTGTGTGTGTGTGTGTGTGTGTGCTGTTGTCGCTGTACGAGAGTAGGTATGAGTTTCGTTTCCCCTCGGCGGCAAGCTCCACACACACACACTCACACACCTGTGGGCAATACTTATATCATGTATGTATGCATATAGTAAGTAATACGCGCATACATACTACCATCCATTTCCAACCTATCCATGACAAGAACAAGACAGCGCGCGAGATGCAGTAACCAGATTGCCTTGCCCTTTTTTTTCTTTGCCTGGCTGCATGACTTGGCATTCAGGGTGGGTTGACCGGCTCCGTCACCCATGCGTTCGACCCCACCCCACCCCCTTGCAACCGCCTTTCATCATCATCGTCCGTCAGTTTGCCCGCACGAGACAGCTTGCTGGGCTTGGCTAGCTGGGGTGACCGCAGCGGCGCCCTACTTCCTTCCTTTCTTCTCCCACTGCCACTCGGGGGAGCGCAAGCCACAGCACACAAGATAAGAGGGCCAGCCACTCCCCCCATCCTCCATGCCCCATCCTCCATGCCCCATCCCACCGCCTGTTTGTTACATCAATCCGTTCGCCTGTCTTTCACTGCTGCTAAGTACAGAAACGACCAACGCTATGCTATGCACGCCCACGCCTACGCCCGCGCCCACACACACACCAGATGAGACTCGCTCTAGGGTAGAACTGTGCGTCAGATGTTGAGCTGGTTCTAGTTCCCTGCAGTCCCTTATTAGTCCCACGAATCAGTCCTCTTACCGGTCGGCTTGGCGTTCGTGTGTGGCAGGAGGAGGCACGGTACGTATGTTTCTCGTGGCCTCTTTTTTAGCATTGATGGATACAAATCTGTCTACGGCCTGCTACTGTATGGAGAACCTGGCCCAGACCCCAGGCTGCCCTTTGTGTTCTGCTGCGCCATTTCCGATCCATCTAAAGGGGTTTCGTTACAGGGATGGGGGGGTACATACGTAAGGTTAGCCGGTTAGTCACCTTCCCCGGCCAGGAGCCGAGTTGTCAATTCGGGAAACGGTAACTAGTAGTAAATGTGCAAATGCGCGATGAGATAGATATGTATCCATTCCTAACCAGAACCACCCCCTCCTCCAGGGTGGATGATTTGTGGATTGCTGCAAGCCTGCTTTCGCTCGCTTATTATTTACAACGGGCGAAAATGGTAAGTATGGAAGGGAAGATACGATACGGGAGGGGGGGGGTGCAGCATCTTATTTTAGGCAGGCCTGCAGAACAATTCGGCGGGATCGGGACGCATGAAGCGACAAGGAAGACGCTGCTGGGAACGATGAGCGTGATGTAGATCGGATCATCGAACCCCCACCCCATCAAGGAGCATCTCAAACACGACCCAGTGCGTTTAATCCCGAAAAATGAAGCAGTGAAAGGAAAATAAGGCTTGATCTCAGAACAAACAAAAAGCTGAGCTTTTTTTTTCCTTCTTCCTTCTTCCTTCCAGCGTAAGAAAGTCAGCCAGAGGTTGTCGTCTGCGCGTCACTGTGTGCCTGTGTTGCTGGTGTATCGTCTCGTCTTCCGTAGCACTCGCTCGAAGAGGTGTCGTCTGCACGTACATACATATGCATCCGTTCGCCGCCGTACACAGCCGATCCATCTGTGGTGGAACAGGCAGATTATGATGCTGAGACAATCTGTGCCTGTCTGAAGTTTCTCAGAGTAGGTGCCACTGGCTTGTCAAGGTCGCAGCCGTCCTTCTCCACGCCAGCCACAACAGTCAGGTTCATCTCGGATGCCCGTATATCATTAGCTAATGCCCGCCGTGTGCCCAACCGGCGCTTGCGGCGCCACGACGCAGCACGTTGCCGAGGGCTCAAGTGTCCGACGAAACAGTATACCTGCACCACATGGGAGTATTGGAAAGACAATATTATCTAATACATACTTTACAAACGTATCATCGCCAGACGCTCCCTTCCAAGGAATGCTCTCAAAAGCGTCAAGGGTCAAGACAAGAGTCGCATCAAAAGCTGCATTCACTATCCGCAATGCCAGCCAATTCCAACTCTCTAAGTCCTACTCCGTGCTGAATGCTTGACTAGAATACAATATAATAAACCTGACTCCGGTAGTCACCAATAAAAAGCAGCAAACCCCTATGACACTTCCTTCTCGTGGTCATGATCGGGCACGTAGTTTGTCTCCCCCAACATGGCTGTGGGCTGAGATGTCATAGCTGTCTGGGTGCTAGACTGTGATTGGGCGCTTATGGTCGGGCCACTGGTTTGGTTGGGTGGTTGAGACGAGCTTCTTGTAGACGTCGCCGCATGCAGTCTTTGATCCAAAGCCTTGAGCGCAAGAGCTCGTCTTCTCTCTGCCTCGGCTCTTACACCACCAGGGGCACCCCTTGGCAGATAACTGGCACCCTGACCGGTTGAAGCATCGCCATGCGAGAATGGCGTGCATACCCTCATTGCCACCAGGGCGTTGAAAATCTGATCCGAGAAAGCGGCAACAAATGGCTTCAGTGGTCCTGGGAAGAACTCGGCAAAGGCGAAAGTTTCGCTAGCATCTCCCCGCATTGAAGTCGGTTGCGAGGAGTCAAGATCGGGGAATACGGTCTTGTAAAAGCGCAGGTAGGTCCAGCTCGTTAGGAAGGCGAACAAAGCCAGGAACAGGGATGCGCTCGTGAGAAGCGGTGTTAGCGAAAGCACCGTTACGACTCCGATATATATCAAAGGAAACTTCGGGACCCGCATCGACAAGATACCGCGGAAAAGGGTGACAGTATGCGCGGGAACGAGTTGGCTGAATGCAACGAGGAAGGAGATCTGCAAGGGAATGGTTCCGGCGATGGTCGTCAGACTGCTCAGCAAACCGTGTCAGTCTTCGAATACTAGCCGTAAAAGCACATGGGATACGGGAACTTGTCACTTACGTCCACCTCTCGTTACTTGTAAGCGTAAACAGCATCACCAGCACCAGGAAGCAGAGCAGGTTAGGTATGAGTGACACTACCAAGAGAAACTTGGCGAACTCCCTAGATGACCAAGCGCGCTCGAGGTAACGCCCGCCATGGAACAGCGTCAACCCAGCAATGGAGAGTGTGAAGATGTTGCTCTCCACCAAAGTAGATGTGACGAATGTCCACGGGTAGAACAGCGACAACTGAGGCACCAGAGTGAGCCACTCAACAACGATTTCCGACTGCGCAGACCATTGTCGATATCGCACGGCTGCGCTCAGCACCGACTGCAGCAGCAGAGCAACCAGCAAGATCCGGGTGACCGGGGGGATGTTCAATCGCGGGGGCATGGCTGTATTGCTGACAATGGCGTCCTGCGTCAAGCGAAGTCGGAGATATCCATACACAACAGTCCCAGTGGGTTTTTAAACAGCGTCCTGCCGTCAATCAATGCTTCGGGAATGCCGCTTGCCGGCAAGGTCAAAGTGTGGATGAAGAAATTGCTATTGACGTCGAATACCGTATCTATGCTCCTCACCCCCAAAAAGACACGTTCGGGCAGTGTCGCATCACGGGCAGATTGGCAGAGTCAGTACAAGCAAATCGCGCCAGAGGTGGCCCGAGCGTCTCAGCCCTCCTCCCTTATTAACATTCCTTTTTTGGCTTTTCCCAGCTCGTCGGTGACAGAAACGCTCACCTTGAAGAAATAAGGCTTGGCATGGAAATATGTGGGGACGACGGGACTTGACGAGCGAACCCGCAGCCAGGGGCCAAGGGGCGCAGATTCGAAATCGGTAGTGCAACCAACCGCCTCCGAGTCATGTCATGGATCCTTTACCTCGCAAGCGAAACAATCAGTTGAGATTATGATCCCTTGCAAACAAACATACCTACATGATGGGCTTGCTTGATGGGCCGGGGGTATGCATTCAAGTTCTTATCTCAAACCTGTGTGCTGAGACATTGTGAGGGCGGGATAACTTTGGATGGGGGCCAAGCCAAGTGCTCATGGTGTCCCGTACGGATTCCACGTATGGACTTGGGTGCCTTGGTCTGTCTGGGTCGATAGTCCTTGACCCCCCTTCATATTTGCGAGGTGCCCATCTTTAGCCAACTCTAATAATAAAGACGAAATCAATCACCAACCGTCACCCTTGAAGGATGGACCTCACACTCTTCAACTGCACAGTAGTCAACCGATGTGATGGATCAATGGCTCTCCCAATCCATCATCATATCGATCCCGTAGTCGTATACATACTTACCCAACCGTCTGCCCGGCTCCCGACAACAAACATTTTGCCTCTGCAGACTTATTCCCCCGCTACAATTCAACGCACCTGCAGACTCGGCAACATTCGACTGCTACCCGGAAGACCCTAGTCTACATATTTAGCATCCTACCCGGCCTCTGCCAACACAACTGGGCAGAAACCTGGCTTCATGGCCGGAGCCCATTGCCGCGAAGAGACACCATTGAACGCCGGGTATTGACCGCCTTGGGCCATCAGCTTGACGCCGTCCAACAAACACAAGCTGAAGCAAATGCTTGATGGGTTCTAGATATTCTACCCGATCTGATTAGCGACTCCTTCATTGCGGAAACGAAGTCGCTTCTGGTCGCTAGTCAGTCCACTGCCATTCAGACGGCCGGCCACTCATCATTGTGGCATCCCAAATTGCATAATGCGCGTGAGCTGCTAGCTGTGCGTGAGAGAAGCATGGAAGGCTAACCGCGTTGGGATAGTAGTCGGGACACAACGATCATCTGTGACCAAGCGATTGTGTCTGCCGATCATCCACTTGGAATGTTTCTGTTTTTACTCCGTACTCTTGCACCTCTGCTTCATCGGGGCAGGCTCCCCACGGCCTATGGCATGGCAATGATGTCGAAAGACCCAGCCGAGATGCAGTGTTACTTCAAATTCTGAGATGACGGCTTTGTTACCAGGCCGGCCAGCACAGCTGCTTCGAGTGAATGGTCTCGTTCATTTCTTCAATTGTCGGTAGAGCGAGCTGACGATGGGTGAACCCAGTCCAATCGAACACCCAGCCCAACATATTGAAATGCTCCTTTGACTAGGCTTGTCTGGTCTTGGCGGCCCATCCTAGCCCCCCTGGCTCTTTTCGGGGCTGCCAAGGTTGTGTCGACAAGGAGATTGATGAATCAAGCATACATACTGTGACTGGGCTGACTGACCATTCGAGATTTGATGTTCCAGCATACCTACCTACTGCCTACCTTGGTCCTGCCAGCCTGTAGGTACCCCAAGTAAAACCCCACGGTTCGGTCAGCATGCCCGCCCGTCTTACCAAAATGCAAACTGGCCAGGGCATAAGGAGCCTCGCTGGCTTATCATTTGACGCTCCGATATGTATGCCCAGCGGCAAAAAAAACATGTATCTACCTACCTGCAGCCTGCATTCCGTTATCGCGTGCAAAGGGACGCGCACCGAGGAGGTGAGAACCATAAAATGCTGAAACAAACAAGGCCTATCTGATGTGTTGGCTGCTTTCTCTCACCTCCACACATGGGAGAACGCCTGCATCTGCAAGAGCCAAGACCCGGACCTTTTCCTATTCAATGTATTGGTCAAGCGACCGTCATCGCGTACTTTGCGCACTGCAAAACGAGATCCGGATACCTGATGTCCTGGAGAACACTATGAAAACATAATCGTGTCTCGTAGAACACCGACTCTTCTACTGATACCATGCATCGGTGCCGAGAAGAGTCTTTTCACGTCTGGACGCATCGATCACGAGGTGTCGATTGACGAAGGTCCAAAATGAAGGTACATGGCTGACAGGCAGGGAAGGGTTACATCCATCATTGAATGTACATCCGCCTGGGACGATACATGCATTGGCGACCAATTGTGCACCCGACATTAGGTACATCGAAACCGTGCTCTACCATACCGGTCCAGCCGTTCACTACAGAACACACTAGGCAGAGAGACCCTTGGAGATGTGTCGTGTCGGAATGGAGCAACGGTCCAGCTTTTTCCCAGAGATCCAATGCTTTCATCTGTTCCCATGGATGATCAATATTGCATGCACAGCAGTTTATTGTACATACTCCTCCTAGGTTACTTTTTACTCCTGTACATTTCCTGGACTCCTTCGATCGCAGCGGAAACGGGACCACCTCCATCTGCCTGCTTACCTAGACTCCTTTGTCTTCGCTGCCCTGCCCGCCCTCTGCGTACTCAGCTTATTTCTACGTATTACCACCAGACCAAACATACTAGACGCCAGTCAGAATTCTGCAGTCGGGCAAACCAGGACGGTTTGGGATGAAGCTTCTTTTGCTGGCAGCCCAGCCCCAGACAGCAGAGACCGAAAAAGAAGTACCAGGCACCGCCAGAGAGAGACAACAAGCCCCAAGTTTGACCTGACTTGACTCTACGTACCGTTTTAAAGGTCCTCCAAGCAACATTGACTAAACCCATCCCGGCCCACTTTAGCACCATCTAGGTTCGGCTTGGCTTCCATGGGAGAAGCCCGCTTTCCACCTTTGAGAGACTGCGCTTCTTGCCATTCTTCAATTTGATTTCCACAGCAAGAAAATCTCACGATACATACAGACGACAAGAAAAAAGGACTTTCCGGACTGCGTCTCTCTTTCTCCTCTCTCCTACTGCCAGGCCATTGCCGGAATCAGCATCTCAGCACTTTGAGACAGACGAGAGTATCTCTTACCTCCAGCGGCCCCGGTCAGGTTCCCCAGCAACCTTAGCTCATCTGTTTCTCTCCCGCTTTATTCTCGGGCTCACACACCCACGCGCACTCACTCGCTCTCTTTCTCTCCTCGCAGCGTCAAGCAGGGGATTTCGAATTCAGCTCGCCTCGTCTCCATACTTACCAGGCCGGCCACGTTCACTCCAAGTGACACACGCCTCTTCCAAGCAAAGTCGACAGGGTAGACGCCTAGTTTGCTCGCAATCATGAAGGAAATTTTAAATTCAGAGAGGCTGAATTATCTAATGCATGTCTCTCAACCTCCATCGCGGATACTGTTGTCGTGAGATGATTGCTAACCTCGAAAACTATAGATGGCGATATCTTATAGAAGGAAGTATGTAATGTGCAGGATGCTTCATGTTTGATGGCATGCATCGTCGCGCGATACTAACAGTGGCGTGTCTAGATTACCGAGAAACGGCACTCAAGTTCCAAAAAGAGTGGCACGTTCCAGAACCGCATCGGCAGCTGGACTTCGCGCGCTACGTCAAAAGTCATGCACTGGTTAATGTAGTAAACAAAGGCCTGCTATACAGCTCCGTCGAGCGAAAATGGACACAATCAAAGGTATGTTTGTTTTTCGCAGCGTGCACCTTTTGGTTTGGAATGCATTGGTGCGCCGGTGTGGTGCGAGACGGCCGATTGGAGACGGGGTGGCATCTCAAAAAACCAAAACGTTGCGCGGATCCAGCCCAGGGGCAAGGCCACTGACATCTGTTGTGCAGGTGCCTCAAAACGCAGCGGCTGAGGCCGAGGCAGTCGAGCTAGGGGTGTTTGGCCCATTGGATCAAGACGGATCCCCTCATGAGTATGCAGACGAGGAGGATGCCGATGCAGACCATGAAGACGACATTCCCGAGCAGCCAAAAGAACTCTCGCCAACTTCTGGCGACGTCGAAAATACGCGGAAACGCCCAGGTGACAGACCGCAGCAGCCGCAGCTCAATGGTGGTTCCCCGGCCAAGCGTGCTCGTCTAAGCAATGGGTACGAAAATGGTGTCAATGCAGCCACGGACCCCATGGAACTTGACAATGCCACTGACAACCACGCTTACCCGTCACCCCTGGAAGGCGAGCAAGCGCCGACGCCGACGCCCCGAACCGACGGTACGGATCAGGGCACGCAAGTCGAAAAAGTCCAAGAACTGACCACGGAAACCACCTTCATTCCCCTCGGCGCTGGCGAGGCCGCTTCCTCACCGCGGGCTGCTACTTTCAAAGTCAACAGTGCAAACGCACCCGTCCTGCTGCATTGTCAGTGGAACCCAAAAGATCCATCAATCTTGGCGGCTGCTGGAACCGATGCGCTAGCGCGAGTTTGGACCGTCTCGCGTGTAACCACCACTTTGGCTGAGCAGGACCCTGCATCTGACCGTCACGTGACCAACGGGGATGTGTCGCCTCCTTTCCACAGCCTCATCGACGACGACATGACGGCCACCTCCATGGTGACGGCCATGGCATGGAACGGCGATGGCTCCGTCATCGCCATCGCCACCGACTCGGCAGAAAAGGGCCGCATCAGCCTCTGGAGCTCCGACGGCACGCACATCCAGCATTTTGAGGTTCCCGAGTCCCCGATAATCAAACTCAAGTGGAATCCCAACAACGCCGCGATCCTTGCTGTTGTTCCTGAGAAGGGCGGAGCTCTGATCACTATCTACGGCGCCACGACATCGAATACCATCTCCTACTCGCTGCCGAACCACGACCTGAACGCCGATCCGGTGGACGTGGCATGGACGAGCGAGGTCGAATTCCTGCTCTGCGGAGGCGGTCTAATGGCTTCCTTTAAGTGTACGGAAGATAAAATAACAGAGACGAAGAGGTTCGACACGCGCGAGGGCGACAACCTGCTTCAGGTGCAGTTTGACGAGAAATCCTCTTTGGCAGCCACGTGTGGGGAGAAAGGCTTCGTTGATGTAAGTACCAACACCACGGGTCGCCAAGCTCACGATTACTGACTGTTATCAGATATGGGATGCTTCGAGCAAGCGACGTGAGATCAAGGCCCACGATGGTATGATATCGGCATTGGCTTGGCAGCCAATAGATGGTAGTCCACCGGTAGACGAAAGGCTCCTGGCCTCGGGGGAGTCGACGGAGCGATATTCGTCTGGAACGCTCTCTCTGGAGACGGGAAGCCTAAATGTCAGATGACAATGGATTCGCCGATCGTCGCTCTGGCGTTCACACCAGACGGTGCTTTCATTGCTGGCGCCACGAATGAGAGAATCCTCATTTGGAAGGTGGGAGACCACAGCATTCCACGGGCAAGCTGGAGCAGGTCACCACACCCAGGCTGGCTGAGCCCCCGGATAAATGCCGATTCCGACGACGAGGATGAGCATTGTCTATGCTGGGATTCGACGGGTCAAAAACTTGCTTACGGCGTAAATCATAGAGTGAGTTTTCCCCGTTTTTCCTCGGAGTTAACCTCGTTTGCTAACAACCACAGCTTGCCGTTATCAACTTTCGATGACTGATCTAGGTCCCTTTTCCTTTGTAATTGTGAGGGCATCAACGTCAAAGCATAAATGCGGAGGCTTACTCGTCGAATTTAAGTCCTTTCCGGTTAAGGAGTCAATATACCCGGAGGTATATGAGATTAAACCGCTGGTGGTGTTGAGTATGTCACTGATTGTCTACCAAGATATCAGCGATTTGGGATGGCGTTCGATTGTAAACTATCCACCGAATGCGCTTTTCTGCCCCAAACAAGGCACACATTGGTACCGTCTCGTTGGAGGCGAACCCAAAATCATTATTATCAAAGCGGCCGACAACACGAGGAGCACTTGAGTCTCGGGAAGTCGTGGCTTTGGGCTACGACCTTCGCTGAGCCCGATACGAGTGGTCCATTGTTCGGGCATTAGGTTGACGAGGAGATGATCAACGACTGTTGGGGACTCTCCTAAGGTCGTTGGATATCTACCTCCATAGGGAGCTGATTGGTTTTGTATTATCAAAAGCGTGTTAAAACACTGAAGTACTTGTTGGGCACACATAGCAGATATTGATATTTTAGTGCATATTTACCTACTACATACTTACCTACCCACCGACATCTTTTTAAACATTATATAAACCCGAACCTATGACTGGCCACGGGATAATTGGTGACTGAAAGTAGCGACTGGATAACTAGGTAACGAATAAACAATCGAATAAACGGCAACGAAATACTTTACATGGGATCACTGGTACGGGATAACCGGCACGGGACACTTGGTATGGGATAGATGGCAAAAGGATCGCTTGCAGAGGGGTAACTGGCAATGGAACAACTGTTATGTATTTGTATTTCTTGGCCAGCATCAAGCCCCAGTCCATCTCAACATGGTGATGGAGTGTTTGGAGAATGTATACTTGCCCTTGCCATCCCATTTTGTCTCGGTCAACTTAACCTTCTCCTCTCCTGCGACATTGGTGACCTTGACGTTATCGCCAGTAACATTCAACACCGTCACATCCTGACCAACCCCCTTGAGGTCAACTACGAAGTCATCGTTTTCACTAATGTTCACGACGACTAGATTGACCATGCCCTCCTCGTCGATGGTCGCACTGACGTCGAGCCAGGGTGCGCCATGCTCCAAGGTCCCCTGCAGCCATTCCGGGTTCGTCGGGCCATCGTAGGCGGCGGCGGCAACGTGGCAGGCCACGGTCCAGCCGCGCATGTACCGGCTGAAGAGCAGCAGCGGCCACCAGGTCGCCTGCTTGGTGATGCCCTCCGGGGAGGTCATGAGCGGGCTGATGACGTTGACGGTCTGGGCAATGTTGGCCATGCCGATGTAGCGCGACTGCCGCACAAAGACGTTGAGCCAGACGGCCACGGCCAGCGCGTCCGACAGCGTGTAGGCCTCCTCGGCGCCCTGCTCCCCGGGGGCTCGCACGGGGTCCCAGACGTTCCACTCGTCGAAGCAGATCTTGGTCGGCGGCTTGGAGACGGGGACCTTGTTGCGGACCCGCGCCAGGTCGATGAGGGCGCCCGTCATCTCGATGGCCCGCTCGGCGCTCAGGGGCGCCGTCGCGTTCTTGACGTGGTCCCCGCCGTCGGCCGTGTAGATGTGGATCGAGTGCATGTCGATCACGTTGATGCACTGGTCCAGCACGTAGTGGTCCCACGACGACGCGCCCGTGCCGTCCTCGCCACACAGGATCAGCACCATGTCCGGGTCCAGCAGCCGCAGCGCTTTCGCCCACTGCGCCGCCTTCTTGGCGTAGTCCTCCTTGGTCATTTGCTCTACCTGCCAGGGGCCCCAGATCTCGTTGCCGAGCGCCCAGTATTTCACGCGGTAGGGCTCCGGGTGCCCGTTCTCGCGCCGCTTGTTGGCCCAGTACGTGTCGCGGGTGCCGTTGCAGTACTCGACCCAGGCCAGCGCCTCATCTAGCGTGCCGGTCCCCATGTTAAAGCACAGGTACGGCTCGACCCGGGTGCCGTCGGTGCGGTTCGCCGACAGCACGTCCAGCCACGCCATGAACTCGTCCGTCCCGAACTGGTTGCTCTCGACCCCGAGCCAGGCCAGCTCCGGCCGCTTCGGCCGCTGGTCCCGCGGGCCCACGCCCTCGGCCCAGTGGTACGTCGCCACGAAGTTGCCGCCCGGGTACCGCACCACGGGGATCTCGAGCTCCTGCAGCGCCGAGATGACGTCCTTGCGGAACCCCTGCTCGTCCGAGAGCGGGTTGCCGGGGTCGTAGATGCCGCCGTAGATGCAGCGGCCCATGTGCCTGTTTTCCTCTTTGTTAGTCCTATGTCTGCTTCATCTCGATCCAAAATCTGGTTGGGTTGATATACTCTGTAAATCCGCCATAAGTCATGGGGTCAACTTTGGAGAGCTTCTTGCGGGCGTCGACCTCTATGAGAGGGGTCTCCCCGGCGCCAAGCTTCGTGAAGGTCGTCATTGTTGACTTAAGTGTATACCGCCTCCAATGATAATTCCTAGTTTGCAAATCGACAATGCCAGGGTTAACAGCTAATATTCGAAGGAGAGAGGAGGGAAAAGCAAGTAGACAAAATAAACAAGTCAAGTTATACTACATAGCATGCAACAACAGACCACAACTCTGTTTCAACCTCTCTCATTTACTTCCCCCATCGTAACTTTCCTCGGCACGGGTGGGGGGCGGTCAACTTCGGGTCTTTCGCCGGGGAAGTGCCTGTTTGGAGAAGCGTTTCCCCTCCGCGAAGCGGCCCGGATTGGTGCGCATAACTCAGGTGAGTGCGTAGAGCTCCTCTCTGCTTGGCACGCCAGCAAAGTGGACATCATCTGGGGCCCCGATCAGTTGACATGTTGTTGAAAGACAACGACCCTGTCAGTCAAACGACCGCTGGAATAACCCGTACTTTGTCCACTAGCAGGCACCTATGATTATTCCACTTACTCCCGTTTACGCCAAGGAAGTAATGTTTAGGTAATCTGGAACCTCCGTATATTCTGGTATGATTATTCGACATATCAAACAAGATACTCCCCTATAGTAGTAGTCGTTCAACTGGAATAGTAGCTTCTAGGGATGTTAGAGACTTGGCCGATCTATTGTCGAAGGGGCTTGGCACGTTCACCACCCCGCCAATATCGTCCGTTCTACGTGGGGTTCCCCTCTGCATAGGCGAGGTACATCGGCTGTTGATCCAGTTCGTTAACTGCAGTATACGTCACATGAGTCAACAAGTTCTGGTTCTCGTTGATGGTGTATTCTTTATATATATTCATTGCTACGCAACGTTTGGCATGTGAGAGTTCCACTTGTGTATGTGTGTGCTCATTAAAGATCCGAAATCCATCTTGGTCTATCAATGCTTGACAGAAAGATCCAAATAGGTCATCAAAGTCGTCTAGCTTCGCTACCCGGCGTCGAAGCTCTATTCTATCCTGGCGGTTTGCCGAACCGCCTTGTTCCAGTCTAGTTCTTCATCTTCTTGAACTTGTTGAGGACTCGTTCAATGCCTTCGCAGCCAAGCTCCAGGACCTCCATCCTAGGACCGTACGAGAACCGGACGACTATTGTAGTCAGTATCAAGGAAACAGAGCGAGCTAAAGACAAGATGTAGGGAGACAAGATATAGGGAAGCAACTCACAGTGGTGACAGGGGCTATCGAAGAGATCTCGCCGTCTAGCGGGATTCAGGTCAAAGAAAATGCCGGGGACAACTATGACCTTCTCCTCGAGACAGGCCTGGAAGAAATTCAACCCGTCCGAAATCGGACCGGGTAAGCCTTCCAAATTGAGCCAGAGGTAGAAAGTGCTGTCAGGTACATATTTTATTACAAACCCCATGTCCCGCAACTTTCGGAGAACGAAATCGCGTTTATCCTGTGGTCCACGAGGTTAATAATGAGGCTCTCGCACGATGTGTTTCGATTCAGGGGGCTTCGGGGGCTTCAGGGGCTTCAGGGGTAAGCTTACTCGGAAGTGGCGCTGCAGGGCCACCATCTCGGTCTGCACCAGCGACGGCTCAAGCATGGGAACAGCGGCCTCTTGGAAAGGCACGTTGGCACCGCCGTCAAGGTAAGAACCGCAAGATCCGATACTATGGGTTGGTCAGCATGCTCTTAATGCCAGGATTTGGGAAATGGCATGTGGCTACATACGCCTTGATGAACTCCTTGGGGCCCAGAATCCACGCAATTCGCCAGCCAGGAAGTCGGAAACGCTTAGTCAAGCCGTCGATAATCAGCACATCGTCTTCGTCCACGTCGTCGACGTTCTCGGCAGCGGAAATGGTGCTGCCGTCGCAGTTGCTGGTGTAGTTGTAGCCGGAGTAGAACTCGTCGCTGATCAGGGTGGCACGGCCTCGGCAGATGTCTTGGATCTCGGCCAGCTCAGGGTTGGCAACAACACGGCCCGTGGGGTTGCGGGGGTTGGAGGTAAGAATGACCGAGGTACCACGGGCGATCTCCTGGGCAATCTTGTCGGGGTGGATATGGTAACCGTCGCTCTCGTCGAGGGGAGTAGGGATGGCAGCGAAGTTCTTGAAAACTGACAGAAGCTCATTGTAGGCCGTGTAATCAGGGATGAAGAAGGCGACATAGGCATTGTTGAGGACGGCCGCAATCCGGATCAGTCCGGCGCGGCCACCGGGGACAATGGCCACGTTCTCCCAGGTGTACTTCGAGTCCTTGTTCTGGCGATGGTGCTCATTGTACATCTTGGCCACGGCTTCGCGCAGAGGCTTAATTCCAGCCGTCGGGCCGTACTCGCGAGCGGCAGAGGAGACATCAATGGTCTGAGGGCGCGGGAAGCAGCCCTCGATATCATCCTCAACCTCGGGAGCTCCCTGGCCCAGGTTGGCCCATTCGTGAGGGGCCTCGAGGAAACCGTGCTCGCTAGCTCGCTCGGTACACCAGACTACACCGGTCGAAGCACGGCTGGCATCGAGACCGGCGTGGGGAAGATGTCCCTCGTGGGCGGCACGGAACTGGCGATGGATCTTGGAGCTGGTCTCTGCGTTTCGTCATGTACAGGTCAGTTTCGATCTACAACGTCGTGCATATGCCAAGGTTCGCACAATAGGCCACTGCCGTTTGCGCCAAGACGGCACTGCAGTGTAGAGTATGGGGGGATAAGACATACCGCTGGAGCTTGGCTCGCCAACACTGGTCCGGCGGGACATACGGGGCACGCCCGTGTTCCGGTTCATGGAGAACTTGCGGTTGTTGAACATCTTGGCGGCTGTGGTTGCGACAAACTTGCTCTCTGGCAGGAATTGAGGTAGAAACAAATCCTTTTATTCAAGGCTTGGCTTGGCTAAGCGACTCGACTATACTGTCGGTCACTATAATCTGGAGCTAGTGCGATAGCCCAGTCTGAGCGATGGACGATACTTGGCCAACAACAACAACAGGTCGCCAGAAGTTGGAAATGATACTGGAGAAAAGAGAAAAGAAAAGACACGAAATGCCCAGCTTTACTTTGGTTCTCTTGCATTCAATTCCCCCGTAAAGAAGCACTGGGAGCGCCTTTTCTCCCCTGCAAGTGGGGTCGGTCCTCGTTCAAGTCCAGTAGTGGCGAGTACGTAAGGTAATACTGCTAAGTAGCTACGCCTGACCTGCCCGACCCCCATGAGCTATGTGCTATCTGGGGTCACCTACTCATGCTTGGTGGGACTGAATTGGTGCACGTTTGGAACACCGACTTTTCGTACTGGGCCAATGGTGCCGCAATTCCGCGACCTGGTATCCAATCCCTACCGTACGGGGGGCAGAAGGCGAGAGGCATCCCTGAGGCATGAGACACGGAGCAGGGAACTAGCGAAGTAGCGAGGCTTGACGTGTCACGAGCAATGCGACACAGATTAAAGTCAACTGTAGAGTTGCAATCTACACCAGACTGCTGAGGCGCTCACGCTCTTCGGGATAAAATGCACACTTGAAGGACTCTTTTCTAGATTTTGGTAATATAATCCACCCTTATTGGGCTAGCAAACCCGCCTTCTTATAGGAACTAGAGCAGAACAAGATCCAGATTCAAGGAATCTAAGGAAGAAAGATCGAGAATTATACGTAAAGAATTCCTAGCTAACAGGAAGTGTGCATTCGATTTCGGGGTGGTCTCATGGACTACCAAATTTTGCACACGGCAGACAGTCAAGTACGTACATGTATGAATGCAACCGGGCATCGAGACAAATGACCAGTCGGCGAAAAGATTCGTCCAAGTACGAGCTGAGGATGTATCTCTCTCAAGATCTATCAATTAGATTAAGTGAGGGGTACTTCATAAGGTTGCCCCGCGATCTCATGGATGCCAAGAAGTGCCATTCGCAAAGACACTGAACTAGCAAGCGGCTGACTCTCCTCACTCTCAAATGGGATAATTATAACGATAAACACTCGATTGGGAAATTCAAGTGAACAAACACTGGAATAACTAAGTGTAGACGTGTAATGATAATAATCTATTTGTACTTAATCTATTCTAAAAAGCTATCAATTGTTGCACTTGTGTCTGACGGCTGGTGGAAGTTTTACTGTCTGATTACCTACGTACTTAGTCTAGTATTTCGCGGAACCTTAGTCAGCTTCCCCTAGCGGCGTGTACACGACTTCCAGAGCCCAGTACGCGACTTCCAAAGCCCATTAACGCGTCAAGGGAAAGTCTACGACCCGTATCTTGGCACAAGATCATTCTAACGGAACACACCACGACAACAGCGATACATACTCAGTTCTTGAAATCTTGTGATCAACTGAGGACATTTTTAACGATAAAGTGCAAAAGACCTATTGCGACCAACTGCAGAAGCCATGGCCCTGATCGTCGACAAACACAGGCCGCGATCTCTGGATCAGCTCACATACCACGACGAGCTATCCGAACGGTTGCGATCGCTGGTATGAACCCTAACATCACCATCAAAGCCTCAAACTCCCCAAGTTGCCAACTGACAAACTTCTACATAATACAGGCCCAAAACGGTGACTTCCCCCATCTTCTAGTCTACGGCCCTTCTGGTGCTGGCAAGAAAACCCGAATCGTTGCGACACTCAAAGAGCTATACGGTCCCGGTGTCGAGAAAATCAAGATCGACGCCCGCGTTTTTCAGACGAGCAGTAGTCGCAAGTTAGAGTTCAACATCGTCACTTCTGTCTACCACCTCGAGATCACACCTTCGGATGTGGGCAATTATGACCGAGTCGTCGTACAAGACTTGCTCAAGGAGGTGGCCCAGACACAACAGGTCGACCAGTCGGCTAGGCAAAGGTTCAAGGTTGTTGTTATCAACGAAGCCGACCACCTGACGCGCGATGCCCAAGCAGCACTCCGACGCACCATGGAGAAGTACAGCCCCAACTTGCGACTCATCCTGCTGGCCAACAGCACCGCCAACATCATCGCCCCTATTCGGAGTCGAACATTGCTGGTTCGAGTCGCCGCACCTTCGATACAAGACATCACCACAGCATTGGCCGACTCGGCCAAGAGAGAGGGCTGGCCTGCCGCTGCAGGACTTCACAAGCGAATTGCGTTGGAGAGCGGCAGGAATTTACGGAGAGCACTGTTGATGTACGAGGCAGTGCACGCACAGAAGTAAGTCTACGCTGATTTGACAGTATCAAGAACGATGTGCTGACCCATTTGTACAGCGAGAAAATAACAGATGACACCCCGATACCACCGCCTGACTGGGAGGCCCTGATCGGTCAGATCGCTAAGGAGATTATGGAGGAGCACTCACCGGCCAGAATTCTCCAAGTCCGAGCCAAACTCTACGATCTCCTGACCCACTGCATACCTCCAACTACCATCCTCAAGACCCTCACATTCAAGCTCATTGCGTTGATTGACGATGACTTGAAGTACGACGTAATCAAGTGGTCAGCCTTCTACGAGCACCGGGTCAGGACGGGCACCAAAGTCATCTTCCACCTCGAGGCTTTCGTCGCCAAGTTCATGCGCATCTTCGAGATGTACTTGATGCAAATGGACATGTAATTTAGTGGCGTTGTATGATTTGACGACGAAAAGACAAGTTTAGCTTCGATAGATAGCCTGCTGCAATGTCAGGGGAACAGGGCAATCAATGAGTTGCTAGTATACCCCTTAGAGACTAATGAAAATATTTTACACATACGAATGACTTTGGGAATCATCAACCGCTTTACCCCAGCGGGATAATAGCCGAAAATATCAGCACGGAAGCGCATCCTGAGAGCAGATACGTTTTCGAGAATACACTTAGCACGTGATGTGATGAGCTTATGTCGCAACAGCCACCGAGACTATGCCGGGGTAACTAACTGGAAAAGTAACTGACTGGCCGAGTAATCGAAAGACTGGCCGCGGAGAATTTTCACTCTCTTGGGCGCCAATGTCGATGCCGAACACCCTGCCAAGCGTGCCCATGTCGAGGATCCATCGCCAGAGTTCGAATGGACCCTTGAGTTGTCTGACCGACTCTTCTTTTCGGCTGTGTGATCGTGTCAAATAGTTGCACCAAGCCAAGAGGGACTACACGTCCTTTATAGAATAACACACCCCGGGGCATATCCTTAAACTTTGTCGATCCCAATGCGAGGCAGCCTTCAAGGTCCTCGATGCCGGCAAGATTTGTGACCTCGATAGGCCCTCAAGTCAATTCCCGGTGTTAATAAGTATGAGGGCCCAGGTATATGTGACGTGTCAGCCTATTGGTACATATAGCTAGCCAGCTATTCCATTGCCAGCCAGTTATCCTATTGCTGGCTGTCTCGTCCCCGATTATCCCACTTCCAACCAAGCTCCGGAATAGGATGACGTGAAAGGGCCTTTTTGGGCTTATTCTTACCAATATTATAGATAAATCCAGACGGAGGACCACCGATGCGCAGATTCAACCGGGAAGCAATATGACAGGGGCATACCGTAACTTTGGTCACTCGGCCGCCAACCACACTGTCTCCACTCGTCGCCTACCGTTTCCGGCCCCCTTGTCGAACGGAGTGGTACGATGTCGATTACAGAGACGAACGCGGTCGTCTAGTCGAGCCGGGGTGAGTCAGCGAGGACCGGAGCCATACCTTAAAACACGATGCAGTGTACCGGGGCTCGGTGGCCGACCTCGGGGTAGTCACGTGAATACGTTCGGGCAGGGGCTCGGTCTTTATTGGCAGTATCAAAAAAGATGAGGAGACTGTCGACATAAGCTGTTACACGCCAATACAACACTGTGTGCTTCGTTGCAGGTGCATGATGGCGTTGCGTCACAGAATCTAGTAGTAGAAAAACAGAGACTGGGCTAGAAATGTCGGTAGTTCTGAGGTTCTCTCGGAGGTGTGGGAAAAGGGGGAAGGGTATTAGGCCGATGAGTGGGACAAGGAATGCGTAGAGTGGTCCTTATCGGACTTGAGAAGGATATATTTCGGCAGTAAGGCAGAACGCGTCGGTTTCTTATGCCAGACAAAGTCACGGATCGCAACATGCTGGAGACGGAGTCCTGCCGGTTTTCAGTTGAGGGTCCCATCATATATGCATGCACGTTACACATATGTATGTGTGTATGTATGTGGCTGTCTATAGATATCGATTATTGCAGCCGAGCCGGCAAGCGAGATGAGAAAGAGCCACCCACCCTTCTCGCCGTCGGAACGAAGGGCCCGTAAAGGGGCCTACGGCCGAAAAACAACAAAAATGTAGATGGCTTACCTACCCAGCAATCCGGGACCGAACCACAACCACGTTTCGTTTCATCCGTGCGTATGCCTGCCTCCAAGCTCCAGTGCTGCTGGTATCTCGGTACTGACAAACAAACGTGCGTAGCTGGACCTCGGGCCTGGAGGGCGGTGGAGCACCGGGCTTGCGGCAGGCTTCACGAGGCTCTGGCACTACTGCAGAGTTTAAATCCAATTATTTCATGTACAATGATCAGACCCTGCCGCTGCCGCGGCACCGCTGCAGGTAGGTGGAACAGCTTCATACTTATGTTTTTGCTATCACGCCCTGAGTCGATATTTGCTAGATGCCGTGTCGTTGAATTGAACCTCACATACGCAGATGGACATAAAAATGCCTCGGTTACTGAATGATTAGACTTCATACCAGCATTGAAGTGTGTTGTATATACCCGGAAAGCCACTATGATGGGATGCGTCCAACCACCCTCGCTTGCATACAAGTCTACAAATGTCCTCATGCAGTTAATGCATTCTAGACCTGGGTCGTCAGTTTTACCTATAATCTTGGCTACGATGCCTTATCGATCGTAAAGCAAAACTATTACTCATAAATATGTCCCTATCGGCACAGACGATCTAGTTGTCATGTATGAACCAGGAGAAGCTTCCTGTAATGTAGGTTATTTGTGCCTACAACATGGTACATGCGTGAGACGCATGCCCAAGGAGGGCATGGCCACTGGGGAGGGACGTTTACCCCGCGGGGCCAAGCTACCCGGCCTGCTAGTATATGCATAGCTAGCTTCTAGGGATGGAGTAATGGCCCGCGAGGCTGGACTTATCATCATCTTCGTTGTATACCGGCAAAACGACCTCCGAGCTCGTTCCCCGGACAGGCCATGCGTGCCGTATCTTGGAATTGCAAGGGCCCAAGACGCAATAGTCGCCGCGGCGGCGTCACATCATACCTCATTGTGTACCGCCAAAAATCGCAGCTTCTAGCCAAGACTGTCCAAAGCTGACCCGGCCGGAATGACTTCCTGGGGGATGTTTGGAGATATGACCAAAGCCCAGGCCTGAGGCCGGTCAGCATGCGGGGTTGAACCATAGAAGGGGGAAGCCAGGGCTTGGCTCCCCGACTGGATATACGAAAGCGGCAACTGGCCTTGAGGTATGATCCATGTGTGCAGGGGGCAGACCATGCGCCATGCTTGTGTCACCAAGAAAACCTCGTCAATATTTATCGCAGTGCAACATCGTAATGGAGGGATAGTCGTCGAGAGAGACGAAAGTCGATTGCTCGGCGTGTACATTATAACCACGAAGCCCGAGAACCTCTTTGAGTGGAGAAGTGCCATACATAACAAATTTGGCGACTTCCGGTTGAGAGATTATGATGGAGAAATGCTAGAGTTATAATGGGGACTGTATGCTTGGTAGACCACGTACACCACAAGCGGGCGACCCTCTATAGAATTCGTCCAGAAACAATCTCGCTGGAGCGGTCCGGTTATTGTTTAGAACTAGGCTGCTCCGGCCAATCTGAACCGAAATTGGCGATGGGCCGCGGGTAAAATTATTGGGCTGGCGATAGAAACTGCGAGCCGACCTGCGGACGTGCCTCGAGTCGTTGGGGACAGAAGAAGACAGATCTGTCAATGAACGAGAACCAGACTCCCGGAGCGAAGACACCGGCATTAAGGTAGGAAAAACCCGAGTCCAGTTAAAGCCTCTCACGGTTCCGTTTCCCTCGTTCTCGGTGAGCTTGGAGCCAAGCTTCACCAAGAGACCAAGAGAGCCCTAGACACTAAGGGATGACGCTCTGCGGAAGTGTTTCGGCAGAGGGGAAGTACAGTAATGTTTGCTTACAACGACCAAGGTGCCGTTGGCTGGTCTCTGGGGGACTAAAATCGTTGGGGAACAGCCCAATTATCGCACGTCTTTTCGTCCCACTTCGGTCATCCGTTCACTCGGGCAGGCGGAAGGAGCAACGATCAATACAGATCAATCAATGGGCTGGACTACCCCGCGGGCATTCTCTTGGTTACAAGAGGTTAGAGCTTGAGCAGTAGTGGTGGTAGTACCTAGGGCCAGGGTCCAGATACCGGCTGTTCTAGGTGATTTTGTAGCCATAGTCCAAGTACCTGGTGGTGGTGGTGTGTGTGGTGACTGACGGGCGGGTGAGCGTGTGCGACTAGGGGACTGAGTGAGAGTGTGTGTGGTGTGGTTGCTGTGAGAGCTGCGGTTGTTGGCCCGCCTTAGCGCATCTGCAGGGTCGAATGGAACCTGACAATTGATGGGAACGGGGATCAATGGATGGATCAAGGTCCCTCGCTCAACTGTCGTCTATCAGCTCATATTTTTGCCGTAATACAAATAAAGGTGCTTCCACACCCCACGGCTAACGCTACGCTGAAGACTGATCCCTTTTTCTATTTCATAACCAAAACCTCCTTTCCGATTCTTCGTCCTTAAGAGTGACTCTTCTCCCAAAGGACTCACTTGACTTGTGTGTTTGTGTGCGTGTCTGTGTCTGTGTGCAAACAAATATAACACCCTCGATCACTGCAAACACCTCTTGGCCGTCCTTTTTGTTGCTTGCGTCGTCGGATCAAGCTCCCCCTACCCCGCTGCGTCGCATCGTCAGCTCAGCTAAACGAACCCCCCGCCCAAATCCGCGTCGCCGACCATGGCTACAGGCAAGGTCCCCGTGGTCGCCGAGGCCCATGAGGTCGATACATTTCGTAAGTTACTCCCTGAGAGCTTTGCTTCAATCCAATCCAATCCATATTGGTGTTTGAGGAGCAAAGTGAGAAGACGCGAAGAAACCGAGCTGACAACATGTTGCAGATCCTCCCCAGAAGATGCTGGATAGTGAGTGATTCGCCAATCTCCCTCCCTGGGCGGTGGCAGCCATGATGTGTCGCGTGCTACGAGGGTGAAAGCTAACCAACTCAATAGAGCATCCCAGCAAACCGCATATTGGCAGTAAGTTCTACAGGCAGTCTTTTCTTATTAACGACTGCATGCTAAAGCTATTTCAGGCATGGAGGAGTACCAACAGATGTACAAGGAATCCATCACGCAGCCCGACCAATTTTGGGGTAGAATGGCCAGAGAGCTTCTTACGTGGCAAACAGACTTCAAGACAGTTCACTCTGGCTCGTTACAAGAAGGTGACAATGCATGGTTCCTTGAGGGCCAGCTGAACGCTTCGTACAATTGTGTGGACCGTCATGCCATCAAGGACCCCAACAAGGTCGCCATCATCTACGAAGCTGACGAGCCCAGCGATGGCCGCACACTCACTTACGGGGAGCTCCTACGAGAGGTCTCCAAGACGGCTTGGGCCCTGAAGCAGATGGGCGTGCGCAAGGGTGACACTGTCGCCATCTACCTGCCCATGATTCCTGAGGCCGTCATTGCTTTCCTCGCAATCTCGCGTATTGGTGCTATCCACTCAGTAGTGTTTGCCGGTTTCTCCGCCGATTCCCTACGGGACAGAGTCATCGACGCCAACTCCAAAGTGGTCATTACCACGGACGAGGGCAAGCGTGGTGGCAAGCTGATTGGTACCAAGAAGATCGTCGACGATGCTTTGAAGCAGTGCCCGGATGTGTCTCACGTCCTGGTTTACAAGCGAACAGGTGCAGATGTTCCCTGGACGTCTGGCCGAGACTACTGGTGGCACGAGGAAGTTGAGAAGTGGCCTTCTTATTTCCCTCCAGAGCCCATGAACTCGGAAGACCCTCTGTTCCTTCTGTACACCTCGGGCTCTACCGGCAAGCCCAAGGGTGTCATGCACACCACCGGAGGATACCTTCTTGGCGCTGCTATGACCGGCAAATATGTTTTTGACATCCACGACGGCGACCGGTACTTCTGCGGTGGAGATGTGGGCTGGATCACCGGACACACCTATGTTGTCTATGCGCCTCTTCTCCTGGGTGTCTCTACCGTCGTTTTCGAGGGCACTCCCGCCTACCCCAACTTCGCCCGCTACTGGGAGATTTGCGAAAAGCATGAAGTTACTCAGTTCTACGTAGCACCGACAGCGCTGAGATTGCTGAAGCGCGCGGGTGACGACTTTGTCAAGGCCAAGATGCCGAAGCTAAGAGTCCTCGGCTCTGTGGGAGAGCCCATCGCGGCCGAGGTTTGGAAGTGGTACTTCGAGGTTGTTGGTCGGGAGGAGTGCCACATTGTTGACGTAAGTGCTTACAAACCTCATTGGCTATATTGCATGGGAGTGGAACACCTGCTGACGTTTTGACAGACATACTGGCAAACTGAGACTGGATCCAACGTGATCACGCCGCTTGCGGGCGTAACCCCCACAAAGCCTGGTAGTGCTTCGCTGCCCTTCTTTGGTATTGAGCCTGCTATTATCGACCCCGTCTCTGGTGACGAGATCCACGGGAACGATGTTGAGGGCGTTTTGGCTTTCAAACAAGCGTGGCCGAGTATGGCCCGCACTGTCTATGGCGCCCACAAGAGATACATGGACACCTACCTGAATGTCTACAAGGGTTACTACGTAAGTAATCTGGTGACCGTGATGTTCTGGTTTTGATATGATGCTAATGACTATCACAGTTCACTGGTGACGGAGCCGGTCGTGACCATGAGGGTTTCTACTGGATTCGGGGCCGAGTCGATGATGTTGTCAACGTCAGTGGCCACCGTCTATCAACAGCAGAGATCGAAGCAGCCCTGATCGAACACCATGCTGTGGGCGAAGCTGCTGTTGTTGGTGTGACAGATGAGCTCACAGGTCAGGCCGTCAATGCCTTTGTCGCCTTGAAGGACGCGAATGAGAACGTGGATGCTTTGCGCAAAGAACTCATCCTCCAAGTTCGAAAGAGCATTGGCCCCTTTGCCGCGCCCAAGGCTGTCTTCATCGTCCCTGACTTGCCCAAGACCCGGAGTGGCAAGATTATGCGCCGCATCTTGAGGAAGATCCTTGCCGGCGAGGAAGACCAACTTGGTGACACCAGTACAGTAAGTCCTCTCCCAACCCCTTGTGGCCGCAAGAGCCAAGCATCGTTTACTGACAACTCTGGTAATAGCTCTCGGATCCCAGCGTGGTCCAGAAGATCATTGGGACTGTCCAGGAATCGCGGAAGAGGTGATTGCCACCGGTTTCGGAGTAGTGTGATACCACTGGGGAATTTTGCGTTTTGCATTCAGAAGGACTTACGACCATTTTGTAGCTAGTATTATTTTAAGTATGAATTGTGGCATAGGGCCTCGAAGCTCGGCTATACCGAATGAATGTCAGATTTTTGTAACACTCGAGCAATCCCAGTCTGACTATCAAATGTGCCACGCCCTGTACCTCCCGAGCGGCCGCGGGAATAAACAGTACTTTCTTTATTGACAGCACCTGTCTTGATTATTCCACTTACTTCAGATTACAACAGTGGGTAAACGTTTACTACTTTTATAATATTCTATAAAATATCTTATTCACGCAGGGGCTTATCCCCTTGCGAGTTTCACGCCGGTAGAGCAAACTGTACTGCCCCAAAGATGTCTGTCCCCGTGACCCCCTTGTTGGCAGGGAGTGGGATAGTTGGTTGTTTCGTGAGCATTCATCAGCTACCGGTGACCGAATCCCTGCTCTTCGTTTATGGGTCTTGACCAGACTAATCCTTCCGAGTATACTTAACGCGTCCGTCGTCGTCACACGAGGCTGTGTATTCAGCTGTGGAAGGATCTATCGGATAGCGTTGCCCAACACTAGGACTGCAGGTATATACGTACGAATTGTGCCGCAGTGACAGCTTGAACGACTGCCAAGGGAGACTAGCGGAGCGAAGCCATGAGTCGTCGAAGACACATTCGGACGTTGAACAAGTAGCCTTGGACGCCGGTAAGGTGTAAGATGCCAGACGGCATCTTACGGATGCCGAATGGGACCTAATAAGAGCCAAGGGACCTAGCTTACGCGAAAGAACGCGTAATGGTCCAGATATGGCTTGTATTGGCAAGTCTTGGCATATTCGGACTTAAGAGAGATGGCGGGTATCGCTATGCCGGAATCCTTCTTACTCATAATCCCGTATACGCCTCCGGCAGTGCTCTAAATCAGCCAATTAGATCAATTTGTAGCATTTTAGGCTAGTGACGACAATTAAGGAAGGAAACAGATCTAGCTGTCAGCTAGGTTAGATCGGTGTAAATGGGCTCCCTGTAACCAATTAAAACGCGTGCGTCGACTACGAGTGACTCGCAACGTGGGGTTGACTAACCCCGCTGCCCACCCGGTGTCGGGGGTGGCTCAAAAATATGACAAGCTCAGTTATTCCTCTTCGGGCAGGATTGACCATGATAGATGCCAATTGAATCTCTTCAAACGCATTGAACTCAGTTCCTATACACGAGACCGCAGCCAGCACATCATGGCATCCGAAAAGGCACCCGCGGAAAACATGCTTTGGGGCGGACGCTTCACAGGTTGGACTTTCCACGGAAACTTCCAGTGTGCTATGCTGACTTCGGAATGATAGGCGGCCTCGACCCTCTCATGCTCAAGTACAACGCGAGTATTGTATACGACAAGCTTCTGTACAAGGAAGATATCCTTGGCAGCATTGCCTTTGCCCGCGCCAATGCCAAGTCCGGCATTATCTCCAACGACGAGTTCGCCGAAATCGAGCGGGGGCTTCGGGAGGTCCAGAAGGAGTGGGAGGCTGATACCTTTGCCATCCAGCCCAACGACGAAGACATTCACACTGCCAATGAGCGCCGGCTCGGTGAGATCATCGGCAAGGATATTGCTGGCAAACTGCACACAGGCCGCAGCCGCAATGAGCAGGTTGTCTGCGATATGCGTATGTGGCTTCGCGACCAGATCCGGGAGATCGAGGGCCAGCTGAAGTCCTTCATCGAGGTTATTGCCGCCCGTGCTGAGGCCGAGGTCGGCATTATCATGCCTGGATATACGCATCTCCAGCGAGCTATGGTGGTCATGTGGTCGCAGCATCTGTTATCGTTTGGCTTCAACTTCGCAAGCGATCTTGAGCGGTTGCGCGAGACATTCAAGCGTGTGAACAGGAGCCCTCTTGGTTGTGGTGCTCTTGCTGGCAATGGCTTCAACATCGACCGCGATATGATGGCCGAGGAGCTGGGCTTCGATGGCGTGATGTGGAACTCCATGAATGCTGTTGCTGATCGGGATTTCGTCACCGAATTCCTGCAATGGGGTAGCATGTTCATGCAGCACATCTCTCGATGGGCTGAGGATCTCATCCTCTATTCCTCCACAGAGTTCAGCTTTGTTTCTATTGCTGATGCTTATTCTACTGGAAGCTCTCTGATGCCCCAGAAGAAGAACCCAGATGGTCTCGAGTTGTTGCGAGGAAAAGCTGGCCGAGCATTTGGACACATGGCTGGTCTTATGATGACCCAGAAGGGCCTACCCAGCACGTATAACAAGGATCTTCAGGAGAGCTGGGAGCCTATGTTGGATCACGTGAAGACCATCTCTGATAGTGTTCAGATCGCAAACGGTATCCTCAGCACCCTCACTGTTAGGCAGGACAAGATGAAGGCTGCCCTAGACCCCTTTATGCTGGCTACTGATCTTGCGGACTACCTCGTACGAAAGGGTGTACCATTCCGTGAGACGCACCACATCTCTGGACGATGTGTAGCCAAGAGCGAGGAGCTCAATGTCCCGATGAATGAGCTGTCACTCGAGCAACTGCAGGCCATTGATGCTCGATTCAAGGAGGATGTTATGGATACGTTTAACTACGAGACAAGCGTCGAGATGAGGTCAGCTAAGGGTGGTACGAGCCGGGCACGTGTCCTGGAGCAGGTCAAGGTTCTTAAGGGTATGCTGGCTTAGAGGGATTCTGATACATAAGGGTCGGACTGGTAAAAGCAATACAATTAATTGGTAGATTCTCTTCCCCTCTCTTTCTTATAGAGTGATGCTGCTTATAGTTGGACCCACCGCTACCGTGGGAATGTCTGACCGAGGGCTTCTTGGGAGGTAGCTCTAGTCCGGTCTTGGCAATCCCTCTTGTGCGCCTCTCGTCACGAGTAATGCGTAACGGTGAGAAACATGGCAATGTCTGCTGATAAGATGGCAGCCACAATATATATCTCCATGTATATAAAATAACATTTTAGCTTCTTGCCTAGGATGGGGCCAAGTGAGCATACCAGCCTGCCAGCAGTGCACGGTCCGACTGTCTCGACTGTCCCATACCAAGAGGACTTGGCAGCGCTTCGTAAGGTCGAGTTCACAACGCCAAAGTCTAGGTCCCACCTAGCCACGAGTTCTTCGGTCGTGCGAACAAAGAAATAAGAAGTTCGCTGTTTTATAGCCAATGCGATCGGTTCATGCGACTGGGGAAATCGAATTGTCCTTATGTCGATAAGCTGGGCCCGGCGAAACTCGACATCGACCATCTTGAAACAGGGCACCGCATTACCCGTACCTGGTAATTATTCGGGATGCATATTCCATCCAAGTCCCCAGTCTGTCTCAATCCCAACTTCCTGGGCCCCAGAAAAAGAAAGAAGCAAACCTCAAATTGGCCTTGCCTTCATTATTCGTGTCAGCGAGTTTGCTCCGTACCGTTATCTTGTGGCGTGACAGCAATGAACTACCTACGTACTTACACAGCCTTAGAGATGGCGTGCATGTAATATACTCGCGTAATTTACATGAGTTAGCTAGAGAGTCATATCGTATTACTGCTGCCGTCTAGCCTACCCCAAAATCTATTTCTGTTACTTGCTAGTAGTACTGCCGCCTGTTGGAAGTAGCGGCCCCCCCAGAAATCCGCAATCCGCAAAATCCACAGTGCTAAGGGTCCGACCAGCGTCCTCAAACAGGGCAGCTGTCCAGGATTATCCCCGCCAAGCCATCGTCGTGCCGTAACATCCTGACCAATCCATCGCCCGACAAGCGCTGCAGGCTCCCAAAAGGAGGCTTGGTACTTCGTGTAGGTCACTAAAGCTGGCTCGCAGTCTGTTGGGCGCACCAAGTAGAGGCCAAACTACGGCACACTAGAGGCTAACGGTTGGGCAATAGGGTCTGCCTGGCAATCCTTCCGCCTCTGCGCAGCCACTGGACAAACCATCTTCCTTCCTTCGGGACGAACACCTTTCTTACCAACCAGCCGCGACGACCCGTCATCATCTTCACTCGCTCGCTATTGATTGAATTGGTTTTTATTATTATTCGCCAATCTCACTTTCTCCTCTCTTTCCTCTCTCTATATACCCTCTCTTTTGTCGGTTTGTCGATAATACTTCTTCGCCACCACCCACACTTGCTCTCTCTTCTTGCTTGCTTGCTCTCGACTTTGACTGGCCAAGCCGGGTCCACGGGTCGTTACGAAACTAAGCCCCCGAGAACACCGCCGAGCCTCGCCAATCCACCACGACAGCAGTATCGCTCGTCTCACTGGGCGCTTCGGTCCATCTTCCACAATCCGCCCCAAGTCAGATTCAATCAATCGCCCGATCTTCTCCATTGAGCAAACCTATTCCATCTCGGTGACGCATACCATATTTGGCCGCTGCTTGATTGTACCGTTTGATATCGGGATATCGAACACACAGACACACACACACACCGCTTTACCTTCAGTAGGACCGACTTGGATGGGAGTTTGAGTACAGCAAACCGTCCCCCAACAAAGGGATACGCCTTCCTTCAGCATGCGCGGCATTCTTAGAACGGCCGTCGCCTTCATTCTAGCTTTGGCACCCTCCTCCGACGCGCACTCGACGAAACGGAATGCCTTGAATTATCTAAGTCGACTGGACGATCCCACATTACACACGCCGTCGCACCGCGTACATGCGCACTCGTCTTTTGAGCTCACGTTCCTGCTGCACGACAAGAGCGATAAGATTCGTTTGACACTAGAACCTAATCACGACGTAATATCAGACACCGCCTCGGTGCAATATCTGGCTGCGGATGGGACCATACGGCACGAAGAGTCCATATCGCGTTCCGACCACCGGGTCTTCAAGGGTCACGCTTACGTGCAGCACCCAGGCCACAAGGAATGGATCAATGAAGGCTGGGCCCGCATTACGGTGCACCGCGACGGACCCAAACCTATCTTCGAGGGCGCCTTCCGCGTGAATGGCGACAATCACCACGTACACACGAGCACGAACTACCGGAAAACACAGCACCACGAAGACCCTGTTGTCGAATTCGCCGAAGATGAGTATATGATCGTCTGGAGGGATTCTGATGTTAAGCTTGACCCCTTTGTGGAAGAAGCGCCCGGCGAGCTGAAGCGCAGTCTTCGTGCTCCTTCTTGCTCGTCGGACAGTCTCGAATTCAACAACGAGAACACGCACCCCGTCTTTACTGGCCTCGATCTCCGCGATACGTCTGTAGTTGACTCAGCTCGCCTCTTCGCTCGTCAAGGCATCGACGGATACAAGGGTGGCAATGGTGCCGGTGTCAACCTCGCCAGCACCATCGGCTCAACCGCGGGCTGCCCTGGTACGCGAAAGGTCGCCCTTGTTGGTATCGCCACCGATTGTACATATACTGCTCAGTTCAACTCTACCTCATCCGTAAAGGCCCACATCATCCAACAAGTCAGCGCCGCATCGCAGGTATACGAGAGCACCTTCAACATCTCCATTGGAATTCAGAACTTGACTATCAGTGATGCTACTTGCCCCGGTACCCCTCCTTCAACCGCACCCTGGAATAAGGCTTGTGGTTCTGATACGAGTATTACGGATCGCCTGAATCTGTTCTCAGCCTGGAGAGGGCAATTCAAAGATCGCAATGCGTACTGGACGTTGTTGAGCACATGTAACACAGGTGCTGCTGTCGGCCTGGCTTGGCTCGGCCAGCTTTGTGCTGAAGGTGCCAGTCCTTCAGGCGAGGGAAATGAGACAACTGCTGGTGCCAACGTGGTTGTTCGCACTGACACTGAGTGGCAAGTATTCGCACACGAGAGTGGTCACACCTTCGGAGCTGTTCACGACTGTATGAGTCAAACCTGTGCCGATGGAACCGTAACTCAGAACCAGTGTTGCCCTCTGAGTTCTAGCACATGCGATGCGAACCAGCAATTCATCATGAACCCCTCGACTGGCAACAACATTGATCGCTTCTCAGCCTGCAGTATAGGCAATATTTGCTCTGCGATGAACCGCAATAGCGTCAAGTCGTCTTGTTTGAGCAACAACAAGGATGTTGTGACAATAACAGGTCAGCAGTGCGGCAACGGCATTGTCGAGGCGGGCGAAGACTGCGACTGCGGCGGTGAGCAGGGCTGTGGTAACAACGCCTGCTGTGATGCGAAAACGTGCAAGTTCAAGGCGAACTCGGTTTGCGACCCTTCGAACGAGGACTGCTGCACACCGCAGTGTCAGTTCTCAAGTAGCGGAACAGTCTGCAGAGAGAGCACCGGATCTTGCGATCCTGCGGAAATGTGCAGCGGCACAGCCCCCACGTGTCCCAAAGATATCAAGGCCGAGGACGGCCAGAAGTGTGGTTCGGACGGCGCAGGGCTTACCTGTGCATCTGGGCAGTGTACGTCTCGTGATCTCCAGTGCAAGACCATCGTTAGCAACCTCAATGGCGACAACAGCACCAAATCGTGCGGCTCAGGCGGATGTACCTTGTCCTGCGCATCGGCACAGTTAGGCCCTAACGCCTGCTATACCTTGAAGCAATATTTCCTGGATGGTACTCCCTGCGATGGCGGTGGCAAATGTAACAACGGACAGTGCCAGGGGTCCAACTTCATCAACCAAGCCCAAGCCTGGATCAACGATAATAAGCAAATCTTCATCCCGGTAGTCGCGGTTGTGGGCGGGCTGATCGTGATTGCACTCCTGAGCTGTCTCTGTAGCTGTTGCCGCCGCCGACCTAGGCGTGTGATGAAGCCAACACAACCCAACTCCAGTTGGCAAGGCGGCGGCTATGGCCCAGGTGGTCCCTGGCAGGCTGCGAATGTTGCACGCCCGCCCCCAGCGTACGGTCAACAAGAAGGCTGGTCGCCGTACCAACAGCAGCAACAACAACAATACGGCGGTGGCGGCATGAGACGTGGGGCGAGCACGCGATACGCATAGTTGTCGTTTATTTCTTGTAAATGCGTGATGTTATTTACTATATCGCATCGCATTGCGTAAGAGGATATTTGAGAGAGGGAGAAAACTAGGCTGGAATCTGGTAACTCTTGGAGGCATTAGAAAGCAACTGGGACGGGGTTATTTGGGTGTACCGGCGCTATCGGGGAGATATCACTTTCGGCTGCTATTTCTTCTTGGGGGGGAGGGTCGAAATCAAGAATATAGCAGCTGGATGCTTTTGGGAGGGAGGGGGGGCACATATTTCTTCCCCCCTCAAAGAATGCGACGACACGAACAACCTTATCATCTTCATCTTGATCTTTCATCAGCCATCCATATCTCATTGGCAGGAGTTTCAGGAGTTTATATATATACCGACGGACCGACCCCTCTTGGGTGATCGAAACCCTATTCTTCTTCTTCTCGTATCGAACCCGCTCGCTCATCTCTCCTATTGTACAGGTCTTGAAGGCAAAGGACCGACGGAGGGAGATACAGCGACTGAGACAGAGAGCGAAAGGGGTGTGAGGAGGAAGAGGAGTAGGCGGGCCCTATTAACTAGATATTATTGGGCGGCCACTTAGCAGGATACAGCATACCACACCAAGCCCGCATATACACTTATATAGCGTACGGGACTCCCGTGTCAAGTGTCTCATAGTTAGTTCTCCTTGCATATATAGCCTTATTGATATATGACCATACCTTTTTCTTTTTTGTTGAGCCTTTTTCTGTTCTTGTGTGATTGGTTCATCCTCGGCAGAGAACGACAATGCGAGACTCGCGTATTCTTCCCGTCTATACTCGAATATGTTCACAAACAGATAAACTTGAACGGGGAAGAGGTAATGAGGATGTCGAATTATCAGTCAAAGGTTAACTAGCTGAACCTGTACCATCGAGGATGCTAGTAATCCAAAAAGAACTCAAGCCTCCCAGCTTTTTCGAATTGGGGTATATCACCTCGCGGTTTGAAGACGAGAAATCTCAAGACAATCTTTTCCACAATCACCATGGACATAGCCGACCGCCCAAGTACTCGGGAAGACAGAACCAATTCAAGAACGCCGTTGCAGTACACAAGTATATCCAACATCGAGAATTGTCGTCGTTACCACACCAAGAAGAGATACCTTGATCCCACGCCAAAGGAAATATCATATCCATTATTCCATAAAGTCGTTTCTTCCAACCAACGTTTGTCTAAGCCCCATCCGTATTAACCAGGCTATTCCATTCCGGGGGCCGCGTAAAAATAAACCACGTAGGCCTGAAGGTGGCGCACAATTTTAGCTCTTGCTTGAGCTGTATCACTGCTCCTGTCCATCCAACGCTTTGGGAGAGCCGACTTTATCTGCGAGTTTGTCTGCAGGAGACTTACGTCGCTATCCAGTCTCGGCCGGTCCAGCCAGTGCAGATAGGATCGAATCGAGCGCTGGTTTGTGGCCCACCTCTCCTCCGCCCACAGCCGCCAGGGAGTTGCTATCTTTCAGATAGCTCAGTGCGTTCTAGAGGAGCGTTCGCTGCTGCGTTTCTTGGGGGTGCTGCTCGCGCTCTTCTGCCCGCTACTGCTGTGACGAGATGACTTGGACTTCTTCTTCTTGTCCCCCGACTGTTTCGAAGACGTCGAAGGCGCATCCTCTTCCACCACGCCACACAGCATGCGCGTGTAACGCAGACGCGTGGCGGGTATACTCTTTAGGGTGTCAATTGGTAAGCAGGGATGACAGGTGGCTCGGTTGAAAGGAGTGCTGGGTGCGAAATAGGAGGTTTCGGGCTGTATATGGCATAGGAAAGGGCCGCAAGAGAGATAGATGACCTTTCTTGGCAGGGTCCGAGGGGTCGGGGTGGATTGATTGCTAATTGCGGAAACTACCCTTGTTGTCACTGAGGCATGGGAACTACTCCCCAAGAACTACTTTTGAGAATGACTGGCGTGGTAGTGACATCACAAGATCAAATATGGTCTTTTCATGCGTGGATAGCTCGCACCAGATTGGATGAGGAGTTCGCAGTTTGGCAGGCAGCAGGAAGAGACTCTCGGGCCATTGCCGCCATTGCTGGGGCCGAGGGTTGGGGGTCGTGGGGGTCAAGACTTAGAGATCGGGGTCCAGAACTTACATCGCCCTCGCGTTGGGCATTGGTCATGAGCAACTCGGGGTTGTCCAGAATCTGAGCAGCATGTCGGCGTTGTTCTATATAGGCGTAGGACTCATCCCTGGCAACAGAAAACGTGGAATGTGAGCCGAGTTGTATTTTTGGATCTTGTATAAAGTGCACATACAAAACGGGAAAAAAGCAATGCAGAAACTCGGCAGTTGGTTGAACAAGATGGAAAACTGCGAATCATACCTGGAGCCTCGATTCCGGCCACCCCAATCACCACTTGCCCCCTCGGAGTCGTCCCCCGAATCATGGTAGGGGTCCTTGCCCCGCGCCTGTCGATCCCGCATCTCGGGAGTGAAGTCGTCGGGGGAGGTGGATTGCTGGTAAGGGTACTGGGCGGCAGCGGCATGCCGATAGTCGGTGTTGCTCATGGTGGTGCTGCTGAGGTGGTGACTATGAGGATGGTATGTTTGGTGAAAAGGTCCTCCCCCATAATAGTGGCTTGTTGACATTGGAGAGTGGGCGGCGGGCTTTTATAAGTCTGGAGGAGGCAGAGCAGGCGGGCGTGCTTCCTGAGCTGCCTAGCTATTAGACAATTGGAAGTATTGCAAGGCAAAGGTCGAAGGATATCAGGTGGAAAGATTGAAGTCCAGTGCTATGGAAGCTAGAAGCTGGGAGCACCAAAGTATAATAAGTCGATTAATCATCCACGAACGACCGGTGAGATCCGCCTGTCGCCTTTGTCTCTCAAAATGCGCTCGGGTTGAGGAATTGATGAGCACAAGAAGTAGTCAAAATTCGATAAGGATTGTCTTAAGTAATTTGCAAGTAGCGACAGAATAAGGAAGGAGGCAAGAGGCAGGTGGCCTAGTAGCTACATACATAAGTAAGGTTAGTCGTGTCGGCAGGCGCAGTGCCAGTCCGGCCGTCGTGACTTCAAATGTTCCTTCCAATTGCCAGATGCATTGAATTGACTGATCGTGGGTAGGGTCCAGTCAGAGGTCAGTGGTGTGTCCAGTAGTGAGTGTCCCAGTTGCCAGCAACCAGCGAGCCAGCAAGCCAGCAAGCCAGCACGTTGGACCTTGGAACCCATCGGTCATAATGCATGTCGATTAGTGGGGAGTGATCGGCAGCACCACCAATAGCCGCCTCAACTCTGGCCGTTAAGCTTGTTCCACCGTGTTTTCACGCCCCGTCCTTTCTTTTTTGTCCTGGAGGCTGACTCGGCAAGTATCGAGACCTGAACCCAAGCTACCCTGCCCCCCGACTATACAACTCACCGAGTAGTTATTGAGTGCAACTTGTCCCTTATCTGATTTGTCGTTGTAGCCCTTTCCTTCACCCTATTACAACTTGCCTATAGCCTACATGTATAACAAGCGACCCTGACTCGCTACCCCCTTGGCTGATGGCATGCTGATGTGGTTATGATCGTGCCGAATGACGGCTCGTTTACACGTCCCGACTATACCTCTTCCTCCTCTTATAATCCAGAAATTTCCTCTGATCTGTCACATTTTGTACCAACCCGGCTACTGGGCCGTCGACGCTGGTTCGCCCCAACGAAATCCCTCCGGATGTGCAACCCGCCACCAATGCCAGGATATGGGTGCATGCGACGGCGCCATCGAATGTTTCCTCAGTTGATAGATTAACGGCTGTCTTCCGCCCGTCCTGACCTGCATCCTGAGCTCAACACCATCAGTGAGATACGGATAACGGTTCGTGGGTCCCACGCATCCCATGCTCGCCCTAGCCTCTGATTGAGCCGACTATCGTCTCTCCTGCAGGAGCGCTAGCTTCCTCATGGTTGCAGCGAATGCCTACCATCGACATTCGAGTGGCATGCTTTTCTGGAGAAGCTGGGTGCCATTGCCCGCCAAACGGGTGTGTGAACCGTTTATAGCTGTTGCAACGCTTACGGCGCATAATACCCAGGTATTATATGGCCTCGGAACCGGGGCACTTTCTGCCACTGACTCCATCATTTCAAGATGGAATATTCATTCCCATGACTACGGCGTGCAAAATTGATACAGATGGAGCAACAATCAAGATGTCCCCGTCGATCCCTCATCCCTGCAATAATATGATAGGTTTTGACAAAGTCTCTTTCCTTCTTTTTCATTTTTTTATTGGCCTAAGTCTAGGAAGCCGTCGCCCAGGCGCCCTGGTTCGGGCTTCACGTTAGTTAGGGATGAGCTGCGGTCTTCCTATCCGTTTGTGGAGCGGCAGCTGTCAAAGACATGCTTGTTTTAGCTGATGCAACCTCCCGTCAGCCACCAAGCTCCCAATGTAGTATATGACAGCCCTTTCAGGGCCCGGCATGTGCGTCTTCTGCATTCGACGTGCCTGGAGGCATGCAAATTAGCTGCTGTCTTATGTATGCCTGCGGTGGCTATCCGAAGATCGCATCAAAGTGGCATCCCGATATATTCAGAGGCGTTCTGCCCCAGTGGCGAAGGTGGCTACCTACTACGTACCTCCTGACAAGTCTCTTCACCACATCCTGATGATTCTAATTCCCTCCTCTCATGATAAAGAGGCTGGCAATGTCTGCCATTGGCTGCGTAGGCAATTACAGACAGCCAGCCTTTCCAGTATGTACTAGTATGTCCATCCTCTCGACCCCTGACCCCTGAAACTTCCCGATTACACCTCACACCAAGTGCCATAAAGTTCCACAAGCTGCTGTGAGAACACGCACGATCATTCCCCAAAGGTCAGCCCAGTCCGAGTCATGCCTGTCATGTAACATTTGGCTTACCAATGATCTCCTACGAAAGGCTTAGGTGACCGACTATCTGCGTCGTCACCAGATTATGCTGTCGTATGAGGTGATCCGGACTGGCAACAAAACCGGGCCCAATTGGAACTGCTCCCGCTGTGATTCGTGGCGGTCTTCCTTCCGCGCAGCTTCGGCTGTGATTCCTTTCCCTGCTGCAGGGCATGACAGGCCAGCCTATCTTACCGAGATTTCTGATTCCCTGGTTCCGGGGTTCACTACCTACTAGCTCCCGCCGTTGACGCTGCTGGGGAGACCCACTGGCACTGACACCTATACGACACGAGGCCCAGGACTGCTTCCCATTCAAGAAGAGGAGTGTGCGGTAGGATACGAGCGTACGGGACGCCGCTGATCTGACCTAACGCCTTTGAATAGACCATGGGCAACGCCTCGCTTCCGGAGCACTATGCCATGGAGACAGCGAGTACCTGTAGATCTCCCGTCACCAACAAGTCATGGAGCCAGCTCGGCTTTGTGGCTCTCTTATGATGCATTACTGTGATACTTCGAGGCCTTGGCATCTTCGAGACCACCCACTGATTCTCTAGGTGAACACACTTTTTTCAACGGAGGTTACCATCGACCACTATACATGGACGCAAACCCTTTACCGTCCGCGTGAAAGGCCAACGTCATGACTCAGGAGCCATTGGTTGGTTGCTCTTGCCCGGGGGGCTATAATGTCTGGATACCTAATGTCAAGCCCAACAACAGAGAGTCCCGGAGTGGGAATTTGATTAGTCAAAGGTACGACGAACCGAAGGCTAGCTAACTGCTCTTCTTCGTCACTCTAACATCACCATCACCGACTTAGCCAGGACTCAACTGCAGCCGCCGATGAGGTCCGGGGAATGAATGGCTGCTGCAGCCGCTGTAGATATGTGTAGCAGTCTGGCCGGTGTATGCATACGTCGGCGAATTATCCCCTCGTCACCGATCTGCAGATGCAGAAGGGCCTGGGCCTCCTTTTTGACCGGCCCTCAGAGGGCTGCTGAATTTGCCAGCGCATTTTGGGCGAGGGCAATACACTGCATGCATCCAACCTCGTCAAATGGCAACGAAGCTGAACCTGCAAGACGTGAATGACCAACTCTATCCCCTTGAGTGCCAAAGCGCTGCTTTCCGTACAATACTTTCGATAAATGATCAACGCGGCCGTGCATACCGTAGCAGGGGCTTACCGACCAATCAAATAACACACCGAGCACAACGAACGTTTAAAACGTCATTCCGATTATCCCTGGTCTGTACAGTACGGAATCTTTTGGTGAAAGCAGCGCTTTGGCACTCAAGGGGATACTGGGAAGTCTCGGGTTCCACACACGTGCATCACTGTTGAGATTTTTCCTCACAAAACAACATATCCACCACCAAGATATTACTGTCTTTTAGGAACGTCCCATCAGGTGGGTCAGTATGACACATCACAAAGACGGGGAGAAAAGAATACGGCTTTTTTTCTCCCTCAAGAGCCGGGTAAAGTGCAGAACGACTTCAGTCAAGTTATCTCTTTCCCTTCGCTCTCTAGTTTCTCTCCATACATGACAGAAGCAACGAGGCCGGGACCAGGTTTACGAAAGAAGCCAGCGAAAAGCCTTGATCACTTCGCACAGTCGGCTTCCGTCCAGAGCCTACTCCTCATCTACAATACCCCTTTCCATTACTCCATTACCATCTGGGACAAGCTTTGAAAAGAACCATGGCCTCGTAGAGCATATCACGCCCTCACAAAGGAGCATGGGTTTACCGGACAACGAGGGCTCCGTCTCGTCCACAATCTAGTGTTATTGTTGCCACACCCAAAAATCATGCCCTAACCATTATCCAACCTGTAAGTGAGCGCGTGAGCCAGCTTGTAGTTGCCAGCAACAATGAATATGTAAACGGTGCTTCAGGAGCACAGTCTGTTTAGCATGCTCGTGTATAGTGTTAGCAGTGAAACCAGTATATCGTTGTTGAGATGTACATCCCTATCATTGTAACCCGTGTTGTCCCCTTACTTTCTTCGTCCCGGCTTGTCTGTATATCTAGGGTTAGGATTACTGTGTCTACATATACCGTCACACAGGGAGCCCGGCCCCAAGTCACACATCTACCCTGTGTCTCTGGCCACCCTAGCTTTGAAGTGAAGTCCAGCACTCCGACCGCCTCTGGTGTGGCAAACGCCCAGGTCGGCACACACGTGCTTGGTCCCGGAAGAGCTGATAGTGTCTCCAGGGATCGATCGATTAGTAAACACTCTCTCCAGGTTTCATTCCGCTGACAGCCATAACATCATCATAATCGAACGACGCACGTACGCAATGACTCGAACGCCCCCCTCGAGTATCATATATGACATGGCATAAAAGCCCAACAACGGCAGGCGGGACGTGGCACCCATTCGATCCAAGATGAAGGGGCAACAGCGGCTTCACATTGGGTGACTCGAACCGTGAACGCCCGGCGGGCTCGGTCCCGGTCTCCTTCCCCGAAGCTTGTTTGTATCTTGATGTCTCTTAGAGGGCAGAACCCAACACGAAAGGAGGCGAGGCCGCCAGGGGCAGCGCCGGGGCTGCAAGTTTGGTCTGGGTACCTGCCTATCTACCTACCTACCCACCTCTTGTCATATGTGCGTGACGACTACTACGCTCGCCACTGGAGTGTTTTTCCTTGGCCGGTTTGAAGAACCCATAGCTGTGTCGTGAATGGGGTATCCTGGATCGGGCCAATGATATATACAAACCATCACTACTTATACATTGTCCACCGCCGGAGATGGTTAACTCATGACCCACACTGCTGGCTGACATAGATGATGATGATGGATCATAAGTAGAGAGAATCGTTCATAACGCACATATGTGCGTACATTACTCTGCTTGGAAGATGTTCGTATCAAAGACTCGGGTAGATCATATGGACTACCTACCTTTTACTTCGAGGCTGGGTGACGCGGCCAAGCAGATGTATGTATTGACTTGGACGATGCCAGACAGGACACCCGAATTTGTGTTAACAGCAAGCCCGGGTCGCAGAAGGCTCGCTGCTCGAGGTTTGGCACAGGACATGTTCATACTCAGCCGAAAATGTCGAAGCCAAGGAATCAATGTAGACACCACCCGGCCACATGTATGCTATTGTTATGTTCCAACGTGGCGTTGGATTCAGAACTATTCACCGATTAAGACGGTGCAAGGCTAGTCAATCACGTAGGTACTTATATGGGAAACCGAAATTCGTGGTCTATCGCTCGATCTTCATTATTCGCTATAACCACTAAAAAAATCTGTTCAGACTGATTACCAAGTGAAATCAGTATGAAAAATGATACAACGACGCATTGCCAGTCCGTCCCTTTCCCCCAAACCGGTTTGCATTTCGTAGGTGACAATTTGTGCGCAAGCAAAGACATAGTGCCAATGGTGGCAAGCAACTGAAAACCCAACCTGGAGCCACTCCATGGGCCAAGCACAATCATCCTGTCCAACTCAAAATTCATGAAACTTGGTCGAAGACTCGTTCACTTGACATGAGCGTTTACTGTTTAATAGATGTTAGCATTCTGAATTACTCATCTGACTGGGCCACAACTTACTGAGATCTCATCCTCCATAGCGGCATCATCGTTTCCGGCAGCCGGTGCGCTAGCGCTAGCGTTTTCGTTCGGGTTGCCCGAGCCCCAGTAGTCCGCCATCTCCGAGTCGAGCTCCTCGGCCGTCTTCTTGGCAGGGCGAGCGCTCTTACCCTTGCGAGCACCACGGCCGCCTCGACCACGGGCACCAGCGGCACTAGATCCGGCATCCTTGGTTGCAGCGTCCTTCTTGGTGGAAGCAGCTGACTTGGGCTGAGCCTTGGGTTGCGACTTAGGTTGCGTAATGCGGTCCGTGAGCGTCTTGGGCGCAGGGAGCATAGCGACGTTGGCAGCGCTCACGACGATTTCGATCTTGATGGGTCTGTTGTCCACCAGGAGGCCGTTCAAAGCCTTGAAGGCCTTTTGGGCACCATCAGCGGTAGCGAAAGTGACGGTGGCGATGCCGCGGCTCATGCTGTTGGGGCCATATGAGAGCTCAACTCTCTTGACGTGACCGACAGACGTGATGAAGTACTCCTATACAAGGACATGCCATGTTAGTGATCAATAAATGCATGGGTAGTAAGCGTTTCGTATCATATCGCCCGCGTATCGTTCTTCGGCAGCAGCGAAAGTAGTGTGAGCCAAGCATCTCCGGTGGCACACCACTATAGTACCGTCAACGAGCAAGCAGTGAGCATAAGTACAGCATTGAGCAGACCGTCTCGAGATCCAGCAATTTGGCCAAAGAAGAGTATCTTGTCCCCCGCCCGCAAGATGCCCTCTACCAGACGCCACCTTCTTGGCGTTCTCGCCTCATCTCGCGTCCCACACAAAATGGCTGGTATAGCCACTTTCGCTCAACGAGTACTCTAATCAAATGAAATTGACCAGAATCTGCCCAGCGCTTTGCCATTGAGCATCTCGCCGAGTACGGCGTGAGAAGAGGTAGCCCCAGTTGCCCATATTGACGGAAGTATTGCGCCCCAATAAACTTCACTGAAGATGTACCGATTTGTCTCTTAGATGTGTTGCTGAAGCTCACTGCTATGCTCGTTGCAAATAGGAAGCACTTGTACGTGCTTGGAGTTCATAATGATTGCCCCCAGGAAAAGGTCCTTTCCAGCCTCGGAGTCGCATGTCATTATCATAGCGCCATAGTCGACTTGTCTGCACTGATGGAACTCGCAAGGAAGGGTTGCCAGGCCTTCTGCGGTTGACGCCGAAGCGCAGTGTTCATTTGACAAGGACCTGCTCAACTTCGATCCGTTGTACCGCAATGCAAGATGCGTACACGTTTTGATCATGAAGGAGACTGGGCAACTGACAGTTCGGCTCCGGCCACATCCATACATCCCTTAACCGAATGGATCAAGTTAAGGCGACGTAGATCGTAGGTTCGTGATGCACGCGCGCGCGATAAAAATGGATAGTCGATGAAATTCCACCGGCAGGGTAAGCCTTAGTGGAAACATACCTTAATCTGTGCCTCGTTTACGTCCTTAGGCTGTACGGGTTGTTAGTGATGATACGTGATACGCGACAGAGTATATGGACTTACCAGGTTGCTCACGACAACCTTGCTGTCGCCAGCCACAGCGCCCCTGGCGGGTGTTTGCTTGGTTGCGGCAGCTCCCTTCTGCTTGGAGTTCTTGGTGACACCACCAACGGGGGCGACGGCGGCAGCAGGTCTTCCGACCGAACGGCGTCCTCCTCGGCCACCTCCACGGCGGGTGCTAGTGCGACGCTGGGTGGAGAGAATCTCGTCGAGAGACTGGTCAAGCTTTCCAGACATATTGATGGATTTGGTGGTGAGTAGTGTTTAGGTGTTTGGTGTTGTGGAGCGTGTGATGGGTAGAGACGCGTTCTTATGTGAAGTTGCGACTCGTTAAGATTGGATGTGGCTCGGGGATGCGCGCGAAAAGTCCGCGTCGATTAATAGATTAGGAGACGGGTGAAATCGCGACTGAAACTGGTGGATTTCAGTGATGTATTGGCAGTATCAGGGATTCCGCGCGTCGAGGATGACTTCGGGCAGAAATGTTATGTTTGGCAGGGGAAGAAGCGGTTGAGTAGAAATGAAGAGAAAAAGCTGTCAGACCAGGTGCGAGAAAGGTACTGATAGCGTGGGGATGAGGCGTTACAAGTTGGATGCAGCCAGGAGTCAAAAAGAAGAAAATATGGCAGGTCGAATCTTTCTCTTGTTCAGACAGAGAAGAGGTTCGAGATGATGATGGAGGAAGGTGGTGAAGATGTTGACGGATGATGGGCTGAGTGGGAGGGCGCAGATGGGTCGCGACTGAGAAGGTTGGGTTTGGGCACGGGGGGCTTGGCTTTTCTGGCCGCAGTTGCCTGTCTGTCTGCCTTCTGTTTGATAAGTGGGGGTATGGAGCCTGGAATCAATGCTGCTGCTGCAGGGGGCAAGAGCTGACCACAAGCGGCAAGCTAAGCCTGATACGGTTCACCCAGTGGCTCGTCCAATCAGATAGCTCTAGACCAGCTGTGGCTACATACCTATTATTGAATGCTTCTCACGAATTGCCTTCATTTTAAAGATTGGTTTTATATATGATTTTACAGATGTATCACTTATTGATCGGGAACTGGAGGAGCTAAAAAGAAGAATTGTGGATTTTGTCTCGACCTCACAGCCGCAAGTTTGGTATCCGTGAACGACACACGTTGATTAACAGGTTGGTATTAGATCTGCTTCCTGTCGCAGAGGTGCGAGTTGCCCATTATAATTCCGCACTGCTCTATCGCTCTGTGCAGCTCCGTTAGCCTGCATCGCCGACATGACTAGATAGAAAGTGACCAGCTACTTTGGCGAATCAAAGGGATCGTGCCTCCATTAGGACACGGCAATGGGTATTTGTATCCGTAGACTTTCCTGCCTTGAGTTGCAATTCGTCTCTGCCCATCGCTGTCGAATCATCCCCTCCAAATTTGCGCCAATTGAGCATTGCGACCGGAAGATGTTGGCATTCTGTTGTAGAGCCCATTCACTTAGTTGCAGTGGCCTGCTTTCCGACCGCGCCGGGCTGTTGCGCAGGCCGAGCTTTGGCCGCCTTCTCGGCAAGTCCACTCTCCTCTACGGAGTTGACCTCGAAGAAGTGGTAGACAACAATGAGTACCATGGAGACGGAGCCGAGAAAGATGGCCAGTCGGTACAGATCGTCGTCTGAGATCATGGTCGCGGTTGTCTGTTCAGTCGGCTTGTGTTCGATATCGATAAGGAATCTGGATCCCGTGAGCTTGAAGGGAGGACAATCTGGCGCATCACGTCAGTCCAATTTCAAGGAACGTAAATAGCAGCATTGAGATGGTGGCATACCAGAGAAGACTCGAATCTTACATACCTTGACTGTGGTTGTCTAGGGGGGGATATTTGGACTGAGGTAACTAAGCTGTTAATGACTGCCAGTGGACATCAGGACACGCAGCAAAGGTGGATGACCACTTGCCGTGTGGCTTAAACAATTAGCCACAGCTTGTCATGTGAACTGCAGGTGCTAGGTAATTATTTTACTACCTACGACATAGCCCCGCCGGCCCACTTCAACCCACCAACTTGAATACTTACTTAGTTGAAGAGGTCGGAAGGTGGTTTATCGGAGCGATCACCAAAGAAAACAGTCGATTTACCAACGAATCGTGCTGTCTGACACTCAAAACGGCGATTTACGCAAACGCTTAACCTACCGGGCCAGAATTGATTCTTCGTCTACTCGCCACCATGCCTCCGAAGAAGAAGGAAGACCCCAAGGCCAAGAAGCCGCAGGCTTCAAAGGTCATCGCCGACAAGACTTTTGGCATGAAAAATAAGAAGGGTTCCGCAGCTCAGAGACAGATCAAGCAAATCAACGCAACCGCCACCGGCACTGCCGAGGAAAAGCGCAAGCAGGCCGAGAAGGATGCCAAGGCCCGTGAGAAGAAGGCCGCCGAGGATGCCGCACGGGAAAACGCCGAACTGCTGAATAAGCCCGCGCAAATCCAGAAGGTTCCCTTCGGCGTCGATCCGAAGACCGTTGTCTGCATCTTTTACAAAAAGGGTAACTGCGAGAAGGGCAAGAAGTGCAAGTTCTCCCATGATCTCTCAGTCGAGCGCAAGACCGAGAAGATCAACCTTTACTCAGATGGTAGAGGGGAAGAGGAGGAACAGAAGAAGAAGGAGACTTCTGATGACTGGGACGAGGAGAAGCTCCGAAGCGTCGTTCTCTCGAAGAAGGGCAACCAGCAGACCACCACCGACAAGGTGTGCAAATTCTTCATCGAGGCTATCGAGGACGGAAAATACGGTTGGTTCTGGGTGTGTCCAAACGGCGGCAATAACTGCAAATACAAGCATGCGCTTCCACCTGGGTGAGTATCCCAACTTTGAACTGTTCTGCATGTATGTCAAACACTAACACCATCCAGATTCGTCCTCAAGACCAAGGAGCAGCGAGCAGCCGAGAAGGCTCTGCTGGATAAGTCTCCTCTCAAGACCTTGACTCTTGAAGAGTTCTTGGAGTCTGAGAGGCATAAGCTTACCGGGACTCTTACGCCTGTCACACCCGAGTCTTTCGCTAAATGGAAGTCGGAGCGCATGAGCAAGAAGGCAGCTGAGGAGCAAGCCAAAGCTGCCAAGGAGGCGACTGGTCGCGCTCTGTTCGAGAGCGGCAACTGGCGTTTCAACCAAGACAACGAGTCTGAGGATGAGGACGATGATGATGATGAAGGTTTCAGCCTGGAGAAGATGCGCAGAGAGACGGAAGCTCTGCGTCAAAAGAAGGAAGACGCGCGACTGGCCGCTGCCAATGCGCAATCGGGTGAGGAAACCGTGGCTGAGCCCCCTGACTCTGGTGACGGCGAGGTCGAGGCCGAGGCCTCAGGCTCTTGAGGACACCACCTCACGCCATCTCCAAGCGATGAGGCTATGGAGGTATGCATCACCAATAAGAGACAGGCCGAGGGACTTGTTTTTCGGAGGCACCTTGCAGAAACAGGAGTTGTTGCACCGAGCTGTACACATTGTACACGCAGCTGATTATGGCTTCCCACTGCCCCTCCATGAGAGCTGGGCAGGAGTGTGGGCAAGTTATATCAGTCGTATCCCAACAGAGGTTGGCATCGGGTTAACAACATTCTCATTACGTAGAAGAGCTACCTACTTACGATATGCGTTTGACGATGCTAGTAAATGCTGATCCATCCCGTAAAATTTGCTTGATGCTTTGAAAAGTTCGGGTGCATGCTCTTAAGCACAGAAGGGGCAAGCGGCCGCTGGGGTGTATCGTACCACCTGCTCCCGATCACGACAGGAGATAAATAAATTGAAATTAACGGCCAAAATGGGATACCTGTTCGATAGTTTTTAACGTATCTACTGAATGTGGCCATTTAACTGGAATAGCGGTTTTTGGAATTGTGAGATACTTCGACTGGCTTATTCTCAAAGAGGCCGGGGGCTAGACACATGTATTAGAAATAATTAGAGAAAAGTGTAGCATACCCCAGAGTTCAATGTATTACTTCCATTACAATTGGTTTTCGAGATCCCATCGAGGATCATGTATCAACCCTGAGGTAGAGGACGGTTAAAATTAGATGTTTCTGTGCAGTTACCATCCTACTTAGGGGCACGGGACAGACGAGCAAAACTGGGGCGCTGGCACTAACCCAACAGCCCCTGCAGCGTGGCTTCGTACTCTTAATACTGGCAGGAGCGCGGCGCGTCGTGCGCTCATACCACATCATTTCTACTCGACCTTCATGTATCTCATCCTAGATGGAATGATCTAAAGCAGCCCCCGAGTAATATTCACTTTATATTGAATTCTTTTTTGTAACCTTTTTAAACAAGTGCCCAGCTCTCATGTCACTCATTCTTCTTCGGCGAGTTGGGACCGAAACTATTTTATTTTAATAACTGGCCAAGCTCGGAATCATGCCTTTCCAAGAGGGTCTTCAACCTGGCGAGGACTTAGTAGCAGGTGGCTTAGGCGTAAATGGGCACAATAACATAGGTCAACCCTATGAAAATGGTTACCCTGGAGAAGACAGTCGACAAGATAGTCCAATTGTGCCAATCATCTCGGATCTTACTCCATCGTTCCTCCCCAGTCCACAGCAAAGTACAAATCACCTTTTTCATCCATCGCCGTTAGGATCGCGCTTATCTGTCGTTATCAACACCTCGCCTGCAAGAAAGCGGCAGAATCTCTCTAAGAGTCCAGCTGCTCGGGATAGAAATGAATCACCATTAGAGACTGTGCTGCCTACGAGGTTGCAACCGAGGAATGCCAAAGAATGTCCAGCTGCTGAGGTAGCCATTGTCAGCATGAACCAAGACGAGACAGCGGGTGCGGCCCAGCAACCACGGAAACGAGGTCGTCCCAAGGGATGGAAGCCAGGCACCCCGTACAATGTGCAGAATGGAGGAGGTCCATCCCCAGCCAATAGGCCCATAAGGAAAGCGAAGTCATCATCTGCGGGTCCAAATCAAGAACCCAAGAGACGAGGTCGCCCGCCTAAGCCACCAAACCTGACGATTAGAGAATGGTTTCTACAGTCAGATCCGAAGTACATGACTTTTGATTGCGAGTGGCACGAGGAAAATCTCAAGGGCAAGCTTACACAGTGCCCAGCCGAGCTTCACAACATGGACACGCTACGGAAACACGTCTTTTACATACATAGCAACACAGAGCCACTGGTGTGTCGCTGGGGCCCATGCGGCAACAAACTGGCGGAGATGACGGGGAGCCAAGAGGATGATACGAACGAGGCCGAACACCGGCAGCAACACCCAGTAGAGTTTGAGGACGAGGAAGCCTTCCGTGCCCACGTGGAGAAGGAGCACCTGGATCGATATGTTTGGCAGATGGGGGACGGTCCTCAAAACAAGGGAATCTGGACTATCAAGCGCGACCCAAACAAGCTGCCACGGTATCTGTTCGGCCAGGACGGTGATCAGATCACGCCCTCGATCAAGGACCAGCAGTTTGAGGATACCCAAGGCATGCTAATCCGCAAGCGAAGACTCCGGGAAATTCAGAGACAAGCATTGGAGAATGCGCCTGATGAGTCGGAATTCTTCCTCCCGCCACCGGACAGCGAGACGTGAACCCCCTTTTCCCCGGTCAGCCACCGCCACTGTGGGGTGGCGAACGATGTCTGGTAGCACTGGAGGGGAAACATCTTGGCTACAGGGACTAGAGTGGTAGACACACTATAGAGGTCTATGAGTTAATCTGTGTGTCAGGTCGCATCTTTAGACAGCTTGCCCGTCAATAGATAGCTGATCGAGGTAAAACTAGCGAGACCAGATCCATCGTTTTATTGATAATATTGATGTCTAAACCCTTTGGTCGTGCTGGTCCGTCGGTTATGTAGCTATTGGATGTTGGGTTGTGGTGCAAAATCGTCATATTGGTACATGATCAGTCCTCGCTGGATGATGGATGGGAGGTCTACGGGGGTTCAGATGTTGACCACGTGAATCCGTGACGGCACTTCGGCCAAGCATAATCGCCAGCCAATTCGTAAATGTTGATCATCGCGCGTCTCGGATCGAGTTGGCTAATCAAATATTGGTGTATCTGTAATCGAAAAAAATGTGTCCTCGGCAAAGCACCTAAATCACCCTTGTCAGTCGTCTTCGAGGCCGCTACTTGGTGTTGGGTTTGAATCGCTGTGGACAAGCCCTGGCTTGGATGGGCGTTTGGTATCAATCGAAGTCTGAAATGTACGTCTGACTCACTTATAAATATCTAGAGAGATGGCGTATGCTTCCGTCTGCGATAACCGGGTTTCCTATGTCTTCACGATACTACGGGACCATCAAGGATCCCAAATAGCACTGGGGAGGGTGGATGTTTAATAGAGCTCTCAGCGATGCCATTGAATACAACTAAAGCACTTCCTATTCTCTCATCAACAGACACATTTCTTACCTATTCTTCCAAGCCCATCCGGGTCACGAACCCTTAAACGCAGGCTTCCCTCGCTTCCTCGCTTTATGCAACATAGACGCGGATATTCAAGTGGCAGCAGCTGCTGCATGGGGCTGGCAAACGCCAGACATTAATATCTAAGGACGTGCTGACTTGGGCAAGTGGCAGATCAGCCTATAAAGGTAAATTGCTACCTAACTATCAAGCAAAGACGCTGAAAGCAAGTCAGAAGCTGGAGCTGGACCAGATTTGTCATCCTCTAGCAATCGAGATGCACCGCATATATGTTGAGCACAGCTCGTGGTTCCTTAACTGTGTGGAAGGGTCTTGAGGCGGAGGCGCTCGGATACTTCTCCTGGTCAAAAGAATCGAGTTCCCCTGGTCTTGATACAAATACCATATGCCATTGGCCTTAGTTGGCCTTGAAACTACCATTTTGATGGTCATGCGCTCACATGACGAGTCATTCCAAATGCCGTGTTCGGATGGGAATTGGCAGGCTGTAGGCGGGTGAACACCTGCCACGTACAAATGGATACAGTCCAATATCACGCATTTATGATCTTGTATACATGATATAGCTGTAAATTTTCGTGACTCTACTGTTACAAAGTTACCCTATCATAACTTGTGTATATGCTTGTCTAGGCGTCCAAGTCCGTAGAAAGCCGAAGTGCCCACGGGTTGTACCTGTAGCTGTTTTGATATGGGTGGTTTACTATGCCGTACTGTATCAAGGTTTGAGGCTTCCATGCCTTATGTCAAGAACCGAATTCTATTTTTGAACACATTTTAGCTCAGACGAACCCGCTCGCGGAGGCCGAGTCCCGTGCTAGGAGCATGCAGTGACGCTCGTGTGAATCTAGTCGCAGTCGTGTCTGGGTCTCATCTCATTTGATTTGCTTTGTCGCGACGTTGCGATCATTACATGCAGTTGCTGTTCTGTAGCACATCTCCACAGCTGGGCATGTAATAAGTGAACACATGCAACAGCGACTGACAAGACAAGTAGGGGGTTGCTGGCACGTCAAAAGAGCTTGCGTACGATCGTGGGGAGCGATACAAAACCTCGGCGGAACTGTCCGTTGGAAGTTGGGTCCTACAGATGTCCAGAGATACTCAGCCCTGAGGCTGAAGTAACGGCATCCAGGGCATTTTCATTTTAACTATATCAGAAACGCAGGATCCCTGTATTACACGTACGCACTAACAGCTGCGACAGTACTCTTCCCACACCACGTCACTCCCGCCTCGTTTATCTGCCAAGACGATAAAACGTTCGCCGGTGAACGCAATGTCAGGTAAATCGCCAGGAGCAAAGTGGCGCGATAGGACCATACGAGAAACTCGTAGCGCTTTCAACCAGCGAGACAGCAATATTACCAATGTAGGTAGCTACCAAGAACCAACCCCAGGCCGAGCAACCCCAGTGGTGGGAGTTGAGGAGCCATTACATAGCATACTTTGGCATTGCGTAGCCACTGAAGGAAGAAACTCTATATAGCTTCAAGTCGTGAGAATGGCTAACTCAAACCTACCTCATACTGTGCTGTCGGCCATAAGAGAGTTTACCCCCCAAGAATCCCATCCACACTGTGATGCTCGCACGCACACTTGCATTCCAGACAGACGATGCCCGCCTCACACTTCCAAGAACGAACGTCGGAAATTCATACTTGTGCACTTAAACCAAGAAATCTGCACAAAATTGCGTCCTGTCGCGAAATCGCGAAGTCATGGTGCCATGCGCCAGGGTGGAAGATAGGGAGATTTTGGAGTGGGCCACCAGAGGTCGGCGGGCTTGGCTCAATTCGGCAGGCCAGTGTCGCTCTGTCAGAGCAAGCCTGTCAGAGACTTGTGTCACTTCAAAGCCCCCTAGGACTTAGGCGGCTGGCTCCCATTACTCCATGCCCAAGTACTTGGCTAAAGTATGTTTATGTATGCATTCATCGAACAAGATATCATACCCGGCGATATGGTGGATGCAATTGAACGTGACTCTTATGAACAGATTTGGCAAGTGGTGTTGAACGCGGGATTTGAGAGGGGGAAGCGCATACGGGCCGACAAAGGATGCCATTCGCGAAAACAGCGAGCGGAGGGCTAGTTGTGATGTCAGGTATCTCCACGTACAGAAGCAGTATCTCGCCCAATACTGACTTCCCTACATGCAGCCAGGGTGGTGGGTGTCAACGGATGAGCAATGGGGTATTCGCTATCCTTGTCACGGTAATAGAGTGCCTGGACTGATTGGTCTGTAGTGTGATGGCGAGTGGGTGGCCTTCATCATAGCAGTTCATCATGCTGCTATTCCCTCTTCGGGTACAATTGCTGTGTGCACGAGCTGCCTGCCTGCTGCTACGTACATAACAGTTGCCAGTTCATTTCCATGCGGCTCTCGAAACAACGGACCGGATGATGCGGGTGACAAGTCACCAGATAGTGGATGCCAACGTCTGAGGGAACATTACCGAATCAATTCATGCCTGAGTATAGGGAAAATGTAATAGCAAATATGCTTCAATGCTGGGGTGGGCATCGTAGAGACTAATTCCGAAGTATATATGAACCTTGGCCACCACGCCGGATCAAAAGAAGACAACAATGGATATAAGGCGCCCGTACGGAGTATACTACTACATAACTGGACTTGGTGAAAAGCCGCCAGATCAGGCACTTAAGTAGCATGGCTACATGTATCAACCTAAGGCACCGGACCATATCAAAGGAAACTGCTTTAATGCAACACAGTCCCGATTTCCCCGAAACCGGCTTCTTCACACTCGACCTCCGATATACCCAAGGCATCGGACGTGTTCACGGTGTCTCGAAAGAGACCTCTGCAAGCGTTTACAATTCAAAACTCTGTCCTCTGGTCGATGCCTGTACGCACTTTACTTACCATATGATGGATGGGTGGCTTTCTTGCGAGTTGGGGCTAGCCCGGCCGTCCCTGCTTGGCTTTCGCCTGTCACTCTCGCCAACTTCTGTAGTGTAGCCAGGCAGCTTTTAGTCAGATCTAGGCGTTGTAACCCCCTCAAAGCTCAAGGGCGCCTCCAATTGGGACCTAAGGGTAGGTAGGTAGGAGGTACATGTGAACATGTACGTACCTATAGTATACCTATGAATACACATTTACATCCATTTCCAATGCATCAAATCAATTTGCATGCTGAGGCTGGGGACTGCTAAACTATGCCCTACTGAGGGAGACAGCCCCGCCCTGCAACCCCGACTGAGCCGCCTCAAGACAAACAGCTGTCCCCCTCTGTTCCATTCGATGGCTTCGAGAAAGGCAAATGGAAAGTTAATAAACGGGTTCCTTGACTGAAGAAGAGCAAAGGTTGTAATTTGTCCCAGCTATTCTTCCGCCGGAATCACCCATTGCTAGACTGGCAGATTGGAGTTCCAACCCGTCCTGGCTACCCCTTCCCAGATCTGATGACTTGCCCATCCACTCCCAGCCCATACGACCTGATGTACTTTTAGTGCGAGTTCATGGTTCAGTGCTCCATCAATCAAAAAGCCCCCCTTCTGAGGACCGACCGACCAGGGACGATCGACAAGGAACACCTTTATTGGATTACCAAGCACGAGCACACACGCACAGGACAGAAACAAGCAAGCAACGCAACGGACTCATCCATCAATGGACTGGGTAGAAGTAGGCACAGCACCACACCACACAGCCTGAACAAACCTGCCTAGGCTTTGCCCTGATCTGAGCCGAAGTGAACTGGGAGTGAACACAGACACAGACACAGCCCACTGCCACTCACTCCTCCAACTAATCCGTCCCGACAAAGTGGATCGACCATACCAGGCCTGGGCCTATCACCGACTGACCGACTGGACTAGAGTGCCTACTTCCCTCCTCCACTCCTGGACTCTCTGCCACTCCAGTACTGGGCAGACTTGATCGACCATGGGGTCCACTGCTACATCGACAGCCGCCAACTCCAGTCCCTCTTCGCCTACACAATTACGGCCAGAGTCTGCACGTTTTCCTTCGGCTTCGGATCATCAACAACCACAATCTCGTCGGGGCAGCACCTTTCGTATCAGACAGAGATTGGCATCATGGCATTCGTCTCATGATCTACACCGATTAACCCAGTCCCATCACTTCAACGACTCCAGCGACACCAACGACACCGACCCAGACCCCAACCCCAACAACAGTAAGATGCCTTCATTGAAGTCGCCGAATGGCAACTTCAACCAGAAGATCAAGAACTTCTTCCGTATCGACCTCAAGTCCAACCACCACGGTTCCGAGAAGGAGAAAGGCCTGGATGGGTCACTGAAGGGTAACGAGAGCAAGACCAATGTGTTTCGCAACACAAAGTTCTTCTCCACGGTTGGCCGCCTCAGGTCGACCACAACCACCAGCGAGGGCAACCCCCTCGACGACGCCATGAGCCCGACTGCCAACGCGAATCCCTATTACGCCCTCCAAGGCCACCCTGGTCTCCGACACCACAACGGCTCTGTGCCGCCGAGCCCGCCGGACACGCCCACTTTGAAAATCAGCGGCCCTGCCGGTCCTGCGAAACCGCAACCTACCAACGCCACCAAGGAAGAACTTGCGCGAAAACTCCGCAGGGTAGCTAGCGCTCCCAACGCACACGGCCTCTTCTCCAAGGGCAAAGGCAGCAACGAGAGGCCTGCCACAGCAGAACTAGGCAAAGAGCCCCTGATGCAGCACCCCGACTCGTCTACCCTGGGCTTTGTGGAAAAGCATGCCGCTGCCGAAGGCGGAAGCCTCAACGTGCCTGATGGCGACGGACTGGGCGCTCTACCTCCCCCTGGCCGAAGTCCTCTGGCTTTCCGCAGGACATACAGCTCGAATTCCATCAAGGTCCGCACTGTCGAAGTCGGGCCTGCCAGCTTTGACAAGATCAAGCTTATTGGAAAGGGAGATGTTGGTAAAGTATACCTCGTGAGGGAGAAGAAGAGCTCGAGGTTATATGCCATGAAAGGTAAGGACCATAATCGCATTGATGCGCCATCGCCTGGACCACGTTTTTTTCTGACTGTGAATAGTTCTAAGCAAAAAGGAGATGATCAAGCGCAACAAGATTAAGAGGGCTCTTGCCGAACAGGAAATCCTTGCGACAAGTAACCACCCTTTTATCGTTACCTTGTATCATTCTTTCCAGTCCGAAGACCATCTTTACCTCTGCATGGAATACTGCAGCGGAGGAGAGTTCTTCAGAGCACTTCAAACACGCCCGGGCAAATGTATTCCGGAAGACGATGCGCGATTCTACGCCGCCGAGGTCACAGCTGCCCTGGAGTACTTGCATCTCATGGGCTTCATCTACCGAGACCTGAAGCCCGAGAACATCCTTCTTCACCAATCAGGACACATCATGCTGTCGGATTTTGACTTGTCGAAGCAGTCTGGCCCTGGTGGTAAACCCACCATGATCATGGGCAAAAATGGCGCGAGTACATCTTCATTGCCCACAATAGATACGAAGTCCTGTATAGCAGATTTCCGAACCAATTCTTTTGTCGGCACTGAGGAATACATTGCGCCCGAGGTGATCAAGGGCAGTGGGCACACAAGTGCTGTGGATTGGTGGACGCTAGGCATCTTGATATACGAAATGCTCTACGGGACGACACCTTTCAAGGGGAAGAACCGCAACGCCACGTTTGCCAATATTCTCCGGGAAGATATTCCCTTCCCAGAACACTCTGGGGCCCCGCAAATCTCAAAGTAAGTTTTTAATGTTGTATATTGTTACGGAGAGGCCAATACTGACTTGCTTACTTAGTTTGTGCAAATCTTTAATTCGCAAACTTCTCATCAAAGACGAGACGAGGCGACTCGGAGCCCGGGCTGGTGCCTCGGATATCAAGGTCCATCCTTTCTTCCGAACCACCCAATGGGCATTGATCCGTCACATGAAGCCCCCGATTGTACCGCATACCAGCAAAGACATAGACACCGTCAACTTCAGAAATGTTAAGGAAAGTGAAAGTGTCGACATCAGCGGTGCCAGGAATCTCAAGGGCGTGCCTCTTGACAGTGGCATGCAGACTCCTGGTGCGGATATCGTGGATCCTTTTGAGGAATTCAACAGTGTTACGTTACATCATGAAGGCGACGACCACTCGTACGACCATCAAGGCCCCGCTTCATCGAGGCGCTAGTCTTGAGCCGGTTCAGGTTTGCTTTACGTGCCGGCATTTCCCAGAAGGAAACGCATCCCAGGCGTTTTGTCGTCCTTCTGCAGCGTTGTCGCATTTCCATGTTGTTCCTAAAAGCGAAAGACTGCCCATTACTATTATCAGAAGAACACATCAATCGATTGAATTGGGCGGATGCCTAATGATATAGCCAGAGCGGCTGTATTTTGTTATTACTACTACTACACCAGGGCTTACTTACCTGGCGAAGCCAAGGTTGCCACACTACAATGCCATTCTATCACTCATTCTCAAAGGCCGATGCCAAGGCTAGGCTTGACGGGCGTCAACTTCGACACTGATACGGACAATCGTGGCAGAGCATCCCAGCATCAAGTAACATATTGTGGCGTTGCGGTGGTATATGGAGTTTTCTGGCGTCGCATTACTGTTGTTTAGGATCTCAATTTTGGGCCAAGTTGCCGGCTGTATAGAAAGTCGCAGATATCGAGAATAAAAAGAAAATCAAAACCACTTGGAGACGTTCATGCGTGTCTCGCCCAGCCGCCAAGGGCCAATGCTTTTCTAGCGATCGACAATGAAAATGTGCTAGACTTCCAGCAATCCCCTTAAGAAGGCGCAGTACATACAAGAGAGTGATGTGGCAAGACATCACTTAGTATTTCGCGAAACATATCACGCAGGTCAATAGCAGCAATATACTTCTTATGTTCTTTTTTTTATTCTTTTCACTTGCCCTCCATGTTGTCTCCTTACAACATGATTAGTACACTGTCGTCAGGCTCTAGGATGCCAAGGATGTCGTCGTGGCCGAATTGCTTCCACTGTCCCTGGACACCGGCAACGCCCTCCTTTGTCGTGTCCCTGGGCGGGATTCTGATGACCGGCCCGCCGGTCGAGACGAAGAAGACTAGGGCGGCGAGCTTGAGGGCGACCAGTTTCTGGAGAGGCCGCACGTGGAGCTTGGTGGTGAAGAAGAGAAGCCCACAAAAGAGCCGGCCAAAGCGCATCTTCTCGCTGCTGGGAGGGGCAACGCGGACGTGGTGTCCTGGAAGTCGCGGCGGCGGACTTTGCGATATTCCACAACAACGACGAAGACAGCAAGACCGACAGGACGAGCAGAATGATACGACGAGGCGAGGGCAAGGGCAAGGGTGGGAGGTTACACGAACCCTTTATAGACCCCGGGGAACAATAGGTTTGTGTGTCGTCGTTCGGGTGTTTAGAGGTACTGCCGTTGTGTCCTTTGTGCATGGTGCTTTCTCTTCTTTTGTCATGTAGCAATCTCTTTGTCTTCGTTGGGGGGTCTGTGATGGTGTTGTTGGTGGCGGGTCATCATCATAGCCATTGCACGAAGGATTCGGGATGCGCGCTCTTATAGCGCTTTGTCACTGAAAAGGCAATGAGCAAGAAAAACCTGCGATTGATTAAGCTTTGACTTCAAAGCGCATGGGGTTGAGTGAGCACAGCTACGGTGACAGTAAGGAAATGGTGCCCAATATGATTTGGCCTTAAAGGTCGAGGCGAGCATTTTTATTAGTATCGTAGCTGGCTAGCTTACCAGTGGTGTTGCTTGTATGGATGTCATGAAAGTATACGAGTGACCCCCTATTTTGGCTTGCCTCGAAGTAATCAGGGGTAACCCGTACAGTATTACACTTGGACTCGGGGAGTATTTTATGATGGATGTCGGGCGCGCGACAACTGTACAGTGTTTTACTTCTTTTGCGGCACGCATGATGTTGGACATTGATGCGAAATCACGGCTCGCGCCTGAGCTCCATCGGGGCCCAGCCTGGCGAGCTCACGGACAGCGAGCGCCCTTGTTTAAGAATGCCTGATAGGGCTCAGAAGTCATGGCCTCTATGGGGTCGAGAGCGTTCTCAAAAAGACTTCAAACCCCTCGAAATCAAAGGTTTATACCACTACCTGGCAAAATTCATTCGTTTCGGACATTTGGTGTCACCCAATCCAATGCATCAGTAGATGATGGTTTAGCTTGGGTATTTACTACATAATGCAGGTAGCGTTATACAATATGCGCATAGTATGCGAATAATGCATTATTCAACTATACCCCCTGAATAGTTGAATATTCCATACAAATGGAATAATGGAATAGTATAATGTAATCGGAGCGTTTCATGAAATCTGATCTCTTTTACCGCCAATCCGCTCTTTCGAAAAGCTCTCGAAAAGCTCTCGAAAAGGAGGGTGAAGTCACGAGGTCACCGTCGGATGATACCAACGCACGAGAGGGGACGATATCAATTTATATGGCGATTCCATCGAAATCGTCATCAATTGCCCCGAGCGTATGAATACCATACATCGATGCGCATAATGCATATTGCATCGATGCGAACAATGAATATTCCAGCTCTGAAATGACAACGCTAAATGCAGGAACATGGCTTTGCGGATTCTGCAAGACGAGGGTTAGCTATTGAGTCACGCCGGTCGGCCCAATGTCAAATTCTCTCCAAAGTGCCAACGAATTCGCTTCCTGGTTTTCTGGCTGGCTTGAGCGGCCGAGGTCATGCCAGCTTCTGCAGAATGAAAACTCTTCCATTCAGCAAACAAAAACGAATACCGCGCGCATCTATTGGCGTATGTAATAGTGTAGGGATTGACATGTAGCATTGGGAGGACGTGCGGGTCGATGAGATGTAGCTGTGCCGTCATCGGACGTTGCCCCACCCCCACCTTCTGTACACTTTTGATCGCGGGCCAGCTTCGAGAATCTTGACCTTCTTATACAAGACCCTGATCGTCACCTACTTTACTATTTGCCATTGATAAAAGACCGTGTAGTCAAATTATCCAAGATGGCTTCCCAAAAGTCAGTAAAAGCTCCTACACCCTCCCGGAAAAGAAAATATGGAGAAACACGTACTGACTTGGTGTGCTTGTGCTATCGTGTAGGGTGTTGATGCTCGGCGCCGGTTTCGTCACCCGCCCTACCCTCGATATCCTCTCTGAGCAGGGCGTTGCTGTGACTGTTGGTACGAAGCTCTGCCCCTTCCTTTCGACCGGAGTAACGAGCACCAAAGACCTTTGTTGTTGACCATCGCACACACAGCCTGCCGAACTCTGGAATCCGCCAAGGCTCTCTCGGCCGGCGTCAAGACTGCCACCCCCATCTCGCTCGATGTCAACGACGACAAGGCCCTCGATGCCGAGGTTGGCAAGCACGACCTCGTCATCAGCTTGATCCCCTACACCTTCCACGCCACCGTCATCAAGTCGGCCATCCGCCAGAAGAAGCACGTCGTCACGACCAGCTACGCCTCCCCCGCCATGATGGAGCTCGACCAGCAGTGCAAGGACGCCGGCATCACCGTCATGAACGAGATCGGCCTGGACCCCGGTGTTGACCACTTGTGTAAGACGAACCCCCGCGGTTCCGAATTTGCAAGCATGCAGCAATACTGACTGGCTGACCCCTTCAGATGCCGTCAAGACCATCGACGAGGTCCACAAGGAGGGCGGAAAGATCCTTTCTTTCCTGTCGTACTGTGGAGGCCTCCCAGCCCCTGAGAGCTCTGGAAACCCTCTGGGTTACAAGTTCTCTTGGTCGCCGCGTGGTGTCCTGCTGGCCCTGCGAAACCCCGCTAGCTTCTACCAAGATGGAAAGGTTGCCAATGTGGCAGGCCCTGGTAAGAGGAACTCTAGCCGCTTAACGGTCTATCCCCCCCCAAGTGGCAACGCTAACAATGCATCGTCAAAGACCTGATGGCTACTGCCAAGCCATACCATATCTACCCTGGTAAGCAGTCCCAGCCCATGTGCAGGCGAAGCCATGCCTTGGTGCCAATTGGTTTGATTTGGTTCAACAACTAACACCGGCTCAAGGATTCGCTACCGTTGCGTACCCCAACAGAGACTCTACCCCGTACAAGGAGCGTTACAACATCCCCGAGGCCCAGACCATTGTCCGGTAAGTCGATGAGATTACGCAGATCGCTCCTTTCACCGTAGCTAACACGTTGAAAGTGGTACTCTGAGATACACAGGCTTCCCTGAGTTCGTCAAGTGCCTTGTCGACATGAACTTCCTGAAGGATGAGGAGCAGAGCTGTTGCAAGGAGCCCACCGCTTGGAAGGAGGCCACCAAGACCATTATCGGTGCCTCGGCATCGGACGAGAAGACCCTCATCGACACCATTACCTCCAAGACAAACTTCAAGGACGACCAGCAGCGCAACCACATTCTGGGTGGCCTTCGCTGGCTTGGTCTCTTCTCTGACGAGAAGGTGAGTTCTATACCCGACTCTTCCTTCCCCACGGGGTTCAAGTTACCGCGGGAAATAAAACATTAGCACATTTCACTAACACTAGGATTTCCAAAGACCATCCCCAGAGGAAACCCTCTGGATACCCTCTGTGCCACCCTCGAGAAGAAGATGCAGTACGGTGAGGGAGAGCGCGACATTGTCATGTAAGTAAAAATATTCCAGTGTCCAGGAATACACACTAACACTACATAGCCTGCAACACAAGTTCGAGGTCGAGTTGAAGGACGGAACCAAACAGACGAGAACCTCGACTCTTGTCGAATACGGTAGCACCGACCCCAGCGGCTACTCGGCTATGGCCAAGCTCGGTAAGCATTCGTATTCATTTAATCACTAATTAGAAGTTGGCTAATTGTTCGTAGTTGGTGTTCCTTGCGCAGTCGCCGTTCAGCAAGTTCTGAACGGAACCCTTTCCGAGAAGGGTGTCCTCGCTCCCATGAACAGCAAGATCAACGATCCTCTGATCAAGGAGCTCAAGGAGGTAAGTAACTCCCATCAAATGGCACTATTACACTGGCTGACTTATGCTCAATATAGAAGTACGGTATCTTCTGCAAGGAGGAGATCGTTGGATAGATATGTAGAAAGCCGCGAGACCAAAAAGGGGGCGCCATAGAACAAATTGAAACCAAAATACCGGGCATGAACCATTTAGATAACGTGAACTTGCAATCCATCATTGACAGCCTTAGTGGCGTGCATCGCATCTACGTGTTTTTGTCATTCTCGTCGGTCGCAGCACCAGCGAGCTGTTCCTGTTCAAATATAGGCCCGAAAGAAGGGAACTGTAGTGTTCTGTCCAGTCTTCTCGGAATGGCCCAGAACCCGACTACACAACTTGCCGCGTCGGGAATCCTGTGAACACCTTCAAGCTCTTCGTGATCTTTCTCCTCGTTATGGACGTTGTGCTGAAGGATATGGACCTCCCAGCGCTGGACCTTGAGGCGGTGGCTACTTGGATAGGTGAACATTAAAGCTCGCTTTTGGTCCGTTTTGAACTAAAGGTTGTATGAAAAGGGTCAGAAAGAAACCGGCAACTGGTTGTCTGGGTTGAGGGGTCTGTAATAGCGTTGCTTCTCCCGTTGACTTACCTGGATAGAGGTGACCCGGTTGTTCCGCAGGATACCAATGTCCATTCGTGATAGCTGCTCGCCTTCATTCAGAGTCTCGGTTACCGGTTTCTCCCCAGGCACGCCAAGGGACAGCACTCGGCCCGAACGAAGAATGAACGACAGCGCGGCGGGCTCGCTGGTCATGCACTTGAATGTCATCTGAATCGACTCCACGGGGTCGATGGCGCCATCGGCGGTCTTCTCCTGCAGGAAAACCAGGTCTCGCACCGCCCACTCGGGTACTTGTCGGTTCAGGGGGCCGAATAGGAGTTCTCTAGGGGCTGCTACGTCGGCTTGATAGCGAGACATGACTCTGACATGATCCCATTGGTAATTACAACCCCAGGCTACGGCGTCCAGTCTCTCGTAAGGGGTCTCCCGGAAGGTAAGACGGACGTCCCCTTCGGCCGGCTCATGTATCACTTCCATGGCCGCCCCCTTGGAAGTGATGATGGAAATCCCACTCAAGGGGCCGAATTTGACCCGGTTGAAGCGGTTGTTTGCATGGTGAAACGTGATGATTTCTAGCAAGCGCTCGTCTTCGCCGATATCCAACGATTGGTACTCGGAGATCCATTGCCCAACCACGACTGGTGAAGCCGATCCTTCGTATTCCAGTCTGAGGCCTGATATATGGTGTGATTCCCGCGAATACCCAGCGTTTCCGACAGAAAACCGGATCCTGCGCAGGCCTGACAGACTTGCGGATGTGAACGCAAAGCCTCCGCTGTGGGCCAAAAGTTCCTTGGCAGAATAGAGCATCGAGGCTATGATTGTGTCCCATGGGTTTTTGCAGAGGGCAATGTCGCCCATCGACAAATTTTCGTTGGCCTTGTCGTCCGCGGGGGTTTCCAGGACAGAGAAATCGCGAAAATGGCCCGAAGGTGAACTGTGTCGGCTGAAAAAGGAGGTGAAGACTTTACCGGGGGGTGCCCTCCTGTTGGTGTGGAACAGTTTGTCCTTTGGCAAATGTTCACCGTGTAAGCCAAAGGCAATTGACCTGTTCGCAGTAGTCGAGAGGGAAATACTTTGAATGGTGTCATGGGACGGCGAGTATGCAGTGTCCGCCTGGCAGATCCTCTCGCCTTCCGGCCCGGCGATGGAAAATGACTGCACGATACAATGCAATTTTGTACCGTTTCGCAGTGTATAAAATTTGCGACCATATGATCTCTCACTTCCATCAGCATAAACGAAGGACATCCCAAGAAATACTTGGGGGAATGTGCCCATGAATACGTTCACCTGCGTCAAAATCCTAGTCCGCCATCCACGATGTCGTTACCAAAGTCCATGTTGGTGCAGAGGTTGAAAGTCTGTTGGGTAGCAGCATAATCGTGCTGCCACTCAACTGGACATTCTGGCGAGTTTGGGGTCCACACCGGAGCGACACGGGTAGCTTCTGTTGAGGAGAGTGACTCTGTGGCCGGTTGCGATCCAAACAACTCCAACGAGACGATCTTGCAGGCATCAAGCCCAAGCACGAGGCCAAAATCTTGAAGCCCAAGCACAAAGTCATCATCTTGAAGCCCTTTGCCAACCGTCAGTCCAGAAGTGCCCTTGTCAACACCATCAGCATGGCCACCCAATACCCCTGCGACGTGAAATTCGGGAAGCCCCATTCTCCGCATCTGGAAGAGAATCCCGATGATCCCAGATATCGTCACGTGAACCGAAATTCCATCTATCCCGTCAGGAGAGCCCAAGTCAACTGCACCTTCGTGTAGAGGGTCAATGAAGCCGGCTCTCGAGTATTCGACATAACCCCCAGATTCCTTCGTCAGAACTCGTAGGCCACATATATACTGTTTGGACGCCGTTGAAATAAAGGAAACTCCCAACCTGAGAATCGGGCCGGGTGCTTGGGGGAAGCCAAGGTACTGTTTCTCAAACAGGCGAGAGCCTGCGGCCAGCTGGGGGTCGTGGATTGCGTAAACTCGAGGGTTACGTTTGAAGAGACGCTTCCCAGGGAGGAGAACTGCTCAGGGATCCGAGGGGGTCTTCCTAGATACGGTGATATGGCTATCTTGTCCATATTACGAAGGCGTAAATTCAGAGCGGGGGTGATGCATCGTATACATTGCCATATACGCCGACGATTCATGAAGCCGGGGTAAGTCTGGAAGTATCTGAGCATGCTCCGGGCTTTTTGATATAGCTGACGCCAGTCGATGGGCTCCGGCGGTAGACGATCCTCTCTCAGGGCGAAAGCAAAAGCCATCTCTGCATCATCGTTGAACCGTGATGCCCAGAACCGCTGTGATAGAAGGGGTGGCGATGTGTATGTGGCTACATGTTTAGAAGCAAGTCGTAAGAAACAGACTTCCCATGAATACAGGCTCGAGAGGATCAACATGACAATCTCGCTAGGTAGTCGACTAAACACATCTGTTTCTCCGTTCCCTGCCCCTTGGATACCCATATATGAGGTACTGGGTAGTGATTCTACCTATCGATTCTCAGCGTCAGTATCCTTTCTTTTAGGAATATACAGTAGGTCCCCAGAGACAATAAACGCAGGTACCGGGGTAAATGTTGTATTTTTATTTGGTTTCCCCGAGACAATAATAAAGAGAAAGCATTGAAGCTGGGTGCAATAACCGCCTTAATAGAACGAACAGACACTGAAAGTCGCTTACTAGGTGATCCACGTCAAAGTCGAACTCATCGTCTGGATCCTGCAATATGTAGAACAGATCGGAGCCGAAGATGGTCGAGATGGGGTCCTGTGCCCAAGTATCACGAAAGCGGAACTTCAGTGCGCCCTCGTAGTCGTGCCCAGGAAGCAGACCCCCTGAAAGATTGGCCGGGGTGTTGTACAGAACAGCGAACAGCTGGCAGGCGATGGTTTTGGTGGAAAACTTCCCCTCTGGATCCACGATATGCCTCAAAAGCTTCCAGCAAAAGTCATGCAGTGCATAACACCAGTACTGCTGGAAGCCGGTGTTGTGCAGATCATTGACTGTCAGCTGTGCTGCAGGGTCCTTGTAGGACGTGTTCTCATTTGCATCGGCGCAGACCTGCCGGTGGGCGTTGAGATAGCCCACGCCCGTGACATAGGGTTCGTGGACGTATGCTCGTGCTCGGATCGCTCGGATGGTAGCGTTCCAGCGGAGTTTGCTATCCTCGGCCGTGTCACCATCGTGAACCTCAACCTGGACACCGCAAAGGGCACAGTATATGTCACTCATCACGGCTGTATTTTTCGTACTAATTGCTTTCGACACAGCCGTAGCCAGGCTGGTCGAGGAGTATTTAGGTGAATGTCCTCTTTACGTGCTGTCCGCGGAAGATAGGGAAATTCTCACTCATTAGAAGCAAAGGCAGTTGTAGTTTCAACCATGAACTATGCCGACGAGGGGATAAGGTGCAGACCTTGCTGTGTTCGCAAGCCGGGATATTGGCGATCAGAGCCCAACAAAACAATGACTGGCAATGTTTAAACGAAGGGGGACTGAGACTGAGACTGAGACCGAGAGGAACAGTTGTAGCCGTATGGTAAGGAGAAAATGGAGGAGATTTCTTGTTTTCAGAACAGCAACATTTATGGAGGATTTTATAACATTGGGTGCATGTGGTGGTTCTCGAGAAGGATGGCTACAGGTAAGCAAGCCGGCATTTAGTGGTTGCCTGTGGCTCCACTCTATACATCTCACACGCAGCTACCCCCTAAGATCTTCAGCCTAGATACCTTTCTTTTACACGTGCACCCATTGCACGTACACCTATTACACGTCTCGGCATTTGGTGTTTATCTGATTGTCTTCATGCCGGCCTTCGAGTGAATCCCGAACCCCGTACCTGTTACTGCACACATGCCTGCCAGAGTTTGTCCATGTCGGCGAGAGTTCCTGTTGGGTTCAATACAGCTATCATTGGACATCCGTGTTTCAATTCATCATTGGCCACTGTTCATTAGAGTATAGTTTCATGCTCTAGATGCCAGGGAAAGAATAGGACGGAATGTGTATAGTCAGCTACGATGTCCATCGTCACTTATATGATTGCTTTCCCTAGGTTGTTACTCGACGAAGTATTCGACCATGTCTATAAGCCTACATCTTTTCTCCAACCAGGTCCTCGACGAAAGCTAGCCTATTTCTTTGGGGATCGATAACTCTTGCGTACTCCAGGAGCAGTCGCCATACGTACAGGAGCATATCGTCTCTGCGCAAGACCTGGCTCGCCCACCGGCTGCTCTCCTGCGCTATCCGTCGGCCTTCCGCATCATGGCCCTCGATGAAGAACTCCATGATCGCGTATATGTCCATGAAGGTGTTGTCAAAGGGCACGAAATGCACCCACGGGATCAGGCGGTCGTCGTGCCATTCAGTGTACACTGTCGCCTTTAGGGGGCAGCTCGTGCTCCGCAGAAAGCCGCGCCAGCGGCCGCTGAACGAGTTCCCGTCGATGTCGGGCAGGTACTTGTAGGCGTACTGCTCCTTCATCTCCTTTTTCTTGACCACATCCAGAAAGGGGCTCGAATAGCTGCAGGTGCGCACACGCTTATTCTTACTATCCACCCCCTCGGGGCTGCACATGAGGTCGACGACCCCAACGTCAGCATGTGTTGCCAACCAGCTGGCCATGAACCCATTTCTTCGTGCACTAATATTGTACACACTAGGTGGGAGAAGCGTAAACGTAGGGGCTGCGGCTTCATCAGCGGCTAGGACCTTTTGCAAAGTTGTGCCGTTCATCATCTGCACCCAGCGATGGCGCTGGAAATGCCACCAGTTGTCGACTTTGTTGCGGCCGCCGCTGGCTATCCCGCGCCATACGAACCCTTTCATCTTGTCTTCCCACGGTCCACCAATTCCCCTGCCCCCCGAATATCGTTTATCATTGGTGAGGTACACTGCACCCGGAATTAGTATATCGTTGTTCTGTGGCAACTTGGAGCCACCAAAAATGGGCAAAAGCTCATGGGTCGTTGACATGCTGATACTCTCGACGAAGGTTGCATGTAGGCCGCGGAGGTGAGGCTGCACGCATGCATCTTGTGAGGTCGTGAAGTTATGTATGAATCCTTTGTAGGTGTATGCCTCGATAGGTACTGTGGGGTAGATCTCTTTGATCGAGCTGTTGAATGAGACCATACTTGGGACATTGCGGGAGTCGCTGTCAGGTGGACATGTGGCGCGTACATGGTCCCAGTATTTGTGTGCTTCGTCGCCGATCCAATGAGGATCATATGTCTCCGGGTGAGAGTCGATGTCGGCATAGCCGGTATAAGTCGAGATCGCTTCTGAAACTGAGAAGAGGTCTCGCGTCCTTCGTTCCTTGTCCATATATTCGTTGATTATCTCCCAAGGCACCAACACTCGTGTCTCGTCCATAACATTTATAGCCATATCGAGGTCGGGTAAGTGTCCGATTTCTTTCACCAACTTAGTCCATATCTGCATCCAATTGTTGCCTCGTTCGGGGTCTTCTGAGATCAAGCTGACTTTTCCGTTGCGGATGCGGATCATCTCGGGCTGGGTATGGGCGCGGCGGCGGAGCTCCGGTTGATCGAGACCCCAAAGGGGGTTGATGTCATGATATATGCGGTCAAAAAACTCCTCAACAACGATTGCGTCCCTCTTTTGCGCGGCCTTGAACCAGTCCTCGAATCCGGGAGGCGGGTGTCGACCTCGCCGCTCCCTGTAACGACCAGAAGCTTCTTCGATGGTATTCGAACGTGCCGCCTGGAGCCGGGCGAACTTTTCGTGACCCTCTCTGATCAAATCCAAGATCGGGTGGGAGGAGTCTGCATTCGGATCGCGTACCTCCCCCTCCGTTGTTGAATTGAATCGCCTATTGTCAGCCCACGGAAACAGCGATGTCTTCGGTATCGAAACTTGGCTGGCCCTTCTATAGAGGACGATCTCGTATATAATGATCGTCACTATGCACACGATGACCACATACTTTAGGGGCTGGCTACCGGGGAGATGCATCACGGCCGCACTGTCGGTGCATACTGCTAAATGCGCCAAGATGACGGACAAATAACTCAATATCGGAAAGAAAGTGACTCAACCCAGGTGATCAGGCGATTAAGCAGCACACGCGTATGGTTTTCGAGAAAGAAAGGGAAATAGAGTTTGTGAACTGAGAGGAAAGAGCTGATGGTGTTGGCACCCATTGGTACACAGGCATAAGACGGCCGGATGACAAACGAGTCACAACATGTGTAACCGACGTAAGACCTCACTTCCATGAATGCAACGCGAAACCTACAGGTCAAGCTTGAATGTTTCCAAGTCCTCTTCACGGTACACTTGTAATGGGTCTGGAGACGTTTGCTTGGTGGTGCGGCGTAACAGCGATTTGCGCAGTGACTTTGTCCCCTACGGTTCTTGCTACCATGCAAGGGCTCCTGCCCGGCACAGGACGTGATGGGTAGCTGAGTATTTTTTTTTCTCCTTCCTCTAGACATCTGCCCAAGATACTAGACCATGGTTACCTAGCCATCCAGAGCCTGGGACACAGCAGATAATGTGCATTCTTCGGCGGCAATCCTGTCACTTTAGGAAGCCATAGCCCGCCCTTGAGTTTGATAGAGGATAGAGGAAGTACAGCGAACGAATATCGATCTGGTGAGCTCATGTCGACCATGATTCGACTTCTCTAATTGCAAATACCTGCTCTTTCTTTCTGCACATGTATGTCATTGTCCCCTCATGTGCTGACTATGCTGCCGAATTAGGTAACCTGTTAAAGGGTCAACATCTATGAAGCTGATCGATCTTGTCCGCCAGACTTACACGACGAAGCTGATAAAAGGTGTATTCCTGCCTCTACAAGAAGGCGGCTACGCACCCGTCAAGACTGTATTGAATGCAGAAGTCGACATCGAATATGCACCGATGTTATTTAGACTTAATCGACCCAGGTTGCTAGCTTCAGGGGTGGACGCCACTAGGCTAGGCCCAGTTTCTCATGAAGTTACCTAACCCAGCAGGTTTCTGTGTATAGGTATGTATGTACGTCGGTAGGATATATATCCATACATTAAGGTGCGCAACCCTTGTAAGTCAAATATAAGCTCAGAAACCTGTACGCACGATCGCCTTTGAGAGAATACAGAGCGGACACATTAGTCAGGTCAGGACAGCCCAATGACCGCTGCACTTGAAAGCCACGATCCTCATTTCACGAGCATTAGCATCGCGCGCTAGGCGGCACTATACGATCAGACTACCCATTCATGGCGCCCGAAAGCCCTGAAGCGGAGGATTATGGATGATCACTCACCCAGCCGCTCGGGATGGCTTATCAAAATGCATTGTTCGTTGCCGTTCAGCTGAACTCCCGATCTGGTTCGAGGTGGAAAATTGTAACTTACTCGAGATGTTTGCCTAACGTTTTGAGATTTCAGACGAGGTGCCCAGCCAACCAACGGGCTACCACCTCCGAAGAAAAAAACACGCATGACATGACAGTGTGGCTTTCCCAGTTGCTGGAAGTGCAACTTGACCACCTTTAGATACCAGTTGAACACCCAGTTCACATTACCCGAAGAGTACTACCACTAATGGCGGCCCAATCGGTTTCTCGCCCACGGAGCCCTGATGGACAGGTGCAGTCTATCGAAGTCAATGTAGGCCTCGACGACACGCATGTTGAAGGCTTTGGCGAGTCGGAACTCGTCATGAGTGAAAGGGCCCGTTCAGAAAGCGCCAGGGCATACTTGATGGATTTGCGGGCTGATGGCTCTTCGCGTCAAATTATACAAAGCTCTACACATTTGGAGTCGGAAATGCGCAAAATAGTCACCAGTGGCTGTGCGCGTCTCCTCGTAGTTCACGGCCTGCCTGTGGACTACCTTGAGCCCCTAAGGGATATTTCATGGGTTGAAGCAGACGTGATCAACTCCATGTCTAGGAGGCGACCATCCCGCAACCCCTGGAACGACGATTACGTTCTTTGCTACGAGTACCCCGAACAATTGGTGAACGAAGGCTACCAAGCCGCGAGATCATCACAAGACCTGAAAGGTTCGGCTTCGTTAGACTTATTGGATGATCCGCCACGATACTCTATCACGGGGTCGAGCCATGAAGTAGCAATCTGCCGCGCTACACTACGGAGGTGCCAGGAAGAAAGACACGGTAAGTGCTTGGTGGGAGGCACTTTGGACACTTGACCATACTGATGTTTTTAGTACTATTCTTGGATCGCTGCTTGTGGCGAGAATCGTCACACCTCAGGAAGGGCGCAGGTGGGAGCTTCGCGACAAAGCCATGCACTTGCAATGGCAGTGCCACGCATGTCTGGGACTTGGACGCAGCCACGCGCTCCGAAGAAGAACCAAGCCTTGAACACAGAATATGGGAATACTTGAACAAGACCCGCGTTTGGGAGGCGTCCAAAAGTGGTGGTTTCCTACCGAAGGCGGCCCGTCTTCAGGCATGTTTTGCGCAATGTGTATATGCTTCCTGGGCCGAATTGCTGGAGACGTTGACTCTAGAGGGCGACGCGCGTAACTATATGGGGCTCTTCCAGCACATTCAGCGGTCACTAGAGCGAAACATTGACGCAGAGAAAGGCGTCCCAGGACAGAAATCCTCGGGGCCAGACTGGCGAGAGCTTTTAGAACGGCTGGAACGCAAAGTACGCCTCGCTGCCCACTTGAGCCCGGCGGCAGTCATCCAGATGCCACCAAGCACGCCACAACCAGTGATAGAACAGGGTGGTGTCAAGCCCAAGGAGGAAGCCCCGAATCCCGAAGCAGAAGAGAACAAGCGGAGCCTGGACCGCGTGGCATATCTCGGTGGTATATTTCTACCCATAACCATTGTGACGGGCATCCTCTCTATGAACGACACATTTGGCCCAACCGGCGACAAATTCTACGTCTTTTGGGCCGTGGCGGTTCCTTTGACCCTGTTGGCGCTGGCCGTCATCTACGCCGACTCCATCCGCCGCGTCGAGGTCTGGATCGAAGAAGCGCATAGCACCTACGATCCCGCCGCAGCCGCATCTGGCATGTTACTCGGTATGAAGAAAAAGAAGCCATTACCGCCAGGGGCGGCGCCCCCGACTTGGAGCAGGCTATCCCGTACAGCGAGACGGTTACCATCGACTATGGCGTACCCGAGACGGCGACGGCTAGAATCAGTGAGCCCGTCACATACGCGGCGGAAGAACCGGTTATCATCGCACAGCCGGAGGGGCAGCCTGGTGGCGATGGCGAGCCACCGCGCGTGTGGGTGAAGGAGGAGCTGGGCTGGCTCGGTGCCTGCAAGACGATTCTAGGAATCTACAAGCTGAAAGATATGAAGAAGCAGCCTTGGCACTTACACACACACGAAGACGGCTACAACCACAACCACACTGCTAGAGCAGAAGCCGTTAGAGCTAGATTTAGAGGGGCACATCATAGGCAGAGGCCTGAGGTTTCGACTGCATAATTTGGATATAAACAAGGCGGGTATGAATCCGGTTTATACGGTTCAAGACGAATATTGAGAGTAACTGTTCAACGGCTCTTTCGGAAACAGTATTTCGTTTCTGCAGAAGCCATAGCCCAAGAGAAGAGAACGCCGGTAGTCGTGATATGCAGGTACATTAGGTTGTTATATTTGATCGTCGCGTGGTCTTCATAGGGTTCCACGGCCTGGTGGTGTATATACATAAGCCGTTATCTGAGACTCTCTATACCTGGGTCGCTTGCTTATTTCCAAGCTATAATGCAATGTGATGGCACCCCGCCACCGGCCGTCATGAGAGGGAGATTTTTTTTGTACACCGACGTGACCCAACGCCAACCGCCAAACAGGCCGTCATAATAATAGTACAGGGCTATTCGCACATGATGATTTCATATCCGTGTTTCTCGTCGCATTTATTGGTTCTTGACCACGCCGACCTTGGCAGCCCGCAACACGCGGCCGTTGAGCTTGAAGCCCTTCTGCTGCACGTGGAAGACGGTGTTGTCCTCCTTGTCGGGCATGGGCGTCATGAAGGTGGCCTCGTGCTCGTTGGGGTTGAACTTGTCGCCCTCGGGGTCGAAACGCTCCAGGCCGTGCTTGGTCAAAGTCGACATCAGGATGCCATCGGTCATCTTAACACCCTCGTAGAAGGCCTTGAGGTCCTCGTTCACAGCCTCGCCCTCCTTCAGGGCCTTGAGCTTCTCCTCGCCCATGGTCAGAGCGCGGTCCAGGTTGTCAACGCTGTCGACGAGGTCCTTTGCGAACTTTTGAATCGCGAAGTCTCGGGCGGACTTCATGTCCCTCGTTGTTCGGTCCTGCAGGTTGCGGAAGTCGGCGACGGAGCGCAGGCATTTGTCCTATGTTGAGAATCAGCTACCCTGGTCGAATGCAGTTAACGGGAGACGAGGGGTCGCCCTTACCTTCCACTCGGTGGCCTCCTTGTCCTTAGCCTCCAACTTCTTCTTGAGCTCGGCCTCAGCGCTCGATGGTGCTTCGGCTTCTTTGGCGGGCTCGGAAGATTGTGATGTTTCGCCCTCCTTCTTCTCTGCTGGCTCTACCTTATCGCTGTACCGTCTTGAGCTGGATGCCAGAGCAACGGTCCTTAACGGCGCCGGGGCAAACTGGGATCTGAAAATAGGTGTTTGCGCAGCAAACCTCGAGCTGGAGCGAATAGCTCTTGTGGATGTGGAAAATGCTTGCTTAAACATGGTAATTACTGTGGTGTGGAAGGGTTCCGAGGGTTTAAGTGGTGCTGAGGCTTGAAACGACGTTGTCGCGTGCGTAGAGGTTGAGGCCGGCTGTTGGTGGTAGTGAGTGAATTGGTGGTGCTGCGAGCTTGATGACGAGCTATCAATCCGGCTTCTGAAATTTTTTGGCAACCACAGCTGCATCGGCGGCATTCGGGACGTCCCACCACAGCTTGTGTCAAGTATCCAGGTACCTCTACCTAAAGGTTTGACAGGTAGGCCGATAATCCACAATTTATTAGGTACTGCCAACCTCGAGCCGCCTCAAGTTATCGCAGAATCTCCGCTCCAAGTTGCGATTTCTTGAGAGATACGCCGTCGAAACACCGTAGGCTTCACAGAGTATCGATGCCATTCTATCTCATCCGTAACATGACGACCTAGTTGCACCTGGAAAACCGAGACTCGATTCCGATTTCGGGATTGAGGACCGGGGCTCCCGCCACTTGGACTAGGTAATTGACTGCCGCAAATCGCAGCAACATCCAGCCTTGCAGCGCAGCGACTAAGAGCGCCGGAGGACCCACTACCTACCAGCAGATGGGCACTCTCGGATCAGCCTTGACGATTTTAGTAATTCGCAGCATTCCATCTTGGCCTTTATTGCCAACGCCCTCGATCTCGACCTTTTCCGAAATAAAGGATACTTCCGAGCAAATACCTAACCTGCAATTACTCCCATAGACCAACAAAAATCCGATACAGCATTTTATTCATTCATCATCCGCGCCTTCCACTGCTAAATCAAACCGCCACGCGCGTCGCGCAGTCTCGACCGCCACCATGGAGTACGACACCATGATGATGGACAATGAGTCCCTGGGCCCATCTGTCAAGATCTCTGAAGTATGTTGTCGCATGGCAGAGGCATCGCGCTTCAAGCCTGCAGTGAAGCTGACCAGCATCTCGCTTGTTTATAGGCCGATGCGATCCATGTGAACTTCGAGCTCACCAACGTTGATCTCTCCTTCGCAAATTCGCTACGACGTATTATCCAAGCCGAGGTTGCCACCGTTGCTATTGACCTCGTCAACTTTGCTGCCAACTCTTCCGTCCTCGCTGACGAGTTCATCGCGCATCGTCTCGGTCTTATTCCCCTCGACTCCCGCGGCGCCGATCAGATGCTGTACTCGCGTGACTGCGACTGCGACCAATCCTGCGGCAAATGCAGCATAACTCTTACTCTTCACGCAAGCTGCACATCCGACGAGGTGATGAAGGTCTATGCGCGCGACTTGCTGGTGGGTGCAGATCGACCGAACGTCCACGTTGGCAACCCCGTGATTACGGATCCCGAGGGCCTGGGCCCGCTGATTTGCAAACTGCGCAAGGGGCAGGAGCTGAACATCCAATGCGTCGCAAAGAAGGGTATCGCGAAGGAGCATGCGAAATGGTCGCCTTGTTCTGCAGTGGGCTTTGAATATGATCCCCACAACAAGTTACATCACTTGGACCTTTGGTACGAGAAGGATGTCGTGAAGGAATGGTATATTTTTCTCTCGTTTTGACTCCTTCTCCGTCCACCTAGACCACGCTAACAACCGAATAGGCCCAAGAGCAAGTACGCCGATGAGGAGGAGCCGGCGCAAGAGGGTGAGATATTCGACTACGATGCTGTGCCGGGAAGATTCTACTACGAGGTCGAGGGCGTGGGCAGTATCGATCCCGATGCCATCGTACAAACAGGCATCAAAGAGATACAAACAAAACTTGCGTCCCTGATTCACGGCTTGACAGGAAACGACGGCATGAACGATATTTACGACGGCCCTCGAAGTCCCGACGCCGACATGGATGGGGGGGCAGGATGGCAAACATCGTATGGCAACGCACCTGACCAAGGCTGGGGCGGAGGTACTACGTATGGTGGCCAGACTTCTTACGGTGCCGACCAGAACGGTTGGTGAACAAGGTCTGTTGACACGAGAAAAGCACTTTATGCATCGGACAGGAGTAAATTGACTTAGCAGCCTAACGGTTCAACCAGTCCCGCTGGATTTGCTGCTGTGTAAAACATGAAAAGGGGTACACAAGAAGTCTCGTGAGGTAAGACGGCAAAAAAGAGGGCCTCTAAGATATGGGGCTTGGCGCATGCATCAAAACCAAGAGAAGTAGCTGTCAAGCTAAAGCCTAATCTACCTGCTGCATGCGGACAAATTGAATTGCTTTCTGGGACGACTACATGCACATGGCGTCGTGAAACGCATGGTAGTAGATCGGATCCAGACGGAAACACTTGGTCTAGAGCGGCAAGTGGGATATAATAAAAATAAATGACGGATTATGAACCGGCTTAATGTGGCCCCTGAATGTTGCACCTTTTGATGCAATATAAACCAACCGCCCGCCCACCCACCAACGCCAACATCCCTTGCGGAGAGGAGTAAATCAGCTGGCAAAACAAACTCCTGGTATATCCTCCGCTTCTCTATAAAATGCCGTCTAAAGTTGCCGTAGTCTACTACAGTGTATGCAGAACATAAACAAAACACAACTATGCAGGATCTGGGATCCCCATAAGGCGTCTGTAGGCCTTACGGTGTGCTTCTAAGAACATAAATGTGCAGATGGTTTGCCTGTAGAGTATATTAGTGATATGAAGCGAAAGGTAAAGAAACGGGTCAGCAACTTACGGTCCTAGCCGCAGGAAACTCGGGACCCAGCCCTTGAACATCCAGCTCACGCCCTCCTTGGCGTAGATCTCGGACAGCAGGCTGACCAAGCCCTGCTTGCCCGTGGCGCTCATGACGCGACTCTTGATAACGTCTACGGGGGAGCAGACGGTGGTGGCGACGAAGCCGGCCAGCAGGCTCGAGGCGAAATGGGTGGTGGTGGTGTCGCCCATGGGGGTGTTCTGGATGAGGAGGCCCTTGAAGGTGTCGTAGCTGGCGAGCTGGCTCGCGTTCATGAGGGCGGCGCGCACGCTGTTGGGCCAGACGCCCCGGAACCACGACTTGGGCCCCTCGTCGCGCAGCATCCGGAACATGCCATCGAGGCCGTTACGGTAGTGCCGGCGCAGCTCGGGCGCCAGGGCCCGGTCCTGCTGCATCCGCACGTTGGTCACGTCGGCGGCGTTGCCCGAGATGCCGCCCAGGAAGCCCGAGAAGGTCGACAGGCCGATCAGCAGCGGCAGCGAGGGCTTCTTGTCCTTGGGCGCGTACCGCTGTTTGAGTTCTTCGTAGACGCCGAAGCGCACCGTCGAGTAGGTGAGCTGCCGCAGCAGCGAGGCCGAGAGGCCGCTGTAGAGTCCGATCACGCGCTCATTCCGTACTATGTAGCCAATGGTGCCGGTCATGTTCTTGGGCGCATCGCCGGAGCGCAGTTGTAGGCGAACCTTGACTATTGGGAGGCACAGGGACCCGTATTAGCTCATGCGCGCGTTTCTTGGCCCATCGCAACAACGGCCCCTGACCGTTGCTTGGCTTTGGGGGGACAAGGGAGGAGAACCTACCGAGATCAAGAGGGTGTGTGACGCAGGCCGCCATAGCACTGGCACTGCCTCCGAACCAGAAGGGGTAGTACACGGGCGGGGGCAAAGGCTTCTTCTGCCTCTTGGGCTTATCTACGGCCAGTGCCCGTGCCGAAGCCTCGGGGACGGCCGCTGCGTCTGGCGAGACCATTTTCTGTGACGTGCAAACGTTGGGCTGCATTCGCTTGATCTGCGCACAAATCCAGGTGATCAACGGTCTTTAAGGTGATCGGGTTCCGCTCGCTCGGTCGTTCGTGCTACCGGTAGCTCGATTGGCACATGTCTCTCAATCGACTGTAGTTGTGTGAGATTCCAAAGCGATCGCCAAAAGTCAGGGTTTTCGTACTGAGATAAGAGTCACAGATGCCTGGAGAAGAATACAACTTAGGAATTGGAGGAGGAAGGGCAAATTACGAGAGGCGGGCACGAGGGTCTTTGGATCTTTAGGAACAGCCGAGGGCCATGAACTACCTACAGTAATGGCATTAGGAAGTAAGTAGATCCACGATGATGAATGATTCCGATAAACCGGGCGTAATTTTTCGAGCGGCCGCCCGAGGATGCGGTAAGGCGGGACGCGGTTTGACAGGGACCGATCATAGTTTGCTCCACTAAGTACATGTCCAGCCTAGAAAGCCTGGAAATCCAACAACGATCGAAAGCACAGGCAGGCTACCTCACCTATCAAGTGCCGCTGACATCATCATGCAGTTTGCGCTTCTGGCGCACTGGCTGATTGCTGACTGACTGGCTTGGGAACACTGCGGCTGATATCGAGAACTGAATCAAAAGATAGAAATCTTGGGGCTCTCATTGGTTTCTGGGTTCCATGTGCGTGTGCTATGACCGATAACACCGAAGACGCGGGATGAAAGTGATAGCTGCATGTATGTACAGTACTGTACGTACCTGACAGAAGTGGCTAGCACATGCACCAGACTCAATTCACTTTGCCGTTGAATCGAACATGCGAGATCCACTCAAAGTTTTTGAGCTTCAAGAGCCGGCTTCGAGGTCGCGTTAATCTTTGCGACAACGTCGCATGTCGCAAAACTTCAACCTAACATGTGGACAACCAGGCTTACCGCGGTCCATACCTGCATTGGAAGGAGGGCTTTTAGGAGCGTAGGCAGTCATGGGACGCCTTCGGCTCTGCGAATAGGCCAACGGAGCTGGTACTCTTCTGGTGCGTTGGGCCCAATTGCTGCTTCTTGGAATAAAAAACCGTCGATAGTTCCTAGCTCTGACAAGCAAGCACTCACAAGCCCCGGGTCCAGCAACTTCCCAGGAGTCCAAGGCGGAAGCCAAAGTCGAAATCAATGGCAACAGTTTTAAGACAGACTCTTGGTTTAACACACCACCCAACATAATAGCAAATGTTCCTCGGCGTCTGCATCTTCAAAGGGACCACCCTGTGTATATTACCCGCCAAATCATCGAATCCGTCTTCCCGGGTCCCACGTACGAGTACCACAACACCTTCGATCCCGTCGTCTCAACACAGCAGAACTTTGACTCATTGGGCTTCCCCAAGGACCATCCAGGCCGAGCCAAGACGGATACCTACTATATCAACGAGTCGACCCTGCTGCGCACTCACACGTCCGCACACCAAGCCGATACGTTCCGCGCGAACCTCTCCCCAGGTTATCTCATCAGCGCCGACGTCTACCGCCGCGATGAAGTGGACAGGAGTCACTACCCCGTCTTCCATCAGATGGAAGGCGCCCGCAGCTGGGACCGGAACAGCGTTCCAAATGGGGACGTCGCGGCCGCCGTCTGGTCGGATATAGAAAAACTGCCGACACACGACACCAAAGTTGAGGACCCTAACCCCCCTTTCCATGCAGAGCGGAACCCGCTCCAGTCGGACCATCACTCGGCGGCCGAGGCCGAGGCGATTGGTGCCCATTTGAAGCGCAGTCTGGAGCTCATGGTCGTTGAGATCTTCACCCGCGCCAAGGCCGCCGCTAAGAAGGCCGACCCGAACTTTGTGGACGAGCCGCTCGAGGTGCGCTGGGTCGAGGCATACTTTCCCTTTACGAGTCCATCATGGGAGCTCGAGGTCTACTACGCCGGAGACTGGCTTGAGGTCCTGGGGTGCGGTGTTGTACAGCAGAGCCTGTATATCAACGCGGGCGTGCCGAATCAACTGGGCTGGGCCTTCGGGATTGGCTTGGAGCGCATCGCCATGCTACTCTTCAACATTCCCGATATCCGTCTGTTCTGGTCGCGGGACGAGCGTTTCCTGAACCAGTTCGCCGGGGTGTCGGACAACTTGGACACGCTCAAGCGCTTCGTCCCATTCTCCAAGTACCCCGGCTGCCCCAAAGACGTGTCGTTCTGGCTCAAGGCCACCTCGTCGGCCGGCGGCAACGCCAAGCAGGCGAACAAGCACGATTTCCACGAGAACGACGTCATGGAAATCGTGCGCGGCATTGCGGGCGACGTCGTCGAGGACGTGAAGCTCGTGGACCAGTTCACCCATCCCAAGAGCGGCCGCAAGAGCATGTGCTACCGCATCAACTACCGCAGTCTGGAGCGGACACTTACGCATGCCGAGACGAACGACATGCACGATCGGGTCACCAAGGCCTTGGTCGACGAGCTTGGCGTTGAAATTCGGTAAGACATAGGTGCTGTAGTGTCATCTGTAGTGTCTGCAGAACTCCAGTATAAACATCAAGACAGCTAGACGAGAAGAGAATAACGAACACAGCTCTTGGCCAGATGCGCCAAGTTGAGACCCCTGAAAGAGACTGTACCATCTTGGAAGTGTACAACTAGGTCCCACGCAGCCATGCACTTACATGCACAAATTGATTTGGCTACATCAGGTATATACCATTTAGGGGTTAACAAATGCAATACACACCATCTCGACTTGTAATCTTTGAGGACTTCACGATATCTGGCCCTGCTGCTCTCAGTTTGTAACACAGTTTCTCTCAAGTACCAGCTATGAACAGGCGAACATTGCAATGACACATATCCATTGAACATTCTATCAACCTGAGACTGTTCATCACACTCGGTCTGCTGCTGCACACAAGATAGAGAAGCCACGTAAGCAAATGCCTCGGGCGGAGTGGCAACCGAACATTCTGTACGGGGACTCCGCCATGGTCAGTCCCGTGGGCTGTTGGTGCACTTACTATCGTCGGCTATATTGTTTCCCGGACTAGAAATTTATACGGCTAAGATCTGATCACCACAGCCCGCCTACATCTTGTACCTCTTTCGCGCGCATTCACAATCACTACTGAGATGGCTAGCTAGAGTGCAAGGGGTGGTGATAATTCCTAGTAGACAGTCAATACGCTGACTTGATAACGCCGTATTCTTGCCCGTTTGGGGACTGGCTGGCTGAGTTGGTTAGGGTGCCGATTGCAGCGCCGTGATAGAGAGTTGGTGGTTATTCTAAACCACAACAACCATCTAGACTTTTCTCTTTATCTTGGGTCATCTGCTGCTCCGCCCCCAATAAGCGGCCAGCAAACCCTTTAAAATCCGAGGGAGTAATCTCGTTCCGGCAATAGCGCTGACCAGCTTATGGGTTGTGTTTTTGACACATTGGAGAAACAGCATCTAACATCGTGTAAGGTCCTTACGCCGCCCCCTTTGTGGGTGTGGTTCTGACAATGTCTGGCACGGCGACGTACGTTTCACGGCACAGCCGCGGCGCAGCGCGTAGACTGATTGCGTTCACTTGTTCCTCATGGATAATGCTCCGGCATCGTAACATCAGACACCATTTTATTCCTTCTCCGATTTCTGTTGTGGCTATTCATCCAAAGAAAAAGCCCAACGCCTCCTTCGGATCAATCTTGATAGGAACTTGTCGACTAAGACTGTGCAGGATTTATTTAACGTTAGGAGTCCTAATTGCGGAGAGCGCTTAGCATAGCCGGCGATGCATGCGGACGCCAAGTATCGTCTGCAATGTTGTCTTAGGTTGCCAATGACGATGTGTGGCGATGCAAGAAGAGAGCAACGCAAATACGACTAGGAGCGCAGAAGCATGGAAATGCTGAATTGAACGATGACTTGGCATCTGAACTTGTTTAGTGGTAAATGCATAGGCGCAAGTCGTGCATTCTTTAACGTTTAGATGTAGTGAAGCTATTATGCGGGGAGGTCACGATTTCGTGGTTGTTTTGGACGAGACTTGTAAAAGGTGGCTCATCAACTTCACTAAAAGCCAAGCCCTCGACACGAAATGCCTCAACTACCTTGAGGTTTCAGTGCTTTTGATCCTGACGCAGTGGCGACCCCCGTTTGTTACGCCAAACCAGTAAACCTTGCAGACTAACGAGCAGTAGAGGCACTTGGAAATTGACAAGATACTCAGCCTTCATTCATTAGGCAACAGATATTGTATTTGCTTGCTTTCTATTAAAGTATTATGTAAGCCTAGAGCCAGGCTGCCAACGGCACTTCTAGTAGTAAAATGAGAGACTAGACAAGGGCCACTGGGGGAATGATGCACGACAAAGAGACAGAGGCTATATATTACCGGAATAGGAAGGCAGCAAAGGTTGATAGGGAGTGCGGGCCTATCATCTACGGCTTCTACGGCTGGGGTTTGGGAGATAGGACCCATTCCGACCCGGGGTCAACCATCCCATCAAGGTACGCCGGTGGGCTCCAGCCGGGCAAAACGCATCGATTCATGGAGCGACTGCTGTTAGGAAAAAGAGAGTGAGACCAACAGCAGATGGCATGATCACCTAGAAGCAATGAAGTCGGACGGTGCAAGACATTACTCGTGAGATGTGAGGTGCCTTACACTGCCCGGTTGTAGAGGCAATATTGAGGAAGCCAAGCTAATGGTCGGATAATGGCTTTACGTGGGTTTGCGGCTTTGCCATGAACGACTCCATGCCTGTCGCAGTGGAGTGTTTCCAGGTGGGAATATGCTGTCTGGGCATCTGGAGGAGGAGGAGGAGGGATGGGGAGTAGGATGAACCGACATGTCGCAGCCAAGCATAGCACAAACTCAACCCGAACTGTTTGTTATGGTTGAGGGCTGTGTGAACAGGAAGGAGGCCAATTCGTATCGGCATATTGTTCACGGGCCAGCAGTGGCAGAGGCCGTTATGTAATTGGCTAACCAACACTGCCTTGCGTGCTAGCATTGGTGAGATAATGGATACAGTTGCTGGTCTAGATTGCGCAAACAGGACGCCAGCTGTTCTCCAAGACGCGTAACAAGTTTTCCTTCTCGCGCGCCTGGTGTGCTGTGTGCTGAGAGGCAAGAAGGCGGCTCGGTGGATATCCGACATCTCCATGGTCTCCATGGGCCATTGCGCCAAGAGGTTGGTCACCGTTTGGGGGAGTAGATTGAGGCTGTGCAGCAAGAAAAAAAAACAGAGGCCTCACCCGACCGCAAATTCGCCAGTCGCCTATCATCTCATGACGCCGGGAGGGTCCAAACAGTTACCGATCATACCCTGGAATGTTTCAATGTTTCTCCAATCGTTTTAGTAGGGCCATCCGGCTTCGAAACGGATGAGCCTGGGATGAGGTTGGTTGCTAAGCTTAACTGGACTCACGAAAGGTTTGAGCAGTATGCTGCGCCAACATTGAACCAATCTTAATACCGCGAGCGATTGACTCTAGTTGGAATTGTATACTACCACACTCCAGTTGATAAGCTACATGTACATAACAAGTGGACACATAGGTAGCGGTTGATGGCGATTTCGCATCAGATGTGCATGCCATACCCTATTACTTGCTTAAACTATGTGAAATACGGAAGACAAAAAGGGCTGCGCCTCTCGGTGGCAAGATCCGTCGGGTGCAAACAAGAGCAGATACGAGCGCAGGCACCGTACGTAGGGTGGACGGAAGTCAAGAAAGCCGTAGCGTCCTGAATGGAGTGCATGACTTGGGACGGAGGGAGGCTTTTCGGACTGACGGGCGGCAGTTCGAATGGGACTGACTGATGCTCGACTTGTCGACTGGATATCGAAGGGCCCCGGAGGTCGCAAAACGATTGGCTCGTTCCGACTATCATCAATTCGAAGACGATCCCCAGTTTGAAGCTAACCTTGGCGCTGCAGCACATGGGAAAGGTATATTCTCATGCTGATCATGCATGTATGCAGGTCTGCATACATCACGGGAGACGGGAAAAGAAGGCCAGGCCAACCCAAGTGCTGACTGATTCATTCCCCCCACGGCATGATCAAAAGATTCGCACGTATTGGTTTTTGGAGCCGGGCGGCCAGCTGCCGTGCCAGCGTGAAGCCCGCAAACCAGCGATGCTTACCGATCGATCCCGGACAGGGTTACGTGCCCAGAAATCATTGTCACTGACGTAGTGTTTTGATGAAAGTCTGAGTGACAGTGGCCGGTAATGACCGTACATCACAACACAATAGCAGACTTGTATTGGAATATCTGAAAGTGCAATTTGGTTGCGATACGCGCACAGCGCTCAGCCTCCCCTAGTCATCTAGGAACATACCTAATATCTTGCAATGTTTTTTTTTTGCCTTCGAAGCTGCATCCATGCCATCATTACTAGCAGTGCTTGGTGAGATGATGGGCTCTGTTGGAATGCGCTTGCACTGTTTGGGGGGGCGTTTTTAGCCGCGGAAGGCTCTCCAGGGGCCCAAGCACATTGCCAAGCCCCGGCATTCAGTGGGTTTTGCTTTAGGCGTTAGGTGGTGTGCCCAGCAGCCCCAAGGCCTGTCCAGGGTGATTTGCAGCGCCTACATCTGTGGGCCCTCTAGTCACTGGCCACTGATCCCTCTCCCCGCCTGGATATACCGCTGGCCAGGTTCCAGAACTGATTGGGGGCTCCACTGGTTGGTCAACCACTTTCCATCTTCGTTTCGAACGCAGCCACCATCGCGAGAGTACATATTTGCGATCTCGTCCGCCCTCCTTCACACCAATCTTCTTCTCAACTTCTACAACAGACACACACACAGGCTTACAGACACTACTATCATATACGCTTGATAGGTTAACCCAAAGATTGTCTTTTGCGACCTTAACGAAAGCACTTGGTTACACCCGAACTTACCTACCACTACTATCAAGTCAAACGCAGGGCTTGAAGAACTTCCCTTTTTCGCCACCCAAGCGAAACAACTCACACACAACACATAATCATGTCTGGATCACCGACTTCTCTGCCTTCGCGGCCTGCATCCTCCAGAATGAGGAGAGCGTCTTCCCTCAAGCTCGACCTTTCCAGCTTACCGCCGCTGACGCAGCCCACACCGCCGACAAACACCCTCTTACTCACCAACCTTGGCGATCTTGAAATTTTCCGCCCAGACAACCTACAGACCATCCGAGAGCTTATCTCCGCAACAGCGCCGGTACACACCTGGGCGCCACTCAAGTCCTTCCGCCGCATCGTGGTTTCGTTCTTTGACGAGGAGTCCGCCATTAAGGTGCGCCAGGTGTGGGATGGCGAGGCCATCATGGGACAGCGGTGCCGCGTCTACTTTGGCCAGGACACGCCGTTGAACCTGAACCAAGACAAGCACTTGGCGCTCCCCGATGCGGGCAAGCTGTTCTTCATCAGCCCTCCCCCGTCCCCGCCGCACGGTTGGGAGCAGACCCTCGAGGACGCGCCTAACAAACTCGTCCACGCCGACGACCTCGCCGCTGCCCTGGCCAAGCTGCACCACCGGGCCCCCGATGCCGGCATGGTATCTCCTATCTCGCCGACAGAAGGCAACAACTCCGCCCACACCCGAAGCCGTAGCAGCACGCTCATCTTCCAGCCCAAGGAGAGCACTGGCAACAGCCCTACACTGCCTTCCATTGCTGTGGACGACATGACAGATTCTCCTATGGAGGATCTCAGCAGCCCGATTTCCTTGTCGGGCACTGGACCCATCATGGCGCACACATCTCGGCCGCCTGTGGAGCTTATGGAGTGAAACCACTAAGGGTTTTTTGGGGCGGCTACGGATCGTTACTGTTTTCCGGTAAATGGGACATCAAAGGCGTTTTTGGGGAGGGACGAGGCAGCGCAGGTCAGGAGTTATACGGCTTGGGATAAAGACATTTTACATTTCGCATTGGCATCACAATCTGTACATTATTGCTGCAACTGGCGCTGGGTCTCGGACGGCACAGAGAAAATAATCCCGCCTCAGCAATCGGTAGGAAGCGAAGTTTAGCACGCATCCTTCACATAGGAAACAGACAGCACATAATAGACTAGAGAAAAGTGCATCTTACTTCAAAACATCTACCAGACCAAGAATCGTGTGCTCGTACATCACTAGTGAATCTGCCAGATAGTTCAAATCAGCGCATATGCTTTCTTTGCTAAGTAGGTACTGTAGTTCTCAATATGTGTACTCCGTGTTGGTAATGAGATCGATTAAGCACAACTATAACATATATGTTCGGGTATATAACCATGACAAATTCCTCCAGGGAAACTAATTGCAACTCTCGACGATCTCCGCATGATCTCGCTCAAATCTCGAACATATATGTTACCTATATCCCAATTGCCCAACTGACCCAGCGTATCATGTTCCTGTTCGTCCAACCACTTATGTAGAAAACCGGACGTACTCCAAGCCTCTGCCGAGTGTATGCAGATCTACCTCAGCGAAGGCGGCGGCGGCATTCCGGACCCCGAACCATACGATGGAGCCGACGACGGCGCCGACGAACAAGATCGTGACCAGCGCGTTGCGCTCGACGCCGGCGTGCCGCAGCCCGCCGGACGACTTGGGGCGCCCCGGGATGGGCGCGCCCTGCGGCGTCTCGACGTTGACGAGGTCGGGGATCCACTTGAAGGCGAACTTGGACTTGTAGCCCAGCCCGCCCTTGGACTTGTTGTGCACCAGGAGCTCGTAGAGGGCATGGCGGGCGAGCTATAATTTGAGGTAGTTGACTTGTTAGCATCGCAACGCGATTTTCCTGGAATTGGGCAAAACGTTGATAAGGGGGAGGCCGCTTGGGGCTAAGATCGCATAGATGCGTCATATGTGTAGCGGAACTTGTCGGGGAAGGGAGGAGGAGTATGTTTCGAGTTACCCCCGGGACATCCAATTATAGCAAAAATCCGGCATTGTGGACGGGTAAATGCACGTCACGATATGCCGGGGTAGGATGAAACGTTTGTCCTGGGAGGGGATTTTATGAAACAACTTCAAAAAAAATAGTAGCCACTCACTTTGATATGTCGTGCATCGAGCGCGGGGATGCTCCGGCAGAGGTAGCCCGAGATCATGAAGAAGAGGCACTGACCCGCGACAAGCGCGGTGTAGTAGAGGCTCGGGGGCGGGATGTTGAGCTCGGCGGCAAGCTGACGGCCGTTGAGCCAGTAGGTCTCGGCGCACATGAACTCGCGCGAGGCGTAGGTGGGGCCGAGCCCCTCGAAGCCGGTGATGATGTTGTTGGCCAGGACGCCCGACTTGGGCGAGGGCGCGATCTCGCTGACGAGCAGGGACTCCATCATGGCCTTAGCCGAGGCCAGGGTCGCCAGCCAGTCGTGCGGCGTGCCCATGAGGTACGCGACCCAGCGCCAGAGCGCCAGGTAGTCGGCCATCTCCTGGGCGCGCGGGCGGATCCCCTGCCGCGGCAGGCCCAGCCAGAGCACCGTGGCCGAGAAGGTGTTGATGGTGCCGATGCAGTCGAGGTCGTTGATGGGCACGCCGTGCGCCGCCACGTCGAAGTAGGTTGGGTCCTCGCGCGCCAGCTGCACGATCCGCTTGCGCACCGAGGCGTGCAAGAGCCGCACCCGCACCGTCGATTCCCAGCCGTGGCCACCCGGCTTGATGGCCTCGAGGCCGTCGTGCACGCCGAGCGTGTGCTGCGTGGTCTCGAGGAGCCGGCGGTTCACCACGTCGGCGCCGAAACCCCCGGTCCGGTGAAGGGTCTCAACTGGCCGTCTCGCGCCCATGCCGCCAAGTAAGCATAGAAACATCAACTGATAAATTGTCAGTGGGTTTTCCTTTTCTTTACGAATCCCGTTTTCAAGAGGCAGCGTACGGTCGTGATAGAAGGTCCCCGTACCGCCAGAATACATTCTGGCCCCTTTCTATCTGGTCCCAGTCAACCCATTCTGGTACGGTGTTGACTTCCGTCCATAACTTCCGAAGTATCGTGTCGTTGCTCTCGTGTTCCTTTACTAGCTTAAAGAGGTCCCGGCGCCTCTTCTTCTCTTGGGGCTCGGTTTCCTTGGGCTCGTACGTCTCCTGTATGTCTTTTCGGGCGAAGTTGGGGGACACCGGAGGCACAATCTCATCCAGGCTGTCCAGAGCATCCGCTGCGACCTTGTCGTACGAGTAGCTCAAGGGATGTAAGTCCTCGGCAGGAGTGTGCTCGCGCGTCCACTTGAACGTGTGGCCGTAGACTGTCCTTGTGCTTGGGTCTCTAGTGAATATACCCATCTTGATAGCGGGCTAACGTGATTCAAGAGGAAATTAGAAACCAGAAAGGTTATCTAACAGAGAACAGAGTCTATGTTAGGAAAGGGAGAATATGAGAGGCCGGCCACTACGGAGGAACCATACAAAAAGATAAACGTATTTGTACCACCTTTGTATATATTGCAGATCTTGTGAGGTTCGAGATGGAGGTAGAGACGTCCATGGATACAACTGGGAATTGTCAATCTGCTGTTTGCTATACACAACCACTGACGTCTGTGGTAGTATTGATCATCTAGAGTCGCTAGAATAGGAAAGCATCTCGCAAACCGAGACAAACATAGGGATTCTGGGGATACCGAGGCACTATTGCCCCCCGACGTCAGAGCATGAGGTTCACTCGGCGTGTGGGGTTCACACCCTATTCCAGAACTACTTCATGAATCATTGGTACGCTCAGGTACCGGTAGTTTGAGATTTCCCTGAAACTATCATGATTTTCGGGGTGCGAGTCACGCCGAGTCCATGGCGACCGTTTGCGCGACGGTCTAGACCTTCCAGCCTTAATGGGCACAATCGATATGCTTCGTACGAAACATCACTGTGCCGAAGGTTAGAGTCTCTTACTAGTTGGAGTCGAGGTGGGATGAGATTCGGGGGATGGCAATATCCGCTTTCGCGATATAGTTCAAAGTACGTTGTACTCCGTACATGAAAATGCCATAACCAATGGATACCTGTATATGTAGGTATGCACGGGCCATGCCAAGCCACTTAGCTTTTGCATCTTTTTGCGCGTAAGCCACCCGATACTCTCGACCTTTTACATCTGATATCCAAAACTTCGTTTTAGTACCTTCTTCGAGCCGATCAGTCTTCAATTACCGAAACGGCTTCCACGTCGCTTCGTGGTTACATTCTTCGAAAGCGAAATGATCTGCTCCTGTCGTTCCGCATCATTGCGCATATTCGTGCAGAGCCTGACCCCGCTCCAACTCCCCGCAGCTACACATCGTCTCAACCCTTCTTCATTGGCCGCCTCCCGCCAGGATGGTCTCGTGAGGTCCTTCAGAACTGCCTCGGCAGCTTGCTATCCCAGACAACCACCACACCTCGTTCCTCGGCACAACGAGTCTCAACACCCTCAGGAGCAAGACTTATCCGGCTTTTCAACCGGCTACGGAGCGGGCTCCGTCTCATACGCAGACCCCGAAGTTCCCGTTGTCGAGCTCGACAATGCCCAAAATGGCGGCGCTGTTTTCGAGCTGTCGCAGGATACGATCGACGCTCTTTCTGCAGAGACTGGGCGCTTATCTGTCGCTCCCAGCCGTGGCCCCAAGACCGGAAGGAATCGCGCAGACTCGCCTAAATATAAACGGAACTTGAAAGAACCCCGGGAACAAATTCACACAAGGCACATCGACAGGAAAGAACCCTCGGAAACGACTTACACAACAAAGCACCTCGACTTACAGTCCAAAGACCGCGAGGTGGAACGTGAGTCCGACAACAGGCCACGAAAGAAGAGAGAGCCGTGGCAGATACAAAAAGAGGCGCTCAAGGAGAAATTCCCAGAAGGATGGGCGCCGCGCAAACGACTGTCGCCCGATGCGCTGGACGGCATCAAGGCGCTGCATGCCCAGTTCCCGGACGAATATACCCTCCCGGTACTGGCGGCCAAATTTGAGGTGTCCCCGGAAGTGATCCGGCGTATACTGAGAGCCAAATGGGTGCCGACCACCGAAGAAGAGGAGCGGCGCCAGGGCCGCTGGTTCAACCGCGGCAAGAACATCTGGTCTCAAATGGCCGAGCTCGGCAAGAAGCCGCCGGCGAAGTGGAGAGCGGAGGGCATTACGCGCGATCCCAAATGGAACATGAAAAGGGGCCCTCGGACGGAATACCCGTATGTGCCCAAGTGGAGAGAGGACGAGGCCAAGAAGGACAAGGAGGAAAGGGAAAGTGCCCAGAGGAAACTGGGCGGCAGGCTATTGTAAAATATGGCCGTCTCGGTTGGAGATGAATGAATATGATACTTCTAATTTGTACCATTATATTGTAAACCACACCGCCAAACCTATCACGAATGTATCAATCTCAATGTATGCCATGTCTAGATTCAGATGGCATTTTCTGTGGTGAATTGGGCATTCGATGATGTATTGTCCAAGAGCTCTTACTTCATGCATTTGCTAAGCACTTGAATTCTGCTGTGGGACGTTGGTATGAAAGCCAAGCTCAGCCTCACTCTCCACCTGTGTAATGTTAACTTCAAGTGTACATGTTTACATTGAAATTCGCATAGACTCAATGAGGATGATCTTAAAAATCCTCCTAGCCGCCCAGTCCGGTAAAGGAGAGGTTGCGGTCCATGGTCTGCATATATTCGGGGGAGATCTGACACATGGTACTCCGTACAGAATGTACACGCTCAGGGATGCTGCCATGAAGCTGAAAGACGCTCTGAAGTTGACTGACAGCCTCGCTCGGGCGCGACATGTGCCTGGTGCCTGGTGCCTGGTGCCTGGTGCCTGTTCTTTCCGTTACTTGCGCACTGGAGCGCTGGCGCATTGATTGTGCAAGTTTTCGGAGTCCTTCGGATATCAAGGTGGTAATCGAGCAGGCTGATCAGGGCGCATGCCATCCATGACATTTACAGTGTGTGTACCACATCTTTCCTCCTTGATGGATACCCCAGAAAGTGTCCCTGAGCGGAAGACTCCAGATTAATCAGATCTTAGCATGGAATGAATGCCGTACAGTTCGACATACCGCCGACATGCACAACATTTGAGTGGCATGGTCTAGTATCCAGACACTCGAATGGCATACATATAAAAGATACAGGTACTCAAATCTACGTTTACATGTATTAACTCTATTTTATTTCCCTTCGTATTTCCGTTGACAACGGGTTGGAGGTTGGCTGTTTTGGTGGGAGTCTTGGAGCTTTGAAGTTTGAAGTCTATCCACCAACCACGAGCCCGCATTTAGTTAGTGGACTATTGAGCGCTATTTCAAGGGATCCTTGAAGCTCATTATTTGCAAGGTCCCTTTTTGCTTGATGCCGCGTTCATGCGGGCAGCCCCAAGGTGGTGCCTGGTCTGTGTCAGCCACGTACACTTTGAAGATATGCCCGGTGCATCTCGGCCGGCCGGGCTGTGTATAAGGAGCTTAAGTTGCATTGCATGAATTACGTACCGCATCTACTACCACATGCCGAGGGCAGTTGAGGGATAATGCTGCTGAAGGGATTTTCTCAAGGCGGACGTGTGCGAAAACGGTCTTGACGGTTGCAACAATGTTCGAGGTTGGCAGAAAATCTGCCAGCATGGGAGGTCTTTGTCTGTCTTTGTGCTCTGTGTGACGACCCCCAAGATGCACAGCAGCCAAACCAGGAACATGCAGTTGGGCAAGGATTGTGATGGACAAACTAGGAAGTGCCGTCACACTGCAATTGGTAAAGATTTCCCCGACCAGGGTGGTGAGAATCCGTGGTGGTGCAAGCCCATGCAGACTCGGTCCTCATTCTGGCCATGGCGCCTGTCATGCCCAATCAACTTCCCAGGCGGGCGGTAACTCCCTGGCTGCCATTAAGCTCGCAGCTGCTAGGATGGTATGGGCGGAAAGCAAACACAATTTGGAGCTAGGCTGTGTTGGACCAATTGCTCTACCGTCCCAGCACATTATTGTTAGGTAGTGGTGGTACTTATTAGTGGCCGAGGGAAGAATTTCATGGTGCACAGCATCCGGGGTAGTATTATGAATCTCGTGCGCAGGAGGGAATGTGTGACAATCAGGTCACTTCCCAACCCTCGCTCTCTTTCGGGTCTCTCCTTCTATGTATCTGTAGATTCCATTTCTATTTTCAGCCTCTTCTCGCTTCATGCGGCCGTGTTTGATCCAGGGAGCCGATGCCGCTGTCATCATCGCCTGCAGCAAACGGTAGCTCCAGACCGCTTTAGTCCCACTGGGGGGTCGAATATACATATCCTATACATGCCCGACTAATACTAAAATAAAGACTTCTTTCACCTAGAGAATTTCTCCTTCGCGTCATTGTGAGTCGGAACAAAAAGAACCACCTGTTGCAGCTGCCGATTGACATGACGAAAGCGTTCAACAGACTCCTGTGCTCTTTCCTGCCTTCCTTGACTGCGATCAGACCCTCCGATTGAGTCTGTTCATTCCGGCATTCCAAACTGGGATCCCACCATACCTCTCTCCCGCTCTGTTCCCTCGACCACAGCTGCTGCCTCCCCGACCTGCCTGTCCGGATGCCGCTTGATTTAACAACGACGACACCCAGCCACTCAATGCCTTGGGAAATCGTTGTGCCTCCTATAACTTACCCATTCTCAGCATCGATTGGGCCTATTACCGTCTTTTCACGCCTTTCTTCATATTCTAAAGCATTGCTTGGCTCATCCATGGCGAGAAGATGTCCTCCACTCCGACGAATCGACTCCGATTAACGCCCTCCAATTCGCCTTTTCTGCCTCGACCCCCAAGATCCCCCGGTCGTGGGCGTCCTTCTCCACCGGAGACCCGCCTCTCTTTGAAGAGGGTAGTCGGCACCACTTGCGCAGTGCCCACCGGCTTCGACACAGCGCAGTCGTCCTTTGCCTATATCGCTGGAGGGGCCGTGGTGGTGGCCGATATTGATAACCAAGACTACACCCAGCGCTTCTTCAGGGCCCGCCCAACCGCTGTCCCTGTATACAACACACCCGCCTTACCTTACTCGCCCACCACTCCTAATACAACTACCCCGAAAGCCAATGATAGCAGAAACAGGCTTCCTATACCGCAGAGAGACTCTTCGCTGGACTGGTCAGATTCGGCATCGCCAAAGACATGGACAAGCAGAGAACGGATCAAGGCCGCGACATGCTTGGCCCTCAGTCGTGAAGGGAGGTTCCTGGCGGTGGGTGAGACGGGTTATGCTCCGCGAGTTCTTATCTTTAGTCTTGAGGACAGTTCTTCGGATACGCCTCTTGTCTCTATAAGCGAGCATATGTTCGGCGTAAAAGCCGTGGCTTGGTCACCGGATTCGAAATATTTGGCTTCTTTGGGTGCTGCGAACGATGGGTTCCTTTACTTATGGCGCATTGACCCGAAGACGGGAGCTGCTAAGCTGTTTCAGCAAAACAGATGCACCTCTTACATCAAAGGCATGATTTGGATGGGAAACAACCTGATTACTTTGGGCGTTCGGCACGTGAAAGTCTGGCGAGTCGAAGATGGGCCATCATCAGCCTCTCCTGTGAAGCAGCGATTCCCAGGCGAGGCCAATTCGCCTTCATCCTCACAGTCTACCAAGTCGTTGCCCGGCAGAAACATTCTTCTGGGCGGACTATTGGAAGCTACCTTCTCTTGCGCAGCGGCTATCGATGAGACGCGCGCCATTATCTGCACCGAAACCGGAGATATCTGCCTGTTCGACGACACTGCTAAGCAGATGAAACTAGTGAAAGTCCTAGAAATAGGGTTTGCTACCACATGTGTTACGGTTAGGGATCAGGTTGCCTATATCGGTGGGAAGTCGGGCAATTTCGCCACGCTCGACTTGGAACCATTCTTGCAGTTCGACGCAAACTGTGTCTTAAAGACGTCCAACTCATCTACAGGACTCATAGCCATGGGTTTTCTCAAGGATAATCTTGTGACGCTTGATACGAGACGTTCGCTAGATATCTGGAATGTCTCATATATCCCAGGACAGCCAGATACCACTATCACTCGCATGCAGATCCCCGGCCAAGGCGACGCTATCCTCGGAGTCGACGTGCTTCCCCAGCCGAACGAAATAGGAGCAGCCTTCTACACATGGTCCGGATCGGGAGATATAATCCTTTGGGATATGGAAGGGAAAAAGAAAAGCTCACTCCAGGTTGCTTCTAAGGAAGCATATTCTGAGCACGAGTCTGATCCAGGGAACCAGCTGACGACTGTTAAAGCAACCAGGGGCGCCCAATATCTAGTGACTGGAGACAAGCTTGGCGTGCTGAAGGTCATCGAGTTGGTGACGGAGAAGTGCGTATTCGAGACGAAGGCGCATTCTTCCAATTGCCAGTCTATTTCCACCTACGAGGACGAGACCAACTTCTTGATTGCTTCATGTGCACGAGACCGCACAGCACAGCTCTTCCACAAGAACGCCAATGGCGACATCGAGCTCTTCCAGACTCTCGAATTTGCCGCGAAAGTCATTGAAGTCCTTATACCTTCTCCCGACAAGGTTATAACCTGTGCGTTAGACCGGTCTCTTCATGTCTACGACTTGGTATCGAAGGAGGGAGATTCGGACGTGAGGGCGGCGATTGTTTCGCGATCGCTTTCCCTCAAGGCGTCCCCATCTTCTGTAGCGGTGGGCGCAGGAGGCAAATCGCTTTTCGTATCCCTCCTTGATCGAACCGTATGTCTATACGATATGGAATCTGGCAAGCTTTCCAGGGTATTCAAGTGTAACGATGGTGCGGGCGGCGATTCGGTTGTTCTCGACTCGCTCATCCATCGCGGGGCAGCAGAGCAGGAAGCAGCTTTTCTCCTGGGTCTCTCGAATACAGACAAATCGATCAGGATATACGACGGGAAAACAGGAACATTTGTGGACCGCGAATGGGGCCATACCGAGGCTATCAACGGAGTAGCTTTGGTAGAGGATGGTGACGGCGGAAGAAACGTCATCAGTGCCGGGTCAGACGGTACCATTATGATCTGGGGCTTGGAACTTCAAGAGCAGGCATTTGGATCAAGTAGTCGCGATCCGTCACCCATGAAGGATTCGTTTTCGACGGCCCGCCAACCACTGAGACGCGTTCTCTCCAAAGCCGAGCTTGCCGAGTTCCAGCGGCCGCCATCTTCTGGTGGTAGACGTTCGCCTCCACGAACTCTAACCAAACGACGCTCTAACTACAATCTTGCGTCGTCTGCTTCGGCCAGGACGCCACTTGCGCTCCAGTCCAGTCCCCGGTCGGCCGCTGCTGAAGATACGCCAAGTAGGAGGCCTTCAGCGGACAGCCGGACAGGGAGCCCGCCTGATAGTCCCAAGGCGCGTTCGGTGGCTAGACGCCCATCCTTGTCTACGGCAAATGGGGTCAAAAGCAAGAGTTCCGCTGCAAGCGTCCGGGGGGTTGGCTCCTCAATACGGCCACGGAGCAGGCCGTCCGGACTTTACGAACATACCGGAAGAAGCTCGCTGGCTCAGACTCGGTGGCGACTGATTTGCTTGCCGAGCTGGATCAGGAATTACGACTCACCTCTCTTGCTCTGGGAGATAGAGCAAAGCAGAGCAAGGTAATGAGTGATGCAATGCTGGATGGCATCCTCGAGCAATACTCAAACCGGCTAATAGCAATGCTGGATGAGAAGCTCGGGCTGAGCAACCTTGCGTCCTACGAGCGGAGAGATTCCGACTCGTCCAATAACAAAAGACCGACATCCTCGTGCACCGGCTCTACGACGGCTAGTGACTCGACATGAGCCGGCAACATTCATTTTTCATATGTTTATTATGCCAACTAAAATTTCCTTGTTGTTGGGGAATCTTCTACATGGCGAGACGGGGATTTGATAGACAGCCAGTGGGCTCTGCAGCGCGCAAGCAGCAGTTTGGCGTACAGGATATCCCCCACCTTTGGTTTCGAGGCAGGATAAAAAGTCTCTAGGAGCGCAGACATGGGATATGGCGTTGTAGGCTTTTTTGTTTAGGATATTTTCAGGGGGCTTCTTATCACGGTCTAAGGACCTACTACAACATGATACCACGGGGGTTGAGGAGTTGGAGTTGTTACCCATCGATGTTACCCATCATCAGTTCGTGTCATTGACATAAGGCCGGCACAGCTAAATTACCTACCTAGACTAGGAGACAGTTGCTTTGTTTTATCTGCAATCAATATCCTTTCGTGGTGAACTTATATACACCACGAATGAAACCAGCCGCCGTCCGGTATCTACGAGTGACTGAGTGTACGTATGGGCTCGGTGTCCTCTCGGTGCTTCAGGAAGCCATGATTGCCATTTGTGCAGGATTGCGAGGAGCAGACGAGCAGCCTCGAGATGATATAGATACGAATTCGATATACTTGTCGCACATATGATATACCTCTAATTGCTGTTGTCCACCACCCAGCCCTTTGAGAATAAGGTGAGACGGTCAGACACAGACAAAGGCCCGAACTGGGGTAGCATGTGCTAGCTCCAGCGCCTGGTAGGTTAGTCAGGTAATAAAATGGGCTTAACTCCACAGCTACAGTATGTACCTAGTCTCTCAATCCAATCCCTGCTCCCCAGCCCGGTGCCAGCCAAGCGACGCAACGCGCATCCGCCATTGATGGATCGATTGAATCACTTCTTAGCTGGGGTGACCTCAAGCTCGACTGAAGCACTTTAGCTGTTCTCTCTTTCCCATCCCGGCCCCGACTCTGATTGATACGCCCGTCAATGCTTCAACAAGGGAATCTTCGGCACCTCACGGTCCGATTAACATGAGGAGCTCACGTTTATGACTAATATAGTCGACCTCCACGGGATCCCAATCCCAATCCCCCAGCACACCTACACCACCTGCACCTACTACGCACTTACACCGAGCATAGTAGGGACGCAGCCGGCGGTTACATCATGTCGCCCGACAGCTCCAGCAATATCCGCGTCTTCATACACTGGAACGACCAGACCGTTTTCGCTGGCGAGGACGTCAAGTGCAACATCACCTTCAAGAACGTTGCCAGACCCATCCAGACTTCGCACAACACCCCGCTCGATCGATCCCGACAGCCTTCTCCCTTGCTAGGCACCCCAAGGAAGCCCAGTTCCAACAGCATTGGTCTTGCCCCTCCCACGCCCAAGCAGGGACGAGGCCACCGTTCGACCCTTTCCCTTAATGTCCCGGCCAGCAGCGCCCGCTCCAGAAATGCCACCACCCAGTGGATCCCTCCGCAACCGCCCCCGACGACGAGACCCGACAACGTCCATAAGCGCTCCTTGTCTATTGTGTCGCTAGGATCGAACGCGACAGTTGAGGAGCAATCACAGCGCAATGGTAGCATTGGTAGCATTGGCAGCAATGGCAGCAAAACCTCGCCGCAAAGGCCGGGACGCGGCCACGGGCGTTCTGCCAGTCTGCAGATCTCATCACGAGGAGGTGGAGGGCCTCTATTGAACGGGCCGCAGTCAGCCTTATTACCCTCACGGCCATACGGCGGGTCGCAAGCTTCACCTATGTTCAACACTAATTCCTTTCCGCCGCCCTCGCGGCAGAGCATGGTGAGGTGCTCAACCTCGCCAAGTACACCGACTCTAGGGCAACCGTCGCCCAGACGTGGACCCGGCCAGATGCCAGAATTCAAATTCCCAATGATTAGCTCACCGCTGTCAGGCACGGGGAGACATCACCTGGAACGCAAGAGGGGGACCATCCGCTCACGCCTGTGTCTACGGCAGGCACGTCCGTGACCCTTCCCGTTCGTTCGAGGGACTCGATCCCCATTATCACGGAAAACCCGGTCGCCCCAGCGGCGCGCATACTGTCCACGACGAGTATGGCAGGCGGCACGCCTAGGAGTAGTTGCGAATTCTACTCGATGAGCAACAACTCCAGCGAGACCCTGGCGTCTGAATACGTCACACAGCCTCTTCGCAACGGTGTGCGGCCACCTCATTTTCGGCGCAGTTCGAATATGACCATGCTGGGCCAAGCAAAACTGCCCGAGGCTCTCATGATGGGCTATGCGCAAATACAGGGCTCCTTTACCCTTGACGGGTCGCTGATTGAGCTTGCACCGTTCGAGCAGGTGAAACGCAAGGCAGTATTGGGCGGCCAGGGCGGAGGAGTCATTGGCATTGACACCCCCAAGAGAGATAGCGGGTTACTCAAGAGTTTTGGTTGGGGCTCATGGGGTAGCTCCATTGGCGAGCTACTTGGCGCAGGCGAACTCAGCAGCATGAAGGATATGCGCGGAGTCGCCAGCTCCAAATCGATACCACTACTATCAACGCCGCAGACGATACTTTTCGTTGACCTGAACCTAGCCCCTGGCGAAAGCAGAACTTACGAGTACACTTTCAGATTACCAAAGGGTTTGCCACCGACGCACCGCGGCAAAGCCATTAAAATATCCTATTCAGTGGTGATAGGCACGCAGAGGCCAGGCGGCACGCGGGAGCAACAAGTCAAATCCGTCGAGATACCGTTCCGTGTTCTCGGCAGTGTTAACAGCCACGGCGAGATACTCGGCCATGATTTGATGTCGCCTTACATTCTTCTCCGAGACGCTGGTAGATCGCGTTTGCTGGACAAGATGGCCAACGGAATTGACGTACCCAAAAGCGAGAAGGCAACGAGGCCAAATTCAACCATGAATGGCTTCCTTGATTATGTGCATGAACTTCTGGACCAGCCTCGGAACGGCATGGGCTTGCTCTCTCCGACGGCTGGAGGGCCATCCTCTAGACGTCCGTCGGTATTTGAGGAGGCATCAACGGCAAAAGAAGCTATTGACATGGCCATCATGCGATCAAACCTCGCCTCGGAAAGTGGGCAAAGCAACAACCGCTTTGAAATTTCGCGCAACGGTCAACGTGTGGGCGTGGTCATGTTGGCGCGGCCTGCCTACAGACTGGGCGAATCGGTCAACATGGCCATCGATTTCACAGGGGCCGAGACCCCGTGTTACGCTATTCACGCAGCTCTGGAGACGTCAGAGCGCATCGATCCCAGTTTGGCAATTCGCAGTGAGGCCAGTGTTCATCGCGTGACCCGTAAGACATTCGGCAGCTCAAGCGAGGCCACCATGTTTTCCCGGCGTATCGTCTTCAATCCCACGATTCCCATCAACGCTACCCCAGAGTTTGTCACCAGTGGCCTCAGCTTGGAGTGGAAGATCCGGATAGAGTTTGTCGTGCCCTCCTCGTCGGTTGAGGACGCCGAGGGTGAGCGGAGGGCACAGGGCCCTCATCCTCTCTTGGAGGAGATCGCGAGAGACGACCGTGGGGGTCTCGTCCTCGTTGCGGCGGAGAATCTAGAGTGCGAAAGCTTTGAAGTTGCCGTGCCCCTGAAAGTGTACGGTGCTGTTTGCGACGGGCTCGAAAGGTTAGAACGGGACGAGGCCGAGGAAGGCCTCGCGGTTTAATGATATGAATGGAGTGAAGGGGAAGGGAAAGCTTCTCCCCGAGACGAATCGAGTACATTTTTTTGTATAAACACCACGTTTTCTTGGTGTGGTTGGCGATGGGGATAGGAAAAGATCAACCGCCGAATTAGCCAGGGATAGATGGACGGACAGACGATATTCTGTAGGTAGGTGAGTGTCATGAGCACACACGCCATATATATTTGGGTACCTCGGAAAAGCGATACTGTGGTTAGACAACTCCTACCAGCGAGATTTTTAGATAATGCGGGCGTTTATCGATGCGGTCGATAGACATACAGGTCCTTGGTGTCACATATATAGCCTGTACTCTCGGTATGGTATCGCATTGTGGTTGTGTATTACATACGTATAATACATGTTAGCCGCCCAACACGGTCTGCTACGCAAGACTTGTACAATATCTGCGTGGTCTGTCTCTGTTCTTCTGCTGTCATTTCAAACACGAACGGGTGAGAAAGACCACACGCTTTCTCTGATCAACTTTTGACATATTAGTCCAACATGATCCAACATGGAAAACAACGCCACCAGATCCGTCCCCCTATTCTCACAAAACCCGTATTACTTCTTGCTCCCCAGCAAAAAGACAAAGTACAACATGAAAATACTGACCCATCCCCAACACAAAAACTCGGTTTGCCTTTCTTTTGAACGCCCGAAGAGGATGTATACCTCGCCCAATGTTGGTTGACCTTGCCCGACAAGAGAAAGTCACAGGGAGAAGCGCCCATAACTGCGCCCCCTTTTCTAGTGTTTCTTCTGCAAACGCTCAAGGTACGCCTCGGTACTCTCCAGCACTCTCTCGACGGCCAGGTATTCGGCTTCATCAAACTTGTCCTCGCCTTCAATCTCGTCTTCGAACTCGCCACCGTTTTGGGGGGTGTGCTGTTCCCGTGGTGAAGAAAAGGCACCGGATTGGATGGCTGGGGAAGAAGCAAATGCAGACGCAGGGGCAGGCGTAGGCGAAGAAGGTTGCTGGCGCGGTGTCTGGGTGGACTTGCGGCGAGGGGTGATGGTGGTGATGATGGGCTGAAGAGGCATGGTAGGGAAGGTGACATCTCGAGCGTTGTCTTTGCCAAATGGAGCATGAATTGCTCCTCCTTCTTGGACATCCTGGCCCTGGCCCTGGACAATATTGCCGAGATGATGATGGTGGTGAGATGACAGCCGTGTTGCGGCATTGTCGGGGACGTTCCTCCCTGCCAATTCGTCATACACCTCCGCGGGGCTGTCCAAGCCAGCTTCGTAGCAGAGCTCAGCGATGTCCGTCTCCAGTCGCGCTATGGCAGCGTCGTTGGTCTCCTGGGTCATGCGCTCGTGGCCCAGCGTGTCGGCGGCCTGGATGGACTTGTACTGCACATCCTCGATGTGCGTGGCGAGGTGTCTGCTAATTCTTTTCTCCCGCTTTTTCTCCTCCGGGCTTCTAATCATAGTAGCCCGCGGCGTCCACTGCTGCTGCTGCTGCCGACTTTGGATTATGCCCACGGCCGCCGAGAGGTGCTCCCGCTCCTCCTGCAAGTCCCAGATCCGCGCGGTCTGGCGACGCAGGTTCTGGGTGATTTCCTCGGCCTGCGCTTCATGGTCCGCAAGGGTGGCGTAGGCCTTGCCGAGGTGCTGGTCCAGGTGGGGTGCGATGGGGAGGCCCGGGGCGCGGGTGTGGGGAGGTCGCACGGTCGGCGACATTAGGAGGGCCTCTATCTTAGACTGTGTGATGGTTAGATATATTGACCAGATGAAAGGAGGGTATGACCTTTGGTCTCGTGTTTTCTTTTCCTTTGCAAAGTGTCGGGATTGGAACAACAAAAAGGGGGGCGGGAGTTGGGGTTCAAGAAATTTGGGTCAAGGGATCTAGGGGGTGTGCTACTACTGATACTGTTACTCACATGGCTATACTCCTCGTCCCCGTCGTCGACCATCGAAGGGCCCGGAGTGGACGAGCCACTGTCGCTATATCCGCTACCGATAGGCGTGTTGGGACGGTAGTATAGCACGAGCTTGCGCAGCGCCTTGCCGGCCTCGGGGTCCATGCGCGAGTACCGCCCCGCGAAGGACGTCGGGTCGTGGGCGCGAACGGCGTCGATGCCCTCCGGCTCGTACAGCAGGGACGGGCTCGTGGGCACGGCGTAACAGGGGGATATATCGTAGCCCGTGGACTGGTCGACTTGGCGCTCGATGTCCCAGCCGGGGTAGCGGAAGGGACGCGGCGGCATCGGGGGCGTGTCCACGAATTCGGGGGGTCGGGGGACGGCGGCGCGGTTGGTTCTGCGGGGGGAGGGAGAGACGTCATGAGTTAGTTGTCTTGGTGCAAAGGGGAGAGGGGAGAGGGGAGATGTAAGAGCCGCCAGCTAGCTCATCCGTACATACCTCGTCAACAGGCACTTTGAGTCTGTCCCCGTCCCAGCGCCGGCATCCTTTGGACCAAGCAAGGAAAGTGCAAGGGGAAATACGGCCGTGGGGGACGGAAGACTCTTCGTCGTCGCTGTCGTCACTTTCAAACTCAAAGTCGGCGCAGCAGGCGGTCAGGACGTGCGTCGAAAAGTCATGGCCCGGCGGGGCGCGGATGTGGTGATCTGCCTTCCCGGGGCGGTTGATCTCGAAGACGGCCTCGCGGGGTGAGTCGCCGGCCGCGTTGCCTTCGGAGAGCGTCTCGTCGACTTTGCGGAGCATGCTAGTAGTTTGCGCATGTTGGTGTCAGTGGTTGGGTGGCCAGGTCACATGCCATGACATGATATGGGATCGCTCAACAACTTACCGAAGGATATCTCGCTTGTTGCGAGACGGTGGCAGCTTGCCTTCCTTGGAGCTCATGTCCTCGCGGAGGTGGATCCATTCGAATAGGGGGTCCTCCGGCGAGTCATCGGGCACTGGGCCTCGCATCTTGTTGTAGGCCTGGAGCATTGTGTTGGAGATCAGGACCGGACGCTCCCTGTCATTCTCGTCACTGGAACAGCCAGGGACTATTCCTTGGTAGGCATCTAGATATCACGTCAATCTCGAGCCATCAGGCATTGTATCTATTTTAAAACGGAATGGTAGATGGATGGCGTATCGGCCAACCAATAGCTAAAATAAAAGATGGGTTTGAAAGAATTTCCTCATGCATACAAACAGTTCCGCGAAAGAAAAGAAACAGATACATACCTCGGCGAAAATGGCGCGAAATAGGACTTGAAGTAGCGCGGGCTTGAGTTTGTGGTGACATCTTCTTGGGTTGGATTCACTACTTTCGAAAATCAAGCCTGAGTGGCTGTAGTGATCAACAGTGGTTGATAAGCCCGGCGAGGGGATGTGTGTAGACGAACAAGGAGAATAATCAGAACAGAAGGAAAAGGCTGCAGATTGCTCAGCTGAACGAGGTGGGCAAGAAGCAGATGTGATGTACAGTTGACCTACACCAACAAAAATGTTGCAATAGCCAAAACAAAAATTAGGAACGAAAAACAGAGCAGCGGAGACTTGTGTGCTGCTCTGGAAAATCGCAAAGCACTGGTGTGTTGACGTGTTATGGGGGAAAACAGCAAATTGGAAGAAACACGCATGCGCCGATGGGGTTGACGATGGATGGTTGTCGGGGGCGATTTTGGGGCCACTTTCGGGGAAAGACAAAACAGTGCACAAAGTGTTGCCAGTCACTAAGTGCTAGCTAGCCTTTCAAACGATCGTAGGGGCGATGCTGCACTGTCATAGTCGAGTCCTCGAGTAGGGACTTGACACCACAGTACATTTGGCACAAAGCTCACCTGGAAGCTATTTCCTCTATACAAAGATCTCACCCACTCTACATGTAATGTCCCATTCACATATTTCAACTTTGAAACCTCTCTACATGTAGCAATGCCACCAGTGAAAAAGTGAAGTCTAGCAGCATTATCTTATAATATAAGCTGTGCGGATCCCTACAAAGGACCTTGTCGTTGTTGATCAAGGAACTGACCGAAACATCAAACCGTGTGCCGAAGATATGACCATTTTCTCACCGTATTCGTGGTGAATATACATCCGATATTTTGATACATATACTACATAGCCCTTTTCCTCAAGGGTTATCGAGTGGCTGCTGAGCAGCTTCGGCAGTAGGAGCTGGTGTAGCAGGCATAATTGTCTCTGCTGCCACCTTCCTCCGTGGTCGCTTCAGTTCCTCCAGAGTAACTCCGTCCACCAGCTTGGTGATGCCGACGACGGGAGGTTCGCCCTTCTTGACAAACTCCCATTGACCTTAAATAACAAGTTAGCTTCATACATCTGCATTGATTAATGCACGCTGCTTACCAGGGAGCTTGTTGCCTGCCAATCTGAAAGCGTCCCGGGCAACCTGCTCGTGGAGCATCCCCTTCAACTCCAACACAATCTGGTTTACTGCCACTCTCGCAGCCCAATGGTCGAAACCACCCTTTCCTTTACCCATGCGCATCTATCGCCACAGTTAGCGAAACAGTCCCGCCCCCTTGTCCCCCTCTACACCCTGCTGGGGTAACATACCTCGTTACCGCTTGTGAAAACACCAATGTTGCAGCACACTCGTTTATAGAGACGGTACTTCTCTCCACGCAAGCGCAGCTTGATCGCATCCTCAGCAATCTTCAGGTTTTTCGCACTTATCCTCCGCTGGTGGTCGACCATGCGCAGTCCGTAGTCGCCCCAAGCAACCGTGGTTCCCTTGACCGATCCGCCCGTAGCCACGCGGGCCCGTCCCTTCATCATTTTCTGCGTCCGCTTGATGGCCGGCTCGAGCCAATTGCCCTCGCGGGAGGCTGTGACAGAGAATAGCCTGACATTGTGGGGAGCCTTTTGCTGGATCTGGGACGCAATCGTCAGGGCGGCCGCCGGGCTGAGGGACGGCCTCGTGGTGGACGAAGCGGAGATCGAAAGGCCCTTGAGAGCGCCGGTGAGGCTCAGGGGGTTGTTGGGCCTCATCGTGGCGGGGTCTTCGTTGTGGGTTGAAGAGACAAAAACCTGGTGTGGTCGTGGTCGCAATTCCTTAAATTTTGAGCTTCAACTGGACGTCAATTGAAATCGCCCAGCTTCGGGATTGCACAAGGTACCGATGTACCGATCCGGCACCTGTCCCACTTTTAACACACCTCTCACGAGACAGGGGTACTGCATCCCTTGCTGACTGGGAGCCAACTTGCGCTCTGAGCTGCCTAAGCTTGCCTGGCAATGGCCCACATGTGACACGCTTTCGATCCTATTAAACTTCGCGTCATGGAAGCGCGTTTCTAGTCCCAAGGTGCCTCCAGCGTCAGGAATTAACGATCTTTGTGTGCATTACTGACCATTTGGTCTATACAACTTCGGTTTTATTCATTTCTCAGGCATCACAGGAATTGCTGTGCACGAAAGCCCAAAAGACAGGCGAGAATGTCTGACATTCGCTCATTCTTTGGCCCTAAGGGCGGCGCTGCCCCAAAGCCTGCCCCAAAGAAAGCCGAGGAGGATACCTCGAAACGACGAGGCAGTGAGTTTTAAGACGTCTTGGTGATGAGTCTTTTCTAACATGTCTCGCAGAGGCTCGCAAGGTGGTTGAGGAAGACAGCGACGATGAAGTAGTCCCAGAGTAAGCCTACTCAATCGGCCTACGTATTATACCAAAGCTAAATTACGTGCAACAGACCCAAGAAGCCCGTTACTCGATCTACGCCGAAGAAGAAGGCAGTGTAAGTCCTTCAGTCCATATATTCTCATGGAGGGTGCATATCTGACACCGCTACAGTGAGAAGGACGTCAAGGGCACTGAGACCACAGCCAGCGAGTATTTCGCCTCCAGCAAGGCCAAACCCAAGCCTGCCGCCAAGCCTAGCGCAAAGGCCGAGGCAAAACCCGTCCCCGAGGTGAAAACAGAGGTTCGAGCGAGCCCAAGGAACAAGAAGCCGGCTGCTAGCGTCAAGGAGGAGCCTGCGCCAGCCAAAAAGACACGCGGTGCAACCTTCAAGAAATACGACATGGATGATGATGAGGATGCCTTCATGGACGACGATGACGGCGAGGGTGGAGACGATATCTTCGCAGCCGACATCAAGAGCCGCAACAAGAGAAAGAACGACGACTACGTTGAGGAGAGCGAGGAAGAGTTCCTCCCCAAGTCGAAACGACTTGCATCCCGTACCAAGCGCGAAGCAGACGACGAAGATGACGAGCCTATCGTCACTAAATCCGCAAAAGCAGCCACTACTAGCAAGAAGAGAAAGACACCCGAGGCAGAATCCGACGAAGAAGACGAAGAGCCTGTTTCGAAGAAGAAACCGGCCCCGAAGAAGTCCAGAGCGCCGAGAGCTAAGAAGGACGCCGAGCCTGAAGACACAAGCATACAAGCTATCCTCGATGATATCCCTACCGTCAGGGCACCGTCACCACCTCCAAAGGACCCGAATGTCAAGTTCGATTGGAAGAAAGCTCAAGCCGGTGCCGGCAATGCTGGTCCTCCCCTAATCCTACTGACGATGTGCCAGAAGGCGAAGAAGATTGCCTCACTGGCTTGACCTTCGTCTTCACTGGTCAGTTGACTGGTATCGCCCGCGAGGAAGCTCAGGAACTCGTGAAACGCTACGGCGGCAAGGTGACAGGTCAACCGAGCAGCAAGACGAGCTATGTCGTGCTTGGTGCTGACGCAGGGCCAAGCAAGCTGGCCAAGATCAAGGCCAACGGTATTAAGACGATCGATGAGAATGGCCTTTTCGAATTAATCCGCCGCCTACCTGCTGGCGGTGGCACAGGGAAGGGCGCAGAAAAGGTGCGAGAGAAGCGCCAGAAGGAGGAAGAAAAGATCAAACAGCAAGCGGCCGAGATGGAACGTGAGGAGAAGGCGCGTAAGCTTGAGGCAGAGAAAGCACGCAAGCTGGCCGCTGCTCGTGGCGTGGCGGGCCCAGCTCCTGCAGCAGCTCCCCCATCCGCTCAGCTTTGGACTTCTAAGTATGCACCAACACAGCCTCAACACATCTGTGGTAACAAAGCAGCAGTCGAAAAGATTCAAAAGTGGTTGAGAGATTGGGCCAAATCGCGCAAGTACGACTTCCAGAAGCGTGGTGCAGATGGCCTGGGAGGATATCGAGCTGTGATTCTGTCCGGCCCTCCAGGTATCGGCAAAACCACTGCAGCCCACCTTGCAGCCAAATTGGAAGGCTTCGATGTCCTGGAACAGAATGCGAGTGACACGAGAAGCAAGAAGATGGTCGAGTCAGGGGTCAGCGAGCTCATGAACAACACTTCGCTGGCCGGGTACTTTGCTGGTGACGGCAAGAAAGTTGACAAGCAAAAGAAGAATACGGTGTTGATCATGGACGAGGTCGATGGTATGTCGGCTGGTGATCGTGGTGGTGTCGGTGCTCTCGCCAAATTCTGCAAGAAGACCGAGGTCCCGATGATCCTCATTTGCAATGAGCGAAGACTGCCCAAGATGAAGCCATTCGACTTTGTTGCACTCGATATCCCGTTCCGTCGACCTACGATCGAGCAGATTCGGTCGCGGATGATGACCGTCAGCCACCGAGAAGGCCTGAAGCTAACCCCGCAAGTCCTTGACGCACTGATTGAGGGCAGTAACAGGGATATTCGACAGATTATTAACATGATGTCTACTATCAAGTTGGACCAGACTTCCATGGATTTCGACCAGAGCAAAGACATGTCGAAGGCTTGGGAGAAGTCTGTCATCCTTAAACCCTGGGACATCTGTCAGAAGATGCTTGGAGGAGGGCTCTTCGCACCAGCAAGCAAGTCCACGCTTAATGACAAGATCCAGCTTTATTTCAACGACCACGAGTTCAGCTATCTGATGATCCAGGAGAATTACCTCCGAGCGAAGCCAGCTCTGCTGGGTGGTGGCCACAAGCGAGAGCAGGATCTGAAAATGCTGGAGCTTATGGATAAAGCTGCCGAAAGCATTAGCGACGGCGACCTGGTCGACCGCATGATCCACGGGCCACAGCAGCACTGGAGTTTGATGCCCACGCACGCCGTTTTCAGTACAGTGCGCCCTGCAAGCTTTATCGCTGGGTCGCTCATGGGCTCTACATTTACCTCGTGGCTTGGAAACAATAGCAAGTACGGAAAGCTCGGCAGGTATACTCGCGAGATTCATTCGCACATGCGTCTTAGATCCTCGGGAGATGCCAACGAGGTCCGACAGCAGTATCTTCCTGTCCTGTGGTCACAGATTGTCAATCGCCTTCAAGTGGAAGGAAAGGATGCCGCTGATGAGGTGATCGACCTTATGGACAGTTACTTTCTTACTAGAGAAGACTTCGATTCCATCAAGGAACTCGGAGTCGGTCCTCAGGATGAAAGCCATGTCAACATCGATACCCAGGCCAAGGCCGCGTTCACTCGATTGTAAGTCATATCTTGGACACCGGATACGAATTTTGCACTAACTGTTTTGCAGGTTTAACTCGAGATCGCATCCCGTCCCCTTCATGAAAGCCAGTAGCGTAACTGAGCCGAAGAAGGTAGCCAGGGACGTACCAGACTTAGAAGAGGCTATCGAAGAGGAAGATGAAGGAGAAGCCGAACCGGCTGAAGCCAATGATGATGAAGGTGACATCACAAAGGACAAATACATCAAACAGCCCAAGGCGAAACCTAAGCGCGCCCCAAAGAAATCTGCCAAAGCAGCAAAAGACGACGCTGATGAGGACGAAGACGTGAAGCCAGCAAAGGCCAAGGGCAGGGCCAAGGCCGCCACCAAGAGCAAGGCAAAGAAATGAGACCCAAGACGGTATGAGACTGCATTTAGCTTTGTATGATGAGAAGGATGCCGCACTGTATTTCTACTAGGCTAGCCCCAGGCCCGATTAGGGCAGGTTGTTGTGAGATTACTTGAGAAAGGGGCATCCCCGAGTCTCGTTAGACTCAGCGACAGTGGCCGACTACAAGAGACAACATTTAATACAGACAAAGAACAAACCCGTACTGGCTCTAGCGTGCCTAAAAGATACTGACAGAATGTGTATTTCATATGCAAACACACCTGGATAGGGGTAGATAAGTGTGCAAACGTAGATTTAGTACATACTCTTGCGATGATTGTAGAACACCTATGCACCGGGTTTCTTCAGATCGCCATCAATCGTATTGGCATCCGCTTCCAGCCATCGAGTAATAACTTAGGTGCCTTCTAGTGAGCTTTTTGGCACCGGAATCGGGACGAATTCTTGCAAGGGAAGTCACGACAGGATGGGTCCACCCTCCTCTCCAAATGCATCTCATTCAGGGGTACATTAGCAATGTGCCTTCCTTCCTTGGTAGATACGACGAAAACAAATGCAACCCGCAGTAGCTTATATTTCTTTGACCAATATCAAAATAATCCAAACAACTTCTAGGCTTTTGACCGAGTGACCCCCAGCACCCAGGTATCGCAGGGAAACACTGCTTCTGGCTCGTGTTTGCATCATTTGGCATGGCCAATCCATTGGATCTTGATGAATTCGTGCTCTCTGTCCCACCAGACGGATTATCTCTGTCCGTGGACTCTTACCTCTTCCTTGCTGACCAATTCGACCCTGAACTTGATCTGCTGGGTGTCTGGAAGCACGTAAGGTCGGGGCAATTATGGATTGTTCCATCAACGATACTTCTGCAGATGTTTGTTCGCATAGAAGGTTCAACATTAGCCGAACCTGATTCAAGCGATAACCTCCTCGAATTTCTTGCCGAGTCAATATGTGAATCACCTGTTAGCTGAGCTCCAAACTCCCTTCCATGTATTTACGCCCTAGTCTTTTGTTGCTGACCAAGTACAGCTGTGGCCGTCCCTCGGGCTTTCTGCGGTATGCACAAGTGTCGACTACGAGACTGACGACGGTGAACGCCCAAGCATCTGTCTCGAAGTGGACCATCCTGACAAAGCGTCTTCGTTGATTTCGCCCCCCGGAGCAGTCACGACATCCATAGAGGGGCTCATCTGCCACCTAGATTACCGTGCTATAGTCCATAGCGATACACAGCGTCAAGTCGAGTCACAGACGCAGCAAAGTGCGGAAAGGCTTGGACATCCCTACAGCACCCGAAGCAAAACACGGTCCATGTCTGACCAGTCAAGATCTCAAGGAGACGCCGGAGTAGAAGCCGAAGACTTGGGCGATCTGCCGGATACTCAGGATGATATCGATGACACGATCCGCCGCCGCCGCACATGTACTACCCAGTTGACGGTTGCAGCATTGTACAGGATGATAGGGGTCAAACCTAGATTCTTTGGCTTACAAGGAATAACTCCAATACCACCCACACTTCTTGATGTAGCGCCAGCAATGTGGAACGCACACTATATGCAGGTCAGTCCACTGCTTTCTTATCAGGCGGTCACATACTCATTTTTGGAGTAGTTAACTCGGTATCATTCCCTGCAATTGCCTCTGATTGCCAATATAATTGAAAATTTCGGTACATGGCGGCGAACCCTGCGAGAAAAAGTTGCAGACCTCTCCAACGAGATTGACGAAGAGCCTCTCGAGGACGATGAAACAGATCCAATTCGACAGCGCAACCCATTACACGGACATATATGGATGCTGCTGAGATCGCACATGAGAAACAACATCCATATCCAATCTGCTGCAAGTAAGGCACACGGCGACCTAGAAACTACCCCAGACGAGTTATATTCAGACGATGCACTGCCATTACCGCCAGGGGACGAAGGAGCTGAAATGCTTGGTTATGAATCCGATGATTGGGAACAAGACGAGACTCAGCAATCCACATACTGGGCTTCGCAGCTAGAACAAGACATGAGCGACTATGAGCCGGCCGAGGCCGAGGATAGTTTGAGGCTAGCATCGACAGATCAAAGCATGCACCCAGGCGAATCTGCCCAAGAGTATATTGCCGAGGAAATGGAGATTGAGTCAGAATACCCAGACTCAGAAGGTCTTTACGACGATGTGGTTTATGAGGATATCAATTCGGGCCACCTACACGCCGGGAAACATTATTCGCAGTTGAAATATTTCAACCAAGGTCAAGAAGCATACATGGAGGGTAATACTGGTTCATATTGAGAATCTCATATATACGAGAAGATTTGTGACGTATTATAAGTACGAGAAGCAGCCCGCCAGCAAAGCCGCTTCGAAACGGCCAGGAAACCTGTTTGATAAGCCAAATTTCCAACTTCCGCGGCCCAGGCAATGAGCCTCATCATCCACCACATCGGCCAAATATAGTGAAAAGCCCTGCTGTCTGAAATCGTGGTTGGCCATGGTGTGTGATCGAGAAGCACTCCCCAGAGGGAGCTTGGGCGGCTCGCTGCATTGAGAGGAGTCCAAATCGCACCGCGCTTCGATCCCGTCTAGCGCTTCGAGAAGAAATACAGGTTGGGTTGCTTCTTATTTCTTGGCCGGCGCCTTCTTCTTCTCCTTCTTCTTCAATTGTTCCGGCTTCAGCGTCGCATGGTGGATGTACCAGATAAGAGTACATTCGAGAATGATAGCAACGAGAGCGATCAACAGGATGGTGAACAGGATGGGTTGATCGTTCAAGACAGCAACGGCTTCTGGCGTGGCGCCGATCTTGAGAAACCAGTCGAATTGTCCGGGAGCCATGGCGACGGTATATTAAGTGCGGATGCGGGTGTGGGTGTATGCGACGTTCCTGACGTTTTTGCCTAGCGAGTGGAAAGAAATGGGTATCAAGGCGACGGAGGCTCGAACGGGTGAAGAGAAAGGACGGTAACTCGAGAAATGAATGAAGATAGTGCACCAGTCACAAGCAAAAGAAGATAAGATGGATTTACAGTCGAAGAAACAATGTGAAAGGAAGGAAGGTGGAAAAAAGTATGGCACTGGCAAGTCCTTCAATAGAAACCCGTGCAGCAAGGAACATCAGACTTGAGGCTCCCGCTTCAGAAACGGCAAGCAGGGACAACTAAGCCTGGTTCGGTATCAGGGCGACAAATCGTGGGCCACGATCCCGGCGGAACTCCTGTTTCAAGACTGCAGCAGAGTTGAGTGCAACTGCGCCGTGCTGCTGATTGGCTGGGCCTACCAAAGTAATGGTTCGACGAACCGGCGCATAGTGGGCACTGAACGCTCGAACTCACATCACCTACAGATAGGCCGTCATCCCCGGGTGGAGGCGACGCCATGGACAGCGCTTCAAAAGACAATGAATTGATGGGCGGCCATGTCTGTTACTGTAAGATCGAGAGTCCAATTGTCAATCGGTGTCGGGTATTCATTCCTACTTGACATCTCGGTAAGTCGGAGATGGATGTACCTTGTCCAAAAAGTCCCCGGTCAAAGTTAGGCTTTTAGCGGCATCAACTGCCCAGCCAATACGGTAACAGCAACATTCCTAGAACGGTCCAAGCTCAAAGAGGCCAGTAACCTAAAGTACCTCCATTGAAGACAGCTTTCGGCGGAACAGTATATCCGCTAGCTACTCCAAAAAATTGTCGAGACCCGTTTAATGGAGCAGCCAAATCCCACGCGAGCGACGCACGCAGTCACATCCCACCAATAAGCCATTGAAACGCACCCTGGGCGTCTTTTTCTGCTTCACCCAGACGATGCGATGAGTGTGGCACGCCCAGCAAGATGTCTGCTTTCGAAGCGCTTCGCCGCTGCGCTCAAGCCGGCAGCACCAACATGCAATGCCGCGTTCCACAGCTCGGCGCGAGTGGAGGCTCGGAAGAAGCAGCGATTCCAGAGCATACGGGCTGAAGAGATGGGATTGACGTCGCCCGAGAAGGTCCAGAAATACACCGAAGACAACTTCCAGCCCTACACCCCGGAGGAAATCGAGGTCTTGAAGAAGCACTATTCGCCCGAACAGATGGAGGCGCTCGAGGCTGGTGAGGCTGCCATTGATCCCAAGGATCTGACAATACAAGGTCGTCTCCGAAGGGACCCATACCAAATACCCTACCTCGACGATTTCAGCCGGTTGGCACCCGTAGTCGACAAGCGCCCCAAGAAACACATCGCGCCAGATTTCACCAAGATACGATGGCTGAGTGAGAATGAGTTTATCAACGACATTCAAAAATTCGCCAAGGAGGTTGATGCCCCTCAGGCGAAGACTTGGATGGAAGGGAAGCTGAACGACCCGACACTCAGCGAAGAACAGAAGGAGTGGGTCAAGGGTCAACTGGCTAAAATAACCGCCCAGGCTGATAGGGCGAAGAGCCTCGATGGCAAACATGGTGACGCCGAGGGCCTGGACTTGCTGTTCGAGCGCTCCATGTTGAATGATGACAATGCGCCTTCGGATACCTCGTTGGCACCTAGCCTGGGCAAGGACATTCCCGGCATATCGGGCATCTACCAGAACCCCATTGATCCCGAGGACCAAGGTCTTGACGATGAGGGTATCTATCAGGATCTGAAGAGGCGGACTGGTCTTTCAGTAAGGGAGATGATGGACCTCACTGTGAAGATTCTGGTGGTACGTATGGTTCACAACCAGACCCGTCTGGGAAAGATCCGAAGTGTTTGGGTAATGGCTATTGCCGGTAACGGAAACGGACGTCTCGGTATTGGCGAGGCCAAGTCGGTGGAGAACGGTGCCGCGGTACAGAAGGCGAAACTGCTTGCCATTCGCAACATGAAGCCGGTCCCCAGGTACGAGGAACGTACAATTTTCGGATCTGTAACGGCCAAGTTCGGAGGCACCATCGTCAAGCTGGATGCCCGCCCTCCTGGTAAGATTGAACACCTCTCCGTACCCCTATCTATCTACTAACGTTCATTTTAAGGCTTCGGGCTCCGCGTCTCTGCTCGTTTCTTCGAGATGTTCCGCGCTTGCGGCATTCACGACATCGCTGCCAAGATGCCCCGATCGAGAAGGCCCATGAACGCGGTCAAGGCTTGCTTCGAGGCTCTGACAAACCAAAAAGACCCCAACGAAATTGCCATTGGACGTGGCAAGAAGCTAGTCGATGTACGCAAGGTGTACTTTGGTGGCAATGTGTTATAGTCAACCTCCTAGACATAGCCGGACGTCGGGATGTATACTTGTACCAATACTGTAGACAATGACCAAACCGTATAAATCATACCCCACAGCTTCAAGACGGCTGCGCGGGTTCAATCCCTGTATTGACACTATCGTGGATGGGCATGGCCCAGCCTATACATACTTTCCTGCGCGAAACTGACTTGGTTTGCTATTCTGTATATGAACATCATCCTATGGGTATATTTACGCCTTCCAGGCGCATTTCGTTGTATTCATGATTTCATTCCCTTTCTTCGTGGTGTTGTCTGCCTCTATAGGGGTTGTGCATCTTTCAAAACACAATAGGGGTACTCGAGGGCCCAAGCGGCAGGGCGACAATAAGTGTTGCTGACCTTCTCATCGCACAACTCGGCGAGAAGGACGCAAGAAGACCTGCCTACCGCAAAAAGGCATAATTGCAGACTCCTGCCTTGACGGTTGTCGTCTCTTCTCCGCGCATTCCCCCATTCCCACCAAGGACTGTCTGCGTTTGTGCGTATTGGGTATAGATTGTTGTTACCATCACATCAGTGCTGGCCAGCGTCGCCCTGCTGCTGATCCCAGCCGATCTCCTGCTGCAGCACGATGCTGTAGACGCTCGCCTTGAGCAGGGTGAAGACCAGACTGGTCTTGCGCTCGAGCTCGCGGAGCCCGTCGAGGATCTCGGTCGTGGGCTGCGAGGCCATGGTGTCGAGAACGGTGGCGAGCTGTGAAGTGTGAAATATGGGAATTGATTAGCTACCAGTTCCCTCTCTTATTTGATTGATCAATTGACACAGTGACGAGATCGTACATTCTTCATGTTCTCGGCCAGGCGCTCGTACTCCTCGAGCACCTCCTGCTCGAGCGGCGAGAGCTCCGGGGGCGGGAGGAGGGGGTTCGTGGTCGGCGCGTCCATTGTAGTGGTATGGCTGGGCTCGTCGTCGCTGATGACATGGGTGGAATGGTCACGGCGGGCTTCAATTGCTGAAATTCACGATCTACCGGATTGATAGTGGGGGACGCGCATGAGCTCAACGTGCAGGTTGCGCCCCACTTCGGCGATAGTACTTTGGTACTTAGGTGTGTATAAGTTCCAGGAAGTTCCAACTTAAGGGACCTATTTCATGAAATGATCTCCTGAAATGGAACCCAAGCTCTATGTATCCAGAATGTGCTGTGCTTCTATCATACTCACTGTTATCCATTAGTTAGAATCAGTTCCTTGGGCATCATATCTAATTGATAGCCACCACACCGCTTTCACCCAGCTCTTCTGCACAGAGCATGGCCTGATCTCATTCGCAGTAACATTATTTGACATGTCATTCTATAAAACTCAATTTACTCCCTGACGTGGGGTACTTCATCACTGAGGAAACTCGAGATCTTGATAGTGCATCCTCTTATTTTGAGATCGATTGCTTACACGTTCTGTCATCCAGCAGTTGCAGTTGCATCTGTTTAATACAAGTAGTACATCTGTTGCTGCTGGATCCTGACCATACTTCAATCAACCATGACGTCGGTACCACCTGTGACGAGGGACGGCTTCGCGTTCGCTAACGGCGATCTGTATGCTGAAGCCTCGGGCCACAACCGGCACCGCCGTGCCACGCTGGCCGAGCTGAAGACGCACTTCGACTCGGGCAGCGACAAGGACCACCCGGCCCACTGGTTCGAAGCCCAGCTTGTTCACTATGGCCTGCCGCCCTCCAAGACAAAAGCCGTGGCGCGCATGCGTTTGCTCGACGCCGTCAAGGCTGCAGGCAGTGGCACTTTGAAGGTACCGGCTCACGTATCCAAGCTCGAGGGCGAGCTCAAGAAGGAGTGGACCAAGTTGGACCGGGAGGCCAAGAAAGCTCTCAAAGCAAAGGGCGGCAATGGTTCCGCTGCCGCTTCTTCTACGAGCACGACAACTACCGAGAAGAAGGCCGGGACCAAGAGAAAGGCCGAGGAGAGCGTGGATGTTACGGTCAGCGTTGGCGGCATCAACATTACCGTCTCCAAGGGCACCGCCGCTACGTTGTCAGCTCAGAGTGCCGCCAAGAAAACGAAGACCACCGCTGCTACCCCGACGGCGACTACTCCTAAGGCGGCCACTCCCAAGACTGCTGGTGCTACCAAAGCTGTTACTCCTAAGGCGGCTGCTTCCAAGCCCCCTGCTAGCAAGGCTAAGGCGCCTGCGATAAATTTTGCTACCTCTTCCAAGTCAGTAAAGGAGAAGGCTTCATCATCCAAGTCCAATACTGTCACAGCAAAGCCAAAGGCAAAGCCTGCTCAGGACAAAAAGGCAGCAACCAGCAAGGGCAAATCGACGGCTATGGGGTCCACATCTTCTACTGCAGCAGCTTCTGCTCAGGCAGCGCCTAAGCCTCGTACTAAACAGACTGCTCGCAAATCTGCTTGTCATCCTTTCAGCGTTCTTGACGATGACTATTCTGATGATCACATGCGCCCATCCCAAGACACAGCGCCACGTGGCCGCACCAAACAAACCGCCCGCAAGTTTTCCGCCCGGCCTGTTAGTGCTCTGAGCCATAACTACCACAACGACCCTATGGATGTTGACGACGAGCCGCCGCCGCCCTACACTGAGTACTCGGATACTAGCTATTCGGGAGCCAGCCACGGAAGCCCTGTGGACCTCGCACCTCTTGGTCTACTCAACGGCCGTTATGACATCGCCTCTCCCTTTGTGTCCGGAGAGTGGCCTTTCGTTGGCGAAGACTTCGAGCTTGTGCTTACGCTTGCCGGCAGCAGCCTCTGGGGTCGTTTCGACCTCGGTATTGTTGAGGGTGTCTTCCGCTTAGACCAACGTCCCTATGAATCCTCCAACAACGAGCTGTCATTCATTTGGCGAGGCCGCGAGCATGAAGGCCCCATCATGTATGGAAACTCGCATCGTGGCTGGATCAAGTTTCTGGGCGGTGGCCGCGTCGAGGGTTATCTGGACTTTCAGGGCATCGAGTTCCACGGCGAACGCTTGCCGGGCCAGTCGACCACTAGTGAGATCAGTGCGCGCGAGATGGATCGGGAGTGGAATGGCTACAGTGAGGCTGTGTACGACATGGAGAACCGGGCTCGATGGGGTTGATGCCGATTTGGCTTGCTTTTTGTCCAGCGAGGTTCTGTTGGCTTATATGGACTGGAAGCTGGTGTGGAGTTGCTACCATCCTGAAAATACCATGAGAAACTCCATAGCCTGGTTTTAGGAGTCTTTGGCTTGTGCATTGAAAACCATATGAAACACCATCGTGTCAGGTCTAGGAATTCGGTTCTCTTGATATGCAGGTAGTTAAGTAGTCATGTATAGTAGTAATGACAAAGCCTGGGCTCTACCCGCTTTGCTCTTTGGGGGCGTATGTGAGTTATTCCCTTCTCAGCTGTACTGGCAGCAAATAGACACTAGACATGAAGCACTTCCTGATATGTAACGAATCGTAACACTTTCCCTTAGTTCTTAGGTCATGTTATATTCAATTCGTAATAATACTATTAGCTGTTTTAAAGGAGTGATGTTGGTATCTCATAAGAAAGGATAAGGGTAAGCTCTATATGGATTCAAGTTCGCCGACGTGTGAGCGGGCTTTATATCATCGTATTCTGTGACTCTGAGCCGGTTGACCACAATCGAATACATCGTGAATCCCCATAGCTGCCATTGGAGGTCGCCAGCCTTTGCCATTGAAGTTGAGATATTCAATCAGGGGGTGCTGGCTGTTACAATAACAGGAAACTCTTGCCGTTTCTCGCTTCATCAAGACTTGAACGACCGAATAATATATCGTGATATGTGTTATCTGCAGGTTTACTTCTCGTCGACCGAGGCTAGGCACCTAGAGATATAAATATAATGTAGCACCCGTTGATTCCTTCACCAAGATGTAACCCACCATCTTTACTCCCTCCCCAGTTATAAAATACAGCTTTTGCTCCTTCGTTGAGTTATAACAAGATGCCACCTTTGCTTCTTCGTCGAATTATAAACAACCGCCTTTACTACTCCATCCCTTCCGTATAAAGAAGAACAGCTTTCTGTCATGGCAATCTGTATACAACGGACAAGTGGCAATGCTGTATTCCCCATTCCACTTATTAAGTTGCATGTATATTTGATTGGGGGTGGTCACAGGAAGGCATTCTGTTCAATCCTTCAAGAGATGACTTACAAGTAAGGCGGTTATTATAATTCAGCGAGGTGTTATACTCGGCGAAGGAAGGAACGGGTGCTGCAAAACATTTTTCTTACAGGCCGTTCTTGCCTTTTCCGATTGTGAACTAGGTACCATAATCACAACCAACCCAGCAACAGAAAATAGAGCAGTACATTTGACGGACCGTTCACCACCGAGTGCACATCCACAGGCGTTCTGCCAACCACAGCAGCAAGCTTCTTTCCCTTGGTTGATTATTTTCCCATTCTTTTCACATCTACCTCTACGAAATATTCAAGATCATCTTGCATACAAGGGGCAGAGCAAGGTCAAGTTTTCCCACTATTCACTGTCCCGGGCGCGGTTCCAGGTTTGCTGTCGACTCCCACAAGCCTCATCTTCGTCCCCTCTTTGCCACTCTCTCAACCCAGGATCTATCGCAGTGTCCTACACAAAGGCCATTGGATTTTCGACGGTCGGAAATTGGTAACGCATCTTTATCTCTCCATTCTGAGGCTCCAGAACCATACAGTTCACAGGCTTTTGCTGGCAATTACGGTCGCGCTAGCCATTCCCTTCGTCGCTTCCTCTCTCTGCCAAAGCGTTCTTGCAAGGCAACGAGGAATCATTCACTGCTCTATTCCATTACTTCCGTCTCAACTTTTTCTTCCGACACGAGACGAAATTGGCGTATGCTTTTTCACATTATTTGAACCTGCACAGCGGCTCTCCTTTGGGGCGACCACCTTATACGCCGCCCACAACTTCACTCCCACACCACGCAACATCGACTCTTTTCAGCTCTTCAACATCGGAATCGGTCGATAAGACTTTTACCAAGATCACTCTCGGCAAAAATCAAGTTATTGCGACCTCTGTGCGGCCAGATTTGCCTCGTCGAATTTGGCCATATACTCTTCAGTAGCAAGAAGTACGCAAAGACGAATTTGAGCACACTGGAACGGATTCGAACGAGATTGACTCTTATTTCTGCTGCCTCCTTTTTTGTCAGCGTCCCTTGCCCAAAAGGTTTCCCACACCAATATTGGGACCGAGCATCTACTCCTTCGTGGCATCCATTCTTGTGCCAGGCTTCCGCACTTGCAAATTGAGCATCTTACCAGGGTCAACGTGCGACATCTACCATAATCGCTGGCCTATACATCAACTTGCGAAGTCTATTGTGGTCGCTGACATATGCCTTGACCTCTGCCCGACCTCAACCCCTATCTCATACCTTAACCCTTGTACCAAACTTACACGACAATGGCGATCATTGACGGAGTCCCTGCCATTGAGGTCACTCTCTGGATTGGTGGCCGGCCCGCTTTCGAGTATGCCGACCCCGACCACAATCCTGATGCTGAAGAGCATGGTACCAAGGTTTCCAGCAAATACATCGAGTGTCGCAATGGTGAGACGTTCACTATTCATGTCCGAGTCAACAAGACATACGACCACCAGCAGCCTGTCCCTCACACCCTGAACCTTGCTGTCTACATCGACGGCCAGTGGATTCGTGGCGAACTTTGCCGGGAGAGTCATCTGAAGGACGGCCCCTTCAGAACCGACATCAAGGAACGAATTGCCAGAGCTCCCGGTGGCACTACTGTCAAGCAGGCCTTTAAGTTTGCTGGTGTCTTAGCCAGTAAGTACAGTTTCTCTCCTATTTTGTTGCCCCCAACTATGCTTATATTTCTAACTGATACTTCTAGTTGATGATAACTATAACTGGCGCGTGGAGCATGAGCGGGAGAAGGTCCGCGACTTGGGATTCATTGAGCTTCGAGTCTTCAGAGTCGAGGAGTTGGAAAACAGCACGTTCAACCATAGTACCGACGCTACAAGACTTTCTGAGATTGCCGAGAAGTCCTTGAAAGGCCGAGCCATTTCACATGGAACCCAGTTTGACGACGATGTGCAGTAAGTACCCATCGCCCACTCTCTTGTCGATGATTATTCATCCAAATCTTCATGGTTACTTTCAAGTACAAGTATACTGATGATCTAATAGGCCTCCTCCTGGTGCCAATATGGCGTCTCGCTACCGAAATGTCAAGTCCCTGTCCGCCGACTCCGGTCCCCCTGCCATCTACCGATTCGCATATCGCTCTAGAGGTTAGTATATCTTTGGTCCAAGTATGATATTGCTGAATTTACTAAAATATCACCTGCCAGAGGGTCTCTGCAAGGAGGCAATCATCACAGACGAGCAAGTCCAGGCTCTTGAGCGGGCCGAGGGCACTCACCGCGAGGGTTCCGCCCGGAACCAATCCCCTCCCCCGGTCGCCACGCCCCGTGCTGCAGCCGCCAGCGTTAGTCCGGCAGACCGCAAATTTCAAGCTATGCGACTACAAGCACACGAGCAGCTACGAGACCTCGGAATCGAACCTGTAAGTAAAATAGTATAGTATAGCTTTAAGTCCCTGAGCGCATAATTAACAAAATTCTAGACGAGATTCGTAGGTCACCGGGAGCGCGCCCGCGCCCGCGCCCAGCTGGGCCAGCAACCTTATGGAAGCGAGGTCAGAGGCACAAAGAGAGAGCCTCCTAAAAGGTGGATGACTTTCCCGGCCCGGGTAAGTCGAAGAAGTGTAAGGTCATTGACCTGACCTTGGACTAATTCTTCCCTTTTTCGTTTTAGCTTAAGAAAGGTTAAAAACGAGTCTAAATGCCAGGGTTTCCGTAGTGCCAGCTAAGTTGGCGCCTAGATAGACATTGCAATCTTAAACAAGAGTCTCTGGAGAAATTTGCTATATGTCATTTGAGGAATTATTACGCTTTCGCAGAAATAGTAGTAATTCGCCTGCGACTAGAATTCAAGGTTATAAAAACTATTAAGACTTAGGTAAGAATAGTAATAAGCGCTTAATAAATTTTAATTATATAAGGTACTATCTTTCTTTGAATATCTAGAACTCACTATCTTGGGTATTCATTTACATAAAAGCGACAGACTTTATCCCAGGGGAAAACATAGCCCATTTATCACTACACAGCCCATACTCCTCTTTCATGCTTTGTACACACAACTAGAAAGCTAATACGCAAGAACCATCTCACTAGTGAACAGCCATCTGCCCTTTCTAAGATTGTGTATGCATAAACTCTGCTATAAGCCTCCTACTACGTCTTTCACACGAACCTCTAGACGCGAGCAGTAGGATCAACGTGCTCGACCTGCTGCTTCTCCCGCCCGCCGTAGCTCTGCCGCCGTCGCTGCTCCTCGGCGTACTGGAGGACGTCGGCCGAGGAGGGGGGCTTGGGGGCCTCGAGGTCGCGGCGCAGGATGTAGTGGCCCCAGAAGTAGAGGGACTGGTCGACGCCGTAGCGGGCAATGCGGCGGAGGGGCACGTTGAAGACGGCGTCGAGCTCCTCGAGCGTCTTCTCCTTGGTCTCGGGGACGAAGAAGAGGACGAGGACGAAGCCGACGAGGTTCCAGGCAGCGTACCACGAGAAGGCGCCCTGCTCGGTCCAGGACTGGACAATGGACGGCCAGGTCAGGGAGAGGACGGCGTTGAAGAACCAGGTCGTCGCTGTGGCTAGGGACATGCCGATGGGGCGGATGTAGAGGGGGTAGGCTTCGGCTGAATAGGTGAAGGGGACGGGCTATATGAAAATTCCACGCTTGTTAGTGTCTCTGCTACAGTTAAAGGCTCCTATGAGTTAAGATGTGAACTTACGCCTTCACCAGGGGAGTACACGGCGCCGAACAGGTAGATGCCGAGCGCAATACAGCCCAGATGCGCCGGACTCTCCTTGGGGATCCAGAAACTGAATCCCGTGAAGAAGAGGAAGATGGACATGAGTGGGAAAGTGGTTAGCAGCAGGTTTCGGCGACCGAACGTGTCGATGGTGTAGAAGGCAGGGATAGCGAAGAGCCAGTTGATGACACCAAAGCCCAGCGAGGCACCCAAGGCGGTGACGTCGCTCCCAGTGACGTCCTTGAAGATTTCGGTCCTGAGTTAAGATGACGATGTTAGCCAGCCGTCTGGACTGGAACGCTTTCATCGAGAAATTGGAGGCGGCGAGTTGCTCGTGGTAAACTTACGAGTAGTATGCAATGGCATTGACACCACAGAATTGTTGCACTGTAGAAAGACGAAATTAGCACATTGTTGCTGTGTAAGACTCACGTCAGTAAGTAGGAAGAGGACGACCTACTGAACATGACGATCTCGGAGGCGAGCATGGCATTCCGGTTACGGCGGACGGTGACGAGCTCCTTGATCTTGCTCTGGCCGATCTGCATGGCTTCGCGCTCGACCTGGAGTAGGGTGTCCATGTAGAAGAGGTCGCGGGCGGCCTGCACCTTCTCGAAGCGCAACTGGCAGATGGCGCGGAAGGCCTCAGCCTGGCGGTTCTTGGTCAGGTACCAGCGCGGGGATTCCGGGGTGAAGTAGACGATGGCGCAGACGATGACGGCGGGGATCATGGCGGACCCCATCATGAGCCGCCAGTTCAGGCCGTCGATCCCGTGGTCCGGCACGAAGAAGAAGGCCAGGTCCGCGACGTAGCCGATCATGATGCCAAAGGCCGTCCACATCTGCCACTGCATGACCAGGGCGCCGCGCAGCTTGGGTGGGGAGCATTCGGCGGCGAAGATGGCTGTGAGTGAGATAGGAGGCGTGTCAGTGGACGGGACAACAACTAACGGGTTCTAGATGGTGTGAGGACTTACGAGTAGTAGCCGACTTGGGGCCAATACCCAGACCGAGCGCAAACCGAGCGATGAACATGTGCCACCAAGTGTTCGTGAATGCCTGCCAGAAGCACGCCGCGGCAGAGATGAAACATGACACAAATACGGTTCCCCGACGACCAAACAATTTATTCATGGGCTCCGTGAGCCAGCATCCCAGGAAGGCGCAGCAGATGTAGGGTGCAGCTGTACGAAACCATCATCAGTCCACGAATGCTCTTTAGCCGGGGAAAGGGGTGAGTGGGTATACTAACAGTTGACAAGTCCCACAAGCCACGAATCTGAGACGAAGAGGTGCTTTACGTTAGCTCCGGGTTCTGTATAATAGAAGTGGAGATAAAAAAGTACACGAGATGTAGTGTGTCAGGTCGAGTGAAAAGGGGCTAGAGTTGTGCGTGGATCATTTTCCCATTTTTCAGATTTCATGTTCTTTCTTATCTCGAGCGTCATTCGTTCTTCCATTTTTGTATTCAAATCTTAAGTTTATCAAATTGTATGTATAACAATAGCAATACATACCTCTCTGGGAGTTGGGATCGCCGATGCCAAACTGGGTCTTGTAGAAGCCCTGGGCGCCGTTGACGACGGTTTCGTCCATGCCCTGGACGGCGGCGCAGAGGGAGCAAATGACAATTACGGCGTAGAGCATGGTGGGCTGGGACCACTTGTGCGTGACCTCGCGGTCGAGCACGTCGCGCTCGCGGTCCGTCAGCCGGAGGCCCTCGGGCATGTCGGCCACGGCGAAGTCGTACTGGTTCAGGTTGCCGGCGATGACGGCGCCGAGCCGGAACGCCCGGACGTCGTCCTCGGCCGTGAGCCCGTGCCGCGCGCAGAACTCCTCGCCGCGCCGGGCCAGCTCCGTCGCGCTCAGGCCCCGCAGCGGGTTCTCCAGCTTGGCCGACGCCTCGAGCCGCTTGCGCTCCTCCTCGTCTAGCTCGGGGTGGGCGGCGACGTGCTGCTTGTCGGCCTCGACGGTGTCGATGGTGTCGCCGCGGCTCATGGGGTTTTCAATCTCTGACCGCGAAATGTCCTCGGAGTGGTCGGAGTCGTTCCCGGGGGAAAGCTTCTTCTTCTCGCCATTGTCGGACCCGTTAGGCGATGCCATGGTTGCGGCAGGTTTAGGAGGGTTGGGGGATGTCAAAGTTTTGGCTGGTCTACGTGGATGCCTTGCGTGTATGTTTACCTCACTTTCCACCAAGAGAGGGGGCGGAGGATGAGGGCGATATCAGATGGCGAGGAATATGGAGCTCGTAATGAGAGACCTGGGGAAGCAAGCTTTCATTCACTCAACAATGCCTGAGGAGGAGGGCCAGTCGTATTTCTACCACAGCCTTCATCTCATCCATAGGCTGACAAGCCCTTCTAGACGACCCCGCCGTGTAACCCCAGGTTTCTCAGGGTTCTGGTCAAGGAAGGTTGATCCATCCCTTTCCGCCTATAGCCCGCTGATCGCTGGGCTAATGCAGCCTCGAACGACATTGTGCTTGTTGTGTGGGCCGACTACTATACCGACGCACCGGCAAGGCTGTCTCCAAGTTTCGCACTGCCGGTATCGAATAGCATTTGCAATGTCTCCCTCAACGGATTCACCTCCAACGTCATGCGACCACTCCTGGATGCGACGAGCAGGGTGCCATCAGCCACCGTCTTCATTGACTGGCAAATCAGAACGGTCGAGGGAATGATATGTTGCCTGATGGAGTGTTGCCAGTATGACGTGTGCCGAGTAAAAGGGCAAGGGTGACGGCGACGGTTGGTTGTGATATGCCTTGAAGTGGCTTAGTCTACATGGGGTTGAGTATTGAGGCAGACAGGGCGTGTTGGGGAGTGAGATGTGATATGCGCTCTTCGTGTACATGCTTGACACCTGAGGCAAACCCTCCAAGCGTATTGGTAACCATTGCGCACGAGGCGCAATGTGATACTGCTGTATTATTGCAGTGCAGTGGGTGTAGGTAGGCATTAGGCAGATTTGAGATCTGGTTCAACAGTGCCGACCATCGCCAATTCTTTCCAAGACAGCCTGGGTACGGACAAGCTCAGTCAAGAGAGCTTATTATGTTTCCCGAGAGCTACAAGCTTACGACCAAGTTCGCCAAACCCCGCGCCCCAAGACGGGAGAGAAGCGACTGGGGCGCTGTTGGCCAAGAATCGGAGGGATTAGTTGCGATGCACTATGACATATTCTCCCAGCGCCACGAACCTTCTTCTTTCCCACCACGGCAGGTCGCTATGCAGATTACAGTATTGTAGTACTTATCATATCACGCAGTAGTTGTACAGCCTCATAGCTTGTAGACTTAACGTCTCAAATTTGCACACAAAATCCATGTGCTAGTGCATATAGGGGCATGTCGACGCAATATGAGTTTTTGCAATGAAGTCGTAATATGCTTTCTGTTGGTCATGGATATCTGGTACGTAATCTCAATGTGCTGTGCCAGACGATCGTGGCCTACCTTGACTATGCTATATCAACTGTCGTGCCATACAAATACTAGGCGTGCATCGCGCATTCCGAAGGAGGGTACAGCAAGGTGAAGACTGATGGAGCGGATAATCGGCTTGCAGTCCTGGTAAGATCGCCGATGGAAGGACATGGCGATCATATCATCAAGGAGAGGCAGAGGTCGTTCTCTTAGTGGGCCATATATGAACTTGTTTGTCAGTTCCTGAACGCATATGTGATATACACTATAGTAGAAGAGGCAGCTGAGCCAAACACCCAACAGGCAGACAGGTGTACTGTCAGACTTACAAGGCTGTAGCGACAATTGACCCCTTTAACTCTGGGCCGGGCGGTGTAGCAGTGTAGCCCTATCCAGGAAAGATACGACGCATAATTGCAAGCTGTGAGTCGTCTGTAATCGCGACCTCACACTATGTCAAGGTGTTGGTATCCTATTGATAGTAACTTTGGTCTGTTGTTACCAAGCTTGCCGCAAGTGGCATGGAGGCGTGCCATATTCGTGGTTACCAGTGAAGATTTTCAAAGGCCTGCTAGATGGCGATGCGATGCCGCCCAAATAGCCCAGTCCACGCCTGAATATCAATGCATTCCTTCATGTGATACAGTACTGGTCCCTGATAGCGATGATATGAAGATGTGCTCTTTTTGACCTACAAAGAGTGTATTTCATATAGATGATGGTGATAAAGGGGGCGCGTCAGTTTGGCGATATCCCGCCTGCCATCGCAGATGCGCGCAACTGCTGCTCCCTCGGAGGTTCGAAGGAGTTGGCAGATTCTTCTTTCCGGAGAGCTCGTTTGCGTTTCACGGCATCCCATTCAGCTTTCCAGTGGTTGATGCTCTCCATGAGCTCTGGGTCTGCATCTTGGGGGACGTAGCCCAGACACTGAACTTCGATCGCGCTCAACTGAATTTGCAGGTTGAGTATGTCCATCTCACCTTCGCTTTGTTCCTCCTCCCTAGTCCGAAATTAGCATGGGGAAATACACAGACAAGAATTGCGAGGTACACTTACAGCTCCTGCACACGATCTTCTAGATAGATGATCCTCTGAGCCGCCCGCTCGGCCCGGGTGATCAACAAGACATGGATGTGCTAGGGGGAGGTTAGCTATGCCAAAAAAGGAAACGGGGACGCCGAATTACATCTTGTTCTTCTTGACGAGCTTTGAGGTTCGCAATGACCCCTGACAGTGCTTCGCGCAGCTGTTCTGCGTCGCGCAGGACTTTCCGCGCTTGATCCGAGGGATCTCCGAAATGACTTCTCCGCCTTTGTCGCCCTTCCTCGGGCTCGCTTTGGCGCGACTGCTGCTGCGGTGGCGCGGCTTCGGCACGACCATCTGACGAAGGTGCGCCGGCGGATGGCGACTTTGGCTGAGCTGGCGAAGGTAGGCCCGACAGCATGGAAGCACCGTCGCCCCCGATGGAGCTGCTGTCAACTGACGATTGACTCCGCCGGTGCCCCTTCTGAGCTTTGGGGCTAGAGCTTTGCCGCAAGATATGTTCCATTTCGTCCACCCGGGCGTGCAAGTTGGCGATGCCATCTCCCAGCAGGCCCCCATCGCCCGATAACCTAGAAACCAGGTCGTTGAGCCTTTGCACCAGAACATCTCGGCTATCCTGGCTCAAATCCTGTTCTGCGGCAGGATATTGTGGCTTTGCAGTACGATGTAAAACCGGGGAATGTCGCATTGGGGAGAGCGGAGACATGCCCAAAGAATGAAGGCTCATCGAGGGCGAAGGCGGCGGCGATAGACTCATGGCCCCATCCTCAGTGTAATGCTCGTCGCTTTTGACGCCATCGAGAGATGGCGTCCGTGGCTCAGAAAATGCATCGTCTTCGGACTCCTCCGGCATCAGGCGCGACGGGTGTGTGCTGAACTGGTTGGGGTACAAGGTAAGAAGAAGCTTGCGGATAGATAGTGGCTGGAACATTCGCCAAGGGTTCAAGGGTTCAAAGCTACAAGGTTAATGAAGTTTGGACGATCAAGGTAAACCAATTAGATTGCCCGTAGCTGCCGTTGCCTCAGTTGTTTTATTTACACGTCGCATTATCTTCTTACGGTAGATTTATTAGCAGGCCCAAGATGGCTTCACCTCATCAACTCGAGTGACTGAAATTGCACCTGAGGAAGATTTTGGCCTGCCACATCATAAGCCAGCGTAGCAAGTGGATTGGCCAATGCACACCGCTGGAACCTCCAACCCCAGATATTCTCGAGTGTTTCATTAGCGACATCTTGGTATGGTGGAAATGCCAGTATACTCTCAACCTACCTTGAACGCACTTGATCGGCCAACGGTCGTGGTAAGGCTGGATTAAAGCATGGAGCTTTGTGAAAGAGAGACATTTTCGGAAGCAATCACGGACAGCTATGTACATACATATAGCTGTAGTGCCCTAGCTTTCAAATACATGTACTTTACGTCATGCCGTGCTGCTGCTGCTGCACCGTTGATTGTTGTCTCTCATTTCGCGCAGGCGGAAGACAGGCACAGGGTGTATGTTCGCGCTCGCTTGAGAATAGCCACGTTAGATCTGAGACTCGTGCAAAGGTGGGGTGCAACTTGCAAGCCTCAGCTTCAGGTTCTAGTAGTATACACCACTTCTATAGGAGACCCAGTAGCCAGCCCCCCCTGTTTGGCAAGCCAACCACCAAAACCCCATGTCGAGTACTAGCAGCGAGGTAGTAATAGGGATTGTTTTCTCGAGTGGTAAGTGTTGGTAATCGACTTAGTGTGTATGAGATGCTGTGCCTTCCTCTCTTATAATGCCGCATAGCATGAACGAGGCGAGTGGGCAGACCAGTAGTAGGCTGACCTCACCGACTTGGCATCGCCTGCATCACAGAAAACGAAAACCAGTCTGTCAAACGGAGTCTCACATGTTCGTTCAGTTAAAACGATATACCAGTATAGAGAAAATAGGCCGTGATTCAACACGCTTTGTTCACTTTTCGACGCACATAGTCGCAAGAGAGTCCACCGGCCATAAAACATTACCCACCGAGTAGCTTTGGCCAACTGCTGTAGGGTCTTTGGGCCTATGAAATGCCCTGCAACTAAGACCTCGGTAGAGTTGTACGTCCGTGTTCCGTCATAGCAGTAGTAAATCGCGGGGTCCAGCATGGGCTTTGGAGCCTTTGGGACAGGGGTGCGTTAGCTCGCTGGACTCGGCATAGAGTTCCCATTATCCTTTTAAGCTGCTATTCAACTTTCCTTGTTGCCGAAGCGAAGCCGTCACCTCAGTACGTATCACACGACCTTCGACCTTGGCTTGCACACATTGGACCTCCAACTCTCCATGGAACCTCAATGCCCCTTTTCGCGCTTTTCCTGAGCATCCTCCAGACTCGGCCGGTCTTCAGCAGCACTGGCGGCTCCTTCCCAGAGCCATAATACCGCCAATCATGTCTTGGAAAGCTTCCACCCAGCTGATGGATACCATCCGTCACTATGCAAACTTCCCGGCCACTGGGGTGAGCTTGAGGCAGATGGTCCAGTTCGGCGAGAAGCCCTCGATCGGTGAGTTGCAAAGAAAAGAAAAAGATTGCATTGGCATCCCGTCGCTACTCAATTGCTTGCGTGTTGTGTTTGCCCTCTGCGATTCGAATTAAATGTTGTATGAGCTGTTCTGTCGCTTGCTTGCTTTGCTAACTCACCAGCCTCTCCCACAGGAACTCTATTCCGAGCCTCGCAATTCCTAGCTGAAGAACTCCCAATCCGTCTCGCACATCGAGTCGAAGAGCTCAACACCCTCCCCGATGGCCTCAGCGACATGCCCTCGGTCAAGAGGGTGGCTGACTGGTATGCACAGTCTTTTGAGGTGAGCAGCATCCCCAATCCCCCTCCACGGGCTGCGGTCGCAACTTTCTTAGGCGGGACTCACGGACCCTGACATGTGACAACAGGAAATCACCACGCTTCCGCGGCCAGACCTCGACAAAGAAGTACGGCAACGGCTGCTGAAGCCCGGTCGCTTCAACGGCAAGACCTCTGCCATGCTGTCCGAGGCCACGCCCAACCCCAGCTTGGAGCAAGGCCAGTACGCCTCCATGAACGAGAACAGTAGTGGTGGATCCAAGAAGCCGCACGCGGCCCGGCGGTACTTCGCCATGGTCGACGACTCCGGAGACTGGCCGCCGGACCTGCAGGCCTACAACCAGAAGTTTTCGCAGACACTCAACAAGATCAAGCGGCGGCACGACGGGGTGGTGACGACAATGGCGCAGGGCATCCTCGAGTACAAGCGCAAGCGCCAGCGCATGCAGATCGACAACAACATCCAATCCTTCCTCGACCGCTTCTACATGTCCCGGATAGGCATTCGCATGCTTATCGGGCAGCACATCGCCTTAACAGACCAGAGCCACCACCGGGACCCCACTTACGTCGGCATCATCTGCACCAAGACCAACGTGCGGGACCTTGCCCAGGAGGCCATCGAGAACGCCCGGTTCGTGTGCGAGGACCACTACGGCCTCTTCGAAGCACCCAAGATCCAACTCGTCTGCAACCCTAACCTGAACTTCATGTACGTGCCCGGTCATCTGTCGCACATGCTCTTTGAGACGTTGAAGAACTCTCTGCGCGCCGTGGTAGAGACGCACGGCCAGGACAAGCAGGAGTTCCCCGTCACCAAGGTCATAGTAGCCGAAGGCAGAGAAGACATCACAATCAAGATCTCGGATGAAGGGGGTGGTATCCCCCGTAGCGCCATTCCACTTGTGTGGACTTATATGTATACAACCGTCGACCGCACCCCGAACTTGGACCCAGACTTCGATAAGAGCGATTTCAAGGCGCCAATGGCCGGGTTTGGCTACGGCTTACCCATCTCGCGGCTTTATGCTCGCTACTTTGGAGGCGATCTGAAGCTGATCAGCATGGAAGGGTGAGTCATTACGACCAGACACTATATGTCATGTCTAATACACAAAATGCTAACGGTGTCGTCTCCAGGTACGGCACCGATGTCTATTTACATCTCAACCGCCTTTCCAGCTCTTCGGAACCTTTGCAATAGCAATCAGCAGCCTTGAGGGAGTGGTTATCCCGAGGATTGGCGTCGAAGCAGAACATTAAGCGGCTCAAATCGTTCGCCACCGAGATCTCCGAACGTAAGCAGGTCGGCGATATTGCTTCCATGGTGAACGAGCGCTCTTCTCAACTTACGCAGGACAAGATCAGCAGTGACCATCACTAGCAGAACCCGCTGCCACAGCGATCTTGTCGTGCAGTTTGATGATACAAATATATGAGACGATAATGTCCAAGAACGACTACTTGACCCCGACGGAAAGTTTTATAAACCAAAGATGTTTCAGGGGGCACCAGGAAGAGGAGAAGGGAGAATATGTAATGAAAGCTTATATCACTGGGCCTTATATAGAGAGAAGAGGCTGGGGGGGGACCGGGTTTATTCGACTAGCTGAGAAGGAAAGATCGAAAAACACAACACATCTTTTGGTTTGCATTGGAGGTGGTCTTCCCACCCAACAGCGGCGGTGGCGGCGACGGGCTGTAGGATCAACGGGGGCCGGCGGGAGGTATAACTGAGTTACATAGCTTTGCTTGACTGGAATATGTGACAATACTCATATTCGGGGCGAGGCACGCACGCGGGTGGCTGGATTCGGGATTCAGAATAGGAGAGAAACTATCATGTTTGCACACACATCATATCACACATCACAAACACACGCACGGCGTTCTCGGGGGCCCGAAGAAGGGTTCAGGAAAGGGAGGGTGGGGACCACCCCCTTCTATATTATCTCTGGTTCAAGCTTCCAACAGTTTTTCTTGTTATCAGCCAAACCAACCAGGGGCATATCTAGAAATTGGGCATGTATTCAAAAACATGTTGAGCGTATTTATTTTACTGTTACTGTTGTATTAAATAATGCATGCTTCCTGACGTTTTGCCCACAAGCTTTCAACTACTACTGCTACTACCTACACTGAGTGATACGGATATACGGTCGAGGGTATGAGAGAGGGTTATCTACGCGTATAAACATATTTCCACCCAGCACTGTCCCAAAATACAGTTTCGCATGTCCCTCTATAAACTCCAGCATACAAATATATACGCCCCGAATAACAACAAGAATGAAGAGAGGGATGGATATTCAAGCTTTGTACAACAGGTCCAAGAAGCCAGTCGCCAAATCGACGACAACGGTTTTGTTGGGCAAGCTGCCCGCGACACCGTACAGCGCCGCGCTGTCGCCGGTGGCGGCGCCCTTGGCCTTGCCCTCGACGGCGCGGACTCGCTCCTTCTCGCGCTCGGCCTCGATGACGGCCTCGAGGTCGGCGACAAGCTTCTCCCAGACCTTGACCATGGGGCGAGTGACGGCGATGTGCATGGCGGGCGGGTTCTGGAGGGCGTTGAGGTGCCAGCCCTTGGCGGACATGGCGTCGGCGATGTCGTAGATGTTGAGGTTGCGGGCGGTGAAGGCGACGACGGAGACGAGTGGGCGGCCGATGATCTGGAGCTCGGCCGACAGGGGCGGCGACGTCGTCGTGATGTGCTCGGCGATCTTCTTGGCGCAGCCCACAATCTGCACGCAGGCGTCCACGTAGCCTGGCTCGCCCACGCGCATCATCGACGTCCAGCAGCCGGCGATGAGGGCGCCCGGCCGCGACCCGGCGATGCCCGGCGACGCGTACACGCCGCCGCTCCAGTCGGGGGACACAAAGTATTGGTAGGTGCGCAGCTCCTGGGTGCGGTACAGGACCGTCGAGTTGCCCTTGGGGGCAAAACCGTACTTGTGCGTGTCGCAGCTGATGGACGTCACGCCCTTGAGGCGGAAGTCAAAGGGCTCGGTCTCGAAACCGGCCTTCTCGAGGAAGGGGACCAGGAAAGATCCCAAGCAGCAGTCGACGTGAAGGGGGATGCGGCGCTTCACGGCAAGCTTGGAGAGAGCCGAGATGTCGTCGATGATGCCGTGGGGGAAGTTGGGGGCCGAGCCTACCAGGAGAATGGTGTTGCTAGTGATAAGGCGGGATACCCGGTGGACGTCGACCTGGTGGGAGGGTGCGGGGCATGCGACAAGATGGATCTTGATTTTGAAGTACTCAGCTGCCTTGTGGAAGGCAGTGTGGGCCGTTTCTGGCAGGATCCTATTTCCTCATTAGCATTCAGCCCAGGATATGTATGGTTCGCGAGCTGGTAACGTACATCTCAGGCTCTGTCACGCCCCTTTCCACATATGCCTTCTGCCTCGCGCTCAGGCATGCCATCAGGATACTCTCTGTACCACCGCTCGTCGAAACACCGGCCGCATTAGGCGGCGCATTGAACAACGACAGCACCATGGCCACCACCTCGGCCTCCATCTTCCTCACACCGGGGAACACGTCCGGATGAATCGGGTTGGCGACGGTGAACTTGCCGTAAGCCTCGGTCTGGAGCTTCAACAGGTCGTCCTCGCCGTGGTAGACGGCCCCGGACACGAACCCGTCCTCCCAGCGCGTGTGATCCATATTGGCGAGGTTGTCGAGCTCAGTGCGCAATGCGTCGTCGGTCCACGGCTCCTTCGGAAGGCTCAGGTATCGGGTCTGGCCGGCGGGGATCATCTTGCCTTGCATCTTGGAGAGGGCCTCGTTGACCTGCTTCTTCACCGTGGTGCGAACACCCGGGGCGCGCAGGAAATAGCCATAGAGAATTCGCCGGATATCCGTGTAGAGCTCTGCAATTGCGCCGAAGAGCCCGCGACCCTTGAGCTTCCAGAAGGTGCGTCGGATGATGCGCCACACGAAGAAAAAGAAGACGACGTTCCGTATCCTGTGAAGGCGGGAAGGCCGAGTTAGCAACGGCCGGCTTTTCCTTTTTGGCTCTGACCAAGAGAGACAGAGAGGGGGACGCATTGCTTCTACTTACAGATCAAGATTGATCAGGGCCAGTGAGTTTGCCGGCCGGTTCCGCTTCACTCTCTCGAAGCTTTCCCGCAGGCTAATGGGCATGCGCGTAGAGCCAGGCATAATTGCGACAGTTGTCCCCAGATGGGGTGCTTGTCTAAAGTATGGCCCTCCTCACTGACTTTGAGTTGAGTATATCACGCACGGGCAAGATGGTAGATGGAATGATGGGTGCGTTTTTTTGTTTTTGAGACGACGAGACAGGACCGAGTATGAAGAGGTTCGTTCCTCAAAGGATGTGTTGTTCGGTGGTTGATTTAAATTACATATTTGACTGGAAAGAAGAGCAGGGCAAGCAAGTTCCAAGCTCTGGATGTGCCCGTACATTTATCACGGGGGGCTGCGAAGCCTGCGCTAACCCGCACCAGATCCCTGTCCTGGTCCCTCCCCCAAATCCACCTCTCAGTACGTAGTATGCAGTACGACAATTACCGAAAAGCAACTCTTCACATGCCGTGCAGAAACAGAGAGAACAATGAACAAAGCGAATCCCCGTTACGATCGATATGGATAGCAATTGCCAACCAATAAGCCCAGGCAGGTGTCCTCTGATCCCTGAAGCCCAACGGGCAGCGTGACCCAGTTAGGGGCTGAGTCCCACGTTGAGAACGGCGGAACGGGGCTGTTGCCATGCTGGATCAACACTGCTCTAAGTTCATCGGGAGCCACAGCTGTAGTGGGCTAAGCTCGGCTCGCGAGTGCGAGTTATCTGATCTTATCAGATCCGAGGTCACTCAGTCGCACCAGCACAGCTGACATTTCTCGACGCGCTGACTGGCTACTCCGACTGCGAACCAACCCTACCCCCTTGCATCATCGCATTCGTCGCATTTATTAGACTTCATGGGCCACACGGATCCTTGCGATTTCCCAGAGCCTCGGCCGATTCATGATATATTTGAGTTTCCAATCCTTTCTTCGCACCCTGCTCGTGTTCCTCCAAATATAGAGCACATGCCCCTGATAGACCTTCTTTCGTTGTTGCACTGTTCTCATACGGAAGAAATCGAGATCAAGTACATAAGAATAACAGTAAACCAGAGTTTATTTTTCGAATCCTAGGTAGAGTGAGTGTACTTGCATCCCCCGTATTCTAAGTCAAATGTGTATTATTTGTATTGTGATGACCCTAGCTGGTTCTCTAGACCTGCTACAGCAACAGGAATTGCCGGAAGTGCCGAAGACGGCGATGTTATCGTCATTCAGTGGACAGTGTCGTACCACCTTTGAGACTCGAGACCCGCCCCCGTGGACCACGAGGCTTGAGCATCACGGACTTTGAATATCCCACGTTGTTCGCTCGATTGCCATCCCTTTATCTGGCCAACTGCTTTTGCCTCAAAAACATGTTGTCCAAGGTTTCTTACGCACACATCGGCCACACCAGCCAAGGTAATATAGCTCCATGCTCACAAGACTACCAGTCAACCAACTTGTTGGTATCAAGTGAAAAGTCAATATTCAGTATACTTCCTACACTCTAGCCGCCGTGTAAATGCTGCAATCCGCATGCCAAACACATGCGGCCTCCAATAAGCGCCATATCTAAGTGTGTAGATCCCATCAGATGCCCCAAACGCATCAAACGCCAGTCGCTGGTAGAGCCGCCCCAGCTACGTACACCTTCGTGTTAAAGCGTTGCCTCGTCCATAGTCTTCGTGAAAGAGTCAATGTCCCATCAGCCGCCCCATAATCGCCCTCAGTCCCAGGCATTACTTAAGAAAGTCCAAATGCCTTTTGCCATTTGGGCAGGAACTTCTTCGCCTCTTCCTCGCACTCGCTCGGATTCGAACCAAAAAGGCATCCCGGAAAGCGCACGACAATGTCGTCATCCTTGTACAGTTCGCCTTGGCCCTTGCTATAGGCGTTGATCAATCGCTGAGGCACAATAGCAAGCTTAGACAGTATAGTGGGATGCCACTGCACAATATGTTCCTATTTGCACGTAAGCGACAGACCTTCGCAGTATCCTTAATAAAGAGGGGCTTACCAAGGCATGGGTCTCAGCTTTCTGGAAGTTATAGCTTCGGTATAATGGGTCAAACCACGTATCCAAGAAGAACTCGGCCCAGTCACCGTTGCGTATTATGAAGCTACCGGACGATAGTCCTTCCTTGTCCTGGGTGAGCACGAATGAAACATCATCTCCCTTCAAGTGGGAGAAGGTCTTGATGATGCTGTCCGGAGGTACGACTGGCAGGTCCTTGATCATGTTGGACTCCAGCTTGCGGGCACTCATCACATAGTCTTCGACCTTTAAAGAAGGGTTCATGATCAACGAATTCTGGTCCAGATACCAGAAGAACCTTGCGTTGGGGTACTTGGCCATGGCGTGCCTCATAGCTGGTACCTTGGCCCAGGAGAGAGGCGAGCCGTTCAGGTCATAGTCGCCGGCGGAGACAAGGTGTGTTTTGTAGCCTGGAACGCCATGTTAGTAACCTGTTGCGCCATAAATACTGCGATTCTTCTTGCTCCGTACCGTGCATTTTGGCATATTCCCTCCGGTTCGATTTGGCATTTCTTATGAATTCAGAACCGACGGTCTTCTCCTCAAATGCGGTAACGATTACCACAGGGGGATTTCCTGTGATGATGCGCTGAGGACTATGTTTTGTTTTACCGCCGGAGAAGAGCCAGATGAGGAATATGATGCTCATTCCTGCAATCGCAGCGAGCTTTATTCGGTTCCGTCGTAATGTCGATATTCTCGAGGATCGTGGCAGGAACGGGGGCGGATTCGAGCTTTTCCTCGGGGGGTATGCGAAGTGCATTGCGAGTCGTGAGAGACCGGAGGTCTCAAGGGTAACGAGCGGAGGAATCGAGTAACAAGGATATCGGGTTTGTCTAGTCGTGAGGCGACGTGCCAACTGATCTATTTAATCGTGGGCGAGACTTTGCGCCAAGCGGTCATGCAATTTCCCGTATCAGATGGCAACCCGCAATTGAAGGCTGGCCGCAACGATGCGCTGCTGCAACGTATATCGGGGATACGATTGACTCGGATGGATTGACCTGGTTGTAGGTCGGTTGTGACAATAGTATCCCTCTTGACTTCGTCGACGACTGAGAGGACTGGACAGTGCTGCTTGCTTCCGAGTGGTGTTGTGGCCAGACAAATCGTTGGAAAGGCACTGCGCGATCGTAGGCGCAAGTCCGACAAAGGGGGTTCGGGCGACCAGCAAAATGCAAAACCAGTGCTGCTATCGCGGCCAAGGAAGTTAAAATAGACAGTTCGACAAGGCCATTCAGCGAAGCTCCATCACTTTATGTCTTTTCCACAGCGATGGCAGGATGGTGATTCTTACAGCAGATCGCAAAGGTTTCCGTCAGACTTCAGCGGGTGATCAGCCCGAACGTATGAATAATTTAATTAACAGGCTGTTAGTTTAGGATCTGGACCCTCCCTCGCAGCAGTTATTGGCAGAGGCCAATCACGAATGACAGCGGCAGGGATGGCCGACCCGCTTTGGAGCTGGGTCCTGATCATGCTCTAGCCCCTTTTGGTACGATGACCCCAGAACGTTGGTCGATGCAATTGTATACGCATTGCCCTTCAATCATACAGATAATTGCTTCAGACAATTCCATTCAGTAGCTTTTGGCAAAGTAATTTTATTCAACTCATGGATAAGTGGCTACAATAGTCATGAGCACTAGAGCTCGCAAGGGTCGCTTACTTTGCCGGGTAAGAATATCAATTGTGGTACATGCATGTATCGATCTGGCCAGGCTTCAGCTTGTCTCATTCCCGTAAAGGAGTAAGCTGAAGTCATGAAAGCGAAGCTCCAAGGAGCTGCTGACAGTAAGGCTACATCAACCGATAGCCAAGGACCGAGTCTGGAGAAGCATAGACAAGACGCCTAGCTAAAAGACAGTCACAGGGCACTCAATATCTGCACACAGACTAGTTGACACGATATGGAAGAGCAGCTTCGTGGCAACTTAAGAGTGTGCATGAATGAGACAGTCACGTCGATCACCAAAAGAACGCGGTCCGCAGCAAAAACAATGCTGGTGTAGTGACTGCGGAGTTATCGGACAGGAATTAACACTCAAGAGCTACAAGTCTTTCCTCGAGTCTGTATTCTCAGCCTCGGATTGTTCCTCATCTTGGTCATCCTTCTGCACATTTAGGACTTTTTGGCTTGCCATGTCCAATGTGCGTTGGGTCCATTTTCGAGTTCCTGTCCAGACAGCCTAGAGAGCGACGGTTAGTACAGAATCTTCAAGAAGGTAGGTGTTTGGTGGTTGCGTGCTTACCCAGAAAAACGTGAACACTCCGATCATCACCAAGTACAGGTTGATGTTCTCCATTCGATCACGCCCAGTGCCTCCACGGCGTCGCGCGCCACCGATAACACCCGAAGTCCGCAGGTTCCACCACTGCCAAGGGCCCATGGCGAAGAACGCCTTGACAAACCCAAGCAAGCCGAGGGAAAACATTCCCTTGACGAAGTGAACCGACCATCCTTCTTCATCGAAGTCTCCCAGTGGGGATTCACCTTCGTCATCCGAACCGAAAAAGCCAATGCCTTCTCCAACTGTTGCCACAGGGTCCAGCCACAGACTGATGATGGGGTCCGCGACGAAGCCAAGTAAGAAGATACTGAGAATGACGATTAGGACGGCGAGTGCAAATGCCAGTACCGGACTTCGAAGTCTATTCGCCCACGTCATCCTTTCCAGTTGATACCGGTATTTGCAAATTGAGCAAAGAAACTGATTGTCCGTGCCAGCCATGGCGGATCTCCATCCCTGCAGGCAGCCTTCATGGACATATTTCGAACCGCCTTTGCACATGCAGGGCGTTATCAGATACCCATTCTCCTCGCTGTGGTAGATTCTTCTCGGGGGCCGATTGCCCAAGACTTGACCAATGCCTCGCTCATACCGTGGCAATACACTTTCACGACAAATGCGGCATTGCCGAGCATGAGGATGATTTTCTGGGTCGGTGTGATCTCCTTGCGCATATGCGTCAATGCCAGGGTTGGCAGTGTCAGGGCCGTTGGCCTCTCCAGTGAACGAATCCATTGCTCACGATACCACCTTTGAATCGGCACAAGCCAGGCGCTTCGAATTTGGGGGTTGGCAGAGTAGATAAGCGGTTATGCGACACAGCTCCCCGTTTCTGTGTTGAAAAGAAGGATGAAGGCGGTCCTCCTCTCGGGTTCGTAAGGTTGTTCAGTAATACACAAAGAGAAACAGGCTGCCAATAAAGCGGCTTTGTAAGGAGACCTATAAGAAATGCATCATACTATTGTGATGACTCAGCTTTGGGAACATGGGAAGTATTTGCAAGCCTTGCGGACAGGCAGATAATCGCTGGGCTAGGGGTTCCTGTTGTCCAGATCTCGGGTATGATGGGATGATGAAATAGGTGGCAGGAAGTCAGAAGCGCCTCCAAACGGAGGTGGACAAGAATTGGTCATCAGCCTAGGATGCCAGCTTCTCATTGGCCAAAAGCTGCAAGTGGTACCGCAACTTCGGCTGTCATGGCTGCCTATACTGAAACCGTCCGCGTTCTTCTATAACTTATAGAGTGCGGTTGTGAGTCTGGTTCAGGAGATCATTTTGGAAACTGACCTCTCGAAGAAATGCCATTTCATGCTGTGGAAGAAATTTCGAGTGTTGCCAGGACAAGGAGAAGGAAGTCCCACCATCAAATCAATTGGCACTTCACCACCCTTTACTTATGTCGGCACGGAACTTAACAAGCGCCGGGGTGGGGGGACGAAGTGAGGCACTTGGTTGGGCGGGTTGGAGCTTGGACCCTGCCTCGAATCGCCCGCTTCAGCTCCCACCTGGCACCCGCCCACCTAATCCATAGTAGGTACCTACATACCCGGTAGCGTAGCTGGCCAGGCTGAAGGTCCAGGTGTAAGGAAGCTCTTGAACGCGCAAACTCCACGGTGCCTGGTTGGTGAAGCTCTCTCCCCAAACAACCCACCGCCCGCCAGCCTTGCCTTCTTGAATCCCCCACAACCAACGACGTCAACATCTGTACTCAAGGTTTCCCATTACATACGACGTCGCCAACATCAGCAGTCTGTCGAAGCCATGGCGGATCGATACTCTTTCTCTCTGACCACCTTCTCCCCAAGGTAAGCTGCCAGGATAGCTAGCTCCACTTGGGAATCATCACTGACTTTGGTTGATAGTGGGAAGCTGGTCCAGATCGGTACGTCACCATCATAACGACAGCTCAAGCTTGAGCTGTCCTGGACATGGAGATTCCAGCGGGTAGTTGCTGACCAGCTTGTTCTTTAGAGTATGCACTCAATGCCGTTAACCAAGGTGTCACTGCTCTTGGCATCAAAGGTAAGATTGCCGTCCTCTGGTTTATACAGCCGCTACCAGGTGTGCATGGGCATATATGCTTACAGTTTGTCAGCCACAAATGGAATTGTCCTAGCGACTGAGAAGAAGTCGTCCTCGCCCCTCGCCGACCCGGCATCGCTGTCCAAGATCAGTCTCATCACACCCAACATCGGCATGGTCTACTCCGGCATGGGTCCGGATTACAGAGTCCTGGTCGACAAGGCACGGAAGGTCTCCCACACAAACTACAAGCGAGTCTACAACGAGTACCCCCCGACCCGGATATTAGTACAGGATGTCGCCCGAGTGATGCAAGAGGCTACCCAGTCCGGTGGTGTTCGCCCCTACGGTGTCAGTCTGCTGATTGCTGGCTGGGATGAGGGTATTCTCCCGGATGAGCAGAAGGAGGTCGAGGGTGAATCTGAGGATGCGGATGGCGAGAAGAAGAAGTCTGGAAAGACTGGCGGAACTCTTAAGGGTGGTCCTATGCTTTACCAGGTCGACCCGTCTGGAAGCTACTTCCCTTGGAAGGCAACAGCCATCGGCAAGAGCGCAACCTCGGCCAAGACATTCTTGGAGAAGCGATACACAGAAGGCCTGGAGCTCGAGGATGCTGTTCACATCGCCCTGCTTACTCTGAAAGAGACCATTGAGGGAGAAATGAACGGCGAGACCATCGAGATTGGTAAGTTGAACGAACTCAAAACGAATTGATGTGGTTACCTGGATGTCTATATACTAACAGCTATCAGGTATCGTCGGTCCACCCGCAGACCACCTCCTCGGTGTTGACGGTGTCGAGGGTGCGACTGGCCCTCGTTTCCGGAAGTTGACACCCCAGGAGATTGAGGACTACTTGACGAATCTGTAATCTTCCATCCTCCTTCAGCTTGCGGATAACGACGACAATCGCATGTATCATAGAACAACATAGAGGGTCAAGAGATGAATGTTGCTACATGTGATGAGAATCTTTTTGCACGATCACGAACGAATTACGTAGGCCGCAGGCTACAGATGTGATGGCTCCTCCGGGCCCGGGCGAAAAGGGCACTCTTACCCATGGGCTATCTGTTTCTGTAGCAATACCCAGCTGGCCATTTGCGTTCGTTCCAGCAGTGTAGACTCCGCCACTCATTGTAAGGACCACAGCGTGAGATTGTCCGATGGCGCAATCGGCAATATCATGATCTTCGATCACAACCGGTGACGGGCTGGCAGAGATATCATCTAGAAAGCCAGGCAAACCAGGATGACCACCCCAAACATATAAATCGCTACCCTCTGTCAGTGCCATTAAGAGGTAGCCAGCGGCTGCCAGCTTCTTGACCTTCCCTGTGGGCAAGTCTTCGAGCTCCGGTACTGTTGCTGGTTCATCTGCCGGGCTAAAGGAATAAGGGAATTCGGTTAGTTTCCGAGGTCCTATACGGAAAGAGAGTATGGCAATAGCATGGGCGTGCTTCTCACCTGGTATCTGATACCTCTCTGCTGATGCAAGCTTCATAGCGTCCGTCGCCCCAAGTCCATACTTGACCTGTGGTAGACAACGCGGCAAAGCCGGTCTCGTATGCTACCAGCTGGGAGACATCTCGCAGAGACGTGAAGACACTTTGGGTCTTTCCTTGTTGGAAATGCAAACCCGATTGGTATTGTTTTACGGCCTCGCCATCGTATACTGTAAGTATTCGGTGTTAGCCTACGTAGGTACGGGTGTGGGGTCTATAATGTGGTGTGGCGCGCCCACCTGCAATTGCACCATTGCCAGCGATAGCGGCTAAGGACGCAAGTATTTGGTCCTTCAGGCTTTGTGAATGCATCCAATCCTCAGGGAAACCAGCTGTCCGAACCCCGTTGGACGTGTTCACTGCACATTTTGCAAGTATTTTGTCAGTCAACATGCCCGGGTCATGTAGTTCTCGTCGGGGTGGATTGCGAGAGGCCTACCTAATGTACAGGCTAACGATGCATAAGGCCGTTCAAGGACAGGGTCCTTCAGAACGAGCTGGAAGCTGTTGAGATCAATCGGTTCCTCCAAATTATCCTCAGTCTTTTCGAAAGTCAACTGGCTCCAAGCATTATTGCCTGTTGCATACAGTTCCATGCTTTTCATGGTGTCTGTGGACTGGATATTTGAAGATGGGATGGTAATGCTGTGTGTAAGTAAAGTAGGCAGCAGGAGCAGACTGGCCAATTATCGTGGCTCGTTACCAACCTTGTCAAGTTGCTTCCAACAACATGCACCTCTCAACCGCACATTGCTTTAACTGACAACCTCTAATACTTGAGCCCATCAAGGCAACCAACTGCCTGGCCAACCATTTCGAACATTCGTACACCAATTGAAACTTTGCATGGCCGCACAGAGGGAGTCTTGTTCTACCAACTTCTGCCAAGCGGCGGGCCTCCTGCGTCGTTCAGCCTGTCGTCGACCTTGGAAACCCGGCAAGTGAGGAGTCAGGCTGGCCTATAAGAAGATACATCCTTGCTGCGTTCCGTTTTCTTGGTCTCAACGATGCACCAAACATTGTGTCTTGACCTACCGGCTTCAACCCAATCACTGGTACTTTTTCGTACTATTGCTATCCACGCTTGCCATCTGACTTGCTTCTCACGACGATGGACAGCGATCTGGGTTACTTCTCCGATTCAAGCTCGGGGGAGTATCTCGATATAGAAGAGCTGGAGGACGTACTACCGCTTGAGGATGATATCGAGTCAGATCCTCAAGTAATGGAAGAAATCGACATTGCCCCATCATCTCAGTCCGAGAAGACCGAAGCCAGTAAGGCTACCAGCCTACATGCTAGGGCTTATCAGCTGGAGATGCTAGAGAAGAGTCTCAAGGAGAATATCATCGTCACTGTGAGTACGCATGAAACACCATCGGTCATTCCGTTTTTGCTCACCAGCTATGTACAGATGGATACAGGGAGTGGGAAAACACAAGTGTAAGAGCATACGCCTCGTCGCGAATCAGATTAATACTTCCGTGTTGTACGAGCATACGTCTGATAACTTTTTAGGGCTGTGCTTCGAATTCAAGCAGAGCTCGAACGTACACCGCCTGGCAAGGTATTGTTACCATGCATTTATCCGGTGAAAAGCTTGTGGGTAACTGACTTCGGTGTATAGGTTATATGGTTCTTAGCCCCAACGATCGTTCTCTGTGAACAGCAGTATGGCACCATCAAGTCTCAAATTCCCAGTGCCCAAGTCAAAGTGCTTACTGGCAATGACAATGTCGATGCTTGGTCGGATCCCTCCATCTGGAATGCCTTCTTGCAGAATGTCAATGTGGTAGTCTCTACTTATCAAGTCCTGACCGATGCCGTGTATCACGCATTCGTCCATCTGAGCAACATAACACTTTTGGTGTTCGACGAAGGTATTTGCAACCCGAGCATACGTCATGTCGTGTGACTAACGATACATAGCGCATAATTGTACTGGCAAGAGCGCAGGGGCAAGACTTATGGTTCGGTACCGAGACTCCAAAACCAGTGGCCTTCCCGTGCCATATATTCTTGGGCTCACCGCCAGCCCCGTGATTGGATCGGACAAGGATGCCTTGGAGAAACTTGAAGAAACTCTGGACGCTGTTTGCAAGGCTCCATCACGGCACAGAACGGAGCTTCTATCTATGGTTAACCGTCCGGTCCTCTCCTTTCAGCCTTTCTACACTCTAGGACCTTCAGGTCATATCACTCCTACAGCTCTCATGTCTAGCCTTCACCGTGTGTACCACGGACTCGACATCCGGCAAGATCCCTTCGTGGTGCGCAAAAGGGCGGAGAATACTGAGCGCAGTCGCATGGAGCTGTGCAATGCGCTAGATAAGAATGACACCTATGTCTTCAGGCAGATGCGGTCATTTTGCAGAAGGAGCGAAGAGATTTGCCGTGAACTTGGACATTATGCTGCAGACTACTTCATCAAAACAGCTCTTGCCCAGTTCGTTGGTTCTGTCCAGACCAATAAGGTCATGTATTCATCCTGGGAGTTCAATGAGAAGCATTATCTCTCTACGCTCTTTGGACAAATCGACACGAAGTTGTCATCTACGGAAAACACCAAGGTGTCTCTCAAACTGCAGGCACTCATCAACCTGCTAGTGGGCTGTGATGAAGATACACTGGGGATTATCTTCGTCAAGGAGACTGGCACAGTCAACGTTCTCATGCACATGATCTCAAAACATCCAGAATTGGGCACTCGTTTTCGGGTGGGGGTCATGGTTGGCTCGTCGCGATACGCCGGCAAACGGAGAGATGTCGGCGAACTAAGCCAAGCAGACTCCCTCGCGCTGGATAAATTCCGGTCAGGGGAGCTGGACTTGCTGATAGCTACCAATGTTTTGGAGGAGGGTATTGATGTGCCCGCGTGCAATCTTGTCGTCTGCTTTGACCAACCCACCAACCTCAAGTCTTTCATACAGAGGCGCGGCAGAGCCAGGATGAGAGAGTCCAAGCTTGTCATTCTCGTCGAGGGTGGCTCGGACAGACAACTGGACTGGCAGCGGCTTGAGGAAGATATGAAGAAGAAGTACGAAGACGATCAACGTAAATTGAGACAACTTGATGCTTTAGAGCATACAGTTGAGGAAGAGGCCTATGTTGCCTCGTTTTGTATTCCGACAACGGGCGCGCAACTCGACTTCGACGATGGCAAACCACATTTGGAGCACTTCTGTGCGGTACTGGGTTCTCGACAGTATATCGATACACGGCCATACTACCTCCGCGAAGAGACAGAACCGACAAAAGGGCAACCCCAGATAATAGCCACGGTCGTGCTGCCCCCAATTCTTCCCCGTGAGTTGCGTCGGGTTAAGAGTGCCAACGCATGGGTCTCGGAAAACAACGCTTTCAAGGACGCTGCTTTCCAGGCGTATGTCGCTCTTTATAAAGCTGGCCTTGTCAATGACTATTTGATGCCGCTCAAGGATCATGAGCTTATTCGAGGAGTTGATCCGCGCGCCTCAATTATCGAAGTCAATAATCTATGGAGTCCTTGGCCGCAAATTGCGAATTCATGGTCGAACTCACAATTCTTATGTCACCCGATGACAATTACGGATCTGGGTGGTGGAGTATTGAACGAGTTCGGTGCCATACTCCCTGTGAAAATTCGCGGTATTCAAAGCTTCGATATTTACTGGGACACGACACCATGGATAGTAGAGTCTGGTAAAGCCTATGAGATTGACAGCAGCGACATCGATTACGGTCAAACGAAAGCTTTAATCCAGCTGGCATACGGTTATCGTCTCAAGACTAGGGACTTCGGACAGCATGTCGTTCAATTCAGGTCGAGGCAAGGGAGCGTATCTGTCGACGACCTCGGCCGACATCAATTCACACAGGATATGTCTCTTTCAGCCGATGGCGGGTTCCCTTACCTGGTGAGAATCAATATCAACGATGCTCCATACTTATACGACAGGTTCTTGCCATCTAGGCCATGCGAGGACCTGGTCAAAGAAAAGAACAAGTATCAGTTGAAAGATTACACGGGTGAGGAGCCTTGGTTGGCTCTGAAGAAGTGGCCTAAACGCCGCGACTTCCTTCACGTAATACCCCCCAATCCCGACGTAGGTGATGCTGTTTCGATCAAGCCTTACGGGTCAGCCTGGCCTCTATCCTTTTGCAAAGTCGATTCAACTCCCATACTGAATGTGCAATTCGGCTCGCTGATCCCATCGATCACGCATATGCTAGAGATTCATCTCATTGCTCAGAGGCTCTGCGAAGGACCTCTGAAATCTCTCGACATTTCAGACAGAAACCTCTTCAGGGTTGTCACGGCGATTAGTTCCCCAGAATCCAGAGAGGCCACAAGCTATGAGAAATATGAGTTTCTGGGCGACTCTCTCCTCAAACTCTTGACTTCTGTCAATGTTATGGCACACCGTATGTCACCCCTATTTTCTTTCCTCTTATTGTCATAGCCCTTCCTTGACGCTCGTCCATCCGTTCATGTTATGTACTAGATTGAATGTCCTCTAATCATACAATAGATCCGTATTACCCCGAAGGTTACTTGTCAAAGAAGAAGGACTTGATTGTTTCCAACTCACGTTTATACCGCGCCGCCATAAAACATGAGCTGGACAAATATATCCTTACCAAGGCTTTCACGGGCAAGAAGTGGCAGCCACAATGCGTCGAAGACTTTTCCTCCACCGAAGAAATGGATGGAAAGCGCAGAATGTCCACAAAAACCCTAGCCGACGTTGTAGAAGCTTTGATATGGGTATCGTACCTAGATGGCGGGATGGAAAAGGCTCTCAAATGCATCCGCCTCTTCGTAGAGGAGATGGGCTGGCTGGATCTCGAGACTAGTCGCTTCAAGCTCTGCCAGCAGATCCCCATCAACCCGGCGCTACCTCCATTCCTCGAGCCCTTGGAGGAGCTCATTGGCCACAAGTTTAAGAACAAGAGACTTTTAGTCGCGGCCATCACCCACGCTTCGTACTGCGTGAGTGCCCCGACCGAGACAAGCATGGAACGCCTCGAGTTCCTTGGAGATGCTATCCTCGACAACGTCGTCGTCACCGAGCTGGAGCCTCACAATCTGTCGGAGCAGGACATGCACCTCCTCCGCACGGGGTCCGTCAACGCAGACCTCCTAGGCTTCGTCGCCATGGAGTGGACGGTCCCTCGCAAAGAGAGCAGGCTCATCGACGACGTGCCTGTCGAGGTGATGGTCCAGGAGCCCTTCTGGAAGTTCATGCGGTTCAACTCGCGCGAGATCGCGCTAATGCAAAACACCGTCGCGGAGCGGCACACCCAGCAGCGCAGCGCCATCCGCGACGCCCTCGACCGGGCCCCGACGTACCCCTGGACCCTCCTGGCCCACCTCGGCACGCCCAAGTTCTTCTCCGACATGTTCGAGAGCGTCATGGGCGCCCTATGGCTCGACACGGGCAAGATGGACGCCTGCCACGCTCTCGCCGAGCGCGCGGGCATCATCTCCTACCTCCAGCGCTTCCTCCGCGACAAAGTCGACGTGCGGCACCCCAAGAACCAGCTCGGTGAGATAGCCGGGGACAAGAAGGTGCGGTACAAAGTGCGTGTGGATCCGGACGCAGTCGGTCCACTCCCGTATTCGTGCAAAGTCTACGTCGGGGACCGGCTGCTGGTGGATGTGGAGGGCGGGCTTAAGAAGGAGGAGGTCCAGACCAAGGCGGCGGAGATGGCCTACATGCTGCTGAAGGAGCACGGCTTAGGGTACCTAGAGGGGTGTTCTGTTTATATTGACTGTGAAGGGGCTGACGAGATCATGAAGGATGTGTAGAGTGGTACATTGTCACGATGTAATGAGTCCATGGTGGTGATTTTACTGTTTCAGAGGCTAGCGTACGTAGAGCATTGTTGTTGTGCAGACCAAAATATCGTTACAGTTTCAAGATTCCCATACTTTGTTTCTGGTTACTGCGTTCGCTGGCTTGTACTTCTGGTAACTTTATATTACCTTTTATTTGAGGGCAAAGAATGCCAGTTCTGCCTCACGGACCATTTAGTTAGACCTAAGCCATCCATCCCGCTCTTATAGTGCTGATACCCCGAGAACAATCAAAGCTAAAGCGGTATGCCCGATGCCCGATGTTCCAACATTATATAGATGGACTGCTCTGATAATACCGGATTACTCATCTCGAGTTCGCCAACTGCTATGTCTTGGGCGTTCATATAAGTGACACTCAAACCATAAGGGACTTGAACTTCCTAGGTCACCAAGAATTCCCTTATTTTTTATTCATCTATTACCTACTTTGACAACTCACAGGGGTACTGGAAGAGAGATTCAGGGATGGTTACATCTGGGAAACGGTGAAAGAAATCTATTGGTCAACTACATGTCTAAAGCAACGCAATGAGTAATCGAGTCGAAACCTTTCTCAAACGGCTTGACATGGCCACTCAAGGGCACATGCTTGCGAGGCATACCGAAATGTCGGACCCCCTCCATCACCTCGCTGGAACATTTTTAGGGTTCATTCAGAGCGTACGAGGCAGCCAACGCTTAATGTCTCGTCTCAGATCCACGATACCTTCACCATATCAGTATGGTGAATCTTGAGGAATTATTCTCACTCCAGTTGCCGAAATCTCGAAAAATCGCAGTTGTCACAACAATCGTACATATCATGTGTATCCTTAGGTCTCCTTGTTTGGATCCAGGGGATCGTGGTTTTCATGGGACTCAAATCTCGTCCTCGCTTCCACTTTCATGCGTCTCAATATAGTCAGCTGCGGAAGTTGCAAACTGAGCTTGCTTATCAAATGTGCGTCGCATATCCTGTTGATAGTTAGTAAGCATACATATGGCCATCAATAAATGGTGTACTTACCGGACGGGCCCATCCATTGCGGTCGGGTCGACGTCTGGGGTTGTCCGCAGCGCGACCAGTCTGAGTCGTTGCGGCCGTGCTGGTAGGTCCTCCTGACGATCTCATGGCACCAGTTCCCTTTCTCGAAGCCGTCGTCGAGTACATTGAGGCATTGGTGATACCTGCACGCGAGTCGCTTGATACAATCGACGAGGTTCCGGTAGCATTAGTGTAGCCGCCATTACCAGCACGAGCTGCTTGCAGGTGAGGCGGCACAAATCCCGGGGTACAACCAGCAAAGGTAGGAGTGTTGGCTTGAACAGTACGGTTGGTACCAGTGGTTGAGACACTTTGCTTGGATGATGTGCCCTTTCCAGTGGAAGTGATGCTGGGACTCATCTTCTGTCCAGGTGTGTTATCTCGGGTTACCGTCGCCTGTCTGCTTGACATGGTGGACGTGGCGGTATTGGATGGCTCACGAATGCTCATATTGCCTAGGCGCTGGCCAATATCGGTTCGGCTCGTTTGGCCACGGCTGGCACTTTTGGCTGGCAAGACTGGGGTCTAAACTTACGTCAGTATGATAGTCTCATAGAAACATTATGGAGCTTTGTTATAACCAACGAACCTCGTAGTAATCATCCTCGTCATCGTCGCTATCGGAATATCCATTGAATGCCGCAGCAGTACCAAGATATGCATCGTCTTCAGAATCGGACCCCATATCGTCAGCACCACCAAGGTCATCATCTTGGATGTCTTCATCCAAGTCAAAATCGAACGGATATTTTTCCAGCAAGGCGCTGTCATCCGGTGCATCTGCTGGATCACCAGCAACATCGGCCTGGGACAAATCCTCATTCGGGTGCGCAACTGGGACGTCACCAATGTCGAATTGACTACGCCAAGCGACGCAATCCAAGCACCACTGCATTGAAGCATTAGTCTCTGCTGAGTGTATCAGGAGTAATAAACTTACGCGGAGTCTGTTGCGGCGCTGGCTTTTGCTGAACCTATCCCTGTGCTTGTACAGAGAACAAGGACCATGGCATTTGAATTCAACCACTGGCTGGCCCGAATGGACCTGACAGGCCATATTCAACGCCTTTATGTCTTTGTTGTTCATAGGCACTCGGGTCCGTCTCAGGGCATTCAGGTATTTGGCCTTTTGGTTCTTCGAGAATCTCTCTCGGACCTGCCAATGCTCCCCCATGTAACACCATAGCCTGTGACATCAGTACTTTCGACCGTGAAATGAGCTGTCCACGAAGTTTGAAACTTACTTCTTGGGCAACGAATTGTCCCTGATGGGCGTGATTAGTTATTGCGATGTTGTATATGGGGAATTTGTACTTACTGTGCAGTAGACATCTTGGCCAATGTTCCCTCACTGTGTTGTTTGATGGAACTGATGAAGGTTACGGGCTAGAATACCGGAAGATGTGTCAGTCAAGATGGACTGTTGGTAAGTGTGTTGGGAACAGATCCCACTGTGATGTTGCGCAACAACGTAGCTATGTGTGCGTGAATGTGGTTGCGGGGTTGATTCCCCAGGGTAACTCGTTGGTAGATGAATTATTGAGGGCTGTGGGAAGCAGGCAGTCGCATGATTGGCAGTTGAGAAGGTGACGCCAATAAGTGCATGTGCAGAACTGTGATGATGTTTTCGTGAGGCTTTCGAGATATGGGAGGACTGAAGGGAGGGAGAGCATCAAACATGCCCTGTGGGGTCGGAAACAGTGTAGGAATTAAATGGAACCAGCTAGTTTCTCTCTGGTTTTCTCGGGCGAAAGAGATAGAGAGAGACTGAGGGCGTGCCTTCCTTAGTCGAGGCCTGTTGGGGTGGTGAGGGAGATGGAGGAAAAGATACCAAATGGATGTTGATGGCGACCTTGGGTTGCTTGCATGTGTGGAACCTCCAGCCTACCGCGACCGGGCTGACTACATGTATGTTGTGTAGAAGGAGAAAAGTAGAAGGAGCAGGATATTTTGATCTTTGTGAGGCAATGTTTACCTTAGGTAGAACTTGGCAAGGGAGAAGTATGGAAGGGACGAGGTCAAAGATAAGGTAGGTGAAGGGCAGAGCAGTGGTCAAACGTACACGTGAAGGAGGTTAACTTGTACTTACTTGAATTCGCTGTTCTCGCTCTGGACTTTTCCTGCCTGGTGCAGTCTGTTGCAAATTTGGTTGAGAACTAGGTACCGAGATGGACTGGTTGTTGAGGGTGAAAAGTCAGCAGGAACGATCTGATACTTACCAGAAGTGGTGTGTTTACCTGTTCATGCGTAGCCTGCTTGGTGAAGGCGCCGAATACGTGAATACTTGACGAATACTTGACGCAAAAGATACCCAGAGGTTGAGGATCGAGAAAGAGGGTGACTCAGTGGGATGTTGATCTGTATAGAAGTTCTTGTCCCGTGATGCTTTTCCTACCCAAGGAGAAAATGGATATTGGCCTGTTGTGTTCATGTGAGTCGTGTTTCTGGTGGGATGCCGGAGGAAATTATGGAAGTAGGTCGAGAGATAAGACAAGTTGGGGCTGATTGAAGGAACCCAATACCTTAGGTAAGGTATGAAGTATCCAGTGTTGGAACAGGTGAGTGGGACACCAAACGTGCTTGCCTTCAATGAGGTTTCCAGTTGTGGTAGGAAGTACCTGTCTGACAACAAGCAAACGGCCCCGGATGCATTATTGATGCGGGGGGGGTTCTCCGTTTGATAGTCTACATGTAGAGTGTTGAAGAGACCTCTGACAGCCTGAATCTACCATAGGCTGGTAGAGATGTTCAACAAGACCAGTCGTTGTGCGGAAGACGTATGGAATGATGATGACAACTGCCTACCAACAGTATGAATTCATTTCCATCTTCGCTCCTATGTGCCTGTTTGCATGCTCCTATCACCACGTAGATAAGTGAGCATTCATATTGCTTGGTGCTTATCTTTTGGAATGCTCGCCCGTATATACCTACCTGTTTTATGATACAACTTGTGGTCTATGGAAGTTATCCTTCTCTCATGCCCTACTGCAGTTGTGCTGTGGCCAGAGATAACCTCAAAGCAACTCATCACATCTCCTTCAACATGCCAACACATCCCTACTTCATAAACAGCACGTTCTAAGTGCTGATTCCTCTCAGGTATTCCTTATCTGCGGGACTGAACGTGCTTGCCTTGGTCTTTGCCTGAACCTACCTACCTGCATGTAGATATCTTAAGCCAAGAAACATGCTACTTGGCCAAATCATATTCTCTAGGTGAAGTCTGCCATATAATTCGAGAACATCAACCATTGTTGAGTAGCTTGACCTGCACCTTGAACTCATGCCAGGGAACACAAATGTTTGAGTGGCATCATTGATGTATCAGTGCCACGATTCCAACAGCCCAGTGCCTATGGCATTGATTTGTACCAGCCTTGAAGGCATCTTATTTAGAACTTTGCTCCAGCGCGAGCAGTTGTCGCGATGGAGAGATTAGTAAGAAGTCGGTTGGGACGTCTTGGGCAATGGACACATGGATACCTAAGATACGTCCCCCAAGACTGCCATTCAGCCTCACCTGCAATACATCATCACCCAGCTTATCCATGACTTGCTAGTTAGCAGTTGGCAGACACACCTGAGCCTCTAATAGATGATGCCTGCGGCGACCCCCTGGATCCATCAGCTACCCCAGACTTTGGAACAGCAACATACTCCCAGTTTCAATCGATCATACCTTCCAGCTTCCGGGATACCTGGAATCATTGCTGATAAAGCACATTATAGAATTTGCACACGTGCCTTGCGGTCCTATTGTACCACAGAGAAACACGGATTGGACGAGATGGCAGAGGACATGACAACAGTCCAGCTTCTTCCTCTATCAACCTCGAATACTACTCATCTGGCCACCCCGGAAGCAGCTGTCAACAGGGGATCCACCATCGAAAAGTATAGGGTTGTCCAAGGGGCATCGGCTCGGATCCGAACCTCATCCACACTGGTTCATGCGATAGAGACATCCTATCTAGCGGCACACTAGTCCCCGGGAGTCGGGAGTCTTGCTCGAGCTTCCTTCGATCCGACCGATGCCGGTCCCACAGAGTGTGTATCTTGCGACTACTTTGTCGTCGACACGGCAATCTCGTGCCGCTCTATTCTGACTGGAGCAATTGGCGACCGCCACCCGTTCGTCCCAACGAAAACGCATTTGACCAGACTCACCGCGGAGATCAGCCAACTAGAATCTGGCGACTAGCAGGCATCAGACGAGATCAATGCATCCGCCTCGATCAATGGCGGTCAATGAACACCGCCTTGTCCAGAGAACTGGAGTCGTATGGGGTTCGCGGGCATCACGTGTATATCCCTCCCCCAACAGAATGTATTGATTGATACCACGTGACAGGTGACAGGCGTACAGTACATGGAGAATTGGTCGTATAGCAGAGCACGCACAACGACATGTACCCCGGTGACACCCGGGGAGCCGGCTGCCCAGAAGTTACCTAACAATTCGACAGGCTGAAAGACGCCGAGGACGCTTGGGAAGCCTCGTTTCATCAGTGGGGTTAGGCTTAAGGAGCTTCCTATAGCAATGAACGAGTGCGGATGAGCGAGGAATTGATGCCTTGTTTGCGATATTCTCTGTGGCTGGCAGCCGAAACACATACCTCGAAACCAACTTATGCCGGACCAGATATGCACGATGATTTCGAGGGTAGACCTGTCATCCTATATTCGGTAAGGTTAGCAGGCCAACCTAGTCAAGTTGAGCAAACTTTCAGGGTCCATCCGAAAAAGCATTGAACTCTCTCAATGCGTAGCTCGAACCTGCACCTGCTGACCATGGCGCTCTTGATGAGAGTCTCATGATCTGCATTCAGTATTTGGAGGGGTCCGAAGGAGTTGCTGGTCCGGTACGTAGTAATACAGGTTGCCCTTCTGTGCATGGTTCTGCGCATGGTAAACAGATGAATGGATGCGTCTCGGTGTATTCCAGAGCTGGGAGCGAGGCGGCCCACCCACCCAGTGCCCAGCCGCCTGCCCGCTTCAATGCTCATGCTATTGGATCCATCCAATAGGTGGTGGCAAACTAGTGGGTTATATGATCATGGATGATGGCCTTCTGGAAGGAAAGCACCGTGCTCTGGCATCCTCTCAGGTTGCTACGCACCTACGCGATACCAACGGCTCAGCAGACGGAGTATTAAATTTCCAAGTACCTTCCAAAAGCACGCCAACCTCAAGACACGATCTATCACAGCACAACGGTCGGAAGAAATTATTAAAAAAAAAATGCTTTATTAAAGATAATAAATGTTTCTACGATTTTTCCTGATTTTTTAAACTGCTCTCACCGTTGATTACTGTGAGTTCAAATAGGGAGGTACATTTGAGAAGTCGGCATTTTAATTCTGCAGGCGCTTGCGGCCCAGCCCCCCGAAAACGTGAGCTAGGCGTCGTTCTGGGCGTCGTATCAACAATGCCGAGTTGTCGACGGATCGCCAACCAGTGTTGCATATCCTACAGACAGAAAACGCATACAAGTAATCACTCTGTCTCAGTGGCTCACCTGTGGCCCCACCCAATGCCGCAAGACTCGCCAGCGCCCAATCCAAGCCTTGTAAGCTTCAATGTTGCCATCATCATGCCATCCCGACTTTCAACAAATCAATGCGGATAGCTCAGGAGGAGCATGGAGAGAATTATTTGCAGTACGCAACCAACAACGGCCTCCCTACGGTACCGACTCCAACCCTGGATCGATAAACACGGGACTCCAAGTCCACCTGTGCCGATGTAGGCAAGATCCGGGCGACCACGAAGTTGGTAACAAACCACGAGCACCACCTACATTAGACGATGGGCATGCACACACGCACACAATCTATGTTTAGCGTGCACTGTAGCCCAAATTTGTGACTGGAGCTTGTCAAAGCTTGCACATCTCAGCTTATCAGACACACTATGTTTTGCATATGCTGAGCTGAGATCAAGAACCGCCCCCCCTCATACAATTTGGGTTTGTCGAGAAGCTCTCAAGTTACGGATACAGTGCATGGGAATTGAGTCAGATTCATCAAGTGATGAGACCCTGATAAGTCTGACAACGAATCCACACACGCGTTTCCCGAAATCAGCTGGGATGCGCGCGACGTGCTTGGCCGGCTAAATTTGGAGAACGTGAATCAGACCAGCACGACCAGTCGGGATTCCCATTAGTTTCATTGTGAAATACATGTACGTACCTACCCAGGTAACTGCAGATTAGGTAATATTCCGTTCATTATTTTGCGACCACAAGGTATCAACCATCGGGCCACCAAGATTAGACCCTTGAGGACTGCTACGAGGATATACTCCCACTCAATATTCACAATCAAACGTTCCTGCCGCCAAATCGACAAGGATACAGTCTAAGCACTGGTATCTTGAGCTCGTTTTTGCCATGGCTGAACACCAAAAACCTTGTCTTCGCCTACGACTAAAGTCAATGGAACTTGTCAGTTGAAAGCTGAGAACTAGTCCTTCCTGAGCTTACTTGGAGGGATAGAACGTCGATGCTGGAATCTAGATCGTCGGAGCAGTGGCAGAAATCTCAATTATGATGTCGAGCAGCCCATGGCGGAAGGAAGCATAGAACACTTGCGTCCCCTCGGAAACACATACCGAGAGAGAGACGCGGTGTCCAGTCAGCACTTATTCTGACTTGGAGTATGGCAGCTTTGATATGGCACGGCGGCTACTACCGTCGCACGCCTGCCGTCAAGTAAGCAAAAAAGGTGCAGAGTCTGGGCCCGGGCCCTTGACAGATCTGAGGCGCGCGGGGGGGCTCATAGTTGCAAGCCTTCATGGGATATATCACCACCATCAAGAGTCGAAATTTGGTTGTCCCAAGGCGACTCCGGCTTTCTCCTGTATGCAAGAGTCGTCATGCCAGAAGCTTCGTGCCCTGGCCATCATGTGTGGCATGTGCAACGATCGAGATGCCGGAGACCACTCCTACGCACTTGCTTCTTTGTTCTTAGTCGCGATACAGACTGGTGGGACAGGATAAGCATGCCGACCAGGGAAAATCGTTGGGGGCAGTATCGTATGCTGCACATAGCCAAACAACGAGGCCCATCTTGAGGAGCCAGCCTGTCTCGGGCATGACGTGTAATAATGGTCTCGGCAGCAATAGTCCTTCCCGGCGAATAGACCAAGCCGGCCAGCATCAAATAGTCCCTTGATGAGCAACGTTTAAGGTTCTGAGTCGAGAACGATCATGTAAGCGCCAAACTCACCCCAGGGTAGTCAACATGCCGGGTAGGCCATGTTAGCAGCTCAACCATCTTAGAGCGAACGGGTGGTAGGGCGACGCGCTGTTCACCCTGAACACCCTTCCCCATATCGACTTAGGTTTAGTCGGATATCAGAAGGACATTGACCCTTTTGCTCCCTCCCATGACCAGTCACTACTCCAGTGAGGGGTCCTACAATTCTTTGTGCGAATGGCACTGCGACAACGATGGGAAACCGACAGCTTGTCCGTGGGTCGTAGGTCCTGATGAGGCGTGCAAAGTTGTCACTGACAGGCGCGTCTGACCGTGATAGACCTTGACAGTTCGAGGTCAAGGAGGCAGGAGGCGTGCATACTCTTGAAGCCATCAGCGAAGATCTTTAGATAGGCTGCAGACGGTTGGTCGTAAAGTGCGTGCAGATTTGCAGGTTTGCGAGATCCCAAATCTGGATGCCAATCTCGACTGGTCGGCTCCATCTGTGTAATCTTGACAAAGTCACCAATACAAGTGGTATGCTGTCCTGGAGGGGGAGGTTGGGCGTGGGGACACCAGCCTGAGATGTCGCCGGTACTGTTGAGCGGCACGGTTGCCTATACGGGACGTTACCCCTGTACCTAATCTTGCCTAGCCCCGCTGTTCCGACTTGCTTACTGGAGCTATGTCCGTTTTTGAACCTGCAAAACTTGCGAAAGGGGCAAGCCTCAACTTGGGAATCCGTAATGTTGGGTCTGCCTCGGGAGATACATACTGGTTGTACTCCGTACAGGCGTCCAGTACAGTAGAAGAAGCCGATTCGGCATACTGTCATGCCCAATATTATTCATCACCCAGTCACAACAAACAAACATCTCCAGGCACCGGGCCATTGATGTCACGACTCGTGAAGAGAAAAATTGCCTCACGATCCATCCACCAATGCCAGTCGTTCAGGATGGCGTCGACGGGACGAGCTTTCCGGTGCCCTTTGCTCGGTCACGGACCTCCCCCTTTCTGCTATCATATCTGCCTCCTGCCCGTATCAGTATGTGGCAGACTTATGTGGTAATGCATCAAGCTTCAAGGGCCCATTGTTACTTATGTAGCCCGTTGCGACGGCCGCTCTGTACTATTGAAACACCATGTAACCCGTGCGTTCTCGCATTAAGAGCCAATCCTCCTCCGGGGAAGCTTGCCGTCCAACGCTGTATCAAGAAGCGCTTACGAACTCTGAACTATTACTAAGGCTAAAAGCTTCACCTACACCCCAACGGGTCTCGTCTGCTATCTACAATCTGCCACCGGGGAGCCGGCGAGGCAGCATAGAGCAGACTAGCTGTGCCAATCGCCAACCACGACTTGTCGGATGAGGGAGCTAGAGTCTAGAGAACGACATATCTATTTTCACCAGTGGTATCAAAACAGGCTGGAGACGAAGGAACCAGTAGCCGAGGCGTCATGTCTCTGTGCGCTGCAGCCCCGGTCGGAGCCATCAAACGCCTATTCGTCCCAAACTCTGGGCAATCGGCTCTTGGTGCTCTGTGCTGTCTGTGCTGGCCTGCTGGGGTGGGTTGGCTCGCTCGCACTTTATCTACTTTACACAAGTGCAGGAAGATCTTATGCGCTGGCATTGATCAAGAAACAAGATGCGTACGGATCCGTCATGCCGAATAACGTTTCTACTGGGTAGTCCCTCGTAGGCTGCAGTGCGTTTCTCTTTTGCCGTTATGGATGCGACAAACTTGCCTATGCCAGGTGTATTAAAGGGCTGGTGGTGGCTTGTTTACCTACGTCCCCGTACCTGATGTACTGCGAGCTGCAAGTTGGACTGTCTGGCCTGGGGGCGATGACGACGTTTTCCACAAGAACACACCATGTATGCACGCACACTGACACACATACGCACACCTTGATTACATAGCATAAAAAGGAGGGGCCTGTGTTTTATGCTTTTCTGCTTGTTGCGCCCAAATACCTCCAGCCCCCCCCGGCGTCCGGGCGCCCTGGCAGCTTTCCAGCATTGAAGCTAGCCCTGTCAGCCAATGTCAGGTACGTTAGAGGCCGTACCTTGATCGACCAGAAACGTGGGAGTGGTGCCTGAGGACAGTGCGAATGCATCCATTGTTTTGCCTGTCTTCTGTCACATCAGTTTTTCCGTATCGGTCTACTCCACTGCCAATCAAAGCAGAGTTCGATTGGAGGGAGTAGACGTTGGTCCCTTTCTCTGGTCATGGACAGTCCATTGTGCCGTCAACGTGCCGAGCCTTTCGAAATGCTTTGGGTTTGTTCGACCAGGACGCTTGACGGGAGTTAATGAGTTAATACAGCCAACAGCCAGGCATCAGGCCAGGAACGCTTCCTTCCTTACGTGCCTACATACATTAGGGCGTGGCTAAGGTTATTGGTCATGTAGGCACTTTAAATCAGGTGGCATATTTCGACATTTGCGAGTGGCACACCCATCATTATGTACATAGGTCGCATCATCGTCAGCATTCACCATCGGCTATAGAGCATCATCATTGCCATCATCATCATGAACGTTATTCTTATCATTGCTACGGAAGATGCATTATCAATCAGTTCAGCACCAAAAAAACAGTACGATACAGTTCTCGATGTGACAAGCAAGAGGTACATTCAATTCCTACCACTTTTCAGCCCACGGAACGAAAAGTCCCATAGTTCCAGACATGCAGGGCACCCCATTACAAAAAGAACAAGAAGAAGAAAAAAAAAACCAGGTACAGGAACATAGGACAACAACAGCAGCGGAATTTGGCAGCAGAGTAGAGTACCGACTACAAGTACCCGTATACAAGACGGGTAATTAAACTAATAAAAGTAATAATTGACAAGCAAAAACCCATCCGCTCAAGTTGTAACCGGACCCAAGTCAAGTCACAGTGGGAGTTCATTTATGTTCATCCCTCGTCGCTGTCCCCCATTAGATGCCAATACCAACCCTGCCACCATCCCTTGAACCCCTGGTCAGAAGCTGGTCGCGGTTCCCAGACGCCCAAATTGGAATTGGGGCCTTTCTTAGACCACGCAAGAGCAAGACCTTTTTCTCTGCCCCGAGGCACTAGCGAGATTGTCTCCTATCCCACCACAGGAACTCTGTTCATGCTGGGCCGCGGGCGAGGTACACTGTCTCCCCCAAGAGCCCCAAACATTTCTGAAATCAATCTAGCAACGCAACTAAATCTGATGACTGCTTTTGCTGGATGCCCCCCCTTCGCTGGCAGGCATTGCTCATCTCATCACACTCTCTCCTCTCATTACACCTATTTTCTTTAGCTCCAACTCGAAACCAAAGAGGACAAGAAGTACTCTCCCGAGGGTATTGGACTTCTCGAGTAATTGGCAATCATCGTCCTGTCCTTCGTTGTGGTGCTTTCTGATGCTTGTGCTTTTTCTTCGGGTTTGCTCTCCCTTTTATTCCTGCGACTACTCTCCCTTCAGCTACCGCTGCTGCACGTACACCACCACTGCTGTCGCGTATCCATCCTCTCGCATTTGAACTGCGATCTCCAGGATTGGATCGCAATCCACCGCTCTTACGGAGAAGCCATATACCAGAAACATTAAAAAAAAACGGATTACTTACCTACTTACCTTGTTCGCTCATTTTTCCCAATAATTGCGCTCGAACATCTATGCTCCGATTTCCGCGTGGTCGAGTATCGTATCACCCAGGATCTTTCTCCCGGACCAGCATCTGGTGCGCTAAGCAGGGACCGCAATATTTCCAGAAGCTCTGCTGCCCAGCATAGCATCACAGACCAAGACCCGCACCCCGACAATCCGGTCCCATTCTCTCTCCTCCCCTGGTCCCCTAATTCACCGTCTTAATCAAAAGAGATCCTGCTCGTTTCCTCTCCTTACTGTCATTATCTCGGGTTTCTTTACTTTAGTCACCTTGTCCTGGTTGCCAACGTTCGAAGACATACAACACCACCGTTACATCTACTCGGACGACTCCTGGCCCATTTTGGTTTGCTGTGAACCATAATACCTGACCTCTCGATCTCGAAACTGAATGCACCGATTCGTATCCAAAGCTCTACAATAGAGCTACTCGAGAAATCGAAAGCGTGGAGAAGGACAGCCGCTGCCCTTCTACCTCGCCCGCCGCTATTCAAACTCGTATTGTCGGCCCTTGTTTCAACACCGCCCTCCGCGGCACACAGCTATAGAAGTCGTCGCCGGTTACTATAATGACGGTGGCACACGATTTGACTCATCGAGGGTCTCATACATCCCAGAGCTCAGCAGGAATGGCCCTGGAGGATCGGTTCGAGGTGCTGAAGGAAATTGGCGATGGCAGTTTCGGAAGCGTTGTCTTGGCCCGGGTCCGAACCGCCGGCGCCAGTGTGGCCCGACGGGGAACAGTGGTATGTTATACTATTCTCGACATTCCGCGGGTGTTTTGACTTCACGACTAACCCGGTGAACCAGATTGCTATCAAGACTATGAAGAAAACCTTCGAGTCTTTCAGCCCATGCCTTGAACTCCGTGAAGTGGTATTCCTACGGACGCTACCGCCTCACGTCCACCTTGTTCCTGCACTAGACATCTTTCTGGACCCCTTCACAAAGAAGCTCCATATCGCCATGGAGTATATGGAAGGGAACCTGTACCAGCTGATGAAGGCGCGGGATCACAAGGCCCTCGACAATGCCAGTGTGAAAAGCGTTCTGTTCCAAATCATGCAAGGTTTGGAGCACATCCACGCTCACCATTTCTTCCACCGTGACATCAAGCCCGAGAACATCCTGGTGTCAACGTCTGCCCACCAAGATTCGAGTAACTCCTTCCGACGTTACTCAGCTCTGGTGACACCACCATCAACGCCTCCGACTTACACAGTAAAGATCGCAGATTTCGGTCTGGCTCGCGAGACACACTCGAAATTGCCTTACACAACATACGTTTCAACAAGATGGTACCGTGCTCCCGAAGTACTCCTTCGGGCAGGCGAGTACTCCGCTCCAGTTGATATTTGGGCAGTAGGTGCTATGGCTGTGGAAGTGGCGACATTAAAACCTTTATTCCCCGGAGGAAACGAAGTCGACCAAGTATGGCGCGTTTGTGAAATCATGGGAAGCCCCGGCAACTGGTACAACAAGGCCGGAGCTCGGGTTGGTGGCGGAGATTGGAGAGAAGGAACACGCCTCGCCGGCAAACTTGGGTTCTCGTTCCCGAAGATGGCACCCCATGCAATGGACACGATACTGCAGCAACCACAATGGCCAGCGTCTCTCGCCCATTTTGTTACTTGGTGTCTGATGTGGGATCCAAAGAGCCGCCCAACGTCAACACAAGCTCTCGCACACGAGTATTTCACTGATGCCGTAGATCCCTTGCGGCCAAGGTCGTCCGCATCGAAGATCCTCGGTCGGAAACAATCGGACATTGGGCGCGGAAAGGATTCAGCGACCTCAACACCTACTTCTTCCAAGCCTTCGTGGTTCAGGAAGTCGCTCATCGGTCGTTCCGAAAGCACCGAACCCACACCAGTCCTGGCCAGCCCGAAAGAGCCTGCGCCCATAGCATCAAGACCACCTCCGGTGCACTCTAATACTGCCAGCGAGATATCCGCCAATAAGACTCGGCCACCGAATAGCAAGCGAACCACTTGGAACAATGGCCCTTCGAACGTCGCCCCGATGCCAATCCTGCCGACGATCAAGCCCATTTCACCCTTGTCGGATACTGTGACAGCTCAAGCCTCTAACCGAAATCCATCGTACACTGAGGCACAGGCAAGGCAAGCTCATTTGGAGGAGAAGGCTGCCAAGAAGATCGGCCGCCAACTTTCTGTCGCGTCAAGCACAAATAACTACGCCGAGATCCATCGTCAACAAGCGGAACGGGCTCTGAATGGGAACTCGGGCCTTGCCTCACCTCCCAGCGGTCACAAGGAAAGCTTCTTTTCGCACTTAAGGAAACGCGCACGGCGGTTTTCCGGTAGACATCAAACGCCTGTGTCCCCAAACTACGATGATATTGAAGCCCAGGCTGGGTGCGGACCGTGGGCTAGCAATCGGTCATCCATGGTGATTGATCAACAGCCGCCTGTCCCCGCCAAGATTGACAATTACGACTCCTTGGATAGAGCTATGAGAGATGGTCAGCACTCCGACCAACCACAGGCTCCAATGCCACCTACTCACATGGTGACGACTCCCAGTAGCACACTAAAGCGACATCACTCTCTTCCTCAGCACCAGCCTCGTTCCGTCGACAATCTGATCGGAGCGGCGCGTGGTACCGGTGGGCCCATCTCGAGCAGGACACGACGAGCCCAAGCTGGTCATGGTGTTCCCCAATACGATGATCCGAATGAGGAAGACGAGCTTCTCGACGAAGTCCTCAATTCAACACATCGAGCGATGAAGCGGCTAGAAAAGGATGGCAAGCCCGGTCTGAGACAGTCTGTGAGCAATGTAGGACTGTCAAACCCGTACCCTACTCCTTCGCCCTCGGCCAATGGCAATCAGGTTCTCTTTGGCGATGGCCAGGAGGCCCTTGCCCCAAAGCCTCTTGACCTCAAGAAGAGCCGGGACCCTCATAAGTGGCCTACACCACCTTACGATGAGAACGACTGGGCAGCTTCGGCCGCCGCCAGCATATGGGCCGCTGGAAACCGATTTTGAGAGAGATATCTATTAGATTTGTGATGTGGGTTCGCCGCCCGCTTGTTGCTGTTGCGTTGTATCATTCTACATGGCACGGCGTTTAAGGAGGGCTCTGCTTTTGTTTTTTTTGGTGAGGGTCTACAGGGTTGGCATCATCGTTTCGCGACGCTCGCTTTTCATGTTTTTGCCGAGTCTCTGTTCGATATGTGCACGTCGGATCTCGGGTTTTTCTTGTTTTAAACAGCACCTTTGGGTTCGGCACACAAATTTCAATACCCCTTATAGTTGAGCCAATTTCTTGCCATTTTCCGGTTCTTCATTCGACAATACCCCCATTATAGACTTTCGAAGGTTACAAAAGGGCGTGGGACCCCCAACCAAAATGTTGATTTCTTTTGTTTCAGAGTGGGATTGAGGCACGCATCTGCCTATACTTTCTTGCTTTCATCCCGTCATCCGGTATAATGGCCAACACGGATGAGGAAATCCGGAGTTATGTACAAAGCTAGCTTGTTGCACATGATTTGTTTGGTCAAGGGCCGACATTCTCTTAGCACAGTCAGGAAGGCCCTTCGAGATCCTTTAGAAAAATTTCGCAAGGTTGATGGAGCGGGGAATACGAAAAGGGAAGAGGAGACAGAGAGAGAGATGTCTACTATATATATACACACACACAAAGCCGCCAGATTTGAGTCAGGCTATTAGACTCCAAACACTTGTTCATTGATTCATTGTGCATCGAGAAGCTATCCCTTATACTGCGTAGTATGGATATGTTTCAAATCCGCGTAAGGTGACGAAGTCAGCCTTTTATTCGACGGTGGTTCGAGCTGAGAAAAGAGTTCATATTGCACTAGATGTCGGCCGTTACGTATCTAATACCTGACACTGCATATTCAGCCAAGCTCCCGACTATATCAAGATGGGTTGAACGTTGGAGGACTTTGTTTTTAGATTTGACCCATATGCAGGAACAAGACGGGATGCTTTAGCTTGAGCTGGTGACATTTGCGGGATCCACCAAAAGTTGGCTGATCAAGTCAAGTCAGCCTTATTGCATGTTGATGGGCTGGCAGGCAGCTGTAGAGTCGAGTCAGCTTTGCTAAAAAGTCAACATTAGTACATTCAATGACAGGCATACTGCACCGTAAAGAACTACATACCTACTTCTCACATGTACTTACATCTGAAGGATGTAGGTTGGAGACAGGTAGAGTCTGGTAGGCAAGTTTCCCCGACTTATTAGCTTCATGTTAGGCTAGCAGGCAACAGAATAACATTACTACTACCAATGCAAGCGAAATACGGCAGCCTGGTCACCTGCGTCGCTCTAGGTACCAGCCCCGATTGGTATCATCTCATAAATAAGTTGCAGTTACGTCCCCTCAGGTTTCAGGCAGTGCTGCTTTTCCTCTCTGTGACTCTTATTAAAGGAAGATGACGGTGACAGAGCCGACCAAAATCTGACATTTGTTGAACTTGCCGCATAGCCTCTGCTGTGCCATGCTTACTACCTGGCCTAACCTCCATTCACTCGGACGCTGCCCCTCCTTCATCGAATTGCGACGGTCAGCCCCGCCAAAGTATTACTGACTACTGGCAAATCGGGCTGTGTTACCAACCACAAGTTCGCGGCTCGTCCATCTGGTGTGGTGATTGTCGTACTCCACGAGAGCTGACATTGAAGCCTTTCTCGTTCGTTGCAAACCACCATTTGCGCTTTCCTCCCCCAAACCCTCGGATCGTTTACGCCGCGCTCCCACGACACACAGTCACGTCTCTGGTCGGAGGAATATACAGAGAGTGAGTGAGAACGCTTGTAAGGACGTGTAGCTACAGTCTCCGATCCAATCCATATATATCAACAATAGCTTCTGTCTCGCATCATGAGCTTCAACCTGCCTCTTCGCTCGACTCCGAGTAGGAGAAACCAAGAGAGTAGGGCCAATTCGCAAAACTATTTCAGCGGCTATACTCCGCCCTCGTCCACCGAGGCCATCAACGGTCCGGTGCGCGAGCTTGCCCCAGTCAGTGACCGGCTTATAGTCGGTGTCGACTTTGGCACCACATTCTCGGGGTGAGTAGAATGCCGATGCCCTTCCCTGGTCGCGTTGACGACAGGCCCTTATACCTCGCTCATGTTTCGTCTCTATCAACCCTGATTTTCACCTTCCAATTTGGCTGACCGGACACACAGCGTGGCTGCAGTATATGCTTCCACTCCGGATGACATAGAGATTATCAAAACATGGCCGGGTGGAAATGGTATCACATCGGACAAAGTTCCCACAGAGATTTCGTATGATATCCCTCCAGCTGCCCCTGTAGGGACCTCGCCAAACATAAAATGGGGGTTTCAGTTCAAGCCAGAGGAGCCGCGGTTAAGGTGCATCAAGCTCTTTCTTGACCGGTCACAGAAGTTACCCTTCTATGTCAGTCCACAGGAGACGGCCACTCAGCTAAGGAAATACAACAAGAATGTGGTCGATGCTGTCTCCGACTATCTGACACAGGTTTATGAGCATACAATGGACACCTTGACGAGGCGGTACGGCGAGTCTTTCATGGCCTCCACCAAAGTCGACTGGGTCCTAACTTGTCCCGCTGTCTGGTCTGATGCTGCAAAGAACACAACGCTCCAAGCTGCTGAGAGGGCTGGCATGGGGTCTCAAGCCGACATCCAAATGATCAGTGAGCCGGAGGCCGCTGCTGTCTACACACTCAAGGCAATACAACCGAACCATCTCAACGTCGGGGACAACTTCATTGTCTGCGACGCTGGTGGTGGTACTGTTGAGTACGTGATTATCCAAACCACCAGGGGATGCTGTAACTCGCTAACAATCTTGGTAGTCTAATCGCTTATAAGATCATCTCCTTGAAACCCCTAAGAGTCGAAGAATCTGCTGTAGGTACTGGTGGGCTATGCGGGAGCGCTTTCCTGAATTATAGGTTCGAAGAGCACGTCAAGAGCCGGCTGGGCGTTAGCCGCTTTGACGAAATGAAGTTGAAGAAGAATAAAACGTGGCAAATGGGACTGCGTTATTTCGAAGAGTCCGTCAAGCGGAATTTCAATGCGGACGAAGACCAGGAAGTCAATGTCCCGTAAGTCATTCCTCTAGCTATAAGGACGACATGGTACTGATGATCTCTTAGCTTTCCCGGTTTACCTGATGACGAAGAAATTGGTCTTGATTGTGGGTTCCTTGTCATATCCGCTGCTCAGATTAAAGAAATATTCGAGCCGGTGGTCAAAGAAGTATGCGATCTCGTTCAAGGACAGGTCGATACAGTGCGCACTAAAGGGGGCGTCGTTTCCGGTATTGTACTGGTAGGAGGTTTCGGCCAGAGTGACTACCTATACCGGCGGCTGAAGTCTCATTTCACAAGTGCGGCGCCGCCACCGTATACCGAGCGGCCAACTCACTCCACTGGAAACGCAATCACCGAAAGTGGCTCTATCGAGGTGATGCAGCCGTTGTATGCCTGGACAGCTGTGGTGCGCGGGGCCGTTCTGCGAGGGCTCGAAGGTAATATGGTTATTTCACGAAAGGCCCGTAACCATTACGGCACGTCTTACGCTACGGTGTATGACGAGGACAAACACAGCGTTAGTGAGCGTTACTGGTCTCCGCTGTGGGAGCGTTGGATGGTGTCGGATCGCATGCAGTGGCACATCGCTAAGGTAAGCACCCATAAATTCGAGACACACCCCTTTTTGCCCGGATCTTTAGTCTCAAAAGTCCACACTTTTATCGCAACGGCTACTTGAATAAGCTAACTGACACATGAATTCAATCTTGATAGGGTGAGGCGATATCACCACTTTCGCCAATAGCTTTCCATTACACACGTAACTTCCGCCCAGGTCAATCGCTCGTGGTAACGGACGATCTCATAGCTTGCGAGGCAGATGAACCGCCAGCTGCATATAACCGCGAGTTGGCCCATGTCTGTACCTTGACGACAGACCTCAGCGCGGTACCGAGAAGTCTGTTCACAAGGCTCACGACAACAAGAGGCGTTGAGTTTGATAATCTCGACTTTACGCTCGAAATGATTGTTGATAGTGCTGGGCTAGGCTTCGAGCTGAAGGTTGACGGAGTCCGGTATGGGAGAGTAGAAGCAGACTTCAGTTGACGAACATGAAGAGAAAAATAGTCATGTCAGTATAATAACATAACATAATGGTAACTACATGTACCCATACTCTTGTATCAGTGTCGCATTTGGTGAGACAAGGGCTTAAGAATCCGGCTTTGCATCTTGATGAAGCATTTGAATAAGTTGTTGTTTAGACTCGCCCCCTATCCATCGTCGCATTTACGCTACCGTTACACAGTCGGCATGTCGTGCAGTGGGGTCTGTTTCCGAGAGCTTTGGTTGGTGCCCAAATTCTAGGGGGGGGTGCTGCCCGACCTCTACGGTATCTTCACAAAACCACAGTTGCCTTCACCTGCAGTATGACGCGAGCCATGCAGGACGCAAATGGTAAATATCCGATGGCAGCGACAGTTGGGATGAGCCAAGTGCGCCCGACCATATCCTTTCCTCCTACCCTGTCAACTCATCGCTTCCCTTTGCTAGTCCTACCCAACAAGATTCCCCGCCTCGGAATAGCAACCTACGAGTAGACGATGACTACAGATCGGAAAGAACAGCTCTACGGGGCCCCCGATCTCAAGCTCGCCACCGCTGATTGGGGAGGCCGTCCCTTGAATGGAGCGAAGCCCACAAACAACCAGGCTTCCGAGGACGAGATATCGCCCCTTTCCACAGCCGTCGTGAGTCGCCCTGATCTGGCCCCTGTCTGCGCCTCGAAGACTGTGCCTACGCCTGGTTGGGATCAGGATAGGTCAGGCAGGGTAAATGCCGCTCAGCCGGATGCTCATCTGAATCATGCGCCTTGCGCCACCGCTACCCCCAGTGGGCTCATCGCAGAAGTCCGGCGAGCTGTCAGAGAGGAGCTCTTCGAGGTCATGCGGGAAAGCCAGGCCAAGGGCGAGGATAATGATTCTGAGGCGACTGCAGAATGGGATAACTTATTCACTTCAGAGGGCCACGCCACGCCCAGGTTCGGCCAGATTATGAGGGTTCTTTCCAACCATATTGTAAGTCAGCTCAGACCTCATCAATCTCGGATCCAGCGTCGTCTGACAACTGTATGCAATCAATGACAGATCAGAAAGTTCAAACCTGGGAATGATGACTTAGTCATGACGCCAAATGATCTGCGGAGATTTTACGTGGAATATCGGCTTGATGATGAAGTGTATCCATTCATCGGTAATTACAGCCCATGAGCGTCGCTACTGTTGTGTCTTTCCTTTTCTTGTAGCTGACACTTTTTCATGGCTATAGAGATATTTTCCTCGGAAGCCCCAGATATGTGTGGCAGGGTCGCGGACTTCATGTTTTTTATGAAGTGCCAATACCATCTGGTTCAGCAAAACGAGCACTCGCGGCCGCTCGTGCCAGCCTTGACCGTCATCGGATTCGCCCAATACTACATGTCGTGCATCCTGGCGTACCCGGATACCGAGTTCCGTCGGCTCGAGAAGATTGTGGCTGACGTGCCATCGATCGTAGTGGTGGTTGGTGCTGGTGTTGGCCTGAGTGATGTCAACGAGGGGAAACCGCCTCCCGAGGTTCTGCCCAAGGTCATCCGGCGTCACCAGCTGCCTCCAGGTGCAGATGCCAAGTCGAAACGGCTTCTCGATGGCGCGTTTGAAGACTTGATGTACGACTTGGACCTGTTGCCGCCTGCTCCTAAGAGAGAGCCCCCTCCCCTACCCCCTCCTCATCTCCAGACTACCACTGCTACGGTGCCGGCGTCATCGTCATTGTCATCGTCAGTTGCGCCTGTACAGCCCAAAACAGCTGCCACTGTGGACAAACCGGACTCTTCTTCTTCCGCAACTCTCGGACACTCACGCTCCCTGACGCGCCGGAAGTATGTGCAGCCGACTCTGCTACACACCATCGGCGACGACGACGGTGCTGGCGACGACTCGAATACGAATAAGAGTGATAAAAGCAGCCTCGATCGCGAGAGAGAGCTGGAAAGAGCCTCCATGTCCGGACCCCGTCAGGGGTTCACTAGGCTACACTCGTGGCACGCCGACAACAAATCAACGACAGGCGGCGGCGGCGGCAGCCTGGCTGGTGGTGTAACTCACCGTCCAGCCTCGGAACAGCAGCAGCAACGTCACGGGGGACGCGCGAGCCAGCCCTTCCCCCCACCCAACGCAGCAGCAACAGCAGCAGCAGGCCATGTCGATAATGGCAGCAGCGCCGCTGGCATCAATGCCCCGTCGTCTGCGGCCAATGACACCAGGCCACCCCCGCGCGGTTCCGTTTCCTCGAACGCTTCCTCGGTGGGATACTTTCGACACGGGGGCCGCACCCCGCCGCCGACCCGGCAGAACAGCACTTCGGTCCCGGATGTGTCGAGCCCCGGCCGCTTCAGCTTTTCTTCTTCGTCGTCTTCGGCTTTGGGAATGACGACGCCAACCTCGGCTTCCGTGGGTTCGCCTGGCGGCGGTCCCGCCTCACCAACCGCTTCCTGGAACCCGCTTCAATATCGACCCATGGCGGCGGCGGTAGCTGAGCCGTCCAGATCATCTAGTACTGCGGGCGGCGTGGAGAGACAGCAGGATCAGCAACAGCAGAAACCTCACCACGTACGATGGGAAGGGGTGCCGCAGCAACAGCCGGCACATGCCGCCGCTACCGCCGCCGCGTTCAGGACGGGCAGCATTGGCGGCGGCGGCAGCCAGAGTGTCAATACAGAACAGAGGCCTTCGCAACGACGTCGTCATCACAGGCGTTTTCCTAGCAGTGGTGGCAATGCCGTTGTGGGCGATGATAACGATGGCGGCGGTGGTGGTAGCGCCAACAGAAAGGGGGAGACTTGGGAGGAGTTCCTGCGGGCTCAGAAGAAGGGGGAGGGCTACCATTCAAGATGAGGTGGCTGGAGGGTACGCGTAGGTGCTGAGACAGAAAGGGGGTGGGAGGATGGGTAATGGAAGGGGGCTGTCATTTGACTTTACGAAGTGTGAAAGGTCTTTTTTGTTGAACTCCAGATTGCTTTAGTATACCCTGAACATGGTACAGTTGCGGCGGGCCGTTACTGGGTGAGAGGGTGGTATATACATGCAGACCTCTAGGTATTGGTGTAGTTTCAGTGAGTTTGTAACATTACAAGTCGACCTGAAAGTCGACAAGTGACTTCATAGAAGAGGGCGACGAGCTATCAGAGATGTGGTGTCAGTAAGACCGTCTTCCATGATGGTTATTTCCCCCAACATTAGGCTCAAATGGGAAAATGATTCGCCAGATGTAAGCCTGAGGGCATATAGAATCGCTTATTGTTACTTGGGAACCATCCTATTTCCCCAAGCTTACCCGACGAGGGGGTTGGGCGTGGCTCGGCTCCATTCTAGGCAGAAGCGCAGATAGGAGGAGGGGAAGATGGCACAAGGTCAGACTGCGTGTGATTTGTCCACGGAGACATTTCCTATGTTTAATTTATGATACATCATTCCTAGAAACTAATAAGCTACACGCCTTGCGCGTTTATATACGCCTCACGGGGGGCTCCGGTCAATCTACGTTGATGTATACCCGAGGCAAAACTCGGGCATGGCAATGCGTTCTGGGCTTACATCTGACAGGCTATTACTGCCTTAATACCACACTGATATATTGAAAATAGTCTCTGGCAGTAACTCAACGCGGCATGCTGCATTTGGGGGCCATGCAGAGAGTCACCTTCCCACGCGAGTCTGGCATACGCCCACGAGGCTGTCTGCAAACAGGGGCCGGAGTGTTGACCGCACGTCAGGGCGAACCATGACTGAGTGTCGCAGAATGCATACCCCTAACTTTATCGTGCCATGCTCGTGCAGTCACTTTTCCCTCTCAGAAACACCCATGCGTGGGTTTGAGCTCTCATTGGCTGGGTCTGCGACCTTCTACGCCCGACTGATATGGTAAAAAAATGGCATCGTCGCCCGTAAGGCGGGTCGCATGCAGATGAGGCAAACGATCAACGAGGCGGACCTCGTTAGACTTCAGAGATGGAGTAAGGCTGACCAAAACAAACCTGCAGGACTAACTGAATGCGTTGGTAGAGAGATATATAAGTCGATCGTGGCTGGCTGCATCTGAGATCTGGGTATAAAGCCCACGCGTTGACCCTGCTTTCTAGTTCCCGCCTCGTTCTCGGCAAGACATCAACACCGTATTGGGACCGACCACACACACTGTTATCAAACAATTTGTTGATTTATCGACCATTCAAGGAGTCGCCGAGACTAGAATGCCGCAGGCGAGGAAGCAAAAAGGCTCGGCGGTGTGCTATGTTGCGACTGCGATTGGCCAAGCTCGACTTATACCTCGTACAGGCATTGCCACTACATTGAGGCTGAGCACCGGGGACGACGACATCGGAGAATATTTCGCCCCTGGGAGGGCGAGAGATTTAATTGCCTACCCTTCTCTGCATAAGGGAGAATACTATATAATAAAGCCAGTGCAAGGGACTAATGGTCAGCTAGATGCAGGTTGCCCTGGGGTTTTTATGTGTACTTTTCTTTGGCCAATCCTGTTTGCTAAGTTGGTTGATTTGTACTTCAAGTATACGAGCCCCGGGGCAGGAAGCGGTCAGTGGTCGTGCAGTGAGTCAATCGGAAGTGGCAAAACCAATTCGAGAAGGAGAAAGAACGGAAAAGAACCAAGTTGAGAAAGTTCTCACAGCGGTTAATTCAATTCATTCAAAAATTGGAGAGAAGAAATTGTGTTCTGTTGTGTTTAGTTGATTGAGAAGACAGTTTCCCATCGTCACCAGCCCCTAAGTCCGTTCTTTCCCAATAAACATGATACCTTCTTCCCATCAATACTTCGCTTATTAGATCAATCTGCCCATTAATAACCTGGCCACTTCAAGAGAAATTCGATCACAACTCTGATGCCCTTATTTTCATGTGTCATGGCACGAAGACAAATACAATCTCCTATCCAGTTCTGTGGAATGAGTGCTGATATCGCGCTGTCTTCTGCTACCCCCTTCCATACCCTTACTTGCAAGAGTATCATCATAACTCTCTCCTTCGTCAACATGATTCATGAGGGGGAAAAAACTCAAAAACAAAACACTAAATACGAACGGGTATAAGTCCAACCACAAGATCATTGTGTGTTTGGCAGCTCCGGTCCTACGCTGAAACATACCAAAAACACCACGGCCAGGGGAGCAACTTTGGGGGAGAGAGGAAACGACTTCGACCAGCGAAACGCCATGAATACTCGCATGCTTCATGATGGTTGAACGTACGCTGTTCCTACCACATTGCTAGACGCAATAAGCTGACCTGTGCGACGCCTGGGCTGTTGCTGTTTTTGATCACGACGTCGACGTCTCTCTTCCTTTTCGTTGTCATGGACGACTCGTGATCGAAGCTCCTTCTCACGCCGTCTCTCTTGGGGGATGAAGTCGTGGCGAACAACACCACTTGCACGCGGGCCCTCGTTAAGCTTGCACTCGCGCTGGTAAAGGGCCTCAGGAAGGAGTCTATTCAGATGCAGGTGTTCGAGGAGGAAATAGTCCGGCCGCATTTGTTGGACCATCTCTTGGACAGTTAGCCTGCTCTGGAGGAAGTGTTCTCTGATGTGATCCAGTCGAAACTTGAAATTCGAACTGTCGTCAACATTGTAGTCACTGGAGCCGAACTCCTTGTCGCAAAACCAGCAGATACAATGGGGTGGCAGCTTGCGATCAAAATGATCAACAACGATATGCTCTTCCCAGAGGGCAGTCTCATCAGGCCCAAAAGTTTCGTTGCATAAACCAAGCCGTGCATACTCGCATGGGAGTATACACTGTGGATTATGTGGAGGGTTGGGGATGGCGTGGGCAAGGAACACTGACGGTGCTGTCGATGCCGTAGAAGGCGGTCGAGATGATGAGGCGGTGCTGCACGACTTGTCTGATTTGTGCGAGAACACCCTACTCACAGCGCTGCTCGTCGTTGAAGCACTTCTTGTGGATGTCGACCTTGTGCTACTTCTTCCACTTTTTGATGACACGAAAGAAGGCGCATATCCCATGTGGATCGAGTCGAGGTCTTCATTTGCCCCCGAAGTATAACTAAACAAGGATGCCTTAAGCCCCCTCTCCCTCCAAGTCTGCAAGCGCTCGTCATCAGGACCGGAAAACCCAGGAGTGGAAAGCCCTGCCAAGAAGGCGTGTATATCCCTAGGATCGAACGAAGACATGTCGAAATGTCGGCCCGAGTGCGGCACGTCGAGCTTCGATCAGATGCGTTCGCTGTGTGGTGAGTGGTGGTATATCGTCGCACCAAGCCAGACGATGAACATCAAGTGTACCCAAAAGCAGGGCGTCGAATATCCGTTAGTGGGTGGCCAGTCAAACAAACGACTGAGAGAAGACCAGCAAAACGCGATCTAAGGCGATGAAGGGCAATCAGGGCCCTTACTCTTGAAAACTATTCGGTTGCGGGGTAGTGGGCAGATATAATCAGCACCCTCCCAAGCTGTCGTGGTGTTGCACAGTGGGATGAGCAATCATCGGGGTCACTCGATTTGCAAATGGGAAGACGGGGGGGGGTAAGCCAGAATGATGGAAGCAAACAATCTGGTCCAGGTTGTCGGAGGATGGGGTGGGATACTTCAGGTTGGTGAGTTTCCAAATGAAAAAGGTAAGTTATCTAACTTGTGTTATCCACCTTCTGCAGTATCATTGATTGTCCTGAGAGGGTGTGCAGAGCAAAGTGCTGTTGGCGAAGACGTGGGTTTGATGCAAGAAGGAGTCGGAGGGAATTCTAATTCGTCGGCAACCTAGTCCCCTCCACAGATCGCGGATCTACAACGGCCACCCCTACCTACATACACCTGTGAGTCAACCCCAACACCCGAGTGTGCGATCAAGTCGGAAAAGACAGTGCTTGTCAGAACTTGTGTATTCTCATTCCGAGCGGATGGTCTATGATTGACCATTGATATCTGGTGGTTTTGGCATTAATCTGTTAGGGTCGCTATGGAGACACGGTCATCCAGCAAAAGCATGGATACGCCGTATCTGGGCTGATAATGAACCAGCATGTCGACTCATGCTCATACATAGTACCGCGTTGCAGCAGCAGCGAGGAGCTAGTTCTATGCTTCATTCCCGATTCTCATCACACAGCATATCATTGCCATCCCCGTCGCAACTATAAGTGGTGCATATTGTTTGACTGACACGGGGTAGAAATACTGCCGCAACACATGCAATCGAAGTAACCCGGGAATGACACGCATACTTCCTCCGCTGGACGGCGCAGTCTGCATTAAATCAAGAGCATCGCACCAGAAACTGCAGCTTGCAGCTTGCCGACCAGTTAGAGCCGTATGCCTGATGAAAAGGTGTCATCTTGTCGAGACTACAGTTCAGCATGCCCCATCTAGTAAGGGGCATCTGAACCCGAATCCGTCCTATCAGCTCCAGTCCGGAAATACGTGGACTGAGCTCCTGGCTGGCTGATTCGGTGGACAGTCCTTGGCCCGATCAGAACGAGATCTTGGGATGCCCACAGATGCGTGGTCAACGTCCAACCCTTGCTCTGGATGCAGTCGGTTCTGCATCTAAGTCGACTCATGCGAGCTCGCTACACACTGACCATTTGGGCTCTACCGGCTACCCTTCTACGGAGGCCTCAAGACTCATCTGGGATGGACTCGAATAGATATTGTGACCAGAACAAGTCATGATCCATCCCGGATGCAGGTGAGTCGCGCCACGGTCCGCTCCCTTGCATGATGGTGTGCATGTCAGTAACATGATTTGTACGCCCGTTGGCTTGTCTGGAGGTGTTGGCCCGTAATTCCATTGGAACAAACCAGAGAATCCGGATACACGTTGCGTAAGATGCAAGGAAGCATATGCCTGAATCCCGACCCTCGTTCTAGCTGCAGCTTATGGCTATCAGTCGGATATACTATAACAACTGCCGGGCTGGTTAATGATGCAATGCGCGTGTATCGGCTCCTTACCGTCGTGTGGACCGTCAGGAAGCTCGGGGACGCCGAGTGACTTCTGCCATTTCTGCATATCCCGCTCTTTTGCTGGGATGAAACATGACTGCGTTGGCGGTCCCCAGGAAATTTGGCTATAGGAAGTAGGTGTGTAGCTCCTTCTAAGGCGGTCAGCAATTGTTTTTGGCGCCAGTTGTGCATACATACATGTACACTTGATTGGACAACCCTTGGTTGCGTTGTCTTTGGGGGGGGGTACAAAGATATTGTATAGAGACGGCAGAGCCTCAGAGCATCACTTTTCGGGGGTTTGGCCGGTCCCCAGGTCTGGCGTCTCGTTGACTGGCCATGCCATCACACCCGCAAACGCACGCAGCCACTCACACAGGCACTCACACAGTAGTACGGGCAAACCATGCACTCCGCTGTGTACGCTTCGTAACCTTAGGTAATATCTGGAGTAGTGTCGTCTAGGTCGGATTGTATATACATGCACACATACCTACCCTCAGGCATAGGGCTATCCAACCAGTCTCGAACCTATGCGTATCACATCTATAACTTCTCATCAAGATGCTTAGGGGTGCTACACAGATCCGTGCTAGTCAGCTGCGTACTTGTCAGAGAGCACAGGGGTTTCCCCCCAAGTATAATCAATATGGTAGTGTGGTGATTTTGCCGGTCTTCTCTGGGGTATTGAGCGACTATCAAACAAATACACAGTTCTGTCACTCTTTTTTGAGCCATGCTACCATGATAATCATTTCTTCATCAAAACATAGAGTACATGCACATATTTTAAATGTGTTGCCGCACGGCAAGCAGCTTCCAAAAGAGGCCAGATACTCACTCATTCGGGGCTGCAGAGCACTCTGGCCTTGGCGATCACGTTCCGAAGCTGCGGGTTGCCCCCGTGCTCGTCCCCGAACTTGATGATGCTGGGGCAGGTGACGCAACAAATCTCGCGCGCGCTCAGGTCCTCCTCGTCCTCGCCCCCCGACGTCCTCCATCTCGGCCGCGTCAAAGGGGATCTGCTGGTGCGGGAGGATGTGCGGCATGGTGACCTTGAAGACGGCCTTTTGCACCGCGAGCTGCCGGGACAGGACCACGGCGCTGGTGACGAGCGCGCGGAGCGCCTGGTCGCGGGCCTCGCTCGTGCCGCTCGCGCTCTCGCCGGCGGTGATGGAGTCGAGGAGCCGGTTGACCCGCGAGATGAGGTTGTTTATGACGGTGTCCGTCTGCGCCTGCAGGCCTGGGGACGACGCGTCCTTTCGGATCATGTTGAGCGTCATGGCCCGCCATTGATTCACTGTCGCGTCGGAACCTGCAAGTCGAAATCGATGGTGAGCCCCAGGACTTTATTCATTTCCTACTTTGACGGGCTGTGCCTCAAGGGGAAAAAAGAGACCTACTCGTTGATGAGAGATAGCGCTCCATCTCGTTGAATTTGGAAGACTGCTCCTCCGAAAGGCCCACAAAGTACTGGGAGAAGATGTCGTCTACCAATACGCTCGACACAATGGACTGTAGCAAATGGATTCTGATCGTGGATGCAATCTCGGCGTATCGTGGCACAAGCTTGACGAGCTCATCGACCTCGGACTCACTAGTCTTTGCCAGATCTACCGGGATTGCCCGTTAGTATAAAACGCCCCCCTTAAATAAGACTGGGAGTCCCCCAAATTATCTCGTGGGGGACGATAGACCCTTACCAATCTTCGTCTTGCGAAAGTGCACCATGATCCAGTTCTGTAGCCCGTTGCCGAGGCGCGCCATGTCGTCCCCGAACTGGTCGTCGCTCGTCTGCTCGTGGTAAGCGCGCGTGCTGGTGCTGACCTGCTCCTTGAGCCCGCGGTTGAGCGCGTGCAGGCGGCGGATCTCGTCGTCGCGGTCCCGGAGCTCGCGCCGGAGGGAGCCCACCCCCTCCTTCAGCTCGGCGCGCTCGGCGTCGCGGACCTCGACCTCAGCGCGCAGCAGCCGCAGCTCCGTGTCGGTGCGCAGGAACTGCTGGTTCAGGGCCGAGTGCTTGGCCTGCCAGAACGCGGCCGTCTCGCTCTCGTTCTGCGACAGCAGCTCGACCTGCCGCGCGAACTCGGACTCGAGCTGGGCCATCTCCCGCGACAGCTCGGCGATCTGGTCGTCCTTCTCCCGGAGCTGCTGGGCCATCATCGTCTCTTTCTCCCGGGCTGCTGCGCTGTTAGCCGCGTTGTTGTCCTTGCTCAGCGTGCTGGCGAGGCTGATGCGGTCCGAGTCGACGCCGCCGCCGCCGCCGCCTCCCCGCGAGCTGCTATTATGATTGTTATTGCTTGTACCGCCGTCATTGTCGGTACCGGGCGGGGAGACGAAGGGCGCGAGCCGAGTTGCGCTCGCGGCGGCGGTGCTATGACATTGTTGCTGCTGCTGTTGTTGCTCCGGGCCGATGCAGAAGAACGCAGGGTATTACTGCTGGTATGAGAGGTGCTGGCGCCGCCCCTTCGCTTATCCGAGCTGCTCATATTTCGCGCCAAAAGTGCGGGAGGAGGTGGGACGACTCGGAGGTTAAGCAAATTCGAGAGCTAGTCAGCTGTTGGTTTTCAATCCGTACTACATCGTCCGCAAAGAGTGTGAGGCTCGCCCGGGGCAGGTCAGTACACAGAATTTGGCTACCGATGGCCACAGAGACGAGTATATGGTTGCCTGAAGACCATAAGCTCGCGGGAGTGGTAAGTTAGGAGATCTGGACCGCCCGTTCTGACATGCGGGCGTATTAGTCGGAGGGGTTGTTGGAGGGGAAGCTAATTCGGGTAAGGCTTAATCAAGCTGGGATATATCAAGGTACGTACCTTTGTCGGCACGACCCTAGCCAACCTACATTGTACACCTTCTTACCTTGGGAATATTCTCATGTTGCAATACACCTTGTACAAAACAGGGCTGGGCTGAATAGTGCCCGAACCGATCTGCCCAGTTATTGATTGTCGGTTGAGGTATAACACTTATGCAGTGCATGCAGTGCTGTACCAGGAGTTCTTCCAACTCCAGTCAGATCAATATCCTGCTCATCGAGCATACTAAACTGCTGCATTTCAACGTATTGAATATATGAAATTCATTGACCGTGGTCCATGTCGATTTCTGCTTCCACCTCGTATGCCTCGTCGCCGTCGTCTTGCTTCTTGGTGCCCATCCGGCATATCGCGATCTTTTCCACCGGCACATCCTTCATCCAGACAAAGTCGTCATACCGGTCCAGTATATCGCGGGCGTCGAAAGTCACACGTTCCTGCCGTTTCCCGTGGCGGCCTCCGCCTCCCCCTGCCCCTTTTTTTTCTCCTTTGACATAGATGGTGTTCACGATGGTTGCGTGCAGGAGCAAGGGCCGGTCTTCCTCCGCCATGATGCCCGCCTGCTGGAAAGTCTGCTTGATGCGCTCGCAGAACTTGTGCAAGATCTCATCCGGGTCTACCGGCGGGCTGTAGAGCACTGCCGCTTTGGAGAGCGTTGGTTGCATTGAATGCAAGCCTTTTAGGGTCACTGATAGTGGTGGTGGCTGTTGTAGGGGTTGGTGTGGGTCCGTGTTCTTGTCCTTGTCCATGTCTTTGCTCTCAGTTTCTTGTGCCTGTGCCTCCTGTGCTTTTACGATACTGCCGAGAACCTGTCTGGGGGCCAGCGTCTTGAGCAGCTCGGTGGCTTTGTCCAGTCCCTCATTTTTGGGGAAGCTCATCACGCCCAAGGTCAGGTGCAGCGTCCCGACCGGGCGGATGGCCTCGCCCGGCAGGCCGAAGCTTTGAGGGCTGGTCACATCTGAGCCAAACGAAGCCAGAGCCGACACGAGCTGCTGACGGGACTGGCTAGTCACGAGCGGAATACAGAGGAAATGTGTCGGCGCGGGCCTTGGAGGCATGATTTGGTCTTTTGGGGGGGGTTAAGTTTGGGTTTCCTGCCGTCCGTCACTTGCCGCATATTCACGGATCAGTTCCGGCTTGCACCTGCCACACTTACACACACAAGACCCCAGACCCTCCCAAGTGTGGCAGCAGAATGTGGCTGGAAGCTTCAGTCAATCAGATCACGCATCGGTGTAAGATTATGTAGTGCACAAACCGCTGCGGGAACGAGTTAATGCTGCCTGCATATTCTGCCCTGTTTGTTTAGTGCCCCCAAGCGCACGAGGCCATGCAGCTGGGACTCACACAACTAACGATTTCACGCCACCGCAATGATACCTCATTCGAGGGTGCACTGCCGGCCAGTCTGTGTAAATCGCACGACGGTTGGACAACATCTTAGAAACCAAGCTACACCTTGCAGTTCAATTAGTCGACGTTGTCTCACTGATGGACAAAAACCGTTGGTCAAGGTTCTGTGCACTACGTCACTAATCGATGCCTTTCGGGATGACGTAGGGCTGCGGGAGCCATGTCACTGTAGTGGCCATGTCGTCACAGGCCAACGGCAAACTGCCCCAAAAGCATCTACGCGACCTGCACCTCGGCATCCGCGCGTCATAGCAGCATAATTTGGTAGGCGCGCATTCTGAAGGATATCCATAATCGTAAAAAGGAGTGTATTTTCCAATAGCAGTAAGCTTTCCTAGCTTAACAGTTCTGTATGCAATGGTTCGTCGAATGCTCTATATATAAGGTGAAGCAGCCCCCGTCGCTGGAGCTCCAGCGACTTGCAGTGCGCACAGTATAGAGCCCCCGTCCATCACACTTGTTTTCACACAACCACCGCGGGTACGATCTATTCGATAACAGTGACAGAATAAGGAGAAATAATAGTTGGGTATCGTCGATTTCTTCCACCCCAAAACAGTTGACTGAATGAAACCCCCTAGGAGTGAGTCCCTGAGGGCTAAGCCAGCTGCAGTTGTCGCCGACGATTCCAACCAGTCTTCCCTCTCGAGGTCGCACATGGAAGCTAAACCAGCATGGGCACATGCTGTGCAGCGCAGACCAGCCTCCATGGCATGTCTCTAGCTTCGCCTATGCGCCGATTATGCTGCAGGGGTGTTGAAGAATTTCCTGAGCGTGGTCTCAGCTTCGCTATACTCGGTCCTGAGACTCTTCATCGTCTCGGTGACGCGCGACAGGCATAGCTCCTCATCCGTCTCGGGTGTGCCGTCCTCGTTCTCCTTCTTTCCGTACCGCTGGATCTTTTCACAGCTGTCCTTGACCTTGGTCAATCCCAAAGTGGCTGAAGAACCTTTCAAGAAGTGGCCGAGTTTGGATAGCTCTTCCAGGTCCTTGGCTTCCCTGTCAAAGAAAAAAAAGGTAACAGCAGTCAGTCACGGCATGTTCCGATCGCGGGGTTTCGAGAGGCTGGCTTATGGAAGTCATCGCAGGGACTGGAGTGGTGCCTCCCTCCTTGGCGCTCTCTGGGTTGTGGGCCAAACTCACAGGGCCTCATCTATCTTCTCAAACGTTTCCTCGGCCTGCTCAAAGAAGCCAAAAACAATAGACTGGCTAAACTCGCGGTCGTCTTCACTGTCGTCCATTTCCAAGATCTGACTGAAAGTCACGATGTCGATGGCGTCTCCCAGGTCGGGAAGGTTGGAGTCGCCTCCGTCATGCTGTTTCGGCAAAGGCCTGGGTCAGCGCCAATGCAACCATGAGTTATGACAATAATAATAATAGGTAAGCATTCTCGTTCATCAGGGCTTCACTTACGTTGTCGGAAGACATGTTTGGCCTAGTTGACTATGGGCGAAATGTGAGTGATTTGCGGGATCTTTAAAAAAACTGTCGCGGATCAGAACCAAGTCCAGAATATGAGCACCTGATTACAAGACCTAAGCCGACAGAAGAGGTAAGGGGAGGCGGCTAACCCTACAGTAGTGAGGAGTCGACGACGGGAGAGGATGGTTTCGGTTTAGAGGGAAAAGCCAATGTGTATTCCCAACGGGGGAAAATAAGCGTCAAGTACCTTCTTAGTCTTGAATGTGGAAAAGAGGACACCCAAGGCGGCTGGTTTGATAGGGTGACGAGACAAGAGTCTGGTGGGGCCGACAGTGAGGGAATGAAATAATAGTCCTGCGCTCTCCCAATTGCGTGTGCGTTGCGGGCGGGTGTATATGTGTGTGCGCGTGTGTTATGTAGTGTTGTAGCGTGAGTTGTGTGTTGTATGTCTATGTTAAAAAACGACAAATGCGCAAGGATTGGCTCTGTTGTTTCTCAGGCAGGACACAACACAGTACGAAAAGTCCGGGGCCAAGGTAGTCCAAGGTAGTCAGTCCAATATAGATAGGTTCGCCTTGATTTGGCTTCCCTTAACCTGTGATTTGGATTGATTTGGTTTTGATTAGAGCGGAGCTAGGAAGAAACAAAATGAATCACGTCTCTACAAATGGTCGGAGGGAGTAAGATGATGAGGGGGACGAGGATGGATGGATGGATAGGTAGACAGGGACAAGACAATAAATGGGGTTTGGTGTCCAAGGCACGTAGGTAGGCAGCTTGGTTGGTATGGTCTCGCAGTGCAGTGCTGGTTTGTTGCCGGCGCTGCAGTAGAGGGATCAAATGGATAGATGTGGAAGCAGACGGGGAAGAGATAAAGGGAAAGTTATTAATAAACCAAGGACGGAATATAATCATCTGGCCTGGGTAGACCGGGAGGTATGGTATGAGGTAGGTATGTAGGTTGACGAGGTCATTGATCCTGCCTACCTGACCTCCTGTACATACCCTCACTCGCCTACTGATCCATTTCTTCAAGTCAACAACGGGAGGGCAGGCAGGCAAGCATGGAACGGCAATAGGAGGCAGGTAAGCAGAACAAGTAGGGGTGGAAAAGTACATGAGGCTTGCAGTAACACTACTCAATCCATACAATAACCACTTACCTCTCTCTCTACAGTCTGCTGCTACGAAAGAACCCCCTTCCCTAAGCGCAGAAGCCGGCCGGAACTGACAGGACCCTGGAGTCGCTGGTCGCTGGGTGGATGGACGAGGAGGACCCTTGGAAATTCTTGACGTCGGAGGATGATGTAGTAGTATGCAGATGGGTGCTGTTATCTGGAGTGATGGGCAGAGGTACCGGGGGACTACCTTAGGTTACATACATATAGGCAGGTCATGTCTCCAGTGAGAGGAAGGTTGGAGGGGGGAGAGGGGTGGGAATGAGAAAAAGAAAAGCTTCGTTGCCCCTCTTTCTTTTCGTCAGGGATTAGCGACAGAAATCAGCATTATCAATCCATACCACTTGTCTTTATGTAGTGCACAGCACCAACGTTATCGAAACTACACTACTAATACGCAGGCAGGTACATAGAAAATATAGGCTGTATAGTGCAATATCTACTTGTCTTGACCAGATGTAGTCAAACAAATTTCTTTCTAGGTACCAGGCAATATGTGGGGGTTACGACTAACCATGTACCTAGTCAAACTGACGCTGGAGACCGTCTCCTGGAGAGGGACGGACGACTTCATCCATCTGGAGGAGTCCAACCAGACAACTTCAATAAGCAAAATGCTACCCTTACAAAGGGGGAGGGGAGGGGGCACGCCTTAAAACCGACATGTACTCAGTATACAGGATGGAGAATCAAACTGTCTCCTTGTCTCGGCCAACGACAGAAAGGGAGAAGGGGAAAAGATCGGAGCTATCCGCCGAAGAACAAACTAGCAAGGCGGTCTAAAGTGACGAACGACGATGCCTGTTGGTGAGAGTTCCGAAAACTTTCACCTTCGAATATCATAATCAACGCCCACCCTGCTCGACCCACCTGAGCTGTTAACCGTTGGAAAGTGCTGCACTTCGGCATTGACTGCAGCGAGAGTGGCTCCTTATATGGCTTGCTCGCTCACTCACCTTGCGATATGGAACGGTTTCACGATTCGAGCCAATGCCGCCTGGCGCCTTGATCATCGGGTTGGGTCTGCCAGCAATGGCGGCGGATTTGCGGGATGCCATCCTGACTGCCTAGGCCCTCAATACGAGCATCATTGTTCTAGGTATAAAACCCCCGAACGACGTCAAGTGATCGACATTTTCCACCCTTTTCTGCCCTGCTCCCTTGAGTCCCTTCGGACCACCACACGGGTGCACGTATTACAGCGGCCATGGGTTCGGTCAGCTCTCTCTGCAGCACTGCACGGGCATACATACATACGGACCCTGGCCGTTTTGCTAAGATCGCCATGTTGCGCTCTCCAACATGCCATGCCCTCTTCTACAACCTCGTTCGTATTCATCCGCGAAGGTTCTCATCAGATGGCACCTAGCGCACATTACACCAAAGCCAAGATCAAAGTAAATCGGCCGCAAAGCAAAGCGTTTGCGTACCACCTCCGCAAAGGTGCCCGGAAGAGCATGCGCGGGTGAGACTTACGGGTTTGGGAAGCCGCGGAGAAATCTGTAAAATTACAGCAGCGGCCAGTCGAGAGTTTCAATGCAGGGTCTTTGACTGACCAAGCGGGAAAGAGTCTCTGAAATTCCCGTGAGCCCGCCGCGGCGAGGCTCAGGCTCCTTGACCTTTTCCGGGTGGGCCGCCTCGAGTCTTTTGATCCTGGCGAGATGTGATGGACTAGATACTGGATGCCCCCTCACTTAACCGTGGATCCCGGCAGTGATTGTTCTCCGCGAGATTCTAGTTAATAAACGTCTCTCTCGTGTAGCAAGTCAACTTCCAACAGACGGTTTCTCGAAACTCTGCTGTCGCAAGGCATCCGAAGCTTCACCTAATCTCCAGTGGGCCAGGCTTAACAGCGCGTTAGGCGACGTCATACTGCTTGATAGAGTAATCGTCATAGGCGCTACTAGTAGCACGTCCCGCTAACTGAGCCGAGATGCCCAGGGGTCCAGATCCAGATAAAGTATACAGTGCGAGCCGTCATCCAGCCCGGATAATCTGGTTCAGCTACCTATCTTTGCTAGCCATCAGCCTTCCTCCTGCGTCCACAGCTGAGAATGGAGCCCAGCCATGAACTGCACCATGTTCGCTTGCGGGCGACTAGCTCGAGAGCGTAGCGTCGCACTCGTACTAGTAGTAGACAGACATAAGAGCGCGCCAACGGCGAGTCATGAGCAGTTCACCCTTTGGTGAGAAGACATGGATGGGCCAGACGAGGCCACCAGAACCCATGCCTTCCATCTAGATGTTCCTTGTTCGGGGCACCCATTCTGACCGGCAAGCCGGCACCCAAATGCGCTGTCGCCTACTCCACTACTTCTACTGTCATGTTGTTTCCTTCTATGCATGCAACAAATATATAGCCGGTAGCTGGCCTGTTGGGCTAGAAGAACCCATCTAGGATATGGTGCGTTGAAACTACACAGACCACACACCCAAAGAGCGAACAACACCGACGGGTGGGGAGCTCACGCAGGTTCAATCACTGATACTCTCTCCCCCGAAGTGACTTATAGAGTGAGTTCGTTCCCCAACCAGTAGGCGTTCGTTCCCTGATCTATTGGCAGATTTCTCGACGTGCTTGTCTACCTACTAGGTGTTAGCTGGTTCCTCCACGCAGACGATGCCGCTGTTAGTGATTCACCGACGGGTGGTGTCGCTGGCAAGACAGCTGGACGGTCCCCGTAAACTGAAGGGCCGCAGATCAAAGCCCAAACTGGAGACCATTACAACTGACCGCATACCGTTAGCAGACAGCACACACCTGACACATGTGGGAGAGCCGCAACAGCTGGCTAATGCAGCACCCAACCTGTGGGTTCAATACATACAACTCCCAAAACCTGTTTTCGTTGCTTCATGCCGGCAACGTTGCGGACTCGGCCAGCGACAACTCGACTTTTCTCCTGGCGCGACTGATGGAAGCCCCGCACAAAAAGTCTAGACGCACCTGTAATACGGTATTGTATACGGTCTATATTTCTTTTTCTTCTTTTTCACTTATTTTCTCAAGCAATTGCAACTGACATGTGCTTTGATTTATGGTCTTTCAGTTATTAACCTGCAGTACTCTTAATTGCTTTCTATCTCGGTGGGCCCCTTTTCGCTTCTCGCGTGTAATGCCCAGTTATTAGTAGCTTACTGCCCGTTAGCAGAGATGTAGCCTCGTCTAATGCACTGGCTGGACTAGGTAACCTATGTAGTAACCATAAAAACCGGACGTCTCCTATCGGACCGCTGAGCATTGACAAGCTGTATATCACGTGGCAGCGCAGCTCATGTATGGCTGTGCAGTTAACAGTTAGCTATAATGTGTGATTTGATTATAAATTCATTAGGTGGTACAGATATGGTAGGGAAACACTATAACTGCCTGAACTGTCCAGGCTATCGGAGTCCTGACCAATCGCATCCCGTTCTATCTATTATGCCTCAAGCGTGACGAAGCAGATGTTCCCGCAGGAAAGAAGAAGAAGAAAAAAACATTCGATAAACGACTCGCACATCTTTTAAGGCACCGATAGCTGTGCTGACCCAGTTAATGCAAGTCCTTACGAGCAAATACCCTGCCTCAGCTGCTGACATCCTGGGATTTCGGGGTTTCGTTTGCACTCAACCAATGACTTTCGCGCCTTGTCTCACAATCTAGAGCAAGACCTTGGAAGCAACGCTCAGCAGCCATGCAGCATCCTGCCAACTAGTGGCCCCTTCATCCGCCTTTGGCAGGGGTATTCGAGGTCCCGAGGCGGCAGAAAGCTCCGCTAGATGCCCGGCGCTGGGGCTGCGACCTAATTGGCTTTCGTCTTCCTCGACATCGGACAGGTCGTCCTCGGCATCATCCGATTCCTCGTCGTTCTCCTCAACGGAAAAGAGGGAGAACCCAATCAGGTTGCCCATCCAGGAGCCCATGCCAGCACTCCCGCGCTTTACTAACCGCCGTACTGTGGCCTCGTCCGCCCGCGTGGTGTCCACTTCGATGGCTTCGAGCTTCTCGTCTAGACTTACGAAATCCGGGCCCTGGACATAATCCGGCATGGCGAACTCGTGATGCACAAAGTAGCCCTCGTCATTTTGTTGCCGTTCTAGCGGCGTCCGCAACATGGTCCGGCTGCCCACTCTACTATGTGAACGGCTGCCCAGTCGGCTATTTGGCGAGGTCAACGATAACAACACGTCCTCGGGGCTGGCGAAGCTTCCGCGGCGGCTCCCCTTTCTACTGGCGAGCTCCTTCTCTCGAGCTAATTCACGTTTATAGGCTTCTTCTTCGGTGCCACGCAGTCCCGTAAGGCTGGTGGAGCTGATCCGCGCAGTGAGCCACGCTTGGCCCTTCGTCTCCCTGGTCTCGGTGCTGATCAACGCCCCGACCCGAAGGAGCCAGTCACTATCCTGACGGTCGTGGGTGCTGAGCCCATGCTCGTCCTTGCGGCGCTTCGCGGTAGGCGAAAGAGCACCAGGTTGTCTCCCGGCGACCAGTTGCGTCGTCGACTTACTCTTTGGTAAGGCGTCGGAATGAGTAGCGTGCAGAGAGGATCGGCGGCTGCGTGAGCCGGTCCTTACAGGTGAACGTGCGAGTAACCGTGGAGTTGTTGGGGCGGATTTGCCCTGTAGGTAGGATGGGTTGTAGTGTAGTGGAGACGCAACGAAATCGGGCAGGTCGTCGGGCAGAGCATCGTGGTCCAATATAGGCATCTTGGAGGTGAGAGGGGCCAATGTGAGGTGATTCAAGTTTGTAGAAGAACGATTCTTCCTGCGCGCCTGGTTGGCGTGCTGTTTATAGGCAACATCCATGATAAAGTGGAGTAACGCGGTAAAGTAATAGCTAGGTACGTATGCCCGTAATATGGCAATGGTTGAGCCGGGACAAGAAGGTGATGCAAGTAGTGCAGAAGATCTGGAGTTGTAGAATGAGGCCGAATCCACATTGAATATGTAGTAGCCGATAGTGAAGATTGGGGAAGATCAAGGGTTCGGGAACAATTGGTCTGGGGAAATCGGCTCTCATTTGGCGGGGCGTTCCAGCGCTTAGCCGGCCTGGCGCCCTGGATCACAAGGATTCTAACTGTAAATCTCGCCCTCCCCACCATCGCCCTGCCCGCCTCAGAACACCCGATGTAGTACCCATCGAACCAGGGGTCAGGCCATATCGAGGGAAAAACTCTTCCTGTGTTCATGACGATTCGGTAGCGTCCGGTCAGCTCCGATCCTTCCCCAAGGCACTGTGCTTGTTGGTGTAGTGATATAATTAAACCTCTAATATATTGAAAAGTTACGATTCTAATTGAATAGTCTCTATAGAAGGATTATAAGATAGAAAATACCGGGTAATTCTATCGAGTATATAAATTTAGTTCGTATATTTCCCTGATATAGTCGGGAGGAAGTGGAATAATTATAATTAAGTAAAGTGCTTACGGTTTATTCCCCCGGCCGCTTGTAACACAGCTACCCTGCACAGTACCAATAAGCTAAGTACCTAATCTCTCTACCCCGCAAGAAAAAAAAATCGGATCGCATCAGATATCAGTCTCGACTGGGCGCAAAGGCTGATGATACTGACTTTTTGCGTGTCAAGTAAAGAGATCACACGATGCGTAATCTCCGCAACATTTTCTACAGCTCCTGGACGCCTCCGGCCGACTACCAGGGTGAGCCCATCACCTCGTCTTGCTGGGACCCCGCAAAAGATGAAATATTATGCACATTCGGCCCCTCTGAGAAGGATGGCAAGCTTCGGCTGCTCAGGCTTGCCGAGCATGTGAATGCCGAAGGCGATCCCGATTTGTGAGTTAATTTGCACACCCGTTTTTGCCTTGGTCGTCACCAAAACTTCCCCCTTCGCTTGAGTTTCTGCCAAGCCAGCAAAGGAGCGAACCGTGAGCTGATTTTCTGGCTACACTCGCTCAGCAACTTCCAAGAGATTGCATCATGGGAGGCGCTAAGCCCGAACCCTGACCTGCCCGTCGATAAGGTTGTCAGCTTGCATCACTTCAGTGATAACCTCACCACTATCTTGGTGCTCGAGGGTGGCGACATAGTCCTTGTCCGAGAGTCAGACAACCCTCAGGATGGCGTGCACATTGAGATCATGGGCTCCATCGATGAGGGTATCACGGCTGCGAAGTGGTCGCCCGACGAGGAACTCTTGGCCATTGCCACCAAGGCGCGCACTGTCGTATTCATGAGCCGCAATTTCGAAGGTATCACCGACGCCACCATGACTCTAGATGATCTCAAGCTGTCGAAGCAAGTGTCCGTCGGATGGGGCAAGAAAGAGACACAGTTCCAGGGCAAAGGAGCAAAGGCTCTCCGAGATCCCACCATTCCTGAAAAGGTAGATGAAGGTGCCTTGAGCTCTCATGATGATGCAAGGACCACCATTAGCTGGAGAGGCGACGGGACTTATGTTGCCATCAACTCAATCGAGCCAGACACGCGAAGAGTGATCCGGGTCTATTCTCGCGAGGGTGTTCTTGATAGCGTGAGTGAAGCTGTCGATGGCATGGAGGGTGCTTTAAGCTGGCGCCCAGCTGGCAACCTACTCGCCAGTATCCAACGGAAAACTGATGGTATTGATGTGATATTCTTCGAAAGAAACGGCCTCCGACACGGCGAGTTCTCCCTACAAGCCCCTGAAGGTCGAGACTTATCCAAGGACCACGTTGGTCTCGACTGGAACAGTGACTCCACTGTGCTTGCTGTCACTCTCAATGACAGGATACAGCTCTGGACTACCGGAAATTACCATTGGTATCTGAAGCAAGAAATCAAGTCGCATAAGCTTCCTACATGTTTGATGTGGCACCCCGAGAAGTCCCTTCGGTTGGCCATAGTAGTCCCATCGCAGCAATCTGCGCAGATTTTACAAGCCGAGTTTATCTTCAACATCGCCCGGGGCTCACTTGTACCCCCTAACGATCATGGTGCTACTGCTGTCATCGATGGCCAAACTCTCAAGCTCACACCTTTGAGGAGTGCAAACATCCCCCTCCGATGGCTATGTACGAGTTACAGCTGAAGTCCAGTATTTCCGATGTTGCTTTTTCTCCAGATAACGGTTATATGGCTGTCCTCCACCAAGACGCCGTCGATTTGTACAGATGGCAGGTCAAGGGGCAACGTTCGCTTTTACCTTCGTCGGTGAGCACACTGTCGTTGTCTGATACGACATCGACTGTAATGACCATCCCGCGGCAAGTATCTGTTAGCGACAACGGCAACATCCAAATTTTGCTTCAAGCCCAGTACCCAGAGCGACATACTATACCATTCGACGCGGCTTCGGGTCAACTACTGCGATCTGATAACGCAAGAGCTGGTCAGGTCTATGGCTTCACTAGTCAATCCCAGTCACTTGATGCCCAGTGCATTGCACAAGCTACTTCGGGAAGGATCGCAGTCGTTTCATCAGAAAGTGTTGTCACCGAAGACCAATCATTACGTCTACCTGTACTACAACCTTGGAGTGTTGTTACGGGTTCTGCTCAAGACAACACCTTGTGCATATATGGCCTCACAAGGAATGGCCATCTTTACGCAAATGGCTCAGCTGGCAAGTCTCGTCTCCTGGTCAAGAATTGCACGTCGTTCTTGGTCACACCGGATCACCTGATTTTCACCACTACGAATCACCTGCTCAAATTTGTTCATCTTACTGAGATTGAGGGTCTTGACGTGCCCGCCGATGATCCCGAGAAGGACGAGAGATGTCGCAGCATCGAGCGAGGCGCCAGGCTAGTTACAGCCATGCCAACAAACATGAGCCTGGTCCTCCAGATGCCGAGAGGAAATCTAGAGACAATTTTCCCAAGAGCCATGGTGCTCGCAGGTATACGGCAACTGATCGAAGATATGAACTACGCAAGGGCTTTCTCGTACTGCAGGACCCAGCGAGTGGACATGAACGTCTTGTACGATCATCGACCACAGCAATTTTTGGACAATGTAACCGCCTTCCTGGATCAGTTGGAGGACGTCACATACATTGATCTCTTCCTCTCATCACTACGGGACGAGGATGTTACACAAACTATGTACGTCAACACCAAGCCAGCCAAGAGCACTGAGGCGCCCGTGCCAGTTGAGCAAGGACCGGCCTCTGGAACCCCCACCACCATTGGCAAGACCAACAATGTTTGTGATGCCGTTCTAGCAAGTTTACGGACCCGAAAGACAGTGGACAATGACACGCTTCAAAATATAATCACTGCCAACATTTGCAAGTCACCACCTGCTTTCGAGGATGGGCTTCAAGTTGTTGCCCAGTTGATGCAGGAGGACGAGAAGCTGGCCGAAAAAGCAGTTGAACATATCTGTTTCCTTGCAGATGTCAACACCCTTTTCGACGAGGCGCTTGGTCTGTACAATCTCGACCTCGCACTCCTTGTGGCTCAACAGTCCCAGCGGGATCCTCGGGAGTACCTGCCGTTTATACAAGATCTTCACAAGTTGCCAGATCTGCGTCAAAAGTTCTCAATAGACGACCATCTGGGTCGTTATGCCAAAGCTCTTTTACACCTGCAGATCTTGACGGCCCATCAAGAGGCTCAGGAGTACACCGTGAAGCATAGTCTATACGCAGATGCTCTTCGATTGTACCGCTACGACGAAAATAACCTCAAGATACTCACGCGTCTGTACGCAAAGTATTTGGAGTCTAAATCGAAAAATCGCGAGGCCGGCCTCACCTATGAGTCCCTCTATGACTACGCATCGGCTACGCAATGCTACCGAGCGGCGGGAGTCTCGTGTTGGAGGGAAGCCCTATTCACTGCTTCGTTACAAGACCCGCCACTAGCCAAGGATGCGCTCAGCGACTTGGCAACATCCCTTGCAGACGCGCTTGAGGAAGCGAAGGACTATACCAGCGCCGCCATGATATACCTTGATCATCTTTCGTCTCTTGACACAGCTGTTCAATACTTATGTAAGGGCTATCAATTTGCAGACGCTTTGCGCTTGGTGGCTCTGCACGGCCGGCCGGAACTTCTGGAGTCAGAAATAGACAGCGGGCTCGCAGATGCTCTGGCGTCGTCGACCGAGTTTCTGGCCGACTGCAAGGCACAGCTCCGCGCCCAAATACCTCGTGTCGCTGAGCTCCGCCGGCGCGCCGCCGAGGACCCGCTCGCCTTCTACGAGGGCGAGGTCAACATCAACCTGCCCGACGACGTCAGCGTTGCGGCATCGTCGCGCGTCTCGGCCGGCGGCGCCTCGCTCTTCACGCGCTACACGGGCAAGGCCGGCAGCGTGGGCACGGCGGGGACGGGCGTCAGCCGCGCCACGTCCAAGAACCGCAAGCGCGAGGAGAAGAAGCGCGCGCGCGGCCGCAAGGGCACCGTCTACGAGGAGGAGTACCTCATCAACTCGGTGCGCCGGCTCGTCGAGCGCGTCCAGAGCACCAAGTCCGAGGTCGAGCGCCTCGTCTTCGGGCTCGTCCGCCGCGGCATGCTCGAGCGCGCCCGCACCGTCGAGGCCCTCATGGGCGAGGTGCTCGAGGGCTGCCGGCTCGGCGTCGAGGAGGTTTGGGGCAAGCGCGATGACCAGAAAAAGGCGGCCGGCAACGGCGAAGAAGGCCAGGCCGCCGGCGTCGCCGCCACCAACGAGGATGCGTATATGCCTACGGGTGGGGATGCGGTCCTGGCGGATTCGATGATGCAGAGCTGGAGGAGGCAGGAGCCGCCCAGCGTCTCCGGGATGGAGAAGTTGAGTCTTTTGGGCACCTAGACTTGCGTTTATAGCTGCTGCAGAAAATAGAAAGAGATGAATAAAGTAAAATGGAGTACTTCGACTCAAGCCTGACATATCCCGATAGTACCTATCGAGGTTGAATTGCCTGCATATGTGGAAATGAAAGGAAAGGAGAGGAAAGGAAGCTGTAGGGATTCTAACATTGTGAAACGGGGCTACAAGCTATTTCAAATCTGTACATGTTTCATCAACAATACTCTGATTTGGGCATGTCTTGTGCTGGCGACATCTCTGAGATCAGCAGCGACTGCGTTCACCCCTGAGCAGCCATCGAGCCCTTGCGAAAGGTTAAAACCCTCCTGTCAGTATAATCTGTCAAATAGTCAAGGAAGGTGATGTTGATGGGCAAACTCTGGTTTATTCCAGCGGCCACTGTCATGTGCGTAGTTACTGCCGCATTATATCATGAGATATCTGCTACGTCGTCCACCACTTTTCTTCAACATGTCGTTGGAATTTAGCTTAGGCCATGGTTGCACGACTGGCTACGCACTCACCTCCAATGTAGTTTTTGAAACGGGAACCAAATAACCTGGGAATCAGCAAAAACAAGGTGACTTTTGTGTTTTGGTACATGATTTCTTTTACAATATATGAGTAGGTAGACAACCAGCCATCATCTAACCTAAATGCAGATGCCAGCCATTGTCTATATACAGGTATCATACACACGCCCTCCCAAGATAGCAGATATACGCATCTAGGCCGAAGGTGGAGGAGCCGTTGACTCCGTACTTGACGGTAAAGGAGGGCTGGTCTGTTGTGGTGCCGCAGCGTCCGACACGGCGGCGGCCTGCAGGGTCCTCTCGCGGTTCTTGGCGATGACCTTGCCGATCTCCTCGAGCATCTCGAGCGACAGGCGCGGCTTGCCCTTCTTCTTCTTGTGCTCACGCTCGGCGCGGTGCAGTTCCTGCAGCGGGCTGCGCATGCTGTCCATGAGGTGGACGCGGTCCTTCTTGGCCTGGGCCTCCTCCTCGAGGCGCTGGAGGTACTCGGGCTCGTGCCGCGTGCGGAACTTGCTGTACTTGTTGCGCAATTCGTCGACGACCGTCTCGGGCATGGGCGGGCGCAGCAGCGTCGGCACAAACGTGCGGTCCTCGACGTCGATGCGCAGCGTGTCGACCTTGTGGTCTGGGTAGTCCGGCTCCTCCTCCTTGGGCCAGGGGATCGAGATGTTCAGGCCCGGCACCACACGGGTCCACTCAGTCTTGCCCAGGACCCGGTCGTGGGCGAAGCGGCGGTGCACCAGCTGGTTGATGATGACGTCGCGGGTCACGCCCGTCTTGGAGTCGAAGACGGGGTGCACGAGACGGATGCCGGAGATGGGAATGGGGAGCTCGATGTTCATGACAGGTGGGTTGTTCTCGTTTGTAAATGCCGAGGGCAATTTGATGTTTGACTGATGGCATTTATATGTTTAGTTCTCTCCCGCTGAAATTTGGCGTGGACGTGAAGCGGGGGTTCATACCTTGTTCAGGCCTTCGACTACAACACTGGCATCATCTTCATTGATATTCTGGACGCGGCCAATCTTGCCCTTGTCCGGGCCGTGCAGCAGCACCACGCGGTCTCCGGGGACGAGGTTCAGGTTCTTGTAACCGCCGAGCCATGCGCAGCGGGCCGCCTTCTGCTCATTTCGTAGGCTGGTAGGGTTTTTATATCGGACCTCGGAAATGGCGCCGTACTGGGCGGCCGACTCGCCGTAATGGGAGTTGGGGGCCTGGGGACCGAGGTTCCAGTCGTCCTTGATGGCCTGCTTCGCGCGACCGATGTCGCGGGCGACGATGCTGCCCTGGTTCCGCAGGCCGTACTCCTCGTCCTTGCGTTCCTTGTTAAAGTGTAGGCGATCCCGGGTGGCCTTGCGCTTCGCTACCACCCGCTCGGCGGTAGCGACACGTTTGAGGATTTTCTGCATGGCTTTGTGTGAAAAGCCCCCCGCGGCCAATTGACTATTATGCTAACGGCAAGAAGAGCAGTAATCTTGGGGTCAATGGTGCATGCTGCTATGGCCGTTTTTCCCTTTGTCATGAGCCGGCTCGTACACACACTCGCACTCTGCTGGGCGACCAAAATTTCCCGGAGCTCATGGTTCCCCAACGCCGGCCTGTAGAGGCAGCGCTAGCTTTGGCGGGCAGGTACCCAAGTACCTTTCTGAAGCTATCCGGTGCATGTTTAATCCGCACCTCGAGGGATCCTGCTCGAATAGGTTAAGCTACCTACTGCATTTGATTGGGCAATTAAACTATCAGATGGTCTTATTATGCGTATTTCTGGATGTTCTGTCGACCGGATGGCATTGATGAAAGGACCATATATCAATGTGTTCTGTCATTACCTCGTCTATTAGATACATGTAGAAATATCATCTTGGAAGTCAATACTCGAAGAAAACCGTGGTCACACCGCGTCTTGGTGGGCATATAATTGGTATGTAGTTCGAATTCGCATGTTTACTACGAATGCTCTCCAGCAACCGAGCACGATGCTGGACGCATCAATGGCACCATAGCTACGTAAGGCGTACATAACCATACAGCTGTAGTCATATTCTCCTGGTGGCGAAACGTACTATACATATCCAGGATCATTCATCGTCATCAACATGATGTGTATTCTGCTGGACATAATGCCGTTGGATTAACCGACACGCCGATCATCTACGTAGTGTATTAAACCAGAAGCAGCGATTTTGCCATAAACGGGACATGCTGCTTGCAACAATGAGATATGCAAAAGAGGCCGTCGATGCCAACTTGCCATGAGCGCACGAGTCACGATTCGGCTGTGGCATGGTTTCTTCTGGAGAGCGCGTGCCTGTTTGCTATATCCAGCTCGTGTTTCAGAGACGTAAATTGCGTCAGTAGTCTCTGGGAGAAACAAGACATATCCTTGGGCCTGGCTAGGCCTAGGTCGGGCTTGAGCCAGTCGAGATTGATTCGCCGGGTCTATGTATGCCACGGCCGGCTCTCCCTGGCATCTACTAATTGGCCATCCGTGTAGACGCGGATGCACCGTGTTTGATGTATGTGCTGATGAAAGTAAGGGCTGCAGAATCATATCTGGCTGCGGATTAGCGAGAAGAGCAAAAGAGACAGGAACAAAAGAGAGTTGACGATGCCGGATCTGACATCCACGTAAGGATGGGCTGCAATGCACGGCTCCGCCTCCACAAGCTATTCGTTCTGCAGGTGGGACCGTCTGAAGTACATGAGATGCTTTGCTTATTATTATCACTCGATACTACCTGCACTACTACTGCATGCATGCACATACAGCCAGGCAGTCCCGTAAGAACTTAGATGTAGGTTATCAACAAGATGGGTGGTACAGCCAATGCAGAACCGCCTCCTAATGCGAACCTGGAATACCTTATCAGCCGAATCCCAAGTCCTCCAGTCCGGAGAAGCCTTGCTCTGAGAGTCCGGGAGACAAAACATGTTGCCGCAGTTGCTGTTTGTCCGCCAACCGCCGAAAAGAGTTGAGACCTGATATTCAAATGTCAAGCTAATGCGTTCTGTAACTTGGCACCTATCAGAGCCTATTCGAGCCCCTAGTATCCAGTATGCGGCAGGACTGAATATGCCATGATCCATCTCCTCCAGAGTTATCGATATGTATATACCTACCGCGTCTTAGCTGTAATGCAAACAAACGACTAACTACCTGCTGCTGCGCCGATTTCATAACATGTGAAATGAGGACGAATGGAGGCTTATGTAATGAAGTAGCCGGGAGATTGGAGCAATTGGTACAGTGACCCTCCAGCTTCCTGCAGGTAGTACGACAAAGGCTCGGCGGTGTATCTGGAACTGGCACTGGCTGGGCTGCCTCCAAACAATGATAACCGATTACGAAGAGACCAACTTGGTAGCACCCGTAGCCGATCCTCCGCGGCATAGATGTTTCCTGACTGCCAAAACGAAGAGATGAACAAAGCAACAAAGGACCATACGTAAGTTGGCTGTAAGAGATGTCCAGGTAGGACCTCATTTGGGCCATTGCCCTGCCTGCCAGGCCTCCACCCAGTGTGGGCTCTCATGTACGTGGGCGGCAGAGCGCTGACTCTGACATGTCAAGGTCAAGTGGTTCAACAACCAACTAACCCAAACGGTGATCCAATCAAACGAATATCAAGTCGATTACTGTGTGATAGGACATCTAGAAGGACCATTGATCGAATATATAGTGATGAGCCTGAGACCGCAAGACTCGCTGAAGCCGCGTGCATCACATTGCATCTTACTTACCGCCTACAGAGCCTCTAGTGCCAGCCTCTTGGCACTACACTGTGTGCTGTGTCTCGGGATGCCGGTAGCTAGGAAGGTATGTGCTGGGCGCGGTCTTAGTAGACCGAAACCCGAACCCGCCCAAAATACCATAATTAACGGAACCTCCTATGGGCTGTGCACATCTCCCTCTGCCAACACAGTACGAACGGTACTTGGATCGATCAGTTCGATGGAGACCACCCTCGTTCGTTTCCCGGGACTACCAGCCATCAAGCAAGTCCACCACCGCAGAGCAAGAAAAAAAAAGAGAGATTAGAGAAGAAGACAGGCGAGCGAGCGACAGAGAAAAGACGGGGAAGATGGAAAGGCTACAGGCCACCGCTGATGTGATGTACCTTACCTTTATTATGTACCCATACCTACAGACCAGGACTTGCTCCAGGGCCATCTTCTGTTTTTGCCTTTTGCCCTGCCTTGGCCGCTATTGACTACAGGGCCTAGCAGTAGTAGCACCTACTTAGGACATACAAGTACTTACTACGGCTAGGACCTGGGCGCGCTACTGGACTGACGGCTGCTACCCTGTCAGTTCTGTCCTGGGCCTGTCTGCCTGTCTGTTCTGTCTGGCTGGCTGTCTCCCGCCTGTCTCTTATGTTCCCTTGTTCTGGTGACTTAGCTTAGCTGCTCTGCTGCTCATTCATCTGCCTGCCTAGCAGATGGTACCTTCGACCCGAACTGGGACAAAAACAGACCTGAACCTGATCACACCTACCTACTTCCTATCTGTGCTTTCCACCGCCCTCCTCTTTAAACTCCATCCTCCACCTCCCTCGCAATCAACCCATTCCCAACTACTACGTACTACCTACCATTCAACTCTTCTTCTTCCATCAAAAAGGAGAAGAATTCATCTCTGCGATCCCCAACGACCCAGATCATCCGCATCTAGGCCATCTGTGACTCTTGTTTCCTTTCCACTTCTTGCATATTTCTAAATACCCCAAACAACACCCCGGAAGAATAAAAGCCTGTTTGAGCTTTCGTTTCTTCCCCTAATCGCGACTTCTCTGTCTTCTCTCTGAATACCCTCTCATCACCACTACCCACCCAATCCCACAGACACCATGGCTGAGATTCGCCGAAAGCTCGTCATCGTTGGCGACGGTGCCTGCGGTAAAACCTGTTTGTTGATGTGAGTCCCGCCCGTTGGCTCTTGCGCTTTCGTCTTCGATGCATCACCTCGCTGACAGTATTGCCATCTAGTGTCTTCTCCAAGGGCACATTCCCCGAGGTAAGAAAGTGAAGCGAAGCTCCCATTACCCATCCGGCCTCATATGCAATCCATCTCAACGCCAGATGCTTTCATCTCCGACGCCGACATCTCTCGCGAACCGACCATGTCGCCAAAAAACAAACTTCGCCGTTTTCAGCCTGATCCACCACTTCCATCACAGCCATCAAAGACGCATTGCTGCCTTGCTGTCCATCGCCATTACGAATCAATCACGGCCACACATATTAAGAGGGAGATGAATACACGCTGACAGCTTTGACTCGTTTAGGTCTACGTCCCCACTGTTTTCGAGAACTACGTCGCCGACGTTGAGGTTGATGGAAAGCACGTCGAGTTGGCCCTTTGGGATACGGCTGGCCAGGAGGATTACGATCGTCTCCGCCCTCTGTCGTACCCCGATTCTCATGTTATCCTGATCTGCTTTGCTGTCGACTCGCCCGACTCTCTCGACAACGTTCAGGAGAAGGTACGTCGTTATCACTAATCCCAGTATGCAAGATAAGCTGACTGACACGTGCCCCCCTATCAACAGTGGATCTCAGAGGTTCTTCACTTCTGCCAGGGCCTGCCCATCATCCTCGTTGGTTGCAAGAAGGATCTGCGACACGATCCTAAGATTCAGGAGGAGCTCCGTAAGACGAGCCAGAAGCCCGTTTCCCAAGAAGAGGTAAGCTACTTCCCCGATGACTACCGCTCGTTTCCTATCCCCAGTTCTAACAAACATGTCTACAGGGTGAGGAGATCCGCAAGAAGATTGGTGCCTACAAGTACCTTGAGTGTTCCGCCAAGACGAACGAGGGTGTGCGTGAGGTCTTCGAGCATGCTACGCGCGCTGCTCTGCTCTCCCGCAAAGGCCCCGGTGCCCGCCACAAGAAGGGATGCATGATCCTCTAAACGACCAACAATCCGAATCGGTTCGGCCCCCCTGCGCAAGCTTCTTAGTATTACCAACAGTCTTGCACAATCTAGGCTGTGCCCTTGTAATGCACCGGAGTTGTACTTGGTCCAGCTAGCCACGGACCACGCCTGGTCTGTGTGCTACTGTTCTTGGTATAATATCGGTGTGGTACAGTGGAGTGGCAGCACAATCCTGGGAAGAGGGTGCCAAATGGGCTTTTGATACATCCGCATATTTGTTGTGCATCATGGTTTTCCGGCTGGAGTTTGATTCGTCTCGCCATCTGTCACTCGTCGTTACTGGTTCTCTCGGCCCGGCGTGCTACTTTGGATGGCTTCGGCACTGTGTTTTTTCTCCTACTCCCCTTTCTGTTTAATCTTCAGGAGGGATAGGCTAGCGGCGGACAAGGGACTAGTCACGACGGCACTTGCTACCATTACTCTTATGGCTGGCGAACTGGTGGAAAGGAAGATGGAGTAGAGCAAGGTACCGGACAACTTATCTATGGTCTGTCTTCGTCTCGGCGGTAGTTGTGGTGTGTGTGTGTAAACACGTCTACATTGTGTCTCTATGTCTATGTGTCCAGAATGGCGAGCCAAGGCAACCCTTGAGAATACGGCTATATCATAAATCTTTCTTCTTTTCATGCAAAGCTCTCTTACCCCTGTCTCGATACACAAGCCCCATGCGTTAGACTGAACCCGGTGGCGGACATAGTTTATTTTGATAAGGCCCTGTTGTTTTATGCTGTCTGTTATCCGTATTTCTTCATAATCTTGTCCCATACTCTAGACCTCTCGCACATCACCTGTGAAATCTCCATGATGTGCAAGTACAACTCTGCCTGGGAAACGTTTGGTGGGTATATGTAGTATAAGTAACGTGGGAGCAGCCGCTGGCCACTGCCCGAAACAGAGCGTTGCATAACATGGCCATAACGTCCCTCAAAGCTGTGAGCTTATACATGGATCTGTAGGTCAGTATGCATACTGCAAATTTGAAAATATCTACCCAGTACCATCACATAAGGGGCTACTACTGTAAACAGGCCATATATATCACATGCAAATCAAGGACAGAGAAGAGGAAATGCCTAGCAAGTCTGGTACCGCCTTCGAATGGGCTCTGATGATCATACTGCGTTTCTCATTGCATTCTCTAAATAGGTAGGATAACAGAATAGATGAAATCGTCCTTGAGCACCGGGCACTGTCAACATCGTCATCACCATGCCAGTCATTGTTGCTTCCCCATGCGTGCGATGATTACTATACCCGGTTTACTGGGGGCATGTCTGAAGGAAGGGATGAGCTTGTGAGCTTGATTCTCTCTTGGAGGAAGAGACTGTACTTACAGCGCCGCATGATCCGCAGGTCTTGGTCGAGCCGCTGAAGGCGGTTCCGCACTTGGGGCAGGTGTTGTGCATCTTGTAATTTGTTGCTGACGTCGTCTTGGAACTCTGGTTTGTTTTGTGATGTTAGTGAATTGCGCTCCTCTGTGCAGCTTTGATAGAACCAGTGAGCTGTTTATATGTTGTGGGGGTGAGGAATGAGGGAAGATGTAGTTATGGTGACGAGTAGAATGAAGCAGGCAGAGAGATGACCGAGGTATATGTAAAATACTCTTCTTCTCAAGGCAAGAAATTGGGATGACTTACAGTTGAGGGACGATGAGATGAAGTGAATAAGAGCGTTGGGAATACTTTATTGCTAGCAGACTTGAAATCTCACGATGAGGGGGAGGAATAATCGGAAGACACTGGCGTTTATATAGGATAATAAGCTACTTCTTTAACTAGCAACTACAGCTACTACTTTGTTGGTAGGTACCTAAGCAAGCATATGATGGTTAGCTACGACCTCCCCTTTAACCCCCTCCTCCCTTCGTTCTGACCAAGAAAAGGCGGGGTCATCACTAAAGTTGCCCGCTTCGGCCTCACATCTCTACAACATTACCTAGGTAGATTAGGCTCTGCGTGTGCACACACGCCCGAGATGGATCATGCCCCCCTCCCCACCCCCTTCTTCCTTCTCTTCCACATGTATGTGTCTTTGGTCTGTGTGTGTGGTTTGCTGCCTTACCGCGTGTGTTGTCTGAGGCAACCGTTCTCGATAAGGTTATCGACTACGGAGTACGCTGCTTTCTCTTGCACCACACCACCACCACCACCACTAACTACATCGCACGAGAAGGAGGAGGGTGTGGCTGTTCGTTTGAGTTGGGTTCCCGCCGGGCCCCGGTTGGTTGCGCGTTGCTCGCTCAGGTGCGTGTCGTCTGACTGGCTGGGCTTCACTGATAGGCCCAGGTCAGCTGGACTGTATAAACAAGACTAGAATATGTAGTGGTATGCACCACCCTTCCTTCATAAGTCGGGGGTGTGTTGGTGGTGCTGGTGGTGTGTATGATCGAGGGGAAGTGTGGATAGATATCGCGATAAGAGAGTCTGATAGTCTATCCATTCATTCATTTCCCTCTATGTAGTTTAGCAAAGTGCCCGGTTGCCTTGGTAGGCAGGTAGTGCATGTGGGTATACACCGATCGACATCCTTAGTGTTCTCTTTGAAATGAACGAATATATGCCCAGTAATTTGGTGTATAATTTGTCCTACCTAGCTAGCCCTGGAGGGAGGCGGGCTTCATACGAACCCTCCATTAGTCAAACCCGAGCTTTCCAGATCCCCGTTGCCGCCAGCCACGGCGATTAGAGTTGTCGGATGACCACTGCAGCAAGATGGAGCAGCAGCGTTTTAGCCAGCCCATCGTACAGGGAGGTGACCATGCACGAAGGGTCTGGCTTGGGGTGGTCACCTACCTGGACTAAGACAAAGAAAGAGCCACTGCAGATATAGAAATATAACCCCCCGACACCACCCCCGGAAGTGGAGGTGGGCCTAGTATGAGTAGGCAGGTAGTATTCTGGCCGAAAGACCGCCCAAAGTTTGGTTCTTGGTATTCATTGATGTTGGACATGCCCAAGCCTGCTTCTACACAAAGCCTTCCTTCTATTCTAGCTCCTGAGCTCGTCTATAATAGCCTTGTTTCATATCATAAAAATACAGCATATCCTACCCGTATATATATCATTGTGTTTCTGAGATTACATGCACTTCGCATGATCTCCGCCCCCTAAACGACCCAACGAAAACCACTAGTCAGCCATATGCTCCTTTTCTTGAGTGAAGTGGGAAAAGGGGAGGGAAGGGTCGGAATCTACTTACCAGTCACGATCTGGACCACGGCTTGTATTATGCTGATGACCATGACGACGCACCCAAACGCCACAATGGCCCAGGCCAGATACGTCTTCCAGCTCTTGGAGCTCAGCTTGATGTAGCAGAGCGGCGGCAGGATGTAGGCCAGCGCGCACGCGCTGGTGGCGCCCACCAGCTCGAACACAACGCCCAGGTCGCACGTCACCAGGCTGATGGCCGTGGCGCTCACCACTAGGCCCGTGCTGAAGAGCAGGTGCAGCTTCATGCTGAACGGCTCCCCCGGATAAAAGTAGTTGAGCATCACCTCGCGGCAGACAAAGGCCTCGAGCGGCAACGTCGTCAGCATGTTCAGGCCGAAGCACAGGCGCGCCACGTTGACCATGGTGTTGTCGCGCGCAAAGTTATTCAGCACGTTGCCCTGCGTCTTGTCGGCGAAGACCAGGAACCCAGAGAGCGCCATGGCCAGGCAGGCCACCATGGATATACCCGTAGAGTAGTGTGTGACTCGGGCAAACCGGTCGAGAGTCGGTGTCCTCAGAGACCCGTATATGAGTAGTGAATTGTGGTGACAAACAAAAGCTGCCCGTTATCATTAGTTTCATGGAGCGTACGGAAAGTATAGACCAGATAGCAAACTGTACCGAATGATATAACCCCAATAGCTTGGAAGATGCCCGTGTTTATTGTTAGTAATTGGGGAGTGAACTCTCCCCTATCAGCGTCGGGTGCCAGCGCTCCCTGTACTATCACCGTCACACAAATGACGCCCATGCTGATGAGGGCGAACGTGCTTGCTTTGGCCAGCTATGGTTTGTCCTCGCTGATCAGCATTGTACCCTCACTCTGACGACTGGCGGTTCTGTTTTGTTTTCGTTGTACATACCTTGGCAATATCCCTATATAAAGTCAAGGGAAAGCTCACGGACATGATGAAGAAGGCGATAACGGCGCGGCGGTCCGCGAGCAGCCCAAGGACGGGCATGTCGGCGAGGCCCGGCCAGATGGCCTCGAGGACGTGCGGGATGCTGTCTCCCACCACGACGCCGAACGCGACCATGCCACCGAAAGCGAAGGCCCACTGGGCGACGCTGATGGCGATCATGCCCGGCTTGCCGAAGCAGTGCTCGACGGTGCCCTGGAAGCTGTCTCGCCCGCTCAGCTTGGAGTTGATGACGATCATGCGGATGGTCCAATCGACGATGACGGTCAGACCGATCAGCAGGGTGACGCCCGCGAGGAGCCCCGCCTGCTTGAACGCGTAGGGCTGCCCGATGATGCCGGCGCCGATGATGCTGTTGGCCATGTTCATAAAGGCCGACTTGAGCCCGGACTTGGGCCGCGCCCGCTCGGCCTCGGCCCACGAGTGCACGTCGCCGTCGTCGGCGCCCCAGGGGCTGGCCGCGAGCGTCACCGAGGGCGCCTCGATGTCGGTCAGCAGCCGGTGCCGCGACTCGTCGCCCTGGGGGCTGTCGGGTTCCGAGTATAGGAGGTCGCGCTCGCCGTAGTCGCCCGCTTCGTCGCCGTCGCTGCTGTCCGAGGGCCGCCCGTGGAAGTAGCCGTTGGCGGGCGCGGGGATCGAGGTAGGAGTGAGGTCGAAGCGCACCCGGTTCGGCGTCCGGGGCGAGCGCATGGCGCCTGTGATGTTGATGTTGCCGGGGCGTCGGCCGTGGCCGTGGCCATTGGCAGGTTGTGCTGCTTTGAGGCCGTCATCTGGGTCGGCGGTGGCGTCGAAAAGGATGTCGTTCCCCTCGGCGTCGTCGTGGAGGGAGTGAGCCAACAATCCATGTTGCTCTTCGCGGTGGCTCGGGTTTGCTGCTGCTCCCTCTCGGAGGGAGCTGGCGTTGTGGGAAGTGGCCTTGGCCATTGTATTATCGCGGCAGCATTTTGCGCAACCAACCAAATTGGGGGAAGTTGTAATGAACCAGGCTACGCCCCAAGCAAGGAGACAAAGAAGGCGGCTTTTACTTGATCTTGCAATTACCGAATCGGTTGTTGTCGCGTAGGTCAGATCACCCACTCCCAGAAACTAGGTAGATCACCGGAGTATATGCAACACAGTAGTACGTCAAGCAGTAAGTTTTAGTTGGTAATGCGGCCTGGTGTTTGGGAAGCAGCTTGGCAGGTAGGTTGTAGGTACTTTAGGCAGAGTTCGGAGCCTTCAATTAGGTCAATTTAGAGTCGAGGTACATCGAGCCCCCTTGCATTGATAGCGCCGATACGCCTAAAACTGACGCGTGTAAAACCTACAACGTGTACATTTTGGACGACTCGACTTACTAAAGTAGACAGGGGCTATCAGGGGAGATTCCTGACCGGTTTGCTTCATGCACCCAAAATAAAATGCGCACCCATCACCAACACTCACTCAGTTATTTTGTTTTAAAGTTCTTTTGCAGCAGGCCCCGCTGGATGTAGATATCGAAAAGAAACAAATGATATTTACGAGAAGCCAGGATTATCTCATCTCATCTCATCTTGAAGGCCCGGCTGTTCCGGAGTTGGTGGTACAGAAGGCAAAGCAGCACTGTACAAGTTAAGACTGGATAACATCAATGCCCATCAATCGTGACTGATTGAATGTGCCGACCGGAGCGACCGTGTGTGTGTGTGTGTGAGCCCCTAGAATCGAATTCCTATGTTCTATTACATCGTGTACATAATTTTTTAAATGGCGCTGGTGGCTCGGGCGACGGCGGACCAGGCTTTTCTGCTGCTGGTCCCTTCGCCTCCTTCCAGCTTCCGTCTTCATGTCCCTTGGTATCTATACATCGTACACTCCCTCCCTTGGTGAGTGACAGCGTGCACTTCGCACGTTATTCTACCAAAGCCCCCTATATCCCTCTGGTCTTTTTTTTACCCTGATAAGAAACCGTATTTGTGTAGTGTTGTTTATTGGTAGCGGTGGTGGTGGGGGAGGGGGGTGCGTGTCTGTGGGAAGCACCGCGGCGTGTGGCCTACGGCTCTCTCTCTCTATAATGAATGGATAGGACGCAAAGCAATGCTTGTAACGCAACGACTAGGCCATGATCGCTAGAATGGATGCAATGCAGAAAAACGGCACATAGGACCCTCGAATGTGGACCTGCTCACCCGCCGACCCGGGGTTCGACGAGTCCGTTTCAGGAGACTTAGTGGGCCCCGGGCCTGATGATTGGTGTCCGCTGAGGCCAACAGGAGATACCGTCGGCGCGGGCCTGGAAGAGGTCATGGTGGTAGTGACAACCGCACCGCCGTCCATGGTGGTAGTCTTCACAATCGTGGTGGGTGCTGCCGAAGAGGTCGTTGACGGTGTAGTGACAAGCTTCGAAGCAAACCCTATCCTTGCCTGGTCCATGTCAAATACTGCGTAGACACTCTTTAGAAGGGTGCCACCGAGCAGCCAAGCACCGCGAACCACCTCCATTCCGTAGATGTTACCAGTGCAGCGGTTGTTGTCGTCCGGGGCGGAGAGGAAGTCCTTGGGGGAGATCGGGAAGTTCTTGCCCGAGAAGGCGAAGCTGAGTTCTGCCTTGGTGTCGCAAGGCATCGTCCAAGTTACTCCATCGTCGTCCGACTTGGCATCGGGAATGGCTCCGTACATGATCTTGGCGTCGGCGGGCGGGGCAAAGGCGAATGTTGTACCGGTATCGATATAAGCCAATTTGTCCTTGATGCCGACGGGCTTTCCGTTGACGGAGACGTCGTCGAAGTTGATGGCCCAGCTGCCCTTGTTATTTTGGTCGATAGGCGTGTAGGCAATATCTCCAGTAAATTTGTCCGGGTTGGGCGCCCCGAAGGCAATCTCCCCATCGTTGAGACCGTCCAAATTGCGAGAGAGCGACACGCCAAAGACGTTGGCATCCACCACTTTGGCATTCTTCAAAGCCACCAAGAAGTTCTGCGGACCGCCGTTGCCAATCGAAAGACCCAGGATGCCGTCGAATGGAAACGAGGTGAACTGCTGGGACGTGGTTTTCGCAAGCCCAAAGTCCATGGTGACCGTCATTCCAGCAATACTGACACTATCCGTGACCAGGCTGCCACTGACAGAACCAGAGCCATACTCAACGGAGAATGGTTTGCCGGAGTCCTTCAGCGAGGTCGAGCCATCCGATTTGAACGTGTTGTGCATCGTGCAAGCATCCGACGTGCAGCCGGACCCCATGACCCAACTGCTGCTGGCACCCGTATCGAGAAGCATGTACATTAGCGACTTGTCGGATCCGAATTGCGCCTCAACAAAGTACGAGTAGTCGGTTCCATCCTGATCGACGCCTGCGCTCTTGCTCTTCTCTGGTGGGTTCGCCTTGACGATGTGGTAGTTGTTTTCTCTGCCCTCAATGGCGTGGTCGAAGGCAGCAGTCCGACTGGGCAAGGAAGAACCATACTTCCGGGTCAAGACCTGTGCCACGCGGCTTATCACGTTGACGTGAGGCTCGTCTCGCTACATTGCTGGTTAGACTTGACATGCTATAGACTATGATATTCTAGGGAACCTACCTGGTGGCTTGACGGTGTCAACTTGAAGGTAACGAAGCCCATTGGCGGGACCGCCCTGGTCTCGATGTCTCGCTGCTGAATGACATCGTCGGTGCTGGCGGCATATTTCCACAGGAGCGGGTTAACGGCCTGAGTGTTCGAAATCCATAGCGTGAGTTGTAGCAGTGTGACGACCCAATACATGATGACTTTGATGTTGTTAACGGGTAACCTTCATAGCAGAGCAGTAGGATCGGATAGGCGCTCCTCTTAACTGCACTGCTGAAGGGGCTATATCGGGTGGAGAGGATCGGGTGCAAAGGTCGAGCACTAAGTCCTGCAAGCTGGGATAGATAGAGGAGATCCGTTTATAGTATTAGTATTAAAGATTACGACAACAGCATCAGAGAGGGTCGATCCGTGGAGCTTCTCCACCAAAACAACTAAGAGAATATAAGAAAAGCGAGTTTATAGAAAGAATGCAACGTTTCCCTTGAAAGCAGGTTGATGGCAGCCAAACGCAGACATCAACATGTAATTCAAGACAGGAGCAACGCCACAAGAAACACGACTAGAGTGAGGGGTGAAACAAAAGCAGAGAAGCAAAAAAGGAATCAACTGCAATGAAGTTCCTCCCGTACGATAATTCAAACAAAAAAGCAGAATTACTCGAAGACAACAACTGAATGGCGTTGCTGAACTTGAGCGAAAGGAGGCAAGATCAAGAACTACTGAAGATGGAGGAAAGCTGTATAAAGACAGCGTGTGGGCAAAGTGGGCCAAGGAAAAGGTAGGACTGGGCCGATCCCAGAAAAGCGCCTCATTGATTGACTCGGCTCCCGCACAGCAGACGAGATTCGGAAGCACTGGCCAGGTAGATCATCTGTACTCAGCCCCCCTGTGGTGTCTGTACATATTCCTTTTAGGATCGCATTACCTATGCTTACGGGGGCAGAAAAGCTGCATGCCATGCATCCAGCAGTTGTTGGCATAGTTGGTTTCCTGCCTTGGCCTGGCAGCCCGCGCCTGGCGCCATAGGTATCATCGGCCAACTGTTACGAGGTGTTAAATGCGGTTGGGTCGAATTCCATTTCACCTGGAGGTGGGAATTGGCTCGCTCTCCTCTTTCGAATACAACGTTAACGGCCGTGGCTCCTCCATCTTCTTCTCCATACCATCTGCGTTATTTGGGTGGTACCGGACATGGAGGGTGGAGAGCTCAGGGGTTGATAATGAATAGACGATAGCGCCATCTAGCCACACCAATCAGACGATGGATCCCCCGAAAAACACCCCGACTTAACCAGCTTGAGATGATCACAGACCTCACAGAGGTGCCTGCGTATATCTGATGTTTGCCTTTGACTTCGAGCCGGATACCGACCGATCGTCCAATGTTTGTTATCTAAGTATTCTTCACGCCCTTATTCTTGATTGGCCGAGGTCAGCCTACTCCAGATTGTTCCTATCTCACAGGCCAACTGCAAGATGTTCAAGGGTGTTGGTAGCATGATCAAGCCGGCCCATTTCAAGCGCGCTGTCAACCTGTCTTGTCCATGCCTTACACGCCGACCTCTAAGCGAATATTGTTGGTGTTTTGTCCCGTCAAGCGGCAAGCGGGTGCGGGATTTGGTCTGAGGAGCAAAACCGCCTGCTGCATGGGAGCTACAAGGGATCACGGTTGCCGCAAATTAGAACGGCAGGGGATCCTGGCTGGTATGCCATTGGCCAATCCTGATTATGGTCTGAGCAAGCCTAGTGCCCAGCAGGGGGCGCCCGCTAAAGGCCAGGAAACTGACTTCCAACTGCCAAGCGGCTCTGGCAGCTTAGGGATTAGAGTGCGACGATCACTCTCCACAGATCGCTAGGTCTCCATCCCAAGTGTAATTGTGTTCCGATCCATAATGTCCAAACATCACCGACATCGTATGTAGAAAGACGGAACTGACGAGCCTCGTGGGAGTGGACTGGTCTCATTCCGGCGCAAAAGACACGACATTCAGATAGCACGGCCAGCTTGCCGAGTAATCTTAAGGTTGTGATTTGAAAGGATCTCTGATGAGGAGCAATTGTACTAGTTATGCTAGTTGCCGGTTTGTTGCAGTAGACCAACCGAGAGCGAGTCACCCCCTGCGTCGTAAAAAAGCACAGTCAATAGCTAGGCCAGTTTGACTGCTTGGGTCCGAGGCTGATATTGCTTTCCTTGAGCCCCTGCATCAGCTTTCGGGATCTGGACTTGGGGACCTGGGTGAAAGGCAGTAGGAATCAGGGGACCAACAAGACGAGTCATGGGGAACCCATGTTGTTTCTTGTATATGCATGACCCGGGCAGCGACATGTCAAATGTGTCGCTCGAAGCTGCAAACCTGAACAAGCTGGATGTCTATGGATAGCTGAGTCTTTGTGTATAGCCGACGGATCTCGTATTTTCCAGCTGAAACAAGTGCGAAGCTGAAATCCGTGGAGACCATTTCTAAAAAGATGGGGTTTCGCCGCATTACCAAGAGAATGTGCATATATCGTCATATGTGGAGTGGCCGATTTGCTAACTAGCCCTCCCGATTCTGAGTGGCCCACTGCCTTGCCCGTATCAATGTTCTAGATGCCGCTGAGCCGCCGCCATCTTCAGTGGCCGAGGAAGACAGGAAGTCATTAACACACAAAAACGTCTCGAAAAGCTCATGGTGAACAAACTTTCTTACGACCAGCATTTGCAGAAAGTCCCAAACAGACGTGTTGGTCCAGCGGAAGGATTGTACAATATTGAGCGTGTCCTGGAGAACCAGCGAGCACTCCTTTTGCCTATCTTCGGCATCGTCGATCGTTACGAGAAGCCACTGGAGATACGTCCACCCCGATATATCATCGTGGTGTTTGTAACACCAGGTCTTCACGTCGCCCACGATTGTCTTGTAAGACAAAAGGGGCAAGGGCCTGTCCTTGGCGGAAACATCAACCAGCCATCTAGCATGGCTCCATGCGTAGTAATTTTTGGGGTGTCGTTCGGCGGCCACCATGACTACGTTGACGAGATCTGATGTGATGAGTTCGGGCGGCCGAAGAGACCCAAGGCTATGAATCAACCAACGACGATGACTCCATAGTGTGGGAGACTTGGTGTGACGGTGTAGGCGGGATGTAAGCAAGCTATCGATGAACTGCAGCTCTGCGTGTAAGGCCTGTGTTGGTAAAGATCCAGGCTGCAACTGTGAACTGATTGCCCTCTTCCTCGTATTCGCAGCTGTAAGATGCTCTGGATCCATAAGAAGAATAACAGAAGTCGCTTCCACAGTTTCTCTCTTCGGGGGAGCAGTCGGCTTCAACAAATGCTTAGACAGAATCTGGCGTGCGACAAAGAAGGCTTGTACAAGCCGCAACTTCGGGATGGCTATAGCGTTCTCATCTTGCAGAAAGTGCACGCCCCTTTCCAGAGGATGGCTGCTGCTAAGCAGCTCGATCTCTAGGAGGCTATCGCCAGGGGGGGTGATTCAAGATGCTGGAAATATCTCGGTACATTGTGGTTGGATCCTCGGATTTGAGATTGGACAATATTTCACTGTCTAGAGAGCGAGACATATTGCGCAATTACCATATTGATGTGAGATCGGATATTCATAAACAACCACCGGTGGAGCAATACCCTCTCCAGTCAGTTTTAAACGTGCATTGGGTTGACGAAAGGAGTCACGTCACCTCCCATGGGAAGCTATTCTGTGGTTATATCGTGTCGGAGCAATGTGATCAATCGTGGTGTGTGTTGCGTATTGGCGGGGTTGTCGGCGAAAAAGTCGTTTTTCCTCCGACAAAGTAGCGGGCCATCAGGTACCTATCCCACCACAGCTCTTGGGCCATCTGTAGGTAGCAGCAATATGGTCCAAGGCCACGATTTTGCTTCGAGGACTGAACCTCCGCATCATCGTCATCATCACCAACTTCCCATCCCACGCGCAACAGCACGTACTGGCGGACAACAACATGCCGTCCCTTCTACTTGTTGTGTTCCTCGTGGAGCTCGCCGCGCATCTGGTGAACACCATCGGCGCAGCCACTATCAATAACCTGGTACATACACGTTTGCTCGAGCCCCAACACGTCATACGTGGACTTTTGCTGACCTGGTGACACTATTCCAGCTATGGACCTTGTACCTCATGCTGCCGACGCAGACATCGCGAACGACAGCTGAACGAAAGAAACTGCAAAGCGAATACCTGAAGATCCGCCGCGACTTGAATGCTACGAGCAGTCAGGACGAATTTGCGAGATGGGCGAAACTGCGCAGACAGCATGACAAGGTGTTGGACCAACTGGAGAAGATGAGTACGTGGCTCTCCGACACAACACACTGTTTTACACCTCGATTACGAAGTCATATTTCTAATACTACCGTCCCAGAAAAATCGCACGAAGGAGTCAAGACAAAGTTCGATCGCACCGTGGGCGTCGTCCGCTGGACTGCCACCCGGGGTTTGAAGATGTTCCTGCCTTTCTGGTACTCGAAAGAGCCAATGTTCTGGCTTCCGCACGGCTGGTTCCCCTACTATGCGGAATGGATTCTCTCCTTCCCCCGCGCGCCGTTGGGCAGCATCAGCATTGTGTCGTGGCAGTTGGCCTGCAATGGAGTCATCATGCTGGTGAGCGACACACTTACAGCCATCCTGGGCTTGGCCTTGGGAGCGAAGGTGCAGGCACGCGAGCAGCCGATGAAGGCTGCACAGGGAGCGGACAAGCCGAGACCTGCCGCAGGATCCAAGAAGGATTCGTGACGGAAGCAGTACTGCCAACCAACAGTATAATTACGTATCATTAGGGCGAACATGAAAAGTTGATGTTGCCATTATTGGTATGCGATAGGAATACTAAAAGCAATGGAAGAATGCATGAATGTCTCTCATCTTTATTTGACGCAGAGTAGACCATCGCCGTAGCTGGAAACTCTGTAACACGATTGAGATGACTCTTGGCAGAGTACTTGGGCTCGTTCTAGGCGTCTTTTTGACTCTAGCGACTATTGAGGAGAAAGTTCGCGAAAGCTTCGAAAGCGCCAGACTACATACCATAGACAATACATCTCTCCTAACAATGATCCGACTTACCTGGAACCACGAATGCTATAAATGTATAGAGAAACAAGGCTCTGAACGTTCTATCCTTTATTGTCCCAAGGCATAGATAAAAAACAGAAACAGTGTTTTTGATTCAGCAAAAGAGGTGAAAGGGTTCGTGTTATTCGCGGAGGAAGAAGTTGTTGTGTTGGTGAAGTAGAGGAAAATCATTTGGGTTGAGCACATCACTGAGATTTAAAGGATGGAGCCAGCAACGGACCGACCAGACTTTTTGGTCGACCAATCATCCCAAAGCGTCTACCCAGCCACATCCGAGTGGCTCAACGGGAAAGTTTGATGGGATTTATATTTAGAAATGGGGGTCTCTGTCCTCTCCTAAAGTAACCGGATGACGCCTGCTGCTGGTCCCTGAAAGCTAATAAATGCCAACTGTCAGCCTTGCATCGTTTGGCGCCCATTCTGGAAGTAAGGTTTCAAGAGGACAGAGTGAACAATAGAAATGTTTGGTCTTTGACACTTGATTTCTTTTATTTCTTTTTACTTTCATACTCTCAAAGCACCGTACATGAACAGGCTATGAAGACGGCAAGATGGCGATTCCAGTCTCTTGGGGAACGTAAGTTTGCGTTTTTGTGTCGCGCGCAACGGCTACGGTGTTAACATGGATATCACAGTATCAAGTCCCTCCTGCTCTTCTTTGGCCCTATGCTCCTGCCCAAGGCCATAGGATACTATCGCACCTTGCGCGCCGGACCAGCCGCCCAGGGACTCCGGATCCGTCGAATCTCCCCGCAAGTAGCGCGCACCCTCTATGCGCTCGCCATTACTGTCCTCGTCTACCTCATGGTCTCGCTACCCTTCTTCGCGCCCGAGAACCTCTTTGTTCGGACCCAAAGCCGCCTCCAGATACCTACCGATGTCCTCTTCACGCGCCTTACGTCTTTGCGGCCTGGCAACGCCCTGACGGATGTTGACCAAGCCCTGCGGGCCAAATTCGTCAACCTCGAAAGCCGCCTGCTCTACCTCCAGTTCGGCCCAGACATCCTGGCCGACTGCCCCTTCTGTAACTCGGAAGATCCGCGCTCCTATTTCTACTACGCCTTCCCGGCGCTGCTTGCGCCGCACCTCTTGAACCTCGCCATTCTCTCGGTGGCGACCTCGGACTGGCTGTCAGGGCGCGAGGGCCCCCGGTGGCGCACGACGGTCGTCATGACGAGCCTCGTGATCGCCGCGCTCGACGTGTACCTGGTGCACAGCTACAACTACCAGGCCAACTCGCGCGCCACCCGACTGCAAGACATCGACATGCACTACTGGGACATGCGGACCTACCGCGCCGTGGCGCTCGCGCTCATCAACGCCGCCTTCGCGGCCCTGCTGTACCTGAGCTCGACGAACCGCGCCTTCGCAGCGCCGCCCGACCCTGCCGAGCGCGTCGAGGCTGCCACCCGCTCCTTAATCTTAACCAAGAGCAAGATCAACGCCGTCGGAATCATCAAGAACACGTCGACCCGTGACGCCGAGCTGCGGCGCCGCGTCGAGGACTACTGGACCCACGAGGGCGCGCTCATGCGGGAGGTCATGGAGGAGCGCGAGGTCATCGAGGGGGTTAACGATGCCCTCGAGAACCGCATCAACATTGACGCTATATCGCGCGACGCCGAGACGTACGCGACCAACATGCTGCCGCGCGCGCAGGAGGATGCGCAGATGGCGAACCCGCAGGCTGTTGGGTAAACCTGTTTTTTAGCCTTGCCTCCTATTGCAGGGAAACCTAGATCTATAATATATACACATAAATTGATCCATACGCAGAAAGGTTGCTGTAATTTATGTGTCTTATAAATGCCCGGTTGTAGCATGGGCCCTTCTGAACAAGCCCAATAGCTCCGTCAAAAGTCATGGCCGGTATCGATGCATTCGCAGGCTCTATGGTAGCTAGTCATACACCAAAGGACAGCATACTGCCAAATTATTCCTTGCGCAGTGAAGCAGGAGAGAAGGATATATAGGATAAACGACTTAACCTAAACATGGTATTTGCGACATCGATGACATGCAATAGCTGTTCCCTTCGCCCTTTGATGCTACAAGCATGCGTACGTACATGCACCTCCCACCCTCTCTAAAACGCCACCGGGAATGCCAATCTCTCTCTCTCTCTCTCTCGTCTTTTCATACTTTCCATTACATCTTTCACGGTATGTGGTAACACGCACTCGCTGGGTGTATCTTCCTTCTAGGGTGCATACATAGTAAATCCACAGGAAATATTCCTGGGAAGCAAAATACAAAGGGGCACGTAGAAGAGGAGTAAGATAGTATAGACGACACCCTATGAGCCCTGGTGGTTCCCACCTTTTGTATCTGGCCTCGTCGTCCCCGTCGTCCCCGTCGCCACGCTCGACATGCTACCCTTCCTCGACTCACCGCCCGCCGAGGCCTCCTCGACCGACCGCTCCAGGAACCCGGCCCACAGGTCCGCCAGCGACTCTCCCCCTTTGCTGACGTGGGCGTGGTGTCGGAGAAGAACTCGGTATTCAGGGACGGCGTGCTAGGTGTCCGGTGGAACGGCGAGGTCGGTAGCCTTAAGCTATTAGTTGAAGTCCCGGGCCGCGCCAGGCCGGCCTGCTCTCTTTGCTCTTCTGTCCATGTCAGGAGCCCGGCAATGATCTGGAGAATCTGGAACTTCTTGGGGTCGGACCGATCCAGGGCCAAAAACTGTAGGAAGTGGTTCGTCACGATTTGCCTAATCGGGGTTAGCAGATGCGGCTCGTTAAGGTCACCATTGGAGGGACGTACTTATCAATACTATCCTCGGGCCTCGTCTTCTTGAGGTAGCGAAGCGCCTTGGTCAAGTGATCGTTCAAGACGATGGCCTCGTGCCTTAGCTTACCAATGAGTAAGTTCTTCTCCTTCACTTCTTTCTCAAGGGGTGCGGTTCGCTCGAGTTCCTTCTGCATGGTCTCCTTCCCAGCTTCCGCCTCAGACGCTCTGGTATCGGCCTCCTTCACCAGCTTCTTCATGGCTTGCAGCTGTTCTTCAGACGACTCGACCATCTCGCGCAACTCTCGTCTCCGCGCTTCCTGGATCTCCTGGAGGGCCCTCTGGAGGCTGTCTACGGCTTGCGACTGTATGTCCCGTTCGGATGCGGCGCGCTCGTAGTTTTCGCGCAGGCTAGCGATCTGCTCCTCCAGGGCGGCCGTTTTGTCGGCCAAGTTCTCTCGGATAGATCGCTCTTCCATTGCAAGAACTTCCCAGTCGCCCATGGCATCCTTAGCGGCTTCCGCTTCTTCCCTGAGATGCTGGATTTGCCGTGTCATGTCCTCCTTTTCCTTCATCGAATTATGTTGCGAGAGATTGTTGCGACTCCGGAGGCTTGATAGTTCCCTGTTGGCATCTTGGAGCTCTGTCCTCAAACCCTCCATCTGTTCCTGGTAGGTCTCTGTGCCCCTTTGCAGCTCTTCGTTCTGGGCCTCTAGTTGCTCCACGCGCTCCTTGGCCCCTTCCAGCTCTTCTCGGTCTCGCGCTAGTTTGCTTCCCAGCGTCTCTTTAAGCTTGTCGACTCGTTCTCGGAGGGACTCGTATTCCTCTTCGGCGAGTTCCTTGGCGGCCACGCTCTCTTCCAGCTCCGATTTCAGCTTTGTCGTTTCCTGGGCGTGTGTTTCCTGTATACCCTCCAATTGCTTTCGGACTTGCTCCACCTCGGCTCTCAAAGCCTCCCGCTCCTGCGACATGGCTTCCAACCTGGCGCTCGTGTCGGCGCTTGACTCTGAGCTGTCCATGGTGCTTTCCTGATCTTGACGAGAATGACCATTTGTTGTTGGCGTGGGTATTGGTGTTGGTATTGGTGTTTCTGCGTCGCCGTTTGGGGATTCTGTATGCGTTGGTTTCTGAAGGAGTCCAGTCAGTCAAGTCTGCCACGGAGACCTGTCCTGTACCCGAGGGTTGCAGGGGGGTTCATGACCTTACCACAGGGGAATCGGGGATGTCGGATTGATCCTCGTCTTCTCCTTGGCGCTGCTCGCCGTTCGGCGGCGTGGTGTCTACAGATTTCTCATCGGGGGCGTCATCCTGCTGCTTCTGCTTATTTGCATTGTTCTTCTTCTTCTTGTTGTTGTTCTTCTTTTTGTTGGCGGGAGCTGGACGGTTTCGAGTTAGCCTCAACAATGGTCTTGCTGGCGATGGGGACACTGCGGCGACACGGACCTGCGCCCGCCTGTTGTTGGGCTTCGGGTGGAGTCATTCTCGGGTCGGTGGTGGTCTCGATCGTCAATGGACGACTCCTACGCGGGCTGCATGGGTGCCTTCAGAAATTGGTAGAAATACAGTAACAAAAGGAGGCCGTCGACTATTGGGAATTGGTGTTTGCGATTCAGATCCCAAGGTTTGTCGTCGTTCAAAAAGTAAAGCGGGTCGGATCTCGAAACCCACACGTAAGCCTTTCAAGCTCAAACTTAGCAGCTGGACTTGGGCCTGAAGGTACACATTCGCTGGACTTACAGCACTTACTTATGTACGAAATTAGCTGGTGTCACCCCGCCTAGGTAGCCTCAATCCTTTAGCTGTACCCAGCAGTAGGCATCTGACTTACCTGAAAGTTACCTAACGTACCTGGAGGTGTACTGGATCAGCGACTTGACAAGCAGTCCCCATACCACTGAGAACATACACGAGTATAAGGCCACCTAAGCCCGTACACATCAGAACGGACCTGGCTTCTCATCGACTACATATGAAGACTCGTATTCTACCCGCCCACATTGGCGATATACTGCGTAGGTAGGTATCATACCTGCATGTAGGTGGTACCTATCTACCTAGGTAGTGTTTGTACCCAGAGTTGGAGATCTAATACGAGGTTGCGTTGCCTTTGAGACACAACTCGCATTTTTGTCGGTCATACAAAGACACAAATTCGGCTTGTACGCTTACTGCTGTCACCTCAAGCAGCACGTGTATGCACACAGCCAATACTATCCTAATCATAAAGACATACCTATAGTACATATAAGTGCCTGTATCCTGGGATTTTTATAGGCTGTGCATATGGATACATAATGTACATACATGTACTGCAGTATGCGACCCTGATGACTTGACTTATCGATTGAAGTCCAGAGTGGGCAACAAGAACATTGAGCCAATCACATGATCTCCCTGGTTTTCATAGTAAAGGCCAGAGAACGGCGGTGCTCAAATTTTTTTTCTTCTCTTCTTCACATATTTTCCCTTCACCAGCTCAAATTCTTGAAACAGCCTTGCGCCTCTGTTGCGTATTGGTAGGCCGTGTCATCTAGTGCAGGTCGAAGCAGACCAATTAAATGCCTTTATAATTCTGCTGTTTGCTCGACTTCGTGTCCATGAGTGCAGTGGTTTCGCTATGTGCATACATACAGTTACATCGTGAGCGCCAAAGCTATGTACATAATTTCCAGAGTTGATCCCGTGAAAAGATTTTGCTGCGTGATCATCTTGACTCGATAGCGCGCATAGTGATCCATGTGGTCAATATGAAAGAGTACATTCGCTAAGACGTGAAAATGGCCTTTTGACTATGTGATTACAGACCGGCCAGCCCCAGGCATCACCTAGGCCTTGGACTTCTTGGCTTTGCTGCCCTTCTTGGCCTTGGCCTTGGTTGCCTTAGGAGCAACCACCTCTTCAGCTGCTACTTCCTCAGGCTCGGGCGCCTCCTCGATAGCCTTAGGCGCCTCCTCCTCGCCTGTAGGGGCACTCGGCGCCTTCAATTCGGGGGTATCAAACTCGTAGCCCAACGCCTTCAGTTTTGCCGCCTGGTCGGCGCGCTTCTTATTCGTCCTGTCAACCTTCTCTGCCCACTGCGTCTCCGTCTTCGGTTTCTTCAGTTGGTTGCCAGCCAACTTGGTATGGGGAATGGCCTTGAAGCGCCTGTTGGACCCAGTCCACAGACTCTCGTGGACCTGAGACTGAGGCACGCGCTTGACCTTCAATATGCGTCCAAACACTATACGCGACGTGGTCAGTAAGATTGGGACGTGAAGAGTTGCAGACGGCGGTTGACTTACTCAGATAGTTGTCCATGCTCTTGACAACATAGTCGGCCGTGGATCCCTCTGCGAACTCCAGGAATGCGTAATGCTTGCTCCTGCCCGTCTTCTTGTTGCGAGAGACACGGAGGTTCTGTTGATGTGATTAGTCCTGACCCCATATGATGAAATTTTTAACGGTGTGTCCTTACCAAAATATCTCCGAATTGGGTGAAGTAGCTCCTCAGCTGGTTTTCGAAGAAACCATGAGGAATGTGGCCAATGTACACAACACCAGTTTCTCCCTTTTCACCGTCATTCGACTTGGCGCCCTTCTTTGTCAGGGGAGGTGCGGGTATCGTGCCAACATCATCTCCGTCCTTGAATTCCAGAGTCTCGTCGGCCTCGTCCTCTTCATCGTCGTCGCCATCTACTCCAGCGAGCTTGAGAATTTCTTTCTCCTCCTCCTCTTCCTCCTCGGAGAACGTCTGGTCATCGTCCTCGGGGGTTTGTTCGGGCTCTGGCTCCGGTTCCTTCTTCGATTTGGAAGCCTTGGTCGCCTTCTTCGGGACGGGCGTAGAGTCAACCGCCTTCTTCTTCTTGGGGGCTACCGGGCTCACATCCTCGGCGGCTGATATCACAGTCAGTTATAGGAAGTCGCGATGCAGAGAGAAGGGCTAACGAACCTTTGCGTTTGGGGGCAGCAGCGGCTTTCGGTTTGGCAGCAGGCGCTTTCGCTGTGCCTATGCAATTTGTTAGAGAAAAGCCATTCATGATCTGTAACGGGCTCGATAATTACCTGACACCTTGCGGGATCTTAGTTCTGGAGCCATTGTGATGATTTATTGCTGTATAGCACTGTGATAGACCCTCGCTTTTTTTTTCGCTGTAAACTTTTTTTTGGATAGCATAGGTCGCGATTGCATACCTGAGCTTATCGCACTTGGACCCGCTGGTAGACAGTGGGTCAAAGCTTTTGGGTGCAGGTATTGAAGCTACCAACCAACCTTCACTTCTGCTAGGGAGCTTGCCAATCAGAGTGAGCAAATGGCATCTCGTCTGCCTACTTCTCAGCTTACAAGTACTCAACATCGTGTCTCTGCCTTAAACACAATTCCACCACGCCTCTTTCAGCTACGAGTGAAAATAGCGGAATTAGAGTTGTTCTGCTGATCATCGGACGCCTAACATTTCCTCCGGAAAGAAGAGGCAAACCGTTGGTAAGGGCCGTGCCAGTATTACTTATCCACACCGTCGACAGTCCAGTGGTGGCAGTCCCATCTAAACCATCTCCAAAATGGCATCAAATCAACAGAACCTCACACATGACGAAGTATGGGATGACAGCGCCCTGGTAGACTCCTGGAACGATGCGCTTGGCGAATATAAGGTACTTTGCACTTTGTGAGAGTTAATGAGTAAGGTTGCTGACTGTCCTCAGAAATATCATAGCATCTATCGGCATGGCGGCAACGTGGATGACCTCCTGAAAGAGGATGAAAAGTGCGTATCCCCTGACTCGGAAGCAAGGTTCAACACTCTTCGGGTATCATGACTGACAGAATGGTTCTTAAGGGCCACTGTGGCTTCGGATGCCAAGGTCGAGAGTAATGACTCCGGATTGCAAGAGTCTCCGTCCGCAGCAGAACAGATGCAGGTAAAGGATGGCGAGAGCATGCGGGTAAGTTGCGACAGATTCGATGGGATGGAGGTTCCCGCGAAGATCAGAAAAGCTTGGCATGACAATGTTTCTGACATCCTTGAGAAGAATGGCGACGAGCCCGGTGAGTCCGCTCAGACTGCCCAGCCAATCGCAACACCGACGAGCCGTCCGGAAGGCATACCAGCACCATTGCTAGGCTCAGGTAAGTGGCCACAAGCACTTCGCCTCGTCTATGTGCACCTTAGAGGACCGCGCACATAGTCGGGCCCCCAGATTTGCAATCGGCTAACACGGCTCCAGTGCAAGATGAGGGTCTAAAGAAACTAATGATGTCCTGGTATTACGCCGGTTATTACACTGGGCTCTACGAAGGCCAGAAACAACAGTCGCAACAGCAGTAATTGGGCGTGCCTGGGCAGAGCTCGGATGGACACTTGCTCTTTTTGATCTACCAACAGAGTGAAGATCCGAAACGTGGCACGTTCCAAAACCGGATGATAGCGGCAACGTCCACGTTACTGTTCCATTTCTATCTCCAGCATGTCAACTATTGCCGGCTTCACCAGAATACCGACTTCGGATCGAAGGGCGGCTCCCGGAGGCTGTCGCGCCGTGATAGGTATGTTTTTGATGAGACAAATTTCACAGTATCACAATCAACCGACCATCCGTAATGTGGCTGTAGAATGATATTAAATCACCAAATAATACGTATTCCAGAAGCATGGTACCGGAGAGGCTCAGCGTGGCCTATTATACGGGCGGATAGGGTTTGACCGAAGTCAAGGCCCCAGAGATGAGAGCATTAGATTGGCATTAATACCATCAGATTGCCTTTTGTTGAATGCAACGCTGACCTGACGGAGATGCGCTGAAGAGGCCTCCACGCGGCGTGGAACAGAATGGAAAAGTGCCACTCTTTCAGCAGCATTAAACTTGGGTGTAGGAGACGCTGAGCTGAGATGAAAATGACGAATGCCATGCACGCTGGTGAGGCGAGTGAGGCGAGTGAGTGCTGGCAAGTCATGGATAAGACGGCCAGTGCCCAGGGGTGGTCAAAAGAGACATCAGACAGAGCTTGTCTGCAACAAAGTTAAGACAGGCCCCAAGAAAACATGATGAACGGATCGAAACATGAGACAGCAATAGACAGGATGACGGGTCGACAGGACGGGTGAAAGACATGCGGCTAAGGGGGATTGGAGTTCGCCCCGATTGGCGGAGCGGACATGCTACCCCTGACGACGTTTCTAGACGACTCTTGGCGTCGAAACGTAAAATTGACATGTCCAAATAAGCACCGCTTGGCAGTCATCAGGCGGTAAAATCGGCACAGGAGAACGCTGCCATTTGGGCAGGGTAGCATTGATAATTACGTTTCCAGGTCTACCTAGTGACGAAGAATTGCACGATATCACTGGAACCGAGCGCTGCCAAGTGCAGATAGTTGAGTTGCAATACTGGGTCGAGAGTTTCCACCAAAAAACGTGCAAGGAAACGGTCTAACAATATTAAACCACCTAGCGACATGGGTCCGTATAAGCTTAAAGTCCCGAAGGCCAATTGCAGAGCCAATTGCAGCTGCCGCTGGCTACCGGGCGGATAGGACCAAAGCCGGTTTTCTCGGAGCACAATGGAACACCAGTGGCGGAATTTGACACCGGCGACGGCCGCAGCAGAGTCAGCCCCCGGGCGGCATCTGTCTGCAAATTTCATTCCGATCACTAGTCGGCGCCTCTTGTTCATCTGAAGTAATTGAAATCCTCTCCGGAATGGCTGTCTGGAGGCGGCATTGCCGTTGGGTGATGAGGAAGGAAGTGGTATTCTCCGAGTATACAATATCACTAGAGCCAATCAGGTATAGCCCCCACCAGGGGCATAGACTGCAGCCAGGCTGCTAGCAAGGGTGCCAAAACACGACGCGAGACGTTTCTGTCACATCCGACCTCCTGCGCCAACCGGAAGCGGCAATATCAGGTTGCGACGAGCCGCAATGGGCGCCCGTGGCCGCCCGTGGCCCCCCAACGTCCCCCAAGGACAGCCAGGGACGTCGCATCTCCTTCATCTTGTCTACTTGGTGTGGAGCAGCTCAATGACGGGGGAACGCTGAGAGCAGTCCTTTCTCCGCCCAAAAAGGTTGCCCTTTGATCGGACGCCCCTCCACCCGAATAGAGGACCCATGCAGCTCCTTGGCATCGCGAAGGCGCTGGCCCTGTTTCAATACCTGCTCCTGGGCCGGGATAGCAGGACCCTGGCTCGGCTCTAACGGAGCAGCGCCCTCACATCGCAAATCCATCATGCTGCGATATAAGCAGGTGCCGCTGCTCGCCCTTTTCGGAATCCTGCTCTTGTCTTTGTGGGTTCATCCTCTCATACTACTATTTTCATTCTACAGTTGTGAGTTCGCTCTTTTTGCAACACTTTTCCGTTCATTTCATCGTATTTCTTCTCAACGAGCAGCGCTCGCCATATTACGGATCCTGCGCCAGTTCTGAGAATTACGGCCTTTTTCGAGCAAAATATAAAACAAAGAAAACCCAACAAACCCAACGGCGACTTCGACAGTCACCAGTAATACTAGTTCATCATGAAGTTCTCAGCAGCTCTGTCCCTGGCCCTCGCGCCTCTGGCTCTCGCAAAGGCCGTCAACAATGTCTACCCCGCCGAGCGGAGAATGGAACACAAGAAGGGTGCTGCCGCTGCTAAGGGTGCCGCTGCTGGTGCTGTCGCCGGTGTTGCTCTGGGTGCCGGCGGTGCTGCCGTCATCAACGCAGGTGCAGGCGGTTCAGTCACCCAGATCATCCTGGTCTGGGCCAACCCCGGTGGAGGCGCTGCCACGACCACCATGAACCAGCAAGTCACTGTCACCCAGACTGTGACCGCCGGCGCCCCGCCCGGTGCCTCGGCGCCCCCTGCCGCTGCTGCCACTCACTCCGTACGATTCCTGAGCCGCTCTTGCAGCCCCATTCAAATACTAACATTCTGCAGGTTATTGTTGGTGGTGCCGCTGGTCTCGTATACACCCCCGCCGAGGTTAAGGCCAAGAAGGGTGACATGGTTATCTTCACCTTCATGGCCGCCAACCACACTGCTACGCAATCCACCTTCGACAAGCCTTGCGACGCTATGCCCGGCGGTATGGACTCTGGCTTCCAGCTCAACGCCAACAACACTGTCAACCCTCCGCCCCAGGTCGCCATGCAAGTTATGGTCGAGACTCCTCTCTGTAAGTTGTCAACACCCGCCCCCCAAAGTCGTAATGACCTACTGGTAGGCTTTGTTGCTAACCATGAATGAAACAGGGTTCTACTGCCGCCAGTCCACTCACTGCGGCAAGGGCATGACCTTCTCGATCAACCCCACTGCTGAGAAGTCCCAGGCCATCTTCCAGTCCAAGGCTATCGCTCAGAAGGGTACCGGTGCGCCCAGTGCCATCGTTGGTGGAGGTGCTGCAGGTGCTGCCAACGGCACTGCTCCTCCTGCCGCTGCTCCCCCGGCTGCTGGTGCTCCCCCGCCGCCTGCCAAGAGCGGTGCCGCTCCCCCTCCCGCCACCGGTGGTGCTGCCGCCCCCGGTATGGTCCAGGGTATCGGTCAGCTTACTCCTGGCGCTGGCCAGTGCATCTGCGCCGTCTCTTGCGCCCCTGGCTCTTTCCCCGCCGTCGCCGCACAAGGCCTCGGTGCCTTCGGTGGCATGCCCGGTGGCATGCCCGCCGATATGGCCGAGGCATAAATGTAACCCTCTTCTCATGAGCGATGCCTAATTCTGCAGCTATATTTGTATTTGCATCGGGGGAAGGTTTTTTCTTTACGGAGGGAGTGAGAGTGTGGAATGGGAGGGCGTGGCTATAACGAAATGATATCCTGCTATTTATTCTTTCTTGAAAACGCTTACGCACATTTTATGGTGGTCCGTTACTAGACAAGAGGAATTCCCCCTTCAGGGCGATGCTGACGTTTTTCTTTTTTTATGTATTACGCTCGATAGAAGCCGCGCGGGGGCTTCTAGAGTTCTCTCCACAGGTACTGGAGAGACATGGGTAGCTCCCACTCCTATATGACTGGGTCGTATTTCCTGCTTTATACCTAAATGATTATTACAATTAATAATTTGTTCACTGACAATGCTATTCTCGCGTGCTGGACTTCTACTCTGATGACTTATGCAACTTGCTTAACCGCGGTGTCCTCCGCATCACTCCTGCTGCTGACTCATTTGCCTACGACTTACCTACCCTACCGGCTGTCCTGAAACATGACAGGACTGGAAGGGCGGGCGACCGGGCTTCATCTTCGAAAGTGAAAGAATTTGCTGACGGGCCGGATATCTGATCACACAGTAAGGGGCTTTGCGTTATATCCATGAAAACCCTCGAGCTCCGAAAACCCTCAAATCCCGAGCCCGAGACTACGTAGGAAGACAAATGGATACAGGTGATATTGTGATCTCTTCAAATACCGGGGCTTGAAGCTAAGCTCTGCCAAAAAGGACATTGGGCGGCAAGGCAGTCCCGCAGACGTACCAGCATCCAGCCTAGGAAGCTAAATGCTTTCTTATTACTTTACTGGGGACATCACGGCTTAAGAAGATGCCGGACTGGAGATTCGACGCCATCGAATATGCCGACCAATGAGTAAAACCATGGCAATACAGTCTCCGCGTGTTCCCCGAAGAAGCTGCAAGCGTAGCTACAATAAGCACAAGTCCAAGTACACCACAATATTCTACTTTGGGTAATTTGCCCCAAGCAGATTATTGTTCTTCATCGTGCTCAAAGTTAGGGCGGCTGATGCGGAGGTAGACGACAAGACAATATATTGTGTGTAACTTTATTAACCGCATAGAATTTGATGCTCTTCCGGAATCCCGGGTGCTTCTCAAACTCCCTGCCCTCACAATCTTGACTTGTCGTTGTAGGAATCATAGTCGTGTAAAGATCGTTACGCCGTGTATCCAGGCAAGACGGAACAAGGGGTACCGGGCACTTGACTTGCTGCCGCTGCTGCCGTCTCGGTTCTGCTATTACTTCGCTCCTTGCTGCTTAGCGGCGTCGGCTATGCACAAGAAAATAAGATCAGTATTTGGTTTGGTCGGCGGCATGAGATGGAGGGAGGATCGCATTCCATGTTATGCGAGAACAATCAAAGTGTAGGTAGGGTGGAAACTTACCGGCAGCCTGCTTCTGACGCATCAGCTCTGCGACCTTTTCTTTGTCGCGCTGCATCTCGGCGCCAGTCTTTGAGTTCCCCTTCTTCTGTAGTTCCGGAATGCCGTGTCAGTGATGCTCCAGAGTCCAGGCAAATCAACAAATAATCACACGTGGTTAGCACGTCTAGGAAAGGACAGGGCTGTCTATGTCCTGTCCTCGGGACCCGACAGCGGGAGAATTGTCGTTGTCTCGGCGGTCAACGGATGGCTGCTTCCCCGTCCTGTCGGGCGAAGGGGGAAAGAGAGAGAAAGACGGATATAGAGAGAGACGGAAGAAGAGAAAAAACAGAAGCCAAGATCACCAATGTGTGAGACCTACCTGTGCGGCTTGGGTTTTGAGGTTCTTCTCACGCGCCTTCTCACGCTGATTACCGCGAGCCATGTTTTCTGGTTTGTAGTGCTAGGGCAGAATAGATACTTGCGTTGCTGCAATTGCTAAGCGCTCTCAGAGCAGACGAGAATAGTAATTCGGGAGCGGTGCGGCGGGGTAGAAGATTCACAGGGTCCCTTCTTTCTGGAGGTTTCTTTCTTTGGTTCGTTAAGGTTTCGTTGGTTGGGAGCGAGAGATTAAATCGGTCAGACGTCTTGGTCGTCAGATCGGATCGGAAAGGGGGATGGCCTTTGAGGCTGTGCTGGGACAAATCGATTGCTTCTATGGAAGTCCATGGGCTGCGGCCACTGCAACCAATCGATTTTTTTTCTGACTTGCTTCTGTTTTTTTAACCGCCCGAGAACCTTGGGAGCCTATGAGATTTAGGCGCGGTGCGCGCATCTTTCTCCAGTAAGTGGCCTCGGTCGGCCTAGGCCCAAACCGCCTACAATTGATACAGGCCTTCTCCAGTGGCCTAGGAATGAGCCAAGAGCTGTACAGAGGGATCTTATTCCGGTTCATTTAGTCCGCTTATTTTATCGGGAGTAAGTGGAATAATCAAGATAGGTGCTGTCAATGGACAGAGTACTGTTTATTCCTGCGGCCGCTTGAGGGGTGATTGCAATCCCTAGGTACGGTATGTGCACCAAATCTGCTTTGTATTGAACGGGTAGAACCAACGATATGAGGATGGCTTGCTGAGTTTGCTTCATCGTCTCATCCTGATCCGTACTTGTATGTACAGTACATTACAGTACATATTGTAGATACGAATACAGAACAGAAGGAATGCTCGCGGTTCAAGTTTATTCTGGGATAGATTTGAAGGGGCATGTGGCGTTACAGTCTTGCATTTTCAGAACTGTGATGGGCATTGATGTCAAGTATTTGATTAATGAAGGAGCACCCACTTGCGCAAGCTGTTTCTACTCAATGCGACTTATCAAAAGGACATATCCTTCTTCGCACCATTCGGATATAAGGATATTGGGACTTGATCGATCTTCTCCTTCTGACTCCTGTTCGTGTAATACACTTGTAACGATTTCCAGTAGGATCATCAACGGCTCTGCAGTGGTAATTTGTAGGTGACACGAGTTTCTCTTTTGTTCTGCTGCATCTCGAGTCTGGACATCAGTCAATACAATCGATTGCTTCTTTCGAGTTTCCAGGTTGGAAGGAGCGCCCTGGAGCATTTGGTGGAACTGGGCCCACGTTGAAACAAAGGTCGTTGAGCCGGCTTGCTTCAACAGCCAATCGAAGCTCAATCGGCTAGGCTCGCGAAATGGCTTGGCATCAAGCCTTCAACGGGCCCGAGCACGATTGGGCGAGACTATTCGCGCCAACTCAGAGCCTCCGCTGTCAACTCATGCGTTCCTCCCACAATCTGCTAACCATCCAAGGGTCTATGGGGCAAATGGTGATTGTCACGGCGAATAGATTAACTTGTAACGACCTAACGCAGCCGCCACCACACAATATGGCCACATTCGCGGCACGAAGTAACGAGGGGAACAGGCATAGGGCCCTCGGGGCAGCACACTAACACTGCGGGCGTGGAGGATGCTACCCGTGCATGCGTGAGGGAGCGCTTGTTCGATGCCAGCAACACGCGCTCTGGCTCTTCGAGGCATGGTAGCTGCTCTTGACGGGTCTTCCATTGGCCTCGAGTAGCGAGATTCATTGGCTGGAAACAACTGGCCAGGTCGAAACATTGTCCTATTGAAACGGGTTCACCAAGCCGGGCTTCTTTTTAGAAAGCTCCCAGCTCCCCCTGGCTCCTGCTGGTGTGTACCACAAGTGTGTTCGTCAAGGATTGGATTGTTCATCGCCTGGGCCGAATCTCCACCAAGTCTATTCAATGGAGCTTCTTTATTCTCTTTAAAACAACGAGGGCCGCCGGTTCATCAAGATACTCCTTGTTCCCTCGCTCTGAGCCGCGGTAGCTTCATTGTTCCCCAGGGAGACAATCATAATGACATTGCCTTGACATGTCTTTCTTGCTCACTTTCCTATAAGTCTTACTGGTGGAATCGAATCGACTTCGTTGTACACATTACCTTTCCTTCACACCTGACTACGTACCTACTACAGCTCTTCACGTTTTTTCTTTTTAACGCCCTCGACTTATTCTACTTCTACGCCATTTTAGCAACGGATCTGCTAGCCAGATAGTCGACTTCCTCCAACGGCCCAACGTTTTCATCAGGCGTGCAAACTTTACATATCCACTCCCTCAGCAACTGCAGGCAGTTATCCCCGTTGGTTTACCCAGAATCTTATATACATGGCGAGCACGAACCGGACCACTGATAAATTCGAGCCTAGAGACACAAAAACTAAGCTCGATCAGCTTCTCATTATGTTTAACATCACCAACTCGCCAGGCGTCAAGGGCTCGGCCTACATTATCCTCAATGTCATTCGTTCCCTCGGTATTTTGGTTCTGTTGCTCGTTGCGGCCTCGTCCGTGATCCTCATGATCCCGGCGAAGATGCCCGATGGCTTTACCTTCTTTAACGATGTCGCCCAATTCTTCATTATGGTTATCTGCGTCTTTCTCATTATTTCGGAGCTTCCCTCCTTCGGGGCGATTGCCTTCATTCGACAGTGGTATTCCCGGAACTGGCCAGCAGTTGGACCTCAGCGAGGCCTGAAGTGGTTCGGTTTCGCCATGGTTGTCTTAGGATGCCACACCCTCGGCAGGCTCAGTGACCCCCGCAACAGTATCGAGAACATGGGCCTACCTTTCTGGCGACTCTGCCTCGCTGGCGGCATCCTGGCTATTACCTTCGGTATCGTCAACATCATCACGTCGTGGCTCTACAGCAACGAGGGCGGCTTGACCGCTCGCGAGCTCCGTAGCAACGGTGCCACCACCGAGACGGAAACATACAGCAGCGGAAAGCCTGACCCCTACGACACGTACTCGGAGGATTACGAAAGCCATCGCAGCGCTTCGGTACGAAAGGAAAAGGGACGGTCGTGGTGGAACAGGGGAAATAAGAAGCCCAAGATCAGCCGACCCATGCCCTTTGAGCCTGATGTCGAGAAAGGCGAGGAGGTGATCAACGATCCCGTACCCAGCCGGTCCTCGCCCGTCATCCCCGGTCTGCAGCGTCCTCCTTCGGCTCTCCACCCCATTCACGGACGACACCCCAGTCACCCCAGTCACCCCAGTCACCCCAGTCACCCCAGTCACATGCGGCAACCCAGCGGTCAACCCAGCAGTCGGTATTCCCTTGCCTCCAACGTCGATCAGTTCTCCCAGTTCTAGACTTGGAAGCGAGGATCTGGCCGAGCTCATGATATGAGATTAATTTACGAGAGAAGGAAAAAAATTGGAATGGTGGCGTTGGTGGCTTTGATTTGCACGTGGTATATACCCTGGAGTTTTGAGGGACCAGGTTACTTTCTTCCTGGTCATATGATCAGCGCATCTTAACGAGACTTATATTAAAGCTTTGTTCACTTCAGAATGCTCGTCAACCCTTTCTTTATATCGCTAGTGTCCGAGCAAGTGTGTGGGAAACCAGCTCCCTCAAGTCATCCAGTCAAATCTGAATACATGTGGCATAGTATCCGCTCAGCTGCCTGACCTCGAGTCTTGAAGACATTGCCCATGACGAAAGGAAACTATAGGTTTATCGACTCTTTATAACGGCCCATTGTAGGCTTAGAAGGTAAATGCCTCTTGAGCTCTACGTGGTGCTTCTCTCTCCCTCCCTCTTACTTTTCACCGGTTATACTGGTGTGGGTGTGGGGCTGGTGCAGGTTGTCTAGAGGGCTGCGGATGTTCCGGATAGCCAGGCCAGCCGGCGCTATACCGGTACCGCCGTCTCCTCCTCATCATGTACTTATAGAGGAAAAACCCTCCAGCGCCTACGAATACGGCTACTATGAAAGCAGTGGCCACTACGAGCCAGGCATCGCTTCTTGGATTGCTTGCATCTGTGTTAGTGTTGTCGCCACGCCGAATTCTCGCTATGTATCCTAGGGCCATCTTGTTCTTTGATCAGCTTAGCAGGTCGTTATGTTATAATTTATCTTGGTGGAACACCCGGATCTTGGATTTCTAGCAGGAATAAAATCCGGATAGCCAGTTGAACTACATGGCTTTCTCTTATAGTGTTGGTCGAGCAAGCTTCGGTCAATGATGACGGGAAGGTCTTCTTGTGGCCATGGTATAATGTTCGGTCAAATCGAAGCATTATACATAACACAATATAGTATTCAGCAGGTCTCGAAATGCTAAGATTTGGTTGATGATACCAACTCTCTCCTGAAAGTAGGTACTGTCTGTGGAAGTCAGAACACCTAAGCGACTATCAAATATTCGCTGTTTGATGAAGTGGTAGCCTGGGGTTGTGTCTTTTTGTTATCAGCCCATTGTGATTAATCATGCCTGGATTCGTCTTGGTATGACTTGTACTGATAATTCACGGCCCCTACCCGTTAAATATTTTGTCCAGCACTGAGTCATTGAAGGTCTTCCTTTATTGAAGTGAAGGGTGAAAGGGATAATCTTCTTGATAAGGAATACAATGACTCCCGCACAAGGGCTGAGTACATGTGGTACGTGCGCAAACTAAGGTTAGCAGATTGGGCTAGCCCCCGACAAGGTTAGCGGCGCATCCATCCCCCAAAGCTGACAAGACTGTGGTGTCTCGCAAAGGCATCTCCGTCCCTCCAGCCGAGCAACAAAGCAAATCTTTCAAGAACACGAACACCAACCCCATCCAACCTCCGAGCCATAAAACCAAGCTCCTGCGCTCTTATCCTTTCGACCGCCTGCTTGAGATTCTTACTTAATTGAATACAACATCATCGAGGATTCGTTTGCCATAACTCCGCGCTTCTCCCTCGACGACGACGACGACTACACGCGACGCTTTTCATTCGTCATCATCACACCACCCAGCCCAACTCACGTCACGCGCCCTCTTCCACCCGTCCTCTGGCTCGTAGAAAACAAGAAGCTTGAACTGATCAAGAGATCGCCATCCCCTTAGGCAAGTACGCCTGGTGGCGTAGTGGTCATCTGTAGCTCAGGTTGGGACGATTTTGGTGGGAAGATACAAATCTTGGGAGGTGGTCTCCTGTTTTGTTCGAGGCTACCTTTCTCGCAGAAAGTCGAGTTTGGCAGAGGAGTGCAAATCTGTATCGTGGGAATGAACCAAGATCCAGAATTACACATCTCCGTAACCTTGATGAAGAGATCCCTCTAGAAGGGTTGAAGCCGGGCCATTGTGATAACTGTCAATTGACGCAGCGCTGTCTATTGTTCTCCTCATTGTGCAAACATTCTAAAGAAAAAGACGAAAGAAGAAGAAACACACATACAGAAGAGCTGGCGACAAGTTTGCGCAGATTGTCTTCGGATTCTTTTTTTCCGTCATCATCATTACCACTACCACTTCCTAACCTACCACGCTCTCAGAGAAGCAGAGAGAATTGTCTGTCGTACGCAACACTTAGCCACCAACATGGCGTCGTATCAGGAATCCGAGCACTTCGCCGAGGATTTCCGCGAAGCTCTCGAGGATCTCCAGGTGAATAACCGCTATGATATTCAGAATTTGACCATGATCGCAAGAGAAAACACAGAACATGCCCTTGCTATCGCGCAGACGTTACAGAACCACATCAAGAGGGTAGGTCGCGACTGCTATTTTGCGCTTTTCATTCATCTACTGTTACCGCCACCATCGATATGTGCTAGAAGCCTAACGGCTGGGAGCGTTATGAACGTCGGCACATTGCTACTTTGTTGATACCCCCCTCTCTGTGTACAACTGCTTACCAATATGAATAGGTCGCATCGCACAAGAAGCTGCCTTCGCTATATGTACTCGACTCCATCATCAAGAACGTGGGGACGCCGTATACTCTGTTCTTTGGCAAGAGGCTGTTCGAAACGTACATGGATGCCTATGCCTCCGTGGATATGGCCACCCGGAGAAAAATGGACGAGATGCTCAAGACCTGGAAAGAGCCTATCCCCGGTTCCATTGATACCCGTCCGGTATTCCCCCCGGATGTGACGCGCCCGATTGAGAACGCCTTGATCAAGGCTAGAACCTCAGCAATGGCGGCTCAACAGCAACATTATCGAAACGAACAGCAACTATTGGGCCGCGGAAGGCCCATGCCTCAGCAGCCGCCTGTGCCATACCGAAACACTCCCACTCCGCCTAATGTCCGGCCATCGTCGCAAGCCAGTGGCTATCCTGGGAACCACTCAAATGGGGCCGGTCCGTTTGGCCCTCCGGCACAAGCGGCTGGCCAATATCCCCAGCATCAGGTAAGTTGCTGCGCTCTCATATTAGCCCCGACCGTACACTAACTCCTTTACTCAGAACATCTCTATGCCGGCACGTTCAACACCCCAACCCAGTGCCAACACGCCTGCCTTCCAGCCGCCGTACCCTGGAGGCTATGGAATGCCCCAGCCCGGAATCAGCGTAGATGCTTTGAATAATGACATTCAGCAGCTCATCGCAGCCTCTAGAGCTGAATTTGCACGCAACCCACATGATCCTAGCATACAAACAAGACTGAAGGCGCTCTTGGATTTGCAAAGTATTCTACAAACCCAGAACTTGCCGCAGGATCAATTAGTGCTCATAAAGAATCGCATTGCTGAACTTGCTGTGACTATAAGGGCCACTCCCGCCCAAACCCCTACACCTGTACCTATAGCACCAGCCGTAGCAGTAGCTCCTCCTCCTTCAGCTCCTCCAGCAGCCCCAAAGGTTTCCCTAGACTCTCTACTGGGTCCCGGTGCTCTGGCTGCTCTGTTGGCAAGAAGTTCTGCCACACCACAAGTATCTACACCTCAACCGCCCCCTGCGACCATGGCGATTCGGTCACCCCCGCCGCAAAGAGTTGATCTTCCGAAACCCGCGGCTCCTGCGCCTTCAGATGCGTTGTCATTGATGGACATGTTACGGAAAGCCGGGATGATCCCTCCGCCCCCGACGGGTCCTGCAAGTGGCTCTACGCCCGCCCCTAATCATATGCCGTCTATGCCGTCGCTGCCTTTCCCCCTCCCGAGGCCTGCGGTAACAGGCCCCCCAACCGTCGAAAATATGACACTCGATATCTCATTCACGCCGTCTTCGTTGAAACAGTATGTTACATACCTACCTGCCCCCCTTTCTACCTACTACTACATGGCCAGCCAGCCAGCCAGCCAGCCACCGAATGGAATATAGATCACTGACATCAAGGAAATTAGGTTCCGACCTCATCTCATACCGCTCCTACTTAATTCGCTTGGGACACAGTGTACCCAGTGCGGTCGCCGGTTCAAGAACGATGCGGAGGGCAAGACAAAGAAGACGGCCCACATGGACTGGCACTTCAAGGTGAACCAACGGATCGCCGAGGCTGACAAGGCCGGCCAAAACCGTGGCTGGCTCGTGGATGAGCAGGACTGGCTCGGCACCCGTGAGACGATCGACGTTATCGGCGGCGTCCCGACCGCCCAGTCCAACGCGACCCAGGGCGGCTCCGTCGCCAAGGCTCCCAAGATGCAGTACATTCCCGTCCCCGACGACCCCGTCCTGCTCAATAGCGTCTGCCCCATCTGCCAGGAAAAGTTCAAGCAGGTCTACCTGGACGAGGAGTGGGTCTGGGAGGACGCCCTCTGCGTCGGCGACCGCATATACCACGCCAGCTGCCACCGTGAGGCCACGGGCGGCAGCAGCAGCGTCGCCGCGGTTAAGTATAGCGGTGGCAGCCGCGGCACGCCGGAGCCAGTTTTGGGCAAGAGGAAAGCAGAGGTAAGCTCCCCCATAAGCACATACATCTTTTTTGTTTGATACTAGAGATACTGACCATGTTTTCGTAAAGCAGGATGATTTGACCAGCCTGAGGGCAGGCAAGTTGAAGATGGAGGCCTAAATAGAAGAAGAGGACGGCCACAAAGGACCAGCCCATTCTACTACTTACTTACTCTATTTCCACACAAACTGTGTTTTCCCTTTCATACGAGCCTTGCTCGCCCAATATTTATTGCATCAGGGGGCCAGCCACTAAGCTGATATAACCTCTTCGGCGTTTTGAGGGTCTCATTCCTGTCTTTATTGCGTTTGGGATGCTTGATTTGATGTACATAGGTGTCGCATTGAGGCTGGATGAAGACAATACCTTGAGTATTCTACGCATTAAGAACCAACTAAACAGAACCCTTCTTCTTCATCTGCATACAGAAGGGAGAAGAGAGCCCAGATAATCGATTCATTCCATTCAGCCAAACTAGCCTGACTCCCGGACTTTGTTCCTCAAACATGTGACATGCCGTTAGAATGCCATTGAACTTGAGCTGCAGTGAGACTTTGTCGTGTAGGACAAAAACCTCGGTAATGCTGCACCCACTTGCGCCATCTTAAGGCCCATAATCACCACCTCCTCCATTCCTACCTACTCTTCCTGAATCAATCGCTTGAAGGAGTTCAACATATCCTCCCACATGTCCTTCCCCTTGCCGTCCGCCCAACGCTCGATCCGCTTGATCCCCTCGAGGTCCGCGCGCATGTGTTCCTCGCTCGTAGTGCCGTCGAGGATAGAAGTGCCCCGCAGGCCCAAGACGAGGGCGTAGAAGGCCGTCTCGCGGCTGACGCCGCCGCCCGGGACGCTGTCCGCTAGGCCGCCTACGATATCAGACTTCTTGACGAGGTGACCGTTGCCCGTGAGGGTCCAGAAGGTCTGGAACACGACGCCGCGGTCCCGGCAGAGGCGCCGCAGGGACGTCTCGTAGCCCGTCTCGCGGTGGAAGCGGTTCTGCACCACCGACGGCGGGACCCGCACCGCTAACTCCTCGTCTGATGGCGGTGGCGACAGGAGGTACCCGATGATCTCCTGGGGCGCGTTGGCGATGCCCAGGTGTCGGATGCGGTGCGGGACGTACTCCTCGAGGGCCTGCCAGGCGGCCACGGTCTCCTCGAGGGTCGGGAGGGGCGAGTGCAGGACCACGCAATCCAGGTACGAATTGTCGTCACCTCCCTCTCGGGAAGAAGGGGATGGAGGGATGGTCAGATTCTCCAGCGAGCTCGCCACGCTGGCCCGGACTTGCTCCTCAATCGGCGCGCGCGGGTCGTACGGCAGATCGTCGGGGTCCTGGCCGTGGATCGACGTGAACTTGGTCTGCAGGTACAGCTCGGCGCGCGTGACGAGGCCCTCGGCCACGGCGCGCCGCACGCCGTCGCCCACGAGGCGCTCCTGGTAGTGGCGGGGCTGGGCCGCGGTGTCGATGCCGCGGAAGCCGCACTTAAGGGCCTTGTAGACGAGGTCGGCGGTGGCGTTCTTCTTCCAGGCGGTGCCGTAGACGAGGCGCGGGGTGGTGGTAGGTGCGTGGGACGACGACGACGAGCTGGGCAGAGTGAGGTCCTGGGACAAGCCGCAGGGCTCCTTAGATGGAATCTCCATGGTTTTCGATATAGTGTTGGGGGCATGGGAAAAAGGGGGAGGATATTGAACAAGATATATTGCGTCTCAGCCGGCAAGCCAGGGTTCGTGAGCTTCTGGTGCCAAAAATTCTCAAGGACATGCTCCTTACGTTTACTACCCAGATTGTAATGTGATCAAGCCCGAAACACGAAAGCAGTCTGATGTCGTCGATATGAAGTGACTTGAATGGTAGTTGCGCGGTTACTTCATAGTTTTGTTCAACGACTGTGCAATGTCAGGTGCACGCACGCAAGGCTACAACATTGATCAGTATTGAGCCCGCATGACATGAAGTACAAAAGGTCTTGCCAAAAGAGGTAGCCTTTCGAATTCCGGCGTCAGGTCTTCTCCAGCCTCGCTCTAATCCTGATAAACATTGGTGTATCTATTGATTGGTTCTACCTCGGATGTAGATACCAGCCAGGCGAAGGAATCGTTGTTGCAGAGCCTCACTATGAGAAGGTATAGGGCGCATATAAGTGAGGCAATACCATCCAAACACAACAGGGGTTCAATGTTATGTTGCACCAGTTTTAGCCCCAACGCGGGGGGTGGGTTAAGATAGTGGGTAGATAAATCAATCGAAGCGAGATGGATGACGTCGATACCACCGGCTATCACTATGTTACGCCTCGCCTTTCTATTGGTGTTGCACGAATACCATGACACAAAGACTGGTAAAAGGCTTCCCGATGGAATCAATAATGTCTTGTCATAATATTGGATGTTTTAGAGTTAGAATTGGCTCTTAGCCGGCAGTTTGAGAGGACAATGTACGATGCCGTCGACTAAGTGATGCGAACGATAGACAGACTATTACCCCACCTTCAACGGGAACGCGGGCCAGCGACCGTTTGTTTGTAAAGAGGAGATAGAGTATAATATTCCTTCTCTTCCCCTCTGCCTCTCTGTCTTCCTGTTTTTTTTTTTGACTTCATTAAATAAGGTCGGCTTTTTGGTTATCCCGAGCTGCTGAGTTATCTATATCCTCGCTGGATCAAGGAATTCATTGTCTTGCTTCTTTTCGACTCCGTTAATCACACATCAAACTTCTACACTGTACAACTATGGCTGCTCAACCGCATACCATCAGGTGGGGCATCATGGCCACGGGCTGGATCGCCGAGAGTAGGTCCCTCTTGTCTATCTGGAATGGACCAAAGAGCCCCTTTTTCTAACCTTGACACGCATAGTGTTTGTGAAGGACATGCTCACTAACCCGGCTGCCCGTGATGCCCACGATGTTGCTCACAAGCTGGTTGCCGTTGCTTCGTCCTCCTCCAAGGACAGCGCCGAGAACTTCTTGACCAAGGTCAAGGCCCCTGAAGGCGTCAAGACCTACGGCTCCTATGCCGAGTTGGTGGCCGACCCTGACGTTGACATTGTCTACGTGGCGACCCCGCATAGCCACCATTTCCAGAACACCATGCTGGCGCTGGAAGCTGGCAAGAACATCCTCTGTGAGAAGGCCTTCACCGTGACGGCCTCCCAGGCCAAGAAGCTGGTCGAAACGGCCCGATCCAAGAACCTATTCTTGATGGAGGCTGTATGGACTCGATACTTCCCCCTCAGCATCAAGATCCGGGAGCTTGTCAAGTCGGGCGTCATCGGCCCGGTGTATCGCGTCATTGCCGACAACTCGTTCGGAAACGACGGCCCCGACGGATCTCTCACCTTCAAGGACAAGCATCGCATGGTCAACGTCGACCTTGCGGGAGGCGCGTTACTAGACTTAGGCATCTACTCCTTGACATGGTTGATGCAGATCTTGTACCACTGCCAGCCCGAGGAAGAAAAGGAGGCGCCCAAGACTGTTGCTGCCATTAACAAGTACGCCACTGGTGCTGACGAGATGACCAACATCATTCTGCAATTCCCCAAGCATAAGAGCATGGGAGTCGCCATGACGTGTCTTCGTATCCCCACCGACACAGACGGCCAAAACAGCGGCGGTCCTGCCATCAAGATTCAGGGACCCTTGGGAGAGATCCAAGTTATGGGCCCAGCTTTCAAGCCGCTGCAATACAGAATCGTCAAGAAGGACTGTGCGGGTAAGATCGAGATCGTCGACTGTCCGATCCCTCAGGACAAGGAGCGAGACTGGGGACACGGCATGTTCTGGGAGGCCGATGAGTGCGCACGATGCCTACGTGACGGCAAGAAGGAGAGCGCGACGCTGCCCTGGGAGGAGAGCATTGTCATTATGGAGATCATGGAAGAGGCGCTCAAGCAGGGTGGTGTGGACTACCCGGAGCTGATCACGACGGACGTCTACGACGCCAAGAGCCCGCTGAACACGGGCAAGCGATAAAATTTTGCTTTGCTTTGTTGAATGTGTAACATGCTGCAAGGAGCGAAGATACGATGGGGGCGTGCAATAGTGGGTGATGCAACGCAGTACAATCACTCTTTGCATTCTTTGCTTACTATATTGATAGACATCCCAGGATGTTGGTGATCAATTGACCCATGCATGTACGTACACCCAGGTAACCTGGGATATGCTAGATGGTAGATGCTAGTTTAGGACAGATCTCGGTTGCTTCCGGGCCGCGATCGAGTCAGAGGCGCTCAGGCAATGGCTGCGAAGCGAGTCATTGCCCTACGGCCGCCCAAAAGAATTGTCCGATGCAAGAGGAAAGCGGTCGCATGCTGGGCTAACTGCTCTTGAATCTCTTTGCGCTGCCAGCCGGCCAGCCACCGTACCAGGTCACCGTGCCAGGTAACCTGCCTGAAGGATGGTGGATGGGCCGAAGTGGCCGAGACTTGGGTTTTGGAAGTTTGTAACCCCACGCCCGCGCACACACCCACGCTCTCTGCACGCCGCCCACAGAACGGGCAGCAGACCAAGGCGATCTGCTGTAGGGGTGTTAGTACAGTATAGTAGTATGTATTAGGGTTAGAACGAACACACAGAAGAACCGCCCAGCCAGCCCGCCCACCACCCAACCGGTCGTACTATTACTAGTAGGTTGGGGTTGGGTCCCTAGGAGCACTGTAGGGGCTTGGTATTATGTAGGGTCGTCTGTCTGTACCGCAGTACTTGAGGATCGAGGTACTTCATGTTGGCCACCAATGCGAGTGTCGGTCAATACTAAAGAATAGTGCGCTACGTAATGGCGAGTCCAGGCCTCCATAGTCGAGGTCGGCTGCAGTCCTCTCGTTCATGCAAGGCAACCTAACATAACGCCATATTGTCGAAACAAGGCAAGACACGAACTGGAACTGGAACTGGAACTGGAACTGGAACTGGGCGGGTCGGGTTCGTGGCGGGCGGCTGGGAAGAAAGGAGGCAATGGAAGTAGATAGATACAAGTCCATGCAAGTACCGTCTAGTGCCATCTCGTTTGGGCAATTTGTAATCCGAATTGATCTATTTGATGATGGGCGCAAATTGATCAAGTCGGTCGCATGTTGTCGAGATCAAGTGATACAAAAGTACTTCCATCGGGGCCTGTAGTAGTGGCGGATGGAGGGGGGAAACAAACCTTAAGCAGACCACCAACGGTTTTCCCGGCAGTGATTTGATCCCATCCCATTGCATCGCATCCCGCATTCATCAACATCAGACAACCCAGAGACATTACATGAACCTCGAAGGAGACATCAAACGGTCAGATTCAGCAGCCTCCCGCCTCGTGTGCTACCCGAGATTTCCCGTTCGCGCAATGTGATTGTGATACAAATATAAACCTACTTAACCTTACATATTGTCATCCATTTACATACACCAACAGTGTACTTACTACCTACTACTTCAAGCGGTGTTAGTGCATGAATACGCTAAATTCTTTTTCCTCATCGCGGCCTTTTTTTTCTCTCTACGGCAGCGCCCGTGTGGGTGGAAACGACCAAGCCAAAACCGCCACTACCGGGGTTTTGCCCAGGACCTGAGGACGTCAGATACCCCTCCTAAGGCTTCTCTACAGTGCCATATACCCTGTCTTTTCTTTCCCCTCCTGCCTTGTGTGCCAGTCGGCCGAAGAAAAAAAGAACTTGTGGAATTGACGTGTTCGTGCCCGCCGCTCTAGTAAGAACAAGGATTAGAGACGGGCCTAGAAGACAAGAAATTCCGGGAAAAAAGACCCCGGCGCGTGAGAAAAGTTCGAGGTTCTAAGCGGAGGAGATGAGGAGAGAGGAGGGGTCCACGAGACCTCGAACCGAGAGAAAAGAAGCCAAAGAAGAAGAAAGAAAGAACAAATTTGAAAGAAGCGGTGACCGGTCCGGACTCTTGGGTACCCGACCGAACAGAGCACATACACGCATTACTACTACGTACGTACATACAACCTCGTCTGGTTAGTGAGTTTGGAGGGATTTGTTGTTCACATCGCCAATTGCGACACCGCCCTGCGCCTTAAGGGACGAACAGCTTACTAGGGGTTGGTTGGTTGGTTGGTCAGTGTGTGTGCGTGTGCTGCTCGTTCTGGGTTTGGTGCACACGTCGTCTCCGTCTACTCCGTCCCAAACATGCAATCGACGACACCGGCGGCCGCCGGTGCTGACGCTGACGCTCACATTGCTGCTGCTGCTGCTGCAAGTCAACAACCAAGCAGCAGTGGCAGCGCAGCGTTGCATGCAGCGGCTCCCCCTCTGCTTCCGGGAATGGAATGCAACCTCCTATCACCACTACTGCTGCCACAGATGACAGCACCACCGCCACTGCCACCTCAAAGGGGTCATCGTTGTCACTGGTAGCAAATCCTGCTGCTGCTCCTGCTGCTGCACCGCCATCCACTGCTGCCTCGTTGGCGGCCTCCTCTTCTGCCGCGGAGGCTGCCGACTACGAGGCCGAGCACGTGCACGCCGTCTACGAGTCCATTGCGCCGCACTTCAGCGCCACGCGCTACAAGCCCTGGCCCGTCATCGCCGACTTCTTGACGTCGCTGGCGCCGGGTTCCGTCGGCTTCGACGTCGGCTGCGGCAATGGCAAGTATCTGGGCGTGAACCCGGCGGTGCACATGCTGGGCTCCGACCGCAGCGCCTCCCTCGTGCGCTTCGCCCGCGACCACGGCGGCGTCGAGCGCTCCCAGGACGTTGCCGTCGCCGACGGCCTGGCCCTGCCCTTCCCCGAGGGCCGCGCCGACTTCGCCATCTGCGTCGCCGTCATTCACCACATGTCGACGCGCGAGCGGCGGCGTGAGGCCGTGCGGGCGCTGCTGGACTGCGTGAGGAGGCCGTCTTCCGGCGGCAACGGCGAAGACGGCGGGCAGATCCTCGTCTACGTCTGGGCTCTGGAGCAGTCCAACAGCCGGCGCGGCTGGGACGAGGGCACTGAGCAGGACCTCCTGGTGCCGTGGGTGATGAAGCAGAAGAAAGAAAAGAAGGAGAAGAAGTCAAAGACCAAGACCAAGACGAAAGAAGTAGCAGCAGGCAACGGAGAAGAAGCAGTAGTAGTAGCCGACAACGTTGTTGATAGCAGCAGCGCCCCCGCTCCTCCCCCTGCCGACACCACGTATCAGCGTTACTACCACCTCTTCCGAAAGGGGGAGCTGGAAGAAGACGTCGAGGCGGTGGGCGGCCAGGTCGTGAGGAACGGGTACGACAAAGACAACTGGTGGGTAGTAGCTAGCCGATGCAGTTAATGACACCTCGTCACAGAATAATGAACAAAAAGTTGTATGACATAGTGGTAACATCAGTATGGATAACTATGTCTCTTATAAATACAGTAAGCAATGTGTGTGTGATAATGCACTACCAACACGCGCAACTATTTCCCATTCCATTTTCTCCCAACTCCATGATACCAATAAGAGCAATAGGCTTCTCTTGCCAGATCTAAGTAATTCCTAGTCTATCGCGCACACGCAACTCGCTCGTCTATTCCTCCACTCGCACACACGCACGTACACATCTTTTCTTATCTTTTCTTTCCCGTTGCCATTTTGCCTTTTCAATGCTAATGATGATATTCCCCCTGCGGGCGTTATTCCCCCAATCCAGCGAACATAAAAGCCCACCTGCTCGCTCAGCTCGCAGGGCAAAATGGACAAATGGGTGGATAAACCCTCATCCATGATGACACCTTGCTATATGCGTACTATTGTGTCCTTCCGTAGAAACTTAGGAGGAGGCAGATACTAACTGCATCGTCGTAAACGCCCCTAACCATGCCCTCCTCGCTCTAATAAGAAAAAAAGAGTGCGACTTTTTTTTAAGCCCACCCCCAGCAGGCGCCATGGATATTGTGCGTGAATAGTGAAGAGAAAAAAGAAAAAGAGAAGGAGAAAAAGCAAGACAAGATAATATCAAGCGGGGGAAACAAAACAATAACCATGATTGCCACACACACACTCACACTCACACACCATATTCCATAACACTCCAAGCCTTGGATGATGTCTCCATGCATTTCCCGTAAGCCATATGATCGCTCCGACCCGATGCAACATGCGTTCTCTCCCCGTGTCGACTCACGGAGAAGAGGCAATAAAACCCAAAAATGTCACCAGGTGCAAATCCCCCCCATGCAGTTTAAATCAAACATTATTCCAGTCGACACCGCCAAAAACTCCGACTCCCATTTTGGACTGGGGCTCTTTTGCGTGCCCCTTGTGATTATTCATTGTCATGGCATGTGCCGCGGCATGACTCGCTCTAGCGGTTGCGGATCCAAGTGTCTCCGTCGGTTCGCCTCGGCCTGTAAAAGATCCGGACTTCTTCGACGTTTTGATCCGGCCGGCTCGAGGGGCGGGTAGGCCATGGTAGACATATATAGACCCGGGCTCGCGGTTGCGCTTTGTGCCGGACTGACGCTAGGGATCCCAATCGAGTAGGCCGGTGTGCTGTAGGGGCTGACTCCGGTCGTCAGCTCTGCCAGGCCAGGTAGCATACCGGGCCGCTGCTGACTCTGCGATTGTATCGGTGCCAAAGGGCCGCCGGGTGGGGGGTAATCGTAGCCGCCTGGGCCGTGTTCGAGGTGGGCCGGCATGTGAGGGGGCATGCTCTCTTTGCGTGTGACTATCGGCCGTGGTTGTGGTATCGAGGGTGTCCGACCGTAGCCTCTCGTCGGACCGACCATGTCGCGGGGGAGGCTTCCTTGGGAGTGCGAGTGGCTATGACCCCGCGGAGGTCCTCTTGCTTGTGCACTGTCCAGATTGACCGCCGATAGCGCAAACGGCACAACGCCCGCCCGGCGCGCCATGTCGTTTTCGCCGAGTTGCCAATGCATGGCCTCTGCCGCCCTCCAGGGAATGGCCATCTCTTCCGCAACCTTTGCCCACATCTCGGGTTTGAATCTGCGTCATGATTAGTGGCTTGCAACTTGCGCAAACACCCAAGGATGGCTACACGTGGCTCTCCCTCGGGGAACTGCCATTTCAGCCGGGACAACACCGCTCGGGAACGTACCTTTCGTAGAGTCTTGCCAACTTGTTTTTGCGCTCCTCGTCCCATTCACTCCGTCTCTCCAGATAGTTTTGGTAGTGAAGCCGGCAGCTGATGGCACTCCGACCTGGCAGTCTCTTGGAGATGTCCTCCCACTTCATGCCATTTCCCCGCAGCTCGATGATGAGGGCATCTTCCTCGGCTGACCACTTGCTCTGTTTCTTCGCCGGTGACTCTGCTGCGTGGGGTGCCATGATGCGTCTTGCAGGAACACCCATACCCGGACCCGGCTCCAGACGGGGTGCCGCATAGACGGGTGGCCCAATGGGCACGGCGGAAGCTGTGGCCGCCACGGTCGTGGGTACTGAGGCTGCTCGGTGGTGTTGGGGAGGAGATACTGAAGACTCGTATGAGTCGGGACCCTTGAGGAGAGAGGCGATATCCACGGTGGCGGTCTGTCGCCGACTAAGCCTTGATCAGGCTTTTTCCTCACAAAGGCGCCCTCCGCGCGAGTATCTAACGGGGCATGCAGGGTTTGGTTATAAGAGCAGACAATATGCCCCACGGTGTTGTTGTGATGTTCAGTAGCTGAATAACACACGGACTTGTAGAGTACTTTGGTCAAAGAAGTCGGCAAAAGTTTACTTGGATCTTTCGAAACAGTAATTCCAAAAGAAGGTGAAGAGGAAGAAGAGGAAGTAACGGGAAGCAGTAGCAATGGTGATGGTAGTAAGTAGTATGAGTAGTAGCGGTAGCTGCGGCAGGAAGAGGTGGTTGTCCGGCAGAGATGGGTGCTGTGCTGTATGCAGATAGGGTAGGAGGTAGTGGTAGGGCGGATTGGTCTGAAGGTGTTAGTCTTGGCCCGAAGATGAGACGAGTGATTGACCGTTGTGGTGCTTCGTGGTTTGGAAAGGTAAAAGAAGAAGAGGCTCCTCGGGTGCAAAGATCCTGAATCAGTCCAGTGTGAGTCGCGTTTGGGAAGATATCAACATGATTGGGGGCTCGCCAGGCAACTCTAGGGCCAATGAGGGTATCAGTGAAAGGCTCGACGCAGACTCTAGAGGAAGGTACCAGGATGGAGGAATACGTCAGTCGGCCTTGGTGACTTTTCCAGAGTCTTGCGGGCCAGAGTGACTTTATCGTTGCTCATGTCTCTAGTGGAGTGTCGTTATAGACAGCAAGCAGGGTAGAGAGGGATCCACGTCGGGAACTTGCGTATTGCAGATTGAGACAGAAGGAAAAGAAAAGCTGCTAAGGGCAAGTGTCTAAAGCCGCTGTGTGGACTGGAGACTGGACGCTCTACAGTACTTCACGAATGGATGGCGGTGGTCGCAGTGGGGGAACGAGTGCAAGGGTCAAGGAAACAAGTCCAGCAAGTAGACCGACGACAGATGGGTACCAGAAAAGGAATGTTGACATGGGAGAAGGGGGTGTGAGTGGGTGTGAGGTGAGGTGTGTCGAAACATACAAAGGGTGGATCCGGGAGCCAGTTGTCTATATGTACATCGGTCAGCTATAGTAGCTTGGGTGAGGCAGAGTCGGTGGCGTATGACACTGCCAAAAGAGCGAAATCCAGCAAACCCAGCCCAGGATCGTCTTGCTTCCGTGCCGTGCAGTGCCCAGGGCCGGCGACAAGACACACACAATGACAATAACACAATTCATTTGGCCCGTGGTTCAAGTTCAACGCGAGCAGCAGAAACGTGATCATGTCGATCAGGCAAAATCCCCGAACCTACAGTGCAAGCAGCAGCGCGGCAACACGCGAAGAGGGACGGGGACTGGCCCGTCGGTGAGATCGGACGTTGCTGAGAATAGGCAGATGGCCCTGGGAGTCTCAGATGTCTGATAAGTTGAACAGATGAGCTGTTGGCCCTGCGGGCTATTATGGACTAGGGGCTGATGGCATGGCCACGAAGTCGTGCATGACCTCGCGGTGAACAGTCCACCACTCTCCATCTCACTCGCCCACGCGCGCTAAGGCCCATGACAAGACGAGCACGAGCGAAGACGGCGACGAGCTGATGGTCTGGCCGGCACAGAAGGGCAGCGGTTCCCTTTTGGCCTTGGAGTTAGCAGTTAGTCCCGACGGCGGCGACGGGTAGCATGAACGTCGCCCGAACATAGAGTGCGCCCAGTGTTCCATGGTGGTTCAAAGATGAGATCTCCAGAAGCAGAGCAGGGTTCTGCCGGTAAGGCTCAAGCAGAAAGAAGGTGTGTCATGATCTGGGCACCAACCGACACGAACCTTTTGCAGGCATGGGGTTCGCTTTGCAGCAAGTGGATGGAGTTTGGGATATTCAAGATGGATGTACATGCATACCAAGCATCATCCAGGACAGCCCTGGACGGACGGTCCAGGGCTCTGAGAACTGATGGGGTTCCCGTAGTAGCGTAGGGCAGAGGGCAGACGGTGGGCGGTACCTACGCGTGTACAAGGGCACGGCGACAAAAAGAGCGCGCGGAGCAGGGCAGCCAGAGGTAGACAGCAGAGCAGCGCAGAGTAGCAGCAGCAGAGAGGAGATTTCCTTCCAATGGGATGATCAGGCGGTGGATGATGGAAATGTGGCTGCTATGAAACTGCATACGACGGTGGGGACTTTGAAACCCGTTCAGCGAGCGATATGCGACCCCAATTGCAACCTGGGTTGAGGCACTGGTACAAGGCCCAGGTACCTTCGACTTCTTTCCCTTTTAGGGCCTCAACTGGTATTTGTAGTATTTGCCCGCAACCCTGGTGCGCATGGCACTGCCATCCATATACCGGCGCCATGCCGAGGACCACAGAGACGGAGACAGAGAGAGTCAAGAGTCATACCCATATACTATCCGTATTATTCACCCACCCAATACATTCATTCCACACCTACTTTTGTCTACGTACGGCTTGATGTGCAAGAGGGGATTTGGAATGAATATGAGGCGCAATTCATGTTCTTTTTCTACTCTTGCCTTCCCGCCTTTTGTTTTTGATTCAGACGTTGAGTGAGACATTTACTAGAGCTCACGGATGGACGATCGCCTAGTAGCAGTAGGGTCTTGGGTCGCTAGCTAGCTGCCGATAACCTAAAAAGTCTGGTTTACAGACCACCTGCACCTGCAAGCCTACGATAGCGTCGCGTGTGCCCGAGTACAGTAAGTCACTCGACTAAGAGACTGCACAGTACGTGTAGTAGTAGTGCCAGGTACATTACATGAGCGATGGATAATGAGGTAGGGGTGAGAATGCGAATGTGTTTGTAGACTTGCATACCGATCGGGTGTATTCGCTTTTGTGTGTGCGTGTGTGTGTGTGTGCTGTATATAGATAGATGTGTGTGTATGAGGTAAGTATAGACAGATACATAGTCCTAGATTCCTACCTGGAGTCGTTGGTGGGAAGGAGATGAGGTGTCAGATCGGTAAACCTTAACCGTAAGCGAGCAGGCGACCGATTCCAACAAGAATGGCCATTGTGTGTAAGTATTTATTGCTCCATTGGGAAAAGCAAAGTCGAGACTTGTCGTATTTGACTGGACACAAATAAAGGCAAAAGAACAATTGCGGAAGGAAATCCCGCTCGCCAGGGCATAGTAGCAGCATAACAGCGTAGCGAACAAAGGTCCTTGTTCACAGGCGGGAAAACGGGGCTCTCTAGGTGCAGGAAACTTGCAGGACCGTCTCCAACGTCTGTGCGGCTTTCCAGCCTGTACATGCTGCTTAGGGCCGCCTAAATGTTCTAATTGGGTTCAGTTCCACGGGTTAAGAATAAGCAATGCACTGCTCTGCTCTGCTCCATGCGATGCGATGCTGTCTGGATTTGAAGTGAGATGTCGCAGCTCGGCATGGACGCAGGTTGCTCCTGAACACATCTCACAACTAAGGTTTAGGTCGAGTACAGGATAGTCCGATGTTTCAAGGATTTGGGTTTGGGGATTCGGATGGAGCAAAGATTGCCGCTTGCTCGCTCTTGTTCTCAGCTCTCACAGCTCTCGACTCAGCTGAGGTTGCCTGCTCACGTGGGTTTGGGTAGTTCGTTAGATTTGGGACTGACTGTGTATGTACGGAGTAGGCTAAGTATGTAGGTAAGTATACTCACACAAATAGCACCGTATTGATTTTATTTCTGCTGATAGAGCAGCCGCGCACAAGACTGAGTGCCCGCAACCAGTAAGATCCAGGCCGAATTAATCAGGTTAAACAATATTCGCTGGCCGGTCTGGAGCACAGATCCAAATCGGGCATCCAGGTCGGGGCCTAGAGGGCTGCCTACTATACTAGCTACTGGGCTTGTCGTGGTAGCAGGAAACAAGTTGTCATCCATCGTCAATGCCTCACTGCCGGGACCAGCCCTCTTGTCTTGGGGTTGATGAACTGGCGGTCAGCCATGCATAATGCTTTTGCCTTTAGCATGTAAGGTACTTACTTAGCCACATGCGTACGTACGTTCATTCTCATTATTACTACGCGTGTCCGTAGCATCTGGGTGTATGCAGCTATGTATGTAGCCCAAGAGAAATCCGGAGGCGGTGCCGTACCGCTCTTTCATCGAACCCCCATCTGACGGATTTGCGAGGGAAGAAAGAGGGTCGATGATGGCGTGCGTCACGACACACAACCGCCATGAACTGTGATCTGCCCCCGCCATCCATGGGCAAATGCCACTTTCTCTTACTTACTCATGCAAGTTGGGTCATCCATCCATCCACAAGCGGCGCCCAATCTCAACTTTTCCATTTATGTGAGTGAGGTAAGAAGGTAAACAGCATCAAGCTATGCCGGGTCATCGTGTGACACATGATAGGGCAATACAACTGCCAAACAGGCGAACTTTTAATAATACTTGCATATATGTACACCTCTCCCGATGCTACATTGTGGCTGACGGTATGTTTCGTTTGTCTCTTACTTCACAATCTTCCCACCTTGGGTTGTTTGTCTTTGTCTTCTCGCATACCTACATACATTCAGTAGATGGCTGGTGATAGGATCAAAATCCCCGTCGGCTCCTCGCCTTCCTTTTCGACCTACTCAGCGCCAGGCTTCCTTGCTAGTCTTGCAGATTGGGGTGGATTGTTCGATCGACTTGATCACGTTTAGGTTCAGGGTCCATAACGAACATCCATGATGATGCAAAAGTGGAAGTCTTGTGGTGGGCCCGCCAAGGATGGCCGGGAGGGAAAGAATGAAAAAAGAACAGCAGAGCGAAGCGCGCGCTCTCTTGATTTTTTTATTTTGGGCTTTTCGATCCGAGATTCTCGGACACTTGATTGGTACAAGAACTGGAGGAAGCAACATGTTGCTTGGCTCAACTGCCAGAAAGACGACGATCCCTGATGGAGGTATATGTTCAGCACTAGCTGAATCAAGTAAATCCAAGTCAGAAATCCCTCTCTTGGTTGTCAGTCAATCAAGAAGACAACGTCAAGCATAGCCGCGTGGGGTGCGTATGTGGCGGTCACGGCGTAGGGTTAGAGTAGAGTATTTCAAGCGTGGTTGTATTTTCATCCCTCGGCTCTGATTGTGAGCGATGAGGAGTCGGCACTGGTGCATGCTGTGCTGTTGCTGCCCGAAGGAAAAGCGGAGCGGCGAGTTTGAGGTCGTCGTTTTAAGTAGCTGTCATTAATCAAGACCGATTAATTATTTGCAATCGCTATTGCCACGAGCTGGATCCGTGCACAGCATTATGGTGATGGCACTATACTATAGGCAGTTCCCCCCGAGGAAAGACTATAGTTTTAGAGTCCAATTTCCTCCAAGCGCGAAGGAGACGAACCATCACTATAGTCCGGGTATGGCCGGGCGCTCCGGTGACATCGTCCACCCCCGTGTTTCACGAGTCCCTGCGATTGCAACCTCAGCACGGAACAGAGAGAAGCTGGAAACAATACGTGTGTATGTGGTACTTACATATTGGCCTTGTTTCCTGGGGGCATTGCTCGCCCATGATTGTTAAAACATCACAATATGACGAGCGCCCGTCAGCCTTCCAGGCCAGTCACGGTCAAGCCCAAAGAGTTGGGCTCACTCAACTGCGCTTTCATGCAGACAGCCCTCCTTGCCAACCAATGGGACCGTTTGCGCCTCATGAGCCTGGAAGCCGCCTACCGTACCGAAATTCCTGCTCAAGCCCGGCAGCTTTGTTGGCCTTGCATCAATGCCTGGACCTGGCCGTTTGGTCAGATTTCTGATGCCTACGTAGCTGCATCTCCCATGTACTCATCGGATGAATTGTGGCCCAACTGTCTTTTCAGTCTGGACTCGAGAACACGGCCATCAAAACGTCATGAAGCAGATCTGATGTTGTGAGACAATCTGGAATAAATCGGCCATTATGGCGACAAGCTTCAATAGTACCTAATTTGGAGACGATGCCATACCAATACCCTGCCGATACTGATCAACCTTCCCAAAGTCCTAAACACACACCCTGTACGAGGTATGTCCAAATTCCAGATTTCCAAACAAGAATCGGGTTGGCACAGCCAGTACAGTCCAGTCCAGCCAGTACAGTCCAGTCCAGCCAGTTCAGCCTTGGCAATTCACAGCGGTGTAGGAAGCAAAAGATGGATGCTGTACCTAAGTCCAGGTAGGTTCATGGCAGGCATCGAGCATCTACAAATTGGGCCCGCTGGGGTCACCATGACGGCCATAGTGACCGACAGTTGCCTACCGGGCCTTGGGGTTGGGATTGGGACTGGAGGAAGAAGATGAAAAAACCAGTGCCCGAGCAAGTACAGCGACAATGATTTTGTGTGTTTATGCTCGCCCGGAAGAAGAGACATCGGGATGTGCGTGGCGCAATGTCTCACATTATGATAGGTCATTGTCCTCATCTACGTCTGGAATTCCAACATGACAGGTAGGAAGAACCACTCCGCGTGTTTGTAGTTCCGGGCTCGCCATCAGCCGCGTCCCTGGCCGCTTCCCTCCCCGGCGAGGCGGCTAAAAGGCGATGGCCGGATTGGGACTATCAGAAGGGTCGTGTAAGTGGCTACCCGACGTATCGCATATTGTTTGGAGATTCTGCCTGGAGGTACAGATGAGGAAAATCAGAAGAAAAACGCAGCGATTCGCAAAAGACTATAGATCCGTCACAAGGACGGACGGGGGTGTGGTTAGTATGATGTCCTGGCATTGTGATGTGCTGTTATACATGGGTGCCGTTTGACCGTATGTTGTTCTGCCAGATGCCTCGATGCTGACGGTAATCTGCCTAAGTGACAACACCCACTGACTTTGAATACATAGAGACTGCGTCGAGATGCAAACGGCGCCCGCCAATACACAGGTTGGTGTCATCGAAGGCGGGATGAGGTTTCATCAAGCAAGCATATGGCTAGGTGTATACCTTGTCGTCGTCCTCTCCAGATGGCGGAAGATGTCAGAAGCGTAGCGGCAACGATTAACCGTGTTCGAGACCGGGATAAAGGTGAACGCACCAGCAAGCATGTGAAGCATACGGGCGGTCTGACATGAACAATGAGGTTGCAATGGGACCATGGCCAACCCGGGAACGAGGGATGCCAAGGTTGCAATGGCAGCCCCCAAGCCCCACGAGATCCGTCTCGAGTTCGCGGGAAGAGGTACGAACGCACGAACGACGAACGGCCATACCATTTGTAAGTTGCAACTCAAGTGTGGCTGAAAGGTGGCTCGCCGCAATTGAGTTGGCACTTTGATTGATGCACAAGCCTTGTCGGACAACATTGAAGTAGGTACTGACACACACTGATGCAGGTTCCGCCATTCAGGATTCGGTTACAGACCCGAAGCTGAATTCGGTCCTTGAGTCGTTCGTTCACCGTGTGCCTGGTACGAAGATTCGGATTGTATGAGATGAATTACATCACAGGTATTGATTAATGTATTGAATTAACACCACTAGGTGAGTATTCTCTAATTTTTTAGGTGGCTCAATGTACTGGACAAGGACTGGACGGGTAGACAGAGAGCCCCATTATCCCAACCAAACCAACAACAACCCTGTATTGGCTCTGTGCGCCGCTTTTTACGGAAACCACCACCTCCGCAAGATCGCAACGTTCAGCACAACGCGAAACCAGCAGGGGCTTCGACTTCTAACGTCCTTCTAGAAAAGCTTTCCGTTCCGTGTCGCAATCAGGGGCTTTTGCTGCTCACCGCTTGGACCACACCCTATATCTTGCACAACCCTGCCTCGGTTCATTCACCGCGCCTCGGCTTATCGCTCGTTCATCTCAACAGGCTAGCCAAGATGGCCGATGTTCCGCTGCTCGTCGTTTCCGAGAACTCGGCGTCTGAACGACGTATCACGCCATCATGGACCATCTCCCAGCTCAAGGCAAAATTGGAACCCATGACAGGGGTGCCGCCTTCGGCTCAGCGGCTCGTCTTGAAGACGCCCTCCAAGGAGACCGTGGCCATCGAGGCTGCAGATGAGGACAACACCTATCTGACCAACTTCCATCTTACTCCATATGCTGAATTGAAGGTGAGTTGGAACAACACCGTCTGTCTGTAGATGACAAATGGGCGGCTGGCGCGGGCCTATAGCCTCTGCGCAACAGGCGCACGACCGCCCGCAGGCCCGGTAGCGTCGACGGGCATTATTTGATGCATTGGAGGACGGGATTGCCTTCAAATAGCGAACTAGATCTTCTGCATCGATGGCTAACCATCATCACATGCGCAGGTTGTCGACACAAGACCAGCTGGACAGCGGCCAAACTATACCGACACCTCGGGTGTTGACAAGTACGTTATGCCGGCTGATGAGTATGAGAAGAAGACGGATTCGGTCCTGGCCTGGAAGAAGGCCGAGAAACTAGGTCGCTTCAACCCAGACGCCCCCAGCTTGGAGCAAGCAAAGATCGATGCCTTTTTGCAAGAGATCAAGAGTCGCGGCATTGAGGTTGGCAAGCGATGCAGAGTAGGCGGCGAAGATGCGAAGAGAGGCGAGGTCAAGTATGTTGGAGACGTCAAGGAAATCCCCGGTGCACTGGGTGCTTGGGTGGGCATTCAGCTCGATGAGCCGGTGGGCAAGAATGACGGCAGCATCAACGGCACAAGATACTGGGGCCAGGAGTCGGCCATGAAGCATGGCGTCTTCGTCCGGCCCGAGCGAGTTGAGGCCGGCGACTGGCCCATGCTGGACGACTTTGGAGATATGGAGGAGATATAGGTCTTCGCGTACAACTCACCTCGCCAGCACGCTTGTACTGTGGTCGAATCGGGATTTGGGTTGCGATTCCATTACTGGAACTATATTACTACCGTATTCGCAACTACATCAGAGGAGCCCTGGCTGATTGGAGCAACTCGTACACTCTAAACTTGTGCGGTGGACATCTGAAAGTAGTTCGCATCTGGTGGGTGCTTATAGAACTTTCTGGACAAGACCCATTCTTGCCTCGCCATTCATCGACAAGCAGAGCCCGCGTCACCTACCAGCGGCTGAAGTGCCCCTGTGTTCAAGTACCACAATAAGTAGAGCAGTCTCGTTTTCATTGTGGTGATGGGCCCAGAAACTTCACCCGAACGGAAGTCACCGTAGCGGGCCCGCGAGCATCCAGAATAGAATAGGGGCGGTGCCAAGCCACTCCTGATGACCGTCGTGAAGAACAACACGTTGATGAGCTACGCCGGAGCGTCCTCGTGAGATAAAGCCAAGCTGTAAAACCTCATCTCTTTACACAACACCATGAAGTAGCCTCAGATACATATATTGAACCAGCTTGCTTCTGCGAATCATGAGAATGTGTGTTTAGCCGAGTTGACATAGCCGAAATGCTTGAACCACTTGGTGGGTTGAAACGGTATGAGACAGTTTCACCGACCTCTCCAGGGTCCTTCGGAAGACGGGCAAGTATCAAAGTAATTAACCATGTCCCTAAAACAATGTTTTGCACCTTCCGCCAACTGCGTACTGGACTTGTACATAGTTTCAGCGTTGTCATCGAGCCAAGCGCTGGGGTATTGGGGAATGATACATGATACGAACTGGTAGATCTGTACCTCTCGTTACGGGATGCGTGTAGGGCGCCTGTCACGATCTGGTTCATCTTGCTGTCAGGTTTCACAAGGCTATGGAGGAGCTGCGCCATAGTTGACACAAGATATGGCGCGATACCAGGCGTACCAGAGATAGGGCTCATATGGTGAAATATCATATGACTATACATTTTATATGGCAAGCGTACGCTCGAATAGTGATTGCCATGATTTGCACTTCAACCAGGCTGGCAGCAATACACCACGTCGCTTCTCCTGATGCATTATACGATTTGAAAGCGGCCATACTGACGGGAGCTAGTCGTCTCCCATCGCCACCAGTTATCCCGGAACTAGCTGTTCCGGATCATGGGGAAGCTCGTCTTTCGTGCTCACTCTACTAGTACTATATATGAAGCGTGAAAAGCCGAAATATTCACTCTGTTGAAGCCATTTGATACCATAAGGCGGTGTCTTCCGGGGCCACTTGCCCCGTAAATGCAAAGCTTGTGTCTCCCGTCGCTGGTCCTTTGCTGGTTGATGGCCCCTGGGTGCCAAGCTGTCCCGGGCCTGTTGTTAGAGGCCTTTGCACGTGAGACAAGAGAACTAGGTTGACTGTCAAACTTTAGTAATAACCCGAAGTTAAAGTGCTTACCCAGACTATGTTTTTAGTTGCCCTTTTTAAGACATACCCGTCTGTCAGGAATGGGAGCTAGGGCGGTGCTAGGGTAACTGTTCACAGACTTGTGTCACGTTGGCAGCCGAAGATATGCCACGGCTAACAAGGACGAGCAGCTGGTCACGGCACTCGCTAGTCTTACTGCAGTCTGCAGCTGCAGCGCGATTGGATGGGACCCGGAGATCGGCTGGATCTCAAAGGGGGAAAAGGGTCGTCTCGTCAGGAAGCAGACCGACGGATTTCCAAAACTCACCTGCATTGAATCGTCCGTCATGGGTACACTTGGAGGCAGTGCGTGCGAGGGAGCGTCGCTGATTGGTTGAACAGGTAGCAGAGCTAGGGAAAATCGACAGGTGCTTTAACCATAAGCCGACGCTAAAACCAGCCTGGTGTCTCAGATTCTCAACACAGCACCAAGCTCCATTTCAGATGCGTCTCGGATTGTCCATCAGAGAAAAGAAAGGGCAGAAAAAGGCCGGCCGCAGACAGACGAATAGCTGAAGATGGCAAATGGCTAGCAGAATTGGCTAGCAAGCCGGTGCACCAGAGTCCCGCCTCTCCGCCAGCAACCAGTCAGCTGACGGACGGGCGTTCGCCACAGGCTGGGTCAACTCAACATGGGAGAGATTGGCAGCGGCCACGAAAACCCATTGGCTCCCCGTTTCCCCAAGTCTGGTCTTTCTACGTTGACGATCCAAGGCGCCCATCCTAGCCATCGCCCATCCTCCGCTGGTCCAGAGAGTGTCCGCCGGTCCCGCAGCCCGCTAGGTTAACTGGAACCCATCCACTTCATCATGCCTACGTAAGTACTGGGCATAGTATACTACCTACCACCACCAATCCGATCCTACACCTTATCCTCCTTCATCCCGTTATCGACATTCCTGGGGGAAATAATTCTATATACGGGCCTGCCTTTCCCAGCGAGGAAACAATCGGGAAACGCCAATTACCAAGCGTCATCACCCTTCCTTTCTTCTCTTACGTTCTTTTCAGCGTATTTTGTCTGGTTGATCCGGCAAGAGGCAGAGCCGATCCCCCCGCATTGTCCATGTCTGCTTGAGATTGGGAAAGGATCTAAAGCCTGCTAGTGCATGAGTGTGAGCGTGTGTGTTTGCGTGCGCAGAAAGAACGAATATTGGAAAGGAAGAAATATTTGAAATCAAGCAGTGCAAGAGCCGGAGTCGATGCGCGTTGTAGGTGGGATGCGACAGTGTGCCTCCGGCCGGGGCTGTTTTGTTCGAAGATCCGGACTTCCTATGCTGCCGGTTCTCTGCGACTTTCGCCTCAAGCATACCTAGCTTTGCCGTCTTCTGCTAGGCCATTCGCGCGCGCTGCCGCAGCATCGCGACAATGGTGACGTCGACCGTTACCTCGTTCGCCAGGATGGCTTACACTTTGCTGGCTATCGCCTGCTTTGTCATTGCCGTGGCTGCCGACGAACCTACGATACGAAATATTACCAATGTCCCGGCATACTACACCAAATATACTATGGCCTGCTCGTTAACGCCTTCCGACTCTGGTCCTCTTGCGCAGAAGGTTCCCATCACGCCGTTGACGAAACAAGCCGGATTGAACGGCACGTCTGTGGAGTCCAAGGTACAAACGACGCTGCCACAGTACAAAGAGAAATATGTCTAACACGATGTACAGTCATTCAACATTCAGGGTAATCTGGTCAACGTCAACACCAAGAATTACCTAGAGCTCAACGATCCGGAATTGATAGCGTACATATCCTGCGATTCGAACAAGGATGAGTCGTTCATCTCACCAGACGACATGTTCAACGCCATCACTTCGGCGCCGAACAAGCCGAAAGCTGTACTCTTGTATAGCACGGCGGGTATGAGCTGCGCATTGGGAAAGGAGACCGCATACACATCAATATGGACCATGGTGAGCAATGACGAAGCTAAAGGTGCAAGAGGCATGGTGGTGAATTCTGGGGGAACTATACGCGCAGCCATCACCGGCAGCGATTCCCAGGGCGACTCGCCCGCCAACCCCCAGGCCGGTGGCAACAACTCGGCAGTTGCCATGAGTATCCTATATAGTATCACGGGACTGATAACACTGCTGTTCCTGATAATAATCGGCACTGGAGCAGTCAGGGCACACCGACATCCAGAACGCTACGGGCCACGCCCCATGCAGAGTCGAGCTCGAGGCTTGGCGAGGGCCGTGTTAGAGACCCTGCCCATCGTCAAGTTCGGCGACCCGGCGGCCCAGGCCAAGGGAGATCTAGAGCAGGAACTCGAGAGCGTTTCTGGGGACCACCGTCCTGGCTCGGCGAAGGTGTCACATACCGTGCAGACGAAAGAGACTCCGGCGACACCTGATATATCACCAAACACGACGACTCAGAGCAACAGTGGTTCAGAGGCCAAGCCAGCCGTGGTAGGCACGCCTCCGGCGAAACCAGAAGGCCACGAAAACGACGAGAATCTTGGGTGCTCCATCTGCACGGAAGATTTCATGGTTGGAGAAGACGTACGAGTGCTCCCATGTAATCACCAATTCCATCCCGGTTGTGTTGATCCTTGGCTAGTGAATGTCTCCGGGACGTGTCCGTTATGGTAAGTTTTCTCCTTGGCCACAGCCACCCCTCCCACATAATCGCTGACATATCCGAAAGCCGGCTCGACCTACGGCCACAGAGTACGCAAGGTGGAGATAACGGGGATGCAGAACAGGGTGAATTATCATCGCAGCGTAGCCACGGGGAGGGCGAGGGCAACGAGGGCGAAGCAGGACACCGCCGCAGGAGATCCCGATTACTCGACTGGAACATGCTAAGACATGCGTCGGTGGACGAACGCATCCGAGCGCTCAGGCAGTTCCGGGAGCAGCAGGGACCTTCTGAAAGCGTCGCATCAGAGGACCGGCCCGGGCATAACCTGGCTGATAGGTTACGCGACAAGTTCCACATTCGAACAAGGGCTCAACCACCTAGAAATCCGGAATGAGGCTAAGTTCTCGACGGTCACTTGAGACGCGCGGCTATCGAAAGATTGCCGTAGCATGTTGCAAGATTTGATGACAGACGGAGGAAGAAAACTACAAATTATCATGACTCATACGACATAGTGTATTCAGGTAGTACATACTCGGATGGCAGCATATGATGGCTCTTTTAACACAGGCGTTATTGGGTAAATGGTGCTGCGGGGGGGCGCGTGGTCTTCCTAGGGGCGGATATGATGCGAGGCTGCTTCCCGGGAATGCGCATGGGAACGGCGTTGGGGGTGGATTGGGCTATACGTTTGTATTAGCACAAACTTTTATTGAGGGAAGTAATGTTTTAACTGCCAGTATTTACGCAGCGATGGTAAGCCAAACCAAACCTTGGAGGATAGGAAGGTGAACTAAATAACAACACAAACACGGGTCGCGTCCTTGCAGTCCTACTAAATACAAATGCCCGCACCTTCGCACACCTGTCTGTCCAGTAGTATATCAATCTCAGCATCAGCCGTGGCATCATTGACTGGGTTGGGTTTTGCCTGCTCTGCGTGAGATGCGTGTAGTTCTGCCAACAGTCAGTGCGAGAGTTTGCACAACATTAGAGCACCGTCATTGTGGCAGCTTGGCATACGACCATATGATACGATGCGCTCGAGTGAAAACGAGTATACGACTCCATATGCTTAACGTACTTAGGCAAAAAGCTTGAAGCCTTGGGCTAGGGCTCGGATGGGGACAACAGTCGACAGCAACCAACAGCGATTCCGGTATTCATACAGTCACACACACATACCTAAGTACTTACCTAGTATTTCAATATCAGCTCCTACTCATTTGATGGTTTTCGTTGACCAGGACGTCAATAGCTAACGAATTTATTACACTAGTGCAAACAATGCTTGTGGTTCACCAAAGATATTTCTGCCTCCCGCAATCGCCCAGCCTCCAAGCATCTGGGTAAACAACTTGAAGTAAGGAACCGTGGACCTGCCGAGTTTTTTGGTCAGTGCAAAATATTGTTTTTTCTCTACGGCCTCACTATTGCCGGCTGAGTTGAGGCTGCTCGGAGCCTCGGGCGCTTAGTCGCCAAACACTTGTGCCCCTTTTCCTGACTGACTTCGGCTCAAGATCACAAGCTGCGCAGCTGCAGATACGGGAGGCAAGGGCAAAAGGGTTCGACCGGTTGGGAAGATCCCTTGGCGCCCATTGGAGCGGCTTGCCGATCAAACGGCGTGTCTCCAATTCCACAGTGAGGCATTGGCACGAGATGGGATGGGCTCAGAGTCAGAGTTTAACCATAACATGTCGCAAGGCAAGATGGAAACGGCCCTCTGCGGGACAACAGGATCTTTGTGACCCCTCGGGTCATTGGGCCAGTGGCGCTTGGCCTCCTGCACGTGGGAAGTCCGACTAGAGTTCCTGCCATCTGCAAGGTAGGTACGTGTATTTTACCTAATCCGTAGGCTCCTTCCTCACGACCTCGCCGCCTTGACATTGGCGGCGAGTAATTCGACAAACGCCCTGTCGTACTTGCGCTGGTTCCCGGGCCCCGACTTTTCTTTCCCCTAATATTACCAGACGAACGGGCCCAGGCCCAAGCATTCCTGATTATCCTTCCTCTTCGGAGCCAGATAGTTGTGGGCTTGTTTCCCTACAACCCCATTTGATCCATGGACGTGTTCCGGATTTGCCCAGTATTGCCACAATACCATCAGCTTTCGCCGCCCATCCCATGGTCTGCCATCATTCGGGCTCATGTCAATCGATGGAGCAGGTGTTGCCGTCAGCCCGGAGATACTATCGTTGTGTGCCTGGCAAGTTAACATCGCCGATCCAAGTCTTGTCCAAGCTGAGGGGGTCTAGGACTGAAAGTCTGCATATACTCGGAGTCTGACCCCGTCCAGGAGAGCGAGCAACCTTTCCCATCCATTCCTTTCCCCTTGCCTGTCCTGAATCGCCACCCATCCCAATGCACTCATAGCAAGAATATGCACGCTGAATATGTTGGGACAAACGGTGATGTAAACGAAGCTATATCGTTCTAGTATCACGAGCGCTGAATGGTACCCATGCATCCAGCTAGTCATGTCGCCGCACTCGCCTTCAGCTGTCTCGGGGCAACGCTCCCAAGCCTCATTTCTGCTGCACGCCAAGAGGGATCAAGGCGAGCCCTTCGCCGGTGAGGTCTTGGGCTTGCTCGTCTCCCTCATCGCCCTCGTGGGCTTGACGGCCTTCCTGAGTAGGCACACCCAAATTCCCCAACAGCAATCACGTACGACTGGAAAACTCCGCTGACCTTCCAATGAATTTGTAGCTCAGAGATACTTAGCGGTCAAGGTGTGGAAGAAGATACCCTTCGTCATCTGGAGTAAGTGTTGTTTCTCGCCCTTCCTCGAAAGGGGCAGACAAGTGTTGACACCTGATGCCGCCGCATAGCTGTGTTTGCCGTCCTGGCAGATTCGTGGGTCTTTGTCCTCGCCACGATCATCCTCTCGCATGGAAGCGGCGCTAATTGGGCAGATTGGAGAAACTGCTCAGCCGCCATCATCATCTGCTTGATCTTATATGTTGCCACAAAGGTGCGTCAGCAGCATTATCCCAGAACCCCTACATAACCATGTTAACACTTAAAACAGATAGTACGCGAGCTCTTGCCGGATAACAAAACCCTTCAGCTTGTAGCTAATATCACACCAGTCCATATGCCTCTTCTTGGCCGAGAGAGCGGTATGTCATGTTTTACACCCCAAGACCAAGTTTGAGTTGATCTGACATGTTGGCCGTTGCAGTTCATCGTGAGAAACAGCTCCAAAAGGCGGCTAGAGTCAAAGTTATACCTCTTCAACTCGGTCGGACTAGTGTGTAGGTTACTCTTTCCCTCCCATTATGTTGAGTCACAGTACATACTGACTTCTAATCAGGCACCTATGTCGTAGTATTGACCCTAAATTTCGTGCAGTAAGGGTTTTAGTGCTGGAAGACCATACTGGGTTGCGTGGCTGACAGAGATCATAGCCGAATATCTCGCCTGGAAAACGGAAGATGTATCATCGGAGCCCGACGATCCGTGCTGGTGCCTCTCATAGCCTGTGATGTACTGGTCAATGTGAGTTATATCTTGTCATCGTGCGACTATAGCTAGCCTCAGTACTGACAGCCTCATAGATATATCTCACAACCCTGTTTCTGATACCACTTCGAAGTGAGTTGCAAGATCTCAACCTTGCAACCCTTTGAGATTCTCCAAGATACTGACATGGCACAGACCTTAATTCCTCCACGGGCATGCTGCGAACATCGGTCAACGCCAGGCTTCGCTCCATCGCCCTACGTACCTTCATCGGCGCATGTTGCACAGCTACCTCCAGTATCATGTAAGCTACCACTCGGTCACCCACTGAAATGGCATGGCAGTGTGTTGATGAAGACTACTGATCACCGATGGTAGTAACCTTTCCTTTCTGATGGCCTTGAACGGCGAAGTGACCTGGCTATGCTTCTTATGCTGTAACACCGACAGTAATACTTCCCTGCCCCTCCTGCCCCTTTTGCTCTTTGTCTCTTTCATCACATCCTTACACTGGACTATGTATACTAATGATACCCACACCTTTCAAGTCTTGTTCTCAGCTATGGTTATCCAGTGGGTGACGGGGCGAGATGGCGTGAACGACATGTGCTCCAGCTGCGCTTCCTGTTCAGACCACTACCGCCCCGACGCATTGATTGGAGGCTGTCCCATATCCGAGGCCTGTCCATACTACGCGACAGGAAGAAGGTCCTCTGTGACAACCTGGTGTTGCCGCCGCCCCAGCGATGGAACGATAAGAGCGGCCAGCCTGATGTTGAGAAGGGATTCCGTGGCATCAGTGCATACCAGAAAACCATCATTTAGCCACAACAACTCCAACTCCAGCGATTATCATGAGGCGGTTGCGTCCGCCGGCCCAATTCATTGGGATAACATCTTTACACTCTTCGGCAACGACGACGGGCATGGTAAGCAAGCTTCCAGCGAAGTGACGCCAAGCACGTTAGAAGCAGCGACAGCAGCAGCAGTCGGGAGTGGCGACGACTCAGTGGTCAATACAACGACAAGCGCCACCACCACCGACTACCACCCCCTACAGAGACCCAAGCCCTCTAGGACACTATCTTCGATCCACTCCATCGGCAGTATCGTGACTGGAGACCCGAGCCAAGAGGAGTGGGCTCAGAGGCTGGAAATAGGAGAGGAAGAGAAGATTGCAGAGAAAACGGACGAGATCCAATAACGGCATTGTGGTGTTTCTTTGCTTGTTGCGTATTATGTACTATTATGGTTCATGCCGTGCGCTCAGGAGTTTTGGGAGGTTCTTTTCAGAGATACCCATTTGCCGTTTATCCTTACATGGCGTCAAGGACTTGTATAACAACAATATTGGGTGGCGCTTTTATCATTTATATCAATTTTGACTCGCCTACCGGGTCGGGCGTTTCACTGGTAACCCTATTTACGTTTGATAGTATCTATCGAAGTAGGCTGCAAGACTACTCAGCTTTAACCACAAAACTAAGCAGATACTATTGCTAACTACCTTGGAAAGGCTAGTGACGCGGGCCACAAGCTCGTATACAATAGTTAATATTGTAGGTATGCTTCGGCTGCGCCGCATTGGAAAAGGGGGTAACTAACCCACCTGCCGAGAGTGAGTCGGCACATGTGGGAGCACAAACACGGTCACATATAGGATATTCATTTGGACATGGGCAAGGCTTCAAAACGTGGGTTTGTTTTTGTCAATTCATATGGTGTTCGTAGCTCGTGATCTGTTCCTGATCCAGAGATATTTTCAAACGCTTCTAAATGACCGACTCAAAATTTCTGAAGGCAGGAAATCCAGGCGGGCTCTTCGCCAAATGCCATGGTAAAAACTATGTACAAGAGAAGAAGTGAAATAAGAATATTTTTTGAAATCCCATTTTGTCATCGCAATGCAAAAGTCTACCAAGACACAAATGCAAGGGCCGCCCTAAGGGTGAGTTACAAGAAGGTGTAAAGATGATTGCCGCTCGTCTACATTTACATGGTAGCGTAGATGTTGCCGAAGGTGCTGAGGGCGTTGGCGGACTGCATCAGGCTTCCCTGGGCGAGGTAGAAGTACGAGTAGCCCTGGACGAAGCTGTACTTGGAGTTGGTGTCGAGCTCGTGGACCGCCTTCTTGACAAAGGCGTCGACGTCGCCGTCGGTGGCGGCGAACTCGGTCACCCAGACGTTGTTCTTGCCGCAGGTCTCGTTGACCTTCTCGAGGTGCTTGAGGAACAGATCGGCACCGTCCTCACCACCGGGTCCGTACCAATGGGCGTTGCAGCCGTCCATGGGGCAGTCGGAGCCGCAAGCCTCCATGAAAGAGCTGAGCCACGAGCAACCCTGACCGGCCGACTCGCTGCTGGTGATGGAGGGTGCCAGGATCTTGGCCTTGCCGACGAAGGGCTTCATGAAAGACTTGTGGGCGGCGGCGGCAGAGGCGGCGTCCATGTTGCACTGGCCGGCGTTGTCGCACTCGTTGAAGCTGAAGATGGTGTCGGCACCGGCAGAGATAGCCTTCTGAGCGTTCTCAGTCCAGCCGTTGCTGTGCTCGGGAGCGGGTCCCCAGAGGGTAGGGATGTAGGTGACGGCAGCATCGAGGCCATCGGAGTGGGAGCCCCAGTTGTAGGCCCAGCTGAACTTGTTGCTGCTGGAGCAGACGTTGGAGACGAGCTTGGCGTCGTTGTAGGCGAGACCACGCTTTCCGCCCTTGCCGGTGGAAGGCGCGGGGGCAGCGTACGTGGGGACGGCCGAGGAGACCTTGCTGGCAATAGGGGCAGGCTTGACAACGGCGGCCTGGGTGGGGAGGCTGACCTCGGGCTGCTCAGGAGACGGCGCAGCCTTGGTGGCGGTCACCATCGTGGTGGGCTTAGGAGCAACGGGCTGCTCAACCGGAGGAGAAAGAGCGACAACGGGAGCAGCCGGGGTCGTGGTGGTGGTAACGGCGGGCTTGGCAGCCTCGACGTTGGAGTCGTCACCCTTGTAGGGAACGGCAGCAGCGGCGACAGACGGGACAGACGCGGCCGCACTGGTGGGAGTGGAGGTGGGCAGGTCGCCCTCGGTGACGTAGACGGTCACAATGTCAGTGACAATCTCGACCTCGGTGGCGATGTAATCCCGCCTATTGTGCATGTGGCGGTGGTGGTTGGCAGCCTCCACTCCGAGGAGGTTGGCGGCGCAGAGGGCCGGGACGATGTACTTGGAGAACATATTTGCAGAGGTTATGTAAGTCCAAATATCAGATACAATGTAAGTACTATGTTTCTTTCGGGGGCGTAGTTTCCGTGGAAGGAATGTGTGCGTTCGGTGCCAGCGATTTCAATGAATGGAAGACGGATCGAGAGTGATGTCGTCGTTCAAGAGGTGAACCCAGGGTATCTAGTCGACAGGATATGGCGCAGTCTATCAAAGACGCAGAGAGAGTGATGCGGTCTGGTTGATGGATGGATCTGGTCAATCCTTTTTGGTCGTGGGGGTTTTTTTATTGTCTATTTATTTCTTGTCTCTTGAGATTTCGGGGCGCGATGGGACAGCAGCGGAACTGTGAGTTGTAAGTGTAGCGTGAGACAACGATACAGTGGTGAATGCAATCACAAGTTGGTAAAACGCGATCGAAGCTGGCGACCTGCGGAAACAGAAAAAGAATGACTGGACGGAGGAGAGAGTGTAACTCGGTGAAGACCAAAAGAAGCCGGGAAGGGGACGGGATGGAAAATGAAGGTGGGAGCCGGGCACAATTTAAGTGAGTGTGTCTGAAGGGGGGAGGAGGCAGGGAAGAAGAAACATCTGAAGGTCTACTACTGTGTTATACCGACTCATCAGTACTACCCTAACTTATTCCTGCACGAGAGAGGGGTCCGGGGGGCCCAGCAGAAGGCCCAGGCACTCCTGATTTTGTAGGGCGATGAGGATGGCACACTGGATCGGGTTCCGGGTGGGTTCAGGCGAGCAACAGACGACAGGGACAGTCTGGGAGTCTACTACTAAGGCAAGGTACAGGGGGGTCGCATTTCAGGGGGCCAGAGAGCGGCTCTCTGCCATCTCATTGGAGAATGGCCAAAGTTACCGAAAAGCCACAGGGGCACGCCGGCGCAAGCCCCAAGTGTACGAGTCGGAACCGAGCTGGATTGGGCAAAGTCAAGCCAAAGATGCTCAGGAACATGCAGGAACACGCAGGCAGCCGGAAGCAACCAAGGGCAGCCCGTTTTTTCTTTCGGTCTTAGTCGTACCTGCAGTGCGTGCTTACCAAGTTCTGGCTAACCTGCCTTGAGAGCTAGGTACTAATAGCTGCCGGACTCTCGTACCAAGTGGGCATGATCTGGACCCAAGAACCACAAAGATGGAGCAGGCACTGGTCGAGACCCCAGGGCACATTATTTTCTTACCGTATCCTGTCATATCGTTACGAGTCCGGATGGCAGGGCTTTGATTGTGGCCAGTGTTCAATGTTTATTGGTATTAACATTTCGTACAGCTCCCCGACACAGACCTTGTTTTCATCTAATATCGTCCTATTTCCTATTAACTGGCCGCTAGAACGCCTCACCTTGAGGTGGTGTTCGGATGAAACGAGAGGCTTGTTGAAGGGATGGGATGTTTTCGTGGCCGATGTGAGCTATCTTCTGACAGTTGCCCTAACAATAGATATTGCGTGGCAACCCTTTGGTGGGAACTGGGGAAAAATGAAAAGACGGCAAAACGACACAGCATGGTCAACGGGGGGAAACAGGTGACCTGGCTGGCTGGGAAGTAATACCCGATCTCACTAATCTTGGTAGTTGATGCCGATCACTGCGGATAGCTACCGGTATTAGGGTGGCACTATACTACATATGTTGTGGCATCAACAAACACACCCATACTTCAACTTTCTACAGCAGAAGACAGGGGAGAAAATGATCAACAGAGTCATATTGTGTGTGTGTGTGTGTTTGTGATGTGATGTGGCCTGGTATGCCCTCACTCGGCGCTTCTCCCCCTCTCTACTATCTGGCGTTATCCGCTCGTCATGCAGGAACAAGAACGTTTTTCCAACCAACCAAAATGCACACACATACGCATGCGGGTGCCAGAGGTAAAAATACCGTCACTGGAGCTTGGCATCAAAAGTAGGGTTGCATTTTGTTTATAACTGGCCGGGGCTTGCCATTGCCAATGGTCGGTGCGTACTGGGGGGACTGACGTCGTCGTTGGCGGTCTCATCTCCCTGAACAAACGTCGTATTTGCTTCTGCTATTTTGGTCCACGACACCGACCACCGCGCGCGTACGTATGCGAGGGGACGTGGACCACTTACTCTCAACGAAGTCTCGTAGGTGTTCCTCATTTGTCATTTTTGACCTGGGAAGTCTCAACGGGCAATGCACCCCAGGTTGCTAATATAAGTGACTCCTGCCAACTCAACAAGCATCTATCCTGATGAAAGGTGGTACTGAACACGACATGTCGGGGTTGAGGCGCCCTCTCTGAGCTGTTCCCACACACATGACTCGCAAAAATGAGTTGGGTTGGCGAACTGCAGTGAACTGACTGACTGACTGATCAAGCACTCATGGATATTAACCACCACACACACACACAGCACGATAAGAGAAGAGAAGAGATCGCAGAAGGGCCGATGTCTGTCTGGTGCAGCCACTCGGAACCCGTTCCAGTTTGCGCGCGGCTTTTCTGGTCTAAATGGCAAACAATCAATAGGCTGTTTCGGACTGGATGAATTCAACGTACTACCCGCCCAGCCGCTGCCGCCTGCTTGTTGATGGGCAGCAACCAAGCTGAAAGGGCACGTCGTATGTAGTGAAACTTGCACGGGCACGGATCGAACCAAACCATTGAATTGAGAGAGAGAAAAAAGAATCCCAATCGGACGGTGCCTGTCGGCCCACACGCCCTTGTTCTTGGTTTTGGTCTGGTCAGGCCTAAGACCGTCGGTTACGTGGACGACCGAGAAAAAGAACGTGGAGGGTGGATGCCCTGGAGGGGTTTGCTAGCAGGGGTTCACCAATTTTTTCAGCCAAGCCATCGTGGCCGGCGGGGATGACTGCCAGGCTGGAAAAAGCTTGGCATATGTAGTCAAATCGCCGGGGCTAGTGGCCGGATGTTTGTGCTCACGGTCACTTCTTACTGCTGCTGCAGTACGACGAGCCTGGTGTGGTGGAGATGCAACACGACAGCATCACTGAAACACGAAGCGAAATTGCTTCCCGCCGCCTCTGGGATCATACCAGTTGATGTTTGCTCATTTTATCTTGGCACTAGCTGTCCAATCCCTTGGGATCTTGGTGATGTTTAATATCCGGATGATATGAGAGCTTAATTGTTCCTTCCGACCTTCGGTGCAGGCCTCCTTCATCTCGAAGTACCGACATACATGCTGATTTTTACGTGCGCGCAGAAAACCCCTCAAAGGACGGGTGATGGGGCGATCTCACAAGAAGTGCAGGGGGGAAGACAATACCTGTACGTAAGACGGAGCGGTAGAAGAACAAAAGAAGACGATGGAAACTTCGAATGCTTATACGGACTCACACTCCGAACAGAGAGCCATCGTCGTCAGCAGTGCATAAGACATGTCTGTTCTGTCCTCGGCTGGGCGTATGTAGGTGATCGGCGGACGACTTACTGAACTCACTCAAAGCTCAACTCACCCACTCACCAACGAGACGGCATCATCCGATCCACACCCACTCCGTCCCCTGCTCTTGTTTTTTTTATCGCCAAGATGAACCCCCCCCCAATATGCAACCAGGTCGGCTGCTAAGAAGGCCAGTTCCAAGTTGATGCGCACCTCATCCAATATGTGCTATGTATAAAACTCCCCCATTTGTATAAAACGACTGTCGATCCCCCCTATCGTATCAATTTCAATCTACGGAGAGAGACCGGGTTGCGACGTTGCGTAGCCCGAAGCCCATATTGCCTTGCTGTAGCGTCGGTTGTTGTTTATTCGCCTTCCCGAGACTCGGGAACTGCTCCATTGTGACGAATCGCCAATACGCCAACCTTGGTTCGGCCGGCTGCAGACGACGACACCTCACGAACGACGATCACCGATGAGAATGGGGAAAGGCTGAACGCGGTCAACCAGGCGCAGTCAGAACCATCGGGTTGTTTATTGCGTCCATGCTTCACAAGGCTTGAAGGCTTATACGAGTAAATATGGACCAAGATCCATTTACCTCGTGTTGGCATGGTTGGGGCAGAACGGGGATTCCGAGCCTCGAGAAACCTCCATCCGGCAATGAGACTGTGTATGTATGTGCCTTTCCAATCTATAAGAACTGCATTCGACGTCGGTACGGAAGTCGGTGGACGCGAGGTAGGCTTTGCCTCCAGTCCCTTTCACGACGAGAGCCCTCCAATCCCCACCCTTATCCCCAGATGCGTGGTGTTCTCAAATGGCCACTATAAGACTGGGAAGTAAACCTAGGAAGAAATGCCCAACGCATATATATTAGTGCGTGGAATGCATGTTTCCTGTGCTATATTCCGCCCGGCTTGCCTTTGTCGTCGGGATCCGGAACTGCGATTGGACCGGCTCGAGGTAAGTTCGGTAGTGTGCCATTGGCATGGGATGTATGCATCACCATCAATCAGTTGATCAATCATGAACCGTCCTCAATAGTGAACCGTTCGGTGCGCCTCGCCAAGCGACTGTTTTCCTGCTCAGCTTCCGGCTCTGGCGCAAAAGATGACAAACTTTCCTTCAGCCGTTGCCAAAGCTAGATGTTGCCGTCCCGAGACATCGCAATGACCTGACTCGCATCGTTCGCAATATGTGGGTATCGGCGAAGAAGACTGTATTCTTGGCTCCTACGCCGTCCTCGGATACACGCTACTCTAGTTACATATCTATGAAATACGTATTGTAGGTGGCAAAGAGGACGCCACTTGAGCAAGCCGCTTTTCAGCTCCAGGTCAATCAATATGCCAATGACACTGCCACGACTATCCGCACGTGATTGCTAGGCGGCGTGGTGTAAGAAGACGCTTGGCGCTGCAATACCTAATTCAGCTGAACGAATGTCGACATCGCCGGTGCCGGCAGCCTAGAACTCTTCATCTTAATCTCAGTCTCACACTGATAGAATATACCCAGATAAGGTTCTGTTCCCGTAGTCAATCGACTGGATGCACACAGGTCCCCTTTGGTGGTGGAAATGAGCCGAAGCTTCCTATCGGACACGGGAACTTGGGATTGAGAGAGAGAATGGAGCCATCCGAGCTATCAAGTCCAGCTACGCTAGACTTGCTCGACACAGGCGATCAGACAGCAGCGAGCTCTTCCTACGGATCGTCCATGAATAACGGCAACGTTGTTGCTGCTGCTACTACTACTACTACTACTACTAATAATGTTGTCGAGAACGTCTCTAGTAACTCCGCTTTCGTATTGGAGGATGCCGCCGCCGCCTTGATTACCGTCTTGCCCCCCAACAACAGCTCCTGGTCCGCAAGACAAGTTGCCAAGAAGCAGCGGCTGGAGCGCAAAGGACACACCAAGAGCCGGCGTGGATGCTACAACTGCAAGAAAAGGCGGATCAAGGTAATGACGAGCCCGGAGGCTGCTATCTCTCGGGTTCGCTCATGCTGACAGCGGAGCAGTGCCAGGAGACGCAACCTTCGTGTGGGGATTGCATCAAGGCCGGGCTCAACTGCGAATACCCGGCAGTGCCTCAAATCACCCACCAGGTAGATTATACGTGAATCTAATTTCACCGCGTCTTGTAGGGGCGATGCTGACGTTGAAGCCAGCCCCAGCATCGGATACCCCTTTTTAGCCTGCAGGACATGCGCTTCTTCCAGCATTTCCTCCTGAACTGCGTCCCGCCTCATCCTCTTGGCAACGAGGCCATCTGGACTCACGAGATGGCTTGTTTGTCCCAAAATGTATAGTATCGCCTATTTTTGTTTGTTACCTGGGTATATTGATTCGGCTCCCGACCCAAGCTCACACAGCATTCATCTCTCCTTGTCCAGCACGAGTACTTGATGCACGCGATGCTGGGACTGGCGGCCTCGGACCTGCTGGGTCAGGACACGACCCTGCTGCCGTTCGCCATGGCCCACCGCGTCAAGGCCATCAAGGCCATCCAGAACACCCTCGACGACGTGCCCAAAGACAACACGTTCGAGGCGGGAAACGCCCTGATGGCCACCTGCTTCGCCCTGACCTTCCAGAGCGTCCTGCTCGACGACGGCATGGCCGAGTTCATGACCTTCTGCCGCGGCGTCGTCCTCGTGGCCATCCATATGTACTGCAAGGGCGCCCGGTTCCTCTTCACCAACTGGGTCGGCAAGGACGAGATGGCGCTCCTGCGGCCCCTCATGGAGACGGTGCCCCCGATTCGGAAGGACTGGGTCGACGCGGCCATCGTCAGCGTGCGGGCGCTGGAACCCCTCTGTGCCCATCCGGTTGAGGTCGAGTACCACAGGCTGCTCGTAGATATGGTGGAGGCCCTGTATAGCTCGCCATTCCGTGGTGAGTATAACATTGTTTCTCGGCCCTGTTTGACAAATCGCAACGAATGATAAAAGCAAGGAACAGCACATTCTGGCAATGGCGATCGATGATTACCAACAAATCTTTTATTATACAGGGTATCAAATCCTCTGTAAACACTACGGCTGGTGGCTGCAGATGCCGCACGAGCGCTTCCAGTACCTCGTCGACCCGGCGAACCCCGTCTGCAGCCTGCTGGCCACCCACTGGATCGCCATCAAGCAGATCATGGCCCCGGCCACCGAGAAGGAGCAACTCATCAACCCCCCGGGAGAAGACGGCGAGGGACAAGCACGCAGACATGGGGACCGTCAGGTGGTTGAAGTACCTGAATCGCCAGCTCCCGCCCGCGTACCGGGACTACAATTGGTGGCCGGTGTGGGTCGAGGCACAGTTGGATGGCGACATGGCCTTCTTTGGGAAAACCTTGGGTTAGGTGGGCTGAACGACAGAAAAGGCGCTGTGCATTTCTCCACTGGCGATATGTTCCACGCTCTGTTGGTAATGATCTTCTTAGAATGCCAAAGGCAATCACATATTTGTTGATTGCAATATTGTGAAAGCAATAGCCCGTCGTTAATTTTGCCGGCAACGATCCAAAGAAAAGAAAACGAACAATGTGTAAATCAAGAAAATGTCATTCTCCCAATACAAGTGATGTTCCCATAAACAGCAACACTTTCACGTCCTCGTAGTAAGTGGACAACGATGTACACCCTGGTGATTCAGCAATCGAAGAGCTTTATGATCTCCCGCTCCCACTCAGCGTAGCCGGGCGCCTTGGTGAAGTCAAAAGTGTGCCAAAGCAGCCTCTCGTGGGCCCCGAACTTGTCCCGCAGGGCCTTGGCCGCGCGCAATTCGGCCTCCCGATTGACTTGCAGGTTCCAAGTTTTCTGGCCATCCCTGAACGCCCCCGCATCGATGCGGAAGTCCCGGTCTTTCCAGATGACGCCCGTGCCTCTGCCGCTGCTGATATCCTTGAGCTTGCTGTACATCTCCCGGCCCCTTTGGTCGAGCAGGTCCTTCATTGCCCGCTTGGGGATTAAAGGGATGGAGGCTGCCTTGGCGATCTTATCGTTGGGGTCGTTGGGGTCTCCAGGGTCCTCACGATGGCTAGGGTCAGGTTGAGGTTGGGGTGGTGAATTGGTCTCGGTTGTAGTATTATTTAGATTGTGACTGGGAGCGGGCGTATCAGTACTGCAGAAGTGCTGTGCGATATGGACCAAAGCATCAATAGCCTGCCCAATTGCAATGTTCCGCGCCGCTGCCTCAGCTGCTGCGGATACTGCGGATGCTAGATGAATACCTCCAATGGGCACAGTTCCCGACACCGGCGGAGGTGCTGCGAGTGGTGCAGCAGGAGCCACTGCGGGTGCTGTCGCGACCCTTGCTGTACTTGCTGTCCCTGCCGCCCCTGCTGTAACTGAAGTCGCTCTCGCCGCTTTGAGGCACTCCGCAGCTTTAGTCACGGCAACCTCGCCTGCTACGACGGTTACTGCTGCTACGGCTACTGATGCTGCGGCAGCTGCTAATCCGGCGATTATGGTCTCTCCCACAGGCAACAGGATCGGGAACGCAAATGCTGCCATTGTCTAGGCTAGGTTAAAGACAGAACTAAGTACATGTAATGAAATAGGAAAAGAATAAGCGTTGCAGCGATAAGATGAGGATGAAGGTATATAGAGGTTTTCACTAGTTTCGAGCAACCACAAGCAGCTTGTTCCTCCCAGGAAGTTTGTGGGGGAAACGGGCCCTGATATAAAGGAGATGAGGCCCGGCTGAACCCGATCAGGGAATGTTGTAGTCGGAATTTCGGTGAGCACCACACAACCAATACATGCATTACACGTAAAGACGATGCGTGCTGGAGCAGTAAGATAACACGGGAGAATGCTGTGCGACGCGCTGAGCGACTGGGTAGTGTGAGTCGGGGGAGGAGGAGATCAAGCTGTTCTTCCACTTCCCCCTTTCCTCGTACTGGTAAGACCTGCCTGATCTGTCGCGACCCGGTCGTCGTGGAGGCTAGCTCGCGACGGACTACCCAATCCAGTATACATTTTTTATAATAACGGTACCCACGCCAGGTTTCGTCTGGGTGATACACGGGCATCGATGTGTCTTTGATATCAGCTATATCTTGTCGATGGTATTACTAGAAGTCGACGCGAAAGTTGGTTACCACTGGTCAACAGGACACTCCATGGCCATCTTCTGCATAGACGCAGCGTGCCACTCCATGAGATTATTAAACATGGGACAACAAGGAGAACGCAACATAATAGCATCCAATTGAGTCAATTCCAGATAACGGCGGTATATAAATACATAACCAATTTATGGCGCCATGCTGATAACTAATACCTAGTAGACGACAAGAGTAACGAGGGCTCCATGACATAGCACATAAGCAGTACAAGGTTCTTGATTTATAGGAAGCACTGGCATAACTATGAGCTGTAAAGCTACAGTACTCATTCAGCAAGTCGTGCGCCGGATGATTGAGCAAGTTCTCTATAGATGCAGGGGCTGCTCCCTGGGCGTTGCCTTGTTGTACCACCCATGACGGATCCCGAGAGCCATGCATCGGCGCGCAGCAAAGCAGCTCGGACGCCAATATATGCTGCGTCGCCGCTCAAGTGATGTAAGCATCGTAACACAACTCCACCCATGACACCAAACTCCAAAAACAGACTCCGGCCATCTATAGCACATATCCTGCGACCCATGCCAAATCTGGAAGTGCTACCGCCATGATTGTGACTTCTCTGATGTTTCGCCGGTAATAGGGGAAAAGAGAAGAGAGGTGATGCACACCATCGTAATGTTACATTGAATCATGCGCCCTCATGCTCCTAGGCATTTGGGTCGACTGTTCGTGTCGGCTTGTAGTTTGGCATTTCATCGAAAGAGCCAACGGCCTCATTGTATTTGTAGGCGTGGAATTCAATCCCGTACGGCTTCGGCTCAATGGCGTAGAGCATACCGAGAGGTACGTCGAGATCTGCGATATCGCCTCTCGTGAGGTCCATGAAATAAGCCAGAATGACGCGGCACACCGATCGATGGCCAATGATGATGAGATGGTCCTTGATTCTCTCAATCTCACGGACCATGTCGCGAAGCCGGCTGATGATCTGAAGGTATCCTTCTCCACCAACTCCGGGATACACGTAATGAAGTTTATCGTTCTTTCGCTTCGTGTATTCACTCGTGTAATTCGTCGCGATTTCCTCATAGGTCAGTCCTTCGAACTTGCCCGCGTTCAGTTCATTGAGCATTTCCCATGCTTTGGTGTCGTAATCTTCGTCAGCCTCAAAGTATTCAGCCGTTTGAATACTGCGTTTCAACATGGATGTCCAGACGCATGTATTCTTCTCATCCAGCTCGCGGTTGAGCTCCGGGTATGGTGGTGATTTGTCACCTGGTAATGGTGGAAACGATGATTGAGCAATCTTGTTCTTCTGCTCAACCAGCCACTCCTTGCGCTTCTGTGTGACGAATTTGTACAGAGAGAGGCCATAGTAATGGCCCCTTTCGGTGAGACCAGAATCACCACCGATCTTGCCCGATCTATTATCCTCAGACTGGCCATGTCGTGTGATCCAGATCTGCCTCGGAGCCAGATTGAACGAAGACAAGTAGTGGGCAATGCCGCCGGACAGAAAGCCTTCGGTTCCGAACTGTGTAATTTTCTTACCAACATCCACCATCTGCCAGATCGTTAGCGTACGTTCAGCGTTTGTGGTACCACATCACATACCTTGATATACTGCATGCCGTGCTCCTCCTCATAATCCCCCAAAGGCACATAGGCACTCTCATATTGCCTGACACGCTCTTTGAAGTCCGCCAGTGATTGCGCTGGGTCTTTGTCTTTGTAGTCAGGGCCAGAGAGCTTCAGACGCATATTCGCTTCCAGAATCTAGGGGGTTTTAGTACATGGTGGGTCAAGTTCGAATCTATATTGGACAACTTACATCCGGGTTCTGGCAGAGACTTTCGATGAAGAGGATGCCAAGCTGGGGCTCGCAAGCCTTGATCTGGTCGAATAGTCGTTGCCGACGGGCAACAGTACTGTTTGTCGCATCAAAGATGCCCACAGATCCACCTCCGTGCAAGAGGTAGTCCAACAACTCATCCATGGTGTCATAAGCGCACTGTTCACGGATCCTGCGAGCCTGGGCGTTGTTGGGATCGAAGAAACTCGCCGACTGGTCCATTTCCTGCTTGTTGATGTCGAGCGCAGGCGGGTCATTCTTTTTGAACGATGACTCCGGAGGAGCCTGGTTCCCGTTGAGTAGGATTGTGGCGACTTGAGTATGCGCATCCATAGGGTTATCTTGACGTTGCTTGACCGGTGAAGTCAGACCAGCCAGTCTTCGCTTATTGCCCACATTGAAAATCCTCGTCTCATGCTGCTGCCATGATAGGTAGCGTTTGAGCTTTTTGGTGATGTAGGATTTGCCACGGGCTGGTAAGCCCACCATGATGATGACAAGTTTGGCGGCAACGTCTCGGTCTGCGATCTTTCCGTCCGGCGAAATATTGGAGCGGGTCATGCCAGGAATGCTGAGGGTGGTTGCATGTGGGCGAACTCTAGGGGTTTGGCTGCCCGAATTTTGTCGTACTGGGGGGATTCTGGGAGACCCGGGAGCTGTAGATGAGATGCTCTTAGCGTAGGGGGAGTCGCTGGGAGGAGCCGGGACATCGTGAAGGTTCATGTCGGATGTGCCATCGTGAATGGCTTTCAAGGCGTTCGCCAGTGAGGTCGGATTCGCAGGTTTGTTTTGCGCATTGGGTGTGAGACTGTCATGGTGGGCGGCCTCAAGCTTAGCCGCATGAGCAGCGTTCGGGTTTGAGACAGCTGATATTTCTAACGGAACGGGTGTTGTCGCATAGGGCCGACCGCCGTCATCATCAGGCACCGAACGGGGGACGGATGGTGGTGATGTACTGGTGGATGCAGCAATCTGGTTGGCCATCGCCGCCTTTGCAAGGTCTGACTGCTGTGCCTGAGGTTGTGGGTTGGAGATTGCGCGCGAGCGTTGAGTAGCTTCAAAAGTGACAAAAATGACCCGTTAGCGGACGGCAGCAGCGACTTGATAAATGCTAGGATGTCTCGGAAGTACAGCAAGGTGAGGTGATGCGACGGAGCCTTATCGGCGCATAGTTTCGTAAGATAAGTGGTGCAACGGGTGAGGAGTGTCACAGTTCAGGAAAGTGAAGTCAAAATGTCATATCACCCCACTTGAGATGGGGAGACGGTATGGGACAAAACCTTGAAACTGGAAATGAGAAGGGAACGGACGGGGGAACCATCGCCAGATCCCCCTCCAGACTGCTGCTCCAGGCTTCGCTTCTTTTTGGGGGTGGACAGAGTACCAACATTTTGGAGGAAACAACATGCCGTGGTTGGAGAGTACCAAGGAGAAGGACAGAAAGAAGGAAACAAGAAGTTTCGCTTACCTGGTGTTATTGACGTCGTCTGCTGCTGCCCCGCGGCCTGGTCAGCCTTGGCTGGCGGGTTGGCATGCTGTGCGAAGGCATGCTCAAAGGGCGATTGGCTGTTGCGGTCAGCTGTTGCTGCTGCTGTTGGGTGACGGTTGTGCTGCTGTTGCTGCTGCTGCGGTTGTTGTTGCTGCTGCTGCTGCTGCTGAGACGCTCCTCGTGCATTTGCAGCTTCTCCGGCTCCCCCTCCCCCTCCGTTGCCTCCTTCCGAGTTTGTATACAGCTGCATATGTCTGGCTCGCCGCAAAGTTGTTAAAAGCTGAGGAGTCGACATTTTCCCCCAGGGTCCAAATTCTAATAAAAGGCGGCTTGCCTTACTTAAGTTGCGTGTGGTGTATGATGTGACTTGAGCTCCGCTTGCACCGGTAGCGGCCACTTGTCGACAGGGATTGGGGTTGGCGTACAAAGGCGTATTAGAGGTTGAATCGACTCAATAGCACCACTTTCTCGTTCTACTTCCGAGCAGCAAAACCGACACTAGGGCAAACCAGAAAAAACGACTCGGCGAAAATTTGATAAGTCCGTCTGTCTGCCCGGTCTTGTTATACCGAGGTGGCGTGAGGTCAAGCAGTTAACTGTTGCACTTTGTTGCAGTCTTCTTGGCCAAGGCCCCAGAGACCCTCTTATCCAGCGCCTAGGCTCTGACTCCTTTCGATTTCTCCTCACAAGCACGGAGGTAGCCTCTGCTGATACTTGGATGGGACTTGTAAGTCGGGACGCAGAACTAGGGTTGTGCTGTGCTGTGTGGGGTGCTGGTGTTTATTTGTGATGAGGAAGATCCACTACCACCACCTGTCGCAGCGTTGGAGGAGTAGCAAGACAGAGAAAGAGGCAGAGATCACCAGCCCGGCTGGATCCCAGTCCTGCCAGTGTCTTTTTTTAATGCCCTTGTCCACCTGACTGTCGTTCGTTTTGTTTTCCGACGAGGCTGTCCAGGTACTGTCCAGGGCTTGTTGCTTTTAGTCTGCAACAGCTCAGGATCTGCCCGCGGGCCTCAACAGTTTGGTTTGGTCCCTGGCAAGTCTTGGCGAAACTTGGGGAAACACACAGACGGTAAGACCCGGTTGGTGGTAGCTACTATTAGCACTCGATACTATTGAGACGTGAGATAAAGATAGACTGTCGGAACCCCCGGCTCAGGTTCGACACGGCGTGGTAATCGATCTTGGCTTTCCAATGAGGCCTCTCTCCTGTTACGAGTCTTGTTTCTTCTCGCTGTTTACCTTTGGCCAGGTGCCTGGTGTCCTACGCAAACGACGCGGCCGGGTTTCTTGGCGGTTGCAACACGTAGCCGGGCTGTGTAAGTCGAACAAAGAACCGTGTAACGCCCCCGTGGGCGGCTGCGGCGCTCAGGTGCCCCGAGAGTTGCGAAGCAGCGCCGAGACAGAATTGTCGCCAAGAAAATCGATTAAACAATGATTGTGCAAGGCCGGGAGCTTGGTTTAGGTACAGCGCAGAGGGGTGTTGATGATAACCCCCAAGAGTTGTAGTGTGCGGGAGCTTGCAATTATAGCTTCCACTGGCGCCTTCGAATATAGCATCGTTCCAACAGCGCGGACTCGCGTACATCTTCTATCTATCTTACATGCGTAAGTACTCATTCAATCTCAGGTTACTCGGGTCCAGGGACGCAGTACATCCCCGATCCATCTTGGCGTGGGGTTCAATTTGAGGAGACCCCGGGGATTCTGGGAGGGTGCTTTGCGTCCAACGAGCGGGAGGCACGGATTACATGCCGGCACCAACGGGACATTTACAGTGATGCACTACCCTCCCTTCTGAACGAGCATAGGCAAATGAGTATCATGGTTGAGGAAAGCCCAATACCTAAACGACCCGTACTCTCACCTTGATCCAGTAGGAAGTACACTGACGCCAACGGGAGACTTCTTGCTGAATCAACGCATCCGTCAGTGGGTGAACATTTAATTATACCAACTTCGTGTGAATAGTGTCTACGAGGACCTTCGTGTGGATGACCACAAGTATAGTATCTCAAGGATTACGCTGCGCGAGCAGAAACCATAACTCCGACGGCCTGAAAGAAGCCTAGCCGGCTTCTTTCCAAGGGTGCCAAGTATGCTTGGCCTTGCAATAGACGATAATTTAGTCCGGGTTATATGTTTTGATGGTTGATCCTTGACACAGCCTGAGCAGGCCTGGTGGTGTCTGTCTGGGCTGCATTCTCAAGAGATCAACCATACATAGCCCTCGGAGATCCGATCAGAAAGGGGGTACCTTTTCCACCGACATTCGGGTTAATGTAAGACATTTGCAGTGGTGTGTACCTGATGAGAGCCTACCTAGCGCCAGCCTACTCTCCAGACTAAAGTGCTTAGTATAATGGTGTATGGCATGGCATGCCATGTACATGTATGCCTGCCGGATATCCTTTCCTCTTTACCGACTCGACTCTGAGTTGGCCTATACAGAAAAGACGGACGATAGCCGCTGAACAAGATGCACCCATGACAGGCTTGAGGGGACACAATGAGTTAATAGGTGAACTAGTTAATTCCACAGCACCCCGAGTCTGCGGAGCTGAGTGAGTCTAGATGGAATAGATAGAGTTGCAGCTGCAACGAATCAGCGGCTGAGAATCAGCAATGTGGTGCAGTAAGAGGACGTGCGGTAAGGATTCAGAACTTCCTAGTTCGGCAATCTTCCAGGTCTGGTACAACCGGATCCTATCAGATTGCCGCTGACGGAGATGAGGCTGTGAGGTACCTACATTAGGTGTCCATTGCACAAGCCTGCTACCATGAAGTGGTAGGTAAGCTTGCAGGTGGGATCCCAACTTCACAACATGAAGATCCTTTTCGACCCTTTTAAACCGGTTTGGTGATACCTACCCCGCGAATAGGTGACTATACACATGCTACATACATATGTACATGCATGCAATGCATAAAAAGTAGCGGGCCTAGCGTCTAGAGACGACTGTGCGATGGTACATGAAATACTCAAGGTATCATCCCTGCGATAACGGCTGTCTTACCAATGGCTTGAAGCCACATGCGTAACTGTCTTGTGAAGGAACAAGCTGATGGGTGGTCATCTTGCAGTTCGTCGGGATCGGCGGACGTCGAGGGAGGTCCACTGAGTCAATGAGGCAGTGTTGACTTCACTGACAATTCGAGGAGCGTAGGCATCTCACGTACGCGTCAACATAATCTCGGTTTTGATAGATCTTTGTTGGCTTAACACATAGGTATATAAGTAGAGTTACAGAGAACAGAGTTACAGAGAACAGAACAGAGAACGGGACATCGTGAACGTTTCCGCGTATTCTAATCAGCGATTCGTCATCATGGACAAGGCTGATAGGGGCCCATCTCACCATATTATTAATCACCAGGCGAACAATCATGTTGGGCTTGAGAATTAATTATGTGCAGGTGCTGGGAGTTAATGAGTTGGTTTTAGGATTGCACCATCCATCTGCAGGTAACTTAGAGAACTTTGCGTGAGGAGAGCGTAAGTGTCGAGATTTATATTTGCGATGGATGGTGTTTAACAGCTCTCCAGGTTCATGGCATTCTGTAGGCCTTTCATCAGCCAAGCTGGGTAACAGTGCAGGGACTCCCTGTTAAACAGGCTAAGAATTCTAACATTGCAAACTCAGCAGCGCAAAATGAGAACCGACAATGCTAAATTGTTTTGCATTGTCGTCTCGCTTTCTGTTAGGGTTAATCCTACCGGCTGAAGCCTGAAGCGCGGGTGATAGCCAGGTACAACAGTGCTCGAATAAACGTTCCTGCAGGGACCAGACCAGAAGAAAGTGTCTACCTATCGATAAGCCCCACCATTGGCTTATCTGATCATCAATCAACAATCGCATTTGATGCCTCTCTACAAGGCCTACCTCAACTACATGGCATTGCCATAAAGCGCCCATTTCATATGGAAAGTCACCAAATCTGATAATGACTTTGTTCTCACCAATCTGAACTACAAACACGTTCTCGTCATCTTATATCTTTGCAACCGTCGAAGCCCTAGGAATAAACACCAGTGTGAGTGGTGGCGCAGGGTTTTCATCTGGAAGCAACAGACCTGGGCTGGCTGCATTTGGCCATTCTTGCACCTTCTTATATCCCCAGGTGAGCCCATCGTCGGCATATTCGTCGCATCTTCTTCTCGGAAAGGAAGGTTCGAGTGAAATAGATGCCGGCGCATAGGTGATCAACTCTCCGGTCGCAAGCACTCGCCTCGTTGCTGAGACTGTCGCTGTCCCTGGCGGTCTACAAAAACACACGCGCACGCCTCTTTCCTAACAGACAGAGGACTGCATCTTTCTTGTCAAGGCGGCTTCAGCGCCTACCCCGGGGGTTTACATCCTTCCTTCCTCACTCGTTCATCGCCCTCTCATAACTGCCCTTGAACACTTACTTGGTTCCCTCATGGCCGCAATGCAGAGAGCACGGATGCAGGAAGCTTAGGTACGTAGACTCTGGTATCTCTCGCTGATTCACCTTACCCGTCGAGTCAAAACCATCATCTCCTTGTTACTATCGACTTGTTGCTCTGGAACTGTCGTCTATATTTTGGTCCAATTGATTCAACACTTTGTTGTATGAGTTGGTTCTGTACTGCATTCTCAAATATTCGAAACCGGAGCATTGGCATTGGCCCAAGGTCATCTTGTTGCTCGACCACCACCTTACACGTCTTCTCGGAAATCCCTTCTAACAGGCCGCGATAAGGTGATTGTCTCACAATTAACGACTAAAACTAAAACCCCTTTCATCAACAAGACGCCTTGTCTCCTAACAGGTATCCGCTATGAGCGATTCCATGAAGGAAGTTGTCGAGACGCTCGACCCCGTTTCGCAGCGGCTCCTGCCACAAAGTATTGATACTGGCACGCTGGTCCCGCTCAAGACAACTCTTGAGCTTCGAGACAATCTCTTGATTGGCCAAGCCTATGTCACGAGAGCACCGACAAAGCATACTAACGATGTTGTCAAGTAAGTGGCCGGATTGCCTTGCAGTAGTTGAAAACCCCCCTTTTCCCGATGTGACTCCTACCTGTGTTCGATTACCATTCCACATGCTTGGCTGATGTATCCATACTAATATTTCGTCTCACCAAAGCATTATCCGAGCCATGGTCGGTGATGATCAGGCTAAGAACCTTCCTCACCTGCGCCGATGCTCTAAACCGTCCGACCTCCCGCCTCATCTGAAGAATCAGTTTATGAACGAGAGTCAGTCTGGACGTGGTGCCCATACTGGCAAGTCGCAGTATCTCTATATTTTACTGGGTCCTCAGGATGAGTTGGACTATGGAGAACTTGTACGGGGCTTGTCAGCGATTCCGGGCATTAGGGATGACCTCTTCGTTGGACTGATCCCGGTTCCTCTGTTAGCCCCCACATCGCAGGTCCAAGCAAATTTGTGGTCTCAGCAGTTCTGGCAGACAGTCTACCGCAAGAACAACCCACTTGGTCCCCATCCCAGCAACATTTGCCGTACCACAAGTGTTGTGTCTCGTGATGCGGACATCTGGATGACCTTGGCGCATGATATCGCTAGGAAGTCACAAAAGGCTGGCTTGGGAGAGCCCATTGGTGCCGTAATTGTGAAGCGGACAATTCCTGGAAAACCCGAACATAAGCCGGATCAAGCCAAGACAGAAGATGGCAAGATGGGAGGCGAAGCCCCAAATCCCGAGACCTTAGGCAACAAGATCAGTACTGGCGGCCTCGAGCCGACGTTCGGCGATGCTTCGGATTCGGGATCAGGCAATGATTTTGAGAAGATCGATGCAGCAGGATCGGACAACACCAATCTCAACCAGACTGAAGAGGCGACCGTTGAGCAAAAAGAAAGGGTGGATATCGTAGCTCTTGCAGGAGATGCCCGCTGGTATCGACAAGAGCGAACTGGCCATACCGGCAATCCTATGGCGCATGCTGCACTCCGAGCAATCAGCATGGTAGCCCAGAAACTTGTCAAGTCGGAGAATCGAGAGCCTGCAGCGTCAGCTCCGATCCTGGAGTTTGAGGCTTTTCAAGATAGGCCTCTTCTTGGCGATGAGCAGCTTGTCTTTGATGCCGACCACCCTTCTCCCGATGGCTACCTTTGCCATGAGCTTGAGCTGTACATGACCCATGAACCATGCATCATGTGTGCCATGGCTATACTGCATTCAAGGATGGGCAAGATTGTCTTCCGTCACCGTATGCCTCTTACTGGTGGCATGGGTTCGGAGGACCGCAGCCACGATCTTTGCGGTGGCCCAGATGCAGGCTGTGAGTATGGCCCTTGTAGTGGTGGCCATGGTCTGGGGCTGCACTGGCGTAAAGAGCTGAACTGGAGCATGCTCGGCTGGGAGTGGGAGACGGACAAATCCGAGAGTCTTCCGGTTGATGTCCACCTGCATGCTTAATGGTTAAAGCCCTGCATCTACGATGTAGCTTTACCATTTCAAACTCTGGAGGCAAGCAAGGGAGTTAGGTAGTCCTCTTGTCGGAATTGGTAACCTGAGAGACATGATTTTGGCGATTGCATTGGACGATTATGGTGGTTTTTGGCAGAGTATGGCGGACACAGAACTTAGCTAGAGAGCTCCTCCGCCAACATCTGCATATTGATAATTGATGTTTTCCCCCTCATGATTCTAGGTAAAAAAGATGATCAGAGATGTGGGCAGACTGGGTCCAATTGCCAAGGGGGCTGACTGTTTTAATAAACCTCTAGCAGTAAAAAGAGCAAGCATTTCCTCCAACGAGACCTACATGCATGGCGGCTTTTGTGTTGTATCTGTGGCTGTCTCGTGAACCTAGATGTCTTACAGGCAGTCAATAAGAGTTACAGATGAAAAGACCTATTGAGGAAATGCCAGCCTCCATGATAGTGACAACGACCGAGCCTAGCAGTCTGCTGCAGAAGCGTATATGCGGTTAAGCCAGTTACGGCGCTACAGTATATTTATCTAATTAACTTATCTGCTATCTGCATATCCTTAGCCTAATCCAAGTTGTTGCTCTGTCTGTCATCCAGTGCTCCCCTCACTTCTGCAAGTTAAAAGGACCGGCCTACAATGCGCCTTGCGCGAACACGGGATCTCTTTGGCATGCGCTGATGTGCGTTTATGTGTGATTCTGACTGTTCTATATTCCAGTAAAGGGTTTGTTGACGATGCGACACGGTTGACTCCAACAACGCAGCAATCTACTCCGGGTCCACGCGTTACCAACGGCCGATAAAGCGACCAGACCTCGATATCGGCTCCCTGCGTGTGCGGGCCCTCAACGTGCTCCATTCAGCTTAGCAACGAGCATCTTGCCATGGACTACTGAAGATCGCCGCCATACCCTTCTCGACATCCAACAGCGACTCGCCGAAATGGTTAGCAAGAAACGCAAGGCGGACGCCCCCACTGAGAAATTCTATGCCGTCCGTTGCGGCAAGTCGCCCGGTGTTTACGGCACTTGGGCGGAATGTCAAGCGCAAACAGCAGGCTTCGCCGGTGCCAAATGTACGTCTAACGCCGACATGCACCGCCATCAATCCATTTGGTGCATGCATAGCTGACAGGCAGTTCCCAGATAAATCATTTGTCAACTTCGAAGATGCCGAGGCTTTCGTCGCTGGCATAAGCACCGGTACCGCGACTGATGGGACGAAAGAACAGAAGTTTTACGCTGTAGCGATTGGCCGAGATCCCGGAATATACACTGACTGGGATGTTGCGGCCGAGGCTATCAAAGGATGGAAGGGGCCCAAGTACAAGAAATTCGACACCCGCGCCGAGGCGGTCGAATACATACGCGCCCATGGCAACGAAGCCGGCCAGTCATCCATTAAGGATGAAAGTATGGAGCCGCCCGCGAAGAAAAGCAAGCGCGTAGCAAGCAGCTCTGAGAGCAAACGCACAGCTGCCAGTAGCTCCAAGGCCGGCGCTTTGCATATATACACTGATGGGAGTAGCCTGGCAAATGGTAGAGCCGGCGCCGTTGCTGGCGTTGGCGTCTTCTTCGGCACCGGTGATTCTCGGTACCTCCCTCCGAACCCATGCCATTTTTCGTATATTGGGGCTAACAACGAGCTATAGCAACGTATGTGAACGTCTTGAGGGTGAGCTACAAACGAACCAACGTGCTGAGTTGACAGCCATTCTACGCGCACTTCAGCAGGTCTCAGACGACCAGGACGTTCGCATCTTCTCAGATAGCAAATATTCAATCAGTTGTGTGACTGAGTGGTATATCAATTGGGAGAAGAACGGCTGGAAGACCGGAGGCAAGCCTGTGAAGAACAAAGATTTGGTTGAGCTCATCAGAGCAAAGATTGGTGATAGGGACGCTCTTGGCACGAGCACATTGTTCCAGTGGATTAAGGGTCATGCCGATGATCCTGGAAACGTGGCAGCTGACAATCTTGCTGTGCTGGGGGCCCGGTCTTGATACGATAACGTGGATTGAGAAGCCCCGAAACCCGAGGCTCAGGAAATGCAGCATACGAACGGACTTGATACATGCCTACATGACGACTGTATGGATTTTCGCGCAATATACCCCCCTTCCCAGCATGCGAAGTTGTCCCTAAGTTTCTGCGTATTAATACTAGGGCTTGTTGTTCTCCTATTCTGTTTCAGAGTTCTACGTTGCATAACGTGACGAGATTGGGACAGGCTGGTGGGCATCACCCGCCAGTGTATTATAGGGGTTGAGAATCGGGCTAGTGGAGGGGATGATACAAACATGGTGCTGAACACAATAAACATTGTACGCGACCATCCCATTCTCATACTGAACCCAAGTTCTTGATGCCGTACAGGGAACCACGGTTACTCGCCCAAAACGCCCGAGGAGCTCTTAATCGGCATTCAGGAAAAAGGCGACCCTCCTTTGCGCCAATGAGTAGGTTCTGGAGTAATGACTTGAGCACAGTGTATACTAAACAGTACTTCCTAAGGGTCAAGTGACACTTTCAGGCCTCGGTCAATCCCAAACAGCAAACCCGGCTTCCGAGTGTCCATATTTCCCTTCTGTCGAGCTGTCAACGACCAAAGGGCTTCTGTTTCTCTAAGATGGGGGCGAAAGGCTTACGCTGCATTGTTGGTAGCACTGGTAAGCAATATGTGAAAATTGCGGTACTTAGATTACCATTGAAGATCAAATGGACCACTTCAAATAACCGATGCTGAAATGCTATTTAAAAAAGGGCTTCACTTGCATGGCTAGTCTTAAGATCTATCTACCCCTTTTCCCTGAGTGTGTAACAAGGCAGCTGCATATATGCATTTATCACGTTAAGTACCTTATCAGGAAGTAGACATACAGCATATGACGTTTGTCCACTTAGCCCAAGCCTCCTAAACCCCCACCTTGCCAATGATATGGCCGGGTTGTTTCTTCCTAAATCGATGTAAGTGCATGCATGTACGTAGTAGTCTACTGGGTTGAACAACGCCATGTAGCACCATAGCCATGGTTTATTGCCTCTCCAGACTCTTCCAAAACTCTGTATTGCATCACAACTACCATACATCATCCGGGACTTTCTACCGTGCCACTGTCTTGTCAGCTTCCATATTGTGTCCTTCGCCATATTAACCTTCACTGCTAGCCTTTGGCATATTGGTACACTATGGCGGATCCAGGACCTACAGAAACGCGCAACGAGGCCACACCTCTGATCGGAGGGCGTCATGGAACACAAGACCCAGAGGCCGTCGCTTCTTCTGAGGATTGTATCCAGACAGAGCAGCAGGTCAAGACTTGGAGACGTCGACGCTGGGTCTCGTTGGTCGCCAGCATCAGTCTACTCATCGCATTTGTTGTAATCCTAATACTTGGCGGAGGTCTGTTCCCCTAAATGTTTCGATGTTATATGTTGTACTCCAAAAACGCATACACACACACCAGGTTGGTCAGACTAATAAGACATATATAACAGTATTATCGCGTTTAAAGGGCAAGGAATAAACGGCATACCCACGATCAATCATTCCCTGTCACGTCCCCGCAAGGTAATTCAACGCTGTGCTACCACGGCGAAATATAGTGACGAGACTAGTTGGCTAACATATAATTAATTCAATGCAGATTGGTGCCAAAAGACCAGAGACGGTTGTGTTGTATTGCTCCATTTGGCTGAAGTTCATTCCCCTAACTTCTCACGAATGATCGGCATATTGGCATATGAAGACTGTTCCTGGCGGCCTTGGGCTGTCCCGTAAAGAGCCAAGCTGGTTATTCACGGTGAAGCGTGTGGACATCATGGATATATAGTTTTACGACTGCACTATTTGTGTGGGCAAAGACATGCAACTCAACTCGATGTTCCTCGCTATGAGTATACATTATGTTTACTCTTTGTGATCGGCCCCTTATATTGATAACACGTAGGCCTGAAGCACTTAATTATCGCGCGTAACTGTGTTTCGACTTTACGTCTTCTCGAATTAAATGCGACGGCGCCTCTAACGACAGTGTGGTTTGCTCCCAAAAGTTGGTGTATGTGCGTAAGGTATCAAACACTCAGTCGCCATAACTTATTGTCCAAACTCCATAAAAACTGGAACCCAAATAACGCATTGCCACATAAGTAATACCAAATATAGAAGGCCAAAGGAAGCTGATCAAAGCCCATACGCTTCCGCTCGAACGATCGTCCCATGTCAACTTAGTTCAAAAGGCATTGTGTCCCGCCTGTCGAGAACCAGCAACTAACACTACCAAGCGATAGCCCGCCATGTCTCTTAAAGGCCCAACTTCTGCTTCTTGACTCTAGGATAGATGCCAACGATCATCAGAACCATGATGAGAATCATGGCCCAGAGCTTGAGTCCGAGAATGTTCTTGTTGTAGTCGGTCTCGGTAGCACTGATGATAGTGGCCATGAGGAAAGGCAACAGAAGGTAGCCGGACATGCGGTGGTACCTCCAGATCGCCTTGGCTTTGGCCTCGCCGCCGTAGAGGGCGGGGATGCCAAACATGGTGAAGCCAACGACGTACTGGACAACGATCCAGATGCTAGCGATGACGCCAAGGTAGGCGTGGACCGAGTGGAAGTGGGGGCTACCACCTTTGACCTTGTTAACCTCGATGATGGCAACGCCGGCGATGAAGGTGGCGAAGGCCAGGAGATTGAGCCCCGCGTGGATCTTCTGGCCGACCTGCTTCTGCTGGACCGACTGCGTCGGCTGCAGTACCAGTATGGACTGTACCAGCACCAGGAAGCCGAAGGACTGTGCCAGCGGGTGACCCGAGAATAGAATGATGGGCTGGTGCAGGAAAACCGCGGCCCAGACCGAAGCCACAAGAAGGACGGCGGCGCCCTCGGCGAGGATGCCGGTGCCTGAAGATTGTATAAGCTTTGTCATGACGACTGAATATGAACCTTTGGATAGATGCTGGGTGGGCTTATTTAAAGCTTGAAGGAAAACCCTGTTGGATGGTTGTCAAACTGCAAGCTGCAAGTCGACGGAAAGTATAGGCAGTGAAGAGGGAAAACAAGAGAAACTAGACACCAACGACGACGAGAAAGGCAATGGCGAAAGAAAAGGGTTTGCGGCAGCTCACTGCACTACCGACCCAAACCTCTCTGTTGAGTATCTAAGATGATGGATATGGTGCGGTGTTGAAACATAAGGGAACAGTGCACTCTGTGTTTGAATCAGGAGGGAAAGGGAAATGATGACAAGACAAGAAAGAACACACCAAGAATGAGGTTTTTGGCAATGGAAGCATTGGGCTTTTGCGAGGCATCTCCAGGACGTCCGAGAAGCGGTTCCATCTCGCCGTTGCCCGCGCCTGGGCCCGACGGACTCTCTTGGGGGATGCCCGTTGCTGAGGCCATGGCTGATTGTGGATTTGTATGTGTGGTGTTGGCCGTTTCTGCCGTCTTTTTAGGCAGAGTAAGACAGACCTTGGGAGAAAGGTGAGAGGACGATTTGCGACCACAAGAAGCAGCGAGCTTTTGCTTGCGACGGATTTCGGCAATCACAAAAGAATGGCAGATGAGGAAGCTCGACGACGTATTAGAAATCAACGGTCTTGTTGGATATATCAATCCGTGGTTCTAGCTCGAAGGGTAGCTTCTGGTTTCCGCCGTCCGGACTTTTCGGGTGGTATGTTCAAGCAAAGGGTGAAGCTTGTCCAGGCTCGAAGACGCCATTGATGCCGTCATTGCGAAACTGCCTGGGGTGGCTGTTCGGGGGACTTGTCTGGGGTCGGCGGAGCATTGAGCCTATCACACCGCTGCAAAAGATCAGCCGACTTGATTGGCCCGCCCAGAGCTGTGTTACATGTTACATACATGTATGTGTTCAGGTTGCTTTTCCATCAAGACGACGCTGACCGACTTCTATAAGGACTACAATGTTCAATCTCGTATTGGGTAGCATTATCAGCTACTAAGCTTGTATGAAAACGTCCACCAAAGCAAACAGCCAATCTATCTACGGGATTTATGCGATGCCGACATCTGCACCTAGTCATAGTAACTGTTTGGTTTGGATCACACTTGCTGATAGGCGTATGTCTGATCTCGGCTATCGCCTGTTGCCGATATGTCAAATGACAGGCGAAAGAGCCCCTCCTGCCCCGCCATGCGATATCGCATAGTATCCATTGCTCAAAGACTCTCTTGCTCTTAAAGTCTTCTGGTTCTGAGTATTAAAGTACTTGAGTAAGCGAATTCGTTCTTGGGGCTGCACTTCATATTTGTTCTAATATATACTTTGCCTTCTAGAGTCCACTTTGGCAATCTAAGTATCTCCAAAATGCTCGAGGATATTGAGTATAAGCTTGAATCCGTCCAGGCAACGTCAGTTGCTTCAGACAAGATCGATGAGACATTTCGGTCAACATGTATCGGTACGTGACGTTATAAATCAAAACCCCAGCCAATCGCATGCATGAGGTCTCGTAAACTAACGTACCTCGTTTAGATCTGATCTCGGGGACTTTGGGCGGCAAGGTGCTGGGATTTTCAGATGAGTGGTTCGCTGAGGCTAATAACCTCGTCACCCCGACCGCCCCCATCCGGCAACCGGGAAAGATGGTCTACACCGGAGCTTGGTACGACGGCTGGGAGACCCGACGGCACAACCAAGAGCCCTTCGACTGGGTCGTCCTACGTCTCGGGGTAGCCTCGGGCACCGTCGAGGGCGTCGAGGTGGACACGGCCTTTTTCTCCGGAAACCATGCTCCTGCCATTTCCGTCGAGGGCTGCTTCAGCCAGGATGATAACGAGGTGCTGTCGTGGATGGGCGGCAAAGGGAAATGGGAGACAATCCTGGACGCCCGGGAATGCGGCCCATCCCAGAGATTCGGCTGGAGGCTCGATGCACCTACGTCCAAACAGTACACGCATGTTCGACTGAACATGTACCCCGATGGCGGAATAGCGAGGTTCCGGCTCTTTGGGCACGCGGTGCCCGTTTTTCCCGAGGACACGGAGGCTATCTTCGACCTCGGCGCGGCTCAAAACGGCGCCGTGGCCGTTTCCTGCAGCGACGAGCATTTTGGTACCAAGGACAACCTCGTGCTCCCAGGCCGGGGCAAAGACATGTGCGACGGCTGGGAGACCGCCCGCTCACGGACCAAGGGTCATGTGGACTGGGCAATCATTCGCCTGGGCGCGCCGGCGCTGATCCAGAGCTTCATTGTCGATACGGCCTATTTCAGGGGCAACTTCCCCCAGAAGGCGAGACTGGACGCGATCGAGTGGAGGAACAAAGGCGACCCAGGGGCCGACGCGGACGGATGGACGGAGGTCGTGGAGGCAAGCAAATGCGGACCCGACCAAGAGCACGCGTTCGGCTGCCTGGTCCAGGATAAGCCGTTCACCCATGTCAAACTTACTATTATTCCCGACGGAGGCGTTAAGAGACTCCGTGTTTTGGCTAAGAGATATGTATAACGGCTACAAGATCTAGGAAGACAGGGGAATGGATCTGACAGTATCTCGCTATTTTGAATTAGTTATTATTGTATGCCTAGTCACAAGCACCTCGTACCCGAGTCAAGAAAGCTTGTAGCGTCAGACCCATGCTGAAAAAAGGGTGCCATAAGATGAGGGCTGAAGTATGGCACCGTCGTACAATAGATTAGGTGTGATGTGTTCGCCCATGGTCGGTCCATGGGGTACAGATTGAATGCAGCTGTGCACGGACATTTCTAGTGGGAGAGTGCCCGCTTCAGCTCAACCTAGCAAAACCCTTGTAGGGGTACGACATGTACTACACGTGCGGCATCTGGGCATTCAATCCAGCAATGTTCGTAATGCGCAGCTGGAATTCATTAAGGGTGCATGGATGTACCAATGCCTTTATTGTTATTGCCTTAGGTACCCGACCTTGCCAACGCCTATGACGACCCACCCGCCAGGTCATCCAGGAGTAACTTCTCAACCCCAAGGCTTGTCACCAACATATCCAAAACACCCATCCACCAACGAGCCTGCCTTCTTCCGGAACATACCTACTGGTCCCGAAATACGCAGCATGATTCAACGATACTAGAAACGCAAACACAATATTATCACGCCAAGTCCCGCTCCCAACAATTCGCTGCCGGCTCCCCTCCATCGCCCAGAATGGACATCAGCGACGTTGATAGTGGGGGGTTTGCCGACGAGCCAAGGAAGACAAGAGAGCTTCCGTCAGATCTTCCCAAGTCGCTGAATGACCGCATTATCCCCAAAGAATCGGTTGCCGAAACCGAGTACTATGACGGATGGCAAGGTGTGTAGCAATTGCCCCTGACCGAGCCTGGACAAGACTGACGTATAGGCATCCAACTATAGGCCAGTCGCAATTTCTCACGAGTCCGATCCTTGCGAAGCCCCTCCAGTTTAGCGACTTGACCCTCGACGATACCGACTATGTTCCAGATGTCGCCAAAGGAATGCCCGACAGCGATACCCGTCTGATGGAGATGATTGCAGCGCAAGCACAGCACCATGGCGGAGAAGGCCTCGTCGACCCCGATGAGATCGCCAATGACGAGAAGCGCTCCCGGGATGAGAAGGAAAACATCCTACAGAAGTCTCTCGCCATGGCTGCAAGCAATGGCGATCTCGTACAAGTGAAGAGAATCCTCGACGGTGATGCGAAGAAGTTCGTGAACGTCAACTCCCAAGATGAAGAGGGAACGCCCCCTTTAGTCTATGCGAGCTGTTTTGTACGTATTGAATGACCTCTCGGCCTTGCGACTGGCCGGTAAGCTGACAAATTCAAAGGGTCACGAAACTGTTGTACAAGCTCTTGTCGATGCTGGGGTAGACGTCGACAAGCAAGACCGGAACCAGTGGAGTGCTCTTATGTGGGCTATGACGAACCGTCACAAGGGTATCGCAAAGATACTGCTCGACAACGGCGCATCTGCAGAAGCCAAGACGTCGTCGGGCAGAACAGCTTTCGACTTCGTTCCCCCCGATAGCGAGATGTCATTTTACTTGCACGACAACGGCTACAGTATTGGCAATGCCGGCGTCACCGATGATTTCTACAACCCGGGCTTTGAGCAGGACCGTTTCGAAGAGGAGCTCGCCGAGAACGAAATGAGGCGGCGGATGATGATGGAAAGCGCAAGAGACCTGGAGGTCGATCTAGGCAACGTAGGGATGGATGACCAGCCCGAGGTACACGCAGGTGATCGCAATCTTGAACCCCACGACGGTGGCTAACTTTTTCGACAGGGCTCTGATGACTTTGAGGAGGAAGCGCAAGAGTTCGACTGGAGCCGGTGTCTGCACGATCAGATGTTCGTCTTTCAAGAGAGCGATCTCGAAAGGATTCTGGATATCATCATCACGAACATGCAACCACAAAGATCGCCTTCTCAGAAACCTGTCCCGGCCAACATGATATTCCTGAGTGCGAGATATGCACACTATCATGCCAGCCCTGAGTTGCTAGAGAAACTACTCATCAGCGCCCAGGACAAGATCAACGAAGTTGTGGAGGCGCATCAGTGGGACATGACTATCTTGGCATTCTGGATGTCCAATGCGACGCTCCTCTTGCACTATTTGAAGAAAGACGCTGGTCTCGTCGAGGCCACTACGGAATTCCAAGCACAACTAGCTGAATTAGTAAACGAGATATTCATCCTTGTCGTTAGAGATGCAGAAAGGCGAATGGACAAGGTCCTGGAACCCGCCATGCTTGATCACGAGACAATACCGGGGTTCGAAAACGTCACATTCCAACATGAATGGAAGATCTTCAAACGGAAGAAGGAGGTCAAGCAAGAACCGATTGAGAAGCGGTATCGACCGCCCTCCCCCAAAGCCAGAGCAAAGCCCGCTCCTAGGAGCGTCACCTCGCTTATGTCCTCCACGCTGTTCGTCCTGGATCTCTACGACATCCACTCTGTTATCACGTCACAAATTATTTCACAGTTATTGTATTGGTTAGGCGCCGAGTTGTTCAACCACATCATGGACAACCGGAAGTTTTTGGCCAGGACAAAGGCCATGCAAATCAGGATGAACATCTCGGTCATCGAGGATTGGGCAAGGGCAAACAACAGGAAGCCCGAGCATTACGAGCACGGTGACACGACCGCCACTGGTGAAACCACCTTGGATGCTGCGAGGCGGCACTTGGCTCCTGTTGTTCAACTACTTCAGTGGCTGCAATGTTTCTCATCGCTAGAGCCAGATAACTTGGAAGCTCTGGTCGGAACCCTGCAACAGCTGAAGCGCCTGAGCCCCCAGCAGTTGCTATTCTCAGCTAAGTACTACCGCCCTGAGGTAGGCGAAAAGGGGCTTCCTAAGAGCGCAGCCAAATATCTCGAGGCAATGCAAAAGGAAGTAGATGCAAAGAGGGATCGCAGACGGACCATGCCGCCGCCTGGACCTGGCAGTGTTCCAACCACGCCCATCAAAAACACGTCGAACGGTTTTGACATTGACACACCAGGCAGCGCGCCAAATCCTGAAGTTGAAGAGTACGAAATGCCTGAAGGTGTCAATTTTGATCCTTCGCTGATGTTACCGTTCTCTCTGCCGTCCGTAATGGACATGCGCGTCTCTTACGGTGCTGGGTTTGGAGGTGTCAATAGGGAGCGGGAGAGGAAGTACATCCCAACCGTGCCCCCCGAGTTCCTCGAGAAGCTGGAACTTAGCGGCCAGAAAGAACGGCCCATGTTTGGCGAGAAGGATTGGGAGAATGAGGAAGTATGAGTATTTGTTGTACAACCCTTCCAAAGAAGGTGATGCAAGATATCTGGAGTTTGTTTTTCTCAGCGATAAGCATCGAGTCGGCGCTTCCCAGTGTACCACGTCAAGCGTAACTGCATTAGCGCCCTTCGGGGCTGCTGTTCAGGGTCCACGGCACCAATAGGCGAAGGCTTTCTCTGACCAGGAGACAGCGCACGTACGTTGCAAACGTCCAGGGGTAAGTCACTGGCGGCCGGTATGTGATGCATTGCATTGACGGACGAGGCGCTCAGGTACAGGAGACAACAGACCGTCCCGGCGTCCCAGCGCGGTCAGCTGAAGGGTCGTAGTCATGCAGATCATTGATAGGGACAAAGCTAGCATAGCTGCAGGACGCATGAGACAGCTGTTCCCGTCTCGTGGCGTCTTATCAAAGGGGCATAACTACATAATTACTACTCCAAAAAGGCAATAAACCTGTATCTTTACCCCGGTATTGCGTTCCCTGTGCTACTTATACCATCCGAGGTATCATATGCGTTAAGCGTTGTTCTCATTCGAATGGCGGTGACAATACCCATGTCGGCCTGGGGGGTTTGGTTTGGTTTGGCTGCCCAAACTTGTACGCGAACCGAATTCCAAGTGACGACTCATTCAATACATGTCCATGCAATAACGTCCTATGATAGACAGCTGGCAACGGTAACCGTTCAGGTAGCACATCAATCTGACTCGGATCTCAGGCTTGGATAGGAAGGGGGAGGCAACCATTTGAGTCAGTCCGCCCTAGAATTTGACACAAACCGCTGTTGCTGCTCGCATACCCGTTTGCTTCAATAGCGAACGGATGTGGAACAAAAGATCGTGGGAACTGTATGGTAGGATGTCGATGGCGAATGGTTGCACCCCAAAAACGTTCTACAGGACAAAGTTATGTACCTAGCCACCCATGGTTGGACGCGGATGAGTTGGTTAAAAGACGCCACGTCAGATAGCCGCAGCAGCTGCTGGGCTGAGGATGCCAACAGCTACTCGTACAACCCCACAACTTACACAAGTAACTGTGAGCACTAGATATATTCTTTTAATATACTGCGCTCCGACCCGATACTCGCTCAAATTGTCCGATTTTTGATGACGCTATTGGTATTGCGTGGTGGTGCGCCTGCCTCAAGTGAAGAGTGTTAGGTTGTTAGGATGTTAGGTACTCCGTAGGTTGCTAAAGCATTCAGGTCCAACTGGATCTTCAACCTTCAATAGCGTAGCTTCGAGTGAGCCAGATGTCTTGGGTGGCGGGCTCCATAACTACCCAGGCCTAAGGTCACCGCACCGCTCCGCTCCTTGTTTGGAAACTCCGGACGCCAATCTCAGATGCGAATGAAGCCAAACCAAAAGAGTGACTGGCGTGTGCGTCTCTCTCTCTCTCTTTCCCGCAATGAAGAGAGTTAGTTGTGCCGCTGCATTGCCAAAAACCCCGTGAGGAGGATATTTTGGTAGTCTATATATTTCCCCTCCAATAAGCTGCCTTCTTTATCGAACATCCATCTATCCATCTGGACTAGACATGCAGGGAGTAGCACATGGCGAGTACCGGGAGGGATGGAAGAAAAGAAAAGAAGAGAGCTTGCCCACAGACGGAAGCAGAGATGACCGCGGAAGTGGCTCCTGGAGTGGATTAGTGCGTCGATGGACTCCCAGCGATCAATGCATTGCCGGCGGGAGTGGATTAGGGGACCGGCATTCCGGTAGCGCGATCGCGGATTTGCGGGGAGATACCTAGAAAGAGAGAGTAGGAGGGCGTGCAGAGGAGGAGACACAAATGTATTTCTAATTCTACTATCCGTATATTATATGGGGGATTCTTTACTGCCGATGGTGGATGCACATCCGCATTCTGAGAATCTAGTCTTGGTCAATTTGACATTGGGCACACGGTAGGTTAGGTACTAGAGAGCATGTCAATCGCAATTCCAGGCTGACTCAACCTTATCCCGTGTGTCGGTACCCAACGAACAGGTATATCGTAATCTTGCGCAGCTTTAATAGTTCCCATCGTGGAGTACTTCCTTTTACTTTTCTTGAGGGGGGACGGAGCAAGAAGCGCGAGCAGTGCCGTATACCCTGCCTCTCTACCACTTTTATCGTAAAGGCTCATGCAATGCAAGCAAGACAGACGGAAAGCAATTGCGTAGGTAGATAAAAAGCAACCAACCCACCCATCTTGGAAAGACGACCAAGCTTTTACCCAGAACGGAAGACGGGCGTAGGGCAGCACGGCCACAGCCAATGGGGTGCTTTATGGATGTTGTAGGTCGCATGCACCGATTCAGTGCGTACATACCGGAACGCCTTTCAGGTGGCCACGGTGGGTAGAGCTGTCGAGTATGCGCAGTCGTGTGTCAGTCTAGCAGTCGTAGTCACACCCGGCTAGTCGACAGAAGAACGACGACGTGTTCTTGGTGTTTCTTGGTGCCGAGAGGGTAAAAAGAGTAAACGCCAGCCAGAGGGGGAAACCCCATCCAGATGTCTCGGAACTGGGGTTGCATCAGGTATGCATCCCTCTCTAACTGCCTCTATCTTGATCTAGAATAGAACATTCCAACGGCCACAGCAAAGCAAACGAGTCATCATGAACACTTTACACATAAGAAGATGGCCACATCCCATGCCGCCCTCCGTCCCAACCCAAACCATCCCATCCCAGACAACAGTATAGAAAACCAACTTATTTTTTGGTGGTTCTTCCCTTCGCCGGCTCTTTGCTTCTCGGCGGCTTGTAAGACATCACAAACAATACTGTCTCTGGAACGACATTGCTCGCATGGGAATTGTTGTCGCAAGCCTTTCCCGTCCACGTTAGGATCTGGGCTTATAACCTTTCTCTGTGCCTCCTCTCGCCAGTACCTTATCTTACCTTGCATGCATTCGCCTTAGCTTTTGTTTACCCCGGATCCCCAGGTCGACGACTTCCTTCCTCCAGCAAACAAGCAAGCAGCAACGCAGGGTCGCCCTTTCCCGAGCTATTCGCGTAAGTCGGGAGGATCCGAGCTTCTGGTCTATACTACCTACCTACGCCTACGCCGTAAGTTTACTCGGTCTCTTGGAACCTTCCAATGTTTTCATCCCACCTTTCCCACCCTCCCGCCGGCTTTGTTTTCTATTTTGGGAATTATTGATTTGTAGAGTCGAGACGACGGCTTTGCACTCGTCGATTTCCCAGATGGCAAATTGCGATCCTATGGGCCGGTGCTTTCCCCTTTCCCCTTTCCCCTTTCCCCTTCCTCTGTCCCTCCCTGTGTCGGTCCCTGTATCTCTTGTCTCTGCCTAGCACTCAGCTCGATGTCCTTTGCGTCATAAGCCGTACACACGAGCCCTTTCCCGATCTCCTTTCTCACCAGCGAGACATCCCGTCCCCGAGCTGAGCTCAACAAGAAAGAGGGTGCTCCCGTCGGGAAACAAGTTTTCCAGTAAAATTATCTCCGGACAGATCAGACGTATCCGGAAGTCTGTTGGATCCCAGCTGACCACCGTCAGCTCCAAGAAAGGAGCCCCAGCAGCTTAAGTACAACAAGCATCACTTTACCACCGACCAGGTCCGCCCACTCCAAAAACTAAGATAACCGAAAAAATAAAGACGGGCATTCCATTGATCGAACAAACCCTCCGGGTTCCTATTCGACTGGTTTGCTTGTTGACAACCCGATCCGGCATCCCCCTCTCCCTCCTGCAAACTCCAATTGTGCATGAGCAAAGGGATTCCAAAGGAACAGAGGCCCTGGCCCCCAACTCTGTTGCTGCACCATCAATAAGACGCACCGCGCATCGCATATCACGCATAAGCCGACGACGCAATCCCGCACCCGGTTCATCCCACCAACCTTGGCGACCAACCAACCAACCAACCAACCGAGCCAACCAGACCTCTCGGTTTGCTGTTGACCCCTGGTGCCTTGGCTTTGCCTGGCACTTACCTCGCATTGGCACGCAACTCACTTATTTTTAAGCCATCCATGGCGCCCCAAAAATACTCGAGCGTGCGCTACAAGAGCCGGCCAGCCGCGCTCGTCCCTTTCAGAGATGATACTAGTCTGATCGCTTTACGGTACGATCAGACCGTCCAGGCTGAACCGCCCATTCCCATTCCACCACCTCGTTCGCCTTTGCGTAACCGTTCTACTATTGCTATCGCCGGCGCCCCCGCCACGCGCCCTTCTTTTACTGTCTCTTCTTCTTTGTCTTCCAACCACACCGTCGCTGCTGCCCCTCCTCCTACCCGTACCCCTCCGCAACCTCCTCAGCCAAACGAAACCCATCCAGCTCTGAGGACCATTACTACGCCGTGCACCCTTGCTCAAGACTTGCAACGCCATTCGGGTCGTACCGCCTCTTCCCACTCCCCCACCGTCCACGAGGAGAGCGAAGAAGAAGAGGATCCATTCACTTACAAGAGGTTTGAGTCAATTGCGATCCGCACCGCGCCGGACTCGTACACCAACAGCGCCAACGATAGCACTACCTTCACTATCCCCAAGCTAAGGATCAAGACCGGTGCGCCAATACCCTCGCCGCACTCCGACTGCGAGATTACCCGGAACTTAAACGGCGCCAACGACCGTTGCAGCCAATGCAGCATCCCTCTTCCGTCACCAGGATTATCTGAGGACAACAACACGGCATCGCCCACGTCTCCAACTACACCCCCCTCCGCTGCCGAGAGCTTTGCAGAGAAGCCGGCTTCGCTGTTTTCCAAGTCTTTCATTTTCCGATCTACTCCCTCGATACCAATGCCATCGTCTATGAAGGCGAAGAAGCTCCAGAAGAAGGCGCTTGCAGCACATCAGGTTCAGCAAGTTGATGATCATAATATGGCGCTTGATGTGGAAACTTCCTTAGTGGGGAAGGACGCTACGGCCCCTGTCGTACGCTCCGCGTCTAATAACACTTCGATCCCACAATGGAAGTCCACAGCCCCTGTCCCAGCCCCTGTCGTTGACGTGCCCCCACCTCATTTAGCACATGGGGCCGCCAAGCAACCTGATACCGGGGTTTCGACCAACTTGAAGACCACAGCCATTCCCCGGGTCGAGGACGATGAGTTTTCCCAGTTCATCACCCAGATGTCATTCTCCAAGCGCGGAAGCATCATGCTTGCTGGGAAGAAACCAGAGGTCGTCAGCACCCCGGATGCTGGCGCCCATCATGAAGGTGCTTTGAATGACGCGCCCAGCAGTGAGCGCCCGTCGCCTCCTCGCCCGTTTCCTCTTGGACCATCCCTCATGGCCAAGTCGCAACTCGACGGGACCGCTTTCGCGAGACCCAGGACGCCCCCTACGATCCCGATCATCGCTGAAGAGGAGCCAACACCCGGTCAATCGCCACCGCGTGCCGCGACGCCATCGGGCGTCGACGAGCAATCGGTCCCCTCTTCTCCAGTAGCGACAACATCCCCGGCGCCAGCTCCGGTCGCCGATACCCCTTCGCCCGAAGCCAATCTACCGCCGACACCCACGACGCCGCAAAGCCCACCCAGCATCCGGGTGATACCAGTAGATATAGAAAGGGAATCTCAAAAGGTGAGATCACTCTATGAACCGGGGGGTCTCAATTGGGAGGATGGTGGCAGGCACTCGGCTCTGAGTGCGCGCTTGGAGCCAACAGAAGAAGTTCCGTCAGACGTGGATGAGAACGACGCGTACGATTTCCTTGCATATCCAGTATAGGCTTCTGTATCGCATTGCTAACGCGCCTGCTTCTGACAGTCCACCCGAAAGCAAAAGTCCAGCTTCTGGCGGTCCTCCACCTGGAAGTCCTACGCCGCAGGCACCTGGGACCCGAGAGTCCAAGGTCTCTACTGCGTGGCCACTCGCTGAGGCCGTTCCGAAAGTACACGAGCGCGCTGGCGGCATTGAAGATTGGGAAAACGTAAACGTGGAGGACGTCGATCGCTACGGTTTCATTGTGAAAAGGCGGCCTGATTCGCGAGCGAGCACGCCGGCCGACTATGAGCGGCTCGGTACCTACTCGCCGAACAAGAAGCGTAATGTCCTGCTTCGGAGGGGGGAAACGGGTGCACACTCTGGCTACCTGGGATCGAGGCGCGGGCCAAGTAGGAAGATGTCGGCGCGGTCGCTCAATACACAAGCATCGGGATTTTCCACGACATCCCGAACTTCCACTCGTTCGGCCCTGCACCGCGCAGCCAACCTGCTGCCCCATAACAAGGATCGGAGGTGGATGGACGAAGCGGGAGATATGCTCGCGCCGCAGTTGGGTCTGACGAGCATAGGGGACGAGAAGTCGGCAGGGACTATTGCCGATGAATCCAAATACAAGGAATGGAAACGCACCGAGAAGTGGCGGAAAATGGCCACGGTGGTAAAATCAGGCGCAGATGGAGCGGGCGGCTCCTTCTTTGACTTCGACACGACCAATTCCAAACTAATTGATCGGACGTGGAAAGGAATTCCCGATTGCTGGCGATCGGCGGCATGGTGGTCCTTCCTGTCCACAAGTGCGAAGAACAGCAAGCAGCGTTACGCGTCTGACGAGGAGCTCTACACCATCTACAAAAGCTTGCAAGAGGTTCCATCGCCCGATGATGTCCAAATCGACCTGGACGTTCCGAGAACCATCAACCAACACATCATGTTTCGAAAGAGATACAGGGGCGGCCAGCGACTCTTGTTCCGGGTCCTGCACGCTCTATCTCTATACTTCCCTGAGACGGGATACGTACAAGGCATGGCGGCTTTAGGGGCAACTCTTCTCAGCTACTACGACGAGGAGAGGTGTTTTGTGATGCTTGTACGACTGTGGCAAGTACGGGGCCTGAACCGCCTGTACTCGCCTGGGTTCGTCGATCTCATGGACGCCCTGAGGAAACTGGAGACCAACTGGCTTGCTGGTAAGGACGTTGCTGCCAAGCTACAAGAGTTGAGCATCGATCCCACTGCGTATGCGACAAGGTGGTATTTGACGCTGTTCAACCTGTCGATACCATTCCCCGCACAGCTTCGAGTCTGGGACGTTTTCATGCTACTTGGGGAGTCCACCGAGACCATGGCACCCAGTAGGCCTAGCACGTCTGAAAAGGGCGCCCTGTCTATCGACTCCTCAGACTGTTTCGATATTCTACATGCGACCAGCACGGCAATTATCCAGGCCTTGCGCGATCACTTGATCGACTCGGAGTTCGAGAACGCCATGAAAGCCCTAACGTCGTGGGTTCCCATCAAGAACGAAGATTTGTTGATGAAGGTCATTCGGGCCGAGTACAGGCAACACCACACCAAGAAGAAGAAGACTTAGGATATCCGCCTTCGGAATTTGGCGCAGCGTAACTGGAGCCCTTGATGAAGCTCGGCACTACTAATATTGCGACTACTACTACTTTGTATTAAGAGGAGGACTGGACTGGCACGTGGATCAGATCCACTTTCCATCCCTTTTGTGTCTCGTTTTTTGTCTATTGTCATCGTTACCAGACCGCGACAAGGGTCTCTGCCACTGTCGCTTGTTTATTGGGATTTACTTGTGTTTATTTTTCAGTGGGACCGTCTTCATGGGAAGGCTTCAAAAGTGGCATGCCTGCTCTACTGCATTGCTGGCGTAATACGGGGTCGATCTACTACTTCTTCTCTCTCTCTCTCTCTTATACGCACTCGCACAAACTGGGCTTGTATACTTCGCATGTGTATACTCTGCGGGAGCCCACATTATACCCATACATAACCAAGACGACATAGATAATACCACGTCTCGGGGGTCTTTCTTCTCAACTGCTGTTTAATTCTTCTTTACGCAGATTATATGTATATGGAGCATTCGCTTCACAGAAGCAGAAGGAAGGGAACATGGAGGAAAGGAGAAGCTGGGGAGGGGTTCTGGGGCGATTAGGTTCTCCCTCGGCTGGGAGGGGGCGAACGGGATGTTGTATGGTCCCATTGGTGTTGGGAGGCTGGGAGCGCTGCTGTTGTTTCTCTTGTTCTTCTCCGTCTTCGTCTGCTCCTTTCTTGTTCTCCCCCAGATTTGCCTCTCTGGGGCATGGAGGGAAGCCGAGAGTCACAACAATGAACACAAAGAGTCTCGTTTTGTATGTATCATACTGGAATAGTGCTATGGTAATGTAATAGAAAGTCGAGGCGCGACTACTCAAACTTGGATGGCATCCGACTCCTATGGTGACGTGACCCTTTGACTAATCACCTTATGTATGTGTATGATAGTTGGATTGTTTGGCTGGTGCCTCACCCCTGATACTCCCTGGCACTCGCCTACTTTGAGCGCTCACAAGAAGCTCAGCCAATCGAATGCAGTCTTCTCACATGCTGATGACCTGGACTAATATTACATTTCCCTCTCTTTGTTGTGTTATGTGGACAGAGGCCGGGGTTCACGATTAAACACAGCTCACCGGCTGTCCCAATACTGATTTCCCTGATGATATAAATAAACCAGGATCATTGGGGTAGGTCGTCGTGCCTATGTGGATTATTCTCTCGTCCCAATCATATCACGCATGGCGACACTGTTGCTATCACCGTCTCTCTTTCGCGCAAACACACATGCACACCATAGCTACGCGATCCCTTACGAGCAATGGGGGTAAGCGCGTCACATATAGAATTCATACCAAGGCTATGCTGGCGATGGAGTGTTTCTTGCAGGGAGGAAAGGGGTAGACGGCTTGAGGCGAGCCAACCGCCTGGCCATATTTGGCAGGTACCAGGCGCCTGGATGAGTTAGCGCTTCACCTGCCCGGCCGGCATCATGAGCGAGGACAATCACGATTAACCACTCCCACGCTGCATATTCATGATTCATGTTCGCGCATCACAGCGAGGCTGCTAATTATAAGCCAGGTGTAGGCAGGAGGCGCGCCTACAATGTTGATGATGCTGGCAATGAAGATGCCGTTGTGTGATAGGTTGAAAAACTTTTCCTACTATAGCAGCCCGGGCCTTGTGTTTCTCTCGGGGAGATGATTCTTAGGTAGCAACTGCCCTACTGAGAGATGGATGCCACCGTGAGGGTCGTATCGCATCTTTGGGGGCAAGGTGGTGATGGGCGACCGACCGGGTTTGCCTAGGCCCATCAGCGGGCGGCCCCCCGAACCTGCCCCCAAAAAAACCCAGCGCGGCATTGCTCAACGGGTGACTGGTCGTGCAGCAGCAGCAGCAAAAGACAGTGCAGATATTGTATGTTTTGAATAGAAAACCCGGCCGAACGGGAGTCGAGTCGAACGGTAAGCAGGGAAACCCCGAAAGCCAAACTATCGGACGTGACCTGTCACGTCGTATCGGGGATGGAGTAGGAAGGAGATAGGGTGTACGTGGTGGTGGGTAGTACAACTTGTCAAATTTCGTAGAGAGGGTGCGCTGTCGCAAATATAGATACCCCACGTAACGCATCTACACAACAGGAATAATCTGGATGCGCAATGTCGGTTGAGCAGGCTGCGGCATCAGCTTTCACACGCGGGCTCGAGGGGAGGGGAGAGGGATCGTCTTATGTGCTCCCATTATGCCGCGTGATATATGTAGTTAATGGCCTTGAACATATTCCAAGTACGTATTAGGGTTAGGAAGTACATACCTGTTTCCTAAACTTGGCTTGCTTACTACTTTAGGTTCATCCAAGGTGAGGGAGGGAAGGAAGGCCAGAAGCAGAGGTAAGGAGAGACCAATCATGGCCCAATTGGTGCATGCCATGGGCATTTGGGCGCCTGTGCCAACAAATGACAGACGTCGGTCTGGCTAGCCGCGACGACCCTCCCCTCGCCCCCTTCCTGTCCGTACCGAACTGCAAGAACAAAGTACGAGTAAGCCGGGTTTAGTTGGCTGGCAGCTGCCAGGTATGTTATGTAGTGAGCAACATGACATGCCAATCGCATGCATACCTAAAATAAGCTGCCGACATGGCGATCGTATTCCCTTTTCAGCTTTTGACAAAACAAGAAAAAGAAACGGATGCCCGGCCCAGATTGGCCAGCCTGCCTTAACTCCCCTCTCAGCTCCCATGCAAGAAAGAAGAAGGTAAAAAACAGAAGCATGACTGCACGAAGAGAAGGCGGCAAACTTGGAAGGCGCTGCTCTTGCCCTGCTCTTTCCCAATTGCAACTGCATCTGCATCTGCAACTGGGGCTTCTCCTTCTAGTCTCGCCTATTGACCCCCCTCTCCTTCCCTCAAGTGTGGTAAACAAATGTATGTACCTACAATGTCATCCTGAAGTCCTGTTTGACATTCCTTTTCGCTGTCTCGGTCGGCAGACGAGATGAGGGTTCTTAGCCGTTGGCGCGCCAGGACAGGATCCAACCTATCAGAGCGTCCGTACGTACGGCTATTTTCCTTTTTTGGAAATCGTGTTTTTCTCTTAGTACCCTCCCCTCCCATCCTCCAGTCTCTTTTCTGGGGCGCTCATTTTCCATGTTCATTAACAGTAGTATGTTTTGTTATCAAGAATGCGAGCAGTAAAAGGGTATTGTAAGCAGCTACCGCCACGATGGCCCGACTGTGGGTTGCGTCGTCAAGTCTCAACAAAAAAAACAAAAAGAAAAACAGGAAAAAACAATCCAGACAATTTCCGGGGAAATGATTTGCTGTTCGCTCGTGTTTCAGCATCCCAGAATAGTATCAACATGTCAGGTCATCCTTCTCCTACTTGATACAAGTACCCTCTCTACATATAACCCCTGTCTATCGGTCTGCCTCTCTCTCTGTCGGCCATGGTCACCCATCGACAGGACCCTCCACTTTTCGTGTCAAGATCAAGTGCAAGCTCATTCGTTGTCGTTCGTGCTGCGCTTGTATGGCCGTCGGTCAAGTGGTACGTGATTTTGCGCGGGCAGGTTTTATCCTGGCGATGCTGCATGGTTATATTGCCTGCATCTCAATTCGCGACCCGACGCGGCACAAAGAGTCGAGGGCCCCCGTCAGAAATTAGCCCGTCAGCACCCCAGTCGGTTCACCAGCTCCAGCTTGTTGTATCGTCCTTGGTCCGCTTCTATCGCTGCTACCTCCCACTGGAGCTGAACCGCCTGCTATATGCCGCCCTCTCACCGCATCACTGTATATTTTGTGACATCTCAATTGAAATCAATGAATATTGACTTTGCCCAGAACTCCTGGTGCCTGTTCATTCCCAGGCCATGCTTGTCCTAACCGCCCCTATAGTTATGCAGGTAATAATTGATACACGTAGTAGAGGGGGAAGAGAAATATATGGGGGAAATAGTAAAAAAAAGATACACATGTCGAATTGAAAGCCAAGCCTCGGGAGAGAGCACGTTGGATCTCCCCAGGAACGTCAGCACCGTGGAAGAGGCCAAATGTAGCCCATATGACAGCAGTCCACCTGCGGGCCTTTGTCGTGAGAATCCCAAGGCATTGGCGAGACTCGGGGTTTGGCTGGCTGTCCCGTCCAGCATAGCTCTGAGAGCATGAAATCGCGTGTTTCGTGTGACGTTCACAGGACATTATCGTAAGGCTCGTTGCACCAGTTCGTTGGCTTCCCGCCTGTAGCCGCGAGGAAACAGAAGCTCCGTAGACGTCCACGTCTTCCTCTTCTTATCGTTAATCATGTTCTCGGTCGCCGTCGCGCTGAGGTGCTGATCCCGCGACTCCAACTCGCGACCTTTCCTCCGATGAAACTGGAGACTGCCTTCGCTCATCCCCGGGTGGATGACTCCTCATCTCCGACATGGCGTAGTGTGGCGACGGCTGATCCGACAGCAGACTCGAGACCGAATGTGTGCCACGAGGCTGCATTGAACTGCCTTCACCCCCTTCCCGTGGCGTGCCTAGTCCAGGAGACATGGTCCTTCCTGGACCAAAACTGTCCCCTCGGCCACGTGTCGACCTGTAGGCCGAGATGTCACTTCTCTGGCGTGAATGCCCTCGACGTCGACCAGGAGGTGGATTTCCCAGTGTGGAAGGACCCCCTGACTGGCTAAATGGCGGTGATCTATATCTGATTTGTTGAGAGCTTGGCCCCGAGGCTGCCGGCGGCGGTGGCCCGGTGGCCTTTCGTTTTCGCGGCGAATCCACTAGCACGAATATCAACATCAGCTATGCCCAATACTCACAGAATGGATTGGGTTTTAGACAAACCGGAAGGGGTTGCAGGCTGGTTCGAACCCGCTTGCGAAGTCGGCGGTTGCCAATGGTGGAAGTAGATAGAGGGAGACTGTGTTTCCTGCTGTGGGGCTGATTGCTGTTGAGCGAGAGAGTGTGTAGCGTGCGATGGGATACCTGAAGGTCCACCCATCGGCTCGCCTGTGCTCAGACGAGGAAGATTTCCTCCCAAAGAACGCCCACCGGGGCCGCCTCCCATGGAAATCGTATGTGCCCTCGCTCTCGTAGGAGAACCTGGACCTTGATATGGCACAAACCCACCCTGTGGGCCAGGGCCTGATCCTGGCGTCGACGGAACACCCACGGAACCCGCATAGGGAGGATACTGGTGCGACTGGGAATCTCTTCGGTGCTCGGGGGAGATTTGGCCTTGGGCGGGCAGGAGTTGCGGAGGTTGTTGGTGCGGAGGAACCAGATATTGCTGTGCCCATTCCAAAGCGGCTTGAGGAAGCGCTCCACCACTCATCCCCGCAAACACCACGGGTATCATGGGCGGCGGTATGCCCCTATCCAAGGACGTCCGGAGCATGTCGTGCTCCAATCTTCTTTGCTCCAGGCGTAGCGATTCCTGACGAGTCTTTTCTTCCTCTTGCCGCCTCCTCTCCTCTTCCGTCTTAGCCATAAGCCAACTTCTCATGGACTCGTCTACGCCAGGGCCTTGCCATTGAGGCGGTGCGGGCAGATTGCCCATCATCTGGCTTTGAGCAGGAGGGGCTGGGCCCTGAGAATGCAAAGAGGGCCCCGGGGCTTGGGGGTGGCCAGGCCCCGGCGGCGGCGCCGTCTGGGCTAAGGTCATGGCTGCCGGCAAAGGCAGTCCGCGATGCGGGGCCGACATGCCTTTAAATGACGGACTGGCCTTACGAGGGAACGCAGACAATGGTTTCTGAGAAATTTCCTGAGCAGTCAAGGGGGGCGATGATCGGGATGTCGAGGGTGGTGTTGGAAGATCATGGACGGTGTGGTAGCCGTGATGTACTGGCTGCTTGAGTGTGAGCATCATCGTAACGAAGACTAGGTTGGCAACAAAACAAGAATGCACATAGGGAAGAGAAATGAGCGAAAACAAACAAGTGACGTGACGTGGTGGGCAAGCAAGATAGGACAAGACGGGAGCTCAAAAAAGAAGGGGAAAACGAAGAGGATATAGATAGGAGCTAGTAACCTTTGGAGATATAATAAGCTGGAGAGGACGGCCAGCTTAGAAGAGTGAGAAAAGGAAGCAAGCGGGGCTTATGACTGTTTTGGGTAGCAAAGTCCAGCCTCATCTGATCGTCGGTGTCGCATACATATGGCAGGTAATAATATTGGGTTGGATTATTAGTTTGGGGGCATAGGGTGCGAGAGGTGCCTATGCAGATGCGTAGGTAGTATGTTTGGACACAACAACACACTAGAGGACCGGCGTGGTGGTGACGGCCGAGAACCCGACTAATAGGATGTAACTGAACAGGGCCCGGGACAGGCAAGATACATCGATCTCAGAGAGCGACCCAGGAAAAAACAAAACGGGACGGCAAATTGTTTAATGAGATGAATGGGCGGCGTGTGTATGGCACGCTGCGACCAATTTAGGCAATGCCCGAAGAGGAAAGTCGACAAAGGGCGTTCTGGCAGTGTGGAGTAGCTGGCGTGCCTGGCCTATTTTATTTCGGGATGGGGTTAATGAATAATATATTTCCAAGGAATACTTGATACACCAGACAGTCCGCAGGCAAATTGCAGCAGCTCGGGTAGGCAGTCGGAGAAAACAGGTAGTAGTAGTAGTAGTAAGTCGTGGTGGTAATAGTAGTAGGAGCCGCAGTAGTAATCGACGGCCGGGTTTAATAGGGTAGGGTAAGGGTAGATCGTAGTAGTGTTGGTGGTGGTGGTGATGGTGGTGGCAGATAATAGAGACAATGAGGAAAAAACACTACATAAGGTATGTAGGCTAGTCCAACGGCTTTTGATTAGTTGTGCCTTATGGGGGAGAGGGAAAGCAGATCCGAGCAAGACGACTAGAGAGATGGATGGACAGCGGTTCCCAAAAGAGCGTGGCTAAGACAGATTTAAGCGTGCTTGATATAGAGGCGTGTGAATGGTCTGTCCATCAAGACGTAACGACTGTTTGGCGAGGGGCTAGGGCGAGCAGACAGGCGAATAGCGTGCAAGCGAGAGAAAGAGAATGGGAATTGGGGGAAGAGAGTGGTAGGAGAGAAAAGTGTGGCTCGAGAAGCGCAGTCGGTTCTGGTTCGGGTCTGTTGACATGCTGGACAGGCAGGGACCAAAGAGAGACCAAAGACAGACAGACGAGGTTCCGCGATGGGGACTCTTGGGACTTTGGGACCTCTTAGGGGACAAGAGGGGGGCTAGGTTAGTAGCTTTTGCTTTTACACGCCAATGCAATGACGGACAAGGCTGTTGATGGCTTATATGCGCTGTGTGGGCAAGGGGGGGGGGGGTCTGTGTCAATTCAGTCCCTCCATCCCTGGAAAAAAAAGTGAGGTCGACTTACATATGTATGGCCTGCAGTTTTGGTCAGGGTTCCGGGATGCAAAACTGCTTTGCACTTCTCCATTGATTGTGTCCCATTGTCACAGCTTGCTCGTCCTTGGGACCATCAAAGTGGGAAGGTCCCAGTTATTTTCTGCTCCTGCCTACTAACGTCTGAAGGTAGGTCTTTTTACGACTGCTATGAAGAGTGCGATTTCTTGCGCATCTCATTCCTCCATCTTGCTCTCCTTCTCCTGCCCAAGTATATGTTATATGTTGTCGTGATATACGGAAAGATACAATAAAAAATACTGCCGGGTAAGATCTGACCGACTATTGTGACGGGAAGAAAATGGTCCAGTCGAATAGTCTAGTCCGGACTCAAGTGCAAATATAAATGTGGGGGTGTTTTGGTATACCTAGGCGGGCAACAGCAGACCTCGAGCTATATTCGGTCAATACCAATAGCCAGGAACGTCCAAGCCAGGCATCAGCCATCGACTCGGTTCTATCTCGCCGGTAAACAAAAACACCATTTCTGACAGTCAATCGGAAACTCCCCATATGGTGATTTACCTGGTTAATGATCTTTTGAAATGTATCTACACGTACGTATGTGATATGGGGACAAACAAGGGCGGGGCTCACGTTGGACAGGCAAGGGATTGATCTGATCTGGGTGGTGGGAGGTAGCTTATTAGAGCATCTGGACTAGTGCCTACATGTCTAGTCCAGCCGGAACAGTTCTTTACTAGTATTCCAAGAGCTAGGAATCGTCCGATGCCTACATACGTAAACAGTACTGGTAGTGTCCCACCACACGACAGTATGAGGTATTGTCCGGTTGCTGGGACAGGCCAAGGACTTATGCTCATTGCCGTATACTATCAGCTGCGTATAAGTAAGTATGAATTCACTTTGCCCCAAGGTTTTCCTCTCTTTGCTCGCTGCTCAATCGATAACCCCCAAGAGGCTAGGACAAATGGAAAGACCGTTGCACCGCCCTCTTCCCTCCTATCTGCTATGTACACCTGACTGCTGATAGGTATGCAGTGGGAGTGGACTTGGTGGGGGGTAATGGTGGGTACATAAGCAAGTCGATGGGAATGTGTCCGTAACCAGTCGCTCGCTTGGCGGGGCTGGCAGCTCGCGCGAGTTGCATGTAAGCATGGTCTTTTTTGTTGTCCGTCCGTTCTCGACAGAGACTGGCTGATGCATGTACATACACACGCATAAGTACTTCCTATGCAATCGGTCTGAAAGGAGGACATGGCCCAACGTTCTGGCGGCGGCGGCGCGTCTTCCCAGGGCAACGTTTGTTGTGGTCGACTCCCACTATACGAAGACGACAAGCTGCTTACCGGGGCAGCAGCACGCCGGGGTGCTCCATGGATGTCCGTTTACGTACATAATGATACATACTTGTTGATTCATATCTCGTAGCTGTATGGTGCACACTTGCAGATGCCCAGCCCGTGCCGGGAAGCGTACATCGTGGTCTAACTTAACTCGCAGGCCTCGACAGGGTTGCAACATACGAGGTTCAGGAAGCGTCCGAATAAACAATGCAGGCAGGCCATGCCTGCGCCAGAACCAAACTCCAGATCCGGATTGGGAATCATGGGACGAAGCCTATTTACCGTGTTGACGCAAAAGTTTCGTATGGGAAAACAAGCTCGGGACCGATCAACAGTGGTTCCTCCCACCCCGTATGACCCAGCTACTGATACGTGGTGTATCCCTTCATGTCTAGTGCACTCACCGGTGCTAGGACGAGCAGCAAAGACAAGGTGAGCTTGTGCCAGGTTGATGGCCTGGCTAAGCTGTATAGAGGACAACCAGGATTGGGGTAAATAATGAAGGACCTGGGCAGTAATAGCTCGGCAGTTATAGGCCATTAACCCCAGTGCAACTCGTTGGGCGTGTGTTTTACCAGGAACGACCCCCTGCGAGCCTGCCTCTATTTTTTACAAGGGCAGCCGAGCTCGCGGTTTGATGCCAGCAGCCAGCAGACAGCAGACAGCAGACAGCAGACAGCAGACAGCAGTCGGGATTTCGTGGCAGGCAGGGGGGTGGTACAGACAGTGTGCAGTACATACGTGTGCGGCAGGGAATCTAGTATAAAAACAGGGTTAGGATGATCAGCTGTGTAGCATGTAGTAGTAACAGAAACCCATTCCGGGAAATTTCTTCGTCGTTAAGAAGGGAGGAATGACGCGCTATCGTTCTTTTCTTTTCTTGCCGCTGTGGATGAGGGGCAATGAGGGGCTCTCGCTCTTAACGGAGAGCTCTGGCAAAAAGGGCCAGGTTGCCAGGCCAGACCGGTGCTGTGTGTCCTGCGCGTTTGTAGTAGGTAGGTGGTATTTTGCATGGGAAATATATGCGCGCAAGCAGCAACATCCTAATACGAAGGGGCCGGGAGTGGGCAAAAAAGGAAGCAGTCCACTTTTCAGGTCAAATTTCCAGAAAGCCCAAGAGCCCCAAGCCCCAGAACACTTGCTACCGTCGCATTGAGGCTCAATCTGCGACACGTTGCTAACGTCCGTCCCGCTCTTGCCAGCTAATCAAGGCCACCAAAAGCTAAGCTTATGACTTTGCTCAATTTCGTCCTCGCGCTAGACTGCACTGGCAACGAATCCGTGTCAGCTGCGATTCCGCGAGACCGCCTCCGACAATGGTCTGGATTGACCTTCTCGACCTTCCAGATATCGAGCCGTTAATATACTCGTAGGCCGGACGAAACACAGAATCGGGCAAGTGTCTCGCGTCTTCGTCATCATTGCCCGTCTTCTTCTTCTTCTTTGCCTTCTTCAATCCTGACTCAGGCCCTAAGGTTCACGTGCGTTTACGACATTGATACGAGCCGGTTGTGCTACATACGGCATACGGCATAGCATCTCCCAGGATCCGAGCTGGAAAGGTCAATACTAGGTAATGGCTGTATTCCGGTACCTAGCCGTCGTGATTGCTTTCACTCAAAGGCAAATTACCTGGCGGATGATGCTTGATTGCGCGATACCAGACAGGAACTGTTCCTTGCATTGCATGCACACTTCGGGCCTCGCTGTCGTAACATGTGGTGCTATGCTACTGTATATTCACGTCCGTCTCGCCGGGATAAGGCCTCACCTCAAGACCGACTCTACACCGTCCTCTTTCATTACAGCAGCCGGCTCCACTCCCAGGAACCTCAGACGTTATACAAGACCACTTGCTGGGCTCACTCTACGGCCTCATAGGACTCACGGTGCACAAAGCGAGGATAACTGCATGACAGTGCCAGGACTGCGTGGAAACGGGGGTAGTAGGTACTTTGCTGCAGCCTCCGCCACGAGTTCGCGTGCCACGGTCAGCCACCCATCCAGGGCGCTTCGGACGTTGAAAGCACGAGACGAGACTACGGTAGTGGATCTACGTATCGCATTGCATTAATCACGCAGACTTTGGAGGCTTGCCAGAAGGAAAGAACTTGGCCGAAATGAAAGAGAAAAAAAGGCGCCAGCTTCCCTCCATCTCGCCGGCCGACCTTGAACGCGAAGGAATGCAAGCATGGTTCCAAAAGACAAAAGTACATGTAGGTTCATGTCCACGTAGGCTAACCTATGTAGGACTATCTCAAAAGGGAAGATCGGGCGGTTTTGGACCAATCACGGCACCTCGCAGTCAAGCCCGATCATTGGTGATACTGAATTCGTCTGGTGCAACGTACTGCACTTGTACTAGCATGCTTTTCGGGCTCGGGTTGACAGCACTTTTGCACCAACTTTATTACCCTCTTCGACAGGCCCTCCGAGTCCATATCAGATCAGACCCCTGAACAGACCGGCGCAGACCAGACATCGCTTATCGTTCACGCACATAATCATAATGATGATGTACGGTGTACGTCGTAGACAGCGCCCTTTACATAGAACGCCGCGATAATCAATTTGCTTGATATCAAGTGATACTCGCAAATACCCTTCCGGGTTACATGATTACGCCTCTTGCTTTTTGTGCCGGACCCATTGTCAGATGTGGCTCTCTCCTGTGGCTTGGCCCTCTTGCTCAGCTAGAACTGGGGGAGTTTCCTATTCGAGAGATTGGCGGAGCCTCAATGGGCATTCTGAAACGTTCATCCCATCTGGACTTTGTCTGATGGGGGGTGAGCTGCTCAAGAGAAGGAGCGGGGGTTCCCCCAAAACCAAGCCCACCACCACGTCTAGAACCCATGTTCAGGTTTTTCTGGGTGTGTTTTCCTGCGGTTCCCCGGCTAAGTCTACCCTGCCACCCTTGGCCCATGGCCGGCGATTTTAGTGCAACATGGCACGGTGCGAACGAGGACGGGCTGTGGGGTCGTCGTTTAAACATCAGATGAACCGAGTCGATGGCTTGACTGATTTCGAACCACGGGTAACATCAGCCACGCAAAAAGACCATGTGGCACTCGCTGGGCAACATGATGAATGAGAGGTGTATGTAGCCGTGACGTTGGCGCCCTTCGACCACTACCACCACGCTGGCTTTCTCAAATCCCCGCCAAAGGGGCATTCCCCCAAGGATGTTGGCTGCGAGGCAAACAACTCTCTCAGCAGTAAAACGGACTTCCGACGAACTCTAATGCAAGTCCCAGTTCCAACCCGCCGAGGAATGCATATGGAAGCCCGTTTTTTAGCAGCATCGTTGGGTGCGGATGACGGCATGGATATGGAAGATGAAGGTAATTTATTTCGAGGTGTCTTGACTACGCACCGCTACTGTAGGTTCTGCCCTCTGCCAATACCCACAGATTATGTCAGCTATCGCATCGGACGAACCAGCCTCGCTAAGGTCTGTCTTCGGACAAAGGGGCCACGAAACGATATGATGGGCAACAAGCTGTCTACTTCCATTTCATGATACCAGGAGCGGAGTCGATGTTGCAGTCGAAGCCACCGCTACTTGCCAATGTCAGTCAGTCACCTCATCTCTGTAGAAAGTAACGACGCGACGCCACACGAAGTGGTAGTGTTGTAACGAATTTGGTGTCCCTAGCTTTAGCCTCGAAGCTGCGTCCGCACGCGCACTGCCAACCGTCCAATAGCTTGCTATGCTTCGGTAGCGCTGTAGGGCAAAGGAAGGATGGCTGGGGACGGGAGCCGTGGGACTCGTCCGATAACAGCCCTCGGTGGTGGGTGGCACTAAAGCAAGTAGGTCGATCGTATGGACAATCGGCCAGTCCCACACGCCATCGACAGCTCTCTTTTCTCTTCCAGCGGCTTCCTTTTCTTCATTGCTTACCTCGCATCGCAGATCAGATGCAGTAGTAGTTGTAAGGGCGTGGATGATGAGATGGTCGTTTCAGACAGTCCGCTAACTACATCCATGGCAGCCAATCAGACGTACAGCAAGCGTTATAGCCGGTAGACGAGCCAAGAAGTGACTGCTCGGCTCGCTTCCGGGCTTTGGAGTTTGGGCGGTCCTTTCAGATGAAAGCTGAATAGGGTACATACATACATACACCAGACGACACAATGCCAGCTAACCGCAGCTGGTTATTCCCATTAGGCTTTCCACTCCGCTAAGGTTACTGCCCCTTCCCTTCCCTCTTCCCTAGCAGTAGCTCCTTCGGATACGTCCCCTATGTGGCCCCAGACCCAGCCGGGGTTGCTTCTTTTTGATAAGCGCCGCCCACGCTGCCATAATGAACCCCCTTCTTGGTCCACTTCGAAATGCTCTTCTTAATTTCTCCTTACCTCCCCTGCCAGGGCATTCTGAGTCGGGCTCATTGTCCTACCATGAGCCAACTTAGAGAGTCGTCTCGGCCGATCCAGTTGAACCATCTGCATGGTACAAGCTGCTTTGGTCCCAAGATTCTTTTGCGGCTCTTAGCCCGAAATCACATCACTGTTCCTTCATGGTATGCAGCTTCGGCTGCAAATGAAGGGCAGTAAAGCGACGACGGGAAGGTATCGATATATTTGCTCTCATGCTGATCTTCGGGTCTGGTGGGAACGAACCCTTTCATCTGACACGAGCAAGCCACACCCGATCCGGTCGTGTGGCGCTGCCCCCCGTTGATCAAAGTTCAGTGGCATGGGATTATATGATCAGCCTCGTGGCTGCTTCTGGCGCTTCAGCTCATGCTCGTCCAAAACCCCCCGGTCGATTATAGTTCGTGCCGCACAGTTGTCGGTGTATCATGACGAAATTGACTGCTTGACTGCCGACAGCCACGCGCCGAATCGGACATTGTCACTGGGCGATATACCCGTCCCCTTCAGTGAGTTGTTCGGAACATGCATGACATATGCATGCATACTCTGCTGCTGACCCCAGCGGCTGCCTTCTGTCGTTACGGGACAGCTAGCTGATGACTCGCCTTGGCAACCTTGAGCCGGGTGGTGAACTCCAGCCTCTCTGTGTAAGTAGGTGAACCGACCAGGTTCCTGGATCGGGGGAAGGAACTCATCCCCTTCCCTTTTATCCCCCGGCCGCGTAGCGGCCGCAAAGCAAAGTGGAACACGGGCCACCCCCCCCTCCCCTAAGCAGGCTGGCCTGCGTTCTCGTCGTGCGCTTACCGTCCCGTCCCGTCTCTGATCCAATAGCGCGCCGTGGGAAAAGAGCCGTATGTCTCCATATGAGATGGGCAGAAGTGTGCAGGTATGAATATGCCGCTGTGCCGCCATGGCATCCGCGGAGAATGGCTGGCTCTGCGCTTGATCAAGAACGGGGCGACTACTAGTGGAACACGGCCGCTTTGAGTTGTCCTGTAAAAGAGAGCGAGCCAGAGAGCAAGGTCGAGATACGAAGGCGCAGGGGTCGGTCGAGATCATCATGACTTACTTGTCACATCACAGTTGTACTACTATAGCCATCAGCCCGTGAGGGTCGTCAATGTGGTTTCGGGACTTGTCGACTCTTCATGCCAGATGCGTGACACACCTAGGTCGGAGGTTGGGCGAGCCAAGTTTGCTGAGAAAACCCCTATTGGATGGGCTATTAACAGCATCATCGCTGACATGTGCAGGACTGGTGACCCCCCCATTTTGGATTGGCATATATGCAGTTCCAACGGCGTGAAAAATCAATATACCAAGACCATTGAACGATGCCACTATTATCTCTAGACTCTTGACTGTCCATGACCGCCGACTTCGGAAGCGGCCTGCTGCTGGTAGTTACTTTCAAGCAGAACGTCGTGCCGCGCGCCTCATCATCGTCACCAGGGCCCAGTTTCTTATGGATCTGCTCGTTTCTTCTTGGCTACCTACATACATGCATGTCTGCTCATCTTCATTGTTGTGTGGGCGTTTAGTGACTGGTTGGTTAGTAGTACCAGTGAAGGTTGGCGAGCTGTGGACAGCTGAGGAAATAGCCAGCCTGTGTTTTGATGATGCCAAACGTCCATTGAGGGGCCAGACCCAGGTTGTTTGCTTCTTCCTTGGAACATATTGTACATCGTTAGTGGTCAGTGAGCCATGCTGAATATGACTAATCCCAAGGACTTTGTGTACGTTGGGTCGGAACAGGGGCAAGCGCAAGAGGACGGCCATGTTGTCTTCCTCTTTTTTACTGTGCGAGAGAATGTTAATTGTCTAACAGCACCAAAGCACACACACACACACGCATGCACACACACATAAGTGCATAATTACACACAAATTCCGTGGCACGAAAAGTTGATTGACGTCCCCGTTGCTTGTAGAGCTTCTCACTCACTTGCCGTGTATCCCACACCGGTTGATGGAAGGTACATATATATATGTATGTACTTGTCGTTGGTCATATTCATTCATGCCCGTATGGTAGATATCTACAGCTCTATGCTTCCACTTGGTGAAGCTTCTTTGCTTCATTCGCATATGGTAGCCAGTCAGACTCTAAGAAGTCCCATCTCCTCCTGCTCCTCCTTTCTCTCTTTGGCTCTCTCCCTCCTCCCCTCTCCTCCCATCCTATCCTCCCCCCTTTCTTCATCCGTCGGCCAAATCAAACAGGCACCAAAAAGTCACTATGCAGTAATTTGAAAATGCAACACCGAGGAACACCCAATGAACACACACAATGCAATGCTAACCCCCCCTTTGGCACAACAGTCTATCCCCAAAGAATCAGAATCAATCAGAACCCCCTTCTCCTCCTTTCTCCGGCCGGTAGCGGTGGTAAGCAGTAGTAGTTCTAGCCTCGTATCATAATTTCGCGAAGGCCACCACCCATCTCAAACCTAGCATCGCTCTAAACGCGTGATAGATTTCGTAACATCGTGATATAACATAGCCCCCCCAGAAATGTGCATCTACCTAGTAGTTCCTACAAACCTTCTTTCACTCTTCTCTTTCCCCTCCGCCACCAGGCCGCTATTCAGCTCCCTCCTTTCGAGAAGAAGCTTCGACTTCCAAGACTGCTCAAGCTCGCCAGACTGGCACGACGCCCGTCGTCTTGGGACACCGGGCCCTCCTTTTCTCGAGCTGCCGGTTGCTCCACTGATGAGATGCTCGGTCTTTGCGTCTTCTTCAATAGAGCCTTCGACTTGTCCGGTTTATCCTTCTCCGACACCTCGCTATTGTGACGACTCTTGGTCAACTTCCGAGGCTGGCGCTTGACTTCTTTTGGCACTGGTGTTACCGAGCCGGGAGTTTCGATGATGGAGCTCGAGTCAGAGACCGAGGCACGGCTCTCTCCGGATGGCTGACTAGAAGGTGGCGCGGGTCGCTGAGCCAACTGGCTCGTTTGCGCTGGCACCAGCGATATCGCGGAGCCGTTCATGTCCGATGTGGAGATGATCGGTGGACTGGGCGCGGGCTGACTGTATCCTTGTTCTGCGGCGACCGTTGGTTCTAGCAACGGTGGTGTCGGAGGCATGGGTGATATTCTGGATGGTGCCAATGGTGGGAGTACCTGACCGGTGATGTAAGTGTCCAGCTTTCTCCTGAGCAGATCGGCCTTGACGGGTTTGGCCAGGTAATCGTTCATGCCAGCGGCCAAGCACTTTTCTCTATCGCCCTGAATTGCGGAAGCCGTCATCGCGATGACCAACACCTTCCTCACGATTTCGATGTCGTCCCTTCGTAGAAGCTTAGTGGCTTCGTAGCCGTCCAGGATGGGCATCTGCACATCCATGAGAACGACGTGGTAAGGATTGCCCGACTTGGCTTGCTCTCGCAGGCCTTCCACCGCCTTGAGACCGTTTTCGTACGCATCCACTTTAGTATAACCCAGTTTGCGGACATATTGGATGGCAATCCTCTGGTTGATGAGGTTGTCTTCGGCAATACAGACTCGTATTTCGTCCTTGGGGATCCGAGTCAGGTCCATGAAAGGATTGGGGGGTGGGTTCGTGCTGTTCTTGGCCGCCTTCTGAGGTTTGTCGATAATCTGGGGCATGTGGATGGTTTGCGCGTCGCCAGCAGAGACTTCAGGCTTTGCTTTGTCGAAAATGACGCTGAACCAAACTGTCGTGCCAATGTTCTCCTCGCTTTCCAGCTCGATTCTTCCCTTCATCATTGTTTCGATGAGGGACTTGCAAATACTGAGACCCAGGCCGCTGCCACCATACTTTCTGGCTGTACTGGCATCTGCTTGGCTGAACGGCTGGAACAATTTAATCAACTGCTCTCGCGGAATTCCAATGCCAGTATCCCGGACCCAAAAGGTCAATGTCGCGTTTTCGGCCGTTTCGGAATCGATTTTTGCCCCTATTGTGACAGCGCCGTCTTCGGTGAACTTGAGGCTGTTGGAGATTAGGTTGCCGAGTACCTGGTGCAGTCGGATCGGGTCTCCGTATATGAGCATGGGGGGAAGATTAATATCTTGGATTATCTTGACGTTCTTCTTCGAAGTCTTCTCTCGGTTGCTGTACGAGGCGGCTCGAACGACCTCCTTGACCATCTCTTCGGGATGGAAGGCAACAATGTACAGCTTCATCTTGTCTGCTTCAATCTTGGAAAAGTCGAGGATGTCGTTAATGACGGCAAGGAGCAGGTCCGCCGAGACTCGAATCGAGTCGGCCATCTCGAGTTGTTCCCGGTTGAGGTTGCTGTCTCTCAGCAGCTCCGAGTTGCCAATAACACCGTTCAGTGGGGTGCGTAGCTCGTGAGAAACGTTAGCCAAGAATATCGACTTGGCCTTGGCAGCCTCTTCGGCTATCTTGACGTTCCGTAATGCTTTCGCTTCAGCATGCTTTGCCTTAGTTTCGGCTTCTAGAGCTTGTGCGAGAGCCTGCTTTTGAACCTCGACCATGCCAACGTTCTCGGCAGACACCTTCTCTATTGCCTTCATCGACAGCGCGTTCGAGTAACTGATGCCAATTTGGTTGACAAGCAATTGCAAAACCGTCACGTTCCGATCGGTGAATGCACCAGGCTCCCCTTCGAGGTAAAGAACACCGAGCAGGGGTTTCGAGCCGTGGCAGATGGGAATTGCGATGACAGCCTTGCTAAGCGGGTTCCTCTGCAGCCACATCTCACTCACGTTGCCAAACCTCTCATCCTTAATGAGATCTGGGATGAAAACCGCCTCTCGGAAGCGCGTGCAGTAAAGCACAACGTTCTCGGCAACGAGAGAAGTGCCTGCTAGGGGTCTCGGAGGCATATGTGCAGCAGCTCCTTTGTCAGGCTCTCCACTGGCGGCAACACACCAGGCCTCTTCCTCTGCCTCCTCATCCTGTACAACAATGGCAGCTTGCGTAGCGGACCCGCCGCAGGTCTGCAGGATGACGTCGCACATAGTTCTCAGCAAGGTATCGACCTGCAATACGGATGAGATGACCTGAGAAGACATCAGGATTGCATGCAGATCAATCATGTCCAGTGTAGGAAGCCCAACACCCGATTCGGGTTGCACTGAGCCCCGCCAGGCAGCCATGCGGGTTTCTCGCGACTCTGCAATGGTGGCTTGCTGCGATCTCTGGACATCGTCGTCTTCAGGGTAGGCCACGGATGCCGTATCGCCCGCAAAGTCGGTCTGCACGCCAGCCTCGACGTTCCTCATGTTTTGGGTAGGCCCGTAAAGTAGCAGTGCGTGCTCGTCCTCGATACGGCGTGCGATGCCGATAGCACCCAACTGCTGCCATAGGCCAACCGACTCCCTCAACACAGCTCGGGCCGATCGCCGGGCTTGCTGTCGAATAAAAAAGCCAGCCATCAAGAAATTCCCCAGGGCTTCCTCGAAGGTGAAGTTGTGTTCAGATGCATGATCCAATCCAGTCTCGTACAAGCGCATGGCTTCCCCGTGATTTTGGGAGAGCTCGGCGATCAAAGCATCTATATATCTCGACCAGGAGAGATAGTTCACATCGGACACTATCTGCCAGTCCTTGATCTGTTTGTTGTACCCTTGCAGCAAGGTCATAGTCTCTTGAACTTCACTTTGCAGGTCTTCGGCCTTGTTGCGCGTTGGATCGCCAAGTTTCTGGAACAAGAGGCCAGTAAGAGAAAGGCTGTAGAACAAGAGTACAACCCGGGTGTTTCTGCCAGACCATAAGAGATGGATCTTTTCAATGCACCTCCGCCCGATCCCGCAGGCTTGTTCGTAATGGCCGTACAGGTACATGGGAATGATCTCGTTGGCCTCGTAGAGCAGCAAGGACCTACCGTCGTCCCTTGCGGCACTGCTCAACCAGTCTTTGTAGCCTGTGGAAGAGTGCTGAGGATCAGACATTACTTCGAGGGGCTTTGTGGTCTGTGTTTTGCCTGCCATAGCACGACATGTTTGCCTGACAGATATGAGCATGGGACCGCCTCGGGTATCGAGATGCCAGCCAGAGATCTCTTCGCAGCAGTATTGACATATTGCTTCGAGGTCTGCATAATTCTCGCTGGCATACAGCCGGGTTTGCGCAGAATACCCGAAGCTGAGAATAACCGAAAGCCGGTCGCCGGCAGCAGCAGCAAATTCGATTGCTTGCTCCAACTGACTGACAGTAATGCCGATGGGTATGCGGACGTGGGCTACCAAATTGGTGTATATCATGTAACCACGCGCCGAAGAAAATGGATCTCTCAGTCGGTCCAGCAACTCCATGCTCTGGTTGCCCAGCTCGGCTGCAAACCCCACCATGTTGAAGCGTGTCAGGGCAATGGTAGCCACATATAGGAAGGCTGTCGCGGACTGCGGGTATGAGCCCTGGTTTAGGTGTAGACGAAGCATCGTCAAGGTGAGATTGTAAAAGCTGAGGCTGTCACTCCACCAGGCAGCCGTGCAGGCATCTGCGAGTATGGCCCCAACCGACACAAGTTGAGGGTCAGTGCTGGCCGAATTCAAGAGCGCCATGCGGTCCGTAGCTGCGACTTGAGCTGATAGCTTCATGAACTCGGCATCTAGAGACTCAAAGGTCACACTCGGGCCATCATCGAAGTCGACCTGCAGTTGCTCAAGACTACTCTTCAGGATGTTTAGCGCGGTGTGCGAATCGCCGTTCTGGGCCGAGATTCGTGACTGAATGAGCCAAGCCGACGCCTTGTCCCCTGCATTTCTAGCATGGTGAAAAATGGTATCCAGGAAGCGATGGGCAGTAGTGTTCTGTCCCATATAAACATAACACTCTGCTGCGCGTAGGTACAGCTGTAGTGTCTCCTCATACTCCACATCGTCTTGGGTCTCATCCCAGGGATCCGTTTCTTGCAAGAGCTCGATGGCGCTGGAGAAGTATTTGGCAGCGGTAGGCCGAGCGCCATTCTCGACTGCGACCGACGCGCGTTCGATGAGGTACTTCCTGTATGGCTTTCGAGATTTCACCCGGGCCTTGATTTCGGACAGGGCTTCACATATATGTGATGCGGTGCTGTCTCGCGACCTTATGCCAGAGTACAGCGACTCCTTCATCAGGGTCTGTGCAATATGGAAATGCATGTTGCTCTTGTTACACTCGCGCAAACACGAAGCGGCCTGGATGTACCGGTCGTGAGTGAATCGGAACCGATCATCAGTCTCACCTTGAACGATAATGTAAGCTGCAATGGCCGCTTGAAGCCCGGCAACCGCTTCTTCCTTGGTGTATCTTGTGTGAAGCTCCGAACCCTCAGCGCACATGCAGTCAACCGTGTTCGAATCAAGATCAAGGAGTGTGCAGATAAGCTGGAATGAGAATGAAGTTCCCACTAATGAAGCCCAGGCTAGCAATGACCGAGAGGCTGGGGGTAGCTCACTCAGTCTACGGGTCACGAAGTCAGTGTCTAGAAGGTCGTAGTCATGCTCGCTCTTGAACTGGTCGAACAGCCTATTCAGATCATAAAGCCAGCGGTTCTCCTTGTATTCGTACCATATGCACTTGGAACGGTAAGCAGCACCAAGCATTTCGCGCATGTAGAAAGGGTTCCCCTGGGTTTTGGCCTGAATGACGAGTGCTAACGGTTCGATCTCAGGGATGGGCCTGCACAGTGTTGATGCGACATAATGCTGGATTTCAGATTCGATCAACGGCTCCAATACAATTCGAGTGATGCGGGGACCATTGGCTTTGGGATGTTCTTCGGAGTCAGATGGTTGCAAAACCTTCATGACCTTGTCGGCGGTAATCTCCTCCGGCCGATAGGTTACAATGACGACCATCTTCAGCCTTGCCCCGATCATCTGCGTAATGAGTTCTAGGCTTTCATCGTCGCTATAATGCAGGTCGTCCAGGACAAAGCAGATGAAATGGTATGTGGTAAATATCCGGAGTATATCTAGGAACGTATTCATCAGACGAATGGTCTTCGTGGATGCACCAGAGCGAAGGAATTCCTGGGAAGTCGCCGATGGGACCCGTGGACTCCTTGCTTGGGCGCCGGGGGAGCTTCCAGGAGATGAACCCCGTCTCCGGATAGTAGTGCGCATGGTTTCGGGCTTGGAGGGGCTTTGTGCTGCCGATGCTGATCTCTGCACCATTGTCTCGGCAGGACCAAATAGATGCTCTGGTAGACCAAGCAGCTTGTGCAACATTGGCCATATGGGGCGGACATATTCCTTCAGAGCCATGTGAAGTGGCGTCTCGGTGTTTCTTTCAACGAACACTTGCCTAAAAAGAGACGAAACCAGCTTGAGTAGTGGCCCAAAAGCAGTTCTTCTGGCTGTATCGAATTTGGAAGTTGCACAGTAACCCCTTCTTTTAGCATCTGCCAGTACTTGCTGTGCGAGCGTTGATTTGCCGAGGCCTCCAGCTCCCTCGATAACTACCACCTCGCAATGGCCTCTCCTTCGAAACTTGGTTGAGCCAAGTTGTCGGGAAAGTGAGCAGTTGCTCTCAACACCACTGATCCGTGTTTGCCTGTCGCTGAAGTCTGTAGCACTCTTCGTTTCAAACGATACGGACTGGTGCCGTTCCCAAGCTCGTGTGATTCTCGGGGCACCAGATGAGTGGCCCGACGAGGCAGTCTCACCCGATATTGTTGTGGCGTCATTGCCATTCAAGAGAGTACTGTAGCCCGTCCTCGAGAACCTTGTGTCCGGGGAAAGCGTCTGGTTTGTGAACGAACCGCTTCGGCGATTCGGGCCACCTTCAACAGAACTTGCACCCTCGCTTGAGCCATCAGCAGCGTCTAGAAAGTCGTTCGATAGGGCCGAGCCATCAGAAAATCTATTGCCGGCACCGACAGCGCTCTGATGGGTCTTGGCTACTCGTTCGATCACTTTGATCATGGCTTGCCTTTCTTTTGAGCGGCCAATCATGTTTGTAGGCAGCATGAAAAAGGAGCTGACATCTCGCGATGCTATGTTCCAAGACCTCAGAGCAAGATTATCCCCCTGGCGAGGTGCTCCTTGACCATCTGGAAATCGAACCGCAGGCCACTGACCGAGTGATAACGATCGTGGATATTCTTAGCCGTGCACTTCTGTATAATTCTGCCAAGAACGTCGGGCGCATCTAGTCGTGTGCTGGACACGAGTGGTATCCGTTTGCCCAATACAGACTGTATTATATCCAGTGGCGTAGGCGCATTGAAGACCGGTTGTTGCGTGAGGAGTTGCCAAAACAGGATCCCTATCGAGTATATATCGGTTCGGGTATCGGGCTCAGCTGGCATGCGGCCCGTCTGCTCAGGGCTGATGTACACTAATTTGTGCTTTGCCCCTAGCTCTTTAGACAGGGTAGACCAGCCGGTGCTGGTGAGGCCATGCTCGAACGTCCGCAGCCCTGAGCCGAAGCCGGTTAATTTGACTTGGTTTTCCCCGATGTTGTAGTGAAAAGTATCGCCCCGGATCTCGCCATGTATCATGCCATGTCTATGGTGGAGGATCTCTAAGCACTGGGTGGCACCAATGGCAAAATCGAGGAAATGCTGCAGGCTGATGGGCTCGTCCAGGTTGAAGTGCTCACGCCGATCAGCTTCCCATCTGTCTTCTACTCGTTTGGCATAGTAGTATGCAGGTCCTAGGTCCATCACTTCCGACAGGTAGTTCGGCCCGGGTGATTCGTATATAGCAACCACAATCGGCCCACGATCGCTTGGCTGCGGGGGCAGTCTAATCAAATCTATCGGCTTCACGATATGGTCTCCATTCGGGTCGGACGTGGCAATGAGGTTCTTGCAGGTGTGGAAGACTCTTTCCTCCCGCAAGACGTGGTAGGAAACACGCGCGACTACCGGCTGCTCTTCGAGGTTGGAAAGGTCGGGACCCGAGGCGTTCGGGGTGGAGGCTGTTGACTTATCGCTGCCGGCTTCGTCTTGGGGAGCAGGACTGGTGGAGGAGCGTCCGGCGTAGGTGGGAGGGCTCGTGACATATTGAGAGGGGGTCGTCGCTGCCGAGTAGGGCGAGACAAATCTTGTGCCAGCGACGTGCCAGTTGTCATATGTCGAGTGGACTAAATCGGGCGACTCCCAAGAGTAGCCTGCGATCTGGCCTAGACGTTCCAGAATGCGCGCTGGCGGATCGAGCTGGTCGTCTATCACGACCACAGAGCCGCCGTCCATGGCGACGTCTAAGGGATCATAGGCCAGTCCGACCAAAGCAGCAGCAGTAGGTCGAGCTGTCAGGAGTGTCGGTCTTCAGAGATGCTGGCTGTTGGCCCGATTCGAAAGTTGGTGTTGGGGAACGCGGGTGTGGCGCTCATGGGTTCGTCGGTTACTGGACATAGCAGGGCCTCTTTTTCTTCTTCTTTTTTTTGTCCCCTTCCTCGGTTCTCGACGAATATGGCAACTGCAAAAAGCCAAAGGGTCCAAAAGTGAGCAGTGACCGCCCTTGTGGAGATAGAAATGGTGAGTAAGTCCAAGTAAGTAAAGTGCAAAGTGCGCGCTGCGGGCGGCGTCTCAATGTTGGTCGCGCTGGGGGGTGCGGGCAGTCCAGCCAAAAAGTGGGCTAGAGCTATGCTAGGTTAGGTGCTTGGTGTGCACAAAAGGCTGCCGCTTGCTTTTCTGTAACGGTCGATTTCCCGACCAAGTCGCCTGAGATAGGATTTCGGAAACGAGATAGACGCAAGGTCTGAACTTGCTCGGCCTCTTTTCTCTTCGTCAAGTTCGTCCAGGGACCCCGACTGCCAATACTACTAGTACTACTACTCTGCTAGTTGGCTGGTAGTCGTGGTAGGTTTCGAGAGGACGTACAAGTAAGACGAAGGGCAACAAATTAAATTCGGATAATCCCTTGTCTGCGCTTCTCTTCGGGCTGCCATAGTGGATAGCCAGTGGATAATCTCGGATGGGGTATCCCCTACCTAACCTCGCAAATTCGAGCGTTTCTTCCTTGTTTCCTGCTGCCGTCTATTCCAGTTCAGTCCAGTCCTGACAGTGGTATCTGCATCTACATATCACATCTTGCAACATGAGATGCAGAAGCCCCCTCTACTACTGTTGCTACTGCTACCGCTACTTGCAGAAGTAGTTCCATCCACTACACCCATGCCAAATACACAACATGCGCAAAATTTCAGCCTGTCCTTTGTGTCGAGAACAAAATATCACGACAGGGGAGGGGGAGGGGGCTAATGGCAAAGGCAAAGGCAAAGGGAACAAGCTTATGTAGCAGTCGACCCTACAGCACTGACGTATGATGTAAGAGCACGCCCCATCCGTGGCACATGGCTTCTGAGGGGCCCTGGTCAACACGTCGACTTTCTCCTGGGCTGTCTGTGTACTGATATCTATGGAGTAATGGGCATAAACCCGAAGACCATCCACAACAGTCGATATACTGCAGAATAATATATTGAATTGTATCGCGCTCCAGACTAAGAGCATTCGAGCACTACTTACTGCAAAGGGGAAAGGCTACACCATTTGAACCTTAGCATATAAACTTTGAACGTAGTACATGTGCTACTGCTGCCGACTGTACTTGCATACCACGAGGCATCTATCAGGTCAGGTCAATCTATTCCTGTTCCAGCATAATTGATATGCATTAGCCCAATGAAATAGTCGGTCAAGGACCCCCAAAAACTCCAGCGAATGATAACTGCCGTCTACGCAGCAATATGATATTATTACTCAAGCTGAAGGAACCAGCGCGAGTCTGTTTACTTTACATGTTTCAAGCATGGCAAATCCACTCCATGGTGCGCAATATGATGCTACTACTCATGACCACGTCGATCCTCCAAAGTGCTCACTCCAGCTCACTCGACACGCAGTCATCTGTTGCCATAAAATCGTCAAATTTCGCTTTCAAGTCTATAGCTCTGTGGCGATAAGATCTACCATCCCCTTCCCCGGGATTGCCTGTTTTTTTTGGTTTAGCCAAGCACGCCCGCGAGACCCCCCCTAAGCCTAGCCCTGATCAAATAGCATCTCGTCAAATCTCGTAGCAGGTATATTCTCCCGAAAACTCCGGCTGCCATGCTTCGTCGTATCTAAGGAAGAAACGAAGCCCATATCAAATGCTTCTAACGCAAATGCAAATATACCATAGAATATTCCCATCAACTCAACTTGATTTGCTCAAAGGCTCTATTTGGGGTGCGAGGGCAGACCTGCCTTCTTTGCGGCGATGGGGCCCTGGTTGAGACGACGCTCGCCGTTCTGTCGGCCGTTGACGAAGTCAGGGTAGTTGAGAGTAAGCTCAACAGCGCCGTTCAGAATGTGATCGGCAGCCTCTACACCGAGCATGAACGAGTGGTCCTGGTTACCGACCTCGTATCTCCAGCTGCCGAAGCGACCACGGGAGTAGATGTCCATATCCTGAAGCTTAGGAAGAAGCTCCTTGAGAACTCCCTCACGCTCCAGAGCAGGGGTAGGGTAACCGTGGTCGAACTTGCGGTGGTAAGTGGAGACAATCTCATCCTCGGGCTTGATCATATCAGTGTTGATCAGCCCCTGGATACAGTCGCGGAGAAGGTTGGCCTCATCCACGGGCTTCTTGGTCGACTGGGACACCTCAAGCATGATGGACCAGTAAGGGCCCTCCTTGGCCTCAGTGCTCTGGGGCTTGCTGCCGTCAGCCAGCTGCTGAGTGGCGAGCTTGGCATCCTTCTGGGGCTGGTTGTAGGGAGAGTAGTTGGAGAAAATGGTGGCACGGTAGAAGGGGCAGTTGTCCTCAGGGAAGTACAACTATTTCCATGTCAGTATTTCGTTCACACGATGATAAGAGATTGTGATGACCTACCCAGCACTTGTCGCCAATGCGCTCAGGGCGCTCGCCTCGCAGACCGACACCAATAACGTGGGTCGACGAGTAGTACAAGCCCTTGCTGAGGTCGACCAGCTCCTTGTTGTCCATAGCCTCGACCAGGTGGTCAACGGCCATGGTGGAAACCAGCTTCTCGTAGCCAATGGTAGTTCCGTCCTGCATGGTGACGACCTTCTTGGCAGCGTTCACCTTGGAAACGGCACCCTTCTTGCCGAATCGCTTGTTCTCGTCAGGCAGAGTGTCGGCAACAGCGATCCAGATGCCACCAGTGCCGTCGCGGGCAGGGAACTTGAAAGTGGCGTTGGGGCCCCAGTTACCAGCAACCTTGTTCAGGATGACGTTCTTGGTAACAGTCTTGACATCGGGGGCAGCAACACGCTCACCGAGCCACGCAGCTTGCATCTGTCGTACTGTGTGAGAACATAGTCTGTAAATTTACGGGTCGGGTAAAAACTTACGTCGGTGGTGGGAACGGCCCAGACCTTGTAGTTGTATGGCCTCATGAAGATGTTGGCAATGCCCTCACCAGTCATGCGGATAATCCACTCGTCGAAGTTCTTGGGCTTGGTGTTGGCGACACGGCACTCGAGAGCGGAATCGATCAGACCGTTCATACAGACAACTTGGTCCTCCTTGGGCAGCATGGAGATGTTGTTCTGGAATGGGTAAGGGACCCAGAGGCCCTTGTAGCGGACGTAAGAGATACGCTGGTGGGTGTACCAGTCATCCTCCTTGGGCAGGGCCTCGTCGATGCAGTCGTCGAAGTACTTGTAATGGGAGAAGATGACGTGGCCGCCAACATCGTACAACTGCAAAACAGACCATTATTAGACGTGGTGCTCTCAAGCTGCTCGGGGATAGGGCAGTAGACTTACGAAACCTTCGGGGGTGACATCTGTGGAGGCGAGACCTCCGGCCTTCTCGCTGGAGTCAACGATCAACCAAGAGGCACCCTGAACCTGGTGCAGACGCTTGGCAGCACCTATTATAATGTGTCAGTTCGTTCAATTGCTTTCGCGGTTCTTCTTGAACTCACCGAGACCGGTAGGACCCGCGCCAATAACGAGAACATCGACGTTGCTGTTCAACTGTCGTTAGTACTGGAGTTCAGGTGGGCAGTTGGATAGTGGAGGGGCGGTATGCAGCCAGCACGCAAAGGCAGTTTGCGATTCGCAACAACGGCAAGCAACAATGGGCAGAGCAGCTGTTCCAGGGTGTACTTACATGTCAGCCATTTTGCTTTCTTCTTTCAAATCTGTGGTGGTGACTGGTTATGCGAGGAAATTCTCGAGTTCTTGAGACGGAAGAGTCGAGAGAAACTTGTGAACTTGAGGACGGTGAGGAGGAGCGGTATTAGAATAAAACAAACGACCCCACTCATACAAGGATTCCCAAGCAGTTAGGATTCTCAACTTGAATAGATCCTGTACCGGTTTGTTTACTTATTGGACGTTCAATGTTGCGACTGTGTCCAGGTACCTTTTTCCTGCGCTACCTACCTCCCAGGGGAGCATTGGTTGTCGTACCCCTCATGTCCTCCCACTTCGGCTGGCGCAAGGGGAAGTACCATTCCCAGGCCAGTACTCCAGTCGCGGGGTCGATCAAGGTCGATCCAGCCAACAAATCACCTTTCCCCTACATAACCTACCTACTTTACCAGCCTACTGTACTGTACACACCGCACCAAAAGTCGAGCTATCTTGTTGTACCTCCTTAGGTTAAGCGAGTCCCCATCTGGACTCGTTCTCAAGAACATCCATCACCTCAAATAGGGGGCTATTCTGGGGGGACCTATACTGGAGACAAGCCCGCCCATCATGTAAAAAGAGGAGCTGATTCGAAGCGCAGATCTCGGGAGGGTTGCACAGGAGCTGCCACTCACTTCCCTAATCCGCCATTACCTTCTGTTTGTCCCCCTTTTTCTTGATGCGCCAGTCGCGGAGGAGAGGCAGGAGAGGCAGGAGAGGCAGGAGAGGCAGGAGAGGCAGGGGAGGCAGAGAGGTAGAGAGGAAGGCAAGTCGCGAGAGCTTCTGCAAGGTTTACAAGATGGCTTGGCAACGACATGCTTAGATACACAGAAGCATTGACCCACGATACGTCCATCCGCCGCGATACTGCATTCCATCACATACATACGCACCAGCCCACGCACCACCTACTGTTCGATGATTCAATCTCATCATTGTTTCCACAGCAGCCACGACCGTCTATCATAGACCCTTGCATTTCAATTTTGTGTAAAATGAAGCAATATCCACTGCCCGCATCTGTCACGCATTTCTCACATGTCCAAGCTTGTTTTCTTGTTTCAGCTTCCATGAGAGGTTTAGATCCCAGATGCTGCGCGCGCGCACACACACACACTCAAGCTGCAATGCCTGGCCCGCTACTACCATATGGTGCCATTTTAGTTTCGCTTCGTCAGCAGTCAGCGTTGTACACCACATGCAGCCAAATTGGCCGGGGGTCTTTTTCTTTTCTTTTCTTTTCTTTTTTTTGTTAAACCCGTTTGCCGTTGGCGTGGCCGACAGCATGATAGGCCTAAAACAGCCAACACTCTAAAACGGAAACATTGATGAACAATCCCGGTGGCCGTAGATCAACAGATAAGCGGCCGTAAACTTCTACCGCCCCACGATTGGTTCATCGCTATTTCTGATCGGCCAAGTCGTCCTCAACATGAAAAAAAAAGCCTGCCATTGGACTAGACGAATAGTCAGGAACAAACATTGAACCCCTTTTTCCCTGTCCGTTGCTACTAGTCTAATAATACTACTTGCTGGCTACTATCCGCTAGCAGCAGCTTTTCCCTTCGAGCTGCTTAAGGGTGCATTACGGCGTCAAAATCTACCAGCCTATTTGCAATAGCACTCAGCTTCCAGTTTCTATGCTATCGCTCGACCAATGTTCTAGAGTCCTTATTATATGCACGATACGGGTGTGAGTGGGTGTGGGTGGCATCCCTCCGCCGGCTTTATTTCACGGGCCTTGCTTTTTGGTGACTGACTAGTGGGAGAACGTCGAATTGACCACGGTTTATGGGTCTTGACAGATCATCTAATTTCGATAAGAGCAAGCAGCAACCTCAGCCAGTCGTCTGTGCATGCGTTTGCGGCGCCCATCAGCGAGAATCAAGCTCTAGTCTCCGGTCGCCACAAACAATTGAGGCTCTCGTGTATGTAAGGCATGTCCCTCCATGTAGGCAGCCTCCGGTAAGCCTTCGGCAAGCCCCCGTTGGCTGCTGGATAGGGGATCGTTGCTGCTCTAATCAATTTCGTCGCAAGGGAGTGGGGCAGATCTACGCAATCAGTTGCTGGGAAGGGCTGCGAAACCGCCGTCTCATGTTGAGGTTCTCGCAGCACTGTTTGCTCAGTTGCCCGTCCGCCCCCTGGTGCTTGGGACTGCGAGAGGAAAAGCCCGGATCTTCTGTCGATCAGGTCAAACTGCGTTCAAGGCTTGGGCTGCTAACCAAGCCCTTCCCGGGAAGAGTAGCTCACGATGGCTTAGCACGATTCAGTTTCGTGCTAATAATAAGTCATTGTCTGCAGTATACAGTTCTCGTCGACTTCTACGCCCATGACGAAAGCTGTCTCACAAATGAGCTACCGGCGGATGCGACAAAGCTTCTTCCACCTCTTACGCGGCCGATTCCTCTGCCCAAGGGAGAAATTTCTCGGCTGGTGGGGTTCCACAAGCAGTCGCAATGCATGATCGAGTGTTGTGTTCCACCAAACCGCTGCGTGCATACATCTGGCCTACACCTAGGTAACCAATACGAGGCAGGCGACGCCATTCAAGATGCAGATGTCTGAGTCGACTATACTCTGTACGGTCAACTGCGATTGTTCTCGTGTTCCGAGACGGGCGCCCGGGCAACGACTTGTGAGCACAGAGATTGATGCACGTAAAAACCAATCGCCCTTTTACACTCGAGTCCGGTGCCCAGAGTAGCGTAGCCATATTTACTGCCCTTACACGGGAACTACAGCTGTCAAACGGGATAATTGAAGCCGTGAGAACCTTTTCGCATGGGCGCACGACATTAGCCCCGAGCCGCACGTACGCAGGTGGCTATAGCGATTTCTTGAGGCCCACTCATCAGTGTTTGCTTCATAGCTTGCTCCCAATCCCACGGGTGCCAGCCTGCCAGGTACTGCACATGGTAGCGCAGTTGCTGTCTCGGTGCCCGGTTCAAGATTGGGGACGACGAACAGCCCCGCGATGGTGATTCACTGCAACGCTGGCGGGCTGGCAGGCTATGTATAACTATGGGTGCGATGACGATGTCATCAACAAAAAGGCATTGAACAGGAAGAGGCTCTGGCGCTCGGAACTGACCAGAATGGCCAGCTGGGCGATGGGGAAGCGGGTCGCTGATTCGTCACCCTCCTATGCCTGCACGCCGGAGAAGTGGACCCCAAACATTACTATTATCGACGACATATGTCGATGACAATTTACCTTTTGGGATGCCAACTTCAACTTCGGCCAAGCAAAGCAGGTAAAAGAGCGTTGGCTGACTGCATGTGCAAGTCTGCTGGTATTAGGCGGCAGAAGCGGGATTGGTGCAATGTCAGAATCATATCTACAACCATGTACACACGTACTATATATACATCGAGATATTTGCAAGGGGTCTTTCCGTCCGCGGGAGGAAGCCTCCACTCACCACTGATGCCAGCAGATAGTGCAATCTTGTCCTTACCGGGGGTGCAAAGCACAAATAGGATGTAATGACCGGTGCGGAAAGGATAATGCAACATGGGTTCCGTATGCTCTCAACCGCAGACACGATAAATAGTGATGGCATGTCGCTGTTTCAGGGTCTCCAGCTGCAGCCATCGCGACAGATTTTGAGTTGTGGTGTGTTGATTGTAGTTTGGTGCGGGATGCCCTGGAGGTGGGAGGATTCCCGCCAAGGGGGGCCCGAAGTCTAGAAGCCGGTCCCCTGGAATGGTGCCAAGGTCTAGGTAGAAAACGTCTTGGGGCCCGCGACTATTCGAGCAACAGCAGCAGCAACAATTTCCTAGCCCTCGTCAAATGTTTACTGAGGTAGACATGGAAGTTTATGTATGGTTATTGTGACGGATCAGCTGAACGGCCATGGCATTAAACAAGCCAGATTAGAATTTATCCAGGGCCACCAACAGCAGCAGAGAGCAAGATTAGGCCCGATCAGATATTGCAATAGCTCTGCACATCTGTGACGATCTCTGGCAGAGCTTGGGGCAGGCTGGCGCGTCCACCCCTAATGAAGTACCGGGCGCAGATACTTGCCCCCACTACCAATCGAGGTGCGTAAATGCATGCGTTCATGTACCAACCTCTCCCTACTGGGAGTAGTTCGTTTAGGTATGCTGTGCCGCAGAGGGCGTCGGCGGCGATTCAGCATGTACTCCAGGCCTAAAGTGGCAGGGCGACTGCGAGGTACAGGCCACCTCACCGGGAAGTAGTAGAGCGTCCTCGGGCGAGCGTCCAGTGCTGTATGCTGCCCCCCTATCTCCCTCCGCCCCTCCCTACCACCTGTCCTGTCTGTCCCAAGTTAAATAATCCCAGATCAAACCTGCGTGGTTGAGTGGAGCCCCTGCCATAACTCAAATAATGCAGCCCTTTTTCCAACTTCCCAGTTTGCCCTCAATTGATTTATCTCTCCCTCCTCCCCTAAACAAAACATCCAACCCGTTTTCTTTCCTCTCGCGAACCTTCTCTGCACTCTTCAATCTCCTTTTGAAGACGCTTCAGACGAGGTCAACGTTCTACGCGGTCTAGGAATAGTCATATTCTCCACTGCCACCACAAGATATCCCGGTCCTATCTAGGCCATCTGCATTCGTTACATCCTTTCATTCTTGATCCTGTACTCTACCGTTGCTTCCCCCCTTTACCAACCTTTTAATCTTTCCACGATACCAACGACAAAATGAGCGGTGAAGAAAAGACCAGAGTCTCGGGCGAGATCCCGCGGCCTGAGCCCAAGGGCCCTATTCTGCCCGCCCCTGCTACCGACAAGTCGGACGCTCTTGGCCTGAGCCTGAATATCCACCCGGCACTATATGTCACGTACGTCGATGGTTCCGTTGCGGCGCACTTTCCCCGTCGCGGAAATAATGTAAATCGCTAACCAAGAGGCAACCGCAGAGTCTGGATCGCTTGCTCGTCATCCGTCATTCTGTTCAACAAATGGATTCTCGACACCCTCAACTTCCGTAAGTCGCACCGCCAGCACCGATTCGCACGCCTGCTGCGGTGAAACACGATACTGAGACTAGACAGGTTATCCCGTCATCCTCACGACGTACCACTTGACGTTCGCCACGATTATGACACAGATTCTCGCCCGCTACACGCACCTCCTTGATGGCCGCAAGACCGTCAAGATGACTGGCCGTGTTTACCTGCGCGCCATTGTGCCCATCGGTGTCTTCTTCAGCTTGAGTCTGATCTGCGGCAACTTGACCTATCTGTACCTCAGTGTTGCCTTCATTCAGATGCTCAAGGCTACTACTCCTGTTGCTGTCCTCCTCTCCAGTTGGGTTATGGGAATTGCCCAGCCCAACATGAAGGTTTTGTTGAACGTCTCGGCCATTGTTGTCGGTGTCATTATTGCCTCCTTTGGAGAGATCAAGTTCGTTTGGGTTGGCTTCTTCTTCCAGATCGGTGGTGTCATCTTCGAGGCCGTCCGTCTCAACTTGGTCCAGGCTCTCCTCAGCTCTGCCGAGTACAAGATGGATCCCCTGGTCTCCGTGTACTACTTCGCCCCCGTCTGCGCTGTCATGAACGGTCTCGTTGCCCTTTTCTGGGAGGTGCCCAAGGTCTCGATGGACCAGGTTTACCACGTTGGTCTGTTCACGTTCTTCCTGAATGGTCTTTGCGCATTCATGCTTAACGTTTCCGTCGTTCTTCTGGTAAGTCTTACAATCCGCTTCTTTTCTTTAGGCAAGATGCTAATATAAGTAATTGTAGATCGGCAAGACCTCTTCCCTTGTCATGACCCTCTGCGGTGTCCTCAAAGATATCCTCCTGGTTGCTGCCTCCATGATGATCTGGGGTACTCCCATCTCGGGTCTCCAGGCATTCGGCTACACCATCGCTCTTGGTGGCATGGTCTACTACAAGCTTGGTTACGAGGCCCTCAAGGGTTATGCTGCTGAGGGCGGCCGCCAGTGGGCTGAACTTGGCCAGACTCGCCCTGCTCTGCGCAAGGTCATCGCCCTCGCGGTTGGCCTGTTCGTGATCTTTGTCTTGTTTGGCGGCTTGGCCCCGACCTACGCCCCTGAATATGACCCGTCCAAGTACATGTCCGAGGCTGCTGCCAAGTACGGCTGGAACTCATGAGGGAATGAGACGCAGTGAACGGGCAGAAATCCCGTTCCTGATATGATATTTGATATTACGAGGCGAGGTCCGGAGTTCATAATGGCAACACCACCACGAGATGATGATGACGTGGCAGTTCGATCACTGGGCAATCCCCCCAGATGGGCTATGAACAATTTGATCATAGCAGGACGGGGATTCCTGGAATCTCTAGTACATAATTTGCACCCATTTTCTTCATTCCCATTTGCGCCCTTTCTACAAGGACTCTTAATTGGATCCTTCCTCATTCACCCAGGCCCTCTGCGAAGGATGGAAGAGCCTGGCAGTGCATGATTGTACAGCTATAGAACACAGGAAGGGCGTCGAGGGCAAAGAGCTCGGTGGGACGGAGGATAATTTTACGGCTAAAAGCGTGTCCGGATGTAACTTAGAACGGCGCTGGGCGAGATAGACAACGAATCTTGAATGTATAACACATTTTGACTATTCACTACACTCGAGGGGGTTAAATACTCCAAAATCTGTGAAAGTGGTATCCATACACCTGACTGAGTTGGCCAAGACTGCTAATATATAGGTATGTTCGTGCTGGGCATTACGGTGTTCTAAGGATTTTGTATATGACGAAACGCAATATCACGGACCGATATAGACGACACTGAGTAAACGAACCCTTACTCTACGGTACACTACCCGGTTGTGTTAAATATAGATTACATAACTACAGTGGAAATTAATCTGAATTTTTGATAAGCTCTAAAGCATCTTCCGATGGCTACCGGTAGTGTGACTGTATTTCTAGGGTCCAGTTCGCGTATCTCGTTAGTAGTGAAAGCATGGCTTCTATATATAGCTGCATAAACATTATGACAATACCACTAAACAATCTCTAATATATACAATACGGTATAATCTCGTGGGAACAGCTGGGCATATTAGATCTAGGTGTTGGGAAGGGGTTTAAGGTGACATCAATAACCATACCACGCCATCCTCTTTCACGCCCGCCAGAAGGGCCAGTGACTTTGGAGCCTACGAGAAGGGAGTGGTTACTCCCGTCGACTGACTTCCTCCCTCTGGTTTGATTCCTTGGTCGTCATCATGGGCATAGGCCCCCTCGAATTCGTGCTCGTCCGCCGCTTGCTTGAGCCCGCCGGGCCGACGAGCATGGCTCTATGGAAAGTCGAACCGTATCCTCATACGTCAATTTTGTGTGTGGGAGATAAATCAGATTCTCTTGGCGGCTAAGCACGTGGATCTGGCCATCCAAGACATTGACGGTACGCAAGATAGAGTGTGCTCGTTAACATTGAAGAGCTCCGGTATGTATCTGGGCGCAGAAGAGATGACAGGGAAAACATGAGATGAGAAAAAGAAGAAGACGAAAAAGAAGATTTTCTTGGATCAGGCCCAGCAGCATGCTTCCTGGTCTCGCGCGGCGGAAGTCCGTTTGAGATGATATTGCCGACCCAACTAGGTGTAAACCTGGCGATGCTTCTGTGGTACAAGCGGCTACTTGGGAATTACTCTGAAACAACATTGCGTGAGACTTTACCCCCACGTCGACGTTGTTCATGGTGTTGATTTGCTCTCGGGCTCAAGGTTGTTAGTGATAATCATTATGTGCCTCCCTCCACACAGCAGCTATATAGGGATGTATGGACGGCACAAACCCTGGACGAGCCTTGTTGCATATGACGCCGTTGCCTGGACTGGCTTTACCAACAGAAAAGAGAGAAGCGCGCCGCCACCTCTTTATCGTAACCACACCATCTTGTTCAGTCTATATCATGCGTTCATAAGTCGTTGGCGCAGGGTAGAGACGATGGGCATGTCTAGCCAAAACGTGCCATGGTGTCGCATGTAATAATCCTCACCCTATGGTAATACTAGGCAATAGATCACGGCCAGCGCGTGGCATCGGTTGCTTGAGACATCAATGTCCTCGAGAGACAAGCAGTCATCCACGACCAACAGCCCGCAGCGTTCTACAAGGCAAGTCACTAACACGTGGGCAGACCTTGATCAATGATGGGCCAATATCCAAAACATGTCAAACTGATAAGAAGTCACCATCATCACTTGAGACCCATTAATGGTTGAACGGGGTTGCTTTCTACCATAATTAGGTACATAAAGCGAGGGATGCGATATTTCCTCAAGTTCATCCCAGTCATGCTCGGCCGCCTGTCGAATATGTAGCAGTGGTGAGTGTTGATCCAAGTCCAACACTGTTCGGGGCTGAACAAAATACACTAATATTGACCTCTCCATGACCTTAACTCCTTTGAAGCGCCAGTTCTGTTCCGTCTATCTGGGTCAAGCATCATTACTCGTGGAGAACACAGCGCACACGGACACGGTCGTTTTTTGGTTGTCTTTGTCAATGCTGTCAATTCATCAAGAGCAATTTCCTATTGCGCTCTAGACCGTAAAGGATGCGATATACATCTTTCCCATTTCCCTTGAACCCCGAGAACCGAACGACATGAGAACGTGAACGAGGAAAAATGCGTTTTATTTAGAATCCTGCAAATGGTTAGCTGGGTCGATCGAAACAGACAAAAATGGGAGCGTTGGTGCGCCATGGTGACATACTCAGAGGGGTGAAGAACCATCGGTTCTTGCCGCTGGTGTAGCGCTCCTCCAGCACCTTCTTCACGTTCTTCTTGGCATCCTCACGCTGGCTGACCTCCTTGAAGGTCTCAGCAGTGACGGCGCCCTTGAGACCCTCGAGCTCGAGAGTGTAGCGAGTGGGCATCAAGTGGTTGTAGTTGATGGCCTTGACGAAAGGCTTGATCTTTGAGCGCTTCTCCTGGCGGGTCTTGGACATGCGGCGGGTGATCTTGGCAGGGTATCGCTCGATACCAGCGACCAGGGCGTGGCCGTAAGGGTGCGTCTTGTTGCCGCTGTCGACGGGCTGGATGATGACGACCTTCACGAAGGCAAGTTAGCAATTTGACTTGGCAATCTTTGAACTCCTCGTGCCCCAAAGCAGGCAATCATGTCTTCCGATGTCGAACCGCTCGAGTTGCGTCTGTCGAATAATTTTGTCCCCGATGCTGCACCGTCTCCCCTCCACACAGACACACGCAATAATTTCTTTGGGGCGGGAATTCTTCTGGCTGTCGAAACGTACCTTCTTACCGGCGTAGCGGCCGCGGGTGATGATGGCAACTCTGCCAACCTTAAGGAACTTCATTTTGTCGTCGCTTTGTCGAGGGCAAGTATGAAGTCGGAAAGAGGGACGTTGTGTGTGAGGATTGGTGATGTTTCTTTGGCGTGCGTTGACCTACCGTAGCTGGAAAAGTTCCCAATGAAAAATCGTGGATTTGTGTGTAGGGCAAAAATCCATGGCCAATGAGAAAAGGACAACTGTGGACCGCTGGTCGGGCCCAAGCGTCTGATTAGATAGCACTGCTTTTCCCTCTGGAAAAGGTACAAGGTCTCAAGTATCTCACCGATAGGCCGATGAGGGACGGAGCTTGGGGCAGTTTTGGTCCGAGGTAGATGGGGCCGGGTAGCAGCAGCAATGGCAGCTTGATCGATGAACACCACCACACAGTACTTACACCATTCACCCATGACATCAAATGTACTCCGTTTGATCGCATGTTGATTAGGCCCAGCATCTTCCAATTCTAAAGCAACTACATATCCTTGAAGCTATTGCGCGCCTCGTATTGCGCGAACGGTACATCATGGCACCTCCCACCTACATCATCTCTAAGGTTGCCGATCCTATCTTCGCTCTCTTCATCGGTCTCGGCGCAGCTGCTACTCGGATCAACCGCGAGGAGAAGGAAAAGGGCCGGACTACGCAGCAGACCATCGATTCTCTACAGAGGTAAATAATCTCTAGTTCATCTTTCTAGAACGGCCGACGGCTTTCTATAATATGCTTTGTATTGACATTCGCTTCATCAGACGTCTTGGGCTCTCAAAGAAATCCTCGTAATACATACACACCAACACTTCAAACCTCGAACGCGGGACCATACTCCTTCTTCATAGCCTCACGAACCATTTGGCCACACAACTTGGCTGTAGGATTTGTGGCGACAGCTAGGCCCTTCGCGATTTCATTTCCATACCGTCCGCCCAGAGCAAAGTCTCTAGATGCTGCTTCTTCAAAGTCCATCTTACTCCAGCCGAATTCTTTGCGACCCTCATGTATATTTAAATCGCTTTCGTCCGCCCCGTCCGGTAGCCTCTTCGCGGTAATATGATACAGCGCTGCTCTCTGGGTATGAGAAAGCGCCAGCGTCTTGCTGGCCTGTGGGGAGATGGACGAAAAAAGGCTCTTGGGTGTTAACAGCTTAACTGCCTCGTCAAGATCCGAGAGCGCCATCGCTGCCGCTTCCTTCGTTTCTGAAAATTCCGCGCCCTGAGTAAGGGCTGTTGGGTCGTCTGCATGCAGCAACATCCTGTCCCCATGAAGTCGCCTCAAAGCCTGCGCTCTGTTGTTGCGGGCACTTGCGTATTGGGGGTACTCGGCGATCAGTTGGCCAAGATGAGCAACACAGGTCTTGTATTCCTCAGCAGGGTTCAGAGCTGGAGTGGCGGTCTTGAGACCTGCCAGCTGCATTTCAAGCTGCTGCATTGTCACTACTATGTTGCGCTCTCGCTGAGAAACTCGTTCGTAGATAGAGGGCTGGTGAATGTTTGGGTCCTTGGGCAATGCCGGGTCTACTAAGACAGCCATAAGGGGGTTCGACTCGGGATCCTTCATTTTCTCCAGCACATTCTCATCTCGCCGACTGAGTGAAGTGGAGTCCATGGTGATTTGTGGTCTTTGGGGTTGGTATACCAGATTGTTCGGTATACTGAACAGGAATCTTAGGCTCGGAGATATCTTGAAATACTGACAAGCGGTGCTCTGATGATTAAAGTTCGATCTCAATGTGTGGTGAAGCTGGACTGTAGGGAAGAAGCATACAATTGAGACGGTTCAACTCTTCTCATGAGTCGCAAACGGGGAATATGGGGGTTTCCTAAGCAACAAAGCTCGGCGCCGCCTATCTTATGCCAGGTTGCGATAGTTGACTCTACGAGTGACTACGAGTCCTAGCCCACGCAACTGATAAGGATTTCCTCATTCTTAGGCAGGTGCATGGCGCATTGAGTCGAGGTGCATTGATATGGCAGGATGACGCTTTCTGAGTGGTCATTCGCAGCGGCCCCCGTGGATGGCCGTGGGTAGCCGAGCGGGTTTGCGCCTGGCCCGAGCCTATTCGAAGCGCGGCCGGCATTCCGCCATCCAAGGATGCAAGGACAATGGGATATCCGCATCCAAGCCATTACGCCCAAAGCAACACCACAAGCCGTTGCGCATTGTCTCGGTCCATCTGACCTAAGCAAAGGAGATTCAGTGCGGAATCTCGAACGGGGCATGTCTACACTCGGACGGCAGCCGCTGGTCCGCTCTTGGCCGTTGTTGGTCTGCCTTGGCTTACACTCCATGTCCATATCATTTGGTATTTCACAATGGACTTCACTCATACTCATTGACCATTCTATCAAACCAACATATCTCTCTGACGTGATATCAAGGTGATACTAAACGTCGAAACTGGCAGCCAATGCTTCTGGTACTGCTTAATAGTCTCCATTGACCTTCTACTACTCACTTTCAACAATACATCAAGTTAACTTGGTTGCCTACCAACACTACAGGGACCCGATATGGCACCCTCCGCAGTATCCGAGTTGCTCAACGGGCACAGTGCCGATGTGTCGTCCTCTCAGACGGACAACTTCACCCACACAGACGAATTCGCAGTGCAAGCTGGAGTTGCCAACTTCCAAGCCTACGATCATGTCACCTGGTGGGTGGGCAATGCAAAGCAAGCCGCATCCTACTACAACACCCTCTTCGGGTTCAAGACCATAGCATACAAGGGCCTGGAGACAGGTAGCAGGTACTTCACCTCGTACGTGGTGGCCAACGGCGACATCCGCTTCGTCTTCACATCCCCTATCCGGTCACATACCCACCTCCCGGAAGAGGAGCCCATAACTGAGGCCGAGAGTGCCCTGCTCAAGGAGATTCACGCCCACCTGGAGAGGCACGGCGACGCCGTGAAGGACGTGGCCTTTGAGGTGGACAACGTCGAGGGCGTCTACTTCAAGGCCATGTCGGGCGGCGCCGTCTCGGTCCAAGAGCCAACCAGGGTCCACGACAAGCAGCATGGCGCCGTTGAGACGGCCGTGATCCGCACATACGGCGACACCACTCACACGCTTATCTCGCGGGGCTCCTATTCGGGCGTCTTCCTGCCCGGGTTCCGCGCCCAATCCCCGCCCCCATCGAGCGTCAGCCTGCCCCCCGTCGACCTGGCTCGCATCGACCACTGCGTCGGCAACCAGGGCTGGAACGAGATGGTGGCCGCCTGCGCCTTCTACGAGCAGTGCCTCTCCTTCCACCGCTTCTGGAGCGTCGACGACTCGCAGATCTGCACCGAGTTCTCGGCCCTGAGCTCCATCGTCATGGCCTCGGCCAACAACCTGGTCAAGATGCCCATTAACGAGCCGGCCCCGGCCAAGAAGAAGTCCCAGATCGAGGAGTACGTCGTCTACAACTCCGGCGCCGGCGTGCAACACATCGCCCTGCTGACCCGCGACATCATCACCACCGTGGCCGCCATGCGCGCCCGCGGCGTCGAGTTCATCAGCGTCCCGCCCGTCTACTACGAGACGATGCGCAACCGCCTCGCCACCGAGAAGCGCTCCTGGGAGCTCCGCCAGGACTTCGATACCCTCGAGCGCCTCAACATTCTGATTGACTACGACGAGGGCGGCTACCTGCTCCAGCTCTTCACCAAGCCCGTCGTCGACCGCCCCACCGTCTTCGTCGAGATCATCCAGCGCGAGCACTTTGAAGGGTTCGGCGCCGGCAACTTCAAGAGCCTCTTCGAGGCGATTGAGAGGGAGCAGGCCGAGAGAGGCAACTTGTAGTCCGAAGTAGACATTGCTACGGTGGGCTTTCAACTAATTTGAAAAGGGAGAACGGGCAAGAAGCAGCCTGTGCCCTCTCATTGGCCAAGCTGGCCTAACTGGTACGATGGTGCAGTTTGAAAATGAAAAAAAAACCGATACCAGAAAGGATACCTGTGGAAATTGCAACGTGTATGTATATATTTTAGAAGGCATTCTGAGGAAATGGGAGGGACGGATCACGTACCCATACGGACAGGGAGTTATATAGTCGTTATTCAAGCAAGCGAGCACATATATATATTCAGCAATAGGCTGTTCACCATCATTATCAACATTGTCACCTTAGATTGAATTTGCAGTGAAGTAAGATTCTCTGAAATGCTATTCTCAAGAATTCAGGCTCGATCGGAGTCGTAAAGCCCTCGCCTGGTTCAGTATATATACAACGCAAAGGAGATGGAAATCCCATCATCCAGATTGTATCCATCCAAATAGGGGCCATATTCCCCTAAGGTGAACACCAGCGTCGCCTGTCTGAGAAAAAGAAACGCCGGTATTCCTTTCTATCCTTAACTTTGCTCTCTGGACGACTCCTATCATGGGTCGTCTCTAGAAGCTAACGATATTTCTTTCCGTGATATTGCTTTCCACGATGACCCATTCACGAGTCTATCTCCATGGCGCTCCCGTTGGTGTCGCCATTCACGTGAGCCGCCGCCAGAACTCCGTCTACACCATTCATCTCCAGATCCGGATTGGGATCGTCCCGTGCCCTCGTGTCACTCTGGCACCCCGGGCAGTTGTGGAGGATCTCGTGCGCGAATAAATCGCAGTCTATGCAGAAATGGTTCCTGCAAACTTCGCACGCGTAGCGGCTTGACTCGCTTAGCCCCCTCGTCGGTTTGGGCGTTTTAGCCGGGGCATTCTTAGCCGATGCATCTTTAGACGGGCCACCTGCTGCCGGTGAAGCTGTGCCGGCCTCGGCTTTTTCTTTCTCCTTCTCCTTCTCCTTGGGCTTGGGCTTGGGCTTGGGCTTGTCCGGAAATGGGGCTAGGCAGGCATAGCACGCCTTCGAGCGGATGGCTTTTGACCAGGGAACCTCGACCCAGTTCCGCAGAGGGAATAGATGATGGTACGAGCGAGCCAGATGCGTGGAGAGAATCAGTGTCAGGCCGCAGCCGGGGCATTCGGCTGGTAAACGGCAGACTCTGGAGCCGCAGCGCGTGCAGTCGTAGCCCTCTCTTGTGGGGCGGTTGTGGCATGCGCAATAGTTGATTGTATCCCCTTCGGCCAAGGTGCGCGAGGGGAAGCCCATCATGAGCAGACTGGCATTGCTTTGTTCTTCTGTACGTGTAGCCGGTGGTGTCGTGAGCTCGAGGAGCAAGTCGCGAAAGTGCTGCTCGTGTAGTGCTATCCGATAGCCGGAATCGTCGCCCCCGTTTGTTTTGCTGCACAACTCGGCGCAGACGGCGACCTGCGCAGCGATTCCCACCACTGATACTCGTACGCGATCTTTTATCAGCGAGCTGATTGTGTCATGGATGTCGCCTGGATCGCTGGACATGAGTGCCCCGTAAACGATGAGGACTTCCCGCGTACCATGTGAAGGAGTATTACTGTAGATGATGACATGTGAGAAAAACGGACCCAAAGACTAGTATACCAAAGCCCGCGAAAGGCTCGGGGTAAAACTTACAATAAAGCACCCCTACACATCTCCAGCGCGTTCTGCAGACTGGGGCTACCCTGGGGCTCCTGCTTCACCCATTCCTCCAGCTTCTCCAGGTGATGGCTTGGGCTACCGCTCATATCGCTAACGCGCACGGCGACGCCGTCCCTCATACCCACGATGCTCAGCTGGGAGATGGGGTTTTGCTCAAAGTATTCTCGTACGAAGTCCCGCGTGTAGGCCATGGTCAGCTCGTGGCGACTGGGCAGCAAATCCTTCTCGAGCATGGCGAAGGACATGTCCAGCACGAGCACCAGGTGTCGTATTATACCTCTCTGGAGGGGCGTCGTATCTTTCATGAGGCGCGCGCGCTTCTGCGCTTCGGCCAGGCCCTCGATGGCCCCCTGCAGAGTGCCATCCGCGCCCTCGGTCACGGTGTCCCAGGACCGCTGGAGGCTTTCCCAGGCAGCCTGCGGTTCCTTCTTACGCCCGCCCTTCTGTTTGCCATCGGGCCGTGATCGTCCTCCGCGGGTGTTGTGGGGGTTGCCCAAGTCGTCGTCGGAGCCATCGTTGCCATTGTATTCGCCGTCGGAGTCGGCCATGGCGGCGGTGCTTTGCGGGTGAAGGTTGTGAAACGACGGGGCTACGGGGGGGCGCAAGGGCGCAAGCAGTCGCCCAAGATGGGAACAAGTCGCGGAAACGGACGCCAGGGCTGCTTTCCAAGTGCCCTTTGGAAGCAGGCGCTACTGCATGAGGAAGAAGAAAAGAAAGTTGTCGATGAATCAGTAGATATCGTATTTGGCTCTTGAAGACCTAAGATCCGTATGCCCACCCGCTAAAGTTTTACATAATCTGCCCCGAAGAAATGTGTACAGGGTCGTCTGCGCAGCGCATGGGGACCGCAGCTTTCAAGGGAGAAAAAGGAATGATAGTCGGGGCGAGGCTGTCGTCAATTGTGACGCACTGTATTATCTTTACCTGACCTTAGTAACTAAGCCTTGTCGCTTGTCTTTGTCTTTGTCTTTGGCGGCTCCTCCCTTGGCTGCTTATGCTTAGCTGGGGGTGTGGGGCAAGTGGCAGCGGCTCTGCTCAGCTCAGCTCCCCCACTGCCGGGCATTTAATATTGATCACATCTCAAGTGTGTACTTGCTTCTAGCGAATTCTATTGAGGGACCCATCTCACCCTTACATCCACAGGTAGCCTTGCATGCATTAATGAGTTTGCTACGAGGTGCACGCAATAGATCCTACTCAGACACATGCAGCTGACTGACCACATTGCTTATTCTGCCTAGCTACCTCATCATTGTTAGATCCTCTGTACTGTGATACGCCCAACTACGTTCCAGCAATTATATCTACAGCTTCACGGCTCTACGTGATGCTACGTAAGTAAAGATACTGGAGGCACCATCGAACTCATACGGCTATGGATGGATACTGCATCAAGTTACACATGTATCACGCTGCCCAACCTGCAGAGCCGTTGAGCTGTTCACTCACAATCAGCTTTGGAAGCCACCAAATACCTAGCGCCTAGCTGCAACACTCAGCTTGTGTTCCGTTCGGGGGAAAGGTAAGGATCGTCGGGAATTAACAAGTACGTAGAGTGGACGGTCTCTTACTTGCCAGCCCTCCCTTGTATTAATCGCATGTAGATCAGCATTCCAACACCATAGCGAAATCACCCGAGCGTGGCACCATGCCTATACAGTGGAACAAAACTCTACGTTCCTGTCCAAATCACGATTGCACCTGGATGAAAACGGCTATAACCAAGTGTTCAGTCTATCGTACGACATCATATACATTAGCCGCGTAAATGGGGTATACTATCAACTATGCTACTAAACTCGCCCAGTTTCAACACGGCTAGAACATCTGCCACTGAATCATGATATATGTCTAGCCGAAGATATGCTGCTTCCCCTCTCTTTTCTCCTCTAGTCGAACTTCAATCGCCATGTATATCGTATCGCTGAACAGCTCGACTCATATCCCTACATATGCACCTGTTACAGTGCATGCTCTTCGATGGCCGTGTTCTGCGTTATTAAATAGAAAGACCCAAAGTGGCCTTGGTAGAATGTTGCTTGTTGTTGGAATGGGAGGTTTCGCGGTTGCTAGACCAAAAGTCCGCCTGTGAATCCAAAAAGAATAAATAAAATGATAACGAAGTGGTATACCCGTGAACCAAAAACTCCAACTCCGTGGTCAAATGAGAGACGTGGATTAAATTAAGGATAACCGGTCGCCGGTCCTGTTGCAATGGGCCAGTCGTCTTCGGTTATGCTGGACCAGAAAATCCAGACCATGATGACGGACAGCAAAGTGAACAATGTCTCAAAGAGAGCACCGTCAATCTTGCCCGCAGTGCCGTTGCAGATGTAAGGGCTAATCGTGTAGTTGAAGACCTGGCCAATCGCGAAGAGAAGGGCAGCTCCTGTCAAGTAGGCCATGGGTCGGACTTCGCCGAGTACACGCAAGACCAGGATCGCCTCAAGGACGAAGAAGGCGACAAGGAAAACCAACGGTGCGAGCTGGTACAGGACGTATAGCGCAATGTTTCGGTTGCCTCCGGCCACGTCCCAGCTGCTCTCAAATGTCCCGGTCCAGTTGTAACCAGTGTCGAGGGCAATGTAGCCAGTGCCGACAAGAAGAACAGCGCCGGATAGCACCATCAAGCCGAGAGAAATGGGTGTCCCGTCGTCGATAACCTGGTATCCGACTACACCGTTGAGCATTAAAATCCACGTCGTTGCAATCACCATGCCGATGTGAACGCCGGAAAATGCCTGAACACAAGTTAGTCGAGGCGCTCAGGTTGGGTGGAATCCAACGGTTCAGAACCTACAATTCGGACTGTTGGGTTCAGAGGGAACTCTCCCACAGTGAAAATTTCGCATGTTTCAAGAATAATGTATCCAACTAGGAACAGTTGCATTTCCCTATCCGAATGTTAGTTACTCGCAACATAACGTGAGAAATGGTGTGGTTCAGCCTACCTGCGGCCAACAGCTGCCTTCTTCCTTTCAGACAGCAGCACCAGCAAGGCTGCGACTGCAATTGCGATTCCGCAAAGTAATATAGAGCCTTCAGATTCATTAGCACTCGACAAATCCAACATTTTTTAATCAAGACTTACCCAGGTTGCCCAATTGACGGCCGCCGCTCAGTGGGATGCCCTCTAGCTTGCAGCCGCCCCATGGCCCCGTTTGGTTATTTGAATAGGGTGCTTGTGAGAGTAGCTGTATCACCACGTCAGTATTTTGTAAATATATCAGGGTCACTCTGACAATGAAGGCGTCGGCCACTTACATTACAAACGGGCAAGGTTGCATCGCGGCAGAATGCCTGTTGTCGGTGAAAGCTGGTCAGCAAAGAAAACCACAAGAGGGCCGGATGCGATTGTCGCGATTATCGCGATCGGCGCGCGCGGGCGTGCGGCAGGATTGGACTGAACCTACCTCGAACTTGCCAAAATCCGTCGAACCCATTTGATTGCGAGATTGCGCGTGGCCGATTCGTTATTATGGTGATATGGTATTAAGTACTTCGCGCAGAGAGGCGTGCAGGTCTGTGCAATGTCTTCGACGGCTCCTCCAACTGTAGCTTGGAATTTGTCGCAGGTGAAGAGGTATTAGAAAGCGAGATCTGGACGGAATAGAGGCTCGCTTGACCTGTTGGTGTCGAGACGGCTTGCTGTGTTGTGGTTGTTTGAAAGCAGAGCAACGGTTCGCTTGCTGCTTCAAGTGTCGGCGACGAAACCTGACGAAAGCGAAGATGGTGTAGGTCTTGATTGAAATCGTCGAGTCTCTTCTGCCGCAGCGAGTCAAGCGAGCTTTGAATTGTTCTGTTCCTGGATTGGAAGTGGGTCGCTGGTCGCTGGTCGCTGGTCGCTGGGTACTAGTTACTTAAGCGAGTATTTGGTTATTCCTCTCTCCTGTTTTCCGGGCACTGTATGTCTCCTCCTTTCTTCGTTCTTCCCGGCAGATATCTTTTTCGTCCTATGATTCTGGAGATGTCGGTGTCTCGGTAGCAGGTAGGAAGGAAAAGAACAGACGACGGAAGCAAAACAGAGGTTCCAACCTTCCAAGGCTGGCCAACGCTTGACAGTGGGTTGTTAGAGCGATAATGCTGCCCCGTTCATTTCAAATTTAATGCTTTTCCCTGGAAGGAGCACAGCAAGCATCGCCCAGTCGCCTACAAAGCTCCTTGGGGGGAGGAGGGGGAGTACATGTACAGAGACATGGAATAGCTAAGCTAAGCCTCGAATAGGCCTAATAAAACATGCTATCGGAGTGGGTTTCTCCCTCTTTGGTTAGCCTGGATCCTTACCCGTTGCATCGCTCACCTCCAATCCACCTGCGCTGCAAAGATTCGCGGCAGGAATTGCCCGCCAACCACCCGAACAACCGTTGGAGACGTTGGGACTCCTTGATGTTGCCATCTTCGGCCTGGTCGTCCGAGATGGCCCTCTTCAGGTCTTCTGGCAGCACTGGCATGGTGTTCCCCAATGTGTCTTCAAGTTAACATTACTGGCCGATGATCATGAGGCATGTCGCAAACACTGTTTTTTCCCACGAGGCTTCAAACAGATAGCTTCGTGTGCATAAACACCAGGTGCTTCTGTCTTATGTGCGTTGCGTTACACATAGCAAGCTGCTTCTCAGCTTCTCCTTATTCACAACAGCAAAAGAAAGGACAAGCAGCGCAAAGAGGTAGAGGTGGCTAATCAGCATTGAGGGATCGACGTCGGGGTGGCAGGGAGCCCCGGTTTGCCCAGCCTCAAGTAAGCAATCTCGCCAGCGTTATGCATGATCTTGATGATGAGGTGTATGACGGCCTAACTTACACCTTCTAGAATATGTCATTATGTTCGATTTGGGTGGTTTTTTTCTCGTAAACCAACCTGATACACAGCCCCAAAGTGTGGGCTTCCGAACATCGTGTCTATCTTGTCTGTCTGGAAGTCTAGTCTTCTCCAGTGCAGCCGTATATTCTGTCTCTCTTCGACGATATGCATGTACGTGGGTTCTAAGACAGTGTGCAAATTGGCAGATGAGATGTATGCAAGTAGAATGACGGGAAGGGAGCCCCGATCGCTGATTCGTTCTCCTCTTAAAGTGGTTGGCCTGTTTCGGCCTGTTTGCTGCTGACCAGGTGACCTGAAGGGCAGCAATATGTTGGTTGACCATTCAGGCCTGCACAATTTTATTTAATTTACAGTACTCCGTAGCATTGCTCACGCTCACGGCGCCGAAGACGGTAACGTAAACTGTAGATGCATTCCTATCAAAAAGGGATGGCTGTGCCAAACTTGCCACTGCAACGTGGGAAGGTTATGACATTCCTCGTACCCAAGCTTTGCAATCCCATACATACGTCCAATGCAAGCATCGCTACCGAATTACCGCAGAAGAAAATGTGAAGTTTTGCCCGCTGGAGAGCAAGGGTACCGGTATTAACGGTTGCGTTTGCATGGATGATAGCGCCATACCTATTGCCAGGGATCCCCAAAGTTTCAGCCACAGCATTGAAAGGCGCTCACTGGACAACGGCTATGGCGTTTACTGTTGTTGCTGGTCATTGCCAGTGCGTCTTGTCATCCAGTGGTGCCGATAATGGTTTGCAGTAGTCTGACAGTTGGTCTCAAATGTGGCCCCTGTATAGATCGCTATTGACCAGCGACTCTCCCTACTTGCTTGTTATTCACGATGAAACCTCAAGCCTCAGCGGCCGCGTCACGGAAGCTTAGCCCGAGGGAAAGAAAAACCCATGAAGCTGGCATGGCATGTCTCCTTAGGTAGCATATGACATGTGACGTCAATTTTAAAGTTACAAGCTGGTCTGGGTTCTAAGTGTGTATTCTGTCTCTTATCGTGACTGCTAGTGTCTCAGCATGGGCCAGCGACTTAGACGATGTATGAATATGCTCTCGGTAGTCGCGGGGCCATATTGGTTTGCAGTCTTGTCATAATACGCCTCTTATATAACGAGGTCCCAGCCTCCACCACCAGCGGACTAAAGAAAACAACTATGATAACAGCCACCGCGCCATACCTAGTGCCACCCCACCAGGTTTGCATTGACGATAGAGTTGCGGTAGCCCTGCTTGCGGCTGGTCTTGTCGCATGATACTTCAGTCGCCTGGCGGCTATTTCCAACTGTTCGTGAACGGCGCCTACTGGTGATGCCAGCGTATCAGATGTGTGACTTATGTCTGCTAGGCGCATATGGTCGAGACTTTGATCATCATACCCCCTTGATGACGATAGCGCTGCTTCTGGTATCATACGCTTTGTGAATGACCGAAATGACAGCTTATTAAATCGGATAGAATATGAATGGAAGAAACATTATGTCAGTAGCACCAATAGATCCCCAGTATATACAATGTAACATAATCTGGCGGGAGTAGCGATTTCGCCATTGAGATGTTGTTAGAAACGGAAGATAATTATGGTCTTGATCGTTGGGTGAGGTAAGACAGAAATCTTGACGCTTCCTCAGTTTAAAACTGGTGCGTTACCTCAGTAGCCAGCCTGGAACTAGGCAGGCAATCACATGTATTCTTTACATCGTCCGCAGCCGTTCGATGGCTCGCAAAGTGTTCGGTTTGTACAATGGAGGCGGGCATTCACTGACAGGATGACTTGACGGTAACCCATAAGCGGCAGTCTCTGATCGAAGTCGACGGATGCTAGCTCTTCGTCAAAACCCTTTGATCGTGGTGGTATTATTGGGCATTGCTATCTTTGGCTCGTCGCCGGGTGGAGGAATTGTCGGTTCAATATCATGTCATGTGTAGGCTTGACCGTCTTGACCTTTTGGTCTAGGCACTCAAAACATAGGTGGCTCGCTGATGAATCCTGTAAGAGTAGTACGTTGATACGGATAGTCTTTTGGTGCACCACTGATGGCAATTTCTCTGTATCTCAGGGGATAGATGGAGATAGATGCCCGTATGGATAGATTTTGGTATTGTGCTGCTAGTGATCGCCTACACACACATCTATATACGAGAGTGATTTGTTCTTCGAAGGCGTTTGGTTCCCAGTAATCGTGACATGCCCTGCAAAGATGCAAATCTATCTTCTGAGATCCAGCGATCTTGCGGATTCCCAATGTGTCACATATCCATAAATGTCCTCAAGCTCGAGCAACATTTCACCCCTTGCAGACAGTTTGCCATTCCCCATGCTTCGTATGTGAACTTGGCCACCCGTGCTTCTGCGAATCAATGCGTAGGTGAATGACAGATGCTGCCTTCTGCTAGTTACGAAGTTTTGGTTCCTTGACAGCCATTTACGTTCCTCGCTTCGATATACGAAAAGAAACGACGGTGGACGAGTAAATTGACGGGTTGAAATGCTCCCAGCTGCAGGTGCCCACGAATTAAGTATGTCTTCCACAGTTCTGCTCGTGCCGGCTATGCGTGTTTGTATCCCTGCTTCCCACCCTTCGACTACGCGACCATCCCTAAGCACTGCAGACAGTACCGCAAGACAGGGGGCTCGCCGGGTGAAGATATTGGCAGTTGACAGTAAGTAATGTAGCAGCCGCAATGTAGCCATAGTGATAGCATAGGACTATACTGGCTGTGCCTTAGCCCCCTTATTATCCCTGTGCACCGTTGTCGTGAATAGCAGCAAACTAGCCGGAATATCGAAACTCCCGGGTAAGCGAGCACAGTCTCTACTCGTCCTAGACTCCTATAGTTGCGATCTCGTGTACTGCAGTGAGCTCACCTGGTGTACTGACAGCCTCCTGAAAGCACCATTTAGCCCATAGCGTCGATCGCCTCTTTGCTCGCTCTTCATTCGGAGCTTCTGTGCCATCAAACAGCCCCCGAACAGCGTATCAATATAGCAGAAGCATGATGTATTTCCTCCTAGGTCTCATAGCCTGCGTCACGGCGCTGCAGTCCAGTGCTCTAACCAACTGAACCAAACCGTCCCTAACAGGGCAAAAGGGCGATGTTGCCATTTCAGCGCCTTGGCCGTCTACTGGAGCCTATCATTAACCCTTACAGCCTGATTGCTAAGTTATGACACCGTGTCCCTGGTTTACGATGTACTAACAAGTCAAGGTGACAACTGAACCGTAGGTCATCCTTATACTCACGAGTTGTCACCCATTCAAAGCTCTTTGTATTGGTTATCTTTTGCATACATCAGTTGTCCCACCGTCGCGCTTGATTCAAGAAGGGACTACTAGGTTGCGTATTTTAGCTCTCTCGGCTCCCGGTCGATACCGTAGCAGTCCAAACAAACCATGATGATATTATTTGGCAGTTTAGTAATCGACTAGAGACCATATCCTTGGGAGCGGCTGATTAGATGAGCTAATCAAGCAAGTAAGCGATCTATTCGTTAAAGATACTTGGGTATTCGGGCGCAATAAGAGAGTTGAGTAGAGAGACACTGTGGAACTGGACAAGTTGACTGATGTGAGGATTAGGCGACTGAAAGAGGCTGCTCTTGGAAAGCTGAATATGGGAATATAGGTAAAAAGCTGGTCAGATGGCTGGCGGCTGTACTCAAGATGGGCTGGCGTATGAAAGTATTAGATGAGAGAACAAGTGTTAATAGGAAAAACAAAAGCTGCAGTTCAACTCTGCAGACCAGAAACGATCTGACCGAGTGGAGGCTGATATGTCTCCGGGACCACGAACCTGTTCGTCCCATATACAACATCTAACGACCCAACCTCTTTCAGGCGGCTTTTGCTTTTCGCTCATGATATCTTTTCCGGCCACGCTCCGGCGCAGCTATTGCGGCTGCGTCGCCAGCTTCGGCTTCAGCTTTTCGCATCATGATTCCTTGAAAACTCCGTATTACTTACACCGCTCGTGCCTATTCCCGTGTTGGAGGGCTAAGCGACCACTGTAATAAACTGTCCTTTGCTGACGAGCAGCACCCAGGGTGATTCTTCAATATGGATTTGACCGGAATAGTAGCCTCTCGATATAATAGAGACGTTACCAGTCCATTCTCGCAGGGGCTTGGGGCGACAGAGGAACACCATCGTCCTTATAATGGCCGTACAGATTTGTCATAGCGATGCTTGAGTACCTGTCGAGTCTCGTATCCCACTCGGGATGTCTCGTACCATTCTATTCGGTTTTCAAGTTATTATATAATATGGGTTTTTAGACGCTAGATATACTCCGGCGCCAGCGTCCCCAGTATACTACGTGTGCATACTTCGATGGCGGTCCGCTGTAATTTGCTGGGCATTTCATTTAATAAGCGAAGTTACAATAAATCGTTCATGCACATATCTACATAGCGTCATTACCGACAGGTTTGCTGACAACCGCCCAAGCAACATGATATCAGGAATTTCCGTGTAGTCAACGGACATCCAATCCGAAAAGCTCTGGGAAACTAAGGATGACTTCGTCATAGTTAAATCAACTTGGTGATTGGAGTTGTCTTGAGTGTTTGGCAAGGCACCGCAGCTGATGCTGGCAGGGCTCATCCGGCTGAGGGGAGCTGCTGACCACGAGCGGTGGTCAGCAGGATGCCATGGAGTTCCTTGTGGTCTAGAAACGCAGTTCCAAATTCTTCCTCGTGATATGATGGAAGGGGGAAGGGATCGCAGTGATCTCCATTTAACCAGTTTACTGGAGAGACGTTTTTCCCGTGGGGAAAACGTGGAACTTGGGGAAGCGGGGAGGGCTGGTACGACTCACGATAAGTACAAGCGCCATGCTACGATAGACCGCCTCAAAAATGGAGCCTATGATGCCATCGTGGACCTTTCTGGGTGGGACTGCACTCTGGTAGGTTCCCGTACTGCCCGTACCCTTCTTCTGAATCTGGGCATACAGCATACTTGCCTGCTCCTAGTTGCGCATACCAATCGCCAAAGAGAGCCAAGGCAGTTTACGGGGATAGGTGCATTATGCAATGCAATGAGAGTGAATCAAGGGATTGATGCCGGCTGTGTAGACTATACCTAAGAGCCCGAACTCGCCCATCTTTGGTTATTCCTGGCTCACGTCGGCTCCAAGCCGATTGATTGGCTGCAATCAGCTCATGGTCGACCGTGAGCCGCATCCGATATGGGAATTACTCAATCCTTGACGTTTGGACTGGGCTGACTCTGGCTGCTTGACTCGCAATCTGCTAGGCAAGGAGCACATAGGGATCGACACAAATTCTTGCCATTCACGTTTATTGAGAGCAAGATCCGCCCGACCTATGATAACGCACGGAAAAGCAAAATGACAGGCCTTCTTGGCCTTGGACACTTGCTCGTCATATCCTGGATCGGAAGCTTAAGCAAGTATAGAAGAGAGACAGCTAGACATGAAGCACAATTATATATGTATATAGTTCATATAAAGGATAGCTTCACACCTATTCGTTGCTTACAGGATAAATTAGAATTCAGTAAATATATCCTATATCCAACAGTGGCAGTTTCCTCTAGGTACTTGTCTACCAGAGCATTGATGAGTGATGCTCTGCTACCAAGCATAGGTACAGATATGGGCGCGTTAGAGATAGCGGGCTGTAGTGGGTCAATGCTAGAAAAAGGGGATCCCGACTGGAAGGCTACGTACCTGGTCCAGCAAGAGGCCCGATACTTGGGCACTCTACTGTACCTCGTCCTCTTTTCGCCTTGAACTGGAATCTTCCTTCCTCATCCTCCTGTCGCTGTCGCTCATTCTGAAATTTGATGTGAAAGAAGAACACACTACTCATGTCCAGTCTGTAAACCATTTAGCGCTGTCCTCGCGTCACTCTGTGAAATACACCTGCTCTTTTTCAATTGATTCAAAACTTGGTCCCGAAGTCGGTTTGACTCAAAAACGACCACCCACCGCGGCACTACCCCGACCCTGTGAGCTTGGGTTAACCTACCACTGCTTGCATTGCTGCACTGCACTAAGGCCACTTGTGGATCTGACTGGGAGTGCATCTACCTGCCATTTACACTCGGTTCTCATCAAATGACCTTGGAACCGTTCCGATCCTAACCACCCTCTCCAACCCTTATTTCCTCCTACCTGATCTTTTGTTCTAGAGCGGAGGGGAGGCTGCTGTCACAGCCCCATATTCGTCAAAATTCCCTCTTCAAACCAGGCCCGTCTTCCATCCAACATTCCCCTCCGAACCCTCTCTAGTCGTCCTGACCACGAACGAGAACACGGCGCCCAATCGACGTCATTGCTGGCTGGCCGTGGAGACCGCCCATCCTCCCCCAGCAGGTCTTCCTCCAACTCCGACTCCGACTTCGACGACTGGACCGACACTGGTGACATCGCCGAGCAGTTGGCCGATGAGGAGGACCCTCTGAGGTTACGTCTGCAGGACACCTCGCTGAAGAACGACGGCTTGCTGACTGGCTTCGTCAACAACAACACGAAGCAGAACAAGACCAAGCGTGTCCAGTTTCGACGCTCCGTCTCCGCCCACAGTGACGCCTACTCCAAGGAGCAACCTGGCGCCGTTAATAAGGACTCGATCGAGATACCTAACCTAGCTCCTCGCCGCCCCTCTAGAGCTGCGCGAATACTATCCCTCATCATGCCTGGAACGGGGGTTCACGGCCTCACGGGCAAGCCCCTCATGTAAGTCAAACTCCAAGGCATGACCTGACCCTGAAGAGCAACTTGCTAACCCACCGGTCCAGTTACTTCACCAGTATCTTCGTCTCATTAGGTGTATTCCTCTTTGGATATGATCAAGGTGTTATGTCCGGTATCATTACGTACGACTTTGGTCCCTCGTCCTCCACGGCTCTATAGGGCAGTATACTAATATGAAATTACAGCGGTCCCTTCTTTCGAGACTACTTCAACCACCCGTCTCATGCCGAGATTGGAACCATGGTCGCCATCCTCGAGATTGGCGCCCTGATCTCTTCCCTGGCTGTCGGCAAAATCGGCGATGTTATCGGGCGGAGAAAGACCATTCTCTACGGCTCGATGATATTCTTTGTCGGAGGCGCCTTGCAGACACTCGCGACCAACATGCCCATGATGATGCTCGGCAGAATCATTGCCGGTCTTGGCGTCGGAACTCTGTCGACTATCGTGCCCGTCTACCAGTCTGAGATCTCCCCACCTCACAATCGTGGCAAGTTGGCTTGCATTGAGTTTTCTGGTAACATTATAGGATATACCACATCCGTCTGGGTCGACTACTTCTGCGGCTTTATCGAGAACAACTACTCATGGCGTGCCCCTCTTGGCATGCAATGCGTCATGGGTGCTTTGCTTGGAATTGGTAGCTTGGTCATCGTGGAGTCACCCCGGTAAGTTTGCTTCCATTTATACGCACACGAACACGCTGCTGATGAACGGGCAGATGGCTTCTGGATCACGACCACGACGAAGAGGGCATTGTTGTTATCGCAAATCTGTACGGAGCTGGCGATATTCATAACCCGAAGGCGCGTGATGAATTCAGAGAAATCAAGATGGACGTCCTTCTACAGCGCATGGAGGGTGAGAGAACCTACTCGGAAATGTTCCGAAAATACAAGACACGCGTCTTCATTGCCATGTCGGCGCAAGCGTTGGCCCAGCTGAACGGCATCAACGTTATTTCGTACTATGCTCCCTACGTCTTTGAGTCGGCTGGTTGGGTAGGACACGATGCTGTGAAAATGACTGGCATTAACGGTATTACGTACCTGCTCTCCACGATTCCGCCATGGTACATTGTCGATCGCTGGGGCCGACGATTCATTCTCCTCACCGGTGCCATTGCTATGGCCATCTCGTTATCCATGGTATCCTATTTCATATACCTAGACATAGAGCTCACCCCTACTTTGGTGGTTGTCTTTGTAATGATCTACAATGCTGCCTTCGGGTACTCTTGGGGTCCGGTATGTCATATCCTGTGTACCCCTACCCTATTTCGTCGAATAGCAAACTAATGATGATCGCAGATTCCGTGGCTCTACCCGCCTGAGATTCTGCCTCTGAGCATCCGATCCAAGGGCGCTAGTTTATCGACCGCAGCGAACTGGACCTTCAACTTCATCGTTGGGGAACAGACTCCTATCCTCCAAGACTGGATTGGATGGCGCCTCTACTTGGTCCACGCGTTTTTCTGCGTTGTCAGTTTTGTAACAGGTAAGCTTGATCGGGAGTTCCTTTTTACTCGTAGATGGAATCTAACAGAGAACAGTTTACTTCATTTATCCTGAGACATGTGGCGTTCGTCTCGAGGAAATGGGCTCCCTATTTGGCGACAACACAACCGCAATGGCTTCTCCAAGTGTGAGGTCAGAAACCGGATCCATCTACCGGGTTTCATCTCCGGATGGGTCGTTCAGAGGACGCCCGGGCCCGACTGATGATATCCCACCAATGAGCATCGACCCGCCGGTACTCAATGTGATTGATGGCAAGCCCCATCTACGATCAGAGAGTGGCTCGCGTGGTAGAGTTGGCGAATGGCTTGGCCGTATGGTCGGGCGTGATCGAGGTGGCAGTAGTAGCCCAGCAGGGAGAGCCCGATATGCCCCGCTGGAAGACAACGACGAATAGACGATTCGAGCGCGTTACATAACGATAATTGCTATGACAAGAAGAAGAAGATTGAGTCTCGTTACAAAACATATAGACGGTGGGCAGGTTCTGCGCGGAAAGGGTTGACCAATCTTTTGCTTCCAGTTGCAATGACATCGGTCCAACTGATGAAGGACAGACTACAACACGAGATATGCACAATTCGGAGTAGAGAGGGAGCATGCTGCGTTTATGGGGTTTTGTAATGGCGTGAGAATTTCCTTGTATATCACATCAGATCAGTCCCGTGGTTGGACAAAGACTGCCATCGTTAGATGGGGACTAGTGTCCCCTTGCAGAGCCACCAGAATATCAGATACAGTGACAGTGACTATTGTAAAGTGCTGTCCTCAGTTGCCTTGGGGAGGATACATTGCAAGTCCTAGAGCAAATGCGCCGTTGCCGGATGGCCGTGCGACCCACTGTCTTCGTACAGCTTGAGCTATCATCAATTGTTTCTACATGAACGAACCACAATACGGTAAAGATGGATGTTTGCAGTGCCCAATCTCCGAATTTTTCCAATGTTAAAAGTTTGAGAGTTACAACCACGGTTCTTGCTTTGCCGTCAGCTCGTCTTATACGTACGCCCAACAATCAATCTAATACCGGACATTCAGCCGCAGCCTGGCGGGGTACTCGAACTCGCATTAATTACCTAAGGTAATCGCTGCCAACCTGGAACTTTTATGTCAATTATTTCTGGTGTTCATCGGTGAAATTTTTATATAAGAGGCATTACTATGATTTAAGTCTATATCATAAATCTTATCTACCTGAAATATATCGTGCATACCTGTCAAGTAGGTACATGTACATACCTATATATGCACATAATAAGATAATCGATCCAATCGTCCCAAGGTGGCGGTTAAGCGGGAAGAACTCTGTGAACAGAGTGCACCTTGCCGAGCTAGGCAAACTACACCAGCGCTAGGCAGACGAAAGGGGCCGTGCTTTTGGTATCTTTTTGGTGCTTTTGCAGGGCAGGACAGGCCCGAAGACAGGGGGAAGCTCTTCTGCTGGTCTGCTTGGCCACCTTGCCCCTAATTCAATTGACTGACATTGATTGACCCGAAGGAGATCAGGCCAGCTTGTTCTCGAAATAGTATCGCGTTTTTCCCATCCACTTTCCAGGTCCAGGGTTGCATGTAGCACGGCTTCTCTCCTATGGTGAATTCGTATTGGATTGCCGTTTATTTTCTGCCAGACATTGTTCAAGGGGCCACATTGTGATTCTCTTGTGTCTTGGTGACCCAGAGCCAATTAATCCCATCCTCCATTTGTCCTCCTACTTTACTGGAAGGGGGTTGATTTGACGTCGTAACACCTTCGTCCTATTGGATCCTTCTTCCCTTTTCTTTTCTCCATTCTGATTCTCACATTCGCTTGAGGTCCTCGTTTTTTTTCTTCCTTCAGCAACCCTTCGACCTTGCTCGTCCGTCCACCACTTTTGACCTCCCCGCCGTCGTCTTGGATGCAAGCTTGATCGTTCTCGACATTCTACAGCCATGGCCGATAAAAAGGCCACGGTTGCCTCCGGCGCCGATCCGAACGGCCAAGGTCTACGTCAGCGAAACATCCCCGGCACGCCAGTAACTGTTCTGGCTCAGCAGCTCGAAGTCGACGAGAAGAAAATACATGGAAAGAAGGTAAGGAGAGCTTCAAACTCGCTGTTTACTCCCGGAGAACTAGTCAGCTAACGAGCAATGCCTACCATAGCAGGAATCCTCAGTTCTCACGTTCCTTGACGAGTGGGAGTTCATCATTGCGCCCATCATCTTCACGGCTCTTGCCTTCTTTACTCGACTATACAAGATTGGCCTGAGCCCGATCGTCACTTGGGATGAGGCTCACTTTGGCAAGTTCGGTTCGCACTATATCAAGCGCGAACTCTTCTTCGACGTGTACGTACCGATCAACTTACGAGTATAGCGGAAGAGACACGAATATTGATATTTGTATAGGCACCCCCCCTCTGGGCAAAATCCTCGTCGGTCTGTCTGGTGTTCTGGCTGGCTACAATGGGTCCTTCGAATTCAAGTCTGGTGAGACTTACCCCGAGGAGCTCAACTACACCTTTATGCGCGCCTTCAACGCCTTCTGGGGTATTCTGTGTATCCCATTGGCCTACTACACTGCCCGCGAGTTGAACCTGAGACGCCCGGCTGTTTGGCTTGTCACTCTCATGGTCCTCTGCGAGAACTCGTACACCACCATCAGCCGCTTCATTCTCCTCGACTCTATGCTTCTGTTCGGTACTGTCGCAACTGTCTTCTGCTGGTCCAAGTTCCACAGGCAGCAACAGTACAGCTTCGATCCGGAATGGTTCTTCTGGCTGTTCATGACCGGTCTCAGCTTGGGTTTTGTCTGCAGCATCAAGCTTGTTGGGCTTTTCGTAACTGCCCTCGTCGGAATTTACACCATTGAGGATCTGTGGAACAAGTTTGGCAACACTAAGATGCCCGTCAAAGTGCTTGCTGCTCATCTCGGTGCTCGAGTCGCCGGACTGATTGTTATTCCTTTCCTGGTGTACCTGTTCTCGTTCGCCCTTCACTTTGCCATTCTTACGCGAAGTGGCCCTGGAGATGCACAGATGAGCTCTTTGTTCCAAGCAAACCTCGAAGGCAGCGAGATTGGCCGAAACTCCCCACTCGAGGTCGCCATTGGATCCAAGGTCACTCTCAAGAACATGGGATACGGTGGAGGTCTGCTGCACAGTCACGTCCAAACCTACCCTGAGGGCTCAAATCAACAGCAAGTGACCTGCTACCACCACAAGGATGCCAACAATGAATGGTGGTTCTACCCCAACCGCCACGAGGCCGACTACAGCCCGGAGGAGGAGCCCAGATTCATTGGAGACGGCAGTGTCGTCCGCCTGATCCACACCATGACTGGCCGCAACCTCCACTCTCACGATATCGCTGCTCCTGTTACCAAGTCGCACAAGGAAGTTTCCTCTTACGGTAACCTCACTGTAGGTGATGAGAAGGATCACTGGCAAATTGAGGTCGTCAGCGATGTTGCATCTCGTGATAGGACCCGCGTCCGCACCCTGACCACGGGTTTTCGCCTGAAGCACCCGTCAATGGGCTGCTATCTCCGTGCCGGCAACGTCAACCTGCCCCAATGGGGTTTCAAGCAGATCGAGGTTACCTGTGACAAGTCCAACAACCCTCGGGACACTTTCACCCACTGGAATATCGAGGCCCACACCAATGAGAAGCGTAAGTACTGGAGCTGCAAATCCGACCGTTCAAAGCTGACCCGAATATAGTTCCTCCTGCCGACCCTGGAAAGTATAAGTCGCCATTCTTCCACGACTTTATCCACCTGAACGTTGCCATGATGACTTCCAACAACGCCCTTGTCCCGGACCCTGACAAGCAGGATGATCTTGCTTCCCATTGGTGGCAGTGGCCTATTCTCAACGTCGGTCTTCGTATGTGCGGTTGGGATGACCAGATTGTCAAATATTTCCTTCTCGGCAACCCCTTTGTTTACTGGGCCTCGACCATGTCTCTCGGCGTTGTTGGTCTCGTGACTGTGTGGTATATCCTGCGATGGCAGCGAGGCTTCAGGGACTTGTCGCAAGAAGAGATCGACCAGATCCACTACTCGGGTCTATACCCGATTCTCGGATGGTTCCTCCACTACCTGCCTTTCGTCGTCATGGCACGTGTTACTTACGTCCACCACTACTACCCTGCGCTCTATTTCGCTATCCTTACCCTTGGCTTCCTGGTCGACTTCATGTTGCGCACCCAGAAGAAGGCGCTTCAATACGTCGTTTACGGTAGTCTGTACACCATTATCATTGGCATGTACATCTTCTTCATGCCGATCTGCTGGGGTATGACAGGCCCGAACAAGCAGTACAGCTACATGAAGTGGTTTGACACTTGGCGTATGACCGACTAGGAAATGCCATGGCAATGGCCTGTATAGACAGTATGGTCGCCACCATTTCATTGTGGGGATACTTAGATCCATCTTCCACAGACACTGAGAGGCGTATTGAGCATGGGAGATGGAGCATCATCCGTGCTCTCCCGCCTCCAGATTGTAACGATATTAGGTAGCATATCTCTGGAATGATAACAGGGAACAGCTAGGGGACGGTGGGAGTTCCGGCAGGGGATATCTAAACGGTGTTGGGTACGGGCTTGCCGGGGTACCCAAATTCCACCAAGAAAAGGAGTCATTACGCCACTATCTAGATAATAATGTGCACTTTTCTTTTTTCTATGTTGAACCAACTGTCCATCTCCCTGCAGTCTGAAGAGTGTCTATTATGTACCTCGCTTGCACTAGGTACTTATGTATCGTACGCTAGATGCGAGCATATCAATTACTAATTAGCATAACTACAATATAGCAGAAACCCTCAGGCCAAAGTTCAACTACAAAGCGCAAGAGCACCATACGAATAGGCACGATCTGTATCATGATGCTCGATTAGAATTCGTGATGCCCACGTCCGCAAAGCTGCGTTCTCATGGGCAGCTATGCTGCTAACTGTAAACCAAAGTCGAACTGCTACGGGTCCGAATAAATCTCGTGTCACTTCTCCATGCTTTGAATGCTTGCTTTGCTACCTCCACGGTAGAACCTCTCAATAAGGGTATCATCCTTCCTGTGCATGGCAATTGCCATTCCCTATCCATTGCGACGGCAGATGGAAAAACTTGCAGCTTCCTATCTTATGTACAGAGTTTGTACTACCTGTTGTTGATGCTGCTTTCTTGTGACTTTTCTCATACTTTGCTCTTTCGCCCAACCGCCTCCTTCCTCTTCGTCTGGCTTCTCTCGCCATTGCCGTTGCTCCTGGACGCAGATCATCTATACCGTTCATCATCGATTACGCTCGCTTGCTCGCTCGCTCGATAGGTCCGTTCGCTCAACAGCAGCCTCCCCCGCTCCCCTTACTCGAGTCATTCAGCCTGACCTGGCGCCCGGTCTGGCCGGGCCCGGGGCCTTTGACGCCGCTCCGGCGGTCGTTGAGGTCGTACTTTCCGGCATTGATATTGTCGAAGATGCGCTCGGCGACCTGCATGAAGGCGAGCTCGACGCCCTCGCCGCTCTTGGCGCTCGTCTCCACGTACTGCAAGACGCCGTTTTGGCGCGCCCAATCCTGGGCCTCGGCGACCGTGACCTCGCGCTTGTTGTGTTCCTCGCCCGCCAGGTCGGCCTTGTTGCCGACGAGGATGACGACGATGTCGGGCTCGGCGATCTGGCGCAAGTCCGCCAACCAGTCGGTAACGTGTGCGAAGGTGGACTTGCGGCTGATGTCGAAGACGAGCAGAGCCCCCGAGGCGCCCCGGAAGTAGGACCGTGTCACCGATTTGTAGGTTTCCTGACCCGCCGTGTCCCACAGGGACAGCTTCATGTGCTTCTGTTGATCTGACGACTTGGGCGGGTCGGGGAGACCACCGCCCCCGTTCGCGTCGGAGCCCCCTCCGCTGCTGTTGGCTTTGTTTTTCGATGACAGGGCGGCCTGCTGGAGGGCTTTGGAGTGAGGCGGGCCGACGGGCACTATACGCGAGCCGAACTCGACACCGATGGTCACGTCGTGCTGGGGACTGAAGCGGCCCTCGCAGAGCCGAATGGTGAGGGATGATTTACCGCATCCCGAGTCCCCTATGCACACCAGCTTGGCGATGTAATCCCACGGTGGCGAAGACATGGTCGGCGCTGCTGGCTGTGTAAAATGAGAGGTAAGGGTCGAGGGGTCGAGAGATCGGTGGCGCTGAGGGGTATTGTTCGTATTCGCGGTTTAGAGCTGGGAGAGGGGAAAACGAGACTATCCCGCAAAGTGATATCAACTTGCAAGTTGAACCACCGTCACCCTTGTCTTCGTCGTCGAAGTGCCCTGGTTCAATGCTGAGTTTTGATATAGTGTATCGAAAAGATCCCGATGGTTGCTATCAGGCACGTGATGGTCGTAGGTACGACGAGGTGGTGATGTGTTTGGTACGACGTATACTACCAATGGAACAAGACAACACCGACCGTTGACCGTTGACCGTTGCTGTGGTTGCGACTGAATGCACCTAGACGTTGTATGTATGATATGCAGAAAAGTCTATTCCACAATGCAATGCGGTGGGTGTTTTCAGAGAAGCTCCCGCTGATCACCGGATCCTGTTGAACCAGCCCGAGAAGTCCCTAACGTAAGGTAGCACTTTAACCAGTATCGAGGAAGCTGGGAAGCTAGGCCTATCTGGTGACGATTGGTGCAGGTAGTTTCAGTAGCAGTAGCAACAAAAGCATCAACAGATAAATAGCTTATTGAGTTAGTCTAGCCTGGCCCAGTGAGTGACGGTGAGGCAAGAGTCGTTGCAGATGCGCCCGCATTTGTTCAGCCCTGTCATTAAAAGTGAGTATGGACTTACCACTGATTTACCTGCCATGCTCCAGGATATCAAATCCATTTTGGTACAAGTAGAGGAGCACCCTGCGGGCGGACCTGGCAAGCTGCCCGGCTCAAACATGGGGGGTCGGGCTTTCCTGGTCGGTTCTTGGTAGTGATGCAACCTACCTAGCGGACAGGTGCTGATAAGGCGGGATAAGACAAGGGTGGCAGATGTTGAGGTCATTTGAACTCCCAAAAGACACACAAGACTCGTGACTCAAAGCCTCTTATCGTGAGTAAGTAAGTGAGCATTCTTACAGTACTACCTACCGATGTTCAACAGCATACATCTTACCACATGTGTTGCCCTGGTTGTCACAAGTAAATAGAAGCAGGGTTGCCAGACTAAGGGTGATGACAATCATTGATTAAGTATGGATTCCTACAATGGAGTGAGTGTGCCTTTTTTTGGTCTTGCTTAAGCCTCAAGGCCCCGAGGCATGCGCACTGGTCTCCGTTGCTGCAGGGTCTATGAATGAGTCCTGAGTCTTGAGGCCCCGCAGTAGCTGCATTCGCCTGGGACCACTTTACCGAAGCCGGCAGTAACCCATGGGCAGCCGGCTGCTGGGCAGAGTCCACGGGTGCCTGTAGTGTGGATAGAGTGGGAAGTCAAGCCATCTCTACGTCGGCGTGACATGCAACAAACAAACTCATTTCTTCTTAGATTTCTAAACCTAAGCTCTCTCTGCCTACATGTATGCAGCACATCCTCTTGCTGGTGTAGAGGAGGAGTAATAAAGTAGCCTTTTCACAAATTCAATCATCATAGCTGCTTCATTCAACTTCCCACATCCGTCGATTGTACCCCCGGATTATTGCCTAACCTGCATAGCGTCATCGTTGACCAACCCCGATAAGCACCCGCCCAAACAACTGCATCTCTCTCACCATCTCCCGCCCATTCATTATTTGTTTGCCATCTTCCTATGTGACCCAGCTGCAACAAGCGCCCTGTGCCTTTCGATCAGCCAACTTCCACACACATAACCTGTTGACAGAGAGCACTGTATCCTTTGACTGTTTTCGACTCTTCGACATCTCTTATCTATAAGAGGCGGTCTCCTCTGGCGCTGCCGATATGTTCTCGGAATGTAAGTGCCCCGATATCTCATTTGCCCTTGATAGCATTTGCGACCGTCCAGGATGATGAAGTCTTGGGAAGATCTAGATACTGACTGGCTGAGTGAAGATGCCTCCAAATTCCTAGCCCAGTCGCAGTCGCGTCTGTCCAATTTCGGCCAGACAGATGCGCCTGGCGAACCATCTGGCCGACACACCTCCGACCCATCTTCCCGCTTCTCCCGTCACCCCTCGCGGTCTGCCTACCACTCTCGCCTTGGCAACCCTTACCAACCCTCCGGCTCGAGGTTCGGGTTTGGATCGCGCTACCAGGGGGCCAGGACACTGCGCCGCTCTTTCATAGCGCTCTCAACGAGTTTCAAGACGATGACGAAGACGATTTACGCGAAGCCGAGGATCTGCGTGCGTTACAGCGGTCGAGGCGTGTTTTTGTGTCCAGTAGAATTGACGAGAGCTCCGCTTCTGAGAATGAGCAGAGCAGAGGGTCCCTGCACAGGAGCAATGAACGCGATACGAGAGGGTACGAGGACCGGGGCCGCCCGATGGGGATCAAGAGCAGCTGGAACGGCGAGTCCAGTTTCAAGGACTCCAAAGACCGCATAGGCAAGCAAAAACGTCAGGACGCGACGGAGACATCGGGGAAGCGCAAAAGCGAGCGCGCCAACTCGGATAGCAGCGATGGCGGCAAGATGGTGGATATAGGTCTTGAATCCGAGATGCTGGACAACGAGGTCCCGGAAGATTTAATGCAGGAAATGCCAGTCGACACGGAGCCGCCGGCTTTTCAGCAGTTCAAGTCTAAATCCGGAGGCTGGAAAGGGGCTACCCCGAGCAAAAGGGAATCCAACCTCGAGCATGATCCTAGGCTGATGCGGCAAACCATACCAGAGGAAGAGGAGCCGCCAGAGGAAACCATCCCAGGTGCGACGCATCTCGAATATCATAGCGAGCTCTTCAAGAATGATCAGTTCTGGGCTTGGCTCTACCTAATAACCATTGCCTCCCTATTCGCAACATTTGTACTGGTCTGGCTCCATACGTCAACCCCAGGCCGGAAGAATCCCATAGGCGACACCGTCTATACCGTCCTATACAAATCATACTATCTCCTGGCAGTCGACACTCTGGTGGCAGTCATAGTATCTCTGGTGTGGATGGCGGCACTGCGATCATATGTGCGACAGCTCGTGGGCATCATCATCATTGGTAGCCCCGTCGTTCTTATCTCGTTCTCGATATACACTATGGTCTTGAGCTTCCAGGGGCCTGATAACGGAACGCGACTTCAGGACCGAGCTATGAGATACAGCTCTTTTGTACCCGGTATTGCAGCCTTTGTCTATGTTTTCCTGATCCTAAAAACACGAGATACGGTATCCAGAGCCACCGAGATGCTCGCGTTTACAAGCCGCGTCCTAGCCCAAAACCCAGCACTTGTTATGCTGGGGTTCTGTGCGCTGGCGTTCACTGTTGGCTGGACGTGGATCTGGTTGTCGATGTTTACACGCGTTTTTCTCGGTGGCTACTTCTCTAGGTCTCTATCATCATATATCATCGGTGCCGCCAGCTGGTGGTTGGGTGTATTCTTTGCTCTGATGTACCTATGGACAATCTCAATTTCCAGCAACGTAGTCAGGGCGACTGTGGCCGGTACGGTCTCAAACTGGTACTTCCACCGCAACAAGCAGCCCCCCTCGCCGTCAAATGCGGTGGTGGGAGAAGCACTGCAGCATGCGACTAATTCGACATTTGGAACGATCTGTGCTGCTACACTTCTTGCCCTGGCCATTCGGTTGCCCCTTATGGTCTTGCCCCATAGAGTGTCCAAAACCGTGGGGTTTTTCCTCAACCGGTACACTCCGGCATCCGTGTTTCTCCTGACCAACCCCTTGGTTATCACACATGCCGCGATCCATACACTACCTCTGATGCAGTCAGCAGCGCAGCTCAGTAGGATGCAATTTTTGGATTCGGATAACCCAACGAATACACTGGGACTGGGCCACCTGCGGCATCTCAATAGATATAGCACCGGTCTCATGCCATACCGACTTGCCAAGTTCCTTCTCCACGCTACGCGCACTGTCGTGGCAGCGGGGCTCGGGTTCGCAGGCTGGGTGATGACTGCTCGGCAGTTGGAGATCCAGCTGCCCCAAGGAGCTGGTATCAAAGGAAGTGCCTACGCCTATGTTGTAGGCCTTGTGGCTGGAGCGGTCGGCTACAGCATCTTGGGTGCTCTGGAAGGGATTATGGTTGGCATCCTGGACGCCTCTCTCATCTGCTATGGAAGTGAGCGCAGGATGGGAAGCGGACGGATGGGCTACTGCATGGAAGCGGCGAACCTCTTTGGCGGCAGGAACGAGGGCCGGGACGTGGTATAGACAAGATGTTAAATTGCAGCATTTATGGTGTTTTATTGGAACCCAGGCGCAATGGGCCTTAGGTTGATTTGGTGGTATTGGGGCATTCGCAGGATGCGATGCGATTCACGTTGGGAGTTTGGTCACTGGAGGTTGTTCTTTGTTTGTTTACTGGTACCTAAGGGTCTGTATGGTAGTACCCATTTCGGATATCGTCTCAACGAGAGATGTGCGATTCAATTCTCATATGTCATGCACTGCACCGGCTCGCGATTTGCGTACTTGGCGTTGTGATCATGGCGATCAATGCGATCAACCTTTTCTCTTTCTGCCTCCGGAGAAGTCGGTCAAGAGGAGGGTGGCTGTGTACCTGGTCGTCGGGAATTGACTGGGTGGGAGTGGCAGCTCCATGTGTAAATTGCATGCAGTGAGAGTAGGTATACCCGACTTGATAGGACGCCATCATTGGTGTTTCTGGAATTTCAGCTGCAAACTCCTTACCCATCTGCTACCCTACCTGTCCATCGATGCAATGCAAGAACGTGCAGCTTTTTAGTGCGGTTTATTTTTGGCAACTCCAGTGCGACGTTCAAAAGATATTGTCCTCAACCGACCAATTTACTGCTGCCATATGTTTCATGTTGAGAAGCCGTCAGATGCGAGCCGGCATACCTGAGCAGCCGTGAGTAATTGGAGTCAGCGGGCGATCTTCTGTGATTGGCAGTCAGCGGTGGCTTATACCTTTCGTATTCGTCACCCTCATTCGGTGTCCTACTGGCGGAAGCATTTGAGAATATTGGGTATACCTATAGTATAATATTACAAATTGCCGCGAGGTGCGTAATGTATGTACATAAGGCGAATGGCAAGACGGCGGGACACAGCCACGATTGTGACATAACTGTACTGCCTGCTGCCTGCCTGATGTGGTTGTTGGCCTCCAATCCAGAAACGCAGCTACCTACTACAGCCTGGCTTACAGCAACAGTGAATCACTGAGAACCGAATAGAGCCCGACGGGTAACAGTCGATCCCGGAACCGACCCCGCGCGCGTGCTATGCTTAGCGCGGTGTTTTAGTGTTGAACAATTGCGCGAGCAGGCGGGCTTTTGAGCGGGCTACCTCTTGCCAAGAGCAAAGCCAAGATGGCGAACATCCAATAACTGGTGACCAGAGTGAACCATGATGGCGAACCTCTAGGGAGGTTACTTACCACGCCGCATAGGCCGTGGGGCAGTGCAAAGCATCTAGATCATTCATTCCAGCATGCGTCCGCGTAGGTAGTACATGGGAGACACCCACGTGAGTGTGTCCCACCCTATCTGCATCATCGAACATCGCCCCCGAGCTCCCCAGACGCCAGGTGGTTACTGCTTTCGGGTGCTGCAATTCAATGGGATTGATGTATGCAGCAGCTATTCGGGCCATGTTTCTACGAACGCACCTATGAATCCAAATCCAACCATCGAATACATAAAACCACTTCTTTCCTCCTCACGAACTCCCCCTAAGCACCCAGCAACTTCCAGTTTACGTTTTCTAGCTTGCCAGGCCGGAAACAACAACTTCAAACCGCCTCCTCCACTTAACAAACAACCTCCTTCCCGAAACACCTCCAAAGCACACCCCCCCCCTCCACATCTCTCACCAGGGGCCAAGCCAAGTCAAGACAACACCCCCACTTAGACACTCGTATACAGCAAGACCCTCCGACTTGACAGCTTCGATTGAGGCCGACACACATATTCTCTTCACTTTCATACATACCTACTTGAACTCTTTTCTCTCTTGATTGCTAGATTACCCTAGAAACGCAATACGCATGGCGGACTTCGACGCACCTTCGGGCCCCCCGCCCCCCAGAGTCCCCGAGGGCTGGGTTGCGCGCTGGAACGACCAGTACAAGGAATGGTGAGTTGAAGCTCCTGCTGTTACTTCTCCAAAGGGCCACACATCATTTGGCTCCTCGCAGTCGCCATTTATTGTTCTTGTTGTTGCTATTGCCAGGTCGAAAGTGGCGGCTAACCCATTTCCCTTAGGTTCTACGTCAACACATACACCAAGAAGTCGCAATGGGACAAGCCGACGGCGCCCGCCGTCGATCCCAACTCTGAGGCCCCCATGGGTCCTCCTCCCGGCTACACGCCCGGCTCGACGCCTGCGCCTAACGACAGCAAGACGAACCCCTTCGTGAACCAGGCCACGAGGCCCGGCGGCCCGTCGCACGGCGAGAGCGAGGACGAGCGACTGGCCCGCCAGCTGCAGGAAGAGGAGAATGCACGCGCCGGCGCTGGCTCCCGAGGGGCTGCCGGCTCGTACATGAGCGGCTCGCCCGGACCTTCGCAATATCCGGACCAGCTGCCGCCTCGTCCCGGCGATGCGAATGACCGTGGCAACGGCGATAAGTCTCGCGGTTTGCTCGGCAAGATCTTCGGCGGAAACAAGAACAAGCAGCAGCAGTACCCGGGTCAGGGAGGTTACCCCCAGCAGGGTGGCTACGGCAGCCCCGGTCCCCAGCAAGGCTACTACCAGACCCCTCCCCCTCAGCAGGTATGTATACATATCCTTTAACAAATTACTCTGCCGGCATCTCGTCTCCATGATTCGGGGCAGCGGCGATGCCACAACGCTCGAACCAGTCACTGATTTGAACTCACCATGTAGCAATATTACGGAGGTCCTCCCCCTGGCCAGTATGGCGGCTATGGGCAACCCGGTTATGGACCCCCGCAGCCTGGCTACGGACCACCTCAGGGAGGCGGCTACTATGGCGGCCAACCACAGTACGGCGGCGGATATCAGCAGGCGTAAGTAAAAAATACCATGGGCCACGAAGCCTTTGGCCACCCAAAACGTTTTAACAGACAATGCTGATCATGATATCGATAGTAGGCCCCAGAAATCCGGCGGCGGCGGTATGGGAATGATGGGTGGTGCCGCGCTCGGTCTCGGTGCCGGTGTGATTGGTGGTGCTCTGATCGCCAATGAATTCGAGGAGCATGAGCAAGAGGCCTACAACGAGGGCTATAATGATGGCAATGATGGCGACGACTATGGCGGCGGTGATGACTTCTAAGTCCAACCATTACCAAAAGTAATGGATGATTAGGTTTGACAGCAACCAGGCCGTATGAGATTTGGGCTTTTCCTTGGTTTGCTAAGAATGGTTCCTCCTAGACGCATCACAATATGATAGGCGTTACGGCGATGCTCAGTAGGTCCCTCAGACAGAAACCTCGGAAGACGAGCCGTAGGACTGTACACAGAGGCTTAGGGCAGTTGGCAACTGGGCAATGCCCACGATGAGCATAGGACCAAGCATGGTTTTCGTACATACCTCAATCCAAAACACAAATTACACGGAAGTTGTTAGCAATATTCAAGGTGTGAAACCCATCAGTCCAGTAACATGTGTGCCATGCATATCACATTACGTCTGAGGACCAAGGAGGTGAAACAATTCACGAGGCGCCCCAAGTGCATACTGGCTGGACTTTCTTATAGACTTCGGAGCAGAAAGTTGGTCTGCAAAACCAATGCCGTCCGTCCAGGTTGCGGATGATTATGGAACCGACGTAATGCGCAGGTACCGTCTTGGTCTAAGTGGGTGTTCTACAGGGGGGGTGTATTGATATTTGAACCAGCCAAATCCCCTTCGTAATCCATCATATCAGGGGCCACCTGTTGGCTTATGTGTCGTTATACGAGCAGCCATACATAGATAGATAGGCGTTTTCATTTTGCCACCACTACCACCCCTTTTTATTTCTTTTACTTCTTTCCCTTACCGGCAGGTGCAGCGGCTGCGGAACCACCCTCGTCTTTCTTATTGGACGAGCCGGCCAGGAACGCCGCCATGTCGAAGTTGCCCATGGGGTTGGCGGCCTGCTGTCCACCGCCGCCCATGAGGCTGGCCATGGGGTTGTTCTTCTGTTGCTCTTCGAACTCGGCGCGCATCTCGGGGTCCACTGTGGCGGTAGAGAAAAGAGAGGGGAGTATGTTAGCCAGCCAGTTCATCGTCGGGGGTATTATTGATTTGGTGGGGGCAAACTTACTGTTCTCGACCATCTTGGGCATGAGGAAGAAGATACCCATGCTCACCATGGCGAGCAGGATCATGGGGTTCTTGAGGATGCTCATGACCGAGACTAGATGTACAATTTGTGATTAGCAAAATATTAATCGAATTCCTCGTGCCCGTCCTCGTCCTGGATATGCCGCATCCCGTGTAGACAGTCGGGCTCCTCTTTCCGGCAATCAAGACAATGATTGAATAAGGAGGAAGATCAAGTTGACTCACAAGAACTCCGCTCCATGAAGTACTGCTTAGGGGCCAAGCACCGCACCGGCAGCGCCGCCGTCGCCGTCGCCACCGAGGACCCGGCGGTCCCGCCGAGCGCCATCTCCTTGGCCTCCTCGCCCTTGTTGTCCCAGTCGTTGCCGCGGTATGTCTCCCAGGCCTGGACGCTGAGCATGCCGAGCTTCTCAGGGGCAGAGCTGGCGACGACGTCGACGCGCAGCGGGGCGAAGGCGTGGGTCGCGCAGTGCACGTCGGCCAAGTAGGACCCCGGCGTCACGTTGCGGAACACAAAGGTGTTGGCCGCGCTCAGGGGCGCCGAGTAGGTCGCGTACAGCGTCGACAGTGTGGCGTGCGTCGAGGGCGGCAGGGCGTGCGGGTTCGGCAGGTGCGGCTGCGCTGGGATGGCTAGGGTCACGGCCGTTGTGGCCAGGGCGCTGGCGAGGAGGGGCTGCAGCGCGCTCAGGAGAGCCGCGGCGGCGGAGAAGGACACTCTCATCGTTGCTGCGTTTGGGGTTTTCAGCGGAGGAGCGTCGCTGGTTGTTGTGGATGTGGTGTGGGTGGCTTTTCTAGGGGTGGCCGGGAGAAGGTGCGTGAGATGGACTCAAAGCTGCTTTCGTGGTGTTTGACGTCTTTGCGGAGCCGGGCCCGCTGATTGGTCAGTCCGCACACCGGGGTACTGTGTACGGACTCCCATAGCCCTCAACTTATACGACAACAATTTCAAATATTAAATAAATCTACACAATTATATAAAGTCTCTTCGGCATTCGTAGGAAGCAATATCATTCCTACCGACAATAAAATTAGTCTTAACCTTAGGTCGAGAAGCAGTCCCATCTGCATTGCCAAAGCTTCCCTGCACATATCTAATGACTTACATACGATTTATATGACCTTGCTTGACGGCGTTGGCATGGGTACATGTAAATGGTCGTGCCGTAAAACAAAGGTATTACATCTAACAATTGTTCAATATTCGTATATCCAGTACACGAGTTTTTTATCAAATTGGTATTGTTGCGAGCATGTGATGGGTATTTCATTGCAAACATAACTACGTGAAAAGCGTACAGCTGGGGGCTATCTCTAGTCACCCTCGTCTTTAAACCACAGTAGGCGCCACCTCGTCCTTCTTCCTACTATCCTCAGGCTCGCCTCCCTCAGCAGCAGCGCTGCCGTCCTTGGTAGCCGCCGACGCGGACTTGAAGGACTGCTCGAAGTCGGCGATGATGTCGTCGATGTGCTCAGTGCCGACCGAGATGCGGATCAGGTCCTCGGTCACGCCCGAGTTGATCTTCTCCTCGTCCGACAGCTGCTCGTGCGTCGTCGTCCAAGGGTGGATGGCGAGCGTCTTGGAGTCGCCCACGTTGGCGAGGTTGGAGATGAGCTTGAAGCCGTCGACAATCTGGCTGCCCGCCGCGCCCCCGCCCTTCACCCCGAAGCTCAGCACGCCGCCGAACCCGCGCGTCAGGTACTTTTTCGCCATGACGTGGCTGGGATGGTCCGGCAGGCCCGGGTACGAAACCCAGCTGACATAGGGGCTGGCCCCGAGGTGCTTGGCCAGGCGCAGGGCGTTCTGGGCGTGCCGCTCGGCGCGCAGGCTGAGCGTCTCGATGCCGAGCAGCAGCTGCTGGGCCGCAAAGGGGTTCAGGCAGGCGCCCATGTCGCGCAGGATCTCGACGCGGATGCGGATCGCGAAGGTGATGGCTCCGAACGTCTCCCAGAACTTGAGGCCGTGGTAGCCCTCCGAGGGCTCGATCATCTGGGGGAACCGGGCGGCGTTCTGGCCCCAATCGAACTTGCCGCTGTCGACGATGACGCCGCCGATCGTGGTGCCATGGCCTCCGATCCACTTGGTGGCCGAGTGCACGACGATGTCGGCGCCGTGCTCGATGGGCCGCACGAAGTAGCCCCCTGCGCCGAAGGTATTATCGACCTAGAATGGAAATCAGCTGTTGGTCATGGCCATGTCATTGACCTGCGGGGACGTACAATTAGAGGCACGCCCTTCTCGTGGGCGACTTTGGCAATGGCCTCGAAATCGGGCACATTGTATCTGGGGTTTCCAATGCTCTCGATGTAGACGGCCTTGGTCTTGTCGTCGATGGCCGCGGCAAAGTCCTCGGGCTTGTCGCCCTGGATGAACTTGGTCGTGATACCGAACCTCGGCAGCATCACTTTGAGCTGGTTATACGTGCCGCCGTATAGATTGGACGTGGAGATGATGTTATCGCCACAGTGTGCCAGCGCTGTGATGGTCATGAACTGGGCCGCTTGCCCCGATGCTGTGGCGACCGCAGCCACGCCGCCCTCTAGAGCTGCCATTCTCTTTTCGAAGACATCGACCGTAGGCTGGTCTACATTAGCTAAACTATACGGCCCTGGCGGCGAATCGAGAGGTAAGTTAAGTACGCACATTCATCATACGGCTGTAGATGTTGCCGAACTCCTTGAGGCCAAATAGCCTCGCGCCCTGAGCCGAGTCATTGAAGGTGAAACTCTGGGATGCACATATGTCAGTCAATTACTGATACCGGTGCCCTGCTCTCCTTTGGATAGGGAGCTGGGGTATATCGGAGTACGAACCGTTGTGGCATAGATGGGAACGGCTCTAGACCGGGTGGCCGAATCCGGCACATGGCTGTTTCCTTCAGTAATGACTTCTCAAGACTTAGACGGGCTTCAACAACAACGTCACACGTACGTACCCCGCATGTAGCTGAAGCGTCTCGAAGTTCTTGCTCAGCTCTTCAGCCATGGCTATGCTCGCAGTTCCAATAAGTAAATGGTAGTCAAAGGGATAGCAATAGTGATAATCTCTGGATTGCGTGTGTATAGAGGCGTGCCGATATTTTACATGTAGGACATCTGCGACACGAGGATGACTATTTATACTCGACCTCCTTGAGGTAAAGTCCCTCGACGCACATGCAGCTAGGTGAGTAATGGCCTCCCACTCCTCCGGGTCGGGAGCCGGAACCCTACTCTTACTCTCTCGATGAGACAATATGCAGTCCTACGTCCAAAATGGCAGCCCGCGTCGCCTGGGATGCAGGATGGGAAGTGGGTAGCGTTGTTATTTCAGGCTGGAATATTCAATATTCGTATTAATGCAAAATATATTATTTATATAGATATATAATATATAGACGCTCTAATTATATTATATCGGACTAAGTAGGTTAAAGTATCGATTTTAATATAATAATATATAATTTAATTGTTTTTAATATAATTATAATATAAAACGTATAATTCGGTATATTTACTTTTTAAAATTATTAATCTCTCTTTATTATAAATTAATAAAGTATAATAAGCGTATTTTAATTTATATATATTTTAATATATATATATTAATATAAATAAACGCCTTTATATCAGCCTTTTTATTTAAGAATTTATTTTTAAAGTAATTATAAATAAAATTTATTATAAAAAAGGCGTATTTTAATAATATTTTTATTAAAAAAGTATTATAAAGCCGAAGGGTTAACTCGGTTAATTTATTACTAAATTTTTTAACTTTAATTTAATATAACGTGATTTATTACCGAGTAGGTTATATTACTTAATAGGCTACTTTTTCTATATTTTATTACTTCTATATAAGTTAATTTAATTATAACGCTTTAAATTAATTAAATTTATTTATTATCCAATTTATTACTTAATTTTATATCTTTTTTATATATTCGTATATTATAATTTATTTCGTTATAGATATTATAGCGCTTTCTATTAGCTACCCTCCGCTTTAACGGACCCTTCGTTTCGCTTTTATTAATCGTTAAATACTTTCTTTTTACCTTTTTATTTTATAACTTTTAAGATTTTTATATAATAAGGGCCTTTTTAAATTAAATATATACTTTTTTAACTCTTTAATATTTAAAAAGTATTAAATTAACCTCCTTTAATATATATATTTAATTATATATAATGGTTATTTTATAAGTTATTTTATTTATACCTTTTATTATTTAATTTATAATATTTAAAATAAGCGTTAGGGAGCTCCTTTAATAAATAAAAACTTTATTTTTAATAAAGGTAAAGTATTTAATTATTTATTAAAAGTTAAACGGCGTTTAAAGGTTATAAGTATTAACTATCCCCGGATATAATAAATTAAGTATAGGTATCTAAAGATATATATTTAATTTATTAATTACCTTATTTAAATAATAAAGTATTAAATTAAATATATTAAATTAAATATATTAAATTTAAATTTAATATTATTTTTTATAAAAATAATAAAATATACGGTTTTAAAAGCGATAAAGAATTCTAACTTTATAATATAATTTATTAATGTTTTAATAAATAGCTCGATTTATTTCGAATATATACGTTTTAATATTAAATAAAGTATTATATTTAAAGGTTAAAGTAAGTAAGATAAATAAGGAGGTATATTAATTATAATAATATTATTATCTTTATAATATATCTCGAATTTAGTCGAAATATAGTTTTTATAGCTGTTTAAAATTAAAAGGCGATAGCGACTTTTTATTTATAATTTAATATATTTATTAAAATATTTAATTTAATTTAAGCCCGTCTTATTATCGGTTTAACTATTAGAAGTCGGTTTAATTATTTAGTCGCCCGGTAGGTCGTATTTAATAATTTAATTTAAGAGGTAATATTAACTTTAAATAATTAAAAATAATAAAATATATTAATTTTAAGAATTAATATATTTAATAGCCGTTAATTATTCCCGATTATTAAGTTAGATCGACTTCGTTTTCTTATATCGATCGATATATATTATTATAAGTATTAATCCGATTATATTTATTATAAAGCCGGTCTTATTAAAATTCTATATATCTTTATTTAAAATATTATATTTAATTTTAATATTAATAATTAATACGATTTAATTAAAAATAATATTAATATCTTTATAAAGAGCCTTTTAATAATTATATCGACGGTTTATTCGGGTTTTAAGGTCTAGGTCGCGGTCGATAAAGCGTTTAATTTAATATTTACTAATGTAATCGCCGCTATATAATTCCGAAAGGAGATTAATTATATCTCCTATAATATTAATATTAAAGGGTATCCCTTAAGTATTTAAATTAAATATATAATTATAAAATACCTCCTTTTTTATTAAATTTAATTTTTAATTATTTAATTAGGTTTCGCGTCGAGGTTTAATATTATAGAGTCGGTTATTTAAAGTAATTCGAAAGATATTATATATTTTCGTAATAATTCTTTAATTAATTTAATTTAAACCTTTTTACGTTATTTAAATTATTAAAATAATATAATTTTCTTTAGATTAAATTAATATAATAGTTATAAAAATATTATATATTAAAATTTAATAAGGTAGGTTAAAGGGAAAGGTGGCCTATTCGGTAATATAACTTACTCGGTGGTAAACCACGTTATCTTTATATTTAATTTATTATATAGAATTTTATTACGGGAATTATAAATACTTTTATAAATTTAAATTTTTTAAAATTCCTTTAAAATAAGTTTATAATTAAAGTAATAATTTTTAATTATAACCTTTACGCGTTTTATTATAAAAAATATAATATATATTTCTTAACTATTTAATTTAAAGGATTAAGTTATTTAATACTTGTTAACCTTTTATTTAATATAATATTTAAAAAATTATTAAAAGGTTATTTTATTTAACCTTTTTATATAGTTTATTACGAGAATTGGCTATTATTATTTATTTATTTATAATATTTTATTACCGATTTATTATATTAAGTAGGTTAGCTTAATTAAATTTATTTATTTTAAAACCTATTATAATCGGCTTTAGAATTAACTTTAAAATTTATAATTATTATTAAAATTTAATATCGTTCTTTAAATCGGTTATTTAAATAATAAAAGTAATATAATTTATCTTATATATTAAATTATAAGAGATATTTATTAATTATAGGTTAATATTAAAAAGTGAAGGATATAATCCGTTAAATAGTACCTTAATAAAATACGTATTTTAAAAAAAGAAATTTTATTAATTAAATATAAAATCAATAGGAATTATATCGAAATAATTTACGCTTAAAGAAATATAATTTTTTAAATAATTTTCTATTTAAATATTTCTCGTAATGAAAAATATTACTTTAATACGTTATAAAATTTATTAATAAATTTATTAGTTCTAAAAAATATCAGCTATTATTATTTTATATATAAAATATTATTAATAAATAATTATAAATTATATAAATTATAAAGAATAGTAAAAGTATACGAAAGATTAGAATTGTAATTAAATTAATAATAAATAAATTATAACGTGGTTTATTACCGAGTAAACTATATTACCGAATAAGCTACCTTTCCCTTTAACTTACTTTATTAAACTTTAATATATAATATCTTTATTATTATTATATTAATTTAATTTAAAGAAGATTATATCGTTTTAATAATTTAAGCGATACGAAAAGGTTTAAATCGAATTAATTAAAGAATTATTATAAAAGTATATAACGTCCTTTAAGCTATTTTAAATAATCGACTCCGTAATACCGAACCTTAACGCGAAACTTAATTAAACGATTAAAAATTAGATTTAATAAAAGAGGAGGTACTTTATAATTATATATTTAATTTAAATACCTAAGGGATACCTTTTAATATTAATATTATAGGAGATATAATTAATTTCCTCTCGGAATTATACGGTAACGATCGCGTCGGTAAGTATTAAGTTAGGCGCTTTATCGATTATAATCCGGACTTTAAAACCCGAATAAACCGTTAATATAATTATTAAAAGGCTTTTTATAAGGATATTAATATTATTTCTAATTAATTCGTATTAATTATTAATATTAAGGTTAAATATAATATTTTAAACGAAAATATATAGAATTTCGATAAAACCGGCTTTATAATAAGTATAATCGGGTCGATATTTATAATAATATATATTAATTAATATAGGAAGGTGAAATCGGTTTAATTTAATAATCGGGAATAATTAATAATTATCGAATATATTAATTCTTAAAATTAATATATTCCGTTATTCCTAATTATTTAAAGTTAATATTACTTCTTAAATTAAATTATTAAATACGACTTACCGGGCGATTAAATAATTAAACCGACTTTTAATAATTAAATTAATAACGAGATAGGCTTAAATTAAATTAAATATTTTAATAAATATATTAAATCGTAAATAAAGGGTCGTTATTACTTTTTAATCCTAAACGGCTACGAGAGTTATATTTTAATTAAATTCGAGGTATATTATAAAAATAATAATATTATTATAATTAATATACCTCCTTATTTATTTTATTTATTCTAACCTTTAAATATAGTACTTTATTCGGCGTTAAAGCGTACGTATTCGAAATAAATCGAGCTATTTATTAAAGCGTTAATAAATTATATTATAAAGCTAAAGTTCTTTATTACCTTTAAAGCCGTATATTTTATTATTTTTATAAAAAATAATATTAAATTTAAATTTAATATATTTAATTTAATACTTTATTATTTAAACGAGGTAATTAATAAATTAAATATATATCTTCGGATACCTATATCTAACCCGTCGCGTCTAGGGATAGTTAATATTTATAACCTTTAAATATTATTTAACCTTTAATAAATAATTAAATATTTTACCTTTATTAAAAGTAAAATCTCTATTTATTAAGGAAACTCCTTAATATTTATTTTAAATATTATAAATTAAATAACGAAAGGTATAAATAAAATAATTTATAAAATAACCTTTATATATAATTAAATATATATATTAAAGGAGGTTAATTTAATACTTTTTAAATATCGGAGAGTTAAAAAAGTATATATTTAATTTAAAAGGGCCTTTATTATATAAGAATTTTAAAAATTATAAAACGAGAAAGTAAAAGGGAAGCGTTTGACGGTTAATAAAGGCGAAAGTAATAATTCGTTAAAAAAATACGTAACGGGCGGTAAACGTTATAGTATTTACGGCGAAATAGGTTATAATATACGAATATATAAAAAGGATATAAAATCGAGTAATAAATTGGATAACGAGTAATTTTAATTAATTTAAAGCGTTATAATTAAATTAATTTATATAAAAGTAATAAAATATAAAAAAGGTAGCTTATTCGGTAATATAGCCTACTCGGTAGTAAACCACGTTATAATAGAATAAATATTAATAATAATAGAATTAATCCTTTTTCAATTATTTTCAATAATTTCTAATAAATATAGTTTTATTAGTTTAACCTCGTTAATAACGTTTAACTTTAAATTATTAATATTGGTTTTTTTTTAAAAAGGCGTATTACCGATTATATTAAAAAGAAATAATAATAATATAATAATATTAAAAATTATCGGCGCCGTTAAACGTGACGTTAATATAGTAAACCTAATAAATAATTTAAAGGACTTATTTCTTTATATTAATATATAGTTCCTTTAAATATAAACCGTTAATTGTCTTTTAATTAAATATTTTTTTAATTTAAGTACGTTTTTATAAAGCTAATTATTAAATTTATTATATAAATAATTAAAGGACTAGCTATTTTTAAAGATTAGATTTATAAGAGATTATTAAAGAGAAGCTTATATAATTAATTATTAAAGTTTATTATTAAATATTAATTTCCTTTTTTTTTTAAATAGATTTCTATAATTTTAATTTTAATTATTAAAGATATTAACCTTTTTTAATTTATATTAAAAAGTAATATAATTATTAAAATATTACCTAAACCTTATTAATCCGCCTTTAATATATATTCGATATTTATATACTTTATATTCTATTTTAATTCTAACTTTATATATCGCTCCTTTTATAAATATATCGAAATAAAATTAGGTTTTTATATCTTTTAATCCTTTTATTATAAATAAATAAATAATCGCGAGTAATAAAAAGAATTATAAAAAGGGAAGGTTTATATATTAAATTATTATAAAACGGCTCTTTAAACGCTCTTTTATAATAGATCTAACGTTTAAATCGGGTTATATTATATTATAATATTTAATTATTTAAATATCCTATCTTTTATATAGAATATTTACCTATTTAGGGGGCATAGTTAAATAATATAATATTCGTATACTATACGCATATTATATAACGTTAGAAGTGGGGTTGTGCTGGCGATAGTCGGGATTGCGTGCTCGACATGGCTTGATGTCCTCATGTCGACACAGCACAAAGTCCTCCATCAAAGGCCCGTCCGTCACACTTGTGGATTCACAAATAGCTCCGATTCGGCCTGGGAATTGAGGGCACCTCGTATCATTAACATCTACGTTGTAAGGCATAGTCACAGGCGTGCCCCAGTCTCGTGAATTGATGCCTTAGCAGGAGCTGCGCTTGTCTGCTCGCGGGTTTCTCTTTGCTTTTGTCGGCGGTCGGACCGGTTGATCTCGTCTTATCAGCAATGCGCAATGGGAGGAGGAGGACTGCTGTCTGATTCATGTACAAGGCAGGTATATCGCGGGGTAGTGGGGGTTCGCGTGAAAAAGCGCAAGGTGTAGTCCCCTGGCCGAACCCAAATCCTACCTACCTGGCTCGCATGGCAAACTTAAAAGTGCATTCTGGATGTGGCATCGAAGCCGACCATCCTTCTACGGGTGGGGGTCTTTGTGAAATCCCAGTATTGCTTAGGGAATGCATTTATGTAAGCTGGACTTGCTCGGGATGAGCACGCCATACTGAACCATTCCAGTCTCGTACCATTTCACGGCTGAGCAAGTTTCCAGCGGAGCCGTGGCAAGTCCAAACATACATGTATGTATCTCTAAATGGGGATGGATGGTTAGTGCTATTTTCTCATGCAGGCTATGTCAGGTTCAATGTCAATTCAAATCACATTTAAAGCAGTCCACTCCGGCAATATTGTAGGTAATAAACATAAACAATTGATCTCGAGTCTAAATTGACCAAGTAAGCAAGCGTAGAGTATCACATCCCGATCCTTTTAACTCCATCTCCGTCTGTCTTCTTATTGTTCATTACCCCCAAAAAGAGGAACATCCCAGCCGACTAGTCATCTAGACCCAAGTCAAGGCTGTACGTGCATTATCACGTTGGTATCCATGTTGCCTCGTGATCACCGCCTCTAATATGATTTAGTAGTAAGTCATGCTTTTGTTTTTGATTTTTCACGGCCCGCAAGTTTGTCGTCCTTGGTAACCTCAACTGAACAAACAAGAGTCGAGGAATACCAAATGCATGGACGACGGCCATCTGTGCCCCCCCTTTTACCCAAAGCCGCAAACAGACCCAACCATCGGTTTCTGGACTCTCTCCCTATTAATCTTCCTCCCTTCATCAGACATTGAGGAACTGATTTGACTGGCGTCGGGGCTCCCAGTTGCTCTCGAGCAGCCCCGGGCTCTTCTTGTCGCCATCGAGGGACGGGCGGTAGATGTAGGGGCTGAGGGGGATCTCGGTGTAGGCCGAGTTGGAAGTCATGGGCGAGTTGGTGCTGTTGCGGCGGACGGCGAAGCCGTTGGTGGTCAGGCGGGGCAGCTGGACGACGGGGACGCTCAAGCGTCCTGGCTTTCCTTCATTTGCGGGCCGGAGCCGGGGGCTGAGCTGGATGCCCCCGCGCCCGAGCCCCCAACTTGAGGCCTCCGCGGAACCCCGACTTGACGACGTCCTTGGCTAGGAAGGCGGAGGTGCCGATCCAGAGCGCGAACTCGAACGCGCCGAACACGACGTCGGCGCGGGCGGCGCCGCAGACGGTGCCGCGGCAGAAGAGCAGCTTGGAGATGAAGACGGCCAGGGCGATGAAGCCGGCGAAGTAGAAGATCACGTTGGTGCTTTCGAGGGCAATCGTGGCGTAAGGGTGAGCAACTATTCCCGTCGTGTTAGTAAATAATGAACTTGCTGTTCCGGTTCCTTATTCCCGGTCTTCTCGAGTGATGAGAGTTAAGGGAGGTTCTGTGCGACATACATCTGGGCATGAATCTCGGGGCCAGTTCGAGGTAGGCGACTGAGAGTATGGTGTAGATGGATACAAACAGAAGCCAGTTGATCTGGGACGGGGAGGTGGTCAACGTGTCAACGTTGTACCAGTTGGCAACTATACGATTTCTTGTTAGTCGTCTTCGTCCAGGCTATGCTGAGAGCAGGCAGTACGAACCATAGGACGAGAGACCCATGATGATGATGGCAAAGACGAGCTGGGCAGCTCGCAGGCCCAAGACTATCATTGAAGGCATCTTGGATGACGCGGAGTGGCGGTTAGGGAAGCGGGAGTCGAGATGGGAAGTCATGCAATGCAACTCGTTTCGTGTAGTGGTGGTAGCAGTTCGGTCGCCTGTATATGGTTGAGTGAGTGTAGAGAATGTGAGATAGGCGAAGCGTCGAGCTGAGCAAACAGAGAATTATGAAGACACACACACACAGGTTTAGAAGAGAATAACGGCACCAGGCATGATAGGAGAAGGAAAGAGAGGAAAGGAGTAGAAGAAAACGATTCCACTTTATGCGCTGCGGACGTCGCGACTGTTAAAGCATCACTGTATAGAAACATGGGGCCGGGGTATCCTGCCCAATGCCAAGGCTGATCAGCTTGCTCACCTATGCGGTGATGTACACCTCTGAAATCCATCTGAAACGCGCCGTACATGGGATGCCACCATGCACGGATGTCGATGCTACGAGCTAGATCCAATCACGTCAATGCAAGGGCAGATTGCTGGCCATGCTGGTCTAGAAAAGAGCTTGTCCCTCGGTAAATACTGTAGCACTGGCAAAGAGTTGTTGGCTTTCTTATCGAATTGGCAGTATACCGAACGAACTATTCCGACCAAACATATTGACTCATTCAATTGATCACAGTCGTGGGCGGTTAGACGAACGATACCAGAGAAACAGTTAAAGTTCAGATATACCAAGAGACGAGTCACGTCGGCAATCGGATGGCCAAGCCGACCTAATCTGAAAGACTGCGCTGAAGAATCCCAACGACGAGAGACAGCTTCGTAGGACTCATCAGATGGGGACCCCAAGTACCGTCGCATTCAAATCTCTACCGACTGACACAAATTTCAGACGGGGTGTTCTATTCTTTTTTCTGTCTCTCCCCGCTCCGAGTGGTGGTCACTAGCCGTTCTGTTTCAAACATCAATGACATTTGTTTCTTCTAGTCCTGGAAGAGGCCTAGGGAGCTGGAGCCCGTAAGACCTTTGTCTTGGCATGCGGAATCAGATACGAAATGAGCGACTGGATGCAACAAGAAACCATTGATTGAAACAGCGTTCCGTGCGTCCATCGCGGCGATGAAAAATAAGGACCCGACCAGGCCTGACTCTTCTCCCCTCTCGAGGTCGCTCTGGGGGGGGGGCCCCGGGGCCCGATGGGTTTGGAGAAAGTCTTGGTAAAGTCTTGGGACAGTATCAGAAAGCCTTTTCGAGATGGCTTGGCTGCCGGGGGCCCGAGTTCCATCAGCCGAAACAGAAGTGGGTGGGTTTTGGGGGAGGGGGGCCCCTACCGGCCCCTAGATCTGGAAGCGAACCCTGAAAATGCTAGCGTGTAGTATTCGGTAGCATCGCCATTGCGCAAAATGGACTGCTGCTGGCGGGCCTGGAGTTCTAGAACTGGGAAGACCGTTGAAGACACGAGAACAAGCTACCTTGGCAAGGAGCTCGAGGCTACCAGCGTCGACTTATTAGTAGTGGAAGGGTCCCCGTGTCGGTTGAACGCCAGAGTTCTGGGCATGAAATAAGCTTCGTCGAGTATACTCCGGGTGCCGGAGCGTGGAACGAGATCTTCTTCCGCTCTGCGGCTCTATGTACCCTGTGCACAACTCAGCCGAGTCAGTTGAGTAGGCCAGTCGAGCCGAACTTGTCCAAGTTAACCGCGCCAGTATCGCGGCAACCTCATGCCAGATTGAGGTTGTGTCCCGACTTGGCGAACAACGCCAGCGGGACGAGGAATTGAAGAAGACACTATTGACTGTTGCTTGGGGGTGGCTAAAATGTTTCGATAGATTACGTGCGTACTGATGTACGCTCTCGCCTCCGGCTATGAAGTCTTACCCACCTTGTATGCTGAAGCCCGTCAGACGGTGGGAAGATGCAGCAACATATACGTCCGAGTAATGCTAATGGATGAGGAATCCCGGGCGGCTGGCACGTGAGGACGCCATTTGTTGACCCCTAGGGCCAATCGTGCAGCTTCCCCGGACGGCATCGTTTGGGCGTAATAGCTTTCCCCGGGCTTGCCATAAAACTCCGCTGACGTCGAACCATATCCAATGGCATTCCGGAGAATAAATGAGTCGAGCGAACATGCGGCTTTTGATAGGGGGCGTGACCCGCTAGCAGGAAATGGCTTGGTTGTCTATCACGAGCGCCGAACGCCTCGGCAACTGTGGAGCTAGTCGGCTATGTCTGGTACGATGAGGTAGTTTGCTCCTATCCCAAGAACTTCCTTTTTGCTCTACAAACATCCCATGCATGTAGTAATCCTGCATACCTACTTAGCAAGAACACTAGACTATTCCAACCCTTTATTGCATACACGTCCATCGCAATCCCTCATTTTGATTCTTTGAGTGACGACACACGTTCAGTTGTTGCCATTTCCATTGCAGTCGCGACATCGGTGCTGGCTTGCCGGAGCTGTTTCATCATTGCGCCTCCAACTCCTTATCGATTAACCAATTCCAGGCCTCAAGACGTCAACCTGCATTCTCGCGCGTTGTTGTCCGTAGCACAGCACATATATCGCGTCTCCATATCACTTCAGTACTTCCAACTGCTGCTGCGGGTTATTGCCTAAATTGCCGAAACAGTTTGCTGGTTTACATACACCCAACCAACCAAAATGGCCCCCAACCACGAGGTGAAGGCGCGTATCGACCAATTGGCCCTGCCGCCGCCAGCCGGCTCTCCCTATGGTCTCCCGATTCCTGGGACCGCGACTGAAGGTCGCAGTGCAATATATCGCCATTGGCGCTTCCGGGACGGCCCCTTGCTCGAAACATTCGATCCCAATGTTCGCACGTTCCACGAACTCTTCCAGGACTCGGCAAAGCGCTTCCCAGGCAACAGGTGCCTGGGCACCCGCCCCTGGAACCCAGCCACCAGAGTCTGGGAGAACAAGTATGTGTGGCAGACATACGAAGAAGTTGCAGAGCGATGCAAGAACTTCGGCTCCGGTATTCTCGATCTGCACCGGAAAGCTGGCATAACTGCCGACAAGTTCGGAGTCGGCCTGTGGTGCCAGAACCGAGCTGAATGGCAGATTACAGGTACGCCGGCCCTCGGCCTGATGGGATTCCATCCATCTTGCACACTGCTTGCAGGTCACTGACGTACTCTAGACGTTGCCTTGTCCGGGCAATCGCTGTATACTGTGTCACTCTACGAAACTCTGGGCCCTGATGCGTCCGAGTACATCATCAAGCATGCCGAACTCGCCTGCCTTGTTACTTCTTTGCCTCATATCCCAACTATTCTCGCGGTACTGCCCCGCCTTCCCGACCTGAAGATCATTATCTGCGTGGACCCCCTGGATGCCGGTGAGCCAGAAGGCTACAACAAGTTGGCTCTGCTCAACAAGATCGCCGCCCAACATGATGTCCAGATTTTCTCCATGGAGGGCGTCGAGGAAGCCGGCAAGAAGGCGGCACTTCCCTACAGAGCTCCCAGTCCCGAAGATATTCTCACGATCAACTACACGTCTGGCACTACTGGCGATCCCAAAGGTGTTGTCCTGACGCATAGAAACTGCCTGGCAGCTGTGAGCTCGTCGCGTACCTCGGGCAACATGTCTCACAAGGATTCTTCTATGTCGTATCTACCATTGGCCCACATTTACGGGCGGATGGTCGACCAGTCGGCTTTTGCCGAAGGTGCCGCATTGGGTTTCTTCCACGGAGACATGATTGGCTTGGTCGACGACTTGAAGATCTTGAAGCCGTCGGGCTTCATCTCGGTGCCGCGCTTGTACAATCGCATCGCTGCTGGCATCAAGGCGCAAACGATAGAGGCAGATGGTTTCAAGGGTGCACTCTCGCGCCGAGTTGTCGATACCAAGATTGCTAACATGCGGCTTCCACCGGGCCAGGCGTACAACACACATCTTCTGTACGACCGGATTTGGACACCCAAAGTCCGTGCAGCTGTTGGCTTGGACCGGGCCCACTCGATGGTTAGCGGCAGTGCCCCGTTGGACCCCGCCGTCCACGAGTTCTTGCGGGCTGCCTTTGGAAACTTTATCACGCAGGGTTACGGTTTGACAGAGTCGTACGCAGTAGCATCCTTCCAACAGCGTGGCGACTTCAGCACCGGGAACATTGGCGCCCCCGCTGCCTGTGTGGAAGTCTGCTTGGAGTCTATTCCCGATTTGGACTACCATGTCACCGACAAGCCTCTACCCAGGGGCGAGCTCCTCCTGAGAGGGCCTTGCATCTTCCGCGAGTATTACAAGAACGAGGAAGAGACCCAAAAGTCCAAAGACGCTGACGGCTGGTTCCACACCGGCGACGTTGCCGAGATTGACGAAATGGGCCGCATCAAGATCATTGACCGCAAGAAGAACGTACTCAAGCTTGCACATGGTGAATATGTCTCGCCTGAACGCCTGGAGAACTCCTTGATGGCGAACTCGAATCTCATGACCATGGCATTCGTTCACGGCGACTCGACCCAGTCCCACCTGGTTGGTGTCTTCGGAGTTGACCCGGCTACTTTTGCACCCTTCGCCAGCAAGATCGTTAAGAACACAATCTCCCCTGATGATCTGGCGGCGGTCAAGGCTGCCTGCCAAGACCAAAGAGTGGTTAAGGCTTTCATTAAACATCTTGATGGCATCGCGAAGAAGGCTAAATTCAACGGGTATGAGCGGATAGCCAAGGCCGTGCTGGAGATTGAACCGTTCTCTATCGAGAACGGTCTCTTCACACACACGTAAGTCCCCCAAAACGAAGCCCCTTCCCTTTTTTTGATCCGAAAACCGTACTAATATCCTAATAGTCTTAAGCTTAAGAGACCCCAGACCTCTAAGAAGTACCGGGCCGAGATCGACCGCATGTATGTTGAGATCAACGCCGAGAATCCGATTAAGGCGCGACTGTAGTTTTATCCCTTGTAGTAGATATAGGTACAAATGCTAGTTTAAACTATTTTAATTTATCCCTTTCGTTAAATATATATTTTAATTTTAACTTATTTTTATTTTAATCGTTTCTTTATAATATAAATAAATTATATAAAATATAAAACATTAAATATTATATATATTTTTATTTATTTTATTTTATTAAAAAACCCTTTATTAATTAATATTTAAAAATATACTTTGATAACTAGCGTGGTTTAAAAAGAAAGCTTAAGATTTTAAATTACATCCCTTAGCTACCTTAGAGCTACCTACTACCAACTACCTACGAGGATGTGATGTGTAACCCACGATGCGGCCGTCGTCACCATCGAACGTGGTGGACTTGACTCTGGACGACGACGATTTCGACGATGGAAAGCAGCAGCAGCAACCCATTCAGCGCGGATCGATCACCGGCAACTCCCCCAGCGTGCGCCACTCATTTGGGAGTAACCACTTCCCGTCGCCCCGCGACGCGCCTCGGCACGCGTCAAATCACGAACGTCCAGCCAAGCGGCGGAAAACCGAAGTCGACCCAAAAGCGGCACTTAAGAGATGCCTAGAAACCCAAGTTTTTCCGCATATCGAAAGGGCCCTTGCCCAATTACGCGCATACGACTACACCGATTATGAGCGCAAGAAGCTCGACCAGGCCATCTTCGAACAGATCGTGAGGAAAGACCCGGCCTTCGAGCGTAATTTCAGTCTTCACCGCGGGCGTTTGTCTCCATATTTCGAAGACCGTGTACGAGTGACGGCAGAGCGCCTTGTACAAGATGATATCGAGGTAGGTGGCTGCTTTATGCCAGTCGGGCTGCCTTGGGCCCGTGTGCTGATCGTATATACCAACTACAGAAGAGAGCATCCGCGCTTTCCATCGTCCCCCAAGCCAATGGCAACTTTACACCAGCTGTCCTGCCCTCAATTGAGAAGGAAGAACCATCCGAAAACGACCGGTCTTTCGATGCCTCTGCTGAAGCCGGAGCCCACGAGTATTACGACAATTATAACGAAGAGTACAACCACGAAGGACTGAAAACCTCGCCCGACATATATAATGAACCTTCGGTGCCATCATCAAAAGTCAAGAAGGAACCAATTACCCCACAGCGAGCTCGAGCCCGGATCAAGGCCAAGGAATGGCAGTCCGGCAAGGCAGTTAATGTTGAACCTTTAAAGAAACTGGGAGATCCGAAGAAGCATAATACCTGGTTTGGCTTGAGGAAACGACCATACCTCCTCTTGGCCGAGAGGGAAGTACTGCTTGGTTACAATGGGAAGCGGGCAAGCTTACCCAGTCCCGGTCTTCCAGACCAGCCACTCGTGGTTCACGTCGACTTCACCCAGCCCGAAGTCGAGTATGTGCAGAAGGTGGCCCGATCACTGTTTGGCAGTCTGACGGCGACGTCACGGGATGCTTCAGAAGACCTACGCCACCTACTTAAGAAAGCTAGGAAGTACAGGCAGCTCAATCAGCTATTTGAAGCCCACGAGGCTTCATACATGTCTTTCGCGCCAGAAAGACCACCCGCTGTCTTGATGACTAGATCAACGGATGACCTGAGAAATTTCGTAAATGACCTGTACTTTCGCAAAGTCAATGCGTCGTCGCAGGCCATGTCTATTCGTCGCGATGATACGGGTGCCTGTGAGGATGTCCGGCGCACTTCCGTAGTTCCGTCTCTCCTGTACGCACGTGAGATCGCAGGAAAGCGACCCTTTGGGTCGGGCGCCATGCGAAGGTACGAGAACCTCCGGACCGCTTTCGCAGCCAACCGAGAGGACTCTTTCGAACCACGTGTCGAGTGGACGAACTGCGCGGGAGACATCATGACTTTCAGCTGGATCTCTGGAAGAGGCCGATTCATCTGTGGCACCACGACGCACTCGGACTCCCATAACCAGCAATACAACAAACCTGGAAACCTCCTTCTGGGGTCACCGAAAGGGACCCTGCGCGCATTTGCGGACCACCGCATCCCGCGGCCGGTGGTGAGTACCGGAGACAACTCCCTAGAGTCTATGGTCGAGAGCCAGGATTCGTGGCTGTACACATCGGTGGTGTCGTCGGATTACGACAGGCACAACGACTTGGCTTTCACGTCGAGTTTCGATAAAACCGTCAAGGTTTGGAAGGTAAAAGACGACATCATGAAAGCCGTGGACACATGGGAACATGACGGCCGCGTCAACTTTGTCTTAGCCTCGAAGTACAAAGGCAGGACCGATATCCCCGGCGATGGCAATCGTGCGGTCAGCATGGTAGCCACAGGGGCCGACGTGGTAAAAGACGCTGTACGTGTTTACAAGTTATGTGTGCACTCGGTTACAGGAGAAATATTGTACAGATACGACCCATACACTTGCACGAAAGTGCACGACGAAGATTACGTACCCTCGGACAAGTGGGCTTATTTTCCGGCAGCGATCCGATGGGGTCTGGCTCCGGAGGTACAGCACCTACTGTTGATCGGATACTCACCCAGAAGTCTGACGGACCACGAGGAAGACATACCCGAGGACAAGCAGAACAGTGGCGAGCTCTGCTTGTGGGATACGTTGAACAATCGGCAGGTTAACGTGAACAGCGCCGCTACCCAGAATGTCTTCGAAGTAGCGTGGCATCCGACCAGAAATTATTTCGCCGCAGCCACGACGAAGGGAACTGGAATCGAACGAATCGAAGGCGATGTCAAGACGCAGATTCGTATCTTCAAAGAGAACTCAGATAAGCAATGGAGCGCAATCAAGGTCCTGGACTGCCGGGCCATGGATATCAACGAGTTGGCTTTCAGGTTTGTACTACCGCTTACCCTCTCTATTGGATCATATCACTAACAAATTATTCAGGCCGAACAGTGCGGAGTATTCGTATATAGCGGCTGGCTGTACAGACGGCAACGTCTATATTTGGGACACAGCTTTGACTGACAGACCCATCTGCGTCCTGGCCCATGGCGAGCCTGTGGAGGAGCTCTTCGGGGACAGAGAGAGGGAGGATGTTGGTGTCAAGTTCGTCGAGTGGGCTTCTTCGACAGATCGACTTTACACTGGCTCGTCGGATGGGGTGGTGAAGGTCTGGGACATCCGCCGCGGAAAAGCCATTCTGGTCAGGGATCTCATTGAATGCGCCGGGCCCATCACCTCCGGCGCATTCTCCCCCGACAAGACGCAACTTGCGGTCGGCGATGGAAGTGGCCGGGTCTACCTCCTGAGCCTCGACGAGGGCGAAAGAGAAGAAGTGAAACCCATCGCCACGGCTACGACAGGTCTCTGGAGCGTCCGAATGGATGGGCAGCAAAAGACCATTCGTAGGCCACGGCCGTTCATACCACACCCAGAGGTCCCGCCGCCGCCCTCGGCCGCATCCTCGCACGCCGAGGCGAAGGTGCAAAGAAACGAATACATTGAGCAACAAGTACTCCACGTGCATCCAGATCCTACTATCGGCGTGGTCCAGGGTCCCAACTACGCGGCATGTGGCCTCTACCGCGCTGAGGCGCACGTGGACGGCGACCCAAGTCAGCCACTTCTGGAGGACGTCGAGCGGCAACAACAAGAATATAACAGCAGCCTGATATTGGCACAACAGCTAGGAGGCGAGGAGGACCAGCAGATCATCGCTCGGCTGAGGGAAGTCACGCAGGACTACCCGTCCTTCGCCACCACCCGTGAAGTCCATTGGCGCAATGGCCTGCTGGATCTAGATCTCGAGAATCTCGAGGCCGAACACAAGTCCGAACTCGATATCACAGAGCCGGAGTTCAACTTGTCATACGAGGACGAGGATGAGGACGACAAGGACGAAGCCGCCGAACGCCATATATGAATTATGCAAGCAAGCGAAGAGCATTTGTATTTTAGCGCAGATGATCGAGGAGAGAGGGCAAGAGCATGCACGACAGAGATGATGCATTCGATACCATCACAACATGTACTACAACAGCGACTACAACCACAACGCGTCTACTCTTGGTTTCCCATTCCTACCAACATTGAAGAGCAATGTCTAGACGAGCGGACGAACAATCATGCATATCACATTGGCAGACACCACGTGGTGGAATCGGCTTAGTTGAGCCAGGCATCAGGGGTATAATTCACGAATTCACTAGCGAGCGGGCCGGTTTTGACTCGCGTGTCGCTGGGCGGACGCGAACTATCGCAGCCAGGAGGGATGATCGCTGTTGGCCGCAAATGATAGATACATAATAAATCCCAATGCAGTTGCAACTACTTAACCTACTTACTAAGCCCGTTCTCGTATATTGATTCTTGACAGGCGCCTAGCAATGTATAGTGGTCCGCGAGATTCTAGAGCAGCCTGGGCCACATTCGTTGGTCTTATAGCGATCGCCCTTAAGCAAGTGTAGTAGGTGGGTAGCTGGTAGTTCGCGAGAGCAACGAGTGACGTACATGTATAGGGCTTACTACTATTGGGTTCTATCTCGTGATAGTTTCAACAACCGACAAGAGACGGGAGGGACAAGAAGAAGCAGCAGCAGCAGAAGCCAGAAAACTCGCGCCTCGCCGGCTAATCGCGGCAAGGCAAGTAAAGTAAGTTTGCTGTAAGCAAGGCTGTATGTATGGAGGTTTTCACAAAGTCAGGGTAAAGTCGACAATCGCGATGACACACACGACCAGAAGAAATTCCCCCATGGGTCAGTCGGCCCTACTAAGCAGCTTTACGGGGCTCCCTATTAGTTCGGCACACACGCTTAGACCGCCTTGCAGACACTCCTCGACATCTAAACTCTATATATCTGACCGGAAGAACCATTCCCCAGACCGACGCGCGCAACGACAGAAGAGAGCCACACGAAGCGGCCCGGTACTTTCCTGGGGGTGGTTGGGTGGTAAGGTCAGGTTGCTTGTCAGGTCACCGCTTTCCGAGTATCCATCAATACCATCCATCGGTTGAGTTGATAGTAGTACACAAGTACATTGATCAAGATGTGTGTACCGAACCTATGCCTGCCAAGGGTAAAACCGACGATGATCAATATATGTACGAGTAGTCACATCATCGCAGCAATTACGTAGTTGCTCCATCTAGGAGAACGGGGGATGAACGTTTACTCGTGACTGACTTACATAATAAATGGCCCTTCAATGTTCGATATGCGAAGAGATCCATCCGTTGACCAATAAAGGTGCCCCCTGCCCCCCAAGGAGCGGTGATGGGAACGACGATTGCTACTGCAAGTGGTAAATGCGGGCGTCGTCGCCCTGATCGACCAAGGCGTTTCCACCAGCGTGCGTCCAATTCCTCTCCCTATGTTCCTGAAATTGCCAATCATGAATTTCCTGCAGAGATAATGCAGCTAGCCGAGCAGACAGCCCAGCTACCCTACCTAGCCCAGAATTTGAATCCTACCCTACCGTCCATTAGCTATCAGTTCTATCTAGTACCCGACCCTTGCCTATAAACCTTGCCTTTGGGCTTGGGGCGCTGTCCAGATGGGGTCATATTCCTACAGACTGTGTGGGGCATGAAGAGCACAGTATCGTCTACTGTACCCGTGCCGTATCCATTTCCTACGCTTCGTTCCGGGCCCCCAATCGCTAATGGGGTTCCTGCGGGGAGCTACGTGAATTCACTGACTGGACATGACTAACCCCGTCCTTGATATGGCGGAGTCAATTTGGTACTACTGGCCTGACTGAAGGCATGCACGGCAGGCTAATTCAGTTTGGTGGTTGTCATGAATATTCTCTCTTGGGCCTATATCCACGTATCCATCGACTGCTTGGTCGTGTTCGCCATGGAAATCAAGGGAGTCAGTAGGACTCGCAAACGTGCCTCGCCAACTAATACAATACATCCTGCCTCGTGAGAACGAAGAGAAAAAACAGAAGAAAAAAAACCAGAGCTCATCAGCAATGACGGCTTGGTACCTCATGAACCGTGTGCCACAACGCCACTCCATGCTATGCTGTGCCGCGAAATCAACCAAAATATCAAGACGCATGCCATATCGCCTTGTCAGAGTATACAATAAGGATCGTGCCACCGAGACTAGCTAAGGCAAAGCCTGGACGGGCATCCAAATGAGGCCAGCTGGCCAACGTGACCTTGAGGGAAAGAAGCCCCATGCACAGAAGAAAGGGCCGGGTGGCCTACCTTATTCCTCAAACGTGCTTCAGATCGCGCCACTGTCAACCTTATCTTCCGGTCCGATTCTACTGAGGAGCCGGGAAGGTAAAGCCAGGTGGGAACACGGGCATGCCGTTGGGACCCGTGGCCAGTCCGTAGGGGAACTGAGGTACGTCCGGGTCTTGTTTTACACCGACAGGCTTTTCCTCGGGCCGGTCATCTCGGCGGTCCTTGTTGCGTCTCCAGCGCGCCAGGTTCGCGTCCTCTTCATCACCTCCGCGGCTAGATTTGGGGCCATGGCGTCCGCCTTTGTCCGTCTGCATCCGCCGGCTGATGGCCTTGCTGGACACTCCAGCACCGATCTCAATGTCGGGTTCCTCGACCACCATTCCGGATTCGATGGTCCGGCCGCCGCTGCCGCCGTATTCTGCCGACAGCATCCACTTGCGGTCGGCCTCAGTCAGCTTGTTGATCGGGATGACACTAACACCCGTCGAGTAGTCGCTGCAATCACGAGGGCCAAAGCCTACACCCCACCTGGTCTTGGACAAAGTTAGCTAGAGATTACCTAGCGGTACATGACAAAAGCATTAATGGACTTACCCGGTATTGACTGCTCTCCATAGCTTCCTTGGCAGCAACCGCATCTCGGCGAGTTACCATTTTGACGAAAGCATGCCTCTTGTCTTTGTTGACGATGCAAGTCTGGACTTGTCCCTGCTGGCTGAAAAGGCTGCGAAGTTCGGCTTCGGAGCATCTGGAATGGATATGTTAGTCGGATGCAGAAATGCCGAGGATTAGGTCTTAAAACTTACGTTACTCCACCAACAAAAAGCGTCCTACTGAGAACTGTAAATTGTCAGTAAACGACCGATCAGCGCATAGCTGGGCAAACAACGTACCTTTGATATGTCCCGCAGGAATGCTTTGGTCAAAATCAACCCACTTGACCTGGGGGTCCCGGTCGAAAGGAGGTTGCGGGCTGTGGCCCCGACGTGGGGGGCTTCGCTGCCGGTAATCCGGGGCTCGGCCTCGGCGGTCGTCCTCCATATGTCCGCGAGCCGGCGAATCATGGCCATAGCTGCCAAAAGTACGGTCATTACGTCCACGAGGTGAGTCACGGGCATTCCATCCACGCCTGGGCGACCGGGAGCGCGATCGGTTGCGATACCGGTTGGGTGATCTCGCACCATAATCAAATCGATCACGTGATTCATCTGGTCTGGGACCAGCTTGCGGCCATGCGCCTACACCACCGTACGGAGCTTGGGCGGGAGGTGCCACTGCCATACCACCCACGGGGGACATTGATTGCAAACCGCCCTGCATCGTAGCTAAGAGGGCCGGGATCTTATCATGAGAAATACCCTGGTCAATCAAGAGCTTAATCAGTTGTACCTGCTGCGCAACCGCAGGGTCCAGGCCAGACATGGGCGGCGCCATGGGGTTTGCAGGTGCACCGGGGAACCCATTGGGTTGACTACTTGCAGTCACTGGTACATTAGGTACTTGTCCCGGCAGAGTAGCCTGCGGAGGATACGCAAATGGCATCATAGAGGGGTTTACAGGCGGCGGCGCTGCGGAGTACGGAAAGTCAGGAGGCTGGCCCTGGGTTAGGGGCAGGGGCATCTGCAGAGCTGGGGCGCTCTGGGATGCTGGTGCACTATACGAATGATCCGGCATGAGGAATCCGTTGTTGCTAGGGGGCACAGACGTGTTCTGGCGGGCTATGTTTGCCAGTGCCTCCATGATGGCGTTGGGCGCCTCCGTGGTCGCCGGCTTGGGGTTGTTAGCTCCATTGAAGCCCGGCAGGCCTGGAAGACCGGGGCCGGGAGGAGGTGTGCCTACAGGAGTGGTCGATTCCTCTGTTCAGTTCATCCATGGTTAGATCACCAACATTGACAACGGGTATGATATGAGTACTGAGTAACATACTAAGGGCAGGCGTGCTGAGCTTCTGCTTGAATGACTCGATCATCGAAGGGGGAAGGTCTGTCCTTTCTCCCAGATATCAACGAGCTTCTTAATTTTCTCCTGCAAAAGCAAGTCAGATACGTTCAAAATCATCAAGGATCCGGATCATGGTCGCTACACGGAGGCGGTAGATGCCAACAGCCCTCCGAAGTGACGGAATTCCCTCGTAGAGCATGGAAGATGAGGTATCTCTCTACAACCAAGCCTGCTGCTGGAGACTACGCGCGAGTTGCGACGGATATATATTTGAATAGCGTACCTTTTGTGCAGCTGGGGCGGACTGAAGAATGTCATTCATCAAGACGGGGATCAGTTCGGTTACTCTATGCACGCCGGCAGCGTAGGTCCCATCTGTTGCGGAGCTATTGATGGGCTGGCCTTGTTGCTTGGCATGTTCAACCCAGCGACGAGTTACAGAGTCTACGACGTACAGCACGCCTAGCTTGTGAGTTCCGGGGGTTTTCTTGAAGTGAGTAAAAATCTTCTGAATCAGGACAGACTCGGACTAGAATGGGCATGCGAGGTCAGCAAATACAGGCCCAGAACGACAGAGCATGATGCCGAGATGACTTCTAGCAGAGCCGTAACCTACCTGGACGTTATCGACGCATAGTGCCGTGAGGTTCTTAATCTGGGATCCGGAGACTCCAGGTGGCTTCAGGCCGAGCATGGCATTCAAGCCAGCCTCAAGCTCTGCTACTGGCGACGACATGTTTATTTTCCGTTGCAGCAACCAGGATATATAGTGATGGTGACTTTTTGTTTGTGTATGTATGCTCAGATTTGGACACAACTACCCGCAGTCGCCGAGAGAGATAGGTAAATGACCAAAGTGTGATCAGATGGGACGTTTCTATCCTCGACAATCACCAAGTACGAGAATGGATTGCCCTTTGCAGTAGCTGACTAGGTAGTGAACTGAGGGTCGCGTTTTAATGCTACGGCCAGGTTTTTCCAGTCAACAATTCAGACCTTTCAGCGGATTGAGCTTCTGATGGAGATTTTAATGTCAGATGTACAATGTGCGTGAGTGTGAGTAGGATGATGAAATTTGCGCTCTGGTGCAGTGCGACGCAATGCGACGTGGTTCGCAGGTAGGGAATGAATGAGGGGAAGCTGGTGCCTCCGACGGATGTTGGGATTTACGACCACGAGAGGAACGTGTAGTGAGGTGCGCCCCGCGATCCGCGGGAAGCCTAGGTTGCCTTTTAATTCAGATATCAGTAGCAGCTGGGCCTTGCGAAACCAGACTGGTTGGGTCCTGGATTGTTCGGAGAAGGCTACTTTGTATACGGTGATGTTGAGTTGTGTTGGTCGACGGTTGTGGATGATGATGTTGGTGAGTGTTGAAGGAGAAAGGATTGTTTCAAGGCAGTCGCAGAAATGGGAGGGAGAAAAGTCGCGGGGCAGCTGGGCTTTAGTGTGTGGTGCGCCTGTGCAGGATTTTTTTAGGTCCGGGAGAGGCCTTTCATTTTCCCTTGGCGCTGCACGTCTGATAATCTCGGGACAGTCAATAGGCACGAAGCTTTCGCTTTTGCTGCACTTTTCCCATGAGATTGATGGAACTGCCTGGGTCCAACCAAATGCTAAGCTAATAAAGCACATCACCCCTCGGTAGTCTACCTAAAAAGGTGGGTGGCACTTGTGCGTTACATAATGCTAAGTAATGAAGCTATGTCTACAATATCTACTACTACATGCATACTTACATACTTCAAGATACTATTTCATGCTTTGGCTCTTTCCGTTTCTATCCCGAGCCAACGGCATCAGCTGGCATGCAGCATGGCTGGTGAGCGTGTTCCTTCTCTTGCATTCAACAAAATATTAAAGAACTCGGGACTTTGTCCGACACCGGACTTTCCCCTGTCTTCCGCCGACAACTGAGAAAATTCGGATGCGTGCCTGAATTTGAGCCTTTTGAGGCATGTCGCAAAAACATTGCTGCGCTTGCGCCTTCTTCAGCCCCAGTCGATCTTCCCTAAAAGTAGTGCAATCCTAGCAGGTGGTTATCCCTCAAATATCCCCGAGGGCTGAGGGGGAGATAGTATCCAAAAGTATCTGCAAAGATGGTATTCTCCCCTGTTGGAGAATATCTCTATATGTTCTCGTTTTTGTCCACATGCAGTAGGCATGCAATGCACAACACTATTCTGGTGCAATGGCAACAGAGAGTGAACACAAGGCCAGTGCTTTTAGACAAAAAAAATTCAAGAGACATTTCCTAAAATAACCCCCGAGGGAAAAAGTAAATTGTGATACAGATACATATATATGTCAAACTCCAGCGCGGGTAGGAAGCATTAATATTAACTTTGTCCTCCTTCCCAACTCTTGTTACATGCAAAACGGATCTCATCCCAAGCTGCTGCTGTGCTGTCACCTATCTTGACGTCAGTTTCCTCCCCAATGGCTTGCACGGCAGCGTCGAAAAGGTGGCTTCTTCGGGTTTAACTCCAGTTTGATTTGAGTATCCCTAATGGGGTTTCTTTGGTGGGAAATTAGGGAGAGCAATAGCCGTGGGCAATGGCGTTCACTGGCTCCGGTGAGCCGTACAAGTCCCAACGAGGCGGACCCGACGCTGTGTGAAGGGGAAAAAAGAGAGCTAGCTGCCAAAGGTGAAGCTAACTTTTTTTCTCTCTTACACCAGACGACACGTAGGTACAAGTACCTCGCTCTCATCGCAAAACCCGACCAATCTATTCCTGATTGCGGATCCCTGACATATTCCGGACCCATTGGCTGTCCTGAGGTATTTCCTGAAATTTCGTCAGCCTCTTCTCCATTGACTTCTTGTATTCAGTTGTCCATTCCTTTCTGATACCCCATCTTGAACCGCATCTCCTTCACTTCCACACATCACATCACAACATGGCTGCCGCTCTGAGATTGGGCTCTGCTGCCTTGAGAGCTTCTACTAGAGCTCCCACTTTCACAGCTCGTCATGCTGCTTTCACCGCGGCGCGATGCTACTCTTCCAAGTCCCAGGTACGAAGGCATTGGCAGCCGCCAAGCCCCCAATTTGAGCCATTGGATGTTCTAATAAGCTGCTATAGACCTTGAAGGAGCGCTTCGCTGAGCTTCTGCCCGAGAAGATCGAGGAGATCAAGACCCTGCGCAAGTAGGTCAACCCCGCCTCCGGCTGAGTCCTCGGTTAAAGCAATGGAAATAATAACATTTACAACAGGGAGCATGGCTCAAAGGTCATTGACAAGGTCACTCTTGACCAGGTCTACGGTGGTGCCCGAGGCATCAAGTCCCTTGTTTGGGAGGGTTCAGTTCTCGACTCTGAGGAGGGTATCCGCTTCCGCGGCAAGACCATCCCCGAGTGCCAGGAGCTTCTCCCCAAGGCTCCCGGTGGCAAGGAGCCTCTTCCCGAAGGTAATTGTCGTCTACCACTGCTTCTAGAAGCCATTGACTAAATCTCATCTACAGGTCTCTTCTGGCTTCTCCTGACTGGCGAGGTCCCTACTGAGCAGCAGGTCCGCGACTTGTCTGCCGAGTGGGCCGCTCGATCCGACATCCCCAAGTTCGTCGAGGAGCTCATCGACCGCTGCCCTACCGACCTTCACCCCATGGCTCAGTTCTCCATCGCTGTTACCGCGCTCGAGCACACTTCCTCGTTCGCCAAGGCTTACGCCAAGGGCATGAACAAGAAGGACTACTGGGGTTACACCTTCGAGGACTCCATGGACCTGATTGCCAAGCTGCCTACCATTGCCGCTCGCATCTACCAGAACGTCTTCAAGGGTGGAAAGGTCGCCCCTGTCCAGAAGGACAAGGATTACTCCTTCAACTTCGCCAACCAGCTCGGATTCGGCGAGAACGCCGACTTCATTGAGCTGATGCGTCTCTATCTTACCATCCACACCGACCACGAGGGTGGTAACGTCAGCGCTCACACCACTCACTTGGTTGGCAGCGCCCTCAGCTCCCCCTTCCTGTCTCTGTCCGCTGGTCTGAACGGTCTCGCTGGCCCCCTCCACGGTCTTGCCAACCAGGAGGTCCTTAACTGGCTCACCGAGATGAAGAAGAGCGTCGGCGATGATCTTAGCGACAAGGCCATCACTGACTACCTCTGGTCTACTCTCAACTCTGGCCGCGTTGTTCCCGGCTACGGCCACGCCGTTCTCCGCAAGACGGATCCCCGCTACATGGCCCAGCGTGTCTTTGCCCAGGAGAAGATGCCCAACGACCCCATGTTCCAGCTTGTTAGCCAGGTCTACAAGATCGCCCCCAAGGTCCTTACTGAGCACGGCAAGACCAAGAACCCCTACCCTAACGTCGATGCCCACTCCGGTGTCCTCCTGCAGTACTACGGTCTGACCGAGGCCAACTACTACACCGTCCTCTTCGGTGTCTCGCGTGCCATTGGTGTCCTTCCCCAGCTCATCATTGACCGCGCTGTCGGTGCCCCTATCGAGCGCCCCAAGTCTTTCTCCACTGAGAAGTGGATCGAGCTTGCCAAGAAGGCGTAAATAACAAGCAGTGCTTGGTTATAGGAGTTTTTGTCTTGTCTGAGTAGCATAAACGGATAGAGTGGGCGTTGTCACAAAAGGCAGATGCCGTATCATGTGGAGGTGTTAGAGGGCTTCTGATGATACCACAAAAGCTGCATTTGTACAATAATTTCCATTTTACGTTTCATGTAGCCTCTATCAGATGTGATTTTTTCTGGTGCATCAAGTGCGACTCACAGTTGGGATTATACAGCCTTCCTTGACCAAGCTATGCAAACTACTAAATTTGGTTTAACCCTACCTATCATTCGAGCATCTGCTGGATCCTGCACTCACTCAAACGAGGACCCCGTTATACTATGCGACGCGCAGGCGGAGTGCGGCGCTTATTAAGGTGTACTAGCTCAACCATTATTCGGGCAGATTATACCAATGGGTTGGGACGGGAGACAGATCCATAGGCTTGGCCATTAGCTACGACATAGTTAGAAAACGCTTCCACGCTTTCTGGCGAAAGTTTTAGCATAGGCCAGCAGTCGGGTCCAGTGAGGTGAGACAGGACGGGTTGAGGGTGCGACCAGAATCAATGGGGAATAATCAGTCCATTCTACAACGTGGGGGGCCAACTGCTGCGCTGCACAGTCAGACCGGACGAGTCGGTTTATGCAGTCGGGGAATTAAAACACCATGGACTAAGGCGGGAATGGCGGTGTTCGGAGTATAGAATAGCTTCAATGAGACAGTAAGACGGGCGGCGGATTGAAGTCATGGTACATGTACGGAGTCCGTTTATCGCGGTTGTTGGGTGGTGTTTTTCGGTGTTTTCCCCCAAGTTTCCCCTATGGACTGCCATGGACTTCCTAATGGGCTTGGAGATCAGCAAGGAACAGAGCCACAGAAAAGGCCGGGTGGGGCCCTGGTCCCATCGGTGTATTTGCTTTTCTTGGCTTTGTTGAGATGATTGAGAAGAAAGCGCCCCGACTGGCGCAGCTGGACCTGAGTGAGTGGGAAAGTGGGCAAGATCCGGTGGTGGCTGGTTCCCCCGATAAGGCCAAGTTGTGTACATAATCGCCGTGTTGATTGGGCAGAGCGCCGGTTGAGATTGCTGCACAGACGAATCAGTGAGGTGCGCGTAAGATTGAGCGGGAAGTTGAGGGAAAACAACTAGACACCCCAGCGGAAGAGACCCCGGAGTGGGTGGTCTGGGTGTATAGGATCAACGCAAACGCAACGTAAATCCAATTGTTTTTGCCAGGTGTGGTGTGCTACTGTGGCTTGCTTGCTCTCTAAACGTCTCCGTGTTCCCCCGTGTCTGCTGTGCCTGCATTGTTCCGCCTGTTCTCCTGTTCTCCTGTTCTCCTGTTCTCTTTAATACAAACAAACCACCTATCTCCTTCCATCTACTCTCACCCCCAAACAACTCCGACAGGATCACGAAGCTTTTTCTGAGCAACAGCTGTAAAAATAAGGTAGGTACGAATCCGAACAAATGGGCAATTGATGCGGGGCGCTTATTAACCTCGGGCCTGCTTGCCTCTTTCTGTTATGCCGACCTGGGTTTTGGGACTTGCTCTTACACGTGCTTGCTGCCGGTGTAAGCTTGCTGGAACTTCCCGCGGCCGACAATGCCCGAAACCCTCCGGCCATGAACATGACAGCTGCCCCCTAGTGCTGAGCCCATCGTCCAAAGCTGACATCCATCATCTCCGAGCAGAAGAATTGAAACCACACACAAAACCCGCTCTCTCAGGCATCGCACGATTGCTTTTGGTTTCATCCAACTCTCTCGACTCCCATCTTCAACCACCGTCCCGCGAAGAAGCACCCGACTGCCTTGGTCAGGCCCCCCTTTTGAAGCCCAAACCCTGCCATGTCCGCCGCCGCCAGCGCCATGTCTCCCTCGTCGGACAAGAAGATCGAGAAGAAGCCCGTCAAGTTCTCCAACTTGCTCTTGGGTGCCGGTCTCAACATGTTTGAGGTCACCACTCTCGGTCAGCCCTTGGAGGTCGTCAAGACCACCATGGCCTCGCACCGTGGTGACACCTTCGGTCAGGCCCTCGGCCGTGTCTGGGGTCGCGGTGGTGTCTTTGGCTGTATGTATAACAATTTGGAGAATCATCTTCCCCCCCTGTTGCTTCCCTGCCACGTCGCAGGAGTGCAACCGTGTGAGCAAGCACTGACCTTGCATTTTCCTGTCGTTTAGTCTACCAGGGTCTGATTCCATGGGCATGGATCGAGGCCTCGACCAAGGGCGCCGTCCTCTTGTTCGTCGCATCCGAGGCCGAGTACTACGCTCGCGCCGCCGGTGCCAACGACTTTGGCAGTGGTATCATCGGTGGTATCACTGGCGGTGTGGCTCAGGCCTACGCCACCATGGGTTTCTGCACTTGCATGAAGACTGTTGAGATCACTCAGCACAAGATGGCGGCCGCTGGTGTCAAGCCCACCAGCACCTTCACCACCTTTGCCAACATTTACCGAAAGGAGGGCATCCGCGGTATCAACAAGGGTGTGAACGCCGTGGCTATCCGCCAGATGTCCAACTGGGGCTCCCGCTTTGGTCTGTCCCGTCTCGCTGAGCAGGGTATCCGCCGCGTCACCGGCAAGGAGCAGGGCCAGCAGTTGAGCGTCGTTGAGAAGATCACGGCCTCTGCCCTTGGTGGTGGTCTGTCCGCCTGGAACCAGCCCATCGAGGTCATCCGTGTCGAGATGCAGAGCAAGAAGGAAGATCCCAACCGTCCCAAGAAAATGACGGTTGGCAACACGTTCCAGTACATTTACAAGAACGATGGTATCAAGGGTTTGTACCGCGGAGTAGCTCCGCGTATTGGTTTGGGCGTTTGGCAAACGGTTTGCATGGTCGCCATGGGTGATATGTAAGTCAAATTCCCCCGAGCTGCTCCTCTTTGCAAGTGGAGCATGTCTTCCTTCACGCTGCCATCATCACCACCAGCTGCGTGATGATGCAAGTAACACCCCGCTAACCATGACGCGAACAGGGCCAAGACCTACGTTGAGAAGCTGACCGGTGAAAAGGTCACTGCTAAGCATTAGGCGGCGTTTTACGAATATTGGTTGTGATTTGTTATCTGGACTGGAACTTGGGCTCTTGAGGGGATATGGATCACGACGCTTCCCGTGTGGGATATCATTGACTATAGACGTGTTTACTGCGCGGTTTCGACACGCCAGTGCTTTGTTTAGTGTTTTTTCCCTTTACTGTTGCTCCGGCCTGCTTGCTAAAATGTCTTCCTTGTCGGAAGGAGATATAAGCCGCCAAACGATTAATAGACAACACAAATTTGCGCGTGGTGGAATACACCCACCATAGCGGTCACCGGCAGTACTCTTATCTAAGCCTTCTCAAGTCGTTATGTAAGGGTGTCCGCCTTCTCCGCCCTTTTTTGTTCCACTGTTCGAGGTTCGCCCCAGCCATGAAGCCAGACCCGTTCGGTTCTCCATGTTCCATTACTCGGACCTGGTCTGGGGAAGCCTGCAGGGTCATCGCTGCGGCTACAGTAATCCACACCTTCTAGGCTTATGTGCCAGCACTTTAGTCTCGGGTGCTGTTCGATGTCGAAAAGGTCTTGTGGCATGATGCCTGCGTAGCTCAAGGCCTAGGGGGTATAGGACTTATACCATCGTATCCGGCTTACGCGCACAAGGGACGATCCTCGTAGAAGAGCTTCATCTGTAGCAGCATATGAGGTGCTGCCGTCGATACAGGTCATGTCTGCCTCATGTGATATGTAGCTTGCAGCCCGCCAACACCCGTTCATTCCGCGATCATGAGGCTTGACGATGTTGCCGACAGGGTAGAAGTGGTCTGTTTGTATGTAACCTTTCAGACACAGGCAGTCACGCGTACGGAGGTTTCTCCGTTCGGGTCGGTATTGGCTGGCTATAGCTCACCGCCTTGCCCGATGAGTCCATAAGTCTACCTATCAACATACCCACTTGCCTTGCATTGCCTTACCTTGCTGCATGTTCGGGAGCCGGTATCCACTGCCATACGGAAGCCGCTAGCTAGTGATTCGTCGTGGAGATGGGGATGGTGGTCGTTAGTATGAATGCTGTATGTTTTGTGACGTTTGGTTCGTTTTCGACTGCATAGTTGAACCGTATACTTACCTGGACAGCGCGCAAGTGCTTGCTATTTATTGCCTTGGACTGCTCGTGAGGTTTGGTGTTGGGATAGCCTACTTACACGTCTACGTTTATAGAGCCAGGCTGGTGTAGGACTCCTGGGAAGTTCATGGCAGGCTTCGATGTTACGGGCTCGAGAGTCCAGGGGAGCAGAGGTAGTACTTACCGGTTTGGTGGTCGCACTTATCTGAAGCAACGGCATAGCCCAACATTCATATCTATCTTGAGCATGTCGTTCACTTCACATGTGGCGATATTTTACGAAGATGAACGCGAGTGCAGTGTATCTTGCATCTGCAGCTTGATATCGGATCGAAATAGTCGGCCAACCTGATCAGTCGATATCAGGACTACGAGAGGATCGAGGGTGTTTACGACATATATGATGGTCTATCCTGGCAGGGAAACCCTTAGCTATACACCTCGGGCCATGGCTGTCTTCATACTAGCACACTAGCTGTCTTTCTCGGTGCGCATGAATCGCCATTCAGAGACTGTCCACTTAGTTGCATCCTCCCCGATGAGATCACGGAAGCTAAGGCCGTTGATGCGGACTTGACGACCCGCATAATGTATTGGTTAGACCGTCGAGGTAAGATACTACCGGGGTGTTGCTATTATTACATCTATCAACATGCGAAAATACATCTAACCGCCGGATTATTCACAGTCTACATAGGATGTCCTTGTAGCGTTCTGCCCTCTGACTGCGTACTATTTTCCATATAGGTATTGGTCCCTCTGCAAGCAGAGAATGCTGAATATTTACGGCGTGCATGCATGGTACGGGATAAACGTCACGGGCAGTGACAAGCCAGCATGCACTCCTGTCCCTCGGGGCGTAAACTCCGCTTTCTCGGGTCGTTGATGTGCTACAAGTTATTGATCGTGTCCTTCATGGCCATGACAAATACTTGTCTAGTACCTATGGCTTGTTCCAATCCTGAGCAAGAGGGTAGCTATCTTGCGCGAATGTTGAACATGACTAAGTAAGCATCGGGATCTACACGGATACTGACTGAGTCGTCGGAGGGTCGTCGTTTATACCTATCATCCTAGTATCCATCTGCACGTGTTTCGTTAAAGCTGCCTTTCTGTCTGTCAAGTCATTGCAAGCAAGCAATATCGCGCCTCGTCATGTTGCATCTAGAGGTCATAGAGTAAACGCCAAGCACAGCGATGCTACGCCCTTTATTAGGAACGTATGACTTTGTTTGATTGGTTACGGGGTTATGTCGTATTGGGCAGGGAACGTGTTATACTCCGTCGGAAGAGGCGCATATCTTACCGCGCGAGCATGGATCGATGTTTATCTGCATCTGTCCCCTAACCAGGTAATTGCAACACTATATCAAAGCTATCATAAATCACATAGGATTAGTGTGTCACAATTTTACGAGCCGTATACCCAAAATGTGTGGCATAGCGACAATACAGTCAATCACAGGCCCTTCAAGTTCAACCTATCTCACACTTGTCATGTACTGCCTGACAAATCGTGACGAAACAACCATATTATTATATGTAGAAGTGCATTCTATGTCTGACCAGATGAATTGGTTCGAGTCTCAAAGGGCCATTGCCTCCGTTTCATGTTTCCACCAAGGGTCAAGCCGAGGAAAAGCAAACATAAACCAGGCCGTCATCGGGCAAAGGCTCGCTTGGAATGAGACAGGCATGTTATGTCAGCATATGGTTCATCAAAGCGTACTCGAGATCTCGGAGATTGTCACTACCTACAAGCTATGATTACCTGATATATGTTTACTTGGCGTCATTACCTATTCGAAGTAAAACCACCGCCGCCAGTCCTGACAACTACCGAGTTTGTCATTATTGACAAGGCGTAGGCAACGTAAGCTAAACCGAGCCAAGTAAGCGAAGGAAAAGAAGAAAAGAGGCAACCATCGAATCGAAGAGCTTGACGAAGAGACCTGCCTAGTGCCTACTACCTTGTTGCCGTACCACGCGATGCAGCCAAGAAGGGAATCGAGCAATTCCGGGATGCAGGTTTGTGTCGTAACGCACGATCACCGCCAAGCAGACGGGAGTAAGCACAGGATCGACGGTACCGACAGGACGAATGCATCACATAAGCCCAGCCGGCCGGCAGATGTTTTCTTACTTGCTCGCAACTGGCACGAGCAACCAAGAGCAACGATGGAGTCCAGTGAGACGACGCGACATGCCAGAGGTACCCGGCTACAATCTATAATAATCTATATAGGGTTTGGAGGGCAGGCCAACATAGGCAGGGAGCCGTCTGGGCAAGAAGCCGGGTGTCTCTGATAAAAACCAAACGCCCGGAGCGGCGAAAATCATTGCTGCTTACAGCGCCAGATTGATTAAAAAAGTGGTTACACGCGCAAACCCTTTCCAATGTCAGACAAAGACGCAAGGCTACACTCGTTGCGCGCATATGTATGTTACAAACCTAACCACCCCACTACGCGATAACGATGCCAAGAGAAGAATGTCTCGGACTGGTATTCTTGTCTCCCTGTGCCCAGGCTGGCAGAGCGCCGCGCAGCAAGCAGTACGCAGCACTTCGCAGCACAGCCAAGCAGAGCTATATGTGCCTGGAGGAGATGATGTTCCACCACCGAGGGCGGACGCAACATATTGAGTTTCTGCCAAGCCGCAATAGTCTGCTATCTACTACTGGCGGACAGGAATGTCGTCGCACTGCCAAGGCGCCCGACGGGATAGACCCGGTGCGTGCGCCGCCTCTTCACCAACCCGGGGGCCAGACAGAGGCCATGGCAGGCGGTGGATGTAGATTGTACGCGCCAGCCAGTTTGCGAAGGGGGCCAGGGCATCACGCGCGGGCAATAAACCAGACAAGGTGGAGCCGCCGTCGCCGCAAAATACGTCAGGATCGCGCGGAGGCGGAGCCTGCCCAAATGCCAAGATGGGGGAGACCGTATGGGACAACTCGGGGGGATTTCTGGGGGAAAAAAAGACGACGATCGTTATTTGGCGAAGCACAGTCTTGGCCCCAACCAATACTTGGCTTCAATAAATCGGCACCCTGCCCTGCCCTGCCCTCACCCTGCGAGCAAGAAGTTGGGGGAGAGAGCCCGAGCTTTTCGCACTTGGCAAGGGCACCGATCGCATCACATCACTGCGCAGCGCGTAGGTGGACGCGATCCGGGATTTTCGCAAAGTTTGTAAAGCTTGAAATTCAAGGCAAAGAGAGGTAATGCCTTGGAAAATATGATAAATCAAGAGGCGACCGAATGCGAGAAGCGCGGTCTGCTGCTCACATGCTTTCCTTCTATGCCGGCCTGCCGGCCTGTCGGCGACAATTTGTAGCGACAGTCATAGCCATGGCCATAACGCAGTAGGTAGTAGTAGCAATGGGCATGGGCTTCCAACTCCACGATCTATCTGTGGTCTGCTAATCGGGTCTTTCGCAAGTGTATCACACGCAACACGCGCTCACGAGCCCATGTGCCCTCCATGCGTCTGCAGCCAATTTCCTTTCTAGAGCCGCCACAATCCCTCAAATGGCGCCCATAACGTCATGGTAGGGCTGAGGTTTGACTTTCTGTTCGCGCTCGGGGATACCGACTGTAGCAAATCTGGAAGGACGTGACTGGATGGCTAGAAGCACGACATCTCTTCGAGAAGAAACTCTAACACCGGATAACTTTCGCGCGCCCAAAGATGCATGGCCGAGGCTACTAAGATCCCGCACTTACGGTTATCGGAATACTTTAGATCTCAACAGATACAGGTACTAGATCAGCCTGCTGGCGTTTCTAGAAGAACCTTGATGAACACGCGCAATTATTGGACCAGGAACGAACATAATATACTTCAAGATAGCAGATGCCTCCAAACTTAATGCTGCAAGTAGAGAGCAAGAAGGGGGGGGGGCGGGGCAAGAGAGGAAATGAAAAGTCGCAAGGCAATTACAACACAGGATTGAAGTCATTTGGCATCGGAAACACCCAGGCCGGCTGACAGCTTGACAGCCCAAAGGCGTTGAACCGTTGTCGCAGGTGATGGACTGATAGCTTGGTAGTTTGTTCATAAACAAACATGACGGACAGCCACCGGATGTTTCGACGTTGCTAAGTTGGCAAATAAGCTTCAGATGCGGGTTTCAGAATCTGTACAATGGTCTACCCTGTCACCAGCCGGCCGGGGGCATTGAACATTGGATGGCAGGCAGGCTTCAACTAACGGCCGTTTGTTGTTGTTCCCATTCAGGGGCAGGCGCACGCGATCGTTCTGGAAGCCATGCCACCGCCTCGGGAACTTCTCACCGCATACATGAAGGAGATCGTCGACGTGTTGACTATAGGTACCCGAACGGGGCTTTATTGAAAGAGACGGTTCGATCATTGTTAGATACAGAGGGCGGTGAGCGAAAAATCGTGCGGGCCATCCGGTTGTAGACATCCCACATCAGGTCTTCAACGCATTTAAGCAATCAGTGTAGGTAATAAGGGTGGGTGCCAAGCCTCTTTATCGTGGGTGGGCGTAATATCCGAACCATAATGCAATGCAAGGCACTCCATTACCCAGTGTGCAGCGTAGTACGTAGTAGAGCGTACGGGCTCTTCCATAAGCGCCCCTCCAATGAACGCGCTCGCGCAACCAAAAAACCCAGCGCTCAGCAGGCGTGGAGAACGCACGCGGTGAGGCGATCAAAGGGTGTGATAAGGAGCCCTGCCTGCAGGCTGCTACTAGGACCGAGGCACCGCTCGATTGGCCCCAGTGCCGAAAGTCCGATTGCCGGTTCGTGATGGCAACGCTTCCGTGACCAGAAGTGCGTCCGTGGGGATGCAAGCACGGTCATCGTACATAGAAGGCCATGGAATGATGCGAATAGGGCCAGATGTAGGGCGATCGTAGCATGCGGCTGGAGCTTTGTGGGCAGGCAGGCAATAGCGAGTAAATCCCGCTCCATGCCCGTGAATTCTGCGAGGCGAGATTTCCGGCTGACAGGCAGAGTCTGGCCGGCCGTACTGGAGTCGCAAAGCAAAGAGGGTTGCTTGGGATGCCACTCGGAGACCCCTGCTACGCTACCTGCCCTGCCAGCCCGAAGGGACAAGGTAGTACAGGGAGTCCCTTTTCTTCATCTTCGATTAGGGCCGATTTGATTGGTCTATGAAAGAATGGGGTTCCTTGTGGGGTGTGCAGTCTCTCACCACGGAGACAGACGGAAAGAGACGATGGCGAGCTGGTGTTCGCTTGAGCCTTGCCCGCATTGCGCTTCCTGAATTGGATGGATGCCATTGGAAATTGATGCTGGGACTGCTGCAAAGACCCTAGCTGCTGGGTGCTTAAGCAGGACTACATGCATGGCTAGGTATGTATGTATGCTAGGCAGGCCAGATCGAGTCGCTAGTGCTATTAGCAACTCGGGGAACTGGAGTCGAGACGCCCTTAATTCGTTCATTAGCATGGAGCCACGACAAGCACCTTCGGCCTAAACGTCGGAGAATTGCTGTCGTTGGCCAGTGCTAGCAATAGTGAGCTGTCAATCGGCTCGTTGATTTGTTGGAAATGACCTCCTCTCCCGCAATTGCCTTTCTGTTAGTAAGTCGCGAGACCGACGAGCCCTTTCAGCCCGTCCCCAGAAAAAGTTTTGTCATTGATGGTTGCCGGAGACTCTCGCTGTCAGCCGGTATATCGCTCACACCAAGTAGGGCCAGCAGAACAGGGAAGGGAGCTCTTTAGCAAGGAAATAAAAACCAAACGCTTCATTTGACGCATTCACACCTCCAAACAGTTACCGTGGCGGCGGCCGAAACCGGGCGGCCAGGCCGACCGTGGCACACCTCTCTTTTGTTAATCCTGCTATGCCGTTGGTCAATACGAAAACACCGACACAACGAAAATTCCCTCGTTGATGCCTCACCGTTGCGTGGGAATTTTGACGTACAGTCCCCAAGTCCATGGCCTAGCAGCCCACTAAACTCCAAGTTCGGGACGGAACGATTGGCACTCTGGAGGCGATATCTGGGGTTGTTGTTGCGGTAGTAGCCCACTACATCTCACTATTCGCTGGGCTACTGGGTTACTGAATTTCGTTACCGATGAATGGCATTTTGCGGGAGAGAGAGCCTATTCTCGCAGGCACAGGCCATTATACAGTCAATGTCAAAGATAGAGTGATGCTGATCACATATAATGACGTATCGTATCCGGCTATTGATATGGTACTCTTTCGGATACGGGTTTCGCCCAGCCATTCCGATTTGTCTGCAAGGCGGCGGTTTTCTATCTCTCTCTTTCGGTTCCTCATTCAATATCCGGCCGGCGATGAGGGATTTGTTCAGATAGTATTGTTCATAATTAAGAACAAGGGGATGAATGATATATAGCAATCTTGGCGGACACTGAATAAGGGACCACCTAAGGGTTGATGGTGACACACAGGGCTCTTAGGATGAAGCTCGTGGCTTGCAAATGCGAGTAAGTGATGGACGATCTCTCGAGCCACTGACTTATCGACCGTACAGTACGACAAATGGGCGTAGCCCCATGTCCAGATGGGTCTCGACAGTGTGCAACCGATAGTTCACACTTGGAGAAAGCGTGGAGCGTACTGGAGCGTGAGCTATTTTAACAGGCACAAGAGGAATAGGAATCAATGTGGATTCGAGCTAATGTAGGTTGCAGTACTGTACAGGATATAGATGGGGAGCGCTCGAGTCGGCATCTGGGCACAAAGAAAGGCAGGGTCAATAGCTGTGTAGGTGAGCAGGGATCATGCATAACGTGGTATGGGGCACGCACGCCTGTGAAGGTCGTCTTTCACAGCAACCGGAGCTGGGAGCTAGCTCGGGAAGCTCAAATTATGGGCTCGACCTTTTACAGGCAGGATAGATGGGGCCGAGGAGCCAGGACTAGAGGGAAAAGGGAGAGAGAGCGAGAGGAAAGGGACAAGGATAGGTGAGCGAGCGAGCGAGGAAAACAACAACAACGATGTCCCAAGTCGACCACGAGCCGGCACAGTTTCTGGAAAACAGGGTGGAAGAACCCGAACCCATTTTGCTGGCACTTACTGCACCTCAGCCGGGTAAGGCATGCAAACGAGCTTCACGATGGGCACATTCGGGATGGTCGGTAATAAGGCAAATCAAATCAAATCGTCAAGCAATTGATCGATCAAAGCTCAAAGCTCCTGAAAGCGGCCGGGGTTGGGTCGGCTCCAACCTCCCAACACGCTTGCTTGCACATCCATACGACACCTGGGTGATCAATGATATGACTGGCATCGTCGTACTACCCTCGCCATAATGACTGTACACTGTAGAGAGAGCACTGTCGCATCCTGGCGCCATGACTATTTTCTCTCTCCTACGCTCCCTTGCCCGTCCGTTTTCAGTCCCATGTTCCTTCGCTCTTGCGTCGACGTCAGAGTCAGATGCACCATGGTTGCGCGATTTTGTTCCTTACCCTTTTCATAGAATCGGCACGCTCGCGCTGAGCAGGCATGAGGGCGAAACTGATGATTGGCGAAAGCCGCTAGGGGGTGGGTCCACTCGGTGGGAGCTCCAAGCTTTTTTCTTTGACTAGGCTATCTATGGATGGAACGGATGGATGAACGAGAGCTATGTCAGGTACGTACAGGACAAAGGAAAAGAAAGCAACACCCGTGCTGGGGAGCCAGGACAGACCGGGAGGCAGAACCGATCTCCTTCTGCTTCTGCAAACTTTGAATGTACAGTTATTCAATCAAGCGGTTTGGAGAGTGAATACAGAAGACGCAGAATTGGAAACTGTAGGCAATTGAACTGTAATCGATCTAGAATTGGGTGTTCCCTGGGGAAATGGCAGTAATTCTTGCATCAGAAAGGTAACGCCGGCTCCATTACGCCATTGGAGGTTTGTTTGGATTGAGATTACCCTGGCTCTCGCAGTGTTTATTTCCTAACTGGGGTAGCTAGCAATCTTACCGTAGCTATCTCCAGTGCTAGGTATCTCCAGTAAGATAGGTCTCCCCCAGGTACATTCAATACATTAGGGCGGAAGCAACATAACAGAGAAGCGCAGGAAAAAACATTCGTTGTACAGACAGACACACGAACCACTTACCACACTGTGCACGGTAGCCGGTACCTCCGACAACAACGTTCGTTCCGTACCTGTGAAGGTAACCTCGACCGAGAAAAAATCTCCACGCTACCCAGTTGCACTGGCCACTTCCTGCTTGGGCAAAGCACCTTGGGACTTTGGCCGAGCCGTGGGAAGGCATTCTGCGCTTCTGCGTTGCTTTCTCCGTTCACCAGTGCTCCACCTGCCCTCATCTTTTATAAGTGAGGTCTCTTCCCTTCCGACACAACTTTCTCCTTCCTTTTCCCTTACGCGCCTCTGTCAGAACGGACGACTAGGTTGACGTGCCTCTCCTATCTTCTCCCTGGACTTTATAATCCTGGACAACAACCTAAAGAAGAACCACTTCAGCATCTCTTCAGCATTCCTTTGGGATTCGCCGGCTCTCGTACACACCTAGCATCCTTGGATCGCGACCTAATTTACTACAATTGCCATCACAACAAGGAAGCTCTTCAGCTTACCATAATAATACACACTCGCCAGCCATGGCTGAGTCACAACCTGCCGGCGCACCGGCGCTGAACACCAACATTGAGTCCGGCAAGTTCGACGAGAAGGAACGCCAACACGTCGACCCTGCTCCTACCAAGGTCAAGGCCGAGAACGATGAGGACGAAGACGAGGACATTGACGCCCTGATTGAGGACCTCGAGTCCCAAGATGGCGGCGATGACCTGGATGAGGAGGAAGGCGACGTCAGCCCTGCTGCCGGCCGTACTGTCCCCGAGGACATGCTCCAGACAGATACTCGGTAAGATACACCCCCCACTCCACTCTCGCCGATGACACTAGAAGCTAACAACCTTCCAGCATGGGTCTCACAGAAAGCGAAGTCACTAGCCGTCGCAGAAAGTTCGGTCTCAACCAGATGAAGGAGGAGAAGGAGAACTTGATTCTCAAGTTCTTCTCCTACTTCGTCGGTCCTATCCAGTTCGTCATGGAGGCTGCTGCCGTCCTGGCTGCTGGTCTTGAGGATTGGATTGATTTCGGTGTCATCTGCGGTCTGCTTCTCCTCAACGCCGCCGTCGGTTTCGTCCAGGAATTCCAGGCCGGTTCCATTGTCGATGAGCTCAAGAAGACCCTCGCTCTCAAGGCTGTCGTCCTCCGTGACGGCACCCTGAAGGAGATTGAGGCCCCCGAAGTCGTTCCCGGTGACATCCTGCAAGTCGAGGAGGGTACCATTATCCCCGCCGATGGTCGCATCGTCACTGAGGATGCCTTCCTTCAAGTCGATCAGTCCGCCATCACTGGTGAATCTCTTGCTGTCGACAAGCACAAGGGCGACCAGTGCTTCGCTTCCTCCTCCGTCAAGCGTGGTGAGGCCTTCGTCGTTGTTTCCGCCACTGGTGACAACACCTTCGTCGGTCGCGCTGCTGCTCTCGTCAACCAAGCCAATTCAGGAACTGGTCACTTCACTGAGGTTCTCAACGGTATCGGTACTGTGCTTCTGGTTCTCGTAGTCCTTACCAACTTGGTCGTCTGGGTTTCCTCGTTCTACCGCTCCAACCCCATTGTCGATATCCTCCGCTTCACCCTCGCCATCACCATCATCGGTGTCCCCGTCGGTCTTCCCGCCGTCGTTACCACCACCATGGCAGTTGGTGCCGCTTACCTCGCCAAGAAGAAGGCTATCGTTCAGAAGCTGTCTGCCATTGAGTCCCTGGCTGGTGTCGAGATTCTCTGCTCTGACAAGACCGGTACCCTGACCAAGAACAAGCTGTCTCTGTCCGAGCCCTACACCGTTGCTGGCGTCGATCCCGAGGACCTCATGCTCACTGCCTGCCTGGCTGCTTCCCGCAAGAAGAAGGGTATTGATGCTATCGACAAGGCTTTCCTCAAGTCCCTCAAGTACTACCCCCGCGCCAAGGGTGTTCTGTCCAAGTACCACGTTGAGCAGTTCTTCCCCTTCGACCCCGTCTCCAAGAAGGTTACCGCCATTGTCCGCTCTCCCCAGGGTGAGGTCATAACCTGTGTCAAGGGTGCCCCTCTTTTCGTCCTGAAGACCGTTGAGGAGGACCACCCCATTCCCGAGGAGGTCGACCAGGCCTACAAGAACAAGGTTGCTGAGTTCGCCACCCGTGGTTTCCGTTCTCTTGGTGTTGCCCGCAAGCGAGGTGAGGGTGCTTGGGAGATTCTCGGAATTATGCCCTGCTCCGACCCTCCTCGTCACGATACTGCTCGCACTATCAACGAAGCCAAGTCACTCGGTCTGTCCATCAAGATGCTTACTGGTGATGCCGTCGGTATCGCTCGTGAGACCTCCCGCCAACTCGGCCTCGGTACCAACGTCTACAACGCTGAGCGCCTTGGTCTTGGTGGCGGTGGTGACATGCCCGGTTCCGAGGTCTACGATTTCGTCGAGGCTGCTGACGGTTTCGCCGAGGTCTTCCCCCAGCACAAGTACAACGTCGTTGAGATTCTGCAGCAGCGTGGCTACCTCGTTGCCATGACTGGTGACGGTGTCAACGATGCCCCCTCCCTGAAGAAGGCTGATACCGGTATTGCTGTCGAGGGTGCCTCCGACGCTGCCCGCTCTGCTGCCGATATCGTCTTCCTTGCCCCCGGTCTTGGTGCCATTATTGATGCCCTCAAGACTTCCCGTCAAATTTTCCACCGAATGTACGCCTACGTTGTCTACAGAATTGCCCTGTCCATCCATCTCGAGATCTATCTCGGTCTCTGGATCGCTATTCTGAACCGCAGCTTGAACATTATTCTCGTCGTCTTCATCGCCATTTTCGCTGATGTTGCCACCCTTGCCATTGCTTACGACAACGCTCCCTTCTCCAAGTCCCCCGTCAAGTGGAACCTGCCCAAGCTTTGGGGTATGTCCGTCCTTCTCGGTGTTGTTCTGGCTGTCGGTACCTGGATCACTGTTACCACCATGTACGCCGGTGGCATCTCCGAGCAGGGTATCCACGGTGGTATCATCCAGAACTTCGGTAACCTGGATGAGGTCGTCTTCCTGCAGGTCTCCCTCACTGAGAACTGGCTGATTTTCATCACTCGTGCCAACGGTCCTTTCTGGTCCTCCATGCCCTCTTGGCAGCTGTCTGGTGCCGTCCTTGTCGTCGACATCGTCGCCACCTGCTTCTGTATCTGGGGTTGGTTCGAGCACGGAGACCCTACCTCCATTGTCGCTGTTGTTCGTGTGTGGATCTTCTCCTTCGGTGTCTTCTGCATCATGGGAGGTATCTACTACATGCTCCAGGACAGTGTCGGCTTCGACAACCTGATGCACGGCAAGTCGCCCAAGGGCAACCAGAAGCAGCGATCCCTCGAGGATTTCGGTAAGTTTATACATCTCCCGCATCCTACTACTTGTATCACCGGACAGTTTGCTAACATGTTTCACAGTCGTTTCGCTTCAACGTGTCTCCACTCAGCACGAGAAGTCCCAATAGACAACCCCGCCATGAAACGGGCAGCGCAAATTGAACGCCAGCACCGTGCGGGAATTCTTGCTTGTGACGGACTCATCTGGGGACGCTCACACTCCTTTTGTTTACCTGTATAAGCGGCCACGGACTTTGCCTAATACTGCAAGTCTGTGTGTCCCGGGGGATACTATACCCATCTACAGATTTCCCTAGTCTAGTTTCTAGAAGACCTAATGAAAAAAGTATAAAATAACCACTTCCATAGTGATAGTGACATGTAGTTCATGATCGTAGGTAGTGTAGACTGCGGTGCACTCGCTCGTAGTCTGCCGTTGTGCATGTCATTTGGTAGCCTATTATGTGATGATATTTGACTTGCACTAATGCTGTGTTGCATTCTAGACATGATCGCGTTGGACGTGTAGGCTGTAGTGACAGCGTATATTTCAAGATTCTGGTCGGAACATGTGTGTATATGCTGACCCTATCCTAGTTCATCATATTACGTAATCTAGTATATAGCTTACTGAGGCACAACAACGTCCTTGCTGGTGTCGAGCTCTTCGTGTCTTCGCAGGTCCATGTCCTTGGCCAACAGAGGAAGCACGTACGGGTCAAAGGTCTTCCAGTAAGGGTTCTCCAAGTGGTACTTCTGGCTCTAAATTACGACAAGGTGGGTTGTCTGGTCAGCTCACTACATTATTGTCGCGGTTGTGGAGGTCGGGGGAGAGTAATAAAAGAAGGACGTACGGATTCCTGCTCGAAACGCTCGACGACGGTGAAGGCGCGGGGGTCCTTGACGTCCTGCATGACGAACCAGTCGACGGTCTCCTTGTCGTTGCGGTAGACGCGGGCGGCTTCGATGAGCTTGAGCTTAAGCTTGTTGATGCACTCGGCATCATCCTTGGCGTACATGTGGACGGTGAGGGTGTAGACCATTTTGGCGGTTGTGTGGTGTGCTGTTGCTGGGGATTTTGGAGGTTAGATGTGTGTCGATCAATGCGCCATACCAATGTGCTTGCATGCATATATGTTTCCTTTTTTCTTCTTCGACAGGTGACTTACATATTTGGTTTATATGTGGTGTGTATAGGAGGGAGTATTGGGAGGTGTGTCTTGGGAGTTGAAGGCGCGGATGGAGGGGTTACAAATAAGGTAAGTAGCAGTCCGGCAGCTCTAGCAAGCACAACTGAGCGTGTCTGCTTTCCCCAATTTAGGTGAGGGGTAGCTAGAGAAGAGCTAGGCACTAGGGAGCTGCATACGTAGCTAGCCAGGAGCTTATTTGCTGTACTGCACCTTGCTCGCCTCACTGGTCATACGAGTAATGCCGTAAATGCGCCCAGCGCAACGTACAACTACGTAACCTCCCAAGCTTCGATTATCGCTATCACAATCGATACGACCCCATACAAAAACCATCGCGAGAACCATCACGTGATCTCGCGTGTCTGGCTTCTCCCAAAGCCAAACCTAGGCGCCGTAATATTGGGCGGGAAGAAGATACTGACTCACTGCCGTCATTGCAGAGTTTTCACTGGTACCTCGTCCTCACATTTGCGATGCCCTGCAATAGTGCCAGTGACAATGAGGGAGATCCCAGGTTACTTCTACGGCAAGTCATGCCCCCTCGTCCGGGACATCCATGGTCCTCAATATCGCATTTTTTTTTTTACTAACAGTCCCGCAGATGAAGAGAAGAAACGCTATTTCAAAGTGGAAAGTAGCCGGACCGCCCCTTCGACCTCGGCCTATTCCTCGGACAATGTCAAGAAGCGCCGGCTGGAGAGCCAGGAGGCAACGGCCGTCCTCCAGCGGCTGAGCTTGGAAAAGGGACGGCTGAAACGCTCCCGCCTCTTGAACGATGCCTTGATTGGAGGGGTCTACGCCCGCGAGTATGGCCTTGTCCGCCGCGACATCCAGCAGGCCGGCTATGCAAAGGGTATTGTCGAAAAAGGCGCTCTTCCCCTGGCCGATGCCCGCTGGCGCTCGAGCACCAACATCCAGCAACTGTGCGTTATTGGCGCCGATACCAAGACTGGACTGGGAGTAGCATATGCAAGTAAGTTAAATATTGACCGGCGGTGCGCTGGCAGCAACCAACTACAGCCGACCGAGTTATTGTCTAACGTTGTACTAGCCTTGGATGAGTTGTTGCTATTCTCGACATATATCGCCAGAGATCGTAATGGAAGGTAAGTCCTAGAGTCATTCGACCCTGGCCTCAACGCGCATACGATTCTGTTGGGATCGACCGTCCCCTGACTTTTGCCTCTCAACGTCTGACATGTATGCTGCTTTAGGGTCCATCGACAGTTGCTTGCCAACTACAACACGCCGCGTGGCAACCCATACAACGAGCTGGCAGTGTCACAAATATCGGACATCAAGTTTCATAAACCATCCACGACTGTCCTAGTCGCGAGCCGCGCTCCTGGAAGGGAAATGTCGCTTTGGAGGTTCAGGCCTATCGAAGCGCCCGAAAACTCCACAGCAACAACCCCCCAGTGGCTTCTCGGGTGGGGAGTGGGAGACTCCGAAAGCCCCTTTACCAACGTGCGCATCCCTGGCCACAACCGCAAAATCACTGATTATCAGATCAATATTATTGTCCCCGGGCCAGCTGCGTCATCTACGGTGTGTGCAATTGGGTCTAATCGTGGCATTCTGCAATGGGATGCCGAAAGAGACCCCCGGTGGCTGGCACCCTCTATTCACACCACGACCTACGCAGAGTATGTTTCACGGTTGCCTCTATCCCTTCATGGGACAAAGAGTTTATTGCATATGAGAATGCGATACTGACGCTGTGAGTCAATAGGATATATCGTGATATATTTGCCCTGGAGTTTATGAACGAGCATCCATCGATCCTGCTAGCCGGAGGGCGCCCAGGGCACCTCTCGATCAAGGATGTCCGCGATCGTAACGACGATACCCGGAACGTCTCGAAGAAGCTCGGCTCTCCCATCACGCACATCAAGTCCCTGAACGAGCACAACGTCCTCGTCAGCGGCCTCAAGAACGCCATGGCCGTCTACGACGTCCGCATGTTGCGCAACGGCAGCAGTAACAACAATGGCAACGCGCGAGCGAACCGCCGCCACCCTGCCCTCGCGCACGTTATGCCAGTGGTACAGTTCCCCGATTATCGCAACGGTCCGCATATTCAGATTGGACTAGACGTCGATAGGGAGAACGGCATCGTGGCTGCCGCTCATGAGGATGGCAAAGTGGCCGTGTATTCTACCAAAACGGGCCACCGCCTGCAGTCCCCGGACATTGACCAGATCCGGTCGCACCGTGGCGTAATCCAATCACTCCAGTTCGAGACGATGCCGCGGGACACTCATCCCACGCTCTTTGTCGGCAACGGCAGTAACCTCCACACTTATTCCTTTGGCGTGAGGGACTTGGACGAGGAGGCATAAAGATGGTGGGTGGTAGCCAGTTTATTGCATCAATCAATTTCAGTTATACCATTGTGGGCAGCATCAGCTAGTGTGTATTGTTATGATCCTTTTTTTTGTGTTCTTTTTTTTGTCATTCACCAGCAAAGGATACTTACGCTACAGTATCGGCCATCATCACACTGCTTGCCAGTGTATTGCAGTCGTGCCTAGACTTGAACTTGATTTGGATAAGAGATATATATACACACACATATTAACCTGTAAATACAAGGTCACATAAGTTCTCATACATCGCCCAGGTCCTCCTTGCTCGGCCATCGGCTAATAATGACACCTGCGCCAGTGGCTGGAAACCGTGACACTAAGATGCCCTACCCCCGGTGCTACAACCCTTCGGCCCAAGCGGGGGATGACACGATAGATGCCAACGCCACCTTAAAAGCTGTGTAGCGGTCCTCATTTATCCATACAGTTCCAAAACCAGCCGCCGTAGAACAAACGCCGGAACCCAAGAAAAGCCAGATATGCAACAGAACTCCGGTAACTATGCAATGCACTGATACTCGTGTTTTTTGTACAGGTGTGATTTGGACATCACCATCCTTTTACCCACCAGTTTGCCCACCACCTTCGATCCAAAGAATAAAACACATATCGGCCCGGCTAGGTCAGAACCGCAACATCGCACATCAGCCGGCACCTGGCCGGACTTCCAAGCTGCCGTCGCGGTTGTTCCGAGCTACGCTCCCGTCTCGTTTGAGGTTATACGTCCCGCCGAGCTGAGGAAAGGTCTGGTGGAACGCATCGCCCAACGTCCAGTTCTCCAGCCGCCGCATATGCCGCTCGAAGACGGGGTTGATGAGCAACTCGTCGCCGTCGGGGCTCTGTAGCAGACAGTCCGTCTCCTCGTATGGCCAGTTCAGGCTCAGCGTCGTGGTGAAGGGGATGAAGAAGTTCTCGAAGAAGTAGTCCGCCGGGTTGTAGTCCTTGGCCATGCGCTCTCGCATGTGGGGGAAGGGCAGGTGGTCTATCCAGGCCGGGTGACTGATGTAGATCTGCGAGGGTTGGGGGCGCGCCCAGGATGGCAGAAGATCATAGTTTTCCTTGGAGGGTGAGATCTGCCAGCGCATCACCAAGAACATGACATACAGAACCGCGACGCGCTCGGGTAACCCGCAGATACCTGGAAAAGTGGCCAGAATGTCGGTAAAGACCTTCGAGAGGGGGTGCGAGTAGGCGCTGTTGGCGGGATTGAGAAGCGACGAAACAGACGGGTAACGGGGACCGACGATTTCGTGCGCCGAGACACCTTCCGCAGCACGCTGTCGACGCTCGTGGAGGAAGTCGAGAAGAAGGCTGTCGAGAGGGCACGTCGGACCACAGTTCTTTGGTCCCGACAAGGCCATCCAGGAGGGATCCTGATCGTGACCTACCTGTCCCCCATTCTCATATGGATGATGAGTTTGCGGCTGCGATAAGGGCTGCGCCAAAGAGCCTGACCGCGCGGTGGGAATCGGAATCCCGTTCCAGTCATGTTTCATAGGTAAGTGGCTGTAGGCAGGCGAGTCTTGCGCCCCGTTGATGCCGGTCTGCATCCGGTTCAGCTTGTTTGCAGTCGACGAATCCAACAGGAAATCCAGTCTCAGTTGCTCGCCGGCACCCAGCTCGAGGGCTTGCGCTCGCTGCTGACCGATCAACTTGACCTGAGCAAAGTTGGGACTGGCCTGCACCGAGGATCCCGTACTGTGAGCGCCCGAGGGCTGCCATGATTGCTCAGCCGAGGTGGGCGAAGCTGTGCTTGGTGGCGTGGAAGTGGTTGGAGCGGACAAGTGAGACTGGGTAGCCGGAGCTGCCTGCACACCCATGAAAGGCTGCACAGGAGGCGCGCTAAATGCTCCATCCCCTACTGAGTTCATAGTTAGCAACCCGGGCTCAGAGTCAAGGTGGGCGATATACATCAGGGAGGCATATTGACCTTGAGGGGTTCTCAATACAGGCTGGATCAAGGATACGATGGAGGCCATCCGATTCTTGAGATCGGCATTTTCAGCCTCGACCTCTTCCTTGGCGCGTATCACAGCCTGCAGCTCCTGGTAGGGCTGCTGCGAGGTCAAGTCGCGAATCCTCTTCTCCAAGGCCTCGATCTGATTCTTGGTCCGTTCACGAATGGCTCTCTGGGCCTCTCGGTCTACGTAACGGAGGACCGGGCGGTTAGCAACATGTATGGCATACTATAGACAAGCTCGGATAGTAGAGCATCACAGCTTTTCGGTCATAAGAGCCAACTACAGTGGGAGGGAAGTATATATGCCGATCCGGGCAGCTGCAGCGCAGACAAGTGGCACCATCTCCACTGACCGCCAAGGAGACGGACAAGGCCATACTGGCCGAAATATAGCGACAGAAAAAAAAAGCAACCACGATGACGATGACATACCATTGGCGCGTTTCTTGGCCAGCTGCTCAGGCGTGAGGTTTGCTACGCCTCTGGAGCCCGGCCCCGGCTTCCGCTTCTTAGCCCTCTGGTCATCGGGTGCCGAGGTGTTGTCTCGGAGCGGATGCGGCGACGAGGCGTTAGAATCGGCAGGCGAGTGGCCATCCAGCGATTGCGACAGGCCTCGCTTGTGGCCGGTGGTGTGGTAGGCAGCCGAGGGCGAGCCGATGGAGGCGGCGGGCGTGTGGGAGTCGGCAGAAGCGGCTGCTGAGGTGGAGGTGGTAGCGGCAGTGGGATTATGGTGGTGATGTGGTTGGCATGAAGTGGCGGTTGCAGGCGACGGCATTCTCTTGCCCTATCAGCTGGACCACGCAGGCGGCCCTGACCCCAAGCCCCCGATTAGGCGGGTAAAAAAAAAAAGATGGACAAGGGAACTTTCCTATTGGGGCTATAACATATACTGAATTAAGGAAGAAAACGAAATAGATTGGCTCGTCAGGCCGCAACCGGGAATGCCGAATCGGAGAGTGGCAGCCGCAGCGGCATTGCTGTCGTACTGCAGTGAGCCCAGGTTGGTCAAGTAGGCAAGTGGTAAGCAGTAGCAATCGCAGTCCGGGGGTCGCAGTGAATGCCGGAGAAAATTCCTGGTTTATCGACTGGACAGAAGACGGGGCAAAGGCACTATTGCTGGTTGCTGCGTGCGCACACTACCAGGCTATGGTACTGTACTGACTGGGGGGGCACCCAGATCGATCGGCGCCTGAGTCACGCTAACTTTAAGTGGGTAGATGGCCCTGTGGTGCCTGTGCAGTGACCGCAGTCGTTCGTCCCGACTAAGCTAAGCTCGCCGCCTAGCACGATACGATACGATACATGGCCAGATGTCTGTCTGGAAATGATGCAGCTTTGCTACGGCCAAGAAATCTAATGCTTTTTTCCCTTTCTACGCCTGAATTACCTGCCCTCATCGTCCCTCCAAATCTTCCTGCGCCGAGTCTCCGGCTAACGCCTAGTCCGCCGAGGCTCTGGCCAGTGCTTGGTGGATGTGAGGCGGGAATCGGTACTTGAGCTGACTCGTGTACGTCGTCAAGTCCATCGTCATCTGCTTGAGCCCCGTATGCATCATCCGCCGCGTGCCTTCGTTGCCGCTGTACTGTCCGCTCATGAGCCGCTCCTTCTGCTTCATGCAGCATACCAAAGTCCACATCAGCAGGTTCGGCACATTCATCGACACGCTTTGAGATAACCCAGAGAACTTGGACGCGTAGTGCCGGATGATAGCCGGGTCGCCGCTGGCATCCAGAGGAAGGATCTCCAGCACTCGGATTCTCTGTAGACAAGTTGGTTAGCCGACGCTGTTCGCTTCGCAATCCGATCGAAGAAGTTATGTGACTTACGTCTAGACTCTCTGGCCATTGGCCGGTTTCTACCATGCCCTTGATTTCGCTCATCTGCAGTAGGAGATGGCAAGCGATTCGGTTGTGTTCTTCGATCTTGGTGTAGAACATGGCATCCTTTCCGTACATCCCCATCATGGTCCTCGCGAGGTCTACTGGGTCATCGATCGAGGCCAGGCTGAGACTGCTGCCGGGGACCTCGTCATCTTTGCCACCTGCTCGAGGCTTGACTGGTTGAAGTCGCAGCGGATCTTCGCCAATATCGAGTGAGATAGCCTCGCTCAGCGCCCGACTCACAATAGTCACCACACTGTCATAGTCTTCTGCAAGATGATACAGGAGCACCGCGTCCGTCGTTCTCCCGTTGTCGTCCGCGTATCTGGCAGCTTGCAGCGTGACCGCTTTGACGAAGTCGTCCTCTTCACGAAGCCCAATAAGCGGGCCACGTTCTTCGACCAGGCCAACGATACGACGCCCATCGGGTCGAATATCGCCAATCAGCTTGCTGAACTCCCGTGTCTCAAGGATGAGCTCGCGAAGGGCAAGATGACACAGCTCGGCCTGCTGGCCTCCGGCTTCGCCATTTAGATCTGCGTTGAGGCACATCAATGCCAGGTAGTCAACCGCTGACCCAACATCAGCTGCTCTGAAGTCACGGGTGTAGTAACCCAGCATTCTGCCAAAGCTGACTTGAGCTTGGTTTCGAGTGTTGAAAGTGACAAGGTCATTAGGGTTTGCGAAAGGATCGGCTGGCCGCAGGAGGCCGTAGAATTCGAGACCAATCGCAAAATGGACGGCATCGACGTAAGAAAAGGGGTACAAGTACTGGATCGCCTGCTCGAACTGGCCCGACAAGACCTGCAGGAAGAAATACATGCCAAAGGTACCGTTGGTATCGTCAGCTGGCGTCTTGGGGAAGTGCTTGGCGCCGATTTCGCGAATGGTCGCTTGCAGATCGACCAACGTGAAGGATTCACTCTGAAGATCTCCTGTCTTGTCGGATTCCCGAGCAAGATTGAATTGCAGCCATATCCAATCATTAATCTCCGTGTTCAATCCTTCAAGCTGCCGGTTGTTGATCTCACAACGGCCAATAATCTTGTAACAGGCCATGCGGAATGGGTCGATGCTGTTCTCAGGCGCGTTACGGGCTCGTTGCGTATATTCGTTGTTGCAACGCTCTTGTAGTTGACGTCTCAGCCGCCTGTCTTCATTTGAAGCATACTCAAGTAAGTATGACGAGAAGGTGCGGTCAATTGTGCGGAATATCGTCGAGTTCGCCTTAACATACTCGGCTGCCTCGGTTACGTGGCCGGATCGGAGGAGGTAGAAAATGAGTGCCCAGATATATTCGCCGCCGACTTGCTGGAGCTCGGTGTTGTCCGGCACCAGATCTCTGCGCGCATGGCGCAGGCGAACGTACGCCTTGATCTTGCTTACAACATCGGGGCGCCCGCCAAGGTTTGCTTCGCGAGGGTATTTTGTGATAAGGGTCTCAACTTCCGTAAAGAACTTGTTCTCCAGAAACCGGTTGGCGCCCTTGAGAATCCTCTTTCGCATCTCCACAGCTAGTGGGGAGTTGCTTTGTCCTTCGAGGTATAGCTTGGCAAATTGCCGTTCTCTAGGGGTGGCGTTATTTGTGAACGCCTCTGCTTCTGGATTCTCACCGACCATAGAGATCACGGCCTGGTACGCCTCCACAACCTGTTGTGCGTGTCGGTCGCCAGACCTGCCCTCAACGTCGCTCAACTCGTGGAGCAGAGGGTAAGGTCTTTGCTCCAGTCGATGACGGTTAAGCTCCCGAACCTTGTCGGCAAGCTTTCCCTGCTTCTCTCGCAAGAACCGGTCGTCCACGGATGCAGAGCCACCCATCGATGAATCCTTTCCAGATTGGTTTTCCACATCGGTGAACTCGGGTTGGTGGGAGCCAATCTTGGTGGGTGTACCAATAACGGACTTTTGTAGAACTGATCTGCCCAAAGTACTGGCTCGATCGCCAGTTGGGGTCGAGCGTGCGGCCTTGGTCCGTCGAGAGCGGCCGAAGCCTCCTGCGCCTCCTACGGACTCCCTGGGTGCACCAGCATTGTTGTCAGGGCCGCTATCTCTAGTCTGTATTCCAAAGTGTTCGTAGATTCGCTTCCTCTGCGCATCCCATTCCATCGTGATATTATCTTCGAGGAAATTATCGAACTCCTTAGCTGACCTCTCCAATCCCTCTGCGATCATGCTAAGTGTCGTTTTGGTCTGTAGGTTGGCAAGGTATGTGTCGACGTCTAGCTCAGAGGGGCCAGCGTTGGATATCGGCCTCTCGACGCGACCGGCTTGGATATCGAAGTAGTTCAGATCTTTCACAGCCGCGCCTGGATCAACGCCCGAGGCAGCCAGCATATACTGAGCTCTGTTACTTTGAAGAGGATCCTGCGCACGTGGGCCAAGGTTCCGGAGCTTCTGGCGCAAGTCGCCCAAGCCAAGCTGAAGGCTGGGGAGATCTTCAAGGGCTGATTCACCAGCGGCTTGTTTCTTGCTCTTTGCTAGCAGGCTGTCAAAGTAGCCAGTCGTGGGGCCCTGCGATTGCGCGTTGGAAGCCTCGCCACCTGGCTGTTGCTGTGAAGCAGCAAACAAACCCGCAGTTCCTTGGTTGTTCGTCGAAAGCCCCAATGAGCCGAATGGCGATGGATTGGTCGGTTGGTTCTGGGCTGTCAGGGTCGAACCGAAGACACTGCCGCCTGCTTGAGGTTGTGCTGTCGTCGTGTTCGCGAAGGGGGAGGATTGTTGCTGCTGGTTCGTCGTGCTACCAAGAGCGCCTAAGAGACCTCCCGGCTTGGGGGTCTGGCCGATTGGGTTGGCCGCATTTTGCGATGGCTGCGCCGGCGTGGTCGAGCCAAACAAACTGCTGCCCGTAGTCGCGGGAGCAGCAGAGGAGGCAAACGGCGAGGGCTTGTTTCCGAATAAGCCCGACATTATGTATGAGGGAGCAGTCTGGTTATCCTAGAGCAGATACACAAGTGAACCGTCACAGCAAGGCCAAAGCGATGCTGGTGTTGTTATTGACCAGATGAAATCCCGTTAGCGAAGCTGAGAAAACATTTGGGATGGAAATCAACAAGGCGGGAACGGTCTGTAGCTTGGGTGGGTCTTTTTAGTGGAGCAACGGCTCTTTCCTGTACTTTCCCCAAGGTGATAGTGGTACGCGCCCAATCCAGTTCGATAGAATTCTTCGAAGTGCCTGATTTTAACTTCGATGTTTCCCTTAGATATAACAACCATCGAGGTAATTTAATAATAATCCTATAAGTATTAGTTTTAATAGGAGGTAGGACTATTAATATAGCATTAAATTAATATATATAAATAATAAACTAATGTTAATTCCCGCTCTATAAGAAGAAAAGGGAATTTATTAATAATTAAAAAAAATTAAAACATAATAAATAAAGGCCGATTAATTACTTTCGATATAAAAGGTATAAGTTTTATTTTTAATAATTAAAAATTCCGTCCTACGGAGAACGTTAATCTATTAATTATATTATAAAAAATAATTATATAAAACCCTTACCTTTAATTTAATAAACTAAATAAATAAATATATAATTTAATTAATTATATAATAATTAATAAATAATTTAATCGATAATAACCTATTTAATTAAAGGATTATTCGTTAACCGCGGTTCGCTATTACGACTTAACCTAGCTATACGGCCTAGAACCCACCTTACGGCACGGCCTTACGATACCTCGAACCTCTATATAAAGACTTAATATAATCCGAAGCCCTATTAATTAACGAAACCCCACTAGTTATTATAACCTTACTAATTAACGAGGCTAATTATAACGATAATTAATAATATAAATTAAATAATACAAATTAAATAATATAAATTAAATAATATAAATTATATAGTTAAGAAGGGATAAACTATAATAAAATAATATTAATTATATAAAGATAGGATAAGCGTAATAACTCTTAAAATCGTAATAAGAATTAAAAAACTAGTTTAATAGGATTTTATAAAAGTTATAAAATCCCCGGGATTTAAAGAAATTAATAAAGGAGAGATTAAATATATAACGATAAATATTCCTTATATATTTTATATAAATACTCTTTATTTTAATAATTAATCTAAATATTAATTTAATTAATTAATAAAGTAAATAACTTTAATAACTCTATTATAAACCCCCTTTAATCTACGTACCTTAATTACCTTTATTCTTACGGCTATTATATATTATATTAATAAAAATAAACTTTTATTATATATTTAAATACTCTTTTGTATTATTAAATATAAACCTTAGTACGTCTTATTAAGTTTCCTTTAGAACCTAGATAGCGTTTATTACATTTTAATTACTCGGAGGATTAGTAAGCACCTAATCAGGTAACTATACCCCGACCACCTTATCGGGAAGGTTAAAATAACTATACCTAACCCCCGACGAGCCTACCTACTAATCGAAAGGACTCCATAGTGGCCCCGAGAATGCCACCTAGGGAGATAGGACTAGAGGAACTGCACTAACGACGAATACCTATAGCACGTTTAAGAGAAGTTACGAGCCTACCGAACGTTTAAGGAAAGCGTATAATACTTCCAGGATACCTAAAACCCTTAGGTTAAAGGACCTATTATAATAATAAGATTTTAAACACCGCTATTATTATATAATTACGAAATACCGTATATATAAATCCGTTATTATTAACGAATAATCGATAAACGAAGCTTATTATAACGGTCGGGAAATGATTTCCGCCGGTTATAAAAGGATAATATCCGATAGGATATAATAGATCCTTATATTTAATAATAGATAATTAGGATATCTATAATTATATTATTTTAATAATCGAAATTAAAGGAATTATTATCCGAACGTTATTAAATAGCGGAGCGTAAAGTAATTATATTTTATTATAAATCGTTAATAATTTAACCTTAAAATAATAAGAAAAGGACGCCTTATACCGATTTAAAACTATTAATAAAGGATTTATAATATATAATAATAAAGACGTACGAAAGGAAGTTATAAACTTTTTAATTAATATTAAAGGACGTTATAAATAAATTATATATAATATTATAGATATTATAAAATATAATATAATATTAAGGATACCTTAATTACGGGTAAGTAATTCTAAAGTTAATTAAAGAATAGGTTAATTTTAATAGGATACATTAGGAAGAGGTTTAATTAATAAGTAGCGGTTTAGGAAATAACCTTTTAATAAACTTAAAGTCCTTAAGGTATACGTTATTATTAAGGAGCTTAAGTTAAAGGTTATAACGATTATATTAAAGGAGTATCGGTAATTTAAAGCCCTTTTTAATAAGAAGTTAAAAAACGGGTTATCGCTTTATATACGATAGGATTACGAGATACCGTTAAAGGAAGGGAAAGAACCTCCTTTTATATTAATTTATAAATTAAATTAAAAATATAAAGAAGCTTTAAAAGAATATATTAAAAAGAACTTTAAAAAAGGAGTTATATAATTATTTATATCGTTAATAAGATTCTTTATACTTTTCGTCTTAAAGAAGAGTAAGGACGGGAAACTTAAATAATATATATATATTAATTATTAAAAGTTTAACGAAATTATTATTAAAAACCGATACCCTTTACCTTTAATTAGCGATTTATAAAATAAATTATTATATATTAAAATCTTTATAATATTTAACCTCCTTAACATATATAACTTAATCTATATTAAGGAAGGAGAGGAGTAAAAAATTATATTCCGAATTAAATATAGGTATTTTAAATATCAAGTTATATTATTTAATTTAATTAATATAGTAGCTAGTTTTTAAGTAATAATTAACTATATTTTATAAGAATACCTCGATAAGTTTATTATAATATACCTCGACGATATCCTAATTTACTCCGAGAACGATAAGCAGCACCGAGAATACGTGAAAGCGAGTTCTATTAACGATCCGTTATATTTATAGGATATATAATATCCCCCGGAGAAATCCGGATAGAACTTTTTAAGATTTTAGTAATTAAAGAGTAACCTATATTTATAAACGTTATAAAAATTAGATCCTTTTTAAAATTAATTAATTATTATTAGATATTTATCCCCGGATTTAATAAATTAACGAAACTTTTAATAAATTTAATAAAAAAGGACGAATTATTTTAATAAATAAAGAAAGATAATTAAACTTTTTATAATATTAAAGAGTAAATCCTTAACGAATTAATACTTTATATAATAAACCCGTTTAAATTATTTAAAATTGAAACTAATATATCGGATTATACAATCGGAAGGTAATTAAACTAACGAGACGATAGTAGAAAATTATATTTTATTATATTCTTCTTTAAAAAATTAAATAAGTTAGAATTTAATTATTAAATTTACGATAAAAAGTTAATAATTATTATTAAAATATATAAAAAATAAAAACATTATCTTAATGGAATGGAAAAATTAATAAAAGTATATATCAATTATAAAAACCTTATAATATTTATTATTATTAAAGAATTAAATAAATAATAAATATAATAGTTTAAATTTTTATTAAAGTTTAACTTTATTATTATCTATTATAAAAATAATGAGAACGGTTATGTCAACGTATTAAATCGACGATTAAATTATTAGAAAGAGGTTTTATTTAAAATACAGATTATCTTAATTTATAATTAAAATAGTAACCTTATATCGTTACAATAATTAAATATTACGAATTCTATATAATATAACGACAATTAGATCTTTAAGTTCTAATAATTAAATTAGACCCCGGATTTTATTAATTATATTAAAAATTACTTTAAGAAATAAAATAATCTTATTTTCTATTAAAATAAAATCTATATCTTTAAATAATATCGTAAAAGCTTTATTAAAGAATTTTATAAATACCCCGCGTATAGATATTAAAGAGTATTTAAAACCTAGAAACGAATTACTAGGTAATTCGATTATAAAAACCTTAAATCAATCGTAATTAAAGTAATTAATAAGTATAAACCTTTATAATAAAGCTAAGGCCGCTAAATATCGACCTTATAAAGAACTATAACTAATTCTATTACTAGATAGAATATAGAAAATAATCGCGTTTAACTTTATAATTAAATTACCTTTATTAAAGGAACCTTTAATTAAAGTTAATTATAATAATATCTTAATAATTACGGATAAACTTATAAAATATATTTATTTCTTATTATATAGAAAGTTTAACGATATTAATAACCTAATTTATACGTTTTTATAAATAATTATTAATTAATATAAGCTATTTAAAACGATTATCTCCGACTAGGATAAACTATTTACCGTTAAATTTTAAAAGTTATTAATAACGTAACTCGATATAAAATATAAGCTATTTATAATTTATTACCCTTAAACAGATAATTAAATTAAGCGAATAAATTAAATATTAAAATAATATTTTTATTATTATATTAACTATAGATATAATAATTAAGTATAATTATTATTTATAATATAGTTCGCCTATAATAATATAAATAACGAGGTTACCTATATATTACTATTTTAAGCAAATTATAAATATAACTTAAAAATTATTAAAATACCTTTAAAAGGAGAGTTAATACCTATTGCAATTATATAAATTAAAAAATTAAAGGAGCTATAAATAATATTATAATAAGACCTTACCTTCCTTTAATAATAAATAAAGTAATATATTAATCAAATTAAGTTAAAAGGATTAATTTTAAAAGAAGGAGAAAAAGTTTATTTTTTATAACGAAATATTAAAATTAAGCGATTAAACGAAAAATTAGATTTTAAAAAGATCGGATTATTTAAAATTATAAAAATTATTTTAAAAATTAATTATCGATTATCGCTATTTAAAATAATACGGATATACTTTATATTTTACATTTTATTATTCGAACTAGCTTTTAAAAATATAAAAACTAAAATATAATTAAAAATTAAAACGAATTAATATAAATATAAAGTTAAAATAAGTTTTAATAAAAAATAAATAAGGAAGGGATAGAAATACCTCGTTAAATAAAAAGGTTATTTAATAAAAGATAATACTTAAGAACTTAAAAGATATTTAAAAAATATTATTAAAAAGCTTTAATAATTTAAAAGACGACCCTAAACTTTATTAATAATAACGGTTTTAATACTACGTTAAAGTATATAATATTTTAATTAAATAAGAAATTAGAAAGTAATATTAAAGCCTTTTTAAAAGCCGGTTCGGATATAGCTTTATAATAAACCTTTTCCTCCGCCTCCTTTTATTCTATACATTTTAATTCTTTAATAGAATTTAAGCTTTATTAAATAATATATATTATTTTCTTAAATTATAACTTTTTTTATTTCCGAAAGCGCTATATTTTTATATTTATTTTATAATAACGTTCCTCGACTTCCTTAATCTCGGCCTTTAATTTCGAGTATTAAAGGGCGGTATTTATTAATACTTTAACCGAAAAAGTTTATATTATATTTAAAGTAATAATTAAAGACGTATTTATTATACTAAAAGGAATCGTTTAATAAAGACTAATAAATAAAATTATAATAAATATAATAAAAGTAATTATCCGATATTTTAATAGAATTTTAAAAAATAATTTAAATAAAAAGATTATAAATATAAGACTTTTCTATTTTAAATTATTTAAATATATAACGTTTCTTAATATAATTAAACGATATAATAAATATATATTATAATAAAAATAAGAAAAGAAGGAATTTATAAACTCCTAATATAATAGTAACCCGTAAGTATTTATAACGATTAAATTATTTTAAAGATAAAGTAAATAAAAGGGAGGAGATAATATTACGACCTAACCTAGCTATACGGCTTAAAACCTACCTTACGGCACGGCCTTACGATACCCTAAACCTTTATATAAAAACCTAATATAATCCGAAACCTTATTAATTAACGAAACCCCATTAGTTATTACAACTTTACTAATTAACGAGGCTAATTATAACGATAATTAATAATATAAACTAAATAATACGAATTAAATAATACGAATTAAATAATACGAATTATATAATTAAAAAGGGATAAATTATAATAAAATAATATTAATTATATAAAGATAGGATAAGCGTAATAATTCTTAAGATTATAATAAAAATTAAAAAGCTAGTTTAATAAGATCTTACAAGAGTTATAAAATCCCCGGGGTTTAAGGAAATTAATAAAGAAGAGATTAAATATATAACGATAAATATTCCTTATATATTTTATATAAATACTCTCTATTTTAATAATTAATTTAAATATTAATATAACCTATTAATAAGGTAAATAACTTTAATAACTTTATTATAAACCCCCTTTAGTTTATATACTTTAATTACCTTTATTCCTATAATTATTATATATTATATTAATAGAAATAAACTTCTATTATACGTTTAAATACTCTCTTATATTACTAAATATAAACCCTAATACGTCTTATTAGGTTTCCTTTAGAACCTAGATAGCATTCGTTATATTTACCTCCCCTTTTTTAATATTAACTCCCGTTTATTAGTACCGGCCCTTCTTCCCTTTTAATATATTTAATTAATTCGCGATTTTATTATACCGGCGCTTATTATATTAATATAAAAGTTTAATATCCTCTAGGGTTTCTTTCCCGTTTTATATATATATAAATATACCTTTCGCTTTTTAATATTGTTTATAAAAATCTTTATTATTATATATTTAATATATAATATAAAGATTATATATATAAAAAGCTATATATTATAATAATTTAAAAAGTTTATTATTATATATAATTTTCAATATATTAAAGTTAAATTTATTTAAAATATTATTATATTTATAGAAATTATTTAAAATAAAAGGTTTAAATTTAATTACCGGCGTAATTATACCGATCTTCTCGGAATTATTTAAGGTACTACGGCGCGTATTAGGACTTAAGCCTTTATTACCCTATAAGCTGAAGTGGGGCTAAGCTGGCTTAAAAAGGCCCGAGCTTAGACCGACTTTTTCTTATTTATTTAGGTAATATTTTAATTAGATCGAGATAGAGCTTCTTTTTCTTTTCTTTATCTTTTTTAATCCTTTATAATTTAATAATAACCTATAATTCTAACTCCCGAATTATTTATATTATAATATTATCGAAAAAGATTAAATATATTTATTTAAGAAAACTATAATAATATTTTATATTTAATTTAAAACCCCGGAATAACTTTAATTAAATAAAGTAAAAGAATAAAATACCTTTAAATTAAAAAGAATATAGTATATATATAATCGCGGCGTGTAAAATTATTATATTTAATTTAAATAATATCGATCGATCTTTATTAATCTTTAAAAAAAGAAGAGTAACGTGGTTTATTACCGAGTGGGCTATATTACCGAATAGGCCACCTTTTTTATATTTTATTACTTTTATATAAATTAATTAAAATTATTTATTATCCGATTTATTACTTAATTTTATATCCTTTTTATATATTTATATATTATAACCTATCTTATTATAGATATTATAATATTTACCGCCCGTCGTATACCTCTTTAATAAATTATTACTTTCGCCTTTATTAACCGTTAAACGCTTCCCTTTTACTTTCTCGTTTTATAGCTTTTAAAATTCTTATATAATAAAGGCCCTTTTAAATTAAATATATACCTTTTTAACTTTTTAACGTTTAAAAAGTATTAAATTAATCTCCTTTAATATATATATCCGGTTATATATAAAAGTTATTTTATAAGTTATTTTATTTATACCCTTTATTATTTAATTTATAATATTTAAAATAAATATCGGGGAGCTTTTTTAATAAATAAAAACCCTACTTTTAATAAAGGTAAAGTATTTAATTATTTATTAAATGTTAAACGGCGTTTAAAAGTTATAGGTATTAGCTATCCCCGGATATAACGGGTTAAGTATAAATATCCGAAAATATATATTTAATTTATTAATTACCTTATTTAAATAATAAAGTATTAAATTAAATACGTTAAATCTAGATTTAATATTATTTTCTATAAAAATAATAAAATATACGGCTTTAAAGGTAATAAAGAACTTTAATTTCGTAATATAATTTATCGATATTTTAATAAATAGCTCGATTTATTTCGAATATATATACTTTAATATTAAATAAAATATTATATTTAAAAGCTAAAATAGGTAAGATAAATAAGAAGGTATATTAATTATAATAATATTATTATTTTTATAATATACCTCGAATTCGGCCGAAATATAACTCTCGTAATTATTTAAAATTAAAAGGCGATAGCGACCCTTTATTTGCGATTTAATATATTTATTAAAATATTTAATTTAATTTAAGCCCGTCTCGTTATCGGTTTAGCCGTTAGAAATCGGTTTAATTACCTAATTACTTAATAAATCGTATTCGGTAACCTAATTCGAAAAGTAATATTAACCTTAAACGATTAAGAATAGTAAAATATATTAACTTTAGGAATTAATATATTTAATAGCCGTTAATTATTCTTAATTATTAAGTTAAACCGACTTCGCCTTCCTACGTCGATTAACATATATTATTATAAATATCGACCCGATTATATTTATTATAAAGCCGGTTTTATTAAAATTCTATATATCTTTATTTAAGATATTATATTTAATTTTAATATTAATAGCTAATATAAACTAATTAGAAATAATATTAATATTTTTATAAAGAGCCCTTTAATAATTATATCGACGGTTTATTCGGGTTTTAAAGTCTAGGTCGCGGTCGATAAAACGCCTAACCTAATATTTACCGACGTAATCGCCGCCGCGCGATTCCGAAAGGAGATTAATTATATTTCCTATAATATTAATATTAAAGGGTATCCCTTAAGTATTTAAATTAAATATATAATTATAAAATACTTCCTTTTTTATTAAATTTAATTTCTAACCGTTCGATTAGGTTTTACGTCGAGGTTCAGTATTATAGAGTCGGTTATTTAAAGTAGCTCGAGGGATATTATATATTTTCGTAATAATTCTTTAATTAATTCGATTTAAACCTTTTTATATCGCTTAAATTATTAAAACGATATAATTTTCTTTAAATTAAATTAATATAATAATAATAAAGATATTATATATTAAAGTTTAATAAAGTAGGTTAAAGGGAAAGGTAGCCTATTTAATAATATAGCCTACTCGGTAGTAAACTATATTATATGATTTATTATTTAATAAACGCGCTTTAATAACTTATTAAAATGTAAGTTTTAGGGATTTTAATAATTAAAATGTTACCGCCGGACGTAATAATAATAAATCCCTTAATAATATAAATATAAATTTAAAAGAAAAAGAGGTTAAAATCGAGGTAATCTTTTAATTATATAATAATAAATTTAAAAAGAAATTTCTTTTCTTTTACTTATTTAAAGACTTTATTAATTAAATAAACAATAATATTTAAAAGAAAATTGACCGATTAATTATTATATATAATTTTTATAAGAAAATCCCCGTAATATCCTTTATCCCTTTTTATAAAAAGGTTAAAAACGAATAACGTGGTTTATTACCGAGTAAGCTATATTACTTAATAAGCTACCTTTTCTATATCTTATTACTTTTATATAGATTAATTTAATTATAATATTTTAAATTAATTAAATTTATTTATTATCTAATTTATTACTTAATTTTATATCTTTTTTATATATTCGTATATTATAACCTATTTTATTATAAACATTATAATACTTTCTACCGGCCGCCCTCCGCTTTAACGAACCCCCGTTTTACCTTTATTAATTATTAAACACTTCCCTTTTACCTTTTTATCCTATAACTTTTAAAATTTTTATATAATAAAGGCCTTTTTAAATTAAATATATATCTTTTTAATTCTTTAATATTTAAAAAATATTAAATTAACCTCCTTTAATATATATATCCGGTTATATATAAAGGTTATTTTATAAATTATTTTATTTATACCCTTTATTATTTAATTTATAATATTTAAAATAAATGTTAAAGAGCTCCTTTAATAAATAAAAACCCTACTTTTAATAAAAGTAGAATATTTAATTATTTATTAAAGGTTAAACGGCGTTTAAAGGTTATAGGTATTAGCCGTCCCTAGACACGACGGGCTAGATATAGGTATCCGAAAATATATATTTAATTTATTAATTACTTCGTTTAAATAATAAGGTATTAAATTAAATATATTAAATTTAGATTTAATATTATTTTCCGTAAAAATAATAAAATACGCGGCTTTAAAGGCGATAAAGAATTCTAATTTCGTAATATAGTTTATCGATATTTTAATAAATAGCTTAATTTATTTCGAATATATACGCTTTAATACCGAATAAAATACTATATTTAAAGGTTAAAATGAGTAAGATAAATACGGAAGTATATTAATTATAATAATATCGTTATTTTTATAATATACCTTAAATTCGGCCGAAATATAGCTCTTATAGCCGTTTAAAATTAAAAGGCGATAACGACCCTTTATTCGTAATTTAATATATTTATTAAAATATTTAATTTAATTTAAACCCGTCTCGTTATTAATCTAATTATTAAAAATCGATTTAATTACTTAATCGCCCGGTAGGTCGTATTTAATAACTTAATTCGAAAGGTAATATTAACTTTAAACGATTAAGAACGGCGGAATATATTAGCTTTAAGAATTAATATATTTAATAACCGTTAATTATTCCTAATTATTAAACTAAACCGACTTCGCCTTCTTATATCGATTAATATATATTATTACGAATATCGACCCGATTATACCTATTATAAAGCCGGTTTTATCGAAATTTTATATATCTTTATTTAAGATATTATATTTAACTTTAATATTAGCGATTAACGCGAATTAATTAAAAATAATATTAATATCTTTATAAAAAGCCCTTTAATAATTATATCGATAATTTATTTAAGTCTTAAAGTCCGGGTCGCGGTCGATAAAGCGCCTAGCTTAATATTTATCGATACGGTTACCGCCGCGTAACTCTAAGAGGAGATTAATTATATCTCTTATAATATTAATATTAAAGGGTATTCCTCGGGTATTTAAATTAAATATATAATTACGAAATACCTCCTTTTTTATTAAATTTAATTTCCGACCGTTCGATCGGGTTTCGCGTCGAGGTTCGGTACCGTAGAGTCGGTTATTTAAAATAGCTTAAGGGACGTTATATACTTTTATAATAATTCTTTAATTAATTAGATTTAAACCTTTTCGCGTCGTTTAAATTATTAAAATAATATAATCTTTTTTAAATTAAATTAATATAATAATTATAAAGATATTATATATTAAAATTTAATAAAGTAGGTTAAAGGGAAAGGTAGCCTATTCGGTAACATAACCTACTCGGTAGTAAACTACGTTAATTTAATTAAAATAATTTTATTAATAAAAATAAATTTAGCTCTATATTTATTTAAAACTTTATTATTATTTAGAACGAGTTTAAATTACGAAATTTATTTATAATATTTTATAAGGATTAAATTTTAAATTTATTAAAAAAATTTAAAAATTTAGATAACGGATTAAAAGAAAGTATTATATAAATTAAATTTTTTAAAGAAAAGGTAAATAAAGTTTAAAAGGATATTAATTAAAACGTAAATAATAAAACCCCTATTTCCTAAAGAGAATAAAACCTTTTAAATATTATTAAAAAAAGAAATAAGGAAATTTAAAGATTTAATTAATATATTATTAATCTTTTAATATAAATTCGCGATATTTCCGTCCGAATTAAAGGTACCGTTATAATTATTATTATTAATATATTTAGATTTATTATTAACGGTTTTAAATAAAGTATTAAAATAACTAATCCCTTTATATTTATAAATAAGAAAGATTTTAAAATTAAATTCGATTATTAATTTATAACCTTTAAAAGTAAATTAAAGTTAAATACTAATTATTATCCTATTAATAAGGATAAATATATTTATATTACTAATTATATTAATAATAAGGGTATTAAGGTTCTTTATCTTTTTATTATTAATAAATAAGGTAACTTTATAATTAATATTTTTAAAGAACTCCTTAATTATTTATATAAATAATATTATAATCTGAATATTTATAAGAAAACTTATAAAGTTTTTTAAATTTTAATTATAAAATTTAATAATAATATTTAAATTTTCCGACTCGAGTTTATTAAATTTATTAATTACGCTTAAACTTAAAAAATTAATTATAAACGAGAATTAAATAATAAATTACTTGCCCGCTTAAATAAGAAAATCGTTATCGATTATTATAATAATAATACCCCCTTTAATAAATTCTATTTAAATATTTTAAAATACGATTATTAATAAAACTATAATTTTATTTAATAAAAAACAAAGAAAAAAGGATAAATCTTTTAAAACTTTTAATTAAATTAATATAATTAAAGCTAATAAATGAGGCGGATCTTCGTCCTTTAATAGATAAAAAAATACCTTTATTATTAATATGTTTTAAAACATTCCCGTAGAAAAAATAAAGGAACTTTTAATTAAAAGCGCTTATTTTAATTATAAGAAAATTAATTATTTATCCTATAATCATTTTAATAAGAAATTAATTAATAAATAATGTATTAATTGAATTAATGAACTAATAATTAAAATAAATTACTTTATTAAAAACCCTATCTTATTTAATTTAACCCGTTTAAAGGAAAATTCTAATAAATTAGAAAATTAAATACCTTAAGAAACTTTAATTCTTTCCTAAAAATATTATCGGAATTAAATATATAGGAAATACCTTTTAACTTTTTATAAACCTATTTTAAAAGGGATCCTTTAACCTTTATTTATATTATAATAAATAATAAATTATTAATCATTATAATTTATTTAATATTCTATTAAGCCTTTTAGAACTAAAATAAAAAATAAAAAATAAATAGAAGGTTATATAAATTAGTAATAACTTTATATTAAAATAAATAAATATCTTAAAAGTAAATTAAAAAATTAAAGTTTCTAATAATAATAATTAATAAATATTAAGCCCCTTTCTACTATAGTTATTAACCTTAGTTATTTATTATCCCTTATAGTATAGGATTTATAATAAACCCGGGTCTCGCGATAATATTATATTTAAATATCGAAAAAAGAATTATTATATTCGTTTATATTATATAAACTTAAAATCTATTAAAGATTATTTATATTTAAATAATAAAATTCTTAAAATTAAAATATAGAAATATCGGTTCTATATAAGTTATTAGAAAGCTTTTATATATAAATATAAAATTTTAAAATAAATATTTTTTAAAATTTATAATATCCTTTCCTTCTTATTATATATAAATATATATTTATATTTATTATTATCCCTTATTTAATTTTATACCTTTATATATATAATTATTTAAATTTTAATATTTATCGATATATATTATATTATATACGTTAATAAAAAGCGCCTTAAGCAATTATAAGAAGGTTAGCGCGATTATATTAATAATTATTAAATTTATATTTTTTAAAAAGGATTACTTTCGTAATATAGAAATCGTAATCGCTTTAAATAAATTTAATTTTAAAATATTAAATATTATATATAATAATAAACCTTTTAAATTATTATAATATATAACTCTTTATATATATAATCTTTATATTATATTTTAAAAAAAATAGCGATAACTTTTATAAAAAGTATTAAATAATAGAAAATATATTTATATATATATATAATAGGAAAGAAACCCCGAAGAATATTAAACTTTTATATTAATACGATAAGCGCCGATATAATAAAATCGTAAATTAATTAAACGTATTAAAAAGGAAGAAAGGCCGGTATTAATAAACGGGAGCTAATAGAACCGCGGTTAACGAGTAATCCTTTAATCGGACAGGTTATTATTAATTAAATTATTTATTAATTACTATATAATTAATTAACTTACGACTATATACTTACTTATTAAATCCATTAAATAAAAGGTAAGGGTTTTATATAATATTTTTTTTAATAACATAATTAATAAATTAACGTCCTCCGTAGGACGGAATTATTATAATTAATATATTCGTTAATACGGGAATAAACGGAAAGTTTTTTATAAATATAAAACTTACTTATAAATAATTAAACGATTAAATTTAAAATAAATTATTAAATTTTAATCTAAATTAATTAATAGATATAATAAGAAATCTCTTTAATTAATAAACATCGCCTTTTTTAAAATTTTAAAATATAAAAATATAAAATAACTTTCGTCCCTTTTTTTATAATAAATATAAAATATAAATTAATTATAGGACGAAAATCATTTAAACAAAATAATATTATAATTAATTATTAAAAAAGGAAATTAATTTTCTTTAAGGACTAATAAAAGATTTAAATTAAAGATATTAATATTATTAATACTAAGCGCCTTTTTAAAGACCCCGAATATAATAAAGATATTATTTAAAGGTATAAGAAAATAAGGATAAAAAATAAACAATATATTAACGGCGTTAAGGTATATTAAAACCGGAATTCCTATTAACCCCTCTTTATTTAAAATAAATTTAAATTATTAAAAGGAAATAATTTATTAGCCGGAGTTAAAATACTTTTTATAATACTTTAAATTATAATAAAAGTTATAAAGTAATATATTAAATAACTTTTTATAAAAAAAAAGAAATCTAAAACTATAATATATTATTTTAAAACTATCCTTAAAGTAATTTATTAAAAGTTATAAAATGATAAAAATAAATTAATAATTAAATAACTTTTTATTATTTTTTTATTATTTTTTTAAGCTTATTATAATTAATATAAGTAATAAAAAATAAATAGAAAGTTATATAAATTAATAATAACTCCGTATTAAAATAAATAGATATCTTAAATAATAAGTTAAAAAATCAAACCTCCAACTATATAATAATAAATAATAAGTATTAAGCCCCCTTTCTACTATAGCTATCGACCTTAGCTATTTATTATCCCTTATAATATAAGATTTATAATAAACTTAAGTTTCGCGATAGTATTATATTTAAATATTAAAAAAGGAATTATTTATTTACGTTATATAAATTTAAAATCTATCGGAAATTATTTATACTTAAGTAATAAAGTTCTTAAAGTTAAAGTATAGAAATACCGGTTTTACGTAAATTATTAAAGAAAACTTTTATATATAGGTATAAAATTTTAAAATAGATACTTTTTAAAACTTATAATATTTCTCCTTTTTATTATATATAAATATATATTTATATTCGTTATTATCCTTTATTTAACGTTATACCTTTATATATTATTAAATATATATATAATTATTTAAATCTCGATATTTACCGATATATATTATATTATATACGTTAATAGAAAGCGCCTCGGGTAATTCTAAAAAGGTTAATACAATTATATTAATAATTATTAGATTTATATTTTTTAAAAAGAATTACTTTTACGATATAGGAATTATAATCGTTTTAAATAAACTCGATTTTAAAGTATTAAATATTATATATAATAATAAGCTTTTTAAATTATTATAATATATAGTTCTTTATATATATAATCTTTATATTATATTCAATATAAACGGCGGTAATAAGTTTTATAAAAAATATTAAATAACGGAAGGCGTATTTATATATATATAAAATAAAAAAGAGGTTCCGAAGGACGCGGAGCTTTATTAATATAACGAGCGTCGGTACGATAATATCGCGAATTAATTAAGCGTACTAAAGGGGAAGAAAGGTTAATACCGATAAGCGGGAGCTAGCGGAATCGCGGTTAACGAATAATCCTTTAATTAAATAGGTTATTATCGATTAAATTATTCGTCGGTTATTATATAATTAATTAGTTTATAACTATATACTTATTTATTTAATTTATTAAATAAAAAGTAAAGGTTTTATATAATTCTTTTTTATAATATAATTAATAGATTAACGTCCTCCGTAGGACGGAACTTTTTATTATTATAATTAATTAAAGGACTATCTTTAAAAAAAATCCGATTAAACGAACTTTATAAATTAATAGACCCTATTAAGGGGTTTATTTAAGGAAGGCCTGGTTAGCCCGTTATTTTTAAATAGGAAGGCGGTTAACTTAAGTAGTAATAGTTAGCCTCCCCTACTTAAAAGGCCTTAGCCGATTTAGGTGGATGGAGCCCTTTTCTTTCCTACTCTATTTTTATATTAATCCATTATTTAAATTACTTTTATCCGATCCCCTTAAATTAATAATATCTCTTTAACTTTAATCGGTTAAAAAATAAAATTATTTTAATTTAATAACCTCATTAGAGATTTATTAAAATCTATACGTTTAAATATATCTTTTAATAGCTTAAGAATAGGTTTACGCGTTAAAACCGTTATTAAATTAATAGATCCGTACGTTTAATATATCTCTATCGGTTATTATCGGAGTTAACGATTAGGAATAAAATCCGTACGTTTAATATATCTTTTTTTTTAATTTAATATACCTTTTTTATTTTAATTATTATTTATATATTTAATATACCCGGTAATTATTCGTTAAATTAATTTTATACTTTAACGGAAACATTTTAAAAACGCGACGCGTTTAAATAAGTAAATTCCCTTACGAGTACGATTTAATAGGTTATTTAATTAATTAATTACTCGTTTATAATATTTAATCTTAAATAACTTCGGTTATTATAAACGTTACGATTTCCTATTTAGATATCGGTCTATTTAAAATCTCTATTTAAATATTATTTTACGAAAACCTTAATTTAAATATCGCTTTATTTTAAAAGTTCTATTTAAAAAAATTCCTTATTACTTTTAATTTATTATAACGTGGTTTATTACCTCGCGGACTATTTTTTCTATTTCTTAATACTTTTATATAAATTAATTTAATTATAACGTTTTAAATTAATTTAAATTACTCGTTATCCGATTTATTATTTAATTCTATATCTTTTTTATAAATTCGCGTATTATAACTTATCTCGTTATAAATATTATAATACTTATTACTTATTATATACTGCTTTAATAAATTATTATTTTTACCTTTATCGGTTATAGGACGCTTCCTTTTTACCTTCTCGTCCTATAGCTATTAAGATTCTTTAATAATAAAGGCTCCTTTAAATTAAATATATAATTTTTTAGCCTTCCGGCGCTTTAAAAGGATTAAATTAACCGTTTCTAAAGTTTATACCTGTTTATATAAAATCGTAGTTTTATACGTTATTAATTCTATATATTTAATTAGCTTATTTATAGTATTTAAAATTAACGTTAGAGAGCTTCTTTAATAATTAAAGATCCTACTTTTAATAAAAATAGAATATCTTATCGTTTATTAAGGGTTAAAAGGCGTTAAAGGGTTATAAGTATTAATAATCCTTAGGTATAATAATTCCGGTATAAGCGTCCGAATTTATATATTTAATTTATTAATTACTTTATTTAAATTATAAAGTATTAAATTAAATACGTTAAATTTAGATTTAATATTATATTTTATAAAAATAACGAAATACGCGGCTTTAAAGGTAATTAAGAACTCGAGCTTTATAATATAGTTTATCGAGGCTTTTATAAATAGCTCGATTTCTTTCGAATATATATATTTTAATAACGAATAAAATGCGATATTTAATAATTAAAATAGGTAAAATAAATAAGGAAGTATATTAAATATAATAATACCGTTATCCTTATAATATATCTCGAATTCGGCCGAAATATAGCTTTCGTAACCGTTAATAATTAAAAAGCGATAATAACCCGTCGCTCGCGCTTTAATATATTTATTTATTTATTATTTTTTTAAGCTTATTACAGCTAATATAAGTAATAAAAAATAAATAGAAGGTTATATAAATTAATAGTAACTCTATATTAAAATAAATAAGTATTTCAAATAATAAGTTAAAAAATTAAACCTCTAGTAATAACAGATAATAAGTATTAAGCCCCCTTTTTACTACAGCTATCGACCCTAGCCACTACCTTATTATCCCCTACGGTATAGGATTTATAATAAACCTAGGTCTCGCGATAATATTATATTTAAATATCGAGAAAGGAATTACTCGTTCGTGTTATATAAACCTAAAATCTATTAGAAATTATTTATACTTAAATAATAAAGTTTTTAAAATTAAAGTATAGAAATGCCAGTTTTATATAAACTATTAGAGAAAGCTTTTATATATAAATATAAAATCTTAAAATAGACGCTCTTTAAGATTTATAATATTTCTCCTTCCTATTATATATAAATATATATTTATATCCGTTACTATCCCTTATATTATACCTTTATATATTATTAAATATATATATAATTATTTAAGTTTTAATATCTATCGATATATATTATATCGTATATATTAATAAAGAGCGTTTTAAATAATTCTAAAAAGGCCGACGCGATTATACCGGTAATTATTAAATTTATATTTTTTAAAAAGAATTGCTTTTATAATATAGAAATCGTAACCGCTTTAAATAAACTCGATTTTAAAGTATTAAATACCGTATATAATAATAAACCTTTCGAGCCGCTATAATATATAGCTCTTTATATATACGATCTTTACGTTATATTTAATACGAACGGCGATAACGAGCTTTATAAAGAATATTAAACGGCGGAAGGTATATTTATACGTATATAAAACGGGAAAGAAGCCCTGGAGGACGCGGAGCTTTTATATTAATACGATAAGCGCCGGTGTAATAATATCGCGAATTAGTTAAACGTATCGAAAGGGAAGAAAGGCCGGTACCGATAAGCGGGAGTTAATAGAATTATAATTAATAAATAGTCCTTTAATCGGATAGGTTATTATCGATTAAGTTGTTTATTAATTATTATATAATTAATTAGTTTATAATTATATACTTACTTATTTAATTTATCGAATAAAAGGCAAGGGTTTTATATAATTCTTTTTCGTAATATAATTGGTAAATTAACGTCCTCCGTAGGACGGAATATATTTATTAAAATATTTAACTTAATCTAAACCTATTTTATTATTAATTTAGCTATTAAAAGTTAGTTTAATTATTTAATTACCCGGTAAATTATATTTATACGCTTAATTTATAAAGTAATATTAATTTTAAACGATTAAAAACGGCGGAATATATTAGCTTTATAAATTAATATATTCTATTACTATTACCTATTCCTAATTATTAAACTAGATCGTCTTCGCCTTCCTACGCCGATCGGCGCGTATTACGACGTATATTAAGCCGATAATATTTATTATAAAGCTAATCTCGTTAAAATTTTATATATCTTTATTTAAAATACCGTATTTAGCTTTCGTATTCGTTATTAACGTAAATTAACCGGAAATAACCTTTATATCTTTATAAAGAGCCTTTTAATAATTATATTTCCGATTTATTTTAATCTTAAGGTTTAAATTACAGTCGATAAAGCGCTTAATTTAATATTTATCGATACACTCGCCGTTATATATTCCCACGAGAAGATTAATTATATTTTTTATATTAATAATATTAAGAGGTATTCCTCGGATATTTAAATCGATTATATACTTTCGTAATACCTCCTCTTTAATAAGATTTAATTTATATTATCGTTATCGGATTTTATATTATAAAGTTCGGCTATTAATTTAATAATATAAAGTTATATAAAGGACATTATATACTTTCGTAATAACTCTTTCATTTAAAGGATTTATTAGGTTTTATATCATTTAAATTATTAAAATAATTCGATCTTCTTTAAATTAATTAAGTATTATAATTATAAAATTATTATATATTAAAATTTAACTAAGCTATAGAATTAAAAAAGTGGTCCGTAAAGTAATATAGTCCGCGAGGTAGTAAACCACGTTATACTTTTTTATATTTTATCGTACTTTATTAAATATAATAATAAATAATATATAGATAACTACTTTTATTAACTATAAAGTTATACTTACTATTATAAAAAAAGTAAATTTAAAATATATTTATAATAAAATAATATAATAGGGAATTATTAAAAAAAGAATATATTTATATTATTAAAAATAGAACATATATAAATAAATATTATTTTAATTTTATAAAAATATATATATAAAAATAATAAATTAAAGAAGAAAATGTAATCGAAAGAGAATAAAGAAAAGAGTTTATAAATTACGTAATTATAAAATTAAGATTCCTAATTAGCTAACGCCGATTATAACGTTCGAGATTTTTATAAAAGAAGGTAAGATATAGCTTTACTAGCTAATAAACTAGCAATACCACAAGTTGTCTTATGCTACACACACCCAGAGGCCAACTGAAACAAGACGAAGCATAATATTAAGCAAAACTACTAGCAAAGATGCACATTTTTCAGGTGACAAAGCACAGTTATAATTCAGTCGGGTATAATACATTGAATCGCGTCAGCAAGTTACAAGGCCACCTGCTAGCCACCTGCTCCTTGGATATATCATCGTCAAGTCTCGCATCATTCATGAGCATCATAGGCGTCTTCTACGAGAATCACCACTGTCAAGGTCGCCGCATATGCCTCTCGTATCGCACAAGCCATGCTTTCGCCCACTGTTAGCTGCTGCTGCTGCTTCTGCTTCTACAGAGCATTCCCACCGGGGGTAAAAGGGTTAGGATCAAAGACTTACCATGTCTTGCTAATATCCGCCACCACAGCGCTGTGACCCCAATGCGAACACCAGGCTCTTGCCAAGACCTCGTTGTCTTTTGCCCCAAATGCTTCTACGACCAGAACCCTTTCTTCGTCGTCGTCCGGAATCGTAGGCCGGAATGGTTTGCTGCCTCCGACCGGCGTCGAATTCGCGCTCCGCTCGTTGAGCCCGGCCAACTTTCCCCAGTCCTGAAGTTGAATAATCTCATCCACTCCCATAGGCGTATAAACATAATCAAAGAATAGAGGATGCGGTCCCTCCGAACAGGGCCAGGCATTGATAAACGACACGTCGTAGTTGAGATTTAACGGCCAGGGGGTACCTTCAATCGTAAACTGGATAGAGGCATCAAACCACCTTGGGCCCCTATCTTGGTGATGCTCCGGAAGTCTGTGGAGACTCAACAACTTGACTCGGACCGCATCCACATCATCTCCAATATCTGGGGTTAGAAGTTCGTATTCCTTTACCGGGAAAACCTCCGCTGGTGGGCCTAGAGGGTCGGATCGCTCGCTCATAGAAGTTACGTCCTCTGCGGTGATACGATGTCGTGGTCGCCTTGAGCGAATCCGAGCGATCTGAGAGGAGCTTAGATCATCACAAGGTTGGGCTGGACCAATCCAGCCTGCTACCTCGAGACAAGTCGGTGCAATAACCTTCCCTACAATCGATGAGGAGGACCAATATGTATAACTGTTGCGATACTGGAAGCCACAGTGTGGGTGGAGATGGGTCAGAAGCGCCAGCGCATCTGTATCTTCATCAGGGTCGATATCAACCAATGAGTTCATAATTAGGAACGGGAATGTCGGCTAAAGTACGTTTGGTCAGTGCTTGCTTGCAAAGGCTGCCTGACTATCTTGGACATGATGGTGATGATCGTTTGACTTACGCCAGGCAAAACTAGACCGCTGAAGAAAGCCATTGTATCTGTATCGACTCACATTAGCAAACGTGATATGGATATTGTATAAGTTAAAACCTTCGCCGCTTCATTGTCGTACTAGCAAGCCTGCTTTCCACACGCGGAACTTGAAAGTGGCGGGTGTTTCAAAACAGGATATGGCAGTTGATGGAAGGGGACCAGTGAAGGAGGTTTTACTCACGGGAACTGATATCCAGCGCACTTCCATCAACGGCCCTAGTCTTCAAAGCATCCAGAGTGTCGCCGAGATTCGGCCACTTCATCATTTGCGCAAACCGCTTCAGCATCCGCCCCTGCCGCTTTCTGAGCTTGAAACGAAGTCGCACTTCCTCGGCCGTGTTGCCGTACTCCTCGATGCGGACGTTATCTTTCCATCTGCGGGAAAGGGCAAGGTTCCACTGTATTTTAGGAGGGATCTGCTCCATCAGCTTCGACTTAGCCCAATCGTCGTGTAAACTCGAGTTTATGCGGAGATTCAGCTCGAGGCTCAACAGCAACTGGTGAAAGAACTTGAGGTATTGTGCGTGGTTCGCGGGACTAGTGTCGAAAATGAACTTGGTGACGACTTGATTCTTGGGGAGGGTGAAGTCCAGCCAGTCGGGACGAGATAGAACCATGATGAGATCCATGATTTGACGGTCCATCGATCTGTGTGGGTTTACGACCTTGTCTGGATCCTTCAGGAACCGCTTGTACAGATTCTTGTACATCAGTTGATCGTTGTCATCCTCAAGTCCCACTTCGAGCTCTTTCAGGCGCTCGAATATCTGGGTCAGGGTGACTTCTCGAGGGCTTATCCCCGGGTCCCGTAGTTCCATAATGGGTGGTATCACTCTGGACAGGAATGCCCATTGGTTTAGTGTGATGGTTCCTGGCCTGCTGCCGATGCCAAACGCATAGCTGGGTTGCTCTAGAGTGTCCCAAGGGTAAGTCGGTGCACTGGAGCCTTGAATGCGAACTGTCATTAGCTGTGTCATGGAATCGTGTGCATTCGCTGCATCGGTGCTGTCGCCCTTGTTCCCTGCGGTCGTCGCGTAGAGGGCGTAGTATTGCTCCGGCCTGTGAGGGATCGGCCTTTTGTGTCCCTTGTGGGCTGGGACTCCTCTGGAGATCAACTCCATGGCATGGCCAAGCGATAGCTCTTCCTGGCTGGAAACGCCTGGTGGTGGCCATTCGGACAGGGGAGAAGACTCGTAGCTGTGGCCGTTGGCCTCTTCACGGCCTTTCCCCTTCGAGTCCCTGGGGTTCGCACGGCGTGGCCTGCGACGAGCGCTGGGCACGTCCGGGTCTTTGGACAGCCGTCGCCGTATCACTGCATCTCCCTCGCTCACTCGCCTTGGTGGTTCCTTTGCCTGCAAATGCACGTTAGTGGCAAATAACAAATGGCACGATGAGAATCATATGCGAACCAATCTCCCACTAGGCGCCCGAGCCTTACTCATCGATCGGCGAAGGCTCGCCCAGAGGCTTTTCTTCTCGTTATCCATCTTCTATCGAAACTCTTCTCTCTTGATTTCGCTTTGGGGATGGCGGGTGGAGGTGCACTATTTGCGCATAGATTATTCAATCTACCGAGGTTCTTCAATACATTGAATCAGATGAGGCTGAGCCAAAGATACGCGTTCAGTGATGTGGCGATAATGGAAGGTCAATCAATCAGCAAATCAGAATCGCCCACGAGTGTGTCTGGCGCAAATGCCTTCATGTCCCTGTGAAACGTCGCAAAGCATCAAGATGGGCGAGGACGGCGATATTGTTTGGTTGTTGAAGCGACCGAGCCTAGTGATTCTCAAATCAAATCAAACCAAAACAAACCGGCTGATTGAGTTGCTGGCTATCTCGTGGGCTTGGGTTTGTCCGTGCAGAAGGTTGACAAGATCGAACCGAAATAGAGATTATGCATGAAATGAAGGCTATGATAATCCACCACTAATTTGTCTACACCAGTCGCTACTTGCTTGATGCATGATGCTGAAACCAGTGTCGCCGTCTGCTGCAACTTTTGGAGAGGTTCAGGAGGCTCTTTCGGAAATAAAACACAGTGGTCTTTGGCGCAAAGGGCTTTCAGAAAGTGAGCCCAACGACCTTACCACGGCAACCATGGGTGATGCAGTTCCTTCTCGGCTGCCCAGCAGGGATACTTACAATCGCAGTTGTAGGTAAGCAGTGACAGCAAGCAGCTCCTGTAACTCCGAATTGATGCGGGCGCTTTCGCGTGGGTACTGGCTACCATTTCTTTAGCTTGCTTCTCTCACAAGAAGTAAGTGTTGTAGAAATTGTATCGATGATAACCTGGCAGGGTGCCACGAAAACCATAGCAATAGTTATAGCGTGCCTTTTCTTCGAAAATCCGTAGCAAGCAAGACAAAGACAAAGACGACCACTCAGGACGCAGTTCAACGTCAGGTGCTTTAGTTGATATCTGCCGTAACTTTAGCTCCATGTAGTCACCGAATTGTACAGGGGACCTTGGGACGTCCAGACTAGGTATACCTATATACTACCTAACCTACACATATTCGCAATTCGCATGTTCAGCTATATTGACCTAAGTCGAATCGTTGATTGGGCCAAGCAGGTTGCCTGTGGTGGTGTCTTTCCCACTACCGGTTCAGGGCAAGAAGTGTGAAGTGTTTTTCATGGCCACATTTGCGGTGAGGGAAGGGAGGAGGGATGCTTAAGCGACAGTGCATCGTACATACATGCTTCCATCCCAAGAGTCTCGACCTCTTTCAAGAGCGCAGGTGTGCGGTTACGACGGTCTCCATAAAAGAGTCTAGCCACCAAATCCGAGCCCGGATGACCCCACTAAGATCAACCATATCCTTACTATACTTGACTGACTATCAAACTTGGCGGCATAGGAAGGGAAGGGCTGGACCGTACATGTAGGAATGTCTGATGATGACGAGATTATCGTGTCAACTTCACGATAGTCTTGGATGCAAAGAGATGGACATTCTCGTTACAATCCTCTAGCGAATAGCCATAGTCCGCGGACCATTGACAATCGAGACGCTGGCTCTGGCTCTACCTCTGCCTTACCCACCCTACCTCACTTAAGATGAGGCCCTTTGGCCAGTGCAGTGGGCTATGAATATGGGCGAGAGACGGCAACAAGTCGTGTAGATGTACAGAGCAATGCGGCACACGATGCGGTCAGGCAGCTCTTGCTCCCCTGCAGACATCAAGACAACACGAGAAGTCACGATAGTCGGTCAAACCGGACTACGGTCTTTGCTCGAGGGAAACCCCCAACCGTTCCACAACTGAGAGTTCGAGGTTGCCCTATCGGAAGACTCAATTGGGAGCTACCCCACCCCCATATAGTGAAATGGGGGAGGCAATCGCTACCGGTTAGGAAACCCTGGGGGCCCCGGGGTTTGCCCCTCAGGTCTTAGGTACGCCCCGCTAACCCCCCACCTCCAGCTACATGTAATCCAGCTCCTAGCCAGCTGCTTCTGTCCAGTGGTTGCTCTGTCTGGCCGGATGGGTGATCAACACCAGAGGGTCAGGCTGTCAGTCTCGATGTAGTCCAATGGACATCCCGGCTGGAAGCACCGGTGAGGTCATTCGACATGAGGCCATATGCCTGCTTGCCCTGTCTGCCAGCGTATCAAGTATGGTTCAGAAAGTAGCCATGTAAGTGACCTACATGTAGGTAGAAAGCAAAATAGAGAGCAACCCCCGTGCAACCAGACTTCCTTTTCTTGCTCCAAAGCTGCATACTTGTCTTACCTCCTACATTATTGAGTGATCGGATCTGATCGGATTGGCCTGGCCTGTACACCCTGCTGTACTGCTGTACCTCCCTGCGCAACCCAGAGAAAAGGAAAAAGCATATACACGCTCACCCGTCATCAAGACAAGCCACCCACGCTTGACCCGTGCAACACCCTCAAGTCAGCTTCGGCCACGCCGCTATTCGTTCGCTTGCTCGCACCTGCCGGGCTCTCTCAACCGTTGAGCTGAATCCCTAGTGCTGTAACTGTGTAGCATACCGGCATCGGATCACACGATGGAGTACGTAGCCCTCCCTGAGCTGGATGGGCCAGCATTTTGTGTCTCGAAGCTAGTTTTTGTATTCACCGCGGGATGATGGCACTTGCTGACAGAAGCCAATGGCTTGTACAGTCTTCGCAATGTTATTCACATTGAAAACAATGTACGTTTGCTTGACCACCTTGACCACCTTGACCGCAACCACCAAACAAAAACGTGGTCTGCCCGCTCTCGGTTTTAAACCAAGTCCCTTCCCCCTAGCCTTTTACCACCCTACCCTCGCACAAATCAGACAAAATGGAACCTGAAATGATTCACCTTGTCCAGGATTATTTCATCGGTATCGATGTAGGTACTGGTTCGGCCCGGGCCTGTCTCATCGACAGTACCGGAGACATCAAGGCTTTAGCCTCGGAGGCCATCAAGCTCTGGCAGCCACAGACTGGCTATTATGTAAGACGACAGGAGCCCCCGACTCCCTAAAGGAAGGGCACCCATGGCCACTGACACTTGTGTCCCACCAGGAACAATCCACAACCGACATCTGGGCCTGCATCTGCTTATGCGTGCACAAAGTCGTCAACCAATCCAATGTTGATCCCGCCACGATCAAGGGAATTGGTTTTGATGCCACTTGCTCACTGGCTGTCTTCTCCCACGACACAGATGAGCCCGTCACAGTTACTGGACCAACCTTTGCAGACGATGGTAATGCCAGAAACGTCATTCTCTGGTTGGACCACCGACCGGTGGATGAAACGGAGAAGATCAATGCAACCGGCCACAACCTGTTGCGCTATGTCGGTGGTAAGATGAGCATCGAGATGGAGATCCCCAAGGTTCTGTGGCTCAAGAACAACATGCCACCCGAGCTCTTCGACCGGTGCAAGTTCTACGACTTGGCAGATGCTCTGACCCATCTGGCAACCGGTAGCGAGACACGAAGCTTCTGCAGCACCGTCTGCAAGCAGGGCTTCGTTCCCGTCGGTGTCGACGGCAGTGTCAAGGGCTGGCAGGAAGATTTCTACCACACCATTGGCTTGGGCGATCTAGTGAAAGACGACTTCAAGCGCATGGGAGGAGTCAACGGGGTGGTGAGCCTATTTCCTTATGAGTCCAGATTTCACACTTGCGAACAAAGACGCTGACATGTTTGGCTCACACAGAATGGGAAGTATCTGAGCGCCGGTGAACTGGTTGGAACGCTGTCTGAGAAGGCGAGCCGTGAGCTTGGGCTTCCTGTCGGTATTGCCGTGGGAAGTGGTGTGATCGATGCTTATGCTGGTTGGATTGGCACTGTTGGTGCCAAAGTCGATACTGAATATGGTCAGTCCGACGAGTCCTTACCCGCGAACGATCTCCCCCAGGCCTTCACCAGACTTGCTGCTGTCGCCGGCACATCGACTTGCCATTTGGCCATGTCAGAGAAGCCGGTGTTCGTCAATGGCGTTTGGGGTCCATACCGAGACGTGCTGCTCCCGGACTACTGGATGGCCGAAGGCGGACAGTCAGCGACGGGCGAACTTCTGAGACATGTTATCGAGACCCATCCCGCACACACCCAGGTCCAGCCTCTCGCAGAAGCAATGCAACTCAACCTCTACGACTATCTGAACCTGCATCTTCGAGAACTTGCCGAGAAGGCGAACGCCCCGTCCGTGTCCTACCTCGGACGACACTTCTTCTTCTACGGAGACCTCTGGGGCAACCGGTCGCCCGTTGCGGACCCCAACATGAAGGGCGCCGTGATCGGTTTGAGTCCCGACTCGAGTGTGGATGGTCTTGCGCTCTACTACTACGCCACCATGGAGTTCATCGCCCTCCAGACGCGCCAGATCATCGAGTCGATGAACAAGTCGGGACACTCCATTGCCTCCATTTTCATGTCTGGCTCGCAATGCCAGAACGACATGCTCATGGATCTGATTGCCACCGTGTGTGACATGCCGGTCCTCATCCCGCGCTACGTGCACGCGGCTGTGGTCCACGGCGCCGCCATGCTGGGGGCAAAGGCGGCCAGTGCTGGTGCTGACGGCACCACGGAGAACCTCTGGACCATCATGGACCGCATGAGCAAGCCCGGACGCCTCGTCAAGCCCGGCACGTCTAAGGGCGAGAAGACACTGATGGACGCCAAGTACGATGTCTTCTTGGAGCAATGCCACACGCAGCAAGACTACCGCCGCAGGGTCGATAAGGCCACGGCTGCTTGGGTTGACGAGTTTGGCGGTGATAACTAGAAGGGCTTGGTATGTGACACGACACCCTCAGCAATATGGCAATGACGATCGCTTGTCAGTTGAATCAGAAGACCAACTGCATCACGGGCATCATTTAGCCAGCAATCGTGTGGCGGTGGCCATGCCCTTCGGCAATTTTATTGCGTGTTTGTAGTTCTAGGATCAGATCAGGAGCATCACTCCGTCTCATATGTCATAGCTCGCGTGCATGTCAGAGGCTTTGCGGGCCGCATAAATTTGTTTCGTTTGCGAATCCCTTCCATCATATCACAGAGTATGCGCAGTTGCTGGTCCGATACAACCAAAAGGAACATGTGTCGAACGGGTGATTTCTCATATTTCACCAACTATTATAACAATCTAGCCTATCCAATTTTTCAACGAATTGGACTCGTTGATGGTCTCTGATCCCCGCGTCGATTTCTTTAAAGGCATTTAATACACTCGGCATGATACAAGCTGAGCACCCCTATTCCCTCTTTTCAGGGGAAGTCAACCAAGGGTGTCCTGTTTTCTCCATAAGACAACTCAACTTGTGCGTCATCTCCCCCGCGAAGTAGTCAAGCAAATAAGTACAGATATGGCACCCCCTTACAGCTCTCCCATATCATACTGAGGGATAGTGGCATTACCACCAACAGCAGCGCCGTCGTCCTCGCCGCGGGCCTTGGCAAAGGCGGCGCGGTACGCGAACACAAAGTTGAGAATCAGGGCGATCATGAGCGCCACACTGACGCAAAGAGGGCCGATAAAGTTGTCAAAGTCCTTGCCCGAACGCTCGACGATCATGTTGCGGCGTCGGTGGAGCATGTAGTAGCCCCAGATACCGGCCATGACGGCGATGGCGATGTAGGCGATGCCCATGCACTCGGCCAGGAAATTCTCGCCGGCCGCCGTGTAGAGACCGACCGCAAGACTGCCGAGGAGGATGCAGATGTGCTGCCACTTGAGGAACGTGCGCTCGTTGGCCAGCCAGACCTTGGGCTCGATCTGCAAGGGGCCCGCGTTCTTGAGCCAGGTCTTGGGCTCGACAACACCCTCGGGCAGCTTGGCGCGATCACGGTCGCGCTTGAAACGAGCGTAGCTGGCTATGGAAAAGCTGGGGAATACAGAACTCGAAGTCCCGCCGTAGTTGCGGTCTGCCTCCGTGGCAGTATCCTCTTCCTGGCTTTCGTCTCGGGCCCCATTTGCAGGACGCGCTGCAGCAGCTTCAGCCGCAACACGTTCTGACATGTATGACTTTCCAATGGGCGAGCTAGCAGCTGGCTTATACGAGCTCGACCCGGCCTGCTTCCCAAGGAAGCTGCCGACCACCTGGTCGTTCTCAGCTCGGCGGGCCTTTCTCTGCTCCTCTTCCTCGAAGGCTTTGTGGGGGTCCTTGCGGATATCTGTCTCCAGGTCGCTAAGCCAGAATGGCAGATTGTTGACATAATCCTCGAACAAAGACGCCACACCATGAGCGAACTTGGAAAACCTAGGGGCGGAGTGGACCAGATGCGAACCCATCAGATCCTCTACCCACGCCGGCCTCTTGCGGTTGGCGTCCTCCCTGATCTTGATCTCCAGGACAGAGTAGGGGAACTTTGAGACCTCGCTCTGGTTGATATTTGCAAAAGGATAAGTCATGTTGCTATTGTCAATATCCGTCCTGTGCCATTGTTGGGGATCGCGACAAGGCCGGTCCTTATCCAGGGTATCTTCGCGAATAAAGGCAATATTGGAGTCAATGGCGACCCTCACGCGGTCGTCGGCAGGCTTCTGGAAGGCAGCGCGGGTGTAGTTTGCCCGAACCGCAGGCTCAAGCTTGTTCTTGGTAACAAATTCTTGAAGGTCGGTGGCGACCTGTCGGAAGGCTTCTACTTTCTCGGCCTCCTGGCCTTGACGCTCCATCTTCTCAACTGTCTTCTCCATTTTATACTGGCCATCAATGAAGGATTTGATGTACTTGTCCTTGATACTGAATTTCTTCTCCTCGCTGCTACCGTTTTCGTGGATGATCTTCTGCTCTATTAGGATTTCGGGCTTCGTGTTCAACTGTCCATACCACCGGAGTCGCAAAGACGAAGTATCGGTCTGGCGCTCTACTTTGCGAGTATAAAGGTCGAACTTGGAGTTATCGAAGTAAAGTGAAGTGATACTGGGGTCATCGCTGCCATCAACTTCCTTCGAGGAAGAATCGCTGTAAACGAGGGCAGGAAGACGGCGCCCAATAAGGGCCTTGACTTCGAGCAGGTTGTCGGGGTGAATCCAAACTAGAGATACAGGGGTTAGTCGTCAAGTATGCCAATGCGAGTTCTTGGAAGTGCTAACTTACACTTGTGAGCGGTGTACTTCTCGCCGTTCTGGACGACCTCCTGGTGCTCGAGGTCGGGAAGCTGGAGCTGCTCTCCCTCTTCGAGATGGGAGTCGATGATATAGTACATGGTGGAAAGCTTCTTGAGGAGCGGGGTGTAGGCCGACTCGGAGTTGAGACCGCGGTTGGACAGAGTCAACCTCATCAGAGGCCGGACCTTGTAGCGATCGCCGCGTTTGCGGTCATGTTTCTTAACAATCTTGAGGAAGCCGGTGTAGTTGGCGCTGCTGTACTTCTTGAGCTCCTTGACCTCGTTGGTGATAGCATCGAGCTCGGCCTTGAGTTCCTTAAGTCTCGAGATGGCGATATCGCTCTTGGGCTGGTCGTCGGTCGGGGCCATTTCCTTGAGCTTCTCGAAGGCGACTTCGATGCGGTCCTTGAGGGTGCCCAGCTCCTTCTCCTGGAACTTGGCGACCTTGTCGAGCTGGACGTTGAAGATTTCATCGCAGAATTGGTTCTCGTCCTCCTCGGTCCAGGCCTGGTCGTCATCATTGCGGTCTTCCCGAAGCAGGTTCTTGAGCTTAGCATAGTCCATATACTGCGCCTTCCATGGCGAGTATACAGACTGCTGCAGCGTCTTGCCGAAACGCATGGTGCCGGGTTTGAGTCTCAGTATATCATGTACAAGCAAGACAGTCTGCAGAAATGAAGGCTATTGGAGCTAGCCGTTCCTGCACTGCAGCGTCCGGGGATCTGCGGCGCGGTACAATAACTTGGGCAAAGTATCGGGTCGAACGCGCTGGGGACGAATGTACTCTGCTGTCTACTAAAAAAATAATACAGATATGTTTTGTAGTACGGAGTATGATGTTGCTGATTAAGAAGAAGTTGAAAAAGAGGTGTTAGGCTTTCTGCAAGCCCCAAGTAACATCCCATGTAAACATTGACCATAGCTTGGTAGGCCCTGGTAGGCGAAAAAAAAGGCCTCGATCGTCAAAGCAACGTGCAATGGCCTACCTACAATGGCCTACCTACAATGGCCTAACGGTTGCTAAAGTTTCGTCACTGGTCTCCATTTCCGACCCATGATCCCCCCACTATCCTACATGTGCATCTCGCTACTTCTGTCGCTACTGCCGTCTGCGCCGCGCCCATATTTGCCCGAGCTTGCCTATCTTCGCCAATTGACCAATCAATAGGCCAGACAGCTAACACGTGCTTGATGCTCGCGGGAAAACTGCGCAACTCTCAGGGCCGAACTACATCATGAACCTGCTCCATCGACATGCTTGATACACCATGTACTTACATAATAATATCAAGCTGCTGCGGGCTTTTGGAGAAATCTCGACCAAAATCCGACTTGCTCACGATGTCGCTTTAGGGGGCACGCTCGCTAAGAAGAGATCTACGAGGAGGTGCTAAATCATTGGTGTATCAAATACTCATATACAATCATTTATTATCATGTACCATAAAGAACTGAAGACCATAGCCATGACTATATGCAGGGTAATGGCTCGATCTGTATTGTGAAAACAGTCGAACGAACGTAGGGGAAAATGCAACCAAAAACATCATGCTTTCCGTGGCCCACTGCCATTTTCGCCTCTCCCTTTTGCTCATGGTATCATAAATCAGTTCTGTTGAAGACGTGTTGGTCTCACATCGCCCGACCTTGCTCCAAACACCCAAAATCTATTCGTTGACATAAGCGTACATCAGTTCTGCCCTTGGTTGCTCAAGCCTGGACTTGCACCGTTTGCTTATGGTCGTTACCATGAACAGCTTGGAAGGTCTCCTGAGCAGTGCGCTTGATGATACCGCCAGTCACGGGCAGGCTGGTGCACTTCTCCAGGTAGAGATCGATCTCGCGAGCTGCTTGTCGACCCTCGTTGATGCCCCAGACAATCAGCGACTGTCCACGGCGACAGTCACCTGCGGCGAAGACACCCTCGACGTTGGTGGCGTACGAGCCGGCCGGGGTCTTGACGTTCTTGCGACCATCCTTCTCGATGTCATCACCCAGCACGCGAGCCTCCGGTCCGAGGAAACCCATAGACAGAAGGACCAGGTCAGCGGGGAAGAACTGCTTGCTGTCCTCTAGTTTCTTCATGTCCCAACCACCTGATGCGGACTTGGTCCACTCCACGCGGATCGTGTTGATACCCTTGACGCGACCACTGCCGTCGTCAACGAATTCCTCAGACATGATGCAGAACTCGCGGGGATCCTTGCCCATGTGCTGCGCGACCTCGCTGTGGCCGTAGTCCACGCGGTAGATACGGGGCCACTGAGGCCAGGGGTTGTCGCGGCCACGTTGCGGCGGAGGCTGAGGCAGAAGCTCAAAGTTGATGACCGACTTGGCACCGTGGCGGACCGACGTACCAATGCAGTCGTTACCGGTATCACCACCACCAATGACAACAACGTTCTTGTCCTTGGCAGACAGGTAAGAACCGTCCTGGAGTTCAGAGTCGAGCAGAGACTTGGTGTTCTTGTGCAGGAACTCCATGGCAAAGTGGATACCCTCAAGGTTACGGCCCTTGATGGGCAGGTCTCGAGCGACCGTGGCACCGGTAGCAATAACAACAGCGTCATTCTGGGCCTTGAGGTCCAACAAAGTAACGTCCTCGCCAACTGCAACTCCCGTCTTGAACACAATACCCTCGGAAGCCATGAAGTCGGTTCGTCGCTTGACGATGCGCTTGTCAAGCTTCATGTTGGGAATACCGTACATAAGCAGACCACCGGGGCGGTCAGCGCGCTCATACACGGTAACGAGGTGTCCGGCCTTGTTTAGCTGATCGGCAGCGGCAAGACCAGCAGGTCCTGAGCCAACGATGGCGACCTTCTTGCCAGTCCGCACCTCGGGTGGTCGAGGAATCATCCAACCCATCTCGAAGCCACGGTCAATGATGGCGCACTCGATCGACTTGATGCCCACGGGATCCTCGTTGATACCAAGGACGCAGGCACCTTCGCAAGGCGCGGGGCAGACACGGCCGGTGAACTCGGGGAAGTTATTGGTCATGTTGAGACGGTCCAAGGCCTCCTTCCATTGGTTATTGCTGTGCGTCGGTTAGTACTGCCTGCGTAGATAAGAAAGGAGTTAAAAGCGCCACGGGGAAAACCTACAAAACTAATTCGTTCCATTTGGGAATGATGTTGGAGATGGGGCATCCAGTCTCAGACTGACAGAACGGTACACCACAGTCCATGCATCGTGCCGACTGGTATTTCAGCTCATCCTCATCGAGACGACTAGATATCTCCTGCCAGTCCTTGGTTCGGGTCTTGCTGCTGCGGTACTTCTCAGATCGCCGTTGGTACTTCATGAAACCCTTGGTTTTGTCGAGAACGAGGGATCGCTTCTTCTCGGCGGCATTGTCGCCAACAGCTTCCTCCATATCCTGAAGCTTATTGTGCTTGTCATCCTTCTTGGCCTGGACACCAGCAACAATGGGTAGGTTGTACTCAGCACGCTTGGCCTCGGCGGCTTTGGCGGCCTCTTCCTCGAGTACGCGCTTGTAGTCTACGGGCAAGACTCTGACGAAGCGCGGCAGGGCGCGGTTGAAGTCGACCAGGATACGAGCTGCAAGCTCTGATCCGGTGTAGTGGTGATGGTCCTCAATGAGTCCTCTCAAGAAAGCGATCTCACTGGGCTCGGAGACTTCAGACGCCTCAACCATCTCCATGTTGAGCTTCGAATGGAAGTCACCGTGGATGTCAAGCACGTAGGCGATACCACCGGACATACCGGCAGCGAAGTTGCGGCCAGTGGCGCCCAGGATAACAATGCGACCGCCAGTCATGTACTCACAGCCGTGGTCGCCAACACCCTCGACAACAGCGATGGCACCCGAGTTTCGGACCGCGAATCTCTCAGCAGCAATACCTCGGAAGAAGCAGGTTCCGAGAGTGGCACCATACAGACAGACGTTTCCGATAAGAACATTCTCCTCAGCCTTGAACACAGCCGATCGAGGGGGTAAACAATAAGTCGACCGCCAGAAAGACCCTTGCCGACGTAGTCATTGGCATCTCCCTCCAACTCCAAGGTGATACCAGGGGCAAGGAAAGCACCGAAGGACTGGCCTGCGGATCCCTTGATGTTGACATGAACGGTATCCTGAGGGAGACCAGCCTCGCCATATCTCTTGGAGATCTGGTACGAGAGCGATGTACCCATGGCGCGGTCGGTGTTGACAATGTCACACTCGATTCTCGAGGGAAGACCCTTGTCCAAAGTCAACTCAGCCTCCGAGATCAACTTGTTGTCCAAGCGGACGTAGAGTCGGTGATCCTGCTTCCTCACGTTGAAGGTGGCGACACCAGGTCTCAACTTGTGAGCAGGGGTCAAGATGAGCGACAGGTCAATGTTGGAAGTCTTGTTGGTGCGCAACTCATCACGGGTCTTGAGAACCTCAACGTGGCCCACCATTTCGTTGATGGTGCGGAAACCAAGCTGGGCCATGATGGCTCGGAGCTCGTTGGCCACATAGTAGAAGAAGTTGATCACATGCTCAGGGGTACCGGTGAACTTCTTTCGCAGTTCCGGGTCTTGGGTGGCGATGCCGACGGGACCGACATTGAGGGAAGAGCTAGCTGTTAGTACATGTCTTAAATGAATAATAATCGTGGCTCAGGGGGAAAACACTTACAGGTATTCAGGTGACACTTGCGCATCATGATACAACCCATTGCAATCAATGGAGTCGTGGCGAAGCCCCACTCCTCTGCACCAAGCAAACAAGCGATGGCAACATCACGACCGGTGCGGAGCTGTCCATCTGTCTGCACGACCACACGACCACGGAGATCGTTGAGGACAAGAGTCTGGTGAGTCTCGGCGAGACCCAGCTCCCACGGAAGACCGGCGTACTTGATACCCGTCCATCGGGACGCTCCGGTACCACCATCGTGACCAGAGATCAGAATGTGGTCAGCCTTGGCCTTGGCGACACCAGAAGCGACGATACCGACACCCGTCTCCGAGACAAGCTTGACAGAGACACGAGATCGGGGGCTGGAGCACTTGAGATCGTAAATGAGCTGCTTCAGATCCTCAATGGAGTAGATGTCGTGGTGGGGCGGGGGCGAGATAAGGCCGACACCAGGGGTCGAATGACGGGTACGAGCGATGGACTTGGAGACCTTGTGGCCAGGTAGTTCACCACCCTCACCAGGCTTCGCACCTTGCGCCATCTTGATTTGGAGTTCGTCAGAATCGGCCAGGTAGGCAGATGTGACACCGAATCTTCCAGAAGCGACTTGCTTGATGGCGGATCTCATTGTATCGCCATTAGGCATGACTTGGGACCGCTCCGGGTCCTCACCACCTTCACCCGTATTTGATTTGCCTCCCAGTCTGTTCATGGCAACGGCAAGAGTGGAATGAGACTCCATCGAAATTGAGCCATAGGACATGGCACCGGTGCAGAAACGTCGGACAATTTCGGTCCATGGCTCGACTTGGTCGATGGGAATAGGGGTGCATTCATCAAACTTGAAGTCAAGCATTCCACGAAGCGTGCAGGCCTTGATCTGCTCGTATTCGGAACGGGAGTATGCCTCGTATGACTTGTCGTTCTTGGTACGCACAGCATCCTGGATGTTGGCGATGGACGTGGGATCATTGATGTGAGGTTCGCCGCCATCGCGCCAATGGTACTCTCCAGACTCTGGGAGGCCGTTAACACCAACGGTGTATCTAGAGTTGTAGCCTCTTTCATGAAATCGGAAAGCATCCTCGGCAATCAGCTCAAATGTGACACCCTTGATACGCGATGCGGTGCCTCTGAAGCAGCGCTCGATAACCTCATCATCAATGCCGAGAGCTTCAAAGATCTGAGCACCTTTGTAACTGGCAAGGGTTGAGATGCCCATCTTGCTCATGACCTTGAGGATACCACCGTCGCAGGAATGCTTGTAGTTGGCAATCAGAGTGTCGTCCGACATCTTCTTGCGAATCAAACCTTCTCTGTTAAGCTTAAGGATGCACTCCATGGAGAGATATGGGTTGATAGCATCAGCACCATATCCAAGAAGCACACACATGTGGTGAACCTCACGAGCCTCGGCCGTCTCGAGAACAATTGCGGCCATGGAACGCCACTTGTTGCTGACCAAGTGATGGTGAACCATACCGGAGGCGAGGAGACTGGAGACGGCGACGCGATCAGCACAAGTCTTTCGGTCAGATAGCACAATGATCTTGTCCCTGCCCTCGATAGCGGCAGTCGTTTCATCGCAAATGTGGTCAAGGTGTTTCAGATATCCTGCAACGCCCTCCGACTTGGGGAAAGTAAGGTCGATAGTCTTGACGGTCCACTCAGGGTACAACTTGGGCATGTTCATGAGCGAGTTGAACTCGGGAATGGAGAGTATAGGACTAGGCAGATGGAGCCGACCGCACTGAGAGGAATCCATTTCCAGCAGGTTGCCTTGAGGGCCAACGTAGCAGTCAAGTGACATGACGATAGACTCTCGAATAGGATCAATGGGAGGGTTGGTGACCTGAGCGAATAGCTGACGGAAGTACTCGCTGAGGAGGCGAGGAGCGTTTGACAGGCAGGCAAGAGGAGCATCGTTACCCATGGATCCCAGAGCTTCCTTCTCATCCGAGGCCATAGGGGCCAGGAGAAGGCTGACTTGTTCGTGGGTGTAGCCGAAAGCGTGCAGGAGAGGATCTTCTTGAAGCTTGAACGCGTCAGGCTTTGGGGACACGTCCATAGTCTCGGACACCTTGCTGAGAATCTTGGGCAAAGAAATGAGCTCGTTGTCAAGCCAGGAGCGGAAGTCGTGGCGGCTGGAGACCGCGGCCTTGAGCTCTGAATCGTCGATTATGCGGCCAGCTTGCGTATCAACCAAGAGCATACGGCCAGGCTGTAGGCGACCCTTTAGGATGACCGACTCTGGCTCAACGGGTATGGTACCAACTTCGGAAGCACAAATGATGCGGTCGTCGTCCATGACATAGTATCGGCATGGACGCAGACCGTTTCGGTCCAGATTGGCACCACAGAAACGGCCATCGGCAAAAGTGAAAAGAGCCGGACCATCCCACGGCTCCATCTGGCAAGCAGCCCACTCGTAGAATGCTGCCTTCTTGGGGTCCATTGCTGTGTTCCCTTGCCAAGCCTCGGGTACCATCAACATGACAGCCTCAGGCAGTGACAAAACGCCGTTTATGGTCAGCAGTTCCAATACGTTGTCGAAGGCAGCGGAGTCAGAACCACCGTCTTCAACAATGGGGTACAGGTGCTCAAGCTCATCGCCAAAGACATCCGACTGCATGACACCCTCTCGGGCACGCATCCAGTTCTTGTTTCCACGCAAAGTGTTGATTTCACCTGGTTATTGCATCAGTGACGAGATCCTTCCATCGTTAGAACTAGGATTTACTTACCGTTGTGGGCTGCCCATCGCAGTGGTTGAGCACGATCCCAAGACGGGAAAGTGTTTGTGGAAAAGCGAGAATGAACTAGAGCGAAATGTGCCTGATAGTCGGCATTAACCAGATCATGGTAGTATTGATAGACCTGAACTGGTGCCAGTTGTCCCTTGTAAACAATATTCTTGTTCGACAAGGAGCAAAGATAAAACCAGTTGTGAAGACCAATGGTGTGGGTGGCGCGCTTTCGCAGGACATAGAGCTGTCTCTCGAACAGCCGTTCGTCGAATTTCTCCGAATCTGTTACTTCAGGGGCATTTTCAGCACCGTAAGCAGAGGTGAGCACCACAAAGGGTTGCAAGATGATGGGTTCACGAGAACGCGCAGCAGGACCAAGCAGTGTAGAGTCTACGGGGGGTTCTCTCCAGCCCAGAACCTTCAAGCCTAGGGATTCAGCAATGTCTTCCAACTGCCTCTTCGACTCCTGCAGCGTCTCCTCATCTGGCTTGAAGAACAGGTTTCCCACAGCATATTGACCCTGGGGAGGCAACCTAATGCCTTGCTCATTCTGGAAATTCTTGATGAAGAACCTGTGGGGGATCGACGTCATGACACCAGCACCATCGCCATCGCGAGCATCAGAGCCAACCGCTCCACGGTGGGTCATGTTGCACAACAAGTTCCGAGCTGTAATCGCAAATCGTTAGCAAAGGTTGCTTCGGCTATTTGACAAATCAACTTACCATCGCTGACGATTTTGTGGCTTGCCTTGCCCTTGATGTGGCTATTTGGAGTCAGTCCATGTTACAACGTTTTCCAAGAATGGGGGAGCTGGGCAATTGCATACCAGGCAAACCCGACACCACAAGCATCCTTCTCCAAGCTAGGGTCATACAAACCCCTGTGACATTGCAGTTAGTATCGTCTACATCTTCTGGCAACCAAATAGGGGTGAAACGTACTGCTTCACAGGAAGGGCACCAGCCCACGAGCCATTGTTCTCCGTTTGATATTCATATGGATGATAGGCATCGGCCTCGGAGTCAATGTGTGTTTGTCTGTCGTCGAAGTCGGAAGGTAGGCCCATGCTAGGCAGCTAGAATGGAGATACCGGCTTGGCCGAAAGGTTGGGTATCACAAGGCAGATAAATGTAAGGCGGCGATAAGAGCAGCCAACGCCGCTCAACGTCAATCTATACACGTGGGGAAAAGGTAAGTTAGTAAAGTAAATATGGCCAGAATTCAGCAATTAAAATATTATTAAAGCAAAAGAGGTTGTCCAGATGGTCCCCAGTATCCAGAAAGAGCTTCGCCCAGTGTACGTGGAGAGTTCCGTACAACCGTCACCATCGAAGATGCGGGGTGTACCAAAATCGAAATTTGGTGGCTCCAGTTGAACGTGGGGTGCGAGGTCAAGGCCACCGGCTCTATGACAGAGTTCCGTAAAAATTACGAATTAAGCCTTTCTCAGTGGCCGTTTTGTGGTCCTCTTTTTGGCCGGGAAGTCCATAGATAAGAGTTGCCGATTTTGCCTGGGATTCTGAGCATTCGTCGCCGCCCGATCGCCATGACTCTTGCTCGAGAGTCAAGGAGGGCTGCCCCTCTTTTAAGACGATTGAGGCTGCAACCACCGAAACCAAGCCAACCGCCAATTGTTTTCTGTATTCAATCTCAGATAATGTCGAATATGATGCAGGCGCACAGCTCCGGCTTACAAGCTAACGTTGAGTATTGCTGGATGGCTAAGCATTTGCGTCCACATCTGACATATTATCTGATCGAATCACAGAGTAGCTGGGTGGCAGGGGGTTGCATCCAAAAGCGTGGGGAAGATATGACGGCAACCAATTGGAAGCTCGTTGTCATATATGACCATGCGGCTAACGATTGGGGTTGTGATACGACGAAAACCCAGCCCATCTTGGTAGTCGGTCTTCTGGGGGACGTTCCAGGTCTAACTGCACTCTGTTGTAATATATGCGCAGAAGCGAACAGGCATTCTCCAATTTCCCAAAGGATCGTCGCGTGTAGACAGACGCAGGTGATCTTGTCCATGTAGCTTCTTGACTCCGACTCAAGCTCGCCGCGAAGCGACTTGAATTGGAATTGAAGGCTGAAAGGAAACATGGCGCCAGGTAGCTGTTTGGTCACATCTTGGTGAAGTGATTTCGGCTAGCCGCACGGCTGTCGTTCCAGGAGATCGCAATAGGCAACAGGACGTGCGCTGATCCTATACACCATGGGGTATCGGTTCGTAGGGGCTTGGATGGTTGTTGCGCATCGGATATAATATTGTTTATATCCATGAGTTGTGGATTGTCCTTTCCGTCCAGTTGTTCCAGGGTCGCATCGCTTTCCAGAAGGCGCAAAGATGTCAAACAGATACGTCAGAAATAACTTACAGGTATAAATGACACAGATGTCTGTCGATATTGGTACTTCGGGAGGGACTCTACGAGGTAAGTCTTGAACACGGAGAAAGGATGAGGTGAACAAGTAGGTAGATTGGTCTGGCAAGAGAAGAGAGGAAGTGTAAAAGAGTGGGTGAGAAGGAAGGAGGTAGCAGCCTCGCTTTTATGGATGAAATGGGATGGACGATCAGTTCAGTTCAGGCAGCGCGAGCGAGGGAGAGGGAGGAGAGGGGCCAGGCCGGGTAGAAGCAAGCACTACTCGATATGGTCTCGTCCGACTGTAGGAGAGGAGCAGGAGGTAGGTAGAAAAAAAATATTCAATACATACTCGTAAAAACATCTAGGCCAGACAATTAATTGCATGTGGCAGAACCCAGTGCTTTCTGGCCGTCAAAGTGGGGGGAGGGGAAGATTGAGACGCTGAGACAGGGGCCCTTGGCCGACAGACGGAACCCAATCCTCTTCCCAAGCCAGCAGGTATCCACCTTAAACAACGGGGGGGTCCACCCCTCTAGCGAGCTCTAAAGCAGGCCTGGCAAGCAGGCAAGGGCTCTGGGACCCGTGAAGAAACGGCCTAATACTCTCGGTGACGTTGACGGAGCCCTTTTTCTTCTCCCTAATGAACACTTGGGGGAATTGACAAATGCTTCGGTCTCATTGGTTACCGCTAGGTAGCCTGTACTCCTAGCTTAGTGGGCTCTGGGTTCTTTGCGCACCCAGCAATTGACGACTCCTAGTTGGGGAAACAGCAGAAAATCCATCACCAAAGGATGGAGGTGTGCAATACAGTGCAGTAGGCAATGGCTACCTATTTTTGCTTATATTTCGTTTCTGTACGATAATACTCTATTTGCCAGTTTGTTCAACTGGCTGTAAGAACAAACTCCTGCCAAGCTTGGTTTTATTTACGTCTATTTAGGTCCTGGGCCCCGTAAAGCTGTCCATACTATACCAAAGTTTAAACGCTGCTTGGACTGGATCTATCCATTTACCCATGTTACTACGTACATCCCACAATGTTTTTTACTTTATAATTGCAGTAATACTACTCTGGTTAAAACAATACTTGCATCACCTTGATTGTTAGAGCCAAACAGGGAATGGTCACTTGTTTGATGCTGGCTTGTTTTTGATGGATTGGATAGCTAGCCTACAGAGCCTGCCTGCCCCGTAACATCCCCTCCAGCTTGCGCGGTCGTGTCTGTTCGTCAGGTAGAGAAAGAGTACCTATGGCCAATGTGCAGTTACGAGGATCGTGTTTCTGGACGCCGTCATGTACATGGCGATCTGTAGAGCCCAACAAAGTCGGGCCTCTCGGATTCATCCAATGAGTAGGTATATGGACGAATCATCCACGAATTGGTGATCCTAACTCAGCCGACCCTTGGCCCAGAGCCCAGCCCGGCCAATAGGCAAGGCTGAAATACGACACGGCTCTCATTTGTGACACGTCCAGCTGAATAGGTCCTATTTGCTTGCTTGTTTTAAATCATGAAGACTTGGCTCTAGATCTGCAGGTTCTCTTAGATAATAGAGAAGGGGGGTCAGGGTAAGCTGCAGCAGTGACCGAAGGGTCCGGTCTCGTACAGCATATGTACTTAATGCACTGGCCCTTGTATAGGGCGATCTTCAGGTTTCGCCTCAAACACAGAGAAATAGCAGGATGGTTTGATCTGGCCTCGTGCAATTGCAGATACTCTTGCCTATCATAGGAGTGATTTGTTCTGTTTACTACGTATTTTTTAAGGGAAGCACTTTGTTATTACCAAAAAAGGCCATACTAAACGTATATACCCCACAGTCGCTCCCGGGCGCATGTGACAGGGGTCCTACAAGGACCGTGGCTTTTCCCCCCTCCAATGGTATTTTGTCAGGCAAGTGGTGAAAAGCAAAAAGGTCGAAAGAGAACGTCCGTCGACTGTTGTTCCGTGTGGGGGCTGAGAAGCCCGACTCTTGGATATCCAATGAGCGAGACGCAATTTCGCGAGTCGCACGTTCGCCGATATCGCCAGTCTGCGTACGGGACGTATGGTATTGGTGGTGCATCACCCGGGCAGGGGTGTCATCATACATCAAAGCGCTCTCCTGTAAGATGCAACAACATCTACGACGTAGTGACTATATTCTGACCCCCACTGAGTGCTGCCAGGCAAGCCATGCGAAGGCCCCGGACTTACTGCATACTACTCCAGGAATGGATGAATTACGGAATTACCAGCGGCCAGTGAGGGGTGAACAACCCCAGTCGGGGTCGCTTTGCGTGGGCGTCTCCTAAACGGTGGTTCTGGCAGTCTTCCCGAATGGGGCGTAGCAAGCAGCCTGATGCTGGCTTCACTATTTACCACGGCCAATGGCATTGGAAGTGGGCTCGTGACTTTCGTTAATGACAATCGTTAATCATAAGGAAATGCAGGTAGCTCTATTCCCCATGGGCAGATACGAACCATACCCATATCGGCAACGCTGCTATGTAGGCCGGTAGCAAATTGCAAGATGTCCGTAAAAGAATCATCACATAGGCTGCCAAAAGCAGCCAATCAGAGAGAGGATGATATCCAGAAAAGGCTTATCTTACGCCAACCATGTTCGAACTCTGCCTCTAAACAATAGCTCAGATCTTGATGCATTAGGGTCCGCCGCCCCCGACATTGTCGAGCTGTGGCATGTTGCAACCGCACGTCACTATGGGGGCATATCAGGCGCCCTCCGCGTGGTTTAGAGGTGTGCTATGCTGGGACGTTTTACTAAGCTACTGCGCATGTACGTTTTTGCAGAGGGTGGCAGGAGGTTATCGTGAGCTTAATGCTTTTCCTGGGGCGAACGGTGCAGCTCAATTGGCCCAAGAAACGGGACGCTCTGTCGCGGCGGAGATCTTGCAGGTAAGGCCCAAGCAGGGGTGGTAGACCAATCTGTGCACCGGGCGACATATCAGTGTCTGATCTGGTATGTCCTGTACTCGGCGTTGCACTCTACAAAAGTCTGTATCCTTTTCTGACATAGCCTCCATGTACGATTACAGGCCCTTGCAGTCCGCACTAACGGATATACAGTATCAACTAGAGGGGTTGGTAACGAAGTATGTCGGGTATTATGTGCGGTACTATCGGCACATTCAAGAGCCGCACCGAGATCGGATTCCGATCTGGTCCAGACTCCCATGCCGCGGACCAAGTTGCCTCACTCTGCTTCTTTCCGTACTTGGCAGCATCTGTTTCTTCAGATGCAGCTGTGGACCAAAGAACCAGTGGATACCGCCATAGAGGTCAGCTCATTTCGACGCCAACAGGATACCCTGCCTCCGTGCAAAGCGCCGAAGTCCTCTTGGTCTTCCGATATTTCCCGTTGTCGGAACCGCACACACTGGCTGACCACAGCGCTTTCGCAGCTTATGGCTCTTGTGCCAAGGTATTGGGAGGCTGACCAGTTCTCCGTATCCGTTATTAGTCAGGAATCATGCCGCATTGGCCTCTATGATACCCTGCAAGCGAAGAGCCTGGCAACAGTGGCATCCTGTCCCGGCGGCAGCAGTATGGCAATGGCCGACATAATGGAAAGGCAAAGAATAAGAGAGATGCCAGTGACGGGGCCAGACAACTACAGGACACATATGTGCAGACAACTCACAAGGTGACTCACGGTATAGCCCGCATTTCAGCCTAATGTCTCTGTTCCATCTTGGCGACAATTTTTCAAAATTGAGGCTTGCTGTGCCTATCCTCCTAGTTTGAGTATGCATTGCCTTCCGCATACACCGCTGGGGGTTATACTAGTAAAACATATACAGAATGTCTGGGACTAATGAGTCTGGAATCCTACTAGGTACCCCCAGGGTCCCTTCTTATAAGGTAATGAATATGAGAAAAAAATTAGATTCGCGGTGGCGGACCAGCAAATGGGACCAGAAGACGGACCAGAGGACGGAGCCATGAAGCTGGAGATTAATACCATTGACCGGGTACAGGGCTTTAACAACACATCAATACTGATCCATTTATTAGAAGCACGGTAGCATATACTTTTACGTATTGGTGAACAAACATAGTTGGCAAAGGGCAAGCCTGGACTAGAATCGGATATATTGCTACTGATTTGATACATCATATATCTCGAACGCACCAATCATTGTGCATATAGTAAGCGTACCTATTCTAGGGGAGCCTTGGGTGTCGTGTTGACGGCGTATTCTGGGCGTACTCCCTCTACTGCCGAGTTGACGTGCAGGCTAGAGCAGCCAGGGTGGTGCTAGGTGCAATTGATATCCATTGCCATGAGCATGACCATGTTTTCTTGTGTGTTTGGTTTGAGCAAGGGAAATATCGTGGCGGTTTGCCGTAGGAGTTGTACGAGGTTACATTCTTCAGACCCAGACCCCGCAAGGGACACTGACCACCCACCCCACACCCTTGCTTCCATCCCAGTCAAGGATCCAAATACCCCCTGTCAAAAGCTTTGGAGCTACCACCACCTACAGGTCTGATCAGGCAGGCGGTCAAGATTTTATGGAGGGGCTCCCCCGACATCCATCGCAACCAGAACATCAACAACAACGATCACCGTACTGGTGCATTACAGCTACACATTACTGGCGCACCCCAAATACTAGGTCATTATATTGGTTATGAACCCACGCCCCTCGATCTGAACTAGTTAGGGGAATATCTTTGTCTCCAAATGCCCACGATGTTGTCTCTACTCCCCGACCTTGCGCCGGGCGATGTAAGGATTGCCCTCCCACCACTCTTACGACTAATGGGCACTACTAACGATGGAAGCAGTCGCATTCGCTTTGGTACAATTCTTCGAGGAACCCCAATTCCACAACATACGATCCTACCCAACAAGAGAACACGCAATTGAACCCGCACAACCAAAACCAGCGGCGTAACGTCCATGTCATAGAACGATCCCCCCCTAGCAAGACTACGAGCCGATGAGCAGCTACTCGAGCGCCGCCTCCACAACATCGCCAACTTTGGCAGCACATGGTTGAAGCCACCCGGAATTCCCAAAACACTGCACCAGCTGCGCGAAGAGAGGCGCGAGCAAGAAGAGCACGCGGAGGCTGTGCGACGTGAACAGCTGGCCCAGGAGCTAGCCGAAGCCGAAGCCGCCGGGGCTGGCCCTGGCGATGGCGTCTTAGAAGATCCGGCCCAAGACGGCATGGACGACGTGCAACTTGACGGCGCCCGTGACCTGGATGAAGAGATCCCAGAAGCAGAGGACGCCGATTTTGCGCTGAGTGGCGACGATGAGGACGACGCGGATCCCGACGACGAGGATGATGAAGGCGAAGAAGAAGATGACCCGGACGATACCATAGAAGACCCTGATCAGCGGGCTGCGAGAGCTCAGCAGGCGCTAATGGCTCAGAGAATGCAGCAGGCCGTTGACCCATTCCGAGGACATCCGGCAAACAACAGTCAGGGCAATAGCTTCTACGGCGGTGAAGACGAGGTTGATGATGAGGACCAGGCGCAAATGATTGAAGAAGAAGACCTGGATGGAGACGGTGGCGAACTCGACATGGACGCCAACTTGGATGACGACATCCCTGACGCCGAGAGTGAGATGGGCTATGAGCACACTGACACCGAGGCGTCGGTCACCAGCGATGGTAATGATGAAACCCCTGAGGTGAGCTTCGTCGCTTCGCGGGCTCCCCAAAGAGTCAGGTTCAGGGGTAGCTTGGCTCGTTCTGATGCGACGCGTAATAGTATTGCGATTAGCGACTTGTTATCAATGGATGGAAGCAGCATGCTGCTGGAGAGCTCTCCACAGCTGGCGCGGCACATGGGCCCCTGAGGGATTCCATTGGGACCCTCAACGAGGCCAACTTCATTTCAACGGCCCTCTTCACCGGATGAACGGATGATACATTATGATACCCTTTGACACATTCAATACTTGTTGGCAAGCCCGTCGCTTTTCGATCATGGCTAAGGTGAAATGAAGAGCCAGTATAATTAATAAAGCTATGCATACAGCGATCGCAGAGGCCTAGGGGGAAGTCTCGGCTTTCGCAGTGTGTTTCTAACGTTCCAACGTGTATATAGTATGTACCCTATCCTCTCGTATTCGTCTCATTCCATCGTATTCACAACTAGGCTTGCTCTGTGCAGTGATAAACCATGCCATTCCCAACGCCTGAACTTGCGGTGTCGCAGCAAGACACCGCGAAAACAGCTACCAAAGGGAACACCAGGTTCCTTCTCTCGCCTGTATCATATACGAGCACAGTTTCTCATGCGAATGGTATTTAGTCCACACTAAAAATCACCAGGCCGGCCGCTCAGTGTTTCGAAAGCAGGAGCGGAACAGAAGGTTATCGGTGGATTTGTAACAACAGTAAAGGTATTCGGGCGAATGTGTGTGTATCATGTCGTAAAAAATAAAGCGTATTGCTCTTCTTCTTCTTCCACCTTGCTTGCACGCCCGCCTCAGAACAGCCAGACGTAGAGGAAGATGAGGATGACGGCCACGAAGAAGCCGAGCCAGACGCGCCAGCCGACGCCGGTGCGGTCGGCCATGATCATCATGCGGTTCATGGTGCCGCGGACGCGCAGGCGCGTGTTGTCGAAGGTGTCGTTCATCTTCTCCATCATGGCCGTCGAGTCGCGGATCTCGTCGCCCATGGCCACCGACATGCTCTTGAGGATGCTGACCTTGTCCAGGATCCCCGACACCTGCGAGTCGTTTTGCGATTCGAGCGATTCTATCGTGGCGTCGTCGTATTGGCCTCTGTAGAGCGGGGGCGAGAGGGCGTGGTTAGTTGGGACATCCCAGAGAGAAAGGAAAGGAACGGTCTGTGTATGTAATAGGTTGCTATTGTCGGATGATGATGATGATGATTAGTTCGACGCACCTGGAATTCGGCGTCGCTGGCCTGAAGCCTCCACGGCTGCTGTTATCGACACCCAAGTGTCCCCCGTTTCCGTTGCTGCCCGGGTACCCGCCACTATAACCGTAGCCGCCGCCTACACCGGGGCTGGGGCTCGGAGTCTGGAACTGGCGCCGCGTCGTCGTCGCATCACTGCTGCTGCGGCCGCCGCCATTGTAGCCCTCGAAGAGCGCGCTGCGCGAGTCGCGCTGGTGGAGCGTCGAGTTGGGAAACCTGCTGTGTTTGGTGGTTTCCCTTCATGTCAGCATTCATGGGAATCAAACGAAATCAGCCATTTCGGCGACGACGACTCGGGCGGACGGGACGGCGCAAAACGATAACAGCATCATCAACTGTCAGTGGGCCAGTCGGTTCCGACCCGGCGCTTGCGTGATCTTGGGTACGGGAGCGATGGAGGTTCCCGGGGATACGAGGTTTCTAGGGGTAGTCGGACTTGGCTGACTGCCTGCCCCCTTTTCCCATTTCCCCATAGCTGCGCGGCCGGCGCGGCCGGGTCGAGATTACGGAAGGCGGGCTTGGGGGGGCGTTTGGGTTGGACTGTCCGAGCAAGCGCATCGGATCCGGGGGGCTCGTAATGGGGAAATATAAACATCATTTTAACTCACCTGGACGCCATGTGTACTGTCTATTCGTCTGTACACAAACACAGATTGCTCGGGAGAGGTTTCCAAGGATTGCACCCAAGTTCGCTCGCTTCGCTTGACGGAGTTGCGTAATAATTAACTGCCAGGTATCGTGATCCTGGTTGTGGCTTGGGCAATTGTGGCTTGAAAGCGCAAACAGGTACCTGATCGTCGCCCAGGACGCATTTAGATTGGCAATGCAAATTTCCTTGTGCTTTTTGTTCAAAGCAATATAAATAAATGATGGTTGGTTCAGGCAGGGTCACGGAGAAAGTGTCATCAATTCCATCATGCTTTACTCGAGTTGATTGGATTCGTGGCCTTTCTTTACAAGTTGCAGTAACGTACGTGTGTCATTATGGTTCGTAGGTAGGTAGTTATCCTAAGCTCTATCCGTACCTCCAAATTCAATTCAGTCTGAACATCAGCTCAATCTCAGTGCTTGCCCAATCCCTGCCAAACAACAAAAGACAATACTCCAGTAAATGCTCGCCTTGGTACATCAGGAAATTCCAACGTCCATAAGTGGTGTTTTCGAAAACAAACACCGCCGTCCTTACTCGTAGAAAACCAAGCAACGCACTTCAATGCTCTGTCGGCCGGGTGCAGCCTCCGGCGTCGCCGGGTCGACAAAAGCCGTGTGCGGCGTCCGCACCGCTAGCCCCTTCCTGCCCATGGGCTGTCCCTCGCCAAAGGAGTCGTAGCACTTGAGCAGCAGGACCTCGTCGGGTGTCATGTCCTTCTGGTAGTAATACTTGTGTCCCGGGTTTGGTGAAACTGACATGGTCTCGCCCTTGACCTCGTAACCCTCAGTGGAGTACCACTGGGACTCGTCCGGCCGCACCTCCTGGCCACTGACGAAGTCGGCGTCCTTGGGGTACAGCAGGTCCACCGGCTCGAAGTCGCCCGGCTGCGTTGTCCGCCAGTCGATCACGGCGAGCGGGTAGTCGCTGGCCGGGTTCTCGATGGGGCGCCACACGTTGATGATCTGGTATCGGCCCTTGAGTAGTTCCTCGGCCTCGTCTGCGGGCACGTGGCGGCGCACGCGTACTTCGGCCGCGCCGGGGGTCTGGTCGACGTGCACTTGCTGTACGGGAGCACGCGCCGAGTCAGGCGACCGTCGGCGAATCGTGTGGTCGAAGATGGTAACCTTCTTAATGCCAGGGATGTGTTTCCGTAGTAGCGCCTCCACCTCACCGTAGTAGCCGTTGCGCACCGCCCCGTCGTCAGTGAACTTCTTCTCCTTGGCCGGCTCGTTGTAGACAGCGAAGCCCGAGTTGTCTGTGGTGAACTCACTCTCCTGGCCCCGCAGGTTGTGAACGGAGCGCTTGTGTTCCAGCAGCTTGAAGGACGATGCGTCGGCATCCACCTTGGTCCACGGCTTGACACCAGGCGGCATCGCCGCCATGTCTATGTGCTTGAAGACACCAGTCGTCATGTTGGCTGTCTGTCGGTGGGACAAGGATATAAGTGCTTTGGTGCTTGCACGTGCAGCTCTGGGAAGTGTTCTTTGGGTAACAGTGAACAACGAGAGCATAGAGTGACAAATTAGTCAATGGTGGTCTGGTCTGGTATGGTGCGGTGAATGGTCTTCGTCTTTGTCTTGATCTGTCTGAGTATCTGATTTAATGGTCTATAACAAGACATAAATAGCGGAAGCTTCGTCTCCTTTTATATAGCAGCACTGTGTTACTGAATCGTGGGGTAGAAACACCCGACCGATAGATGGCGCCACCTACTATTGATTACCTCCGATAAAAGATTACATCATCTCGGCATTACCAAGCACTCCACTTAAGCAGTGCAATACCGAGTTGACGCCCTACACGCCTTACAGTCAATCTTTCATAGGGCGTAGTGGCAATTAATAATAACAATAACAGATGCCGAGTTATTGGCGGGCAGCTTATAAACATGCACGAAATGTAAGAATGGCCGAACTATCTCCCAGAGTATATCGCAGTGAACGGGGATAGCGTCGTTCGTAGAAATGCCAATACCATCATGTCATTATCAAGCGTTATTCCAGTAGTGTTCGGTGCGAATAAGCACTCATTCTTATTCCTTTCTTGGGTGGCCAACCGCCAACCCGCAATTCATCCCTTAGAAGCTCAATTGGAATAAGGTAAAAACTACACTCACACAGAGACAACCCGCCAAAAAACAAGTTCGATTTCTAATGCAACCCAAACCGTTTCCTCATCCTCCGGCCCATGGCCCGCGCAATCTTGTACGGTATCCGTGAAGAAGGGTGCGGCTCGTGGAATTGGATGGCCCGCACTCTCTCCAGCCCGGCGGCCGCGCCGGCGGCCGGGGAGAACTGCCAGACGGAGCCGTAAAGCTTCTCGCTCTGGAAGCCCACGCTCCACATGGCGTGAAGGAACTCGGTCCACTTCACCTCCCCGCCGCCGGCCACCCTGGGCTCGATTGGCTTGAATTGCCGAGGGCGATCCTCCTCCGCTGCCGCCAGCGCGGCAAAGTGGCCGGCCAGCCCGCTGGTGTCATGGCCTGGGCTTGAACTTGGACCAGGGGCCGCGGGCTCCTGGGGAGGGTGAGAGGGAGGAGGAGGAGGAGGAGGGGGCTCCCACTTAGGGGTTCGCTCGACGTGCCGGTCGAGGAGAGACTGCACGTGGTCCCCCAGGCCTCCACCCATTGCCTTTCAGCAGTCCTAGATAACTCTCCTAGAAGTCGTCTAGGTTGTACTCTGCTTGCTGCATGGCTTTAACGACGCTCCTGTCTCTTGGCTTGTGGACAGGATAGTAAAGCTTCTCGCTTGCGGGGAGTATGTCTTCCGCTACGTCGTCAGGCAGGGCGCCGGGGAAAAGATTAGAGAAGCTGGAGCTGCTGCATACTTCGAGTTGCTGATCACGGAAGGTGTGCATTGCCGCATTTCGCATGGCCTCGGGGGTTCTGATGGTCAAGTCCGCGGATATTCCCTTGGGGGGTGTGATTTGATGATAGTGCCGGGCCCACGGATGGAACAGCGCAAGTTGCCGTCGGCATTCAGCCACGATAGACAGATCAGACATCATCGCGGCTACGTATGAGTCGATGCAGCGGTCTGTATCCATATCGTTCGTTGGGTTACGGTATCTGTCTAGGTCCTCCAGCAGGACGTGGGTGCCAACTAAATCGCGGGCGAGAGTCATACCGGTCATATTGAAAGCGCGAAACGCCTGGTACTCAAGACGCCAGCTCTCCTCGACTTTGAAACCGGAACTGTTCTTCCAATCTCCGATAGGCAGCCAGTCTTTGAACATAGGCCGGACATTGGGCGAGGATACAAAGGCCATAAACATCTCCTAGGCAATACTGGCCTCCAAGTCTTTGAGATATGACAGAGCATCCTTATAGGCGGCTTCTAGCTCTGGTGACAAGTTTTCCTCAACCGTGTGCTCTTTGCGGCCAAGGATCGCAGCCAACTTTTGCCGTTTCTGCAACAACCAAGACCATGCTTCCGGCCAGAACAGAGCGAATACTGTAGGATAGCCAATGGCGCCGTGACCATGGGTTCACATTTTTACCATGTAGAGATTTCCCGTACGACGCAGTAGCCATTCTGTGTCGTGCGCCTCAAAATCTCTCAAGGTGTCGGCGAAGTAGGCGGGATCTTCGCGCATAGAGTGCAGGTGATCCTCTGCAGCATCTACCTTGGCGGATACCATCTCGATCATCCTGTCCGTGTCCATATCTGCAGGTACACGGTACGGCGCCCGAATCGCGGCCTGCTTCAGTGATCCCAGCGAGGCGGGGGCAGCATTGTCTTCGAGGGGTCTCGGGATGATTGGAATATGGCTCCCAGTCAAATCACCGCTGTCCTTATCGTGGACCACCGTCTTGCAAACCTCGACCATGAAGTTGTATATTCGGGCCTGTACTTCAAGCAAGAGAACGCCTCTGCCGACATCGAACCCAATCCGGCAGGCTGCAAGGCCACTGTGTGTACAGTCACTGCCGCATTGCTTAATGTTACCATATGTGTCAGCTGTGTGTTCGTTTCGGAAAATGGAGTGGCCTTTCGGGAAGAATTTTATTGCGAAACTGCGGTAGTCACTTATAGCCAAGCCGATGGTGGCGTATATGCTTCTAGCCCAATCTGCGTCGGCGAAGGAACTTGGGTCATGGGCAGAAGACCGGGCGCTCAACATCAGGGGGAGAGGCTCGGGCAGCGCAAGATCTTCGAGGTTCAGATCTGGCCACATACAAGACTCCAAGTTTTCCTCGAGTTCTTCTTTACTGGGCATTGTCATCTCATTCAAGGGCCTGACTGCACCAAAATCTGCTCGATGCTTGGTCGGTATGTACGGCCATGTCTTTTGAAGCAGCTTCTTCCGTTCCGAGTGGGACTTTTTCTTCCATCGTCGGCGGATCAAGGCTTCGTGTCGGTCCATGATGGCTTGCAGCGTCTCGTAGTCCTTGAATATGGCGTTGGCGTGCATGCTGCGGAAGCGGGCAAATATCTCGGCGGCGTTCTGGCGTCCATTGAGTGGAGTTTCGTCCCATTTGGTTAAGGCGCTCTGTTTGAATTTCCTATCCAACGGCAGGGGACCTTCGGTCATGGACAGAGACAGATTGCGATGGCCTTGCCTTGGAGACAAGGACGTGGCTGTGTACTCCCTCTGAGGCTCCATCTTTAGGGTGAAGCGGCGATACTTCTCGGGGAAAAGGTGGCGGCAATACGGGAGTGGTTGACGGGGTGATCAACCGTATGCTCGATGCGCCTTGATGCCGGGAATATCTTCGTTGGCGAAGAAGAGCCGAATAATGGGGAGGCGTGTGAGTGAAGAACGAAACACAGGGCAGGGGCGCGGCGGCCGGTCTAATTATTTTTTCTGATCGAGGGGTATTTCCTTCTCGGTGTCCTTTGGGTGATTAGATGATGGAAACACGCAGCTGGCGACCGGAATCGTGTGTCGGAGAAGAATAGAAAAGTATGGAGGTGGTGTTGGCAAAGAACAAAATTCTGGAGAAGGGACCGGGGCAAGGGCCGGAGCAGGGGCTGGAGGCTGGTTCAGTGATGGGTACCAATTAATCACTCTCCTTTGCGGCGTTCCTTTGGCAATAAGGTAAACAAATCACACGAGAAGGAGGAAATTGCAAGGCTGGTACGCCGGGTCGGGGGATGGTGCCGTTGCGTGTATGATTCGGAGGGGCTTAGGCCTCACAGTTGGTCAACACTCCCGAAAGGGGTAGCTGTACGGGGCTCACACCCCCGAAAGGAAAAACTGTCCGGGCTTACACCCCCGAGGAAAAGCGGCCGGCATGGCTTGCATTTACAAATCGAGGGGTACTCTTTTCCCCACAACTGCTAAAACACGGCGGAAGAGAAAGACCGCCGAGAAGCTTGTACGCCGAGCCGCAAAGGAGGCCGGCACAGAAGTACCTACAAGATTGTGAGATCTTTCCTTCGACGACTAACTATCTTCCCTGAAGATAAAGAATCTAGGGCTAGCACTTTAAAAAGGAGGCCACTCTTATGATGTTTACACATCATGAGGTTTCTTCCTTCAAAACTGGTAGAATTCAATACGGGGCTGATATACGAAAAGGGGAAAGAAGAAGGATATCGGATGAATAAGCATTTGTATACAAGGCCGCCTTAGGAAGCTACAGAAAAGACGGCATGGTGGTGTACTTGGTGATTATATGACAGGGAGGATGGTAAGGTTAATATTGATCTAGAGAGAATATCTCAACGCCCCTTTGCTGAATAAGGTAATGATACAAGGATAGCGTACATACAGAAACGTACACTACATTGTCTCAATATAAGCTACAGACCTTCTCCAGTCCTTAATATATCTAATCCTTATTGTCCAGGAATGTGTCACAGTACCGGCATGTCATCTACATAAGGACAATAAGATACTAGTGGCAATCGTTACAGGGTAGCTAGGGGCCACTTGATTCGTTTATAAGAGCAAGCGAACCGCTTCACGGGATTGCTTCCTGCAAACTAACCCAAAATAATGAGCAACACGCAAATGATACACTAAGGTCGCAAGGAAGAGTCAGCCCAGTACGGGTCATTGCTGAGTGTTGACATTGCAGTTTGGTCGTCGTTGCTTGTGCAAAAAAGCGAGCCACAACGAGCACCCAAAGATCCAATACGTACCGGACAGACATTCACCATCACCCAAGATGAGTGGTCAAACGCTCTGTAAGTGCCAATAGATGTTTACTTGTAATTACTGTTGATCATACATCGCTGTGGCGCATGTCCTATTAGTAAAATCAAAATGACCAAATCAGTCCACACACCGCCCCCTCACATCCGCCACACCTCAACTCGAACGATACTACCCCTCCTAAGTGATGGAGACAGCCATTATGGGTGTTTACTCATGCTCTATTTCCCCTATTTCAACATAGGTATTGTTACTACTAGAATAGAGATTGCTTTATATATACGCAATCGGCAGATAGCACGTGTCTATAGAGTCAGATGGCATCCCAGCCCGCAACCAGCTGAGACAATATTGCATTGCTCATCCGCATATTAAATCTCGGTTTTACAGTCACAGTATGCATCTGCTCCGTTCACTTCACATTGAATTGGCCATTGAGCCAAATCCAGGAGATCAACTTGGAAAGACACCCATTTGTTGTACTTTTGTTTATTGCCACTTATGCATATGCCATTGACCCATGTCCATCTGGGGGAGATCCATGATCACGACACCTGATTTAGGGGGATCATCAACGCCCAAAAAGCAAATCCTAGCATATGTACTTCTTCTGTAGAGGCCCAAATGCCCATCATACTTTGTAAGGGCTCATCTCTATCCACAAAACCACCAGTCTTATCTATCCGAGATGAGTCTACACCAGACCACGAAAGCGGAAGAGATGAGGGGTTCGAGGATATCCAGAGACGACAATAGAACCAAGGAATGCTGCGAAGGCAAAATCACAGGGCTCGTGATCAGGCGGCAGTCATGATGAGAGGAGGGCACTGTTTAGTCCTCGTCCATCTTGTCCTCGTCCTTCTCGGCAGCCTCGCCCTCGAAGTCATCATCGTCATCCTCATCCTCCTCGTTGGTGGGGACGTTCTCGGCAGCCTTGGCCCAGTCGATGACCTTGCCTCGGGTGCGGCGGCCGCCCTCGACGATGTTGCTCAGGTCAATCTCGTCCATGTTGTCGTCATCCTCCTCGGCAGCATCTGTGACGCGTAAAAGTGTTAGTGAACTGGCTCTCGTGAACGGCGTTGCAATAGATCGCGTTGTGTGCGTATGTGCTTACCCTCGCCAGCCTGTTGCAGAGTAAAGGTAGTTAGTATAAGTGATGTAACGCATTTTAAATTTGGGGAGTGGGGTAAATTAACTAACCTCTTCGTCCTCGTCGCTGTCCTCGTCCATGGACTGCTCAACGGGCTCCTCGGCATTGGCGGCCTTGCCCTTGCCCTTCTCGACCTGGGCCTGGGCGGCCTGGTTGGTCTGCTCGGGGGCGGTTGCGCCGTTGGAGCTCGACATGGTGGATGAGGTATGTGGGTGAAGAGAAGTGAATTTGGTGTGTTTTTGTTTACAAGTAGGTAGAAGGGACTTTGGCGCGGGGAGTCGCAAAAGTCGCAAAGGTGGGAAGAAGACGGTGAGAGTTTTTGGGAAGGGAGGGAAGAAATGGTAGAGGAGAGATGCAATTGCAGTTGCAGATGCAGGTTCAAGGTGCAGGTTGCGAAGCAGGCGACTCGACTGGCCCAAATCAAATGGAGCTGCCACTACAGGTGTTTACTAGCGCCAATCGATAAACACACCCAGAGCTTCATTTTCGCCAGTCAGTTAGTAGATGGTTGCTAACAGCAAGTGCTAGGTAACGCTGGCAAAGTGGGTTACAAGTGGGGCAGCACGTGGAGATAGGCCAGCAGAGCAGCCCAAGTACAGGCGATAGTGAATCTCTTGTGCTGTCCTGAAGTGAATACTTCCAATGATAAAAGCAATAAGTGTAATGTCCTCAACCTTGTAAAAAGATTGCAACATTCCAATATAGTTCAAGTGATTGTGGATGACTCCTGGCGGGCGTTTAGACGGCTTGCTAATGCTGCAGGGGACTATTAAACAAGCAAGCAGTTAGGCGACTTAAAAAACCGAGGTATTTGACAGCTTGCATTAAACAAACATGAAAACTGCTCACAGGTGGAGGGAGAATACAGACAACCCCCCTTCATGTTTGGGTCACTGGTTATAGCTGTGATATGGTGCATAATGCTTGCTGTTACTGCCTTCAGCCAACAGATTGCCCCAGAGGCTAGTGGCACGACATCTCATGCTTCAGCATTATAGCCATCACCAGGTTGACCCCTCTACCACCGACACCCTGAATAAGTAAGTATTGCACCGTGCCGCGATCATACTCATGTACAATGACCATAACATGCAAGCTGATTCCCAAATGACACCCGCTGGTTTCCATGGCGCGAACTCTCTATGCCCAGGTAGAAAACTGGTATAGCACAGTTTCTGTGTAATCCGATCTCAGCTTGGTAGGTCTATCTGGCTTCTTAGGCAGCCTGTCCCTTCTTGGTGATATCTCTCCATTTCCCCTTAGATCGCTCACTTGCCATCCCCACCACCGCCGGTCAATGTAAGCATGATTACGATACCAATTATCCACCAGTACCTGTATGGTTATTAGCAATTGTATATTCAAGAGAGGTTTGGAGTGACATTGGCAGATGGCCAGCCGTAATGTGAGTTCCGCCGGCGTGCACCAGATCATGATTGATGTATTCGTAGGGGGGATGATGACAATGGCAATGATACGTACTTCTGCAACAACGTCTTCTCGGGCTCCTCCGCGACCTTGCGGCCCTCGGGCGACAGCACAACCGGCTTGTTGAGCTCGATCTGGCTCCCCGGCTCCGCCGTGCGCAGCACGACCTGGGGCCCGAAGTCGCGCGTCTGCCCGGCGTCGATGCGCACGCCCTTGAGCACGACCCCGACCACGTCCCCGCTCCCCGCCGCCGCGTCGTCCACCGTCACGACAAAGTGCGGCGCGAACCCCTTGTCGAAGTTGGCCGTGGACGCCAGGCTCGTGGACGAGGCCCACGATTTAGTCGCGGGGTCCCAGGCGCCGACCCGCACGTGCCGCGGTACCTCTGCTCTTTGCTTGGTCTCGTCGTCGTCTTCGTTGTCGGGCGACAGGAGGTCGGACGGGTACTCGAAGGACGTCACCTTGGCCGCCGAGGCCGCGTCGGCGCCGGCAAGCAGCGCCGCGTCGTAGACCACTTCGCCCAGCAGCACCGGGGCCGGCGGCGATACGCTGACGGGCTGGATGTAGATGGGGACGGTGCGCTCGGCGGCGGCGGCGAACCCGGGAGAGGGCGGCCAAGCCGGAGAAGAAGAGGGTAGTGGACGTCCTCATGATCGTTCCGGGCGTCTGGTGTGTGTATGTGTTCTTATTGCGTGATGTCGGTTCCGCTTCGCTCCGTCGCAAACTCAGACAATTGCGCTGTGCCCAGGCTGTAGTCACAACGAATAAAAAAGAAAGAAACTGCGCGATGAACGAAGCAGATCCAATATGTGTTGGCTCGTTACGTCGGGGGATGCGACGTTCAAAAGAGTGGTTTATATATTATGTATTTGCGGCTATTGCATAATTGGGACGAACAGGGTGACATTAGTGGCGGTTCGGCCACGAGCGAACACCAAGACGTAAAGTATGTCAGTAAGGCTCGAGCTTCTGCAGGCCCAAATTGGACCGCATCTGCACCTAGGGCTGCCCAGAGATCTTCAGTGACAAAACAATAAGGATTAGCAACGACTTGCACTTAATTAAACTTCAGTGGCGTACATTTCCCTAGAATTGCCGGATATGGTTTTTTACTTATGTACATACACAGTTCTCGTGAATGTAATGGTATTGGCTTTGAGGTAATTGCATTTTCGTATTCCCATGCCCCCTAACGCTCAACTCAAGGGATCTCAAAATAACAACGCTTGAGGAACCCTTACTTCGTTTCGCTACCATACAACCAAGCTCGAAAATAGCATTGGACCCCAATCATGACCGTAGAGTGGTTGTTTCTCCATACGTGAACATGGCAGTCGTGCAACATGAGTATGTCTACCCTCTTCCTTACCGAGAGCCCTATTCACTATGCCCCGCCCCTATTTCGCCATATAACTCCAGAAACCCATTCCTGCCGCAATCCCCTCATGTAGGCTCTAGCCTATCGGTTCATGGTTCCGATGGCGCTGCGATATCCTCGCCACTGCCGTCTTGATCGTAGATCTCGTCGCTATCTTCATCAACCACATCTGACTCGTCCTCGCCGAATCCGTCCACTCCTGGGAGTGCATCTCCTTCCAGGGCGTATCCCCCACATCGCTCGATCAAGCCCTTGTAGTACGCGACCAGGACTTCCGGGTTGGGGACAATCTTCCAGTCCACTCGATACAGGAACTCGAGCTCTAATAACTTCAGCTCTTGTACCTTGACTCCGCCAACCTTTGCATAAAATGTATTGTTCCAAAACGAATCCGACAGGCCCTTGCCTGCCACAGTGGCAGCGGTGATTAGGAACCGATGCACGGTCAGTGTATTTATGGTGAAATCTGGGTATAATGCGCATAGGCGGTCAATGTAGTAGACCATGGAAAGAAGCAGAGGAGGTGAGAGCGTGGCGTGTTTCGCAAGTCGATGTAGGTAATCTAGGACCGAGATCCCCGGAGCAGTTCTACAGAGCGAGATTAGCAAGGCCCCTTGGGGATGGGGGTAGATAGTACTAGTAATTACTCACCTTGAATGGAACCTGGTTAGATGGCTATTTTTCATAGCTATCGAGTCGTTCGTCTCGATCAGCTCACTGAGCATATTCGAGATCAGGACTACCATATCCTCCACATCGCATAACTCATATCTCAGAGGTAGCACTTTGGGAGGGCCCTCGGACGGTCTTGACCGCTTGGGCGAATTACGACTCGACGTAACGACGGATGACGCGCTCGTGGAGCCAGTGGTAGTAGATATTTGTGTGAGTTCTTGCGAATTCCTCCTCTTGGCTGGCGACACAGGGTTATTCGCTGCCGCACTCGCCTGCTTGACCTCCTCGGCCCTTCTAATAGGTTCAATATTCGGCTCGGGCGGCGCTTCAGGAATAGCAGATTGGGGATTCGCCACGGTTGTCGTCGTCTCAGCTGCCGTTTGTGCCGCGTCTGGTCCAGACGCAGCTGCATCGCCTGGGGCCCGGGGCCGGACGCCTTGGAGCATCACCGTGGGATCAAAGGGCTCCATGGGTGAGTATTGTGTCGCCGCGTCGACTCCAACATATTGTTTGGAGCGAGACTGCGATGTCGACTTGTTTGGGCCAACTAAGGAGCCCGATGGCGATTGCAATATGGTATGTTTCGACTGCCGCCGCGGCAGAGCAGCCGTAACCCTTGGCGACTGATGGGGTGAACGGGTAGGTGCATAGTGGAAAGCACGAGGAGATGCGCTCGTGGGTTGTGGTGCTATGGGAGACGAAGTCAACATGGTCCCCGAAGCATCCTGCTACTAGTTTTTTTTGCGCTGCGATTGCGACTCTTGCTGCTTCTTCGCTACCTCTGCTCGATGCCCCTCCTATGGTATGTTGGCGCTACAACAAACGACGAGGGTCTAGGTGGTATAGAAACGATGGGCCAATGTCGAGTAGAAAAAGGCCAGGGCCGTGGTGACAATGGTATACGCCTCTTTCTTGCTTGGATACACGATCGATGGGGAAAACCTGGTTCGTCCGTTCAAAACTCGCGAGGTAGACCCAGATCCTATTGCCCCAGACAGCCCAATCACCACCTGTGTCTCCGTTCAAAGTCGTGGGAATGCGAACCCTATCGATCGGAAGTTGCTGCGAGTTTAGGTACCAACCGGGCCAAGTACTGTCGTGCCTCCAATTCAATGGCGATTCGATGATTCTAGCACCGGCGTTTCTTGGGGGGGAATACGATAGGGAATCAGTGATGCAACGAATAATCGTGAGAATGTATGCCTGCTACGGAGGTAGGTATTGAGTGGCAGTGACAAAGTCCAGTTCCAGTCCGGTCGTAAATCACGTACGAGATCAATATTTCAAAGAGGGATCTAGCAAGCAGTGATGCAAGCGCAATGGGTGTGTGTTACTTAAGTAATAAGTAAGACAAATGGACGCCTCAGGTCTTGGCCGTTCAAGGTTGTCCCTCACTCTCCATGCAAGTGTCTCCTACCCGTAGTGCGTAGTCCGCTGTTCTGGTCTGGTGTGGGAGGCCGAGTTGCAAGTCCTGCTGGTGGTGCAAGGTCGCCCCGCTGGCCGGCGAAGATTTTGTGGGCAATGGTTGCTCAGTAGTGGCTACTAATCCCCAGGCGCCAGTCAAGTAGTGAGGAGTTGTTAGGCAGTCCAGCCCAAAAAACGACGGAAGACTGATAGAGAGGGAAAAAATTGCTCGGTGGCCTGACCCAATCCCGATAATGGATGGATCATGGGGTTTCGATGCTCGTTTTGGGCTACCGAACGTCGAAATTGCAACACAGGCTGGCCTTGCAGAGGAGGTACAGATAGCAAAGATCGGTGAACGGGTACGAGGGTGACCAGTGACAGGTGCCTGGTCCTGGTGTGCGCATTACGTACAGGTCAATGCTATCCGGTCATCTTCCAGTATCAGAATCAAGCCGACTTGCCGGGTCCCATTGCGCTGGTTGGCATCAATATCCTGCCTATCCTCTGATTTTCTTTGTTCCTTGGCTTGAAATTCCCAGAGCGCAGTGCTGGATTGTAGCTTACTACTCCATTGAACAAGGCTCCTGTTGATCTCGACGACCCTAGTCCCCGGTAGCGGCGACTATCGCCGCCATCTTGATCAGTCAACCATATTCTGCGAGCCCCGGTTGTTTAGAGTTCCGGCTAGCTGCTTGCTGTAGGATGCCACATCGTTGTGGGAGGCGGCATCCTCATTCGCCATCCATGGCCGTTTGCTTGACCGAGCTCTCAAAGAGGTTAAGCCGGGTCTTAGGTGACAGGCAGATGCTATCAGCAGTATTCAACTCGACTGACACCATCCACCACCTGGGCATGCATTCCATTTCAAGCACTTCTATAGGCACGCAGCATTGTGGAACCTTGGATTGTTGTCCCCAGGAACACGATGCTGCCCAAAGGCACAGGGGCTTCCGGTCGGCCACGAGTTCCAACACTGGACATCTGTTGGCTGGAGTCGCCGCAAACGCGCTGACCACGACTCGCGCAATAAGGGGATAAGGGGGCTTTTCCCGCCCCTCAACAGCTCAGGCGTAGGCAGTAGGTATGGATGATACTGTATTTCAAAATCCCATCTACGTAACGAATACCTTGATGGCTCGCCAACTCCTGTTGTTCTCGTGAGTCCAACGCCTTTCCTCTCCACACCCGCCCTTGGCATGCACAACCGCAGTTCCTTCCGGAACACGCCTTTCTCGACAGCCCAACATTAGTGGATCGCGGCGGTGATTGCCCGCCAATTCCTCACGGGGTCCCAAGATAAGCAGCGTGGTTCTACCGGAATAGATGCGGTCACTTGATTCTGAACTGGGTTGCCTGCAAGTCATCGCAGCTGTCATGATCTCGTCATCATTCTAGGTTGCATGCAATGACTTCGTGGGGAACCCCTCCAAATGAGAGAGCACGTGTCGGCCTAGAATCTTGATTGCCATGTCCGTCCTACGGTAGCCGAACGAACCTCAAATTCCTACAAAGCCAGCACGCGTGCTCCGCCTTACATGCCGTAGGGGCGTCCTTGATCCCTCATTCTCGGGTTGCCCATCGATCACTTTGTTCGTGACAGTATAACCAACTTTAGGATAGGTCGTAGTGGGATAGCTCGCAACACAAAAGCATGATACACATCGGGTATATTTTTGAAAGCTCAAGTTCACTCTTGATATTATGATATATAACAGCTGAATTCTGTTCTTGGATTATGCAACTACTGTGGATGCTTCATCTGCCATACTGCAGTCTTGGCCCGCTCTCGCACGTCGAGCTCCTCGTCATTTTGCCCGAGACTTTCTAACTTGTTAAGAAAGCCCAGCTTCTTGAGCTCAAACGCACGTTGCGAACAAGCTGGGGCATCACTATCATCGTCCCGCCAGGTCAGGTTGTTGATCAGGTGACAGAGTGCAACCCTGACCTCTCGCTCCTGGCTATTGGTCAACCCTGCCAGAAGCTTCAACAATTCCTTCTGCGAAATAACGAGCTGGCGGTGACGCGGTATGCTGGCTGCCAGATGAACCAAGATGTAAACGACAGCCTCGATAATCTTGGCCTGGGGGTAGAGAACCCGCGCCTCGCCCGTAGCTCCACGCCGGCCAAAGGGGTTCAACGTCTTTGTTTTCAACTTTGAGGACAGTATCTCGAAGAAACGATCCTGTCCAAGCGTGTTAAAGAGATGATCAATCATTTCCGTTGTGTCGTTGGCCGAATCCGCGCCGTTGAGATGAGGTTCGCCAATCAGATTTCGGATGAAGCCAAGTCCTTTCTCCTGAATCTCGAGATCATCCTGTCTTGCTTTCCGCACGGGGTTCAGTTCCAGCTCCCGCAGAGCATGTAGTCTTGCATTCGCCAGCTGAACTATGCGGCTCTCGAGCGCGGCTTGATCATCCAGGGGCTTGTATGGCGACTCGCGATTCTGATCATCGATGTCCATATCGTCTTCCTCGTCACTAGCATAGGAACCATCACCTCTCGTTCTGGTAGAAGACAAAGCCGCATCTTCCATATCGTCACAGATAATCTGAATGAGCCATCCCGGCTGCAATTCTTCTAAGCAGTTCTTCTTCAGCTCTATGCTGCTTGCATGCACAAGGTGATTAAGAGCCCATATTGCGTTTAACCGCAGAGCAGCGTTCTGGGATTTGGCATGTTTGCAGAGGGTCTTGACATGACCTGCAAGGATGAATGACTATGGCAGCCAGACGTTAGTGCAATACGGACCAGATGCGAGGTCAAAGCTCACCTCCTTCATGGGGCTGAAGTCCGTCACCATGTTGCAGGCCACTGCTGTTGCTGCGACCTGAACGTCAACCTCGTGATGCAGAAGAAGCTTCTCTATGGTCTTTTCCACGGCGTTATCCATCAGTGAAGTACGTAATATGCTCACCGAGCGGGCTAGCATTCGCGTTGCATAGCACGCCGCAACAATTACTGAAGGCGGGTTTTCTCCTAGTTCCGATGCCGCCCGTGCATCTTGTCCTCCCGTACCATTGCCATTCGACTGCTCTTTTGACTGCCTCGGCCGGACTGGAAATCGATAGAGCGACTCTTTGATATACGGGATCAGGTCCTGGTCCACAATCGCTTTGCGAAACTCTTCCCTGGAAGCCCCAAGTGCGCCAAGGGCCTTCAAGGAGCTTTCCCTTAGCCGGATTCGATGGACAAGTTGCGGATGCTGTCCAGGCTGGCCTAACTGGCAAGTTGGGTGTTCGTCCATCGTTGCCGGTTCAGGATCTGGATCCGGTGACCAGAGTTCGGTCTGAATGGATGGGGGTTCTGCATCATATGTACTCTTCAGAAGTTTACATATCGACTTCACGGCTCCTGAGTCGAATGCTGCCTTTTGAAGGTTATCGCTGTCCGTTATTAGATGTGTCAGTATACCGGGAACACGTTCAATGACTGCCCAGGTGGACTGGGTCCTCGGATCTAACGAAGACGTGTCTAAATCATATGTGTTTCGATCAGCTGCGCCGAGGATCTGCAGTAGCTTAGGAACAACCGAAAGACCGAATGTGGTCTCTCTGGGTCTATAGGTGAAGCCACATTTGAACAGAGATGCTAAGACTGAGGCTGCAGCCAGTGCATCAAGGCCGTAACAGGATCGTACCAGCCCGATAAGCCAGGGGACCAAGGGACTTTCTGGGTTTTCTGAGTCGTCTCGGGTCGCCTCGGGGATGGTCCACGGGGGAGAATCCGTACCCGGTCTGGATGAATGTGATGAGAGACCACGTAGTTGGATTGGTGTATATGGTAATAACAAGTCCATTGGTTCATAGTCTTTGTGTTTCGTGGGCCTCAACCCAGCCAGCTTATCGGGGGTGTCTGCATGAATCTTCCAGTAGGTATCCCAGTCGCTATCAGTATTGGGGAAAACCGCCAGGATGGACGGCGAGTAGAGGAGGCGACACGTTCTATACGGCGAGTCTGTAATGATAGCAGCGATAGCACCAAGTATATCTGCTAGTTCCACGCCCGGTCTGGCGGGTGCTGGGAAGCAACTTGAAAGCCCATTCGATTGACTAATCTCCTCGGCACGGGGTATTACTTGCCCTTCAGCAACTGCAAAACTTGCCAGGTGCGTAGCAAGAGCATCAAGAACACCACTGTTGACAAGGGCAAACTGGTGGCGCTCTTCTCGGCAAAGACAGATGATGAGCTTGGCCACAGCAGTTCCTTGAGCTGATACATCACTCTTCAGGACGGAGGCAAAGGACTCCAAGTGGTCATTCGCAAATATGATGTTGGCCAGGAAGCTTGTATCGAGCGACGGTTGGGAGTTGCGGCTCGCTTGGTCGGTCGGTGTAATGGGCGCAAAGGTGGCTGCTTCGGTGACACTCCGCAATATCCTCAGTGCCGTCAAGACAATATGGGGTCGCGGGCTTTGTAGACACGAGCGGGCTAGTACAGCCTCGATAGCGCCCGAGGCGCACAGGGGCGACAAGAATTGGTATCCAGCGTTGGCAAAACTTGCGAGGAGCTGCAAGGCGTGGAGTTGTACTGATTCGGTATCGCCAAGGCGCGCGCCATCTGCCTGTTGCCGTGTATCGTCCCCATTCAATTCCGAAGCTGCGACTGACTCCCTGACCAGTCTGACAAGAGGTGGTAGTATGCCTGACCGTATCCACTGTTGTTTCCTATTTATATGGCCGATAATGTCATGCTTCAAAGCTCGTAGGGCTGCAAGCTGGTCGGCCGGGATTCCGGTGCTGAGCAGCGATATATCGACGGCCATGATGCTGCGCTGGATGAAATGGGTCGGTCGATCGAGGGTTACTGTACGATAGATTATGTTACTTGCCAATACAGGTAGAGCATGGAAAGTAGGTTGCTTGTGGAAGATCTAACAATTGAATTATGGGCAGCTGGCGCCAGAAAGTCCCAACAGAAATGACGTTCTATTAGAAGGCGCGATGCGCATCACCAGCAACCCAGGCAAAAAGTCCGGGGCAACAGTGGCTTCTAGCTCCGCTTAGCGGGGAGTGGTGTCACCAGGGTAATGCGCTACATACCCGGACTCCCAGGACCTCCTACAGGGGTTAACCGTTAGTACTGTATGTAGTAGTATGTTCCCGTACTAGTCGAGTAAGCCCCAAAATATCAACGTTCACGCATCTAAAGCAATCGGCGAGACTGCTAACGAACTATTGGGATGAATATCTGGCCATCAAATGATATACGCAGCCAGCTATCAAAGATCACAAGTTGACAACTAACAGATGGTTCAGGCAGTAACGGGATAGCTATTTGTGATGTAGGAATGACGGTGTTTATACAATCATCCAGAGCAGCATGTAACCAAATAATGCGAATTAACAACCTATGAAGGTATGCAATTCGGCGATACCGTCACCGTACATACGCGCGCTATGCACCCTCCTTCTGACGTCTGCTTATACCGACATGTAGCGTGTTGTACTCAACGTCCCGTCTAGTGAGACTGGGACATACAGCGTAGTCTTCATGGACGCATCTTATGTGACCAGGGTATTTGCCAATTGCGATGCATCTCAACTCATCGAGCAAGCCCGATTCCTCTCACAATTCTTTACCGGATACCTTAGCTTTCGGCGCAGAGCGAGGCAAGCCGACACCAAGAACAAAGCATATCTTGGCCAGGAGAGGCAGTGCAGTGGACACCACGGTGAACGCATTGGCGGCATCCCATCGCAGCGGGTTGCAGAACCACGCCACGCCCATCGACTGCACCAGGCTGGTGGTGTAGCCAAGGTCGCTAAGTATGGCCGCGCCCAGTATGTGCTTCCATACGTGGACGTCTTGGTAGATGCGGAGGGTGACGACGTCGTGGAAGGCGAACATGAGCCAAGCGCCGCACATCTGCGAGAAGAGCGGGTACATGGCCGTAGTGTAGGGCACCGAAGGGAGGCTCAGCCGGAGCAGGTCTCGGGGCGCCACAACGGCCTGCACAGCGCCGAGAGTGGCCATAAGCGGCTCGGCATAGTTGAATATAAGGCGATAGGTCAGGGGTATAGGCGACATGATTCTCGTGATCCGAACTTCTGTATGAAATCGTAATACAGGGAGTACACAAAGGTCTTTCTGGATGTTTTGGCCGAATAGTTGAGTGGTTGTTTTGTAGAAACGATTGTCTATTCCTAAGGACAGAGAGTTTCGACTATCTGACTATCCGACCTTCCGTAGCCCCCTCACCGCGCTTCCTATGTGCCTGGACCTAGCACCTTACTAGCACTCGCCCATAATTACCTTGTAGTCCGTGGTTACCTAGCCACTGACGCATGGTAGAGGGGGAGTTCAGACACGGAGATAGCCGGAGTGCTGATACTGGGAGTTTGAATGCGAATGCAACATCTCCAACGGTCCAGTCGACTACCTACCATATACGATGAGCTCAGTGACTTCCGATACCACGGACAACAGAGGCCGAACCATGTGAGCGACAGTTGATCGTTGGATCCCAAGGTAGCCCCAATTGGGCAACCTCGGATTTTGGGTTGGTCGCACTGCTGGTATGTGAGCAACATTCAACATTCTCAAAGTGGTATTCCATGGTTAACAAGTTGCAGATGCTTGGGTACGCCACATAGGAGGTTTGTAAGTGGTCAATTGCAGCACCTCCACGCCCATCCACCCCAGTCCCCCTGGTGCTTTTTAGCTTCCTCCCAGCAAGCACCCAGAGGTAAATTGAATAACAAAAGTCTCATCGATGTACGACATATTGCCTCTTCCTACGCCCTGGTATACCTCTGCCTGCCTTTACGTCCAGCTCCATGTCGTACGACGACGGAAATTTCGCGTCGCGAGTAATCGTCTGGTCTCCCCACCACATGGCACGATTCACTCGATAGGCAAGGCCAAGCGGAAGGGCATTCCCAATCGTCAAAGTTGACTAATGCATCGTGACTGCGACTCTAATAAATTGGGTTGCATATGTGATGAGCTAATGAGCTTACCAGAACTACCGGGCGTGCATGAACAAGGTTGCAGCCCTATTTCGCTTTCCCGGGTATCCCGCGCCGCGTCCAATCGACTGCCGTTCAGAATTTTGGGTAGGGACGGGTTTCCAGATTCAACAACCTTCAGACCTACGCCCGAGCCTGCCGGTCGGCCATAGAAGGTGCCAGTAGCCCATCACACTTGAATCACATCAGCCGCGGGCAGATGGCGGCTACTCTCCAGTTGCGTGCGTTTGATATCAATGGGAGTGTAATAAGTGGATGTATAAACTGCTTAGCAGCGATGATCAGTCAACTGTGTCTTCTCCATGGCCTTTTTCAAGGGGCTAGATCGCCATCCACATGCAACTTAGACAACAGTATCTGGGTCAGGTTCATCGCCAGCATCACTGCAGCATGCATACAAACTTCTAGCTAAGGCTTCCTCGGGGTGGATCACGCGTTGACGTGATGTCAAAAAAGGTTCTGGACTAATGACCAATGCCGTCGAAGCCCCGGCTGGACGTCGTATGACCGACTGGATTTACCGAGCAGACCCGGCCAAGCTCCGATCGGTGCTCGCAGACGCGATATTGACCATTGACCAGCACCTTCCATCTGCATCTGCACGAGTGCGACCCTGGTATCCCAAATGGTCCTGTTGCAACGGCCTATCCCGCATAGGGTTGCGATGGACGCAAAGGCGTCAAAGCACCAAGTGTGCCGCTGCTGGCTGTCGGACCATTCGGCCTCGAGATCCCCCTCCAAGATGTGAGTATTGGTAGGATCGCCGCTATCAACTGCGCGTTAGCACGAATCTGGAAGATCGGGAGGCTGCGGTTCTGGTCGGTATCCCCTCGAGAGCCGGTCCTATATAAAGTAAGCACTTCCTTTCCTCCCCCAACCCGCATCCACACGCTCTATGGTTCAGCCAAACAGTGAAACCTGCGACACCACCAATAGTCTGATCAGTAAATTTTAAGACTCCTGCATTGAGTTGAGTCGGTATCATTTGTAGAGTTCCCTCAAAATCACCACACCACTTCTGCTACCCCTATTTCGAACCCCTTAGCCATGTCGCCCGTTATGGATCTCATCCACCGCAACAACCAGGCTCTGGATATCAACCCTCCAGCTGGAAACGAGGCTTTCAGTGTCCATGGTTCGGACTGGCTCTGGGCCGTCACAGCCATCTATACCATCTTGTTTATTGCCTTCTATGCTGCCAGCTTCAAGCCCTTCTCGGGCGAGAAGATATTCCACTACATCTTCTCGGTCGCGCTCCTCGTAGAATCCATAACCTACTTCGCCTGGGCCTCTGATCTTGGATACAGCGTTGTCACTGTTGTCAACAGCAAGCCCGTGTCAGGCTGGACGCGCCAGATCTTCTGGGTGAAGTACGTCAATGTGAGTGTCATCCTTCCGAGAGACAACTCAAAGACAAAGACATAGCCACTGACATAGTTTTGTGCAAGTGGGTTGTGGAGTTCCCTGCCATTATCCTCTCCCTCGGGCTCCTCAGCGGCGTCTCGTGGGCGACAATTGTCTATAACATCTTCCTGTCTTGGATCTGGTAAGCACTTGGTCTTGTCTTCTGCCACAATATATGCCTACTGAACGCTGCAACAAAAGGGTCGTCTCCTATCTCGTGTCTGCATACACCACCAGCAACTACAAATGGGGCTTCTACGCCTTCGGCACCGTCGCCTGGATCATGCTGGCCTTCAACACCCTGGGCCACGGTGGCACCTCTGCCAAACGCGTTGGCCTTAGCCGGGACCACTACGTCCTGTCTGGCTGGGTGAACCTCCTCTGGCTACTCTACCCCATTGCTTTTGGTCTCTCCGATGGCGGCAACACAATCGGCGTCACGCCCAGTGCCATCTTCTTTGGCGTCCTCGATGTGCTGCTCGTGCCTGTCACCTCGGTCGTCGTCCTTGCCCTGAGCCGCAAGTGGGATTACGGCAGGCTGAATCTAGGTAGGAAACTCTCGGAAGACCCAGGCCCAAACCCACCTGCGCTGAGCTGTGAAATACTGACATCGATATAGCATTCACTCGATATGGCCGAGTCCATGATGCCGGCTCGTTCCCTGAAAAGAACGCCCCGGCCGCTATACCTGCTCCTGGTGTTACTGCGCCGCCAGTTGTCTAGATGATGGGTGGGCTCCTCCCGTAAGAATTGAGGAGGGCTTGTACCTCCCCAGAATGGCCGCCTTTGTACGCCCATCAATGGCATACCATTGGACTCCAGGGGGCCACAACTCTGTGGGTGTGGCTCCGAATGCCTCGGCATGGTCGGAAAGGTCGATGGAGTCCCCCCCCGAAATATAACCCTGCTCTCACTCGCTATTGACTTTACATGATACCCAAACACTCGTTGACCCTCACGACACACGATCTCTAACGCATATATACACCCGTATTTATGACGTTTAGTTCATGATAGTAGTAATAATATTAATACCATTCGCTTGCTGCTTTCCAAACATCGATCACTTCTATGTCCAGTAGGGCTGTTACATTCTTGGGCTAGTCCAGCGAGGTGCACATTGGCCATTTCTACGCTAGCTTTTACCGGTATCTATGACGGGCTCTACACAAGTGTTGCCATGTTCAAGCTCATAGAGCAGCAGTATTCCAATGTAATCCCTGAGCAGTCTGGGTCGCGCGGTTCCATGAGCGGGCCATAGTCCGCGAAAGGGGTGACAAGAATAGCCGGGCCCATGATATTTGGCTCGGTAGTCGAGGTAGTTAATCTCGAACGGATCTCCGTCACATGGCGACGCGAGAGTTGCCTAAAAAAAAAGGAAAAAAACAGACATGCCAGAATAGCATCAGCACAAGGCTTAAGAATCGGCTATGGAAGATACCTCCCCTACTCGACTTGCATCGTACGTCACCCGCTATGCCAATCTCCAACGTCCCACATAGGATCCATCCATCTGAACTCCACGGGAACCGATGGCTCATGGGTGATTGGCGATGAGGTCGGAGTTTGGTTTAGTAATCGGTCCGTTGTCCATCCCTTGGCTCAACTGGTAATCACCCCCAAACGAGTATCGCGGAAAACAGAAGACGAAATGCAATTTGGGACGCCGTTATAGTAGTAGGACATTGGCGCCTGCACCTTCGATACCAGTAGCGCTGACATAACCTAGTCACATTTATCACGCTTCAATGATTCGAGTATGGTTTACATTGTTTTCAGCAGTATCTATAGCGGGCACTACCTGGGTAGTCACTAGGATACGCCATGAGGCAAAATGTACGCGCTTCCCCTATCTTGACCACAAAAACATCGGACAGGGGTGCTTCGTATAGTTCTTTCCAGACCAAACACGGCGGTGGTCATTCACCGTGACAGATCTGCGCGAGATACTGTGGCCGAAAAGGGAGAGTGTATGTGTGCGATCACGAGGTCCCCAAGAACGGTTTTTGTCATCGTACAGTGCTGTCTATCTGTGAGGCCCTCCATTGCCATTTCGCCGAGCTCATGTCCCCAGTACCCGCTCCCTACTCACTGCTGCTTCTGTGCCTGCCGCGGCTGCTGCTGTGTGAGGCGACACATGGGACCGCGAGTAGTAAGAGATAAAAGAAGTGGTTCTATGTGTTCATGTTTACCCGGTCGATAGCCTCAAGGTAAGTGGGCAAACCTTTAACTCGACGACACCCGGGGGAGTCATGCAACAATGTAAGATGCTCGCATGGTGCAGGAAAGGGGTGTATTCTGCTCACTCCCTGGGCTTTATTGATCACATATTCCATTTCCCCCTCGGCTCCTCCAGGGTGACATGGCCTCCCCAATGCAGCAACCACCAGGAGGACGGCCAGCAAGGGATTTACGCTGCGCCCGTGCAACGTCCCACGGCGTCTCTTCGTCACCGATCGGCTACCCGCAGGCGCCACATCTTAATTCACTCTCGGGGCGGAGCAGCAGCAGCAGCAGCAGCAGCAAGCAAGCAGCGGGCAGCGGTGGGCAGCCGTCATTCGAAGAGATTTATTGCGCCCGGTCGGTCACCGCGCATGTGTCTCAGGTTCTTTGCGCAGGGCAGGGCAGCGCGGGCTTCTTGAACCCCACGTGGTGGCACCCAACCAGAGCAGTAGGTTGCTTGCTGGCTGCGCGTGTGCGATCTCGCTTGCACCGCTTTCTCGTCGAGCCCAGCCCAATGGGTTTGCTTCAGACATGCAGATAGGTACGACGCCGCCCGTCGGCTATGTTCTGTGGACAGAGGTCGCACCAGCTAGCTGGAGGGATCTATCCCGCGTGAAGTACGCACCGGCTCCCAATGGAATAGGGGGGGGAGGGTCGCGGATGACCCGAGTTGGAATGCATGACAACAACGAATGGGTTTACGTGCTTTGCTCTTGTCAACGAACCTGCACCTGGCTCCGGGGCTGCTGCTCAAGTAGCTCATGGACGGAAGGAAACATATCAGATACCGGTCAGCAGGAATCAATCATGTCAGCCAATCAAACATGCTGCATCGAAAGCCATACCGCCTCGATAATACTTCCAGCCTGTGTTGGATCGGATGGGGTATTTCACATTTGCATGATGCACACATCCCATACCTTGCCCATCATAGGCAAATCAAATATGACGACCATCGTGAGAAGCCACACGTCAAAGGACGAGACACTGTCACCATTTAGTCCTGGTAGTATGTTAGCCTCGCTCCTCAGCACCTCTCGGCTCTACTTCACCGAGACGATGCACGGAAACGGTTTCAGGGTTCGACGTCGATGCAGAAAGGCAGACGGGCAGCCAGGCAGGCAGCGTGAAATACCGGTGAGGAACTAAAGTCAGGCAAACAATATTATCCAGACCCCCCTTGTGCTACATGAGAAAACCCAGGCAGCATGCCGTCAGCAGCACAAGCAAGGGGCTGGTTGACATTGCGTGCTTCGCGGCCACCGCTTGCTGACCTGAGTGAGCCACTTCGCTCGCCCTTTTTCTACATACCGCTAGATACAACACGAGGCAGTTGGAAGCGAACATACACCGGGATACGTGGGAGTGACAGGCTGGCACCTGGCACCAACACACGTGGGCCAAAGGGTGCTGGCTGGGACGAGAGCTCCCAGAAATGACGCCGTAAAAAGAGACAGAACGAGAGAGGGCGCTGGCTTTTGCGTCCAGATGCCTGGACTCGGTGTATTTTACACCTCTTCCCCGCATACATTTCGGTACTTCCCAGAGTCTATAAGCTTCAGATGAACGCAGAATTGCCTCAAGCGGTCCAATATACCGGCGCGAGAGTTTTGACGGTACCCCGGGCTGCCCACTACCGGTTGAACGCGGATGCTTGGAAAAGTCTCTTTCTTCATCACAGCGAGGAGGGCCAGACAAATATAGGCTCTCCTTTTCGTCGCAGTTGGTATATGCATACAAGTACCTGATGTAGCCACCACATCTTTGGTCCCCTCCCCAGACACATACCGAAACCCGGTGGCTCGGGTTAGCTACCTACCGATTGCCAGTTTTTCTCCCCGGTGGGTTGCTGCTACCAGTCTCGTGGGGAACCTGAAAAGATCAAACCACCAGATCGCGCAAATGCTAAGATCCGTGGCCCCCTTGCTTCGATCCCATACTCCAAGCACAAACCTTGATAAAGTGAGAGCGTCTGAATCGCTTTTCTTGGAACCCTCCCCTTCTCCCTTGCGATCCGAGAAGGCGGAGTGCACAACACCTCCCCAGGTAGGCGGTTTTGCAGGCAGTTTGTTGCACATCTATTGTACGTGGTAGGCCCATTCAGCCTAATGAGCCAGCTACTTTTTCTCATCACGCGAGTAAGTGGCACCGTACGACCGACTAAGGAAGGCCGATGCGCTCAGACGTCGCCATGGTGGTTGTCGTAGGTAGTATCGTGGCAAGTGGTAAGGTAGATCACCGATGATCTGCTGCGACAGTGGCTTGAAGTATTATCACTTGCTCTACTCTACGACTACATACAGCAGTGACCATTCGTAGCATGAGATGTTTGGCTGGGCTCGTACGGAGTACAGGCGAAAGCAAACACCTCAAAAAAGAAGGCCCTTCTTCCTTGCCGTTCAGGCCCAAACTAGCAACCAACTAATGCTGTGAGGCTTCGAGCTGTAACGATCCCGGGAACCCAATCCAGTTCCAACATTTGTCGCCCATGGCTGGCGAGGACAAATCCAAAATCATGCGATGACAGTTGGATTAGGGTTGAGACAAACCGAGATGGTTCTGTCTTGTGCTGTTTCGAGCCTGGTGACGTCCCAGAGTTGTGGTTCATGTGCATGAACCGCAGCTTCGGTGCTGCGGCAATTGAGTTGGTCGAGGTTGTTGGAGCACAAAGCTTCTTTTCCCTTCCCGCTGGGACAACCTGACTGTTCTGCTACAGCGGTTGTTTGCTGCTTACAGCACGGAGTACCACTTGGCAATTGGGTGAGGCTAATACTGTACGTTCTCCTCGTAGTGTCGGGTGACATGAAGTTGACGCCCCTCCTAGAGATGGAGGTCCAAGATCACGTCATTTAGAAGTAGGTATGTAGCAAGGAGATACTTCGGGCTTGTCTTATTTCTCCGCAAGCAAAAGAAACAGAACAGCCTGGTGCAGTAGCATTGTAGACAAAAAAGCACATTAGTGTTGACTCAAGATCTCGCATCGCCGCGCATCGCATAGAGCAATAATGCCCGTCGAGATGGCCGACAGGCTGGGTTTCGATCGAATGTATCTCATCCATATCGGATGATAGTGACATAGTGCACTCAGGGTTCTTGGGATTCGGACGAGCGGTTGTCGGGCAATTATTTCCCTTAATTGCCACTAGAGCTCTAGAGCCACCACCTACAGTTACGTACGGTACGGTTAAGTACGGTCGGTCGGTACTTGGGACCCTCGTTTAACGCTAGTGACGATTCAGTTGCCCAAACCGTCTTGGCCCCGGGGTTTGGCAGCGTGGGCAGCAGAAACGAGGGAGGTGGCACGCTCGCTTTTCTTACGTAGTCGTGCATGCAGCAGAGCGCTAGTATTGGGATTGGCACGCAAATTTACACAGTAGGAACTCCGATTTCGCCCAGGATTGGCAGCACCTCCCGTGCATGAAACGGCAGTTGATACTGGATAGGGACGATGGTTCGATAAACTGAGATGAGTGTGGGGTATATGGACGGCCTGGCTATATCGACAGCAATTAAGATGCTAGAACGGGAGAGTAAACCGGACGCGCTATAGCCCAGGGGGTGGTTGATTGACTCAACACTGATTGAGGCGACAGCCATTGGATCATAAAACTATAGATCTGTGCGTCTTTGGCTGGCCCTCCAACAGTGCGGGCGGGACGCGACCAACTGTGGCATACCGCACTTAGCATAAGTATACTTTACTGAATACACCCGCATCCTCTGAGGCATACTCTTCCCCTCCGTCTTCTCTGTTCCAAGGCGAGGTGCTGTCGGTGGTAAATAGACACCCAACCTACAGATAATGTACATGCACAGGAACGGATCGGGCGGAGGAATCGGAGGCTATTCCTACTGGTGATATCGAGTCTCGAGACATCTGCAGGGCGGTGGATTGGAATTGTGTAAGTGAGCGCACAAGTGGGCACTCGGCTCTCACAGACTCCGGGTATACAGTTTATACTCGCCAAGCATATTAGCGCGACAGCCATGGCGTAGGTGGTGTATAACTCGTATGAGCCACTGCTTGCTTCTGCGGATGCGCCTAAAAGAGCAGCGAGACAACTTTGAGCCGGCCAGCCAGGTTTCCTCCGTTGCGTGATCGTGTTGTAGTAGTAGTAGTAGAGCTTTGGGAATTGTCGATCAGGGCTGATAAGAGACGTTTGTCGGGGTCCCAGGAACCGGTAAAACATACTACTGGCACCTACAGTAGCCATTGACATATGAAATCCTACATGCAGCGGCGTGCTCCACAGTGTCTCTCGACCTAATCGGTCCCCATATGAACAAATCACCGCGGCCGTTTATAGTAATAGTAATCTCGGCTCTTCGCAGGCGCCATCCGCAACTCCATCCCCATCGTTTAGACTACTGCGCAATGCAAGGAGATTGGGCGAGAATGTTTCAATGGCATTGTGTTCGTCGGAGAAGAACGCCCAGATTCTTCAAGGCAGTTCAAGCCTCGATCGAAGGTGAGGCCCGATGATACCTTGCGCAAGGTGAGCGAGTGCTGTCTAGTGCGCCAGGTACCTGATTGCTTGCCCTGTTTCTCCTCCAGGCGTGCTTAGGCGTTGCGATAGCTGCCAGAAGAAGTCGAAGCGAAGTGTCAAATAGTAGTAAAACGTGCTCTGGCTGAAGCCTAAGGCCGCATATGTGTCACCACCACGTGTACAACATCCATGGCCCGGGCAATGACAGGACTAATAAGCGTCTTGCGAGCGTCAAACAACCAAACAAACTTCAGAAACGGCGCCGCCATCATGGCGCCGGGCGTCCCAGCTAGCCCTTTCCCCATACGAGTAGAGTTCGCTGCCGACGCAACTGGCGCGTTCACATTGTGATAGGTGAGTTCTGTCTGCACTACAGAGATTGATGAATAGGCACTCTGGCACTCAACCAATGATACCTGCTGACCTTGATGCCACACCTAGATAGGTAGGGAGGTATAGGCTTGTAGGCAAATAAGTGGTGGTGGGTACATCCGCCCCCTGTAGGTCTTTGTCGCACGCTTAAGCGAACCTTCGACATTTGGGTGGATGGCCTGGTGGTGCTCAAATACCTAGTAGTACGGAGTACAGTGAACCAACACCCATCGTGGTGGTTCGGGGCTTTGATTGGCACCGACACGGCATGCATTGCCATGCAATATCTGTATCCGTACCAACCCGGCGGTGGTGTTGCTTCTTTCGATAAGGTGAGCCGGCAGAGTCGAGGATGATGACCCTTGTGCCTGCAGTTTTTCCCGGGGAAAATCAAGCTCTGTCACCAAGCCCGCCCTCCCTAACCTAACGACTTCTTGAGAAAGCCCACTTTGGCAGTCCGAACGTTTGAGGGTGTTGCGGCACCGTGAGAAGCAAAAATGCCAGGATCTCCCACTTGAATCGCAACCGTCAGGTACTGGGTTGGATGGCTGGATAGGAAAAAACCCTCCAGGGAGCCGGTTACAGGGAAATAAGCTCCACCGCGGCGGCGCTACTCCTAGCCACACCCCAGTCGGAATTGCTTGCTTGCTTGCTTGGCTGGTGAGCCCACTACCCACCCGACCAACAAGCTGGATGCCGGGATACTGAAGAGGAACGTCCCTGTTACGTGCTGCTGTGACACACTACATATGTTATTTTGTGCGAGCTGTGCTATGTACTCCCGTGCGGAATAGAACGGGAGGCACTCACTCCCAATTCTCCCACACAGATCTTGTGCGGGTCTCGTTCTTTGTGAGTCCAAGTCCGTGCACATATACCTGGATGTCATAGCCGTAGCCCGTTACAGTAATCGGCTAATACCCAATGCCAATGCCAGATACCAGAGCAGCGCCTTTCCGATAGAGATGGATGGTAACATAAACACAACGCGACCATGGTCCTGGAGCACCTGACCTTTAATAGGTACACAGGGCAAGGGACAAGTTGCACAACTGGGCCATGGGCGGGATGACGTGCCGGATCCTCATATTATCTAAAGTCTGTCTAGGCATAGTTATGTGCACATCGCATGCTCGCCTGTGATGTGCATACACTCCGCGGTACTTACCAGGGGACCTAGGATTTCGGACCGAGTTGTTGGTCTTTCACGATAAGCTAGCGCTATATCACGGTACGTAAGGATGCCTTGACTATGCGACAAAGTCCTTGTATTAAGCGACTCGTTTGCAGCTTTGGGTAATCTGGGCCGGCAGGACGGGCGAGCAGATGAAAGACAAGGAGTCAGTTGCAGAAACCCGAACCAGATAATCAGGGCCAGATGCCCACTCTCGACTGGACGCTGCTCCATGCTTCTCCCCCCTTGCCCGCGATCCTTGTAAGATTGGGTGGGGCGCACCCTGCAGTCGTCTTGGGTCTGGGTTTGGAGACCGGGGGTTTTAGGACGCTGTGATTGGCCGAGGCGTTGAGGACGGGGCCGGGCTCTTCTCATTTGACGGGAATTAGACAGAAGCGGGGGCTTTTATCCCCAAATGGTCGACCATCCACTCCCCCAGTACGAGTACCGCTCTGTACAGTACGGTACGATAGGGTCAGAATCTTGACCAGCCGACTTGACCCAGCCAGCACCGTCAATCGTCCCAACTCCTTACTTTATTAATGGAGCTAGATGTACATGCGTGGGCGTTGGAGGTCGAGGAGGTACGATGTACACACTGTACCGCTCAATAGGCTCGGGTTCTGGTTCTGGTAGCGGCAGGTAGGTAGCATCCAGTCTAGCACGGCCCCCTCTTCTCTTCTGGATCGTTTCGTTCTTTTACTCTTTGCTCTAAGCAGCACCCTTAGTAATTTACTTGGATTTTTCAGATGTTTGGTCTTCTCTCGCGGCTGAAAACTGTCATTTTCGAGACTTGACGAAACCCAGGAAGAGAGTCGGAATATAGCGATCCTAAATAAGCACAGCCTGGTGGGACCGACCTGCCTCTGGGCGAAAGAAACAAGACGTCAGCGTGAGCAGGAAAAGGACTAAAAAAAAGGTGAGATTGAGCAATCGGTTGCCGTTGGCCTTGGGTCGCAGGTACCATAACCGCGCAAGCCCGGACAGCCGGGTCCAATCAAGCAAGTCGCTCGAGTCAGGTTGCGGCACCAGCACTCCGGGACTGGGACTCCAGCACGCTTCTGACCTCTGATCTGATTTGTCTCGCTGCTCTTGGCTTTTGGCCCATTCGTCTTTTTTCTCCTGCGAACATTTGAACCCAGCAGCCCGGCCCCCCAGCCAGTACTCCCCCAGGACTGGATAATACCTTAGGTTACCCATACAGGCAGTCCCCATAACCATAACCCACCCACACCCCCCGACCCGTCATTTGTTCATTCGTTCGTTCTCATACCTTACCTACCTTTCCGACCGATAGCCTTCGGCCCAAACCTACGGATCACTTTCTTCTTCCCTTCACTCCTCACTTCTCCATCAATACATACTTTGTCTGTCCCAGAGCCTTGGGTCCTTGATTTGGTTGTCGCGACGCAGCTTCAATCCGCACTTTGTCGCAAAGGAGCCCTCAACTCGACAATAACAAACCGCACCCCGACTCGATTAATGATCTGATTCCACCCCATTGGACGAACCCGCATCTGGAGACGGTCTCGAAGCCACCGCAGCAAGGACACGGAGGCCCAGCTGCCAACTTGGTTGATGTTGACTACTTAGCTTGGACCTTTCTTTCTCACAATATTAGCTGCTGTAAGTCGATTTTGCCAAATCTTCGTGAGAACATTCATCTGCCATGTTTCGCTGCCCACCTTTCGAGCGCGCGGGGTCTTGACCCGTGTAAGCATTGCATTGTGTGTTGCTTACTTGGCATTTCATGTACCCCAACAATCACAACCTGTCCATTACTCGAATACTGACAGTGATGCAGATAATGACTGGCCCTCCCATCATGAACGCCCCCATTAGTGAAGGGCCGCTTCTGAAGCATACCCGGAAGACAGTTGGTGGCAGGACCTTGCATTATATTCTTAATGTAATACAACAGCCCGATCGCGCCAGAGCCTGCGGTTCCGGCCCAAAATGTAATCACCGTCACGCTATGGTTCCCTGTCCACCAAGAAAGTTGAGACTGACTGCTTGTAGCATCCGCTGACCGTCGACCCGTGGATCCTCCCCCGATTGTGAAGCTGAACGTCTTCGAAGGCGACACCTATGAGCAGGCCAAGGACATTACTTTTGACTATGCCGCCGAATTCTTCGTCTTCGTCTCGCTGGAAAATGCCCGGCCAATGGCCCATGGACGAGTGCAAACTCAGGCAACCTCGACACCGCCGGTCTTGACAGGGTTACCTGTATCGGCTTGCTGCTACCTGGATAGGCCTGAGCCGGCTGGTTACTTCCTCTTCCCGGATCTTTCTGTTCGACACGAGGGTTTCTACAAGCTCATCTTCCGCCTGTACGAAAAGAACAAGGACCCCCAGGACCTGACGCTTGGATCGGAGAAGCAGGAGCCCGTGTCGGAAGAGGCCGCGGATGGCTTTGTCACTCACATGATGGAGGTCAAGTCGGTAACCTTCCAAGTCTACAGCGCCAAGAAGTTCCCAGGTCTCGGCGAGAGCACATCTCTGAGCCGAACGGTAGCCGAGCAAGGCTGCCGCGTTCGCATACGACGAGATGTTCGGATGCGTAGACGTCCGGAGAAGGGTGGTGACAAGGCAGACCGCCGGTCGCCGTCACCTAACGCCTTCAGAGATCGGTCCGGGAGCCATTCTAGTGCGGATCGGGGTGTCTTTTCTCGTAGGACGTCTGCATATGAACATCCGCCGCCACCACCGCTTGCTGCTGCCCGTCCGACGCAGCAGAGAGTTCTCGACTTTGGCCCTCCCAGTAGCTCATTCCCGGCACCGGCCCCAACATCTGAGCCCAACACGCCAATCCGAGCCTACCCCCGTCACGGCTCGTTGAGTTCCTATCCTCCTCCGCCTCCTCCACCTCCTCCACCAGCAGTGACTGGCCCTCGTGCCTCACCATACCCACCGCCGCCGAGCGGACCCGGGCCATACAGTAGTTCTTTCTCGGAGGATCGTCGAGGGTCCGTAGGAACCCTGCCGCACATCATAAACAGCGGACGGCCCAGCATCATATCGTTACCGCCTATTCAACCGCAACCGCCAACGCAAACGCAAGCGCACCTGCAACCGCGCTACAGTATCGCTTCCAATATCACTTCCACCACGGACGGTAACACGTCCTCGACGAAGACGGAATCGTCACCTGTATGGAGTCCAAACAGCTCCATGTCCCCCTCATCAGGAGGCAAGCCTTTGTACCCCACACAAAGTAGTTTGTCCATGAAGCGGGGCCTGTCGGAGGAGGCTGCGTCCTTCGAAGGCGACCACCACCTCTTGACAGGGTATTCATCGACACAGCTGCAGTACAAGAGGTCGTCGGGCGATGTTGTAGAAAAGTTCTCACTGGGCGATGCTGCCGGGACCGGAGAGAAGCAGTATCACCCTGACCACGAGTTGCCTATAGACCCGTCGTTATTGAAAGCTAGTGTGCCCTCTGCACCGGAAGAAATCAAGTACGCCGAGATCCGAGACCAAGAGGCTTACGCTAGGAAGCGACTACACCTTGGACGCAACCACAGTGTCGGTTATGGGCACATCATAGAACAGCGAGTCTGAGAGGACTCGGGGCGGGCAGGCAACGACACGTGATGTATTTTTGGGTTATTGTTTGATACCACGGGCTTGGGTTCCAGCAGTCTTTTAGCTGTATATACGCACTACGTAGCGACATTTCGGGATTTCTTTTGTCAAATATGGAGAATAGGGAGGGAAACACCTGGCCTGGCACATTTATGCCTATGGCGAAGGGGCGTGGGCGTCAACCGCGCCCAGCAACGGAGTTGGGGATGACGGGACTCGCTCGTGACAGCAGCACGAAGGCGAGCCGGTCTATTGACTGGGCTCGGAGACCCGAGATGTTACTTATTCTGAAGCACAAACGGCAGCACAAATCGATGCAAATACGAGCCAGCACACGCCCAAGAGGGGAGAGTGTGGTTCTAGTTGGCTGTTCACTGTGGTATATTCGACTACACTTAACTTAGTATGGGATTTGATGGCGTTGGAACAGTAGTTGGAAGGGATTGTAGATAGCCACATGACAGGTCTTTGCCTACATAGGGAATACAAGCCCAAGTTGCAAAGCGAATTGAACCAATATTGGCATGCAATGTATTACATTACTCGGGTGCGCTATGATCAATGTCGAAGCTCTTTGCTCATCTCAGTTGGAGCTCCGAGCTCAGGCGAAATTCGATTTTAGGCTGGTTGCTCTGTGATACCAGCAAGTGGGAAGAGACAGCTCATTAAAAGCAGAGCCCCATCCGCCGCCCAAGCTTTGCCCGCTTTTCCAGACACGTGGATCTGGATGGTGTGCGCGTGTGCCTTGGAAGTAAGTGCGTGCGTGAGTGCGTGCGTACATACTGCTTGCATTCCATGGTTGACTTGGTGTTCGGTTCGGTCAATTGAGGTCGCAGAGAGATAGGAGTATTGAATGGTGTTGGTGGTTTTCTTATGTATATTGAGTGACATAAGATATATAAGATCAGAAGCTGTAACAGCCATCACGATACTAAAGGAATTGGCGACTGGAGGAGGCATCTGGCAATTGTCCTGGCACGAATGAATCGCTACCGGCATCATCCTACTGCAGACTACTACCTAATTTAGGTCACTTTATGTCTTTTAGCTACGGTACACGGACGGGTCCCCCGCTTTAGGCAGGTGCTCCTCCCTGCCTCCTGCACGCCAGCACGCCCCGGGCTCCAGAAGAGGTGCAACTACCCATGTCAACAATGAGCTGTCGCTGCAGAAAGTAAACAAAACTTGCCCGGTCCATTCCAACCAACCACAACCAACACACACACAACCTATACTGCAACAGCCGACCGTTTGCTCGCCACCACCACCAACAACCTGCTCAAAACCTCACCACACCCATGGGCTTCGCACGATTTACCAATCCTTCCAGCTTAGTTCCGTCTAGAGCGTCAGTCACCCTTTGACTGGCGGTCGCCCAGAATGGTCCTCGAACCAACTCCGCGACCGTCTCAAGATGGCTCGCGCCCCGTCTCGCGCTTTCACGAGGGCTCCATGAACGACAGAGTCAGCGCCGCGCCCCCGGTTCAATTCATCGGCGAAGACCAGCTGGCCAGGTTCGAGAGGCAGTTCTACGCCGCTCCCAACCCCAGCAACCCAGCCAAACGCCGCGAACGCCCCTTGTCGGCCCAGGCCCAGCTCCCTTCGCAGGCCCTGCAACGGTTGCGCACACAGCCGCAAGAGAACACGCAGAAGCTGCTGCCCGATGATCCCGACGTGCCGCACAGGCAGCTGAGGCATAAGAAGTCTATGGGCTTCCTGAACCGCGTTCGAGATGCTATCGGCCTGGGACGCAAGGAGCCACCGGTCAGCAAGGTCCAGCAGGAGACGGAGAAGCGCATCAGTCTGCAGCACGTACCGACGCAGCAGCAGCAACAGCAGCAGAGGCCTGTCCACCACATGACCAAGGCGTATTCGCACTCGCATATCCCTCAGCTTCCTCCGGCATTTACAGCACTTACGACCCCCGTGCCTGGTGGTGCTGGCACCGACCGCCCGAGTCGAGAGGAGATCATGGCGTCCTACAACGAATTGATGGCTACCGGGTTCTTCCAATCCCACGCTATCCAATCCACAAGACAGCCTCCACCGGGCAGTCGACTACAGAGAGAAATGGCTGGCCATTCGATGCAGTCGCAGCCTCTGCCCCGTATTCCCTCGCCCGGCGATGGACTACAGTCGACTACCCCAGAGCAGCCCAAGTACCCTCCTCCCCCTCCTCCTGCTGTGCCGGACTCACCAGGCAGCCCCCCAAGGCAATCGTTACATATGCAGCGCCTGGCTCCGCCTCCGCTGTCGCACCAGAAGCTCGAGGCCAAAACCAAGGCCTCTCGCGAGTCCCTTCGCTATAACCTTAGGGGTCGCAAGCGGTCCCGTGCCGAGGCCGACATTAACGTGCTAGCCACGGATATCCCTGGACCCCCTCAAATGCAGCAGAACAGCGCTGGTGGCATTCCACTTAGCGCCACCGGCGACAACTTTGAAAGCATCTGGCCCAACGCCAACGGCAGTAGCAGCGGTGGACAAGGAATCATTAGAAGAGTTTCCAAGAAACTGCGCAAAATGCCTAGCAGCGCTGCTAGTGGCGACAATGCTAAAAGCGAAGCGGCGCCCAAGGCCATCTCGCCCTCCAAAGGCGACGGTATTGAAAGAAAGGTGTCTAGTGCAGCCATGTCGATTCGCATGCGCACGCCCAGCCCCGAACCTCCTGTTACGCGACCGAGCAAGTCGCCGCATGGCACGAGGAGCGAACTGATGCCTACCATACCTCCGCGATCAGGCTCCGTTGCGGGGGCTGGTGGTGCAAACCGACTACGCAAGAAGGCCCACCAGCAAAGCCCTCAGAGACGCCAGCCCCATGTCAACAACATGAGCTATCCGCCCATCACCTTAGACAAATATAGAAGCCTGCCAGTGCAGATGCCATCGTCAAATCGCTCTTCCGGTCCATCCCCTAATTGGTCAATGGAGGTAGATGCCGATATGACCCCAGAGAGTGATAGCAGCAGCAGCCGCAGCCCCTTTGATGGCAACAAGGGCCGCGGTATCACCCTCCGAGATGCAGTAGGCGTGACAGAGCCCTTGTGTGTTGTACCCGATGTCAACCGCGGCATTCCAATGGTTCCTCAAATCCCAGACACGTTCCTCAAGAACGGTTACTTTGCGGCCAAGGGAGTTGCAGCGGCTGTGGCAGCGAGGAATGAAAACCACCGTATGGACGTTGATTGGCAGTTTGGACAAGCCCTTTGAACTTTTGAGAGATCGGGATTGCCTTTGGGATCTGGGAGTAGAAGCAGATATGGCACCACGGTTGACCGCCGTGAGACCCTCTGCTCGACACTTCAGGTGGTGGCTCGCCAGCGTTCATGGATTTAATGGCTTGGATCGTCGACCTTGTGGGGTGCGCCTCTTGTGTGCGTGTAAATCATTGCTGTGGCATTGTGGTTTTTTGGAGGATGTTTTTTGTTTTCCGCGCCCGCCCTCTATCTGTTCACCCCCCCTATCTCGACCTCACACGCTACGAATTCATGAGTCCACGACGTTATCGCAAAAAGCAACAACGACGAAAAACAAAAACCCACAGGTATACCATGTACGATCGATTGATTTATCAACCCCGTTGAAGCTTATTCAACGGACGGATACCCGGGTTACGAAAAGGTGTTATAGGCGTTCTTTTCCCTCACCATTTGACCTCACCCGCCCTTGCCCCAGGGGGCATGGGTGTTGCTGATTATGTTGATGGACTACTTTGGTTCGGCCGGCAGCTTTGCTGGTCTTTCTCCGTCTATGGGTTTTTCTTTTGCTTCGAAAATTCGCTTTCATGGCCAGATTTTTGTATATAGATATATACTGCTAGTCGAATGGAGATTGGTTGTATAATTTTTCAGGGGCTTGCCTGTGTGAACTAATTGGAGATGAGGGTGCCGGGTGCCGGGTGCCTTTTCGTTCATTAGTGATGCCTCGAGTAAACGTAAATGCCATTCTTTCTGACAGCCGGTCACGGAAGTTTGCGGTACGAATCATAGGTAAAGAAGAGAGTCAGAAACGACCCTGGAGGGATCGGATGTGAATCTGAGCCTACCTGATGATAGGGCAGGCTAGACATCCCCAAAGTACTGCATCCTTGATCAGAACCGGCAAATACTTGTTGGTCCAGCAACCCAGATCAAAGACGTCTGCGATACACGGATAAATGTACCAAGGATAGTTGTTCAGATATAAAGTGTCGGCAGGACTATATTTATACTCTATCACTGGTCCCCAACGAACCGATCGGCGATATATGAAGCAAGGACATCGACCATACACACACCCACCTCTCCAACCCCTGTGTCGCCGATGTGGATTCCGTTCCTCGCCTTCTCCAGCGTCTAAATACACAAATCAAAAGGGAGTAGCGAACACAACGAGCCCATCTCGCTTAGCCGAGAAGGAAGGAACTTCCCGGCCTTTTATTCTTCTTCTGCTTCTTCTTCCTCTTCGCTTGCCAGCTTTATACGCTAATATACGCAGCAGGTCCATATAGGGACGCGCACACACGCTTCTAACGTCAGTGAAACCCGTTGACCAAACCAAAAATAAAAACCCCGTTGTCGTCCGTACGTCGACAACACCCAGTAGTAGGCTGTCTGTTTCCCATCTCTAGTATTTCCCCCATCCCACCAAGATCCAACCGCTCTCTCCAATACCAGCAATCCGCACCACTCTTAGCTCAATACGCCAGATGATGGGATAAAGGAAGAATATCAAGGGAAAGGAAACCGCCTATCCGCGCCATATGTCCGTAAGCGATAGTGACGAGCCCGCTTCTGTTTATGTCCGGGCCTAAAGCCGTAGTAGGCCGATATGGAAGTAGAGTTTCTACCCCCTATGCCCCGAAAAAAGTGAAGAATGTATGCTATACAACGAAAGACCAAGAAGAAGCAGAATTAATAGGTGTACGTAATAAGTATGAATCGAAATGTATGTCTCTTTTGTTTCAACGAGAATTCCGCAGAGGAGAAGAAGCACGACCTTAGACTGCTTCAACAACTGCTTGGTAGCCGCCCAGCTGCTCCAGTGTCTGTTGTGGTGTAGCCGTCATGTCTGCAACCAGTTGACCGAATTTAGTCACCCCCTGAATAACAGCAGGTGCGCCGTTGAAAACCATCATCCCGACAATAAATATGAGAAGAGGAAGCTGTGACGAAGAGTTAGTTACGGAATACCTATGATGGGTATGGTTATATCACATTGCCAGAAGAACACTTACCCAAACGAACCACAGCATCTTGTCACTGCTGCCAGTCTTTAGTCGCTCAGCATGCGCGCGCTGGAGATCCTCTTGCTGCTCTTTGGTGATGGCGTTTTTGCGTCCAATCTGTAAGAGATGTGGTACTTGTCGTGTCTTGGAAGATTCGGCTGTCGATGATTCTTCGGTCTGGTCGTAAAGGACTGCGCATTTAGCATCCGCCTCGTATTCTGCTGCTGCCGCGGCCGCCGATGCTTGTTTGGCATCAAGGCTTTGTTGGTTCTGGGGGAACAGCTCCTCGTATGCCGGCGGTGGCGAGTCCTTGGCCCCGAAGAGCGATGTGATCTCCCACCACTGCTTGTCGCCGTCACGGGGCCCGTGCTCATCTGCGGATCCAGGGCGAGAGCCTCCGATGTTGGGGACCAAGGACGCGAATCGCTGCATGAGATGTGCGTTATTGATCATGTTGTGATAGTCGTTACGCCCAGGGAGCTGTGGCATTTGTGGCATCTGGAATTGCTGCCAGTTATGTAATACGGCTTGCCACTGCTGCAGAACACGCCCTTGTAAAGCTGTCATCGCAGCGCCCGGCGATGCCATACCTGCCGGGATACCAGCAGGGGGCGGGGAAACCAGTTCCGGAAGGCGATGGTTGTGAGGCATGCTACGCCTCCTCATCTGCAGGAACTCCTTTGGCTCCCCCGACTGCGAGTCGAATTCTTCCGAAGAGTCTTCGTAATCATCATCGCTGGACTCGCCGGAGCCCGAGGCATCCGTCAGCGGTTCATCATGGTAAGCGGACATTTCAAGCGGCTCCCGAGATCCCCATAAAGAGCTGAGAGAAGTGGCACTGTTGACCCGGCTATGGAGAGAACCCCGACTACGAGAACGAGCGTTGCGCTCGACGCTTCTCAGGGCTCTAAGCACTTCTCTGGATCCATCTGCCCTCTGGCAAAGATCAGCGGCTGTAAGGCCAGACAAACTCCTCATGGTTGGATCGGCGCCAAAGATCATCAGCCGGCGGACGATTGTCGCATGGTTGTTCATAGCTGCGAAGTGCAAAGGTGTAAAGCCTCCTTTGTCGCGAGAGTGAATGTTGGCCCCGCGTGACAGCAAGCCAGCGACAAATCGAGACATGCCAAGGGAGCAACCGAGATGCAGCATGGTCTGCCCGGTGGCTGACTTTCGGATGTTGATCCTGGCCTTATTGACACTGTCGTCCAAGTCGATGAGGTCGAGGATTTTCATAAGACCAGATTCAATGCACTCTCGTTGCGCCTCGCGGAAATTGTATCCGCCCGAAACTGGGTTGCCGCCGCCCGGAGAGAGACCCCAGCCGCCGGGGTTTGCCCTTGAGTTGATGATGCTCTTGGCGATATCGGTAGCATCTTGAATTGTGCCTCCGAGTTTGTTCCCGAGACAAACAAGAGCGGTTCGCATCAGCTGCTCCTCGCTATCGTCGATATAGCGGAAGATGGCTTGCTTGCTACCGTAAGCAGGTTGCTGATCTGGTAATTGTGGGTGCATGATGCGGACCAAGACATTCCCTGCGACGTGCGACGGGGGTAGCAGACAGACCAAAGAGCTTGTGCCCCAGTAAGTAGTCGTAAGTGCTCTCTTATCGCCAAACATTACTTCCAGGCCACCATTGGTGAAGCCACTTCCGAGGACTGTCACTTCAATGCCTCCGTCCTTAGGGCCCTCGCCAGGGATGATTTTGTGGATAGTAGGACTTGGGCTTCGGATTGAGTTCATACCGACAGGCGTGTTATTGAAGATGCCCTGGGAAAGTGGGTTCTGTTGCTGGAGAACATTCATGTCATTGCGGAGATGGTTGGGGCTCGGGGCCCTGCTTGGGTGAGCCGAGGCCGGGGCCGAGTACATGGGCTGTGTCAGGGGCATGTTATCTATACTCATATTCCTGCTGTTTCCTGGGTAAAGCTCGTTGTTGTTGCTATTGGGGGTAAGAGGACCAGTGGCAAAAGGTTGTTGCATGCCGTTCATAGGAGGGGGCTGTTGAAACATGGGGCCGGACGTCATCGGGAAGTTGTTGACAGCCGGAGAAAACGGCGACGTGGCAGAGGAGATTATCGACCCGTCGTTTTGTGTGTTGTTTAGAGGCGCGCCTGGCGGTTGGACGGTCTCCAAGCGGGTCATAGCCAACCCTTGTGGTAGCTTGTTAGTCGAGCTTGGCTTCCTCCTTTTAGCGGCGGGCCCGGCTGGAGAGGTCGGCGAAGCTTGACGCGATAAATTGCGAGGTGTCGGAGTGGTCGATGCAGTATGAGAGTTGTGCTGCTTGGGGCCCGCGTTCTGCAAAGGAGTGCCGCGCTGGAGGCCCTGAAGATCGGACGACGATTGTGTTTGGCGGAAGGGTAGAGGTGCCTCTTGGGGCATAGAATCTGCTTGTGTTTCGGCAGTGCTAGTCGTCGTGCCAACTGTGGGAGGCAGGTGTGTTTTATGGTCGTCTGTAATCATAATAGCATTGGACATCTCCTGTACAATGACGTTGTTCTGGAAGTCCTTGAGGGTAAAAATAACCTGGAAACCCATCTTCTCCTGGTGGTGTCGGCAATAGCAAGCGATGCGCATAGGCGCGTCTACCTGCATAGTCCCCGGAGGTGGTGTCATGCCAATGCCGGTATCAGTGGCAACTTGCCATTCCTTGACCTCCTGTGTGTTGAAGACGATAGCCCGGTAACTTTGATACTTGTCCCAGAGTTCATCCTCTTCCGGCTTCTTGTTCTTCTTGCGCCCCGCCCTTTTACGTTCTCGAGTGATGCATCCATGGCAGATCCGGACTTCACCACCATTCTGCGGCTTAACCTCATCGGCCTCCGGGCCAGGATTCGGGGAGGTAGGACGAGAAGCTTTTGCAGCCTGCTCAAAGGCTTTGCATCTTTTCTTTTCATCCTGCATAGCACTCGTGCATACAAGCATGGTGTAGAGTTCGAGCATGTCTGGCGCAGATTCAACAGGCCCCTTATGCAACAGCTTTGCTTTCGAGATACTGTGCCGCGGTAGATGCAGGCGCTTGATCGTCGAGGGGAGGTTGTGGAAAGTTAGCTTGATAGGAATCTGTGTCTCTACCCGCGACTTGAGAGGAGTTGGCTGGATCCTGAGCGTGGCTTTCCCTTCGAACGCCAGACCGCTGTAAGCCACACCCGGACCGGGTGCTGCTAAGACGCCCGTATGGACATTCTGCTGCATTCCTGCGCCATGCCGCGCGGAAAAGGGGACCTGAGCAGGCCAGCCAGCATTCGGCGCCGGTATCCTAAAGTTAAACGAATCGGATGTAATATTCATGTTGACATCAGAAGAAGGGGAGTCCTTGAACATGCCAGCTGGTGACGATTCATGGCTCGAGAACATGGGCGAGGCTTCCCTGGAGCCTACTGCTTTGCCATTGGTGAATGCGTACTGTTGAGCATGTGTTAGCGTAGCGGGGCCAGTGAGGTGAAGAGTACTGACCGATGGAGCCTTGCCATGGCCTTTTCTGTGAAGGCTCGGGCTCTTAGCTGAGACGACTGAGTGGTCTTCTGGAGACAGGGAAATATTGCCATTTGTCGGCGGTGCGCTCGGACTGCTCGACGCACTGGCAAAGTCAAAGAAGTTGCTGTCATCAAAATGAGTGGAGGGATCGACAGACTGGTCTAACGAGTGCCCCGAGAGCATGTCGATATTGGTGTCATGTCCATTTGCGAGCGCATCGTATGGTTTCCACTCGGCGAACGAAGCATCCTCAGTCATCATGACGTCTCCCGAGGTATGGCTAGTCTTGGGAGAGTTCGAGTCGGCGCTCCGCCTCGAAGATCCCGAAGACGAAGAGTCGCGGTGAGACGGCGGTGAGAAATTAAGTTCCTGTTCCGGGCGGCCAGGGGTGGCGAAGAGATTCTTGGATTCACCAAGAGCGGCCGGGTCGAAAGTCTGCAGGGCGGCGGAGTCACCAGCATCTAGACCGAATAACCCAGCGTTGTCGGCGTTTAGGTCATCCGTATCGAATATGAACTCGCCGTTGTACGCCGTTGAAGGCATTCCTAGATCAGGGTCGAACGCGCCACCGAAGACGTTATGTCCATCGGCTGGCATGACCTGTTGAATGACACCTATGTAGTATTTGGAGGCTTTTGTACTGTACAGCCGTGCTGTTTCCAGGCGGGATTGCGGAATACGCCGGACGTCAACAAAGTGAGATCTGTCTGCTGGCGTTCGAGTCTCGGCGCAGAAGCGGGTGGCTTATCGTCGATGAGCGTAGAGCGTCGGATCTAAGAGTGTGGTTCTGTACCGCACCCACTACTTCTTGTCGCTAACAGGTCGGAAGCCAGATGCAACGGGGAGTGGTAGCGGTCGTTGCAATATAGCTCGGCGATAATCTTAGTCATGCGGCAGCATTGCGCCCAGATGAAATGCGGAAACCCGAAACAAGTATATCTCCCAAACAAGATTGTTCGAACTGCGATGGGTACGGTTGGAACAAGCGAGGTCGACGTTTGGTGATGAAACTGAGCAATCTGGCGTAAGCGTGATTCGGTGATTCGGTTCGAGGTCGAATTGTTAGGAAGCAATGATGGCTGGATGTGGCCAAGCACGGGGACGCGTATATGGGCAGACAGGCAGGCAACCTTTCAGGGCCTCGTGGGAATTGAAAGGGTTGAAAAATGCGCTATGCCGATTATCGTCGTTCCGTTATCGGGTGACTGGTTCACACAGTTCCGGGTGGCAGTAGTGTAGTAGTAGCTGTTGTGGTGAAGGGTGTGGTAGGAGATGACTTCTTCAATCACAGCGAACTGTGTGTATATTTGTCGGATGGGTTGGGGGGGGGCGTCTCCTCCAAAAAGCGCCTGAAGGATAGTAAGTAAGTAGAGCAGCAAGCAGCACACTTCACTTTACTCGCACGCACACACAAAACACACACAACAACGCGGCTGGGGTGTGTGGGTTGGGATAGTGTCGTAAGGAGGATGCGTAGGCTAGCGCAACTATTCTCTGCGAACGAAAGAGCCTTGAAGGGGGAGGAGGAAGCTCCACCCGCTATCCAGGGCCGAAAAGTGGAGGTGGAGGTGGGACGTTTGGATTTCTAGGGATTGGCCATTGGGTTCCCTGGCGCACTTCATGGAATACCTACAGTGAAGAATAGATCGGATTGGATGGGATGCGGGCTAGCGGGTGCAACAACACGGCAAAAACTATCCAGAGGCAGAGAGGGACAGAGGGAGAAAGAAGAGAAAGACCAGGATGGACTCGTAGGGGACCAAGTCGTAGTGCATCCAGAGCTGCATCCAAGAAGCGCAGAAGTGGCATCCCCCAGTTGGGTTCCAATCCCAGTTCCCAGTCGTTGTTGTGGTGTGGTGGTGTGCTTTATCAGTAGCCCTGCTGCGTACAGTACGCCTCTGCAGCTAATATTTGCAATCAAGAGCAAACCACAGCATCTATTAGCTGACAAGTGCACGCAGAAGTGTCCATATCTGCATGTCTACAGAATTACCCACCAGGCACACTCGAAATTATTTCTCTCACACACCTGCAGCGTGTGTCGACAATAGTTCGTTGCTAAAATAGATACTTACATAATACTACATAACCTACCTCCTACTTGCCCAAGCCGCCCGACGACGAACTACTAGTAGAGTCGCGGAAGAGAGTAGGCGAGCGGTGTATTCTGGCTAAGCTATGGCTTGCGAAACCCTGTTTGGGTGTCGGGGCCCCATTCATTTGGGACATGAAAGAGCTGGTTTGCCCAGCTATGAAGCTATAATAAGGTGTCGACTGTCTTAAACTACAAGATTGTTACCAGCCAACTTGCTACCATTGCTGCTGCTGCTACTGCTTCAACCCAAGTATGTTTATTTGCCCTCGTGTCGCTATTTAGTTGCTGTCGTCGCTCCGCTCTTCCTGTCCGAGATAAAGCCAGTCCAAGTGGCGTAACTCCCGCCTTCCACCAGCGGCGGGAACCAAAATGATAAGCCCACTCGGCTCTCGGAAAGGCAATCCTTCCTCAAGGAGTTGGAACGCACACGCACACCAAGACCAACCTTAGGTTGGAGACACTTGGAGACACTTATTAGGTTGCCACGGGGAGGGCCATGTAGAAGATTGAACTCAATTCGGATCGTTCTGCGTGTATTACTATGATGCGGCGCCTTACTCTCAGGGCGGTCTCGGCCACTCTGTCCCATGTACAATACCATCATGATCGAGGGGCAGCAGCCGCCCCCCACGCAAACCGTTGCCTTGTTGCTTGCACGGCAGATTGGCGATGGAGCAAATGCATCTATTACACCGGAACTCTCGCAGCCGCGTCAAAGCTTGACTAGGTAGAAGCAGGTACCTTCTGTGACGGTGAAACAATATTATCTGTGTACAATGGGCGGGTTGTCGAAACACCCAGCTTTGCACTTGCATCGTCAAAAGGTCGTTGACGTAGCTCCAATCAGCGTGTGTCCCCTAGCCCCGGCCTCCTCGTCCGGATTCATCTTATTCTTACATACACGGAGATCAAGCAGGGAGTAGTTACGCCATAATCCACTGCGGTACTGTAAGTCGAGGGGCGGCAAACATGTTCCTCCGCAGAAGATGAGGATCGGCTGTGAACGTGGTTTTTGATCTTCTGTCTGTCATCTTCTCCCTGCCAATGCCATTGGAGGCCATTTTTTTCTTCTTCCCTTCCTCGATCCAACCGCCGCCTCTTTCGTTCTGGCTTGGGATCTGGAACTCAAAAGTCACGTCACTTTAGTGTTTAGATTTCCGAGCAAGTATATAGTCGAACACTGTGCGCAATGCAGCTTCGAATCCTGACCCAAGAGAGGGAGGTGTCATCCATCCTATCATGTAGCTGTATGCGACAGGCCAGTTCTTGTGAGCGCTTTAGTTGGTCGTGTATTATATTACTCAAGAGCTCAACTGCAGAATGCATACATAACTATACATATACGAAATTATCTGGATATAGGAGGAGGAGAAGGAGGCAGATAGGGCTCCATTGGCTGCCCCTCCTACATAAAAGGTGGGGTCCGTAAGAGCTGTCGTCGAGAAACATCGCGGCGAAACTCTGCATGGCTTGCATAGGGCGCAGCAGCGTTATCTCTACAGCCGCCTCCTCAAACTGAAATATGTACAGCTACTTGGCGCTAGGCTTGACGTTCCGGTTCCGCATCCCTAAATATACTATCTAGGCAGTATCCTGCGGGACTGGGTTACGAAGCAGCTTCAAGGATGGCTACTCACTGCTACCTAGAGTGCGATATAAGAGGCATTATTATGCACAGCAATTCGAAGCCAAGAGTATCGATATTTTCATAGTGGGTTAATGACGCCAATTCTTGCCTCTCTCGCTCTATCTCTCTCCAGTTCGCTCTCGCTCTTTCTATATCCCTCTCGTCTTTCGTCGCCAAGCGCATCCCAATCAAACAACTTGGAACACATGCAGCTGCATGGCGAATCAGAGGTTCTTGCATATTAATAACGCACCATCTCCGTTCGTAGGGCCCTGGCTGCATATCCAGCTAGCAGCATCTAGACCATTACCAGGGGCTGTCATTGTTCGCCGAAATTATCGGCTAGATGCACTGGCGCCTCTAATCATACTTTGTCCCAAAAGCTTGCCTGCTGAGTTACCACGCACAGAGTTGTGATCGCTCCCGCCAATCGCTATGATGTGATCCAGGTACGGAAGTCTGTGTGTCACCGGATTAGGTAGAACTCAAAAGACCTATGATACGCTGACTGGAGAGATCGCGCCAGCCGGGGTCGAGAGCCGTTACACGGGCTTAAATAAGACGATAAAACTGAACTGCCCTAACTACATAATTATTGGCCGAAGCGTGTAGCATCTGTACGGGATTGGCTTATCTGACTGCATAGGAAACATATATAGAAAGCTATAAACAGGCAGGAGCCGACCCGAAACTCGCGAACTGTGAGATGGTGCAACTCGACCCGGAGAGTGTTATTAGAACTGAAGGTAAAACGATGTGATAGGGACCGTCTCGTGCCATCTAACTCCAGTTACTCGCCATCGGCAACGTAAGGGATAAGAGGTGCACTTTGTGATGAATGTGAGAAGTAGGATAATCGTTCGCTCGACATACGCATATTGTCCCTGCTGACGAACATACTGGGGCTTAAATACGTCCGAACATCAAGCGAACGTAATCGGCAATGTAAGGTAACCCAAGGCGGGGATAAAGTCGACATTGGACACAACAAAGATCATGATTGGGTGAATTGGGCCATGCACCAACCGGTCATATACTGCTTAACACATACCATTCCGAATGTCGAATAACTAGGTCCAATGATCAGCAACTCACTAAGGCTGGGCCTTTGTTAGCCATGGCTGAAAGCGATCCTTGTATGAAAATATGAAAATGCCTAGCTTGGGCCTGGCTGTGGGTGTTCGTATACGTGAGCATGGGTTGCGGCAGTACTCGGGTGTTGCTCGTTGTTCGTAACCGACTGAGTCCGCTCCGCCGATCGGGCTTGGTTATGAACTGGTTCCGATAAGTCTTCGTCGGGGAAGCGAATGGTACGATTCGGCAAACCCGACGTTACCACCGGCCTGTCAACATCCTCGGGGATGATGCTACCACCGATCGGATACAGAGGTCGTGCAGATGTTGTTGATCTTGAAATGGCAGGCGAGGTCAATTCACCTCTTCCGGCGCGGAAGGGGGGCAACAAATTACTGACTCTCCCTCGGATACGAAATGGGGTTTCACTTCCTCCGTCGTCGCTGGGCGATTTCAGGCTCCGAGAGATGGTCCGTGGAAGTTGCACCCCAAACTTTCCGAGTGGAATCGTCAACCCATGTATAACCTGAAAGGCAAGTCAGCATACAGGGCATACCCGGCGACAATGTGAACTTACAACACTGCATATCGTAACGAACCATACAACTACCTCCACCGTCTCTCCCAAAGTAGCCACGTCTTCTCTCTGTTGCCCGTTGACCTTGAGGCCATCGAGAAATTGAAGCGTGATATACAAATAAAAGATCCCCGAGACTCCCACAGGGCCAAAGAAGCCCATGAAAATAGCCTGGCGGATATCTTCAATCTGAGGAATATACTTGTGCACAGCCAGAATCACTGGCGGGCGTCTAAACAGTAAGATCAAAATACCTAGAGGAATGAGTCTATGAATCGGGATAACATCATTATGGAGGAACTTGTCCCAGGGACAGACAGCGCCGTACCACATGAAGATGGCGACGTTCAGGAGCATATCGATCGTGGGTTGAAGCGTACTGTTGATCATTAGCCAGAGAACGAAAGGTCACACTCCGCATAAAGTTAGATCACATACTACAACTTATTAGCACAACTGTAGATCCCAATATATATAGAACGCAGCGTACCTCATCAAGGGTTTCGAGTCGGAACCAGTCGTCCCACGTGAACGTATTCCCAGCTATAAAGCAGGCAAGGACATCGTCACTGCCGATCATGCCGCACGTACCAGTGATGAACAGGGCCAGTGAAAGAGCAAATACTATAAAGCTCTCGCGATCCACCCACTTCTTCTCCTCGGCGAAATGTAGCAGGTGCAGGAAGATCTTGCCAACTACGGCGCCGTAAACGACACTGAGCAGAATCGTATAGCCCCATGTTTCCCCGAACCACTGGCCCATCGCTTCCCTGGCTCCTCCGCTAGCGGCATGGCTACCGCTACCATCGCCCACATACTGGATTAGGTAGAGAGCGAAGAATAGGAACGGGTAACCAAGCCCATCGTTGGCACCTGATTCTGCAATAATGATCTTCTGGAGCTCTTTCGGCACGTTGTTATCGGCGAATCTACCCTTGACGATTACGTTGGAGAGGACAGGATCTGTCGGCGTGACACATGCGGCTACAGCGAGGGCATGTAGATAGGGCAAGTGAGGAACCAGACCCCAAATCAGGAGGCTGGTGACGAGCCACATGAGGGTCATAACAAGACCTAGCAAAATGCTGAGAGGCTTCCATTCCTTCTTGAGGTAACGGCTTGGGAGCTGGATACCAGCCAGTACAAGTTGTACGCCAAGCACCAGCCGCGAGAAGTAAAGGGTGATGTCATTGAGGTTATCTTGGTTGCCACGTGCGTAGTCCAAAGGCCGGATGAGGTTGGCTGCTGCCGGCGAAAAGGCAACACCTACCAGCAACGATATCACTAAAACATGGATCAGTCCAGTAATACATGACACGGATGTCGATTAGCCCAACTGCTCACATGCTTCAGATAGATAAAAGTTCTCCTTTACAAGGTATGAGACTAGGCCGAACACGCTGATAAACCCCCCGAGCAAAGCGGTCTGTTTAAAATCAGGTCAGTAGCTAAGAAACAGCATGGCTGGAGTACATGGCATACAAGAATATTGAAATCTGTGAGGTCCAGGCTAGGCATTTTGTCGTGGAATGAGAGCAGAATACCTCTGGTAGTGGTGGTAGTACTGTCAGGTCACTCCGGAGTCGTCCTTGCAGGTCCGTAAGGCAAGTAGGCAATGGTAGGCCGTGGGAAATTCAGCAACTGTTATTGAATCATTTGGACATGGTCGAACGGAAATAGCACGCGCTCTTTGAAGAGCCACCTTGATGACTTTTTGTCTTATCAAGTAGGAAGAGAGGCGACGTCCCCTTACTGTTTGCCCTTTACCGTGACTGGTGATGTACCTCAGTCAATGTCCAAACACAATTGCCGGTGTCCTGTTATATCACGATGACAATGTACTGCTGCGTCTTGGGTCGCAGCCTGAGAAACTTGTTGGGCAGGATAGTTCAGTTGAGGAGGGGGTGATGAGAAACGAGACGATCGCTACTTGCGTGTAACGTGAAAGCGATGGTCATTGATTTGAAGTTTGTCACAGGGACGGAAAATTATATCGACTGTTGGGGCTGACGTGCGGTATTGTAACTTTTTGGTTAGCGTCCACCTGGCGGATCCCGTTCCGAACCATGTGCAACGATTCAATCATCTCAACGGCTGATCAGACAGTAAGTAGTGTTGCACAAGCTCTCTGCTTATCGCAGGCATCGAGTTGGCTGGAGGAGTTTGGGTAAGAGTAGAGTAGAGTAAGTGGTAGTATATTATATATTAGGTATATTTTCTTTTTTGCAGTTCAGTATCAATGGAATAGATCCGGGGGTAGGCTTCCACCAAAGCTACATAATGTATGTAGATGCATATTTAATGTGTCCAAGAGTGATTGAATACCTCGACGTAGCTACCTAAAGTAGCCTAAGGAAGTATCTAACTTTATGTACACCGTCATCTCCTCCAAGCAAGTGCGATCAAACTTACTTCTCCGTTGTGCACATGCGTTCCCATGGGTCCCGGGGGCAATTGCATCCCTGGGCATCCAGCCAATAGTGAGGGGAATGCATCAATGTCAGCGAGCATTGGGTTCCATTATGGCAACAATGGAACCAATACAAATGCAACGCGGAAACCATTGTCATATTTCCCGTCTTAAGCCCATTTGCTGTAGTTCGCTGCTCCTGGTGGTGTGTGCTGTATTGCACAACTAGGTTAGAAGGTTTAGAGCTTGAGAGCAGCCATAGGATGCCCACCGTTCCAGCACACTGTAGATACACTCAAGCGAAGAGAGGTATCGAAGGACGAGAAAAGACTATACTACATGGATGGACCTGCTCTTTTATCGACTCGCCTGGGGTCTAGCCTCGAGTCAGGTTATGTCTGCCCGAGGAGAATACACACTTCTGGCGTTACTTCTGCAGGCGTTTAATATTGTATAAGGCTTATAAGTCATACCCCGCATTGTCGCAAGGGACCAAGATGCTCTGCATGTTAGTTACTCCGTAGTATTTTCAATATTCATGTGTAACCCGACAGTTTTATCAGCGCTACATAGACACATCACAGCATGCGGCTGAACCGCGTCTTATCTGGCTTTTCCAGCCTCACTGTTGGCGAGAAAAAAGGTTCTCATTTTCCTCTTCTTTATACCAACTGCTCCTCACCTAGGGAATACCCTATACACAGGAAGCCATGGACATGAAAACATCGCCTGGTCCGATAACGGCAATAGGAGATATCGCCAATGTTTCGTACGTTCCAGTGACATACCTTTAATTCTACACTCCAATTCGTGCTAGCTGACTCGCAGAAAAGCTGTGAAAGATGCCGGAGAAGAAAAGTAACTCCAGCTCTTTCCATTTATAACTCTTTGTATTTGGTAAACGCTAATGCAGTCCCCGTAGATCAAGTGCGACCGCCATCATCCTTGCTCTGGCTGTGTAAAGGCTGGCACGCATTGTGTCATCTCAGGCTCTGGAGAAAAACAGAGGTGTGCTGAGTCCCTGATCCGTCCTGGCATGTGGTACTTACACGATGTGCAGACCGGTGCCCAAGAGCTACGTGCAGGCGCTAGAACGACATGTTGCCTCTCTAGAGCTCTTCATCCAACAACTGGCTAAAGCGGACAGCGAAAAGAGGGAACAGATGCTGTCGGGATATACTGAAAAGCAAGAAAACCAGGTGGACGTGAGGTCACCTGCCTCGCCGTCTCTAGATGATACCGATGTCGTCTTAGCAAAGGCACGAGCTGGCCAGTTGAAAAAGACTCGCACCGGAAGTGCTTCTCTACAATATTTTGGCTCAACTGGACTATTCCACGCATATCCAGGGGCTAGCGAGCTCCTCCCACATGCTCAGCGTCTGAACATCGACGAGGTGTTAGCTACCTCGCCGTCCAGTGAGCCAACGGGCCTATCAGCAGTGTCCACACTGGGGTTTCACTTCTCTCCACATGATGAGACATGCCAGAGCTTGATGTCTACTTTTTTCAAGGAACAGTATTCTTATCACATGTGTGTCTACCGAGAGTTCTTCTTGCGCGACTATGACACGGGAGTAGGCCGCTATTACTCTGATGTGCTCCTCTTCGCGATTTGCGCCATAGGCGCACTGGCAACAGGCGATGCGTCAATGTCGCCCGTGTCGGAAGCTTTCTCTAGCCAGGCGGAGAGCATGGTTTATGCATCTCTGGATAGGCCAGACTTGACGCTACTCCAAGCTCTGATATTGCTGAGTTCTCATGCAATCGGCCACGGCAAGGCCTCCAAGGGCTGGTTGTTCTTGGGAATCGCACTCAGAATCACACATGAAATGGGCTGTAGGTAATTTTCAGGTCATCCATCACCCGTTCGAGCTCTCTCGGCATGACCGAAAAGTTCTTGAGCCTTCATCATCATTTCCTTGAGGTGTCCAGGAATTGTAGACTTCGAGAACGTATTATTAGCTCTGTGACACCCCTATGTCGTCACCTCTACACCCCCTAAGCCTCCTCTGAAAGTAGGATCTGCTAACATGTCATATCGAAGTACATCTTGACCCAAACAACTGGTCGTCTGAGGAGCCATCGGAATCGCAGATCGACCGAGAGATCCTCCGGCGTGTATACTGGGCAGCTTTCAACTCGGATAAACAGATCAGCATGTACTTCGGTCGGCCTCCTGCCCTGTACCCACATGAATCTGACGTGCGCAATACCATACGGATACCCTACCCGGAGGATTGGCAGGGGCTTCTGGACATCTATATCGCCAAGGACGTCGCAGCAACGGCCTATGAAGATGGGATTGCCCTCTCCGGGAGCTTTATCTATCGAGTAGAGCTCTACAAGATTGTCCATACGATGATTACGGATCTGTTCGAGAACCGTAGGCACAATGCCAATAGTGCGGTACTCGCCGCAACGGCGCAGCGAATCCACGTACAACTCAACAAATGGCTCGCCACCCTTCCAAGCAAACTATACTGGAATCAATGGAGCAATGGACAGGTCCAGCCGTTCGTGCTTCATCTACAGTACGTAGACGCATCAAGCCGTGATGAATATAGAGGACTCACATTCTTTTATAGCATGGTTTTCCATACAGCAATGATCATTCTCCACCGACCGCCCAGGAATCTTTATGGCAGACCAGGTATCAGTAAAAGTGATGACGTGGAGATATGCTACGAGTCGCTGCATGCCATCATACGACTGCTTCGCAGTTACTCGCGCTATTACAAGTACTCAGCCCTGCCTCTGGATTTCGTCCATACTCTTTCTGTTGCCGCCGGCACGGTCCTGATGCGGATATCCTTGGAAGACATGCCTCCAGATGACTCGAGCATCGCGAAATCTATGGAGACCATCCTAGATGCAATGGACAAGATCAAGCACACTTGGCCCTGTATAGTTGAGGTAAAAACGAGCGTAGTTCAAGCCATGAATATTCCAGGGGCAGAAGAACACCGGTCAGCACGAGATCCTCTTCTGGATTTTGGTTTCCTTGCGGACTTCGGATATACAAATGCGACAGGCCTGGACGACATCAACATGCATATATCTGATGCCGAGTTGGGAATTCTTCTGACTGACGACTTCCTGATGGATCCTGTCTTCGGGCCAACGTTAGCAAACGGAGGTCCTGCATGAATGTCGCTTCGGATATCGTTTCTGTATGTCGATCGCAATCCCTGAACTGTAGCCTCATTACCGTTGTAACTGCTGACATACTCTTTCGGTGTAAAACTCAGGCAACAATGAACGAAGAAACATCAATGGTCCACCCCACTTCCTTAGATTATTTGTTTGAGCATGGATTTTTATTTGAGAGGTATGATGTAGGGTTGAACCACGCAAAGGCGTACGATGGCCTCTCCTCAAGACCCGACAATTGTGTGGGAATTAGGTAGCGCATGATTTAATAGAGAAATGACGTAGCAACTATGTCGTGGTCCTTGCAGTCCAATAGTAGCATGTGCCCAGGGGCGTGTGCCATTACCGTCCCCTTTATGTTCGCTCTCATCACGGCCTCCTGAGGCGTCACCCCGCAAGCCCAGAACACGGGGATCTCGTCGTCCGAACCCTGCAGTTGACCCAGGGGTCTCCCATCGGCGGCGATGGGCGCCTCGCCCCACTCAGGGGCGTCGACGTCCAGTATCCCCAGACTATGTACGGCCTCCCAACCCCAAGCGATGGGCTCGCCGTGGGTCACACTGTAGCCCCGCGTGATGTCCCGGACGCGCTCCACGTCGCGCAGCCTGTACGGCCGCATCGACACGACGTAGGTGCTGCCCGTGAACACGCCCGCGGGACACAGCGGCAGCCGCGTCCGGTACATGGGGACGTTGCGGCCCAAAACCGTGTGCCGCGGGGGCAGGCCCGCGAGGCCGAGCGCGCTCTCGAAACTGTACGAGCACCCGATCAAGAATGCCACGTGGTCGTCCTCGTCCCATTCGTCCTCTATATCCGTGGCCCCCGCCCGGACGAGCTCCGAGTCGCGGTACACCATGTAACGTGGTATGTCGTGGCGTAGGTCAACCGAGCACTCGTCGTCGTCGGACAGCACCTCCTGCCCACCGGCCAGGCACGACTTGACGGAGTCGTATCGCCCGGGGGCGGCGGACTCGGCGATCAAGGGACAAGGCACCGGGTTTCGGGCACACAGGAGACGAAAGTCGGCCGCGTAGCGCGACGGCAGCACGATGAGATTCGCTTGCAGGTGACCAGGGGCGAGACCCGAAGTCGGCACCGTCAACGTTTTGGCCCGGGCGGCTTTGCGGACTTGCAGGCCGGAAGAAAGGATCGGGGCTATGGGCGAGCCGGGCTCCTCCTTCTCCCCCTTGGGTAATGTCCCATACAACTGTGGGTCTCTTGCTGTCGATTCTGTAACCATTACTGCGGATGCCATAGTGTCAAGACTACGTACGATCTGGCAAAGGAGTAGATCTCACAATGTGAGTCTCTTCTTTCAGAGTTGTTACCGATACCTTTATTCGTTATTTGAGGAGCTATCGAGAACGGCGATTTCGATAGTAGCTGGAGCCGAAGTACGGTAGGGGGCTGGGCGACAGCGGACTTCCACCTCCGCAAGTCCCAACTACTTCAGATAAGCACATGTCACACGCACATCCACGAGTTGATCCCTCCTTGTTACGAACGGCCAGCGACGATGCCAATGATGAATCGATATATAGGATATCGGACTTGAATTCCACTGCTTACGTATGCAATGGCATTTCGTACATTTACCTGCTAGCCATACCATCATTGCGGAAAACAATTCCGTTGGTTTCCGTTTTTGTGGACGAGGATGGGGGTTCCAGTATACAAGCCACAGGCAGGCAATGAATGCATACATATAAATACTGGAAATCTTACTGTTATCTCGAATTTCTTATTAAAGGGGCGTCGGCGATTAGTCTTAATATGGATTTAACTGACCCCCCCCTTATTATATTATATAATAACCGAGGTATTTAATATAAGGATAATATTCTTTTAAATATATTTCTAAATAGTTTTTATTTAATACTTTTCTTTCTTTCTTTATATTTTTATATAATATATAATATATTTTTTATTTTTTATTTATTAAAGTTTAATAGGTTATAAGCTTAGGTTTTATAAATAATAAGCTTAAAGTTTAAATCTACCTTATATATAAGATATAAGCCGCTATTAATTAATTAATATTAAAGTTTTAACGCCTATTATAAAATCGTTAAAAATATAATTAATTTATTATTATTATTTTTCTCTTTATTATTTAAACTTTAATATTTATTTATTAGTTTATTTTTATTTAAGTTATATCCCTTAATTATTAAATATTTAAATAATTATTTTTATTATTTATTACCTTTAACCGTTATTATCTTAATCTATTTCGTTTATACGCTCATTTATAATCTCTTATTATAATATTAAATTATAGGTTTAAAGGGATTTTTTAATTATTTATATTTATTTATTTATATATTAATTAATTATATTTATTATTTTAATTAGATTTTCTTTATTTTTCGAATTATTATATCTCGATTCTCCAATTACTAATTTATTTATCTTTTATTTATTAAACTCTTATTTATTTATCTTTTTAATATAACCCGTTAAAATCTTATTAACTTCTTTATTAAAAGTATTATAAATAAAACCTTTAATAATTAACTTTATAATAAAAAATTAAATAAAGGTAAGAACCGTATTAATCCTTTTATTAACTTTTTAACCTTTAATTAATTTTATATTTAAATTATTATATTTATCCTAAAGAATCCCCTTTAAAATTTAAAAAAGAGGTTAAAAGTATAAGTATTTATATAAAACTAATTAATATATTATTAATTAAATCGATTACTTATATTTATATTTATAATTATTTATTATTAATTATTTATAATTAAAGACAACGATTTTTATAAAGAATTCCTAGGATTAAAGGAAAATTCCTTTAAAACTATAAATATATAATTATAATCCCGTAATAATTTTATAATTAATAATAAGTTTTTTAAATCGAGTAATTTTTAAAGGGTTTATTTTAATATAGCTAGCGGATTTAATTTATTATACCTTATAATTAAAGTTAATAATTAATTATTAAGTCCTACCGGTCTTATTAAATTTACCGGTCTTATCGGCCCTTTACGTCCTATATTATTTAAATTTATAAACGATATCGAGATTATTATATTAAACCTATTTAAACTTAAATTTAATCCTAATTATTTTAAATTTAATAACCTTAACTTTTATATCTCTACCTTTAAATTAATTAAGAATAGTAACCTTTTTAATTATATACCTATCCTTAAAAATAATAATTTTAATTAAAATAAATTCTTTATAAAGTTTAAAGACGTTTTTTTAAATAAAAATATTATTAAAATTCTAAATAATACCTTTAAGCTACTTAAGATACCTACTTTAATACCTTTTATTATTATTACTCCTATTCTTATTTAAAACCGCTATATTAAATAATTTATTTAATAATCCGTAATAAAGAATTACCTTCTTTCCGTTATTTAAAGGAAATTCGATTAATTGATTTATATAAAAGATAATATTAATTTAATAAATAATACTTATATTATTACTTATAACTTTATAATTTATTATTAATAATAAGGTACCGTATACTTTATTAACCTTGTTTCTCATTTATTTAATATTAAACTTTATTACTTAAAGACTATCGATAAATATAATTAATATTAAATTAAAATTACTTAAAAGCTTAACGCCTTTTAATTATTTTAAATTCTATTTAATTAATTAAAGTAACTTTAATATATAATTAACGTAAGGGATATATTTAATCTTTAAAAGATTTCTATAATTACTTCTTATAAAATAAGAGACGTCGACGATAATTAACTTATTACCTTAATCGATTTTATAGCTAAGGCTTATAATAAATAATCTAAATTTATTAATCGAATAAAGTATATTTATACCTTAGCTTTTATTATTAATAACGTTTATAATAATAATAAAGTCTATTTTATTAATAAACGTATTAAATTATAAGGTATAAAACCGTTTATTTTTACTTTTAATCGGCTTAAAAGGATCTTAATTTAAAAAGTTCTTATTTAAAATAATAGTATTATTAAAATATATTTTAAGTACGGTTAGTCTTTAAATACTATAAATTATAACGATATTAAATATTTAATATAATACCCGGAATTTCGTAATTAATAATTAAATAATTAATAATCTAATTATTAATAATTTAAATTTTAAGGTCGTCCTTCCTATTATAATAATAAGAGTCCTAATTTAAAGCTTTTTATTATTATTTCTATAAGGCTATTTTTAAAATTTTTAATAAACTTTACTTATTTTATTAATTTTAACGATATTATAAATTACCTTACTTAATAACGGGATACCGATAATTACCTTATTAATAAATATTATAAATATTATTATTCCGTCTTATAAAGTACGTTAATCTACTAATTATATTACGAAAAAAAGAATTATATAAAACCCTTACCTTTAATTTAATAAATTAAATAAATAAATATATAATTTAATTAATTATATAATAACCGACGAATAACTTAATTAATAATAACCTATTCGATAAAAAAATATTTATTAATTACAATTCTATTAGTTCCCGCTTATCGGTACCGGCCCTTTTTCCCTTTTAATACGCTTAATTAATTCGCGATCTTATTATACCGGCGCTCGTTATATTAATAAAATTTTATATCCTTTAAAGCCTTTTTCCCGTCTTATATATATATAAATATATTTTTTACCTTTTAATATTCTTTAGAAGAATCTTTATTATTATATATTTAATATATAATATAAAGATTATATATATAAAAAGCTATATATTATAATAATTTAAAAGGTTTATTATTATATACGGTCTTTAATATATTAAAATCGAGTTTATTTAAAGTATTATTATATTTATAGAAATCGTCCGGAATAAAAGGTTTAAATTTAATTATTAATATAATTATATTAATTTTTTCAAAATTATTTAAAGCGTTATTTATTAATATATATAATATAATATATATCGATAAATATTAAAATTTAAATAATTATATATATATTTAATAATATATAAAGGTATAAAATAAAGGATAATAATAAATATAAATATATATTTATATATAATAAAAAGGAAAGAATTATTATAAATTTTAAGGAGCGTTTATTTCGAAATTTTATATTTATATATAAAAGCTTTTTTTAATAACTTACGTAAAACCGGTATCTTTATATTTTCATTTTAAGAATTTTATTACTTAAATATAAATAATCTTTAATAAATCTTAAATGTATATAATATAAACGAATATAATAATTACTTTTTTAATATTTAAATATAATATTATCGCGAGACTTAGTTTTATTATAAATTTTATATTATAAGCGATAATAAGTAGTTAGAATCGATAATTATAATAGAAAGGGGTTTAATACTTATTATTTATTATCTTTAGAAGCTTAATCTTTTAATTTATTTTTTAAAATATTTATTTGTTTTAGTACGGAGTTATTATTAGTTTATATAACCTTTTATTTATTTTTATTACTTATATTAACTGTAATAAGTTTAAAAAAATATTAAAAAAATATTATTATTTTATTATAAAGCCGCTTACCGATTTATTTAAAGTCGTACTTATAGTTCTTATACGTTTTATTAAAGGACTCGATTAATTATTTAACGACGGATCCTTTATATATCTTTATTATAAATTTTAAATAGTTATTAAATATTATAAACCTATAACTTTTATACCTATATTCGGTATTAGTTTAAGTACCTTTATTCTAAATATAGGTAATATATTTATTAATATTTAATAAAGTAATAATATATAAATTATTAATTTAATTAATATTTATTTCGTTCTTTATATAAAGATTAACCTTTTATTTATTAACCGTTTTATTATTTATTTAAGCTTTTATTTTTATTAGGATACTTAAGGGGTATAAATTATTTTTTAATTTAATCCTTTATTAAGCCCTATATTTATTTATTTTAGTTATTTATATAAATATTTTTATTTCTTTAATTATTCCGTTATAATTAATATAGCTTAATAGTTATTACTTAATATTAGTTTTATTTCTTTTATAGCTTTTATAATAGAGAATATTAATAATATTATAACTTCTTAACTACTTTATTAATACTTTAATTATATTAATTATAAAGCTTATTATCGGTACGTTATTATATAACGTGGTTTATTATATATTTAGCTATATTATATAGTCGGCTACCTTTTTCCCTATATAAAATAAGTCCGTGTATAACCGTATATTTTAATTAATTTTAATTCAATTTAAACTATAATTCTAAAATTAAAGTTTAATTTAAATAGAATAAATAAAAAAGGTAATTTAAAATTCATATCTATTTTATTATACCCTTAAATAAAAAATATATTAAATTAATCCCTATAATTTCTATTTTCCATTTTAATTTATTAAATAAAGTAATTATAAAATTAAACAAAATAGATTTAATATTCTTATATAATTAAATATAATAGGTTAAAATTTTATAAAATTTAATAAAGAATTAAAAGAATTATAATTTACGTACGGAGAATTTTTATATAAGGAAAAAAGTGGCCGATTATATAATATAGCCGAGTATATAATAAACCATATTATAAAATCGATTTAATTAATAATAATAATAAAAACCTCTTTTATAAAACCTATTTATTAGGTAAAGGTAGAATTTAAAATAATTATATTAAAGTCCTTTATAATATCTTTAAAGGTATTAAATAGTATACCGACCTTAATAATAAAATTATTTTATTAATAGCTATTAAAGAGCCGTACTATTTATTAATAATAGATAATATAATTAAATTCTTTAGGATAACGTGGTTTATTACCTCGCGGACTATATTACTTTATAGATTATTCTTTCTATTTCTTAATGCTTTTATATAAGTTAATTTAATTTTAATATTTTAAATTAATTTAAATTATTCGTTATCCGATTTATTACTCGATTTTATATTTTTTTTATAGGTTTACGTATTATAACCTATTTTACCGTAGATATCGTAACGTTTATTACCCGTTACACGCCGTTTCGATAAATTATTATTTTTATTTTCTTTAATTATAAGACGTTTCCCTTTTACTTTCTCGTTTTATAATTATTAAGATTCTTTAATAATAAGGGTTCCTTTAAGTTAAATATATAATTTTTTAATCCTCCGGCGTTTTAAAAGGGTTAAATTAACCGTTTTTAAAGTCCGTACCCGTTTATATAAGATTATAATTTCGTACGTTATTAGTTTTATATATTTAATTAATTTATTTATAGTATTTAAAATCGGTATTAAAGAGCTTCCTTAATAGTTAAAGATTTTATTTTTAATAAAAATAAAGTGTCTCGTCGTTTATTAAGGGTTAAAAGGTATTAAGGGGTTATAAATATTAACGGTCCTTAAATATAATAATTCCGGTATAGGCGTTTAAATTTATATATTTAATTTATTAATTACTTTATTTAAATTATAAGGTATTAAATTAAATACGTTAAATTTATATTTAATATTATATTTTATAAAAATAGTGAAATATATGGTTTTAAAGGTAATAAAGAATTTAAGCTTTATAATATAATTTATTAAGGTTTTTATAAATAGCTCGATTTTTTTTAAATATATACGTTTTAATAACGAATAAAATATAATATCCAATAGTTAAAGTAAGTAAAATAAATAGGGAGGTATATTAAATATAATAATACCGTTATCTTTATAATATACCTCGAATTCGGCCGAAATATAGCTTTTATAATCGTTAATAATTAAAAGGCGATAATAACCCGTCGTTTATATTTTAATATATTTATTAAAATATTTAATTTAATTTAAACCCGTCTTATTATCGGTTTAGCTATTAAAGGTCGGTTTAATTACTTAATCGCCCGGTAAATTATATTTATATACCTAATTTATAAAGTAATATTAGCTTTAAACGATTAAGAACGATAAAATATATTAGCTTTATAAATTAATATATTTTATTATTATTAATTATTCCCGATTATTAAATTAAACCGTTTTCGCTTTCTTACGCTAATCGGTATATATTATAATATATATTAAACCGATAATGTTTATTATAAAGCTAGTTTTATTAAAATTCTATATATCTTTATTTAAAATATTATATTTAGCTTTCGTATTCGTTATTAATATAAATTAATTAGAAATAACCTTTATATCCTTATAAAGAACCCTTTAATAATTATATTTCCGATTTATTTTAATTTTAAAGTTTAAATTATAATTAATAAAGCGTTTAATTTAATACTTATTAACGTATTCGCTATTACGCGCTCCCGTAAAAAGATTAATTATATCTTTTATATTAATAATATTAAAAGGTATTTCTCGGGTATTTAAATCGATTATATACTTTCGTAATACCTCCTTTTTAATAAAATTTAATTTATATTATCGTTATCGGATTTCGCGTTATAAGGTTCGGCCGTTAATTTAATAATATAAAATTGTATAAAGGACGTTATATACCTTTATAATAACTCTTTTATTTAAAGGATTTATTAGGTTTCGCGTCGTTTAAATTATTAAAACGATTCGATTTTCTTTAAATTAATTAAGTATTATAATTATAAAATTATTATATATTAAAATTTAATTAAATTATAGAATTAAAAAAGTGGTTTACGAGGTAATATAGTCCGCGAGGTAGTAAACCACGTTATATCTTTTATAAATTAAATTTAATATTAAATATTTTATTAAATAAGATATTTAATAGATTAAAACTTAAATTAATAATAAAGTCTAAGCTTATAAAACCGATAATAATAATAAATTTTATAATAGGATTGTTATTAATTTCTTTATTTTTAAAGGTATTTAACCTAAGCTTATTACTTTATATACTTATAAATAAGTCAGTTTTATTAAACGTCTTTATTAAACCTTTTAAGGTTTTATTAAGTCTATTATAATAGATATTAATTTATTCGGAGAGCTTTAAGGAGAGATTCTTAAAATAATTATCTTTACCTAATATTATATTCCTAATATTATATTATTTAAAATATTATTAATATAAGCTTAAAACGGTTATACTCCTTTAAATTTTAAACTTTAATATTTAAATTATAAAACTTATAAATTAATCTTTAAAGAGAAATATCTAAAGAAGCTAAATAACCGTTATAATATTTATATTCTAATTAAATATAATACTGATATTATTTATTATCTTTAAAATATTATTATCGGATTTATTGAATGTATTAAAGAGGTATTATTTAATAAGTTAATAATATTATTTAAAAATCTTAATATTATATTACCGATACTTATACCTAATTTCCCGGTATTATTATATATTAAAATAATCCTTTTTTATATTAATTTATTTACTTTTCTTTATATACTTATTGTTTAACCTTCGTCCTTTAATAATCTTATTATATAAATTAAAATAGGGAATATTTAATTATAATTTATTTAATAACCTTTTTAATATAAAAAGTAGAATTTTTTAAAATATTTAAGAGAACCCGATAAATTACTTTAAAATAGTAATATTATTAATTTTATATTAATAGCACTTTATTTTAATAACTTAATTAAATAGGATATATTAGAAATTAAGGAGGCTATTTAATAATTAATTAATTTCGTTTAATTTAAAACCTATCTTTAGAAATAGTCTTTTTTATTTAAAATTAAAGATATAATTTAATAATTAAAAGATTATAAAGATATGTTTATTCCTTTTTAATTTAAATTCGAATTTAAAAATATTAATAAATTAAAGATCGATTATTACCTAAGTTTATTAAACGAATTAAATATTAAGCTTAAGAACTATTAATAAATTATAAAGTCTTTTAAAGCTAAGGAGTGGTTAGGCGTCGAAATCGATAAAATTAAATTTATTAAAATTAATTATATTTAAATAATAATACAACGATTAAATAATATTAATATCTTTATTAATTATTAGGTCTATAAGTATAAACTAGGCCTTTAAAGCTAGGTCGTCCGTTATAAAGTATATTAAGTTATTAAAAGTTTTAAATAAGAATATAATATAAATTATATTAAAACTTTTATATTAATTATATATTAAAAGATTTATTAAATTCTTTTCGCTTTAATTTATATTAATAATTAAGATATTTCCTAATTAAATATTAAAACCGCCTTTCTTTATAATAATATCGATAAGAATATTTATATAGAATTCTTATTAAATTTTAAATAATTTAATATAGTTATTAAATTAAATAAGTTTTTTTACGGTTTTAAATAAGCTTTATAAATTTAATTTAATATTACTTTTAAATTATTTAAAGAAATTTAAATAGATTAGATTTAAAACCAACAATATTCTCTTTAAAAAAGGTCTTTAACCTTAGTAATTTATATTAATAATATTTTAATATTTAGCCCTCCGTTAGAATATTTATCCGTTTTAAACTTTAAAAAAGAATTAAAGGAGAAATTTAAAATATTTAATTTAAATACCTATAAATATTTCCTTAATATAATTATTAAACGGGATAAATTAAATCGAAAGCTTTAATTTAATTAAACGGTTTATTATTAAAGGCGAGTTTAATTTTAAATAAATTCCTTTAAACATTAAAGAAGATTGTATTCCTACTTTTAAAGATTTATTTAATTTAAATATTTAAAATAAATATTAAGGTTTAATAAGATCGTTTATATATATTATAATTATGATAAGATTTAATAAGATCGTTTATATATATTATAATTATAATAAGATTTAATTTAATTTAATATATTTTATATTTAAATTAAATTATTTCTTAATTAATTTTATAAAGTAATATTTAAATACTATAAAGGCGGTATTAAAGTATATTTAAAGCATTTTTAACTTTAATTTAAAATTTAACGATAAAAAGCCATAATTAAAAGGTTTTTTTAATATTAAATAAACCTATAATAAAAGTAATAATAAATCTATAGAATATTATTATTTCTTATTTATAAATGTTATAATTAATTAAAAATCCTGGAAATAAGGATTTATCGTTATTTTTAATATAAAATTAAAATATATATCCCTTTTCTTAATTTTATTAAAAGCTATTTATTTATAACGTTTTATAAATAAATTAATACTTAAATTAAATATTAAAAAGCCGATTATTATATTCATTAATAATAATAGTACTATATAATTAATTAATAAGCCCATTTATTATAAATATTTAAAATATATTAGAATATAATATTATAAAATATAATAATTATAAAATAAAGGGATTATCTATATATAATAAATATTAAAGGACGATAATCCTATTAACTTTAAAATTAAAGGATTATAATTAAGGTAAAATATAGGAAATTAAATTAAAGCGGAGTATAAAATAAAATAATATTTATTTATTTATATTTACATTATTAATTAATTAATTATAAAAGATTAATTAATAAATAACCTCGGATAATAATAAAGAAAATTATTACTTTTTTATTTTAAAGCGCCTTTATAATAATATAGAAAAGGGAAAGTTATTACGGTAATAAAGATTTAAAAAAGGAGTTTTATATAAAGATAGTTCGAATTAATAATTTATTATATATATTAAAATTTATAAAATTTTAATTTTTTAATTTATTAAATATTACGTTTAAAGCGAGGTATTATATTATATAATAACTAAGGTATTTATTATAAGGATAATATTCCTTTAAATATATTTTTAAATAGTCTTTATTTAATATTTTTCTTTCTCTTTTTATACTTTTATATAATATATATAATATACTTATTACCTTCTACCTGCCAGATCTTAACAACCCCCCTAAAAAAAAAAAAAGAGGGAAAAAGAGTACTAGACCTAGAGATTACCTATCTCCATCGCCTTTACCTATTGTACTTATCACTCGCCTAATGCCCAATGCCATAATGCTTACCAACAGCCCGATTTGGAGCGGCTGGCGCAAAATGGCAAAACTGGATCCTTCACGCGAGAATGGAGGGGGCAAGCCCCCGATTAGCGTACCTACTAGCCGTGTTGTTGGCGCAGGAAAGCGGCGGTGTTTAGTGGTGCCTGCCAACTTCTCCGTCTCTGTCTAAGAAATGCACTCGGGTTTGGAAGCTCTTCGGCGTTTGAAAAATAGTAGCGCTACTGGAAAATCACACACAAACAGGACAAAATGATACGATATACCGGATTTACGATCAGTGCTTTTTCCAAGTATGTTGATATGTGTTGGATAGACCGGCCGAGCGAGTCAAATATCCTCACTTCGGTACGGTCGGAGCTGAAAGTGAAACACACATACTGGCTTCAAGTAGCAATAAGCACTTTATGTCCGACTGGGTACAAGAGTGGTGCAGTCAGGTATAGGGTCCTGGAATCCGTTACATTGTATGAACTCTACCAAGGTACGACGTGACACATCCGTCGGAATCATGAACTATGAAATAGGAACGGCTTTGAAATCGATGGTGTTACAAGCCCAGACAGCCGGGACCAATCGGTACTTGCGTGCAATGTGGTCTGCACTCTGTGGTTTTGGGACAAATATTGTATTACATACCATCCAATATCTCTATCGTTGATGTCAGATAGCATACTCAGAGTCGTAGCTCAGGCAGGCGCCAAGACTATCCATCCCACCAGACGGAGGAAGATATAGATGACATGCACGTCATGATACCATCTCGGCGATGGCGCGAGATTTGTACCGGCAGTATGACAGGTATGCTGCAGGGAAAAAAAAAAGCAAAATTCTTTGCCATCATGAGCGGAACCATACAGCCGCGCCGCGCCAAGGGCGGGCCATTTACTGTATTAGCAGCAATTGCCAGCAAAACGGCGTGTTCAGCGACGGGCTCTTATTGGCATCCCACTGCTGTGTTTGGTGCTTCTTTTCCTCGGGAACGCGCCGGGCCCCCTTTTGGGATCGTGGCTATCGACGGATTGGGCGACGCTACTCGAGAGGGCTAAAATCTCGAAGTCCCGTGGACATTCTAGTCAGGCCGCCCCGGGTGGATACGCTGACGAGTCACGCCGCAGGGAAAGAGCAGCCCGGCGGCCAAGGAATCAGCATACAGAGCATCTTACTCGAGCGGTGTTGGTCCTTCTAGAAGATCTTTCAGGGCGGAACCCCCAGCTTCAGCCTGTGGGCGGGCTACTTGTAGTATGGCAGCGTTGCTGTAGTATCCGCATGAGAAGATCCAACTTGATCACCATCGTCATGTCGTCTCAATTGCGTAAGATAGGGCAAGGTCATGCTTTCTTTACGGGCCCTGGTCACTGGTTCATGCCTGCAAAAGAAAACCTGGATTACGGGAGAGGGAAAACACGAAATGTGTCGACTGAAAAAAAGGACGAACTGCTAGAAAGTTTGTCGGGGTCGATATCGGTTGGGTCCATCCCGGTACACCGTTAGATGATGGGGCTCAAGGATCGGGGACGACGCTGAGGGCAATATTGGCGCATGAGACGAGGAGTAATAAATAAACTCCAGCATCTCCCTACCGATGAAAAAGAACGTTGTCGCCGTTACATCAGGGGGTCTTTGGGCAGTAATGCGAGAGCAAAAAGCCCTGTAACATGCCGCCTCATCGGATCATTCACAACTGGCTGCAGGGCACTGAGAATGGCAATGGCGGCTGAGCTCAACTGGCAAAATTTTGTTCCCGGCGTGTTGCTGTCATTTGTGGCTGCAACCGCTTGCTGACAGCCTAGCGAGTACAGCATCAGGACGGTCTTGGCCCTGCATACTCCGTACATACATAGAGCATGAAGCAGCGAGGACTTGGAGCTCCTAGCGAGCCAGCCGCATCCCGCTCTCGAATACGGCCTAAGGTTATTGGTTAGGTAGGTGTTAGGCTCATCAGGGACAAATGTGTTCTGTTGCAGGAAGAGGCGATTAAAAAAAACATCCCGAGCCTGGTAGCCGATGCCAGATTGGCTGGTACATATCGTGATCCGGTGCTGTGCTAAAACCGAACGTTGGTGACGCCCAATCCTGCCTGCTTGCCTGCCAGCAGACAAAGAAACTGGCGGCGTCCAAACACGGACCTGCTGGAAATATCAATAGAATGGGGTGATAATGCCTGGCTGGCCCCATGGTAGCATGTAGCGCAGCAAATCCAAGGCATTTCCGGATCGCATGGCAGGCTAGTGGCTGACCCCTAGCGACCAGAATAGGTCTGCTAGGACGGTCAGCCATGCTCAGAATCCAGTCAACCAAGGCCGATGCAACATTGGAGTACTTCGAGAGATGTAAACTGTGGGCATCGTCCACGAAACTGGCGCCAAGAGAAAAGTGGTTTATAACCAACCGCGCCAGACCGACGACAAGAGATGCGCATCTGGATGAGCCTAGACATCCCCCGAATATCATTGAGGATGAATAGGAGAGGCTCAATGACACCGTCGACTTTGAATCCAGATCCGCAGGCGCGTATGTACATGCAGATACATTGGTGCCTAGGCCCTTGCTACACTACCACCTTTTGCTGCATGGGTAATTGCATGTAGATACCTGGTGTGGTTTAGTGGATGGGGAAAGGATTAGCGACGGGCCTAATCGCGAGCAACCCCAAACCAAAAGTGCAAGCGGGTATTGCAAGTACCTGGCAGAACTCGGTAGTAGAGGATGAGGCTGTTCTTGTTTTCGCATCTACTTCAATCTAGAGAAGGACAGGTAACCCTCGCCCAGGCTCAATTACCATTTGACTTGTATGCGGATTTTGATTTCTTGATTTTAGCTGCCCTGTAGTCTCGTAGGCCTAACTGTCTACCTGTATGTACTTTATGCACGCATTTGCCTTCCCATAGCCATCCCACACGACTCAGTTTCCGTTCTGACCAGAGAAAAAGTGGCCACCCGTGTAACGTACAGACCTGTAGCACTGATTTCTTTTCCCGGGGCTTGCCTGCGAAAGAAAGATCAGAAGCCTGGCTACGTCATTCGGAAACGAACCTGAACCACGAAACGACCACACCACACACTGCTGCACACACTCACACACGCACACCTACGCTCAACTCAACATACGCACCACCACCACCACCACCACCACCACCAATCTTCCATTCGCTTTCTACGTCGACGCAACCCGATTCCCACGCCGCCATCTTCCATATAACCAAGGCCTAATTTTCGAGGCCTATACAATCTATTCAAACTCATCCTCGAATCTTGCCATTCGGCACCACCGCCAAATTCTGGCCATGATTACGGCATAGGCACACGACGGACTCCTTGAAAAACTCCTATCTTAGTAATAGCGAATGCGGCATCTCTATCACTGTCCTCGAAGTGCATGGGCGCGCTTCTACTTGGGGAATGTCAATGCCAACCTCTAACTTGACCCAACAGCCTAATAATGCGCTCGATACCGGTCACGACAACTCTGTGAATAGCGACGTCTCGGTAAAAAATGTAGAACTCGAGGACGAGCCGCCAACTATCCGGAATCCAAACTTAGCACCGGGGCACGATCCACTACAGGAACCTGCCATGTTAACCTCGCGCAGGCAGTCATTGGCGACAACAGACAACTCCGAATGCACAGCGGATTCTGAAAGGGCGAGCGACGGCGCCGGCTTTCACTTGCGTGGCGGTGGACCAAACGCAAAGGAAGGTCAGGAGACACCAGACTCGAGAACCGACACAGATGATATACTAGGCGGAAACATTTCGCCAGCAGAGGCACTCCCGTCTCTGGATGAAGGGAAGAAGAAAAAAGGGAAGGAGGTCAGCATTGCGACTGGTTCTCCAGAAGTTATAGACTCGCAGTCTATCATTAACCAGTATCGAGAACGCCTGGCACGGGATTTGGAGCGGCGCGAACTGTTGGCCCGGAGCCCCCATCTCTCACACTTGGAAACGAAACGTCCCTCGCCAATCCGCGAGGAAATGTGCATTTCCCCGACCCCAGGATCTACTTCTAGCTCGGATCTGCCAACAGCATCCACCGAGTCGAATAGGACCGTCCGGGGCGGCACGACCCCTGCCTTTACACATGGGCTTGCAGCTCGAACACCTTCGTATCCGTTCCCTAGGATGGCAACGCCTAACTATGTCCCGTCCGCGTTGCATCGTGCCTTTAGTGGCCAATCTAGCATACTCAATGCGGCCGGTGATCAGTTCGACAGCTTCTCGATGCATGATCAACTGCGGTCTGATCCGTCAACACCTGCTTCGGCTATGACCTTCCAACCATATGGTGCGACTCCGATCATGCAAGATAACTTCGACTTTCCCACGCCGAATCTTTACGAGCTAGCTCTAATGCTCACAGCCGAGCCAGGCTTGGATGCTTGGTGGAGTGCTGTTGTCCAGATAATGAAAGAGCACTTCAAGGCTGAGAGGATGACACTATCAATTCCAGCCGATTCAACAGACCTGGAGAATGTGCCTTGGGGCCAGAAGGCGACCTACAACAATCTTGAAGGAGACGGCTACAGTATGGGATATATGGGCCGAGGCAGCAGCAGCATGGTACCGAGCAGTAGAGATGACGTGTCCGATCTGGCTTCGATTGCCGACTTCCAATCGCGGAGGGAAACACAGACACGTCCTGGGATGTTGAGTCGTCACTCGTTTACCTCATACGAAGACAAACGGAATACCCGTCAAGGTCAGCCTTCTGGAAGCGCAGGCCAGACACCTTCGAGGCCGTCAGCGTTGCCTCGTAGTAAAAGTTACTACCCGACCCCTAAACGGGCATCTCCGACCTCCCCTCGACCCCAGCTTAACAAAGAGGCGCTCGAGGAGCATGATGCGGAAGAGGATCAACAGCCGGCTCTCCCGGTTTGGGAGGCGCCTCTGGCGGTCCGTCCAGAGGTCAAGGGGCGTGTCCTGCCAGTATTGCAAGGGCTGGATCTGGAGGCCGACCCTCTGATTGACCATAACGGCATCCAAAGGGTGATCGAGAGAGGCAAAGTGATCGCGCTTACCCGCAGTTACCCGTACCTTGATGCCATTACGGAAGAATCACAACAGGAAAAGAGGCCTCCCGTGGTAGAAGAGAAGAAGAAACCCAAAAAGCCAGCGAGAGCTGGTTCTTCTAGCAAATTATCATCTCTTCTGGGCAACGCCGCCAACCCAAGGGTGGGAGGTCGAATCGGGAAATCGGCGACGCGAGAAAAATCTAAGATCTCCAATGTCATGTCAGTGCTAGACATTGATGATGAGCCGCGACCACCAACACCGAAGTACGAGGAATACGAACAGACTCCTCCGTCTCCTTGGTCGCAATCGCCAGCCCCTTCGCCAGCTGTTCGCGCAGATCCTTCCGAGAACCCTTTCTTTACCGATGCTATGGTGGACGAAGACTCCTTTAATCCTGGACCTAGTCCTCACGATTACACAAATATCCAGGCCCCTGAAACGATAGGTGTTGATAATGCCTGGACTGTTCTCCATATCCCCCTTAAGCACATACTTCTCTCCAAGCCAGCCCATCAAACGTTCAAGCTAGACCCTTCTGCTCTAGAGCAAAAAGGGGGGGCTTCGAAACCGCTACGATCCTAGCGCAGAGGGCAATGCTTTTGCCGAACGACCTTCTTCGGCAGACTCACGAAAGAAGGACCAACAAAGTCCGATCGCGATCTTGTCAATCTTGACTCCAGTGATACCGTACCCATCCAACCTTCGCTACTCCCTAGAACATTTGGCTCCTCACTTGGCCACGTCGTTCTCCCTTAGTCGACATTACTCAAATCTTGAGACTGAACTAGCTGGTGTACACCGCAAGAGACCTACCACTTCTGGATTTGGAGCTCTTGGACCAGATGGACGACCCATTGCAGATCCCTTGCTGTTTGCGCACATGCCGTGGCCACCTTCCGAAGACCCTTCACAGAGATCAATCACAGGAAGTATGACAAGTCCGAGCGACTCAGGCCCATCTCGCAGTGCCGCTGGTTCTCCTGGCGGTACACCCAATTGGGACCCTACATCTTTCGGTCTCGTTGTCGAGAGGCGCACCACTGGCACAAGCCCAGGGAACTTTGCAGCAGACGGCTATTTCGCGTCTGCATCGAAACCAATTGCTTCTGCAGAAAATATGTCTGCTCAGAGTGGTCGATCTAACAAGAGCCCGAAGGAACTCTCTCTAGCGGCGCAAGGTCGTACGAGCAGCTGGAGGAGCGTGCAACCAGACACGCCTTCTACAGAGAGCGATGCTGGTGGGCAAAGCACTAGTCGCTCTGAAGAAACGTTACAGAGCGTGCTGAAGAAGAACACTGTATCCGCGAACGATACGGCAAGACAGGAAACACGTGGAGTTCAGAAGGACACCGATGAGTTGGTCAAGCAGCTCGCGGCGCAGAGCCTGTCGGACCAGGCTGCGCATAAACACACGAGACTACACTCATACGGGGCTGAGTTCTCATCCACCTTCCAGTCCCTACCTTCAGGGGCTATGGTTCAAACTCCTTCGATGGTGACACCGTCGTTACAACGCCAAAACACTATTACTACAGCACAAGTCAGCATGCTTCCACCGACCGATAGACTGAAAGGGCTTATGCTGGACTCTCTGCCTGCACATGTATTTGTCGCCATGCCTGTCAATGGGGAAATCATGTGGGTAAACAGCAAGTATCTGACATACCGCGGACAAACCATTGCGGATCTCGTTATGGATCCATGGGGTAGTCTTCACCCCGAAGATCGTGATATGTATTTGCAGCAGTGGACCACCGCTCTACGTACCGGTGATCCATTTGCCCACACTGTCCGGATCCGTCGCTTCGATGGCGTTTATCGATGGCACCAAGCACGTGCTGTTGCTTCAAAGGACAAGAGAGGCTTAATCATTCAGTACATTGGCTCTTATATGGACATCCACGACCAAAAGATTGCGGAACTCAGAGCCGCTCGCCAGGAGGAAGTCGAGGCCTCAGAGGCCAAGCATCGGTTGCTGGCCAACCTGATACCTCAGATCATTTTCACAGCTACCGAAGAGGACGGCATCACGTTTGCCAACGAGCAGTGGCTGTCTTACACCGGCCAAGGCTTCGATGACGCCATGGGAGTCGGTTTCATGGACTATGTCCACCCGGACGACTTGGCCAAATGCAGGATACCGACCGAGAAATTCTCCTCGACACCAACTAAGCAGGCTGGGCCGGGAACCTTGTCTCGTAATACGAGCTCAAGCAGTAGTTCCACATACGACTTGCCAGCAGGCCGGCTCGGGGAGCTTGCGAAGAAGCAGGGCATCGTGAAGGTTGCAACTGATAGCACAGGCCGGCTTTCCTACACTGCCGAATTACGGTTAAGATCCAAGTCAGGGGAATACCGGTGGCATCTCATTAGGTGCGTGGAGATTGATACCATCGACTTCGGCACTGGGGAGAGTTCGTATTTTGGATCGGCAACCGACATCAACGACCATAAGCTTCTCGAAGAGAAGCTGAAGGAGGCGATGGAGTCTAAGAGCAGATTCCTCAGCAACATGTCTCATGAGATACGCACGCCTTTGATTGGCATCTCTGGCATGGTCAGTTTCTTACAAGACACGGTGCTCAACGAAGAGCAACGTGACTATACCAACACGATCCAGACGAGCGCAAACAGTCTGCTCATGATCATCAACGATATCCTCGACCTTTCCAAGGTGGACGCGGGCATGATGAAGCTCAACTTTGAGTGGTTCCACACGCGGTCACTGATTGAAGATGTTAACGAACTGGTCTCTACAATGGCAATCGCAAAGAGACTGGAACTGAATTATGTGGTTGAGGAGGACGTTCCGTTCTGGGTTAAGGGCGACAAGGTCCGCATCCGCCAGGTGCTCCTCAACGTCATCGGCAATGCAATAAAATTCACTGCGCAAGGGGAGGTCTTCAGTCGCTGCAAGGTCCTTGTTGATCACGACCCAGACCTGGGTGATGCGGAGATTGTACTCGAGTTCTCCATTATAGATACAGGCCGTGGATTCACCAAGGAGGAGGCGGAGCTCATCTTCAAGCCCTTCAGCCAGATCGATGGCAGCAGCACTCGTCAACATGGGGGCAGTGGTCTCGGTCTTGTAATCTCCAGGCAACTCGTTGAACTGCATGGAGGTAAGATGGACGGCACCGCCGAACCTGGTAAAGGATCCACCTTCACATTTTCCGCGCGTTTCGGTCTCCCTACCGACACAGATCATCCAGATGTCATCGTTACACCGCCGACGGAGACCACGGAGACCCCGGCGCTCCCGTCTGAAGATAGTAGCACGCGGACGGTGCGGCCGCTGGTGCTAGACAAGGTAGCAGCTGATTCTCAGGTAACTTCTAGCCCTGGTTCCGAGACCGCGGTTAGATCTCCCACCCTGGACTCGTCAGCGAGTTCAGATCCGTCGGTCAAATCAGTGCCATCTCAAGCAACGGCCAGGTCGTCAGTATCATCGGTCAACGTGGGTTTGACTCACTTCAGCGAGGCTGCTAAAGCAAGCGGGCAAGACCTGTCACAGATGAAGTTGCAGATGCCTTCGGGGCGGCTGTCCCCTAGCGGCATATCAACGCCTGGCATTACCAATCTTGCTGGCCCCCTAGAACAATTCCGACCCCCGATGTACTCCATTCTCATCGTCTGTCCGCAAACCTACAGCCGAGAGGCAACCGTCAAGCACATCGAGATGACTCTGCCCAAGGACATCCCCCACCAGATCACAGCATTGGCTACGGTGGAAGAGGCGCAGAAATTGCTCAGCGGTGAAGAGGCCGTCATCTTCACCCACATTGTTCTCAACCTTGGCTCTCCAGAGGAAATCATTGCCTTCATCGGCAAGATCATGAAGACAGTTGCCGACACGACGTCCATCTTGGTACTGACCGATTCGATGCAGCGCCAGTCGGTGCTGAAGCTCATTTCCGACAACGGCCACCAGCAACTTGTGGCGGACCACAAGGTCTCATTCGTCTACAAACCCGTCAAGCCTTCTCGGTTTGCTGCCGTGTTTGATCCCGCGAAATCGCGAGATCTCAGCATTGACAGAAACCGGTCAAGTGCCCTTCAGATGGTGGAAACTCAGAAGCAGAATCTTCTCGACGTTGAAAAGCGCATTGGCAACAAGGGGTACAAAGTCCTCCTTGTCGAGGATAATCCGGTGAATCAAAAAGTGCTCGTCAGGTACCTGAAGAAGGTCGGCATCGTGGCAGAGATAGCTGCCGACGGTGTCGAGTGTACAGAAGCCGTTTTCTCCCACCCTCCCGGCTTCTATTCACTGATTCTGGTAAGTGGATGATACTCGCCCTCCAACGAAAAAAAGCCGGTCTGTGACTGACAATATAACTATAGTGCGATCTACACATGCCACGGAAAGATGGCTACCAAGCTTGTCGCGAGATTCGCGAGTGGGAGAAGGAGGGGAAGCACACCAAGCTCCCCATTATTGCTTTATCGGCAAACGTCATGTCGGACGTCCAGGAGAAATGTGTGGCGGCCGGCTTTAGCGACTACGTCACAAAACCTGTCGACTTTGCCGACTTGAGCACTGCCATGTCCAAATACTTTTAAAAAAAACCCTGATACCCTCTTCTTCGATTCCTTTTTCTCCCTTTTTCTCTTTTTCGGTTTCATTACTTTCGCTACTGCTTGCACTGCATCAACACCCAACAAAGCCTCGGCGAGCATTGCTGCATCTTCATGGCGTTTTTTTGTCAAAATGTGCCTCGAACAAAAACGAGGTTTCTGCACTTATATGCGAAGCATTGGTGTAATAGAGACTCGGCTGGATTTTGATACGAATCTTCCACACAAAGGAGTCATGGGTGGTTTTCATGGTCATAGATGGCGTGTCTGTATGTATGATTCTACAACGGAATCTTCTAGGGAGGGAGGGGTCATTAGACACGGAACATTTAGCAGGTCCTTCCAGGGGCTGAAAGGCTGGGGGCTAGGGCTGGGTTATATCGGTGGGTCTACTGGGAGGGTAACCTTGCCCTAGGATTTGTTATTTCATCATGATGGGGTAAATGGTTTAGGCATTGCGTCGTCTACCTGGGGCGATTGGGTTACTCGGTCACAACTGGATTTGCATATATTGTGGCTGGTAGGGAAGAAGCCCCATACACTTTTCAAAGTGTCCCTAGTATAGAATCGTTTTAACCATGGCTGTCCTGTGTGTTGCTGATGTTGTTGGCATGCTATTTGTATTTCACATAAGGAAGGGAGCATGGCGCGCAGTCAGTCAAATGGAGAGAGCGAGCAGGATTGTGTTATCTTCTTGTTCTTGTGGTCCGCAATTGACACGAATACCAAATATACCACGTCTCCTACCAAGGCGGGGACCGATTCTAATTCTATCAATCTTCCTCTGAGATTCCTAATGTACCAAGTCTTGATGGCACTGCGTGAGACCTTTCCCTGATCCTATATCTCGGTTCCAGCAACGTGTATTCCCTTTTTCTCCCTACGGTGAATGTGGCCCCTGTTCTCAATGGAAGGCTCGGCCGCGAAGGGGTCTTTTGTATCCAAATGGCCCCTGTTCCTTGAGGAGGGCTCGGCCTGAGATACCATCGTTTTGTCCCAGATCTTGATCCCCACCAACACGGGTTTTCTGTCCCTCAGAGTGTGGCCCCTGTTCTCTGCGGAGGGCTCGGCCGGTGAGAAGTCTTGTGTATCCGAACAGCCCCAGTTCCGTAAGGAGGGCTCGGCCATAGAGAGATACAGCTTTTTATATCTGCGCAACTCTAGTGTCGAATTTGATGGGTTGTTGAGACCTTCCCTGAAATCCTAGATCTCGTTTCCACCAACAAGGATTTCATGTCCCTCAGTACTGCGCATGTGGCCCGTGTTCTCTGAAGAGGGCTCGGCCAAGGGTAAACATTTTTATTATGTGCAGTTCCTGGTACTGTTGGTGGGATGGTTGTTGCGAGTCCTTCTCTGGTTCCAGATCTCGGTGTCATCAGAACGTATCCCTGCTGTAAAGGATGCCTCCGTTCTCTGTCTGAAGGCCTATTTTCAAGGGTTTCTCCCCTCTTGTCCATCCTCCGTGGTCTTGAATCTCGTTTTCCCCGCCATAATGAGTTTTCCTCAGCTCTTTGAGGCGGTATCTTTCCGGTGTGGATGTTCTGTATCCATGCAACTCGTGATTGAGCTCACTACCACCCACATGAGCTTCCCTCAGCTCTTTGCGGGTATACCTTTTCAAATCCAAATGTTTATGTATCTGTACAGTCGCGCCAAACTTTATGAAGTGTTTGAAGGTCTCCTCCGACCCTAGGACTTCGAGTCCATGACAGGAACTCCTCCGGCGCTGTTCAGGCCCTCGAGCCCCGGTTTGTTTTGCTTACGCAGCCTCGATATTCTTGTCGTGCTGCTCCTTGGTTTCCTTGGGCACTTTGATGTGCTCCTCTTTCGCTGTCTTGAACAATGTATGAAGCCTTGTCCAAGGAAGGGGGGGGATGATATATCCGTACAAGTGTTGTGTGCAACCTTCGCCGTCTTGCTGCAAGTGATGCTTCTGTTCTAAAATAGGCCCTGGGCTTTATTCCCCTCGTCTTTTTCTTCGTTTTTCTTTTCGTCTTTTCGTCTTCTTTTCGTCTTCTTATCGTCTTTTTCTCGTTTTTCTTCTTCGCTTGCTCCTCTCTCTTCTCTCGATCGTTATGATACAATACTCATACAATTGCTTTACGTCAAGCCTGAGTGAATGCCATGCCGTGCTTAAGGCTCAGGTCTTTGGATCGCCTGTCCAGAAAAAGAAGGAGAAAAAAGGACCATGTATCCGTACAAATGTATTGTATCTAGTTTGGACGCCTTGCCAAACAGCCAAAAAAGAACAAGAATGTATAAATAGGAAATTCGTGAATCGTGGGTCGTTTCATAGCACATAGCGCTCCTTGCGCTTTGTTGCCGGGTATGTAGATGTACAAAGTAGTCCAGCAAAATAGGAGTGGAGAAGATGGCAAGGCAACAATAGAGGGCGTCGTGTTGTGTGCGGTTGTCGTATCTTATCGCAGTTTCTCTGACTTTGGTAGTTCTTGCCGTCGGCGCATCGATCGGTGTGGACCAGGCGTAGATGAGTTCTGGGGTGCGAACCCAGATAGATAATGATGATGGCGGCGGGAAGAACTAGGCACCATATGACATAGACGGTGACGAGCCGCCCAAGGGGGTTTGAACCCCTTCTCCAAAGTCAGAGTAGAAGACAGCGATGGTACTTCGCCCGCATGAAGATCGTCGCCAACTTGATGTGCTTGCCTTTTATCCCGGGGACCGTGTGTGCGTTTGTGTCAGGGGGAAACCTGTGAAGCTCTTCTCTACGTACTGGGACAGATCCCAGCTTTTTCATGGAATCCGAGACAGCGAGTGCCAATTTGATTCTGCTCGTATGGTAAGAAAAGCGACTTGAATACCGTCGCCATTTGGACTTTCATCTTCCCCGGTGTCTGTTCATAACACTAGCCTGGTTAAGCTAAAAACAATCAACATATGCATAACTGCTGGGAATGAACCAGCATAGCAGGACCAGGACTAGACTTGAATAAGTGGTGTGGGAATCGAACCCACAAAGAAGAGACGATCCAGGGATGATGAGAGTCCTATAGCGACTGGTGCTTTCTCGTCACCAATCCACCAAACGGGCTTGGTTTCGTCGGCACAAGCGTGAAACGAATAGATGAAAAGCTGATATCGAACCAATGTAGGAGAAGGCTACTCTGGTCCAGACTGGTTAGTGTTGGCAAGCAGGCCCAATCCCAAAGAGAGACTCATCGGGGCTCCTGTCGCGGTTCCTCTCCATTTCTTCCAGTATCTCGGTGTAGTTATCGGGGAAACTAGTTGGAGCAAAGAAAGTGCCATCTCTTCCCATGGGTGTTCTGGGGTCGAACGACCGTTCGAGGCTGGCCAAAGAAGGAGCAGTCAAGGGCTGGGAAGAAGTACCGGGGACAGGAGCAGCAGAAGGAACAGAGACAGCAGAGGGGACAGAGGCAGCAGAGGGGACAGAGGCAGCAGAGGGGACAGAGGCAGCAGAGGGGACAGAGGCAGAAGAGGGGATCGGAGCAGGAGAAGGAGAAGAAGAAGAAGTGTCTTCGTCGCTAGAAGAATCACCCAGATCTTCCGGCAAGCGGTAACAACCGTTTTGCCCCTGGGGGAGTCCGAGGTCGGGTTCTCCTCCGACGCCGTTGGGGGCTTTGGTGCTGCTGGGTCTGTTGAGTCGACTGGGTCGCATGCATTTGGATGTATGCGGCAGATGATGATCGTCCTTCTCTTCCCAGCAAGTTGTTGACCCGTCTCTCCCAGTCACGTCCCACTTCTACTGAGGGGAAATTTTCATAGTCTTCGTCGTCGGTGTCGGCGGACACAGACCAGTTGGGGTAATGGTGGCAACCATTAACGCCTTGAGCCGCCATGTTGGTCTGAGTCGGAGGGCGAAGAGGAGGAAGGTCTGTGTGGCCCTGATCCCGAAGCCATTGGTGAGTTTCCCGTCGACGATCTGTCCGCTCCATCTCTTCCCACCACAACTGCTGGCGTCGGTCTTCTTCCTCTTCTTCTCGACGCAGCTCCTCCTCCTCTTGTTGCCGGCGCAGCTCCTCCTGCTGGCGCTGCTGTTCTTCGTGCTGGCGACGAAGCTCTTCTTGTTGGCGACGGAGCTCCTCCGCCTGCTGCTCCTCGTACAGCCGCTGTTCGTTAACTATTTCCATGAACCGGTCGTGCACGTATGTGGAAACCCCGTTCCACATGGCGTCAAAGCGGGCGCGAACAGCGCGCTGTCCGGCCTGCACTATCCGGCGGAGGAAGCCAGGTCGACGTTGCAGCTGCCCCAGCTTCGAAAGAACCATCTGCCTCCTCTGCTCCCGCCCCTTCTGGCGCGCGGCTTCGTTCAAGGCGTAAGTGGGGCCCATCTTGCTGCTGTTGCCGCTGAGGCTCGACCTGGGAGAAGGAGATCCCAGCTTGCGACGCTGGTCTCTGGCCTTCCAGAAGTCTCTCAGGTGGTTGAATTCTTCCTCATCCAAACCCAATGAGCGGGAGTCATTGACAGCACCAGCAGCGGCGTCACGAAAGGATCCAGACTGAGAAAGCCACTGCGGGGGAAGAACTGTGCCGCAGCGGGTCTGGCCGCAGGCTGCTCCTTTGGCTCGGAGAAGAAGCCGTCACGAATACCGGCGCGAAGACGATCGCCCTTGGTCCGACCTGCCGGGAGAGATCGGGAGAGAGTGCCGTAACGATCGTTGCGGAAAGGATATTCCGAAATGCGGCCTTGTCGAAGCTTGACCTTTCGCTTTAGGGGGAATAGCTTTGGCCTTCTAGCTTCGGCGGCGGCGGCAGCCGTCGCGGAATTAGTGGTATAGGTGGCGGCTGGGGTGGAGGTAGCAGGAACTGCTCGTCCAGGGCTTCCTTCACCCTCACCCTCTACACAGACTCTCTTTCCACGACGAGCGGCGGCCAGGGCGGCGGCATGCTCAGGGTTATCATCCTCTGCCTCGTCGTCTCCATCGTTCTCAACGCTGCGGCGCCGCTTCACACGGACCGAGCTGCTGGGAGTCGATGGGAGACTCGAGGTGGCTGGGAGAGGGGCGTACCACCCCGGAGCATACAAAGCCGAGGGAGTAACAGCGACGGGAGTGCTGGGAGCGACGGCAGGGTTGGAGGCAGCGGAAGGGCTGGGGGCGATGGCAGGACTGAGCAGTACAGGAGAGCCAGGCATCACATGAGTGATGCGGGTGGGAACAACGGGGGCGACAACATTCTCCTCAGCTACACATGTTATTAGTTGACACTCACCAGAAAAGAATAAACGGCTTGCATTTCTGCAGACAGGAAAATTACCTTGGTTGGCCGAGCTGGCGCTGGCAGTTGGTGTATCGTTCACCGGGGAGGCCACGGGGGAGGGCACCGGGGAGGCCACACTGTAAACCTTCCCAGATCTGGTCCTTCTGGAAGGCATCTCGAAGGTTGTCAATAATGACGATCGATGATAGTTGTTATTTCGGATGAAAAAGAAAGCGTAAGCGTTGCTGAGATCTGTAAAAGAAGTGGCAAGAACGGAGTGAGATCGAGTAAAGAAGTAGGGGAAATCGAACGCTTTTCAGTGACGATCAAATCGAAACTGCGTAAGATGTAACAGGCCTCTTTAGCAAGATGGGTGAAAACGAAAACGATCAGAGATTCAGACTTGCTCGAGAGTCGAGGGAAGTTGAAGAGGCTCTTCGGTTTTGTTGTTGTAGAAAGGAATCACAAGCTGGGAATTATTTCGGATTCAGCAGCCCTTTTGACTGCTGGCGAGGGGAGGGCAGATCAGTAGTATCAGATTGAATACAGTTAAGGTACGTACACAAATTATTCACACAAGCAGCAGTTCACTTACCTCTCCCTCACCTTCAAATCACTTATTGTTCACCAGGTAAGGTAAATCCTATAGGGCCTACGATAGTAACCAAACCTCCCAGCATGGCAGGCCTACTAGGTGATTATGGCTGCTCCCCCTATCTTGCTAGCTACGCCACTCGGCAATTACCCCATCAGCCTTCCTTCGAGTCCACTGAAACAGCTTCGATTCAGTCAACGACTAACACCATTGGTGACATGGCCGTAGTACATATGGAAGTGGCACAATGCAAGTTTCTGGTCCCAAGTCAATCATGTCGTCGTCTTCCCGAGCTAGTTCACAACCACTACCTTGCTACTCCTATCACACCTACAGGCGTAACTAGCTGCAAGGATAGAAATGTGAAATCAGAGAGTCTAGTCTGGCAGTCCTTAGATGACTATTCATTGATGATCGCCTCGCTACCACATCATGGGCATGAGGAATAGACACATCCATTCAGCAGATCGGGCTATCAGTAAGGAAAGTAGTAACTACGAAACAGAGAGAATGGACAGCAGAGCCTGCTGAACATATCTGGATCTCGAATTATGCCGCTTAAGGAATATGGCCAACCAGTATCTGAGTGCATTACTACCGGACAAGTAACTACGCCGCGGGGGTAGAAACACACGGTAGACAGGGCCACTCTTATATGAAAATCAATGTAACGGATGCTGCAAGCCAAATTTCATACAGAAAGCCGTCTCTTAACTTCTATCCGGCAAGTGATGTTCGTTGAAGAACATCGTTGGTAGCTATGAGTCCGCCGTGTTGGATATCCATATTAGATAGGGGGCCAAAGAGGAAAATCGAAATGAACAGTATGGACGAAGGCTTTATCAACTGGCCAGAAATGCTGGCAGGAACCCAGATACCATAGAAATGTACTGGTTGGCGCTGTATGGCCATCTTTTCTCTCAACGCAGTCGTAGAATGAGCCCAAAAGCAATAGGGGTAGAAACCGACTCCACAGGTCCTAGCAGGCATTCCAGTCGAGACTGGATCTCTGCTTCCACAGGAACATACAAGGATAAAACAAGTAAAACTGGAAAAACTCGTATAAATTGATCATGAACATACTGTATTGGGTATATCCTACGGAAATAGCAAGAGGCGCACCAATTTACCTATGCGATGCGTAAACACACCAATTCGCAGTAAAAAGCGACATCACCACCAGCGCACTCACTGAAACCTCATTTGAATCGTCTTCGTATCTCGTCGGTTACCCCGGCCCTTTCCCAGGTTTTCGAGCTTGTGTGTACCCTTATAGTACACTGCCTCTGTAACTCTTATCTTCCTTCTCTGCCTTTTCCAGATCCTCGTCCTTCTCACGCTGATCGGAAGCGTCGTCATCCTTCTCCCGCTCATCGCCGCCGTCCTCGCTGCCGTGGTCTGAAGAGGTTGCTGGCGTCGGGGCATCGCCAAGTCTATTGACGTGCTTGTGACGGTCAGACCCGTTGGTGTTTGGTTGTTTGCCGTCCGTCTTTTCAGGTTTCTCGCCTTTGCTTGTGCTGTTCGTGCCGTTGGTTGTTTCTTTACCCTCCTTCACCCGCGCAGCTTTGTCGGCCAGCCGTTTTCGAGCATCGTCTTCGCTCATCTCGGCATCGCTGTTAGCGCCAGAATGTGTGCCGCCGAAGTCGCGACCAATGTGAAGCAAGTGAATTTTGTTGGAGAGGGACTTGTTGGTGGGTGACTTCAGGGCGTAGCGCAAACGGTCTTCCACAGTAATGAATGATGGCGTGCCGTCGGGCGAAGACACTATGTCTTCACGAGCCCTGGTGACGTCGATAGAGGGTGCTATCAGCCCACGAGGATCATCCGAGTCATCGTCCGAATTGTTAGGTCGTCGAATGGAGTTGGTTCGTCGACTGGCAATCGTGCCGCGAAGGCCGTTGGTGCCGTTCGAGTTGGCAGGCGTTGCGCTAGCTTGAGCAGCGCTCTTCTCATCAACAAGACGTAACTCCGCCAGATCTCGCCGGATCTTAAAGTGCTGACCATGAGTACAACCTTCTGGGCAACCACCCCAACGACGCTGGACGGCCGGGGCCGAGACATGAGCCTCTGCGGCCTTGATAACAGGCACGGTGCCGTCCTCCCTAACGGACTCACGCTCTGCGTCTTCCTTGGCTTTCAAAGCCGCCCTTTCCCGACGCAATTCGGACCAGGTCCGCAGTTTGTTCTCCAGTAAGTATTTGCCGGACTCCTCCTGCTTCTTCATGACCAGGAACTCGCAGTGGTTCACATTACGCAGATCCTCGAAATATTCGACGCTGAAGTGATACCACTTCATCAGGAACACACGGCTCATCAGACCGTGCGTGACGAGGACGCAAACACTCGGGAAGTCGTCCTCGCCAAACTGGCGCCAGAGTGACTCGTTGAAGCCCGAGACACGGTCGTACGCATCGGCGGCGCTCTCGCCGTCGGGGATACGGTAGAAGAAGTGGCCGTAGTCGGCGCGCTCCTGCCACATGCGCTCCATCTCGGCGCTGCAGGGCTGGAAGTTGCCAAAATCTTGTTCACGCAGCCTGGGTTCCTCGTAGACCTTGATCGAGTTGCGCTTGAACGGGGAGGGATCCGGGTCATCAGCAGTCAGCGTCGTAAGGATGCCCTCGGTGGTCTCGCGCGTACGTCGGTAGGGCGAGGTGAAGAACTGCACGGTGTCGTCGGCGCGGAGCAGCGACCGCAGCCGGCGCCCGGCTTCGTGTGCTTGGGTCCATCCTTCGGTTGTGAGCTTCACGCGGTGGTCGGGGATGCTTTGGTGTATCTCTCTGTTTTCTGTACAAGTGCGGTCAGATATCTGTATGCAGCGCAGTGGGCATGTGCTCAAATGGGCGGATATTACTTACTGTTGCCCTCCGACTGAGCGTGTCGAATCAGGATGATAAGGCGTGGTCGTCCCATATTGTGGCCTCACCTTGGTGTATGTGATGTCTCAGAGTTGTGTGAACGGTGTTGGACTGGTCGCGTGGGGTAGACCCTTGTATGGCAGAAGGGCGTACAACAGTAACACCCGATCGCGAGATAAAAGAGCTTCCAAAGCTTCGAGAACGGACTCGGCTGTTTCTGTCACTCAAAGTTAAGTTTCTCGAGAAGTCAGGATGGAAACTAAACAGAACAGAAGCAGAGTATGTAGAAGCCCCCGAGTCTGAGTCACAGATGATATTGGTTTTTGATATTGGGTCTTGGAGGCCGTATGCAAGGCAAGGCAAGGGTATGGATAGAAGTAGCAACTAGTCGAATCTATATTTGGCTTCAAAAGTCTTGGGAGCAAATGCAAAGTGTCGCTTTTCTCAAGGCGGGCAGGCAGTGACAGCTGTCTTCAGAGTTTGCGTGTTTCTGTTTCGGCCAAAGGAAACGGAAAGACAGACTTCCAGCTCGATGAGCAAACGCTGAGGGTTTCATATGCCAGACTCTCGGTCCCCCTTGTGCCCTTCTCGCCCAGCACCCCTCCTTGAATTTGCCCCTTGTAACGCTCCCACCCTCAGCACCTTATCGGCCAAATATCTGGAGGGGTCAGCCGTTTGATCATTGGCTTATCGGCGGCGTTGACGGCTATCAGGGCGTTTAGCGTACCATCTGTCCGGCAGAGCTTCAGCACATTAGGCGCTGAATGGCACTAAAAACTCCCCCAAAACCCCTGCTGCCGGCCACATCTGACGAACCAGGTGTTCACGTTACAAATCCCGTCTGCCCGTCGTGCAGCTGCAGCAAGGGCAAAAGGGAACCAAAAAGTTAGGTGAGGCTGACGATCAAAAACCGCGTGGGGTTCCGATTGTGAATCTAGAGCCCGTTAGCCATCAGCCTCTCAGCCTTATCGTACCATTTTCGCATATCGCCTACCATTTCAGATGAGCTCGCATGAGATCGTATCATTAGATTGATCCCTTACTGCATCACTCGGCGGTTACATTCAATACCTTACTTTGGGACCGAATCATAATTCCCCGGAAAAAGGCGCGCGGGTTTCATTCCGGCGTGGTCACTTGCAGCATTGCAGCTTGCATCCAACAAACATCCATCGAAAACCATCTAATCACCAACACTACAACAAGCTCCAGCCAACATCAGCCTCGGTTAGACGAAAGACCAAACCAACCGCCGCCATGTCCGGCGAAGGCCCCGAATCCGTCCCGACCTCGGCGGACCCACGCTCGAAACGCCCGACGAAAAAACGCGCCCTAACGCCCGTGTCGGAGCAGGCCGCAACCCTGGACGCGCTTTTCGCACGCCCCGACCAGGAAATTCGTCTGCCCTCGGACAGGTCATCGCGCGGCGGTCTCGCGCCGCCGCCCGAGATCGTTACCAACGTGCAAGGTTCCTCAGCCGGCGCGGGCTCGGGCGAGTTCCATGTGTACAAGGCAAGCAGGCGGCGCGAGTACGAGCGGCTGCGGTTGATGGATGAAGAGGTACGGCTAGAGAAGGCGACCGAGGAGTTCGAGAAAACCCGTGAGGAGCTTGAGCGCCGAGACGAGGAGAAGACGCGCCGCAACCGCGAGAAGCGCGAGAAGATGAAGGCTCGCAAGTCCAAGGCCAAGGACAAGGTCCAGGGAGGCGGTGCGGCCAAGAGCTCTACGACTACGACGACGGCAACGACCAATGGTGGCGTGAACAAGGGCCCGCGCATCGTGGTCAATAAGGGAGACGATGATGGCGACACTGATGTCAAAGTTGCGCCGGCTAGCGCAACTCAAGAGCCGCACGGTATCGTCATTGAGGAGGATTAATTATATGTACGAGCTGCGGAAAGAAGAGATACCCCATGGGCAGACAAGAGAGAGCTCATTTTGTATGATAAATAACACCAAGAACTACAGGAACCATTACCGTCTGTTGGTACAGCACGGAAGATATCGTGGTAAAGCAGAATTCACTTGAAGCCTTTGAATGCATCAGGATGGCTGCAGAGCCGTCATATTCATCTATCTCATTAGAACTTTGTCAGAACCAGATGTTGGTACAAAGGTATATGTAATGACTCTTTTATGGCCAGCCTTCAACGCCTCTAAACGGTTTATTCATCGCCTCCGCCCATACCAGCGCCAGCTTGCTGCGCCTTCTTGGCACTGCAGATGTCGTCTACCCTCAACAACAGGCATGCAGACTATGCGAATACGTTAGCTTGGATGAATATATACGAGTTTTGCAATGGGAACTTACCTCGATAGCTGTCTTGATGCTCTGCAGCTTGATAGCTTCAGGCTCCCAGATACCGTATTCCTTCATGTCGACAAGGGTACCGGCCTCACCATTGATGCCCCATGTGTAGTTACCCTCGGCATGCTTCGCACGCAGCTCAGTGAGCACCCTGACGGGGCTAGCACCGGAGTTCTGAATCAGAGTACGAGGAATGACCTCGAGAGCATCTGCCACAGCCTTGTACGGCCACTGCTGCACACCCTCAATGCCCTTCGCCAGCTGGTTCAACCGGACGGAAACAGCCATTTCGGTGGCACCACCACCTGGTGACAATCTCGGTTGGAACATGACGTTACGGGCCACTCCCATGGCATCCTGCAAGTTTCGCTCGATCTCGTTCAGGATGTCCTTCGAGGGTCCACGCAGCAAAATTGTGCAGGCCTTGGGCGACTTGCACTTGGTCAGGAATGTAAAGTATTCGTCGCCGATCTTCTCAATCTCAAAGAGACCGCACTGGGTTCCAACATCAGACTCCTGGAGATCCTCGGCACGGTTAACGATAGTAGCGCCGGTTGCACGGGCTATTCTGTTGTTGTCCGTCTTTCGTACTCTTCGGATCGCTGTGACGTTGGCCTTCACGAAGTAGTGCTGTGCCAGGTCAGACACACCCTTCTCCGTAATGACGATATCTGGCTTCACGGCCAAAATAGCATCGCACATGGCCTTGATCTGCTCCTCCTCGATCTGCAGAATGCGGTTCCAATCCTCTTCCTTGCTGACTTCGATCTGGGTTTGCGACTCGCCCTTCTTATACTCCAGCGGGCAATCGAGCAACACGATTCTGGGGTTCTCGATCTTCCGGCGCATATTAGGATGTGTGATATCTTTGTTCAGCATGACTCCGTCCAGGACACAGCTGTCCTCGATCTCGCCACCGGGCACCTTCTCCACGCGTGCATACCGCTTGATGTCGACTTCGCGCTTGCCGTTTGCCTCCCACGTAACAGTCCGCACGGCAGTCAGGGCCAACTTGCACATAAGGTCGGACCATCTTGACACAAACTTGGTGCCGATGGAGGTCGAGATCAGGCTGTTCATGGCCTCGTCGTCGTTGATATCAACAGGGAGAGAGATCTCGTCAATAATCTCGAGGGCGTCCTTCAGGGCCCGCTTGAATGCCTGAATGATAACAACGGGGTGGATGTTGCGCTCCAGCTGGGGGAGAGACTGAGCAAGCATCTCACCAGCTATAGCACCATCAGTATGGGTTATCAATTTTTCAGGACATGGGTTTCCTACCCAGAACAATAACTGTTGTTGTACCATCACCGACCTCCTCGTCTTGTGTCCGGCTGAGCTCGATCATGCTCTTTGCGGCGGGGTGGGACACTTCGATTTCTCGTAAGATAGCATGGCCGTCGTTCGTGAGTACAATACCGCCCATGGGATCTAGCAGCATCTTGAGCATGGCTTTCGGGCCCAGACATGATCGAATGATATCGGCGACTCTGCGGGGATCTGTCAGTCGGGCCGGGTCGAGAATTGGGTGAAAAAGGTAACGTACGTCTTGGCAGCAGCGATGTTAGACATCTGAGCCTTGCGGCCAGTCTGCCTCTCACCACTCTGGGTGTCTAGCGAGTTCAACGTCGTCAGTCCTGCCTTATGCAAATCTCCAAGGACATATCAGGGTCCTAGCTTATGGAGGGGCTCACTCATAACAACAACCGGGGCCTGCATCTTGAGCGGCGCTGTTTCACGGGCTCTGGGGAAGTCGTTGGCGGTTCAGCAATCGTGGATTCTCGATAGAAGCTCGAAAATACCAAAGTGAGGGGCTAGAGGGTCGATGTTCGCTGAAATTACTATCCTCCTGTCGGCCTTCTGTTGACTTCCACAAAAACTTTTGGCAGAGCTATCATCAAGCAGCTGCTGGAGAAACAGTTTTACCGCCTGTTTTTCTGCCTGGTACCTTACCTTGCTGTGTGCAGGCGTGTATGTCATGTACCTTTTTCGGGTCTGTGCGTTGGCATTTCTTGGTGGGGGCGGGGAAGTTCTATATAATCAAGTCCATCCGCTCTCCAGAATCTGTAACAGGAAGATACTATTTATGTCCATAGCAGTATGGTAACATGAGAGAATCTGTGCTCTTTCAAAGTGCGAATGACGGTACACTTCAGCGTTCATCTGGCCAGACTTTTGCATTGAGGCAATATGTTCATCCCATCAACCTAGGCCAAAATCGGCATTGGTGCCCCTCCACCTTCGCAGCCATCATTTAGGATGTCTGATGCCTCTTCTGTTACGATACATAAGTTGTCTTCTCAGCTGACAATTTATTTGACCCGTCTAAGGCTTTCGCAGTAGGGTCTTTTCAGACTCCGGGCTAACCTTACGGCCTGATTCTCCGACGGTCGGGAACAGATACCTCAGTTAAATGACGGCAAAGAAGTATTAAGTAATCGGTTTATTATATTCATTTGTCGTTTATTTCGGTTTTTATACCCTTAATGATTCCATCCAGATGTTATAGGCGTTGTCAGCTCACACCTTGTTGTTCCGGAGTTTTTAATGGCACTTCCAGTCTCTGGGCACCCTCGTAGATTCGTAAGAGGCGGTTGTATTATATGTAGATCGCTGTGTCGGATCACACCCGACGCCGGGCCGGCTAGGAGCGGCAGGATCCGGCTCCGATAACCAGCCGGTGGCGTCGATATGCCTGCTTAGACAGCCCCTCAGTATCCAATAAGAGATAAGGGTCGACAGAGTCTAAATAGAGTACCGTCGATATTCCATCTTCATCTTACAACTGTTTGGATACTCGACCATTCAACCCTCCCAGACTTGGTGAATTGCACATTTAGTATCTAGCCTCGGCAATCAGACTCCTAGCTATGGCACCGTCAGCGATCTCGGAGCTTACTCCCACAGTCGTCCAGAACAAAACGATGGACGAGGTAAAAGATAATGGAACAAACACAGTTGAAAAGGAGCAAACGCCGCTCGAGGCCATTTCTCATGGCGCGGTGATGCCAGGTACACCTATCTCTTCACTTATGCTTCACGTCTCCAAGCTCCAAGGGCTGTCCATAGGGGGCACTAGAGATGACTTTATATGTTGATACTCTTGATATCTGAGTTATCTATCGATGTAATGGAACAGTACGTGATCTGATGCTTGAGAACTAGGCATACCAACCTTCCCATCGTTCACCGAGCACCGGAAGCACATCTTGGTGCACATGGCGGCGACCTTCCGCTACTGGGCACGCCATGGCTTCACCGAGGGCATGGCCGGGCACATCTCGGTAAGCAACGTCGAACATATTCCGTTTCCCTGCAGCGTGACCTGTGGTCGCAAGCATGTGGCTAGTTCCGGAACTGATCACGCTTCCCCATGGGCCATCCCCATTCGACAATGTGGTTCATGTCCAGAGAGGACTAGTACTAACGCCATGCAACAATAGGTGCGGGACCCGGAGCACCACGGGTACATGTGGATGAACCCCCTGGGCGTGCACTTCGGTCTGCTGACGGCGGGCCACATGGTTTGCCTGGAGATCGAGACGGGCAAGATCGTGGGCGGCAGCAAGCCGGCCCACACGCTGACGGCCAACGCGGCGGGCTACCTGATCCACTCGGCGATACACAAGCGGCGGCCGGGAGACATCCACGCCATCTGCCACGCGCACACGGACGCCGGGCGGGCGTGGTCGGTGTTCGCGCGGCCCTTGGATATGCTGTCGCAGGACATCTGCAACTTCCACAACGCGCACGCCGTCTACGCCAGCTACGGCGGCATCGTGTTCGCTTCGGACGAGGGGGAGCGCATCGCCGACGCCCTGGGCGAGCGCAACAAGGGCGCCATCCTCATGAACCACGGCCTGCTGACCGTCGGCGCCACCGTCGACGAGGCCGGCTTCATGTTCGGCCTGCTCGATCGCGGCTGCCGGCACCAGCTGCAGGTCGAGGCCGCCGCCGCCAACGGCCTCAAGAAGAACATCATCAGCGACGAGGAGGCCGCCTACAACTTCAGGATGGCTAGCGAGGAGCACGCCCTCTACCGGGAAGCCCAGCCCGACCTCGAGTACGAGTTCGCCATGGCGGGCGGGGAAGAGGTCCTCGCCAAAGGGTTCGACGCCTTGCAGCTGTTCACGTCATAAGGAGGGCGGGCGTGTAGACGGTTGAAACCGGAATGTCCAGGCCCACCAGCCGTGCCGGTTTTTGATTTTGATGCAATTGTTATACGTTTGCCAAACACGCATGGGACTTGCTTGGCCCTGTTTGCGGCGTACTGTGCAAATTTGCATAGGCGGCCCCGGCTGGCAGGATGGGACAAATTGCAACAGCATTCACATAGCGTACAAACTGATTTCCCCTGTTTCCCCCGTTTCCCCCGTTTCCCGACGTATCCCGTGCGCTACCGTAAAGCCCGGCGGTCAGGCCCCTTCAGGCCCCCTTCAGGCTGGAGACAAGAACATTCGACCGCTATTCTTCTCGTGGACCCGTATCGATTACCTATTACTACTACATACCACTACGCGTAGCACTCAGTCGAGAAAATATAGGGCCAGAACTCGGGAACGGGCCGCCCTACGTACTTTTTCCCACCCAGAAGGTGTCGATCTATTGAACATGCCAGCCCGTCTCCCTACGGTCCTACGAGGACACCCGGGGCGTGTGCGAGGTTCGACGTCAGGCTCCAGCGTGCTCCATCGTGCCCCATCTCCGGGGGAGTTCCTCTAGCATTGTGTGGTTCCTCCCAGTCCAGTCCAAAGCATCCCTACGCCGTGCATGCTACTATGCTACGATATACTGTACAAATCGTACGTGGTGAAACAGCCGCCCAATGGCGTTGATTAACGAGGATCAGAGCAAAAGGTGGTATTCTTCCCTCTAAATTGGTAGTCGGTTTCGGTGAGCCAGATCTCACCCGATATAGCATGCTGCTGCACACAGTACACATCTCTATAATCTATCTCATTTGGCGTGGTGTCAACGTCTGAGAAATGCTTAATCCCGAGTCAAGTCTCAGCGTGTCTGGGATCCTTGGCGGCCGCCCCGGCTACGGAAACGCAAAGAACGAAAATGCTGAGTCCCTATCCGTACACGTACTCAATTCACACATACCGGATGCCACTGGCTGCTTCTATTTTGATCCAAGGGAATCTATATAATCTGTCCGAAACATAAGCACGTAGTACCACGTGGACCAAGCTCTGAACACAACGGTGAAAAATTTTCAACACTCTCTTTACAACAACACGCTACCTGTTTCCCGTCCAAAGACACACAAGAAGGAATTCCAGTGTGTAATAAGATCCGATCCATCGCATCGATTGTTGTTTCGTACCTGCGTTTCTGGACATACACACGGTGTGGACCTCGGAATCCGATCCGGGCGAGCATTTCCATCATAATTGTTGGCTCCTCCCCAGCCCCGGCCAAGCCAGGAGAGAAGAGCCAAAAAGGCCAGGGCAAGACAGCAACCTGTTCGGGGTGTGGAATCGCTAGAATGCAGTCCTGTGTAGGATATGACAGCAAAGAAGGAAGGAGAGAGAAACAATGGAGTATGCCAGGGGACGGATGGCCTCCCTATTCGCCTAATTCGAGATGAATTGAATTTTCTTCCCACCTTTGCTGAAACGGCCAGTTGAGTCACTACGGCGGGACCGTTCTCTATACTGTACACAGGAGCCCGTCAACAGCGACGATGACCGATACACTACAGCGAGCAACTGCGCACACGCACTTGGCACACGGTAGAACAGGATAGGACCAGACAGACAGAAGAAATTTTCACACAAGCTTCACCTTGTTGTTGGATACTTTTAGTCAGAACATAGCCGACACTTGGCATCTAGCCTGACCACGCACGTACAAAAGTTGAAAAAAAAACCATACAATAGGTACGGCCGCCCCCTTTCGCAAGGGTAGCTGGTTGAGGGCCGCCTCAGCCTATTGAGCTGTAAGTCGAGCGCTGTGGTGCAAGGTGGACACCGCAAGGCATCAATGCGTTGTTACCTGTGAGCATTGGAGCTTCTGGAATTTCAGTAGTCTGTTCGGGGAACGATGAATCTGCCTCTCAACTTTGGTACGGGTCAGCCTTCCGCCTGACTACCGGCTCCACATCAGCCTCATACTCCAGTCCAAGATCATGCGTGCCTACATTTTCGAGTCAACGATGGAAATCTATTCACCCTGAATCACTGGGTACAAGTAGCGAAACTAGGTGGGAGCTAGTGTAGGTACGGTCAGGCAGATAGATGGTTCCTGCGCGCACTACGACAATTCGTGCCTTGCGTCAAGTCGCTGGAAGGGACAAGCACAATGCGGTGATGCCTCACTTCTCGGTAGTCGGCGCCGGGCTGAGACCAGCAGTGGCTCCATTGGATCTCCGTAATTGGTAGTGTTCTAGATCAAGTGATACCGTGAAATCTTGGTGGCACCTGTCTGTCCTCTACAATGGTGATAACTAGGCAGTTGCACAACATGGATTTAACATTCGACAGATGGATGGGCAGAAACAGAGCATGTAGAGAATCGTCGTCGGGCCTTGGCAAAGCCCCCAGGTGCGCTTCCACGATGCTGCTATGCTAGCGAGGTGTCTTGAATAGAGACCCACCGAAGTTGTACGGGTAAGAAGCAATAAGAGCTTTCCAAACTTGACAGGCGACGCCTACGAAGGTCTGGAACGGTGTAGAAAGGTGAGGCATGCGATCGAGGAAACCAGCAAGCAAAGGAAATGGCGCCAAGGCGTCATCGGCCATCACCAATGTTTCATATGGCGCTGAGACAATGTGAAAAGCGTGGTGAGAATGCTCGCTTGTCTGCCTCTTTGGAATGCCTCAACCAGCTCGACCGAGTGGGTTCTGGATGTCCCTGTGTGGAATTCCGTGGCTGACACGTTGGGAGCGTCGTAAAAGATGGACGCAAGCCACTCTTGTGGGCGTGTTTCTTTTTTGTTGCAGCTTTCCGACTGCGACAGCTATTGCTACCTGCACAGTGCCCGGAACCAGAGAAAGAGGCTTGGGTGTTGCACAGAGTTCATGGTGCCACTAATGAGACCCGTGGCGCCCCAGCAAAAGGCGTCCAGGCATTGGTACGGTACATCCGCGGAAACCGGCGTGGAAACGGCGCTTTGGAATGGCTTGACTGACAGCGACGATGAAGGAGAGAGGTGGCGCCGGCGCCGACCGCTTTCAAAGTCAATGCTTGCGCCAACGGAAGATTTGGTTGCATTGCATTGCTTGTCACTCATCCTCGTCTAGCACGGACATGTCATATCGGAAGACATGCAGTGTGATACATACATGATAGCCTTAGAAATTACTTGCTTGCTCTCCAGTTATGTCGCTTGCTGATTGTCGCGACGGGAAAAACGTTACCCCTTTGCGTGCATGCTTGGACAGTGGATCACTTGGATGCAGCAAAATTCAATACCTGGATGGGAACAGAAGCAAAGGAAAACGTACGATGTTTTGTTTGGACGGATCCGGTAGATGTCATTTAGTAGCTTGGAGGTGTTTGCTGCTGAACGATCCTCCATCGAGATCCAACACCGCTGTAACTGTACAAAGTTCAGTAAGCCCACAGCGGGAAGCGGGACTGATCGCGAAACCGACAGGGCAGTCCCCGGCAGATCAGGGGTCTAGCAAGAATTATCCGACTCCTGTTATTAACAAACCCGGTCAATACTGAGCCTTATGCACCTTATGTAATAGACACCTCATCGTCTCATTGGGCCCTCAACCCCCAAGTGAAACCAACAATCAACTTGTTGGTCAACCCGAGCCGTACTGCGATCGAGTATGGATACAGGCAGCAGGGCAATGGCGATGCAGTAGGGTCTTTCGGGAATTGGCAAATCAACCCATGCTGCATAAAGATGGGTTACCTCGAACCGTCGTCGTCGACGACGTGTGCACTTAATCTCGGGGGTCTAGATGCAAGTGTTGGCGAGGGACGATGAGCCGTGTCGCATCGCTCCTTACGAGGGATCCTCTCGTTTGTCCGTTGTTGCATCAGACTCCATGCTTACCTCTCTCCCGGCACTCCCCCGTTGTTTCCAATTGATGATCCACTGGGGTCGAGTCGGGATCCCTCTTGAGGCTCAAGTGCTGCTCACCCGGGCGGGGTCGGTCACAAACGACTGACTGCAGCAGTGTGCTTGTGTGCATCTTGCATGCCGGCATCATTCTACGGTGGGCCGGCGAGGTGAGGGAGGGACGCATAAAACAAGCATCGATCGTTTGAGGACAGCAAAGCCTCTGACGTTCTAGTGCTGACCTTGATGTCCCAATGTTTAAGGCTGGCGGGCGAAACAAAGTCCGTAGCGCCGACGACGTCCGTCGCGCATGGTTCCTGGAAAGCGCCGTCGTCATCCCTCTCTTCTGCTCCGTCGACATGCAGCAGAAACATATTGCGCAATATGTATCGTATTCGGTGGGAGGGATCGGCGCATAGCAGTAACGGGACGAGACTGCAACAGACAGTCTTTTCTTTGCTCCTGAGCGACTTTCTGGGCAGAGAACGCTGATCGGCGCCTGGCAATGCCTCAAGCAGCAATCAATTGCACAGCAGTAGCCCAGCATGTAGGCATTGCACCATGTAAGTCGTTCGTTGTGTGCAATCCATGCAGGCGCCTCTAGGCGGCAAAAATAACAGAGAGGCAGCGTGTTCCAATGCCTAAGCGAGGCCTTACTGGGAGCACACCTCCCCTCCTACCGATGTCAAGTCTCAAGGTCGACGGCGGCGGCAAATGAGCGAGACCGAAGACGAGGTGAAAATTTTCTGCCAATGGTTGCAATGGGAGAGAAGGTTGCCTTGGTTCGGTCAAGGAAACATTAGACCATGCAGTGCGCGTCCAAAAACGCCCGAGTTGACAGTGCCTGTATGCAGCGCTCATATGAGATGAGATGAGTTTACCTAAGCTACCAACCAGGCCGACTGGCTATGTGGGAAATTTCATGTCCAGAGCATTCCCGTACCGCGGACCCGCCGGGGGTAATCACCGCCCGAACTTAGCGATTGGTTGGCATGACAAGATGAAGAGAACAGACGAGAGGGAAAATCTCTTCAAACTTTGCATATGAGAGATTATCAATTGAGCTGCGGGTTGAAATGACGCCAATAATAAACATCCAGACGAAATCGGGGTCCGGAGGTCTGAGAGAGAGTTCACGTCGTAGTAATAGCGGCTAGGCTATGCTCAATCGCTAACCCAGATTGTTTTAGTGAGAGGGGGGGTCACTTTGGGGGTTGAAGGGTGATCGATCACGCCAGTTGCTGTTGTTGTTTTTAATAAATGTTGTTGGATCTTTTTGACTTTGCACATTATTTTCATTAGCTAACAGGTGCATAACCTTCCGACCTAGCCCGCCCAGCCCTGGTTTCGATGTCGCCTGCCGCTCGATCTGGACTTGAGTTTGGCTTGATGAAGTTCAGTTGACTTCCTCCAATGGCTTCCCTTCCCTGCCCTTCCCGAGCCTTCCTCGAACCTGGATTGCGGGATATTCTTTATTAGGTTTTGGCCTGGCAAAGTGCCAAAGTCAAGCCCCTCTGGCTTCAGGGACACACGATGCTTCGATCGGACCAGTCCACGTCAACAACGCACGCAGCTTTCAGCCGGGAACCCATTGGTAAACACAAGCGGAGGCACAGGCAGGTAGCACAGCTCAGGACACTTTACGTAGGTACATAGGCATAGGTATACATGCAGGATGGCGTGCTGCAAAGGGGCGGCAGAAAAAGGATGCTTCGGGTATGCTGCTTATACAAACTACATGAATAACTACAGTGTGTACCTACATACGTCTCTGCCTGGTTCTGGAAGCCAACCACATAAACACATAACAACCGGCCAAACCAGAGCAGACGGGCATAAAGAAAAGAAAAGAAAAGGGCAAGGCTTGAGAGTTGAGGTCCAATCAAGGCTCTGGCGGCATTGGGCTCTTCAGCACGCCATTGAGGATTTGGTTGATGACCTCTGTTTTTAGCTTTCTGACTTTTAACTAGCCCTTAAGCTCCACCCAGCCGTTAGAAGGATGATGAAGAGGAGGTCGTCCGCCCTGGGGAGGCCCGGCTGGGCTGGGTTGATCCATATGCATGGATGAATTTAGAATAGAGGTAGAGACCGTAGAGTTTGCCTAATGCTGAACCGCCATATACTGGGCAAGGGTCCGGCCTGTTGGGTGGATGCTGTGAACTGGAATTACATAGATAGGGCGAGTAGGAAAGAAAAGAAAAAAACCTCTCAAATATAACAACTCACGGCTATGCTAGAAGTACCCGAGAGACGAGCTTAAACAGCCATTTCTACTGGACCGGCTGCCGGAGGCGCACATTGACATTACATGCTTGTCTGTCTGGTGGTTGGTTGTACAAACAAATCAGGCCCCCTGTGTATGTGTGTGTGTGTGTGTGTGTGTATGCATGAGCGCTTTTCTGTTACATAGCCGTCGACATGATTGCCACGCCTCAGACTCAAAAAGAGCCCTACGCCGGAGCCAGCGGGTAGACCCTGTGCCTCACCTAAGAGTCGCCAGACAACAGGCCAGATCCCTGGAGGGGAAGAGCGAGAGTCGCTTCAGACTACGGCACTATGCAACGAGTGGGAAAAACTTAGGTACACAGCAAACATTGGCAATTAATGAATGATTCAATGGGCTCATCTAAGCAACCTGATTGGTCATAATCCCTGGGCCATTTCCATAACCTTTGAACGTCCCCCATCGTGAAAAACGACAACAGACCTGATAATTGGTGTTGTGGCAGTCTAAGGCAAGCCCAATCCCTTTTTGCCCGTATCGGCAGTGGTCGGTAGGGGAAAACGAGATCGACTCTGAGCGACTCTGGGGAAAAATTAAGTTAGCATACCCATCGTTAGTTCGTGGAGCTCGTGGGCCTTTGGGCTAACATTTGCCAGCGCACTATTGAGTATACCCCATAACTATGCGAGAATATCTCCACAAACGCGAGACTCCCAAGGAAAGTCGGGCCATTTGGGTGCTGATCTGGGGAGAGCTCCTGAGTTCCCCATTGTCATACGTATAGCTCGCATGAGGAAGCTGCAGAAGAATTAGTCATGAATACCCAGGTTCTGGGGCTGGGCATCTATTTCCCATGCATTCGTGACATGATTCTGAGAGGGGCTGGCATCTAGTACCAAATCACTGTGCGAATGAGAGAATCAAGGAGGGAAACAGACATAATGGTGTAGTTTGAGATCGAAATGTTCTCATATTGTTTTTGCTTGCCTGCCTACCATCGGTCTCTTGACAAGGTAGGCTGGTGATATACCAGTAGGCTAGTCTAAATCGCCGACGAGCAGCTAAGGTTCAGAGTGATACTCGAACTTCACTAAAAGTGAATGTGCCCAATCGGCACGCTGCTTCGTGGCCCTCCATCTTCATGCCAGGTTCCTCGCGTTTTTTCCCGCGTTCCAGAACCCTCCAATGTCCGAAAGGCGTCAAAAGGAGGCACAGGCCGCTTGGGACCAGGACTCCCCGACAGCTCTTTATGCTGTTCCGCTAAAATCACAATGATACTCCAATCTGTATCATAGTACACCATGATCCAATTCCAGGTATCCAGAGTGCGCCTCTTGTAGAACTTCAGATGGCCGATCCCATGCCTTGCCTAAACTTTTTATGATGCTGAGCTCCGGTATATGCTTTTATACAAACAGCTGTTCCATACCATCCTCGGGGTATGGCCCAATGTTCAACTCCGATGTAACAAAATGAAAGTAAAAAACAGTAGTCGTGGTAGTGAGTCGTGTCGTTGATTGAGTCATCCGGAAAACCGAGATGGGGTATAGTGTTGAGTGACGAGTTAAATCCAATTTGAAAGGCAAAGTGATGCAAAAGAAGTTGATCGGTGATGGTGGTGTTGTTATTGTTTAATAAGAGCGGCGGCGTTGCACCTTGGCATGTTCGAAAGAGCTGGCGTAGTCTCTCAACTGCTTCTTCGCCTTCTCTGAGAGCCGTTTAGAGTCGCTGCCAATCGAGGAGTTGCTTTGTAAGGAGCAGAGGCTGCTGTGCGAGCTGGAGGGTGTCAGGGCCCGGCCAGACGACGCCGACATCAACTCTGACCTTTGGGCCAGAGGAGACTGAGGTTGAGGTGTAGAGCCATAGGGCTGAGCATTGCTGAAGTCATATGCTGGTGAGAGGTAGAACTTTGATGATGCTGATTTCGAGGTTGCCCACGAGTGTGACGAGGCAGCCAGGCCGAGCGAGCTAGATCGAGTGTTCATCATGGTCGAGGGAGAGGATGATTCAAAGTCTGAAAGTCTGCAGGACTCGGAGCAGTAGGTAGCACCGTCTGTTTGTCTGTCACAAGACAGGCAGAATTGGTGGTCCCAGGACTGATCGAAAGACATTGTGGCGGAAGGAGGGGTTCTCGAGTGAGATGGTTGTGGTAGGTAGTGTGGTTCGAGTCGGTCCCCAACTACGAGAGTTGATAACGCAACGTTGGCTGGTAGGTTGACCTAAGCTGTCCAATATCCGACTTGGTATTTACTGTGATCTTCAGTTCCCAAGGCAGGTCGAAAGTATCGAGCAGGACAGAGAGCAGAGTCGACAGTAAGATGGTAGGACGGTTCGGTTGGGAAGTAGTTTTGTATGGTGTTGTTGTCTCCTTGGAGTGGTATGTTCTTTAGAAGTATGGTAGTGTCAAGTTGAAGAGGAGCAACGAGAGTGGTGAAGAGTAGAGCTGTATCAAAATAAATAAAGAGAGATGCTTCAGGAAGTGGAGGAATAGAAGACTCATATGTATTGGAGATGTTCAGTCACTGGACGGAGGCTTGTCAGTCACTCTACCAAGTACCTCGCGTATGTGAATCAGTGTGAAAAGGTACTTGTGGACTTTGATCTTCGGTTATCCTTCTGCAAGATTCCCAAAAGATGGTGTGCTCAGCGCAGAGGAAGACCAATGGGCCAAGTGACATGGAAACCGGCCAAAAGAGTGGACCACTGCAGTAATGGTGAATTCAAGAGAGCATGCGCTACTGGAGTAGGGGTGTGCTTAACAGAGACTCGTCCCAAGCCTGGGAGAGGGTACTTGACAGCAAGGCCATTTCCACTCGCGTTCGCAGGTACTGTGCTCTGTGAGTGCTTTGCCTGGCGGACGACCCTGATGGGCACTCGCATGAAAAGACTCATCAGTCTTCACACAACTGTTCTCACAGCAGACACCCCTCCCCCTCCCCATGCCTAGCTAATGTATCATCCAAAGCCAGTTAGCGCCTGCAGTAGCTTGCTGGTAGGGTGTGTGAGTGCGCAGCAAGGGGTATGCCAAACATTGGGAGGACACCGGCGTGCACCGTCTCAAACAGAGTCGAGCCTCGAGACAGAAGAGTTTTCCCTTGTCCTCAATGGTCACCAGGGGTGGCACGGACTAGCACCGGCTGAGAGCAGGGGCCCTCAAGGGGGTGTCGATCTGCTGGAGCAAGCCCCATGGTGTGTTGCTATGGCTAATCTCCCAAGTGGACGAAAATCCTGCGTTGGGTGTGTCGACAGAAAAGCTGCTCTCTCTCTTTCTCGCACTCTCGTTGCAGACCACGTTGAAGCCCCCCAAGCAGGCAGGGATACTTGCAGAGGCCCAGAGGGTTACGTCGGTAGCCAAGAAAAGCACGAAGCAGGCTCCAGAGTACGTACATTCCAGGACTCACGCACTCAATCATTCGCAGCACCGTGCAAGCGAGCTGCTGTCTCTCCCCTACCGTACTGTGTTTTAGGACTCTCGGTCCAGACTGTGGACTGTGGACGTACGTGCCTGCGTTGTGTGCGCCTTGGGCGAATACCGTGCCGTTTCTGTGTGAATCACTAGTTGAGTGACTGCTTCCGATATATTGAGCTCGTTGCTTTTTGCCTTCTTTCCGAAGAGAGAAAAGGCCGCATTACGCTGAAGAAAGCAGATACACAGCGACGGTGCCACCGAAGACTCGCCCAGTCTCTCTTCCTGCTCTACCAGGTTGCAGCGCACTTGGTTGTCTCGCCTGCATGTAACTTCTCACCACCACTACCGGACTACCTCCCAGGGTTACAGGAGAACCGCTCGTCCCACAACTGTATGGTCAGAACGGAAATGGGAAGTGGACTGACGGCTCACAACGTGGGGGTTTCTCCTCACTACCCCAGCGGCAAATTGAACGATGGTCTGATATTAACTCTATTGCATCTCGCCATGAAACTAGCAATTGCGAACCACCTGACGATTGAATGATCGCTGGGGCCTGATATGAGTTGGACTATGTTGAATAGGGAGTAGGTAGCAGCAGCCGTGGTTGGAGTGGAGCTCACTATGTCGTTTCTTTCCGGGGCGATTATGTAGGAAGCAGTGCAACTCCTGTTCTGTTGCAGCGGTTCGCTGAGTGATGCATGTTTCCCATGGTCGATGGTCCAGCCAGCCCTTTGTCTCTGTAGGCTGTCATATCTAGGGGCGATTTACCCGCCAATCGTGGATCGAATGGTGTTGCTAGTTTTGGGCTTGGTGTCTAAGGGACACAACACGACGCAGCGAAAGCCAGCTATGAACTACATGCAATCACACCATACATGCGGACAATTATTGCATCTCAATTCTGATATTACGAATTTGCTACGGGTATCACGAATGTAAATCAGGACCAGTGTCGTTTTCGCAGCAAAAGAAGAAAAACCAACAGAGGCAAGAAAAAGGGGAAGAAAAAGCTCGGAATCCGTGCCTGGCAAATCAATTCTCTACATGCTCTAGACGGCTTTGTGCAACCTCAACCGCCAGAGCCGGCACCAGCCCTCTCTCTCTCGAGCCACTCAAGCAATTGCCGTGATGATTGTGGACAACATGGTATATATTTTCCCGGTCTTGAAGGCGAAAATCGAAAAGATAACCATGGAATCGTCTATCTATCTATCTACCTATCTAGCAACCTTAAAGTTTCCCCACCCATCTGAGATACTGGCACATCGCATGGGAGCAGCATCCCGTCACGTTTTTCCATGCTCCTTCATGGTGCCATTGTGAGAGGCTAGAGCAGTGTTGCAGTTGCTGCTGCTGCTGCTGCTGCTCCGCCGGGCTCCATCACTGCATGGGCGAAGGGAACGGGAGGGAGTCCTCTGCCTGCCTCTGAACTGCGTATTGTGTGACTGCTGTGTCCTTTGAGCTGTACCTTACATTGGGGGCCTCTGATCCTTAGCACCGAGCCACCAATGGAGGTGCTCGGAAGACCAGCAAGGCTCGTCGTGATTGGCGAGGCCTCTCCCGGATTACCCAAAGCAGAGAGGTAGAGAGAGGAGAGACTGTAAGTACATATGCAAAATGTGTGTGGCCCTCTTCGCCCTTCATCCAATGGCAGGGGGTGACGACACCCTGTGCAACCCGACGATACCTGTTGCATGTATGTAGGAGAGGATGTATGCGTGTGTGTGTGTGTGGACGGGAGCTGGACAACGGAGAAGAAAGCACTGGTGCCTGTCAACCCCGGACTCCCTTGCGGTTCGTTTCCCCACCTTTTGCATCGGCAGCGCTAGCATGTTGAGATGGCCAGCCTGGATTCCACCATGCCCGATTCGATTCCGCTGGCATACACGCCGAGATGCTCTCCTCTTTCTGCTTCGCGAGATGCAATCTTCAAACCACCCATCACCCGCTAACCTCACTTGCGTACTAGGCCTATCTCTTCACACCAACGATACATTGTAGCCTGCATGAAGCATGGCTCGCTAGCCTGCTTCTTGCCAAGCCGTTGATGAAGCAAATCTACACTTACATACGGATACAAAAGACTGCCACCCTGTAGACATTCTGAATGGACGGTGAGCCACACGCAAACACACACATACACTCGCGCGCACATTTGCCCGAGCTTTTGTGCTACTACTACCACTACCACTGCTGCTGCTGCTGCTGCTGCTGCGGCTGGGGGTGGTTCTCCCCCATTGCCACCTGACCACTTGTTCCAATCACACTCCCATGATCATCGGACAGGAAGGAGCGATGCATTGCGGAGTGTGCATACTGCGGAGGCTAGTGAACAATGTGGTGGGTTGTGAGAGGGGCGCAGGCGCGCCCTGCGTAGCCTACGAGGCGTGATTTCGGGAGCAAGTCGACGGATATCTATGCAGGACCCTGGATCCTTCGGCTTCAAATGACGCTTCCCTACCAACACCAACCCTTCTTCCCACGTAAATCCGCACAAGCAACATCATCGTGGGATGCTTCCATCAAACACTAGGGGGCTAGCCTCCCAGAGAGGGTGGTGACCATCAGTTTTGATTCTTGGTAGTGCCAATAAGACCCCGTCGAAAGAGCCGATCCGTTATCCCCAATCAAGAGGACGGCGGGTAGTGTGTGGTACGGGTGATGTCAAAGAAGCAGACGACACGGGGTTGTCGCGGATACTGAAAACTACGTGAGACAGAGGAGGGCTGGCAGCTGGGCAGCAACCGGAACGCGAGCGTGCGCCTACGTATGCGATCATTGATACTCGCAAACTCGGACTATCAAGACCCCCTCCTCCCCCCAAGTGATAACGCCGTAGCCAATGAGGGGCTCCGGCTTGGCAGGATCTCGGGGCAGCTGAGGATCAACCAGCTCCAAATATGAGACGCGACGTTTGGTTGATGAGCGAATATAGTAGCAATGTGCCTCTCTGCTGGTGGGACTTACACACCTTACATGATGTCCTCCTGCAGCCCAACCCCGTGTAGGCAGTTCTCCATCGCACCCGAGTGATAGGCGCTCTCCACTGAAACAACAACAATACAGCCGAATAGCGCGACAGTCGACGACACCTTTGGTGGGTATTTACCTCATACCTTAAGCGGCGGTATCGATCGTCTTTCGCAAGTGCAAGATGACGGCAACGGCGGAGACTCGCACGCGATGCGGTCACTGTACTCTGTTTGCGACTTTGTTTGCGACTATGTTTACGGTTATGGCGGCAACAACGTATCCAGCCCCGAAAGCCCCGGGTATAAACAATAACGTTATCTACTATACTATGGTGTGCAAGGTCACGGCTCTAGCGGCTTGCTTGGGTATGGTGAGCTACTACGTAGGTGCATATGGTGATATCGGCAACGAACCCTTCTCACATTAGGTAGACATCTAAGATCGCCAGGGTCGGTGATTAAAGCATGGAGCCCAAACGAAAAGACGCCAAAATCCCATCGTCAATACATTATTCCCATCTAAATAAAGACAGGACAAGACGTACGTGTCTCCAGTGTCTGCGACGTTATCGCGAGACCACTGGAGCTGGCGCACGCGCAGTACCTACCTTGCATGGGCACTCTTCCCCACCTCTGGTACTCGCCCAGTAGTAGGTATCGATCGCACACGTTTACTATCAACGTAGAGTGCGCAACGGCCTATCATTGGCGTTGAACGTCATCGGTGCCTCATTGAGTAGTAATATCCATAGTGCCGAGCCATATCTCCTCGCACCGAGCTTAGTTGGTGATACGATCAATACAACCCTCCCAATAATGCCGGAAAATAACACCATCCCTGAATCTCCGAAGGAAACCATATGCTATCGGCCGGCGGCACAGTAACGATAAAACAAATACCAAGTACCAATGAAATGGCATCCGACGGCGATATCGACATTGATTGATCCAGATAGCGAGCGCATGGAAACCCAATCCTTGGGGTGATTCGCACAAGCGTCAAACGTATCCCGAAAATCGGATCCTTACTACGACAGGAGGTAGTACATACGGTACGGTAAGACTGTAAGGGAGACGCCATTTTACCAACTAACATTGTTGGGCTTGAGAAATCTGGACGGGCTCACCCATAAGCGGCCCGTAGCCAGTCCACTCAATCGGGTTCTCTCTCAGTGGGGTGTTTTTGGCCCGTTGCTTTGTTTTCAGGGTTGATCCCTTGAGACACCCAGCGAGTCAGCGAGCTGAGTCGGCGACCTTGAAGACATGGCCCCGACGACATCTGCTCTCTTTTTTATCATTACACCAGCCATTTGTTTCTATTCACGGCAAATCTAACAATAGTCTGCCCTAGATCAGACCTCGAAAGCCAGATTCTCGGGACGAGGTGTCTTATGCTCGGACTGCGTCTCAAAGCAAAACCAAATTCTCGGGACACGACCACGACGATGTTATTTGTACGCTGGGGAGTGCCGCCCATAAGACACCTATCTCGGAGCAACCTACCCTTACCAATACACACTGTGAGGATGATATCGAGATGACTCAACGAGATTCCGGCACCGTGTAAATTCGCTGGCCATGGTCTATACATACATATATGGATATTCAGCACTCGCTTCGATCCGAATTAGGTCGGATCGGAAAGGGACCGTCGGTATTTTGCGGGAGCCCGGTGCAAGAGGGCATTCGTCACGTCGAGCGCAGTACCTATCAGCATATACAATTGCATGCACGTTCCATGATTCACCGCGCAGCCCGACTCATTCACGCCGCAAATATTCTCTCTCCATGAGTCACTTTCTCGCTACCGGCAAGCTAGCTACCGATGGGCTACCTGCTAGCACGTACAAGTGGCCTTTCTAAAAAAGATGAGAACTAGATAATGTTGTTTGATTGCCTTCCCTGGTCTCTCGTATGTATCAATGCTTCGCCCCGAGGTGGTATTATCTCCCTCTGTCTGTCTCTCTCTCCACTTCGTAGGGAAACGAACTAAACGACATCCTTGATTGCTGTCAGTGCGTACTCTAGTGACCTCCTGCTGCAAGCGTCAATGGCGGATGCGCCAAGGATACCACCGACGACCTCATCATATGGTCGCAATATTGAATACACATTTATAGAATATTGAGATTTGATATTTGGATATGCCGGATATATGTTTAAATGCGCTCTTTCATGCGAGATATGAACCGGATCGAGGAGCTCCAAGGCACGAAGCGTGTAAGAGGATAGCATTCGCCACCAGTAGTTCATGCAGTTAGAAGTGCTTGCAGCAGTGCCACATATTATCATGATGGTGGTGTGCTGAAAAGGGTTTGGTGTTGATGATATGGTTAGCCCTCAACCCTCCAGATACTGCATGCAGGCCAGGAGTTTTGTCCAGGTTCTCTCCATCGATTCCTCTAAGCCCCCCCCTGGTCTAGACATGAGTGGACAAGTAAAGAGGCGTGCATCTATTCAGTTGGGATTATCAAGGGGTCCGTAGTAGTATGCATGTATTCCAGTCGAGCCTCCCAGACTTGTAAGGGCCCCTGGTAATCCTACTAGCTATTTTCGAGATGGTGGACGATCATTGTAATGACATGTTGGCGCACCCTAGCTGTGCGCCAACAAAGTGACTTGGGAGGCCTAGCTTGCTTCCCGTTGAACAAAGGCAAGTATAAACGGTTTCCGTTCTGGCTTGGGACATTACGGACATTGCGCTTGGCTGGCAGTATAGCAGTAGCAATCAAGAAACATAGATACCGTCGATACCACGTTAATACATATACGAGATTCCCAAGAAGGAAATAGAGTCGTAGTTCCCCTCGCCGAGCCCCCGGGACTATGTAACCTGGTCACCAAACAAGGTTTTCTGGCGCGCCAGCGGGTTGCGGCTGCCCTGCCAGGGACACGAACGGGCGGCGGAGGATTTCTCGATTTACTCAAGCCCCGAGGGACCTCGCGACGATCGGAGTTACCTGACCATCGTCGCCGAGCCGGCCGAGTATGTCACCCCTGACCTGAAATGACACGCAAAGGTTACGAATGGTCAACGTTTTTGTTCCTGCTTGGATCTGGCTTAGCTCATATCATCAAAAAACACCACCCTGCAGATCTCCGATCCCTCGCAGTTTCATTATGCTACACAAATATTTGTCGGCGTCTACAAATGGTCCCTTGCCGGCGGAGTTGCCAAGCAATTAGCTGCAATTTCTGACTCCAGAAAGTCCTCCAACATGTAAGAGCTATCCGGGCGAGACCAACCGTGTTCGGCACCATAGCCACACCCAGATACCGTTAAATACATACACCTCAGAAATTAGGTCGTCGTTTGATAGTACAGTCAGCCGCTAATAGTTCCAGCCCTAGTATTTGGAAGAGGAAAAGAAAAACTGGGTCTGCCTACTGTACGCTTTGAACTTGGTGAGATTTGGGCGCAAGGCCATGTTCGCCCATCTGATTGGTTCACTTCCCAAGGACAACTCTTTTTCGGGCAACGGTCGATCCGTCCAGGCGGATATTGTGCTTACACTATCTGTCTCTCATCTCCAGCCAGCCAAGCACGCAAGACATATCTCATGGCAAGTCCGAGCCGTGTCCGAATCTGGCTTCTCTCGGGCACTGTGCTACGAACAGACGGATGGTTCCATATCGCACATACATACCAAGGGCCATGGCATGTCTTGCTTCTTCCCATGCACTCGTCTTTCACGGGCCCCTTAACAAGCCAAATTCCAAGATAACCATTCCATGAATTGCTGCATGTGTATGCGTCTAGCCATCAGTAATATGGATGGCACGCACCACCTGGGGCACATGACCACAATTCAGCGCCAGGGTCGGTTGCAGCGACTCATGACTCTTAGAGAAAGGAATATTGGTATCGGTGGCTTATGCAGCTAGCAGCAAGCCTGGAGGATATTAGTTTGTCGCTGGGGTCGGTTGGACGAATAGCCGTCATCATCTTCAACCCCGCATTCTGGCCCCTGGACGTGTGGGTAGTGTAAGTCAGCAAAGAACGTGCATCCATTGCGTCGACGCACGCAAACACCCTGCTGGTTGCTGGTTGAGCGCAGGAATGCATCGTGGGGTTTTCGCTTGCGCTACATAATATCTTGACCCGAGCCAAAAAGAAACCATTTCCATGCGCGCTACGACACGATGCATGAGTACACTCTTACCCTTGAAAGTTTGTTAATTGATGGGCCCGTCTAAGAGCCCTGTACAGACCCTGTCCGTATATTTCATGCGACCGCGATACTTCTACCGATTTAAAACGTATATCTGGATTAGCATACTTTTTACCGTATGCCCTCGATTCATATGTTTCGGATCGGACGTTATGTACTACTTATATGTGTATAGCCTGTCGATAATCCATCCTACGTCCGAAACGGCATCCATCAATTAACAAACTTTCAAGGGTAAGAGTGTATGCTGTTAGTGGTGGATTCCTGCCGACAGCGACTGAAACAAAAAAGAAGAAGAAAATAGTATACAGCCAGACCGAACACCAGAGAGGCTGCACCTGACCACGTTTTCTCCACACTAGAAGGAATCACCATCAAGGTTGGCTGATCTACACCACAAGCCATGCTACAGCTAACTACAGCCGCCCCAGACTGCGGTACTACTACTGTAACTGCCAGTCCGCACGCGCATGCACATGAGGCAGACAGCTCAGCCGTCCAGGCCGTGCGTACCAGGCTCGGCATAGTGCAGCTGGGGAACATCATCATGGATGTCTTCAGCGGCGGTTCATTAGAACAACGCCTCTCCTTTGACAAGGCAATTTGGACACGGCTGCTGACAGCATCTACCGTAAGGTTAAGTGCGTCGCTTTCTTATCTAGTACTGGGCAGAAGCAAGTCTCGCATTGGCCCGGAGCTCGAGGCCGAGATGGACCAATTAGAGATCCAGTCCCAATGCGACTTTGATATCTGGGCAACTATACAGCGGAGACATCCCAATCTAGGAAAGCCTTCATTCAAAGAAGCTTATCAATGATCATACTCTGCGATGGCTGGCTAACGAGCGCATTGCCACATTTGTCGACGCCCGCTCAAGCGAACCACGAGTAAGTAAGCACTATGTGGTCTGCTCAACCATGGTTGGGGTGGGTTGGCGTTGGAGTTGGAGGCCTTACCAAACTCGACTCGTCATGATACACAAGCCATCAACTGTCAAAGTCGAGCGCATATCACATACTCTTACTGTCTCGGCCCGTTACACTACAGCAGAGCAGAGGCAAAAGCCCAGACCTGTCCGAAATATAAGTGCTTACGGCATTTGTCCCTTGCTCATTGGATGGTGGCACAGTCCTAGGCTGGTCCTATCGAATGCAGCTGGCCCCTTCTGGAAAGCAGCTCACTCACCCACTCAGCTTCAAGCGTTATGCGTTATGCCCGAGCCCAAAAGATAAAAACCAACATATTATATTGCACGCACACCACACCCTCTGACAGCCAGCAAGATAAGCACTATGTTATGGGTATTCCGGTGGCTACCACCCTGCCGCTGCTCTTGTGGGTGCTGAGATGATAGACGACAGCGATAATCGTATTGGCTTGACGTGGACGGTACCTTGCTCTAGTTCGCAGCCCATATCTCGACTGGGCAAACTTTTTTTTGTGAGAACAGGAGGGGCAACAAGCAACCTCCACGCGCTAGAATCTTGATGGAAGAGGTGAACGGCATCGTAAGTACTTACTTTTTGCTTTCACCGGTTGAAAATAGGAGAATCTTCATGCCGCTTGCCTGGAAAGGCGTCAGGAAAAAGAAAAGGCAGCCGTTACGTCGGGAGAGGGCTCGCGGACACCGAAAATTCATGTCGTGGCTGTCGGAAGCCCAGCTGAGACGTCAACAGTAACATGCTGCGGATAGGATATACTCCTACGTTGTCGGGAGGGAAACACATCACACACGCTTAGATTCGGCCTCCATGGAGCTTTTCGGTGACCTCTCGTCCATGCGGGTGGCTGCAGCATCGAACTTTTGTGTTGCCTTGCCTGCCGGAGCCTTTTTCAGGAGGTGTGATTGGTCTAGCCCGGCCACACACAAGGGCGTTTCCCACCTGACAGCTGGTATGTGTGGTATGGTATGGTAGTAGCAGCATTGGTCATCACAAAATTGACATACTCTTTTGGGACTTGTTTGCTACCGACTGCATTTGCGGTGATGCTACGCTGTGGGAACTTTTACTTTTACATCCTCACTCACTCCCAACAGGATGGTACGGACGGCACGATGTCTTTGGTGGGTGCGGGTGGAACACTTGCATCACAAAACAAACAACACGTCAACCCTCGCTTCGGAGATTCACTCTACTCTCCGCAATTAGCTATCTGCCCCTTGCTTCGTCTTCCCACTTCCTTCGGCTTATGCTTTTCCCAGAAATTGGTCGAGCTAAGTTGGGTGGCTTGCTGGATATGAACCACCAGCCCCTGCAGCCGAGAGCCATAACCACATGGGCGGTAATGCGTGTCCCATCCTTCTGGGCTTGGCTTGGCTGGGCCCGGGGCTGGGCTGGGCAGGCGCCTGGCTGGCTCAACGTGGAATAACGCCATCTCAGAGCGCCCACGAGGGTCTGGCTCTTCGGGGGGCTTTTCTTACTCGATGATGCTTTTTCGGGGTTTCCACGACCCCCCTGGGGTTGGGGTCGTTGGCGCCAGCTGGGATGGGATTGATGCTGTTGCTGCTGCTGCTGTGTTCGAAAGGATCAAACTCCTGGTTCTTTCGCAAGGATGATCCCGGACTCGATTACGAGCCGCCAGGCTCGCTAGTCGAACATCATGTCAGGGCTGACCAGGGCCGGGGTCAGATCATCATGGGTTCTGATGAAACAAAACACTCTTATGCCAAAAGAAACCCAATCCTTGTTTATACATAGCAGTAAAAGTAAAAGTGTCTCCAGACGCTTGGGCAGGCCAGCCCCCGTCGGGTACACTTGTCACAATCATCACTGCCGAAAGGGTACAAGATACGTACGGGACGGCACTGGTACAGTCTGTGGGCAGCCGAAAAGCTGGGAACACCTGGAAGGTAAAAGCAATCACACACAGTGATGGGCGACAGGGTCTTAGATGAAGCCTCTCGCTCTTGCTGGACCGACGCCAAGCGAGATTGTGCTGTGTCCATTGGGGGCGCGTGACGCCCATTCCGCCTGACCGTGACTTACTGAGACTTTCGAGACGACTGGAAGTTTGCGCGACTGGTTATGAGGAGGATGAGGGGTTGTTGGTTGTTCCGTAGTGCCGCAAAGTCTTGCCTTACCCGCTTACTCACACCTTGGGGAATGACTGGTTTCCGCCGCAAGTACGAAGGTCTGTCTGACGGGCAGCAGGGGCCGCCGAAGGGGGGAGGGGCATAGGCAGGCAGGGAAAGCGACAAGAAGGCCCTAGCCCAGTGCTATCGTACTGCTTACGAGAAATACGACGTCTCACCCCGTGCAATATGCCCGATACATGTTATCGCGTGTTTATTTAGCCAGGAAGGATTCAGGATTCACTTGAGCATGGATGATATCGTGTTGGATGGGGGTAGTTACCATGTGGGTATTGCATTGATAGAATAGAACCAGGTACCACCTGGCGAGACGAGACCCTCGGTACACCGAAAATTAATATAACACTTACATACACGCATCGTCATGATTTTCACGCAATCGCCCGCCGTGGCGCAGAGGCGTTTTATTTGACATCGTGGAGGGTAGGAGGGGGGTTGCGGTAACATGACAGGTCTTCTGCTTCTGGGCGGCGCAGCAGGTAGTAGTAGTAGTAGTAGTAGTAGGGGATGCAGCTCCTGTTTTTTTCTTTCTTATCCGGGTCCTAACCGTACACCAAAGGTGCTGTATCCTTGTACTCTCTTCGGGGTTAGGATTTCGGGATTGGGATAATGAATGAAGCAGGGGGAGATTGAGGGAGGGGGGGTGAGGGGGGCAACCAATCCTCTCTTTTACTCGGCACCATCGAAGAGGCCAAGTCGCTCGGGTCGTACAACAGCAACAGGAGGGGTGTGGAGGAGGAGAAGAGGAGAGGAGGAGGGGAGGAGGAGGAGGAGGAGGAGGATGGGAGAGTCCAGAAGCGCCCATACCACTTTTCACCTCATATGTTGCCTCTCATGCTTCTAAGTTGCAGGCAAATGAGCGGATTGCCGTTTTCGGACCCTTGAGAAAACCCTCGTTGGCCAGCAGCAGTAGCGGGCGTGGCCAGCCTGCCAGCCAGAGCCAGCCAGTGAGTGGTGTCAGGCAAAAAATCCTTTCGTTGCCACCGCACGCCCTGCACACTGCTGCCGATCAGCTGATGAGGCCTGTTTCCGTGAAGCATGATGCAAGGGCGATGATTGGGCAATGCGATGCGTTCCTTTAGGATTGCCAATTATATTTCTTATTCAAGTCCTGCTGTAGAACACCAGCGACAGCAAGATGGGCGTTGGCGCGGATGGTATTTTTTGCAAAATATGCATGCATGCACATCGGCAGTAGTTAAATGGCCTCACATTTCGGACGACAGAGGAGGTAGAGATAGAGATAGCGCCGTCTAGGCTGTTTCATACTATTCATGCCAATATAAGGGGGGCTTGGGGGGCGAGGCAAAGGGTGCCACGGCAGTCCGTATGCTTCGTCATCACGCATGGCCTTCTCCGGCCTTGAACAGAGCGACGGGGACTCCCAGCGCAGGCCGCCCAACGATATCGGCCTGGTGAAGCTGTGCTTCCCAGTCCCCGCGATATTCTAGCCGTTCGTATCTCTGCAGGATGCGGACCACTGCATATCTTACGTTAGCCTAGCTGCCTGCAGCTACTCGATCTGCCGAGCCTGGTATCCAAAGTTGGAGGGGAAGGGGGAAGGGACCGGAGGGTGGCAATGGGCATAGGTACAACGTACAGAAGTAAGCCATCTCCGTCATGGCAAAGTTTTGTCCAACACACTATAACAAGTAGATATTCCCGTTAGTATACCCATCCATATGAAGGTATGTGGCGAAAAAGGAGAGAGATGATGATATAGTAGTAGGCCAGGGAAATCACTTACGATCCTGGGGCCGCCGTTGAAGGGCAGGAACTCCCAAGCCTTGGGCTGCCAGTTGTACCACCGCTCCGGGCTAAAGGTTAAGGGGTCCGCGAACTCGGCCGTCACGGGAGGGTAGAGATCCCGCCGCCGCTGCATGACGTAGGGACTGTATCCCACCACATCACCCTTCAAGACCACGATATCGGGCCTGCCCGGCCCTCCAGGTAAGGTGGTGTCCTGTTCAGTGAATACTTGTTAGCATAGACTGCTAGTTTAGGGGAAGAGAGGCATTGCGGTGATCCCCTGGATTACGCGGTACGCGGGGAGGTTCTAGGCAGTTTGGTCCCCCCCCTTTGTTTCTCGAGGTGGTAGCCATCGGAGGTAGGCGATAGAAGACTAAGGGGTTACTAACTTGCAGTGCGGACCGCTGGTTGTAGGGCACGGCTGGGTAGAGACGCAGTGTCTCTTGGAGTGTGTAGCGCATATAGCGCATGTTCTTCAGGTCATCGTATGTAGGAGCTTGGTGAGGCCCGACCGTCGACAAGACTTCTTCGCGGAGCAGCGCCCACTTGTCCGGATGCGCCGCTAGTTCATCTATATTACCGAGTCTATGTGAGCAGCTGTTTTCGCGGATGGAAGGTAGTAAAGGTCAGTTGTTTGGGGGAGAATGGGGCGTTGCAAGCCGTAAAAAGCGTCACATAGGGGTTAGGAATGTAGGAGGAGGGGACATACAGAATGCCCACGACAATGTGCCGGCGGTGGTATCCCGCCCGGCGAGCAGGACTGCCATGATTTGATCCCGGATCACCTTGGGATCCCGTGTGAAGCTGGCTAGGCCGTGCAGGAATGTGAAATCCCGGTCTGACTTGCTGATCTCCTGAAGCTCCCCGGCCGACAGAGCCAGGGTCTTCTCGACGAAAGGCATAATGAAAGACTCCAAAGTCTTTATTCCACGGCAGTACTCCTTCTTACCCACGAAGATATCGAAGGGGCTGGCAAAAACTGTCAGATACCTCCTCGTTGATGAAGTGAAGTCAGGGAATTATCCACAAGTATCGACTTACGTCATGATTGCTATACGCATCTGAATACCTTGGACCTTGTCAAATGCTTGGAGGAAAGGAGCCTCTGGGCTATTATGCCTATTAGTTACTAGTGCACAAGGGGATACCTCGATTCTGGATACTCACTTCTCGAGACTGCCAGCGCTGCGGCCCAGAAGGAACTCGGTAGTTATGTCCAACGTCGCTCGATAGAGCAGTCCCATCAACTGCGCCGTTTGTCCAGAGCTCGGCAACTGGGCCATGAAAGTCTGTGCGCCGTGCTCGACTTTCTCGAGGTCGCTGACTCTGTCCTTCAGAAACATGGGACGGATGAGGGAGCGGCTTCCATGCCACATACTTCCGTCCGTGGTGAAGATGCTGTCTCCCCTGGAAGACAAAGCGCGGTTAGCTTGGATATATAAAGGAGGGAGGCAGCATGCAAACGTCTCAAGTCGTACAAGAATGCCTTCCATTGCTCATGGAAACCTGGCCCCTTTCCAAAGTCGGTGAACTTGGAAGTCAATATGGTCTTCATGTGCTCCGGATCTCTAGTGATAAGGATGCGAGTGGACGGAGGAACTTCGAATTCCACGACGTTCTCGTTGCCGTAGAGTCGCGTGTAGAAGTCTAACATCCTGTTTTCTTCGTAAGCCTGGCCGAGTTTACTGAACACCCTCCACACTGGTTGTCATATTAGATAGGGGTCAGAGAACACATTCTAAGGGAGCGAGTCTGACCGGAGACAAAATTGGGGGCCACATTGAGAGCACGCCCGCCACCTAGTCGTCGGATTCGCGAGCTTCTCTGTACTTGCACTGCTGCGTACCAGATGACTAGAAGCAGGATTGAACTGGCTGATAGATACCCAAGCGTGGCGGCGCTGGGCCGAAGGAGTGAGCTGAACATGGTAGGTAGACTGGACTGGTGCTCAGCCAGCGGTTGGCATACGTTGTTCCCGGGTTGGCGAAGCTGGGGTACCTCTACAACGTATTGCTGTGGCGCGGCTTCTTCGGAATTGGAGTCAATATGGAATAATCGGTAGTGCTTTGGGAAACGAGGTAGATGTGCCTTCTCTTTCTCAGATGAAAGGTGTGTCAAACAGTCATTTATATATTGGTACCTAGTTGACTATAAACCTTCATCTTCGCAGAGTCGGTCGCCCGCGGAGGCCATCATGAGTGCCGAGATCAACAGGCCTGCATACTTGGGACAATGATCCTTGTCCCAAGGGATTACGACACCAAAAATCTTAGCCATGCAATTGGATCTTTTCCGAATTCTGGTAGAGTTATAACGAAAAAGCAAGGCATAGAAGAAAACCAACTGCACAGCTGCAGAACAAACGGCTGGAATACCTGACACCTATTTGCACATACTACCTACCCGATTATACGTTGTAGGCGGCAGTTGGCTATGCACCTGCATTGCCCCCAAGGCAAACATTCAATAGGTGGTGGTGATATATACTACTGTTATTTCAAGGTAGTAATCTAGGTGAACAACATGACAACCGCATATGCCTATGCTTATAAAATACAGACTGGACGGCTGTAGAGTTGTAAGAAGAAGAAAAAGTATTGTGAAGGACGTAGTTTGCTTGGACTGTTGGTTGGTTGATACTATTTTGAGGTCTACTTGACTGCCCAGATATTGCCGAGTTTAGTGTTCCCAGTACCCGACGGCTAACATGGAATTGTTACGAAGCTGTGACGAATCTAAGATAACCCCATTGCCCCGCGACAGTTGGGGGCCTCGGGGGCACTTGACTGTAACGGGCTAGCGGAAAGTTCAAGGACGGTAACCGGTGAAAGTTTCTTCCTTTGGAGGCGCCCGACCCGACAGGCTCTGGCTGGCGTTACCAACCCGGTCGGTTTTTAGCGGCTCGGCTCCTTTGGGCTGGAGGAAAGGAAAGCTTTTTGGAAGGAGGTTGCAGGCTTGCAGTGCTTGCAGCAGCAGCTGGGTTGCCCGCTGCCCGCGCAGGCCAATCGAATAGTCCTCGTGGCTGACCGGTTAATCCCGATATAGCAAATAGCTCAAACAAAACACGGGGCACCTGTACCAGCACCAGCAATTTTCTCGACAGCCCGACTAGCAGATGATAGCATAGTGCAGCGTAGTGCAGTCAAATCCAATCACGAGCTACTATCAGATTCAACCTCCAGAAAAAATCACAACTACGGCGACGTCGTTGTTCCCTCCCTCTTCCTTACTGCCATCCCAATTCCTCTTCCTCCCATCCCGTAATTTTTTTGTTTGTTCGCGAAGCACAGCTTCATACCCTCAAAAATGTTCAAGCTCGCCCGCAGCCGAGGAGCTGCCACAGCTCTTCGATCAGTCAAGGTACGTTTCTCTTATCTATGCATAGCATCCCGCACCACCACCACCCCCGATCGGGGGCTCGCTTGACCTGATCAATTGCTAATCTATACTCTCTCTCTCTCTTCCTATAGCTCCAGGCTTCGACTGCTAGATTCCCCGGCGTCGCCCAGCAACAACGACGGAATCTGAGCATACACGAGTGGCGCTCGGCCGACCTCCTGCGACAGGTACAGAGACATTGAATATAAGCCCCAACTACCTTCAGCGCATTCACCTAACTTTGCTCCCCCACTACAGTATGGCGTCGGTGTCCCCAAGGGTTCCAATGCCACCTCCGCCGCTGAGGCCGAGCAGATTGCCAAGGATATCGGTAACGACGACATGGTTATCAAGGCCCAGGTCCTGGCTGGTGGCCGTGGAAAGGGTACCTTCGACAACGGCCTGAAGGGAGGTGTCCGTGTCATCTACTCTCCTACCGAGGCCAAGATGTTCGCCGACCAGATGATTGGCCACAAGCTGGTCACCAAGCAGACCGGAGCGGCTGGCCGCCTCTGCAACTCCGTCTACGTCTGCGAGCGCAAGTTCGCCCGCCGCGAGTTCTACCTGGCCATCCTCATGGACCGCGCCTCCCAGGGCCCCGTCATCGTGTCCTCATCCCAGGGTGGTATGGACATTGAGGGTGTTGCCAAGGAGAACCCCGAGGCTATCAACACCACCTACATTGATATCAACACCGGAGTCACCAACGAGATGGCCCGTGAGATTGCTACCAAGCTTGGCTTCAGCGAGCAGTGCATTGAGGACGCCAAGGACACCATCCAGAAGCTGTACCAGATCTTCCTCGAGAAGGATGCTACCCAGATCGAGATCAACCCCCTGTCCGAGACCTCGGACCACCAGGTCCTGTGCATGGACGCCAAGTTCGGCTTCGACGACAACGCTGAATTCCGCCAGAAGGAGGCCTTCGAGTGGAGAGACCCTACCCAGGAGGACGCCGACGAGGTCCGCGCTGCCGAGTCCGGCCTGAACTTCATCAAGCTCGATGGTGACATTGGCTGCCTCGTCAACGGTGCCGGTCTTGCCATGGCCACCATGGACATCATCAAGCTGAACGGCGGCCAGCCCGCTAACTTCCTGGATGTTGGTGGCGGTGCCACCCCTGCGGCCATCAAGGAGGCTTTCGAGCTCATCACCAGCGATGCTAAGGTTTCCGCTGTCTTCGTCAACATCTTCGGTGGTATTGTGCGATGTGATGCCATTGCTCACGGTCTCATCAACACCGTCAAGACCCTGGACCTCAAGATCCCCATCATTGCTCGTCTGCAGGGAACCAACGTTGACGCGGCCCACAAGCTCATCGAGGAGTCCGGCATGAAGATCTTCTCCATCGATGATCTCCAAAGCGCCGCTGAGCGGGCTGTGCAGCTTTCCAAGGTTGTGAAGATGGGTAAGTTTACCGATTTATACCCGTTCAACAAATCATTATGCTAATATGAGACACAGCACGAGACATCGATGTCGGCGTTGAGTTCACTCTGGATATCTAAACATAAGGATGGATTAGACTGGGACCCATACTGTACTAACTTTTTCAGACCCATACTCGGTTGTGCGATAGGATGGCTGGGAGAAATAGAGTTGAGCGGCCAATGGTCGATTGCATCGCATCTGGATTCTCCTAATTACAGTGTTGCGCGATGAAATGTATTGAATACCCTGATGCTCTCCGTTACTCTCCAATGATTCAGTGATGGTATCCCTGCGTCCTAATATCTATTCATGGCACGAGAACCCCTTTTCTCATCTGTCGACCCAAATCCTCCTATCTGTACGGGCAAGGATGTGTTTTCTACACCGCATGGTTGCAACGATCTTTATCTTTCGATCGTCTCCTATTCAAGCCCCTTTCCTGCGCGTTAGCACGGCTGCGCGACTGACCAACTCCGATAATTCTGCACTAACACGTAGTGAAACTCCTCGGGCTCGGTCTCGTCCACGAACAATAGCATGAGCTTTTTGAAGACGTGTTGCGAAGGGTCTTGAAGCGCGGAAGCCAAGAAGAGGACGAAAGCCAAGACGATGGCGAGATGATAGAACCAGTTGAGCAACATCGCGAGAGCGTCCATGCCCGTAAGGAGCAGATTCCGAGTATTCAAGAGGGTCTTGGTGGCCATGTTTTCGAGATGACGGGACAGCTCCTCCTCCTCTGGCTCCTCCTGTGTCTCCTGATCTGACCCTGACTCCGATTCTGACTCCGACTCCGAGACAAACGAGGGGGACTGGCGGCCGGGTAGGTTGGTGAGGTAGATCTGGCGGTCCCTCCACGCCTGTTCGCGGGCCTCGCAGGCTCGCTCAGCGGCCGATTTCCGCCACCGCGGAGGCGGGATGGGCTGGCGGTAGTTGCGGAAGGGGGCGAAGGGGCGCCGCTGCGGGCTCGGGCACAGCTCGTGTCCCCACTTGAGTTCTGGGTAGACGGGCCATTCGTTCTGGTGGGCAGTCGCGGGGAAGGGCTGTTGCTGCTGCTGTTGGTGGCGGTGGTAGGCCATGGTGGACGAAGTGAGATTAATTGCTGGAGGGGGTGGTTATTATTACTTGTTGTTGCTGCTGATGGTGAACTTGGCGGGAGGGAGTATTGTTGGTTTGCTCTTGCTTCGCGCGTTTTTCTCTCCTCTATCTGCAAAGAAGGGGTGCCTTGAAGAAGGAGAAAGACGTATGTGCTTGCTGGTTTTTGACAGTGAGTGAGTTTGGGAAGGAGAGGTTTGCGAGATCAAAAGGAAACACCAGATGAGAGGGAATTTGGGAACATTGGCAAGCAAAAGAGCACTTGCTCAGATGGAAGACGGATTGTTGCCGGTGGGATTGTGGTTGAAGCAGCCTATTCCGAGCAGGAGCAACCGCAATCAATCCCCAAGCTTTCTTGATTCAACGATTTTGCAATACCTGTATGGTTGAATTAGTACGGATAGAAGTCGTCTACCTGTTAGTACGATTCATCAATTCAACTACCTAATCAATCGATACTCAAGTACGATGCCGGCATATAGTTCAATCAACGCTTTCTGGGCTTTCCAGGCACGCATTCATAATGACTCCAAATGGTTCCAGAGATCTCGTGAACTAACTCAGTTGGGCATCATGAATCTTTACCTTCCAGTCAGATATATAATGCGAATAAATCCAAGCAGTCCAATTGTGGATTGGCATTGTTCATACGGTGCCTTGAGTTGCATATATGTGACCTTCCTCGAGATGGTTCTACCAAAGTAACAATCAACTCAATACAGCGTCCCTTTGTCAGCCTGCCAAATCCCCCGTTTGCTCTCGTCAAGATGCAGAATCCCGACACTTTAGTTTGTCACCAATACCATAACAACCTAACCACATCTATAGGCAGGAGCGAGATGTTGCCACAACGCAATACGGAACCATTGATGCTGAATCAACATATCATCATGTACCTATAGGCGCAGTGTCTAGTACCATCCAACCCCAGAACTTGACGAAGCAGCGCTGGCACTTGACTGCGATCCTACATGGCACATTGCAGGCTGGAGGAAGAGAAGCCCACCGTTGGAATATGCTCTGACACTTCCAAGTACTCCCATTATGGTATATGATATGAAACTGCCATAAAGCCGAAGTATCTGCTACAGAAACTCTCACCAAGCCTGATACATATATATTTGCTGCACATGACAATGGCATGGGGCTTGCATACGCAAATGACTTGCTGATTGGACTCTCCTATACTACTTTGCAGATGTCAATCATACTCTCTCAATGTGCCACGGTACCAGAAAGGTAACAGTTGCGTTGTAGATCAGCAGCCCCTAAGTAGAGACAATTCCCTCCAAAGCAGCAGTTATGTTAGTTGGCTAAGGCAACCACCGTAAGCAATATATCCTGTCAATAGTATCTCTCCGGCCCCCACTAGTCAACCCTCCAACTGTATAGACAACTTCTCTTTTGTGCGACATGACAGCGCTCAGCCTTGTTTGCTGCAGTGGTCCAAAGCTGCATCCCCGGAATGGTGGGTTGCGGTATGTTGGCTGTGCCCCCCGTGTCAAGCATGCTGTGCATGCATTGCGGGAGGGACGGTTGCCTGCCGGTGCAAACCTCCCCGTATTGCTATTGGAGATATCCATCATCCAACACAATATGCGGTTGGTGATAACGAGACAGCCGCATGCTGGGTACCACGACGTTACCCACGCTTACGGACGTCAAGCACCCGCTAAGCTCGGACTATAGGGCTGATCTCCCACTGACTACTATTTTGAGAGGCACTCCTCATGAGTATGTAGTCGGGGTAAGGGATGATGCTCTGCTCCCATTGGCCAGGCTGCTGCCGGCTGTCCTTGGCATCAGGACTGGCAACCCCAAATTTGGCAGAGCTGGGGCAGGCGAGCTAGGTATCATGGGAAACCAATCCTCTCAGCTACCTACTCATACGCATTTTCTTTTCGTAGACACATCAATAGTCACAGGCGAGGATGACAGCGTGAATTGTTTGTCCGAGCCAGTAGCATTTACCATGCACGTTGGAAGCTCATCAATGCCGACACACACACACAGAGAGAGCTTCAGCCCCCAGCCAACCCCCTCAAATCGGCAATTCCATCTGGTATCCTGTTATGCCTCCATGATGGCTGCAGGACTATACGCTGTGTCGGGCAGCCGTATTGGCGATCCTGACCTCGACGACGGTGTATATAAAGGCCGCCTTGGCGCCCCCCTTGGCTACTATATACTATGGGGACTGATAACCATCATATGCATTGCATGAACCTTCTATGGTCCTTATCAACTTGAATTGTTAAGGCCTTTTAGTACGAATTCCCTTGGCACCGTCGCTGTTTCGGTGCACTGTCGGTCATCTTGTGGTTTGCCGCATCTCAATCGTGCGATCGAGACTTACTACACACCAACCAAAGTCCGAAACATCTCCGTCGTCACAAACAGTTGCGCGGATAGCCCTGAATAGACGTGAGTAACCAAATTCTTCGACACACACACACATATATATATAAAGTAGGTGGACCGCGGCATCGGAAAGATATCCAATTGTTTGGTTTGCTTGGTTTTTTGACCTGATTATTAGTCGCTTATTCCATCGAGACGAGTTGCCCCAATACAAGTAACGATATATCACATCCCACCATGGCGCCCCCATTTGCCCGTGTTCGCTGTGCTGGGAAGGCATCGGCCACCCTCCTGTAAGTGAACATCAGCAAGAGCATTAAGTGACGAGCACGCTACTGACACTAAACTGCATAAGCCGGAGCCAAAGATCGCCAAGACAAAGGCGTCTGGGTCGAGGAGACACTGGTATGAAAGGAAAGATGCCCCTAAAGTCTGGCAAAGGCGGCGGCTCAGCATCGAGAGCACAGCGTCGGATGCCGTGCCCCTCCGCCTTACCGAAAAATAAACGGCAATTCTTGTTATCGAGTTGTTTAGTTTGAGCGAGTCGTTTGCTTTTTGGGAGGGGGGTTACAAGATGGACCGGCACCTGGTAATTTCTCGGCGCAAGGGCCGGTCTGGGAATAAGGAGTTTGAAGCGTATCAGCGGGCGCGGTGCAGCCAAATTAGCAGCAAGCCTTCAGTGGACGAGCGCCTTCTAGAAGGGAACCATGATATTATTTACATTTGGACCAGGCTATTTTCATTTTGCCAGCAGGCAATTGAAAGCCAGCCTTATCAGGCAAGACTTCCTTCGGACTCGTGCGAGACCACAAAATGAGGTGGCAATGGTCAGACTCGTGCCCGGAAGAGAGAGAGTTTTGGATAAGATAGATGATCCCTTTGATCGCAAAAGGCCGAGGACCAAGGCTGCCAGCGGCAAGTCCGACACGCCGACTCCGATCAATCCGCTAAAATACCGGAGACAGCTCCGACGAAACGTTCACGCAGGTTTACGTCACTTCGTTTCAAGTCCAGCGTCCTGTCAGTTCCCCCAATTGCCGGCAGGTTTTGAGGCGGGTGCAACGCTGCAACGCAAAGTTACATCAATTCCCACAAAATCTGATACCAGAATACATACGATTATCGTGCCGTTCCCGCCATCGAACGAATCCCCTTATCGGCCTATTCCATCCAATTGCCCTTTCCGTCCCGCAAAGCAATCAATATCCATCTAGCTTCTACCTAATCTATCTAGATCTGTCCGTTCTATTGAAATCCTCCGTCCTTTCTGTTTTCAGCCTCAACTAGGAAGGGGAAGACCAAAACAAAACAGAACAGGAAGCAGAAAGAAACAAGATCGCTGCCTACCTACCCTCTTTTTATCGTGTGTTCTACCCTTTAGTGTCGAACACTTCGTCATACTCCATAGCATTGCCCACTGAAATACGTATCTCTAGATTCACATGTAAGTTTCCTCTCTCTCTCTCATCTCTCTCTCCCCTCGACAAGCCCCTCAGACCTTTGAATTTCCCAGAAGATATACTAACAACGAAACCGATTCTTTCCCCACACCACAGGACGACCGCATTGCAAGTTTGGGCACAGATATGGGTGCCGGCGTTGATCCCGCTCTCCTTGAGGCTCTGGCTCTTGACCCAGCAGTCACCGAAATCGCATCGCATGGAGGCTCGATCGTCTCCTCTACCTTCAAGCTCACCTCTCGCGGCGGTGCGGCAGCAGGCGGCGATGGAGAGGACGACGTGAAGACGTACTTTGTGAAGACGGGCACGGGCCCCGAGGCCGAGCTCATTTTTAAGGGGGAGCATGCGTCGCTCAACGTCATCGCCGACGCCGTCCCGGACTTCTGCCCCCGCTCCCACGCCCATGGCGCCCTGAAGGATAGCCCCAACAGCTTCTTCATGGCGACCGACTTCCTCGAGCTCGGGTCGTCGGCCCCCGGCGGCTCGGGCAAGACGCTGGCGCAGAAGCTGGGCAAGCTGCACACGACGCCCGCGCCCATCCCCGAGGGCTACGACAAGCCCATGTTCGGGTTTCCCGTCACGACGTGCTGCGGCTCCACGCCGCAGGATAACTCGTGGAAGGCGTCGTGGGCCGAGTTCTACGCCGACAACCGGCTGCGCGGCATCCTGAAGGCCGGAGTCAAGGCCAACGGCGCCGACGCCGAAGTCACGGCTGCAGTCGAGAAGACAGCCAGCATCGTGGTGCAGCGCCTGCTGGGCGACGACCACCTCAAGGGCGTGACGCCTGTCATCATCCACGGAGACCTCTGGAGCGGCAACCACGGCCGCGGCCGGCTCGCGGGTCGGGGCGGTGCTGAGGAGGTCTTGTTTGATTCCTCGGCCGTCTACGGTCACTCTGAGTACGAGATCGGCGACATGAAGATGTTCGGCGGGTTCGGCCCGTCTTTCTGGAACGAGTACCTGAAGATCGTACCCAAAACCGAGCCAAAGGAGGAGTGGGAGGACCGGGTTAAGTTGTATGAACTGTAAGCAACTTTTGTTTCTGACTTTCTATGCCTGCACTGATGATACTAAACCCTGCGAACAGATACCACCACCTCAATCACTGGGCTATGTTTGGAGGAGGCTATCGGGGTGGAGCTTTGTCGATCATGAAGAAGTTGATCGCGAAGTATGGCAAGGAGTAATGGTGACTTATGAAAGTCAAATACATCATGTGGCTTCGAGCGTGTTATATTTTTATATTTTCTGTTTTTATTATGTCGGTAGAAGATGGGTTTGCTTGTGGTAGATAAAATTGCGTACGCCATGGGGGCCAAACAGGGATCAGGACAACGGTATATTTAGAGTACAATTTCAAATGGGTGCTAATGACAGACCTAGCTCACCTGCCCATGCAGTGACTGCGTTGAGATTTGGCGATGCTGCTTTCTAGCTGGCAAGCACATGGGTTTACATATACTATTCAGATGGTGGCTCGTTTTCTTCTCCATTTTCCATACCAAGCTTGATGACTGTACAATTGACAAGTCATCTTAAATCTCAGAGTTTTAGGAATGATCCAGTTGCGGCTTATATATTCCCGTGGTGATCTCCCGAGAAGGATCCTCTTGCGTCTGGGGTGACCTGTTTCTTGCATGGAATGTGCCGGGTGGCGGCATTTAGTGGGTCGGCTTCGGGTCTTGCTCACTCGCTAAATAAAGCTTACCTACCGGATCGATCTGATAAGGCCTTCGCTATCGTTCCGCATCATTACTACGGGGATCACAACATAGGTGAGTAAACAAGCCAGGAACATATAAATCGCTCCCTTGACAGATATTTCCGTTACTCTGTATTTGCTGAACAGGGAGTTATCTGCTGGCTCAGCAGTCACCCTCCAGATCAAATATGGCGGAGAGTATAAAAGCCGTCATCGTGGGCATCAGCGGGGCATCGTCCAGCGGCAAGACGACCCTGGCTCGTCTGCTCCGCGACATCTTCCCCAATACTTTCATCTTGCATGAGGATGACTTTTACAAATCCGAGTCCGAGTGAGTTTATACCGGCATGATATTTCCGTCTCCGTGTACTGCGGCTCTATTCGAATCCTAAGTTCGGGTGAGGGGGTGAAAAGAGGCGGGGGGCAAGCGGCCTTTCCCAAATTCTACATCGATAAGTATACATACTTATTCAAATAAACCCCCCCCAATGCAGGCTCCCCACGCGAGACGGCCTCCTGGATTGGGACTGCGCCGCCGCCATCGACATCCCCGGCATGGCCAAGGCGCTGGCCTACATCCGGCAGAACGCCACCTTCCCGGTTAGTCTCATCAGAAACCAGAAGCACACGTCCCGCACCGATCATGGCACAACAAAGGTCGTCCCTACCTCTCTTATTCTCTGAGTATCGCGTTGTTGGGACGGGTGATGTCGTCGTCGTCGCTCCTTACTCCTCATCATGATTGCACTACTAACCTCGAGCGACAGCTATTCGTCGATTCCAAGGAGGACAAGAATTCGGTAGGCGAGTGCCCTGTATCCGAATCCAAGCGGGACGAGATGCGGAAGAAGGTGGAAGCCTGGACGCAGCCGGGCCAGCCGGGCCACGAGGTGCTCGTCCAATCGCAAAAGTCAGGCGGGGAAGGTCTCAAAATCTGCCTGCTTGACGGGTTCCTGTTGTATTCGTGCGAGATGCAGGAAGTTATGGACCAGCTCGACGTCAAGATGTTCCTGCTGGTCAGCAAGGCCAAAGCGACGCAGCGGCGCGAGGCCCGCGACGGCTACGTGACGCTCGAAGGCTTCTGGAAGGATCCCCCGGACTACGTCGACAAGATCGTGTGGCCCAACTACGCCGAGTCGCACGCCTGGCTGTTTGAGAAGGGGAACGTGGAAGGTGGGCTAAACCAAGCCGTGCTGAAGGAAAAGAAGATACTGGCTCAGCAGGGTCGAGGCTTGGATGTGGATATGGAGACGACTTTTGAATGGACTGTGACCACCTTATTAGAACAGCTGGAGGGCTTCGGGAAAGGAACTTAGGCACTTGGAGCTTATTGATTTGCCCTCATAGCAAATCAGAATCATATGTTGTTGTGCCCTAGAAGTCTTGATTTATTTGGCTATGACAAATGGTCTTCGAGAATGATTCGAGACCGCTACAGTAAATAAGAGAGCCCAAGTACATTGCTGTACCACTTGTTTTCCGTCTTCATCACCAAAACTCTTCGAGCCTATACTCGCTCCCTCCCCGATACAAGCTATATTATGTAGCCATCCCACTTGTATAACCTCAGCAACTGACATTGTCATAGGCCATCTTCAGGCCCTCCGATGTACTACCTAAGAATACAGTTGTCCGTCCGAAGATCAGCCACCAGCTGGGCGCAAGGTAACATGGTTCTCAGCTCTGGTCTGCGGCCAAAATGTACTGTAACCATATGTAGGCCTGGCGATGCCCGACTGGCCACTCTACTGCCAGGAGTCGGACTTGGTAGCCTGAGTCGCACATCCCGTAGGAACGGTGTAGGCATGGTTGGGGTCGGCCTCCCACGTCACTGATCCATCGATATTGACGACAATGTACTTGTATTGCATGGCTTGACCGGCTGCAAAAGTAATGGACACAGACCACACGGGATTGTTGTTGGTGTATTGAGAGGCGCCCAAGGCAACAGCCTTGCTGGTATCCCAGTTTCCAAGTGCGGGGATATTGCCGACGATCTTCACCGTCTGGCCAAATGAGGTCACTTTTCGCTCGTTGAAGCTGACAGCCACAGAAGTCGCCGGTGCACAGCTGGTGGTAGTCGGGGCCGTGGGCCCGGTCGTCGTGCGTGTGGTAGTGGGAACAGTGGGCTGCCCGCCGGGTGTTTGGCTAGCTGGGAAGGGGCTCGTAGGCGCTGCAGTGTAGGCTCCGATGATGGATGTGGCATAGCAGCTTCCAGGCACCGAAGTTGCAGCAACGTTGGTCTCGGCCCAGCCCAATGGCACGACGCCAGCTCGGCGAGCTGCTGCGGTAAGAACAGCAGCGTAGCTCCAAGTCAGGTCTCGGGCAGACAACGGGCTACCGCTGTTGCGGTCGTACTGTTCTGCAAGAGCACCGTTGGCCCCCACGTACTTTGCAACATTGTTGACAAACCCGTCAGCATACGCCATGGCCGCATCGTAGATCGTAGTGTAGGTTGTTGTACCCGAAGCATAGGTTCCAGTCGTTACAGAGCTCAACAGGTCCTGGAAGAAGGGCAGCGAGGTAGAAGTGACAGTAATAGAACCTTGACTCTTCCAAACATATATCGCATTGTAGAGCTGCTCGGCCGCGCCTAAGGTGTGCAAATACCATCTGGTGCCATGTTAGTATAGGGGAGCTGTAGGAAAAGATGAAGGGAACTTACGGGTTCCCGTTGTAATAAGTGTCTTCGGGATAGCGACCAACAGCGATAGCTTGACCCTTGCCGAAGCCTGAGTTGATGCTATAGATCGTGCGGAAAGAGTCCACAACAACCTTATGACTGGCAAGAGCACGATCGCTACACGGTTGGAATGAGATAGCATCACAGCCCAATGAAGGATCAAACCCCTCGTTGGTCGACACAAATACGTTGGTGTCCTTGCCAGACCTGCCGTTGTTAACATTGATGTTGGCCAAGGCGTAGTTGCCAGATGGAGACCAGAAGCTTTGCTGGAAGCAAAGAATCTGGGGCGCAATGGCATCGCAGGAGCTGCACGAGGTTCCAAGGGTCTTGGCGAAGTTGCTTCCCTCGACCAAGGCCCTGTGTGAAGCCGCAATAGTGAAGAACGAACTTCCTTGGACCTCTTCCCAAAGATCGAATCCGGTCTGGTTCCAGTATTGGGCTGTGTAGGCAAGATCATTCTTGATGACGGGCCAGACCAGATCCTTAGCTGTGGACTGATAGCCGTTGTTGACCAACCACTTGGAATAAGTGATCATTGTGAGAGCACGGAGCGGAGGGCCATCGCGCTGCGGACGACCCCAAGAGCCGGTGAATTGACTCCCGTCAGCGTTGAACTTAGGCTCACCAAGCCCGCTGCCATCGTAAAAATTTCCGGAAGGGTTCGAAACGGTTTGCAGGTGAGCCTGCGATGTGATGTCTATTTTATCGGTCAGTTATTTGAGTGTACGGCATACTTGCATACTAGAACCACATGGGTATCATGATAGAACGGCTGGGATTGGAGCAACCGGAATATCAAGATAAGGGCTTGGTTCTTCTTACAATCTTGGATCAGTTTCTGCAAGTCGGCATCGTAACTGTTAACGAATCTGTCGACGATCGCCTTGAAGGTAAGGGCAGCATCTCTGGTCCAGTGGTAGAAATCTATAACTGTATCAGCAGATTCCCACTATAAAGAAGCTGAAATGGGGGATGTGAAGACGTACAGTCTGGGTTAGACTTGGAAGGAGAAGCAAGGACCAGACCCGATGCGACTCCTCCGGCATTACATCCACAGGCAATGTTGCACTTGACTTGGCTGAGAGCATATGGCACTTCGGTAGCCAAGAAAGAATCAACATCTCTCTTGACGACTGCACGCTCGCTCAACAAGGAGTTGGGACGGCCGGTGACTGCTTGGAAGGCAAGTGTGCCTAGCAGGAGAAGGGAGCTGAAGGGATGCATGATGGGCTCGAAGAAGGAGGCGTTGCTGCTTGCTGAGATAGCAAAAAGTCCTCCTTGTGCCAGATCCATCGCGATTTATATACTCGGACTCCCTTACTCAACTGAGCATCGCGAGAAGGCAAACTCGACGCTATGCCTTGCGTACTGCTGTCCCTCAGTGTAGAGGAAAGGGCCGACTCTGCGTAAGCTAGCCCAGCGTCTCACGGCCCTCGCAACAGCAGAGCTGAGGCCACTGTCTTTACCGTATTAGGTAGTTGGACGAAGTTTCTGGGCGTAGTGGGGGAGGTTGAGGGTATCAAGCAAGCTGAGGGTGTCGTGATGAACAATGATACTATCCCCCTGGCGCCCTTTCTGGTAGTACACGCTCTGGCCTTGAGGCTATAGCGGCGGAGTTGTAGTCGGAGTGTCGTACAAGCTGTAAGATCTTGAGCGGTCACGCGTAATGCAAGTCGGGCCGGGAGGGAACGTGGCTCCAGGTTTGTAGGTGTCCTGCATACGGCATATCCCAATGCAGAAGTTGACCCCGGATTAACAGCGTTTGACGATGTGGAGAGTTGTTGCGGGGAAAGCGCGTAAGGGGGTTGCAACCACTACCCGCTACCTGCCTTGAGCGAAACCCCACAGTCTGGCCACCCGTGCCTTCCTAAACTCTACTAAACGGCGATTTATTGTCCGGATTCACTCACTTTACTACCCTTTGGTCGACATTGCAACATCGAAGGTTTGCAGCTTAGCTGCTAGCTCGGCCAGGTTCCAGGGCAGCTTCCCTTGCCCTGGCAGGGAGATTACACAGATAGACGGCAGGCACAGCTCGCTTAGGCAAGAGGCAAGATACCGAGAGGCATGGAATCAGAAATAGAAGGAAATCAAGGAAGCTGCTTACCGCAATTCCGGAGCCCAGACCTCAATCAACATAAGGTTCGATGTCTCACTCAGTCTACGCGTACACTTGCAGCTTCCACACTCCCTCCGACTCTCCATTGCACGGGGCCAACCGGCAAGTGCGGAACTGGCGGGAGTGTCATTGTGAAACTTACGACTTATCCGCTAGCTCTTGCCCACAGTGATACACCCATTCTCATGCTTCCGACTCCTCAATGGTATCACATGCCGGCCCACCCATATGATGACTAAAGTGAGCGTGGGATGTACGTGCATCGGTATATGCTGCATATAATATTGGATAACTTCATTCAAGGTTGCCCTCTGTAAACATCCGGCAAGGCCAGTAGCTCATCTGAGAACGAACACTTCGACATGTTGTGCGTGCTGTACAGCTACGAGGTAGCTACATCTAGGGACATATACAAATATATGCAGTGTACGATGGACATGGCGATATGAGTCTGCCACAGGCGAGAAAGGCTTTACGGCAAGGAAGCCGAATGTTTTCCTAGCCATGAGCATCACGGAGATTTGGGCAACCTCCTGCGCAAGCAGCATCACATCGTGTCTTCTAGACTTTCTGTGGAAGGCACGGGGCCATGGAGCGCGCATTGAAAACGCCATCAAATCCAACCTAGCTGCCGCGACTCGGGCCTATTTCGTACACCCCAGACGCGATACTGGCCATTAGACACCAATTGCAACATAAGCATAGAGTATCATGAACGATGTTTGCTTCAATCACAACAAAAAGCAGTGCTGAATTATGGGCCGAAGTCCAGTGCGCACCTGACAGACTGAGTTTTCCAGCGTAACATCGAAAACCCATCCCTGCATTCCTAATCTTCACCTCACAGCCTCGTGCTGTTTATTGTACTCGGGAGGCTTACTGCCTCGGTACGAAAATTGCATGATACTGAACCTTCTACGGTAGTACTACTTGAAATAATGTAGGCAATGCCATGGTTTTCCTTCGGCCTCATGGATCAATGACCCGTCGGTAAAGGGGTGGAATATAGCGCCTGAGGCACCTCTCTGCTCCGGCTCAAGCCCTTGCGAGCGAACCATTGCGTGAGAGAGCTTGTTTCATCTGGGATCTGTCGTAAGGAAATTGACATCATAGAAAAGCGTGATGCTGATGGCTCCATCTGTTATACGAACTGCCTGACAATCGACCCTGAGTCGTGCGAACACGACCAGGGGACCGTCAGGCACAGATCCGGATTTTTGTTTTGTGATGAAGGAGTAAAGGAAATTTAAAACGCAGGAACTGGGAGAAGCAGTATTTGAACCATTGGAAATGATCGGAAGTGGGCCCGATGACTAAGAATTTGAGTACCGTGGATGCGCAGAAGCTTCGATTAGGCTGGTCGGCCCCATATTAAATTGAGATGGTTGGTAGCGGACGTCAAATGGGAGACAAAGACCAGGCTGCTGTCTAATCTGTTGCGCTGCTGCAATGTAACTTGGTGTCAAATCGCGGTTGGAGACGACAACGAGGATCTACCATCGACTTTGCGCAACAACACCGACCACGTCCATCACCAGGCAGGCTATCTCATCGGTTTATTTCTCTCTTCTCCTTGCAAATCCATCGCTATTACTTCGTGTCTGGATATGGATCCCGCAGAGATCGCCGAGTTCAACCGCCTGCGCGCGGAACAGGGCTTGCCACCTTTGCCAGTCCCCGGCGCGGCTGGTCCGCAGTTCAAAGAAGAAACTGCCTCTGGCGACGAGGAAGAGGAGCCAGGAAGCACGCTGGAAACTCGAGAGGCCGCCGCCTACGACAACTTCAAGAAGATCCAAGATGCCGAAGCGGCTAAGAAGCGGCGCGAAGAGAAGACCGCTGCCATCAAGAAGGCGCGAGATGCGGCAAAACGGGTTGAGCAGCTCGAGGGCAAAGGGCTGGGCGAAGCCGACGAGGGCGAAGGTTTTGACGCAAAGTCCTGGCTGATGACACAGAAGAAGCGACAAAAGCGGATAGAAAAGGCGCGCAAACTCGAGGAGGAGATGGCCACCGCCGAAGCTGCCGCTGCCGCCCAAGTCAAATACGAGTCTAAAGATCTGGCCGGTGTCCGAGTCGCGCACGAAATCTCTGCGTTCGAAGATGGCGACGAGCAAGTCCTGACTCTGAAAGACTCTAATGTTATTGGAGACGAAGACGAAGGCGACGAACTAGAGAACATTGATCTCCGAGACCGCGAAAAGCTTTCTGCGCGCTTAGATATGAAGAAGAAGAAGGCAGTCTACGATCCGCTCGCTGCTGACGAGGAGGGCGAAACCAGCATTCTGGCGCACTACGACGAGGAGATTAATGGCAAAAAGGCGAAGAGATTTACCCTCGACGCCCAGGGTACCAGCTACCAAGCACAAGTGGCAGAAGGCCAGCCGCAGGATCGCAAGCTGCAACAAATCAACCTAGACATCTTCAAAGATGACCAACCTTCTTCGGATTACCTAGACATATCCCAGGTTAAAATGAAAAAGCCGAAGAAGAAGAAGAAGTCTGCGAGGCAACGTCCTGTTGACGAGGACGATATTATCCACACCGTTCCCGCAGCAGAGGATCAGACCATGGACATCGATTCTGGTCCTGTTTCCTTTGGAAGAAAGCGGAAGGTCGAAGACACATCACTCGCCGATGACGAGGACCTCCAAGCTACTTTAACCAAGCAAAGGAAAGAGGCGCTGAAGAAACGTAAGCGTGTTCGTCCAGAAGATCTTGCTCGGCAATTAAAGGAAGAATCCGAGACACCGGGACCAGACAACTATGAGCAGAGCGAGAACCAGGGCGGTCTCGTTATCGACGAGACCTCCGAATTCATCTCTGGCTTGAAGAAAGAAGATATCGAGGACCGGAAACAACGAAAGCCGAAGACACCGAACCCAGAGGCAGCCACGGTTATGGATAATGAGTCTGACGAAGACAAGCCTATGGAGGACAGAGATGAAGTTGAATCCCGCCAGAGGGAGACGTCTGCTCCTGCCGAAGATCACGTTCCGGGTGTCGATGAAGAGAAGACGATTGGCAGTGGCAGTGGCATTGGTGCCGCTTTGCAGCTATTGAGAGAACGTAACTTGATAAAGGACAGTAACTCGTCTGAGCTTAACGACACCCTCCGTCACCAACAACAATTCTTGGCTGAAAAGAAGCGGCGGGAACAGAACATCGAGCACGACGCCCGGAGTCAGCGCGAGCGTGACCGTACCAGCGGCAGGCTGGACCGTATGTCGGCACGTGAGAAGGAGGACTGGGCTCGCCAGCAGAACAACATGCGCGACCAGCAGACGGCTAGACAGATGGCCGAGCTATTTAACAAGGGGTACAAGCCCAATGTGCAGCTGAAATACCACGACGACCACGGCCGCTCCTTGGACCAGAAGGAGGCATTCAAGCACCTGAGTCATCAGTTCCACGGCAAGGGTAGCGGCAAGGGCAAGACGGACAAGTACTTGAAGAAGATTGAAGATGAGAAGCGCCGTGAATCCCAAAGCGTCCTCGACTCCAGCCAGAACGTGGGCATGAGCTCGGCCGCGGCTCAGCAGACGAAGAAGCGGAAGGAGGCGGGTGTGCGCTTGCAATAGCTTCGCCGGGCGGTTCTCAAAAGGTGCATATCCCTTAACTGTATTCTTATTTTGCCGGTTTTTTACTCAATGCTGACATCGATAATTGTGAAGATCCTGAAGCCTTTCACTTTTGTGATTTGTGTCATAAAGACCGCGTTTTCCTTATTTTCTGTCTCTCTTCTTCTCCTTTCCCTTCCTCAGCCCCCCCTTTCTTTTAAACGCTGACGAAGCATGAAGCCATGCTCCAGATCGCTTTTCTACCCACGCACGTCCAAAATCCATCCATGTCTGTGCCAAGAGCTTATCCATACCTCTGCCCGTAGATACTCAACACTGCCATTCCAAAAGGTGAGGGTAAATATGTACATGTAGTTGCATTGTTTTGGTAAGCGCTTTCTAGAGTAACAAGACGAACGGATGTAATCCGATACGTAACGACTGGTAACTATAAATACGGGGGACTCCACTAAGCATGCCTCCCCCACTCGAACTGATGCGAGATGAACACGCCATAGCTCTAAATCGTTCAGGCCCTGGTGGGTTACGCCGCATATCTTGCAGGTTGGAGATGGAATTGGATAGTGGGTTGTAATGAGTACAGCCGCGCCAAGGGTTAGGCTCCTACTTAACCTTCAATTACATACATAGCACCTTAGCTTAGCTTGGTTTTTTCAGGAACTAACCTGCCCGACTGCTTAAACCATCGACTTTGCCAGCAACTTGCGCGCCTATTTCCCTGATTTGTCTCTTCGAGGCACGTGCTTGTTTGTACACGTCTTGGTGTAAACAGTTCCCAGCTTCTCTTCCTGTTTCTCTAATTACAGGTCCATCTTTACAAACTTCGTCGTAGTTGGCTCTCATTTCTTGCCATGGGTCGACCAGAGGAAGCCGAGTCTGCGTCTGCGGGGAACGAGGAGGCCCCTCCTCCCCCCTACACAGAAGGAAAGGGCAGTGAGGCATCACCACGCCCTTCGTCCGCGATTTCCGCCGCTGCCTCCCACCTGCAGCCTACTACCACCACGGCGCCCTACCACCCATTCCCGGCGGCTTTCAACCTGTATCACCAGAAGTCGAAGTCCGGGCGGTCCCTTGTCTACGACCTTGGCGAGCGCGACTCGGAGCCCCTCTACACGCTAACCATCCACTCGGGCATCTCTGGCAACCCGAGCCTCGTGCTCCACAACGGGCCCGACCCGGGAGCGCCCGCCCTCGCCTCGGCCGACAAAGAGCCCGGCCAGGAGCCCAAGTCCTTTTCCCACAAGTTCACCGGCAAGGCCTCCCTTATCACCCTTCCCGCCCTGCCCAACTTCGGCCGCCCCACCACCGAGGAGCCCCTCGAGAACCACGTGACCCTCTCGGGCGCGGGCTACGCCTTCTCCCTCGAGGTCCAGCGGGGCGCACTCAACGCCATCACTGGCGCTGACGACGGCATTGCTGCTGCGGCTGCGGCTGACGGTCGCACCGAACAAGACAAGAGGGAGGACGACGAGGCGGCAAACCAGTGGACCCGCGAGCGGTTCGAGTGGCGCAAGTCGCGCGGCAACGAGGTGAAGCAGCTCGACAAAATCAACAGCGGCTGGAAGCTCGTGCGCATCCACAGCGAGGCTGACGGCGTAGGCGGCACGCGCCGGGCCCGCGACGCCGGCGCCTCGAGCGACGGCAAGGAGGTCGTCGCCGTCTTCGCCGAGGTCTCGGGCTGGAGCACCAGCAGCGAGGTCGTCAAGTTCCGGTTCCTCGGCAGCGGCGCCACGGGCGAGATGGGCCCGCGCTGGTCGCTCATGGCCGTGGTAACAGCCCTGCGCGTCTGGGACTTGCAGAACGGCCTTAGCGAGTCGGCGGCGGCCACGGCGGGTGGTGCGGCCGGTCATGGTGGCGGGAGCCATTCTCGCTCTACTTCCAAGGCGGGCGGGACTTCGCCTACTTACGGTGCGCCGGGCGGTGCGGCGGTAGGAGGCTCGGAAAAGTTTGCTTAGTTGTGCGAGAAAGAAAGTAGGAGGGATGTGAGACGTGAGCGCGTAGCATAGTTGAGCAATTGTTATACCCATTCGATACTTGATAAGACCGATGGCCACACATGCAGCCTGGTTTCTTATGGCACTGTTGAGGTTCTTCCAAGTGTGTCTGTATTCCCTTTGATAATATGACTGTGTGCCTCAGAATGGCAATAATAGATTAAGTCTGCTTTTTTGCGAATTGCCTGTTGACTGGTGTATTCATCCGACATGCGCCCCGGAAGACAAACTCGAATAACAAAGGTGAAGCTAATAAATCATCTGATTATAGGTGTTAGGTTATTCCAACAAATGCAGCGATCCCGTTTCTGAACACTACCACTGTCATTTGAATTGATAATAACTGACAGGCTACAGCCATATTCTCATATTTAAAAGAGGCAGGAGTAGCTCCTCCGAAGAAACGCTGCAACCACTCATCCACAACCAAATCAGCAACAACAGCTGCAGCCTCGCATCAAACAAACAAACGCAACACACCCGCACACTTTCACACACTTTCATCAATCCCAAGATGTCTTCCTCAGGCCAAGGCTTCCGTAGCCCCTCCAATTCTGTCTCCAGCGCTCCTACGTCCAGCTCAGCCGAGAAGCAGGCCCCAACGTCTGACCAGCCAAAAAGCGACAAGCCAGAGAGCAAGGGCCAGGCGGACAGAGACAAAGACCAAGACCGCGAGAATGCGGACAAGAAGAATGAGCGCCTCCACAAGAAGATGGACGACCTCCACGACCGAGTCGAACTGATGCACCAAAGCGGACTCTTGTGCATTTTGTAAAGCTTGACCTTGGTAATTTTGCATCGATGGGGAGACAAGGCCAGCAGGCAGAGAGGCGCCGTCACCGGACAGGGCGATTCTTAAGTGGTGGAGAGACGGAGAAGAAGAGAAAAGGGGTACGGGATAGCTCTGAGTGAGTGAGGGAAGCTCGACGGCAGCCATGGAGTACTGGTGGGTAGAAGAAGAAGTGACAATTATGACCACACAACAGACAGAAATGCTGCCTGTTCGTTCGGTGGCCCCGTATACTAATAAAATGCGACTATAACCCCTAAACCCCTGAAACGCCATAAACACCATATAAGCTGCATGATCCCTTGCAGCCACCCGATGCAATAATACATGTGGTGGTAAGTACATATGATACATATGTACCGTTTATTCCTATCAACCCCTGTGTAAGGTCTGTTAACAAGTTTCGTGTCCCCTTACAACGACAAAGAAAGAGGCCCACTGTTATGTCAAGCGAGAGACCAAAGCTTCTCCTGTCCATTCATAGAAAAGCACACCGACAATTCCAGCCAGCTTAGACAGCACTCCCTTCGTCTCTCAACTGGCTGGCTCATTGCTCGTCACCACCAACCACAGGCGGTGCTGCCTTAGGCGGCCGGACCTTGTTCCGCAGCGCCTCCAAAACGCCGACGCGGCCATTGTCGTCGTTGTGCATGAGTATCCCTTCTGCAAGCGGCTCTGCCACCACCGTCGCCGGGCCCTGCCGCCGGTTGAGGTAGTATGTGACGACGAGGATGAAGACGAAGACGGCCATCCAAACGACGACCAGCCGCTGGGACCGGCGCGGCCGCGCGTACGGGGAGTACTTTGTACCCATGATGTTTATCTTGTTGTCGTTGTGGCCGTTACTGTTTCGTCGCTTTTTGCTTTTTGTCTGTTGAGGTCGATATGATCGATTGCTGGATTGGCGGAGGCCAATGGGTCGCTGTGCTTGTGTTGGCGACTCCAAAGGGTCAAAGAATGAAACGGTAGGCTTGCTGGACATTGTAGGTACATGTATGTGCGTGAAATCGAGAAGTATTTTGATGTTCCCAAAGATTTTAACTTTGTGATTAGCATTTATAGCAAATGGTTCTTTTCTAGAGGCTCGGTGTAGAGAGTGACATGGAGTGAGCTTGAGCTGTAATTGATAGCGTGCAAGACAAGTACATATGTAGTTTAAACAGCGGGTCTCAACTGGACCCCGGAATTCTGGGGGTCTCACGCAACTTCCACTTCAACGTCATTTGGAACCAGTCTCGGGATGTAGACTGAAGATTGAGTTTCTATAGTAGAAGACTCCTTTCTTGAGGATCTCCGTATCTTGAACCCCAAGTGGATGTGTATAAGAACAGGTATTGAAATTTATAGATATCCTGCAAATTTCTGGTTTCATTGTTAATCTGGCAGCTTCTGCCCCCTGTCTTTGAATACCGAGCCTTCTCCGCACGAGGAAATTGTTGACATGGCCAAGAACGCTGGGCAGCCTACACTTTGCATAAATCAAGAACCTTTCAAGTACTCGTCAAGGAACACCTGCCCTAAGTGGTTGCTGGACGTGACCAAGCCAAGCAGAAAGGTTGGACAACCCCGAGTTGACTACAAGGCTGGTGCTTCGGACGTAGCAGCCGATCAAGGGGACGACATGGCTGACACTTCTTTCTTCCGCCGCAAGGGCATTCATTGGAGACCCCGCCCAATAGAGTCTCCGTGCCAACCAGTTTAGTAGTTCAACACAATCGGGGTTGTCTGATGCAACCACGTCGAGGTGAAGCAGGGATATGATGCAATGCTTCCTACACTATCAGGCTGTTAACATCAATATCCCAACTTACCGTCACGGAGAAAATGCATGTGTTGAAGGACCATTATAAGAGAGCCTGTCACTTGTCAGCTCACATATGTGTTACCTACACAGTATACTAAATGAAAGATAGCTGGGAAAGTCAGTCTTGATTAATTCAGCACCACGTCTTCGCAATACAAATATACTTTTCCACGCTCTGCGCTCCTGTTCAACTTCGTACCGCCAGTCGTCGACGAAACTGTGAGTCAGCCTTTCTACCTCAAACAGAATCGTCATCCACTACCTAGAGTCCGGGAGGAGGGGGAATCTGTTTCAACACGTTAGACCCAGCCTACGTTATATGCAAGCAGGGAGTGGGTTCACACTTACACCGACGCCAGGGGGCGAGCCAGAAGGAGGCGGGGGTGGTGGTGGTGCCTCGCTAGGTGGCGGCGGAGGTGCCTCAGCAGGCGCACCCGGAGGAGGTGCAGGCGATCCTTGCTGCTGGGCCTGTGCTGCCGCATAGTATTGTTGATAGTACTGCATGTAACTGTTTCATCCGTCAGTTCACCATGGTTCAAGGTAGACGGTGTGTTCAATTTGGACTTACGCTGCGTAACCACCATATGGGGCATACGGATCCTGTCCACCGTAGTACTGCGCGTACTGTTGCGCATATGCGTCTGTTGCGTTAGATGGAGTAGCTGCACTTCCAGGGGCAGGGGAAGCAGAGTTCCCACCGCCATTACCACCACCACCACCACGAGCAGGCGAGTCCCTGTAGTTGTTATAGCCGCCGCCACCGCCGCCATAAGAATCATTACGGTTGTCGGATCTTCCGTGGTTGTTATAACCACCATGGCCGCCATGGCCACCGTGATTACCGTGACTATGTCCACCATAATGCTGTCGAGGCGGGCGCGTCTTGAAGTCTTCGTACTGCTCCTTGACGTTCTCTAGTAAGTCTTCGCAGAGCTCCTTGGCTTTCTCGACCATCTTAGGGTCAGGGCCACTAAAACATCATTAGCACTTGATTCTGGCAACTGCCACAAGATGGCGATAAACTCACGTAACATGGAGGTACATATCCTCGTCACTTTCGCGGTTAGTGGCAGCCTCAAGGTAGCCTGAGCCACGCCCCTTGATCTGAACTCTGCAGCCCGTCTCCTGCTGGATATGCTTCACATACGAACCGCCAGATCCAACCACCTGGGCACGCAAGTTAAAGCCCGGGATGGGTTCAAGGTTAATGGGAATCTTGGCCTCGGGCCACTTGCGCCGGCCAAATTCATCTCGCTCAACCTGCTCTTGGTCTCGACGACGGAATCGTCGTTCATCAACGAGGTTAGGCAGCTCCTGCTTCATCATTTCCTCAATCTTGGCAATGGCCTCGTCCAGGCCGGTCTTGGAAGTGCTCGTAACATGAAGGTAGAGCGGAGGGTTCTGACAGAGCATTAGCTAATCGCAGTAATAGTAATTCTGGAACAGGGATTCTTACGGCGGCTGTGGCCATGCTCTTGTCCGGATAGTAGTTTCCGCGGGTAGTGACATCTTTCACAAAGTCAATCTGAGCTCTGTACACAATTTAGGTAAGGAAGTTTGGGCAGTTCGTACCAGCTCCGGTCTCGTCTTTAATCTATATCAAGCAGGGGGGGTCAGCAGGTGCCACAGAGGGGAGTCGTGGGCGAGCTAGTGTGCTTTCATGTGAGCAGTTTTGTTCGCACCCAGCCACGATAAACAAGAGCGGTACGCGATCGGCTATCCTTATGGAGGATGCCGATGCGGAGCAAGGTCCTGAAGAGATCAGTGTTAAAATGACTAAGAGTATTTACCATTTTCTGTGTTGAGCCCTTGGTCAAAAGGTAACGATTGCGCAGGTCATTGACCTCGATGTCCTTGATATAGTCACCGTCGGCAACATATATCTCTCCGTTGATGTTGGCAGGCGTGGTTTTAGGGCCAGGCGACTCGGACGATGTCGACTTGATCGGTGGCACATCAACATGCTGGATACCTTTCTTCGCTTGAATCGATGCGTTGATCTTGGCAGCAGCAGCAGCTGGCGACAAGGGTTAGCGGAAGCCCAAACATGCGACGACTGGGCGGGCGTCAATGGGAAGAGATGATGAAGAAGAAAAACCAACCTGCAGCTGCGGCAGCATCTACAGCAGAGCTGCGCTTCGGTTCAGCGCCATCGCCTTCAGGACCCCGGCTGAGGGGGCTGCGATCACGACCGGGGCCAGCGTCGGCCTTCCTCGCAGGAGGAGAGCGCGAACGCCGATCGAAACGGGATCGCCGAGGTTCAGGCTCGGTTTGGTCGAAACGCGAGCGCTTCACGCGCCGCTCAGAGTCGTCCATGGTCGTATTTGTGCTGTGTATAGAGATGCGGTGATTGATGTCGGGTGATGAGAGGTTAAAGAATGCACGCTCGCAATGTGGTCAGCTTCGTTGATGTGTTGGTGTGGAATGGGAAATTTTCCGACGTGCTAAGCCGGGATATGCGAAACCACTGAAGCTATTGATAAGAGGTGTGAGCTGCTGCCTTTGTCGAAAAGGTTACTGCGCTGTACTAAAACCAGAGGTACGAAACCCCCCCACTTTCCGCTTACATGTCCGTCCAATCAATCAAGGGCCTGTAGCTCCAAGAATGTGGGATAACACTGTCAGTCAACCTAGCTCGGTGGCTTTTTTCATGTACGTCGAGTTGACGTTAGACTACATACACATTGTTACTCCGACTATGGAATAACCGATAGACATGCTTTCAAGGTTAGCCACGATGAATTCTCTTTACAGAATATCCCATAAGTGCTAGTCTCTACCATGTAAGATTAATTACTACCCGACATTTTGTTATTGGTACTACCATTGAATTTACGTCGGGGTTGTTCAACTATTCCAGTGGCCGGTACAACGTGAATCCGGATTTGTATTAGACTCGAGCTTGTTAGTTCCGGTATCGCAAGCGTTGATGGGTAGCTCCCGCGCCGTGCGGTCAAACGAAATTTTGGCCCTTGAGTCAACGTTATTCCATACCTATTTCCCTCGTTTCTGAAATAAAGAGGATAGCCAATTCTGATCCAAAGGCTCACACGGGTCGATCAGGAAAAAATGGCATCCCGTACTTTGTTCCAGGCCACTTCAAAGGCTGTAGCGAAGGCCACCACAGCAACAGCAACCATCTCCACGCGACGATGGGGCAGTAGCTCAACCTCGGCCATTGCTTACAAGGCCATGCGTCGCCGTTCGGCGCCTCTCCCGAGCAATGACACCCCGTCAGCCTGGTCTGCCCAGGCTGCTGTCTCCAACATCCTCTACGAGACCCCCAACCCGTCGACGACGCCCCCCAAGCGCCATGTCCTGAACTGTTTGGTTCTCAACGAGCCTGGTGTGCTCTCGCGAGTTTCCGGTATTCTGGCCGCTCGTGGCTTCAATATCGACTCCCTGGTTGTCTGCAACACCGAAGTCCCCGACCTGTCTCGTATGACCATCGTCCTTACCGGCCAAGATGGTATTGTCGAGCAGGCGCGTCGCCAATTGGAGGACCTGGTGCCTGTCTGGGCCGTTCTGGACTACACCAACGCCGCCCTCGTGCAGCGCGAGCTTCTGTTAGCTAAGATCAACATTTTGGGGCCCGAGTACTTCGAGGAGCTGCTCGCACACCACCGAGAGATTACACAGGACGAGCCAACGGATGGACAGCTGGCACAGCAGCAGGGACGCACTCTGGGGGATGTCTCCAACGACTTCCACCCAAGCAAGTTGGCAGCCAGCCAAGCTCTGCGCCACAAGCATGAGCACCTGAAGTCCATCACGTATTTCACCCATCAATTCAAGGGCAAGGTGCTGGACATTAGCACAAACAGCTGCATTGTTGAGTTGTAAGTAGTATACAAAATTGGTTCCCGGTGCTCCTCTTGGGTCCTTCACTGACAAGCGCGCCCATAGGTCTGCTAAGCCCGTCCGAATCGACTCGTTCCTGAAGCTTATTGCACCCTTCGGCATTCTGGAGTCGACTAGAACTGGTTTGATGGCCCTTCCCCGATCCCCTCTGCATGGTCCGGATGAGGAAGGTATCGTAATGGAAGCCGATGATGTTGTTGATGCTAGCCAGCTGCCCCCTGGTTAAGTAATGAATTGTACCTATTCGGTTGTGGCGTTATTGGCCGGTTTAAAACTAAAGAAAGGGGAACATCACTTGTAGTCATTAGATACTGAACAATCGGGAGTCGCATTCTTTTCTATACAAATTATTCGTCACATTTGTCACCGTTGGAAACGCTGACTGGATATTTTATTTGATACTATAGGGTGATATAGTTGGCGGTAATTAACGGTAATTAGCAGTGGAATAACCGGCCTCAAATGACCAGGTAACCATGGAATACCTGACCATGAAACAACTGGAATAACTGGCTGACTACAATAGGGGCAACTGGCACGCTGGCAAATGGGTACTCCACTTTACATTCATGTACACAGCTTGCCACTGGCACTGGTTATGACTGGCTGGCAGCGAATCCTTATGGACAAGATTGTTCCAAAGGGTTTCGATGAAAGCACCCATGGCAGTGAAACTACATACATAACGTTGCTCGTTATGTTGTGTATCTTACGCTATACTCAACTCCCAAGCCAAACTTCCCTTCCTCTGCAAGAGCCAATTACTTATAATATCCGACCTTTGTTAACAACGAAGGCCTCTAGCACTGCAACAGCTGCCCACAGTCGGTTCTCGCCTTCTGGGAAAACCAAAGACCGGGGTCCGTAGAAGACAGCATCATCGACCTCTTCCTGGTGTCTGGGCAAGCAGTGCATGAACTTCCAGCCTTCTTTAGCTCCTCCCTTAGCGGCCATGTCGTTCGTAATCTGGAAGCCCTCAAACGCTTGAAGACGCTTCTTCGTTTCTTCCTCTTGGCCCATGGACACCCACGTATCTGTCACAAGTATATCGGCATCCTTGATGGCTTCCGCTGGCTTGGCGTGGAGATCCAGCTGACCTGGGCGGTCAACGCCTTCAGCTTGCGAACGAATGAACCTTTCCATATCCTTGGGGATAGTGTAACCAGTTGGAGAAGCCACGGCAATCTGGACTCCTAGCTTCATAGAGGCAATGGCTAGATCGAAAAGAACGTTGTTGGAGTCTCCAACCCACGCAATCTTCAGGCCAGACCGAACAAGATCGGAGCTGCCCGCAGATGGCGGGAACGCCTCGTGGATGGTAAGGAAATCAGCAATGGTCTGTAGCGGGTGGAAGTCGTTTGACAAGGCATTGATGACAGGAACGGCTGAGGCTTCTGCCAAGCCAGTGATGTCTGAGTGAGGTCCCACTCTGGCAACCATGCAAGAAGTCATGGAGGAAATGATCTTAGATGTGTCATACAGAGACTCATTAACCTATCATTGATTAGTATTATATGTTGCACTTAAGACGCAGAACTACTCACTCCGAGCTGAATGTCGTCTTTTCCCAGGAACATGGGATGGCCGCCCATAATCGCCACGGCAGCTTCCGTAGAGACTCTGGTTCTGGTGCTTCGCTTGTTGAACATCATAGCCACAGTCTTGCCCAGAAGCCCGCTGCTCAAAGCCTGCGGGGAGTTGCCCGACTTGACGGCCTTCTTGTGGGAAGCTGCATTTCGAACCAGCTGTGTGAACTCTTCCTTGCTCAGATCACCGATGGTCATGAGATGACGGGTCCGGGGGCTGGGCGTGGTATGGAAGCCCCTGGCGCCCGTCTTGAGCAAGCTAATTACTCTAGGTCGCGACATCGTGTTGTGAAGTACGTCAAGATTTCTTCAATTTGATGTGTCCCTGATATTGATGTTGCTTACAGTGTACTCTGAAAAGACACTTGCCACGCTCACGCTGTGTAAGTGAGAAGCTCAATTGCAGGTTAGGCAGGACCGAAGGCACTGACTCGGGTCCACGATAGATGGCAAAGATGGAGAAGAATACCACACAATTATCCGTAGTTCAGATATTAACGTGCTATCACTGCTTTAGCTTCAGTGGTAGGCCGACATGTGCACTTCGAGTCAATTTGAGTCACCTTATAACGTGCAGGGAATTAGTGACTCGAATGTAAATTCATTCTCCTGCAGCTGGCTATTCTCCGTAACCGGCGATCACAGCTGGTTGCCAGAAAAAAGCATCCTAGACCCCCGGTAAACTAGCCCGGCATGGTCGCCTGGTCGTGAAAAAGAGGTAACCATCCGAACTGGTACACCCACAATCCCAGGCCTTTCCCGCATCTTGGATCTGCCAGCTCATGACAGGGAACAGATGTTGGGATGGGAAACTCTTTTCATTGTATTGACCAAGTCAGGTGTCTACTCAATACGAGCTTCTGTTATTCCACAGAGAATTTCACTAATTGGCGGCAATTGAGCGTGATCGACATTGCGAATCGTATGTCCATCTTAGGCTGGTTCCCCAGATAGCACTATTCCGTTTCAGTGGATAGCTGGAGCCTTAAATGCCCAGTGTTTGAATCGTACCTGCCGCTGCCAGGCGTCAAGGGTCTGTTTCTGTCTCAGCTGACAGGAACAGTGAACCTACAGTAGGCTGGCACTGGCTAGCCCAAGTGATGACGAGTTGTCGCTAACTTTAGTCAGAGGATCGCATTGCCAGCCCAATCTTGTTTCCTTCTGTTTCCCATCATCAACCTTCAGTTACCTAACTACATGCTATTCTGTTCCTTTATTGTCATTGGTTGATGGAACATTCTGCTCCCCGGTACTACTAGGATGCAAACAGTGCTATAAATCATTGCCTTTACGTGGTACCACAATCGAACTTGCTTTATAGTGTTAGCGCAACCATCCGTTGACCTCGCGACGCTTCACGCTTTCTGTTCAAACAAACAATGGCTAGCGGCGAAACATCACCGCTGCTATCTACAGCAACAGCTGCCAAGGGCAAGTCGCTCGACAACAACTCTGGAGAGACAACTCCACTGCTCTCCAGCACAACCGACACCCCGCGATACGATGGAGATAACGACGAGCCTGGTCATGAAGTTGCCTCTGTACGGTCGCATTTGAGCGATGGATCGTCGATACACTCGCACAAGACGAAGTCGACGCGAAGATGGCCTTCATTCATTGCTATGGGGGTTCTGGGCCTCATGGTTATCGCCATCATCGCTTTAGCATACATCGTACCGGATGCTGTGCAGGAATACGCGAAACAAGCCGCTGTTGTTGAACCCACCAGTCTCTCGCTCGAATCCATCACCGCCGATGGCTTGAGAGCAAGAATACAGGCTACCTTCCGCTTAGATGGAGCAAGGGTTGCCAATGGCCATGTACGGAGGGTGGGAAAGGCTGCCACGTGGATTGCCAATCAGCTAGGGACCGAGGAAACGACCATCGTCGTAACGCTCCCGGACTACGAGAATTTATTGCTGGGAACAGCTACTATCCCTCCGTTGGTTATCTATCTCAAGGATGGCGAAGTGACGGATTTCGATTTCGTCACCGATATTGTCCCGGGCAACATGGAGGGTATCCGATCCATCGCGAATGAGTGGCTGGAAGGCAGGTTGGATAAGGTGCGTCTCCGGGGAAAGGCAGACCTTGCTCTCAAGTCTGGCCTCTTGCCTCTTGGGACGCACAGCGTGGCGGAATCTCTGGTCTTTGAAGGTCAATCTCTCTACCAATCCTTCTCATCCTTTTACCTGGGGAAGAAAGTCTTCTTCTAGGATGCCGAAAATTGTACTTGCACGTATCTCGATGAGCATCCACTAATTAGATTACAGCCAAGAAAATACCCGCGATGCCTCAATACAATATTACTCGTCTCAATGTAAAAGATGTGCCAGGCCCTGGAGACAAGCAGTCCATGTTGGCCGAGGTAACCATAGTCGCTCGTAACGAGTACCCGGTCAAACTCGATGTGCCCGAGCTGGCTTTCGAGATTTTGGTTCCGGGTTGCCACATGGATGACCTCATTGTCGTTGCGGATGCGGTGACCAGCGAGATGGTTGTAAAACCCCGCTCCGATGTTCAAGCGGATGTTCACGGAATCATACGTGAACTTCCAGAGTCGCTGACACGCGACTGTCCCGACTCAAAATCTTCTCCTCTAGACATCTTACTCAGGCAGTACATGCAAGGAGAGGCTGCCACTTTTTACGTGCGTGGCAGCAGCAGGCCCGACGGCAGCACGCCTAGATGGCTTGCTGAGATACTATCGAGTGTCACCCTTCCTGTGGCGTTCCCAGGCAGTAGCCTCGATGGGTTGATCAGGAATTTCTCAATGTCGGATGTGCATTTCACAATGCCCGATCCTTTCGCCGACCCGGACGACCCTGCTTCGGACCCAACGGTTTCCGGCAATATCCTGGTCACTGCCGGTCTTCCATCAGAAATGAACTTTGGCATCAATGTCACCAAGGTCCGCGCGCTTGCTGATGTGTATTACAAGAAGGACAAGCTTGGCGTGCTCGACCTGAAGAAATGGCAGGACGCGAACTCCACCCGAGTGGAGGAAGATAAGAAGCACGAGGCTTCGTTGAAAATCGCCTCTTGGATTAATGAGGCGCCACTCCACGTCACAAACGGTACAGTCTTTGGCGACGTGGTCCAGCAGCTGCTTTTCGGCACGAAGGCCATTCAGTTGACTGTCAAGGCCGCAGTAGACGTGAAAGTCGAAACTTCGTTGGGTCGATTGGTCTTAAAGGAGGTGCCAGCTGAGGGAATGATACCAGTAAAACGTCCGTCTTCATTATTTTAAGCCTGTTAGTCGCTCTATTAGGGTGGTATGTCTGTTAGGACAAGCCTGCTTTCCCTCGCATTGTTCTTGCAAGTTTGACGTAAGCTAACCGTCTTTCAGCACTTTCGAATGGAAAAGATTGGACGGGGAACCTTGCCCCGAAGATTCGCTCATTGAGGATACTGGACACCACGTCTACATCGATTACCCTTCAGGCACTGGTGAACGTGACCAACCCTACGCCATACACAGCAAGTGTACCTTACATCAATATCCATGTCTTACATAACGACACAGTTCTCGCAGACTCAACCGTCGAGAATTTGGAGATTGTGAAAGGAGACAATACCAATATATTAGTTACTGCAACGTGGAACCCCTCTAGGAGTGGGAAAAGCGGTCATCAAATTGGCCGGGATCTGATTTCCCAGTACCTTTCTGGGTTCAACACGAGCATCGCCGTCAAAGCACACAGTAAGAGTATACCAGGCCAACCGATCCTTTGCGAAGGTCTTTCTCAACTCAATCTTACATTGGCGGCTCCGAAACTTGAATTGCCTGGACGGAATGCGGAGGAAAGGTCACATTTTATTCGAGACGCAACTTTTCATTTCTTCTCTTCGACGGCGACTTTCACATTGGCCTCGCCGTTAAAATTCAACACAATGTACATTGACTACGTCAATGCTACCGCCTTCTTCAACCATACGGAGGAAATCGGTCGCATTGTACGTGACTTGCCTTTTGAAGCACCGCCCGGCCAGTCGACTACGCCTAGGCTGCCGGTTCAGTGGTCAGTTGGGTCAGTTGGCTACGACGCGGTCCGGAAGGCATTGGGCGGCAATTTGAAATTAGATGCACGCGCCAATGTCGACGTTCGTTTAGGGAACTGGAAGGAGTCTCTCTGGTATATCGGAAGGGGAATAGGCGCACGTGTGCAGTTCTAGTAGCAAATTGTCCACAGCATGGGTTTGGCGTTCACATACACGGGATTAGAACCGGTTTCTGGGTTTACAGCGTTGTTTTCATTGGACCAGAGACAGGATGCGTACCCATCAGGAATAACATACATGAAATAATATATACAAAGATTGATCAAAGCAATTCCCGAGTTCCAGATGATAGTGTAAAGTATGTTTGTAAACATTAGCATATTCTGCTCAATCACACAGCGAAGCCATCGCTTCTTCATCAAAGAGACGTGACGGCCAAGTACCACTGTAGTTGGGTTGGTATAAGTGAGCGTGAAGCGGATGCCTGAGATTACCCACGTTCAACTCTGTGCACACATTGCAATGTAAAGGGGGGTGAGGTCGCCGAGGAACGCCAAAGTGTACTGGATTCCAGACAACAACCCCACCATACCATATCTCCCGGCCCAAAGTCAGTGTCCCTGACGTTACCTAGGCAGGTCGCTTATCGATAAAGCTCCCATTAGTTGCCTACTGAACATCGACCATTCTGGTCCGTGAAACTCAAGCAACTACAAGACCCGGCTTTTCCAATCACAGCGAGATTGGACTAAGGTGAATTCCGTATCTTGCGGGTGTACTAGGAAGGGATCCGCAGAGTTCTCCCAGAATGAGTCACCAACGCTATCCGTCAATGGATCCAGTCAAGGAACCGCATTCGGTCTCTCTCAAAGTACTCCGGTATAGCTTCACCGAGAGACTCTGTCACAACAAGATGATATCCTGGTTAACATGATGAAACGTATAGGCTATCGAGGCCGTCGCTGGTGGCGCAACATACTCTAGCCGCGCCCTCGGAACTGCAGTCAACCACGGGCGCTGCAGCAGACGACCTGGTGCCCGCGTCTCTCGCCTACCGGTCAAACTCCGGGACGAACCCGGATCCCTTCTTGCTCACGCCAATTCTCAACCTCCCGCCGTCTTTTGGGTCGGCTTACGTAGGCGAGACCTTCAGCTGTACACTATGCGCAAACCAAGATATCCCACCCGAGCCGCCTGCGACAGCGCAACCAGCGAAGGCGCCGTCGCAAAAGAAGTCGATCCGTGACGTCAAGATCGAGGCAGAGATGAAGACTCCCGGGTCAGCGTCAGTGCAAAAGCTCCTTTTAGGACCGGATAGCGACGAAAGCAAGTCACCAACACAAGAAACCGGAGCAGCGGATGCGGCAGGCGCAGACGGCGTAGATCTCGAATCTGGCCAGACGTTACAGAAGATTGTGAACTTCGACCTGAAAGAAGAGGGGAACCACGTACTCGCCGTTACAGTCAGTTACTACGAGGCGACGGAGACGAGCGGACGCACGCGGACCTTCCGCAAGCTGTACCAGTTCGTCTGCAAGGGGTCGCTGATCGTGCGGACCAAGGTGGGTCCGCTGCCCTACAACAACACGACGACTACGAAGAAGGGCTCCAAGCAGGCCGAAGAAGAGAAGCAGCAGCAGAAGCAGAAGCGGCGCTGGATCATGGAGGCACAGTTGGAGAACTGCAGCGAGGACGCCATGCAGCTCGAGCGAGTGGTCTTGAACCTGGAAACGGGGCTGCGCTACCGCGACGCGAACTGGATCGTGAGCGAGAGCCTCCGGCCCGTGCTGCACTCGGGCGAGGTCGAGCAGGTGTGCTTCGTCGTCGAGGAGGATGGCAAAAGCGCCGTGGTCGAGGACAGCGACGGGCGGGTCGTGTTTGGGGTGCTGGGCATCGGCTGGAGGACGGAGATGGGCAATCGGGGTTTCTTGTCTACAGGCAAGCTGGGCGCTAGGAATACGAGATAGGAGAGAGAATATCCCTAGAGGACATACGTGTCACACGAGAAGCCGGCGACCGTTGAAGATACCCCCTATTTACCAGTGAACCCTAACAGAAGATAGAACCCTCCATTGGCATGAAGGTTGCGCCCAGGGGTTTACAGTCCGAGGGACTTGTCAGGCATGAAGCCAGAGACTGCTTAATGTACTCTCCGTTTACCAGTGACAGCCATAACAAAATCCTTTGACATGAGGTATACGCCTGGGAGTATCCAGCCATGCGTCCAATGATATCTAAGCCAAGGAAAACCCATCAACAGCCAGTCTCAATTCCCATGTTAGACTACTCGGACTATTAGAAGTCTCAGGTGTACGAAGCAGGATGCGCATATTATATCTATATCCATGTATCTATACGATCGATCGATGCCAAGAAGTGAGGCATGATAAATGTGCGCCACTCTCCGCGGAGAAAGTATGGACCTTGAACGGCTTGGCATCTCGACCGCAGATGGCCCTGACGTAGTTTTGGATACTGTTCATCTGGTTATGCTTATTTCGTTCTCTTTTCCATAGTCACATGCAATTTGCTTGTCCAAGATGGATGTATACCAACCGTCTGTTCAAGAGTGTATTTCTTGCGAGACTATCAGACCAATGATGATTTGATGTCACCGAATCAGCAGTTCCCCTTGCCCTCCCCCCTCTTTCTTTTGCTCAAGTATACTCTTCTCCTCCATCCCTGAATTTGTTGCACATGCCATTTATTTTCGGGGTTTGACAATGCGCTCATACTTCACATGGAGTCGTCGCGCCCCGAGATCTTACGTAGTTGACTGATAGATGGATATAAATCTCCGAGGAAGACCGCCTAAACTCAGTCTCGCCAGGACCATCGCAACGGTATTCATCACAAGTCAAGTGACACGATTTTGAGTTTGTTATATTTCACCATCAGTTGAGGGTTTCCAAGAGGTATCGGACCGGGCCATAACCATAAACGTCCATTTCGACCGCGCCTCAGCTGAGCTTGGTGGCTTGGAATGAGAAAGAGTAGAAAAGAAGGAGGGAGAAGAAGGGGAGAATAAGGAGGAGGATCAAAGAGAAGCAGTACCCGCGTCCGGTATCCGATTCCCCAGTAGACCTCTGCCCCTTCCGGGTCGCTCCGTCGTCGTTCTTTGCACTTCGCAGAGTCCAGTCACATCCTCTCGTCGGGACCGAAACGGTAGAACGTTCCCAGCTAAGCATGGATGTTATGGCATCAAAGGGTACTTGCAGATCCAAACGGGGTGGCTTGGACCGGGCCAAACCTTGAAAGAGAGAGCTCGAAAGGCAGTTCTAGGGGGGGTCGCCCAGCCCCGTTCAGCTCGGGCTGGCTCTCTTCTTCTCATTGGTTACCGGGTTAGACGAGAGTCAGTCGTAGCCCGGAACTCTGTTTTTCATGGGTTTGGCTCGAAGTCGTGTTGGTTGGGGTGTGTTGCAGCCCGCGTACCTGCGTTGCACAACCCACGACGCTGTAACCCTTAGCACGGGTACGTTAAGGACACAAACGTGGCTTACACGTCATGACGGGGAAACACAGGACTGCGACTGACTCAGTATTCGGTTAGCCGGAAAATGTTACCAAACAACAACACCCGCGTCAGCGCGTCGGGTCGACATACCATGGTACTAGTAGCCGTTGGGAGTAAGAAAAAACGTGCATAGTTGCAATGCAGGCATGATGGATGGACGGGGGTCCTGTTTGCCATGACTCGGGGATAACCACCTAGGATGTGTTTCAGGTTTGCTTCTTTATGTTTCTATCAAGCACCCGAGGCCAGGGAACCGGCAGCGAATACTTGATGAATCATGAATCTTTTTTTCATCGTGACAAGCTCAAGAACACACATGCAGTGGTCTCACCCAGAGCGCCATCGTTGCACATAATCCATATGCATATAAGACGGGTATAGTACTTGTTTATAGGTGGGACCTCGCTTTTTGGCGATTCGTGACGACGGAGATCCGGACTTCACGAAGAGGTTCTAGGGACCATATAGCAAGGCATTGGGTAGTGGCCAGGCTTCATTCACCCTTTGACTGGTGATATTTGCTATTTGGGGGTATCACGTGTCTCCCGGCAGGGTAGGCGCATTGCAATTGTCGATGGATCATTTTGCTCGTCCCACAAAGCAGGTTGACGTGACGCAGCCGGGGATAGCCCTGCTCGAACATCCCCTACCCGTCTGCCTGCTGGTTACACATTGGATTCTATACATCGATCTAGATTAATCTGTCGCGTGAAGGTGGCTTAGACAAACGCGACGTGGCGCGCTATACAACTCGCGGCATAGTCAGAACAAGATTGACCTCCCCTCCTTGGACATTTGTTGATCATGCCCGCCCGTTATCGTGGTTTCTGATGCTTATGCCTAGTGCCTATGCCAATAACAGCCTGCCCGGCTGTAGCAATTGATAAAAGTGATAGGTCGCGTGCCCCATGCTTCCGTTGGATCCGTCTTCGCATTGCTTGGCTAGCAAACATGCTGATCGAATCCAGATCCAGTAACCAATTTCTATCCTCTCCTATTGACCTGCAGAATGGGGCGCAAAATCTTTCAGGGGCAGATATGTATTGGGCATCGTACAGTATCTACTATCAACAAGCCGCAGATCGCCCATCATCACTTGCAGCTGCGGATCTCCGCCCCCCTCGCCCAGGTTATATGTAAAAAAAGCTCAGGCGCTCTTTGAGCCGCCCACGGACCCTTTATACCCATGCTCCTATGTACATTGAAGTAGGGGTCGTTGGAATCTGCGAGGCGCAATACGTCACATTGAGCCCGCGCAGGCTGTACGGATAGCAATGCAGAAATAGCCATTGCATTCTTTCTGCTCAGTTGCCCGGTGGCATCTGTTCCTGATCACTGTCCGAGGTCTCTGTCCAGGGGGCAGATAAACTTTTGCCCCTGGCTACTTTCCAGAACCATAGGTGTTCGATTGGGGTTTTCCTTTTGTTGCCGATGTCCGGACCGTCATACCTCAGAACCGGTTCTGCCGATGATGTTGGTTACGCTAACTGCTTGGACCGGAGCTCCATACTCACCGCTTTCTTTGCCTTGTGACTATCTTACTGCCCCAGCATAGCATGTTTATTAAATCAGATACAATACGCGCCGCTTCTTGGTTGATAGTCACATACATATCTTGATCTGCGAGTCGCCAGATTAGGCTTGCAGTACGTGGAATACCCAGCTTGGTTGTAGTGGCCCTGTGAGGAGAAAGAAGGAGGAGGCGGCATCTGAAACATACAACAGCGGTTGCTAGCCAGGGGTATCTGCAGTGGCGTGCTTACTGGGGTTAGCCTAGTCACTTTGGCAGTCTGGGCACTGCTGACGGGCTTGGGTGCACGCTGAAATCTAATACTGACAGACGGGAAAATGAATTGACTGCATACATGTCATATCACACGCGGACACACATACATACTTACTCAAATACAAACTCGGGAACAGAAAGTAGCCCCCAAATCTCTCAGATCACGGCAGGCCGACCTCGCAAGCAGTGCAGCAGGATAATCTTGCTCAATCGTGGCCTGTGCGCCATCCCTGAGATACCGATTTAGATTTCCTGACAGATGCTGGCTGGCACTTGACGATGGCGAAGGATGGACGTCCACTTCGACTGGTTAGCCAACCCCACTCGGGGCTCTTCAGGCGGACCCCATTGCCCAGCACCCATGGCCGGCTTGGTAGAGAATCGCCAGGAACAAGGGCTGAAAAGAGTTATCGCTCCGGGCGGCCCAAAATACGAGAATTGTTTCGTCCGGGATGAAAAGAGGGTGCAGTGCGTTGCGTTTGTGCTGTACGTAAGTATGTATGTAGTGTATGCATTTCTGTATGAATGTCCGTAAGTTCCATTGGTATGTAGGCCACCGATTAGGAAGCAAACCCACGTTGGCGCCCAGACAGACAGTCACATTGACATGTATGTAAGATCCTTACGACAGGCCTAGCCTACCTTGTGGTAAACACATGCACACAGACGCGCACGCGCACAGGAGACAGGAAAGGGGATGGGATGGGATGGGCGAATGGATGGATGGCGCATCGGGTATTTTGATTTGATGCTCGTTTGGAGGCTGAATCATAACTGTCAGGCACAGAGGCTAGGGATATATTAGTTGACTTGGCTTAATTATTACCCGATAAGGAAAAACGCCACGGCGCCAGCCAACCAACGTGCGCGGAGGGCATGCAGTGTCATATGTTTCTTTCCATCCATCCATCCATCCATCAATCAACATTACACACCCACACACATCCCGTTCGTGGACTATGGATAGTAAGCAGTGTTCAATTGGGCTTCGAACGTTTCTTCATCTTGGTCGTGTGCGTGTGCGTGTGTCTACCTGCATTCACCAATCCTACTTACTTACCATCCTTCCTAAGTTGGCACATTCTTGTGCCAGACCTGGGGCCGATTTTTCGTTGCAGTCTCCTCGCCTTTACAGTAGCCGTGCCGACGACCGAACGTCACCCAACGCCGACGCTACTGGTTTTCCTGGGAAAGCGCTGGAGCAGCGGCGCTGTCCAGCAGCTACTTAGATCGACAACGGGGGAGTTTCTCCTAACTTTTAGTGACAAAACTGGCACTCTACGTTTTAATTTAGGTAGGGCCACAGGTACTGTAGGTAACATTGGACACGGGGCTCAGTAGACCCGACCCCGTTCTCCGTTGCTCAGGGGGCCAGGGGGAAGGAGGAGAAAAGAAGAAAAAAGGCATTGATTAAAGCTATGGAAGTAGACGGATGGGTGGTGGTCTGCTGCTAAACTGCTAGCGTGAGAATCCCCCAACCGTTCCATTCAGTTACTCCCTCCCAGGGGCTGGATGGGCGGGCGGAATGATGGGCTGCATTTTCTCGTGCTGTTCATCCCTTTGGACTGACTTGTTGTTTTTTCGAGGTTGCACAACATCCCTGTAGTAGAAAGGGAAGAATCTCTTATAATTTCCGATTTGTTGGCCGATGCCCTCGCGGTCCAAAGCGTCTCGACTTCTCAGGCACGTCTGTAGTTCGGGCGTGCCGCCTATCAGTTAAGTGGTGCTTTGGTTGCCCACCAGCTTCTCCAGTTATCCACATCACACAGGAAACGTACGTGTAGATTGTATGCATCAAATGGATCACATTGAAATTCGAGACAGATGTCGTCCCCTCGCAGGTACAGTGGATAAAAACCGTCTCTAACATCCAATATCTGTGCAGCAATCTGCGTGCATGCGCTTTGAGCTGAGCCTGTCCCAATCCCATCCAAGTCATCATCTCGACGTTAAGTAGACACATTCCTGGCTACTTGCTTTATTTACATCCAATACCTAGGGCGTACCGACAGACTGTAGTCAAGATGAAGTATGAGCAAATGTAATATATTGACAGTACTAACATGCATAGCTAATCATGATGTATCTACCTTCGCTACCTGGTATTGGAAAAGCACCAGGGCAACCCAATTCGCGTTCACGATGCAGCTAAAAAGTGAGTCTGGGTGCAAGGTTGCACTAGCAGAGCCCAACTAAAAGCAAGGGTGCAGGGGTCCCAGGCCATCCCAGGCCATCCCAGGCCAACCCATGCCACCCAAGGATGGGAATGGCACAAAAAGATGAAAGCCGCATCAAGTCGACCGCTACCCGCTCCACCTCCTCTATCAACTTGGCTGGGTTGTCCGTTCAGGCTATCGACTCACAAATTATCCACCTGCCCACCACATCCCTCGGTAGCACTACTATGCGCATGGGCTGGCTGGCTTTGGGTTGGTTAGCAATCCATGTTTGTCCAAAAGAGGTGGTGTTTTTTTTTTGGATGTGGTAGTAAGTAAGTAATACAGTAGTAGTTGTACTGTACCGGTGCCCCCCCTACCTGCCAAAGGAGGTGGTGGTGTGTGTGGACTGATTTCGCTTGACAACAACCTCCCCGAAGTCGATACTCCCACTCTCGACTCGACCCGACTTGCACTCCCTCCCCAAGCAACCCCCCAAATTTGCAGGTTGATGCTCCTACTTCAATACATGATTTCAGACCCTATCGCTTTGATTTGACCATTCGATTCGCAACCCAGGACGTCGTATCGGCGCATGCGCAACGCAAACTCCCTTTTCTTGGATACCAACGTTCCTGACGACTGCTGTCCAATCGAACAGGCCGGCTATTCGAGGACCCCAACGACGGCACCACCGCAAAGGGGGAGAAAAAAAAACTACAATTGCTCCTGAATGGATGCAGCCTAAAGCTGGGCGTGCATCACAGCCGCATGAGAACGTGGAAAAGTACTTGAGTACTTGATTTCCCAGACCTCACCCCCCTTGTGCAAAACTGCAAACAAAACGAGACAGGGCAAGCAAAAACACCGAGACAGAGGTCCTTTTAGCTGTAACAAATCTTGTGACTGCCGAAAAGTAACAAACCTCCTCTTCGCGACCATCATACTCGACAAACCGCAAACTCGTCTTCTTTTTCTGACCGCGCTTGGTCGACATATCGCCCACGACAAAGACAAAACACGAGACGAGTCCTGTTCCCCCTCTATTGCACCGCATTTTGCCAGATGCCCACTTGGTTGCATCGGGCTTGACGATCTTATCCTCTGCACTTGATTGCTCCTCATCTGCCTCGCCTGGGGGTTTTATAGCAAAAAGACAGTCGCCCAACCCTCAGACTCTTGGGCAATAAATAAAACTCACCCAAGGAAAGGCCCTCGGGTTTTCTCAACTGCCCACCCTGAAACACCCCACAGTTTCTGCTACGAGTAACACCCAAGAAGGCCAATTGCCAGTCCGCAGTTGCTGGAAAAGGAAGAAGGGGGGAAAAGCCTGGAGACCAAACGACATTCTCGAATGCCTCCGTATTGACCATCGCACATTTTACCTTGCCAACTTTGACTGGCGCTGTTATTCTAGAGCAGAGAGGGAGCTGACTCTCCCCCTAACTTGACATGCTATGGAGGGCAACGCTCCGGCTCCGCTCGCCGACTACTTTTGGATTGCAGGCATAGAGACGATCTCGTACCAAGTTTTCCTCCCACCAGTTTCCGCGCCCACTCAGGTAGACTCGACAATCACCGAAGATGGCGAGCCAGAAGAAGACGAAAGCCCCAATCGCGACAGTATCGGAAGTCCACCCCCGAAGGTTACCGCTCGCCACTCGAGGCAGAGCTCGGGCAACCACCGACTTTCGAAATCATCGATACACACTCTAGAAGAGGTGGAGGGGAACACCAGGAGTAATAGGAGCAGCGCCACGATCCGCCCCAATCCAACTCCTGGGGCCGCCAGCAATGATGGATTTGCGAACTTCCTCGGAGATTTTGATTTTGACAAAGCTCTCTTCAAGTTCGCAGCCGAGAGGGAGAACTTCCTCGAAGATCTTAGTTTCAGTGCCGGCGCCAAGACGCATTCACGCCCACCTATGGTTAACCCTAGAACCGAGCGAATCAAGGCGGATGCCAATGGGAGGATGAGCCCCCTGAAGAACATTCGCGGAAGTATTCGAGGAAGTATACGGCGCGGTATTAGCTTCAAGGATATGAACAGTGTGCGCAAACAGCCATTAGTACCGAAAGCTGGTATGAACCCCTTTTCTCCCCTCCTCGATGAATCAATGCTTACCATGTTGATACTGCAGCTTCCATTCGCACCACTAAGCGACTGAGTAACTACAACTCCGTTATACCACCGCCCGAGCCGCTCAATCTGGACCCGGACATGCACCCTTTAAAACGACGCTTTGAGCCCGAATTGCTTGACCGGTATCCTCCTCGCGATGCGACGGAGGAGCTAACTAGGAGAGGCAAATTCCCAGACTATGTACCCATGTTTGCCTTTCCAAACGATATACAGATCGTCTCCTCCGATGAACGGCCAAGGTCAACCTGGCATGGATTTGCAATGACGTCGGATGACAATTCTAAGATATACGGCATCACCGTCATCGTTTGGACAGCGGTGCCGGCAGACATTGCTGAAGACATCGAGAGAAGATGCGAGCAGTGGAGACAGAACCACATGACGGAGGAAGAGCGAGAACTCGCCGCGAGCCTAGGCGCGCGATTGGCAGCTGAAAGGGCACATCTGTCCCAATTGCTCGCCAAATTGCCGACCATCCCGTCTGGGTCTGCCGCTCGGGACACTCTGGATGAGCAGATCAGTTCAGTCGAGGAGAAAATCAGCTTGATGACGGAAATGCTGAGACCCCTGAGACACGGTGCCGCTTCCAAAATTGACGGCTTGACAGCGGGCGAAAGTGGTCTGTGGACCCCGCGCGCGTTTGGTATACTTGGGAGAGACCTCAGCAGACTCACTTTCTGGAAAGATTGGCTGAGAGCTGTCATTGTCCCCATGTCGGACGGTGCTCTTCTACGCGTACCGGCCACCTCCCCGCGAGTTGGTAGATGGCAACCTCTCGAGCGCTATATTGTCAACCTATGTGCTGAGGCCTTCAGCCCGCTGGGATCCAAGACTCAGGTCGAAATAGGGGTGCGCGAGCTTCGATTATATGCCCGAAAAGAGGCAGAGAATGAACTACCCCAGTCTCGAAGCACAGATATCTATGCCCTTTTCAGGTCGTTGTCTTTGGAGAACATCGTTGCGCTTTTCGAGTATACTATGTCCGAATCGCGCATTATCTTCCTCAGCTCGCACACAGCAATGCTGCATCTTGCTTGTCATGCCCTTGTCAACTTGCTGTATCCCATGCAGTGGGCGAGTATCTTCATCCCTATTCTCCCCGCCCGACTGTTATCTGCGCTAGATGCACCGTGCCCTTACATCGTGGGCATTGAAAGGAGGTACGACAATATTGAGCTTCCTGACGATGACTATGTCCTGGTAGATCTGGACAGAGACACAATTGACGCAACCTCTCAACCCCATCGGCTGCCTAAACAGATTCGGCGCAAGTTGATGTCTCTTCTGCAGATAGCAGCTCCTCACAGTCTTCGGTACGGTGTCCCTACCGGCCCGCCGCCTTATGCGATGGAATCGTTCCCATACGATGCGTTCTCCGCGGAGAATGCTGCCATCTTTGATGAAAGAGCCCCTCCAAGCACATTAGGGAAGTGGGTTGCGCAGAACTCTTCGACCTTTGCAGAGCCCAACTCAGCGGAAACCCCCAAGGCGCCTTTGTTCAACGCATTCAGTCATACCAAGCCAGTTGCTCCGGAGCGCCCGGCAACCAGCAAGTCCAATAAGACGAGCCCTCCGAACTCGGTGTCACCAATATCAGTTAACTTTCCGGCGATGCCCACAACGCCTATCTCACGGAGCGATTCTGGATTCGCACTTGCGGCAACATTGAAGGAGAAACGATCTGCTGGAAATTTCGACGAAAAGGCACGTAGAAGCTCCTCGTTTGGCCAACCTCCAACACATCGACCTAACATGCCGTTCCTTAACGGGCACCAGGCAAACCTATCTATTTCGGCTATTTCAGTGGACTCTAAGTCTTCGTATGGCGGCTACGCCCCTTCTACTTATGCGCAGTCGACCATAGCAGCCTCGACCATCATGCCGAACATGTTGGTACAGCCTGTTCATGATACCGAAACTATTGTGTGGGTCGAGGGTCATTGTTTCGACTTCAGCCTCCAGGATACCATGTCGCAATGCTCGATTTGTGACGAGCGTGCGGAAGGTGATGGTATTTATAAATGCCAGGGATGCACTGCGGTGTCCCATGGACGTTGCCTAGGTTGTGTCTCGCTCGTCTGTCCGGCTGCTTTCCACGCGGACAAGGTTCGAGCTGCCTTCGTACGCTGTCAAGCCAGCCTTCTCTACACGTATCGAAAATACCTGGGCCGGCCGAGCAAGGACCAGCGAAATTCTGGTCAGTTGTATGCCTTCGACATGAATGGTTTCATCAAGAGCATGCCGTATGATCAACAAGAGTATGGTAGCATGATGAAAGAAACACAGAGTAAGCATAATGTACACCCCGACCTCCTACGAGGACTCCATCACTGACATCACGCCAGCTTTCAACGAGTTCATCCATGAACGAGAACTGAACCCGGCTACGAGCCCCGCCGTCCGGCTCTTTGATGAGATAATCCTGGCAAAGAAGGCCAGGGGCAACAAGGGACTCGCAACAGGCCTGTCGAGGCTGTCCACTATCAGGGCATCCCACGGGCTTTCCCACTCGATTCCAGGGATGCATGGACCGTCCAAAGGCAAGTCTCAAAGCTACTTGAGCGATACGAACGACCACATCTGGAGGACCGCTTCTGTGCCACTGCCAAATGCCAAATTTTCTGGCGACTACAGGGCCATCACAACACGGATACCCAGCAAACTAGACCGGTCCTTGATGAAGGAGCCCCGGGCTATTGAGGGAGTTCCGCGACCTGAACAGCGCAAGAGGGGCTTGATAAGGAAACAAGTCCCCAGTATGATGATAGGGGGTCCCATATCACCAGTATCACCCAACGGCTTTTGAAAATACAACCAAAGCAATGCGTCCGATGAATTGAAAACATCAACAGCAGGCCCATCTCCAATGCACTCCATACTTCGCAAAGCATGTCAATTCTGGGTTTCACCTGTTTGTTTTTAGCTGCTTTGGACGAATTGTATCTTGTACTACTACGACAACAGCGAAGTTGATTGCAGTGGCCTCGACCGGCCCTGAGTAGAAAGGGAAGGAAGGAAGAGGCTTGTGCGTTATACCACTCCATGCAAAAGACATAGATGTACGATGATTTTATCTGGCTGTCTCAGCCACGGCGAAAATTCTAAAAGACGATCCGGATGTAATGTTTACATTTATTACTCGCCTTCACGGTCTGTGTGTGTGCGTAAGACAGGAATAGACGGGGATCCAGATGCATATCAATTCAACACCTTGGAGTCGGGTTAAAGGGGAGTGCGCGCAAAAAAGGGCTGATATTCTCTACGGTTTTCTTTTTTTCATTTGCTTTCTACAGCCCATATATTCTGTTCCTGCCATGGAACTGGCTACGACGGATCGAGTGGGTAAACCCACGGAGTTCGCAGAGGCTAGATGGTGTGTCGGCTGCCTGATGGAGAGAGGGAGACACAGGAGACCTTAAAAACAGGTGCTTCCGAAGTCGCGGAGCATATAGAAAGAGCAAAGGCGATCGAATTGCTTGGATGGAGCCAGGGCCGATTGTATCAAATGGGCGATGGCAGATGAGGAAGAGCAAAAGAACCAAGCGCCGCCGACCTTTGATAATCAGGGATTTAGACAGCGTAGCGTTTAGGAGTAATGTCTGGTTATACGTTTAATGGTATCTCGAGGCTGGTACTGGCTGTGCAACGTCGACCCTTGTTACTCGTGGCCGTGGGTCTTCTTTCTCAGTATATTTGCGCGTTGCCGTGATGCTTTACAAATGTTCGTCAATTCATAACTGCAGGGGGTATACTGAATCAACGAGTTGTCTTCCACCAGCACCATAGCCCATCATATATCAATACTTATACATGCCTCCCTGATGCGCTTGGGTCTGGTAGACCAACTCTGGACAACATGGTCTTTCCGCTTGTAAACTTGGCTATATCGTATGCTCGTCGCCTCCGCCCGTTACTCCCAACGCTGGTCGGCGTAGGCCCCAAAAGCGTAGAGAGTAATCTAAAACACCCGGACGCCGTCATCGCCCCCCCCATCGTGACGCTGTAACGTTGTGTTTCTGTTTTTATGAGCCGCCACCGCCTTCTTGGGGCTTCGGTTTGGGCTTGGGCTGTCTTTCGTATTCATTCGGACTCGGCCGCCTTGTCGACTTCCTGTTACCCCGTCTCTGATGCCGGCCGTCGCTGCAGTCGCCGTGGTCGTGGTCATGCTCGTCATGCTTGTGGCCCCGGTTCTTCTTGCCCTTGTTGCTGCCCTTTCCCACCCGGTCTGCATCGCCCCGGTGACCTCCCGAGTCCGTGTCCGAATCCGAAGACGAGGAAGACGAAGAGGAATCGTCTTCGCTGCTGCTCTCCCCCACTGCCCGCGGCTTGTGGTAGATGCAGCACACCTTGCTGCTCTTGCGGCCCAGCCCTTCGTTGTCGACGGTGCCCTCGGCCCACTGCACGCGCGGGCCGCGCTCGCTGGTGCTGGGCCCGCCGCGCAGGCGCAGGATGGGTTCCGAGGAGGAGGACGCTGTCGAGTCTATGGTGACGGTCTGCGAGGTGGTTCCTGGGGCGCGTTCGCTATTATTACCACCACCGCTGCCACCGCCGCCGCCAGGGCGCTGTTGTTGTTGGTGGTGTGGATTTGAACTCGACATGTTTTGGTGGTTATTCTATGACTTTTTTCGGTCTGGGAAATCAATCCCTCGATGGGCGGGGCTGAAGTCTGTACGTCTCACCGAGAAGGGTGTTTGTGTGGTTTTCGAGCAAGGGATACGAGGGCTATTCAGCAGGTTTATCTTTCGAGTGGACAAGATAGAGAGATGGAGACACAAGCGTTGCGGTGACAATGTGTTGATCAGCTGAACGAGTTGAGTAAACAATCCCTGAGCATGCGATGGGTACATGTAGTTTATCTAATCGATACCGCGGGGTGCATTGCCTTGCTATTTTTGCCCCGCGTCATTGTTTGGGTTTCGGGACTGGCTGTAGAGGCAGGTGGGGGCTTGGCAAGGGTCCATGAGAGACTGGACGGATCAAGATCAGCAGGAGCTTAATCGCCAAGCTTAGTGGGTGTTCAGATGCATCTGAAAACCAACCCCTTCTTCTAAATGATCGACGTTCCTTGCTCTACACGTAAAACATACAGTCATTATAGTCTTAATTTCTTTTTGGGGGTTGTTGTACAAGAATTGCGAGATATCGTATCATCAGCCCGTTTGCACTCGTCGGACGCTCTTCTCTAGCTTCTTTTGCCCCTTCATGCTCTTTCGAGGTCTTTGCCTCTGCTGGGCTGCTGTGACCAGAGGCTTGTTTATCAGCCACCCATTCATGGGCTTGCGGTATCCAATAAACCTGCCTTCGGGACTGTAGACGTCAACAATGGGCCAGTTTAGTTCGTCATCTGCCTTGATGGGGATAGCTGCCACGCGGGGTGGCACGTATGTCTTCTTCCTTTTGCTCGGATCCTCCGCGATAGCTTCCAGCCTTTCCAGCGCAGATGTCGCTTTTGTAGGTTCTGGTTCTGGTTCTGCGCCTGCGTCTTCCTGGGTTTGTGATGAGGATGATGACTCCATACGCGACAATTCTTCTTCGGCTGGCGCTGGCGCTGGCCTGCTGTAGAGATCCTTCTTTCGCACTTGCGCCACCACTTCGACCCAACCGACCCCTTCAATGAGGATGTCCGCCGCCAGGACGCGGTAGGGCAGACGGTCAACCTTCAATCCGACCGCATCCCTCCTCGTAATGGGGCCAGACCGTTCCTTAGTTACGTCCCACTTGAGCGGGTACGAGCCAGCCAACTTGATCGTTTCACCAGTACCCGGCACTGTGATGGTGTCGACATTTAACTCACTGACTTGCCGCTGCAGTTCGTCCGCTTTCTCAGTAGCGGTCAAGTGTGGCTCGATAGGAGTAAATGCGTATGACAGAACAATCGGCCCAGGAACACGAGGTGTGATTCGAATGAGACCGCCAAGGAGAATTGATTTGCCCTGCTTGACGACCATTTGCTCTGGCACAATGCGGGATCGCATGACTAGTGATGAGCGATGTTCTGGCTTGACATACTTCTCGAGCGCTGTTCTCTCCACTCCGGGTAAATCAATGAGCTCTCCTCGTCCGTTTCCAAACGGAACACGGATAGGCGACGCTGTGGTTCCCGGAAGATCGGAGACCAATGGCATTGCCGGGTACTGGCTCTCCGGTGCAGCCGGAGGGAGCAAAGAAAGCTCGTCAAAGTCCTCATACTCCATTTTGGCGCCCAAATCAGACACCGACTCCTCGGGACGGTTTGTCTCTGTAGATGTCGGGTCTGCCCTGGCGACTTCTTTTCCATACATGTCGATCGAGATCTGGTGGCGACTTGGGTCCCAATCCATCCGCCCTTTGGGAAAGACGGCCTCGAATAACTGGCTTTTGCCGACATTGACCTTGCCAACCATCCAGCCGGCACCACCCCGCTTCCAGATATCTTCTTTGAGCTCCTTGGTCCACCAGCTCCTTCTGGCGCTGACACAGCGGACGTTGCCCAGGCGAAGCTCTCTTCCTGCCCTTCCTAGAGCATCTCGCAGCACTTCTCGCAGATACGGTACCAGCCTGTCGACTTGGGGCTTGGTGGCCCCGAGAAGGTCCGACCTAGTGATGATGAAGCTCATCTCCGTTTTCTGGTTGTGGAAGAACTTGCCATTCTTGGCACGACGATTCTTTGTTCGCAAGGGCATGAGATCTAGGAGCTGGTGAATCTGAGGTAAGATAGACATGGGGAAGTCGGCGGCATCAAGAACATGATATACATGATTATACTTGTAAGGGGACTCGGCAAGCGTATCTCGGATCGAGTCCATGGTAGGGTGAAAGATGGAGTTTCCGGTTTGGTGGTGCATCAGATTATGGCAGCGATCGCATAGTGGCACTTTCAGGGGTTTTTCCTGAGCTACGACCAGAGTGTCAATCACGAGTTCCGGGAGACCAATTCAGGGGTGGTATCATACGTTCGGCTTCTGGCTGGACTGCTAAAGTAGGAGCAATGTCCTCCACGTCCAAGCCAAGCTTCTCTATCTCGGCCTCGTCAAACTTTTGGAGGACATCTTGAAACACTCCCTCCTCCTCGCGGTCTCTGATGGCCCTCTTGCTCCTTGACTTTTCCAAGCCCAAGTACCATCGCACAGCTTTTCTACCCACGTCATAGTACCCAGGTTGGTCCGATGCGAAAGTTTGCGACAATGCGCCGCATCCTGTACATTGGGTAGGTAGATCCCTGATGGGCACAGGGTCGGACTCAGAGACCTCGGAGGGCTCAATCAAGGCACTGCCGATAGACTCAGCTTGTGTCTGGAGGCATCGCCGCGGGGTCCTCCATGACGGGAGCCGGGTTGGTATCGGTGTTCGGGGCCGAGACAGGGTATGATTATGTCGGTTTCCAAAAGCTGGGCACAGAAATATGGGTATTTGAAGGGAACTGGATCGCTCAGCAGTCCTCAGAGAAGACCCGAGCCATTTGGTAGATATGGCACGGTGCATCTTTGGTTATACTGCCCAGACTTGGGGTCGCAAATGATGTCGATACCACTGAGGAAGCCGATGCGAAGCTCCCAAAATTTCTGGGTTCAAAAGTGTTATCGGCGGCGATAAGATGCACTGGAGTTCTGGAGCTCGAAGCTAACAGGGGGTAATGCGCCAATCCCAGCGCTGGTTCCAGCGCTAAATCCCCTAGAATGATAGACAGAGAGCCACTGCAGGATCAATGCTCGGGCCGTATTCAATTGGAGAGCCTGGAAATTTATCGATTTGCGACTGTACATCATCATCAACCCCATGCGACAGTGACATAGCTACATACCCAAGCTGCCCAATTGCCACTTATCTACTGTTTGAGAGGAGCATCATTGCTCCAATTCAGTCAAGATGGTGAACCCGGGAAAGCGTATGAACATATTAAAGACCGTAAGCCGTCCCCGCAATCTCGTGTCCCAAGAAGCAGCTTGCTAACTCTTCCCTGCAGAAGGTAATTTTTCGCCCGAAAGAACAACCGATAGCACACACAAACGAATGTGAATTGACGTCCATGACAGCTGCTGAACTTACGGCATGGCCCGGGCGCAGCGATACTCCCTCCGGAGATTTCCAGATTACATATGGACTTCGCTTTGAGATGGAATGATGGACACATGGGACCTAGGTATGAACGACTCGGCTTTGGCCTTGAAGGAGACAGAAGGAGCAGCATTCTGACGGGATCGTGAAACTAGGAAATTCTGGAAAACATGTCTACCACGCCTCAAATTCTGGAACCCGGCGGTACCTATGATCATCAACCGGTCCTCAAATAACGCCGGCCCGGCCACCCTCTCCATCTACTTCCGCCAGGCCGCGGCGGCCGCGGCCCCGACGCCAGCCGGCTCCGCCGCGCCTAAAGTGAACCACATAACGCCGCTGGCGCAACAGCCGCACTCTAGCACGACCAACGAGTGCCCCGCGCCGCCGCCCGCCGAGGGCGAGCGGGTCGTGACCATTGAGATGAAGCACCAGCACTCGGACGCGATCCTGGCCGAGTTCCTGCAAAAGACGGGCGCCACAGTGCTGCGGCCCAGCCCCGACGAGGAGAACGAGATGCGCCAGACGGAGGACCTCAAGGAGCGCGCCGCCATCGACCGCTCCATCATGAAGAAATACATCGACGACAAGCGCGCCGAGGAGCGCCTGCTGGCCCGCGCCCGCGAGGAGGCCGAGGCTATTCGCCTGGCTAACCAGTAAGCAAAGCAAAGCAACCAATACAAGGAAAGAGACAACAGTTGCTACGTACGTGCTGGGTGGCCAAGTGGCGCAACGGGGAAAGGGAACCTTGGTCAGGAGGTCGTCCCGCGTCTCGCTTGTAGTCGGTTGCGGGTTTTCGAAACGACCACAGACTGTGGACGGGCACTACCTGCGATGTACAACAAAGTGTAGAATATTGCATACGTATCGGGCGTGGCCTGGGCAAAAGAAAGGACAGTCCAGCACGTTTTGTGCAAAATGAAAATGACAAAAATTCAATATCAAAAGCACAGCTATATCCTCTAAAGATGAACAATATTCAAGCAATAAAACGAAACAAAAAACAAGATAGTACAGGCTCAATAATATGCATATGCCATGACTGAATCCTTGTTGAGAATTTGCCCATAAGACCTAGGGCTAGGGGTTCTTTGCTTGCGATGGAACATCATATACAGTGAACAGATTTAAGAGAAGTAATCACTTCCCGCCGGAAAGGAAGCGATTCGCGTGTAAACTGGCCACGCAGAACTCATGGTGTAAGACTTTGGCTTAGGTTGAATATCGATATAATTATTCGTAACTCATACTGCGTTTCTCGTGTCTGTTTGATCTAACTCCATCCATATTACATTTACAAGGATTACTACTCAGGGTGCCTTCTCCACTCCGCCCTCGACATTGATCCAAAAACAAATAAAAATAGAAGGGAATCCAGGAACCCCTGAGAAACAAGAGACGGGGCCAGACAGAACAATCTGACATTTATAACCGGGTATCGTTTTCTTCCCCCTCTCCTCTCCATTTATTCTTCGGCCTAACCCCTTAAATCTCGGTCTCGACATCCGGCTCGCGCCCGTCCAGGGCCCCGAGCTTAGTGACGCGGCGGACGGCGTACTTGGCCTCGTCCTTGGCGAACTGGAGGTTGCGCATGGGGCGCCACTGCATGAGACCGCGGTGCTGGCGGTGCAGGTCGCGGCTCTTGTTGCGGTACTCCTTGTAGGCGGTGACGGGGTTCTTGCTGCCGCTGCTCTTGCGGCTGTGGCCCGAACTGCTCGTCTGGTTCGTGTGGTTCGTCGTCATCCGCGTCATACCGGACCCCTCAGCGCCGTCGACGCTCGAGCGCGGGTTGCTGCTGCCGCCGCCGTACTGGGACGAGGAGTTTCGGCGGTGGCCGGCTTGGTCTTCATGGGCCGCCCCGGCCGTGTCGCCATCGGCGATGCCCAGGTCCGTTTCCTGGTGGCGGACACGGGTCGGCGACATGGGGTCACCATGGCTGGAGTCATCGTCCTCGTACATGTCCTCTACTTCGTCATCCTCCTCGGGGTCGCCGGGCTGGCCGCCCATGAACTGAATCGGGTCTTGACCGAAAGCGCCGCTCCAGTCCGTGCCGTCCTTGGCGAGCCACTTGCGCTTCTCGTCCTCGGAAGCGTTGGCCAGGACATCGCGGCCCTGGGTCAAGGAATCGTCGTGCAGCTTCTGGATAACCGGAGGGAGTTCCTTAGACACCTCCTCTTCTCGGACGCCCTCGGCGTAGCAAGCCTCCCAGGTCTCAATGGTCTCCCGCGAGTCGTTGTCGCTGACGAATCGGAGATGGTCACGATCGGTACCGGCCTTGAACCTGCCGCGGAACTGGAGACGACCAACCACCTCTAACTTAAGGTCGGGGATGGACTTGAAGTTTTCCTCGGTGATGAAGTTCTGTGACAGGCGCACGCCGTTGTTGCAGCGGAAGATCGGAATGTCGAACTGCTGGTCATCACTATCGACGATCTGCGACAGCCACAGGGCTGCGAAGATATCGACACTGCGTCGGCCGCTGGAGTGGAACTCGAAGAAGATTGGCGAGCGGTAGCGGTGGCGAACCGGCAGTCTAGTTGCGGGGTTCTTGTCATCACCCCTGATGTCCCAGGTCATGGTCTCACCCTGAATGTTGCATTGCTCTCTCTTGATCATTCCAGAGCTTCCACCAGTTCGGAGTCGGAGCTTGATCTTGCCCTTGTCAGTGTACGTAGAAGTGATCTGATCCGACGTGAACTCAAACGTGCCAACCTCCCAGCCAAGCTGGGGCGGCGGCAGCTTCAGTTCGACAGAGCGGAACAGGAGCGAGAGTCGGATACGACCGAAGCCTACTCCACCGTCAAGAGGGTACCATCGGGTTGACTGGGGTATATTAGTACAATATCATAGGTTAACTGGATAATACAGACATCAACTTACCTGACTAGCCGTCTGCAACACATCGGTGAGCTTCAATGGCACAACACCCAAGATGGGGTCATGCTGGCGGTTCCGGGAGTCGCGGACCGTGACGGTGACAATAGCAGACTTCCAGTCACGGACAAAGCGCTCCGTACCCGCGTTGAAGATGGGCTTGGAGGAAACAACCTTGGTTCGCGTCTTGTATACCAGTTCATCGTTGAGCAAGACCGTGCAGTAAGGGCTCGGCAGTTTCTTGCTCGACTCCTCCTTGATCTCGCCGGCGTCCTGGGCTGGCTCGTACTCCTTACCGCCCTTGCGCTTACCGCCCTCGGATCCCTTGACGTTAGCAAGCTCGAGGTTGACGATCTGGTGGACGACGATGGAGAGGATGCCCGAAGGCCAAAGAGGGTCTGGGGGCGTGTGGATGACGGCATCCTCCTCCGCCGTGTCGATGGCGCCCTTTTCATCCTGCAGCTCCTTCTTGTCACGGAGCTCGGCAGGCAGGTTGTGGTCCTTACCATCCGTCCGCAGAGCCGCGCGGAACTGCGTCTTTCCAAAGTAGCCGACCTCCCAGTGCAGCTCACCGGGCATCTCGCTGTCGGCCTTGACACCGCGCAGCTTTGAGATCTGCGAGTACATCTTGCCTGGGTGCTGGATCAGCTTCTGCATCGATAATTCGACCTTGCCCACAACATCATCAGCAGACGATCGGTCCGAATCCCAGAGCTCCATAGAGAGCTGCTCATTGGCCTTAATGAGGTCTGTCGTAATCATGAGGGCACAGGTCTCCTCAAACACAGGGTTCAGGTCGTCTTGGATGACACGAGTGCAGTACATGGGCTTGCCAAACTTGGAGAAGCTGACAGTCACGTACGGGTCGGAACCACCACCCTCGGAGCCACGGGCGTCCTGCTTGGACAGCCCGGTGGCCTTGTGAATGCGGATGAATACAACTCCCATAGCGTTGGTCTCCTTTTGGATGTCATCGCCTTGGAGCATTTTGCCCAGATCAAGAGTCATGCTCTTGGGGGCAACGTACATGCTACAAGCAGTCTTGACAGCCCAGTTGACAAAGTTGGAAATCACGGGCAAGTTGAGAATGTTGACACCACGCTCAATCATGGGAACACAGCCAGCCTGGACCTTGGGGACGCCCATCAGGGTAAAGGTGACGGCCTTGAGAAAGGGTGGCTCAGGAGTCATTTGCAATCTCAGTCGCACAGTTCCTACCAGGCCAATAAGTTCGACCCCTGCTTGTTTGTCAGCAGCAGTACTTGTAGGGGGAGTTGTCAGGTGGCTTACAGATAGGCAGAGGAACACCAAATAATCCCTTCATACCAAGGTAGAAGATCAATTGCATGCCCATGTTCTGGGGGTTGGTAGCATTTCCACTAGACCTGGGCTTCGCATGGTAGGCAAAGGAGCATTCCAAGTTGTAGTAGTCGCCACCGTCCTCGTCGGCAGCCAGCTCCTGGGGATCCTTGATCTTCTCGTTGTTCTTGTGCATCTCATCCTTGACGTCCTTCATATGGGCATCCGGAAGGGCGCGGAGACTGAGAATTCTGATGGGGTTGTTTCCCTGCGAAATGTCGGCGACCTTGACGTTCTCGATAATGCCAGGGACAGAGGCTTGCATGACATCCTCGAGGGTATCCGCGACGCCCGCGAACATTTCGGGGTTGATGAGGCCCCAGACAACACCGAGAAGCGTGTTCATCCATTCTACCGACTCGGGAATCAAGTTGGCGGTGGCGAACTCGCCACGCTTCTGTTCGCTCGACCACTCGATATCTCGACCTTGCCTGACCAGGTCCTTCATCCACAGGAACACACCCGAAGCAACAGCAAAGCCCAAGGGGATCAGACCCAGAAGTCTGCCTCCGAAGAACTTGCCAATCAGGACGATACCAAAGAATATACCGGCACAGAGGATGGTTGCCCGCTGCTCGATCATGGCGAACATAGGATCGTAGCTGACGCTCGGCGTCGGGTGGAACAAGATATTCGTCTTTTCTCCATGAATCGGGACGTCTGAGGTGGCACCCGTTGCCACCGGGTCCGGCGGGGCTGTGACATCCTGGGCTTCTCTATATTCCTCGCCAGACTGCGTAGCTTCTGTCTTAACCGTCGTATCCTTGTTAAGATTGGCGTTCGGGACAGAGAGCTGAGGAAGTGATGAAGTAAGCAAAACATGGCTCAAGGGCGGGAGACAATGTGGATGCGAATCCAACTTACCATTGGGTCGTCTACAGCCTTCATGAAGTCCGTCTCAACATCTGTAATCTCAACCTCCTTCCCGGTCACGGGGTCAGTGACAATGCGACCCTTGGGCTTTTTCACCGCGGGCTTGTGGTCAGTGACGCCTCCATTAGGCGCCTTGCCGGACTCGATTTGGGTATCTCGATCCCTCTTGTCGCGGTCGAGAGACGCGACGAATTCCTGGATGTTCGGGATGCGGTTGCGGCCGGAATAGTGCCCTCCCGGCTTGTGCTCCTGGGCCTCGTTCTCCATGACTAACGCTAGTGAAAGTGGGATCCCAGCAAGAGTAATCAACCAGCTGGATGTTGTTAAGAATGATGCAGTGTGTGTCTTCTCAGCTGAGACGGCGGGGTCGTCTCTTTCAGTTTGTGATGTCGCACAAGCGACAGCAGTTGCGAATTATCTCTAGGAATCGCAATCGATATGTTAGTTGTTTTAATGACTAAGTATACGAACTATACATACCTATTAGTTCTACGCAATTGCAACGTCAGTCGGACTCTTTCCCGGTCAAAGGAAAAAGGTTCTGCAGGGCTACAGCAGCACGTCTCCTCACAACTCTCAGCTCTACGACAATCGTGCGGGAGTAGGAGCGAAAATGGGCTCCGTGGATGGTGTATATTAAGAGGTTTATAAGGTAAGGAGGGGTTAACTGGTCTATCTATGTATATGTATATGAATTTCTACGCTTTCGAGCAATGGGAAAGAAAGGCTAGGTAGATTGCTGCCGTGCCAAGTTAGGCGGGTTGTTGCATCATCGCCAGTCAGTCGAACGCGTACTTGTCTTTCAGCAATTTCGATGTATGACGTAGGTGTGGTGTTCGGGGCTAGAAGATAAACTTGAACAACAGCAAAGCTGAAAAGGAATTACCCCACGTCGCCTGGGAGCTCCAGGGCACTTAACAAACTGACACGGCTGATTAGGGGCTAGAGGGGTCTCTTCAGAAGGGCGATCGGCTGATTGCTGCCACATCCCCTCGAAGCAGGTTTTCTATGACACAACCATATCTCCTACAAGCAAACAGCCGTCCAGCGAAGCAGACAAAAGCAAATATAATGAGCAAACAGCCAGCAAACCGTTGGGTTTCTGAATACAGTACCACCTCGCACCACCAGGATATCATTTACTTTGGTACTTTAGGTACCTAAGGTAACTTCAAGATCGCATGCTCAGCTGTGGAAAGCTACCTAGGCATGTGGATCGGTGCGACAACCAAAGAACCCCTCCCTCCCTTGTCCCTCGGAGCCGATCTACGACAAGGATCTAGATTTGCGTCATTGCTTCGCACTTCTCGACTCGAGATAGGAAGTTAGAACGCACACGCCTCAAATCATATCATTTATATACATACCTCACACGATGCATTGACCATACGTTCGTTCTTCGGCACAGTTGTCTAAGAATAGCAATCGGCCACCTTTGAACTCTAAGTAATTGTTCATGTTCTCGAGGACCTGTTGTATAGATATGCTCGCGTATCATGGCTGAAGGAAGGCAGTGTGCATTTTATCTCCACGAGCGCGAGCTGCAAGCCATCGCTGATTTTGCCACACCCACCAGTCCTTCTAGTGTCGCCAATACCTGCCCAGGAGAATGAATGTATGGGCATACCTTGAGGGTCTAGGCCTGGTAGAAGAATGTCGATCCACCTAATTGGCTAAGATTCGTAGAATGTATACTCGCGTCTTGTGGATGGCACGTTCCTGTACGGAGTATTCATCATCATATTCCTCGTCTGGCTTCGTTAAATAAACAATGTACATTTTACCATCCGCCCCATGGTATCAAAATGACTTGACAACGCCGTCCTTTGCTTCGCTAATGCCTTGTGACATGCATGTAAAAATCAATCCATGTCCAATCTCCAAGTCCAAATTATGCAGCCTTTGGAACATATAACATGCTACTATGTAATTTGCCTTTGTTCAAATCAATTTGTTACCAGGTCAGGTGGGATCGGCGTGTCCCTCCTTGAACCCGTCTCGGGGTTGATAAGGTCCACCGACCCGAGCCGGTTGTCTTTGGTGACGATGGCGGTGGCCGGTACCGTCGGGGTCTTCAGGTCCAGGTCCACTACACTATGTGGCGTGGTGGCTCGGCTGACCGAGGAGATGCTGCTGACGTCTGACATCTCCACGTCTGGCCGCGCCGCGTCGCTCTCGGACTCCGAGGCCTCGACGCTGACCTTGACTGCAGTCAGCGGCTCAGAGAGGCGGTGCTTCTTGACGGGCAGTGCGATTTTGGGGGTCGTGACCCCTGCGGCCCTCACCGCCGCCATGGCCCCTCCCTCTTCGTCTCCCTCCTCCTCTTGGCCAATCGTCCACACCCATCTGCGCTTCTTCTCCTTTCTCTTGCGTTTCTTGATACCGCTGGGACCGGGCGAGGAGATAGGGGTCTCGGTCCCGAGCCCCGCCATGCGCCTCCGCATTTCCTCAAAGGGGCCGGGGGTCTGTCCCCCATCGCGGGTCTCGTCTCCCGAGTAAGCCATAGTAAGATCCAGTGCCATCTCCGCATCCTCTGCGATGGGAGATGCCGAAAAGGGTGACGCCTCTTCCACGAGGAGGTCGATGTGGGACTTGGTGTACTTCTCTGTCGTGATTGTTTGTGTTAGAGGGCTTTCATAGCCCACACGTCGGGCCGCCTTCTCTTGTAAGCGAAGTGACTGCCGCCTCGGCGAGACAGGTGTTCTCGCACTCGACGGGGGTAATGGTGAGTTGCGCAATATACTGTGAATTCCTCGCGGGTGTGTATATGGCGCATTTAAGCCAAATCCATGTAGGGCGGTAGGCATCCTCCGCCTGCTTTGGTTGGGCGAGGACGGAGCCGCTTGACCCCAAGTATCCTTCGGCGCAAAAGAGAACATTTTAGGGCCCGACGGGTCCACGGAACCCGCCGAGAGCGGCGGCGTTGCCGTCATGGCACTGGGAAAGGTCATCTCCATAGGGATTGTAGGAGACATGGGATTGGCCGTCAGCGGCGTATCAGGATACATTGCCGTATACGGCGTTTGTATCCGCTGATGAGAGTCTTTCGCATTCTCGGGCCCAGTCTGAAGTTTCAGGGCTTCGCTGAGATTGATCGCCGTCAACGGTGTTGACTGGACCGGCGTAGATCTCTCGATCGCCGTCACGTAAACGTTGGACAGGGTGTTAAATGACGTCGGTGATTTCGGATCCGATTTACCCAGACTGCTGCCTCTTACATTCCGGGCCGTCGACCCTGATGGGGGTTTAGTCTGGAGAGACAGACGAGGTCTCTTGGCCGTGATGGTGCCTTCCATGATTGCGAGATATAAACAAACAATATGTGTCCGGGTATGAAAATGGAATAGATGGATTCCGTGCGGGTTGCTTCTCGGCCCGTGGCACCAACAGACGAGGGCTCTTTCGGGTATCCTCCCAGCTGGCCGGGATGTATCAAAATGTAACAAAGTAGAAGTAGTAGTGAATGCACTTGAGCCGCAGGAGAACGGGGAACAGCAGCTATATAAAATGGATGTGATGGGATCCGGATCGAAGGAGGGGAGAAGGCAGATGACGGCCAGATGAGGGGGTGGTAGGGCAGGAGAGTCTGGGCCAGGTCAATGACAAGCGCCTGGTAAGCAAGGGGGCTAATGCGTGATGCAACGTGAAGGAACACCGTAAACGCGCAAAGACAGGTGGGAAAAGAAACGCAGGGAGGGCATGATATGTTCTGTCACATCGAATATTGGGACTAAAACTCCAGAATGACCGGGGCCAGGCCAGTTGCTGGTAAGCCAGGCATGCAAGCTGGGAGGCCGTCCAACCGTTTGGTTGGCTATAAAAAGCGAGCAGGGTGAGCAGGGGTCCAGTAGATGATGGTGCCCCAAGGCACAAGCGCCGATGGACCCTGGCCTATAGCCCAGATCCCTGCCCGAGTAAGCAAATCAGCAGCATGCTAAAGTCGGCTAACCCTGGTCTCAACGCGCATACGACGACCTGTTGGGACCGACCGCCTCTTGACTGCTGCTTGTAGCTTGATCCTTTCGGCGTCTATTTTGGCTGGCTTGTCTGATGTCTAAGCGACCCAACAAGGACTTCCCTGTTCCCCGCACGCACACACACGAACATAAGCCGCCAGTCCAAGCCGTACTACCAGGACGACGAGGATGGAGATGTTTGTCTTGGGCCTCGTGGCGTCTGTTGTTCAATAAAGACAGGTCCGGTGGAGGGTGTGTATCGCCATCGGAGTAAGGATATCCCCATGTGAGCATCCTTTAAGGCGCTGGATCACGAATAATACATTGGATTTATGGGGCCCCATCCCAGTAATACGGATAAGAGGGAGCTTGAGCCACAGACCTGACGACTCGCGGTACGACCACTGACAAACAAAAGCTCAGAGCCGCAGCAGGAATAGGAAAGGAATGCGCAGGCGATATTTGGTCCGATAGACGGGAGCCCAGGTTAAGCATGTTTTCTGCCATGCCATGACTCCTCCATTAGGGAACCACCCTGAAGACATCACGAAGGGTGTCTCAAGTGCCCGGGCCCCGATTTATTGAGTCGTCGTGGATCAGGTAGGTTAATGTAAAACGTGTAGCAATCTATAACACGAATCTGTGCTCTATCTATTTCTGGATCATATTGTTTTTGTGTCTTGGAGGTTAGTCGGCGAGTCGGTCTGGTGCGCTAAAGACCGACTTTGGTCGGACATTCGGACTTTGGCCAAAGTGTTACTATTTTGGTGATAGCCCACATACCGACTTTTCAAGGTACCTCAGGTTGAAGGAATGAGGAATTCTCATGCCATGTGGTACTTTTTCCTACCCGACCCGAGCCCGAGCCCGAGACTCAGCCGACCAGCGACTCTGTCAGTTTTGCCAGTGGGCCGTCAGCAATAAAAGTAGGCACGGGATCGCCCGATCCATCGTTTGGAACCAAATATATAAATATCGCCTCGACGGTCTGGCATGACATGAACACCATGTGGTCCTAGTGTAGTATTTGTCGCATTATTGTGGCGCTTCTGGAAGCAAACGTCATCGGATGAACAATGAGGAGGAAACGACAGATATCAAACAAACTGTACACTGCATTCTCGGTGAGACGGGTGCTCGACGTTTCTTGAATTCTTCGTGGTTGTAGTTCAAAATGATATTGTAAGGGCAGTACGGAGTAGTGGTCCCATCCAAGTAAGGTGCATGCCTACCGCAGCACTTTTCAACTATTTTCAGGCTGCCGTTGCATTAGCCCCAAAGCACGGACTGCTATTTATTTTCGGACTTTATTCAGCATACCACTTACTCGCATGGAGTCATCTTATAGCTTCTGGTCGCGATAATGCTGCGTATACCCACCTAGACCACCACTAGCCACATCCTTCCGCAGTCGTATGGCTCACCGAAGAACATTCTTCGTTTCGGCCGAGCATGGCGCAAGATGACGACTCCGTTACTGATGCGACAAACCCCCAGAACACCCAAGATTCCCTCGCCCAAGGACGACAGGATTATATTGCACTTCGTAAGCTAGTCCACACCCGCGGCGCACTTAGATCCATTGCATGGGCATCTCATTCCTAATCCGGATATATCTCTTTTACTTTTCCAGGACTACGATTGCTTCTACGCAAGTGTCTTTGAAAATGAAACCCCGGCACTAAGGGCACTGCCGCTTGGCATCAAACAAAAGAGCATATTGGCCACGTGTAACTATGTTGCTCGCGCGAGGGGCGTCAAGAAGCTGATGCTGATCTCCGAGGCGGAGAAGATTTGCCCCGAGCTGGTGCTGAGGAATGGCGAAGACCTCACGCGGTTCCGCGACGTGTCCAAACGGCTCTGGTCCTTTCTGCGCTCGCACTCCTGGAACCGGAAAGTCGAACGGCTGGGCTTGGACGAGGTGTTCCTAGATGTCACCGACATCGTCGACTACAATGTGCAGCTGCTGAACCCAAACGCGCTTGCGCATTCCTTCTTCCAGCTGTCGGAGCAGGACCCCGAAAAGGGCTTCGACTTCGATGCAAGCGCCTGTTTCGGCTGCACGATACCTGCAAAACGCCCAGATGACGGTGGTGCTACGCCCGGGAATTCAGCGTATGCACGCTTACTACTAGCTTCGCACCTGGCTGGCTATTTACGACACAAGCTGGAGGAGGATTTTGGGTATACCTCCACCTGCGGTGTGTCTACCAACAAAGTGCTGGCGAAGCTAGCAGGCACCAAGAATAAGCCCAAGAACCAGACGACCCTGCTCAATCTCCACGAGGGGGATGTCCAGGCGTTCATGGACGAATGGGCGATACGCAAGATCCCCGGCATGGGATCCAAAACCTCGCAGTTGGTGGAGAGCCACGTCCTCGAGCGGCCCACTGAAGCCGACCCTCACGACCACGAACATTCTGCGAAGATAACCACGCAAGAGGTGCTCGCGTACCCCAGTATGTCCCCCGGGCTTCTCAAGAAGATCCTCGGGGGTCCCGGTGTGGAGCGCGGCATCGGCGACAAGGTCTGGAACATGCTCCACGGCGTCGACAATGCCGACGTCAAGGAGGCGAGCGACATCCCAACACAGATTAGCATCGAAGACACGTACGTGACCAAGGCACTCAACACACAGGCTGAGTTGATGCGGGAACTACATGCGCTATCTCGCTCCCTGATCCGGCGAATGCGCGTAGACCTCGTGGTGGCAGATGATGACAGGACAGGCTCGTCGGTCAGTGACACCACCACCTCGGGGACCGGTGCCTCCCAGAAGTGGCTCGCGTACCCCAAGACACTACGCTTGTCGACACGTGTGAAGTCCAGGCCGGGCGTCACGGACGGTAGCCAGCAGGCTCCTCCGCGGGATAACTACTATAACCGCAGTTCGCGGAGCTCTCCATTGCCCACCTTTGTGTTCAGTCTCAAGGACGACATCGACTACGTAGCTGAGCGGCTTGTTAACGAGTCCATCCTGCCCCTGTTTCGACGTTTGCATAGTGAACGTCAGAATTGGAACCTGGCGCTTATCAACATTTGTGTGACCAACATGGTGGCCACGGGTAACCAAGACGGAAGCATCGGCGATGGTCGAGATATCTCCAAGATGTTCAAGACCCAGGATGCCAAGCTAAAGGAGTTCACGGTGTACAGCTGCGACGACCAGAGAAGTCGAGTTCCCTCCACCAAGCTGAGTTTGTCCAGCGAGCTCAGCAATTCATGTGAAAACAGTACTGCGGTGGTTCCTCAGGGGCCGACGGTAGTTGCGGAAGGCGTAGTCAACGACAATACTGACCAATACAGTCCAATGGAAGAAGGCGACGCAGGAGATATGGTAGTGGCCTGGGATGATGGCGATGACGATGATGACGAGGGTGATGGCCGCATATGTCCTGAGTGTAGCCAGCGCATCCCAGAGTTTGCCATGGGCGCACACCGGAGATTCCACCTATTGGGCGACTAAGATAAAAGCATCAAACACTTGGATCACAACAAACTTATGAACATGCATTCCCGTAATTCCAAAGGCATTGTTGGGTTGTATTTGCTTAGTTAGGCTATATACATGCTATCTTCACTTTTGACCGGCCAAGTTTCACACACATTCCATTTGAGCCTTCCATATAAGCATGCCTCTGCGAGCTGCCTAACCTAGGCTGTTCTTCCTCCTCTTCCACCTCTTTCTTACACATCTTGGGGGGATATCTTAAAACATCAATTTTAAACAACAAAACAAAAGCGACCAAGTCCTTTCCAAAACCACACACAACACGAGAGCATTCATTTATTAGTGTAAGTGGTATGTATTGCTGCAGTACAGCACCACAAAACGACAAAAACATACAAATGCAGTCAGTTCAGGGGGGTGGGGGTTGGAGTGGGACTCTCTTCTCCCTTGTGCTGCGCTGGGCCTCTTCCTCTCACCCGTTCAACAATTGCAGGAAAACTAAACTAAAACATTCGCTGGAGCAGATTATCTCATGCTCACATGCCCCTATCCAGGGCACAAAGGTATCAAAAACAAAGCAGGAAGGCGCCGCCATAATATCCTCAAGGGGTATGAAAAAATGGATACGGCCACCCCTATAAATTCGATATGCTCCGGGTGACGCCAATTCCATGTCTCAAATCCAGCCTGGTAAACTCCTATACCTGGGTTTAGTTCCCGCTCAAGCTTTTCCTCTTTCCGTCCTCGTCATCGTAAGTGAATATAGATGCATATCACCATGATCTGCAAATGCTAGCCTTGCTAGCTGGATAACAGATCGTTCTCCTTAAGCAAATCATCGAGCCACTCTCCTGCTAGCTGCAGCATTGCGCTCTTGCTATAACCGCCGTTTTTCAGATTCGGAACGATAGTCTGGAGGTCATCAAAGCCCTCTTTGATCAGCGTACGTCTCTTCTGCTCGCTTCTGATATGATTGCTACGCTTTTGCTCTTCGGACAGGTTTTCCCGTGCAGCTTTTGCGCCATTAGCGTTGGACTTCCGCCGCTTGCCAGGTGTGTCATCAGCCAAAGACATATCCTCCGCCTTACTGAGGTCAATCTTTGATTTCCTCTTTCTTGCCGGTGCCTTCGTGGGAGCAGTGTATGCGTCTTCTCCATCCTCGTCGGCGATGACGTCGTCGTTCACTTTGCTCTTTCGTCGTTTCCGGGGCAGCACGTCGGGCTCCTTTCTTGCAACGCCGTTCATATGGCCATTGCGCATGCCATCAACGCTGGATTCCCCGTTCACTACTGGACTTGAAGGACGCGTATTTGAACTGCTGTTACTGAGTTGTAGGCACTCGACGTACTTGAGGCGCTCGTTCTCGAGTGCCGGCGCGGTCTCTCTTTCCGATGCTGGTACAAAGGAGTGCCCCCTACCGAAGCTGGTATCTGAGCCCCATTGTACATCCTCTGGTATTTGAACGGCCCTTTGGCTGCTGTGGATATGCGGACTATCAAACGCCATGCTAGTGAACATATGATCGCTACGCTGTTCTGGAAAATGTCCCACTGTGGTTGGAATCGGAACCGAGTGCATCGGGCCGGATCGCTCAGGAATGAAGTGACTCCGGTGTTGCGTGACTGGGTGGCTCGGTGGGGGTCCCATGGGTTGCGAGGGGAGCATGTGACCATGACTGATGCTGTTCGGCCTCCCAGGGTGGCCGTTGTGGAGGGCGGTTAAAACAGCGGCAGCGTCAGCAGGCGTGCTGTGCTCAATCGACGAGTGCAGCGGTGGATGAGGTGCCTGTCGTTGCGGCGGTGGTGGATTTGGTGGAGGCGGCGGGCCCATAAGGCCGGATCCTGCGAACTCGTAGACATCAGGGAAGCCATCGAGGTCGGAAAAGTCTATTGACATGTTGGGGTGTCCATACGTCGTTGCCGTACCCATGAGCGTCGGTGGTAAATCATGCCATGCGTCACTGAACGTGAGACCTTCACCGAACGCTATGCCACTATACTGATTGGATTCTATTTGGTTGAAGAAATTGCGCATATGGAGAGCATCTTCAGAACTAAGCAGTGGCTCTCCGGGCGCAGGTTCTGGGGGTTGAAGAAATAAGTTGTCATCGGTCGAGGGCGAAAATGAGTCTGGACGGTGTTAGCATACCGACGTTGATTTCTACCAAAGAACATATTTGCGAATGCATCACGTACATCCGAACGGCGCTACGCCGTCAGGCGGCTGCGACGAACCCATCCTGGGACGCTGTATTGCCAGCATGGGTGCTTCTTCTCAGCGTAAAGGTCGAAAAGGACTCGTCGTGCAAGCGCAATCGGCAGAGACGCGAAGGCAGTCGGTGGTCGCCTGAGCAGTGGATTCAACTGCTGGTCGTCAAGAATCTCCCTGATGTCGACTGTCTGGCGAAGGGGGCTCGTTATGGGCAGCGGGCCGGCTAGAACAGGAGGGCAGTGGGCTGTAAGGATCCCCGGCGGCGAACAGTGCTGCCAGATCCTGCCCAGCGGTTGTTTGGCAAGGCGCGATGTAGTCGAAGTTTGATCGCAGAGAAGCGGGCGAGAATGGCATGTGCTCGTGCGTATGCTCGCTCCGTCGCAGTGGTTTAGGTGCTACCTTAGGAAAGTATATCTCGCGTGAAGGAAGGTCGAAGCCGGACGCGTAGCAAGGGCTCCTAGAACCGACGCGGAGGGGCGGATAGAGGTGTCGACTTGGCTTTGAGATGGTTATTATAGCTATTTGCTCAGTATCGGGACAGTTGCGGCAGAGGTCGTATAGGGTTGTTGCGCATTGCTGTACCAAACATCGTCATGGCCCTAGCATAATATCCGAAGGGTCGCGGGATACTCCAAGAAAGATGATGATCAAACCAGAACCGAGCGAAAGCGCCCAAGTACATTTGGGGTTGAGGAAATTGGGGATTCGGAGGAAGCAGGATGTCGCCGTGCCCTATTGGGCGGATGGGGTGGTTTGAAGGGGTGCAGGAGAAGGAAGTTGGGGCCGTAGCAGGTAAGCCGGAAAGCGTGTAAGTGTGCAAGTGTGCAAGCGTGTAGTATACAGAGAGTCAGCCGTATTATGACATGCAGCAGCAGCAACGGGCGGCAGTGATCCCACCCCCGGCGCAAGTCATGGTAGGGTATAAGGGTATTTTCTCCGAGGGTCGCGGTGCGGCGGACCGGGTCTTGATTACAGTTGCAGTAAGGTATGTATGTATATCAGGACGGGTACTTGGGAGCGAAGTGCATGAAAAGCATGGGAAGTTGGCCGAGAGGAAAAAACAAAGCGACGGGACCTCTCCAGTTCTTGCAGATCCAAAGGGAACTGAACGAAATGCTCCTCCGGGCGCTCGAGGTCATTCGCTGGAGAAAACCGAAAAGACCCCTGCTACTCCGCGCTGGCGCACTTGCCTTGCAGCTCAACAACCAAGCCACAGCCTATTGGGCAGTGGGAACTCTTTTCGTCCTGCCTCGCCGGGACTAGTCGTAGGTGGCTGCTAGTCTGGTAATACATAATTACATCCACCTAAGTATTATTCTTCTTCGTTATATATAGGTATGTTTTATTCGCATTACGTGTTGGGAAGAGAGCGTATATCAGGTATAGGCTTGTTGATCGACTTGCGTCGCTGATTTCGGGGGAGAGTTTGGATCCATCGTTGATGGATCCCATGCCACACAGGTAGCAAGTAGTAGGCTGGTCGGTGGATATACAAAACTGCCCACCCATCATAACCCTGAGTCCCATTATACATAGGTAGATTTCGACCGACTTCAGCAATACCTTCTGGGATGGTTACTTGCTTAGCTAAATATGTGATACAGAAATCTCAGCTGGCGAGATGTCCCTCGAGTTCGTTACGTAGCCTGTTAAATAACCCCCATCTCATGTTTTGCTCGTTACCCTTCTGCGTGGGTGGTAACAACACGCGAGCATCATCACCAAGACGCTGATCAGCAAGGGCAAAGATACCCGAACGGGCATAGGTCCCGCCCATAGTACCCCCAGCGAACTGTCTGGGACTCTGGGGTTGGAAAACCTCCACCACACTGGACGGGCTCGTTCACGCTTCTTAGACAGATATGTATGTAGGACCACTCACTGTACGCTGTCCACCAAAGTATTTTTGATATGTAGTAGGTATTAGATATATATGTGGTAGCAGATGATTCCTGCAGTGCCCTACATGCATGTATGCATCTTGAAAGCTAATGATGTGATGGTATCCATATTAGGCGAGCACTATTATTTACTGGCTCACCTACTTGAAGAGGTCAAGTGTCCGGTGGTCTGATGAATCCCGCCATATCTAATAACTGCTCTTGATGCTCGAAAAGGACCTAGCCAGTTTTGTGGGCCCACCTGTTTTCACATGTCAAATCATCGAGCTCACACTTGTTCGTTGCCCGTCCCAATCCATCAGGTGAGCCTCAACTTAGGTGTAAGTACCTAAAGTAATTAATGTCTAGGTATGCACTGACTGGATCTGGATGCCCTTTTAGAGGCGCACACCCCTCAAGTTATGTAGTCATTCCATCATCACACTAGAAGGAGGCCAGCAGCGCCAAGTGGCTTGCCCGGCTTCTTCGACGAGAGAAGAACTATCGTGTTTTCCCTAGGCCTCACCACACGCGTCCGGTCTTGCACAGGTAGCTTCTTCTCTCTTATGCATACATATGCGTACAACCACGCAAACACGTCAACATTGCCCTTAGCTTCATTTCGGGGCTTCTGCGCGCACCGCGTCCGGCTCTCCTCCCTGTCTCTCTCTCGCCCTCTCCGTCTCTCTTGCTCTTTCAACTTTACACTCTGTGACTGCATTGGGGGTTTGAGGCTCAAGTCGTTTTCCCGTATGCGCGTGCTTGTGTATTTCTATATAAAGAAACCATAGGCTTGTCGACTGGCTGCGATCCTTGTAAATATCGAGTTTGTTGGTCGCATGCTTTGGTCAGTAAAGCCATCCCCGTTGTTGTAGTCTCCTCTCCCGTATCATCCGATCGTGCTCCGCCGTCTCTGCCCACTGTCGGCAGGCTTTCCGGAGTGGGTGCGTGGGCGTGCTATGCGTGCATTGATCCTCCTGTAGCTTCAGGATTGCGGCTCGGCCCCGATTACCGTATAGGAGCCTCTTGTACGTATCGGAACCAATATATTCCAACGATAGCAGTCACTAGGCGGCATATTCAGATCTCAGCACCCCCTTCTTGTTCTATCTGGCGCATAGCTCGGTTAGTCAAGCCGCATGGTCTCGGGCGCGCACACAAAGCACACATTCACACACTTACACACGGCAAAGGCTCCCCAACCCCTTTCCTTACTGTTGCAAGTAGGAGGTGTCAGTCAAGTCGATGCATCTCCATTCGACATAGTTAGCCCTGGTAGAATCAACCAATCCTCGCTCGGCATTGTTGCGAATTGCCGGCCCCTGGACCATCGACAATCGGTCGGTCTTAGCTTTCTTTTTAGGCCCTGCCCCGGATTTTCGTGTCTGGAGATAGACCGGGGTCTCTCTTGATGAGACACCCGCGGATTTCTTTTTGCTTGCAAGATTTGGGCACGGTTGTTGCCTGCCTACCTTATCGATGCTGTCCAATTGTTTGGGCCATGCGAATCAGTCACTCCTTCTACGACGTCCCCTTCTACTTCCATCACGCGTGGCATTGAGTGCCATATCGCGGCGATGACATCTTCACTACAACCTCGGTCTGCCGCCAGAGGAGGTCCGCCGAAATGGGACAGGTCCATCCCCCCTCACATGAGGCCACTTGTACGCGCCTATGCCCTGGGCTACGCGTCCGCGGTTGTACCGAGGCTCTTCACCTTGGTTCTACAGCAGGTTACCACCAGGAAGAAGAGCAGGAGTGGTCCGGATAATGGCGCGCTGCAACCCCCGCGCGAATCTCCTGTGGTATCCTTGCAACGCATCCTTCGAGCCGGTCTGGATCCCCAGCGCTTCCCTGCCTTCTGTGCAACTCTTGTTGGTGGAAGTACACTTTTAGAGGTAGGTGGAACTCACGGTTCAAGCTGCTTACTGGCAAAGCTTCGTTTACATCACTGTGGCTTGCTGTAGTCAGTCATTAGCTTGGTCGCTGACTTTCTGTGCTAGATCCTACTCCGGAGGCTCTGCTCTCGTATACCAGGCTCACTTTCTGCTGCTGCTCGCAGACGGTGCGTTATAGTCGCCCTTGTAGCTGCCTTTTGATGTGCAATGTTGTGTTCTTCTAGTTATCATACCTCTACTCTCTAGTACTGACGGCTCTGTAGGCTGTCGCGATGGCTAGCAAGCTTCACTGCAGCATGTTTCAGCCTCAAACTGCTGCAGTCTAAGGCGAGCCAAGGGTTTGCAGAGACGGTTCCTGCAGAAAAAGATAGCAACTTGGACATTGCGCCCGCGACGATCAAGTATGCTGGTAAAACATTAGATCTATCAATATTCGCCTTCTGTCGCGCACTTGATGTGATCGTCGGCGAGCTATGGGCTCAGAGGCGGACGCGACGAGTCGCAGACAAGCAATGGACCAGTGTAAGTACCTCGAATGCTTTGGGACCTCTATTGAGATACAAACTTACAGTTGATCAGATTGAGGCAGCTGCCTCGAGCCTGGCTGATCCGTCAATGTTTGCTGTCTCGTGTGCCTTGATCATGTGGTCGTGGTTCTACTACCCATCCAGATTACCGCGGGCTTACAACAAATGGATAAGTTCCGCCGCTTCTGTAGATAAGCGCCTCATCGAAGCCCTCCAACGTTGCCGCACGAATGAACTGCGCTACGGGGAAGATACGGGCCAGGCACCGCTGATCCAAGGCATGTGCCGGGACTACAAGTGGCCCTTGCAGTGGGGGGACCCGGCCGTGGCCATCCCGTTCCCCTGCGAGGTCGTGCACATGGGTTGCGGCCCGTCCTGCGAGTACCACGCCCTGTCGCGATTCGGCCGGTCCTTCCGCTGGTCCATGTTCACGTACCTGCCCCTGAACCTGCTGCTGGTCGCGCGGAAGCCGAGCTTCCGCAAGCTCAAGTATGCCGTGCTGTCGGCGGCGCGGTCGTCGGCCTTCCTGGGCGCCTTCATCACCCTCTTTTACTACGGCGTCTGTCTCGCCCGGACCCGGGTCGGCCCCCATCTCTTGGGCAAGGACGCGGCCGCCCGCGACCGGATCGACGGTGGCTTCTGCGTCGGCACGGGCTGCTTCGCCTGCGGCTGGAGCATCCTCATCGAGAATCCCGGCCGCCGCAAGGACATGGCCCTCTTCGTCGCGCCGCGCGCCCTGGCCACGCTGCTCCCGCGGCGCTACCCACTCGACAAGCAGTGGCGCGAGACGTTGGTATTCGCGGCCAGCACGGCCGTCGTCTTCACATGCGCCCTGGAGAATCCGGAGCGGGTCAGGGGCGTGTTTGGCAAAGTTCTGAACACGGTACTTAAACCCTGAGCTGGCTAGGTACGATCGCCATGATAGTACTGGATCTTCTTTTCTATGTGGGTTATATTTTTCCTGTAGATATATGGGAATACATGAACGTCTATTTACGAGCGAGAGACATGGATAGACAACGGTTGGTCGGCGAAAATTATTGTATAATAGACTGCTCATGACCTAACACAAACGCGTGTTGATGCTTTATGTAAAAATTAATTTTCAGAAGGCAACCTGGATTATCCTTAGCCATGATCCGATGACCATTGCATCTTCATTATGCGGACCGAATAGTTGAATGGTTGCACGAAGTACAGCAGCCGGTGTCGAGATATACGGCGAATCGTGGAGCCGTGCGCAGCACAGCAATTATTGTCTCATAATACAGATCCATACCAGTCGTTCAGTCATGGTCTGTCTGCCCCATCTGTCTGCCGGGTCCCACTCCCCATGTTTCCCATCCACACCTAGGACCTCAGCCAGCAGCACACTCCCAGCACAAATACGCAGACCAGGGCGTCATTGCGCACGGTGCTGAACATTTGCCCGTACCGCAACCCGTGGCGGATGGTGCTGCTCACCGGCGACGGGAGGAATCCCACGAGGGTGTGGACGATGCCCGAGGGCGGGCTACGGTTCTTGTCGAGGAAGTAGCGGGACGTGAGCAGGATGGCCTCGACGGACGAGAAGACGTAGAAGAAGACCGAGGCCGACCGCCGCAGGCCCACATCGGCGTCGGAGGACTCGATGTTGAGGGCGAGCAGGTCGCGCTCGCTCTTGAGCCCGGTGAAGGTCGTCGACAGCGCCACGTAGAAGCCCAGCCCCAGCGCGAAGACGGCGTGGATGATGCGCCAGATGTTAGCCGTCTTGTCGGCCACGGTCTGCGCCGCCTGCTGCATGTTGGGGTCGCCCGCACCACCGCCCATGCCGCCCATACCACCCAGGCCGCCCAGGAGCGACTCCATGCCGGTCCCAGCGAACGGGTTGGCTCCACCGGCGCCGCCTGGAGCCCCACCGCCGGCCATCATCTTCTGCAGCATCTGCATCATCGGGTCGTTCTCCATGCCCTCCATTCCGGGGGGCATTTGCGGCATGCCCGTCGGTGTGCCCGCCGCAGAGGGGTCCACGAACGGGTTGTGCGACGGCGGGGCGCCGATGTCTGGGGGCGCGGCCCGCTCGAAACCCATCATCATCTGGCGGAGTTGCGACTCGGACATGGCGGGCGCGTCGCCTAACGAGGGCTCGCGGCCAGACGTGCGGGGCGCATAGTAGTGTTGTGATATGTCAACTTCTTCGGGGTCGTCATGCTTAGGGGCAGCCGCAGAAGCGGCGGTAGCTGCCGGCGTGCTTGTCGTCTGTGTCGTGGTAGGTGCTGTGGTGGTGGTGGCAGGTTGCGTAGCAGGTGCGGCTTGGGGTTCGGGATCTTTTTGGGGGTGGTTTATTAGCTAGGCCACAAAAGCTGCGTCGGTTCAGGTTTTTGTTTGGTTTATTTCGTACCTCGCTGCAGACCACCTCCCAGTCCAGTGATCTTGTTTAATCTTGAAGCGCCACCGGCTCTGATCTTGGCTTCGCGACGTTCTTTGCGCAAACGTGTCTGTTCGGCTGCGCGAGCTGCTGCGGCATCTTCCGGGGGTTGTACTGTTTCTGTCATGATGTGGGATTTGTCTCTGGTGAATTCGCGTGTGCGTGTGTCGAGGCGCACTAGGACGTTCGCGTTGCAAGAGACTTTAGAGAGTGGCAGAGATATAGGAGGAGTAGTTTGGGTAAGGTAGGAGAAGTGAGTGGTGATATTGCTAGGTCAGTTGTTTGCGGTTGGTGCCAGTTACCTAAGAATGACAACTGCCACATCATCCCCCGATAGCAAGCAACGATAGGAATTGCAGCACCGAGGTGGGGGTCATGGGCTAAGGCCGCTCCGCACCGGCGCAAGGCATTGATTCTCACTGCTTCCTTTGTCTACTTTGATAAAAATTTATTGAAAGCAGAATTAAGAGCAGTTTCGTATATATAAACTGCACATATCTTCAAAATCCCTTGCTTATTCTGATTTCATCAAGTCCCTGGATAGTGTGCTCACTGCTACTGATCTGAGGTTCAGGTCCCGTCATCTGGTGACATCATGGCCAGTGCAGGACTGTAATAAATCCTCTGCATATATGCGTAACATATCAATTGTTTTCTCCCCGCGGTTTCCTTCAAAATAGGTGACTATGTGTATATCTAGGTCACGGCGTGTCAGCTCGGAAAAACGGCTCACTGTTGACAAGTACCTATAGATAGTTCGACTACATCACCTTTCTGGACCTCCGGAAGTCAAGTCCCATATGTACACCGACACGTTTACTTTAGATTCGAATTTCTGATTTGACTTCGAATTATCATCCAGTCTGACAATACGGTTGTTGTATTATTAAGCGCTTATGTGATACCAGTTAGTGAATTGATCACATATTAGTAAAAGGTTCTCTTGGGATACCCTACCCAGCGTCGAACTAGTGCCCCATTCGTTTGCGTACAGTTTGAGGTCATCTCGTCGTCCCATTGTCCTCCATTACCAAGAGGTTGATTGGTCAGTTCGCCAGAGGCAGCTCGTCTTGATTTGTAATATACTGATCTGGAGATGCGATACTCGTCTACGTACCGCGAGTTTCGAAATAGGGGAGCCCTCAGCAGAACCACGATATATATATGTAGCGAGTATGCGTGGCAGTCTTCCGTGTGAACTCCCTCCTGCTGAAGTATCTTCCTTGTCTCCAAGCTTCCAATACTAAACCATGGACACTGTGTTGATCATAGGTGCCGGCCCGGGAATCGGCCTCTCTACGGCCAGAACCTTCCAAAACGCGGGTTACAGTATTGCCATAGCATCTCGGACCCGGCATGAGAAGGCCGATCCGTCATTCCGGCACTTCGTCTTCGACGCAGCCAAGCCTGATACCGTGAAGGCACTGTTCGAAGAAGTGACAGCTTCTCTGGGACCACCGAAGGCTGTTGTATATAATGGTAAACATCCCCAATAGATAGATGTTTCTGAATTTACATGACGTGTATATTGCTTCTGTACAACTATCTCTTCATGCATATGCAAATTGTCCTTTATACTCTTCCGATAACAGACTAACACCGAATAGCTGCGCAGCGCTTTGCCACTGAGCCAGAGGACCCCTTTGCCTTGGATCTCGACAAGGTCCAGGAGACGATGGCAGTCAACGCCATGAGCACGTACGCAGCTGCCCGCGAGGCCGTCAAGGGGTTTCAAAAGACAGGATCGGGAAGCACGTTCATCATGACAGGCAACAAGCTTAATACCAGCGCTATCACCGGCGTTCTCTGCTTCGGGATGGGCAAGTCGGCTGCGGCACATATGATCCAGAACGCCAGTGTCTCGTACAAGAGCAAGGGCTACAAGTGAGTTTACTCATACACCACCACGGAAACACCCCGCGCGTTTATGCCTCTCGCGTATTTATCGCTCCGTTTATTTTTGTGTGAAGCGTTACTTTCTGGCCCCAATAAATTGACTGAGTGGCTTAGGTTCTACTACGTGGACCAGCGGCAGCCGGACGGTGGCCCGACGATCCCCGTAGACGGTGCGGCACATGCCAAATTGTATCTCGACCTGGTAAATGATCCGGAACAAAGACAGTGGGATTACACGTTCGTAGACGGCCAAGGATATATGAAGTTCTCCACCTAGGGCTCAGTGAGCTGGCAGAGTAGCGATGGGGCGTTGCCATAGGCTTGAGCTGCGTATTAGAAGCCACCCATCTGTGCATTGAGCATTAATAGGTGCACCCAATGGCGGCGACCCAGTTCTGCGGGAATTATCTCACTGTCGAAGCTTCCACTATGCGGGGGGTACTCATACTCGTTATGTACATCTATATCAGGACTTAAATTGAGAAATGCCTATGTGATATTATTAATCGGTATTCCCAGTGTTTATAGCCTAAACATATAGCAACAAATACTGCAAAGTGCTGCTTGTATACAGGATGCCACTAAGCAGTAACTTGTTATATTTTCAACATCGAATTCTAAGATACGATAACAAAATCCTGGAGGCTGAGAGGCAATCGGAACACAGTCGCGAGGAGGGGTTCACAGCACAGAGGTAACACAACATGGAAGGTCACACTGCATTCAAGGGACAAGTTACTCGCCACAGGGTTATGAACTGCGTCTGACGTGCATCCATAAATACTCGCCAATAAAAAATCATTTAGGTCTTATCTATTCGGCCCGAGACTCCAACACCCAGCTCCCGTTCATGAACGCGGCGTTGAGCAAATTCGGCTATTGTAGTTGTAGTCAAGTGCCGTCATTACACCGGCAAGGTGGAATACCGTGGCCGCCACTACGATCAAGTGGAATATTTGGTGGGAGGACCCGAAGATGTCGAACCGCCCCGGCCAGAATTTCTCGGGGAATCGCGTCTCCTACAAGTTAGAAAATCGGGCGTACAAGCAAGTTCGGCAGCGTGGAGAAGGGATGTTTTCTGGAACTCACTCCGTAGATGGCAGCACTCATCAAAAACAATACGCCCTCAGTCATGTAATACGGCAAGCCAGACTGCAAGGCCATCTGGGGGAAGCCAAACTTGATACCGCCATGGACAAAGGGAGCAATGCCACCCAAGCCCGTGCATACGAACGTGAGCAACCGCAGCGTGCGCCACTTAGGTCCTTGAAGCTTCGGATGCATTAACACGATGATAGATATTGCGCCTAGTCCTCCAACCTGCCAATTATGATGTGCGTCAGCTATGATGATCCAAACCCAGAATGCAACGAGATGTAGGGAAGGGTGGGACTGAAGAAGCTACGTACCGTTGCCCAGTATATCTGGCGCAAATCTGGCTCGCACCAGAAAGTGCAATATATACTCGAGAAGAAGGCGCCCATGATAAGTACAATGATGCCCAAGAAGTCAAGCTTCAAGCACTGAGCCTCAACCTTGTGAGAGTGGTTCATAAGCGTGTGGTACATGGCCGATAGCCCAAAACATATTGTTGTCGAGAGCAAAAAGAAGGCGATGATCAGGTAATCCCCTAGACTAACATGGCCGTACCGGAACGGCAGTGGCGCAATGAGGTACAGCTCGCCCAGAAAAAGCAGGACGGCGGGGATTAGATGCGAGTGAATGTTGACCAATTCGTTGTGCAAGTAGAACCAGCTCTGAACACATTTCTTGACCGATCCCGACTCCGGGCGGTAGCCTCCTCGAACGAACTTGTTGTCTCTGGCCCATTCGGGCACTTCATCGAAGAGCAGCAGTTCAGAATGCTTCCCGTGGGTCGGGGATCCGTAACTTGCAGCATCAGCGCTGAGTTCGGAGGCAGTCCGCTTTTTTTCGGAATCGGTAAGATTACCATCTTCGACGATGGACATTTTCTGGTTGTATTCAGGGAGAGAAAATCAAGACAATAAAGGCAGGCAATAACAAATGGGAACAGAGCCAACCTCTGCCATGCTGTTGCTGCTGATCTTCCAAAATATAGCAATGGCAGTGTAAAATTACACGCAAGAGAAAAAGGAGAAGACGGGAAATCACCAAGTCCCGTAACCGAGACGGCAGGAGACGGTTGGACGGTTTTATGTACTTGGGCCATTAGGGTGGGAAAAATCACCTGTTAACCGACCCTCCGACGTCTGGTCTGGGCTGCTTCGATCGCTTCAGCGCAATGTATGGGCCTGTAACAAGGGTCCACCATGACGGAGGCGAGACCATCCATGGGGATTCACCTGCTGTTTCCATTGGGCATACCCCGTGACCACCCCATCCTCTGCTCATCCAAATGTTGTTTCTGGAAAAGGAAACTCCATATTCTCAGGCTGTCGTGGTGTGCCAGTCTTGCAACTCCCGATGCCAGAAGGTACGTAATCGTGGATCGGTGGCGTGCAATTGAAAAGGCTGGCCGCATAAAGCCAAGGGGCAACCATGAGCAGCTACTGTAGGAAGTAGGAGGTTTTCCTGCCCCCAACCCAATTGGGCTCTGTTGGCGAGGCAAGAGGTGTGTATTCAATGCATACCTAATGTGAAGTACATAGAATTTCACATTATAAGTTTAGCTTTATAGTTCTTCAGGCACTGCCCTGCTGTAATGTGTAATTGTTCAACCGCAATCCTCTTCTCCTGGGCTAATAGCATCAGTTAAGCCGCATGCAGGTTGTGAGACAGGCACGGCAAGACGGGAAGGGAAAGCGTTTCTTTTGATTGTGTGGAGGACAGATGTGCAGTAGTACGTCAGTGCATTGCAATGTAAGGATGTAAGGGGAAACACTCCAGGAGGGGTGTAAATGCCAAGCGCGCAGGGCTTCCTAGACTGGGACCGTAGCTGGAAGATAAATTCGAGCTGGCATTGGGGATAGGGACAGCCGTAGGCGGCTTGGCCCAAAGAAGCTTAGTGCACACTCCAGTTGCATCTGTCCAAGTAGGTAATCTGGCCATCACAAAGAGCTCATCAGTCGTACTCTTCCAGCGTTTTTCCAATTGGTTGCGGACATTTGGTGGCTACTACCACCACAATTGCTTAGGCCAACCAGGCTTGATAAGTTGGTTGGCTTACCGGGGTCTGCTGGACAATGCCCACATGTCTGTCATTTCGACTACATGTACGTACATAACAACATACTGTACACACACTCAACAATAAAGCTATCTATCGTGTGATTTGGTCATCCTGTCCATTCCAAAAGCCCACTACCCAGCATCCCCTCTCTTGCCCATCCGTACGTTGCTGCCGCCATGGCATAAGTCTTGCCGACCTGCATAACAAGTCTTTTATAGTAAATTGCATCACCTTTCTTCTGTTGCTTGCACACCAATCGACTTAACATGAACGGCCACTTCGCCTCCGTGGGCGATGAGCCCTCCAAGGCTCACTACGAGCATGGCATCCAAGTTATCGACGGCGACAAGGAATACAAGTAAGATGGCCCCCCACATCCATCACGGGACACGTTGCAGAGCCTCTAGCATCCTAACATTTGTGTTCCTTCCAGCACCTCTCTGAACAAATATTTCGAGGGCACCGATGTCGCCGATGCGGGCTTCAACTACCACCTCATCTCCGTGTTCGGCTCTCAGTCGACCGGAAAGTCCACCCTGCTGAACCACCTCTTCGGAACCGAGTTCAATGTCATGTCCGAGACAGAGCGACGCCAGACGACTAAGGGAATATGGATGTCCAAAAACAAGAAGGGCTCTATGGCCGAGAACATCATGGTCATGGATGTCGAGGGAACCGACGGCCGCGAGCGAGGTGAAGACCAAGACTTCGAGAGAAAGAGTGCCCTATTTGCGTTGGCCACCAGTGAAGTCCTCATTGTGAACATATGGGAACACCAGGTTGGCTTGTACCAGGGTGCCAACATGGGCCTTTTGAAGACGGTCTTCGAGGTGAATCTACAGCTTTTCCTCAAGGATAAGCAATCCACACCGAGATCTCTCCTGTTTTTTGTCATTCGTGACCACATTGGCAACACACCGCTTTCAAACCTCCGAAACACCCTCGTCCAGGATTTGAGCAAGCTCTGGGACACTATTTCGAAGCCTCAGGGTCTCGAGAAATCGAGGATAGAAGATTACTTCGACTTCGCCTTCTCCGCTCTGCCCCACAAGATCCTGCAGCCTGAGAAGTTCGTGTCTGAGGTTGACAGACTGGGCCGCAGATTTATTTCGGGAACACGAAGTGGAAAAACCTCGAGCGAGCATGGCGACCAAGAGCTCGAGGGCGGGGTCTTCTTGCCTGAGTATCACCGGCGCATCCCTGCCGATGGATTCTCCGTCTACGCGGAGGGCATCTGGGATCAGATTGTCAACAACAAAGATCTGGATCTACCAACCCAACAAGAGTTGCTGGCGCAGTTCCGCTGCGACGAAATCTCGAGAGAATGCCTTGTAGCGTTCGACGAGGTAATCGCCTCCATGGAGGAGAAGCAAGCCGAGTCAGCTCGCATTGGCCAGCCTTTCGTTTTGCCGAAGCTGGGAGCTACGGGAAGCGCTACGCGTGGAAAGGCCTTGAAGACATTTGAGGTGTCTGCAAGCCGATATCACAAAGGCGTTTTCAAGCGCAAGCAGACCGAGCTAGAGACCAAGATCGACCAGCGATTGAAAACACTCTACCATGGCCAGCTTTCGGCTGCGCATAAGTCGGGTGTGACTTCATTCAGTGAGGCTGTCTCCAGCGCTGTTAAAGCTGGTCAAAAGTCAGGGGGCGCCTACGAATTCGCAGATATCGTTGATGCCGAGAAAACCAAAGTTCTCGAGGACTACAGGAACGAGGCCCAGAGTCTAGCTATCCAAGGCGTGCCCTGGACCAACTTCAAGTCCCAGTACTTGCTTTTCGAAAAGGACCTGGACGATGTCAGCGCCAAGCTCCGAAAGGAGGAGATGCGCCGCTTGGCGACGCGGGTGGAGCGCTGGGTCAAGTCCCGTCTCGGCGACTCAGTTGGTCTGGAATTCAACAAGCTTGGCTCTGGCCGAGCCGGCTCTGGTGCTCCCGAAGACGGCGAGAAACCACCAACCGAAAAGGACTTGTGGGATCGGATTTGGAAATCATTCGAATCGATTGTCAAGGAAGCAGAGGTTCGATTCAGCGAGAGGGCCAAGAGTTTCGAAGCCAGCCAAGAAGAAGTTGATGTTGGCTTGTGGCGCCTCAGAAGGAAGAGCTGGATCGCCCTGCGGGAGAAGATCGAAGAAGAAGTGATGGAAGGCAACATCCTGCTCAAGCTCCGAGAGAACTTTGAGGATAAGTTCCGATACGACGACGCAGGAGTTCCTCGTATATGGCGACCTGCTGACGACATCGAGGGCATCTATACAAAGGCGCGAGAGTCAACTTTGACACTTATTCCTCTTCTGTCGAAGTTTAAGCTCTCCTCAACCTTTGGTCCTCCGGCTCTGCCCGAGTTTATCGGACATCAGCCTCCAGGCGCTGAGCCCGAGGACGAGGACGACCTTGCCCCTATTGGAGGTGTCGACGAAGAGGATGGTAAGAGCCTCGAGGAGGAGATGACCATCCTAAGCGAGGGCAAGCGCCAGGACCTCGTCGTCCGTTTCAAGAAGACTGCCGATGGCGTTTACGTCGAGGCTAAGCGCAGTGCCATTGGCGGCGTTTCCCAGGTTCCTTTGTACTTCTACGGAGTTCTACTGGCTCTTGGGTGGAATGAATTGCTTACAGGTAGGTCTTGCCCATTTAGGAGGATTACTTCCAACAGGGTCAGAGACACAGCTGCTAACATTTACTAGTCCTTCGAAACCCTGTGCTGTTTCTGCTGCTCATCGTCCTCGCAGGTGGCACGTATGTCGCCTACATTTTCAACTTGCTTGGTCCCATGATGCAAGTAAGTAATGCTGCCTGGGGCCAGGGCATTGACATTGGCAAGCAGAAGCTCCGTGAGTTCATTGAGAGTAACGAGACGGCCCGCCAGGCCATCTCCATGCCGGCACGCGGTCGCGACAGCGACTCTGTCAGCATGGACACCTTGGACAGCCGAGGCAGGAAGAAGAGCTCCAAGTCGATGGATGATGATGACGAGATTTGATGGCGGGCATGTGGGGAAAATGGCGAAACAGAAGGCGCAGGATATAATGCATATATGTTCATTAAAAGTCGTGACAGGGTCTAGGTATAATACAAAAGTCTCCATCCTCTCAAACTTGGGGTTTCGTAGCACATCACAGACTGAGTGATGGACCCCATCCCCCGTAGAATATGGATCAAAATGCCTCGAGTCCGGCAGGTGTGCCAAACCAGGTTCCCAGCTCGTCAGAGTCCTTTTCCCGGTTGCCCTCGACGAAGAAATCGGTAACACGACTTGTTCCCTCATCCTCGTCGAGCGGCCACTCTACCTTGACCCCACCCTTACTCTCTAACATATCCTTCGCCGTGCCCCAACTGAACCTGCATTCTGGGCCCCACCCGAATAAGGGATGCATGTTCTGTTTTAACCAAGTCGTGCACCGGGCATCGGAAGGATATCCTGACCCCCACGACATACACTCTGGTTTTTGCTGCTCCTCCTCTTCATCGCCAGCTTGCTGCTGGTTCTCCCTGCGGGCGGGATCCCGCGCCTCGTAGAGCACCTCGAGCGCCGCGTCGCGCGTGACCTTGGCGCAGACACTGGCGGCACTGACGCACGGGTACAGGCTGTCAGCCTTTTTGGCGACGGTGATCTTGACGGTGGGGAAGACGCGCTCGAGCTTCTTCTGGTAGGCGGCCGGCTGGCCGATGGTGTCGACGTAGATCTCCTGCACGTTGACGCCCCGCGACAGGACCCCCTCGATGAGGTCAATGGTCGCGTCCATGGCCTGCGCGTTCAGGTTGTATATGGCCGCCGGTCGCAGCATGTTGGCGCCAATATCCCGGGCGCTCAGGTTCGAGACGGCCCAGCCGCACGACTGGTTCAGCACCGTGCCCGGGGTGCACAGCGTCTCCATCAGCGAGGAGCGCACCGCGGGGGTCAGGACTTTGGAGTCGTCGAAGTGGTGCGTCGTCTTGAGGAGCGGGTCCGACAGCGGCAGCGGCAGGTAGAAGACTCCGTAGACCATGGGGCCCAAGACGGGGCCGCGCCCGGCTTCGTCGACGCCCAGGCAGCAGGCCTCGCCCAGTTCGGACCCCTTCGCCGGCTTCAGAGAGTCGGGCACCGGGGAGAAGTGGGTATATGATTCGCCCGTGTGTAGAGTCTCGGGGTGTACGGAGGGTGGCACGAAGACATCGGAGGTGGGGGTCTCGAGTTCGATGTTGGCATCGTCGGCCATCGGAGAGTCTTCCATGTTGGACAAGGGGCTGCGGTGATTATTGTAGATTAGAGTAATGATACAGTATTGTCCAATACTCTGAGTATGTGCAGCCAACAGATCAAATGGTCAAAATTGGAGGACTGGGCCGCAAATCCAATTGACGTCGTGAAGACGGAATAGTGATATGTGATATATCAAGCAACCTGTGAAATTGCGTAGTAAGGTCGCGTAAAGTGGTTTAGTTTCGCTAGCAACAGAAGACACTGCTAATTACTCAGACTAGTAGGCCATTATGGGTGGGCTAAGACAACGATCGAGAATGAAAGCTCCTACCTCGATTCTCAGGCCGTTTAGCGTCCTCGCTATGCCCCCCCTTGCTCCTCTAGCACCCCCCCATCCTTACAGCACAGCAAAGCAAGCCTTAGCAACCTATCCCAGAAGCAGCGATGAAATAAACAATTGATCCCAATGTCCCCACCAAACCCGCAACCAACTCTTTGGATTCATACCGGTCGCACCATTCACGCGTCAAGCTGCGTGAACAAAAGTTAATCACGTCCGATGAGTTTAGATCCGTCGAACTGGATGCAATCAATTGGCACATTTTGACTCAATTCTTGCTGTTGACAACAAGGCAAATTCCAAATTGTCACGACAACCCACCACCGTAATGGCACCGCGACAAGCCTCGTCGCAAAGGCGCAACCAAGCCTCCCAAAATGAAGGCCAGATCTTCGAGCTCGGTGTTAGAGGAAGGTATGTCGAATGTCGCCGATTCCCCCTGATTTTATATCTCGGCGATTAATGCTTTTGCGACAGGAAAACCGGCGTTACCTTGGTAGACACTGGCGAGCGCGACGAATATGGCATGGAACCTGTCGACAACCTTTTCTCTTCGCCCGACAAGGGGGATGGGCCTGCGAAAAGGACAAATGGCGCTGCAAATGGGCAGTACGAGGACCAGACAGACGAAGAGCAGGACATGGAGATTGACGAGGGTATGCACCATGGTTGTCCAGTTACAACTGCACAATGCACCGAGATTAACATGAATTCGCAGATTCTCCCGTGGGCCCCGCAACCGTGGCTCGCATGAGGAATCCTGCTAAGGGCCGCCTCTCCATTCCCAGAGCTCGATCACCCGTTAAGACGCATCTGAATTCACCTGCCAGACACAACACACACGTAGCGCCTGGATCATCACCTACCCGGGGATCTGTCGTGGACGATCGCGCAGAGAGTCCCACCAACAAGGCGGTTAAGCGCCGCTTGAATTTCACTGCCGACCCAACCCTGCAACCCCCTACCAATGGAAACTCTAAGGCTAAGAGCGTAGGGTCCCAGAATAGCAAAATTGCCAACAGACTTCCTGTTTCAGACGATGAGGATGACTTCCCAAGACGTAGCCGTCCCAAGAAGCAGCCGGAACCTGTGCAGGAAGAGGTCGATGACGAAGATGAAGAGGAAGAAGAGGAGGAGGAGGAAGAAGATGAAGATGAACCTATGGAGATCCTCGACATGGGCGATGACGACGCTGACCTGGAACCTCCTGCTCCTGAGGATCTCGAAATGGAAGACGAATCAGGGCAGCAGCAGGATGAAGAGGAGGAGGAGCCCATGGAGGAAGTCTCTGTTGAACAAGAAAAGCCAGAGCCCAAGAAACGTGGACCCAAACCAAAGGTTAAGGAGGCCGATTCATCTCAACTCGACGCCCCTAGAGCTGAGCCTAGTGAAGCGCCGGCCAAGAAGCAACGAGGTCGACCAAAACGGGATTTCGTAGGGAAGGCACCGGAGCCGGCCGCCAAGCCCTCCAAGCGACGCAGCGACGACGATGAACCCGAAGTTGCCAGTGCTGCCGAGCGTGGTAACAAGAAAGCGCGAAAGGAGAAAGAAAAGACAGTCAAGACCGAAGAACCGAAACCTCAAGTCAAAGGCAAGCCTGGTCGGAAGCGCAAATCGTCCGGTGTTGGCCCTGCTTCTCCTGTTGTCATTCCTCGTGCCCCGATGCCGAAATCAAGGGGCTTGCAGATTTTGAGACGCGAGGGCCTGGGTGAAGGCAATATCAGTACTACGCGCTCGGGGAGAATCTCGGCCAAACCTCTAGAGTTCTGGAAGGGAGAGCGCTACGAGTACGATACCGATAACGAAGATTTAGTGCCAGATAAAGGAGGTCGGCATATCAAGTTGGCAACGATTAAGTCAGTTGTCAGGATGGAGGCCGAGCCAGACGAGCCCAAAGCCAAGCGTCGCGGCAGGCCTGGTACCGGCGCGCGTGGTAGGCCGAAACGTGAGACTCCAGCTGAGGACATTGAAGAGGAGGAAGATCGCTCTGACTGGGAAGACGACCCTGGCCACATAATAGGCGAGTGCATTGCCTGGCGCCCAGAGTACGAGGCGGAACCGCCGGAGGGCGAGGAGGAAGTCGAGGTGTACGATGAAGAGGTGGCGATATCCGGAACGGCAATCCAGATGAAGGACATCAAGGGCGCCACCTTCCAGTTTGCGAAGACTCTAACACTACCATTCTTTGGATCTGGTTTGGTAGACCTGCCTCCCGGTGCGGAGAAGAAACCCAAGAATGCGCGTAAGATGCAAATGGTCTTCTTCGTACACTATGGCAGTGTAATGGTCAAGCTTGCAGGAATGGAATTCCGAATCGGAAAGGGCGGGCAGTTTTTTGTTCCAAGAGGTAAGACATGCATATCCTGATTTTTATTTCAACGAATGTGTACTAATTTGGTTTTGATTTATAGGCAATTCGTACGCCATTAAGAACCCCACAGACAAGCCTGCGCGCATCTTCTTTGCCCAGGGCTGTGAGATGTTAGTAGCGCCGGAAGGGGATGAGATGACCATGTCCATGATGTGATGACCACTTGGCCATACAAACTTGTGGGTTTAGGGGCGAACGGCGGCGCGGGCATTTCGTGTCAGAGCAAAAACCAGGGCGTTTTAGGAATATTTATTTTACATGTATGCGTGATGATACCAAACGGCGTATTTGCGCTGCGTACGGCATGGGCAGTTTTTATATAAAGTTGTTTCATGATCAACTGCGGATTTCCACTGTGACTCCTGAACGCGACGTCTTATGGTGATATTCACGGCATTGCTTGCCTACCAGCTATATTGTGGCTGGTGATGTGGCTTCCATAAATAGCCGTGAGGGGTAAAGTCACGGGTAGCCTAGGTCGGTTAGGTACATAGGTTAGGTTAGAGGTTAGGTACGCACACAGGTTATGACCTCATGCAGGCTGGTGGGATGAGCTGATCTCGCTAGCTTCCACCTAGCTGGAGCTCAGCTGTGTCACGAAATTAAAAAGAAGATGCTTCCCGCTCCTGTTACACACATTTGGCCGTGAACTTCGTGTAATCGTCTTCCTATGCTTGTTCTTCGGGCCGAAGGTACTTCACCGTCATGAGGTGCTTCAATCGGCCGCTCATCCGGCCAGTCTCAAGGCTGCCCTTGAGACGGGTCTACGTCCAAAGAGCATGGGAAAGCACTACATCTCAAGCTACGGGCGATGAGAAGACCGGCCATATTGCCGCAGAGTCAAACGAGTCTATACTATGGGTTGACACCATCTTCCCCCTGAAGCTCACCGGGCTTCTGCGGACGCCATGGCAGAGCCCCGACAGAGACCTGTCGGAGCTGCTTAAGCGCTCTTACACTTCGAGTCTCGGCATCATGGACCCTATCAACACCGTCAAGCGTGCCTTACCACAATCCAAGAACATGGAGGTCAATGAGATTCTACCCAGGCTGAAAGATGGCGGTGCTTTTGTCAAGTTCTCCCATCCAGCAAACGTTGACCCGAAGGAGATTGCTGCAACTATTTCCAAGGGCCTACAAGAACGCCCGATCCGGCCATTCTTCAGTCCCTTCAGGGGTGTTCATGCCGGCCTGGTGAAAGGAGTTCCTTGGCTCGAGGACCTGCACCGATTCCCCTTTTCTAGGCTGCGAGTGGAGTTCGTGCCAAAAATGCCTGGCGAAGAAGCTGTTGAGCTCTCGCAAGAGGATCTCTACAGCATATTCCGTCGATATGGCAAAATCGCCGAAATCACGTCGCAGCCCTTTGACTCCAAGGTTGTTCCAAGGTTCGCGTACGTTGACTTCGCCTTGGTACGGGACGCCATCATGGCACGGAACTGCTTGCACGGGTTTGTCGTCTCATCTGAAAGTGGAGGAGGCAAAGCCGGGACCAAACTTCGAATGTCGTATGAGGAACGGGCTAAAGGTCACCAGTATTGGAGCTGGATGTCGAACCACCCACGTATTGTGTTCCCCATCCTTGTGGCGCTCCTGACCGGTGTAACTGTCGTCATCTTTGATCCGATCCGCAACTTCTTTGTTAAGGCCCACGTGCAGAGGACCTTCCGCCTAAGCAACAGCAAAGTATATAGATGGATCCGTCGACAGACCTCGGACATCTTCACATTCAGGCGGCAGAAATCCGATCAAGCTGGGCTCAATGCCGTCTGGAGCCACCGTAAAGATCTGATTGAACAGATCCAAAAGTGGCTTATGGAAACGGCCGAGACCTTCATCGTCGTCCAAGGACCCCGTGGCTCTGGAAAGAAGGAGCTCGTGACAGAACAAGTTCTGAAGGGCCGAGGCAACGTTCTGGTTCTTGATTGCAAGCCGATCGTGGAGGCAAGAGGCGAATCTGCCACTATCAAGCAGATGGCGGCTCAAGTTGGCTACCGCCCGATTTTCTCCTGGGCCAACAACATGAGCAGCATGATCGACCTGGCAGTACAAAGCACCACGGGTGTCAAGGCGGGCTTCTCCGAGACGCTTGAATCCCAGCTCCAGAAAATCCTGGCCACGGCAGCGTCGGCTTTGAGCGAGCTCGACATTTCCGGCCGCAAGAAGACTGATATCGACGCCCATCTTCCGGTTGATGCCTACCTCGAGAGTCATCCTGAGAAGAGGGCTGTCATCGTCATCGACAACTTCTTGCACAAGAGCGAAGGCAATCCTATCGTTTACGACAAGATTGCCGAATGGGCTGCTGCTTTGGTCCAGTCTAACGTTGCCCACGTCGTTTTCTTGACAAACGATAGCTCCTACTCGAAATCACTATCGAAATCCCTCCCTGATCGTGTCTTCCGTCAAGTGTCTCTTGGCGACCTGTCTCCGGAAGTGGCCAAGAGCTTCGTTGTCAGTCACCTGGAAGGCGATGACGAGCCTGTTACCGTAATTGAGGACGATGCCGACGAACCAGCAGAGAAGGTAACGAAGCCAAAGAAGAAGGTTAATATGAAAGAACTGGACGGCTGTATTGGAACGTTGGGCGGCCGCTTGACTGACCTCGAGTTCCTGGCCCGGCGTCTGAGAGCTGGCCAGAGCCCTAAGCAGGCAGTTGCCGAGATCCGCGACCAGACCGCCTCCGAGGTCCTGAAAATGTTCCTTCTGCCTGGAGGCAGCAAGTCTGACGAAACCAAGCACTGGACGGTCCAACAAGCTTGGTACTTGATCAAGGCACTGGCTTCTCAAGACAGCCTGCGCTACAATGAGGTGTTAATCTCGGATACCTTCGCCACCGACGGCGAGGCTGCCCTCGAGAGTCTTTCAAACCTCGAGCTGATCACGGTTAAGAACCTCAACGGTCGTCCCCACAAGATCACGGCCGGAAAGCCGGTCCACCAGGCCGCCTTCACCCAGCTGACCGAGGACAACGTCTTGACCGCCAAGATGGACTTGGTCATCTTGGCCGAGCTGACCAAGATCGAGGGCCGCACCATCGAGAAGGTCGAGAACGAGCTGGCGCTGCTGGGCGGACTGCCCCGGCAGCCGGCTGAGACGGCCGGGCGAGTCAAGTACCTCCTGACCAAGCTGCAGGCGAGTCAGGCCAAGATTGAGAGCTATGACAAGGAATCGTCTGGCTTGAAGAAGGTTCTGATTAACCATTACTAAAATGGCTACACCACTTGCTGGTTTGGGTTTTGAAGGAGGAAAATGATTTGTTCTGTGACGGGGGTCTGTATTATGTCTTGCATGCGCTACGGTAAAGGGGTAGGGGGCTGGTGGTGGTGGTTGGTATACGCATAGTTTAGTAGATACCCTTCTCAATTGATGCATTTAATCGTAATGAAGAGAATATGTTTGTCAAGTTAAATGTATTATGAGATAAATGATGAGGTTGCTGTTAGTATACAGTTACCACTTTCGAAGTATTTCATTTGTATACTGTCGTGCTCTTCGCTTTACCTATCTTCTTAGCTGACGTTCCTAGTTTCTTAAGCTAATTTACCCCCCTTTTATATAAATTAAAGCAGACCGAAATTCAGTATTGATAATTTACGGATGAATTTTTTTAAAAGAGTACGTAAGTGATTCCTGGCCAGTGGCAGGCACAAAAACGGCACCGGGCTCAGGGGAGACGTCCGCGTCATGCGGCAAGCCTCCGGCCACGCCGCTCTCGAATAGGGCCACGTGATCCACCAGGCGCGGCTCGTAGTCCTCGGGGACGTTAATGTATAGGATCTCGCCCTTAGCTCGCATGTAGCAGTGTCGGAGGAGTTCATAACAGAAGGGCGAGACGTGGCGGTCGGCGACGCGGACACCGACGAGGCAGGGCTTATCCAGGGATTTGGCTTTGAAGATTGGGAAATGTGGATTGAATCCTGAGGAGCGCGAGCTTGGGTGTTGGGCGAAGCTTCATAGATGAGCCTCTCTAAAGGCTATTACTCGTTGGGGCACGCCTAAGTTTTTTGACGTTATGCGAGATATATTCGTCAATTACCACTTACATCGCTTCTTCATCTGGGAGAAACGTATGTCTTCGTTCTAGAGCGCAGTTATACAGGTGTCACTCGGAGAAGCAACCTTCAGGATCCAGCATCAGATAATACACAAACCTACACGGTCATAAAAGCCTCGCTTGGCATTAAAAGCAGATTTAGTTAAATAAGTACGAAAGGAAGGTGCGAATGTATATACAAAACGGAGTTGGGCAGCCCACAGAGTATTAATAATACGCGACAGTTCCTTGCAATCAGTCAACTCCCATTCCTCAAGACATAACTCCAACCACAGCAAGGCCGGCATCACCATTACCTTCATTGCCCTTATCAAGAATACTCGCCGACAGATAATGGTATCACCCGAGTGAGTATATTGGTCTGAAAACGGGTCAGATATCGTACGAGGAGGAACCCAGTATGACCATCAATTATAGCAAGGTCGAGGTCACCGAACTCCCCTATATGTGAAGTATCTGGGACTCAGACATCTGGGAAGTCCTCCCACCAGCGCAGAGCACCACCTGGTATAGCTCCAATAGAGAGAATCTTGTTTGAAGGAAAGTGAGAAATCCAGAGGAATCATCAGAACAGCAGTATCGCGAGATTTGAAGCGCTGCTGCTCGTAAACTGGAGCCGGAAAGTTCTGGGGCGAGATAGGAACCGCTCTGTTCGACCACTCCCGGGATATCTCAAGATTATGTGACACAGCCTACCTTAACATTTCGGGCAATGTCCACTTACAAGCTCACATCTTTCGCACCTCTCAGGTCAATAGTCACCTTGACCTTCATTATCTCTGATTTATCCTATTCTTATCGTGAGACCAGATTTGGCTACTCAGTATTGGATTCTGATCCCCATCAGACGATTGATTAGGTATCAGAAGATTGATCCCCATCAGATAATTTATCACCGTCGGAAGATTGAATGGGCATCGGATTCTGATCCCCATCAGAAGACTGACCAGACATCAGATTTTGATACCTATCACCTACCAGAAGTGTTGGGAGCCACCACTAGCGTACACCTCACCCCACCAACCAGCTAGTGGGGGAACCCTTCCTTCTCTCCTCCTCCATCTTTCAGATACACCACACAACGATCGTCACGCTTCGCTTTAGCTAGGAATACAGGCCATTTTCGCCCTTCATTCTAGTTTGAGCCCTGTGATACGTTATAAGAAGACTGATCAAGCATCCGATCTGGCATCCGTCAAACGACAACGTTTTAATTTCGTTTGTTATGAGGTCATAAAAGAATTTTTTAAACACATTTGATAGAGGCAGGCTTAAATATAATTATTACGAGATTATAAAAGAAAAGGACAGTTCTATTATAGTTAGATCTTTATACGTATTGGTTCGACATACGCGTGAGTATGCTGACTGTGGCTCTGAAGATATACTTTGATCAGAGTCTCCTCTGATCTAACAACTGGTTCTTACGTCTGGTTCTGGTGAGGACCTCCAGGTGTTTCAGGCAAACCACCGGCCACAGCGGGGGCGGCATGGCTCGGATCAGCGGTGGGCGACGGCATGTTGGGGAGCGGGATACGGACGACGCCGTGGACATTGGATTCCAGTCCGAGACAATCTAGTGTGGTATTCTCGGCAATAGCGGGCCCGACATATAGCTGAGTAGTCTTTTTGCTGGTATCCAAGACGAGTGTCCCAAAGCACGCTGAACATGCTCCATGCTACCACCTGTCAAGGCACTCGGGGTTAGTTGCAACACATCAACGGCCTTTCCTCGTTGGATCGAGTGCGAGGTGTAACATCTTTGCAAGCTAATGAGCTGGAGACCCTTACACAGAGACATAGAGACGAGCTCGGTGGTCGCAGGCTTGTCAAAATCGCTGTGAAGGACAGAGCAAGTCGGGGGAGTACTGGTTGATAAGGTGTATGCCATTCCACCTTTCCCGTCGGACTCTGGCGTGCTTGGCCTACCAGATCCTCGTAGTTGGAAAATACGAGAGCTCCGGATCTAGCCGCCAAGATCGCGAGGAAGAAAACAGCGCACGTCGCCCCAAGTTCGTCGGGTAGCTGGGTTACGCGCCAGTACTCTATCTTGTCGAAAATCCTACGATAAATGTAAGAAGGTGACCATAAATTAGGGAACGGTATTATCTTTGCCTCGACCAATATTCTCGACCTCCTCATCCAAGTCTTCCAGGCTTGGATGAGACAGTTACCTGCCTTGGGATCGGAATATTACCTGTCGAGGTCCAAGAGTTCGTTCCTACCAGAAGGATACCCAACTCGGTTCCTTCCCCAATGCATCATATCTTAAACATCTTTAAGAGTATAATGATGGCGCCCTGGGAGGCGTGGAAATGTGGCTGGTCTAATGGGCCTTTGGGTGTATGCATTTTATTTCGACACACGCGAGGCTAGGACGCATACGACATCACAGCTTCATAGGCAATATACCCATTAAATATTTGCCAAATTACAATGCGACATGTAGTTCATCCGTACTTAGACGAAGGCCGGATTGTGCACATTTGGTCGAGAACCCCACCAAATTACTCAGCCCCCACTTGGAGAATGTGTGATCGGTTTGAGGGGCTCGCATGGCAGTCGAATGATTATGACTATCGAGAAGCCCGTTTGACATTTGGTAGGTACTTAAGAGTATCCCTTTCGCTGTGAAGAAACCGATTGCCAAGTCAACCTGACAAACTAAACTCAACTGCACAAGACTTTCATCATCCAGTATCTTCCAATCCATCCCCCAAATAATTCAACATGTTGATCACGGAGAGCCATGTGGACGTGCAGACAAAGGCAGACGGAAAGGAGTCTTCCATGAGTGAGAACAGGCCCCCACGTCTATATCCATGATGACTTAGTGCCTGACCCTGAACAGGAATCTTCCTCTTCCACCCTACTGTCCCGCAATACCCCAACGCGTAAGGCCTCATACGTTGCTCGAATTATGGGTCAGTGATTGCTAACTTGAGTCAAGGCGATTCCCCGGTGTTGCGCTGTTCAGCGAGATTTACCAAGGTACGGACAATATCCGCTACATGCTAGCTCTATATGCGATGCTCACTATTCCGCAGTGACTGGACCGGTTGCAAGATTTGCTCGTCAGATTGCCGGTCAGGGTTACATTGTCGCTGCGCCGTCGTCGTATCACGACTTTACCGGCCCCGAGCCGCTGGCCTACGATGGGCCGGGCACAGATGCAGGTAACGAATGGAAGGTAAAAAAGACTCTCCAATCGTACGACGAGGACTCTCGCAGGACCGTCGACACCCTCCTGGGCCTCCCCACCTGCACCGGGCGCATCGGCGTTACGGGCATGTGTCTTGGCGGCCACCTGGCCCTGCGTGCTGCTGTAAGTTGACCCATCTGAGTACCTACTCATATCACAGAAGTAAGAGGAATCGATCTAACACGCGGAATAGCTTGACCCGCGCGTGAACGCCTGCGTCACCTACTTCGCTACGGACGTCCACAGCCGCACGCTGGGTCCCTACGACGCCGCCAACACCTCGGTCGAGGCCCCGGCCAACAGCAACCACACCATCGACCTTCTGCACAAGACCAAGGCCGAGACGGCCCTGATCTTCGGCATCAAGGACACGCACGTGCCCGACGCTGGCCGGGACCTGATCCGGCAGAAGTTGCGGGAGCACGGCGTTGTGTTCAGCTTCTACGAGTTCGCCTGGGCGCAGCACGCCTTCATCCGCGACGAGCTCAGCAAGGGTCGCTACGACCCGGCCATCACCAAGGTCTGCTTCGAGGTCCTGCTGGAGCTGTTCGGGCGCGCGCTCAAGACGGACTTGGGTGACAAGGACAACAAGCCGGAGAAGCTGGAGCATGTGTGCTAAGCCATTGGAGGCTACCAAGAACGGATGCGGTTGAGCCGGGGGATGGCGTTGGGCATTCCAGACCTAGGTGGCTGTGAACGCAGACAAGGAGGTCAAAGACAGTTCTAGGCTAGGAATCGGCATACACAGCTGGATTCGGATAGTTACTAAGCGACTCCTACCGAAACAATTGAAGAAATAAAAACAAAATTGCCAAATGTACTCGTCTAATACCAGGTAGGTATTCAATTAATCGCACGGACTCCTAACTACACGCTGAGGGCATTCATAAGTATCCCAATGGATCCAATTGCCATGCTTTGTCAGGTACCTTGGTACATGCAGCTATGCCCATTAGGTTGACCAGGGTAGGACAAAGTTCTGCTTGTAGCATCAAATGGAACACCAAAGTTGGCCAGTCCAGCCTCACTTCAGTATTCGTCATGTCCAATGGTTACGCCGAAGGGTTACGCCAGATTGCACATACACTTAAATGATTATTCCAGTGGTTAATATGGCATTCACTTCCCAATTGTGACTGTCTTACATGGCATGGCCCGTAGAATAAACAGTGGTTGATGACATCCATGGATAGGCCCATTAATGGAGAGAGTGTTGAGATTCCATAGGTACTTGGCAAGCTTGGCCAACAGAGGGACTGTCTAGCGACCTGCGATTTGTGGACGAAGACTTGGAAGCTTGGACCATCAGAGCTGGCAGTACCATCTAATCTCACCGTTTGTTTCATCACCTGGTTGACAGAGCAGAGGTCTAGAAGCATTTATGTCACTCATTTCAATATGGACGGCTGAAGAGACCTGTGGAATGCACAAATACCCGTGCCATCATCCGGCATCCGGGAGGCCCCATTCGATGACCCGGGTGCCTGGGGCAACGAAATCTGAAAATTTTCAGTGGCAATCCAAGGCACAATCTGTGCTAGGTTACCTGCTAGCAACGAATGGTTTGAGGCTGTAAGGCTGCCAGATGGAACAGCGAGGTTGGAAAAAGATCAAAATGACATAGCACCATGATGTAATGTGGACTGCGGGGTACAAAGTGAAAGGGCCCAGGCCCATAGTAAAATAAATCTGGAAGCATCTTGAACCTCAGTGTCAGTAGGCAAATGGCACGACTAACAGTGACAAAAAAAACAATAATCAAGGAACATTGAATGCAAGGTAAGGAAAAAATCTGCTTGGGTAGCATTTTAGCAGCTGTACCTGAAAACAGAGCTCTTTTTGGGGCCACCGAATTAGGTAGATGCTCCCAGACCTCGCATGAATGCCTGAGTCGTCGCGCGAACCTCCAGGCTGTTGCTAGACGGAAAGCCGTAGAACCTTCTCGAGAAGTCATGGTGGGGCACTCACTCCCATAAGTAGGTAGGTAAAGAATTCCTCTCCCACTGCTCCCGATCTTCATTCTACATTCACATCTTCCCTCTACACACACATATTTCCTCAGAGAAATCTCTTTTGTTTCTCTTCTCCTACACATTAGTCCTTGCCCATTAAATAGGACCTTACTTCATCACTCCCACGAAGTAAATCCCCCACGTCCCCCACCTGTATCCTACACACACAACCACTTCAACACACAACCGCCAACATGGTCGCTGCTGTCGGTATCGATCTGGGCACCACCTACTCTTGCGTGGGTGTCTACAGAGACGATCGCATTGAAATCATTGCCAATGACCAAGGTAACCGCACAACACCTTCCTTCGTGGCCTTCACGGACACGGAGCGTCTCATCGGAGATGCCGCCAAGAACCAGGTCGCTATGAACCCCCAGAACACAGTCTTCGACGCCAAGCGTCTGATCGGTCGCAAGTTCGCCGACTCGGAGGTCCAGGCCGACATGAAGCACTTCCCCTTCAAGGTTGTCGACAAGGCCGGCAAGCCCGTCGTCGAGGTCGAGTACAAGGGCGAGAACAAGCAGTTTACGCCTGAGGAGATCTCTTCCATGATTCTCATCAAGATGCGCGAGACGGCTGAGGCCTACCTCGGTGGCACCGTCAACAACGCTGTCATCACTGTCCCCGCCTACTTCAACGACTCTCAGCGTCAGGCTACCAAGGACGCCGGTCTCATCTCGGGCCTCAACGTCCTCCGTATCATCAACGAGCCCACTGCCGCCGCCATTGCCTACGGTCTCGACAAGAAGGTTGAGGGCGAGCGCAACGTTCTCATCTTCGATCTCGGTGGTGGTACTTTCGATGTCTCTCTCCTCACCATTGAGGAGGGTATCTTCGAGGTCAAGTCCACTGCCGGTGATACTCACTTGGGTGGTGAGGATTTCGACAACCGTCTCGTCAACCACTTCGTTAACGAGTATGTACCCCCTACTCCTTGAAATCATCACCGCATATGCTAACAGCTCTTTTCTTTAGGTTTAAGAGAAAATCTAAAAAAGATTTGAGTGGAAACGCTCGTGGTCTTCGTCGTCTCCGCACTGCTTGCGAGCGTGCCAAGCGTACCCTCTCTTCGTCTGCCCAGACCTCCATTGAGATCGACTCCCTGTTCGAGGGTATCGACTTCTACACCTCTATCACTCGTGCTCGTTTCGAGGAGCTGTGCCAGGATCTCTTCCGATCCACCCTTCAGCCCGTCGACCGTGTCCTTGCCGACGCTAAGATCGACAAGTCCCAGGTCCACGAGATCGTCCTCGTCGGTGGCTCCACCCGTATTCCCCGTGTCCAGAAGCTCATCACCGATTACTTCAACGGCAAGGAGCCCAACAAGTCCATCAACCCTGATGAGGCTGTTGCCTACGGTGCTGCTGTCCAGGCTGCTATCCTTAGCGGTGATACCAGCTCCAAGTCCACCAACGAGATTCTGCTGCTGGACGTCGCGCCATTGTCTCTCGGTATCGAGACTGCTGGTGGTATGATGACCAAGCTCATCCCTCGCAACACCACTATCCCCACCAAGAAGTCCGAGGTCTTCTCCACCTTCTCCGACAACCAGCCCGGTGTCCTGATCCAGGTCTACGAGGGTGAGCGCCAGCGCACCAAGGACAACAACCTGATGGGCAAGTTCGAGCTCACTGGTATCCCCCCGCTCCCCGCGGTGTTCCCCAGATTGAGGTCACCTTCGATCTTGATGCCAACGGTATCATGAACGTCTCTGCCCTCGAGAAGGGTACTGGCAAGTCCAACAAGATTGTCATCACCAACGACAAGGGCCGCCTGTCCAAGGAGGAGATCGAGCGTATGCTTGCTGAGGCTGAGAAGTATAAGGAGGAGGATGAGCTTGAGGCCAAGCGCATTGCTGCCAAGAACGGTCTCGAGTCTTACGCTTACTCTCTCCGCAACACCCTCTCTGACAGCAAGGTTGACGAGAAGCTTGATGCTGGTGACAAGGAGACTCTCAAGACTGAGATCGACAAGACCGTTGCTTGGCTCGACGAGAGCCAATCTGCTTCTCGCGAGGAGTACGAGGACAAGCAGAAGGAGTTGGAGGGTATTGCCAACCCCATCATGATGAAGTTCTACGGTGGAGCTGGCGGCCCCGGTATGCCCGGTGGCATGCCCGGCGGTGCTCCTGGTGGCGCTGCCCCCGGTGCCGGTGGTGACGATGGTCCCACCGTTGAGGAGGTCGACTAATTGTCTCGCCTTCCCAAAAAATAATACCCTTCTTTCTTCGTTACGGCGTTCACGGGTGTCCTTGACACAAATGAGTGGTAGTCTGGGACAGGGGTTTGCACTAGATTTCCTTCATAATGATGTTCAGGGCAAAAGTTTGAGGTTTCACGATTGCATGGATGTATTCTAGGTAGCAATCATCCGACGATTCAATGACGAATAGTTCATAATACTCCATCTTTTCCAATGTGACATGTTGTGAAACTGATAATGCCTTTGATGACCTGACCTCTACTCATTTGGGCCTTAATTGCTTTGATATGTGTCATAACTCGAAGTGGCAGTATCATGTTTGTGGAATAATAATGTCCCAAGAAGTCGCATTAGTAGTTGCTTTTACGACTTGCATATATTACCTATTATCTTACACTTTAACTGGAATGTGGGATAATTTGGCTAGGCCTAAGCTGCTCAGCCCGTGGAATAATCAGTGTTTATGCCATTGGATTATGGCAGTTTAGCTTGTTGATGCCAGTTCGAACGAACCATGGCTTCGCTGCTCGATTTTCCATCCCGAGTTTGGTGGTCACTTTCGTTAACGATGGTCTATGGAAAGGGAGCACCAGAACGAGAGTGGGAATAATTATAGCGAAGTCATATAGTCTTTTTAGCATTGCAATAGCCATCTCAAGGACGGTGCTGCGGATTATATTATTCTACTATAGTGATGCTAAACATAGTTTTACATGTTTGGTTCACTGGCATACAGAATGGGGATGCTCAGTTGCGGCGTTATTCGTGAATTGTTTTACATTGATTTATAGCATAGACGTTCGACCATATGAAATGCTCCCGATCTGCTACCATCACCGAGTCTACTGTTCGTCCTTGGCCAAAGCCGCCTGCACCCTGCGGCGGTTCTCGATCTCCTTGACGCGCCACTCCTCATCGCTGATGGTGGGGTTCTCGTACGACTCCCGAAAAGCCGAGTCGTAGGGGACCTTCTCGTCGCGGCTCTCCCAGACGTCGGCGCTGCTGGGGCGGCCCGGGCGGTACTTTGTCCACTCGCGGCGGCGGTAGTGGTCGCGGATGGCCTCCTCGTGGCGGGGGCCCGACGAGGTGCGGTTCCGCATGCAGAACCAGAAGTCGTCCCAGTGCTCGCTGCACGTCCGCACCGTGCCCGCCCGGTAGATGCTGTGGAACTGGCTGCCGACGCCCTGGCAGTAGAAGGCCGCGTCGAAGGCCTGTCGGCACGACATGGTCGTCGGGAGGAGCGACTCGGAGAGCGGGTCGAGCGGCGGCGGGCGGGCCTCCGGGTCGTCAGCTTGGGCGGTGTTAGTAGGGGTAGAGCTCACGTCTCGCGTGGTGCTGGTGGGTGTGTCATTCAAGGGGGAGAAGGGAGAATGGGATGCAAGACGGTCAGACGGGGTGGCGGACGATTGTGAGGTCGATGAGCCTCCCCAGATGGAGCTCCAGAGCGACGGCGACGGCGACGACGTTGATTGCGCGGAGTCGGCTGTCTTGGGCGCTTCGGTGGCGGTCGGTCGCGATGACTCGGACGGTCTGCTACTGCTGCCGCTGCCAAATTCTCTTTCGAATTGGGACATGAACTTGGCTATCTCCGGATCGCCATAGTCGTTCTCGGGCTGCTTCGCGGGCGAAGGAGTGGCGGCAGCGGACGTCTTGGTCTTGTCGTCGTTTGATGCCTTTGACGGCTCGGGAGATGCCCATAACCAACCCATTGTGAATGTATTGTGGTAGAATCAATTCTATGGTTTGGATGTTTGTGGCTTGCGGATTCTCCAGGTTTAGATATTTAGGTAGATATCAAAACGGCCCGCGGGAGGTCGGCAAGATAACCACAGATGGGAATCGAGCGGGGGAAGAAGGATCCGTGGGGTAATTGGCTCTCAAGGTAAGGTCTCGTCACCATCACACCACCAAACCAAACCAGCGCAGACTCGCAGCTTGCAGCGGCCACGGGGAATCTCGACGGTGCAGCCTCCGGCGCCTCGTGACTGTGGTACGCAGACAGCAAAGCGATGCCTGGGCCAATGGGGAGTATTTCTCTAAATCCGTGTCCTGCGCCAAAGTTTGAAATTTGAAGCTGCCCAGGGATTATACCGAAAAGTACTGATTATACACTAATAATACATAGGCAGCTGGAAGAAGCGAGATCTGTGCGTAAACAGGTAGGAAGCGTTTGATGACGTTTTCTCGAGTATGAGACTCTGAATAAGTGAACTATCCCGGAGTCTATCTATCTATCGGCTATCGCAATCGCTGCGAGCATAATTATTTACTCTGGACAACTGTATCGTGTGGCTGGTGATGTGGCTTTGTGGCGTATAGACTCAGCTCGCGCGTACCCATCGAGATACAATGCACCACCCGCCTAAAGGCCCATCAGACCAGCTTCGAGCTGTGCTGCAGAAGTGGTCCATCAGCCTGTCAACATCAAGGCAACTTCCTTTCCCGGGGGTCGATTGAGGAGCCACAAGGCTGCTGGTTTCCTCCCGCGATTGTTCGCATTCGGACAAAACCATCGTCCTTCCTTCGGGACGAACTATCTCATGTGCTTTCTGCAGTGCCCTTGCCACCTCATTCGCCAGAAGGCATCGTCGCCAGAAGGCATTCCTGCAGTGTTACAAGACACCGTTCCTGATCTGAAATGCTGGTTGTCGGCTTCCTCCAGGGGTTTGGAGATATTGTGCTCCGTCCTCCGTTGAGATTTGGGGGTCAGCAGAGGAGCCATCTTCCTTCCTTCGGGACACCTTTTCGCGCCTTCTAAAGCGCCGTTCTAATACATTTTAAAGCAGGTTTCTTACGAGATCATTATTAGAAAAAGAACAGGTTTAAAGACGTTCGTTACGAGATTATATAAAAAAGGGTAGGTTTAAATACGTTTAATATACGGTTATAGAAGAAAAGCGTAATTTTATACCGTAAAAACAGCGACGATCAATGCTTTAAGACTGATGCCAGAACTCAATTTTCTCATACTGAGCAGGTTGTATAGAGGAAGGAGGGTCGCAGCATTTGAAGATCAAGTTACAGCAGAAAGCAGGTTGTCATCTTGACCAGCCATATCATACATAGGTGTTCAATGCGTTCCAGACAAGTGCTACGTTCAGTAATAATCGAAGCTATTTGAGGCATCGATAATAACTCCAACTCCAGTACTTCTTATCCGTACCCCGGAACACCCCCGGATGAAAGCAGACGATAAAAAGAGGTAGCTATGCAGCAAGCATCTAGAAATACACGAGGCGTGCCCGGTATACAATACGTAAACGACACGTGGATAAATAGTGAAATCAGAACCCGAAGCTATCCAAAAGACTGCTCGCGTCGGGCTCCTCGAATACCGTAGGCGTCTGTTGCACCTTGTTCGTCGTGTGGTGTCCCGTCTTCATCTCGATGTCCACAGGGCTCAGCGGCATATCCGCCACTACGAGTGAGCTGCTCCTACGCAGCATCTTCCGCGGGTCAATCTCGCCGCCCAATCCTGGCTGTGCCTTCGGCGTGCGTAGGAACTCCCAATTGCGCACGAGACCTAGACCTAGCAAATCGCATCCCATGCGGTCGTAGAGCCGCGCGTTGTGGATCACAAAGTCCCATTCTACTTTGGGTGTAACCTTCGAGGCTCCCCGAAGTGTTTGTAGTGTCTTCTGTCTTAGCTGATTATACAGCACAATCAAGGCGGGGTCATCGGTCAAGAACGACTTGGCTTTGAGGTCCGGGGTTGACGGTGTCTCAAGCAAGGTGAAAACCGGAGTCTGTCCTCGTGGTTAGCATGCATAGTTCCGCTTGTCTCAGGCTTCCAGCATATACTTACAATTAGGGCCCGAACAGCCATGTCACGCCGCCTCAGCATCCAGAAAGCCCATGATGCAAGCCATCGGTTACCCTCTTGCGATGCCACTGCGAGCACTTCGTTCTCCAGAAGTCTTCTCATGACGGGTCCCTCGTCCCCTTCGTAGACTCTGGCAATAGCAATGGCCAACTGCAGGTCCTTAATCTGATTTAAGCAAACGTTCACGGCATCTTGCAGATGGTCGGCGAGAAGGAAGAACGCTGCGGCGTATTCTATCAAGGGGATTAGCATTTGCAGTCTATTAGCGTGAGTGGTCCTCGGGCAGTCTCACCAAATCGCCGCTTGCTGAGTAGCGCGTAGGCATTCTTCAACGCCGTGGTCTTCCACTTGGGATCCTCGAAGTTGTTTGCCAGTAGCTTCTGGGTGGCAGCCTGCTCCCTGTTTCCGTGGGCCATACGCCAGAGACCCTGGAGGACTGTCTTCTTCTTCAAGGCAAGGTAGAAAAGAGTACAGTCAACAGGGCTCTTTGTCTCGCTCTTCGTGTACTCGTTACGGGCCACGATCTCGAACTGAGCTTTCTGTCCAGTTGTTAGCTAAGCCAACACGCATGATTCCTGGGTGACTCACTACAGCTGCAGCATCCGTTAGCCACATGAATATGCCACTCTCTCTTGCGTTTTCCCACAGCATGGAGCCGTGGTACTGCCGCGAGACGAAGTCGGTCAAGATGTCTTGACTGGCCGAATGATAACCCCAGCTGATTTCGCGCCAGGACATATGGTACTCGTTTGTACGGCCTTTCCGAAGTGCATGTTGCCGGAAGAAGAGCATGAAGCGCGCTGCATTCTCATCCATCGAGCGTCGCTGCTGCTCTACTAAGCCGAGGCATTCCACTATGTCCAGCAGCTGTATTTGCTCATGGCCTGAAAGCTGCGGCAGGGGGATCTTCTGCAGCTTTTCACAGATGCTGAAAGCGATGTCCTCAGTAAACGAATCCTCGCTGTCGTCAAGGGCTAGTTGCCCCATTAGGCGTGAAGACTCGTTGTTGTCTTGGGTCTAAAGATTGAGTCAGCAAGCAATTACGTATAATACAATTGTCCAAAACTCACATTGCCGCCCAGGTAAAAATGTGACAAATCTAGACCCAAGTAGTCATCGATAATATCACCCTCGGCATGGTATTTCAGAGTATGGTTCAACGATAACAAGATGAGCTTCACCAAAACATTCTTCCCAGTAAGCATACACTGACTGAGAAATTGAGGATGGAAGATGGGGAGCGGTCCATTGAGTCTCTGAACCACTTCAAAGAGATCTCTCGTCGCACCCTTGCGCATTGGTAGACGACTGTTGTTAACGACGGAGCTTGGTGGCTCAAACATGCGGTCATACACGAACAGCTGGTTGCCGGCACCAATGACCAAGTCGCCGCCGCTCAGCCAGGTCGAGTCGCCGATGGGATGCGGAGTGAGCTCTCGAAGGTTGATTTCTCGTATCTGTGCCCAAGCAGGGCCCTTGTTTAGATAGTCAAACCGCATCTGAGAGAGTAGGATAACTCGATAAGTGAATCCAACTGCCAGGATCGACTGGGAATCTGGCGTCGACGTCCAGTCGAGGTCTTGTATCGTGTTATGGCTCCCGAAATCCTGTGCATATTCAAGCCTTGCACCACGGATATCCCAGATTGTAACCTCGGACCGGTTGGTGTTTACTAGTGCGCCTTTCTTCATAGTGCTGCCACTGACCAATGCGGGCTCATTGATGCCGGTTTCCATTGCCGCAGTGGAAAGCCACTCCACTCGACTGCGATCTCTGTCTACCCGCGCGGTCCAGAACTCGACTCGCCCAGAGTGCGTGTATGAGACTGCAACGTCCTTAGCAAATACATCCAAGAACCCAGAGCTGACTGGTGAGGCTCCAGCAGGGTCCACGGGCAAAACATAGGCAAGATCACCGGCGTCGTCCAGCTTGAAATTGCAGAATTCGCGTATAGATGCCGTTTCCGTTTTGTGGCCATTGGTTCGTGCCTTACCCTGGTCCATAAGTGGCAGCTTTACCTCCCAAACGACACCTCTCTGGTCCGATGTGATGGTCGCAATGTGGGCGGTAGAAACCTCATCTACATCAGGCCGTGGAAGGACCAAGATGCAGAGTGGATTGCCCGCGACTTCGTATTTCTGCTCTGCGAGCAAGACTGGAGCCGACGGTCTACAGTCCCACAGGCAAATCGCATCGTGGTGTAGGAACACGACAAAGCTACCACCGCGGAAAAGACATATGCGGTGAATGTGTCGCTTCTCTGGGATGACGGCTTGACGGAGGAGCTTCGTGTCGCTCGACTTGAAGGCGTGCTTCCAAACCATACTCTCACCTTCTTCGGTCCTCGAAACAATTGCACGTCCGCTGAAGTTGCGCACAATCTTCTTGATGGAAGCTGAATGACCAGACCACGTTGCGCGATGACTCAGGCGGCCTGGCTTCAAGGTAGGGTCAAGCAAGTCCGCTATATTGCTCTCATATACCTCTACTTTTCCATCAAACTGATGCAGCAACACGTACAGGTGACTTGAGGACCTGTTGCAGTAACTGGTGATCTCAACATGGGGGAAACTCTCATTTGTTCCCATAAAGTCAAAGTCCCTAGATTTGACCAGTGCGACGTTGTCGATGTGGTTCGCACTTTTCGATTTATGGCTTATGTTCTCAAGCGCATATGCCGCCATGTTTCCCCTTCCATCGAGGACTACACATATCTCAGTGTCCCTGTTTGCGATGGATATGAGGTATTGCAGTTGGACATCTTCCTTCTCTTGCACGTTGGCCCTTTCCTGCACTGCACTTTCTGTCGCCGCAGCCAGGTCGCGCTGGTTGATTATAAACGCCCAGCGCATTTCATTCCCAGGGGTGTTTCGAAGGGAGTCATCTTGTATAGCTGTTGCGAGGTCAATCTTCCCCCAGAGGCGTTGCGGTTCCCGATTCATGCCCTCAGCCCCAGTCCACACGCGCAAGGTGTTGTCGGCACAAAAAGTGTATAGAACATTTTCAATGGTTTGGTCTACATGGAACGGCTTGCGCCATTGCATATTTGTCACTGCGCGAGGATGCGGTAGGTAGCTGAATTCGAAGTGTACCTCCTCCGAACCAAAATTTAGTCGGCGCCAGATCTTGACGAGGCGGTCGTGATGTCCAATAGATGCAATATACGCTGAGTCGTATGATAAGGTGGCAGCTTTGACGGGGCTGGCTAGGTCGGTCTTCCAGTGCAGTGCAGGATCTGGCGTAGATGTGTCGTACAACCAGAGGGAGTTGCGGCCGACCAGAAGCTCTTCAGAGCTGCCCCAGGACAGGGTCGCACTCGACTGGGCATCTTCGATATCGAACGCGGACTGCAGTGACCACTATAATGGATTTTGGTTAGCTACACGTTGCCTAGTTTGGGGGGAGGGGGATGTTTATTATCTCCAAGCTCCAGAATGAACGAACCTTGAGGGCATCGTCGCTGTACTCCAAAGGTTTGTAGACTCTGACTGTAGCTCCTGTGCAGGCGGCTATCTTCCCCGACACCTCGTCGAAGGCGACAGCTTCCAGCCTGCGCTCGTCATCGTCGTATATGGTTTGAAGAATGGCGTCGGGGCCGGAAAGTATGGTCAGGGCATTGCCGGTAATGTAAACGATGACGCGGTTGCCCTTCCAGTAGCCCGTCGAGAGCGCCTGAAAGTTCGCCTCAGGCTTTCCTGGAAGGACGGCCTTCATGCTCGGCTCTGAACATCCAAGATCACCGGGCGGGCATTGCTAGCTTCGTACAGGTTGGTTAAGTAGGGGTCCGCTTCGGGACGGGGTCGCGGGGCAGGAGTCGCAAGACACGAGGAGTAGAGGTAGCCGGTCGGTATATGTTACAGCTAAGCGCAGTAGTTTGGTTAAGTGACAGGTTCACTTCGAATTGGTATCGGCGCTGTGGTGCAGTTGGAAAGTCGAGTGACGGTGGTGAGATGTGGATGTTTCGGGGATTCCGCTGCTCGGATGCGACGTTTGTTGTGAGCTTGCTCGTTTAGCTACCACATGCACGGCAGACACGACAGGGGCTTCGGGTACGTATAGCAAGATAAAATCGAACAATAACAACTGCGCCGGCTTCTTGCTTGTAGCAAACGATGGAATTAATCAGTATAAGGTTGCAATGTACAACAACTATTAGAGCCAAAAGTCATGGGGTAATACAACAACTCAAAAATTCAATTGCGGCTCTTGGTGGCCTCCCAGATGCAGGTGTGATCAATTAGTCGCTGTAATGCATCAACACACATCTAGCGATAGCTCCATTCGCGTTAAACTTAGCTGTCATCTGAACGAAGCTCTGCTGCAGCATGACGTCCACTTGGGCCCCGGAAAACGCGACTTCTGGGGCGTGTTATGGGTCACTATAGCCCATGGGTATGGGGGCATTGAACGCCAGCTGCACGGCAAGTGTCACCCGCTGGCCCCTAGCAATTACATTACAGTAGGTTGGTTAAGCCTCCACACTGTCGTCTTTATGATATCCTCTGGACTATGTATGTAGATGAAATATAGATATATATTTATGTATATTGATTCGATACGCGCGTGTGGCTCACTAAATGCTAATATTCGAAGATGGTAGGGACTCTTGAAATGAAACCAGATATGCCCAAACTAGAAATGTGCCACCTTGCCACTCTGTAAGAGCAAGTTGACGATGCTCAAGAAACCCTCTCCCAAGATAAAACCCTATAATGATGTATTAGCTCGTGTATCTTGCTTTGGTCAGGAAAGCTGGTCAGGGCAACTTACCGAAGCTAAAACGATCAAGGGCGTGTCTTGTTTCTTCAGTAGAGATCTCCAGACCCAGCTCAGGACACCCCCGATGGTCCTCGCCAGTGTAAACGATGGGACGTTATACATGCCTGTAATATCATTGTCAGCAGTTACGCAGGCTTCATTTCCCATAGTCAAATGAGTTTGGTAGAGGTGGTGGTTTGTTAACTTACCCACAGCCACAGCAATGCCTCCCGGGATGTATACCTGCCACCACTTGCCCATCCCTTTCGTCCGCAGAATGGTAAAGAAGCCGAATACGACAGCCGCGCCAATGGCCCATTCCCTGGCCATGGGCGGCAAGCCCTGTCCTGTCACCAGGCGCGCCGTAAAGATCCAGACATAGGCCGTAGGAACTTCAAACAGCTCACCAGGCACCTGGTACACGGCCGTATATAGTCGATAAATGAACGCGCTCACAACCGCGCCTACAGTCGCCCCGATGACTTGGCCCCAAAACTGCGCCTTTGGTGCAGCGCCGAGCAGGTGGCCCGTCTTCAAGTCCTGCATGAGATCGCCGGCCTGGAGCGCGCCGGCCTCTGATACGGCACCGGCCACAAGGTTGATCAGGACGCTCGACTTGTTGGATTGAGGGATTATCAGGGCAAAGAAGAGCTGCGCCAACTTGGATATGCCCGAGACGGGGTTGAGATCGGTCTCGCCCAGCGCCCGCACACCCATGATGCTCAAGACCAGAGCCATCAGGATGGCCATGACGTTGGCGTAAAGTGGCACCAAATCCCCAAAGGTGATGTGAATACTGGCAACACATACCAGTATAGAAACCACGAGGCCGATGCCCACGGTCTTACTCCCGACCAGCTGGTCAGGAGGCGCGTCATCTTCGTCCCAGGTCCGTAGCTCGTCGCCGTTCTCGTGGAAATCGGGACTCGGGAGCAGCTCTGACGTTGAACTTCTCCTGCCTGTAGAGGTACGAGGATCTGACTCGTCCGAGTTCAGCGCCGAGTAGCGGAGTCCTCGACGTTTGGATCTGAAGACGTTTTGAACGCCACCCTGATTATATCTCTCTATGCTCTCTCGGACAAAAGCTGGTCCGTTTTGAAATACAGGCCGAGCCGCAACATAACCTAAGCTGATAACAGAGTCGGCGAGCATTATTGCCAGTGAAATCCAAACAATCCAGCCTTTGCTACCGGACTCCCAGTCACTGATGGGCCCCGGCGCCCAGCCGCGGTTGTGCGCTATGGGCGACAGTATGCCCCAACCCACAATGGCACCGATCAGCATGTGAATCGTAGTGGCAGGTCCCATGATGATGCCCTGGCCGACATACGCCAGACTAGGATTGAGATCCCAGAGCCACGTTGTAGCAGCGTGAGCACCGAAGATAGGAAGACTACGAAGGATGGGAAAGAAGTAAGTGAGCAACGTATAGACGCCAGAAATGCCGAATGAGATGAGCAGTAAGCGGATGTTGGCGCCCCAGCTGTACTTGTGTTCCGGCTTGGTCTGAGATTCTCCGTCGACGAGCGTTCTCACGTCGTCCTCATCATTGACATCTTCATTCTCTATCAGGGGCCTGTTCTCCAAGGCCAGGCTGCCGAACGTGGCTGCTTTTGACGGATCCAAGGCAGCGCCGTTCTGGGACTGGCCTTTACCGTGCAATACCCCAATGAGCACAGCGGTACTGAAACCGCTTGGGAACTTGAGCTGCTCCCTTATGATGACCTGACGACGGCTGAGCATAATTAGCCATCGCATCATTGTTCCTCATTGATGCAATACTTACAGTGGCACAGCAAATACGACGCCAAAGTAGCACAAGCCGAGAGACCATACGATCAACTTCCACATAGGCAGAGACACGGGGCCTTGCTCTTGTTCGGAGAGCAGGTAGTTTAGAGCCGGCATCTATAATTGCATCATGTATTAACGATTCATGTCCCGTGCATTCCCCCCTCGGCCAAATTCAAGGGGGAGGAAGCGACTACTCACCACCCCGACAAAACCACAGCCCAAAGGCATGATGGCCATACCACCTGCTACAGACTGCACGAGCACGTTCTCCACGGGCGAGAAAGGGAACTCGAGGTAGGGCGCGAGTACCCGGAACATGCCGAAGCCCATCAGGCTGGCAGGCATAGTCATCATCGAGACCCAGCCGCTCTGTAGGCCGAAGTACATGTTGGAGAAGCAGATGACCAGGCCGACCGCCAGGCCGACGGCGACGCCGCGAACAGTAAAGTGCCGGCCCTCGGGAAGCACCTTGACAACGGCGGGAGGTGCCGCCCCCATCCTCATGGTCTGCTGCGGCGCGGGTTGGTCGTGGTGGTCGTAATCTTCGACATCCCCTGATGGCACCGCCGATGATGGCGTGCGCGGAAGCTCCGCGGCAGCAGCCGTCGTGGACATGGCGCCCCAGGCCCTGCCTCGCCTCGAAGGCTGGGCGAAAGCTCTACTTGTTGGGTTGGGGATGGGAAACCAAAAGCACAATCTATATAAATGAATTTAATCGTTTAAAGATGATATTCTAAGTATTCATTTCAGTGGCAAAGAAAATAATAATACAAAAGAGGAGAGAATGAAGGAGAGATGGATATTAATAGATAGCGCGTGATCCCTGGCTATAGATAAAGAGTGCCAAGTGCGGCTCTTGGGGGATAAGAGCGGGCCCGGGATTTGAAATGGAGTTAGTAGATCAAATCGAAGAATTAATAGATGGAGATGGACGGTTAATTGTAATACAAAATGCTGATCCAGATAAGGCAGGCACTTTTTCGGCTAATACAAAAGTACGATTAATAGTGCATTATCTATTCCACCCTATGAGTAAGGCAGGGTCTGGTGGCCAGCAAGATAGATTAATTAATGCTAGCTAGCGCCAATAAAGACCCCCCGAAACATTAAAACTAGAAAACCCGCTTTCGTCCGTTGAAGCCGTAACCACCGAGATTATAAGTGTAACCCGGCAGAGGCTCCCCGCCCGCGACCTGTCTAAATCAGTTATCGGAACTGAGCTGGCTGGTGCGACGGCGGGAACGATTACGGCTGGTGGTTTCTTTTTTCATGCAGTTCCTGTGTAGCCGTCGTACAGCGGCGATCTGCATCCACATCTACATCTATGTCGATGGGAGAGGGTCACAGCATTTAAAGACCAAGTTACAGGAAGAAGCAGCTTACCATCTTAACCAGCCATATCATACATAGGTGTACAATGCATGAGCAGCCGGTCAGTTAGACCATGTCGGAGGCAATGTCCTGCTTTCTGACATGGATAGGCTCCCTCATTGCACATTTTTGCAATCTGCAATCTGAGCTCGTCCCTCAGCTGCAGATCGACCAAGGTTGACGTTACCGATCTCCCTTATATGCGATCTAGGAAATGCTCTTAAATAGCATCAGCCCGAACAGAGGCCATTAGGAAGTAAAACATTTATAGAAAGGTGTAAGCCCTTCCGGACCAGGAATGGTATACTTGGAGCACTTTCCGGGGTAACAATGTCTCCTGGACAATGCGTGGCCAGGCACTTTAGAGGCTTACAATAAGAATGGCCAGGTCACGTTAACAGCATTAAGCCATTTATAATAATAAGCGTTAATGAATATTCACCTCTTTAATATAACATTTTATTTAAATCTTTTTCTTAATAATTTATAATAACTATATTTTATATTTTTAACTCTTTTTATCTCTTTAAAAGTTAAATAATTCTAAGTAAGGAAGGGTATTTAAAGGATTAATACTTATAAATATTTATAATTCTATATTAATAGATACATTTTATAGGGGTAAGGCGATAAGGGGTAGAATACCTAGGTAAGATGGTTTATTTATATCGGCTTTATTATAGAAGGTGGGCCGGCTTCAATTGGAGCCGAAAGCCGACCACTCCGAGCCGAAAGCCGAAACCACACGCTATACATACATATCTGGGATGTCTAACACTCTCTGTCCATCAGGGCTTGCAATAGTAATCGAATCCCTAATATGATAACAAGTTTACTTTTTGTCAATGGTTTCGCCCAATCAGCTATCATCCCCCCGGATCGCACCCCGACGAAGGAATGGTAGGAAACAGGCGTGCGTGCCGTGTCATGAGAGGAAGGTGGCTTGCGACCATGTATTACCAGTCTGCCAAAGGTGTCGGATGACGGGGAGAGCCGAGAAATGTGTGTACACACTACCAGTGGAGAGTCCGTCCACTACATCATCGGCTCAGAAACGCCGGCGGTTGTCTGAGACGGCTTATAATGAACCTATAACTACTAGGCCGTCCTCTTCGACCCCCTTGGCCGAGCCTGGGGTGCCTGGCCACTCTTCGCCCGGGTACTTGGGTCCGACTAGCTTCATGCCTGTCTTCGAAGAGGCGCAAACACATCTTCTGGCGCCGTCGATATCCGAGTCTGTGGTCCTACCGGCTGACCCGTCGGACATGCCGGCTTCGTCGACTACGAGCCACCCTCGGGAATCCGAGGAAACTATGAAACTATGCCTCGAGATCCTCTCGTGTATCCCATCACGATCCACAAGCGAGATCTTGTTTGCAAGAAATGTAAGCTCGAATGATACATGGCTCCCCGGCGGCCGCCTCCGGCTCGCCAGGTCACTATACGACACCTTTGGCACCAGTCTCGAAGGCACACGGCGCTATCCTCATCTACGCGATATGGCCGACATACTGTGCTCCAACTCCAAGACTCGCTTTTTCGAGGACCACGACGACCCTGAGGAGTATATGAGCGCCTTTTGTGGCGCGCATATGCGCTGGGAAAGCCTCGGTATCCTCTTCACGTATTGGGCCTTCAGCGCTTCCGTTTTGCGGGATATGGACTTGGACCCTATCGGGCAGGACGTTACTACCGGACGTCAGCTGGTGATTCGCTGTACAACCTGTGTTTCGAAGTGCATAGACATCTGCCGTAGACTTCGCGCACATCCGAATACACTGTTTGTCTTGGTATGCTACCGATATGCGCTGCTAGAGTCCAACGTCTCAGGAGACGCAAGTGAGTTGATCATAGTCGCAGGAGTTGTAGACTGTTAACAGAACGCTAATTATTGAGAGTTAGGCGTGGAGACTTGGAGGGCGCATGCAGAGTCCGTAGCTCTAACAACGTTCCTTGGCTTACATTGCATACCGAGGACCACGCCGTACGAGCCGAGCGTCTCGTCAGAGGTCAAGAGAAGGCTATTTGCTTGCGTCTACAACATCGACAAGGTGATATCCTCTTTCACTGGTCGACCACCGTTACTCAACGCTAGGCATGTGTCGACGCCGCTTCCACTGGACATTGACGACGACATACTTTTAGGTGAGAGGGCACGCCTGCTAGAGGTTGCGCGGAGCCCTGAAATCTTAGACGAGAGGCAGTTCTCCAACAGCAAGCTGAAGGCAGTGACAATCATACGAGCCCGCTGTCTAATGGCCTTCATCCGGAATGACATCCTCGACATTTCTTTGGGCCAAATGCATGGTGATATTGCAGCTTCCCTTAGGTGAGTGTCGGCTGAACACGCCCTTTTGTAAAGCCGAGGAGTCTAGCAGGAACTAATTTCAGGGGATTCCAAGCCAATTACGCCAACGGGAACTCGAGACATTCGCCAGATTTCCCGAGGTGCTGGTATTACGGCTCGATGAACTCGAAGGCACTGCGCTCGACTCCGCCACAAGATACTCTAAGCTCCTGGTCCGCCTAGAGCACCTCCAGAATCTCTTCTTCATACAGCGGCTTTATGCCAAGCACGGGCAAAGCGACCGGTCAGAACTACTGACCGTCTCTTTTGAGATGGTCTCCTTGACTCTATATTTCTGGACGCACCGTGATTGGTTCAGGGACATTCTGGGCGACTATGAGTGGCTAGTAAGTTGAGGACTTTAACCCTCTTCTCTCGTCGTATGCTAATTTCGACTGCTATTTGACTCAGGTGATGTGTTATGCTGCACCAGCCGGCGGCATTCTGAGCATGGAGCTGCTGAGCCCGTCGCCGCCGCCGCCACTACCTACTCCTTTGGTGGCATCCTCTTCCGCCGTGGATGCTGCCGCGCCGTCTCACGACAACGCCACTACTACTACCGATAGAAGAACATCGTCTTCTCCTTCTTCGTCGGCGGTGATGGCCGACTTTTCTTTCCCGGCAAAGCCGCCGCCGAAGCGCTCGCAGATTATCCAGCAGCTGAGCCTGCTGGTCGGGTTCCTCGAGTGGATTCGGCCCTCGGCGCCCAACGGCCAGCTCTGCCAGACCGTCGCCCGCATCATCCGCCACATCCTCGACCAGACGCTCGACGGGCTGCCCCGCGGGGTCGGCCCAGGTGATGATGCGGCGCCCCTGGTGGACTGGAACACGGTCGACTTTGCGACGGACGTGAGCAATTACTTCAACTTTGATCTGTTGGATACGTTTGATTGGTTGTGATATATGCTGCCTTGTTTTCCTCCTAGATACAAAGGTCGTGGCCATCTCTTATAAGAATACTCGAATTTCAATTACATTTGATTTCATTTCTTTAATAACTAATATTATTATTTTACCAGCTTAAGAACAGCGGTTTACATTTAACTCTCCTCTATAATCTATAGATAAAACAAAGACCTAATAGGTACTTTATACTGTTTCGCTATAGTTAAAAGAAATTGATATATGGCTGCACGCACGTCGTTAATAACTGCTGAAAAAGCCAGCGGTAGAACCTAATGATACACACATATATAGACCATTGAAATGTATGCGCTCATGGCCATTCATGTCTCTACTTATATCTGTACAACAGACTGCCGACCTACCCCTGAAATATATCTACCGATATATGATTGCAACGAGCACCGGTTCTCTGAGTTCCCTTCCTCGACATTTCACATAGCTCTTTATGAGACAAAAGAAGGGCAGAAAATGTAACACGACATTAAAGGGCCCCAAAAAGAATATGCTATATTGGATCTTCATCATCCCAATTTGACCAACTAATAGCCACCTATCTAACCAACGGGGTATCAAATAATTCGACGCCTACTTATGCAGATTTATCATTGTCCCATAACATTACTCTTACGCCGGTGGTTTTACACATGACACACTCTCTCCATTCGAATCCGTACAACACACTTAAGTCATTATTGTGCCCAAGACACCCGTAAATTTCGTCTCGACCGAGCACCTCCGCGGTTGGCCCTCAGTTCGATCGCGGACCCTCCCAGGACCGAATCTCTCGCCGGCCAGGCCGCCTGTCGACTGGGCACGGGAGCGAGCGGGGTTGTGGTCTGTTGTCTCCCAAACGACCCAAGTAACAACTGCGGCCTGCCCGGGGTAGGAGCATAAGGTGTTCCCACCTCGACTTCCGGCTCCGGTGCGGGCTCCAGGCTTAGTTCATCCTCGTCCACATCGGCCACAGCTTCCTCCCGCAGATCTTGGAATCGAGGCGGTGGTTCTCTTGTTGCTGTAGCTCGCCATGATGCGAGAAGGATATTTTTGGACTGGAGACGCGCGGCCTGCTGCTGCTCGTCCTCCACGATATCTGCGTCGCCGTCGGGGAGTTGATTTGGCACGGCCCGAGCCGCAGCACTGCCGTGCCACGCTTCAAAGCGTTGCCGAAGTAATCTGCGGCCACTCTTCTCCCGGATGTTATCCACTGTATGTCTGCGGCTGCTGATCTGGAGCGAGTTGAGATTCCACACTCGGAGAGCCTTGCCCGTACTCCGATTCTTCCGATACTGCCCGGCCTCAAACCGCATATCCTGGGCGGTCAAATGCCGTTCTCTCCAAGTGTCGATGGTTCGCTGCTTGATAATATCATTGCCCATCAAGCTCAGTTGTGTCTTTTCCTGCGCTCGTCTTCTCCAGGTTTCGAATGTTTCCGCAGTCGTAATATATTCGCGACCAGCAACGGCGTCTTCCAGGGCGACATTCATAGGCTCGTAGCGATCAAAATTTGTTTGTAATTTATCCCGCCACTGAGCAATGCAGTACTCCCCCATTCCCCTTTTGACTCTCCGCCGAACCTCCAGATGTGCTTCTTTGAATCTTGCTTTCCGTCTCTTCTTGGCCAATGATCTCCATACAAACACCGTGTCGCGGGCCCTGTAGTAGAAATTCGCACGCTCGCTGTACTCCTCAAGCTGTTGTTGTTTGTTGCTATTTTCGTCGGCGACAGCTTGCCAGGCCGGAAGTATCTCTGTCATCTTGTAGAAGAAGTCCGCGCGTTCAGCGAACGACTGCATCTGTTGCTGTTGCGGGAGGTCCCCAGCGCTGAGCTGCCGCCAGGCGTCGAAGGCGTCTCCTTCCATCGATACTTGAACGGCGTGCTCTCGAGCCTGTGCTTTCCAGGTGCGTATGGTTGTTGTTGCGGCACGGTAGTAGTCGGCTTTAGATGCCCAGTCTTGTCGCATATCTCCTCTCCGTCTCGCCTCCTCGGCCACAAATCTCCACTTTGAGATGGTTTCGCGTTTCTTGCGGTCTTCGTGATACAGACTAGCGGCCCTGTCAAAGGCTACATCACGGAAAGGTGTATTATACCATTGCCAGAAGTCACCCCCTTTCTTTGCTTCGAGTCTGCGCCCTGCACGAGCTTGCGCAAGCCACGGCTTCAAGACACCTTCGACCCGGGCGCGCTTCTCCATTTCCTCTGCTCGTGCATTCAAGCCCGCAGACTCCGAGGCGGCAGCGATCCACTTCTGCAAGGTGATCTTGGCATTGTTATGCTCATGCTGATGGGCGTGACTGATTACTCTATCATCCAACGCACCAGACGTGCCACGCCATGAGTCGAAAGTAGCATGCATGACATGACCCTTCACCTTCTCGGTGTGCGTTTGTGTATATTCTGCCCAGGCTCGGAAGAAGCGCATGCGCAAGATATGCCTCCTAGCGAGCATCGTACGTTCGTCTTCCTCTGGCTCCTCTTGTACGGCATCGACGACTCGAGGCAAATCCTCGTCGCTTTTTGCGAGCTGAGCGGGCAATGGGAGAGGCGACCCCAGTGGAGATGCCGTTGATTCTACCGGGGCTGAAGCCGGCCTCTCCGGCAACTCAATGGGCGAAACTGAGCCGTCGTTTGATAGTATCCGTTGCTGCAATGCTAGTGCTAATACTTCTAATCTGGGCCGTACACCAAAAGCTTTGGATTTGAGTCCCATCTCGTGGGCCCGGAGGGCGACGCGGGCTTTGTCCTCCTCCTCGGATGCTCTGTTGGACCACCGAGTGAACACGCGAGACTTGATGAGGGTCTCGTGAGCTCGTATTGCAAGCTTAGATAGATACAAGTCACCTGCCACTTCTTCCTCGGACTCTTCTTCTGGTGGGGGTTCCGGAAGGGGTTCGGGTGGATGCTTGGCACATCGTCGCCGCCACTGAGCCAGAATCTTCTTGGAAGTCAGTATTTCATAGGTCCGACATGCTATCGTTTCAATGCGCTTTGAATAAACATTCGAAGGTATATGACTGACAGGGGCCTCTTCAAGGTCGGCAGCAGTGTCTTTCCAGTACAGAAATCTGTCTTCGGCCGTCTCGATAAAATCTGCCTCCCGCGCATCGTGGAACATCTCCAGTTGCATCTGAAGGCCGGATGATCGAGCCTGCCACTGCTGGATGTTGCTGACAGCGGCGAATTTGGTGCGATGGGTCTCAAAAGCAATTGCACTTCTTTCAAGGAAACTCTCAGCTCCTACTAGCGGAAAAGGTCGCGCCACATCACGTCCCTGAGCACCAGTTTTCGCATCATCAGGGCCCCCCTCACCCTCTTCCGCGTCTGTTTCGCCATCCACGTCCAGGCGATCACTAGTGTCGTCGTCTTCGGACTCGGTTGCGCCGTCTGCATCGTAGGCTAGGTCCGGATGGTCGGATCGTGAAGAAGAGAAGTCGTCGTCATTTGTATCACTAGCTGAATCGTTTGCTGAATCCCCATTGTCGTCGAATCGGATGGTGCAGTTCATGCGACGTAGCCACTCCTCAAACGACCCTCGGAGTGTGTCCGCATAGGTGCGACTCCCGAGCTTGAAAAAGAGCGTCGCTTTCCGCTGGTCGACTTCGGTCTTTAGCCCTTGCTTGTTGCAAATTTCCGAGTGGGCAGCGTACAGGGCGGCCACAGCTGTGCCAGCGCTGGGGACCAACTGCTCGGCTCGCTGAACAACTTCGAATATGAGTTGCAGCTCGTTGTCGCGAAAGTCCTGGGGCGCAGGTCCAACCATTGCGGGCGCATTGGAGTTGTGGTGTGGTGTTCCATTCGCAAAGAAGCTCTGTTCCTCGGAGCTATTTATCTCAGGAATAGTAGAGAGCGAGCCAGGGTCAGAGCCACTGGCCATGTTGAAGAGGTAGCGATTCGTGCAGCGAGCATTCTCCTCTTAATCGGACTGCTCAGGCTGGATAGCGTTAAGCAGCTATGTGTCGTTTGGTAGTATGTCTCAAAAGGAGAAAAGAGCAGTCGCAAGCGACACCATCATGGTCGTGGCAAGCTTCCAGGTTTGTTGGTGGTTGGAAGCAGATCGGGCAGTAAACGGATATTCTATTGGCACAACGCGTCGGCAGTCAACTGGAGGCGCGTATTACATGCCACTTAGTGAGCGAGACCGAGTGGTGGACCGCCACTAAACCTTAGGTCCCAGCATTTGAACCCCAGGCCAAGAACCACCCAGACCCACTACGCATGTACTGTACGAGGCAGACACACACTGCCTATCAACCAGAACACAAGAGTAACGCCGTCACCACCTGTCCTTATCGTTGCCAACCTCCATCCGTCAACGTACAAGTCTTGTGACCATACCCCGTACTCAAATACATATTTCTCGGAATTAAGGACATCACATCATTGAAAAACGATTTTCGGAATAAGTGAAGCTACGATGCCCGCACGCACACGACCTATCCAGAAGTTTGCAGCAGCAGTTTCACAATGCTCTCCTGAGGTGTGTACTCGGTTCAGTTGGCTATCGCCCACTTTGCCTTAATAAATTCACAATTACTCTACCTAACTTTCAAATCTTTACAGGCAGCTTTATATGGTAAATGCATTGCTGCCGACTACAACTCGGTACATAAGGACAAGTGTGTTGCCGAATTCATGAAGCTTAAGGACTGCTATCTGGTGAGTCCCCGCCAACTCGGGCCTTATATGACCTGCGGACTAACCATAGTTACAGAACGCTTCAAAAAAGAAATAGAACTCAATCATCAAGATCAATATATTCTAGCCAGTATATGGCCTATGCTCTACTTATTTTCCGTGTCCGGCGTTTTCTTATATGGTCGTTCTTTTATGGAGAGCTCTGTCTATGCATTGAGAATGGCCAACGCCTATGTTACATCTTCAACAACCTAAGCAAGAAGGTAGCCTTTTGTACCTCCTGTTCCTCCTCCGCAATGATGCCATCTTCCTTCTTTTCCGTAACCTCGCCATCTACATGTGTAGCCTCCTGTTTGTCGAGTGGTCTACGCAGAGCCTTTTCCATCGATTTTGTTTGGCTTGTAAAGACATCAGCCAGTCCGATGTTTTCTGGGTCGGAGAGAATCTTGTATTCCATCTTGACATCATCGGTGGGCTGGAGACCAGCCTTCTTTCGGAGTCGCTGTACGCGGTTGATGACCTCTCGTGCAAGACCTTCCTGGGCAAGCTCGGCGTAAAGCTCGGAGTCGAGGATGGTGAGGACATCCTGATCGGTGTTGGTCTCGAGGTTTTTGTTCGACTCATCTTGTGCCAGGCCACGCTTGACCACCAAGTCGCCCTCTTCTAACCGGATGCCATCGACCACAATGTACTTGTCGACAGCATACTGTCGGACTTGGTCGCTTGTGATGCTCGGCAGTGCCTTCTTGACCTTGCCCATGTCCTTCTTAAGCTTCTTACCCAGCACCGGCCAGTCAGCCTGTACACTGTACTGGACGTTGTACTTGGCCTCGTCCGTAGTCAAGACCAAGTCACGGACGTTAAGTTCCTCGGTGATATAGGATTCAAGCGACTTTACATCGTCAAGATACTCTTGGCTGCGGTGAAGAACGACGAGAGTCTTCAGGGGGGTCTTCAGTCCCAGGGTCCTCCGTTCTCTCGACACTCTAGCCAACTCAATGACCTTTTGCATTCGGCCGACTTGTCTTTCAATGACGGGGTTGAAGAGTTCTTGCCTGACATCAGGGAACTCGAGGAAATGCACACTGCGGGGGTCCTTTGCTTGCAGATCCTTAGGAATGTGAGGAAGAAGTTTGGAGTAGATGGTTTCTGTGATGAAAGGCGTGAAGGGGGCCAATCCTCGGCAGAGCGTGAACAGAACCTCGAAGAGGGTGTTCAGCGCGTGCTTAGTGTCGTCTACTCCGTACTCGCCCTTGAGGCGCTTTCGGTTGAATCTGATGTACCAGTTCGTGGTGTTATCAATGAGCTCCAATAGTCGAGGAACAACGGTGTAGAGGCGGTAGGCTAAAAAAGGAACCAAGTCAGTCTCTCAATGCAATGTTACTAACACGCCGAATATTGTGTCTTACCTGCCATCTCTTCGTTGACAAACTGGAGCAGACTCTGGCAACTGGCAAGAATCCACTTATCCATAACGTTCTCGTTCGAGCTCTCCATCTCCGGGTCGAAGAAATAATCAATGTTCTCAACCTTCTTCAGGAGTGCTACCTGGCCCTCGAAAAACTTGTAACTGTTCCAGAGGGGAAGCAGGACTTTCTGTACAACTTCCTTGACTCCTGACTCCTTGAATCTCAGGGGTTCAGCACGAACCACTGGCGAGTTGATCATGTATAGTCGAAGCGCATCGGAACCGTACTTCTCGAATATGGCGCTGGGATCCGGGTAGTTCTTGAGTCTCTTGGACATCTTCTTTCCGTCCTCAGCAAGAACCATGCCGTTGACCACGCAGTTCTTGAAAGGGGAGACGCCAAACAGGTGAGTACCTAGCACCAGCAGCGTATAGAACCAGCCTCTCGTCTGGTCTAGACCCTCGGCAATGAAGTCGCCCGGGAATCCGTCCTTCAGCTTATCCTTGTTTTCAAAGGGATAGTGCTGGCTTGCATAAGGCATGCTTCCAGACTCGAACCAACAGTCGAAAACACCCTCGACACGCTTCAGGTCTCCTCTGCCTCGCTTGCTGGGAATGGTAATGTGGTCAACCTTGTCCCGGTGGATGTCTATGATCTCTCCCTCATAACCACTAAGCTGCTTGAGCTCCTCAACACTGCCAATGCAGATCATTTCTTCCTTGTCGTCGCTCATCCAGACCGGAAGCGGCGTTCCCCAGTATCGATTGCGCGAGACATTCCAATCGCGAGCATTCTTGATCCAGTTGGCGAACCGGTTCTCTTTCACAAAGTTGGGTACCCAATGAGTTCCCTCAATGTTCTTCAGCATTTGAGGAATGATTTCGGGGACTCGAATAAACCAAGATGGAACGGCGCGGTAGATCAGAGGCGTATCGGATCGGTAGCACAGGGGGTAAGAATGCCTAAATTGGGAGTCGACCACGACCCTGCCAGTACCCTTCAGGTACTTGATGATGGGCTTGTCCGCTTCTTTGCAGTGCATGCCAGCGAAATCCGGGGCCTTCTCGGTGAAGACGCCCTTCTCATCAAGGAAATCTGGCGGCGGGCGCGTTTCGTTGATGATACCGGCGGCAATCGCCACATTGTAATCATCTTCACCAAAGGCAGGGGCTTGGTGAACAATACCAGTACCACTATCGTCAGTGACATAGTCCGCATTGAGGACCTTGAATGCGATACCCTTGAATTCGGCGTTGAGATAATCGAAGAGGGGCTCGTATTCCCAGCCCAACATGTCCTTGCCCTTGATCTTCTCCAATACCGTGTATTTCGCCTTCTTGGGATCCTTGTAGATGGTGCTCAGCAGCTTCTCGAGGATGATGTAATTGTTACCAGACTTCTCGTCGGCAATCTTGATGTATTCAAATTCTGGGTGCACTGCAAGGCCCAAATGGGTGGGCAGGGTCCACGGGGTTGTCGTCCAGGCCAGGAGGTGAGTCTTGGGGTCGCTCAGAAGAGGGAAGGAGACGACCACGACGGGATCTGTCACGTCTTGGTAGTTCTGGTTCGACTCGAAGTTCGACAGAGCCGTCGTAAGAGCACATGAATAGGGCATGACTTTGTAGCCCTGGTATACCGAGCCCTTGTCGAAGAGCTGCTTGAAGACCCACCAATCCGTCTCCATGAAAGTCAAGTCCATTGTCTGGGCACATGTTAGCCATCCTCTCATGATGTAAGTGTAGCGCCAGAAATTACCTTGTAGTCGTTGTCGAAGTCGATCCAGCGACCCAGACGCTCAATGGTGTGACGCCATTCCTCTCTGTATCGCATCACAATAGCGCGACACTCGGCATTGTACTTTTCCAAGCCCATCTCCATGACGGCCTGCTTGCCGGTGATACCGAACTTCTTGTCGATTTCATGTTCGATGGGAAGACCGTGTGTATCCCAACCGAAACGTCTCTCGACATGGAAGCCCTTCATTGACCAATATCTGGGGATGATGTCCTTGATGGTCGACGCGAGAAGATGGCCATAATGCGGAAGACCGGTCGCGAAAGGCGGGCCATCGTAGAAGGTGTAGCGAGGCTTTCCCTCGGTCAATTCGACCTAAAAATGATCACGTCGTTAGTTTCCGGATTTTATCGTGTGCGCATTTGCCAGATCTGGCGGGCGTACCTGGCGCCGGAAAGCATCCCACTCCCTCCACTTCTGGATGACCTCGAGCTCTGACTTGGGGAAGTCGATAGACATATTGAAACGTCTGGCAGGAGGTAACAGACGAAGGGGACAATATGATCGCAGCTACCAGAGAGCCTTCGGGTTGTAATTGTGATTCCTGTCGCAGAGTGGAATCGGAAGCCTGCCTAACATGAGAATGGGTGAATCGAGGGGCACGATTTTATGTACATCCCACCTTCCCGTTGAAATTCCTTGGTGGGGTGGTACAAATTGTGAGTCAAACCGCTTATGACTGGAATAACGCCTTTCGGACTTTTTATGCACTGGCGGGGTAGTTGGGCTGCCCCTCGCTCAAGTACCTTTGCAACGTAAGTACCTTTGCAACGTTTATGTCATGTACCAGCATAGTCCTGTCACAAATCCCAATCGACTGGTGGAAGTGGCCAAGTGTACATACTTCATTTGACGAACTACATAACTATAATCAAATATACTGAGGCTCCAATTCAAGGACATAGCAGAGTGCCCTTGAAGGTCTTGACAGCCAGGTTAAGATCGACCTATGAATCCATAACACTTGAAGTACCTACCGACACTCTCGATACAGGGCAGTTGATCATTGATGTGCCCCACGGCGGGCGATAAGCGATATCCCAGTTTAACCCCCAGAAGTCTAGGTACTGTACTTCCAGTATTACCCGTCACTGGCAGAGTCGGGGCCTTATTGCGCGCTGCTACCCAGTAAGTGCATGTTTCAACTTACCTACCAACAACTGAATCGAAAGTAAATAACAACACCCCCCAAGACAACTTGAAATAAACAGTAACCACACAACGGGACATATTTGCCAGGCTCGATCTTAGTTTGGACCTTCGTCGCCTCTTCTCTCTATTTCCCGCATAGTTCCTCCTGCAGCTAAGACTTAATGCCCCCCTGGCCCCAGGGATTGACTTGGCCTGCGATCCTGTCCTCTTCCCTGTGGTGTTAGTCGCTCAAGAGTCGACTTTCTTGGACTCTGTCTACCTGCACCCTCCACCGCTCTGCAGATCAAGGTTGGGCACCGCCTGGAACCTCACCCACAAAGCGCTCCCGCATAAACCTCCGCAACCATGTCCTTCCTCTTCGGCCGCGCGCGCACCCGAACCAACACGCTCGACTTGTCCAAGCAGGCTCGCGAGCATGTACTCAAGCTCGAAGTCCCCGGCAAGGTGGGTGTTCACCTTGTACCCACAACCTTTGTTTCAATAAATACCACAGGGCTGACATGCAGGGGCTGTGCTATGTAGGCCGAGGAGCTGGCCAAGGTGCTCAGTCAGATGAAACTCATACTTCAGGGGACACCAGGTCGGTCAATTGTCTTCTAAAGACCAATCCGTGACGGAGTGTTACTTACACTGGTTGTTGCCACGCTAGAGTCCGACAGCACGCCTGACCAAGTGTATCAGCTGGTACAAGGTCTGATAGAAGAGGACCTGCTACTGCTGCTCGCCCAGCATCTGTGGCGCTTGCCCTTCGAATCGCGGAAAGACACCCAGGTTATCTTCTCCTACGTATTCCGCTTCCGACCGCCAACCGCATCTCCCAAGACCGATCCCGTCGCATTGAGCTACGTAGTCAACAACAAGCCACAAGTCTTGCTGGAATTATGTCGCGGCTACGAGCACAAGGAAAGTGCCACGCCTGCCGGGTCGGTGTTGCGAGAAGTGCTCAAGAGTGAAGCTGCGGCGGCCATTATACTATATGACGATGGAGAGGAGCCCGGCTCGAGCCTAAAGGGGGTGACAGCCATTGAAAGAGAGCGGCCACAGAGCGGCAGTGGCGTATTCTGGAGATTCTTCGACTGGATTGATAAAAGCTCATTCGAGGTCGCTGCTGATGCATTCACCACATTCAGGGTAAGCCCGCCCAGCCCCTTTGGTACGCTTCAACTGCTCACCTGCTTGTTTAGGAACTCTTGACGAAGCACAAGGATCTTGTGCCACGCTACCTAGCTGTCAATTTTGAGCTATTCTTTGACAGGTACAACCATGTTCTGGTTCAATCAAATAGCTATGTCACAAAGCGTCAGTCCATCAAGTTGCTAGGAGAGATATTACTCGACCGTTCCAACTACAATGTCATGACGGCTTACGTCGACCGCGGCGAACATCTCAAAATCTGCATGAATCTACTGCGCGACGATAGGAAGATGGTTCAATATGAGGGGTTCCATGTGTTCAAGGTTTTTGTTGCGAATCCTCATAAGTCGGTCGCAGTCCAGAAGATCTTGTTGATGAACAGGGATAAGCTGCTGAATTTCCTAAGCCACTTTTTGGAGGATCGTACAGACGACGAACAGTTTATTGATGAAAGGGAGTTTCTCATCAAGCAGATCCGAAACATGCCACCGAACCCCGTCCCGCCAACAAGGCAGATGCCCCAGGGGGGCGCTTAATCGATATCTGCAAGCTGACAGCTACGAGGCTATGAGGCTATCTCGATGATACACCACCATTTGTAGTATGGATCCGAGGAGCTTGCGGGCCTCCCCCTTACAGAGTACACGTCAATGGTTATCAACTACCAGAAGTATCGTGGCAGAAGTGTAAGGGGAGGCCGCGGGCACTATATAATGCATGCGGTAGACTTGCAGAAGCAGCCTCGACGGCGAAATCATTACGATGCATGTAGCTAGGCGTTTACGGCAGGTCTAACGAATAATGAAAAGCTGAGAGCTATGGATGGATGATATTTGCAGTCCTTCATTTTCCAGTTGTACTATAGATGAAGTTGCTTGTAATCAAAATACCACATAAGTACTTACATAAACAATATGGGTGCACACCCATCGAGCGTTTCGCTTGCTGCTGCTCCTAGGTAGCCTTAGGTTCGGATATGTATGTATGTCATACCTGCAAGACGAAGCCAGCCCCTTTGCATGCTGAGTGGGGCAGCTCCTTGCCAGAAGTGTCGACTACTGCATGAAAACGAGGAGTAGTCTCCAACCTTTGCGGCGATTGTATCGCAGCTTAAAGCCGATGAGACGGACGTAGCTAGGCTCGTACAATCTAGTTTGAGAATCGAGTCCTCGGCTACTCTAATTCAATTCCTATATTGCCACGCTCTACCCCGAGCTATATTGATCGATAGTTTACCATTGCTCAACAGGCTGTTGCCAAAGTCTGAACAAGAGAGATTTGCAAGGGAGCAAAACCATACAGCTCGCAAACACACAGGATCTATCACACAAAAGGATCATGGCGTCCTCATCACCTGCAGCAATCTTCAAGGCCGGTAACACGGCCGTCATCACCGGCGGCGCGAGCGGTATCGGCCTAGCGCTAGCCAAGAAATGCGCCGGGTACGGCATGAAGGTCCTGGTGGCCGACTGGAACGCCGAGCTGCTGGCCAAAGTCCCCGCAGACGTTGCGGCCACCCACCAGATGGACGTGAGCCAAGCGGGGGACTGGGCGGGCTTCCGTGAGAAGATCCAGAAGGAATTTGGGGGCAAGATCAACCTCCTGGCCCTCAACGCCGGCACGGGAGCCAAGCATAGCTTCGACTCGCCCGAGGGCTTCGAGAAGATCCTCAACGTCAACATTTTCGGCGTCGTCTACGGTATTACCCACCTCCTACCTCTGATCAAGTCGTCCTCTCCCAAGGAGGACTCCGCCATCGTCATCACGGGCTCCAAACAGGGCATCACCAACCCTCCCGGGAACCCGGCGTACAACGCGTCCAAGGCGGCCGTCAAGTCGCTGGCCGAGCAGCTCTCGTACGACCTGCGGACGGACCACCCGTCCGTTTCGGTGCACCTGCTCGTGCCTGGGTGGACGTGGACGGGACTGGCGGGGGGCCAACCAGGCGCCGGCCGTGATACTACCGCTGGGGCGGCCGCCAACGAGAAGACGAAGCCCGATGCGCCATGGTGGCCCGAGGACGTAGTCGAGTACCTCGAGAAGAAAATGGCCGAGAAGCAGTTCTGGGTCATATGCCCGGACAACGAGGTCACCGAGGAGATGGACAAGAAGCGTATGGCGTGGAGCGCAGGTGATGTCGTTAACGGGAGGCTGCCGTTGAGTCGCTGGCGCGAGGAGTACAAGGAGAAGGCTGCCGAATTCATGAAGTAGCCGACGGTAGAAGGACTGAGAAGGTCCATAGCGATATGCTATGGTCAAAGCCGTATAGGTCTGGCTGGCGGACCGAATTTTCATCCATTGGTCACTGCAGACTTATTCTTTTGCCGATTGTTTTTTTGTCTTGAAGTGGCAGAATTTCTTCTCATAGGTAACTAATAGTACAACAAATACAAGTCTTGACCAAATGCTCGTGCCTTTTTGGATATCGTGATTGACGCACATACAACCGAGCATAGACTAAACACGCCGAGAACTCCCCAATTTCCACGAGAAACCATCAAAGCCGTACCCCCTTGCCAAACCACATGCAACCATTTACCTCGGAACATGTGGTTGCTTCGCTAGCAACATTGTGACTGATTCCTTAGCGTTGATGGTGTTCCAAACGCTGTCCTTACCACCCATCCTCCACTCATCACCTGTTGTGGCATGTTCACCGCTGCCTCTGATGGATTCGCCCATGATGATATCGAGGTCGCGTTTTTGGGAGCTGAGCCAGTCTTTCACAAATGTAGCTGGGTCCTCGCTTAACGAAGACAGGAACGCATGCTTGGACTTGGATACGTGAACAGCTTGCACAATCGTGGCTAGTTGATCGTCAAGCAGAGCAACCTCTTTGAGCATGCCGGCGTATCCCGGGTTGTTGAGGAATGTCACCATCTTCTCCTTGAGAGGGTCATCTACCGCGACCCGGATATCATAGACGGTTGGCTTGGGGTCCTTGTGAAACTCCTCGTCCACGCGAATGGTGTAAGGGAGTTTAACAGCCGGGAGGGGCTTCAGCTGGGGAGTAATGTAGTTGTATAGAAGGGGAATGGAGCCCGTCTCGATGTTAAAAGCCTAGATGTCACTGAATTAGTAAAAGTCAAGCATAGCAGTCTGTTCAGCAGTAGCACCGTACCTTTTTGAGAAGGTCATCGCATCGGAAGTTGCGTTTCTCCTCGTCCTCCTGTAGGCCCATGAACTTGATGTAGTCCCAAACAGCCATGACGACTTCTTGTCGCGTGGCTTCTGTCTTGTCGACGATATCGGCCAGAGCGGGCTCAACCGCGTAACGTTCCGGGTCTTCATGGCGAGTCAAGTTGATGACGATGTGCATGTTCTCGTCGCCGCTGCGCTTGAATATCAACTCGTCGAAGTCCGCAGAAGCAGGGAGGTTGGTCGAAGGACCAGTTCGTTCTGGCTTTTTCCACTCCATGCTCTGGTCAATGCCCTTGCGATTCGCAGGAAAGTCGACCGTCAAAGCCTTAAAGAAGTGGGAGAAGCGGTACTTGGGTGCCTTGGTCGCCTTAGACTTGGTATCAGCACCGTCTTCGTCCATCTTATCTTCATCTTCCTCCTCGCCGGCATCCTCCTTGTCCAAATCGTCGTCATCATCCAGGAGTCGACCTTCGATTTTGATGCGATAGGTGGGTTCCAGATTCGAGCTGAAATCGAAAGCGGGTACGTTGAGATCGTTGTTCTGCCACTGTTGGTCTTCCGCAGTGTTGGAAACCCAGACGCGCAGCGTCTTCCATCGCTTTAACCGACCGCTCGTTAGCAAATGGTCCCAATTGAGCAGGCGTGTATTCGCGGCCTACCTTCACGCTCCGGTTGACGGAATCTACAATGTCCAGTCTCTTTCGCGTCATGGTCGCGTCAAGTCGCCGCTCGAAGTCGCGCAGTTCTCTGTATTTGGCACCCATTTCACCGATGGTACACTCGTCGATGTTGTCGGGGAGGTTTTTATCAGTGGGTTTCCGGCTTCGTCGCTTGGCCATCTCGACTTGCATGGCGGCGGCCTGCTGTTGTTGTGCCATCTGGGCCTGGGTCAATGGAACTTGGGGGTGAGGTCCCGAGGACATCATAGGGCCTGCCATGACCGGACGGTTAGCACGAATAAGCTCGGAGAAGCAGCGGTAGATGGTTGGTCAGACGAGGGCAGGATGCGATAGAGATGGCGGGTTGGACCTGCAGCTGCATAAAGACAAGACAGGACAAGATGGATTCCAGAGGATCAAAGGCCGGTACCCTGGTACTAGTTGATGGCTAATGATCTGTGGAGACGTGAATTTCTGTGTGGGGTATGGTCTGAGGAATGGTCGCGACATGCTCATCATATAAAGCCAGCAGAGGCGGATTTATAGCGTGCTTGTGTCGAATCGGGACGACCGCACTGGCGGCGCGGACGCAACGCCCGGCTTCTTCCACTTGTCCTCGTTGCGCCTTGTGTCGCCAATTCACGTGCAGTGGCAACCAACCGAGATATCTAATGCATTCCACTACGAAACCAAGAAAAATACGCGAATTATTCTAGGGCAGTTGACATACCGATGCCTCCACGTCGCGGGCCGGACGAGTGAGGAGTGCGTGGTGGCACTTGCTGTTGCGGGAACTGACGATAAGCGGGCTGCATTTTGACGGCCACGCATTAACGAAGGACCCAGGCAATTGGCAGAAGGTAATAAGAGGGGATTGGGAATGATCGATTCGTTCGGTGCCCGGTGAGACAGGATGCCGTAGCGTATGTAGCGTTGGGTAGCGTTGTGCTGGCCGGTGCGACGATGGGCTCTTGGTCCTGAGGTTGTAAGTCAAGTTCGCGATCAAGAATTTTTGGAGAACTGGTCTGTCTCGTCTTGCTGCCCCAGCCAAACGCGACTTGCTGTTGGCGGCTGCGGTGCTTGATTGGTGTCTGCAGTTGGATTAGAGCACATAATGAGGCTGGACAAGAAAACAGTGGGGGTATTTGAGGCTCTTTTACTGGACTCTTCTCTACTTTCGTGGCCCGTGCCCAATATCAATTCCAGTATCGTGGCCCTCTCTCAGGGTCGATCGGGCATAGGACACCGCTAATAATGCAGTTTGAAAGACTATTCATCGCTTATAGAGAGATATATGATTAGTGTATATTTGAATAGGCTGAAAGTACCGTAGGTTTGTAAGTAAGATAGATATGCCTACAGCCCCGCATCTAGTCCGAAACCATGGAGCAAAAGTTTTGGGCCAACGCCTGCCTGCTCGTCCTATCTGAATACTCCATATACATGCAATGCTGGCCCTGGGCATCGTGGCCCCAGGGAAGTCTTCATACTCTCCCTCTACTCAGCCGCCTCTCCACTAAAAAAAGGAAACAAGAAGATGCTGTCTTGGCTACAGGTTTGTCTTGCTCCGTCCGTCCCATCAAGACAGAATTCAATGCGATTGCCTTTGCAAACCTCCAAGAGGCAGGCCCTATGTTGATTAAAATGCAATTGAAGGGGTTGTGACCAAGAGAAAAACCCCCTCCGATCCCAGTAAAGAAGTGATTTCGGAAGACACCTCGACTGTTAATACCGTATTTGGGTAACATGGGTCATCTGCTAGACTACCGCAAGTCAGATTTTGCCTGTTCTCCCCGGTTATCAAAAGTGCTGCCAGAACCTGCTACGCCTGCGCTGAACATGAGAAAATAAAGTGAAGTGGACCCGCGACTCTCGATCCGGGCACTGTCAGTACTGTGCGACAGAAACCGCCGCCGTCTCTGGGTCGCCCTAGAACGCTGGACCAAGCCCTTGCTTGGATTGGCGCTTGCTAAAGCGGTTGCGCTTACTTGTCGTGGTGTCTTCCAGGCTCAGTTGACTCTTGCTCAGGTGATTCCGGTGCGACCTATCGCTGATGCCAAAGCCCTCCGAGTTCAAAGCTCCTGTCCCACCAAATGTACTGGCCGGACTAGACATGGATGACGACATGTCACCAAAACCGTTATCACTGTTGTTATGATTCAGCGATACGGCCATGTCTCTGGCCTGCTCCAAGTTTTCAATCCAGTCGTCGGCAGTGGGCCTGGAAGAATCAAAAGAATTTGCTGCTTTGGGTTCCTCAAAGGTATAGTGCATCCCGTACTGGTGAATGTCAGTATAATTGTACTTAAAAATGAGAGGGGTTCGCCGAGATAGCCTACCGAGTCGACACACCAGACCGTCTGTCCCTTGGCATCAATCTGAGTTCTCCAGGCACAATCTGGCGCAAGAAGTGATACTTCTTGCTTTGCCTTCTTCTCCTCGCCGCCCGCTGGGGCCAGCACGATCCGGCCACTGGAGGTAATCATCACAAGCCGTTGCCTTTTCTTGGTTGTGCTTCCTCCAAAGAAGCGAGCAAATTTCCTGTGCCCCTCTCCGTGTTCGCCGCCACCCTTAGCATGTGGACTGTTCGGAATGGGTGTCGACATAACCAACAGGTCGCCAAGTCTCAAGATTCTCTCATTCGTGCGATTCAAGACAGGAGACCATTCAATATCCAGTTGCGATGGCGGAGGGATATCTGTGACTATACGCCCGGGAGGTCGTACTGAACCATTTGCATTATTGCTGGTTGCGAGCAGTCGTGACTGAGGCGCAGTTTGAGGCGAGTTGCCGCCGTTGAGGTTGATGATCTTAGGCTCTTGTGGAGGTGGTGCATACGGACGCAAGCGCGGGGCCTTCATTCTCCATAGTTGCTTACCAAAGGTTTGGCCATCAAAGAATTCATGGTTTTTGATATGTTCGATGGTGAGTCGTCTTTCAGGGTCCAAGACCAAAAGACGCTCTACCAAGTCTTGGGCAGCCGGAGGAAACCCGGGAGGGAAAGTGTAATCGAGTTCCACGATTTTCTGAAAAGTCAGATATTCGGAACCCCCTTGAATGGCGGCCGCCCAGCCAGGAGTTGGTAGACGATGCAACCGAAAGCCCACAGATCACTCGCCTTACAAGCGTTCTTATTACGAAGCAGTTCGGGGCTCACGTATTCAGCAGTGCCAACAAAAGACTCGGCTCTTGTATCATCCTGTGCCTTATCTCTGCCAGGACGGTCGTCCGGTCTAGCAGCTGCAGAAGGAGTCTGCGGTGCCCGGGGGTCAGTAAGAAGTCGAGCGGTGCCAAAATCGGTGATCTTGACATGCATAGAATCGTCGAGTAGAACATTTTCCGGCTTGAGATCACGGTGAATAACGCCTCTAGAATGCATGTACTCGATAGAGTCGAGGATCTGCGCTCCAAAGAACCTTGCACATTCAACATCAAAAGTCCCCGTCTTCTTGAGAACGCCTAACAGCTCTCCGCTGTTGCACAAATCCAGCACGTAGTAGAGAGAGTTCTCATCCTGGAAGGTATAGTAGAGACGGACGATGCCCGGATGCTCTGTGAGTCGGTTCAGAGTGTCTTTCTCGATGTTGACGTATTTGATCTTCTTCTCCTTGATAATGTGCCTCTTCTCCAGAACCTTGATGGCATATTCCTTAAGCGTTTGCCGGTCGGTAGCAAGGTAGACTGTGCTGTAAGATCCCTCGCCGAGGGTACGTCCAAATGAGAAGTCACGAACCCCCTTTTTCACCGTTTTTACAATCGTTTTCCCATTTGCGTCGATTTCTCTCCGAGTGCTGACCGCCGCGCCTCTGTCTTTCCAGTCCTCGCTGCTGTTAGACATGGGCATGTCGGGTCGAATTGGACCTCGAGGTTCAGGTACGGTGGGAATGCCAGGTATTGATGCATACCCCCCACCCATCCCCCTCGAGCTTCTCCTAGGGGGCAATGGACCACCTCCTGCTGGCGGAGGGGCTTGTCTGTTCGGGTTGTAGGATCGATCTCGATGGCTAGATTCCCTGGAGGGGATAGCAGCAGGATTTGTGGTATAGTTGGGATTCGACCGAGAATCTTGTCTTGTAGGCATATTATACATGGAGGTCCTGGAAGTCTCGGACCGTAATATTTTATAGGAATCAGCCGCTTGGTCTCGCTCCGCAGCCGTGTATATACCGGAACCAGGCCGTGCAGATGGACCAGAATATGGCGGAGACGTGTGCTGTGGGTATGGGTTCGGGAGTTGCCCCTGAGAATCTGCATATGGGATGCCGGGTTCGACGGGTTGGCTTCTGCTCTCCTGAGCCTCGGTCTGGGTCTGGTTCTGGGGTTGAATCGGACTCTGCGAGACTTGGCCTTGTAGCTGAACTACGCTGTCGGAAGTCGTCTGCCTGGAAATGACAGGTTGAACAGCTTCGTCATGTTGAGCCAAAGCCTCTTGAGGACCGGGTTCGGCGTCGTCAGGGTTCGCAATTCGTAAGCCGCCAAGGGCTCGAGAAAGACTTAGGTCGTTATTCATGGCGGCGAGTGGCCTGATTAGCTAGGATAGTGCTGACGAGAAAGTCTAATGTGTCGAGCTTGTGGGATGGTAGCTGGGGCAGATCCGCGAGGGCTGTCCGTATGTGACTTTTATACCAAGCAAAGCGGATGGAACAGCAGAACCCAAAGTCAACCCACGCGCAATCCTTCGGCGTCTGGGCGAAGCGTTGAAGAGGCCCAATCAAAGAACACGCAGCCGTGATGGAGGGTGGTTTGGGCTACAATAATCCAAGGGTTGACAAAACACCAGTTGGGCGGGTTGATGGTGAATCCGCGGCGAGTTGATCGCAGCAAATGTCGAGAAATATTATTTAGGGGAGAGTCGCCGCGATAGCTTCGGTGCGCCGGGCTTCAGTGGTGAATCGTAAAATGGGTGGCTCGACTGGGCGAAACCGCGGACCGCAATGGGCTGTGGTGGTGCGGTTGCGGTGTAATCCAGTGCCGAGCCGGTCGAAGTGAGAGCATTAGGAACAAGAAAACGATGGACGACAACACAAAAGGATGGAACGAGTGAAGCTGGTGGGGGAAGAGACAGAATAATGCCAGTACCTGGCGATGTCAGGTACGAGAGATGCACCCACGTGTGTAGTAAGGCAGTCGAGTCGGGTTGAGTGGGATAGAGAAGGTAGGTTAGGTTGTCAATACGGTACAGTGCAGTAAATTCACGGGGTGCAGGGTGCAGCACGCATACGATAACGTGCGATATCAATCTTGCCTGCTGCCCACTGTGCTATTATCTGGCAGTGACCGGGACTGGGACTGGAGCATTTGGAGCACTGGAGCACCAGGCACAGCCAGGCCCCAGGCAGGGACAGCTTGAGGGTGAGGTTCTCCGAGCAAACCCAAGATTGACCGTCTTTATTTGGTTTAGACCGCATGTAAGGTATAGCCCACCCAGCAGCAACTCAATAGCCCAAATACGAGGTCAACCGTTCTTTGCTAAATTGGCGAATGCCCGCCGGATGCTGAGGTCGCTGCACTCAAATGAGACAGGACTGGTTTGGACGATGGGATTGATTGACCTAACCAGCTCTATGTGCCTCCTTTCTTTTCCTTTCCCTACCCGGGCTTTAGGTAATACCCCAAGCGCTCCCTATTGAATTCTCCCGCTACTGCGCCAGCTGGGAACTGGTGAGGGCCGGGTGGGGCCTTTTGATTGGTGCCCGGCCCTCTGCTAGCTCCCGTCGGTCAAGGGATTGAAGGGATCAATTGAAGGCTCAAGGGCTCAAGGCTACCTCGTTAGGTACTCGCTGCTTGCTTTAACCTGTCGGGTGCCTAGAGAGCCACGGCCCCCAGCTGACAGATTTGCAGCAGGCGATGCAACGACGGTATCCATCTTATATCATCTTCCTACATCATATATCCATTCTGGAATATGGAGTACGCAATGCGCAGGCGAACTTGGCTCTTTTCAACCACTTCCGACACGTTTGTGGTACCCGATGCCAGGCAATTCTGGGTGCGTATGTATGATGGAGCGGAGAAGGGTTGAACGGCGCCTGTAGCAGTGTAGCCACGGATATGATCATTTGCATTAATCTCCATCTACATATGCTTCGGTATAAGATGCAGGAACAAACCCAAAAATCAACAGGTTCGACTACTTGGCATAACTCGCAGAGCCATCCACATTGAGAGTTCTCTCGTGACTGTGAGCTAAGATCAATGGCATGTATATTATATACGTACGTGACGTGCAAATAAGTGTTGGCATACGATGGACATCATACTATACGTTATCTTGTCTATATTTGCACCACGTATCTGTCTTGATTGATATACAACGAGTCACCTTGACTTCCAGAAACGCTTATGTCGGTGAGGAACAACGCCATTATCCTGGGTAGGTATACGGAACGGAACATAAGTAATTGCAGCGGCAAGTTACGCGGGTGTGCTTAAAATGGTATTTGATACCTATATTGATTGAAGTATTCTACACCCTTATTCCTAGAGTCACTCCCGCCAACTTAGGTAGGTATACCTTGGCCAGTTCCATCAATCAATTGATTGATCAATTGAAGTTAATGGTGCCCGCGATTCTCGGTACTGAAGCTGGAATAGTACTTAGGTACAGAAGTAGGTATCTGGAAGGAGCAACATAGTGATGGGAGCATCGGGCAGTCACCAGCGCCTGCACCTGCACCTGCACCTTCTCCTACAACTTCCAATGATGCCAACCGCTTGGATCAAGAAGTCCGGGCAGTACAAGTGGAATTGTACATACAGAATGACTTCAACCTTCAACGTAGTCAGCTTCGAAGTCCTATGACACAGGGATCCTAGGACGGGCCACAAGATAACCCCATCGCCAGCATCTTACAGATAGCCTCTTCTACACGTGCTCTTTTAATAGGAGCAGCCATGTTACGACTTCCACCAACAACAATCTCAGTCACCATGACTGAGGTTAGAAATTTCGAGCACCATCGCCGCTTCAAGAGATACCTTGCCCGGAATAACTCTCGCACTAGACGATCTCCAACCCAGTATGAGCATGATGGTTCAGTAGTCAAGGAATCGCTTACCGCTACACCTCGGACACAAAATCTCCAAGATACTGACGAGCCAGGCAACACGGAGACACCAAAGGGACGCACCCAGCCTGACACCCCCAAGCTCTTCAGTCTGCCACCACGTAGGCCACCTAAGTTTACTCTTGTTCCTGCGAAGGAGGCGTCAACATCGCACGAGGCATCTGAAAGCTCGCAAAGCACGTCGTTTTATGCTTCAACCCTATCTGGAGATGAGCAAGGGCCCAATTCAAGTGGAACGAGACTGCCTCCGTCATTCTCTATAGGCGGGGGAACAGCGTCTGATGAGCTGTCTCTTCCATTTGTACGCCTGCTGCTTTTCACAATAAAGCTGACAGACTAATGACAGTGGCTCAGCGAACATTCAATCAAGGACCATCAGATAGCTCGGAAGAGCTGGCCCGAGATTATCATCCCATTACGCTATACAGTCGTCCTTCGCCTCGAGGAGCTCGAGCTCAGACCGAAACGCGCAATTCAATTCCGGTAGGCCATACTCTCAATAGCAGCTGAATATTCCTTTGGGGTGATTAATTGATAGCGTAGGCGGAACATGGCTCAGATGCCTCCTTAGATTCCGTCGCTCATGATGCAGAGTCAGCTGAATGGCCCATTACTCAGAACTCAGCCAATCAATCAGCAATAGACACGCGCCGTGATGATGATGAGCTAAGTTCTCCCCAAGAGGAGGTGGTGGGCACGGATCTTGGAGTCAGAGTCTACAACGACTCGCTCCCAGCTTCACTGCAACCCCAGACTCCGAGAAATTTGCCCGAGGCTCGACATCGAAGTCGATTGGACGGGTCACACACAGCACCTGCTCCCCGGGTTGCCTCGAGGACCGCGCAATACTCCAGTTGGCACTACAACCGGACCCGTAGCCCGTCCGGCTTGGCAGCGCCTGGTTTCCGTGGGCTATTTGGCGGCACAGAGAACTCGGGCGGCTCTGCTCAGCTCATTCGCGAGGCATTATATTACACGCAGGACGAGATGGACGAGAGGAATGCGAATTCAGACGATTGAATCAACCGGATGCATCCCGCCAGACCAGTGTTAGAGACACCAGACATTCACAGTGGCGTGCAACAGCCTATAGAATTATCATCATAGCAATACACTATTGGGCAGAGTCAGTTACATCATTGCGGTGAGATCCTATATAACAGATGACCATGAAAGAAAAAGGATGTACGTTGAAGAGAAATTGCAAAACATTGTGAGAAGCCCGCCCAGCTAACGATTGCTTGGGACTCCTGGGGAGTAAGCAATCCCCTATTAGAGACATAGAGACATAGGGCACATGAGAACGCGTCGTCGCGTTAGCTGCGTCGCGATCTGCTAGAGCAGAAAAAAAATTAGGAGCCGCCGGAGCAGAGCAATAACCATGTCAACACAGAGGTGGACCACTTCAAAGTCCTCGGTCATGTGGTCCCATGTCCTGTCACTTGTATCGGTGAAATGAATGCGCCGAGATGATTACGGAGCATGGTTGCATTGATAGATTGACCGTAAAGTACGTAAGTATGAGGCCAAACTGAGCGTTCAGTCTCTGTTACGGGGAACATGCAATATAAAACCTCCAAGAAACGATTGCAAGTACTTGCGCGTCTAGCGGGCGGGGACGGCTGGACGGAACAAGCCATTTTGCATTTTGCCATTTTGCATTTTGCCATTTGAGGAGACACGAGAAAAGGCAGCCTCCATGCTTCAGGGCTGGAGGAGGATGCGCTTACTCCTTGAGTCAAGACAGGAGTCCTACTCTGATCCGGCCAACACCCACTAAAACCTTCTTGCAGGGTGATAATGTGCACTTGCGCTAGAGCCCAAGGGGGAAAGGCGCAGTAGTTTGTCTGGGTAGCCAAAACGCCATTCGGTCAAGCCAATCGTTCTTCGGCACCGCCGCAGTGACCAGCATCTCAATTCAACATGCAGGCAATCGCCGCCTCTTTACCAAAGGCAGTCAAGTCGGAAGTTGACGTCTCCACCCCGGCGACGCAGGTTGCTTCCCGGCCAATCACCAGGCCGGAGAGAGCAAAAGTACTTTTCATGCCTAGCATGGTGTGGAGGTACATGACGACTTTATTATGGAGTCCTTTCGGGATCTCAGCCCATCCCCAGACGAGACCAGTCTACAATGAGGCTGGTAAGATCAACCGATGTATCCATTTGCAGTGTCAACGGGCGAGCCGGTACGTTTGGCTTACCACCACTGGACCCTGGGCAGGTACCTCTCCTACCCAGCTTGAGGACAGGACCCTACCTCACCTCACCTCAAGCTCTCTCTCTTCGCTCTGCTCTGTACGTGATCAGCCGAACCGAACACACGCACCCTGCACTGGATCGCACTTCTCTTGTCTCTCTCGCTCTTTCTCACACACCCAGTCCATTCTGTATGCCCACACTCTCCAGTCCTCCTTCCCACTTCACTCGCCTTCCCATAGCAACCGCATCCTTGTTTTAAGACTGCCTCCTTCTTTCCTCGACTTCTTCCCATCCTTCCATCTTTCTCTCCCATCCAACTCACCACATCCCTTCCAATATCACCTCCATTACGCCTCCATCACCAACGTCGTCTCTGACCCTCAGCCGCTTACCTTCTTTTACCATCCTCATTCCCATCTTGACAGAGGTTCCCATTGACACCACCCATCTTTGATATAATCCTCCCAGATTGGGTTCACCGATCTAGTACCATACTTCACTGACATCTTCCCTCCTACCTACCTACCTCCTGCCTACCTACCGACACGGGTACCAGCACGGCTCTTGTCCCGACAGCCCAAGGTCGCCTCGGCCTCAGGAAATATCTAACCACACTTGTTGTCTTTTCCATCTGACATCTAGTTATCACAGGTCACAATGGGTTCCTTCTCACGTACCCAATCTCCTGTCCTCACCATGCCCCCCCAGCGCTGCCCACCAATCCCATTTTGGCATGCCCATGTTCCCTCACCAGCCCTCACCTCTCGGTCAAGCTATGCCCTTCAAAGCTGCTTCTTCTGTGTGGGCCCAGCCCCCTGCGCGGCCATCACTCGCCCAGACTGCAGGCCGCAAGCGGTCAAGAGACGAAGCAGATATCAACCTTGACATTGAGGAAGCCAAACTTGAGACTATTGAGCCTGTAAAAGAACCCGAGGATCAATGGGTTTACGGCGAAGGAATGGTTCTCATAAAATCGCCGTCCACCTACATTGCGAATGCTGAAAGCCAATCTGGGACGTGGCTTGAAGAAAAGGCAGCCAAGGATGACATGCGCCGTAACGAAGAAGCTCGCTCCATCAACCAACAAGCGCGTTCGTCACTGAGAAGCGCCAAGTCACAGCGTCTGGACATGAACAACACCTCGGTCCCTGCCACCAACTTGCTTTCCAATCGCACGAATCCGGCACGCGACACTGTCGTTGATAGCTTCACTCTTCATCTTGGAATTGGGTGGAGTCGCATCAGCGACAGCGAACACATTCAAGCCGCTTCCCGTGGCTGGGCACGATACATCGAGAACCACTTCCCTGTCACCAATGTCAACATACAACTCGAGAGTAAGGGTCTTCAATCTTATCTCGTCGAGGCCTCAGAAGGTTACTTCCTCTTCGGGGAGGACCTGCGTCAAGGCCAGCTTGTTAGCAGGGACCTCAATCAGGCATTCCTCAATCTGAAAGCTTCTCCTCCAATCTTTGAAGGCACTGCACCCATGGTAGCTGCTGGCACACCACAACCCACGCCAGCGGCCGCTTCAGCGCTCGATGTCAACATGGACATGAGCTAAAATCAGCCGGTCCAGAGGGCTTGGTTATTTAATATGCAATATTCGATATGGTGTACTGGTGGGCTTCGCTTGGGTGTGGCTGGTTGGGCAGGAGTTCTCGACTTGCTACGAATTTCCGATTTTCGTTTTTTAAGTCATCTCAGCGACAAACGGTGTCGCTGTTTGCGTTTCCCAGATCCCGAGACCGGGGTATTTGATGTTTTCGAGGCTAAACGGTCTGTATTGCTAGCTGTATAAATATTTATGAACAACATGGCTTAGTCCAGTTACAAGAATTAAAAAAGTTTTTATTAAGCATTAAGGACTAATCCAGCTGGTTGCCCTTTATTTAATTATTTTTTAAAGCTATCTATAGTCATTACTTAATGTAGGCCTTTAGGTAATATAATTATATCTTTAATTAGAATTAAAAATATATATTTATTTAAACTAGCAATTATAAAGTTAATAGATAGAACTATTATAAATAACCTAATAGATTTTTTATTTTAAATAGGAGTATAAATAAGTATTTAAAGGGAGTTAAAAGTTAATAACTAGTTATATAAGGATAGTTAATAGTTTTCTTTATAATATATATTTCTTAATTTTTATATTATAAAGCTTATTACTTATAAAGTCCTTTATAATAATACTACCTTAGTTAAAATTACCTAGTATTATTTTAATAATTATAACGTGGTTTACTATATATTTAATTATATTATATAGTTAGTCACCTTTTTCCTTATAGAAAAAACGTTTATATATAACCGTATATTTTAATAAATTTTAATTAATTTTAAACTATAGTTTTAAAATTAAAGTTTAATTTAAATAGAATAAATAAAAAGATTTTTTAAAATTTATATTTATTTTATTATACCCTTAAATAAAAAATATATTAAATTAATCCTTATAATTTCTATTTTCCGCTTTAATTAATTAAATAAAATAATTATAAAATGAAAAAAAAAAAATAGATTTAATATTTTTATATAATTAAATATAATAGGTTTAAATTTTATAAAATTTAATAAAGAATGAAAAGAGTTATAATTTATATATAAACGTTTTTTATATAAAGAAAAAGGTAATTAACTATATAATATAACTGAGTATATAATAAACCACGTTATTTATTTTATTAATTATAATTTAAATAAAGGTAACGTGGTTTACTACCGAGTAGGCTATATTATCGAATAAGCCACCTTTCCTTCTAACCTACCTTATTAAATTTCAATATATAATATCTTTATTATTATTATATTAATTTAATTTAAAGAAAATCGTATTATTTTAATAATTTAAACGACGTAAAAAGGTTTAAATCGAATTAATTAAAGAATTATTACGAAAATATACGATATCCCTCGAGCTATTTTAAATAACCGACTCTACGGTACCGAACCTTAACGCGAAACCCGATTAAATAGTTAAAAATTAAATTTAATAGAAAAGGAGGTATTTCGTAATTATATATTTAATTTAAATACCCGAAGGATACCCTTTAATATTAATATTATAGGAGATATAATTAATCTCCTTTCGAAATCGCGCGGCGGCGATCGCGTCGGTAAGTATTAGGTTAGGCGTTTTATTAACCGCGACCCGGACTTTAAAACCCGAATAAACCGTTAATATAATTATTAAAAGGCTCTTTATAAGGATATTAATATTATTTCTAATTAGTTCGCGTTAATCGTTAATATTAAAGCTAAATATAATATTTTAAATAAAGATATATAGAATTTTAATAAAACCGGTTTTATAATAAATATAATTAAATCGATATTTATAATAATACGCGTCAATCGACGTAAGAAGGTAAAGTCGGTTTAATTTAATAATCGGGAATAATTAACGGCTATTAAATATATTAATTCTTAAAATTAATATATTCCGCTATTCTTAATTATTTAAAATTAATATTACCTTTTAAATTAAATTACCGAATATAACTTACCGGGCGATTAAATAATTAAACCGACTTCTAACGGCTAGACCGATAATAAGACAGGCTTAAACTAAATTAAATATTTCGATAAATATATTAAATCGTGAATAAAAAGTCGTTATCGCTTTTTAATCCTAGACGGCTATAAAAGCTATATTTTAATTAAATTCGAGGTATATTATAAAAATAATAATATTATTATAATTAATATACCTCCCTATTTATTTTACCTACTCTAGCCTTTAAATATAATACTTTATTCGGCGTTAAAGCATATATATTTAAAGTAAATCGAGCTATTTATTAAAACGTTAATAAATTATATTATAAAATTAGAGTTCTTTATCACCTTTAAAACCGTATATTTTACTATTTTTATAAAAAATAATATTAAATTTAAATTTAACGTATTTAATTTAATACCTTATTATTTAAACGAGGTAATTAATAAATTAGATATATATCTTTAAATACCTATACCTAGCCCGTCGCGTCCGGGGACAGCTAATACTTACGACCCTTAAATACCGTCTAACTTTTAATAAATAATTAAACACTCTATTTTTATTAAAAATAGGGTTTTTACCTATTAAAGAAGCTCCCCGACATTTATTTTAAATATTATAAATTAAATAACGAAAGGTATAAATAAAATAACCTATAAAATAACCTTTATATATAACCGGATATATATATTAAAGAAGGTTAATTTAATATTTTTTAAATACCGGAGAGTTAAAAAGGTATATATTTAATTTAAAAAGGCCTTTATTATATAAGAATCTTAAAAATTATAAAATGAGAAGGTAAAAGGGAAATATTTAACGGCTAATAAAGGCGAAAGTAATAATTCGTTAAAAAGGCGCGTAATGGGCGGTAAACGTTATAATATTTATAGCGAAATAGGTTATAATACGCGAATATATAAAAAGGATATAGAATTAAATAATAAATCGAATAACGAATAATTTTAATTAATTTAAAGCGTTATAATTAAATTAATTTATATAAAAGTGATAAAATATAGAAAAGGTAACCTATTCAGTAATATAGCTTACTCGGTGGTAAACCACGTTAGGTAAGTATATATATAGGAAATATAAGTATATTTCCTATTTATAATTACTAGTAAAGTAATAGTTTTAAAGGTTATTTAAAAAATATAAACTATAAGTATATTTATAATATTCTATATTATATATATTATTAAATAAAATTATTATTATAATTATAAAAAGGTATTTATTATACCTTATTTATTATAAATCTATTTTAAAATATTAATTTATAATATAAGAATACTAGTTATATGTGGAGGTCTAGTATCAGTTGTCTTCCTTATAAAGAATCTTTCAGGAAAAAAAGAAAGACACAGTAAGACTGAGCAGACGGCCTCCGATGAGTCTCCATTACCAAGGATCCAGGGGTTTCGAGCCGATCTGAGGAGCAGAAACAACTGGCCGACGACGTTTGGAACTCCGCTTCGCTGAGGGGACGATGCGTGTTATCGTGCTTATCGACAGGCCAGCCGAAGCCGGGGCTTCGCGGGCTGCCTGGCCCACTTGTCGCCATGGTGTCTGCCTTGGTCTCAAGTTTTTGGGGGCTCTTGCATCTGCATCCGGCGAAAAGTGGTTGGCTGGGGGTTGGCTGGGAATCGTGCAACGAGGAATGCAAATGGCTCGGCTCCGTCAGTTAGTCTGCTGAACTAACAGCAACAGCAACAGCACGCACACACTGCGCATGCATTGTCCGTTACACAGACTTGGACACTCAAGCTTGTGTGTAGCCTTTCGTTCAATTGGAGCACTGGTAAACAAGCTGGAACGCGGAGTTGCTGCGCGACTTGGACCTTATTCGCAAGCTCGCTCGGAAGGGGAGGGGGAAGATACCTGCTAGACTAGGTGTATGCATGCTGTCCGCATTCACTCACCTCGAAAGGCCAGGCACGCATTTCCGACTTTGTTATTTTGACAAACATTTCACGATCGTTTCCATCTGTTTCCCCAAAAGGTACCATCGTTACTGAACATCGATTGAGTGAGTGACATAGCAAAGCTTCGCTCGCCCTGGAATTCCTTGATACCCAACACACCTTGCAACCACCCCTGTTTACGTGAGCCGGCCTCCATCCTTGTGGCGAAAGGTCGCACAGCCTCAGAAAGTCAATCAAGCCTGCCGTCAATCGTGAATCACGAGCTAGGACGTGTGCCGATTACCTCCCCCAGTCCAAGCGAGAGAAAGCGATCTTATTCGGAGACCCGTCCAGGGCGGTCAGCTGCTTCCTTGCTATATCTTTTTGGTAGGACGTCACAGCAGTTCGTGAGAGCCGTGTAGCTGTTCCATCTCCCCGGGATTATTCCGCACATCATATACCTCCGGCCTTCTTTTTTTCTCTCTTTGCGAAAAGCTTGGGAAATTCTCCGGGACGGGAACCCTTTTCCATCATATCATCGTCAATGAGCCTTCAGCCACCACACCAAGTTAGCCACTCAAACGCTCTTGCGAGATTCGATCGCCGGGCATCTGCTATTGAACTTTATGCTTAACACATAAAGCCCGGCACTTTTTTCGAGAACCGTTGGAAAGGAAGGGGCAGCAGTAACCAACCACCAGTACCACCACCAATTGTTTATATATAGCAGAGCCCGAGAGCTACCGATCCCGGCAACAGTTGTATTCATGGTGTCGCAACCTGACTCGAATCCGTCCCATTCTCTGATCCGCGGCGCCCAGTCCGTCGTCTCAGCGCGCACCTCCTCGCGCCCTCACGTTTCATCCCGGAGCAAGCGATACAACCGATCCCACGCCGGGGGGACGTCCTACATACCACAGAATGAGTTCCCGGTCTTCAGCCACTCGGGCGACGTCGAGATCATCATCCGCGCGGGCGGCAGGGAGAACCGCTACCTCCTGCACCGGCATACCCTGACACGCTGCTCGGGTTTCTTCGAGGCGAGCACCAGCCACGAATGGAGCAAGGCCAGCGTGCTTCCTGCTTTGCCCGAAGCGCCGCCAACGAGGGACCTCTCGAGGATCGGAGAAGATAGCGGCGTCAGCGTCAGTTTCGGGAGCGGCACGGGTAGCGGCAGAAGTTCGGCTGAAGTCGCAAGACCGCGCGCGACTTCGCCTGGGGGTACGAGGAAGCGATGGAGGTACGAGCTAGATCCAGGGGCGGGCCCCGACGACATCCCTATGCTCGTGCAGAAAGAGGCGGACAGCAGCAGTAGCGGCAGTCGCGCATTACCGCCACCGCCCAGCAACTCGATATTCGGCGGCGGAGGAGGGAATATTGGCGCGCGCGATGCCACCATCGCCAACACCTCATCAAGCCGACACAAGCATACACAATCGGCGTCAACGCACTCGACAGGCTCGTTCTTTCGCTCTGTGGCAAACCTTTCGCTCGGCAGCAATCACCAGCGGCATGCGCAAAACTACCCGCCACCGGTCGACGAAGGGCCCCCGCTGTCGCAAGCGGATGCCGATCTTCTACGCGACTACGACAATCTTTTCAGGATATTCTATAATTACCCGCCAGTAATGGACGGCATCAACATTGCAGACGCCTATGTGCAATGCAAATCGCTACTCACCCTTGCCGACCAGTATGACGCCTTGGCCGTCTGTGGCCCTCGCGTTGATCATCACTTACTCCAGTTCCAGTCGCGGCTATGGAAGCAGGTTGCGAAATATCCCGTCTCGTACCTGCGATTGGGCTATTTGAGTCGGAGCAAGATCATCTTCCAGGAGGCCCTCATTCACGTTGTGGGTCAATGGCCCGCAGGCGAGCGGAGTATCCGCAGCGCATTTCCCGAGGTCGTCCTCGATATTATCGAGGACAAAGTCGATGAACTCGAAGAGACCATTGCGCGCATCGAAGGCAGGCTGTTCCGCCTCAATCTGACCAACTCGCGCGGCGAGCGGGTCACGCCCTCGACTTCGTACCTTGACTGGCTTGCCGTGAGCTTTTTCCGCCAGTGGCTCGCAGAGAACACCTCTCCTGCTCCCCCACCGCCGCCTCCACCCGCATCGTCATCCGACGGTCGCCGGAGTCATCACGGCAGCCACCACGGTGGAAATAGCAACCACGGTCCTAGTCGTGCCGTCCCGGCGTCGCACGCCCCGCCGACGCTCGCCTCGCTGGGCCGGACGTACCGCGCCCTGGGCTCGGCGAGCGGCGCCTCGTACCTGAACCACGATGAGTGCAAGCGCTTCCTCAAGCTCACGCCGGAGCTCTACAGCCGCGACAACCTGCGCCGGTTCGAGAAGCGCGTCGACGAGCTCAAGTCAATGGCGCGCGAGCTCGTGCGCCCGCTTATGGGAACGGGGCTCGAACTCGAGCTGAACAATACAGGGAATGGCGTGAAAGATGGCAACGGCGCACCCGGGTCAGGACCAGGAGGGATGGTAACGGCCTCTCCTGTCAGCTACTTGACTTGTATCCGCGTCGTGGAGCGTGACCTGCCTTGGGCCGCTGAGGAATAATGTGTCGAAACATAAAAGAGCGGAATCGCCCAGACGGAGTGGGGATTGCGGAGGAAAATGATCATATGCTGGCTAATGTGCTATGATGACCTTTCATGATGTGATGTGTAGCGAACGGCGGGGGGGGCTGGAGAATTTACTCTCGTTGTCGCGATTTACTTTGTTCGTCAACCCATATGCCCGAAAAAACCCTATACGATGGGAAGAGAGGGGAAGGGGTATATAATGGTGGGCGTTTTGATGAGCTGTTTTTCATTTTCCTTTCTTGTCGCAGGATACCCATTATATAAGTACATAAATATGCTACTACTACTATTACTACTCAAAAATCGAATGACCTTGTGCAATTGCCCTCATTAAACCACTTGTGCGACGACATCGTGAGTGACAAGTCCATATTACCATGTCTTGACTGGGGTAACACAAATTCATATCGTCACTTATGCCGCAGCGTAAATCATACGTTGAATGTCTCAAGTTTTCATATTGTTAGGGGTATCTATCATTTGTACTCGTGACCACTCAATGTCCTAAAAGAAAAACCAAACACCACACGCTTACGCCGCCTGGCCAAAAAGTACACACGACAATATCGTACAGAGTGTCATTCGTTCTCTCTATCCAACCACGCTAGTCGTCCGGCTCGTTCGTCAGGTCAATCAAACTCAACTCCTGCTCCTGTTCAGCCTCATCGTCCATCGGCGCATCGATCTCGCGGAAGTAGCCCGGGTTGCTCTTGCGCGGCTTGTACACCTTCTTTGTCGTGCGCATACCGAACACGCCGTCGTTTAACCTGGTTTGCTGCTGCTGCTTGCCAGCTGGTTTAGTTGCTTCTTTCCTCCCAGAGGTCGTCGTGCGTGACGATCTCGCGGTAGGCTTCATTGTAGTTGTGTTACTGAAGGGTGATGGTGTAGTAGAAGGAGCGGCGATGTCCCCTGCCGCTCTTGAGGCCGGGGCTGGTGGTGCAAAGAAGGGAGAGCTTGGCGCGATCGGATTCTGACGAGCACGGCCGGAGAAGCTACTAAGCGGCGGCAGAGCATCATCGTCGTCCGAATCTATTGATTGCGCTGTCTGATCCGCCAGCACATCACTTTGAACCCTCTCCAGCCCACCTCGCCTGTTTGTGGAGCTCAGGGTACTGGGAGGGGCCACGGACGGGCTGACCGGCATCGACTCTGTCCTGGCAAGCTTCCTCCGGTCCTGGCGCGGCCTTGGAGTTGGACTAAGTGGTCTTTCGACGAACCCGGACCTTGGCGGCGAGGGACTTAATGGAGAGATAGGTCGCCTCTTGTGCAGGCTTGTGGTAGGGTCCACAAAATCGGGGTTTGCGGCCCTGGCCTCTTGCGTCAGGGGACGCCGAACAGGCGATGAAGGTGAAGCAAGGGGGCTGGAAGATATGCTGATGACCTCAGCAGGTGCAGCAGCATAGTCTGTATTCTTTTTGGTTCTGCTGGCCTTGGGACTGTGCTGCAAGCCGGCTATCGTCCAGGGATTGACGCAGGCATCCGGTTTAGATGGCTGAGACTGGACCTTCTTCTTGTTCTTAGGCTGCTGCTTACTGGCGGTCGCTTCTGATCGCGAGTTCTGAGGCTTGGGAATTTTCAGGGTGGGCGGTGGTGGTGAAGGTTCTCTTTGTGTACCAAGCGAGGGAAGGCTTTCGAGAGGACTGCGACCCCTACTAGTAGACGCCGACTTTTCTGATATTTCCAAACTTTTGACTTGCAGGGCTGCATTGCTTTTAGTGACCTTGACATATCTGTCTAAAGCACCGGCTTGTATACTGTCGGATTTGGCCTTCGACTTTGGTGCTGCTTTCGTCTTCTTACGAGACGCCTTGGCTCTCTGGGCCTCCTCCCAATCTTCGGCCATAATCGGGATACCGAGTTTAACGACGGTCGTTGGTGTCCAAAGAGCGTCTATATCATTCGGGCTATATGGTTTCCTGCTCGGTTTTGCTACACCTTCTGAACCGTCCTCATCGGCCACCGCTTCGAAATCATCGTCGCTGTTCAAAGCCAGCCCGTCTCGAGCGGACTGAATCTCCTCCTCGGGTTCCTCCTCGAAATTGTAACCCACAATATCGGTCGGGAGGAAGTTCAACCTGAGCTCCGGTGTAGCATCTGTACTGAAGTGAATGCGACTCTTCGTGATTGATTTAACCAGAGTCGTTTCCGCCGTTTCCAGGCTTTCGACATCGAGTGACTGATCTTCGTGTTTCTCGCTAAGATCCATAATCTTCCGAGTAAGCAAGCCAGGTGCGAGGACCCGGATGAACTTGATGGCCCCGGCCCTGTAAGTCCAGTCGAACGTCTCGGCTACAAATTCTCGTAACTCCAGCACATTAAGGGAGCCGCCCCATTTCTGAGACTGTAGTTGGTCAAGCTTGGTTGACGGGGATACGACGGGATGCGTATAGTACCTAAGGACTTCCATATTAGGGAAATCCTCAGGGACCGTGAGGGCCTTGTGCTTCGTGCGGAAGAATTTGCTCTCGTTGGTCCGCAACTGATGGATAAGTTCGTCCCTCCATTCGGCGAGCTTGTCCGAGTCGGATCTTTTCAAGAGGCAGAGGGACTTTCCAAAGCCGGCCCTGGCCGCCTCGCACGCCAACTTGACTCCGGCCCCCGGTATACCCTCGGGTATATAATCACCGCCGCTCATTAGAGCCACCAGCACCATGCCCTCGCGGTCCAGGCCCGATTCTCCCTGTCGGAGCAGATGAGTGTCGTAAACGGACACATGCGTGGGGGTCTTGCTGCCCTTGGTCCCCTCGGCGCTCCAATTCCTCCAAGTCTTGGTGCAACCGAACATGATGGTGTCGACGTCCTCGCTCAGCACGGCGTCCACGATCCCGCGTAGCTGCAACAGCGCGCATTCGGCCTCGGCCTCGCCGGGTGCATCGTGGATCTGGTAGCCAAACAGGCGGATGAGACGTTTGGCCATGGCGGTCGCCACGCCATCTCCCCGACCGGACCGCTTGTTGCGCTTGAAGGCGGGCTTGTTAGGCCCGTCGAAGACAAAAATGGGATGGATGGAGAGGCTGAGAAGACGCAGCAGGCGGTAGAAGAGCGTGCGGACCGCCGGGTTGGAACCACCTCGTGCGGCCTGGACCTGAAACTGCCAAATGGAGATATCAATCGCCAGCCGTAGTGGTCGACCTGTTTTCTCCAGCTGATCGACAGCAAGCTTTGTGAGCGCAATCCGCTCGCCAGTGCCTATCTCCTTGTAGATACTGAGCAAAAGGGTGGCGCATGTTAGAGAAGGCGCGACCAAAGTTGTAGGGTAAGCATGTAGCTACGTGAACTTACCCCTTGATACCCATATTGACCAGCCGGCTGGTTCTCTGCCCATCAGCCTTCTAACCGAACAAGTTTAGCCAAGTGCTTTTATGAATCTTGCTGGTCAATTAGTTAGGTCGTACTTGGATAAAGTCATTGGACCCTAGCGTTGCGGCTCGTTTCATGCGCTTGACTGAGGTCATCAATTAATGGATGGTCAGATTGGGACACTTCCCGTTGTTATTGACTTTTGTCTCCCAGGTTGGCGGGGGGAACTAGCCGCAGTAGAGGTACATATGGTCGCTAAGATGGACGATTGGATCCCTGTCAGTTGCAGCAACATCCACTGACCTGCAATTAAATCCCCAAGCTCCAACCCAACCCGTTCGCGCATTGCCCTGTCGCGGCGTGTTTGCATACTCATCCCCTGATGTATAACTATTAGTAGCCGCATGTGGTCATGTCCGCTACGTGAGGCCAACAACATCAGCTTCCCACCCGGTTGGCATAATTCAATACCACCACATCATGGCTTCCGAAGCCGATGCAAAACCGACTCTTGCCCACCGGTCCGTGTCTAACATTCGCTCCGGTGGCAGAGAGTCTATGTCTGGCTCTCCTCACACCCCACTACGACCACTATCCACCTCGGTATTTGGGTCGCCCTCTAGTGCCCGCGCCGAAGAAGAAATCATCATCATCGAATTGGGTTGTCGCAAAGTGCGGGTGGGCTTTGCTGGCGACTCCACGCCCAAACGGATCGTAGCTTTCGACGCCGAGCACGACAAACGAGCCGGCGACTACCGAGCCTGGGAACCTGGTTACGAGGATGACTGGAGAAAGAGAACAGCGGGCAAGGCCTGGGGAAGCGACCATGAGCTTTGGCAGCTTGACATAAGGGGGCAAGACTTGGGCCTCGTGGGCGACAGGCTCGAGCGTGTTTTGCGAGATGCCTTCACCCGCTATCTCTTGATCGATTCGAAACCGCGCCGGATATCGCTGGTGCTGCCGCCTGCTGTCCCACTCCCACTTCTGTCGTCCAGCCTCAGCACGCTCTTCCGCAACTTTCAGATCCCTACCATATCTTTACTCTCGTCACCGGTCATGGCCACCTTCGCGGCCGGGGTGCGATCTGGATTGGTGGTAGACATGGGCTGGAACGAGACAATAGTCACTGCAGTCTACGAGTTTCGCGAAGTACAGACATGGCGCACCGTCAGAGCCGGCAAGAAGCTGCTAGAGGAGACCCGGAGCTTCTTGGTAAATGCTATCCAAGATCGAACCCCTGAATCACAGTCAGAGGGGGAGTCTTCACCAAAGGACGTCATCAGCTTCGAAGAGTGCGAGGAAATCGCTACGCGCATGCTTTGGTGCAAGAAATCAGAGAAAACCCCGAAACAGGGCGATACCGAAGGATTGCCCACACTTCATGAGGCCGACGAATCTGACCCCATAGATCCTGCCGAAGATTCCACACCCACCCGCATATATCTTTCTTCGTGCAAACCTAGCAAGACTATAGAGGTCCCCTTTTCACAATTGGCCGAACCCTGTGAAACCGCCTTCTTCGAAACACGATATGCGCCAGCATGCTTCGACGACCATGAATTTCCACTCCATTTGCTGATTTACCGCGCTCTACTCCAGCTGCCTTTGGATGTAAGAGCCATGTGCATGTCACGCATAATTTTCGGGGGCGGGTGCTCCAACATCGCTGGGCTTCGCGGCCGCATTTTTGACGAGGTCTCCCTCTTGGCTCAGGAAAAAGGGTGGGATCCGATCCAAGGCAAAGGCGCCGACGCCTACAGGAACAACCCCAAGCTCAAACGCAACCCAGGTAGACAAACAAACGAAGGGCCAATACCAACCATACAACAAACCGACCCATCCGGCTCTTCTGGAGAGGAGGCGGTACCTCTGGACCCGGCGCATGCCCCTGTGGATGCGGATGGAGTCGAAGAGCACATCAGACAGGATAAGAACTACAGAGCACCGGTGCAGGGTGCGTTGCGTGCGATCGACTCACTGGGACCATGGTGCGGTGCGAGCATGGCGACGCAACTCAAAGTGCCAGCGCTGGCTGTACTTGAACGAGACATATGGCTTCAGCAGGGTGTCAATGGGGCCAGTCGGCCGAATGAGGTGGACGTGCAAGCGCAGCAGAAGCAACAACGGACGAGCATGGGAGCTGGTGGCCTTATTAGGGGTCAGGGCAATCAAGCCACCAGCTGGACGCTAGGAGTCTGGGGTAACCTGGCATAGTGTGAGACTGAACTCACTCGTATAACTGATGCAATGTGTACGACGATACCCTCGGTTAACTCGAAGCAGCAGCGTAATGAAAAGTATAAATGGACGGAGAATGGCACGATGTTTGGTGACTGGTGACCAACTTAGAGGTGCCACTTCCGGCTGGACGGCTAAGCAGCTATCTACCCCCCCGGTCAATTGGCAAAATGCGGGGAGAGCTCCAACTGGGTGTCTACGAAAGTACTTGAGCTTCCCGCGATCTCAAAATTTCGGGCAGGTGGAACATGAAGACGTCGCTGCAGCTTGGAACTTCGTCTCGACTTAAACAACCTTATAAAAGAAGAAGCTGGGACTGATCCGACCTCCTTGCAGTCTCCAGCAATTGCCGCCATATTTGTATTGAGAATGCGACCGCCTCAGACCTCTTTCGTCTGCATGCGGTGTCGCTTTCGCCCTTCGCAAACGCGCCTCTTCCATGCATCGGTCCAACGCTGTGCCAACCCCATCAATTCCAACCTGACGACAGCAACAGAGCCCGCTTCTAGTCGGCGTGCGACCACCGCCCCCGGCCGAGCATCGACATCAAGCATATCCGCCAGAACCCGACCCTCTACGAACAGAATTGCCTCGAACGCAACTACAAATCCCAGAGCGCATACCCGGCGCAGATCAATATCCTCCACCAGCAATGGCAGGAGCAACAGAGGGATGCCCGCCACTTGCGCGAGCGCAGCAACCTGCTGCGCAAACAGATTGCCAACTCGGCCTCGACAACGGGCGATGAGGATCCTGCCACCGATCGCCTGAGAAGCATGTCCAAGGAGGAGCTGCTGGCCGAGGCGAAACAGCTGAAGGAGAAGCTCTCGACCATTGAGCAGACCGAGGACCGCCTCACCAGCGAGATTGAGGATATGGCCTTCGCGATCCCCAACCTCACGAGCGACTCCACGCCCCGCGGTGATGAGGCCCTGGTCCTGTCCTACATCAACGACCACCCGGAGCCGGTGCCGTCCGAGTCGGACCGGGTCTGGCGCTCCCACGTCCACATTGGCTCCGAGCTGGGCCTCCTGGACTTTGCGGGCGCCGCCACGTCCACCGGCTGGGGCTGGTACTACCTCCTGGACCAGGGGGCGCGGCTCGAGCAGGCCCTGATCCAGTTCGCGCTGGCGGTGGCGACGCGACACGGCTGGCAGCAGGTGACGCCGCCGAGCATCGTGTACGGCCACATCGCCGCGGCCTGCGGCTTCCAGCCCCGCGACCAGCACGGCGAGACGCAGATCTACAACCTGGCGCAGTCGGCCGCGGACCGCGACCGGGGCAAGCCCGAGCTCGTGCTGGCGGGCACAGCCGAAATTCCCCTCGCCGGCATGAAGGCCGACACCCTGCTCGAGGAGTCGGAGCTGCCCCTGAAGCGCGTGGGGGTCTCGCGCTGCTACCGCGCCGAGGCCGGCGCCCGCGGTGTCGATACCAAGGGCCTCTACCGCGTGCACGAGTTCAACAAGGTCGAGATGTTCGCCTGGACCGAGCCCAACGCGTCGGCGACGGCCGAGCTCTTTGACGAGATCGTCGACATCCAGACCGAGATCCTCGAGATGCTGGGCCTGCACTGCCGCATCCTCGAGATGCCCTCGACCGACCTCGGCGCCTCGGCCGCCCGCAAGTGCGACATCGAGGCCTTCTTCCCCTCGCGCCGCCAGAAGAACGAAGGGTGGGGCGAGGTCACGAGCGCCAGCATCTGCACCGACTACCAGACCCGCCGCCTCGCGACCCGCGTCAAGACGGACGGCAAGATGACCTTCCCCTGGACCGTCAACGGCACGGTCCTGGCGGTGCCCCGCGTCCTCGCCGCCATCCTCGAGAACGGCTGGGACGAGAACGAGATGCACGTCAAGCTGCCCGAGTGCCTGTGGGAGTTCATGGGGACCGAGGTCATTGGTATGAAGCACAGGATCAAATAAGTTATACTTGAGTCGGAGACCCGTAGAAAAAGTCCTAGCAATCAAGTCTTAGGCAGAGTTCAGACCTAATCAGATAGTCATCTTCTTATATTGTACAATATATACCCCTGAAATCACAAATTGTGCTTTATCTGCATCTGGACACACTCTTAATGGCGAAGACACATTCAATAAGAGGGCGCAGGCATAGGATCTACCATGCCCCTAAGCCACTAAACGTTGCTCTTTTCGGCATGAAAATATACAGGCTACTGCCACTAAATTGGAAGCACTGGCTGAGTATTGCCACGTATCTATTAAGGATTACTTAACTGGAATTTTTATCACATAGCAGCTGACAAGGGGTAAGAAGAAGATAGTGGTAGCAAAATTATATTTTCATGTGTGAATCTGGAGTACGAAGTAACTACTCTCTCATCATGATTCGTAAGACCGTTGCCCCTAGGCCTGTACAATAATAACAACGAAACGCGTAAAGTGTGTATCTACAAAGAAACCCGAACCAAACCCACCTGTGCGAGGTGCGACAGACGACAACTTGTGATGCCGCCTGCCTTACCCCTTCCCCCCTCCTTAAGACATTATCGACATTTCTTGCTTCGTCCCTCGTTCCATCATCAATCCGTACACATCTCCACCACAGCTCAAGCGGCGTACACGACCAGCCCGTTGCTATCATCTCCTGCTATCGACTCCGTATCGGCAACACTCTCCGTCCCGATCCCGCTCTCCGTATAGCCGTCATCAGTGTACCCATCGTCAGTATATCCACCTTCAGTCTCGGTACTTGTGATGACTGTGGTGCCCAGGCTGGACCTCCTCGAGCCGCTGGCTTCGTGAGCTTCGTGGTCATCGTTTGGTTCAACCGTTGCTTCGCTAGCGGCATCGTCAACCGCGTCAGCTTCGGGTTCAGGATCGGCCTCGTTGTCAGAAGGCTCGTCGATCTCCCGAACCGAATCGATAACCTCGTTCTCCTTATCGCCTTCCAGGTCACCATACTTCTTGCCCAGGCCACCGCCCCAGCTGCTCTTACGCAGAGGGTTGTTGCTGGTGCGCACGCTCTGGCTGCGCTTTATGCCAACAGAAGTCATGCTATTGTTGATCTGACTGAGACTGAGAATGCGCCGCGCTGCGCCGGCTGGGTTGGGGCGGTTGCCGTTGACAGCGATGTTTACGGCCTTGCGGTGGGCTGACTGAGGCTGGGCATTGAGCGTGGCAGCATCGACAGGTGCCAAGCTGGATCTAGCACCGGGAACACGCTTGCGAGACATGGCATCACGCCCTTTGGTCCCCGCCTTGGTCAGAAGGAGTGCACGCGAGTGGTCAAGAACTCCCTCAAGAATCCGGCGTTCGAGACCTTCGGCCCTCGATTCCATAGCTTGAAGTTCTTCGCGGCGAATATGCATCGCTGTCTCGAGAGACGACACATCGGCCGTCAGGCGTGTCTTTTGGCGCTGAAGGAGTTCCTGTTCCGTTCTGAGTGCCATGATGCTCTCGCGAAGCTGATCTTCTTCCGACCGCAAAGTGCTAACATTGGCTTCAACATGCTCCTTCTCGGCTTGTGCCACTGCGATATCGATATTCAACTCTTGCACCTTCTTCTCCGCCTCCTGAAGATGTTTCTCGTGGTCTTCGTGGTCGGCTTCTATCCGCTTATTTTGGGCGTCCAAGAAGCTCGAGATGTCGGATGCGGTCTGTACTACTTGCGCATGTACCTTGTCGAGAGTGTCAAGCTGGGTATAGGCTTTGTCGGCAACGTGAGAATGGTCGATCAGCTTGTCAAGCTTCAAGTGCATCTCCGAGTCGTCATACTTCTCGGGTGGCGGTAACAATAGGAGTTGGTTTTCCTTCTCCTTGACATCCTCGATTTGCTTTTGCATCTCTGTTGAAGTTGTCTTGGCATGATCGTAGTGCTGGCCCACCATGAGAAGCACGTCCTTGATCGACTCGAGGATCTGGGGCTGATATTCCACAACTTGGCCTTGCAATCCTTCGACGGCAGCCACAGCCGCATGGATCTGATCGCGCGTCATGGAATGCTCGTTTTTCTCGTCAGAGTGGTTCTCTTCAGACTTGGAGACGAGGTCGTCCACTCGGCCGAACACCGTCTTAGAAGCCATCTCCATCTTTTCCATGGAGTCGGTGACTGCCGAACCAAGAGTATCGACCAATAGCTTCAGCTCGTCAGCAATGACCTTGGTTCCAACGACCGCGGCCTCGAGCTCTACATCTCGAGCCTCCCCGGCCTTTGTGCGGTCCTCCATGACGAGCTCGAAGTCTTCGTATTTTTTGATCAACTCTCCTACTTTTTCATCAATCTTGGTGCTCAGAGTCTCGCTGGTGGCCTGAAGCTTCTCATCCGAATCTAGCTTCGCTCCGACGACTCCGTTCTTGGATTCTTCGAACTCCGCCTTCATCAGCTCGTGCATCTCCTTCAGATCAGCTGCGACAGTGCTTGACGCGATCGTCTCGCTAACGCTGTCAAGGAGCTTCTGCAAGGCTTCAAGACCGTTGCCCTCGTCCTCGAGCTTCCCCTTCATCAGACCTTGGAACTCCTCGAGGAACGTCTTGACCTCAGTCACACGCTCACCGACACCAACAATCTCGGCTTGACGTTCTTCGAAGGCCATGGCGTTGGCCTCCACCTGACTGTACAAGACGGTTTTGACTTCGTTGGTGACGTCTACAAGCGGCTTCAAATCCTCCTTGGTCGGCAAGGCGGCAATGTCTGACTTTGCCATCTGCTCTATTATAGTCTTGACATCGTAGCAGACGGCTTCGATAGCGTTGACGTCCGTCTTGGTGACTTTCTCGGGGTCTTCGAGAGACTTTTCGGCGCGCTCCTTCATCGCGTCGAGGCCAGCCGTGAGCTGAGTGACCAATAGCTCCACAGCCGCAATGTCTTCCTTTTTCGACATCAGCTCCAATTGACCCGTGATGGAGCCACAAGCTTCTTTTGTCTCGAGAACGAGGGTTTCGATGTTGTCGATGTGGTCCTTTCTGACAGCCTGCTCGCCGTCTAGCAGGTCGTCGATTCGATCCTTGGTGTTGCGCAGAATAGTTTCGATAGCCAGGACATCCTCCTTTGATGCTGGATCGTCAATGTTTATGGGAATTCCAGTTTCATTGGGGTTCTCAGGGTCCCTCTTCCTCCCAGTCATCACCGTTTCTTCAAGGCTGTGAAGTAGTTTCTCCATATGTGCCAAGTCGTCCTTGGATAAGGTCTCAGGTGCCTGCTTCTCGGTGATGCCAACAACGGATTGATGCACATTGCGAATCATATCCTCCATCTCGGCTAAATCTTGCTTGGAGAGGCTCTCCGTTGGTGCAGCAGGTGCTGCAGGCTCCAGAATTTCCACCTTGCCTCGTAGTTGGGTAAGCATGACTTCAAGATTCTTAATATCGTCTTGCTTGAGAATATCTACAGAAACAGGGACCATGGCATTGCTGGCATCGCCAACTGTGGCGATAGCTCTGTCATTCGGATGCTGCTCTTCCCGAAGGAGGATGATGTCCTGCTTCACAGCATCAAGCCCGCTCTTCAAGGCGTCAAGGATCTCGTCATTGGCTGTCAGGTCGGCGGGCTTGTTGCTCATCCGCTCAAAGCTGGCACGGAGATCACCGAAACCCTCGTGCATTGCATCCAGGACTTCAGCGGTCCCGGCGTTAGGGCGCAGTAACTCCTGGCGAACTCGCTCAAGGCCATCTCGCATCGTTTCCAGAACCTCTCTATTGTCGTTGGTAGGAGGTGTGTGAGGGACGAGCACTGAGTTGACAGCATCTCGAAGCGACCCTATCTCCTCGGTGAGGACTGACTTGGATCCTTCTTCGGATCTAGCAATAAGCTCTGCTACTTCGCCGCGGAATCCGTCAAGGGTGTGAAGAATGCTGTCCATAGGAGCTGCCTGGCTGTTTCCAGAGCTGATACGATCGATATAGTCCTCCATGTGGGCTCGCAGTTGCTCGATACCATCCCGCGTTGCATCCAGAACTTGTTCCGTGTCTCTGCCGTTTGCGGCAGCGTTCTGTTTTGCTTCCTCGGATACGGCTTTGAACTCCTCGCGCATGCACTGCATGATGTCGTGAAGTCTCTCGACCACCTCGTTGTTCTCGACGTCACCCCCATGGGGAACAATCGCATTTGCGTTGTTGGGAAATTCGAAGGAGTTGAGGCCTTGTTTTACAGCATCGAGCATGTCGTCTCTGGTCAGGTCGTTCATGGCGGATGGGGCAACGGGAAATTCGAATTCCTCCAGACATTCTCTAACGGTCTCGAGTATCTCATCGCGCGAGAGGCCTGCTGGGGTTTCGACCTTTGGCGGAGAATAGTGCTTCAAGCCCTCGGCAATGGCTTCGAAGACGTCCTCTCTGGTTGCGCCCTCTGGTGTATTGGACTGCGGCGCATACTCTTCGAGGCCTTCCTTTAAGCAAACAAGGATCTCGTCACGATCGAGGCCGATCTGTTCGACGGAAATGTCTGGCTTGTAATTTTCCCATGCGTCTTTTACCGTGTTGATAACATCGTCCCGGCACAGATCCGGCTGTGCCTTGTTGGCGTTTGCGTCGTGGATTGCGGCGGTCAGGGCATTGTAGATCTCCTGGTAGTCGACGATAGATTTCATGGATGCAGATGAAACCCTGCGGTGTTCTTTAAGAAGCTCGTTCACGTGAAGCTTCATCTGCTCAATGCCTTCATCGACGATTCTCTCCATGTGAATCTTGGTGGCGGGCTCTTCTTTACCGGTGCTCTTCGTATTGACTTCGTCAAGACGCCGGCCTATGTCCCGCCCCATACCAAGCACTTCGCCGCGAAGTTCTCTAACGAGAGCTTTGACTTCAGCAGTCAGGCCTCCGCCTGCAGCAACACTGTCTTTAACGCCGCGAATCACCTTGATAACCTCTTCGTTAACTACTTCATGGGCACGAGCGGCAGCAGGCAAATTGTGCTCCCTGTCATGTATCAGGGCATTGGCCCGCTGTGTCATCCCACCGTGTTGTTGACTCCAGTCCAGCTCGCGAGAACATCCGTCGTCATCTTCGTCGAAGCTGAAGTTGCGTGGTCGCCCGGCATTACCGCCACCGCCACCACCGTGGCCGGCGGCTGGCACGAGTGCGAGTTCTTGGGTGGTGGATTTGAGTTGTTGAATGAGTTCTTCAACCTTGACAGAAGAAGCCATGCCTGGTAGCATTTCCACCAGCTCGGTCAGTCGGCCGACGATGCTCTCCTGTCCGTCCTTGGTGCCCATCTCTCGGATGATCTTCTCTAGTAAGGCAAGTGTGGCCGGCGAATCATCGACCAGGGATGGAGCACTCGAGTTCATGCTTAGCGTAGACCCGTTCATGGAAGCAGCAAAGCTATTAGGAGATGGTATTCGAGGTAAAGAGAAAGGTCTCCCGTTCCCGTTCTTGGATGGCGGAGGGCTGCCATGTGGCCTGGCGTGGTCTGCGTATAGGCTATCGCCGTAGGCGTCCCGCGAGCTTCGCTGCTCTGCTTTCTTGGCAGAGGCCATTTCACGGAGACTTTTTCGGATGTCCTCGTCTCGCGCATGGGTGGCTTCCTTGAGGCTCATGAGGTCCGTTGCGTTGTCCCTGCTTCGCCTGCTTAGAGTGGTCATTTCCTTCTGCAAAGACGTAGCGATGCTTGTCAGAGCGACAATTTGCTGGGAGAGATTATCCATTGATGGGGCCACCTTTGCCATAGGTGTCGAGTGGTTGGTGATTGGGGCTAAGGGTTCTGGCATAAACGCATCCTTCTCTCTGTGGGGTTCTCTGAAGGGTTCCCTCTGAGGTTTCCTAGGCAGTTCCCTGGGTAGTGCATCTTTCAGGGTGACTGCAGGCATATTTTGCAGTGCCTGCATTGTCGCTGACTGCGGCGGCGTGTTTTCGCCCAGAATACTGTACGGCGCCCTCTTCATCTCTTGTCGCATGACTGGCGTCAAGGTAATAGGCATTGGTGTGGGAGTGCCGTCTCTCTGCTCGCGCTCAACGGAGCCGCCCCTTTCGCTTTCTCGTCCGCGGACTGGCGTTCCGGGCCTGCTGTTCTTCTCGGGCGAGTGGTTCCTTTGGGCGAGGGAGTTAGCCAAGCTAACCGAATCGCGTCTGTTGGAACCCTCGATCATCAGACTAAGATCTCGGACTGTGGGTGCCTGGAGAGACTGCATTCGCTTGTGTGGGCTTCCTCTGGGGACCAGTGCCTTCTCGATGAAAGCCTTGTCCGGAGCCATATCGCCGCTCATTGTCATCCGCTTGTTCATAGTGGGGACGAGGGCGTTCTCGCGGGCCTTCTCATTCAAGGCGGCATGCGCCGACTGTATCGCCGCAGACGTGCCTATCCTAGATGTGCCGACGCCGACGGTTGGTGACTGAGGGTTGAGGGGCAGAGGCGGTGGCGCTCGCTCGGGGTCTGAGCTGTCCCACCTGCGATGTGTGAGCCGACGAAATAGAGGCATTGGTAGAATATAGATTAAGGGGAGAAGTGGCAGCAGCAAGTAAACATGACATACATTGGGATGAGAGCTCCTCGCATGTCCGAAGAGGCAGACGATTGGTGTCTTAGATGCTGCGGCCGGTCAACCCGGTCAGCGGGGGCATCACGCTCGACCGGAGGCATGTTGGCGGCGGTTGATGCAATGCAACTGGCGTGGTTGTGGAGAGGAATGCGGTGTCTTGGTGGAATATCGTGTACGTGGTGTAGCTCGGTACCATACAATGTGAATGAACCTAAGAATTTGGGTGTCCACAGGCCGACTGGACAGTCCAAATAATCCGTCGAAAAGTAGCAAAGCAAAGTAAACTGAGCAGCAGCCTAAACAGAACACAAAAGATCAAATTAGTATCAAAACATCAGAGGTGAAGCGCAAACCAGCCAGAACCAGGCTTGATGATGGTTGCTTGGAGGGTCAGTCGGAGGAGCAAAAGTGTCAGTCAAGTCAAGGGAACCAGGTTGCTGTCCAAGCTCCTAGTAATACTCCGAGGGGTCTATATGTGAGCGAGATCAACAGATGGAGAGCAGTCTAGCCCATTGATCCATTGACTAACCCAGGATTTGGTCTGCATCGGGGATTCACTGCGGATTCACTGGGTTGGGCCGCACATCCAGCAAATGGTGCACGCAGGTCAAGGAAAACATTGGAGCTGCTTGCCCAATCCCAGTTGGCGCCTTTCCGCCTCCAAGTCGCCCCAGCAACCGCCCAGCTATCCTCCCCCAAGGGAACGGTGAAACAACCAAAAAGTCGTGCACTTGGCCCGATCAGTGCCACTCGACGTCACATCCTCGAATCTGATTTGTGACATCCTTTCCCAATGTAAACAATCCGGCTTAACGTACGTTCTATCTGTCGGTGAACCATTGTTTACCAAGAATACCTCCCAGACACCAACCATATGGTGCTCCATGATAGGCTGTGCTGCAAGACATAAGATTCTGCTAGTGCAAGTAATCATCAAATCGACCTCGATGTGATGGATGTTATCTACATCTACTGCTGCTGGACCTGTTCGAGACACGGCTATTGTCCCGTTTGCACAAAATGGTGTTCTGGCCCGGGGTCCTTCGCCTACTGCCCCGAATGCAGACTGCATGGGGATCATAACTATTAGCGTCACGTTAAAGAACCGATTCGCTGATCATTCAGAACAGCATTATGCAGTCGGCCCGGGCAGGCAGGGAGGCAGGAAGAACACTGTCGAGTCGATCGAATTGATTAAGGGTTCGTTCTAAGAATTAGTATATTTATTCCGATCTTATTCTTAATTTATACAGCAGATCTGGTGCTGCACTCGGTTTATGACGCCTGTGCATCGCCAATCTTGGTTGGCTATATCTAAAATGGATCCCACTTGCAGGAACGAGCCCGTGCAAGACATTTTGTGCGACCAGTATCTCAAGTTTTGGTTGTTGCTGTTCACCTTGTGTACGATTTTCCTACCAATATCAACAAGCTGAACACTGCATTTCTTCCTTCATTCTGCTCACGGAACCGCCGGCGACCATTCCCATATTGGCGATCAATGGTGGATATACTATGCCTAACTGTACTGTATATGCATAGCACCTTGCCTATTACGCTCGGTTCTTGGCCTAGTAAGTTTAGCAGAAGACAAAAGTGAGCACTTTGGGTTAGACACTACCACACTAGGAAGCCTGACGTCGGTTCGAAGTTGAAGATATCAGTTCTGTGTTGAGTAATCCGGTTATTTACAGTTTAGCAGGCGCGCCCCTATGCCTAAAATGTAATCACCAGTGCCAGGCCGGGCCATGCCTGCCCCTATACAGGCTCCCTACCATGGACGAGACAAAAACCATTGTTCCTCTTTGGACGTAACGTATCAGACTTGGCAAATGGCAGTGAAGCCAAGAAGGCAAACAGGTAGTCACAGCAGTAAAAAGGCAGCTCGCGAAATTTATGTCACAGGTAATGGTTCCTCTCGTCTGCTTGTATAGCCCACGATTTAGAAATATATGATACAATCATGTAATGCTATTGCCGCTGAAAAGCCAGAGCTCATAGTGGTGCCCGCCTCCAACCTACCCTTTCTTGCTGGCCTCTCTGATATCCAGGGTGTCCGCCTCCTGAGTCTTAGCACCGTCGGCCTTGTCAATCTCACCTATGAAGTCCGACGCAGTACCCTCGACCTCCAACGAGCCCTGCATCGCTATGTAACGAGAGAAGACGTCCTCGGGCTTAATAAGGTAGCTCCGGGATTAAGACCTCCGAAACGACGTCGCCGCCGGCCTCCTTGGCCTTGTAAGTCTTGGTCCACTCGAACCCCGAGTTCCCTGAGCCTGTCCACTCGTACCGCTTCGGGTCAGCAGACTTTCGCACGTCGCGCTGGAACCCCTTTAACCCCTCCGGGTCGTACGGAGGCGTAACCATTTTCTTCTGCTTGCGGTACTCGACCGAGTGGTGGACCATCTCGTGGGACTTGCCGAGCTTGACAGGGCTCTTGCCCTTCTCCTTGTACTCGACGTACCGCCCGGGCGTACGGTAGACGGCGCCGGCGATCGTCATTGTACCGCTGAAGCTGTTGACGATCGGACCCGTGGCCCATCCGTTGACGACGTCGTTGGCCACGTGCTTCAGCTGCGCCTTCTTGAGGCCGCTCCTGTCGAGTGCCTCCCAGCCCTTGCGCGTGAGCCAGTTGCTGCCGTAGTCCTTCTCGCCATGCGCGATGCGGTCCAACACGGGCTTGATGAGGTTGCAGCGATCCTCCACCGCCGCCCTGGCTAGGTTGCCGAGATCGACGTCGAGCTGGAGGTAGGGTGCAACTTGCTCGCACATCCAGGCAAATGAGATCATGGCAATTTCTATAATTGGTTCGGTCGGTTTTCATTCCCATCACATTGATTTAGGTATTACTCACGTTCAAAGTCGCCTTTCTTTTCCTTTAGCAGATCGTCGCTGCCACCTCCCACGTTGATGTGGACGCCAGGGAACCAGACCTGAAGCAATTCCGAGTCGGTCCCCTTGAGCTCCTCGTACATCTCGCAGTCAATCATATCTGACCAAGCCTTAGCGATCTGCTCAGGCGTCGAGTCCTTATCCGCCTGGACTTTCTCCAATGCATGTTTGATCTTATTATGCGTCCTCTTAGGAACAGGCTGCCTGGCCGCGAGATCGCCATCGGCAGGAAATTGCCACAGAGTAGGCGAGAACGGGCCTCTTCGTTCGTCTAGAGCGAGGGCGTAGAATGCGCGCCTAATGTCTATATGAATGGTCAATACGATACTCTAGTCGTCACATGGGTGTAGGTGGGAAGGTGGACTCACAGGGGCTAAGGGCAACGTTGTGAAACCCAGGATCCGGAATCCCCACGAATTTCTCGATCCACTTCAGGTTGCCCAGAGTCCACGTTAAGTCAGGGATGCCGAGGCTTCCAACCGTATCGAAGACGCCCACGACCTGCACCACCCTGAGGCTTCTCGTACCGCGGCGGTTCCTGGAAGGCGCCCTCCTGAGCCTGCGGCGGCTGGTCTGCCGAGAGCTTGCCATTGACCCACTCCCTGTAAGCGGCTGGCTTGCGGAAGTTGTGGCTCTCCTTGTGCTTCTGGTACAATGTATACAGGTCCGGGAAGTCCTGCAAGTCGCGGGGCGAGATGACGCCAATGTCGTTGACGAGACCGGCGACGGCGCGCGCCGTGTACGCGCCCCGCGAGAATCCGAAGCAGAAGATCTCGTCGCCCAACTTGTAGTTGAGAGCGATGAAGTTGTAGGCCTCGATGACGTTGCCGACAAAGCCGACGCCGAAGCCGCCCTCGAGGTTCTTCTCATGGCTGCTCAGGACCCCAGTACCGATGCCGGCGTCGTAGTAGACGACCTGCTGCCACGGCTTCCTTTTGACACATTTGCCGCTGCGGGAGATGGCGCGGGAGAGTCGAGTGATGTTGGACGGGATGTTCTTGAGTCCTGATACCGACGACTGCCATGTGCTATCGCAGCAGATCACGATGCGCTTGGGTGCGACGGAGGTTCCGGTCTCCTGATAGCCCCCTTGGGTAAACTCACGCTGGGGTATAGCCCCTTCGGTCATCATTGTGTGTAATTGGAAGTGGTAGTTAAATTAGTAGCAGAGTGGGATGACATGAGACTTGTCTGTTGACATGGAAAAGGCCCAGCAGACTTTGGCCTTTATACCCATATTTCCCATGTCATCAACCCATCATATTGCCTCCCCAAAGGCATCATGCTCAGCTTCAGCTGAAGTCAATTATCAGTCGAGAACACCTCATAGCCTCTCGTAGTCACAGCCAATGTCCGAACGCCACAACTTGCCGTATTATTCGCGAAGCGGCTGATAGGCCCGGGCATGGCGGGGAAGGAAGCCACGAAGCAAGCCGCCAGCTGATAGGCAAAGCAATAGCCAAACAGGAACTAAATTTACAGGAAAATCAAAGCAGCCAGAATAAGCAATGAGAGGTAATTCTAGAGCGGTCGATACTGTTGACCCTCAAGAGCACTCCAAGCTTGTCGATGGTGTCACCGCATTCCGTTTCGGCCCCCAAGCCGCAACGTCCAGCTAGTCGAACGGCGAGAATAGCTGAGACCAGTCAACCCAAGAACTGGTATGGGCATAGGGCCTGATTCAGTGGCCAAAACACTCGACTAGAAGTCAATGCGATTGTCTTGCTATGAGCATGAGTCTAGACTTTAGACTTTCGGCAACAAATTAGAAGTTTAACTGCTGACAATGGTGGCGTTAGGTCATATCATGACCCGTTAGTCGGTCAATGAGACTGCGTCCAGTTGAGCCAAATGTATTGGTTTCAATCTGCCCTATCAACATCTTCACCGAGATCAAGCGCCTCAAAAGCATATGCATGTCGTACTCCTCTGGGCCAGTACCATCTTTGACTTGGCTTTGTCCTTGGCGGGAGGCTTCGCCTTCGGGACCGACTGCATCATCGAAGTGAATGCTATCCAAGTCGTCCTTGAGTCGGTTTAGTTCAAAGGCCTCGGGCAGCGGTGGTCCAGGGAGCCATCAATAGCAAAAGGTCACTGAGGTCGCTCCGTCCATGAAGGTATGAAGAAATTAATCATTCTAAAATCATTACTATAGTTATCATAGATCGAAGGGGTATCAAATATATATACAGTGGAAGCCTTTGATCCAAACAAACATCGTCGAACCGCTCGTTAAATTATATACACATTATTGTTATCTCGCCGTGACAGGCAGAAGTAATTTACTTCATGAGAGCCAGCATTCTCTCGGCACCCTTCTCACCGGCAACCATGGCGCCGAACTGGGGGTTGACGGTCAGGGGCGCGATAATGGACGCGTCGATGACGTGGATGTTCTGGGTGCCGATGACGAGGGTGTCGGCGTTGACGCAGCTGCCGATGCGGCACGAGCTGGACCAGTGGTTGACGGCGCCGACGGCGTAGTCCGAGGGCGTCGTGATGTACTTCTCGATCTCGGCGACGGTCCAGTTCTGGTTCATGTTCAGGGGCGTCAGGCCCTCCTTGGCGGGCTGCTCAGGGGTCGAGGCGGGCAGTGCCTGGAAGATCTTGTAAATGAACTTGGCAATGTCGTTGGCATCGCGGGGGTCCTTGTAGTAAATGCCATCGCTGGGGCCGGGGACAAACTTGTCGTCGTTGGAAAGGACAACGCGGCCGAGAGTGGCCATGCCGGAGGTACCGTAGATGTTCAGGGTGATGGTGTGGTTGTTGGTGAAGTCACCGTGTCCGGTGGAGGCGATGGTGCCCTGGCAGCCACCCTTGGTGCCATCCTCGTGGTCAATGAAGCCCCAGAAGACGGAGCTCTGCGAGGCAAAAGCGTAGGTGCCGCTGCGAGACTTGATGTAAAGCTCCTTGTCCTCTTCGGAAGGAGAATTGTAGGTGTAGAGCTCAGCATCAACAGACGGGCTGGACATCTGGATGAAGGTGTTGGGGTTGTCGAACAAGCCTTCTCCGACGGCAGGCTGAGGAATCCAGCTGGCAGCGGTGTAGGGTGAGATGTTGGAGGTAGCCAGGCGGGCCAGGGTATCCAGGGGGCCGATACCAGAGTGCATCAGGAGACCGGGCGACGCAAGGGCGCCGGCAGAGAGGACAACACGACCTCCAGTGGCGACCGAAATCTCCACAGTCTTGCCGTCGACAATGGCCGTGACACCGCTGGCCATGCCGGCAATATGGTTGATGTGCTTGACGCGGACGCCAGTCTGGAGACGGAAGTTGCTTCGCTTCAGAGCGGTCTGCAGGTAGGTCCGGGTAGGACCGCCGCGCTGACCGTCGATATAGTTGTACTCGGTACGTCCGAAGACGTTGTCCTTGTCGTTGTACTCGCCGTTGATATCGACATTCTTGAAGCCAGCACCATCGACGATCCACTCCTTGGCAGCATCGAAAGCGGTCTCAAGGTAGAACTTGCCATCGGTGGAGCATTGGGTGACCGAGGGCTGACGAGCAAGCAGGCGTTGCGTAGCATCCTTGACATCGGCGCTCTTCCAGCCATCGGGATGGAACTCGTCCCAATCGGAATCCGGAGGCTGGAAGTACAAGCCAGCGTTGATGGCACTGTTGCCACCGACGGTGCAAGCTCCGTAGCCTCCGATGACATCGGAGGGGCAGATCAACTTGTCGGAGGGGTTGCTGAAGATGGTGCTGTCTATAATAGGAGTCAGCACGACGAACAAGATGAAACAATTACTTATTATTGTCAAACTTACACAGGCCAGGAACATCGACTCTGCTAAGGCCGGTTCCGTCCAACCAGGCCGGCTTCTCCTCGCCACCGACGATGCTATATGAAGCACCTCCCACCTCAAGAATCAGCGTCTTCTTGCCGGCCTCGCTCAGCCTGTCGCCGACGATGATACCGGCAGTACCGGCACCGACGATGATGGCATCGTAAGTCTCTGTGGTCCAGTCGCTAGACTGAGTAGGGCAGGCGGCGCCAAGAACGGCGAGGCACAGGAACTGAAGGAGGGTATTAGAAGAGGACTTCATGGTGGGCAACGAGTGTGATGATGGTGAAGAGCGTAAGGCAAGTAAACGGTCCTGAGTAGGAGGGCATTTCTTTGTTATATATCTCCAGTGCCACCTGCTCGCTCTATGCCCTTTGCCTCGACTACCGAATCTGCGCCCAACAAAGCTCCGAATACTACTGTCTTGCACCACTCAGCCCGTACCGACAAACCATGCCTGCAGGGTTGTCATACCGAACCCGAACCACGCGTAGATGACGGCTGGATCCATTCAGCTAAGATCGGCACGGGCCCTTTTGCTCGCCTTATTACACAGCTAGCGGCCTCGTATAGACCAGGGCAGAACGTGGGTATGCGCAGGATGGATACTTGTACAGAAGCAGCCAATACAATACCCATTTAGTTATTGAATAGAGCCATGATGATGACCATGGTAGACAAATAGTCACCGCTAGGGCTAATCGTTTATCGGCTGTTGGCGGTAGTCGCCTTGGGTAGCGTTGGCGAAGGAGGCATTGGTCGGTTCAACCGGTCGGTTCAACGGGATCCCACGACGCTGGGGCCGTCCTCAGCTTGACCAGAGGCGACCACTTCTTCAATGTGGAAAAAAAAAACCTGAGCAATCCATAAGATAACCTGAGTGGGATTCCGATTGCTACGGGGCAGCCGCGCAGGGGATCGGGTCCTCTCTGCCCTGGCCGTACAGGATCCTTAATGCAGAAGCAAATTGGCATGTGTGTAAGGCTATCGCTGAAATTACAATAGAGATCCGACTGTGCAATTGTCACCAGAAATCTCTGCCGGGAAATGCCGTGGGCCCCAGTAGGGAGCGTTAGTGGAGTCGAACCGCCTGCGAACTACCTGTGAACGGCTAGCGAACTACCGGCGAGTCCTAGCGTTCTGTGGGGCCGAAGGGGCAGACTTATAAGATATCACCTTCAATACGAGGAAAGAGGAAAAGAAAGATAAAAAAAGAAACGCAGAGTGGAGTGTAATGAATAGTCGCGCGGAATTGCGGCCTCTGCGCGCTCTTGTCTGAGACTCAGCAACTCCTGAAGAGGATCGCAACTCTTCACCGTCCCGGCAGAGCTCCAACGCGCGAATGCACGTACAGCTGGAGGGCTCGAGGGCAGTTGTAGAGGGGACCTGTAAGGAGTTAAAGGGAGACAGGAGTTAATGGCATGCCGGGCGCCGGGGGCAGTGCTCCTGGCAATGTGACCCGAACACTCGGTGCCGCACATTTAGCGAGCTTAGGGGGGCTCACTAACCACAGCTTGACATCATCTTCCAAACCACTATTCGGATTTCGTCTTGGTAAGCTAGTAAGGAAGCACTTAAGTCGCCGCTATGTGAACTTGCCTTGCCCTTGCGGGCGTTCGGCTTCCTCGGGCCAGCTAGGCTATCCCAGTGCCTGTCAGTTGATTGATGCTAGTACCAGGGCCGCGGCTAGAGGCGAACTAAACACTCACAAATCCGAGACAGAAGTCCGAGATGATCCAAGCATGACTTCTGCTTAATGAGACCATGGACGCGAGGAACACAGAATGTTTTTTTTATACATGTGTAATATGAGCGGCATTGACTATGCAGCCACTTCTATCTCGTTCTACAAGGTTGTGTGATGTCGAGACCACGCCGCAGTGTCCCATCGGACTTCAAGGTAATTTACCTACCAATACTGCTTGAAGCCTACCTACATATGTAAGGTGACATTATTGCTATTTCTATCTGCTTCACCCGTTTATTAGATGTCAGTGGGAGCAGGACGCATTATGTTGGGAATACCGGCCCATTGACACCGCTCGCAGTTGAATATAGGCACTTGCTTAATTTGGTGAGACACCCGAGTATATTGTAGTCTCAGCCAGCAACATATATTTGGAAAGTACGTTGAAAGCCTCGTAAAGTGGGTTTGCTTGGCCTACTTGACGCATTGTACGAGCATCTCCCGTGGCCGGCTGTATGCAAGCCGGGCAGGCCACTGCAGGCAGGCAACTCACACAGCTGCACGGAAATCAGGTTTTGGGTAAGACGCCACCAGACTGTAAATGTCGAAAAGAATAGCCGACGCCAATGGAGAAGAAGTCTGGAAGCTTACATATCCTAGTTTCTCTTTCTCCATTGGCCAAGCCCCCAAGGCATTCTATGACACTGTGGGCTTTGCACTACTTGGGGCACTAACTGAGCAGAAGACTAATCAAGGACTTTCCTCCCGCAGCCCAAGCTAGAGTTGTGTGACAGCCGCCTGGATTGGCGGCACTTGCACAAGCAATTGAGATCTCGGATAGCTGCAGCGATTGCCCTTCGAAATGAGGCGCGGGATGGGAGAAGACGGCGCCTTGGTGATACCAATCATATAGTCCAGAGCCTGCAGGGGTTGAGCGCGGGGCTCACACAGGGGTCCAAGCCACGTTTGCCTGGTCTCACCCAGTTCAGAGTCAACACTTCCGAAGTAAGGCTCGACTTCTTTGAGGGTGCATCTTCAGCGCATTCGTTCCATCTTCCCCTTTCCCCCCTTTGTGCAGAGTCATGGGGAGATCTTCTGAATGAGTTACCCTTGATTCTTGCCACGTTCCCGCGGCTTTTCTGTATGCAGTCAGCAACAATATAAGCTTGTGGAGCTGCCATATCGATTCTCAGCCCTTTCAGCTTACAGGGACTGATGGAAGGGCTTGGCGGCCATTGTAACGTCATCGCCCGCTCAGCCGCAGGATATACCCGAAAGCACGCTGCCTCCCCAGATCGAATGCGGCCAATCATACAATATATACCCATCCCGGCTTCCTCCACCCAGGAGGACCTGGAGGAACTGGGGAAGGTGCGGTTGACACGTTGATCCACCATGTCCGCGCCCGGGCCGTCGACTAGTATTGCCTCGCCCAGGTGGGCGTCGAGCGACGACTGGGATGTGTACCGGGGAACCATCACGCACTTGTACGAGGTCGAAGACATGACACTGGAGAAGGTGATGAATAGCATGCTGAACAAGCATGGCTTCCTCGCAACGTACGTCCCCCGCGCCGAAACTCTGTCTTGAAAAGTGCTCACCCAAGCTGACCTGAAAGGGAAGAAAAAAGATGTATAAGGCCAGGTTCAAGAGATGGGGTCTGCAGAAGAACCTGCGATACGAACAAGTCTCGCAGCTCCTTCAGCATGGTCAAACCCACCAGCCGGCGCCCAAGTCTACGCCAGAGGTGTTGATTGAGGGCCGGAAAGTTGACCCTCGCAGGGTCAAGACATATCTGCGCCGGACAAAACGTCCAGGCTTGAAGGCGTCGTCGGGCACAGGACGCGTGGCCAAGATGGCCAGTCCCGTATCCCGGTTAACGCCACCGCCCGAGCCAAGTATACTCTCCACGCCAGATGCCATTCGTCTCCCCGAGGAGTGCATGTGGATATTGAGGGACTGGGTTACAGGTTCGTTCCAGGGAGGGCTATGGGACACCAGCGGCACAGTCAAAAACTACGACTACACCTACCGGCTCATTTTCTGGAACAACTCTCTAGGCCAGATCCGCACAGAGCTGCAGAGGGGCCAGACTGCTCAAGCGTTCCAGAAGTTCGGCCAATCTCTGGACCAATACAAGCAGTTTCTAAGAGATGAAGATCCACGTCTGTTCATCTATACATATCTCGTCATATGCCGCTTATTTGTCGATCATCCGGACCTGGCGAAGTCCCTGGTCGGGTACATCCACGAGCTATGTAAGATCATAAACGGCAGTTTCCATCCACTGAGCCGCGTAATGGAGAAAATCCGACGCATGAACCCGAATCAAGTACAGGAGTACGCTCAGCATTTCATCATGTCCTACCTTGATTCCATGGCCAGCCAACGACCAGACTGTACCCATTTTGCGATGGAAAACCTACAGCTCCGGTCCAGGCTCCTGACCTCGCTTGCGGACGAAGGCCTGATTGACCGGCAAACGGCCATAGCCAAGTGCCATGCGGTACTCAGGGACATTGAAAAGCAGCCAGGCCTGAGTTGGACGTCCATATACGCCGGTTTGCAGCAGACCATGGCCTACTTTATGAAGAAGCGGGCACAGGCTGGGGCCTCGGGCCAGGTGCCTGCTGCCCTGCAGCGGTTCGCCCACCTGGAGCAATGGTACCTCTATCTGGGCTTCAAGACGTCGACAGACGGTAGCAACCGCGCAGGGATGATGGCGGCGGCTGAAAAGCTGACCAAGATCCCGATGCAGGATCCGGACATGCGAGGTAGACAGGCCTGGATGTTGGCCGACCTGGAAGCGCAGCTGCGGCGCATGGATATATCGGACACGGCCGAGGACGTCAGCCGGACTTATGTACAAGTCCTTGACGAGGTCCTTGAAGGCGAGAAAGCCAAAGCCATATTGGCAACATCAGGTTTAGGGACCCCTGGTGTAAAGTACGAGGTTCATGCATGATAAGAACACTGAATATAAAACGTGTTTGTCATGTAGAATGACCAAGCAAAGAGGGGCATGCTCATGAGACTGGGTAGCAATGGGAAGTTGGTGGAATGGTTTCAAGGCGTTGCATCCCGACAGAGGAAGATGACGAAGGGATGGACTTCCTATCGCATGCCGAACCATTTCTCTCATTCTCGACCTCACACGCAAGTCTCTCTTTCTTATCACTCCCTGGCTGCCTAGCAGTTTCTGCAACGTCCACCCAGCTCTGCCTCCACTCGTCTCCCAAACACCGGGCAGCATTCGTCGCGAAGGGGCCACCCCGCGCATGCTGTGATCAGCTATTGGGTCATCATGTCCGTCGATCAGGGATCATCACTTTGCTCATTCTGGCACATGGTGTTGTGAGCCTAGACAGCCCGGTAAAGCACATACGAAGCAGTTCCTTCTCATTCCTGGCACGTAAGCATGCTACAAGAAATCACTCGACTTTCGATTCGGGTGGCCGATGGCAAATAGCAAGTCAAGCCCATGACGGGGGCGTCCACGCAATGTGCAAGGGTGCGGCATCTTCTAGAGGCATCTGATCCGCAGGATTCGGTGTTTTTGGCGATATGGTTCATCAGCTGCGATTCGGATTAAGATTTTCGACCAGATCTTGCGATCTGACATAATTGATGGTGCGTGGCTACCACGATGCTCCTATTTATCATTGCGTGGCTCGGCAGATCCTGTCATCGCAAAGGATGAAGCTTAACCACGCAGTGACTAAGCGGTACCTGCCTAAGTCCCCTCCTGCCGACCCTGAGTTGCGACATGATTTCGACATGCCTATGGTTTAACAATCTGGTTTTAGTATGTTCTGGGACTGGTTCAGCCTCCGAATATACCAAGTAGCACGTAAATAGGGGCTCAGACCACGAACGTTCTATACTCAGGTCCACTATAATTGCGCTGAACTGTAAATGTTATGACAGGTCCGGAGCGCTTGGCCTACTCTTGCCACGTCCTTGCTTTTGCCATCATGAATCCCTGGCTTCGTCATCGTGCTAATGCCCGAGGCGTGGTCGACGGGAATGCAGCATGAAGATAAAAGGAGAGACGGACCCGCCAGATTCGGGTTGAAGCTATCCTCATCTCACTCACGCTCTAAGCAGTAAAAATTCAAGATATCGCACAGCATCTCTTTCAAGTCACAACAGTTGTCGACACCGCTTCACGCCCCTGAAAAGATAACCACTTGAATCACATACGCCCGTCTCCAAGCCAAAATGCATTTCCACCAGACCGCCCTTCTCCTCGCCTCCGTCCTCGGCGCCGCCATGGCCCAGGACTGCCAAGCCGACGATGTGACGGCCACCGCCGCCGCCGCCGTCTTCGCCCGCCAGGCCACCGCCACCGACGGCAACACCATCGTCAGTGCCACCGCGGAGGCGACCCAGTGCACGTCGCTGCAGCAGTCCCTCCTCAACGCGATGCCGACGCCGCCCATGCTGCTGAGCTCCATTGTGCAGTCGGCCGTGATGCCCGCGACGACGCTGTCCAACATCTGCGGCGTGACGGTCGCCAGCTCGGCGACCTCGGCCTGGACCGACTACAACCTGGTCTACTACGACTTCTTCAGCTCGCGCCGCGCCGAGTTCATCTCGCTCGCGTCCCAGTGCCCGGGCACCGTGCTGCCCGCCATCGCCACCAGCAGCCTCGACTCGGTGCTCGCAGCCTACTCCACCTTCTCCGCCTCCGGGTGCGGCCGCAAGGAGGTCGTCGCGACGGGAACGGCCAACGCGGCGGCGGCTCCGTGGCCCAGGGAGACGGGTGCTGTCAACTTGGTGGTTGCCGCTGCCATGGGAGTTGCTGGGGCTGTCATTGCATTGTAAGAGGACGATCTCTATGTTCTGCAACCCGAAAAAGGGGCGCGGCGAATTGAGTAGCAATCTCTGGAAAATCGTCTAATAGTTGAGGGGAAGCTGGGGATCCATTTTGCTTATCTTGCTTTTTCTTTCTCCGGTGTAGATCTCTTGTGGCATTTCATGTGTTATTGTCGAGCTGTTCATTCTTACTAGATAGGTAGACTGCCGAGTTCCTGCCATCAATTGGCATATAGATTGCTAATGTACACCAATTTAAAATCAAGTTTCCTAACATTTCCGATGACCAATCAGGGGGTGATTGGGCGGCGTGTAAGATTTTCTCAACAGAACATAGATCAGCTTCATTCGAATTACCAATTATGTTCTCTTCGCAATTCTGGTAAAGAGATGCGATGTCAACAGACAACAGACTGCCATTTCAGCGGAGTTGTAACTTTCCGATGAGGCAAGGGAGCTCATCTCCATCTTCATGACACATCTAGTACGGAATGCGGAGCTAGTGGCTCTTGACCTCAATGATCCCAGGCTCTTGTAGATAGCTGAGGCGAGTTTGGTTGTCAAAGGAGGTCGTGCGCCTACTTCTCTGCCTCACAATTTAGTGTATGAGAATACCGATTTGATAGGAATACGATGTTTTGACCAAGACCGGGCCACAAAACTCCGTTTACATAGGCCAATATACGAGGATAATAGGACCTGTAGACAACGCCCAACGCCAACCCAAGCAAAAGTATCCAGCGCAGATAGGTTGGCTAACTCCTTAGAGCCTCGAGCCTGTTCCTCATCTGCATCATGGCTTCCTGGTCCTCTTCCTCCTCCTCGGCCGCCGCTGGCTCCTGCGCAATCGGGGCGCTGGGCAGCGTGCCCGTCTTCTCCATCTTCCCCTTCAGGATCTCGCCGAGCACCTTGTCGACCTCGGTCTCGGCCTCGTCCTCCTCGTCCTCGAACAGGCCGTCCTCGGGCAGCGTGTCGCTGACCATGTCCTCGATGACGCCGGCCTTGATGAGCTCAACGCTCAGTTCCTGCATGGTGCCGGCTAGCTCGGGCAGGCGGATGAGGCGGTTGACGTCCTTCATGATGCCGACACTGGCCTTGATGGAGCCTTCGATCTTGCGCACGGCAAAGGCCTCGTTGACCTGCATCTGAACGCTGTTGAGCTGGGCCTTGGACGTGGTCAGGCGCGCCGAAGTCTTGCGCACCCGGATCAGCTCCCGAGCGAAGTCGCGGGCCTCCTTGGCCGCCTGCTTCTGCTGGTTCGGATTCCGTTGGCCGCGACGGTCGGCGGCCACTATGTAATTTTTGGTTTTGATCTCGGCGGCTTTCACCGAGTTGATATCGCGGTCGAGCTTGCGAATGTTGGAGCGAATGAGGGCGTTGCACTTGCGCATCTATCCAGGTCGACGTTAGATCGCGATTCGCTTGGGGGGCACAGCTGCCCCATGGAAGAGGAGAGGGAGATGGCGTACTTGGGCATTGGGGTCCGGCTTCACGAACAAAGCCTTAAGACTCTCCATGATGGAGAGTCAGCTGCGGCAATTGCGCAGCGCAGCCCGAGAATAGGAGGGATATGAAGTGTGGTGGTTGGAGACAAGAGTGAGAGCTTAACTGGACGCTGCGGCTCTCTATCTTTTTTGTCGCTCTTAAACAGGTGCCTGGCAGCGACGGTCGCGACACGGCTATCAATCAGTACAGGGAGGGCTGGGTATCATGCGCAATACGCGGGATGCGGGATGCAATTGCGTATTCGGAACTGCGACATCTGACGTGCGACGTTTGGTTGGTTGGGTACAGGATCAATCCATCAAATGTAAGGTAACCTACATAGCTGCCTATCTGTACTTGGTTAAGTGCCAAGGCTGGCCCATTCATAACCGACCATTGGCCCAATTGCTGGTCCGGTGCGGTCGGTTCGACCAGCAGAGATAACCTTAAGGTCCAGGCACATCTTTCATCGATGAACGAATGATGGATCCTCGCCATGAACTATTACCCCGCCACTGGGGCTTCGTTTCACTCCAATCTGTGCCTACTATATCCGACAGGACAACCGCCAGAACATTAAGGTAGAAGTAAAGCAATCCAGGAACGGCATGGATGTCTAAGTAGGTAACAATCTATACTGTCACTTGGAATTTATCAGCGAGTATGGCCTTTTTGACAGAAGCTGGCTTGTGAAAGGGCTGCGGCTGTTCTTCCTAATACGTACATGTAAGTATGTACCTACCTATGACGAAGCCCGTATTATTACCAAAGCAACTTGACGCCCACCTGCAGGTCACTTCAACATCAATCATATACACACCCAATGCGACATTATCTTCTTGAGATGGGTTTGCATAGGTATACACGAAATTACCTGCTTATGATTTTAACACTTTAGATACCGGCTAGGTAGGCTTTGGATCTAAACATGAAGAAAAGACCATGCTTTAGTGGTTCGAGTGTTTGAAAAATGCATGTATGGTTCGAGACCAGGAGGTGCGAAAAGGAGCATCACATAAGCCGCAATGCCCTGGCGCTGGCACCTGGGCCCGCTCAGCCCTGTCACGCCGCGTCTTCTTGGGCCTTCTGAGAAGTTCTATGTGACGAAAGGCGACCCGGATCGGATTTGGGGGAAAAGACCATTGGACCCCTCATAGGCCTGCAAACCGCAGTTGCAGCAAGCACCCCCTCCAGAAGCTAACTGCAAAAAGAGAGAGCCTCACAAACTTTGGCAGGACACACACAGCAGTGCAGAGACTGACCGCAATATTGATTGATTGGAAGAGAGACATAGAGAGAAAGCGAGTGTGATTCGATCACCTTCTGTTCCAAAGCGCATCTTCTCCCCCTTCTGCCCATGTTTCTGCCCGTGTTTTGGTTACCTACCAAACTACTTGCTCTTGAAGGTCCAACAGGTTCCTTTACACACCTTTCACTTGTTGATTAGATTAGGCACAGGTATTTTTAGCTAGGCCAGTTCCAGTTGCAGTCCCCGTCCCCCAGTGACGACCATTTCAATTTGCGCCCTGATTCGCCCCGCGCTTGTTCTACAACGGCCTCGTTTCCGACCTTGACCTTTTGCGTCAAGCTTCATTCCCCAACCTACATACCTATTCCAAAGTCGCATCTTTCTTCTGCGCCAATCTGACCTCCTCCGCCTTTTCCCACTTCCACTTCACGATACCCCAGATCTTATTCCTCCTACACACCCAGTCACAATGTCTCAAGATATGTTGACTCCCGAAGGTAAGTTGCTCTTGCTCCATGCCACTCAAACCTCCACCCTCTCCGCGATGCTGCCGCTTGTTGCTCTGGCTGTTCTCCAGTGCAGCTATCCATGCCTGCCTCGCATAGCTTGACTCACAGCTCTCAACTGCCATACTATCATGCCATGATCGTCTGAAATTTTGCTTGGCTGACTCGATCTCGGCTCTCAACAGTCCTCTGGGCTCAGCGCTCGTCCAACACGGATCCCGAGAAGAACTTCATCTACCTTACCATTGTCGTCCCTGATGTGAAGAAAGAGAACCTCACGCTGGACCTCAAGTCTGACAGCCTCAACTTCAAGGGTCTGTCCGACACCAAGAAGGCTACCTACCACCTCGAGCTCGCCTTCTACGGCGAGGTCGACGTCGAGAACAGCAAGATCAACCACACCTCGCGCAATATCGAGATCAAGCTGCGCAAGCAGGAGCTCAAGGAGGAGTACTGGCCGCGCCTGCTCAAGGAGTCCAAGAAGCTGCAGTTCCTCAAGACCGACTTCGATAAGTGGGTTGACGAGGACGAGCAGAACGAGGCTCCCGAGGAGGACTTCTCCAACTTCGGCGGTATGGGTGGCATGCCCGGCATGGGTGGTACGTGAAACCCCGCGCTACTGCACACTTGAACCTGACACTTCGTGGAGCTGCTCCACACTCTTTGCGAATTTGCATACTGACAAATTATTTTATGAACAGGTGCCGGTGGTGGCGGCGACTTCGGTGGCATCGATTTCTCCAAGCTCGGCGGTGGTGCCAACCCCATGGGCGAGGAGGAGGAGGAAGAGGAGGAGGAAGAGGATGACGATGATATGCCCGCTCTGGAGGGAGAGGAGGACGCCTCTGCCGCCGACAAGGGCAAGACGCCTGCTGCTGCCTAAAGGCTGTCACAGGCCATATCGACTATATGTCCCCAATCATCCCCAGGGAGACATGAAGATCATGTCTGATATTCGATCACCTCTTGTTAGCTCACTTGGGCGTACTAGAGCAGAATTGCAAAAAGGCGACCTCCCATATATACAATGGTTGTATTCATGTTTAGGCAATGCTTTTAGGTCGTTTGGCGAAGTTGGCAAGTAAGGGGTTTTGCTCTGGGATATGAATTGACAACTTTAAGCCAACTTGATGCACGTTCTCATTTATAGCCTTGATTTCCTATGTGAACCGAATAGCTATGGCATTGACAACTTCTTTTTACGACATCCCTTTCCGATATCTCTCAAAAGGATTATTTATTGCGCCAAGCCTGGCTGAACTTGACCTCTCTGGATGTTTGTGGAGGGCAAGTATCAGCTGACTGACCAGCCCCCTTCCCCTATCCCATATGCTCATGTCTTATTGACAGGCAGGAGTTGGGAACTTTCCCCCTTCGAGTGTTTGACCCGTACCGGCAGGGAATCCGTGCTATGCATGATATAGGTGGAACGTCTGATGGGTAGTTTTGGGCAATGCTACAAACATAGTATTGAACGAATGCCGATAAGGCTGATAAACATGATCGATTCCTCGCCTAATAATTTAGGTCTAGCCAAGCCAAGCCGAGCCAAGCCTCTTCTTGCAAAACGGTGAATAAGTAATGCAAACAATAACATGGCAACCCGCTGAGCATAGGACGTAGAATTCGTCCAGGGGGTGTGACCAGATGAGGGTGCACACTTCGGTAGTCACTCAATTTACGACAACAATTTTGGCTCTTCCTGTGTAAAAGTCTATTAGATATAGTCGATGGGCTAAAAGGTGGGCTATGAGGCCGTCACCTCACCGTGAACGATGCTTCTTGAAGCTTGAAAATCATGTGTCACTTCTCCTCCAGCCGAGGCTTAATCATCACTGATTTCGAGCTTGCGATGTGTTATAAGGTCGCAAGTCCTACGAAAACCTCCCGTGAAGGCTGATCTACATAATTGCCTGGGTTTCTCGTTAGGGGCGACTAGGTAGGGCGCCTTCTGTAATTGCACAGTCTGCCGAAGCTTAGAATGCAATATTTACCTTCCGCACCCAAGAATCGCATTCCTAGTTGTAAAGAAGAGAAGTAACGAGGACGGGCTGTGGCATCGAATCAAAATGATATTGTCTATGTAGTGTGTCCCTACGAAGACGAAATATGGGGTATTCCAGGAAGCAAACGAATGTTATCATAATGAGAAACGAAACAGTATTTCCTCGAGACCATTCAAGATCCCCACACATTAGGAGATATACTGGCCGCCAATGACGTCCAGCAGCTTGACACCAGATATACGACGAACTCACGATGGAACTCCACCAGTGCCAATCGTTATTACCCAGTATTTCCTCTCACTTGCCGTCGTACAGCCGACAACAGCACACAATATATGCTGGTCGAAAAGGAGAGATAGAAAGGGGGCTTATATATCAACCCCTGTAGCCGTGGTAGCCTTCTCATCGCCCTCATTATGCGTAGAGACTTTCTTGTTATTGGCTGGAGTAGATTCGGTGTCGTCAGTAGTGGCCTTGGTGTCCGACAAGTCGGAGCCGTGACTTGGGCGGTCAAAGTGGTAGAGCGGCTCCAGCTTAGTATCCTTTTGAAAGAAGACCCAACGCTTCATGAACCAGGGAATCCATTTGGTTGTGTTGTAGTGGATGAAAGTCCTGGTCGGCACAGCAAACACATAGTCGAGTTCCTCGAGAGTACGTTGCTTCGTCTCGGGCAGCCACAGGAAGATCATGACGAAGGCCACCACATTGAAGCCCGCATACAGGCAGAAGGCACCCTGTAACAAAAGACAATCCATTAGTAATCGTCCACTCAGGGAAGACAGGACAAGGGGCAGCGCCTGGTTCTGCTGAAACGGTGGGATTTGAACTTACAACAACACCTAGTGAGGCAAGGATCTTTGGGAAGGTGATGGACAAGACAGCCGCCCAGAAGAGACAGGTGGCAACAGCCCATGCCATACCGACTTCTCTGTGTGACAGGGGGAATACCTCGGCACTGTACGTGAAAGGTACCGGACCTTCGCCAGGAGAGTAGAAAGCCGCGAAGATATAGATGAACAAGGCGACAAGCCCAAGATGCGCGCCTCCGGTGCCAGGTATGAGACTGCAGAGACCAGCGGCGAGCAGTGACCATGCCATGTTCGGGAAGGTAAATAGCAGCAGCGAACGACGACCGAAGGTATCAATAGTCCAGATGGCGGGCCAGGCAAATACGAAGTTGACTAGACCGAAGCCGAACGAAGCGAGCAAGGCAGTAAAGTCATCAGTCCCAGCCTGTTTGAACACCGTAGATGAGTAGAACGCAATGATGTTGATGCCGCACATCTGCTGGGCGATCATAACCACGAATGAGGCCAAGGTCGCACGTCGTATGCGGGGGGATTGTGAACAGCTCGATGAAACGAGTGATATAGGTCGATCCATGGATGGCTTCGCGCTCAACCATCAGCTGTGCGTGAATGGAATTAAGATCACGAGCCGCCTGGATGGGATTGTTCCGCAGCCTGATAAGTGAGCCGTATGCATCGCTATACCGATTCTTCTTCATGAACCAACGCGGTGATTCGGGGCAGAAGGGGATCAAGGCACACAGTGGGATCGCCGGGATGAACGCAGATCCAATTTGCACTAAGTAGAGATATTAGCCAGATGCAAACTCTTAATACATGTGATACTTACACCTCCACGCAATGTCGGGGACTCTGCCAACCACAAGATTGGCACAAACTCCCAAGAAGATACCGAAAGCAGTCCACATTTGCCAGCACATGACGAGGGCTCCTCTAATAGCTGCTGGGCTGTTCTCGGCGGCGAAGATGGGAACAGTCGAGGCCTTGAAACCCATGCCAATACCTAAGAGAAGTCTTGTGACCAAGAGTTGCTCCCAATTCTGAGTAACTGCACCACCAATTGGCGTGATCAAGCAAATGACTGCTGAAAGGAAGATGGTCCCTGGAGAGTATAAGTAATAAAAACTTCTCTAGCTAGGCGGGCCGAGGAAAACTCACATTTGCGACCCAAGTAGTTGTTCAATGGATCTGAGATCCAGCATCCAATAAATGCGGAGCCAATATAGGGGGCCGAGTTGATGAGCCCGACCAAGAAAACGGAGCGGTCATCCTCCCCGTCGATGCCGAATTCTTTGGGGAAACTCAGGTTCGCGCCATTGCTGCCTTCTTGATCCCATCCCTGGACCGCAGCACCGATGGAACAAGTGATGATGGTAAGGTAGAGCAGCTTGGGCACACGCCACTTATGGAGAATCTCTTGGTGAAGAGCGTCCTTCTGCGTTTCCTCCAAGGCGTACTCGCCATCAATGGCCTCGAAGTTCTCGGGATCTTGGGCAACGAGGGCCCCCTGACGGAGGACGTGAAGGTGCTCAATCAGACCCTGCTCCTCGGCAAGCTTGGTGACTTTGGCCAAAAGTTCGCCTCGAGGGATGCCAGCGAGTGGGTTCGAGATCCTGATCCATTATATTAGCCGCGAACTAAAGTGGTACTTTTCTGGTTCGTGAAAGGGAACGGGATCTTACTTAGCGTTGACGTTCTTATTGATGTCGGCCACAGCGACCGAGCTTCGGCGCCCTTTCTCTGTCTCCCCGCCCACTTCGTAACGCGGAGGAGGAGATGCCGGCAATGAGCTGATGGGCGTGTGAGTACAAGCAAGTACAAGCAGGCTCTTGTGTGACCGAGTTGACTTACGCTGGAGCCGGCTCGATATCGGCCATCTTTGTTCGTGGTTGCGAAGCTTCCACCAGAGAACAAACGAGGTTTCAATTGCAAGGAAGGAAGAGTGAATGGCACGAGTGAAGTTGCGCAGCTTCACGACGTCCAATGGAAAGAGCTCACAGACCGTAGTGCAGTTGGTATTGAAGTGACGGGACTTGGCCAAATCCAAAGTCAACACGCCAGGCTGCAGGTTGATACGATTGCCATGAAAAGGAAAATTCAATTCAAGAGCACACGCGTTTGAATGATGAGGGGATATCTCCAGCTCTTGTACCTGAACACGAGAAGCTGTGAGTCAACACGTACCTATAAGTCGAGCAGACATTCCCAGTGGGACTAAAATTGATCAATATAAGCCACCACTCGAGGTACCGTAAGCAGAAACTACATGTACCTCTTTCAGCTTCTCGAGCCCATATGTTCTTGTTGCCGCTGATCAAAGTCCCAACATACTTGTACATAGAGGTGGGCGGATGCTGGGCCAGGGCTGAGTGGAATCGTGGTAGTGTTGGTAACACCATCCTATGCAACTTGCCCATACCCTCTACCTGAAAATGAGCTAGGGATATGTACTTTTGTTGACGATCTTGCAATCCCCGGGGCATTCTTGACTTTTAATGGATTGACAATACGGAAGCCGCGAAGGTCCCCGATTTGATGGGTTGGGTGTGTGGGAGGCATGCCCAAAAATTTGTCTACACCCGATTAAGTAAGCAGGTTACCAGTCTGATCAGCAACCCATTTGTAGATAGCCTGATGTGGTTTGGGGAAGAGATCGACCAGCAGTCTCAGGCCGAACAAACTCAATAAACACACTTTTGTGCCTCGCCGAGGCGGCAATGGTTGATTTATGTCATTGTAGGAGAAAAGGCTTCTCAGCCTGGTCGACTAGAGGCCATCGTACCTCGCAAAGTGATCCTCATTTAATTGTGAGACCAACTGTGTTCAGCCACATGAGTACGTACGACTGCGGCCCAGAAGCCATGAAGGGTTCGGGCGGCTTCGTCTACGACAGTGGCGGGATGCCGTGTGCCCAACCTGATGTATACTTTCAGACGACAACGGCACTCGCAGGCCAATTCGAAATCTGATGACACCTAACTAGCACTAAGTCTTGCCTGGAACTAAGTTACCTTTGCGGCGGCGTGCCAGGTAGTTGGTAGCCTATGCACCAGACCAATCACTTCTTGGATATGAAGCCCCAACTAGTGCTGCTTTTTCGTTTTCATGTAAGCATATAGAGGTTAGAATGTAAGTACCTTCACGTCACCATGTTTATTGCTTGGCATCAAGCATGGAGACTAATTTGATCGAGGCTGTGGAATGGAATCCCGAAAGTTGAACTTTTCAGCCTAGCAAAGCAGAGAGCTAATCTCCGCCCCCAGTGCTGCAGTACGACTGACTATACGCCAAGAAAGTCGAGGCCATCGGCTGGGTTAGATCTGCGGGGTTATGCGATTTTGGCTAGAAGGCAAGGAGTCTCAATGATATGTTGAGTTGCGGAGAATGGTGTACTGGTATGGCACCACCTCGTACATACTGTGAAGTGCTGTCGCTGGTGTCGTTTACTTTTCGGCTCCGCGGACAAGACGCCACTAACTCCTACTACGAAATTCTTGGTATGCAAGTGCGTACGTACTGGGATTGGATGGTGGCCATCTGGAAGGAAGGGGACTAACGCCAACATCCCTCCATCCATTCGCAATTCGCCATAGGGAGAGGGAGGCAGGGAGCAGGGAGGGCAGGAGGGGTCATTCTCCATCTTTCGTTTATTAGAATTTGGAAAGATATCTCGCATGGTCCAAATTCACTTGGATTTCCAATGTAACGGGTCGAGGTGAAGAGACGAACCTTGCCGGGTTGGCCGTCGCACATCGTTTACCTGTTGGGATACAGCCAAGTCGGTCGGCTGGGCGGGAGTTTGAATAAGGATCAAACAAGCCTTGCTAGCTTCTTGGTGCGGGTCTTGGGGAAGCTTGTTGTAAGGTTTGCCAGCCCGCAGAACTAAAAATGATGCCCACATCCCCCCTCTTCACGTCAACGGGTGCGGGATGTTAGTGATAGTCGTGCTTCAAGTTATTCTCGGCTCCTATGGATGTACTGTCATCCTGACCCCGTGGTATCTAGGCGTGGTCGCGTGAATTGAGACAACTACACGACGTACTACGTATAGGACGTAGCTAACCCCTTGCTTACCTGTTTCTCCACGGATATGGTCGGCAGCGGCATCCCCGCATTTTGCTTCAGCTTTCAGCTAGGGGGACTGTGTCTGATTGGGTAATACTGTATCCTATCCGTAGGTCATGAGGTTTGAGAAACTCGTGACATAGAGGGCAAACAACTGGAAGTTGCCTAGCAAAGAACACCAAGCAGGCATCAATGAAAGCCAAGGAGATGATAGAGTCCAGTTGTCGATGGGGAATGGTATGGTGCTGGCTGGCGGCAGATAACTTCCATACATGTAGGTACTTACTCATGCACACAAAGCCACAGTTGCATTGCAGCTTGCAGACGGCGTGGCCGGTGACTGTTTTTGCAGAAACCCTGGCCTCGTTTTCCGTTTGTTTACATTGCTTGTTTGTTGAGTGGCTATCAATCAACCTATAGGCAGGTTGACAAATCCATGGATTCACCTAGCCACAAATATACGGCAAAAACCCGACGCCTGAGCGGGACCTTACCTTTTGCCGATTTCGTTGTGATGTTCGTGCCCAGTTGTCCCAATGCTGAAAGGTTGGCGACCGCGGGCTGGAAGCCTTGCCAGCGCTCAGTCAGCCCAGCCCCCATCAACCTATCCCAACCAATGTCTAGAACACAGGCAATGTAGACTTGTTGGCCATACCATACAGCAAGAATGGTCACGTAGCATAGCCCGTAAACGATCTGCTAGACGATGTCAAAGTGCCATTGGCATCCAATAATTCAACGCATGGTTTGGTAGGTGCATGTATGCATATTTTGCCGATTCCGTATGCAGGCATGCCACACTGTAGGTAAGCTGACGGGAAGCCGTTACACAAGCACTGAAGTGATCCTTCAAATGCAGCAGGCCGCCAAGTTGGCCAGTATCCAGTTGCATTTTCTATCGCATCGGCTTGCAGACAGGAATTTGAAGAAAATGAGGCGTTAAAGAGCCCGTCGCGTACAGTTACAGGGTATCGTATAGCATACAATGCTCATGGTGAAAACAAGAAAAGTCATAGCCACAACAACCGAAGGCCAAACCATTTCCCCCTTTCTAAGATCTTTCGCTTGAGGCAGCCCTGCAATCAGGCTGCGCTCCCTTTCTTCACGGCCTCGAAAACCTTGACGCGCAAATCCGTCACCTGGTCGATGTTCGCTCTTTGCTGATACAAGAGCTCCTGGTATTTCTGTTTCCAGAACTCCGCCGTGTTCTCCTCTGACTCAACGGTACTCACCTGGCCAGAGATCTTGTCGCCATGTCGTCTCTCCTTTTGCCAAGTATTGTGAGGCAGAGTTTCGTCCAACGCATACTCACTGACTAGGGTTCCGTATTGGATATACCATCGACATAGATATCTGTTATGATCAGGCCCAGTTTCGAGCCGTTTGATGGACGGGCGAGATTTTGATCGAAGCAGGCAGCCACCCATTATAGCCGACAGGTTTAGTAGGAACACCTCGGGGCTAGGCGCTTCCTTCGCCATGCCATTGATAATATGTTTTGCTAAGGCCAAGGCCTCATCCACGCCACAGGAGGCGATTCTGTTGTCATTGGCATCATACCAGTCTGCAATGATGACATCCGACACGAACCAACTCTCTACTAATGCAATATTTTCTCTCTCTCCGCCAGGTGATTCATACACGATCGGTGGTTTCTTAACCGCGTGCGAATCCACACTAGGGGTGGTGGCGACGCCGTCTGGGCGTGCGGGAATACCCACTGTGGGCCATATCGTTTCTCCTTCCAGTGTTCGTGTTGTGCCGTTCCCGTTGTTTTGGCCGTGAATGCCATCACCAAATACCGGAGGCGGAGGCGTGGCAAGGCGCACAGAGCCTCCCACTCGCTCCGGAACCTGAAGAGACAGCCGACCGGGGCGAGCAGTGCGCGATGCTTGAGACGGTATCGAGTCGGTTGGTACCGAGGTGGGAGCTGATGCCGATGTAGGGGCCGGCGCTGAAGTAGGGGCGTGTTGTTGCGGAAACACGATGGTCGGGGTTATGGCAGATTGCGTGGACTCTGGAATCCCGTTATCGACCATCAGCCCCTGAGATGATCGACTTACATCCGCAGTCGCCGGAGGCGAACAGTCATTGGCGCGATTGATGGGAGGTCTCCCGCGTGTCTTGCCCCCCGTGCCTGCCCCGCCGCTCCTCCAGGCAGAAGAAACAACCTTAGCGCCATGCCGCCTGCTGAGCAACTTCGCTCTCGAAGGCGTTAGGGCCGATCGAGGTTCTTCTGCCCAGAATTTGCCATTTACCGGGGTCATGGCAGACTGCGGGTAGGCGCTGAGCGGCGTTTGGGATACATCATTGGTCCAGGTCGAGTTGGGTCCCGGCAGGATGCTGGACCTCAATTGGTCAGGCGGCGGGAACATAAAGGTTCGGGCGCCGTCAGGATGGGCAGTCCACGGCTCGGTGGCTCGGGTCTCGCCACTCAGGGGAGGAGACAGTCTGGGTCTCTGAGACGGAGACTTGTTCAAATCATCCTCGGGCTTCCTTCTGCCACGCCTAGGGCGGATCTGAGGTAGCAAGGCGCGTAAGGCCATGTCATCCTCCGCTGCCACATTATCTCGGCCGCCTTCGCAGATCGGATCTGGGTCTGTAGGTATCTGGGTCCAGTAGACGTGCTCACTACGTCCGATCAAATAATCAAAGAACGCGTCTAGGTGCATCGAGTGCATCCATCGCTATGCTGGTGAGCTTGGTCCTCAGGGGCGTCGCAATATGGTGGGTTGCTTACCTTGAGTCGTACAGCATATTGCTGTATTTTCTGCGAGCTCTGACCCTTATCTTGATCAGGCGGCGTGACGCCTAGTCTCAAGGCTAGTTCGGCCCAGGTCTTGAGCTCCTTCGTCTCGAGCTGGCTGATGAGCTCATACAGGTTGTATGTGCTAAATGTCTTGCCATCACTCTTGGGCGGGGCCCGGAACGACTCCCTCAGGGCCCCCGTGTCCGTCTCTAGGGGCACTGCTGGGTTACAGTGGAGAATAAAACTGACATAGGCGTCTTCTATCGTCGTCTCTGTTACGCGTTTGTCTGGGAGAGCAGGTCTAGTGCCTACGGCCCGGGGGGATACAATAGTGACGGTTGAGGGCGTTGTCGGATGGCTTGTATTCATTGTGACAGCCATCGAAGACGATGCCCTTGGTTTATAGTGGACCAAGAGTTCTTGGTGAGAGTTAGTGAGATGGTGGATGGCGGCAGGTGCTGGTCCGGTTGCTCATACGATGTGTATCATCCAGGGGTTTCGTCCTCGCTGAGTCGCGGAACAGCAAAGCGGCAACTTGTAGTAATTCAGAATACCTCAGGAGAGGTATGGCCAAGGTGATAAGCTCGAGTAATCATAGCATATTTGGTGAAAATCCAATATCATGCTGCCCCTCGGACGGTTGTAAGTGGCATACCCAATATCCAATGTAGCTCGACAGGTCAAGTGGGAAGTACGTATGTAATGTAGTAAGCTAACACGGGCTGTTCCGGTTGAGAAAGGAAAGACGGGAAGGTCAGAGAACAATCAGAAAGGGAAGCAATTATGTGGACGAAGGTGTCAAGAGACTGGCGACTGTATATTGTACAAGCTGCATGAGGTATGGAGCAGTTGTGGCTATGGCATGGCACGGCATGGGCGCCCGTTAATTGGGGTTGACGATGGTGAAGGAGCCGTTTTCTATTTTGGGGACATGGAAACCCCAGCCACTCCCGTTTAGGCGACGTTGGAGTTTCTATTTTTACGCACTCGGCGCACGTGACCTACCTCTAGTGAGGGAAACCAACCAGGCACACAAGCAAGGAAATGTTCCATGGTAAATGATACGATATCCCAATATGGGGCAAATGCAACGCGATAGATTGTTGTTTCAGAATGTATTTTGAGCTGGCCGTGGCGTCCCGTTTGTCCCCTGGGTGTAGCGCACACCAAGTCGTTGTACGACGGGCAATCGTTATAGTCAGGTAAGGTTATCGGGTTATGGATACTAGGGTGGTTTGCTCTTTATGATCTATTGTGATCCACCCCTTGCTTAAGACTTGACTTTGTTATATACCCGTATACGAGATGTGGCAACGGTTAGAGACGACCTTTGCATGCCCTCAAGGCTTGAAATGACATCTCGATAGATGAATGAGCACAACTGAATTCGGGAGGAAAGCAATTCCCGTGACTACCTACGCATATTAGACAAGTCCGTCGGGGAACAGGTATGTCATAAACGCGGGCCGCTCCGAGGTGTTGATGAATGATGACCGCATATGTAAGGACCGACTAGGTAGAACGGGTAGGTAGAATCACTTGAGCTCCGTGCTTTGGAAAGAGGCGTAGTCACTTCAAGAGACAGCTATGGTAGTAGCAGAGTGGAACTACATAGATGTACACAAGATGATCTTGATTCCCGGCAACAGGCTGTTACATAGCCGGAGAATCCTCCTGGCGGGGGAGCTTATCATTGCCTACCAGTTTGGAGATTATCGTCCAGCAGATAGAGATCTTTTGCAGAACGGAGCGGAAAGGACATGTGAAAGCAGCTCCACGGTCGTGCAACGCTTATCCCCTAAGGGGTCGGTCGGGCAGTTATGGTAGTGCCGCAATGTGGGTTGAGATTAAAAATGCGGGGGACAGGGTCCAATCTCTCAGCGCTGTTCAGTGCATTCTTCCCCTAATCCCCTAAAAATAAGTAAGCGTCGTCCCTGCCCCGGTGATCTCATGCCTCTGCCGCCGTCCACTGGCATATGCGCTCTCTCGCCCAACGCCGGACCTCGGCTTCAATTTTGAGGGAAGTCGAGTCGCAAAGAGCTTAGGTACACACTCTTACCCGACCCGAGCGAGTAATAACTTGAAACCCAAAGGTAATCGATGCTAGCATTCTGCTAAAGGTTTGTAGAAATTGTCACCTTGGGGTAGAATCAATATTGTTTACTCAAGATAGACATCTGCTATTCGCGAACAACAAACCATCCACACCTTCTTGTCGTAAAGCACCCAGATCTACGAAACATACCGTCGCAGCGCGCTGGAAAGCCTGTACCTACCTAATCCAACAACATGGCGCCCACAGCCTCCAAGCCCGTACTCCCGCAGAACGACAATGTCGCGCATGCTCTCGCCGGTGCTGGCGGCGGCGTCTTGGCCATGATTTTGACGTATGTACCACCTCCCAGACGTCCCCTCCCATCCCTGGGTCGTTGTCATCTCTCTCACTTTACCTAAAAGGCATTGTAGACACATATTTATGACAATGTAACTAATCGCGACCCGTTCCCCACAGATACCCCCTCGTCACTCTCTCCACGCGAGCCCAAGTCGAGTCCTCCCGAGCCGAGACGTCCTTCCTCGCCGCCGTGCGGCACCTGGTCGCGCGCGAGGGCGTGTCAGGCCTGTACGCCGGCCTCGATAGCGCAGTGTTCGGCATCAGCGTGACCAACTTCGTGTACTACTACTGGTACGAGTGGACGCGGGCCTTCTTCGAGGCGGCGGCGGTCAAGGCCGGGCGGGCATCCAAGAAGCTCACGACGGCCGAGTCGATGATGGCGGGCGCGCTGGCCGGGTCCGCGACCGTGATCCTGACGAACCCCATCTGGGTCGTCAACACGCGCATGACGACGCGCAAGCAGCACCTCGACGAGGCCAAGGGCGCGGGTGAGCCCGGCGCCGCCCGCAAGCGAGGCCCGACCACCATCGGCACGCTGCTAGCCCTCGTGCGCGAGGAGGGGCCTCAGGCGCTCTTCCGCGGCGTCGTGCCCGCTCTCGTCCTCGTCATCAACCCCATTCTCCAGTACACGCTCTTCGAGCAGATGAAGAACGCCTACGAGCGTCGGCGCAAGGCTAACATTACCACGGGAGTCGCTTTTCTGCTCGGCGCCCTCGGTAAGCTCTTCGCCACCTCCATCACCTACCCTTACATCACCGTCAAGAGCCAGATGCACGTCGCGGCCCACGGCGAGAAACGTGAGGGTATGACCGAGGCTATTAGCCGCGTCATCAAGGAGGAGGGCTACAAGGGTCTCTACAAGGGCATCGCGCCCAAGGTCACGCAGAGCGTCCTCACCGCCGCTTTCCTCTTCGCCTTCAAAGACGTCCTCTACGAACAGAGCGTGCGATTACGAGGTGTCATGGCTGCTAGGAAAGCACTCAAAGCATAATATAATATAGATACTGCCCTTGCGCCTTGTTCACAACAAGCAGGTCCAACTAATCTCTCTGGTGGTCTTCGTTGATAAGTTTTGTCTTCGTTTTGTACTTTTTCATGTACTTGCAACCTTGGTTTGGTGCTTTTTTCGGACTTCGAAATTCAAGCATAGAAAGAACGGGCCCTGATGATGCATATGTATCTTATACGTTTACTAAATCGCAAAACTGCGCGCCCTCATGGGAGATTGGTATATCCCAGACTGGAGGGATACACCCCGGGTTACAATCACAAGAGCAGATTTCAACTTAGTAGACAGTCAGTTCTTTTCATACACGACGAATCAATATATCTGATGCAATCTGTGTGTCTTGGGTTTCTCCGATTGTCAAAGTCGACGACTTGGACGGTGTACATGCTTCCCCCTTGAATTTACAGCAATGGTGACATATTAACAATAAAGCATAGGCTTTGCATCATCTTATTCGCTTAGATATAAGCCTTTATGATCCTGATGTAATGCCTTAATACATATGCTGCAAATCACGCCAACCCCCTGAATCCATCAGGATTCGGTCTTGGGCAATATCTTAGGCACAATCCACCAATCGTGGTACCCCTTCCCAGGCTGCGGGAGTTTTACCTTGACCTTCAGATCGGCGGCGTTCTCGCCTTCTGTCTCGATGGCTTTCTGCAGGGCCGTGATAGCGATACCCGCAAAGATGGCTGACTTCTGGCACCCCTTGATATTCGTGAGCCAGCGGTCATGGCAGCCGACTGAGAAGGTCTGGAGATCGTTCATGCGGCTCAGGGCCTCGTACCCCTTCTTGGCGCCGCCGACGGCGTTCTCGGCGTACTTGAGAAGCTCGGTGATAGAGGTTTCGGGTTGGGCCGTGGCCTTGGTGAAGTCGTCAAAAGAGGGCAATTGCGGCAGACCAATGTTGACAAACGGCTTCATGCGAATCTCGTAACGGTGCTCGTCGTTACTGTAGGGGCGAGAAGGCGTCTTGACAAGATTCAGGCGCTGCAGCACCGTATAGAGGCAGCAAAGGCCGTCTGCAAACTCCCACGTACAGGCGGCGTCGAGCATCGTCACGCGGATGTAGGCGATGGATCGCGTGAAGTTCCTCTCTTTAGTCTGGCTCCACGACGAAGACTCTTGGGCCGCAGTGAAATCTCTCAGCACGAACGTCTTGATCCGATCACCGTGCTGTGCTCGGGTTTTAGCCAAGTAGTTCAGATACCAATACATACCCGCCAGTTCATCTGGTTGGTATACGTCCAATTCAAAGCCCAGCTGGACGATCCACTCCATCTGGCGTAATTTGTAAAGATATGCCCATGATGAAAGGGGCAGTGAGTGTCCGATGTTACCCATCGCAGTGGTGAGAGACTTCTCATCCAAACAGACCTGCAGAAGTCCATCAATCTCCTCCACATCCGCCTGAAGGTGGTCCCACTGTTGGATGCTATGGCAGAGAGTCCGTCTTACCCTGCATCGGTTCTGACAGAATATCCGGAAGAGGTCTAGGTAGCATTCGGCGGCACGTTGGCGGAACGTCTCCGTCTGCACAGCAAGCTGGTGACGAGGATCTGTTGGGACTTCTATTGTGTCGTTTGAATGGTCTAGTTGGCGTGCACTTGGTAATACCACAATCGCAAGATCGTCGTCAAGTATTCTCCGTATACTGTGATGACCGAGGACGATCATGTCCTTGAATAGTAGACCCTGTGTCATAGTTCTGATGAAAACAAGCGGCTGGGGGTCTCTGGCCTGAAATGTAGAAACAAAATGCTGTTTACATGTAAGGTACTAGGCGTGGTTGATTTTCTAGGAGCAAACTCACCAAGAGACTTTGTGGATCGACGTATTTCAGTACATCCATCGCATCCTTTCCATCCTGGAACATCTGCTCAAAATGGGTGTACGTGTCGTCGAAGCTGAGATGGACGATTGGCCTGGGTGGCATAGTGCTTGCCAAACGGCGTTGCATCTTAGTACTGAATGCCTCGGGCACAGGCTTGGCTAGTTCATGCTGCTTCTTGAAGTGCTTCATGAGCTCTTTCATCTGAATCCAGGGCATTTTCAGCGAGTCTGGATTTGATTTCCGCAGGGGGAATAACTCCATTGCCCGTAAGAAGGCTATACGCAATTCTAGGCGCAGGTCCAAGGCGAGGGCCAGGTCCTTTGGCACATCATTGCTAAGCTCTCGAAGCTCAGCTCTCGTCGCCTGGAGCAAGGCAATGACTTCTGTCATCTCAATGTGCGACAAGAAATTGCGGTCGTAAGTGTTGGTGACAAAGTCTTCCTCCTGTGTCACGGTCAGCACGGGTCTGCCTGAATCGGCGGCCCAGCCAGGTAACATGACGGCAAACCTCATAGTATAGTTCGTCTTTCACAACCTCATTGACGCAATGGCACCCCCTCAACATGCCGGCGCAATACGCCCTTAGAACAAACAGGAATTTGGGCTGCTTGGTTTGAGATGCAGAGTCGCGTAGAAACGTCATCGAACTCAGGGGTGCGTTGGGGTCTCGCAGAAGCGCCTCTACGTAGACGCTGGTCAAAATGGTCTGGGACAGAGGGTAGCCAAGATGCCATGCCATCTGAATGCGTTGTTAGCTGAAGAAACGTACATTACCGAGACGGGACGACACCATACCTCTAGACATAACAGTTGATCGATAATGCCAAGAACCTCCTCGGGGAGCAGGTCGCGAGCCGTGTCATACTCCTCGTCAAGGGACTCCCCTTCTTCAAGACACCCGCTATCCATCTTCGGGTCCATGATCTGAGGAAATCGTGAGTACAGGCATGCTAGAAAGAGCGATTGGCTTGTTTCTCATACCTCGAGAGCCGAGACGGACTCGAACAAAGTGAAGTGGCCATCTTTAACAATTTGACCCGGCGGGAGGGCTATGAAGATAGATTAGCATAGAGCTCTTCTGAGGTGGTTATATCCAATGGTGAGATTGCTGACTTTTTACAGCCGCAGCAAACGTGTCGGTGATGTCAGTCGCGACAATACCCGGGTGGGACATGCTCGGAGGCGGCGGGAAGCCGTCGTCCATCTTTATGACTCTGGCAGGCGACTTGCCCCGCCTACCTCTTGCGATGTGCAGGCGAGATGGGGTGTTTTCGCTCCGAAATCTGTTTGGTATGTAGCAGTCTGTCTGAACCTCTATGTCTTCACCACCCGTAGGACTTCAACATAAAAATGAAATCTAAGTGCAGAGTAAAACAGTAAAGGAGGACTGGACGGGCATTGAATGTTTCCAGAGTGTACAGTCCCTAGTGGAGATGTGAAGAACCCCACGGGCCGGTTTTGTGCAATTCGTGAAGGGTATTGAGGGATGAATAATGGTTTTTCCTGAAATACACGTTATATCCAATATTGCTCTGGAGCCAGGTCGCAATTGGGATATTTAATCGAGCATACAGGTACTCCTCCTAACGTGCTCAATTTAATTAAAACATGTATGGCATGGGAGACATTAAGCAATTGGCAAGGCAGCCGGATGGGTACATGTACTTAGTTAAACAGCCGAGTTGCAGCTCAACAAAATGGGGCTTGGACTTGAGCCTCGATTGCTGGCTGCGCTCTAGCCTGGTATTTGCAGCAAGTTCACTACGTGGTGCAATCTTACAGACAAGCCATTAAGTACATTCTGGAGGACATAGATAACGTTTGACAATGTCTATGAGATGCTTGATTTTGTACAGCTATACATGGACGGCATGCCTGAGTAGCTGTGCGATCCGTTCGTCTCTAATTGGCCTTTCTTCGGTGTGATATATCCATCATGCCACCACCCTGCTACTGGTGGACTCCATCGCCAGCCCCGAATGCTGTATCAATTGCGTTTCGATAATGAGGATTTCGCCTTTAAGAAGAGGCAGAGTTGGCCTGGGAAGCCATGCCGGAGGAGTTGGCGTCAACCAAGTTCTTGGACTCGCCCATCTTGCCGTTCTGGTGTGCGGGATAATCTGTCAGTTGCCGGTCCATCGCCCCGAGTCGCAATTGTATTCTTTGCTGCAACTTACCGACCACTTTGCGAAGCGCAAATCAGTCTCGCCCCGACGCTCGGCAATGAGTCTCTTGTCTTCCTTCAAGCTGCGGCGCACGACGCGGGACGCAATCGCGAGGTAGCGGTTGTAGCTGGTGAAAAGGCACTTGGTTAGCTTCAACTCCTTCCTCCCCCAGCAGCTGTGTCGGGTCGCTAGAAAATCGAATGGAATCAATTGACTCACCTAAGGCCGGCGGACTTCCAAGCGAACACCATTTTGACGGTCGCAGAGGTATGATGAGGTTGGATATGGGTGAGGTTGTTTCTTTGATTTGGCAGATAGACAGGGAGCTCCGGCTAGAAGCTGATCTCGAAAAATCGCCGGCTTGCCGTAACGCCGACCCAGATCACGTGACTAGTGCTTGCCCGCCAAAACTCCCTCGCCCAATTCTAGCTACATTCACCTACATAATTGCTTCAAACTGCACTGGGCCCATTTCATCGGAGAGGTCAATGCAATAAACAATCTATATATTGCTCTGGTGATAGGTGACGTCGTTAGTTTATGTACGGGCCTCGGTACCGAGGCATGGGACATATGTAAATTCAATGCCCACCTGATGTATTAAGAAGGTGGTTAATTACATTAAGTACATGTAGTCAGCTCCATTATATTGCCCACCAATCGAGGGTACATCATCCAGGAGCAAAGACACGATAATATCATGTATTATAATAGTTTTATACGATCTGATCTCGAGACCATATACTACTCTATTTCACCATTGCCGGATTGAGGAAAACTCTAGGGAATTTACTATATGCACAAATACTAAACTCGTCTTTACAGCAGTGTGCTGAATTGTTGTTGGTACACGTCCATGTCTCTATACTGTAAGACCAAGCTCCTCCGCGTAAGGCAGCGCGTGCAAATCACCGACAGCGGCAACAGAGGCCTTGCCCTCAAGGAGAGCCTTGGCAGCCTGTAGGATTCGTTTATCAGTGACCGTCTCGATATAATATGATGAAAGTGGGTAACATACCTTCTTCAGCTGCTCAGCCGTGACACCCTCGATGCTCTTTGCTGTCTCGGCGACCTGGAAGGGCTTGCCAGAGTGGACAATGCCGGAACCAGCTGCGAGAATTGTCGAGATACCCGACTCGCTGGAGACCAGTGCGTCGAACCTCGCGCGGGCAACGGCCTTGGTAAGATCCTCCTTGCTGACACCGCCCTCGGCAATGCTCTTGAGGGCCTTGACGGCCTCCTGGGAGGCTGTGCGGACAGCAGAAGCGCTACCGTTGACCTGGATGGTGAGAAGACCGGCATCGGAGTAGGCAAGGTTGGTCGCGGTGGCGATGGCACCAGGAGCAGATGCAGCGGCCTTGGAGAGAAGAGTGAAGCCAGGAGCCCACTTGATGCTGGACTGGCCACCCAGAAGAGAAGCTAGAACGGCGATCTCGGGCTTGAAGTTACCGAAGCTGGATCCAGGGAAAGCCATGACGATAGAGTTGCCACCGGTGTGGGAAGTTCGCTGCTCACCGCCGTAGTAGGTGGTAGCCTTGGAGTTCAGGGTCATGGAGCCAGAGGGAGTGGCGGGTACGTTCTTGAAGAACTGCTCGGTCCACTTGGAGAGGGCAGACGAAGTGGCTCCGTCACCAACCAATGCGATGTTGGACTTGGCGTAGGCAGCCTCGGAGAAGCTGGCGATCGAGTTCTCGTCGAGGTATCCCTTCAGAGGAGTCGAGGGCGAGGGGTACAGGGAGGCACCGAGGCCATGGTGGAAAGCGACGGAGTGAGCAGAGTCAAGGGCGAGCGCAGCAGCGTCACCCTGGACCTTGGCCTGCTTGATGTGGATAACTCGGTCAACATCCTCCTGGTACTCGTAGGCTAAAAGAATGCACGCATGAGCCTCAACCTTCATCTTCAGGACGTATTCGCATTGCTAGCAGACTCACTGGTGAACTTGGTCTGAGAGACGGTCTCTGCCAGCAGCTCGGTAAAGTAGGGGATATCCTCGCGCAGGAAGCGTGCCTCGAGGACGAGGGCCTCTCGGGTGTGGTATGCGACCAATTGACCACCCAGAAGCTCAGCTTCCCTCTGTAAACGCAGGGCGGATCGCTTTTGTGTGTTCTGTACGCGTTGCAACTAATTAGCTCATTGCCCGACGCAGTGGGATCGTAAAACGTCGAGACGTGCCTTGAAAGCGAACTCCTCCAGACCGACGGTCAAGCCAGGGGCAGGCTGGTAACGGGTACCGGCCTTGGCGACGACAGCCAGCTTGGTAGTCGGGCCATGCGAATCTCGAGTGGCAACCTTGACTCCGGCAACATCGGTCGTCTCGTAAGTGAAGGAGGAGGGAGCGGAGGACGCAGCAGCAGCGTAGCCACGCTGGACAAGCTTGCTCGAAGCTAGCCTGCGGGCGGCCAGCTGGGCACCTCGTGAGAGAGCCGCTCTGGAGATCATCTTGACGGAAATGGGATTGGTGTTCGTCGGCAATTGACGATTTGATGAGACGCAACGTTTGAGGGTCGAAATACGCTGGAAGCTTTTTTCGGCTAAGGATCGCAACATTGCAGGCAGTTTCCGGACTGGAAGCTCGGACCAGAAAATGCAGGTGTGGCTTAGGCTGAGCTGATCGCCCTGTCATTTAACCTATCAACTGCCTGCAATTGTAAGTCACTCGTCTACTGTTTCTAGTACTAAGGTGATGCACGAGGGTAACAATACATAAGAGACGAGAGAGATAAAATGATACTTAAGAACTGTCAAACCCCTGGCTTGACTTGTACTGAGTTTCTCAGTGTCTGGTTTCTCTGATGTTATCTAGAAAGGAATATGGGATAATTTGATGTATTGTAACTGAACGACACACAATGTGGCTTGACAGCTCTAGTCACAAGAGACGACACCGACAATGAGGGCGGATATCAACTAATAATCTCAATGAATCAATGTTCTAAGACCACACAAGACCACCAGCAAGAGTAGAGCTTGCCAAATGATGCCACTTATCCATATTATACAGGTGGACGATCACAATTCACTCTTACAAATAGACCCAGTGGGTGAATAAATGTAACAGTCCTTTGCTGTAAAGTTATGTCCCTACCTAATGTTAAAACATTGCTATCAGAGATAGATGCTATAAAGGTTACCAAAAGTTCAAAGCACTGCACTGCACTCTGTAGGGAGAGGTGTGATAACCTTAAAGAGGTTACCTAAAGCATTGAAGGTAGTGTGGTAGGCTGGGCGCATAACCCCGCCGAAAAAAGGGTACCTGTATTAATCCAATTTTTTTCTGCAGCTCATGCTGCTGTAACAATCGCGACGACCAGACTATTTTCCGCAACGCGAGTGCATTTTCGACCATTCTACCTACTTTTTTCCCCCAAATGACACCACGGTAGCAATTGTGGCTCTAGAGTTCGTGAGAGGATCTCTAGAAGCCAGGCGTCTAGGAATTTAGCAACTCTTCTTCGGCGACTTCCAGTATTCCTTTCATCACAACCTACCTAATCGCAACCTACAACACCCTCTCGGCGACTGCCCTCACAAGTCAGTCATGTCGTGGCAGGTGGTGAGTCAACCCCAGTACCCATCACGTCCACGAACCGGCGCTGCTTGCGTATGCTCGTGGTTGTGAGACTTGGGTCTCTTTGGTGATTTACTATCGCTAACATGTCTTCTTCAACACAGACAAAAAATGCGGCAGAGCTCTGTGTCTTGCTCATCAGAGAGCTGTATGGCCAGCTGCCTTCGGTATGACCTGCTCCACCCTGCTATGCGCCCATGGCCTTACATGACTGACCTCTTTGCTTTTTGCTATTGCAGCGCATCTTCGAGATATTGATGTCGTCAGGGCGCTCAACTGTACAGCAGCTCGCACGTATTTCTTCGACAGGCCTGCGCCATGTCCGTCATGGCCTCGCCGTGCTGGTACAACAGAACCTGGTCTACCACTACACCGACTCGGATAACTCGAGAACAATCTACGAGGCCAACCACTACTATGCGTACAACATTGTGCGCAATGGCAAAATTCTGGACTGCGTGCATCGCAACTATGGAGAAGACGCAAAGAGGATAGTGCACCTGGTCATGGCATCCGGCCATATGAGGGTCGGTAGCATTGTGGATGCATACCTAAAGAACCATGGCAAAATTCCAAACGATGCCAATGGCTCGTCAGATCCAAGCAACGGCCATGTAAACGACGATGACCCTTTCGAGATTGCTGCAGAGGAGAAACCCCAAGTATCAGGACATCAGATCCTCGACGACATTGCGCATCTTATTGCCATTGGCATCCTAGAGCCGCTCAGTCCGAAAATGCTCCAATCTCCTGAGGATATCAAAAGTGAGGTTGACAAGGACCTTATGAAGGCGTATCCTAGCGGTCTGCGCGGCAAGCAAAAGGGGGAACATGAATCGAGGGTTGTCAACACCGTCAGAGAAATCCGCAATAGGAGCCAGCATCTCAAAATGCAGCTGGAGCCTACATACCTTTACGGGTCTGGGGCCAAGCGCCGCAAACTAGCAAATAGAGATAGAGGACATGGATTCTCCGCGGCTAATGAGGATGATCCGATTGAGGTAGGCTTTCCATGCAGCAGCAGCTAGAGTTGCAAACCCCCTGACTAACTCGCATCTTCAGGATACAATTATTCTACGAGTCAACTATGAGAAATGCCTCGTAGAGCTTCGGAACCAGAGACTCTGCCAGTTCGTCGACGATCATGTTGGATACACTACCGCTCAGGTATACGGGGCGATGTTGGCGGCTTTGAGCAAAAAGCTCTCCTGCTGCCAGCCTGATCCAACGGACGATAGTCTCGATCCTATGAATCCTCCCACGGTTACCACCATTGAGATCTTCGAGTATCTCAAGGCATCTGTTGATGTATTCGGGGGAATTGGCAAGCCTTCGCCAGAGCAGATTAATGTCACCAGTGCCGAAAAGGTTGAGAGACAGCCGCCCTCTGGGGATGGCGACGGCGACGAGGACGTTTACGATGCCCAACACTCTATCGAGGACCCGGATAATGATGCTGATGTCGACATGGAAGCGGCAAATGGCTATTATCTCAATGGATATCATGGCGGGGATGACGGAGAAGTATCTGGTCAAAACGGCACTAAAGATACGAAAGTCACGTTCGCAGACAAGGGACCAACTAAGGCGGAGCGCATGCAGCGTATGCGTCAACATTTGTTGATTCTTGCGGAATCTGGCATTCACTTTGTTCGGCACAGCGGCACACGCGATCAAGGCGAGTGGACCGTTGACTTCGAAGTCCTTATTCGTCAACTACGATTCCTGGAGCTCGACACGATAATTGAGGATACGTTCGGCAGGGAAGGCCTTCGACTCATCAAGATCCTACGAGCAAAAGGGAAAATCGACGACAAGACTCTGCCAACCATGGCTCTGATGCAGAAGGGCGATGTGCACATGAAGATGGTGGAGATGGAGCTGGCCGGGTTTCTCGACGTCCAAGAGGTTCCCAGGGACAACAATAGAGTTGCAGCCCGCACTCTCTTCCTTTGGTTCTTTGATGAACACCGCACTCTGACGCGAACCCTCGACAACACGTACAAGGCCATGGTGCGGCACCTGCAGCGGCTCGAAGTTGAGAGCCAGAAGAAGAAGAACATACTCTCGCTCGTAGAGCGAACCGATGTTCAGGGCATGGAGGAGGAGAAACTCAACGGCGATGCCTTCAACGAGTATCAGCAGTACCTCGACATCCAGAGCCGGCTACTGGGACAAGTTAGCAAGCTCGATGATCTCGTGAGTGTCTTGAGGGACTACTAGGTACCGTTCGGTACTTCTCACCAGGTCTTTCTGGGACGCTTAGCGGCGAATTGCTTTTTCCCATTTGCATTGGGCGGCGTTGCATTTTGTGTTGGCCTTATTCCCCCAGTTTGCTCTGTAAGCGAACACTACCAATGTCTTTAGAGACCGGGGCAAAAGTGTAGATTATCTAGTTAGTTCTCAAGGAAGGAGAGCTGTTTATCAGAATCGCGTTTTTGGCGATAGGCCCTTGGTCAGCCAGGCTTTTGCCATGCATACACTCCTTGCAGCCTGTATTGCTGAGCGAAACCTAATAGGCGGGGATTTGCTATCGCCCTCTATCTACTAAATGCTAATTGCGACATACATCAAGCTGAAGATGTACACCTTCACCCTCAAATTATTGTTCGCGAATATGATATGCCCAGGGCCTTTGCAAAAGTATTTTATACGTACCTGTTACCAGCTGTGTCGTGCTACGTACGATCACGCCAGTCCCCGGTGAAGCATTAAACTTTCCAGCTCACGTAGTATTCTGGTCTTTCTGTATTTCGATTGGGATGTTTAATAAAATGCCTTCCAAAAAGGCCCATTAATATTTCATGCAGGGTACGAAATGTTAGATATTCGTGAACATTAATTAACGCTCCTATTAACTGGAGTTTAATTATATATTAGAACGAACGTTTATTAATAATAAAATAAACCCGTCCTATAAAGGACATTAATCTATTAATTATATTATAAAAAAGAATATTATATAAAACCCTTACTTTTTATTTAATAAATTAAATAAGTAAATATATAATTTAATTAATTATATAATAATCGACGAATAGCCTAATTAATAATAACCTATTTAATTAAAGGATTACTTATTAACCGCGCGCCAGCTCCCGTTTATTAATACCGGCCTTTCTTCCCCTTCGGTACGTTTAACTAATTTATAATCTTATCGCACCAATACTCGTTATATTAATATAAACCTAATAGAAGCTTAACGTCCTTTAAAACCTCTTTCCCGTTTTATATATATATAAATACGCCTTTTATTATTTAATATTCTTTATAAAACTTATTATCGCCGTTTTTCTTAAATATAATATAAAGATCGTATATATAAAGAGCTATATATTATAATAGCTTAAAAAACTTATTATTATATATAATATTTAATACCTTAAAATCGAATTTATTTAAAGCGGCTACGATTTCTATATCGCGAAAGTAATCCTTTTTAAGAAATATAAATTTAATAATTATTAATATAATTATATTAGCCTTCTTAAAATTACCCGAGTATTATAATATTAAAACTACCTAAGCTATAAAGGGCTTATATACCCGTTTCGAAACTATTTAAATACTATAGGCTATTCTATTAATTAAGAAATATAAATATTAGCTTTATTTTTATTACCTTTTTATACCTGGACGATTAAAGTAATACCTAAGTTATTAATTTTATTATAATTTTAACGCTTTTATTAATAATTTATTTATTAAAAATATTATTAAAAAGAGAAGAATAAAGGTACCGGTAATTAAACCGGGACCTTTTATTAAATCCTCGTTAAATTTATAAGAAAAAAGGAATAAACCTCTTATAAATCTTAACGGAAATCCTTTATTAAAAAAGTTAGTTAATATTAATAAAATAGCGATTTAAGATTATAATATAAATAATATAATAATAATATAAATAAAGTTATTAAAATTTTTATAAAGATAGATTACGGAATTAAAGGTAATACGAAAGCTATTTAAAAGGAAGTTATCGCGGTTCGCCTATTATTATAAAAAGTATAAATAAAACCCTGTAAAGGTTATTTAGAAACTTTAATAAAAGCTTAAAAAGGATTTAATAAGTTTTAAAAATAATATAACGTTATTAAATTCTAATTTATCTTTAAGCTCAAGCTTTTCCGATAATTAATTAGAAGATAGTAATAAAGATATTAATTTAATTATAAGGAATTTAATTCTTCCTTTAATTATACCGATTAAAATAATTAAATAGAAGAGTTAAAAATAATCTTTAATAACTCCTTAAAATATTTCTAAAGCGTTTATATACGAATTCTTTATATATATAATAAAATAGATTAATTTATTAAATATTAATATCGGTTTAAAAAGAATTTTAATATAAATAAAGAGAAATTATTATTTTAAAATAATTAAGAAATTTATTAAAAATAAATAAAATCGGTTATTTAATAAACTGTTAATAAAGAAATTATGATTAATTTTTAATTAAAAAATATATATTAAAGACCGGGATAATCTCCTATTATATTTTATTAATACCTAGCTTTATTAAAGGCTTAAACCGACCGATATATCGATAAATAATAAGCTCTTTTCTTTTATAAAAAGCTATTAAACCTATTAAAAGAAAATATTATAAATTATTATAATATATTACCTTTTTATTATAATAATATATTAAACTTTATAATTTAATAATAGGAATTATTATTTAAATCTTAAAAAGATAAGTTATAATTTAATAAATCTTTTAAAATCCTTACGAAATAACAATGTAATAAATTTAATATTAATAATTTAGAATATTAACATAAATAAAATAAAATAAAGAAAGGGTTAAAATCTAATATATATTAAAAGAAAAAAGAGGTTAAGGAAATAAAATTTAATAATTAATAGATAGGAAATTGAAAGGAATCCGAAAGGTTAACGGATCTTTTATAGATTATTTATTATAATTATCGAAAAAAGGGTATTATATTAATAATTATTTTAAATAATCCTCGGCCCCGTAATTATTAAGAAAAGTTAAAGAGTTTTAATAAATAGAACGACTTTATTATCGTTATTACTTTTTATTAAAGTATTTAAAACTTTTCGTACCTTTATTTCTATTTATACCTTTTTTTAAAAAATACCTTTAATCTTTATTTTTATTAATTTAAATATTTATTCCGGTATTAATTTTATTAATTACATTTTTATATTAAAATTAAAACTTTAATAAACTCCTTTTTAATTTATTTTTATTTCTTTTATTAATAATTTAAATATTCTTATTTATAAAGTTTATTAAATTAATTTTAAAATTAAGGATTTTCGTAACATTACTTATCGTTTTTAAAAACTTTACGTTATAATTAATCGCGATTTCCGGTTAAAAAAATCTCCTTTATTATTATTTTTTAAAATAATTTAGGAAATAAATACTATAATATATTTAACGTAGTTTATAAACGAAATAACTATATAAGCGAATTAATTACTTTCGTTAAATTTCGTATAAATAACTTTTATAACTTAATTCCTTTACTATTTATTATAATTAATATTTAAGAAAAAAGGTAAATAATTCTAACGCTTTAAGCGCTTAAGAATAACCTAAAATTAAATCTCTAACGTATAGCCCGAATATATAAAGTCCTTTATACGACCTTTCGTAACCGATAACTTAGTATTTTTATAAAATATAAAATATCTATTAATTCTCGGAAGTTAACGGATTCCGAAAAAATATAATTATATAATATATAATCGAATTAAATTCGTAGTTATTTCCTCCTTAAATAAATAACGTTAAAAATATAACGAATCGATTACTTTATTAACGCGACACGGGACGTATTAATATTAATTAAGCTTTTAACTTTATATAACGGTAATTAGACCTTCGGACGCGTTTTAATTAAAGAATTAATTATTAAAGAGTCCTTTATAAAGATCTTAACGTATATTATATATAATTTATTTTTATATAGAATATAATTTATAAATATAAAATTTAAAAAGAGGATATTTATAATTTCGATAAAACCGACTTTTTTATAAATTAAATCTTATTTAAAATAATCGTTATTACCTCCGATTAACGCGAAAGGTTTAGGATAATATAATAAAGGAACCGGGAATAAATTATAATTATTTAAAATATTAAATTATCCAATTATATTATCCCTTTATATATTATATTTATCGGAAAAATATACCTTTCTTCTTAATACGAAAATAGCTTATTACCAAAAGATTAAGTAATTATAATTATTAAAAACAGTTAAATTATAAATAAAAGAGGCGAAAATTAAATTTAATATTTCAATAAATATATAAAGTCTTATAAAAAGGGTATTTATCGCTTATTAATTTTAAACGGTTATAAAAATTATTATTTAATAGTTTTCGAGTTTTATTATAAAAAGAATTTAATTATTATATTTTAGATACCTTTTTATTTATTATATAAATTTTAACTTTTTAATATTAATTATTTTTATATATTAAAAAGGTTATATAAGAAACAAATTAAAGGTTTTATATAAATATATATTATTTATATTTTAAAGGAGGACTTTTTATTAACGTTTTTAAAAGCATTTTAAGCGATTTTTATTATTTTAAATATTTAAGGAGGTTTTTAAAAGATAGGATTTATATTATATAATCCGGAATCTATTATTTTATAATTAAATATAAAATTATATATACCGACGCCGCCGGCGACCTTTTCCGGCTTATCTATACTTTAAGAATTAAAGACCTTAAATAATATAATTAAAGCTTAATTTTAAATCGAGTACGTTAAGAATTAAATCGCGTAATATTAAAATAGTTCTCCGATATTAATTTTTATTAAATTTAATTAGATCGTAAAAGGTATAACGTAAGTAATATACCGGCTCGTTTTATTAAAAGGTAAGGTAATTATATTACGAAAAATAAATAAAATATTTAATTAACGTTATTATATAAAAAAGAAACGGTTATAGGATAAAGGATTACTTTATATATAAATTAAAGAAGATTTATAATTTTAAAAAAATATTAATAAATAATTATAAAATAAATTATATTAAAATAATAATTATATAAAAAAGTTTAAAACGCGCCCGCAGCGTTATAGAATCTACGGGGAGCCCGGGTATAATATATATACTTATTAAAACGATATAAATATATTTAGAAATAAGGATTTTAATTAATTTTAATATATTAAATATATTATAACGGAATTAATTTATACTTTTTTATATAAAATATTAAAAAGTAATTAATTCATTTATATAGTTATTTCGTTTATAGATTACGTTAATAGACTTTATTACGGATTTATTAAAGATTTTAATAAACCGAGAATTAATTAATACGATATTTATAATTATAGACCGATTCTTTATATTATCGTTTTTTTCTAATATTAATAAATATTAATATAATTAAATTAATTAAATTAATTTATAAAAAGATTAAATATTAATTCGGAACCTTTAAAAAGATTATATTAAATAAAGGTTCGGTATTTAAAAACGAATTTTAATTATACTTTTATTTCTATAATAAAGTAAAATTATAATATTTAACGGTATTTTACCTTTAAATAGATAGGTAAATTAAATAAATAAATTAAACCTTAGAAATATACCTTTAATATTATATAATAGAATAATTAAAACTATAATTAAACCTTTTATATATAATATTCTTTATAATAAACGTAATAATTAATATTATAATTAAAATATCCCTATTTTAAATAGTTTATAAATATTAATTTCATTTTAAAATATTTATTAAAAATAATTTATAAGAAAAAGGGATACTCGTAATAATAAATAGACTTTTAAAACTTTAAATATTATATAATAATATAAAGGAACGTTAATAAAAAATTATAGAAATATAAACGAAATATTATAATAAATATTACGAACTTATATTATTTAAAGTAAATTAAATAATAAATTTATTAATAAAGAACTTTAAAATTTAAAATCGTAAATTAACCTTAACATTTATAAAGCCGTTTAAAATTTTAAAACGAGTAAGAACCCTAATTTATTAATTAGTATTATTAAATATTTATATTAAACTTTATAACATTTTCCCCGTTTAATTTTTAGAATTATAAAAGGTTATAATATTAAATACCTTACCTATACCGGACTTAAAGGATAATAAAGATTAAGAAATTAAAGAAATAAGGGATAAAATAATATATAATAAGAAGATTTATTACTTTATTAAATAAAAAGCTTAATTATTTAAATATAATTAATAGGAATTAACGGAATATTTAAAAAATATCCTTTATATTATTAAATAATTTAAAAAAAAGTATCTCGATAAATTATAAAAGAAAAAAAAGGTACGAGGTAAGTTTGAAAAATAATTATAGAATTAATACCTATAGCGGTAACGGCGGAAAGGGGTTTAAAATTCGATAAAAAGCTTAATATAAAATAAAAGAAAATAATATAATAACCGGCTTTATTTTATATATTTAATAGGAATAGAATTTATGTTTTTAAATAATAAATTATATTTATATTTATATTAATTTAATTACGAGTAGGGTTAAAAATACCCGAAAAGGGGTAGAAAATATACGGAAAATAACCGAAAGATATTTAAAGATTACTTTAAAATATACCTTTTTTATTCGAATTTAATTTTATTATCGTTAAAGTTATATTAAAGAATTATATCCTCGTTTTTATTATATTAAATTAAAAGAAAGCTCGTAACGTTATAAACCGGAATAAAAATACCTTTATTATATTAACCGAATATTTAATTACCCGCGATATAATAAAAAATTATCGTATTTTTATCGTTAAATTAAATTTAAAGACCCGGGGTAAGAACGTAGGCCGGTAATTAAATAAATAATTATTATAATAATAATATTAAAGAAAGCGTTAAAATAAATATTATTATAAATAAAATATTTAAGTAAGTAACGTTAATTATAACCTCGCGGATATAAAAATTTAAATTATAATAATTTAAAAGGATTATAAAATAATTATAAAAACCCTTTTATTCTTTAGCTTTAAAGAAGTTAACGGTAGTAATGTTTAACGAGGTATTAATTTAACGGTACGCGACGTTTTAAGCCGAATAATCGCGGTTACCCGGGCGGGAATAAATTATAATAATATAAGAATAAGTCCGATATTTAATTAAGGGTTATTAAAACGTTAAAGAATATATTAAGAAAATAATCTAATAATATTATAAGTAAACCCGTTAAAGGTATTTATAGTTATAATAGAGATATATTTAACGCTTAATTTTAGATTATTTTTATAATTAAGGACTTTATTTTAATAATTATTAAAGTTTTTTTAAATAAAATAGAAAAATATTAATAAAATTATAATAAATAAGGTCCGAGACACTAACGAACTTTATTCGCCTTCTTAATATTTAAAATATTAAATTCGGAGTAATAACTTTTAATAAAGTGGTAAAACGAGGTAATTAAATATAAAAAGGTATTACCGGCCTATTTACAGTCGTTTAAATTAATTAAATATTTATTATCGTCGTTTATATCTTAAAAGTAATAGATAGTAACGATAAAAACTTTTATAAAAAAACGTAATTACTTATTAATATAGCGGGAATTTAAATTAAAGAATTAATATAATTTCTTTAAAAATACCCCGAAATAATAATTTAATAGGTATTATTTATTTTAATATAAATTTTATTATTATTTATATAATTAAAGCCGGGTATAAGCTTATCTTTATTAATATTATAATATAAAGTTCTTAATAAGTATTATTAATAATTAAAGTCGGGGCGTTTATTTAAACTTAATTTATATTTATAAATTTCAAATAAAATATATAAATAATAAATATTATCGAACCTTATATTAATATTATTCGGGTACTTTTAATAAAATTCTTAAGTTTATTTCTTAGCCTTTTATATTATATAAACGCGGTAACGGATAAAATAAATAAGCGGTATAATAATAATTTAAGCGAGGGAAATAAGTACGAACGGGTTATAAAATTATTAAGAAATTAATATAATAAAAAACTTTAAAACGAGTTTATAATAATTTTAATATATAAAGAATTAAAATAAAATATAAATATAATAGGATTACCTTTTTTTAAAAGCTAATATAAGATATTAATAGGGTAATTAAGCGGTAGTATATTTTACGATTTTAATATTTTTAAAAATAACTCTTAATAAAATAACGGGGGACCGTTATTAAAAAGAGGGGATAGTTATTACGGTATTAGAATTACTTAAATTATAAAGGGCTTATATATTTATTTCGGGATTATTTAAATACCGTAGGTTATTTTATTAATTAAGAAAGATAAATATTAGCTTTATCTTTATTACCCCTTTATACCTAGACGATTAAAGTAATACTTAAATTATTAATTCTATTATAATAATATAATATATATTAATAAATATTAAAATTTAAATAATTATATATATAAAGGTATAAAGTTAAATAAAGGATAATAATAAATATAAATATATATTTATATATAATAAGAAGGAGAGGATATTATAAGTCCTAAGGAGTATATATTTTAAAATTTTATATTTATATATAAAAGCTTTCTTTAATAACTTATATAGAACCGATATCTTTATACCTTAATTTTAAAAACTTTATTACCTAGGTGTAAATAATCTCCGATAGATTTTAAATTTATATAACGCGAATAAGTAGAATATAATAATTCCTTTCTCGATATTTAAATATAATATTATCGTAAGACCCGGGTTTATTATAAATCCTATACCGTAAGGGATAATAAGTAATTAAGGTTAATAGCTATAATAGAAAGGGGCTTAATATTTATTATTTATTATTATTAAAGGCTTTAATTTTTTAACTTACTTTTAAGATACCTATTTATCTTAATACGAAATTATTACTAATTTATATAACCTTCTATTTCTTTTTTATTACTTATTTTAGCGATAAAAAGCTTAATAAAATATTAAATAAATAATGGAATAAATAGTTATTCCGTTGTATAATCAGTCTATAGCTATGGAATCCCCTTGCTTATTCCGTTGCCCTTCGACCCTATCGTTGCTGGTAATAAGAGCTGTTTCCTCCGGTCTCGGCCTCTTCGTCAAAACCTGGCTCCGTGACCTGTATGCCTGGTGCGCCATTGCCCAGTGTCTCTCCTGCTCTGCGGCGTCCGCTTCGCTGGCTTGCATGAGTGGTGAGTGAGCGCCGCAGCTCGCCTATGTCATTGGAGCGCACTCTATCCATGGATGGGCTTCGTGGAGACAACGCATCATCCCGTTGGTTGGCCCAATCATCTTCTGCAGCCAAAGCAGTGTTCAAGTTGGTGAGATTTCGGGCCGCGTCCATCTCACCAGCCCGGCTGGCGTTCGACGATGTACGTTCCAGCTGGGGAGGTGCCAGGCGAGCCTCTTCTCTAGCCTTGGCAGACTTCTTCCGCGCCTCCGCAGCCTCTGCGTCAGAGACGGCCACGGAGTAGGTTGGGTTCTCAGGCGCGCCCAGTGCGTCGGATCCGCCTCCAGGTCCGTAGATTGGGACTCGCTTCAGAGCCATAGCTAAGGCGCAGATGAACTTGGATCGGCGCGTAGCTCGAACTGTCTCGTTGTGCCAGTTGGATTTATGCTTAATAGCGATCTTCAGGTTCAATTTGTCCAAATCACCAACACCGCCGACCCCGATTGCAAAGTCTGGTTGGAAGTCGCGAGAGTTGTCTGGATGGCGCACAAAGTTCTCAATCTCGGCTCGGAGAAGCTCGATATCCTCGAACGAGGTGTCGAAAGACACATTGACGTCGATCACCTCCTTCATGGCTTTGCTGCGAGTGACGTTCTCGATCCAGAGGTTATTCAGTACGATGTTGGGCACCTGCACAGTCTGCATCTTGTCAATTCGGTAGAAGATGGTGTAGAGGAGAGAGATTCTTTCCACCACAAGCTGCTGCTTTTCTGAACCAACGATGTCGACACGGTCACCGACATCGTAGGGATGTTTTACGAATAAAAAGATGCAGGAGCCGAGGAATTCTTGTGTCGTAACCGCGAAAACGAAGGAAAGTGAAAGAAGCGCAGTTCCGGCTGTGGCGAGAGTGGTGAGGAAACTGCTCTGGAAGAACGCCAAGAATACGAAGATGACGATCAGCAGAACGACGAAAAGGAGGATGTTATCAAACACAGCCAGAGCCTGGCTGATATCCTTCATGCTGTTCGTGATCGCCTTTCTTTCTTTACCGATTTCAATCACCTTGCGGATCATCTCATCGAGACTGATATCGCCATTCGCATCGCCATCGATGGCGGCAAACGCTTCCTCACCCTCCTCTTGGTACTGGAGTCCCAGTACTTCCACGATGTCTTCAACGAAGAGGGCATCTTTCCCTTCGCAGACGAAGGACATCCAGATGCGCTTGGCCATTGCCTCTGAGGTACGAGCCTTCTCAAGGGCCTCTACGACGATTGAGTGTGCCGAATTGGGGTTGAAGACTTGACGTCCAGTAATCTCGGATGCAAGGTTTCCAAAGACGGATGTGACCTTGTCACCAATCCGACCAACGTTGCCGATAATTCTCATCGGTGTTGCGGCGCCGTTCTTGCGCTTGCCCTTCTTGCCGCTCAGCATCATCTCGATACTATCGTTAATGATGTAGTCTTCTTCCGCGAACTCTTGACAATACATGGGGAAAAGTGTGCGAGATGCATCGTACAGAAGCCCGAGCAAGAAGACCTCTCGCTTAGAATCCTTGATGCGGTTGGCGAACGATCTTTGATGGTAGGTGATACTTATTAACTGCACGATCGTCTTCTCGACGAGGAAGACGGCCATAGAGACGAAAAGTGCACCCAAGATGGTTTTGAGTGTAGAGACCCATCCGACGGGATCGAACTGCCCCGGGATAAGGTTCTTGAAGATCAGCCACGAAGCCAATGCCCAGAAGAACAATGAAAGAGGAATTTCCAATGCCCTAATGACGGTGGCGTATTTGCGGGTACCAGCGCTGACAACACCGCAGAAGAACATAAAGACCGGAGGCATCAGGTGGACGACAACCTTGGCCCCCCATAAGGTGAGCCAGGCCAACTCGATCCATAGGAACAGCTTCCACATGGGAGGGCCAGGAATAATCACTTTGCCGTCTTTACCGCCGTGAGTCTGGCCGACGGGCGTGTTCATGTTGTCGGTCACCGCGATGACAATCAGGGGAACCGCAAGGATGATGCCGACAGGGACAATATAGACCAAGTACCGAGTGATGCTGGAGAAGCCAATGATCTTGTTGTATATCTTCCCCATGGCATTCACCTTCACCTCGCTGGAACTGAGGGTGTCGCTTCTTGAAGGACCGGCGGGCTGTACCCGGCGTCGGCCTCGATGAAAGAAGCCCTGCTTCTCATTGCTGTTTGCAGCCGCGTTCGACTCCATATTGGGCAGGGCTTGACTTGGCTTCCGAGCTCCTGTAGAGCTCGCGGTGCTCCGTACTTGGGCGAGAGGAATTCCTTGTTGGTCACCCGTCATGTTTTCGGTGCTGGAGTGTGTCGTGCCCAACTGAACAAATCCTCTGGGTGATCTGGGGGACCGAATCGACATCGGAACGTGGGCGTTTCAGAAGGCCAATGGGATGATGGGATGACTGCTGGCAATATATCCGACGAGGTATGAGAGGTACAGTACTACAGTACTACAGTTTGTATAGGATGAATAGGCCTAGACGTTTGCAGATCTAAGTGTCGTAGGATTAGAAGATAGGGAGGGATGTATGGTGTTTTGGGGAATGAAACAGCAGTGAAGTCTGGCAGAGTGCTTTCGCTTTGGGACGGCACCAGGCAATCGATTCAGCTGGCAGTCAAAAGAGCGTTGAAAGAATCGAGACGAGGAAGAGGAAGAAAGAACGTTGGACTTTTGAGGTAACGAGTAGCAGCAACCAACGAGGGAAAAAACCAGCAAACACCCTGACCAAACTAACAACTTTTACAACGAGCGTGAATAGGAAGCGGTTGACGGAAAAGGAAGCCAGAGTGGAGAGAAACAGTAGGTAGGTACGATGAACTGGAGGCGGATGATGTATGTTGTGTGGGCTCTTCGACCAGTCTAGTCTCCAAGCTGCGCCTTCGCCATCGACTGTTTCCTCCTTCCATTTCAGCCCTTGCCTACCCCTGGCCAAGTACTTACTCGCGCATGCACCTTCAATTGGTTCATTTTCCCTACTTGCCCGCCCCTCTAGCAGACGTTGGAAAGGGCAGGCCCAATTGAGAAGTATTTGCTGAAGGAGGCGCGGCTAGTACGGCATTAGTGCTCGTCTGTGGCTCTCGCCTCCTCCGACAAAATATCACTTCGCAAAACATGGCATTTGCATATCCTGCCCGACCCAAACGCGAAGATATCGTACCGTTATGCAACCTGTAGCTGGCAGGAACCAAATATTTTTAGAATTCCTGCCCCGAATCCTCGGGTGCAGGGCCATTTTTTTGCCCATTGCCCATTCAGCTGTCCGTCTACCCACCAAGAGCCCCGCTAACCCGACCCTGCAGCGCATCGGTTTCATCATTCTGGGTTCGTCGTTCTGACTGGCTCGTCAGCAGCCACTGCCCCTGCATCTTCCGCCGGGCCAAGCTTTGTCCAGGACCAGTCGCACAGAGCCGCTCAGCTAAAGAAAATTCATGTTGCATCTCCCCAGCGTCCCCTAAAAATGTACCTTACTCCTTACTACACATGTTTGATACTGAGTACACGCTCAATTCTTTGTCTGGCGTCAAGTCACATGCGCAATATTCTGCAATTGGAATTATCTTCCACGAAAAAGAAAAGAAATTGGCGAAAATAGGTTAATAAACCTGCTGCGTGCTCTCCTGGGGTTATTAGGTGTTGTCGAATAAGAATAATGTATCAAGGACTTAGCTTGGAAGGAACTTTCCGGAGTCGTACTCAAAGATTATTTATTTAGGTAGTGCCTCGAGTTGGACCCCTGATCGGTAAACACGAGCGCTGCGAACTAGAAGAGTTAGTACATGTAGGTAAGGGTATTTGCCAGCACTGACAGGTGTCATTGAGGACATGCTATTATGCGAAAAAGCTGGGTTTGGTAGGGGGGCCGCGTCATGTTTATTAACAACATTCTCTCTTCATGTAGAGTGCAGAGACACATTATTGCTTGCCTTCGCTAACATTTGCAACTTCCCTGGAAAACTCTGGCATAGTGGTTCTTGGATGCAGAGAGTCACGGACGAAGACAATAAATGTGGACCGCTGTTGATAGAACCCAGGTCGACGCTAGATGGCAGGTATGGCGGAGGAACCAAGGTCGTGCCTTTGGTTGCCGTCTATCATTTACTCTACGTGGTAAAGTCGGCGGTAGCCGAAGCCGAGAGCTGAACTTGCGACCCAGAAAACACGCTGCAATTACCAACAGCAAGACGAACCTTAAGTCACGTCGATCAATCTGAGATCGCCAGATACCGGCCAAGGATTTCGACCCTTTGAACAGGTAACCTAGGGCCAACCTCGGCACTACAAGCGCTCCGCACAGCAAATTCCCCGCCATGGGTCAATGGATAATGATAGACACGCATTTCTGGAGACACACATCGAGATAGTATCGTGTCGTGACTTGGGACTGGGTCGAGCTCAGATCACATAACATATCATGTAGATACATAGGTAATTTGGTACCCAAACCTGCACCGTGCCCGAATTGTCCACTCACGCTCTGTGATGGTGTTGCTGTCGAGCCCGCTCCCGCAAATTCCGCAAACCGGCCCAAGACTATCGAATTTAGCAGACCCCCAAATGGACCTCCCACAGGCACCGCAAGGGCCGTGGAACCGTGGTTCTCTCGACGGTCTCGCGCCTCTGACGTATTTGCGCATGCCGATCGTCGCAGCAAGGCGAGTTCAATGCCAAAAACAATATAGTTGGAGATCCTCTTGTCACGGCTGCTCTTGAGGAGTGGGTAAGAGCCCCCTTTTCTTAGTGCTTAGTTAGTACCTGTTTTTATACAGTACGCACAAGAATGTCATGAGGAATAGGGATACAGAGGGATAGACGAGATTACTGTGATTGAAACACTCCGTCGGCGTACTGTGGCTGGAAATCTGGAACCCCTCTCGCGTAGCTACCAGCCAATTCTTTTTTTCTTAATTTTTTTGAGGGGAACAACATTGTTCGATATGGTTGGTCCTTAATATCAGATTGAGCAAGCCCCCTGAAAAATCGAGGGTTCGAGTCTGGCCTCCTTAGGCGTCTTGCCCCCACGTTGGGCTAAAGAAATAGGCACAGAAGTAGGTTGTGTAGCTCAGCCTTCAGAAGGCTGCTACATATCAATCCGGCTGCTGTCCCATCGCGGCCCGGAGACGCGGTTAAAGTAGCGCCATCTCATTTTATGGTTGAAACGGCTTCAGTCAAATCTTAAAACTGCCCTCCAGTGGTTCCGTGAGGTGAATTGCAAGCTTCAGCCGGCTGTTCGGATGACTAGCTTAAACCGCTGACGTATAGGAGTTACGAATTGGTTCAGTGCCGTATCGTCCTGATCAGGTTGCGGTGTGTTGTATTTCAAGGGAGCACCGCAGTCCACGTACGTACATGCTCCTGATGTTGTTGGTGTCCAACCTGGCTTGAATCAGTTCAAGGACACACAGTATTAACAGCAGTGCCATATTAGTATAATGCTCATTTCATTTGGTTAAGAAGTACCCGCTTAGGGAAATACGTATGCATGCTGTGACGCACCAAGGAGGGGAGAATTCGATGCCCCAAACGATTCTTATACATTCATAGAGCCAGGATATCACCCCCCTTAGACTGATTTGTCCTAGTAGATACCGACTTCAGTACCTTACCTTATGTAGGGTCTATTGGCCTAGGCTCTTCATGGTTGATTGCATTAGTAGTAGGTAGTCGTCTGCTTGGCTTACATCCGCATAGAACTCAACTTACGTACAAACTCCTTATGGCATTCTGGGGAAAGCACCGCGTGTTGCTGATTGCCCACATCACGTCATATGTATAACCTCATAGCGCTTATTTCTCGAATATCACATGCCAAGTTGGTTCAAAAAAGTATTCACATTCATCATGATCAACTTGGCACCTTTTAACTTTTATATGCATGTCTGCTGGCGTTGGATGTTATGCATCACTGCTCAGCGAACTATCTGGCATCTTTGGCATACTTAACGCATATCCCAAGATTGAGCGTGCTCCTTCTGTTCTGATCCAACCAGCTTCCAGGTCGTCGAAATAGTAAGACCTCGAGGCATGTCCGCAGGCGGCGCGAACGTGACCTCGCCCTCCAGGATCTCACCCTTCTTGTACGCGGTGGACTCGTCCTTCTTGGGCTTGCAGACCAGGAGACCCTGCTTCCAGTGGGTCTCCGTGCCGAAGGGGCCCGTGGTGAAAGCCACGCGCTCTGTCTCCGACGTCGGGGCCTTGGCCCAGTCGTCCGCGACTGAGTCCGCGTTGACAGTCTCGTTGTCCTTGCGCGAGGGGGCGAAGAAATTGTCGAACCAAATAAGGAAGCCGTCGAGGGCGTCGATATCCTCAGTGATCTCCATCTTGAACTTGGAGGTGAAGGTCAGGTCCCTTTCAGCCAGGGTGTAGAGGTCGAGCATCTTAAAGCCGGCGGGCTTTCCGCAGAGCGCCGACGAGGGCCAGTGCAGCACGCGGACGTCGTCCCAGATGCCTGACTGCATGGCGCGCATATCGAAGCCGTACACGTCACGCCAGAAGTTGTAGTTGTCCATGATCCACTCACTGTCTGCGACGGGCGCGATCCACATGTTGCAGGACCCAGGTGCGAGCAGGCCGTCAGGTGCCAGGTAGCGATCGCGAGCCCACAGGACCGAGTTCATCATGGCCTCATACAGCAGGCAGTATCCCATCCACTCGCTAACAATGATATCGACCTTCTGTACGGGCAGGGTGACTTCCTCGATGCGGCCCTTGATGAGAGTGATTGTCGAGGAGAGACCGGCATGGATGACGTTCTCCCGAGCCTTGTCGATAATGTCCGAGGCATCAACAGCCAAAACCCGAGCGGCTCCTGCCTTGGCAGCAAACATGGACAAGATGCCCGTGCCACATCCGATGTCCAGCACCGTCTTTCCGGCGAATATGTGTTTGTTGTTGTAGATGAAATCGCGGTAGGACTCAGTACGGACGGTGTCCTTGAGCATGGTCTCATGGATGTCTAGTTCGGCTCCGTTAATTTTGCTTGCTTGATGCGGGCAGAGGGAAGAGGGGGGGGGCACTGACCGTTTGTAGCATATGACTCCCAGTAGTATTTGCTCGCATCCTCCGGCTTCTTCTTCCCAGCCACCACAGTCAAGGCTTTGTCCTTGGACGTAGCCGCCTCCGCCTCCGCAGCATCGCCCCAACGCTGGTCTAGTGTTTCCGAGACGGTAGCGCGGTAGCTCTCGAACTGCGCCGTGATGCGGCTGATTTCCTCCTGGAGATCGGCGTTGCGCTTCAGCAAATCGTCCACAGCGGACGACTCAGCACCCGAAGCCGGGGCCTGCTCCGGCTCGAGCTCCGGCAGGTCAAACAGTCCGATGATGACAGCATCATCCTCCAAGACGGGCTTCAAATACTGGTCATCCTCGACGAGTGCCTTGGTAATATCCTGCTCCGACACGGGCAGACCCTCGTGAACTCTTTGGCGGACTGGCACACGTGGTTAGCCATTGTTTAAAGGAGCAACCCAGGGACTTGTAATGACTAAGTAGCAAGCGGGTCCTGAGACGAGAGAAAACCGACATACTATAGTTGACCAATTTGACACAGCCGTGGAAATCAAGTCGAAGTTTTTGTCGCAGTGCTAGGAAGTCGAACTTGTGCGCCTCCTTGCAATGGGCGAGCATGGTCACGACGTCGGGAAAGACGCGGTCGTCAAGGAGGGAGATAACCTCTTGTGCCTCCTCGTCCTCTTCGACGTCGTTCCAGCCCTCCTCGTCCTCCCTCGAATCAGACGACTCTGAGTCGCTGACGGGGTCTTCTGCTCTGCTGGGACGGCTCATGGTGAAAATATGACTATGTTCGTTGGGTTGGGTGCCAATTTCTGAAAATTGTGTAACAAAAGTCAACAACTAACAGTGTCGAGGGTATGTGTACAACGGAGCCCGATGCAGCAAGCGGATTGGGCGAATTTGATAAAATCCTTTGATCAAAAAGCCCCAAAATTTCCAAGGTTGTGGTTGTTAAAAGCAGTTGCAGCCCCAGCCAATAGCGAGTCAAGGTCGGCTACTAGTGCTGCTGCTCTTGTGGAATTGACCGACACTCCGTCCACTCTACAACTATGAATCTTGAGGTCTATATCCGCATGATATCGATACTTTATAGATCAAAGTCGGAATACATCCGTGTGCATGCAACCCCTCGTATGTGCCAAACACTTTGGGCCGTGTTCGTAAGTGGGAATGTGCGGTACAGGACCAACTTCTGTAAATTGAACATGAGGGGTATCGTATCGACGGCTTGGCTTGCAAAGACCACATAAAGCAGATGCTGGAATTCTGGATGCATTTCCTCTAATCCACCTCATTGTCGTCGTCTTCCTCATCCTCATCCTCGTCCTCGTCATCACCTTCCCCATCTGACACGGTCTCCCCTAGCCCCTTGAGCCGTTTCTACCATTATGCTGTCAGCAAAGCACGATAATGACATCACATTAGCAGTAAACTTACCTTGTATTTCTCGACCTTCTCTTCCAGGTCACCGAATACCATGAGGAGATCATCGAGCTCCGTCTGGACAGCGGCCTTTTCCTCATCCTTTGACTTCACCTGTGATTGAGCCTGGAACGGCAAGGTTAGCACACTGGGATAATACATTAAAGGAGATCAAATGGCTTGCCTTCTTCATTTCAGTCTCCTTTTGTGCAATTCGCTTCTCAAGCTCGCTGATCCTGCCCTCCGCTGTCTTAGCCTTGGCCGTGGCTGCAGTAGCCCGCGAAGTTTCAACACCGAGTTTTGAAGTATGTGCTTCTTGCGCAGCCTTGAGAGTTGCAGCATGCTCCTCTTGAGCAGATCGAAGCTCGTCGGCCTTTGCCTTGTTTGCCTGGTACAGTCAGTAAAACGGCGCAATATCGTTTTGGCAGCTGTCTTACCTTCATCAGGTCAGTCTCGAAGCGGCTGATAGTAGCACGAAGATCTGCCATATCGGCTTCTGCGCGCCTCTGCGCGCGAGTTGTCTGTGCCTCAGCCGCCTTCTTAATGTCTGCGACCTCGGCCTCGCTCTTCTTCTTGGCCTCAGCTAGTTCGACTTCCCCCTTCTTCTTTGCATCGGCCAATTCGGTTTCTGCACGTCGTTGCGCGCGAGCGGTTGCCGCCTCAGCTGTCTTCTTGACATATTCGAGTTGGCGCTGAAGCTCTTCCTCCTTGGCATGGTGTTCCTCATGGATTTTGTCGGCAACTTTCTGGGCTTCTCGATGCGCCGCCTCTAGCTGGCGCTGGTGCGCGTCATCCTGGGATTTCAGCTGTGTTTTAATCCGTCTGGATGCTATTAGAAGCCACTCATGCGACTGCAAGAAACGAAGCAAATCACTTACTCGATTTCCTCTTCATGGCCTCGCTGTAGCGCTTCGTTAATCTCCTTGATCCTTGCAAGCTCGGACGCAGATGACTCTTTCGAACGCCTGTGATCAGCCTGCTCCTGTCCTAGGCGCTGGTCAAACGACGTCATGTCGACCAGGGCCGACTGCAAAGCACGCTCCTTCTCCTCTAGCTGCGCGCGGAGAGAATCAACCAGCTCGCGTGATATGCCCTTTTGCACCCCATTGGTGACTACGGAAATCTCCATACCAGGCTCCCGATCTATCCCGCGAAGGATCCGACTGTAGTTGTCTTTGAAGAAGTCTACAAAGGTAGCGTCAAAGTAGACCTCTGGGAGGTTCCCGGAGTTATCGAGCTTTTGAGGCATTACTTCAAAGTCTCGGATGAAAGGGTGGCTTCGAAGCTTAGTCAAGACATCAATATACTTTTCTCGTGTCATCCGTTGAAGTAACACATCGTGCAGAGTCGACCTGGGTATAGGCGAGTCCTTGGTCGAAAACTCATAGCAAACACCCAGGAGCATTGCGCAAAGACCCTGGACCAGGCTTCCATTCGGGGCTTGGTGTACCGCCTGAGCGATACTCTGGATATTGCTGCCTTCGCCGAGGAAGTCATTCACACCCTCGATATCTTCAAACAGCCAACCCAAGAGCAGCATAAGGTACCCGACGGTTATACGTTCGTCTACAGTACGCTCCGAATTTGGTCGGGCAAGCCCACTGATCAAATGGGCTGTAATGGTTTGAATGCTCGTGACAACCTCTTCACCGTTCTCAGCATCGCCCTCTGTGACCGACATGGCCAGGGCCTTGGCCTCCAAATTGTCGTAAACAAGATGTAGTAAGATGACAGAGGCGAACCAATGACGATAGGGATCACTTGAGGTGACTTGGCTCGCCGGCTGCAGCAGGGTCGTCAAGACGTTGGCTGTCTCATCTCTCCCAGATGTGTGGCCGTCGATTGCTCGCCGCAGAAAGTGAAGTCTGATCTCGGGATGGTGGAAGAAGTAGGCCTTGATGCATTGGCATGCTGCCAGTCGTAAATCGAAAGCTTGAAGGGCCGTGACACTGAGCGTAAGGTCTAAGAGGCCGTCTATCACATACACGACTATTGGCCCGTTTCCGTTCTGCCCATTTATTGGTATAGCGTCCTCCAATACAGACGGGACCTGAAGCTGTGCAAAACTTTCTTGCAACTTAGGGTTTGCCTTAATAATGTCGGCACAGGTGGAAAGGGCCTACAAGCATCTACGATTAATCAAAGGAACGATCAGGGACGTGGACAGAATATTCTCACCTCCGCTCTAATGAGGAGCTCTGCGGTCTGAGTAAAAGCTAGTTGCAGGGCATGATATAGTACACCGTGTTGCCAGAAGGCGGTTTGGTTCTGGAGTGTTCCCACAGCCCCTTGCACAAGGAAAAGGCGTATGACAGCGAGCAAAGCGTAGATATTTCTGTTCCCCTGTTGCTGAGCCCACGAAGCCATCTCCTCCGCTTCCTTTGGTGGCTGATAGCTGCTCTCCAGGAGTTTGGAGAGTCGCAGAACAAATCCTGTCTCCCGGAAAGCGGACTGATTCGACGCATTGAGGCGCAATAAATTCGCAAGAAGGATGAGGCAGTCTTCCACAACACGGTCACCTTCAATCAACCCTCCCTCTGCCGCTATGATGGCGAAGATACGCTCGAACGCATTCTCGAAGGCCACAAGCTTTTGTATTTCGGGGTTTGCAGGAGTCAGATACGTGAGTAGCGAAATGGCTTCATTGCGAACTGCTTCGCGTCGTTCGTCCAAAACGGCCACCAGTCTCGATATGCCCAATGGTGCCGTAAAAACACATTCCTCGGTCCTTTCGGTACGGGCAGATAATATAGCCGACAGTAGCTGCAGCGAGTATAGTCGGGAGTAGAAGTCGGCCGTCTCGAGGAAGTCGAGCAAAAGAGTGACGTTCTCTTGGCGCTGGGTAAACTCGTCGGCTAGCCAAAGCGCGATCTCTTCGGAAGCTTCTGGGCTGTCCTGATTCGGGTTAAAGAGCATTAGAAGGGTCTCGAGGACCACCTTGACGGTATCGACATCTTCGCCATCTTTGGATAAGCTTCCTATGAGGCTCCGCAAGGCCCCAGATGCTACGGAGGCAGGATACTCCTTCGCAAAGCTCCGTAAGCCAAGGATAGCAGCACGGCGGTCTTCGAGAAGGGTTGCTGAGCTCAGACGACCGCTGAGGATGGTGATGGTTTCGCCGACTGACTGCTTAGCAGGTGCAGTCGCGATGGAGGAGAACATGGTTTAGAACAAACCACTGGAGATGTGCTCTTCTATACGTCAATGCCATAAGGCAAATGATCACCTACCGCTGGGCATGTCTCGGTTTAGATCAGGCGTGGGTTGGAATGGTGAAGTTTGGGGAAAGCGACTCTTGTTGTCTTATAACAATCTCTCGAGAATCATGCTACCATGGGTTGAAAGGAGAATATGTCTGTCTGGTGACAGTCGCAATTGTTAGGTCTAAGCTTAGATTGGTACATTCAATTAATTGACATCCTCCAGGTATGAGCTGGCCCGAACAGCACCAGCATTGGTAAGGTTCATTGATAGCTGGGAGCCGATTGGCTAGGGTTAATTGTGGATACGTAGAGTACCGCGTAATGCAGCTCGAGTGCGAATGGGCAGCTACAGGCAGCAGTAGCACCAGGTACAGTACATACCTAGGTATCAATTATCGATAAGAATTCCATATTATGGATCGGAGCGCGCTGCCTTTGCATACCTACAGTCCTGGTAGACAGCCCGAGCCTCTTTTGTCCCAGAACATAGACTTTCAAGCCGAGCATAGTTGGGCTTCTTTCTATCTCGCCGCATCCTCCTTGCGGTCTTTATTCGGTGACCTGCTTTCTCTTTACCCGCACAATCAGAACAATCCAAGCGCGCCGACTTTGCGACTCCATGCGCGCGACGAACACCCGGAAGCTGACACTGACGACAGTGACTGCGCTCATCGCGACATAACCGTACAACGTTGATTCTAGTGGCTTAATCCTGTATACCATAGACCGCATTATTTCTCGAGTCGTTTCTTGAAATTCTACCTACTAGACTTACTCTAGAAGAGTCAACATTCCGATCTACTTCGAAGCCGAGATACGCAACCGATCGCCCAATCTTCCGCCGTCATGGGTATCCCAGCAGCTTTCCGTTGGCTTTCCAACAAATATCCCAAGATCATCTCACCGGTGATCGAGGACAAACCTATAGTTATGGAAGACGGCAGTGTAATTCCTGTGGATACTACGAGGCCCAACCCAAACGGCGAGGAATTCGACAATCTCTACTTGGATATGAACGGCATTGTTCACCCTTGTTCGCACCCAGAGGACCGACCGGCCCCCGAGGACGAGGAGGAGATGATGTTGGAAATCTTCAAGTACACTGAGCGCGTCGTGAACATGGTTCGTCCGAAGAAATTATTGATGATTGCCATTGGTATGTTCCAGCTATGTCGCAACAAATCGCAAACCTATGTACTGACCTACAAGTAGACGGTGTTGCGCCTCGTGCCAAGATGAACCAACAGCGCTCTCGTCGTTTCCGTTCCGCGCAAGAGGCCCAGGAAAAGGCAGCCGACAAGGAGGAGCACTACAAGATGCTCAAAAAGCAAAATGGTGGTGTGTTGCCCCCGGAGACGCTCGAGGCCATGGCCAAGAAAGCCTTTGATTCCAACAGCATCACGCCGGGAACCCCATTTATGGATATTCTGGCGGGCAGTTTGCGATACTGGTGTGCCTACAAGCTGAACACCGATCCTGGGTGGGCAAATATGAAAGTCATCATTTCCGATGCTTCCATCCCCGGTGAAGGCGAACACAAGATCATGAACTTTGTCCGTTCTCAGCGCGCTTCGCCAGAGCATGACCCCAATACACGGCATGTGATTTATGGGTTAGATGCGGATCTCATCATGTTGGCATTGGCCACGCACGAACCTCATTTCCGCGTTCTTCGTGAAGATGTCTTCGCCCAAGAGGGCAAGGTTAGGACTTGCAAGATCTGTGGCCAACCCGGCCACGAAGCCGCACAGTGTCGCGGCGAAGCGAAGAAGAAAGATGACGATAAGGACAAGGAGATGCCTTTGAAGCCTTTTATCTGGTTGCACGTTCCCGTTCTTCGCGAATACCTTGCGGTGGAACTGAGCGTGACGGGGTTGCCTTTCCGTTGGGATCTCGAACGGGCTATCGATGATTGGGTGTTTATGTGCTTCTTCGTTGGTAACGATTTCTTACCCCATCTCCCTGCCCTCGAAATCCGCGAGAACAGCATCGACACGCTGAGCGCCATCTGGAGAGACAATCTCCCTGTAATGGGAGGCTATATGACCAAGGACGGTGATGTGGACCTAGAGAAGGCGCAGTTTATCCTGAATGGACTGGCTAAACAAGAGGATGCCATTTTCAAGCGCCGAAGAGAAGGAGAGGAGAGGCGAGAGGCCAACGCCAAGAGGCGAAAGCTCAATGATGAGAGGAACGGCCGTTTCAATAACCAGAACCGCAACGGCAACGCGGGACTTCCTGGCTCGCTGGCTAATACTTTGACGCACGATATGGTCATGAACCGTAGTGCGGCCCCCGACGCGAACGTGGCGAATAAGAGCGCTGCTGCTGTGCTCAAGAGCCAAATTCAAGGACTCATGCCCAAGGAAGTGGCACAGGATGGAGTGGACAACCAAGACTCTTCGTCTGCTAAAGGCAAACGAAAGGCCGAAATGATCGAGAACGACCCGACGGGTACACCGGACAGTGAGGCACCAGCCGAGAAGCCTGCCCCAGCAAAGCCGGACCCATCTGAGGATACAGTGAAGCTGTGGGAAGATGGATATGCCGACAGATACTACGAACAAAAGTTCCATGTTGATCCCAAAGATATCGAGTTCCGTCACAGCGTCGCTCGCGCATATGTCGAAGGACTCGCGTGGGTTCTGAAATACTACTTCCAAGGCTGCGCAAGCTGGGAATGGTACTATCCGTACCACTATGCACCATTCGCTCAGGATTTCGTCGACATCGTCAAGACGAAGATTGACTTTAAGAAGGGCAGAACTTCGAAGCCCTTCGAGCAGTTGCTCAGTGTCCAACCTGCTGCGTCAAAGCACGTGCTTCCGGAAGTATTCCATGATCTCATGACGAACCCAGAAAGCGATATTATTGACTTTTACCCCGAAGAGTTCGAGATTGATCTTAATGGCAAGAAAATGGCTTGGCAAGGCGTCGCGTTGCTACCATTCATCGATATGCCACGTCTTCTTGCTGCGGCTGAAAAGAAGTATCCCTTGTTAAGCCCGGAGGACAAAGCAAGAAATGAGCCAGGAAAGGACGTGCTCCTGCTCTCTGAGGCCAACCAAGAATTGTATGATGATGTGATCAGCAACTTCTACTCCAAGAAGCAAGTTGGTGCTACGTACAAGCTTGACCCACGAGCAAGCCAAGGTTTGTCAGGAGTCATTGAGAAGATGCCCGAGTATCTGCCGCATTGTGCTCTAGAGTACCCACTGGAACGCAAGGCTTTCCCTGACATCGATGATGACCGGTCTTTAACGTTAGTACTATGCAATGATTCCACTAACAGACGCTCAGCTAACATTGGTTTACAGTGTTCATTACGAAATGCCCAACAGCAGTCATACGCATAAGTCCATGTTGTTACGTGGGGCACAGCTCCCAACACCCGCCCTCAATAATAGTGATATCGAGGAATTGAAGGGTAAGATGCGAAACTCGGGCCGCAGCCACGGGGGTGCTCCTTTCGGTCGTGGTGGTGGCAACAGAGGACGCATGAACTATGGCCCCGATTCCCGTGGTGGACGACAAGACCGCCCACGTTACAACAACAATAATAACAACAATGGTCATCAGCAACATGGGTCGAATTCGTTCCCGGCACCACCGCCGGGCTGGAACCCACCAGGCTGGATCCCGCCTCCGCCGGGACAAGCTGGGTTTGGCGCTGGGTTACCGCCGCCGCCACCGCCGGGTGCATATGGCGGCAACTACCAACAGCCCTACCAGCAACCCCCGGGTCAGTACGGTTACCAGGGGGCTACCAGGCACCACCTCCGCAGGGCTACGGCGGATACAATGGTCGGGATCAATATAGTAGGGGTGGCGGCGGCGGCCAACGGCAGTATGACCAGGGCCGGGGCCGAGGGGGAGGTAGCGGCTATAGAGGGGGACGGGGTTACAGGGGATGAACCAGCTAAATACCACCCGGATATTTGATAGTGGAATGTGGAATAGTTGGCGCAAGCGCAAGCGCAAGCACAGCTAGAATACGGTACCTTATGTATGATGCATGTATCTAAACCCACGGGCCATTGGCCGTTTGCTCCAAAATCCGATCCCTGAACCCATATATCCCACGACCAGCCAACTTATTTATCCAGGTGCTCACCGCCTCCAATGTGCCCTTCATGAACCCAGGCATATATCTATGGAGAAGATATCATTTAGCCACCCAAGATCTACCACAAGTATAACTATTGTAACATGTGCATCAATGATCGAATATGATACAGTCCGAGTTTACTGGTGGCTTACACACTACATGTAGGCTAGGCCGTAAATTACACCTGCACCAGACACGGTTCTTTTCCATGTGGGTAACCATCCATGTTAGATTCCCAGTCAGTGCAAAGCCCACATGTTTTTGACTGCTGCGTGTCTAGTTGCTGTAAGAACCTTGACAAGCACGCAAGGCGGCATGTTGCACTGTTGCGCCATTGCGGCCTATGGTTGCAGAGCGTAACATCGTGTGGCTTTGTTTCTTCTCCAATCTTGCGTCTGGTAGAATCAAAGGACCCCCAGTAATGGCTCTCTGTAACTCGTGTGTTTCACCATTATTGAATTGGTCCTGAGAAACCAAAAAGCAAAGCATGGGCGGCGATCACGAAAGACTTCTGCCCAACAAGAAATTACGCCCGTTAGGCTCTGATGAATGTCGAGAGCCAGCCCCCTACAATTCACCCATACCATGCACCGGGATGACACTGAGGCCTGCCCGCGCTGGCTCCTCAGCGCGCACCGAAACCGCTTGTGCAGGCCAGTGCAGAGACTACCCCGCTTACATGCGATCGCCGTGACACTACCTAGCCTCGTAACCCAAGCAGGTCGTCTTTGCTTCACCTCGCCGTAGATATCACCTACGTACTCCAAGATGAGGTGCATCATGTATGCCATATTAGCTAGCGTTTTATTGCAGAGATGAATAATGAGCGGATGACAATCGGAAAAGAACCATAGTGGTAAAGCAGCAGCAGCAGCAGCAGGGCCCAGCGACCCGGAGGACCTTTGCGCTCCTCACCGAGGACGAGTCTTTCCGCGCTCGTCAGGAGTCAAATCAAACAAAAAAGCAGCCAAAATTACCAGTGGGCACATAACTTACATTTGGTGTCACTTTTCTTTAACACAAGCTCGGCTCATTGGCGTAAATGACCAGTCCCCCCCGCACGCCACGACCTTTTATCCTCCTTCAGACTAGGGACCGGGATTAGGGGACCTCCTCACTGGGAAATTCTCAAGCAAACTGATCGATTGATTCATCAATAGTTGATCAAATCGAGCTGCCGGGGCCGCTTTACGAGAGGCCAGGTCTCCATATCATGCCTAGTCTTGCCTGCCAGGCTCTTCTTACCTTAGCTTAGGGCGTTTGGAACCGCTACGGATCTTCCCTTTTGGTCTCGAGAGCCCAACCCGGCACTGTCTATCAGATCACTATCACAGGGTCTGCCGAGCTGCACAGTTGCGACACCATTCCAATCAATATATATCCACCCAACCTCAATCCATGCACACCACTAGTAATAAACCACTGTTCGCAGTCGCAAACAAACAACCGCGCATATACCCCGGTGCCCGTTCCTCGAGCTGCAAACTCCTAAATCCTATTCTTTGAACCGACGTGTCACCCGGCGCATTCTTGATACTTATTGTACACACCCGCATCCCAAACTCCCAGCTCCGGCACCCATCCGTCGATTCAGCTCCGCGCACGCACACGAGATCCCAACCTCCACAGCAACCACACCGGCGCGCCAGGTACTTTCCGAGCCGCGACTAGTCACAGAGTCCCGAGACATACCATACTATCATTTGCGACGAGTCTTTGACAAACTCTCCCTCCCGACACGACACTACCGCTTGTATATGGCACCGTCACCATGACGAGTGGCTTCTCGATCTCGAGCCTACGGTTTACAAGATGAATGGCGACGCGGGCCTCGTGGGCTGCTTGGTCGAAAGACTTACTACCAGGGTACACTATTTATCATAACTCCTTTTCTTTGACAGCGGCAACACGCGCAGTGGCTTCGGAGCCCCAGTTGAGGGTCTTACATAGTAATTGTTCGCCTTGCTAATATAGCTTCCTGCCAGCTCCCACATCGTACCGGCACGCACGCCCAGGACCTACGTCAGGATGAGATAGCTGTTATTACTCGCCAAACTTTGATCAAGATCAGCTCTTCGTCGGTGTCAGTTGTGCTGGATTCTCTGGTGACGCTTTTGGAAGAATTGGGCCGCCCCTATAAAACCTTTGTAACACACCCAACCCACATACTTCTATCCGAGCTGTATGTGTTAGCATTGGCTGCCGATTGCTGTCGTGCGAATTGGAAGGAGCAGCAAGAGGGAGATGATGCCGGAAAAGACGCGGCATACCAGAATGAGAGGCCACCTTCCGCCGCTATCAACCTGCAGCGGCTCGACAATGCCCTTGTCGCGAGGATATTGGATCATTTTAAACATATGCTGGAACCTCTACCCGACGGTTATGCACTCCCAGCGCGGTCAATACTAGACGAGGACACTGCAAAGGCGGTATTGGACCCAAGATACGGAGAGCTCCCCTCCCGAGGTGTGTCGTCAAGCAGTTCCGATGAACTTGGCGAAGGCAACGGCGCCAGCACTTTGCTGCCACAGGACGTCGAGCCACATATAAGGTCGATTTGTGAATTTCTAACTGCGTCAAGCTGGCCCGCGGCGTTTGAATATTTCAGGAGCGTGATTTATACTGTTCGGGCGGCGGTGCCAGTTCAAGCTGGTGCACCACAACCGCAGGCCTTAGCAGAAGATGAGAAGTTGTCTCTAGTGATCTTACGCTTGCTCTCATACGCTTGGCTCGACAGCCAGAAGTTGGGGCAGGTCATCCAGGAACTGTGTTCTAGCTTTCTCCATTTCCGAAAGCCCTTCCAGAGTACTATTGCAATTGTCACTCCGCTTATGATCATACGATGGCTTGATCGGTATCCTCAGGAGTTTGTCAGGTTACACAATCAGCGTAGGAGGCTGGACGGCGGTGCTGATACCCTTTTCGACATGACGCAGACCATCACAGACACCACCAGAAGGAAAACAATGCTGCAGCCCTTACAGATGATGCTGCTCTTCCTTGTGCCAGAAGTCTTTGAAGTGGCCAGTAACTTGCGAGAAGCCAAAAGTGGCAGCATGGCCAAGAAGGTACAATTCCTGGACAGCCTGAGAAAACAGCTAAGAAACCAGAACGAAATCGCGGGGTACTGCCTGGTCTGTCTCTTGCGTGCAGCCCGTCATTTCGACGTTGATAGCGATGCCGCTTTTGTCAGTTATGCCATGGATGTCCAGGATGAAGTACGAGATGCCGTGTTTCGCAGATACTCCCCGAGCTTAGATGGCAGTGGATTCGATCAGGATCTCACAACAGCCGCCCTGATCAGTCTGACTCACCTCAACTTCGAGGGGTCTGTCGAGTCTCTTGTGCAGGCGTGTTTGCACCCGTCTGCTCCGCAGATGTTCAAGATTTCTTTGATACAAGCATGCTCTTACTTTGCGCGACAGCGCCAAGCCGAACAATACCGCCCCCTTTTCCTCGAAGTCGCAGGCTTCATCCAGGAACAGATGAAGACAATGCTTGCTGTCTCAACAGACATGTATCTAGGCGACCATACATCTCAGCGCAAGGCTTCCGAAACCAGTGCCTCGAATACTGCCATGATATGCACGATTCTCAAGTTTCTGGATGCATCACCAACGACTCTTTTCGATAATGCACCTGATGACAGCACAGATAAATTCTACGAAGACAATTTCGAAGCTTTTATCTCTTGCTTGGTATCGGCGAACGACCAGGTCAGATCACTGTCCAGCGCAATGGCGCATCGCCTCTTGGCACCCGATGGCATCTTGGTCTCCCTACGCAAGGCCAAGAGACTTGAGACTCAGGGGTTCAAAATCAAATTCTGGAAACTTACGTAAGCAATCCGTGGTTGGTGACAGGTGCCAATATACTGACAACCAGCCAGCTCTCTCTCTCTCATGTCGATGTGCATCAAATACATGCAACAAGGCGACAGTTCGGTCTTGGAGTCGATTCACGGCTACCTTGAATCCCGCCTGTTATTACTGACCAATATCAAAGTAAGTACATGGCGACCGCGATGGGAGTAGCACTGTGCTCACACAAACACCTAGGAATTATCGGAGATTACAGAAGAGATTCCTGAGAGGACGACGGTGACCGCAAAATTAGAGACCCTCTTTTTGGTCTCCCTAAACTCCGCAGACATCGAGACATGTCAGCTTGTCACGTCGTGCATTGGCCTGTTCAATGACGAATGCCGTATTGTCGACTCGACCTCGGAGACAACAAAAATAACGGTGCCCCTGTTGCGGAATAGCGAGGTATTCTCAGAGATAGCGTCTCGCGCCTTTAGATTTACCGGCGTTGTCGCTTTTCAGAAGCGAGTACGAAATTTGCTCCGTCGTATGCAATGTCCGAGCATGGGCATTCTGGAGGCCTGGGAGATTGCCTTCGACAGATGGATGTATCTATCTAAAGACGTCTCAACAACCCCTATCGACAGCGTGGACGACCGCTCTCTGACGGAATGGCGTAACTATTCGGGATTTCTCGCTTCTCTAGGCGGAATATGCGTGGCCGATCAAGCTTACAACCTGGAGGAGCCCGCAGTCGGAGGACTGCGTTGGATCGATCGGCTATCGTCGGAGAATTACGAGGAGACTTTACTGAGTCGGTATCTGCGTCTCGGGATCCAGCTTCTTGCTTGCAGCAACGTTCGTGTGAGGGAGTCGATGAGAGAGGTTTTATCCGTCGAGATCTCGCCCAACCTCTACCAACCCTTGTTCAAGGCCTTGGAATCCGAGCTCGAGGTTCTGTTCACCGGCGCTCTCGAAACAACTGGTAAAAGCCAGGATGGTGAGATTATTTTTGCAGAGCAAACCTCATCTCTGTTGAAAGTACTTGTTGATCGATTGGACACGCCCTCCGACCTGGGTGCAGCAGCATCAGTTCACCTAGGGTCCTTGACCTTGAACTTTGCTAAATTTCTAGACAGCGCCCCTGACAACATCGGCTGCTTGAGAGTCAAGATCAAGGTCTGCCAGCTTTGCGAGGTTGTGACACGGAAGAAGGAGCATCTGAACCTACGTGACGATGTACGAATCCGTAACCAGCTTCTTGAATTCATATTCGGATGGATCGCACGCCCGCGTTCGCCCCGCGACGGAGCTTACGGAGGTGTTCGCCAAGATGAAATGACACGTATCCAGAGAGACCTCGACAGGGCATGTCTTCGTTCTCTTGCAGAGCTGACCTACCGTCTTCCCTTACAGCCAGGGGATGGCCAAAACGATGCCGGGACGAGCGAGTTGAAGTCGCAAATGTTCCACACCTATTTCAACAGGTTCCTATCTCTTCTCAATTATGAGCCTATGGATATCCATAGAGGCGATATATTGATACCTTCTACCAATCGTGATGAGTCGGCCTCGTCGGGAGATCTGGCAATTACCATTCTTTCCAATCTACTCAGTGCGAACATTGATGTCGGCCTCAAACATTCGCTCAGCATCGGATACCATGAGAATGTGGAAATCCGTACTGCTTTTGTCAAAGTCCTCTACAACATTCTAGTCCAGGGGACCGAGTTCAGCAACCTGTCAGATGCCGCCGTCAGCGAGAGGTACGAGGAGTTGCTGGACATTCTGACTCATGACTTGCATCTTGCTGTCGCCATTAGCACAGTTTGCCCCAGCAGCGAAGTTGATGAGCTAACAATATCGCTGCTCAACATCTTTGAGACGCGTGGTCTGACCTTCGAGCTCATGGAGGCACTCATCAAACAAGAAATTGAAGACACCGAAAACGAGTCGGAGATCCTGCGTCGAAACTGTGTGGCCACCAAGATACTTTCTGTCTATGCAAAATGGAAAGGTGCCGAGTACCTACGTGGGACTCTCCAAAAGGTTGTGGAGCGTCTCATGTTGACCTCCAAGGATCTCGATCTCGAACTCGACCCTGCGCGAATCCACTCGCAGGAAGAGGTGCAGAAGAACGCACTGCAGCTTCGTATAGTTGCAAAGGTGTTCATTGATGATATCAGGGCCTCGTCGGCTACCATTCCAGCCTCCTTCAGGAAGATCTGCAGTATCATCTCTGCCGCAGTGATGACCAGATTCCCCGAGGCCAAGTACACAGCAGTTGGCGCTTTCATATTCTTGAGATTCTTTTGCCCTGCTATTGTGGCGCCCGAAGCCGAAGGGCTGGTAAGCGTGGCCCCGTCCAAAGAGATGCGGCGTGGGTTACTCTTGATCGCCAAAGTCATCCAGAACCTGGCGAACAACGTCTTATTTGGCGCCAAAGAGCCATATATGTACCCACTGAACGACTTTCTCGCGCAGAATATATACCGCGTGACTCAGTTTCTTCGAGAAATCTCGATCGCACCTGACGCTGACACCCTTGGTACTCCTCTCCCGGAGACCGAGACTTTCGATTTCGGTTCGTGCGTGGCGCTTCACAGATTTTTGTATGACCACTGGGATCAGGTCCGGCAGAAGCTCATGACACAGACGAGAAGAGACTACGTGCGGTCGCCCAGCGAACTGGCTCGTGGGCGTTCCCCAGCTATAGAACCTCTACGTAACCTTGTTACCACCCTGGGGCCTCCCCCTCGCTGTAACTTGGAACCGACCCCAGATTTCCGCCAATGCTCCACTTGCCTACTCCAGATTTCAGCACTTCATGCTTCGCAATGCCTTCCGCAGCACCGAGTCATTCATGACCTCGCGAGCTGTATACGATGGCGGCGAGAGCAAGGTATGTCTATCTACTGCCTCAGACGATGACCGTTTACTAATTCTTGCTTACCTAGGATGGGCTGTCAATCATTTGTGTGATCCTCCGGCATATTGATTCCGACTCTATTGACTTTGATACCCTTATATACTGTTACTTGAAGGTATGAACGTGCCTCTGTGCCCAGCAACGGGGTTCTGACTGCGGCCGCGTTGCCATCTGACTATCGCGGCTAACCATTACGCAGATCGCAAGTCGCTTATGGCATCGGCCTTTTGGCCTCCTTATCGATGCAACCTGCTACAACGGACAAAACGAGCCCCAAGATGACCTTTTCAAGAAGCTTGAGCTCCTGAGTCCTACCGAGATTTCCCGTTCGTTATCCCGCATTTACGTCTACAACATGAACAGTGCGTTCAGGTACGTTCACTCTCAAGCCATTTCCCCCTTTTCTGCTTCTGATAGGCCGTAGGAAATGCCTCCGCCGTATTCTTCGCCTGGCTACGAAGAACGATACGAGTATCTTCAACCCAGGCAATGTCGATTATCACCTTATAGGTAGTCTTCAAGACCTCCAGTCACATTTCCACCTCAGTCAATTGCATCTACCAAAGGAGACCATTAGCGTCGTAACGGATACTCGATACGTGTTCCAATCCATAACCAGGCTATCTAAAACCCGAGGCCAGATTGAAGTCATTATCAAAGTTGGCAGCCAGTTCGTCCAAGTCACGACGACGAAGAAACAAGAGGTGCACCCAGGCTTCCGCCTTCACGCCACCGTCAACGATATCTTCAGGCTGGGCGAGGTGGAAGAAGCTCCGACATCCATCCCAACTGACGACGACTCTGCATTCGGTCTGCGTGCAGACAATGGCAAGATAGTCATGTACTTCCAGAGCCCTAAGAAGGCGGACGTCTTACAGGCCGTTCGTGGTGCAAAAGCCAAGTACGGCAAAGATACGAGGACATTGAAGTCATACGAAAGGCTGATACGACCACAAGACGTTCCCGGAACTCTGCTCAATCTTGCCCTAACAAATCTTGCTGCCGCAGATCCCGTTCTACGGCTTTCTTCTTATAACTTACTTGGTGCTTTGTGCCGAGCCTTCAAATTCAAGGCCGCTTCCAAGTTCATGTGTATCCGAGGTAACTTTACTGACGGCCCGATAACGTTATACCGCTGACAAACATTCTTGCTAGATATCGCCGTTCCTCTTGATCCGACCCAATTCATTGTCAACATCAGCAAGCATTTGGCCCAGGAAGAACCTCAACTGACATCAGACTTCTTGAACGAGTTCTTTGTGGGCTGGGAAAGTTTCTCGGATGAGCAGAAGCCACTGAGCCTGGCATATATGGCACCTTGGTTGCCGAGTCTTCGGACCTCACTGCTCGGAGACGAGGCTGACAGCGAGAAGGGCAAGGAAAGGATTGCCCTCATATTCCGCAAACTCATTGATGTGACTATTACAGACCCCACTCTCAACCTGACCTTGGAGCACACTGTATGGCCGGCCATATACAAGGACGAAACTCTGCTCGATATATTCCTCGAGGAAGTCTTGAAGGCCGCGTTGGCGCTCGGAATGCATGACGAGCAGACCCAGTGCCTGACGTCCATAATTACGGCCATGGGCACCATTACACTCCGTGGCAAAATCATCTCGCGCTTGCGCAAGGCCCTCAACAGGTCATCCCAGCGACCGACCAAGTACATGCCGGATAACTCTGTTTGGCCAGAGATCTGCACCCTGCTCCAATTCTGTTTGTCATTGTCCTTTGACTGCGGCGTCCAATCTCAGCTTTATCTGCCCGAGATCTTTCACGTCGTTACCATGCTTGCCAATACAGGCCCCTCGGATGTTCGTATTCTAGTGCACAGGCTTCTCATCAACTCTATACATGCCGCCTGCACCTCGTTCAATCTGGAAGAAGCAAAACTGTCGAAACTCCGTGGCGCTCTCGACACCCTGTCGGAACCGAGAAACGACATCTTCTCTCCTCCGGTGTTTACTCGCGATGGCGCCTCCATCTCAACAAACCAAGAGAATGGCCAAACCCTTGGCGGCACGGAGAGTCTGGCTGCGCTCCTCTTCGACATCTGCTCTACTGCTGCACCGTCGGTAGATATGGCCAATGCCTGGCGATCCCGATGGATGAGCCTGGTAGCCAGTACCGCGTTCCAGAACAACCCTGCAGTCCAGCCAAGAGCTTTCACAGTGATGGGATGCCTGGCCAGGGAAGAAGTTGACGATGATCTCCTTTATCAGGTCCTAGTCGCCCTCCGTAGCGCGGTGGGCCGGTTTGGCGAAGACAACAACGAGATGCTCATTGCTATTGTGACTTCGCTATCGAAGATGATGGGCAAGCTGTTGACAACGTCTCGTTATGGCCTGCAGCTGTTCTGGCTTGCAATCTCTCTACTTCGCCTTGTTCCTCCAAGCCTGTTCAACTGTGCAGCCAACTTCCTCGAGGCGGTGCTTACCAACATTGGATCGTCCGGGGAAGTGCGCAACGGAAAGATGGCATCAGTTTTGATCCAAGGTCGTGCTCAACTAGAAGATGCTGCGCTGCCACTGGATGACTTGTATGGCATCCACTTCACAGTTGAGAATTTCCACTTCGCCATCGGCGCATGTCTCATCCGTGGATTGACGGACACTATGACCAAGGGCACTGCTCTGCGCGTTCTCTCGACTCTCTTGGAGATGAGCCACCCCATGGCGGGACGGCCCGAGCAACTCCCATCGGAGATGCTTGCATCTCCATACTTCGCCCTCGTGCAATCACGGACAGTAGGAGCAGACGAGCTCAAGGAAACACTGTGGCAATCAGGCATCAACCCAATGAGTGTGATGACGATGACGCAAGTGCGGACAAATCCACAAATAAACATGGTCAAGGACAAGGACATGCTGTTGAACACGGCCATTGCGCTCGTGGATTTCCAGTATCTACAAGATTCGGTGCAGCACCGGACCTTTCTGTGGTTGAACGAGTTGGCTGCAATCCGGCCTGCTGTCATTGCTCATCTGTAAGTTTTATCCCTGGCGAAACGATTTCTAGCGAATAGCGGAGAAGGAGCAAGGGGCCACCGAAACTAATCATCTATATTTCTTCATTTTCTAGGAGCTACCCCATTGTCCAGATGCTGGATGATATCCTGCTGCACTGCCAGAATTCCACCACGCTCGAATCCGCCCACGCGCTGCTCCAGGCCATGACGTCGGACCCTAACATCTCGGCGGCGATGGAGACGAGCGGTGTCCTCAACGAGATACTCGAGGACGTGGGCTTCGGGGGCCTTTGGAGATCGTGCTCGTTCAGCCAGGGCCAGGAACCCGACAAGCAGTGCTTCGCCCTGACCGAGAAGCTCATCGAGGTAAGCTTGGTCCAACAAGAGTCCGTTCTATCCGTAAAGACAACTTAGACTAACAACTTTACCTACCCAGCTCATCATCATCTGAGGTGCATCAAGGGCAGCAGTAGCACTCACCCTCTAGGATGGGTCAGTGACAGAAGAGAGAAGTAAGTGCCGGGAAATGACGGCATGGTATGGTGTGATGTGGCATGGGTAGAGGTGATGTTGGATGAGTAGACGAGTCCATGCCAAAGATTTATTTTCAATCTGCCTTGGTGGTCTGGTAGGGTTGGAGCATCTTGGCAAGGTATAGGTCTGATCGAGTGGATATAGCAAGCGCAAGGTGTAAATGCACAACGACGTGATTCAATTTCTGTGCGTGTGGTATTGGTTATTTCCCGTGATATACTATGCACGGTGCCTGCGGCGAGAAGTCTATCTATTCGTGAGGCTTTCCAAGGAAGTACGTTATAATCAAGGATTCTGTTGAGCACTGACAACTGCCGTCTTTTATCCGAGCGAACGCAAATACAGATAATATATGTAAAGTACGGCCATAACTTAAGATGTCAAAGTCGGTCGAAACCTTCCAAGATGCCAAGTCATGATGGCCTTTTTTTTTCTTCGCTAGGTTCTTGGTCATGCCTGCCTCTCCGGCTTGGCAATTGCTTGGTAGCCATCAAGGTGTCTGCACTCAGGTTTTTTGGTTCATACCCAACTTCATCCACATCGCCAAGGAGCCGCATGTCTATCAAGGTTCTTAGGTTCGGAAGGGGCAGTCAATGCAAGTGCTTCCTAGTTCCACACCGATGGGATTTTACCATGTTGTGCCAAGAGTGCAGCTCCGTAAACGCCAAGAGACAGCACCACAGACGAACTTGGGGGCTATTATCGCCAAGCTAACGATACTTATATATCCAGAGACATTGCCACTGTTTTTTTTGGAGGGAGACTGGTCAACCGACCGTCCAACGGCTGCTGAGAAAACGTCTAATGTGTAACGGCCTTCTAACTCTATATACACAAATAACATGGTTTCCAGTATCCTCGTGTCGCTCCTATTATTAGGAGGGGTGTCGGCAAGTCATGTGGCACCGTATGCCCGTCGACAGCAGCAGCAGACGACGGTATCTCCTAAATCGACGACCGCTTCCCCACAAGTCACGGCCATATCAGACTGCCACAACCATGGCGCGACCGTGTAAGCCAACCGCACCCTACGGCCGGTCCTTGTATTGGTAGGTCACGGCTAATAGACTCGTCTAGGTTTTGCATGTTTGGCACCACCGAATACCAGATTCTGGGACAGGCAACAGCAACGACGCCCCCGCCGCCTGCTTACACTGACTGCCACCAGCATGGATCAGGCATGTGAGTAAGACCTCCGCCGTCTGCCGGCCACTGTCGTGCAGTAACTAACTTGGTGACAACAAGGTTCTGTGTCGGCCCCGATGGCAGTGATGTCGAGGTTTCTCCCGAGGGTGGCGCACATGGGTCTGGCGGAGAGTCGGGAGGTGATGACCACCATGACCACGACCATAGCCACGGGCAAGGCAATAATGCCTCTTCTCAGCAAGGAGGGGCTAACTGCCATTTCCATGCCGGTGTCGAGTATGTGTCCGCCTCGGCTCCGTTTCTTTTCTTTCGCCTGTCAGCGCATCACCTCACTAACGGGAAGGCTATCTAGGCATTGTGTAGGCGCCGGTCAATCGGAAGGATCAGCGGCAGCGGCAACGTCATGCGAGCGAAGAGACCGAGACTACAACATCCCGCTCCGTGTAGGGCTCTTGTTCGTGATCCTCGTTACCAGTTTCCTTGGCGCCGCCGCCCCCATCCTCCTCCGACATATTCAGCCGAAAAAGGGCAACGCCATCTCTTCGTTCCTAAAACAGTTCGGGACGGGAGTCATTATCGCTACGGCCTTTGTTCATGTACGTCAGATTGGTTCCCTTCTCATGAGCATGCTTTCATCACGCGCTAACAACCTTCTCCTCTAAATGATAGCTATTCACTCACGCTTCGCTCATGTTCGGCAATGAGTGTCTTAAGGGCCGCATCAATTTCGAGGGCACCACGGCTGCCATCGTCATGGGTGGCCTCGTTGTTTCGTTTTTTCTGGACCACGGCGGCCGCTGCCTGAATGATTATATAACAACGGAATCCAGCAAGACGGCGGCCAGTGATGGTAATGCCCAGGTCTGGATCCTCGAGCTTGGCATAGTCTTCCATTCGACATGTAAGCTTTACTGCCGGCTCCTGCGGAAGTTCATACTGACGAGAATTTCGTAGTGGTCGGCCTCACGCTTGTCGTAGCGGGCGACTCTTTCTTCATCACCCTCTTCATTGTGATCCTCTTCCACCAGATATTTGAAGGTATCGCGCTGGGTACCCGCATTGCAGGTATCGGACAGCCCGGGCCCTCCACTACCACACCAAGCGAGTCGCCGGCCGAGCCGGCTGGCCCTAAGACGGAGGCCAGCAGCTCCGGCAATTCCTCTTCGCCCCTGGTCCCGTATTCCTCGTCGAACCCCCCCAGGCTATGGAATAAGCTATTAAAGGCCGCTGTCTTCGGCATCTCCACGCCCGTTGGCATGGCCATCGGGATCAGCATCCTGCAGCGCTTCAACGGCCAGGTAAGCGACTTTCGGTGTTGTTTGTTATCTTAGTATTCTCAAGAGAGAAGTATTAACCATGAATTTGATAAATATCCCTCTTAATTCAGCCTGTTCCATCCCAAAAAGTGCAACACTAATACTGAGAGTTGGTAGGACCCTGCCACCCTCATTGCCATCGGCACGCTCGACGCCTTGTCGGCCGGCATCCTACTCTGGGTCGGCATTGTCGACATGTGGGCGCAAGACTGGATGTTTGAAGACGGCGAGCTTCTCAAAGCCGACGCCATACGGAAGGCGTGCGCCTTGGTGGGACTCCTCGCGGGTATGGCGCTTATGAGCTTCTTGGGGAAGTGGGCTTAGATCCAGAGAGGGAACGACTTGTCCATCTGGTATATCTTCTTTCTTTTCCACGAAAGCAGACTCTGCCTATAGGGTCTAGCTTGTAGCGTCTAAAGCGTTTTGAATAGGGGAGGGCAAAATGCACATTGTCGGCATTTATATATAAACAATAGCGATTAGTAGTTCATGGCACTCTGCTGTTGCAAGATATGATACTGTTGGTCCATGACAGATTTTGTCCCTCGAAATCCAGCAAGTCCCGAAAGGCTCTCATTTCTTGCTTTGCGATGCGCCGACTCTTTTCCCATCCGGTTATAATCCTGTCCTGTGTGCCAGCGCGAGTTACGCTCTTGCTACTTTAAACCGAGATCATGCCAGGAAAGATGTATTTGTACCCGGCGTACCGGAAGAAGAAAGTGCCTTAGGGGGAGGGAAAGCCCAAGGACTTGTGCCAGGAGTTGCTACCACCTGGTGGCTGCTCCTGCATATGTCTCGATCGGCAACCTCTAATGTAATTCGGAGTTCTCTGAAGCTAGACAATATGTCCAAGTTGTCCCCTACATTAGACGAACCGATATTAAGGACTCAAAAAAGAGTCACTTGTTCTTGTCAACCCGTATTGGTATATGCTAACCCTTCTTATCTAATTGGAGTCCTTTAATATGGGAATAACAGTACACAGCCCCAACTCGTCTGAGAAGCGGCATCTTCCCGTCTTCCTACCCTATGGATATATCCAAGGACATGAGCGCACATGGCTGGAGGTTGAGCTACCTGGCCATCAACTCTCAGCAGCGAACCTACATAACGAAATACCGCATACATACATAAGTAGCCTTGGACAATATAAATACGTGCGGAGGTGTCAATCGATGTGTAAGAGGAGACTGGGGTCGAGTTACACCCATGCGCTGACCCCACTGTAAAGATAACGTCCCATTTTGATTGGCTAAATAGACACCGGCCTTGATTTAGCGTCGCCCGAATTTTCCCTCCACGATAGTATCAATATATACGCCCAAAACAGCCTCTTAGCAAGCGAGTCTTTGGTAGTATAGTGGTCAGTATGCGAGCTTGTCATTGAATATTCAAAGACACATCCGCTCGAGACCGGGGTTCAATTCCCCGCCAGAGAGTAACTGATTGACGCGCTTCGCGATATTTTTTTGGTGTTGCTGATAATTCGGACGACTCTTCTAAATGCTCGACGATTGTTTTTAGACTATCTTAATAGACAGAGGGTCAGTCGGTGTCTGCTTGCTTTCTTAGCTGTTAGTTGACCTTCCAACATGCTTCTTTTCCTTTCTCTGATGATAAATACCCAGAGTTGAGGCGGCGGGTGCCCTATTTTCCACGTAAAGTCTCCTCCCGCCGAACGGCTTTAAAGAGACTGCATGACGCAAGCATCGGAATTGTCTAGTTGTACTAGCCTTGTCAGGTAGTTCATTATCACCACAACTCTGCTTAACTCCTGGCGGTCGCGTCAGTGTAAGGGGCATGCATACATGGTCATAACTCCGCGACCTATAGTGCATGTGTGGGAGATAGTAAGGATATATAACTACGTGCCTGGGGAGCGTTTTCATTAGAAACGCAACCTTATTCTTATAAATCTAGTATGAACAGCAGTGATCCTTCACTCGAGCTGTTTGCATGAACGCCCAAGACATAATCCAGCGAAGACTTTTAACCTCTGGCTGTTGAATTACCTACTCCAAAAGCTTATATATCATTAGACCGGGGACAATAAAATTGAATAACAACTGCGAATCAGAATGCACGAGTCAAAGTTCATTAAGAAAGTGGCCATTGTTGGTGTAAGCTTAAACCCCCTTCTCTGTCCCCTCTCCCTAACAACCCCTTATCGCCAGCTCAGCAGCATCATCAGCATCCGTCAGTTCGCTAATCACCCCGAACAGGCCACCGGCACCATCGGTAAATATATAGTCGAAGCCTTGCTGCAAAAAGGCCAGCACGAGTTGACGGCCATCACGCGCAAGGGAAGTACCAGTGTTATGCCCGCCGAAGTAACGGCGGTGGCGGTGGACTACGAGAACCCTTCGACCCTCGTGGAGGCCTTGCGCGAACAGGAAGCCCTAATCATCACGCTTCCCAGCACGGGTCTCGACCAGCAGGCGACGAAGCTGAAATTGGTGGAAGTCGCGGTGGAAGCTGGCGTTCCTTACGTAGGTTATCCTCGCTCGGAAAGCCTCTTTTGCTAACCCAACAAGACCATGCCCATTACCCTTCCCACTTCTGACAAAGACACCGCCACTGGCCCAGCGTAAATATGCAGGTCCTTCCCAACGAGTGGACCGTCAACATAGCCAACGAGAAGCTCGCCGACGACGTCTTCTTCGGGGGCGAGATCCGCCGGCGCGTCGAGGAGCTCGGCTTCAGCGCCTGGGTGGCCGTCACCACGAGCCTCTGGTACGAGTTCAGCCTGGGCCTCAGCCCCCAGTGCTACGGGCTGAACTGGGCCGGGCGCACCTTCACCTTCCACGACGAAGGGACGCGCAAGATTAACGCTATAGTGAGTAAACCAGAGCCTGGTTCATTCAGATCCTTCCACTCTGGTTGTTGCCAGATGACGATAAGCAACCCCCCCCTACTTTTCCCTCTCCAGAACTAAACAGCATCCCAAAAAGACCATGCCGCAAAACGGCCGCGCCGTAGCCAACCTCCTCTCCTTGCCCATCCAGCCTTCGGGCGTCGCGCCCTCCCTAGAAACGTACAAGAACAACTTCATCTACGTGTCGTCCTTCCTAGTCAGCCAGCGGGACATGTTCGAGTCGGTGGTTCGGGTGACGGGCACCGACCCCATAAAAGACTGGACGCTGCGGCTCGATGAGGCGGCCGTGCGGTACCGGGCTGGCCTCGGCGAGATGCAGGCGGGTGACCGCGCGGTGTACATGAAGCTCCTCTACGCGCGCGTCTTCTTCCCGGACGAGTGGACCCGGGTCGCCATCAAGATTGCCGAGGCGGGCATCAAGTACGACCCGGGCAGCGGCAGTAGCTGAGAAGAGAAGGGTTTATTGGGGGGAGGGGGCGGACGGGAGGTTCCTCTCAACCAGGCGCGCGGTGATTTCCGAACGCTTGGTACTGTTGAAGCTGCGTTGGCCATTATAATAAACTAGCATTACTCGTCTATTCACATTATGTTATGTATCCTCTTCTATACCTGGCTAGACCTCCCGCCCGGTGTGCTCGATCTCGCCGCGTAGCTACCCACAAACGTCCCGGGGTCCTGCGCAAAGTACATGGCCCCGGCGACTTTGCTGGGGTTCATGGACATGGGCGGCCAGTCCACCAAGAAAGATCCGGTGATGACGATCAACATCAGCGACAGAATAGCCGCCGCGAACCAAGTGCATACAAAGTGCGCCGTGGACGCCTGCAAGGCCTTGGAGGGGACATTGGCCAGCAAGATGGGCAGCACATCAGACAGGACCGCTGTGAAAGCCACGAGACCCAGGTAGGCGTCAGGCCGTCGCCGTCTGCACACCTCCCAGAGCCCATAGTACGCATTTGTAGGCGGGGTCAGCACCGACGCAATGTCGTAATGCTTGCGGTAGAGCCGGTATGGACTGAGAAACGCGACAGCTAGTGCAGTCAGTAAAGGGAGTCGACAACATGCCAGATGAACTTACCGTTGAAGAAAGTGGCCCAATACAGGGAAACAACCACGCCAACGCCACAAAACAAGAACCGGACCCCGAACGTGTCGCCATCCATAAAATGCTCAAACTTGGAGTCTGCGCTGGTGCTGATGTACACGAGCGAGGTGACAAGTAGAGCGACCAGCAGCAATAGAGCAAGCAGCCGGCCCCGAATGCTCAGAACACAGAACGGCATAGCTTTACTCCGAATTCCCAGGGTAGTACTATTGCTGAAGCCGACCTTCTTTTTATGGTTCTTTGGTAGACTACCCGCGTCGTTCTTGATGACGATGCCGTAGTTCCAACCGTATATGTCGTACCAGCCGTTGAGGCCAAATCTCCGCTTGCCAAGTGTCTTGATGGCGTCCTTGTTCGTGGTGATGTTGCTGTTGTTCTTTGGCTTGAGATCCCTTATCAGACCGTGGAACTCTTTATTCGTGACAAGCTGCCCCATCATCTCCATGCTCCAGGGATTTGTCCAGACGCCCGACGTCCACTTCCGCAACGTAACGGCTGTGACTACGAGTAGGAGCATCATGGCGCTCAGCAGTGCAATGGCAATGTTCACTAGAGCTGGGAAGGTCTGCACCGTTACCTCACAGTGGGATGGCGAGCAGTCAGACCCTCGAACCGATATACGAAAGGCTTCGGCGCTGAGTGGTATAAGCACCGCATTGATCACGAGCAGCAGGCCCGTTACAGACAGCAAAACATGGTGTCTCATCAGTGACCGAACGCCCGTCACGAAACCCAAGAGGCTACTTGACTGTAAACAGAGCGAGTCAACAGTTTCGGCACCGTATTTGCTTGTGAGCGCGTGGAAGGGTTGGTATAGCTTGGCGGTTTGATCGAGTATGCGAACGGGGATCGAGATTGCGACAGCCAGAAGCGGGGGCAGCACGAGGCCAACAAAGTAGTCTCTAGACGAAATGTCCAAACCCGACAGGCCTGCCAAGTTGAGACTATTACGGGAGGAGTTACTTGTCGGCGTGGATGTGACTATCGTCGTCGTCATCATTGTCACCGGTTCCCACATGGTCTTGGTTTTGGTCGGGACGCCGTTTGGATCATACAAGGTGGTGACGGCCAACGTTTCCGTGACTACCATGGTCGTTGTGCCAGTGGCACGACCCCACTCGTCACTCATTGTTGATGTCATCGTGACTGATGCGTATGTTTGGGTAGTGAGGCCTCCGCGCCCGTCTGTCGTGGTCCGGACGCTCCACTGGTTCTGGTGCCACGCTGTTCCAGTTTTGGTCGCCCGTCCCTCGGCGTCAGTATAGGTGGTCAAGTAAGGCGCCATGTTCACAAGGCTACTCTGTGTTGCCGTGGGCCTGCCTGCTGCGTCCGTTAGGGTTGTTAATAACAAGGTCATGAAGTCGTCTGTTTCTGTCCAATCGGTGTAAACAATCGTGGCTTGCGACACCACTTTCTGAACCACGTCCAGTGTTGTGATGCGTTCTTCCGTGAATACCGCCCCTATGGCGTCCTATTGAACCAGTCAGTAACAGCCAAGAAAGCTGGCTTCGATCGCCACTTACCGTTGTGGTCTCGGTCGAGATACTCGTCACTGTGGAATGTTGGTCTACTTCCGTAGCCACTACCATCGTGACAGTGTGTGGCGGGATAGGTGTACCTTGCGGCATTTTAATCTGTGGTGGCGGCGTGTTTAGCGGCCGGAGCGGTTCGTCTCCTGGCTTATTCGATGTCGGCAGGGGTGTATTAAGTGGCCGGAGAGGTTCATCATCCGGCTGCCCCTCAGGCTTTTTCTGCTGTGATGAAAGCGCTGGAGTATTTGTGGCCGGCAGGGGGTTGGAACTACTCCAGGAACAGGGGGTGGCACGCCATCGGGATCCGAAGTCGCCAAAGGCAGCGGAATCGTGGAAGACATAGTACCTGCTGCATGAGGGGGCGTCGGTTGCTGCAGCAAAGGAGGTGTGTTGTCCGGGTTTGCCTTTTCGTCGACAGGAGGCGTGGCACTTGGCTTCGGAGGCGGCGGCGGTGATACGCTGTTGGCTGGTGGTATGTTGAGATTAGGGATTGTAATTTGAACTGGATTGCCTGGGTCAGGGGTCGGAGTCTGAGCAGGAAGACCCGGATCAGGGGTCGGTGGTTGAACTGGCTGTTCTGGATTAGGAGTTGGGGTTTGAACTGGAGTGTTCGGTCGAGGTGGTGGTGTTCCGACCGGAGAATCTGGATTAGGGGTCGGTCTTGGGGTTTGCACTGGGATTTTTGACTGATCCGGCCCCTTAGGTTTATCCTCGCCGGGACCAGGCGTTGGTGGATCTTGATGGCCCGGTTTCGTCACAGGGTCGGGATGATCTGGAGTTGGGGCTGGGGTTTGAATGGGGGAGCCGGGTTGACCCGGAGTTTTGGGTTTATCATCGCCGGGAGTGGGTTGTGGCGGGGGGAAATGACCCGGAGGGTCTGGGTCATCGGGGCCGGAAGGCAGAGTTTGAATTGGGGTGGTTGATGGTTTCGGATCCTTAGGTTTCCCATCGCCAGGATTGTGCTGCGGGGGTGTAGGCTCAGGAGGTGTAGGCTCAGGTGGTGTAGGCTCAGGTGGTGTAGGCTGAGGATTTGATTCATCTGGAGTTGGGGCTGGGTTTTGAGCTGGGGGTTTTGTGGGATTAGAACCTTTGGAATCCCCATCCCCTAGAGTGGGCTGTGGTGAAGGGGTATGATGGCCTGGATCTGCTACTGGGGTCGTGTTTTCAACCGGAGTATGCGAAGGGACCGGCCCCTTGGAATTACCACCACCCTTCGGGTCGCCACCACCATTTGGGTTACCGCCGCCTGTCCCAGGTTTCGAGTCTCCCGGGCCACCATTGCCCGGGTTCGTCCCAGATTCTACGGGAGCTGGACTTGGGGTCGAACTGTGAACCGGAGGCGTTGGAGGAGGCGTTACAACGGGCACACCACCGACAGGAGGGGTCTCTGGAATATCTGCTGTAACCGATTCCCGTATGGTCACAGTGATTTCAATGGTAGTGGCGATTGTTATGGTGGATGCACAGTTAGCAATTTGTCGGGGCAAGAAACTTGTCACAGCGGCCGCAGTCCTTTTTGTTGGACCTCCAGGACCGCGGCCGAAGATGTCACCCAAACCAGGAAGATTACCCACTAGCCCATCGGAAGCCAAGTCAGGAAGATCACGAGCTTGTACCGTCACTGCTAGGAGGGTGGTCGTCTTGGTAATTGTTACTACGTTGGTAACAGTACACACCTTCACAGGCTCTTGGGGTGGGTCGGAAACACCTGGCTTCTCCGTAGGCGCTGGCTCGACAGTGTCGTATTTGGTTGTGACAGGTGCTGCCGGGGGTAGCTGGACTCCTCCACCTCCATCTCCATTTGTGGGTGCTGGCTGCGGCTGCGGCTCCGGGGAACTTTTAGGAGGTTGTGGCGTTTTCCCGTCGCCTGGCAGAGGAGAGTTTACGGGTGATGGTGGCGTTGTTGTTGACGAAGGAGTGTCTTGTTTCGGCGGAGGGCTGGGTTCTGCAACTTCAGTAGTTGCGGGGGTTTCCTCGGGGGTTGGAGTTGTCTGAGCGGACGTGCTTTTAACCGGAGGAGTAGCAGCGATAGTCGACGAGCTAGACTCTTGCGGCTGTGCTTCTACAGGTGGCTCCTTTCCCGGCTCAGGCTGCGTCGAGTTACCGTTCTGCTCCACGCGGCCAGACAAACGGGCAGGGACCAGGCCACGTAGCCTTAGACCTGGCACAGCGTCGCTTTGGTTGCTTGCAAAGTTCTGAGAGCTTAACACTTGGCTCTTGGTAGGCAGAACCTGCGTAGAGTAGACCGTTAGGCCAAGTAGCGCCGCCAGCAGCAGCAAGAGGAGCAAGGAGAACGGGCTCTTCAAAATGAATGGTCTGTAATCAGGGAAGTCTCTGGGAGGCCTGTTTGTTAGTAGAGGATCCCGCTTCTCATCGATGCCGATCATTGGTGTCTCGTAGACATGGCAGAAGAACTTGTCCTTGTCATCCACATAGGTCGACTCTGTGGGCGCATCGCTCTCCTTGCTCAGACTAGACGGCGCTCTTGGCCCGTAGTACTCGACATAGGTGCCGGCTAGTTCAGCAATATCTATTTCGTGAAACTCTTCCGGCGGCGAGTTGCAAGCTCCAAGGACAAGACGAGGTGAAGCAAGTGGCGCCGCGTATTCGTTGTGGAGTTGAACGGGTTCATATTGCTGGTCTTCGTGAGTGAGTGATGATTGCCGAATCACTTGTTGAACCTGATGCTGGAATCTTTCCCGCGCCGATAGTCTGTGTTGGCCAGACAGGCGTTCCTCGCCTGCCTGGAATTCAGTCTCGGGTTCCTCTTCAAGCGCATTATCATGCTCGTCCTGGGCCAGTGGCGCAAAGCTGCCGCCGCGGCTGCCTTGGTGATACTGCGTCGGTATGCGACGCATGGCTCAGATCAAGACTGATTCGCTTATCTTTGTGGTAGAAGTACAGCGTATCATGTTGCGATTCTGAACATGTCCATCTCGTAGCATTGCGACCTGGTGGTATTCTGTTTGTCAATTGTGTAAATGAATCCAAAAGAGGGGGTGAGCTCTCTGGGCTGGGAGAGTTCGACTCATGCGGAATATGAACTGCCTGCCTGTATGAATGGGATTGGCCGGTAGGTATGCACTGCATTCGCAAAATCCGCCCCGCCCACCCCATGGCCATACCAAATGCCATAGTATGGTCTAGCCCATCGATACTATACGATATGCGCAAATCGAACAGCGCACCCATGACCGTCTTGCTCTCTTCTGATAATGCCATACCAACCCGAGTAGGGACTGAGCGAGAGTGTGTGGCCCAGACAATATCGAGGCCTGCACGATATCCAACGCGCCAATGGGGTTCACGGATATGGACAGGCTTTATGTTGACAGCCCCCAAACTCGTCCCTATCCGGATGGTGGGTGAGGGCGGGGTTGCATTTCTCGTCCACCTAAGCAAAGGATCTTACCACACCATCCGTACAATCGGACAGCCTTCCCATGCTCAGCGCTTCCCGTTCTGCACTGGTGGCATGATGACAAGCCAACCTTCGCACGCATGGATCGTCCCATTCGGGAGTTGGGCTCCAGAGCGCCAAGCCCTGCTTTTCCTACGGAAGAATCGGGTTATCATGCAGCCCGAGTCTCACTGCATACCAACAGTCGTGAAGAGTGGCTTAGACTCTGCAGAGAATGGCTCACGGATCGCGGTTTAGGTAGGTGAATCAGCGGGATTGACAGGGTCAAAATCGCAGGAGGCTCGGTAATCGCTCGGGTGTATTGTAGTTGCAGTTAGTCGTGGTGTTGATCATTATTTTTTTAGGACCATGGTCCAAACCTGTCTTGGACAAGATGTCCGGCCCATCCAACGTGCTGCAATGGCAGGCAACGACTTTGGAATGCATGGTTCATTTGCCGAATCGATCTCGGATGTTGAGTGAGCGACCGGGATCTTTTTAGGCACTTTCTCACAGCATGTAGTCGATGAGTAATTGGTATATGTCATGTAAGGCTGAAGGCACCTGTTGAAAATAGCAAGAGCTTAGGACGCACGTCCACCAGCAACAGCGCCATCTTTGTGACACTACACTGAACAATTAATAGTAACATGAAACTTCACCTACCAAATCAAATCAATCATACGATTTCAACAGCCATGTGGAACACGGGAAAGGGTTGTGGACGTCATTAGTAATTAAGAAACTAACTATTCAGCGAATAAAATTGGTATGTACATTAAGGTCCCATATACTAGTTACACAATGTTTGATGGGTCACAAACTACTCTCGAAGCATAACTGATCAAACGGTTTAGATGATGAGAGCAGCAACACCAGCGGCGGCAGCGGCGAAGCTGACACCGAAAGCGGCGGCACCACCGGTAGGAACGGTGCTGGGCATGCTGGACATGGTGGGCATCACGCCGCTGCCGCTGCTGGACATGGTCGCGGTGCCCTGAGAACCGGGGGCGGTGTGAGTGCTGTTGGAGGTGGTGTTCATGGGGACCATGACGGGCTCGTAGGCGGCGTCGCAGGTGCCGTTGGCCATGGGGGAGATGGGGCAGGCGGCGTCAATGCAGATGCTCTGCAGCTGGGGGCCCTGGGCCTTGATGGCGGTGGCCGGGGGCGCGCAGCGGTAGCCGAAGAGGGAGTTGAGCGCCATGCCGACGGCCTTGACGTCCTCATCGGCCACGCCGAACGAGGCAGCGGCCATGCCGACCTGCTGGATGAAGTAGCCGACCTCGTATGGGTTCAGGTCCATGAACTTGTGCACCTTGTACATGGAGGACGCGGCAGTGTAGGCGTCGAAGCCCGGCATGCCCTGCTCGGAGCAGCCCAGGAGGGAGCCGAAGAACTGGTACAAGTGGGTGATGAGGAAGCTAGAGAGGGAAATCGGTCAGCCACCGTGTACCGAAAGTATGATTAGAGAAGCGATAAGAGGTATGTATGACTTACTATTGCTTCGAGTTCATGTCGTTGGCGGGCATGTTCTTCATCAGGGGCTCGGCAGCACCACCGTCAAGGAAGTTGATGGCGACACCCGACTTGCCACCGCGGTTGCTGGAAGCCAGCTCGCCAGTGAAGTAAGGCAGGAGGTTGACGTCGGTGCCTTCGTATTGACCGGCAGCCAGGATACCGGGAACCTTGATGCCAACATTGGGCATGGTGTCTGTAAAGGACGGAATGTGAGTGACTGCTACTAGCTTGTGTCCAGGGGATAACTCGGGGTTAGCCCCAAAAGGAGACTTACAGTTACCGATGACAACAGTGTTGACGACCAGAGTTAGAAGAGTCAGCTGGTTCTTGGCTGTGTTCTCCTTCAACAAGGCAGTGGTGTAGTAGTCGCAGATGGAAGTATCCTTCGGGCGCTGGGCCTCGGCGACAGTGGCGGCCGCGGCCACGGTAGCAATCTTGGAGAAACGCATGTTGATTGTTGGAGGGGTATATGATGCGAATGGATTATAGCCTTGGAGAGATAAGAGAAGACAGATGCACACAGAACTGGAATACTTTTCTTTGACAGACAGCGGACAATGCCTCCGTATTATAGATACTATACTTCCATGCTTCTGCTATGTATGGCAGTACTTCCCCTGTGTTCTTTCTCTCTAATCTCTCTAATCTCTTGCCATTTCGAGCTGCAGGTCTAGTTCGGAAGGTATGTTAGCCGACTAGGACGCGGGCTAGGCGAAGGTCTGCGATGATGACGATCGCGGGGCGCTTGTGGTGGTTTCTGCCAACCAGGTTGTCTCTCAACAAAGACAAGCTCCCAATCCAGTAACAATCAAGCAAGAATCTGAGAATTTCTCTCCCGCTAGCTACATTCCCCAGGGCTGTAGCGTTGTTCTGTAGGTCAGGCCGTAGTCTCTACAGTTGTTCACACGCTCATCGGGGGTGGCCAAGGTCTGTCTTCAGGGAATCTTTTCTGTACAGTATGTATGCTGTCTTGAGATTGCTGTCATTTGAGACACGGCAGCGAGCTTTACCTGCCATCTCGGTACTGAGTGTATATCCCGCTAAGATCGCGATTGGAGTATACTTGCTAGCATTCTCGCTCAGATTACCAATCGATCTTTCCAAAACGAACTATCGTGCCGTCTCCCGAAATCTTGGTAAATCGACACCGGATGACAGTCTGCAAGGCACAGGGCCCGACTAGATTGCAGGACGGGACCAATGAAGATAGCGCAATTTCCAATAGTCCTGCCTAAAGAAGATGGTTCGCGATGAACTAGCCGGCCGCTAGCTTACCCCGGATGCTGACCACTCCGGCGGCAAGCCCCTTCCCGGGCCTGGAATGACTTGGATGCGTGGTAGATGCAGCAAACAGGAGAAGCTCATTTCCTTTCTAGGCCAGCAGCATGGCACTTCGAGCCTAGATCGCCAAGACACGAGCTCTAGACAGTATAGGCTTTCTTTTTGATGGCCCGTCTCCTGCTATCCACCAGCCTTGGCTGCGGCCGCATCCTTCGAAGCACGCCAGTGATAGCAGTAGACTGGGAAGCTAACGAACCACCTGGCTGAATGATATCATCATTTATAAGAATGTTCTCCTTCAAATGCTCTAGCTATGTGACAATCTTGGTTTTTGTTTCATCTCGTGATATGTCAGATTGGTAATTAGAGCCTCGGGATCTGCAGCTTGAACTACGGGTTGTATGTTTACATCGCATCTCCTTTGTTTACCAAGCAAAGGCGGACCGAATGATACGCATATTCCCAAGTGCTGCATCATATAAGGATATAAATATTGTCCTGTATTCCGAACGAAGCTTCAGGCATTGGCTGCCCTGGGGAATATCATCCCCTATCTGTTCTCGGATCTCCACATAAGTTCCTTCTTGCCAACCAAACATGAAAGAACAAACCTCTTCAGAACCCTCCAGAGAAGGAAAGTCTCAGTCTTTTGAAAAGCAAAACCCCGTGGAATATTGACGTGCCACTTGCATAAAGAGAGAACGAGAGAGAGAAGGTAGTATAGCGCCATAAGGTATCTCACCTAGAATATCTGCCATACTTCAGTGGTATTGCTTTCAGGTTCTGCCACGAAAGTTTCCAGGCCAAATCGCTGTGAGATGGCCAAATGGAAAGGAATTCTTTTCTCTCTCGATTCATGCCTTTTTGTTCCATATTGCCAAAAAAGAATAGCCATCAGGATAAGCAAGTATATAGGTAGGTACTCACAACTGGCTCACTGATACAGATAAGGGGAAATCTGGGATTGTGAAGAAATTGCCATTATCAATGTGCCTTTTGCTCCTCGGCCGTTTGCAGGTCTGCTTTTATAAAATCCATTTCATAAGAAGGCATGCGAAAAGACCAACAACATCCCGCCTCCCCCGAGTGTGTGACTGATATAGCAGTCCCCAGCCACAAAGAAAAGGCCCTAGCCACAACACCCCACCTAACCGAGGAATTGGGAACTTGGCAGCTTGAAAGAGAGAGCCCAGCAGCAAGCCCACCCCCCACCACTCCAGCCGCAGCAACATCATCATCATCGTTCGTCCTAACCCAACATCCACAATTTCTCTCTCTCTCTACCTTCCTGACCTTCCACACCTGAGTACTCTATCTACCGAACCCGGCAGGCATTATATGGCCAGTAACAACAACCGCACAAGACCCCCGCCGCCGCCCGAAACCCTCTATACCTCCTACCCCTTCCCGACCCTGAGCACGAACCCACGCGACCTCGCCACCATGACGGAAGCCACCTTCGCCAAGCAGTTCCTCGCGGCCCTCGACAGCCGGCCCGTCAAGCTGTCGGCCGACCACGTCGAGGACCCGCGGAGCTACCCAGCCCGCAGCGCCGTACGTCGTTCTACTTATACTCCCTGCTGCTTGCCGCTATAATCATATATCTTCACGACGACTAATCCCTTCAAACTACAAAACAGTACATCCTCCCCCGCCCCCCGAAACCCATGAACAAGCCCCAAGGCCGCAGCGGCGCCGGCGCCGGCGCCCCGCCCGGCTCCGAGCGCTCCTTCACCGTCGTCATCAAGTCGCTGCGCAACCCGCCGCTGGACCTCAAGCTCACGACGCAGACGCCCAATACGTCGATGCTGGACCTCAAGACCGCCGTGGCCGCAGAGCTGGCCGGCAACGTCGCCCCCGAGAAGATCAAGATGCTTTACAAAAAGAAGCCCGTCGTCGACAGCAAGGTCCTCAAGGAGCTGGCCGAGGAGGGCGGCCCGACCACGCTCGAGTTCAGCGTCATGGTGATTGGGGGCGCTGCTGCGGCCGCTGCGGCCGCTGCGGCCCCTACGACCCCGAAAACTGCGGAGGCTGCACAGGCTGACGTCGCTCAGGGTACTAGTGGCACCGAGACTCTGGAGTCGCCCGAGTTCTGGGACGATCTTAAGGGGTTCCTACTCCAACGGATACGGGACGAGAAGGAAGCTACGAAAATATTTGATACGTTCCAGACGGCTTGGAAGGCAAAGGGATGAGGGAAAATGCATAATTTGAGATCCAGTAATGAATTGACGAAAAATGCCGGGACAAGCGCAATGTTATGCTCTACATTCCAGCATTGGGTGAAGAAAAGGTTGTTTTTGTTTTCTCTAATGCAGGGACTGGCCCTCCCCAACCAACATCAAATCTAGAAACTTGTGCCGCCTCGAGAGAACCCAACTTGAACACGGTTTCTACATCGCCTCCATCCTATAGCAGACAGACAAAGAGCCTAGCCGCCCAATCTTCAGTCCTGAGGTAGCCGCCTGGGGGTTGGTTTCGTAAACGTCGTAGACTTCCCGCACAGCATATGCTCCAGCTGCAACTTTGTATCACGTAAGAGATCTCAGTTCATTCATTATGTTCTTGGTATCTCTTGAAGTGTTGTTGTGCCATACACTTAACCGGCAAGACCCTTGCTGACGAGCTTGAGCACGGTGTCGTACTCAACGTCATCCTGGTCGTTGGCCTGCAGCTCAGTAGCGATGCCGTTAAGGGATCGCTTCAGGGCCTCCTTGGACGAGGCGTACACCATCTTAGCCTGTAAACAGAAGTATTAGTTCGCTGGCAGGGACTGAGGAGGGTAGGGCTGAGGGGCCATAGAGTGGCCGATAGGTAACGTACCATGACACCGGCATCATCGGGCGACCAGGCAATGAATGTGATCTTGTTGCGGGCACCTTCGCCGGAAGCGAGGTTGTACTCGAAGTCGTAGACGGCGTAGCGGGGACCCTTGCCGACGGAACCCTGGTTGCGTCATGGTTAGCGGTAAAGGAGACATGTGGAACCTGAACCAAACATACGCTCTTGGACTTGGTGGTGGCGTTGACGAGCTTGCTGCGGAAGTTCTCCCAGTCCTTGTCGTCCGAAGCCTCCTCGACGACGATCTCACGGTTGTCGTCCGACAGCTTGTAGACAATGTACTTGTACTTCTTGTTAAGCTTGAGGTCGTTGAAGGCTGTTATGCACTCCTGCGAGACGGTAGCTCTGTTGTGGGCAAAGAGTCAGCGCAAACTCTATTGTTTTCTTCGCGAACGTGCCACGTTCTCGCTGTTTATTATCGTGTGCCGTCAAGTCGGTTGATCTCGGTGGGGGCAGCAGCGACAAAGGCATCACGAGCACACGACAACAGAACGGCATTCTCTGGCGAAGGAAAGGTGGAAGACGAACCCTGATTGAGACTACAGAACAGCGGGATTAGCATTGGATCAACGAATTGGGCACAGATTGACCGGGCGCAGCTTACCATTTTTGCAGTGGATGTGTTGTTGCGCAAAAGAAACGCTTATGAATCGATCTTGACTGGGCTGTTGATGAAGCAGAAGGGCGACGGTTAGCGGGGTAGTTCAGGAGAGACACAGGCCAGCAAGTGTGGACGAAGAAGGGGGAGGTCGGGACGGGAGCGGAATGATGCAGGGAAAATTTGAGGGAGGTCAAATTTTTGGTTGGGCAGGCTAGGAGTTCTTACAATAGCAAGGAAATGCTTCTGCCGCCTGTCGGGCTTGATGGGTAGGTGAATTTGGAGTTGAGCGGTAAAAGGTAGGTTAGACAGGTGGGAGAGTGAAAGAGTTGTTTTTAGTCCCAAGTCCAGGTGGTCGCAATCAATCGCATATGGAGAGGCGGAAGAGTGGGCTCGCTCGTCTCTCTCTGTGTCTGTCTTTCTTGCTTGCTGGGTCTCCTCTCTTTTCTTGCTGTCTGCCCCCTCCAAAAGGTACAAGTCCAAAGTCGGGTTATGAATGGGCTGGGCGCTGGGCAGGCTACCTACCTCGTTGGAGGGGTAATGAGGAGCAACGCAACAGCACTACGAGTACTTTTAACCTACTACGTCCAAGGCAGCTCTCTGTCGGTCGGTGACCTGGTGGGGTTGACTTGCCGTCTTTCTGGGACAGCCAAGCCAAGCAAGCAAGCAACCCGACCAAAGTGGTAAGAAACAAATGTGACGCTGTGGGTTGGACGAGTGGGCAAAAGGCAGGGGACAACTGGCCGTTGCCTCAGCAATTTGGGCCACACTGGTCTGTGCTCGGTTCAGCCCCAGAGATTATAAGATTTTCAAACAAATGTATCACGACGACAACACCGCAACAAAGAGCACGAATCTCCCCAATAGTGTTGCCTGGGTAGGTAGGCAGCTAGCTACCTATGGGTTGGCTAGAATTAAGACTTATATACCAGTCCGACGCGTAGCCTGCTTGCGTCATTGCTAATCAGCATGACGGCCACCTATCTTGTTGATAACATGCACATATCATACGTGGGCATGCGAATGTGTCTGCCTACTTGACAAACCTTAGAGTTTGGCACAATTAGGCTACAAAACGAACAGGTGTTTAGTCGACAAGGAGTGGCCGCCAATTTAGACTTAGGGGGTAGGTAGGATATTAAATTCTAGCTTGCCTGCAGATTACCTTCCATGTCACTTCAGTGATGTGCAATCACACTTTTAATGTAGCCAGGGTTTGATCATCAATGCATGCTCTCGTGTTTAGCCAAGGTCCTCTCTAGACTAATACTATACAGCTCTGCAACGCCGACGGGATATCAACATGTAATATATACAGATAGGGGTACACAGGCGAAGAGAGGAGATTTTTTTCAACCCCACGGTGCTCGTCCGTTCCTTTAACTCCAAAGCCAGATGCCCTTTTTGGTACAATGTCAAACACAAATCACGATTGTATGCTTCTTACATCATACCACCCATACCGCCCATACCGCCCATGCCACCCATGCCACCCATAGGAGGGGCAGCGCCCTTCTCCTCGGGCGCCTCAACAATCGCAACCTCGGTGGTTCCGAGGAGCGAGGCAACACCGCTGGCATCAACCAGACCGGTACGCACAACCTTGAGAGGGTCAAGGATACCGGCCTCGATCATGTCAACGTACTCGCCCTTGGCGGCATCGAAGCCCTTGTTGAAGTCTTCGCTGAACTCGGACATGATCTTGCCAACGATAACAGAGCCCTCCTCACCGGCGTTCTCCACGATACGGCGAGCGGGGCGGGTGATGGCGCTCTTGATGATGTTGATACCAAGCTGCTGGTCGAAGTTGGCGGCCTCAACACCCTTGAGGGCGTTGCTGGCAGCCTTGAGGAGAGCGGTACCACCACCGGGCAGGATACCCTCTTCGACGGCCGCACGGGTAGCGTTCAGCGCATCGACGAAGCGGTCCTTCTTCTCACCGACCTCAACCTCGGAGTTGCCACCAACCTTGATGACGGCAACACCACCAGAGAGCTTGGCAAGACGCTCCTGAAGCTTCTCCTTCTCGTACTCAGAGGTGGTGGGGTCGGCCATAACACCTCGGATCTGCTCGCATCGCTGAGCGATGCTGTCCTTGCTGCCCTCACCGTTCAGGATAATGGTATCCTCCTTGGTGATGGTGATAGAACCGGTGGAGCCAAGCATATCGGGGGTGGCCTTCTCCAGCTTGATGTCGAGCTCATCAGAGAAGACGGTACCGTTGGTCAGAACAGCCAGATCACCAAGGATGGACTTGCGGTTGTCACCGAAGCCAGGGGCCTTGACAGCAGCGACCTGGAGCTGGCCACGGAGCTTGTTCAGAATGCACACAGCAAGAGCCTCGCCATCAATGTCCTCAGCAATGATGACAAGGGGTCGGCGCTGCTGGGTGGAGACCTCGAGGGCGGGGATGATGTCCTGAACAGCCGAGATCTTCTTCTCAGAAAGAAGGATCAGGGGCTTCTCGAACTCGACCTTCTGGGTCTTGGCGTCGGTGATGAAGTAAGGAGACACGAAGCCACGGTCAAAGCGCATGCCCTCAGTGACCTCGAGCTCATCGTTCATGGTCTTGCCCTCCTTGACGGTGATGACACCCTCCTTTCCGACCTTCTCCATGGCGTTGGCAATGAGCTTGCCAATGTGGGTGTCACCGTTGGCACTGATAGTAGCAACCTGGGCAATCTCTGCGCTGGTGGTGATGTCCTTCTTGTTCTTCTGGAGGTACTCGACAACGGCGTTAACAGCAGCCTGCGTACCGCGGCGCAGGTCCATGGGGTTGCAGCCGGCGGCAACGTTCTTCACGGTCTCGCTGAAAATCGCACTCGCCAGGACGGTGGCACTGGTCGTGCCGTCACCGGCGGACTCGTTCGTTTTCGAGGCAACATCTTGGACTAATCTGGCACCGAGGTTCTCGAACTTGTCCTTGAGAGTAATAGCCTTCGCAACAGTAACACCATCTAATGCAAACAGGTCAGACGGGCTCTTGAATAATGGCAGTATTTGAATCAATGGTCGAACTGTTGCAGGAACTTACCCTTGGTGATCTTGGGCGAGCCGTAGCTGGATTCTATCAGGACATTGCGACCCTTAGGACCCAGTGTGGTGGCAACGGCTTTCGAGAGGGTATCAACACCGACCAGCAAAGAAGCACGGGCTTCTACGCCAAACTTCAACTCCTGTTGTTCTCCATTAGTATTTTGATAACCGAATTGGGGGGCAGGGCTGAGCAGCTACGAACCTTGTGCGCAAATCGGAGTTGTTGTGAGGAGCTACCGAGTCTGTACTTAGCAGCAGTGGACAGAGCCGAAGCTCGGGCCCGAGAAGACAAAGCACGCTGCATCTCTGGAAATTAGGTAGGTATAGTAATAACAACAAAAGGAGAGATGACGTGGAGTTTGCGGAGAGGGAATTGGGGTAAGAGGGAGGAGAAGACGTTTGAAAGTCAGTTGTGATGGGGATTGGGAAGAGGATTTCGCCTTTATTTGGAGGTTTTTGATGAAGCTGTAGAAAATTTGGTCCCAGCGGAGGAATCGGCCTACAGCCGAGGACAGCTATTGCGACACTAGCCCGTTGAGGCTTAGTCAGTCTGTGCACCCCCACCATAGAAAATCGCCATAGAAAATCGTGGAACATCAAGCATCGGATTGACAAGTGAGACCCCATAGTCCCGGGTGCTCAATGTTGCAGTTCTATTACTAATGTAGAACGGCATGCTCAATGCGATATCCACTATAGCGTCTACTGTGCGCGATATCTACTAGAACTGATGGAAGGCCGTCTCGTCGAAGAATCCTTTAGCGACGGGCGGAAGGAAATAAGGAAGGAGCTCCGCCCTAAAGCCTTCTTTGGCCGAGTTCACTTCCTGGATACATGTATGATCAGCTTTATGGTACCTGGCGGCAGAAAGGGGATATATGCGAACTATACAGATATTTCTTGCCTTCGGGCATTTGGTCTATTGAAACGATACAGATGTCTCTTCATTCGGATGATTGAATTCTATGCTGCATTATGTTTTGTTATAGAGGCTGCTTTAGATGTATTACAACCGTTGGGGTCTTGCCTCTCGGTCGCGCTCCTGGTCGTGGGCTTGCTCTTGCTCTTGCTCTTGCTCTTGCTTTTGTTGCTACTGCAATTGCTCCCCTCGTGATTGCTGGCCATAGCGTGTTCCATATACCAACCCCTTCGGCCGTGGTAATGTGCTACGATTGATCCCCTGCGTCACGGTGACGGTAGTCTCTCTTCGTCGACTGCGGAGATCCACCTTTGACCGCACCCGCGGTTGACCGCCGCATTGGTTCGGGCTTTAGCATAACCGAGTCCCACGCTGACAAAGCGTATTCGGATTCATTCCAGCCGATAAAAGAACGGCTGATCTAGGCGGCAGCGCCAGAAGAGGCGTATATATTGATGTGCTGCAGGCAGGTTTCAGCTCTTGTCATTTCGCAATCGTGGAAGATCTTCTAGAGCACACATTTGAAAGGATTGATTTATAATTATACTATGATATTCGAAAGAAATAATCTACCATGCTTGGTCGCGCGCTCCTAACCGTCGACTCGATCGGACTGCTTTTCGGGGCCGTCATGGCAGACATGAGCTCCACGCATATGCAGAATCCCAATTGGCCACCCCATGCAAAGTAAGCGTTGAAGCAAGCATCTCTCCAAAAACAAAAACCACCTCCGGATTCCTCCCATCCACACGTAATTGTAAGTTCGTCTACTGATAACGTGTCTCACACTTTGTTTGGGGTGCAGATTCCATAATGCCCAAACCATTAGTCTTTCGATCCTCCTGGGAATTGCCACGCTCTTCTACACATGGCGCAAGCCCCTCACCCCGCGGCTGAGGCGCGAGTACATGGGCATCAGCGCTTTCACCGGCTCCATATACTGGGCGGCTGGACTGGCAGCCATCTTGTTTCCCGGAACCATGGGACTGGATCCGGAGTTTGGTGGGCCCGGGTTTCCGCAAGCTCCGATATTCATTGGATTGGGGCTGTGCGGCCTCATTGGCAGTTGGCTCGAGGCATGAACGGTGGGAGAGGACTTGCGTATTTGTGGCCTCCGTTGTAGGTAGTGGTTGTTTGTTGACTTCGCCTCAGGCACAAGAAAAAACAGTCGAGTCAAACAGGATAGCGTCATTGCAGGACGACGGCCAAAGGAGGAATTGGCTTTTAGGCCAGGTAGGATTGGGACTTGTGGCTCAAGCCGAGAGAAGGAATAATGGTGCTAAGTGCCGGTCTTGCGGGCCTGCCCGTTTGGGGATGGCATACGGGAGTCGAGTCGAAATGAAGGTCGGGCTAACTCGACACAAGCTTTTTGTCAAAGTTATCCGGCCAGTTGGGATCCAAATGTCTCAGGGCTCCTCCCCAGCTTACATATACCCTTGCTCCGCGGGAAGCCATCCTCATGGGACCAAACCCAGATATTCCTCAGGTTGGATGAATTGAACGAATCTCTGGATCCGATTTGAGACAAGCTTCGTGTTCTGGCATCGCGATGCGATATCGTCTAACCTGCTACTACTTATTGTCAACCACAAATACGAAACACACTCGCTCCTCTACAGGTAATTTGACCTCAGGTGACTCTTCCGTCATTCCGTCCAACGTCTATGCTCATCCGCTAGGCTAGGTTAGTTAGTTTAACAGAGCCGTCAGCTTCGTAGAATCTAGTGCGCAACGCCTCCTTTCAGATAACCTTGGGCACCAGGGGCTCTACTCCTGCTAACACATATTTATTTCTCCGCGTCCGGTGTCGTTGTGGTTCAGGGACCTGTTCGTGCTTGGGGTTTCCCTTTTATCATTTCCTCTTGTTCATCTGTCCTCCTACCTCTTATAGTCTGCTTACCATGTCCGGATCTCCCGACATACGTTTAAGCAGCCTAGACCGCCGGTGCCAGCTCTAGAGACTCAATAGCAGCCGCATCGAGGTGACAAACCTCAATTCTTGCGCTAATCCGTCTATTTTCCGAGGGGGGGACTAAGAAGGTCTTGGCAGACCCCAGTCGTCGCCGCGCCCTCGCCCGTCTTGGCACGGGCTTTGGATGAAGTACTCGCCGCGAAGGCCGCCGCTCGTACTCACTAACAGCCGAATCTAGAATTCGAATTATATCGAGAGAATATTCATTTGCCCTTGCTGGGAAAAGCCCCTGGAGCTTCGAACATGCTTCCAAACCATAAGTCTCTGATCATCTCATCAGAAGAATGGACGGTGGCTGTTATATCATTCCTGTCCGTCATGGCAATCCGTGGAACCTGCCGGCGATGGCCACAAATCCTCGGCGGTGCCGCTATTCTCTATGTTTTGATGTATGCCTTACCAAGTCGACTATGGCTCTTTGATCTTGGCGCATCGTACCTGAAAGTGTTGAAATGGACACCGGGAGGCGGCAATCCCGGCTTGGGAAAAGGCCCGAGGATTGTGGTGTTCGGGGGAGGGGATGTCGCCACTCTCAATCAAGTGTCGGCCGACCTCGACAATCAGAGCACGTCTTGGACCGAGGTACTCTGTCAAGAAGTATGAACCCCCTTACTGACTGAAGATGCCAATGAGACTAACTTACCTACAGCTAGAATGCGCTTCTTATCTGTCGTACATCCCCCCTATTGGCAGAGCAGGGGGATCGGTCGTGTCCAATCTTGTATACGAGACGACTTTGAACCACACACTTGCCTCGAGAAACACCAGTTCCGGTGCCGCCTACGACTATAGCTGGCTGAGCACCGAGTACCCTACTCCGCTTGGCCTAGCAGACCTCCAACAACAAATTGATACATTCCTCGCTGATGAGCCCGCCTCGCACCCGACACAAGATACTCTCTGGGTCTTCGATTTTGGCTTTTGGGACGTGTGGCGTCTCTCTGCATTCCCCCAGGACATCTCCTTCCAGCTGATAGAGGTGCTCGCCACCCTAATCTTCCAGGAGATCGACCTGCTCTACCAGGCCTCCCGGGAAGGCAAGTCGGACCCGCACGCCAAACACTCCGCTAAGTGGCGTGCCCGGAGGCGCATGTCTACCGCCTCCGAAGACGACGACCGGCCATTTCGGGTGCTCCTCCCGCGCCTCTTCGACGTGTCCCTCGCGCCGGGCTTCGAGACGGCGCGGTTCCAGCCCCCGCCTCCCCACACCCAGGTGGACGAGCTGCGCAATGCGGCCTACCTGACCAAGCACTGGGACAATTGGATGGACGTCATGACGGAGCGGTGGCTGGCGATGAACACGCCGACGGTCGAAGTAGCGTCTACGAGCGCGAGCCTCGACGACGAAGACGACGAAGAAGAGAGCGACCCCAACATGCTGCGGGGGGATCGGCTCCAGGCGGGAAGTTATCAACCCCAACGTGTCCAAGTACCTGCTGGAACTCATAGCTGATCGACAGCTGAAGAACTCCGGGCTGGAAGACAGTAAGGGTATGGGCAAGATGAACGCCGATAAGGCGTTCGGCCATGTGGAGGAGGCCTGTTTGCAGCCGAACACCACTGCTACAGAAGCAACAACCTCCGGTCCTTTGGAAATGGTGCCCTGTACGGAGGTTGACGAGTACCTGTTTTGGGACGATTTTACCGTAAACCCGCGGGCGATTCGTACTATCGGGCAGCACGCCAAAGACCTTATCGAGCAGCATGTTGGGGTTGGAGCGCCATGGCTGAAGAAAGCCCATGTCCACTACCGTGACTAAGGTACGAGAGTCGGTCTTATAATACAAAAATATAGCCAACGCGTTAAACACCAAAAATGCATGAGCGGGCACTGAAAATAGAAGACCATGTATAGATGCCATATCACGAAGATGGAACGGGGAACTGTTGGGCTGAGGTAGTTCGTGTCTATTTGATAGGGAACGACTCGGCAAGCAGGGCACTACGAAGCTAGATACAAAGCTTGAAAACACAGGAGCCCTGTCTTATGTAGATGGAATCCCCAGATAGCATACAGTAATACACTAATATCAAAGCTACTTCGCCTGTTGGCAGGCCTGTCAGTCAGTGAGTGGACTTGGTTGGAGGGGAGCTGTAAGCTGTAGGTGATAGGGGGTGGGCGGTAGGGGACGATCATTATGTTGATGCAGGAGAAGGTACTCATACCTAAATTGAACTGGGTTTTCCGACAGGTGGTCGAGTGGTAAAACAGTTGATCATACACTTTTCCGTTGGTTTCTCAATTTAGTTTGCGTCTCACCAGGAAATGGTTTCGAGCACGGTAGTGGGCAGGTTTCTAGATACCTATACGGTCTAGTCTCACCTACACAGTAAATCCGTTCGATTGCATCACGTGGGCAGGTTTCTAGGTATACGGCCTAGTCTCACCTCCACGATGAAGATGCAGTATCCTCAGCAACAAGCTCCTGCCTGTCTCTTTTTCTTTTTCTTTTTCTTTTTCTCCCGAATCACCTGCTGTCCCTCCTCTATAATGTGTCTGCACATCATTCCTTTCTTACCTCTGTCTAGGGCACAAACCTTCGTATTCATCGGCAATTTTTAAAGACGATTCTACTAGAGAAAGCAGCGCCAGGTCATCTATTGCTGGTCATGGACCAGAGTGACATATTCAAGGGGAGGGAGGAGTACTATTTTCGAACTGTTGCCAAACTGGAAATGAACATCTAGAATAATACAAAAGCGAGAGTTTCATTGCCGCTTGTCGTCGCGCTTGAACAAGTCTCGCCACATCTCCCTCAGGCCGTAATGAGGTGCCTTGGATTCGTACACCTCGGCAGTGTGGCCCCCACCACCAAAACGATCCAGTATGTTCTTGGGCTGGTTGCTCAAGGTTCCCAATGAAGATGCCGACGGCGGAGCAGCGCGGTTCTTGATAGCCTCCGCGAGCTGCGGTGCCACGTCGGCGTAGCAGTTGTTAATTTCCCGCTCAAGGTTGAAGTAGGGCTTCTTGGCAAGCTCCGGTGCCATCAGGTTGTATGATCGTGTGATGGTGTTGAGGTTGGAGATGGATAGCTCCATGTACGATTTCTCTACCTCGAGCCAGTCGGGGTCGCGGAACGGTGGGGGAAGAGGCTCCAGCTGCCGCGGCGGCTCATTTGGTAACGGGGTTTCAGGGGAGGAGGCGGAATCCTGAGTGGCCGTTGTCGTCGTTGTCTCTGCCAGCGTCTGCTGCGTTTCCCGCTGCGTTTCAGCAGCTATATCCGGGGTCTCCATTTGACTTTCGGCGGCCAGCTCTGCTTCCAACTGCTGGTGGATCTTGACCATGACGGGGTCCTCGGTCGAGTTGGTGGGGACGGAGATCTGATCGACGTTGCGCTTCCGCGGATTGTGCATCTGTTCTGACAAGGCATAACGTCGAGCCTTGCGCATCTGGTCATCCAATGACCCGCCTTTACTAGCTATTATCCGGGCAGCGTGCCGTTTCCAGTCGTTCCGTAGCCGGGTACGGAATGTGTGCGCCGTCTTGATAAGCTCCTGCTGCTTCTCGATCCAAGGCGGTACCAAATCCTGACGCTGGATCATCTTGTTCATAATGTACTCAGTCGTGTCGACAAAAGGATTGTCCGCACGAGTGTCTCGCAGGACGCCCTTGCCCCGTGGGATATTCTTGAATTGTCCTCGCGCAATGGCGTTTTCGATGCGTTCATTGGCCAACGACGCCAGCCCCGTCAGTGTATTGGGCACCGCTCGCGCCTCAGGACGAAACCGCTCTCGGAACTCATTCCGTCTGGCCTCCTTCTCTTTCTCGTTCAAGGCGTTCTCGGAAAGGCCGAGGTCGGTGTATGCGCCGGCCTTCTCGCGGGCGTTCGCGACGCGCTGGCCGGGACTCGAATTGACTTCTCGTCGTATCCGGAAATCAACGGGCTTCAGGTCGGGAAGCGTCGGCTTGCCCCGTAGATCGCGGCTGAGCGGTTTGTGGGCGTCGTTGAGCATGCGCAGCACCGCATCCTCGGTCGACTCCTCGCCTGTCCAAGGCTGGCTGGCAGCAGCGAACCGCGAGCCCGAGGCAGCAGCGCTGGACATTTCTACCTCAGCGAACGCCGACGCATATTCTGATCGAAACTCGGCATCCTTCACCCTTGCAAATAGCCGCTCCTTGAGTTCATCGGAGAACCCGGCGTCTTCGACCGCGCGGCGACCAGCCCGTCCGCCGGTGAGCAGGGCATCTTCGGTGGCTTCTTCGAGTCGCCTAGACATGGCCCCGGGCTCGGGCGGAGCAGAACCGGCATCCTTCTGCGAGTGTTTGCTGTCGCTGTCGTCGGGTTTCTGTGCGTCGGCGGCGCTCGAGAAATGGCGGTTCCAACGATTACGGGAATATGCACCAATGCCGTATCGCGCCTCTTGCCGAAGCAAGGCAACGGCGCATCGTGAGCATGTGTATGGTAAAGTGGCTTTGCCAGACATCATTGCCGTTCAAATGACTACTTCGATACTGTACACCATCTTCTCCTTAGGTCCTGTAGAAGAGGCACATTCAACATAAGGAAGTTGATGTGGCAAAGTTCCGTCGCAAGTCGGAGTTAAGCGATAAGATATTGGTAGACCGACCGTCGATGACGCTGATCAATTGGAAGTCGCGCCTGGAGCTTTAGGTGGGGTTAGGTTAGCATAGCTTGTCCACTCCATCACCTTGCGCCTTTGCGAACAGCCTTGCTAGGCATATTTCCGAAGGACATCTCAAAACGCCCGCGGAAATCTAAATCCGTTTCGCGGGGTTTGCGAGTTTCAAAGGAAACCATATGTGTAGCTTGCTATCCTGCCGTCGTTGTTGAAGCCTGGGGTGTGGTACGCGGCGGGCATTATGTGATGCAGCCATCCCCGAAAAGCCCTTGAGCTAGCTCTTCGCTTTGCCCAACACAAGTTCTTGACGACCTGCAGCTCTGTGGTTCGCTGGATGTCTCTGGGTAAGCGAAGCAACAGACTGACCCAACTGATATTCTTCTACAGTCCCTATACTCTCCTAGTTTTACAGACTTCGCCTGTTATATCTTTAGATACACAAAAGCTAGTTAGCAAATGCCCTTAAATCGTCATGGTTTTATTTACAAAGTGTGATCTTATGAGTCTGATGATGGCCATGCGAATGGATAATTGGAGTCCTATACATTCTGGAAAAATTATAGGCATTCTCATAATATACCAACAGTTGATTGGCACATCCCACAGAAGAAAGACCAGGGGTTTCGCGAAATGGTATCAAGGTTAAACCCCTGACTCAGTTGCCAGCTGTCATAATAAGGTAGCTTGCGTCTCATCAACTAGATAAAGCGGTTTCCTGAACATCGACTACACGTAGTCGTTCGATTATGATGACAGATACTACGTACAATTAAGGTTTGCTCTCAGAAGCAAGCACACGGGGCTACGAGATCGGTGTCGCAGGTCAGATGTTAGCATCTCGAGCATGTCTAACGTCTTGGCAGACTTAGGGGACCTGTATAAGGTATCAAGGTCAACCATACATTCGATGTCCTGTCTACAATAAATACAATTCGCGCCGGTTTTGTACACTCTGACCAAAATCCATTCGGCGTTCCTCATTTAGCTTGCCGGTGTTTGCTTTCAAACCCTCAAGGCATCTTCATTTCACTGTACAATCTGAGCCAATACGACTTGCCTACCGTTATAGCAAAATCATGGCCGGCCCAGGTGGTTATAATGACCTCCAGAAGGAAGTTTCTTCGGCAATTTCGGAATTCGAAGAGCGCTTTGAGGACGTAGATGACAGAGAAGAAGACGCCAGCAGCCATAAAGCAGTCATCATCCGTAACCCGAGGGCATATTTCAACTCCTACTCTGGTGATGATAACTACAACAGCCATCATCGGGAGCCACTGCTAGCAAGAGCTACTTCGCCACCACTCCGTGACCTTGACCATCAGCCTTCTCCCACCCGTGCCTCGAAGATGTTTTCCAAAGCCTGTGGATGTTTCAACCGGATTTGTCATCGACCAAGGCGCAGGTCAGTCTCACCTACCTTTCTTGCTTTCAGCGGTCTCAAAGTGTGACTCCGGGTGTCGACACATTTCACACTACGATAAGATCCAGAGCTGATTTCTGAGCCACGAACCAGGCAACTCCGGCCCCGCCAAGCATCGTTCGCTACTGAACTTGGACACACAATGTGACGGATGACACCGATATATCTGAAGCGGGGTACGATGGAAGTTAACTTTCTTTTGTTCTATTAGAGTCATATATCCAATATGTCAATGGTAGTAATTATATACAAGTCGTACCCAATAGATCTATACTAGACCCAAGCGATGTGACATAAGCCTACGAAATTTGGCGTTTCGGCTGATTTATTTACCACGCCTTGATCTTCTTCATGCTTCCCTCTTCCGAAAGGGCCTTGTGCATGTCGAAGGAGTTCCAGAGCAGGTGAGGCTCGTGACCCATACCTTTCCTGAGGCACTCGAACTCAGCCTTATCAAAGTAGCCCTTAAGGATGGGCTTGTAATCATCGTGGGCGCACTTGTCAATGATGACACGGGCTCTCTCCTTGGGCGACAAGCCGCGGACATCAGCCAGACCAGTCTCGGTCACAATGACGTCCAAGTCATGCTCCGTCTGGTCAACATGGGTGCACATGGGCACAATGCAGCTGACTCCATGCGGGTCGGACTTGGTAGGTCTGGTTGACGGTGTGTGCATGATACTGTACTTGGAGTTTCGCAAGAAATCAGCAGATCCACCTAGGCCGTTCAGCATACGGCTGCCCATGACGCAAGTGCTGTTTGCATGTGCGTAAATGTCGACCTCAACAGGTGTGTTCATGCCAATCACGCCAAGACGACGGATTATCTCTGGTGAGTTGGAAACCTGCTGAGATCGCAACAACAGCTTGTTCTGATACTGCTCCCAGTTATCGTAGAAACGCTTGAAGCCGTCGGGCGAGAAGCGGATAGACGTGGCGGTGGCAAAGTCAAGCCGGCCGGAGTCGAACAAGTCGAGGAAAGTGTCCTGAATGACTTCGGTCCACACCTTCAAGTTCCAGAAGTTGACTTCACTCAGGCCTCCAATAACAGCGTTGGCAATGTTGCCAATGCCGGATTGGATGGGGAGTAGCGACTTAGGCAGTCGGCCATGTGCGACTTCATGTTCCAGGAACTCGATAAGATGCCCGGCAATCGCCTTGGACCCATCGTCAGCTGGGGTGTTTGGCGCGGTCACATCTTGGTAGTCAGATTCGATGACACCGACGACCTTCTCGGGGTCGATGGGGATGGAGGTGGAGCCGATTCGGTCTTCGACACCCATGACCAGGTAAGGCTTTCGGTGTGGCGGCAGATCTGACATGGTGATATCGTGAAGACCCTCGAAGTTCGGGATGGCTGTGTTGACTTCAATAATGATCTATTGACACTTCAGTTAGTTGTTCGTAATGTAAATCGTATAGACTTTGAAGATGGTTCATACCTTGTCGGCCATCTGCACCAGCTCTGGCGTGGCGCCTACGGAAGCACCGGGAACAATTGAGCCGTCTTCCTTGATGGCGCTTGCTTCTACTACGGTAACGTCGAGGTTGTTGTTTGGCCTGTCTTTGGTGTAGAATCCCTGAGAATGACATTAGTATTGCACACGGATAGAGATGGCAGGGCGCCGCGACGCACATATACAAGGTCCGACGGGAACATGGACAGGTGCTTGTCGAAAAAGTTGATGCGGCCCTCGTTAATACCCTGGGAAATCGACTTTCCGACTTGATGGGGAGCTCGTCGCTCAATCATGTCCAGCGAAGCCCAACGGTTTTCGGTCTCGGCACCCGATGAGGCGCCAACGAATAGCGAGTATTTCAGCTTGCCCTGGAGGTTGTTCTTTTCCACATGGTCGGCCAGAAATGTAGGAATCTTCCTGCAGCCGGGATGTGAGCATTTGAGACAAGACAGGAGAAGCGAGAGGCACATAGGTCCTACTTAGGGTAGCCAACACCGGTGAAACCAGACCAGCCAATATATGCGCCATTGGGGAAGTGATGGAGCAGATCCTCAGGCCGGCACAGCTTCTTCAGCATGGACGGCCTTCGGATTCGCGACTTGAGCGCCGCCGAGGCTATGGGCGAAGCCATGTTGTATGTAAGAAGAAAAACAAGAGGAAGGAAAAGGAGTGGAGAGTGTGCAAGGAAGTGTGGTCGCGGTCGCGGTCGCTAGGATTTCTCAAGAGAGCATGCCAAGGTTGAGAATCCCCATGGGGTAGAAGATGAAGACGATTCAGCAAAGAAGAACAGGAAGAAAGAAAGCGACGTCGGTCAATTTCAATGGCAGAATAATCAGACTATCACCTCCACAGCTCCACCTGCATCAAGCGAAAAGAGCGACGAGCACCCCGACCTGCGTAATGTACTTGCTGCTTAGGCGCGTGTCATGCCATTTCTTTGGTGGGGCGCTCGCTCTTCGTCCCTCGCTCAAAGGACGAGATAATGCGTGCAGCATGTGTCTTTCCGAGCTTCCACCGTACCTCCCTGACGATCAATTGCAAGCTTCGTTTGGTCCTCCATGGCAATATGTGATTCTCAAAGCTTATGGGCCCTTCAAAAGTATTCCCATAATGTTTGATATGGCATTTCCTGCCTCGATCGAGCTTTGTGCCTGTAGTTTGGAAGCTCATCCCATGATGGCATTTCGGTGTAGGGTATCTGAATGACGTAAAAAGCGGGAGGGTACAGTAGCTTCGTGCCATGTCTAGACGCGAACAGGGTCCAGCTGAGAGGCTCCACCAAATTGGCTCTCTCGGCCCGAGCACCTCCTTTCGTCCGGCGATCCCTTTGGACGTCAAACACACCTATCACAAACGAGATTACTACCGGTCGGTCCATACTGACTAGACTAGGTAGGTAGATACAAGGGGTGGGAAGGATGCGGGGGGAGGGGGTGTTCTTTGTCATTCGCAATTAGCAGAGGCAACTATCCTAGGCCGGGGATCTCCAACCAACTGATCCAGAGACAAGCATGTAAGCACTTAACTATTTCATAGGGGCTCCTCGCTCGAATTCCTATCATAACCGTACACTTGTTATAAACCCTACACTCCTGAAGTTCGTATCCAGACACGCTCTGGAACACTCTTGCAGCTAAGTGATCGCCAGTAAGTGACACCATTTGAGTCCTTACTTCTGCTCCTCTTTGAGAGAAGAGATCTGGCTCTCCAGTCGATTCTGCTTTTTTGCTATATCAAGCAACACCGTGATAAAGACGCCCTGTTATTTAGCGAATTCTTCCAGTTTCTCGGTGTTCTTATTCAGTTTCTTAGTATTCTTATCCAGTTCCTGAGCATTCTTGTCCAGTTTCTGGGCGTTCGCGTCTACCCTTTTAATAATCGCGACCAATTGTTAAGCGTTCTTAACCAGTTACTGGGTTTATACGGCTAGCTGCTGGACGAACGATGATTGTTCCTGGGAAAGCCTTGCATGTTCCCGAGACAGCTTTGAATGTTCCTGAGAAAGCTTTGCATGTTCACGGGAGCACTTGACTTGTCCCTCGTAGAGCCTAATTGCTTCTGTCTGCGCTGCGATCCTACCGGCCGCCAACTCGCGGGACATGGCCTTGACGGAGTCCATATTCGGATCCTGGTCATCCTGTTAGGGGAGAGTTCGTCGTCCTCTGGTGAAGCTAGAGCGTCGAAAGGGACATGTCGGGCAGGAGCACCTCGCCGGGCAGGAGCACCTCGCCGGGCAGGAACACCTCGCCGGGCAGGAGCACCCCGGGCAGGAGCAGCTTGGGGCCATCCAGTCACTGGAATAGTATGTCAATCATGTGTTCTGTGCACCAGACCATGAATCTTGTACTGGTGTTTGCTTACCTTCATGATAATCGTGATGGGCAAAGACACTAAGAGGTCTTTTCTTTGTAGCCAGGGCGACTATGTTCTGGGCTTCCTGGAACTCTTTGTTCTGCTCCGTAGTGAGAGTAGGATTATCAGCGAAAAAGGCGTGTCTTTTGTCTCCTTGATGCTGGGCCCAATTGTCGACCAATTTTCCCAAATGCGTCTTTGCAGCAGGTGCCAAGGATGTGGGGTTGTAATAGAAGCCGTCGTGCCCGCGAGCCCGCACCACAGCTTCGACGAGATCCTTGGTACGCTGGTTCTGATCTTGGCTTGAAATCCCGATGTTAAGCCAGTATCGGCTGACAGTAGACCAAAATCAAGCAACGTGGCTTACGATCTTGAAGGCACGGGTGAGACCAAACAAGACAACGAGGTGACGTTCAATAATCTCATGATTCTTCATGTCCGTGTTGAGATGGGGCGAGCTACGTAGAATCAGATCTCCATATCGATCCAGGATTTCTCCTTGCTTCAGCACAAGATCATAGCTCTGGTACACCACAGCAGAATTCTTGTCCGCCAGACCTGAATCTTTGAATGACAATTCTTTGTCGTCGTCAAGCTTCCGCTTTTTTGCGAACCTGTAGCGCTGCTGCAAATTTATGTTAATATCGCTCATGGAGAAGGGTAAAACGAGATCGAACCATTATGACCTATGCCTTCGCTTGCCGCCAATAGCCTGGTTGAGGGTTAGTGACAGGAGAGGAGTTGGGAAAATGACTGTTGAATCTTGACTGCACCTTGCATTTGATGCGGTGGTCCAAATTTCACAGCACCTCTGTATTCAATGCTCTGTCCCAAGCTTCTAGTACCTATTTTCTAGCTTTAAACCAGGATCTTCACTTTGATCCTCATCTTCTTCTTCTTCTCCTTCTTCGGTATCATCTCCAGAATTATCTTCCACAACAAATGCCCGCGGAAGTCTGCACCATTCCATTGCCTGTCTTTGCCGATTGGATCTGTGGATTACCTTGCGGAGGTCACGCTGATTTGCTCTAGCCCGGCGCTTTCGAATCAAGAGCCGACGAAGTTGGGCGTTCCAGGCTCTCATGGAGCGTCGATACTCAAGATCAGTCCGCATCTTTGCGTGATGCTCTCGCATACGAGCTTTCATTGCCGGGCGTATCGAGTGTCCAAGCCCGAGAGTAGCCAAGACAGCAGTGGTGGCGGCGGCTTGGTAGTTGGCGGCTGCAACCGCGTTTGCAACCGCGGTTTCAAACGTGCTCTGGGCAGGCCCGGTGCTGTCTTGGGTATGGCCTGTAGAATGTCCACCAGTTATCCCGGAATGCCTGCATGTCGAGTAGATGGGTCTGATAATCTTCTCACCTGTGTTCTCAAGGGCGGCACCTAAGTTTGCCATGGCCTGGTACTCCTGCAAAGTCTGAGGATGCGCCATCTTTCATCTTGCGACTATGTCAGTATGGATGATAAGCAATGCGGGCGTACGCGGAAATTCGTGATAGGTCTCACCAGGTTACCAGGGTTCAATGGATGTTGGATGGCGGATGTTGCTTGTGATGGTGTGGAGGAGGGTTCGGTTGACGGGACTTGCTTCCAAAAGCTCGAATCAGTAGCTCGAATCAACAGATCGAAGCAAAGAAACATGTGTAGGCTGAAGGTTAGGCGTCAAGCTAAGGTCACAATAAGTCAATTGAACATAGCAGCAGATTATGGATTATGCCCTGACGCTCAGTGCCATCTGCTTTGTATCACAGATAATGATTGCATGACCGAGTTCACAGTTACGAGGCTTGACTATGCGTGTTCGTTTCTGAGAACGGGAAGACGTTCCTATCAGGTTTACTACTCTCAGTACCTTGCTGCTAATACTGCTCATCCAGAGACAATCAACGTAGTAGTCTACTGGCAAAGAGCGTCAGGAATGCCTCAGGCAATACCAGGAATGGCAGCGCCGGATTTCCAAATCCGTCTGATCTTGTATCATTGCCTCTATTAACCGTCCAAGCTGTGATGTCCAACCAGCCTCGTACCAGATGACATGTCAACCCAGACAGCACACAACACGGCGAACCAGAAACCCCCCTGAGCCAGTCTGATAGTGAACCGATGCTGCTATCAGTCCTGGCGACCGCCTTATATTCATAGAAACCAATAGTAATCAAGGACTCGGCCATCTCTCTCCGAGAGTATGCGCAAGTTCTCATCATTAATGCGCTTCCGTTCATGCAGAACTCGCTGCTATTCTAGGATAACGCACTGCTCTTCTAATAGAATGCGCTGCTCTTCTTCGAGAGCTTGCAGTCTTTCGTCCAAATCGTTCATGATGCTAAGGGTCTCACGTAGGTTTGCAGAAGCCTCGCGTAGCTTTGGATCAATGTCGTGCTTCTCATCCAACTCGCCAAGTAGTTTCTCGGCCATTCTGTGTAGCTTCTTTCGGCGGCGCTTGCACATTTGCGCCATCTCGTTGCGTTTCTTTCCATCAGGTAAGATTGCTGATCGTCCGTGAATGCGACTGGCCGGGGCGGTACCAGCGGAAGCAGCGGGAGTGTTGCCGGCGGAGAGCGTTTGGTTGTTAGCGGTAACACCAGTACCGTACGATACACCGGCATTGTTCTGGTCTATAAATTATTATCAGTCAGTTACGTCGCTCAATCGAATGAATGAGAGTAGTTGCGGTACCTGAGTGCTCCAGAGCGAGCTCTGCCATCTGCGTGGCCATATGCTCCGACGAGGTCTTGTTATGCGCCATCGTTCTTGCTGAAACTATGTAACTCATGTCAGTCTGAATAATGAACAACTTGAAAGTGATAAAAAGTAAAATTTGAAGCTTACGGATTTCATGGGTTGCCACAGTTGGCAGTTGATGGTCCGGGATTGCGATGTTGTCGAGAGAGGTACTTCGATTATTCGCGAAGCTGGCTAGTTTGGGTTGCGAGTAACAAGATCCAAATGAATGTCTGCCCACGAAAAATTTAAACAAGGCGAAAGAAAGGTGGCCATATCAGCAAATGAAAATTGAACCACAATCAGGAAACTCATTCAATCCCAATCATCCGTGGCCTGATGGCAGAAACGGTACAAATCACATCTACATATCAATAGTCGAGCACGATAAGTTAAGGCAGCTTCATCGAGTGAGTACCTTACTCATATTCTTCACTGCTTATGGGATCTATGCTGTCCAGGTCCAAAGCCACCAGCTACTCATGATGTGATGAACATGAATGTAGGCATGTAAGGCATGGTTCTGCCTGGGTCGTTTATTCGCTCGTACATGACACCCCTAAGCGGAGATCTCTTCTGTATCAGCCAGACAACGGACGGAGGAGACAAGCTGTGTTTCCAGATTCCCAATCAAACCCATCATCGCCTGACCACTGTTTTAGATGGCCCAGTAATCATTCGTAGCATCATCGAGCTTTCCATTCCAGTGCCCGCGTCGCTGCAGCAGGCTGCGGTGGTGTCCTTCAGTCCAACGGCGGCGTTCGTCAGTCCAAGAGCTACATCCTTTAACCCAAAGCTCAAAATTGTGAATCTCATCATTGACCTTCTCCAAATCGTCGAAGCACTCCCACAGAATGTTGGCACGTCGCTCTTCCTCAGGAGACTGGGTAGGAACGACCTCTGCACGGGGGGTTCCGTCAGGCTTCATGGCCGTGGATGGTCCATGGACGGGAGACTTCGAGAAGGAAGTGGCGGGGCCGCTCATGCTCTCTTGTACCGTGGACTGATTCTCTTGATCTGTAGCAAATTGTACGTGAATTGTTAGCTATTGTCTGCCCCTCGGGAGTTGGTACCACATACCTGGCTTGGAGTCAAGACGACTGAGGGTGTCATCGGAGTTGTGCTGAAGTTCGCGCTTGAGGCCGGAAGGGACCAGGACGCGACGGGGTGAGGCCATGGCTGAACAGGCGCTGCGATCATATCAGTTAACAGCAATGAGAGAGCGAAGGTGGAAGTGACGGACCTCGCAGGTAGTCGTACTTGTTTGTGATCAGTTGGGCTCGTGTTGTGATGATGTTGGTGGAAGACTTGAACTGGAAGTTGGCAAGAAGCTTTTCAACCTGAATAGTAATTAAGCTGCTCGAGCTCTAGAACAATCCGATTGTTCAGGGTGTGAATACAAAGTAACAAGGAGGGGTTCAAGTCACACTTTTAATAGAAGCTCACTCATGATGTATTCACTGGTATTTCAGGGAGCTATCACATATCCTGATACCTAAAGCTAAGGGACCTGCTGGAAAATTACCTTAACGCACCAGAAAACCTCTATTGTCATAACCAAGACCCAACAGCCTGATTTTGGTTGAAACCAGTATCGTGATAGTCAGTTACAAGAAGTCGCGAGAAGTTATCTATGCCATGACCAGAAACGTAAGAGCGGCGAGTCTAAGCTGCAGGTAATAGTAACGATTGCCACTGTCCATAGGGCTCTGGTATCTTGGCATCTTATTGCAATAGCAGTATGAAAGTATCGACAGCTTAAATAGTATACAATTAGCTAAAAGAGAGACTTCCCCTCGAGAGAGAATAGAGAAGTATATGAACCCATATCTCTGTGCTGTTGCATAACAACAGTAGGATGGAACAGACAACTCGATCTCTAAGCAACCACGGATGAGATACCACCGCTACCATGTGTGTAAGTCTCTCGGCCTACGTTGAGCGGACTTGTGAAGGTAAGGAAGCCCTAGAGCACTCTTAACGTCTTACAAACGCCGTACGGACTACCGTCATCTGTGCTACTTACTCATTGGTGACTCCAGGACTTTAAACTCAAAAGACACCCTCCTCTGTCTTATTACAGCAAATCCAACCTCACAAACACATCATTCATCTCCAACCAGAACAGAAGACAGTCATTGGACAAAAGGCTGGTCAACTCGCCAAATAGGGAAGCAAATTAATACGATAAATGTCAGTCAGTCTATAGGCAAAATTCCCAATGTTGCGAGTTGCCGCGCACGGCGCGATTGTTGAATGGAGGAGGATGACGAGCAACCACCCGAAGGTGTCATGTAAGTCCGTAACAGAGTTGACCAAACGAGAGCGTGTACGAAGGGGGAAACCGTCGTACTGGCCCAGAAGCCTGGTTCTCAAGTTCAAGATTATTGGCTTCGAAAAGCTAGACCCCAAGGGGGAGGGCGGCCATGGCTCATACTAAGGCCAAGTTAGTTAGCAAGCAGGTTATATCTTACCTTCTCTTATAAAAATCTCGAATGCTATAATCGACGCTAGCCAATTAGGAATTTTATTTTTATAGTTATATAATTTATAAACTCTTTTTCTTTTTTTATTTACTATTCTTATATATATATTTTTATAAAATTAAAATAATATTTATTTATATACTTTTTATTATTAATAATTTAAATATATTCTTTTTTGAATTACTTTTTATTATATATTTTTATTATAAATATATTTTAAATTTACTTTTCTTTTTTATAAAGGTAGGTATAACTTTATAAATAATAAAAGTATTTATATATTATTTATTATTATATTTAATAAAGTAAGCTTAGCACCTTAATAACGCCCCCCCTTAATAACGCCCCCTTAAAATTAAGTGAAAAAATAAAGTTAATAGAGTAATAAATTAATTAATTAATTAATACATATTATATTTAAATATACGATTTAACGCGTTTAAACGTAAATTGATTTTCTTATATTATCGGCTCGATTTTAATTACTTTTTAGAGTTTTTAGAGCTTTCCTTTTCAGCCTCTTTCTTAGCCTACCTTCTCTTATATCGGCCTGGATTTACTTAATATTTATTAACGAAATAAACCCTTTATTAAGGTCTTTATCGACCTTCCTTCTTTTTTAAACTCTTATTTTCTTTAGATTTACCTTTAAATTAAACTTTTTATATTCTAATTAATTAACCTTAAATATTAAATTATTAATATTCTTACCGAATTTCGCCTATAAAAGTTAATAAATAAAATTATTAATAACGGTATTATCCTTAAAATATTTAATCGTTAAATCTTTTAATTACCGGCTCGTCTTAAATATATTAATCTTTTTATATTCCAATTCGGGCGGCCGGGTCGCCTCCTCGACCTCGAGTACGGCGTTAACGGTTTAAATTATAACCGACCTCCGGAGCTAGTTATTTATAAACTTTTAGATATTAATTAATTATAATTTATTAAACTTTTACCCTTTAACAATATACTTAAAAAATAAACCGACCTTCTAAGCGTTAATTTAAGTTCGAAGGAAATCCCCTTTTTTTATATAATTATTATTATTAATAATATATATTAACTCTAGTTCTTATAAAAACCTCCTTTTTAAAGCTATAAAACAACCTATATTTAAAGGTTAAAGGACATAATTATTATAAAAGGATAAGTAAAGGAATTAAATTTTAATTTTTAAAGCCGCTAATATAAACTCCGGGCTAATGTAATTACCGTAATTATCGAAGATAAGGAGGCGTTATTAAAAGGAGTTATCTAATTAGGTTTTAGGTATAAAGATCTTTTTAAACTATTTTAAAACGATAAGGATTAAAATCTAACCTTTTAATAACGCTTTAAAGGACTAGTCCTTATAAAGGGTATTTATCTTATCTTTATTAGCTAGGAATTATTATTATTAAACCGATTACCTTTTAAAAATTATTAAAAGGGGGAGAGCCTAGTTAGCGGCGTTAATATACTTTAAAATAATAATCTATTTATAATTAACCGAATTATTCGTTATAAAACTCTTTATCCTTATTAATTTAATAACGAAAGAACCCCTTTCGATTATTATTAATATTCCTACTTTATTAATATTAAATCGGAGGTATAATAGGATCGATATAATAAATTAATTAATAAACCTATTAAATAAATTTCGTATTAATTTATTTAAAATATATATAAGACGCCGGAAATTAATCGCTTTAAACCGTATAGATTTAAAGGCTTTATAACGATATAAAAATCGAAGTAACTATTTCCTTTTAAAAAGGTAAAGGTCGCTTTTTATAATAAAGAAGTATTACGTATATATATAAAATAATCGATAAATCGGAACGTACCTTAAATTAATTTAAAAAAATATTTATTATATTAAAAACTTATCCTCTTCTTTAATAAATATCTACTTATCTTAATCGGCCTTCTTCTTACTTTTACCTTTAAATAGCCGGCGCTTAAAGGTCCGTTTAATAACGTTATTCCTTTTAATAGCCGATTTAATAAAGAATCCTTTTAAAACCTCCTAAATAGCGGTTTAAAGCCGTTTTTCTTTATTAAGTATAATAATATTAAAAAAAGGAGAAAAAGAGGTTTAATTTAATATACTTTATATCGAATAGGAAAGAAAATTAACCCCTTTTTTATAGGGTTAATATAGCTTAAGGGGTGTTATTTATTTAATCTAAAAGGGGGGTATTATTAAGGGGGGGCGTTATTAAGGTGCTAAGCTTATAATAAAATATAAAAAGGTATAAATATAAAATAAATAAAAATATTATATTATATATTGTTTTATATTAAATTTCTTTTTATATATAAAAGTATTTAAATATATATAATTTAAATTAAAACTCTTTAAAAGGAGTTTATTAAAATTTAATATCTATTTCTTTTCCCTATTTTTTTCTTTTTATTTTTTATTTCCTTTTATATATTTTCGATTTTATATATATATAAAAAACATTTTCCTTTTAACCTTAATTTTACTTTATTATATTTAATTTTATCTTTTAAAAAAGGCTCTTTAAATATTTATATAACGAGCGATTATATATATATTATTATTTTATATCTTTCTTTTTTCTTTAATTATTAATCGATATTATTTAATTTATATATAATTATTTTTAAAAAGAATTAATCAAAATCTATATTTATTATAATGAATTTAAACCTAATAATAAATTTTAATTTATTATATTAAATAAATCGTTATTAAAATTAAACCTATAATAGATTATATATTATTAATTTTATTTAAATATAACTAAATTTTATAAGTTTAACTCTCGAAGAATTATTATCGATTAAATAAAAGCTATTATAAAAATAATAGTTTTAAATATATAATAAGTTTTTTAAATATTTTATTTTATTAAAGTTAAAATATATAAGAAATTAACGGTATTTATATTTAATTATATACTTTTATAATTTAATACTTTTATATATTACCTTTTTTATAAATAGTCCTAATTTTATAATATATAATATAATTTATAATTCCGTTTAATTCCAATTAAAAACGGTAATACCGGACCGCTCTTTATTACTTTTAAATAAAATTCCTTTAATTTAAATATTAATAATAATTTCTTTAAAGAGATAAATTATAAATTGAAATAATAAAACCTTATTATTTTTATTTAATAATCTTTTAATACAAACCCGGATTTAACCGGGTTCGAAACCCTTTTAACGGTTATAAATACCTTTGTTTTATCTAGACCGGTTTATATTCCTTTAAGTTTTAATTTTTTTATTAAAATTAAACCTCTTTTCCCTTTATATCGACTAATTATTAAATATATATATATTAATAAACCCTTTTTTTAACCGTTTATATAAATAATAAATCCGGTTAAAGATAATTATAAATATTTAATTATAATACTTTATTCTCTTTTTACCCTTAATAATTTTTAATTTATTATTAATTTAATTTATATATAATATTAAACCTTTACATTTAAAATTTATTTAAATTATATATTTATAATTCTTTATAACCTTTTATAATAAATTCGTATTATTTAATAATAATTTAAATACTTTTTCTTTTCTTTCCTTTTTTATTTTCTTTTTCTATTTATTATTTCTTTTTCTTCTTTATTATTTATATTTATTTATTAATAACCTTATTTAAATTTAAATATATATATATATAATATTAATATATTTACGTTATAATCGAGATAGTTATAAAATTATATAATTTATATTTTAAAATATATCGGTTTAAATATATTAATTTAAAACGTTATAAACCGCTCGCCGATATTACCTTTTTAATATTAAATAGATATATTTAGCTTTAAGTTTAATTTTATATTTATAATATTAATATTATATTTATTCTTTCTTTATTATTTAATTCCATTTAAATTCCGTCCCTTTTTTAATCCCGATTATTAATATTATTTATATTTTACCTTTTATTTTAAATTTAATTATTAATTATATTACTTTTTTATAATTAAATATTCCCTTTTAAAATTATTATTATAATTTTAATTTTATAATAAAGTAATAAAACTATTATAATATATTATATTAATTTAGCGAATATAATAAATTATATATAAAAGGTATTATAATTATTAATTTCTTTTTTTTTTTTTTTAATCTACGGATAAGCTTCTTTATTATATGGGCCCGAAACGGCCCTATAAATGACCTGATTAGTCTAAAACATACTTTTAACAATTTTATAGGTCTGGAGGGGTAGGTACCTTACTAGCCGGATAAAACCACGTTTAGGAAAAACCGTACTAGGCCCTTAATAGGGTATATAAATAGAAATATAAGTGGAATATCTTAATTTAATAGGCCTTTAATCGACCGGTTAATACGCCGATTTTAACCGAGCGCAGACCCCGGGTTCGAGCCCGGCACTGTAATAACAATTTTCCTTTTTATAAAGGAATTTAACACAATTTTAAACGCTGTACGACGCGCTCCGACCGAGTGCACCGGGCCGAAACGGACCGGTAGGCTCTAACCTATTCGAGCGTAGTGCAATGAGAGACCCCACTTCTTAAGGCAGCATCGGCTGAAAAGGCACCTTTAGTAGGATTTGAACCTACGACCGTAACGCGTGCACCACACGTTCGGTTACTAACTCACTAAGCCAAGTGAGCCAAAAGCTATAATTATTAATTATAATATATTATATTAACGTGGTTTACCGCCTTACGGATTATATCACTTTATAAACTATTTTTTTTATTTCTTAATACTTTTATATAAATTAATTTAATTATAATATTTTAAATTAATTTAAATTATTCGTTATCCGATTTATTACTCGATTTTATATCCTTTTTATAGGTTTACGTATTATAACGTAGTTTATTACCTCGCGGATTATATTACCTCGCGAACCACTTTTTTAATTTTATAACTTAATTAAGTTTTAATATATAATAATTCTATAATTATAATATTTAATTAATTTAAAAAAGATTGAATTGTTTTAATAATTTAAACGATATAAAACCTAATAAATCCTTTAAACGAAAGAGCTATTACGAAAGTATATAACGTCCCTTATACGATTTTATATTACTAAATTAATAACCGAACTTTATAATATAAAATCTAATAACGATAATATAAACTAAATTTTATTAAAAAGGAGGTATTATAAAAATATATAATTAATTTAAATACTTAAAGAATACCTTTTAATATCGTTAATATAAAAAATATGATTAAATTTCTTACGGGAGTGTATAGCGATAAATACGTCGGTAAATATTAAATTAAACGCTTTATTAATTATAATCCAAACCTTAAGATTAAAATAAATTAGAAATATAATTATTAAAAGGTTTTTTATAAGGATATAAAGGTTATTTCTAATTAATTTACGTTAATAATAAATATAAAGGTTAAATATAATATTTTAAATAAAGATATATAAAATTTTAACGAGATTAATTTTATAATAGGCGTTATTAACTTAATACACGTTATAATACGCGCCGATCGATATAAGAAGGTAAAGACGATTTAATTTAATAATCGGGAATAATTAATAATAATAGAATATATTAATTCGTAAAATAATAATATAATACGTTAGTCCGTGCCCACTAGCGCCACGCTAGTGTAGATTAAGCCCCGCTCCCATACCTATTTTAGGTCCTAATCCAGCTCTAGCTAGATCTGCCCTTTTTTCTTTTCTCTATTATAAATTATATTATTTTAAGTATTATTTATAGCTTTACTTTATTAAATCCTAATTCTATAACTATTTATAATCGTTAATTATATCGCTTAATAAAGCGTTATTCTACCTTTAATTCTAAATAAACCGATATCGATTTTATTATAACGCGAAAAGTAACGAACTTTAAATTATATATTAAAAACTTTAATATATAATTACGAAAACCGAACCTAATTAACTTTTATTATAAATATTATAATACGCGATAAAAATAATTATATTATTACGGTATATATTAAAAAATAGGTTTAATTTAATATTAATACCTAAAAGAAACCTACTGGATCTCGCGTTCCCCGTAACGTTATTAATCTCGGTCGCCGTTCTTATAAACGACTTAATATTAACGACCCCGAAGATAACTAGATTCTTAAAAGCTTTAATAACAATCTAATTAATAAAAATACCGACCGAATTTATAAGGAGTTTAAGTAATAATAAAAAGATACCTATAGACTCCGATATATTATAGATATTAATAAATTAAATAATAATAATTTATAATTCTACCTTAATTAATATTCCGATATATATATATATAATAATAATAAACCCGCCTTCCCTTTCTCCCCTTAAATTAATCCCAGCGTTATTAAATAGCTTATTAAAAATAACCTTATTATAATAAAGGAGTTTAAAAATATATATAATAATTTAAAAGAATTATTTTAAAAAATATAATTTATTATTATAATTATTAATATCCGGACTATATAAATTATCGATCTATATTAATATATAAAGTTACTTAATTCCTAATAAGAATTTACCGTTTCTTAAATTAAATACTTTACCTATTTAATTAAAGAACGAGTATATTAACTCGCCGAGGGTAATAACTTAATTAAAGATTAATATAAAATAAATAACTTAAACTTAAAAATTATTTTTTTAAAGGATCGTCTCTAAGAAATAAGTTAAGAATTTAATTAATATTAAACCTAGATCTAAGAAAAAATAATTATTATTAAAGATTTTATAACTAACTTTATTAAAGTTAACGTAAATGTTACTAATTTTTAAAAGGAATTATATAATATTAACACGGTTATTACCTAATTTATATAATCTCATTATAATAATACTCCTTTAACCGTTATTAATATTAAAGGTACCCGCTATAAAAAAAGCTATAAGGTTAAGGTCGATAATTTCTATAATAATAAAGATAAGGATAAAATCCCCTTTAAAGTTTAATTCTATTAAATTAAAGATATACGTTTTAAAAATACCGACTACTTTATTACCGAGTTTTAAGTATTTAACGCTATCCGTAATTATATTAAAGGACCCGTTACTTTAAAGCTCCTTCCTTTCCTTTATAATAATTATTTAAATTAAATAAAGACGCCCGACGAACTTTTAAATTATTTATAAAATTATTATTTTAATTATATTTCGTATAAAAAAGTTAAAAAGGAATATAATTAATTAAAGATAACTTCCTTAATTAAATATTAAAAATTCCTTTTAAACTTCGTCTAATTAATTAAAAAAAAGGAACTTCTTTAAACTTCTTAAAAGGAGGCTCTCTATAATAAATTTATATTATAAATTATATTAACTACCTTTACCTAATACTTTAATAAAAGCATCGACTTTAATACATATATTAAATATTATTAATAAATTATTTAAAGTTATATTAACATTAATAAAAAGAAAAAGTATATTAAGAAAATAATAACCTCTATTAATTTTAAAAATAATAAAAGCGATAAAAATAATAGGAACTCCCGTTCTAAAAATAACGGAAATAGTAAATTATTATTTAAATTAACCTCTATCTTAACTTTAATTAAGACATATCCCCCGCCTACTATTATTAAGGAGATTTAAAAGCTAGTCCAGGAGGGACGATACTTTAATTATTATTAAATTAATTATTAAAAGAATAAATACCTTTTAAATCTCTATAATATTAATAGAAAAAAGCTTACCGATATTAATAAAATTTATCGACGTTATAGAACCCCCGCCGATCTCCCTTCGAATAATTAGAAGCTTAATTAAGCCTTTATTAAACCTAATAAATTAAAAAACTAATCCTAAAGAACGAGAACTCCTTTTTAAAATAAGTATTAACTAGTATTAAAGACGACTTAATAACGATATTATTTAATTTTCTATAATAATTAATTAAAGGGTCCTTATTAACCTTTAAATATATTATAGGTAATAATAAATTATTATTATTTATAATTATAACGCTAATTAATATAGGAATAATTAATTATTTATTTATTAATATAAAGTTTATAAATAAATTAATTAAATAATTAAAAACCCGGTATAAGATTAAATTCCGACCTTATAAAATTAAAGGGTTTAAGGGAAAACCCTTTTAATATATTAATATAATATTAATCGTTAATATATATATTTATTATTAAAATACCGGGCTAGTCCCCTTAATAATAATCGATATAAATTATAATATAATTATTAAACGGAAATAATTTAAAAAATATAATATAATTATTTATTTAAATATTTAATACCTTAATTACCCGGATAATTAAACTTTAATTATAAATATTAATATCCTTATAAATAACTCCGGTAAACTACTTTATTACCTTTCTTTTTAAAAAAATGCGGATACCCGGGATAAAGCGTTTAACGCTTAAATTAAAAGGGATAAATAAGAAAGGGACGGCTATCTCTCCTAATTAAAATCCCGCTTTAAAAAAGGGGAAGAAATTAAAATAAATATTAAAATTCTAATTCCGACCCCCGGAAACGTTAAAATCCTTCTATATATAACGTATTAATTAAACGTAAAGTTAAATAAAATATAATATAACCTCGATAATAAATTAAAGATTAAAGAACCGTTTTATATTTATTTATTATTAAATTTAAAATTATAAAAACTATATTATAATAAGGAGGATATATAAAAGTAATACCGCCTATTATATAACTCTTCCGGATAATATAAATAACGAATATCTAACCTCGCGATTATCGGTATTAACGGATTTTATAAATATATAAAAAAGGATAATTATTAAATCGCCGTAATAACTTTATATAAAATTAATTAATTTATTTAAAAGAAATAAACTTTTTAAGATAATTCCTTATTAAAAAACGAAAACGAATTATATTATAAAATAAAGGAAATAGTTCCGAAAGTATATAAAAATTATTATTATATCTTTAATAAAGCTTAATCTAATAAATTAATTAAATACCGCGGCTTAATAAATTATAAAATCGAATTAAAGGAAGGAATTAAGCTAGATAACCTTAATTATAACTTATTTTATAAAATATCTTTAAAAAAATTAATTATAACCCGGAAATATATTATTAAAAACTTATAAAAAGGCTTTATTATATTTAATAATATATTATAAGCTATATTAATATTAATAACCTTAAAAGGAAATAGCGGCCTCTAATTTTATATAGACTTTAAGAAATTAAACGTTATTATTAAAAAGGATTAATACTCCCTCTCGTTAATTAAAGAGATTCTTAATCAGATCTTTTAAATAAAGATTTATATAAAGATTAATATACGTTAAATATTCTATAAAATTCGTTTAAAGGAAATAAACGAGGATTTTATAACGTTTAAAACTAAATATAAGGTATATAAATATCGGGTATTTTTATTTAAATTTATAAATAAATTATCGATCTTTTAAAAGTTTATAAACGATTTATTAAAGGAATACTTTAATAACTTCTATTATATATATATTAATAATATCTTAATTTATTTAGAAAACTTATTAAAGTATAAAATATACGTCTAGAAAATATTTTAAAAACTTTTAAAAATTAAAATTTAAACGGATTTTAAAAAATACGAATTTAATATAACGGAAATAAAATACCTCGGTTTTATTATCTAAATTAATAATATCGCGGTCGACCTCGGGAAGGTTACCGTTATAAAGGATTAAATATAACTTATAAATATTAAAATAATATAATTATTCTTTAAATTTTATAATTTTTATTAGAAATTCGTAGAAAATTATAATAATATAATTAAATCTTTAACCCTCCTTATTAAAACCGATTAATTATAGGATTAAAGCCCCGATTAATAGAAGGCGTTTAATAATTTAAAAACCGCCTTATTATAAACGCCTGTCCTCGTTTATTTTAATTATAAAAAAAAACGAAATTAGAAATTAACTCCTCCGATTTCGTAATAACCGGAGTATTCTTATAAAAATAAAACGATAAAGATTAATACCTTATTAAATATTATTCTAAATCTCTTTAAAACTTAAAATTAAATTATTTAATTTATAATAAAGAAATATTAGCTATAATAAAAGGATTCTAATACTAGCGAGCCGAATTTATAGGCTTTTAACGCTTTAAGCCTTTTATAATTATTACCGATTATTATACCTTTAAATACTTTAATATTAAATAATATCTTAATTCTTAATAAATACGTTAAACGGAGATCTTAATATAATATTATTTTATAATTACTTATTAACCTAAAAAAGATAATATAATTATCGACGCGTTATCTCGAAAGGCGAAGGAGCTAAGAACTTTAAAGGTTAGGAGAGAGAGCGAGGTTTATTAAACGATTTTTAAACCTTTAAACCTTATATTAAATAATCCCAACTCCAAGATAGGCGGTTAATTAAAGATTATACTATTAAACGATAATATTCCCCCGTTAAACTTTTCTAAAATCTCGTTAACCGATACACTCTTAAAAACGAACCGATAAACGATAAATCTCGAAGTTTTTTTAAAAAAAAGCTCGATTAAAATATAAGGATTTTAAATTAATAAATAGACTACTTTTATATAAAGGAAGGTTAATAGTTTTAACGACCGATAACCTTAGAATAAAGCTTATTAAAGATATTTATTACCGAATTATTATTATATACCTAGGAATAAATAAAATAAGGAAGCTAATCGCCGAAGGCTATTAATAACCGGGTATAATAAACGATTATAATATTTTTATAATAAATTATATATATAAACCTTTAAAGGTTTTAAAGATAAAGACCTTTAAAAAACTTTAACCGCTTTTTATATCGAATTAATTTTAATAAAATATTATTATAAACTTTAAAGTTATAACTCCCCTAAATAAGGATATAGGATATAATATAATTATAATTATAATTAACCGATTAACGAAATAAAATTAAATTATATTATATTATAAAAGTATTAATACGAAAGAAGTAATTAAAATATATTATTAAAAGCTATTCTAAATTTACGGATTACCCCGAACCGTTATAAATAATAAAGGTATATAATTTACCTCTTTATTTATAAACGAGATATATAAAATCTTAAATATTAAATAGATATTTACTTTAATAACTTATTATAATATAACGGAATAAATAAAAATTATAAACGAATATATAAATTAATAATTACGACCCTTCCTTTCTTATTATTAAAATAATTAAATAAACGTTTTATTAACTTTAAACTACATTTAAATTACGATTCTTTATAAATCGTTAAAAAGAATAATACCCTTTAAGGTAAAGTAAGGTTTTAAATTATAAACCTATTTTAATTAAAAGAAAAGGACCGAGAACCTTTAAAGCCTGCCCTTAAATAAGAAAATAAACCGGGAATAAATATAATTAAACGTTTAAATAATTAAAAAATATATTAAGGCCGTAAGATTTATTTTTACCTTAACCTAAAGCTATATAAAAAAATAAATAAACCGTTATCGGAAAAAGCCCGATTTTAACGTTAATAATTAAATATTTATTAAAAAGGTTATAAAATCCGGAATAAATTAATTAAATAATAAGTTAACGTTCCTATATACCCGATAATTATTTCGAATCTTCTCTTATAATAATTATATATATAAATTAAACATTCCCTATTCCTAATTAAATAATACCTATTACGCCGACCGATTATTTAAGGATCCGGATAACCCCCTCCTTAAATAAATTCCTAAACGACTAAATATTAAAATTATAAACCTTAACGATCTTAAATAATTAAAGTATTAAATATTATAAATTAAAGTATTATGGATTTATTATAAAAAGTTTTAATATAAAATAAATTAAATTAAATAAGAAAACGATAATATATAATATCCGGCTTCCGATTTTAAGAATTTTATAAATAAGTTAAAAAAATATTATTATTAAAACTTAAATAAAGCCAGCCCGCCTATTAAATTAATTAAATAAAAACGCGCCGCTAAAGAAGACCGTTTTAATAATAATTACTTTAATAACGAGATCCCTATATTAAAAGAAATCCGGCATTTAATATAAAAGAGAATTAAATAAATAATATAAATAAACCGACCGGAATTAAGGAGAAAGGAACGATTAAAGGTTTATAAAAGTTATAATAAAAGGACTTTATATAATAAAATATAAAGAAATTTAATTATAATATTATAAGAATTAAAACCCTATAATTAAATAATTAAAAGGATACCTAAAGCTATCCTTATTTTAATTAGAAAATATTTATATTCGAATCCCTATTAAAACTTTAACGCGCTGCCTTTTTATAAAAGGGGGGTAATAATATAATATATTAGTCCGTACCTATTAACGCTACGTTAATATAGATTAAGCCCTACTCTTATATTTATTTTAAATTCTAATCTAGCTCTAGCTAGATTTACCCTTTTTTCTCTTCTTTATTATAAATTATATTATTTTAGGTATTACTTATAGCTTTACCTTATTAGATCCTAATTCCGTAACTAAAATTAATATATTCCGCCGTTCTTAATCGTTTAAAGTTAATATTACTTTATGAATTAGGCGCGTAAATATAATTTACCGGGCGATTAAATAATTAAATCGATTTCTAACGGTTAGACCGATAATAAAACGGGCTTAGATTAGGTTAAGTATTTTAATAAATATATTAAAGCACGAGCGATAGGTTATTATCGCCTTTTAATTATTAACGGTTACGAGAGTTATATTTCGACCGAATTCAAGGTATATTATAAGGATAACGGTATTATTATATTTAATATACCTCCTTATTTATTTTATTTATTTTAGTTATTAAATACTGTATTTTATTTATCGTTAAAGTGTATATATTTAAAAGAAATCGTGTTATTTATAAAAGCTTTAATAAATTATATTATAAAACTCGAGTTCTTTATTACTTTTAAAGCTATATATTTCGCTATTTTTATAAAATATAATATTAAATCTAGATTTAACGTATTTAATTTAATACTTTATAATTTAAATAAGGTAATTAATAAGTTAAATATATAAATTCGGATACCTATACCGGAATTATTATATTTAAGGACTATTAATATTTATAACCCCTTAATACCTTTTAACCCTTAATAAACGACGAGATACTTTACTTTTATTAAAAGTAGGATTTCTAATTATTAAGGAAGCTTTTTAATATCGATTTTAAAGGCGGTTAATTTAACCTTTTTAAAATATTAAAGGGTTAAAAAGTTATATATTTAATTTAAAGGAGCTTTTATTATTAAAGAATCTTAATAACTATAGGATAAGAAAGTAAAAGGGAAGTATCTTACGATTAACGAAGGTAAAAATAATAATTCGTCGAAACGGTACGTAATAAGTAATAGGTATTATAATATTTATAATAAAATAGGTTATAATATATAAATTTATAAAAAAGATATAAAATCGAGTAATAAATCGGATAATAAATAATTTAAATTAATTTAAAGTATTATAATTAAATTAATTTATATAAAAATATTAAAAAATAGAAAGAATAGTCCGCGAGGTAATATAGTCCACGAGGTAATAAACCACGTTATAAAATTATAATAAATTTAAAGAATATTTATTATATTTATTAAGATTATTATTATTATTTATCGAAAAAGTGTTTATTATTTAAATAAAAATAAAAATAAAATTAAATTCTATTGAGTAATATATAATAAAGTAAATAAAAAAGGTAATTAAATTAAATTAAGTAATAAATAAGTTATAAATACGTTATTATATATTACTTAATAAAATTCTATTAAATTACTTTATAATTATAAATTAAAATTTATAATTATTAAAAATAGAACCTATACCCTTTATATTAAAAATAATTAATTAGCCTTTATTTATTATATTTTAATACTTCTTTAACTACTAATAAATTCCCTTTCCTTCCCGCGGAGCGGAACTAGCGTTAGCTTATTAAGAAGATATCTAAATAGAATTGTCGTAGGTGATAGAGAGGCAGTGCGGATGGGCTGCGGGCGGATAGGAGGGATCAAGAGGAAAAGAGGAAGAAAAGAAAATGGTAGGGTGATCGGTGTCAGGAGTGGGATTCGAACCACACCCACTTCATGGTGATTCACCTCGGATGGTGGTGATTCACTCCATGGGTGCTCATACCGCTACATCCGTTAAAAGTCGGATGTCACCGTCCACACCGTGCCCGTACACGGTGCAGTGTCGGATCTACGCATTTCACGAGCATTTTACTGACATTTTTTGGTGTAGTTTTGTAGGAAGCAGAGGAAGGCGGAGTGAGGGGACTGTAATGATCAGCTATTTGGGATTATTAACCTACCCCCCTATGCAAACACTGCTGCCCCTCACCCTTATATAAACCACTTTCCTAAAGCACCTTACCCTTACCCCATTTCATGCTCAACTACACGAGCATATATCACACATGCTTGTTATACCAAGCAGAAGAACGTGGTGTTAAGTAAGTGACTACTTAATCAATTAAATAGAGACACAAGCCATTGGTACATGCTTCAAGCCATAGGCAGAATTCCAGTTGCTGCCATTCATTAGATTCGGTTCACCCTTCACTTGTTTTGCGACCCTGTTCCTCGAAATTCACGCGAAGCTCTATCTGACAGCCGACACTGGGCTATACGCACGAAGACCTGGACAATATTCTCCTATCTAAGAGAGACTTACAATGACCGCGGCTATATGGCCAATAAAGCCCAGAGTCTTACCATGACCACCAGCAGTAGTTACTCAGTCCTCAGGCAAGTAAGAGAAACAGCAAAACCTGAATTTACCGTCTTGAGTGTCGAGTACGTACCCATGTCTGACTTTGGAGGACAAAATGATGTTTAGGATATTCTTGTCATTGGGCAGTAAAGCTCTGCCGCCCCTAATCTTAGGCGTCTGGATCGGCTGTGAAGTACTGACCAACCCTCTGATATCTGTCAACCAACGTCTGAATGAAACGTCGACAAGGGCTGTGTCTGTCTGTATGATGTTCTACTATGTACATCCAATTCCTACAAGCTCTGGCGGCTTTGCCTTGCAATAGTCCCATGCTGCTGGCTGCCGTCCCATATTCCTCACTAGTTGATCTTTTTGGGCACGAGAAACAGTAATATCGTCCTTATGTTCACCATCTCCGCACTCCACTTACTCATCAACATCATATAGGCGTACTCGCACCTATCACTTCTTATCCCTGGGACTGTTGCTTCTCTGCTAGCGCTCGTTCCATCTCATCGGTCGAGGAAGCAGTTGGCGAGATCGAACCAGAAGCGGTAGCATCGACGACGGTGGTGCTGGCAGAACCAGACACTGAGCCAGTGGCAGAAACCGAGCCAGATGCAGAGTTGGGCTCAGGGTCAGTCTCAGTGGCCACGGAAGTGGGCAAGGGCATTTCGATAGCATCATCAGCCTCAGAACCTGAGTTTATCGATGAACCGGAAGCGGCAGAAGCAGTTGTGGCAGTAGCGAGATCATCTGACCGAATTGTGACGGTAGAAGTAGCTGTGGCGATGGAGGGGACCGAAGACTGAGCGCTTCCGGCGGTAGCATCAGCAGCGGCTGGGGCAGCAGACTGAGTAGTACCGGTGGCAGCCTCGGCAGCAGACTGGGCGGCAGCATTAGGGTCAATGGCAGTAGTAACCTGATTATTACCTATCGCCTCTCAAAATTAGCATCCATCCTTTTCTGAACAGACAGAACAAGTGTAGTTTCTGGAGGATGTGGTACGTCTTCCGCCAAGAGAGATCGTAATAATGAGGAGCAAGCACTGGGTTGAAATGGATTTACTCTGGAAGATGACTAAATAAGCATCGAAGGCCACTTACCAGTTGGAACAGCCGTGGCAATAGTTGGGGCAGCACCAGTAGAGGCGGCGACGGCAGTTGGAGCAATGGAAACAGGCTGGGTAATGGCAGTAGAGGAAGTAGCAGTGGCTGCAGCAGTAGCCTGGGAAGTACTGGTGGAAGTAATCGGCGCAGTCGGGGGCATGACGGTAAAAGCAGGTTGATTGTTGCCTGTGGCGGTATCATACGTTAGTCGAGTCTTTCTTTCCAGGCACTGCACAAAAAATAAGATAATCGTACCCAAGGGCTGGTTGATACCAAAGATGATGTGAGGCACACTTCGGATGTTGCCGTCGACTATGGCCTGAATCTGTCGCCATGAATTCACCATCTGGCGGTCAGGGGTTGGGTTGGAGCCAATGGGTCTGGTATAGAAGCCTCTCAAATGTGCGTCCCAGGTGTCGACGAGCCTTCCCAGGTGGGTTTGCGCGACTACCTGGATGACCATCCTGGATTTTTTGAGGCGACGGGCTTGAAGCACGACCTGAATCAGTCTCTTGACCCGACTTGTCTCGGTAGAGGTGGTGACGTTCAGCTGGAGCCACTGGCGTGTGACCGCCGACCAGAGCCAATGGATCTCGGTGTGACGTCTGTAGCCGCGAAGGAGACCAAACAGCACGACGAGGAGGCGCTCGACGATGTCTCGCGTCCGTGTCAAGGTTGCCGCGACGAAGGGAGACTGACGGCGGCAGAGCAAGTCTGCGTACGGCGCCAGTGACGCATGGTTGAGCCTGAGATCTGGACTATAAATAGCCAGATGGCCCGTATGAGCATTTGGCTGCGCCATCCTGCACCCTGTAATCGATTAGATGGCACTCAAGATCGTAAAAACTGGTACGTTTTTTTTACCTTTGTTTGTTGGTGTTCTTAGTGCAATGGTGCTGGACTGGATTCAAAGTCGAAAAGAATCTGGTCGACTGGCTCTTAAGTTGGCAAGAAGTTGGTAGAATTTGGCAACCCGGACTTCCAATAAGCCAAGTACTAGAGCGAAACAATTTCAATTGGTAGTATAAACAAGACAGACCAGACGTAAGTGAACAGTAAGTGAAGAGTGAGTAAAAGATAAGGTTGGTATTATTAATTTCAATATCGGGACATGCTATCAGGCGCTGCAGTCCTATGCATAATACAACGAGCGGACGTCAATTAGCATGCTCAGAGTAGATATGGTGACATCGTTATCAGGTCGTTCTCGCTTTTGGGTAATGACATATGGTCAACCGCTGATTACAGTATACAATTTAGAGGTCGAGGTTTGTCGACCGGCACTTCAAGACTTGTCGATCAGCTCTGAGATTTGGTGTTGGTGATAATAATGGCTATTTGGTCAAGGGGAAGTCGTGCTTTATTTATTATGGACTAGGAACTAGCTATATGAAGTGAACCCAAAAAGGACTGCTCTGCGTGGTTTCGAATCCAGGAATTAGAGCAACGTTCCAAGATGACGGGATCCGATAGTGAAAAGTCGAAAAACATTAGAAGAAGAAGAAGAAAAAAGGACCTGGCACAAAGCCAGGTAGAGATCCTGGTCGAATGATATCACGGTGGAACACATCCGTTCGATAGGGTTGTTCCGAGGTTAGCACATACGTGCCTCATGAAGCCCTATACAGGTGGTGCCGCCCGTACACGCCTACGTTGATGTGAAGTCAAGTCCGTCAGAGGGAGGGGACCCTAGGACCGCTCACACGTGACATGCACGCCACAGCACCCATCCTTCGAATGTGAACCACACGCTCAACCACTCGACCATTGGTGACAGAAACCTCAGTTACTTGGGATTATTAAACCCACCCCCTAATGCTCAATCGTTGTCCCCCACCACCCATCTTATTGGACCTGGCCGCTACTCACCCCTCCTCCCCTCAACACAGAACACCTAGTGGCACTTCCAATCAGAGGAGCGTAACATGCCTTTCCCATGAAGCCAGATGAACATAATCAAATTAAAACAAACTTCGATCTATAGGCATGATGGCCCCCATCGTACACATACACTGCCACTGCTTGGTTCACATGACACCAGCAAGACCTGAGCTGAAACAGACAGACAAGAACGACAGTAGTATCAAATACAGCCAATCAACCGACATCTTAACCCACCTCATAGCCATACACACACACTTACACTCTTACAACTTGCTCTTCCCCCAAGTCCTGCCCGTCTCGTCCTTGTAGGACGCCAACACATTCCTCTTGCTATCCCCGCCATGCTCGACCTGCACGGGCCCCTCGAAGATGGTGGCCCCGGCCTTCTCCTGGCGGTCCTTAGCGTCGACGTAGTCGCGCTCGCCCTCGCCGACGTAGAGCTGGCGGGGGCGCCAGATCTTGACGCCGCCGGGGCTCAGCATCATCTGGCGCCAGTGGGCGAGCCAGCCGACGCAGCGCGGCACTGCGAACAAGACCGGATAGAAGTCGAGCGGGAAGCCCATGGCCTGGTAGATGAGCCCCGAGTAGAAGTCCACGTTGGGGTACAGGTTGCGCTTGCGCATGAACTCGGACTTGCGCGCGTAGTCGGCCAGCGTCAGCGCCGTGTCCAGCAGCTTGTTGCGGCCCGTCACCTTGAACACCTCCTCGGCCAGCTCACGAATCGCCGTCGATCGCGGGTCCACGTTCTTGTAGACGCGGTGGCCGAAACCGACCAGCACGCGCTCGCGCTTCTCGACCTTCTCCATGAACGCGGGCACGTTCTCGGGCGACCCGATCTCGATGAGCATCCGGATCGCCGATTCGGACGCGCCGCCGTGCGAAGGCCCGTACAGCGCGGCGCACGCGGCGGCTACCACGCTGTAGGGATCGACTAAGGAGGATCCAACCTGCAGGACGGTAGCGGTAGAGCAGTTGACCTCGTGGTCGGCGTGAAGGATGAAGAGCGCGTCAAGCGCCTTCTCTAGGACCGGGTGGGGCTGGTACTGGTGGCCTGAGAGATTGTCCAGCAGGTACAGAAAGTTTCCGGTGTACGACAGACCTTGTGCGGGGCGGTTGAAGGGCCGGCCTTGGCGCATCCGGTACGCGGCGGCGGCTAAAGTGGGCGCCTTCCCGATGATGCGCAGAATCTGCTTGTCCAGGACCTCGAGGGCGTGGGGGTCGCCGGACGCGGCGTTGGTGTAGAGCTTCTGACCCGCGAGCGAGGGGTTGGCCTCGGGGGCGAAAGCGCCCAGAGTGGCGAAGGCCGACGTCAGCATGGACATAGGGTGAGAGTCGTAACGGAACGACTTGAACATGTTCTCAATGTCCGTGTGAACGTAAGTGTGGTGCATGACCTCGTCCTGCCAGCGACCACACTGCCCGTTGGTGGGGAGATCACCGTAGAGAAGCAGGTAGGCCGTTTCGAGGAAGTTGCTCTTCTTGACCAGCTGCTGAATGGGGTAGCCGCGATAGCGCAGGATGCCCTCCTGGCCGTTGATGTAGGTGATTCTACTGTGCACGACGGCCGTGTTCATGTAGGCCGGGTCGAACACCCGCAAGCCCTGGTCCGTCTCATCTTCCTTCCGATCATTGGGGCCGGCCTGGGCGCTGATCTTCTTGAAGTCCGTGGCGAGTACCGAGTTGTCTTTGATGGGAACCTCATATGTCTTGCCCGTCCGGTTGTCGACCACCGTCAGGGATTGACGGGTCGCCCTAGTGACTGTAACCATTATCCTATCGTACACGAATGCAGTAAACAGAGGTTCTAAAGAAGCAATTATCTTCACGTTCTTGGCGGAGATGAAACAGGGACTCTTTTCTCTTTAAAATGTGATGAAAAGGCAGTCGTAAGCTGATGATATATTGAGTTGGGAGGATTGCTCTAGGATGAAGCTACGATGCCTCGGTATCAGGGGTGAACCTTACCGCATCGGGCTAGCGCCCAGGCTTATCCGACGGGCCCATGTGCTTCATGCCGGATAACAACGGGACTTGGCGACGGGTACCCGGTACCACGATGCGACACGATGCTAGGTCAACTACTTACTTGTTTAACGCGTATTGAGGAAATAGGCAAATCACAGATTAGCCAATCATCTCGGCTAAACCACCGCCTTTGAATTTGGATGGGTTGGTTACCTCTGATCACGATGTGTTTCCTGAGACATCTCAAGCCGAAGTGTTCGTGCATATGTCCACATGCCAAGAATGGGACGACAGCCCGAAAATACTCGACAGATTGTCGTGTCAGTAAAAAAGTAGGTAGGAAACTTGGATGTCATTACTCATTGTCATGTAATCGCACATGACGACCCCTTCGCTAATTATATATCCCAATGTTTCTCCTTTAGTGTCCTCGGCTCTGTAGATTAATCCTTATTTTGGATTATGTTTCTGTCACTGAATTAATATGCCTCTTCTGGCCCAGCTCTAACCTAGGCAGTCTCGGCCTTGCGCTCGTGCTCAACAACTGCCGTCGGCGCAACATCCTCAATAGTCTCGTCACTGAACTTCAAGTCTTCCTCCAGCGCAGTGGTATCTTTGATTCGCATCCAGATGACAGGCCCGGCAACTAGCAAAGACCCGGCCAGAATACCCCACTAGATTGATCAGTTAGTACATATCGCAACGCAGAGAGCAGAGAACGAGTCGACCTACAGTGGCACCCAGAAGCGTCATCTCCTCAATACCCAGATCGTGCAAGCGCCAAAAGATGGCGGCGCCAGCTGACTGAATTCCCTTGTAGAAACCAGCCAGGTTGGCAGTCTTGCGGCCCGAATTGGAGAGGGCGCCCATGTACCTGCTCCCGCATTAGTTTCTGTTGTTACTGAAAGAGCTCACACCGTATAGCTTACCAGTAAATTGAGGTCTGCCAGCAAGCGTCGTAGAAGCCGTAAAAGATGTAGAGAAACATCGGGCCAATGAAGAGCTCGCCACCGCTGGTCCAGTCGTACAAGACGACTTTGTCGGGGTTGGCCTTGGTCCAGGCGCGGGTGGGCTGCTTCTTCTGCCATGCGTATCCTCCACCCCAGATGGCGAACGTAAGCGCAAAGAGGAGGACCAAGGAAGCCTTGGCACGAATAGAACGTCGCATCTTGGGGTAGTCGAGCGCATATCCGAAAATGACGGCGCCAAAGATTTGCGCCAGCCAGTATAGCAAGCTGTTGAGGGCACGAGTGCGCGTGTTGAAGGCCGCAGCATTGAGACCGTTCTGCTGGTAGGTGTAAAAGATGTTGGAGGCGAAGAACATGGGGAACAGCAAAACTATCCAGGGCGCCAGGCGTATTGTGTCCCACAGACCAATTAGTTCTGATTGCCACGACGGGTTCTTCATGAGAATGACATGGGAGCCGTCCTCTCTCTGAACTTTATCGGCATCGCAGAGGAACAGGGCCAGAACAGCACCTGCCACCATAAGAACGATGAAAGCGACGTAGGTGCCGTCCGTCACGGGGCCGGAAGTGTTGTTGACATTCTGAGCCAATGGGATCAAGCTGCCAATGACAGCACCAAGGTTGAAGATGATCCAAAACCAGCTGATGTAACGACCCTTGCTCTTCTCTGGGGGTAAGACATCATAATGGCACCCTGGCCGGCCCAAAGTAAGCCGGCGCATACACCGAGGAAGGCGCCTGCGAAGATGACGAAACCCATGTTCGCGGTGTGGCTGTAGCTGAGGAAACTGGCGGAATAAATGCAGTAGCCCAGACCACCAAAGCTCATGGTTAGGCGGATGCCCAGCCGGTTTGCGAAGGTCCCGGCGAAGAAACCAATGACGGCAAAGGTCGAGTATAGGGCCACGTTGGCGCGGTCGTTGGCCGTGGTATCGAGCTGGCCACTACCACCGAGACCTTGTAGCGCATTGAACATGCCCGGGCACAGGAAGCAGACCATCGAGACCATGAATAGCTGCACCTTGGGAGAAGCATACCACAATTCCGTCTTGCCCAGCTTGAAGCCTTTGTATTGCCAGCCCGACGGGCGGGTGATGGGACCGGTAGTAGCCGCTGGGGATTCTGGCGCGGGGGCCGAGGACTCGACGCCCATCTCTTTTACGGATGCCATGGAGTTGACGAGGTTCTCTTTATTTGTTATCGTTGTTGTTGTTTTCGCAGAATGCTGTCACTTCAGCACGTGGATCGAGTGAGCGCAGTTTCGCCGCAATGTTTACCAGGTATGTAGCTTGAGCGCAAACTACGAATTTGCATGGATGCCCTAATGTATGAAACAAATTGGCTGTTGGAACATTTGCCGAAGAGAAGGAGGGGTAGCTTCAATTGCTTTCCTGCCCTTACGACTTGATGACAAGTGCGGTGCTGGTATGCAACAGCTTGCTTCAATGGGAACAAGAAAAGAGAGAGCGCCCAAGCGGTGAAGCGGAGGGAGGAAGAAGGGTGATATGGAAAATCAATCCGGAGAGCAGGCCGGCAGATTAGGGTCCAGGCTTGTCCTACTATGCATTTTATCTATCTACCTGGGGCACGAGCTGAGCCAAGTGGATGGACGGTTCAATTGTTACGATACGATCAATTGGAAGGATCGGCATACTAGGGCCTTCCAGGGGTCCAATTACATACCAATGTCACCCCAGATGGCTGGACGCGGCGCGAGTATCTGCAGATGTCAGGGAAGCAAGGTAGCAATCCAAGGGAGGTCGCGCGAGGCCCAGGGGCACGAGGGATGCCCACTACGTGACACGCAGCACTACCATCATCGCTGGTCACTTTTCTTAGCCTTGGAGCAAGAAGGCTTGGCCCAACACGAAGTTGGATTTGATCAACATGATCGATCAAGTACGTACGAACAGGATCAAACAAGCCATGACAGCTAAAAACAGACAGCACTAATGAGAGACTGCCCCCAGACCCGGCACGGCACAGCACGAGGTGAAGTGAGGTAAGCATTGAAAGAATGGCAATGTGCACTAGCTACAGCATACGGCCGCTAACAAACCATGGGATTCATGTCTGCGCAAAAAGAAAGCCCAATTGACTTCAAGCATAACAAGCGGTAGGATTCTTTACCCGCAACATGGCATAGCTTCTAACCATATTTCCTCCTTACTTCTTAATACCTAGACAGACAATCGTAGCTTTTCTCGAGATCGTTACCTAATTATGTATGAGCTGATTGCTGTACAACATGCAGTACAGTACGCGAAATACGTGAGAAATGCCCACGACAAGGATATGAGAATCACGTTTAAAGATAAGAGTAGCAGGGGGTGTATGAGCTACCAGGCCACCACCCCAGACTCTCGAGCTCTGCCGGGCCGAATAGATTGGTCTGATCGGCTTGCAAGCATCCCCATCACGAGACCCCCCAGTTCCCACCCTTGATAAAGCAATTAGCTAGGCGAAGCTGGGGAAGGATTCCGTTCGGGGGTCCGATTAGGAAGGAGACCGCCTATCCTACCAATGAAGATAAACGACCACTGATGGAGCGGGCCTCTTCCTCCAAGCTTTCGCTCGGCACGGCATTATCATTTTTTTTGGTTCGCGTCAGTGGTGTCTAGACCCTTAGGTACTTAGGCGTAAGACTCGACATTGATAAAGCCTCCACCATGTAACGTAACGTGCGCCCGTTGGCCCCTTCAACTCTAACGGGCTGTGAAATCCACCGACCGCCATTGATTGAACTGCCAACAGCTCAAAGACCATGGTTGAAGGGGGAAAAACTAGGACAGCAAGGGGGTCGGGGTGGGTTGGCAAAGTTGGCTTGGAGACTCTCAATCAATCGACTGATCTTTCTAATCATAGAGCACTTCTCCACAGCGGGCCTTTCACGATCTCTCGACTCTAATCATCGAATGTTGTTGTTGATTTATCGCATCAACGGATTGGGGCTGACATGAGGCGAAATGCAACAAAGCAGACACGAGAGTCGTGTCGCAAACGTATATCCTGCTAAACAACTGATTGCCAGTCCCCCCTCCGAGTCCGACTGTAAATGCACCGTAGAATACGAGACGGCAATTGACGGTTAAGTATGTACATTACATAGGTATGCACAGTGCCGAAACCGCCCGTCTCCCCATTTCCCGTCCAGGAAAGATCCCTCGCTTAACCTACACAGACGTTGATGAACACTGTAAACGTAAAAGAGAATGCGCGCGGGTGGATCGAGTCAGGCCATCAACACCGATTGATCGCCCCTATCCCTTGAAGTAGGTATACTTGTTGCAACCATCGTCGTACTGCGGCGTACAAGTGATAAGAGACACTCCTACCGTAAGCCCTTTCTTACATGCCACCTACATGTACCCAAGAGGATGAGCTGAGGAAGTGCCTGCCAGGTTACATGCACCTCCCATTGAGCTGAACGAATGAGATTGGATCGTCCAGTCCCCGTAACCTTAGGTACCACCCAAGACTATGTAGCCGAAAGAAACAAGCCATCGGACATGCAGGTTGTATGTAGCGTCTTTTGATTCTCCCCTTTTCCCGTGCCTCGTATCGGAATACGGATGCACAGCAGTAGCATGTGCATGTGTAACTCGACCATAACGTGATAGCTAAACCAGACTGGCTTCCCATTAGGCCGACCGACAGAATGGAAGATGAAGATGAACGTTACTCTGCTTTTGACATCTCCATCCAAAGCCCCGGGCCCGGATTATACCTGTCACTACAGACTACCCGGCCACCTGGGTCCCGCAGAGATGGATGCCATACCTTGCATCGCTACCGAGGCCCCGGATTTCACCTTGCTCCAGAGAGGAGTAGACCCACGACACTCATGCACGTGGGCGAACAAGCGAGCGAGCGTCCCAAGTTCCAACGGCTGTGCAGCGCGCCACCGCAAGCATTTTCCTGTAGAGCTGACTCACAGACCCTCAACACTTTGTCAGCAGTTTCGTCGCAGCCGCTCTACTCCTTACCTTATGTACCGGGATACTGTCGCGTAGATGGTCAACCAATGGCTATCAAGCTAATGGTATTGTGAAAAGAGGCCCAATGATGGTAATGAATTGTTACAGGTAATCCTCTCAACAAGGACTTCATGATTCAACCGCCCAGTATTCCTGATTTATGCACTTTCTTCCCTCACTTCTGCTTATCACCGGATCCGGGTACTAATGCAACGATCTTTCCATAAATATGTCATGATAATATTTTGATATACGTCGCCCCTTCCGCGACATCTCCAAGCTTTCCCTAACATCTTTCGAGAGATTATACAATAAGCGCAATCCTGGCCCTGTTGCCCGCCTGTTGAAAGATATATATCTAGAAGCCAGTGGCAAGTCAAAACTGCTCACCAGCTTACTTGGAGTGTCGTCCCAAGTGTTTTCCTGACCCCGTCCTGGGTATTCAAAAAAAAGAAAGGCAGAGGCGCTCCGAATGACATGTCATACATAACCCAAATCTGGGGTCGGACCCAACATAGCCCAACAAGCAAGCATCTTCCTCATAAAGAACCGGGCTCTCGTACTTGCGTAATCGTCGCACGCTGATGAAACCTTACGCCAAACCCCTTTTTAGGGTGTCTTTTCTCGAACCCATATTCCCAAAAAACCAGCTAGCCGTAATGCAAAATCCCATGAGCTCCTTAACCCATTCCAAAAAACCGTAAAAACGATGGGGTATCAATAGACAAAAATGAGTAAAAGCAAGGAGGTCGGGGGATGTGGCGTAGAGGTGTGTACTTTAGATGACGATGGTGGTCGAGATTAGATAGCTACAGCAGCGTGGCTCTGCTGCCCCCTATCTCTCGTCATCCAACTGAATATATCTGCCTTTTGACCGTGGGTGGCCTGGGCAGTAGGAGTTTCCACCGGAGTCTTGAGAGCGGCGTTCTCCCGAGGCTCCAGTAGTAAGCTCTTGCGATAATATGTGATTTGCGAATTGCCTTGTTCGCTTTCTTTGACACGGATAATTTCGGATTGCAGCCATTCCTGCAAATCGCTAACATCGGTCAACCTGTACGGGATTTGAAACCGTTGTAGTTCCCCAATAATCTTGGCTGTACGGGTATGCTTGTCGAAATTAACCACTGTCAAGCCGTGCTCGTCGCTACCGGCTCCCGGCAGTTGCTTCGTGGCAGGGTTCCCAATGTCCACAAAGGTCAGGTCTGTCAAGAACATGCCGAGGAATGGTAAGCAAGGGGGAACATGTCCTTGCAGACGGGCCCGGAGCACCTTGTTGTTGTTTGATGGCTCGACAATGGTTTGCAATGCCTGGAGCATCTCTCGCCGCTTGGGGCTGACGAATTCCCACGTCTTCCTCAGGCGGCTAATGATGGAGCTGTTTAAGCTACAAATAATAGCCATGAGTCCGTCATAGTTGTTCAGTTGCAAGGACTGATGCGCAACCTTTATCCACTGCTTGATAATAGCAGCTCGCTTCTTCACATCGGAGTGCTGAAGAATGGTATCAGCGACAACATTGGAGATGTCTGTTGACAGACCGGACATTGCCTTGACGTTGGGTGAGTTAGCCCCGCCATTCTTCATCCATTGAGACCCGAGAAGTTCTTCTGGTAGAATTGAGCAAAATATAGTCATTTGCTTCAAAGTGAGCTGACGCGCAACCTCCAATGGCTCGAAGTCGAGTACGCAAGGCGATGTACCCCCAGTCTTCCAGTTGTTCAGAAGATTGTGCTGACTTTTTGTAATGATTGGATGCGGCAGCGGTGCATCTGCGGGGACGTATAGAGCACTGGATGTGCTTGTCTTTCCCATAGACGAGACTAAGCGTGGCACCAAGGAGCCGTCCGTTGCGGAGACTCGATCCGCGAGCTCAATAAGCCTTTTGCCTGCAGATGGCAGCAACGACCCAAGTTGAAACTCAGCAAAATGTCGGATAGCCGAGAGAGCCTCGCGATCAGTGGAATCACGCCAATGCGATTCCAACCACCCCTTCATTACATTATAGACTCGCAAGCGTACAGGGCTTGCCATGTGAAGCGATTCTCCGACGTATTCGAATCTCTCGATCAGAGCTGCAGCAAAATTGACAGGCGAGCAGAACAGACGGAATGTCAAGTAGAACGCAGACACAAACACGGCATCAGGGGTAGATTCATGTGTTGTCAAACGTTCCACGAGAGCGGGCAAGGAACCACCGGTCACATGGCCCTCCTTGTTGAACATTAACTCGTGGGCAAAAGTCTTTTCGAGCAGTTTGTTCTCCACATCGTCAACCTCCTCACTAGTTCCAGTACTGCCGGCCACACTGAGTTCCGACATGGAAGGCTGCTCTCTGGGTGCAAGTGCAGAGTCTGGAGTTGTGGCTCGAGTCGGGGCTTGAGATACGAGGCTCGATTCTGAGTCCCGGCTGAGATATGTGGTGTTTGATCCGGCACTTGACGAAGTTATGTCGGACCGGAATGAGCTATGATACTCGCTATCATGCGAGTAGTCTGTCATGGGACTGTACGAATCTTCGAGGGAAATCGACGTTCTCAGTTTTGGAAGTGGTGGTAGAACAGGTTTGACCGAGGAGACTGGATATACCAAGCTGGGGACATCATCACCAGCAACCAATGACTGGGGCCTGGAAGCCGGTGGTGATATCTGCGCCGAGTTCCTGTTTTCGGGTTGAGAGTCGGATACAGGAATCTGGGGCAGAGGCTTGTCAAGGGATAGACGATGACTGGACCGTTTTGAATGTCTCTTGACTTCTGTTGTGGATTCTGGGGACTTGGGAGCCGGAGCGGTTGAGGTTTCCGGGGTCTCCGGCCGGCTCTCAGAAACCTTATCGAACACTTCCAAGCTGATCCCCAAGCCAGCCTGTTCGCACTCGAATTCAAAGTCGCCAATCCTCTCCAGCACCCACTTGGTTTTCGCAACGCACTCGCCAGCCGCCTTGACGCATCCCGTTGCAGCAATTAATAGCCGGCTGTTGTCCTGAGGCATGATGATATCTTCTGCATCTGGGTCAACAGCGCTCAGAATGTCGCGAGCTGAATAAACAAGATCTCGGATGTGGTCAAACATAGCAGTGCGAGCTTGGTCCAGTGATTCGGATTCCAAGCTGCTATGCCGGCAAACGGTATCTACCACGGCAAAGAGTTCGCCACCGGAAGTGGCAGATTGTTTGATGGCCAGCGCCAGCTCCGGGCGAGATTGAGACTGGAGGTGCAGGCGGCCAATGAAGGAACCCAGGTGCGACAAGAAGGTGTCATGGCTGGAGTTCAGCCGTTCTGAGACACGGTCTTGTTGTTGGGATAATGGAGAGGGACCGGCATATGACACTCTATGGGTTATGGTAGCCGACAGCCGATTCCCGCGCATTGGACTGCCTTGCGACAGTCGATGAGCTGAAGCGTTAGCGGGTGAGTAAACAGACGACAAACGCTTGTTGGCCGATGCGCTTGTTTGTGCGTCCTCGGCTAGATGCGAATTGTCGTCGGATCGGGAACTTGCATTCTGCCCCTGGCCATGCGTATCTTCGAATGTAGAAGTCGCCTCTGCAGGTGGCGTCGGTGGAACATATGTTTCCTCGGCAAGGGTGGCCATGACGTTTACAGCTGGTGGCGCCCTCAGACGTCGCTCTTCTTCCAGGACATCCAGAAATCGGACGCCTTTCACAATAATCTTGAAAGCTTTCAAAATCATTTCATCAATTATTTCATTGACATTGTCGTCGGCCCTGAGATGGGTTCGTAGCGTCTCTTGCAGTCGTTTCGCCGTCTTGACAAGCGACGAGAGCTCGGAGAGGAGGGATTTGCGCCCACGCCTCAAGCTTTCATTACGCTGTACTGTAGAAGCTTCTCTCGTGAGGCAATTTGTTCGCTCCTATCATATGTGTTAGCGGTTGTCGCAGTCGCGCTGCGTCGACAAATACTTGTGCATGCTGCATGCTGCTTGCTTCTACTTACCAAGAGAAATCGCACACCAGCGATGATGCCCTTCATAAACTCTTGGTTGCCGAATATATCGCCATCGTTGGTTGCCATACTTCGTAACAAATCCCAAAAGTTAAGCAGGGCTTTCAACAGGTTTCGCATTTCCTCGGGGTCGTATGCTTCGCAGTAGTTGGTAGGAAGCCATCCTCTGGCTCCAGTCACCAGCAATGTACCATCTGCCCAGCCATTGGTGTGGATCGAGTGAATGAGCACTACATCTCCTTCGTTGAGTGGCAGTGTGACTGTGGAATCGCTAATCGCGAAATTTGGGTGAAAGGGATAAAAGGCGCGTAAGAAGTTATGGAAGACGGGCCGTGCGGCGGATTGTTGCGCATCGAGGTCTTCTTCGGAGCCGTCAGGAGTCGACGGCGGAGTGATGTGGTCGTTTGCATAGAGGTTCGCTGAAGCGTGCGAAGCGTCGTCTGCAGCCTGAGAGCTTTCGCTCTCGGAGCCCTGATCAGTCTTCTGGATGGCCAGAGGAGCCACACGAAGGCTCGCCCGGTAAGCCTGGTAGTCGTGCATTATCAATGCCGTTGAGCCCGCCTGTGATAAAACATGGGTACTGGTGGCAGCGTCACACTTAACAGCTATTGGTCCCCAAGCCCGAGCGCGTCGATGATGGCGCCTTCAGAAACTTCCGTGGTCCAGTCGAGTTATACTCGCTGCTTATAGCCGGTAATTCTCTTGGTGAGAAATGGGGGAGTGTCTACCAAGGTCGCGTGTCAGTATATGGTTTGATTAATAAAAGATGCGCGTTTGTTGACAGAAAGAGGGTGCAAGTCGAAATGTTGGAATGAAGGGAGAAATGGTCAGCTGGCGATGTTGACCAAAGTGAGACGGTGGGCACATGACCAGGAATGCTCATCAAGGCCATTACCGGTCCTTCTGGTCGAACGAACGAGCGAACGAAACGGGGTACAAATCGCAACATGTCGTTCAAATACCAGGGAATGCCCTTGGTACAGAGTTTCGGAAACAAGTCAGAGGTCGTGGCCCAGCAGAGCACAAGATCATGGGCTTTGTACCACCAGACTGCGGGAAATGGATCGGAGGTTTGATGCATCCATGTTTTTGATGCGGCAGCCCACTTACATGTCAATTGCGTGGTAGGGTTTCCGTCTGAACCTTCGCACTCGGTGGGTGTCAATGACACCGCCTGCTCGTCTTATATCGAGGCCCAGTCGACAGTGCAAGCAAGGAGCCGGCTGCTGATGCTATTCCGGGTTGACCAAGAAATCAAAGTCTCCCAAGCCAAACAGTCGGAGCAAAAGCTTTAGACGCAGGCAGAGCCGATGGACGGGATGATCGAGTAGAACTAATAGAAGGAGCTGGGTTCCAAATGTCGTCGTCCCATGCAACCTTGGCAGCTCGGTCTTCCGGTTGCCAATTGCTTTCTTAATCGCTAATCTCTCCCCCCGTTCGCGATACTGGCCGTAAGTCGCAAGTCAGGTCTGACACTTGTGTCGTCGGGAGGTCTTTGACAGTCTCAACGACCATGCAGGAAAAGCAATGATAGTGGGGGAGAAAGTGAGATAGCCGGCAGAGAGTCGGTCTTGGAGAAAGGGAAATTGTCGAGAGCACACGGACGATGGACTAGATGCGACGGTTGGTCTTTCAAACTTCTTGGGGCGGCCGGGTCCACGATGTGTATATGAGTCGTCTATTAGGAGGAGTATAGTAGGGGAAGAGAGGTCGTCGAGGGAAATTCAGGGACAGAGTGTATATTGAGTGTGGCTTTTGGGCTTTCATGGGACGAAGCAGTGGACTGGATTGGGATTGGAGAACGAACAGGGACGCGGGTTGGGCCTGCAGCTCATTCATCCTAAAGGATTGACTGTCTATCGTCCCACTCGCTACCTGCTGCCGCTCCCTGTGCATGTACCACGCTACTGCTACCCCGGACAGCCAGGCCAGTGACAGACTGGACCCATTTGTTGCAGTTCAGGGTCTGCTAATGTAAGGACGACCAGGATCAGGGTCGCCCTGCTAGGGGGTGGAAAAGGTACCATGGTAGCGGCCAGGTACCTTATCTTCAACTGTGCCATTTATTTTCCGTCGATGTACTTCCCATGCGATATCCTTGAGAGCACTATTATGTGGTGTTAGTGGACCTCAGTTGGTGGATAACCTTGAACGCCACTTGCGGACGCTTGTGGCCAGAGAAAGCTTTGCTGGGATGGTGCAAAGTCAGACTTCTGGGAAGACCGATTGATCTATTGATGTAAACAGTACTGTGCCCTGGAGGAAACCCGGTATGGAATTTCAATGTGATGCAGCCCGTATTCTGTATCCTGTACTCTGTGCCGTAACCAGTCATCATTGTCAACTTCCACGAATGGACGGACGTACAAGATCTACCCAATTGCGGTAGAAAACAGGGAGTGCCCAATCTTCAGCCAGCGACGATCTTCTATACATCAGGTATGGCCGCAGGATGGATGAGGACCGAATTGGTCAAGTAGGTAGGTAGCGAGGTAGGTAGGATACCTTGTCACTACCGGGATAACTTATCCCTATCCTCTCTACTGTCCATGTCCAGAATAGAACAGCTACTTGTACGAACGCCCGCACGGTTGATTTTCAACTGTTGCACGGCATGAGAAACGAGCAAGAGCACGATGGGTTTCACAGAAGCGTGATAGCCGGGTTAGTGCCCCCGAACGCCCACAATATGGACATGATCGCTTACAGGGGGCTTCAAGCGTATCTGACAGACCAAGGTCTTGCAAGGAGAAACAAGGGAAGGGAAAAAAAAGTTGACGGTTATTGCTTGCCCGGGTCAGGGGTGCAGCTTGTAGTCGCAGGGGCAGATGGACTGTTGGAGCTTGGCTGCTTAGAGGGGGGAGAGGGAGCTCAAGGTTTTTTGTGGTGACTGAAGCTATCAAATCACTCGACAGCCACACGCACCCACCCACCATGTACCACGAGAACCGGAGACGCAAGGAGGTATGCAAGTCTGGATGGAGCTGGTGAAAGATGGGGGTTGCAAGCCTGTGATATTGAATTGCATAATAAACCCACCTCGTATATCATGCATATACATCAAATTGAATTGTTCAATAGATACACACACGTACACGAGCAGCTTGCATTCGCCTCACTGTATCACTTTCGTCGGCGCAGAATACTGTTGAGCAAATCGTATCCTCTATCCTCGCATACAACTACAGAAGTTGAATCAATTGGAGAAAAGAAAGTAGGCGAACCCACCCTGGCTGGTGCCGAGCAAGGGACTGGGATGTTGTTAGCCACCGGTTCGCGCAAAAGTTGACAAGCTGCAAACTGATCAATGCGCACCGCATGTGTCAGAGTTCGGCATCATGCCAGGATTTGTTCCGAGCAGCTTAAAAGACTATGACACAGCAGAGACAAAAGCAGGCAAGACCGATTAAGAAAAAGGCAAGAGTCTCACTTACAAAGGCTTACAATGGGCCAAGCCGATGACGAAATGGTAGTTGATTCACTAATTACTGGATGAAGCAAGCATCAAGAATCGGATGGGACAAAAGCGAGATAAGACGAAATGACAGTTAGTGCCCTGACTGACGTGATGGTCCAAGTTCTTTTTCCCTCTACTCCGTAACCAACGATTCAACCCAAGATTAGATGCTGACTAGCCCCGACCCAGGTGTGTACGTCTACGTCTGCGCGTATGCTATGTAGCTGTAAGCCAATCTATTTCTTTCTGACGTCGCTGTACCTAGGCGAAACTTCCGCGCATCCTCAACATGAGCCCTTACAACTGTTACTCATATATTCAACAAGTCAGATCATCCATCTTGGCCATGTCAGTTGGGAATACTTCATGTTCCCTCAATGCCTCTGAGCCCAGACCATACTCAACTGAGCTCTGCCTTGTCGATCTGGAGTACATATGTACATGACTACAGGCACTCTGGAGACGTATCATAGGTATTTAAACTATAGCGAGGACCCGTGATGGCGAGCACGGTCGTGTTCATTGCATATGGCGCTCCTCTCATCACACGGGGAAAAAAAAAAAAAAAAAAAAAAAGCAATTGCACGCGGCAGTCGGTAGTGAGCGGGTCGGCGCTATACGCAGACAGTCTACTGGCCAGTCCCTGTTGCGATTATGAGGACTCGCTGAAGGCATCGCAATCTAACGAAGAAAAGACCACCGAAAGCATAATGTATTGAGGGGTCTGCCCGCTTGGTCAACTGGTAATGAATAGCGCAATACCATCGGTATTATGCATGCCGCTTCGAGAAAGATTGGATGGATGAAGGGAAGTACATATAGCCATTCAATAATGGGAACCCGCCGACTTACTGCTGTTGAGCCTTCTATGAATGCTACACACGAGGTTTACCACCACCTAAACAGATCCTGGGTGCTATATGTCGATCATCGGTTGATGGCATATCATTCTCGAGATATCGAGAATGCTATGGGAAAGACCCTTCGCGATAAAGCTGCCCGTTATCTATACGTTTCTTGGCTATAACTCAAACTCCATATGGTCTTAGCGGCTGTTAACCTCGCGACGAACGATGGGTACTACTGATTGTGATACCGGTCTGTCTATCCGTACCATGCTCAGCATCAATCAATAGTAGCGCAACAGCCCATGTACTGACTCGGGCATTCTATCCGAGGAGGAGCAAGCAATTAGGCGGAACGGTGAAAGCCGCGCGCATCAAAATAAAGATATTCAACAACTACCACTAGTGAGACCTAGGATAAAACCTTAATACTCGCTGGCTGACATCACTTGAGATATCCAATTCTCACGAGAACGGCTCCTCGAGAGGCTAGGTATCCTCTCGTAGCACAAATTACCGACTCATCCCCTCGAATTCCCGGGTGCCCCGCTGATCTGACAGAAATTGCCGTCACGTACGATGCACACTTTGCATGCATTGTAGGGCGCGTACAGACTCTGACAAGCTGTGGTAGATTATGTGCAGATTTGGGAAGCTCCAACAGGTGTGGGTGGTACGCTACCCAGCCACGATGCCACCCCGGCTCGCTTCCGGGTCAACGAAATCTTTCAATCACACGAAGAAAAAAAAAGGGTGCCACTCACATCTCGAAGGGACCGTGACCGATATCCCAACGGGTCGAACCATGCAAGCAGTGATGGTACATAGCAAGAAAGATCGCCGACCTTTTGCCTTACGCAGCTAGAGCGGCAGTTACTAAGGTAATGTAAGCATAATACGTACTTTCACAAGCATGCATCTCCATCCACGAGCTTCTATGTTTCCCAATGGGCATTCAGATCACATGTGCAATCACAATATTGGTCGTCTTGCATTGCATCTGTGGCTCCATCCTAAAGAATTGAGGCTGATGGACCAGTACGATGGACCTCTCTGTCTGCGCGGTTAAAGGTAAGGTCGAAAGAAAGCATGGCCAATGAGAACTCCAAAATGATGTTATTTGTCAAGTTCCTTTCGATTCGTTCCTTGCTATACAATTCTATACGATTGCCATTCCAATATGTCTTCCCTTTTGCGTAGGTAAACCACAACTTCTACTAAAAGTCGAAGAAATAAGGTAGTCTTCTTATTCACGAATTGGCGCCGCGCGTTCGTCTCATTGGGCCTTTAAGGCCAAGATCACATGAGCACGAGGTTCCTTCACCCTGGGTCCTATCTTTGAGCTTGGCTACCCCAACTGTACACAAATACACATTGCATGTGGTGATTCCAATTAGCAGAAGAATACGAAAATGGTATGCACTGTAGCCAGGCCCAGTAAGACCGACGGCCTTGAGCGTCCTCGGTTATCGCAGCATGCACGCCCTCTTGCATGCGGCCGGCGCAAGCCTGGAAAACGGGCAGACGGGTACCTGATATTGAGTTACACTGCGTGTTACAATGCACCGGTCAGCTTCCCAGCCAGCCACTCGCCACAGGACACGAGGACACAACGTACATAGCAACAGCAGCAGCACTCGACGGACTGCGTTATACTTATTAGCCAAGGCCAATCATGGATCGTACAAGTAGTCGACCGCAGGCATGTCCTGCCCGACTGTACCTACATCCATACACACTTCTTCCATATTATATGGAGACTCTCTAATAAGGCACCGTTCTCCACTAAACGAATATTAAGAGAGAGAACCGAAAACAGCAACACATTGGTTTCGACATCTTGGCAGCAGTGCTGATGAATCTCATCTGGTGGGGTGTGCCGCCCCAGATGATGGTGAAAGAGGTGCGTATCACACTGCTTACGCGCAGGCACCTTCTGGGCACCATGCTGCTATGGTAAGGCACTGTCACTTTGCATTAAATGCACAATGCTTCCAAACACCCTTCACACCCGTATAGGGCAATCAGCACTCTGTGTACTTCTAAGTGGCGCTGCATCGCCTCAGCGCTCAAAGTCGAGACTGGGACTGCCGAATGACCCCATCCCCGCCATTCGTGGCACTGTAACAAGAGAGCTTTACAATGACGTTCCTTGTGCTGCCCGAGACGCCAGGGCAGACCAGGCATTGGCACCAGAGAGCCAAGAGGCAAGTGGCCTCGTGGCCAGCGCCGCTCACTGCTGGTTGCTGGGTGCGTGTAGCTACGAGCGAGCGAAATAACGAGCGAGCGATCTTCTACCCAATTGGGCCATCACCAAGAGGTACACCCGAGATCTCTCAACGGAAGAACCTCGAGAATCCAGACGGAGAGGATCTTCTGAAGAATTTCATCTCGACATCGGCCAGAGAGCCAAGAGCAAAAGAGAGAGAGAGAGAGAGTCCACTCGGTCCAGACTCCAGAGTCTCCAGACCACCCACGCGCCAGTCGCAACAACTTTGCAACCCACACCACCCACACACGCACACCCTAAAGATGTACATACATCCCCAACCAACCCGACTTGCCCGTCACACCTCGGCTTGGCATTGATTGTTTCCTTTTGCCCTTCAATTCAGGAACGCGCGCCACAGGCTAATAAATCTACCTCCGATATTGCCGACTACGCATGCCCGTTGGAATTGCATCTCTGAATTGGCTTTGGTTCTGATTATGCTTCTGTAGGATGTTATTTGCTGTCTAGTGCTGTGACGCAAATGCTTTGCATACTTGTTTCGGCCGAGTAGGTCAACCACGATAGCCCTCCGTCATCCCATGCTCAGAAGATGGTGGTGACATCACATTCATGCACGGGGGGGGACTAACTAATAGTCGACCGACTTTAGATTGCCACCAGCATCGCCCTGGCGGCAGTGAGGTTAGAAAGCTAACTACATGCCTAGCTAACTTGCATACTGTAGTCTACCTGGCAAGGGTGCTATTCCGCAACGGTACATACGACCGTCACAACACCAAAAGACCCGGCGCCGTGGTAAGATTGTGGAAGAGGAATGAGGCTTGCTGCAGCTTGTTGAAAGGGACAAAACCGAAGAGTGCCAAAAAGTCTTGGTTCTCCTTATGCTGGCATTGCTTAAGTGATGTGGTATAAGCTCGCTCTCTCCTTCGCCGTCCGGCAATATAAAGGCCTTGATGAAGTATCTTAATAAATAAAAGCGACCTACCTTATATTATAGGGTAGTATAACAATCTAAGATATATAAAAAGGAAGGTTTATTATTCCACGAAATTAATAAAAATATATAGTGTTTCGTTATTAAACGAAGATAAAAATAAGACTCTCCTGAGCCGGATTTGAACCGGCGACCTGTGGATATACTAGTTGTCACGATTACAGTCCATCGCTCTGCCAACTGAGCTATCAAGAGCCAGAGTTTGCTTATTATTAATGAACTCTCGATTTATCGCACACTATATTTTATACGTACGCCCGATATGCATCGGTGCGACGACGCTCCCCAGGTGTGTGTGGGGATCAAATTACACATTAAATATAACTCGTTCAGAGTGTGATTGCAAACTGTACATACTGCTACCTTTCTGTGCGAGACTGGCCGCTCAAATTGAATTTTCTTTGTTCCTTTTTCCCCGTCAGCTTCTGACCGGTTGGGCTGTTGGTTGTGGCCGACGGTGGGTCTCTGATTTACGGACTACGGTGACTTTGCGGAGATTGAAGACGTGTAGCGGCCAAGTGTACCAAACCGCTGGGTAGGCATTGCAGGATTAATCGTTGGCTGGCAACGAACAGGTAGCAGCCACTGGCCAGGTAAGAAGAAGCGGCGATAGTAATCAATTTTGCCAGGTGCTTTTTGATTGCAACGCAGGGGCAGGAAGCAGGAGCTGGGGACCCTGAGAGCTGCAGCCAAAAGGAACCGAGGTGGTGTTGTTATGTGAGGTGACGGTAGCCTGCGATAATGGCATCGCAAAAAACAAAACAAAACAATGATGATGACACCTGTCTGGACCTGCATCTTGAGTTATTGCTTGCCTGCTTCTGCATGTCTTCTACGCATGTTTAAGAGGCTGAGGCTGAGGCTGTCTCATGGCCATGTATGCTCTTTAGCATGCACATCGCAATGACAGCCTTGTGAAACATGGAAAAGTCGCCAGCCTTCGTAACTTGCCTCTTGTGTGTGTTGCGTAATAGTCGCATAACCCCAGAGTGCCCCCCCCCTCCAAATCCAATCCACGTCATCGCGATGACCGCCAGCTTTCTTGGAATGGCAGAGAGGACACCTAGGACACTGGGGAGTCCACCGGAAATGTAGGTTCTCATCCCGCACTTCCTCTACTTAGATAGCCCCCTTGCAAGTGGCAACCCTCCACTGCGCCGCCCATCCGTCAGATCGGAAGACCGAGTAGACCACTGTGTGTTAGCGCCCAGTCCAGTCGCTAAAAAGGAGGCGCCGGTTTTCCCAATGAGAAGGCCCGCTAGAAGTAAGATGGAAGCACTTGCTATAGGAGGTGGCTTTCACACGAACTTACAATCTTGACAAACTATTCCTTTACTATACAAGATTGCGAACCGATGGCGACCACGTACTCAACATGTACCTTTCCTCATGTACCGCTTCAAGCCTGGCGAGATCTGCCAGCCAGCCCGCCCACTACCCACGACGGGCCAATTTCGATATTAAGCCGCGGCTCCGACTTAGAAAATGTAGGGCGGCAACCTTAGGGGCGGGGACCCCTTTCCCATTTTTGGGCAGCTGAGCTATTCTTGGCATGGGCACTTATTCGCTTGACATAGAGGCCAAATCGCAATTCGTACCATTCCATCCCCCGTCGAGCGTTGCATGATGACGGACGGAAATGTGACCGGGAAGGGCCGCTGCCAGAGACGGAGGACCAGACGGGTATGTAAGTGCGTAGTTCCGTGTGTCGAATTTCGTGCGTGCGTGCGTCTTAAGCTGTTGTTCCCACTCGGAGAATAATTATGCGCGTTTCAGGCGGCCGTTTTTACTTTTTCTCACTTTCCGTTCCTCAGGTCGAGCAAATGCAGAACAGCTGACATTACATTTCAAGTGCGTGTGGCAGCAAAAGCGGATATGGGATATGAGAAAGCAAGCAAACCCAGCATGCGCAATGTCAGTCATTGTCCCACGAGTATGCGTACATGCATTGGTTAAACATCGTTAAAGTTGATACATATGCACGCACTTGCACCCAGACACTGTTCAGGAACTAGGCATGATCGACGTAGGGGGGCGCTCCTTCCCACTACCGAATGAAATACTCGCACATACCTAATTGGTAGCCATGAAGAAAGAAGATACCCAATCGTCGAATACGCATCGCCAGCCAGTCACCCAGCTCTGCTGCATCTCATCAGCCTTACGTGAGCTAGTCCGGCGCGCCGGCGTAATAGTAGTAGGTAGCAGCCAGATCTACGATGAGGTCCAGAGAATAGCAAGTAGTTACCTACATAGTTAGTTGATTGGTTGGTTGTTGCTCTAGACAACCAACGCTGAAGGGAACCAGAAAAAGCAAGCAGAATCTGCTCAAAGAGGCATGCAGGTCGCATGCAAAGAAGCTGAAGAACAGCAGTCCGTCTCGACTGAGCCGCCCGCTAAGGAACGGTGGCTCGTCGCTTTTCCCACTTTTCGGTCGAGATCCCATTAGTAAAAGAGACGGAAAGGGCGCCCTCTGATACGTCGCGTGCTCAATTATGTTAGATTTCTTCAGCAAGTGCCTGCATTGGCGCCGCCGCCGGTCGGAGCTTTAACTTTCAGCCCTGGATGATAGAGTAGCCACGGTTTTGCTTTTGAATCCTGTTTGCTTAGGTAGGGCCCACGACCTTGAACTCTCTTATTCCGAGCATGTCCCTCTACTCCGTACATGTACTAACTAAAATGAGGCCGGTCGTGGGGGCTCTGCTTCGGGGCTTTCTACCTTAGTTGGGGAAAGAAGGAATCTTGCCTCTCCAACCACGGGTCCTTCCCGTTCCGTGGCCCGTCTCTTCGCCCGTCCGATCGTCATCGATCGATGAATGGGGACACCTTTATGCAAGATCTTAAGGTTGCATCTGCGGTGAGAGTACCGCATTTTCCACATTAGTGGTCCTTAAGCTCAAAAAGTAAGGTGTATCCGTGATGAGATCAGAATATCCAGTAACGTGTACTTATCGGAGAGTCTCACACTCTATGTACTACATGATCGCCGAGGTAGGGCATATTGTAGGGGTATGAGGACGAGATAGATATGCATGTATGTATTCATATGATCATGAAATCGTTTATTATATGCTAATTAGGTGGGGTTGGTATTAATTATGTATGTCCAAGAAAGCCAGGTTGACCGTCAGTCCGTTTGCTTCTACTGAGGAGCATAGACGAACGCGAGCTGGTCGATCTCATCGCCGTCCTGACCCATGAATCCGACGATCTGCCACCCTGCCGGGGCGGTCGAGGTCAGGCAGTCCGACGTGGTCTTGCCGGCCTCGACGCTGCGTCCCGTGCTCGTAGTAGCCTTGATGTAGAAGTTGCGAGTGTGGTTGTCCTTCTGGCCCTGGCACAGGACCGCGCCGGTCCAGAACTCGTTGGCCGCCAGGGAGAGCGTCGCGGCGGTGCCGCCGGAGCCACCGTGCGTGAAGGTGGTGCCGTCGGCCAGCGTAGCGCTGACGCCGTCGAGGCGGTTGGCGCCGCGGACGGTGAGGGCCGTGGCCTTGGGCTTGGTGATGGTCGCCAGCTTGGGCACGTCGCTGAACCAGTTGCCCCAGGGACCGCCCCAGAAGTTGGACTGGCGGAGGGTGGTTCCCGGGTTGTAAGTGAAGTTGGCGGTGATGGGGTTGTGGTCCGAGAGAACGTTGCCGTCGGGCTGGAGGAACTTGGTGCTCTCGTAGCTCCAGTGGGTGGCCTTGAGGTCGACAGTGGCACCGGCGCGGTACAGGATCTTGTCGACTGTCTCGCAGTAGTTGGTCGTGGACGGGTTTTCGCACAGGCTCTCCTCCGTAGGCACGACGCCGTTGCGGATCAGCTCGACCCAAGTGTCGGTCAAACCATTCTGGGTACCGAACACCCGGATGGCGTCGGCTGTGCGCGAGTACCGGCTGTTGGTATCGCCGAAGACAACGACAGCGTTGCCAACGCTGTTCGCGTCAATGTAATCAGCAACCTGTTTCAGGTTGGCAGCACGAGCCGTCAGGTCATCTGGCTCGGTACCAGCATCTGCGTGCAGATTGTAAAAGTCTACGTAGATGCCCTCGTCCATCTGGACTCGCACTGGTAGCACAACACTTGTTAGTCTTGATGTTGTACGGTGCAAAGTTGGTTCAACTGGGTTGGGAGGCGTGCAAGCCACTCACTGAAGGTGAAACCTTTGGGCGTCAGGCAATCAGCCCCGGAGGCGTTAGAGCAAACGTTCCACTTCACGCGGTTGTAGTTGAAGAAGTACTTGGTCTGATCGCGCCGTGTTAGTGCTGATCTATGCAGTGCCACAGGGCTCGCTTAGGCATCGTGGGAGTTACATACGCTCAGGGAGTTGAGTCCACTTCCGAAAGGCACGCCGCCGGAAGTAGCGCTCCGGTATGGGTGGTTGTCAGTCTCATATATGCTCGCGTGGTAGTTGAAGTCCTAGCTGCGTGTTTAGTCACATGGCATTCATGGTGTGGCGGCAAATGATAGATGACATTTGACGCCAAGCGTCGACTGGATGGCGGGATGGACGGGGGGCTCTTACTTCTTGGACGTGGATCATATCGTAGTCGTACTCGGCGAATTTGGACCCCATGGTCTTGGAGTTGACTGTCTTGTCGCCCGGGACATCGTTGCCTTGCAGAATCGCCGGAAGTCCTGCCACGTTCATGGTCAGGACGTTGAAGTCGCCACTTGCCGCCAGCGCACTGCCGACAAGGGCAGCAGAGGCCGCGAGGTTGCTGATGGTGTACTTCATGGTGATTTCGATTGAAGGTTGGACCTGGTACAAAGGGCTTGGCTGCTTCTCCGAGCCTCAACGGTGCTGCTGGTACTGATGCGGGTGACCTGCAGAAACAGTAAACGACACCTGGAAGAACGAGGATGGCATCCCTTTTGTAGTCGACCTCGACATCCATCTACCTGCCCAACATACCCACGCACCCACTCGACCACTCGACCTTCCTTTTCATGATCTGTTGGCCGGCCCCCCGCGGAAAATGAAGTGCGGTCGATTGATTACATTGCGGAGTGCCAGATTCAACCAACTCACCACCATTATCGGCTGGGTTCCCCAATGTTTGCCGGCCCACCCAGCTGCGATTGGCACGCACTCCGACTGCCGGGGCAATTTCACTCGATATATCGATAATCGGCCGATGTAACCTGCTCCATCAGGTCAGTCCTTCGTTCGATGGTGGAAAAACCGCGAGGGCCAGCAAAAAGGAAGCCACGGATAAACTGTGTGCCCAGCAGGATCGTCGCAATTGGCCTGAATGGGGCAGGGGACTTCGTCATGGATGGCATGGCATCTAAGTGATGTCTGACCGTCCAGTGCAACCTTAAAATTGCGCTTAAAGCGCGTGATGCCAAGCAAGCTGGGCATACCCAATCAGTCACCACACGTGAGGCCGAGTATAGGCACTGCTGGTGTATAAACACATCCAGGCTTGGATCAGCAGAGTGTTACGCTCAACGGAAGATGTGCTCGTTATAGGAAGCTCATATCAATAGTTAATCCGATGGAGTTGTCGGACACGCATATGCGCATAAGCCGTTTTCAGCTGTCCCCCAGCTGCCCCTCTATGGCTCACACCACAACTGACTCGTTAAGATATCGATGTATGCAGCCAATCCACCGCCCTACCACGTACTTGAGTTACATCTCGGTTCGAACCGAACTTGGAGCCCAATGCAGACAAATTGCTATTGTAATCCATGAACCGCCAATCTCAATAAGGTTTGCACCACCCGAGGACCAAAAGATCGTGGTCTCTGTAGATAAGCTGGTTAGGGTCATTGAAGACGATGATCAGGGTATCGACCCGACCGTTGAAAACCTACACGCCAACCCCTTTGTTGCTTTCATTAGAGTTGCACTTCACCATTGACAGGACGATTAGGTTTTGTACCAATCAACCCCGACCGCATGGTAACTATTTTAGGTCCTAGGCAGTTCCAACTGCAGGGCCAACTAAGGATGAACCAACAACCAAAATCCCGCCATCGCATGCATCGTGGTACCGATGCTCTACGCTTGTCTAGCCTTGTCTACGCCGTGCCAAGCGACCGTTCGTCTTCCAGCTAGACATAAGGCTTGCCCGCTGGTTTCACCCATCGCCAGGCTTGAGGTTTATTGTCGTCGAGCTTATCAAGGCAGCCCACGACTAGCCTCATGAGTGATCATCACTGCATCACGAGAACAACATATCCCCAAGATAAACGATCGCCCTCCCTTCTCGCACAATACCATCCTTGCGACCTTCCCCCATCAAGCAGCCAATTTCAAGCACCGAGCTAATGGACATAGTTGGTAGGTAAACCGTCTAGGTTATCTGCTCACACACCTAGCAATGCCCCAAACATGCGTTTGCATAGACGACAAGAATCTAGTCTTCGTGAAGCCACCGCCGCCGAAGGTTCATGACCCTTTCCAATAGCAAGATAGATGGTGCCCCCTTGGTTCGATGTGAGGCGCAGTGTAATCGTGACGATTGGGTTCCTATCATCAGCCCTTGTTTCACAACTGTCTTCACCATTTTGATACCGAGGGACGCACTACCATTTAGGTTAGTTTACTCATCATCGAACGCAGTGACCTACTGCTCTCGCCACCTGCGACGGAGAGAAGGATAAGGTAGGTACACAGCTTGTACAAAGTGAACAACGGTGCAGGCACAATCCTGGAACAGCATCGTCGTTTAGGCCCCCGCAAGCAATTGTGATATACGACTGTAGCAGTGCGTCAGCACACCATCGTCGCCTGTGCTGTCTCGCCAGAGGTCCTTTTCCTTTCCGACCAACGACCTGCAGGCTCGCCGTCCAGTTGGAATGCCAACCCACGCAACCGAATAGCTGCGGCCAAGTCGCCGAACCCAGGCCCTCTTCCAGTTCCGGGTGGTGATGACTTGTGATCAATGCAGTGCGGGGAGGGCCTCCGAAGCTAACCAGGGGAGGGCGGCAGGCGGGGGAACCATCATCAGACGTTTGGCGTTTCAAGACTTATCAAAGAACGTCTGTTCGCCACGTGCTGCCCTTTTTGTACCCTCGGACCCTGCGCAATATGATTGTCATCTCCAACGTCAACTTGGGCTCTGGATCTGCATGACTGCAGTCAGGGTTATTGCAAGGTAGTGTTGGTCCTCGTGCGCACGCTTAGTTGCTAGCTAGACAACGTCATCCCGGGCGGCGTGACTTCCCTGCAATACTTTTCTGTACGACGACAGATATCTGCGCCAGGAAGCAGAACAGCTATAACGTGGGCCCTTCAGCGTACATCAATCCACCGCTCGGTTGGCCGGCAGAGCAGCCAAGCGGCCCTTTGCGTCGTCCCGTGCTAGCGTGCGTTGGACCCAGATCCTGAAATCCGCTATCACTTCGCATATCTTCAAGCCGGCGATCAAGACTTTGCGAAACTTCCTCGAAAGAGGAGCATCTATTTCGGTCCCCACGATAGTTTGGGCAAGACGACGCATGAATGTGAAGGGGGCGGCCCTTTTCATTCCACGCTGCTTTCACAGCTCATCCTCTGTTTCGACAGCATTATAAAACCGAGCTTGATGTACTGTATGTATGGCGGTGGCACGGGATTGTGTTCTGGGTTGCTGTCCCATTCTCATGTTTCGGGCTGCTCTGGTCCACCCATTTCGGAAGATGGGTCCCTGGTCGGAGACGGGGTCGAGTCAAGTACGGCGGTTTGCAGAGTTCCGGACCCGGGGATGCGCTACCTGGCGTACACAATGCGTATGTGTTCCGCTCCCATATAGTAGGTCATGCTATATAACATGCACAGTCAAAGCGTCTCTTATCTGGAAGTGATAAGTTTCGAAACTTGTTTGGCCACCGAGGTGACACGCCGCTGCGGGGAGGAAGCCGAGGATTGTTTCAAAACGCTCCAACATCGAACGATAGCTGGTATGGCATAAGGCTCCCCCGAGTGCCGGCATGGAATCTTCCCCGCGAGTCGATGGAAAAGTGGTATCTTATCACTTCTAATCGCTGGCTCGCACTCGAGATACTTAGAGGTGTATGTACTGGGTACATACTCGCCCTGTGGAGAGTGTCTGCCGAATACGATGCGGCGGGATGCAAGTGCTCCGTGGCATGCCGGTCTATCCCATTCGGCTAGTTGAAGTTTCGAATTTATCGAGGATATTGCCACTGCAGTTGCTTGCGGCCCCCTCTTGGGCCCTCATGTGAACGTGGACCTGTCGCTCCGACTAAGCAGCTGGGCTGGGAGGAAGGCCGGTGCATCCGGCCCTGATGACTGGCTGCACATACGATGAAGTGTACGATAGCTTGGCTCAACTCGAGTATGCTAGATTCCTGTAGGATACGGGCTAGCTGTAGAGAGACCGAGGAAGAGAGCCGGTTCCTGCCAATAGAGTCACCATATCGGCCAGCATGAATACAGTACTAATATTACTCATCTGCCAAAACCCATCAACCTTGGTTGCTGATTGTATTGTAGGTCTTGATTACTGCCACTATTCGCACTTACGTCTGTTCGCGCTCGTTGCTATTCTAGGGTGCAGAGACAGCTACTATCAATCAGAGCCTAGCCTCTTCCTTTCGGTCCATACGTATGCGCTGAGGGTTCCACGCGGCCTTGCAGGTGAGGCTTGGACTGCGCGGCTAAGAACACGATACCTCGCTTGCTGATCTCTCGTTGTAGCAAGCAGGAGGACAGGCAGCGATGGTGCAAGCGACCAGGCTCTACTTTCGAAGGATGTTTGATGATGGTGTACGGAAGGGCTGAGGTAGAATCTACTCCGAAGCTTGCGCAAGGGGGGAAGGAGTAGTAAGGGGGTTAGTGTAGAGGGTTCCAAGGGTCTGTCTTCCAAGATACAACAGTAGAGAAGGGCGGAAGAGGTAGAATCAACATGATAACAAGCTCAAACGTAATAAATTTCTCTGGTGTCTTGGATATGTAATTCTGCTGCAACAGGCGATGACGCATGGGAAGCCATACCTAAACTCTCAGGGGGCCATACGCGTGCTTTGGGAACCTGGGTAGAACAGTTGGACGCTAGGGATTTGGTCCCTTCCACTTGTTGTCTGAGTCAAAATACATGATAGTATCGATTACCAACCAGATCACTGTGTTACCGACGAGTGACGACCACGATTACCATGTCTTGATATTGTGTAAGTACATATTGATACCTAACCATCCGCCTGCTTTACCACCACCTCCTTACGCCACAGGCCGCACTTCCCCCTTCGACGAACCCCATTACAACCCTCCGTTAGGTGCAAGAAGCTGATTAATCAAGCGAGGAGACCGCCTAGCAAACATCATACGTCGGGACGCCCGACCCGGCGCGCAGGAAGCCCGTCTCGTACTGCGGGGCGTCCTCGCCGACAATGGTGCCGGCCTGGCCCGCCTCGACGCAGAGGCCCTGAACCGACTCGAACTGGCTGGCGATGAAGTCGGTGTGGGTGGCGAGCTGGCCGCACAGGGAGCAGAAGTAGCCCGTGCAGGTGCTGAAGGTGAAGGCGAGGCAGGTGCCCTCGTTCAGGATGAAGTCCTGGTTCGACGTCTGCACCTGGTCGATGACGGTGTTGCAGTCCGACGGCTGCGGTGGCGGGCTCTGAAGGGCGGGTGGGTGAATGAGCATTAGAAAAGAACCAACAATAACAATAGTAGGAAGACACCAACTTACTGAGGATTGACACTCATAAAAGTCTTGCTTGGACAGCTGGCGCTTCGTAGCATCGAGCCCCACGGGAGAATCATACGATGAGACGCGGCTGGCCAGGTCGTCAGGGAGACTGGCTAGACCGCTCACATCACGCTTCAAGGCCGGCTCAGTCATAGACATGATGTACTTCAAAGAGGCTGGGGAGGGGATGCGTGCTTTCTTCGGCGATGCCCCCTGGGGGCCTGAGGAGACAGCGGCCACCAGGCCAACAGCCAAAGTCAGGGGTTCAAAGAATCTCATGATGATGATGATGAAGGGTGAAGAGTGGCTCTGTCTGTGTGTACTGTGGTTTCTATGCTCCGGATCCTGATGGTCACCGAGGAAGAGGCTGAGCGACGAGCGTCTTTATAGTCGTGTCTCTCGAGCGACACCGAATGTCCATGAAGCATTGCCGTGAAGAGGCGTACAAAATAAGTCCCGTATGTCATAACTACCTTCCCCTTGAGGAAGGTCGTCTCTGCGTTGGATGTTGCGATGAATATTCGTTATTAGGTGACTGCAATACGTCCTTCTCTCCTTGACCATACATCTGCCGCCTCTACACCTCCAAAGTCGTGCCGTGTTTGTGTGCCTCAGCACGGGACGGACAGCCAATAGGCATGGCTACCCAGAAGAACTCGAACGCCTATGGCGCAGTGCTGGACGTGTATTCCCCGCATGCCACCCATCGGCTATCCTGGAAATCGAGCTTCACCTCGTGAAGGACTTGGCGTTGTACCCTGCACTTCGTGAAGGGTCATATGTAGCCAGCGAACTGGGTGCCAATTCGAATGCTTGCTCGAACCCGGAGTTGATGGCTGCTTACCTTGCCGGGGCGCGATGCAAGGTTGGCAGGACACACAATAATGGTTCGAAGCTGACGTTTGCTCATGGAGGGCATCCAACTGCGGCCAAGCAAGTATTGTCACCCATTCGGGTGACACACCAAGGGCCCTAAGTATCAGGTCTTTTTCGTAAACTCCCAATCTTCTTCATACTACTTTAAAACCATTGTGTCGAAGGGTCTGACTGCACAATATATATACCCCCATTATCTTCATCGCACATCAACCAAATGCAAAGTCGACTTTAAGGTTTGCTGGTTCCTGTAGGCTATATCAAGCCGCCCTCGCGAACGCCAGCGGGCATCTAAACGAGAAGCTTGGCCCCCAAGATTTATTACGGGGTTAATTGAGATCCTACTTTGTCTGCTCCAGGGGCTTGGGCGGGGATCCAGAACACAGGCTTCGACTTTACCCGCCATTTATCCAGTCGGCCTCAGCATCAGCTGAGTAGATGGGAAGGGCATCACCAGTCACATGTGGGAGGGTGCAGATATTGGTCGCTTCTTCCAGAAGGGTGTCGTGCTTTAGGGCCCGCGGAAAGCCCCGTCGTGGTGTGATGAAGGTGAAGTTGATCTAAGAATAGGTCACTCCCAAAGTGCTGCCAGAGCCAGTCATCGTAGACTTCCCCGGAGTATCAACGAATCGAACTCGGCTCCAGTCGGATTGTCACATCGGCAGTTGATTGCCTGCTATCGAGTCTGAAGCTGCAGGTGCACCTACTATTGTTGCTATGTCGGAATGCGCAGCATAAGGCCTTGGTTGGGCTGTCACTTGCTTTCACCGTCCCGAAAATTGAGTCACCCATAATGCAACCCTGTTCATGACTGACCCTTCAAGGAAAGTCTCCAGGGGCTGTTGGCTAAGTCGTCCAACAGTACAGAAGGACGTCGGTATAATCTTGGCTGGATCAATGAGGATGAGCAAATCAAATGCTAGAACCTCTGATTGAGCGTACATACGAAGCAAACTAGAAGTGAATGATACATATCCGATCGGAGATTTATCGTCCAGACTCCTGGGAACAAGCTGTATGTATCAAATCACGTCTCAAAGCGGAGTGCTTACAGTCATTTACAATACGACGATCGGGTGCGAAACTGGGTAAAACGCCCATTTACGCTTTGCGACTGGAATGATCGAGGAGTCGGCCGGTCATGGCAGGATGAAGACAGAAGATGTATACATTATTACTCGTAAAATTGCACTGTCGATCTGGTGTCAGACAGATTGTATGGGAAAACAACAGTGAGCTCGGTGAGCGGCCAATCACTGAGCTGGGCTATGAACAGTCATAAGTCAAGACGACACCGGACCTGGAGCCCAGCGGGACAGAGGGCCTTTATCGATAAAAAGTACGGCAATTTACCCCCACCACGCCTGATTGGGCGGGCGAGTCACCCCGCCAAAACTTCCAATTACTGCCCACCAAGCATTTGAACATAAGCGAAGAGTGAGTCAACATTAGAGAGAATAACACTTTCTTTTTAAGATCCAGGAGATCGCACAACAAGTCATCAGGTACTTTGGCAATCCACTGCGGAATCACTCGGCCACGATGGACGCGACAGCTAGATACGCCCTCATCAAGGAGAACCTCGCCGAGGTCCTCGATGCTCCCATCATCGAGAACATCCTGGCCGAGGGGCGCAACCCGAAAATCTACTGGGGTAAGTGACGAGAGCACACGACCAACCAACCACATTTGAATAGGGGGTAAAAAAAAAAAATACAGGGACAAGATGCTGACCATTTGGCTTTTCCTCTTGCAACAGGTACCGCGACCACGGGCCGCCCGCACTGCGGCTACTTTGTGCCCGCCGTCAAGATCGCCCAGTACCTGGCGGCGGGGTGCGAGGTGACGATCCTGCTGGCCGACATCCACGGCTTCCTCGACAACCTCAAGGCGCCGATCGAGCTGGTGGCGCACCGCGTGACATTCTACCGCCACTGCATCACCGAGATGCTGCGGGCCGTCGGCGTCTCGACCGAGAAGCTCAAGTTCGTCCTCGGCTCCTCCTACCAGACCAGCCACGAGTACACCATGGACCTCTTCAAGCTGTGCGCCGTCACCTCGGAGCACGACGCCAAGAAGGCCGGCGCCGAGATCGTCAAGCAGACGGCCAACGCGCCCCTCAGCGGCCTGCTCTACCCCATCCTCCAGGTCCTCGACGAGCAGTACCTCGACGTCGACGCGCAGTTCGGAGGCCTCGACCAAAGAAAGCTCTTCACCGCCTCTAAGGAATGGTTACCCAAGCTGGGCTACAAGCAGGTGAGCGCACAATACCAACACCCGTCCTATTTCCCTATATATAGAAGTCATTTTATAACAGGTGGACTCGACAGCGCGCGCATCTGATGAACCCCATGGTTCCTGGTCTGCAAGGTGGAAAGATGAGCTCCAGTGACGAGAGTGAGTATCTACCTACATACCCTTTTAGCCATTCAATAGCTGGTTAGGGAATCCAGTCAAAGCTGACACCCACAACCAGACAGTAAAATCGACCTGCTCGACTCCCCGGAGGCTGTCATGAAGAAGATCCGCAAGGCCGAGGCAGTCCCGAAGGAGCCTGAGGGCAACGGCATCCTCGCCTTCGCCGAGTTCGTGCTCCTCCCCGTCGCCGCCCTCAAGGGCAAGCGCGAGTTCGTGGTGTCGCGAGAGCGTGACGGCCTGGAGCCGCTCGTCTACTCCGACGTCAAGCAGATGCACGAGGACTACAAGCAGGATATCCTCACACCCCAGCTCCTCAAGGCGGCCACCACGAAAGCCCTGACCGAGCTCCTGGCTCCGATCCAGGCTGCTTACCAGGCCTCCACCGAGTGGCAAGAAATCACCCTAAAGGCCTACCCCCCACCTCCGCCCAAGGTCAAGAAGGTCAAGGATAGGGGTACCGGCTTCCCAGGAAACAAGAAGAAGGGCGACGCAAACTCAACCCCGAAAGCCGATATCGTGGTACCCCAGGTCGACACGAAAGAACAAGAACATATTGTAAACGAGACCTCGGCGTGAGATGAATGTACCCTAGACGAAGGAGATACATAGCCGCACAAATCACAAAAACTCATAGATGCACAAAACTTATCGTCAGCTCGTCCAGGCCTGTGATATACAAACATGCCGACCGACAGCAGCCACGCGAATATATTAGTGTTTCACAAGCGCCACAGGCAAAGTATGATAAATGATTTAAACTCATTTCTTGATTCTCTCAAATCACCCCCATCTCCACGCTCAATGTAATCGCTAGTCCATAACTAATCAAGGCGATGCAAAAAGCTGCATCTTCCTTCCCCCACAGGCCTCCCCAACGCAACATTCTGGAGAAGGCCCCGAAGGGTTCTCCAGATCGCCTGGTTTGCAACTGGAGTTCCTCTGCAAGTCGACAAGTATTTCCCGAACTCGTGCCAGAAGACCCGTCACCAGCTGCGCGACCGGGGAGCGGAAAGACAGGAAGAAGCTGCTACGGAAGGCGCTTGCTGTGCGCAATCTGCTGCCGCGCATGTTGCACATCCGCCTTGTGCAGTATCCATATCGTCGGGTGGAATTATTAATCATACAGAATTTGTACCTGCTCTCATAGCCGAAGCGACTGGGTCCCGACTGATCTTGTCGGCGTCACCTCGAACGATGTTGTGTCATGTAAAGTATCACGTCAGTGACGAGACCCCAAGGTCATATCAACTAGCCGACAGGAAGAATAGCAGAAGCTTCGAAGTATTGTTGCACCAACTTTACTCCTCTTCCGAATCGCTTTCTTCCTCTTCTTCATCGCTCGAGTCACCAGGACGGTTCTCCTCATCGCCGGGCATGGGCTCTTGACTCCCACTGCCGTGACGTTGAAACTGTGCTTTAAGCTCTCGCAATTTCTCAATGTTGCGTTCTTGCTCATGCTTGTTCATAGGTTTGTTCTTCTTGGGCTTGGGGAGGGCGCTGTTCTTAGCCTTCGTCTCCTCCGCTTGCTTGGCTTCCTGTTTGAATTCAGGCTTCGAAGATACTGACTGGTAGATACCAGGATACGACTTGGTTATCAGGTCAAACAGTCTGCTCAGAGCCTCCTGGGATAGAGACTCGATATCCAACTCCAATTGGCCATCATCGTCCTCCTAAACGATTATCATTAGTCTTCAATCAAAAAGGTTTCATCGTCAGGTGTGTAGGCTGTGAACTTACCTTCTGGTGTGTATCTTTCTTGATAATGTCCACAGCTTTGTTTAGGAGGGGCCCATCCAGCTCATTAATACCCTCAGCAATCACGGCCTTCTCCAGATTGCCCATATGGCGCTTCTTCGAGGCAGACTTCTTACTTCCGCCAGAGGCCTTCTTGACGACTGGAATGCTACCGCTCGACTTCTTCACGCCATTGCCTGCTGCGGTACCACCTGAGCTGGACTTCGGCTTGGGCTTGCTGATGCTCTTCTTCTTGGATTTCGTTTTCTTGGACTCGTTGCTGAACTTCGTCTTCTCTTCGACTAATTTCCGTTGCAACATAGAGACGACGTTCTGCTGGATCTCGATCATGGTTAAGTCGGGTTTCTTAGCCCCCAAGAGACCGTTGAGCTTGACCTGCTCCTCGCTCAAACGAAGTTGGAGATTGCGGATGGAATCGTTCTCTTGTTCCTCAGCTTCGGCCTCGCTCTCCTCGTCTGAGTCATGCGCACTAAGCTCTGGTGTCCCAGTAGAGCCAGCGCGAGACCGGATAGGGGCATTCTTCGCCATCCATGCATCCTTCTTGGCCACCTCGTCCTTGAAGACAGCCTCGAGGGCTTGACCTGATTGGGTAACCATTGAGTCTAGGCCGTTGAACTGCTCCGAGTTCGCCACCATTTGGCGCAAGTCCTTCTCGATCTCCTTGCCAGTACGATATTCGCCGCGCTCTAGCTTCTGGGACATTGTTCCCAGATCCATCGGCTTCTTGATTATGCTGAAATAGGTGGGGATATTGAAAGCAACGGGGTCTACGGGTTCCAGGAAGAACTGATTTTGATTCCAGTGCTTGGACTTCTTCACTTCCATGAGACACTCACCATAGAACTTCAGTTCGGGGTCCAGCCTCTTCTTCAGCCCAGGCTTTGAAGAGTAGTCTGGGTCGCGGTTCTTGGGTGGGTTGATGGGACGTTTTGGTCTGTCCCCATCACCCCTCGTAGAATCGCGCCGGATTTGTGGCATGCCGTTGGGAGGCAGAGCAAAAGCTGGCCCAGTGGCTGACGCGGGCGTCGGAGGAGCAGGAGAGGGTCGGGACGCTACATTGGTAATCGGTTCCGCCTTGGCCTTTGGGCTTGTTGTCGGCGGCGCACGTGCTTGGGACTGAGACTGTCGGCGTACTTGAGTGGCAGCCCGGGGTTCGGTGTGACGCGTAGGCTGGTGCTTGCCCTTATCAAGCCTGAGAGGTTCCTCATTCTTGGCGATCTCCACGAGACGGCCTAGCAAATCATTGCGCACTTGAAGAGCAGCCGCGGTAACAATATTACCGGGGCCGTTGAACTTGAGCGCATTATCATGAAGGAGCTGCAGGTCGGCTTTGAATTCCCCGAAGTTGGCGTACCTCATTTCTCGCAGCTTGACCTCAAACATGGACAAATCAACAGGATTTTCGATTTGCTGCTTGTAAGAGTCCCACACCTGTGGCCATAACTTCTCCACGGAGGAACGAAAGTTACTGCCACTCTTGGTTTTCTTGACTCTTCCAATTTGCGCTCGGATCTCTTTGTTCTGGTGGAAAGTAATCTGCTTATCATTAGGCACGCTATCCGCCAAGTCGTCTGACGGGTTCATTGGTGCCGGCGATAGCCCTGTAGCAACCCCAATACTATCCTCCGTCGCGGCTTCAGGCTGAAACTCGGTCTTAGCGCGCTTTGCAGAGCGCTCTTCGGCGTTATCGTCTTCCAGTTTCCGCGCGATCTTGCCGGGTGTACTGGATCTCTCCTTTAAGGGCTCATCACTCTCCAGTTTGGTCTCGGCCGGGGCAGCTTCTTCCATTTTAACATCTTCAGTTTTGGATGGCTCCGGTGGCTGGCTCGATTCTTGGGGAGAAGAGACAATCGCAGGCTCGCTGACTGCTGTTGCTTGGGTGCTTTCGCCGTGTTCGCCACTCGATAACAGATCCGGTTGCCCAGTAGATTCATCAACATCCATTGAATCATCGGCAGAGGTTTCCGCGACAGGCTTGTCGCCATTCTTCTGCGCTAAAGGAGATTGCGGTTCTGGTGAAGCTTTGGTGGCAACAGGTGTCTCTGTTTCCTTGGCTTCAGGCTTTGCAGGGGCGTCCTCTTCCGGAGCGCCATTAGCATCAACCATTTCCTTATCCTCGGATTCTGCGGGTGCGGCATCCTCTGAAGGCTTTGGTGACTCCTTGACACTAATGCTTGCGTTGGCAGCAAAAGCTTCCTGGTTCTTTGCCACTGTGGTCTCTTTAACAGACGGCGGCGGCGATCCAGCTTTCCCGTTCACAGTGCTAGGCTCTTCTGATTTAGATGTCTCATCTGATGTCGCATGGCTGCATGGAAAGAGTATTAGCAACCCATACAAGTACATTTAGCAGCAAAACAACATACCCATTAACAGCTGGCTCGGCAGTTTCGTCGGCAGTCTTTTTATCATCTTCGGGCTCAGGCTGTGCGACCTTTCGCTCGATGATGTTTTGTGGTTCTTCTGTCGCCATGATTGCCATTCAGCCGATTGTTGATTGTCGTGCTTGGTAGTTTGCCTGGAGGCTTGAGACGATGCGACGTCAAATGTCCATGCAATCTGGGGCTGCAAGCGCAGTCTTGGTCAGCAAACTTCCTGCGGGTATCATGAAAGAAATAGATAGGAAAAGCGAAGCGCCAATTGCGACAACACTTGTTGCAGCATCAAATGAGACTTGCGCGAGTTATTCCAATTGAGTACGCGCTCCTTGCTAGCACTGCTTGCTTGCTATCATGTTAAAGTCGTACCAGAGACCAAAGGCACCTCGTGAGTTGTGGAGTTCCAGTTGCGCCAACAGATATCAAGGCTGCACTGGTGAACTATCGTTGGTTATGTGTAGTCGCCCAGTATGTATTCGTTGCCGATATGCGCGCACCCGTTGGTTAAACAAGTATAAACAGGATTAGAGGCAATTCCTGGGTTGAATGGCGACAAGAAATAATCCCAAGGGTCGCGATTTGGAATATGCCGATTGGATGCATGCGCAAAAGCAAGAGTGATCGCTATTGGCGCGTCTTTGCTGGTTGCTTGGTCGGTTGCTGTTTCCAGCCTTGCGCGATGCGACGTGTTGGAGTGGCGTAAAGAGGTGGCGGGCCAATGGGAAGGAGGCTGGGAAAGGTTTCGGGTCGCAAAAGGCGTATCAGTGCAGATGGCGCATCCAGAGCTATTTATCGCAAAAGCCCACTTCCAATTTTTCCCTCCCAAGTCGCGTAGCTCTTGACGAGAGAAGAGAACACGCGAGGGACAAAAGAACTGGGGCGCGACCGAACTGAAAAGGGCTGGCGGATGGACCGTGCGCGCGATCGACGACAAGGTAGGGTGGGTTTATTTGTTTGCGCCAGCGAATGAGCTTGCTGTCTCGGAATTGCGGTCGGGGCGTTCGGCGTGGGTCTGGCGACGGGATGGGTGCCGATACTTCGTCCAGGTCGGCCGGGTTTGGAAGCATTGACGGGGCGGATGGTTTAAATGCTTCGTAGTGGTCCCGGAAGCTTGGTCGGGTAGACCAAGATGGCGTATCAAGGCCCGCCGCGCATGGAATATCGCCGGGGGAAGAAGAGGAATAATAAAATACAAAACAAGGCGCAAGAGGCAAGCTTTCAAGGCAAGTACTAGACAAGAGGCAAGAGGCAAGAGGCAAGAGGCAAGAAAAAATTGTCACTCACTATATGCAAGGCAGGCAACGCGAGCTGAAGACGGTTGCAGGACGATGTATGCGACTGGATGATGTTTACTTCTGTTGTGGTGTTGCGACAACAGTGTGCATAAAAGTGGTGATGGCACCAAACGATGATGTATCTCGCGAAAAAGAGCGGGCTCACTTATACAGAATGTATAAGTGTGAAACCGAGAATATGCTGCGCAAGCACGAACACAATAATAATACGTTGGGCGTTGCAGCGTTGGAGAGTATTTTGTGGTTGGTTGGTTGGTGGAGCTTGGCAGCGTTGCGATTGTTTGATGCGTTGAACTGAATCAGACCAAACAAAAGGTGATGACTTATCGTGGTGGTTTGGAGGGGTGTCACGATGTGTAAGTGCGCGTGTATGCGGGTAAGGATGAGAGTTGAGAGTGGGAAGCGTGTAAATGGTGGATGAGAATGTCCAATTTGCCAATTCGGGAGAAGAACTGATTGAATTAATAGCCTCGGATGCAGATGATTCGTCGGTCTAAGATAAACCAAGGTTTGGGTTGGACCAAGGTCAAGGTGAAGACAGCTTCCAAAGGGGGGCGAGGTTAGTGATGGATGGTCAAGGCAGTCAAATCAATGAACCGTCAATTGAATGGCGCGACAATGGAAAGAGGGAAAGAGAGGGAGGGAATAAAAAAAGTGGTACTTGAAAGAAAGTACCTTTTTGAACACCCACGCAGCCCGGCGATTTGATTGATCGAATTGACTGGATTGATTAATTGGACGGGTGGTTGGCGTCGGTGATGTCGGAGCTTGACACGGAGGAGGGGGGAGGTAGGGGGGTGTGTGGTGAGGAAGGATGACTTGTGACTGGGAGGGAGACAAGTCGAGACACGAGAGAAAGTTCGAAGGGGGAGGGAAAAAATAAAGTCAGGAATCAAGGACTCTTCTTTCCGATGGCCGTCGCGAAATTTTTTGGGCTCTTGGGGCCACTTCTTATTTGTAGAACGCGCCAGACAGGGAATCACGACAAGGAAGCTGCGGACCCTGGACCAATGAGTGTAGCAAAAAGAGCTTGGGCCAATCATATAGAGCTATGGTTTACGTGTGGGTCGCATGATGAGACAAGAAGAACGAGAGAGCTGGCTGCTGCTGGGGTGTCTGGGCGGGAGCAGCAGCAGCAGCAACGACGCGAAAAGTCGGCCCCTCGACCTCTAGCTGGCTTGCTGCTACTCCGATCTTAGCATAGCAACGCACACTGCGCAAATCAATAACAAATCAATGGCAACATGACGAGAATCGGTTGGAAGAGAGAATACTTATTCATCCAGCGACGAGAAAAGCAGAAGTAGAGGCCGAGAGATGGAACATGCGACAAGCGGAGGACAAGCGTCAAGCTCCTATGGGGCTTTCAACAACCCAATCTCGACTTGCCGTCCGTCGCATCAAGGCTCTAGGCTGCCAAACCTACCTTGGAAAGTTTGCAGCCAATTGCACACTCTGCCAGGGAACAGCGTGGCTTCATCGTCGTCACGCACACGGCAGAGGAAAACCGTTCGTGCCTCCCAAGTCCCAAAGTGTAATCGTCAAGTGTCTCCGCCGCCGCCGCTGCCTCCAGGCTAGATGGTTGCGATATGACTGATATCTGGCAACTGCATGCAATGCCGTCAAATTGCCTTCAAATGAGAAGAGTGTAGATACCGGTTTCAGTCGCGCATCAACTGGAAGCAGACCACATGGCCATGTACATACGAGCGGTGTGTCTGTTCATGCAAAGAATAAAAAGTCATGGACCATACTTGAGGTTAAGAAGTGCACATTCGAGTCATGAGAAAGGTTGCAAATAACCAAAGGAGAAAGAGTGATGCAGTAAAGCTGTTGGCCTAGAACCTAGGTGCCCCTCCACCAAATCCTTGAAGGTAGAGAGCATTGTGCTAGGTGGTTTGCCGATGATCCAAGCTCCAGCAGCTGTCAGCACTCTTTGACAGACAGTCGCAGGCACTTGCTTACCTAATGTGATGCTGGATAGAAACGGGCCTAGGTATGAAAGTATCGAAGTACATATGGCCATTGCGAGAATGGATGGATCAATATTATGTATGTGGAGTATGGAAAAACTAGGGACCGGGTGCTATGCTTACCCATCTCTTCTTATCGCATGGTGGAGTGAGCGCTACCTATCGCCTTATCGAAAAAAAAGTTCCTGGCTTGTCCAGAAAATTTAAGTGCCCGTTATTGGTACAGGCGCATCTTGGGACTTGGGAACGTCTGTCAGTCAGTGTCCAATTCGGCCATTCAGTTTCTTTGCCTGCACTTACTACCTACAATCAGTCCGTTAGATGGAATAGGCTTTTCTGGTATCATTACCAAGGTCTTCACCAATTAAGTATTGTGACATCTCGATTCCCAGCTCAAGCGATCTACGCACGACGACCGCCAGCACCTCTGGATAATCCCTAATCCTCACCTCATCGGCCATGTCGACCAAGCGAAAGGCCCCGGGGAGGATTTCCCAGCCTGTCATCAAGCAGAGTGCAAAGAAGCAACTGAGGACGCATATCAACGAAGCCGATACAGCTGTCACTGGCGTTGACACTGACGCCAATGCCAAGGGCGAAGGTATCATAGAGATATCAAGCGATGAAGGCAGCAGCAAGTACGACTTCTCCGACGAAGAGGAAGGCAAGCCTGCGGGCGAGGCTCCTGCGAAGCGCATCGGGTCACAGAAGCTGAACAGCGCCTCGAAAAATGCGCCTACGATACCCACGAATGGCGACGTGGACACCGATATGCAGTCGCCCAAGCCGGCAACCGATGGAGATTCGGACCAAGAAGCTGCGGAGCCCACATTTGGCGAGCGTCTTCACGCAGAAGAAACTATCGATGTTCCTTCGGCCTTTTTGGCTCTACAGCCTTCCGCTACGACCACTGCGGGCAAAGTCCTGGCGCCTCCCAGCCTGGCATCTCTTGGTACCGCACTCTCCCAAGCTCTCCGCACCGATGATGCCGATCTCCTCGAGTCATGTCTTCGCACAACCGATGCGAACACAATTCGAAGCACAGTTCAGCGACTGGATTCATCCTTAGCAGGCATTCTGCTTACGAAACTCGCATCAAGAATGCACAGGCGACCGGGCCGGGCCGGCACCTTGTTGATATGGGTGCAGTGGACTCTCGTAACACACGGAGGAGCCCTTGCAACCCAGCCTAACCTCACCAAGAAATTGGGTGAGTTGCACAGAGTCATGGAGGAGCGTACTCGTGGTCTCAGCTCGCTTCTATCGCTTAAAGGCAAGCTGGATCTCCTGGTCCAGCAGATGAAACTGCGGCAGATGATGCAATATTCGAACGAGGAGGAAGACGACGAGAAAGAACAGGGCGTCGTTTATGTCGAAGGCGAAGAAAATGACGACGATATGGACGACGGTGTTATGGATGTCGACGACGAGGAAGAATTGGCCAATGGCGTCGGCGAAAATGACTCGGAGGACGACGAGGATTCCAGCGACGACGAAGGTGCCGATGCACTGGAAGCAGTAGAAGACGATATGGACGAGAACGAGGTGGACTACAGTGATAATGATTCGGTGGACGACGAAGACAGTGAGGTCGATGCTGCACCACCGGCCAAGAAAGGCCGTAGATGAGACCCGGTAGCAGCCAGCAACTAGGGGGGCTCACAGTAACTGTATGTTGGAATATAAAGCCCATTAGGACGGGACAAGCGATACCCGTAGATCTTGTCAGCAGACAACGCTCAAACATTACTATGTCAGGTGTGTTATTATATTATGGAAGGTTGCTACTGCTGGGTTTAAATCTAAATGCCCAGAATTGAGGTTACCAAGAAAATAAGGCGCGCATGATTCAATAGTTGCGAGTGCCTTGAAAACATGGATATTCTACAGTCTACCATATATTTGCCATTTATGTGCGTATAATGATCAAAGAAGCTTTTAGCCAATGACCAGAGACAATTGCGCTGTGCCATTGGTTTCTAATGCTCATGAATGGCTGCTTACACAAATCTAGATAATGCTGGCAAGTCGGGTCAGGAACCATGTCAAGGATACCCCCACGCCCGATAAATTGACACACGCGAGCGAGCGCGTCATTGCGCTCTCCAAAAAAGAAAGAATAGACCCCGAATCCTAGGTTGGATTGATATCAAGTTCCCGCGACTTGGATATCTTTTCCCTATTTCGATGACCCCATACTAGCTGCGAGTATCTAAGTAGCCTATCAATGAGTTCTAGCTCGGCTTTTTTTTCGATCGCCCGTAACGCGACGCATACACAAACTCTGCCTCTCTTGATTTTCTTGCCAGTGAATGCACCATGGTAGAGTGCCCAATCTGCGCCAACCAGGTGAGACCTGCCAAGATCAACGACCACATCGACTCGCAATGCAAGGACTTCATCCTCGATAACTCGGCGGAAGCTGCATCCTCGTCGCTACCGCATCTGCCGGCGGCGGCACCGTCCACTCAACAACAACAACCACCACAGAACGGCTCCGCCTCCTCCCAAAAACGGCCGCCTTCGAGCTTCTTCCAGACCCCGTCCGCCAAGCGCCATGCACCTCCTTCCAAGGTCCTCGCGCCCGCGGCCAACGCACCGAACGGGGTGATCAAGCTGAACGTCGCGACGAAGCGCACCTTTGACGATGGCCCTGGCGCCTCCGACTACGATGCACCGATACCGGAAGCAGCAGAGGGGGGACGACAACAACAACAAGAGTCAAGCAGGCACGACGATTCAAGGCCGATAGCGAAAAGGACGAAGACGAACAGAGCAGCACCTCTCGCCGAGCGTATGAGGCCACAGAACTTCAGCGAAGTGTTCGGGCAAGAGCTCGTCGGACCACAGGGGGTGCTGCGGGGGCTGATCGAGCAGGACCGCGTACCGTCCATGATACTATGGGGCGGCAGTGGGACGGGCAAGACGACCATCGCCAGGTGTATAGCGCAGATGGTCGGCTCGCGGTTCATTGAGCTGAACGCCACGAGCTCGGGTGTGGCAGAGTGCAAGAAGTGGTTCATTGAGGCCGAGAACGAGCTGAAACTTACTGGCCGAAAGACGATTATGTTCTGTGACGAGATACACCGCTTCAGCAAGTCGCAGCAAGACATATTTCTCAGGCCCGTGGAAGCTGGTACCATTACTCTTATAGGGGCGACGACGGAAAATCCGAGCTTCAAGGTCGTGAATGCTCTTCTCAGTCGTTGCCGGACATTTACGTTGCAGAAGCTCAGTACTGAGAACGTGTTGAATATTCTCCAGCGAGCCCTACAAATGGAGCAGACTGGGTCCTCAACACCACCGTCACCCTTACTCGATGAGGAACTTCTCACCTACCTCGCCACCTTCGCCGATGGGGATGCACGAACGGCTCTTAACCTTCTTGAGCTTGCTTTCTCCCTCTCTACGCGCTCCGAAATTACCAAAGCCGACATCAAGGCGGCACTGACCAAGACGCTCGTCTATGACCGTGCCGGCGACCAGCACTATGATACCATTTCTGCGTTCCACAAGTCCGTCAGGGGCTCCGATCCAGATGCTGCACTGTACTACCTTGCACGCATGCTCCAGTCGGGCGAAGATCCGCTCTTCGTTGCGCGTCGCATGGTCGTCATTGCTTCTGAGGACGTTGGTCTTGCCGATAACACATTACTACCTCTCGCTACAGCTACGTATACAGCAACGCAACAGATCGGAATGCCGGAGGCTAGAATTCCCCTGGCCCACTGTGCCGTGGCGCTATGCCTAGCTCCGAAGAGCACAAAGGCCTACCGAGGTCTCAACAATGCGTATGCAGCGCTGAGGGAGCCAGGAGTCGCGGGGCTGCCAGTGCCCATACACCTGCGCAATGCGCCGACTAGGTTGATGCGGGAGCTTGGCTACGGAAAGGAGTACAAGTACAACCCCAACTACCGGGACGGAAAGGTCAAGCAGGACTACTTGCCTGATGACCTACTGGGGAGACGGTTCTTGGAGGACAGAGATTTAGGTACAGAAGTTGATCCGGACATGGCGATGGATGAAACACCAGATGCCGAAGCACCGTTTAGATAGCCAGCGCTCGGGACGAAGTGCTTGATTTTTTGGGCCAATTTCTGCTTATGAACGGTTGAATGGCTTATATATTGCACATTGCACATTACATGGTTGGCATGTATCTACTTGCGCTGTCCTTGCCCTGGAAACTGGGGGCCCGAGTTGGTTTGGCATAGCGAGATACCATATCATTTGATGGCAGCTTTTGAGAGCCGAGATGGTGAATGGTTTAGAAAGCAAGAATCGAACCGGCTCCAGCTAGATGGAAGTTCTCAAGAGCAGTGCTTCCAAAATAAACCAGTAGTTCATGTCCTAATATCTCTTACATTGTGCCTTGCCCTCTCTCTTTCTCCCTTGGTGGCCACCGAGCTCCAATTTCCAAAATTATCCGGCTCCATATGATGCTGGTTTTGGGAGAAGTCAGATCGAGTATACTTTTTCTATTGTTCACTCACTAATTCCGGTCTCAGCTTTCTTCATTATCGAGAGGCGTTGCTGGCTTCGGATATGCAACCTTTTTGAAGGCACGGATACGACTAATGCAGTATCGACCGTCTCCTGAAGCAGTCAGAGCTCAGATACCACATTATTGATCACCATGCTCGCATGATGTCGAGTAGTTCATTATCACTCATTATCCCTCACTCCCATGGAAGCGGTGTTATCCTGGAGGGGGCGGAGGATCTAGCCACGTCGACAACCCATATAAGCACGCCAGCCAATGGCCACTTGCCGGATTCGCTCCTGCATAATGTTCATGCTGACTGTCCTTAAAACGCACGTGGCTCTGCGCTAGGTTCCTAGATCATTCCATGATTGGCTCCTCATGCTCCTGGCGGTGAACATGGGTTCTGAACTACGAGTGACTATCGCGGAGATTGGCAGGGTCAGCATCGTTGGACGATCACGGTGGGTTCTTTCGACGTTGACGGTGGATGGAAGAAACAAGGCCGGTGCGCGATTTACACACACCATAGTATCCAGTGGAAAACGCTTCGGTCAAGCAGTATGTATACGCTGTCTGTCGTGGCCTTACCCTCACTTAAGCCCGGTGTATCGAGGGCACTTGGCAATTGGTCGCCGACCCGGAGCGTTCTCTTGCGGGTCCTGCTTCGGCAACAGTGCCCACCCGGTTCCCAGCCAATTGAGGGTTCGCCATAATAGGATAGTATGACTAGGTAGACAGACGTGTAAGTCCAGTAGTGGGGGACACTGAGGCTTTCCAAAAGTCATACCAAACTGCCGTCGTCAAGCGCTCGTGGTGTTTTTCATGTCTATTTGCAAGCCAATTTTATTCGTTTGTCTCATTTATCATTAGTTGCAGTACGTATCTATGCAGCCCAAAACTAATCGCCAAACACCCAGGCGTGAATCATCAGCTCGTGTCAGCAACATCTGAGGCGGTATCCGAGTCCGCTGACTGATCAGAGGCAGCATCTGAATCCTCGGAACATTCAGAGCCATCTGGTTCTTGTGGAAAAAGCGTATCCCACCTTTCTTTCCACTCAGTAATGAGTTCAAAGTCCCACCCCCAGAACAGTGTCCGCTGAGAGAATTGCAGAATCCTTCTAGCAAGGGGAAACCACGGGCTGGTGGCTTCCTCGATCCAGCACTCCCCAACGGCTTCCTCGAAGACTCTCTTGATTTCTGCATCTTCCGGCGTCTCTGGCGCGTTTCCCTCGGTATCCAAGGGCTCTTCAACCCAGTAAAACTCATTTTTACCGTCTTCACACTCTTTGTCCTCATCGTCCTCATCGTCCCGGCCATTTTCTTCTTCTGCTTGATCCTCTTTATCTTCGTGTTTCCACCAACTAGTCTGCCAAAGCCATCGGGGCGGTACACGAGCAGCAAATCTAGGTACAAAGTTGGCGTTATCCCAATCTATGATTCCCGTGATCCCCGGATCCGGGGTGAAGTCGACCATGATGTTACGCGGGAAGAAGTCTGGGTGCTGGAGACAGATACGGTCATTCTCGGGCTGAAAGAGCTCCAAATCCACCATGCCTTGAACCATTTCTTGAAGAGGCTCAAATAAGACCAGAAGATGCTCATCTGGATTTGGTCTATTAAGAGACGTGTAGATGCGTCTTTGGTAGATTGGCATCATGATATCATTGGTCGAGAGATCTGGCGGATCATACCTATCGACACTGGCGTCAGCATTGCTCTTCTAGGAAACAACAATGATAGATAAAACCCGAAATTCACCTACCTTAACCTCTCGATGGGTAACATGCCATTATCTGTGTTGTTCCAATCGATTGGGTTCTTGCGGTCGTCGTGTAATTCGAGACTATCACTTCCAACACCAGTTCCAAAGGGCTGGACAAACACGTTGTCGCACGCATGATCACCAGGCGAGAAGTTACCATGGACCTTGATTCTTCCTACAATGGGACTTGTGACCGACTCCATCTGCTGATACAATCGTGCTATCTCGTTGGTGACGATGACCTTTTCTTCTTGAGAGAGGCGCTTCCAGACACTTTGCAAAGATTGCCCAGGAATTCGTGACATGACGATGTATCCGCGCTTGAGTGGGTTGTCTTCTGTCGCATCCCAGGTGATTACTTTGGGAACCTTGAGATCTGTATGCCGGTTCAGCCACTCAAGGATGGCGACAGAACAGGGGATCGAGGATTGATCCGAGGGAAGTCGCAGTACAACGTCTGGTAGCTGACCAGCCATGTCTGCGCAGGAAAGCACAAAGACTTGGTTGGAGGTTCCTGAATCGAGAAACCGGACCTGGATGGATTCCTCTAGTACAAGAGGCCACAACTTCTGACATAAAGCCCTAATGTCTTCCATGCTTGCTTCGTCGGACACAACAGATTCTTCAGACTCTTCACACAGCATAGGCTTCTGCGAATAAACAGAACAAATGCTCGTGCGCCACTTGTGAGTTTTCGGTTTCACAACCAACGGTGAAACTCTGGGCTCTGCTGCATTTAGTGGCATTGGGAACCGGTTGAGTCGTGTTGAGTGAGTTGATTGACAATTTTGCAGCAGAGTGAATATGTAAAGATTGAGAGTCTGATGGGCAGGATGTTGATGTTAGGGGAAAGGCGAGGAAAGATTTGGTGGAAGGTAAGCAGTAGTTATTAGTTGTCCGGGCTTGAATACACAGAGCTTACGAGCGTCAAAAGTCGAAACAGGAGAGAACGTTCTGGATTCAATTATTGATCAGTGAACTACCTAACCTGTGAGTTTTTGGGCGCCTGTAGTGGGATCTACTGTTTGCACCAAGTTTCTATGTACTGAATTCTGTTACAAACAAAATGAATTTTGCTGCTTTCGAGATGAATTCAGTCACACCTCAGCCCCTTTGGAATACCGTTAGCAATCCTTCGTGAAAATTAATGTGAAAGTCGGACTCACTGCTTGCTCTTGTGACGCTTATTGCGTGCACCCCGCTGGTTGTTGTGGCCACCCAGCTGGTTGTTGCAGCCATGACGCTGATTTTTGTGGCCACCTCGCTGGTTGTTGATTTTCTGCGAGGCTTCCCTCTCTTTCTCGTCTCTGAGTGCTTGAGCAGCCGCTCTAGCTTGACGATCTTTGGCCTGTCCGTCAGCGACGCACTTCAGGCAGCCCTTTCCAATCAAGCAAAGGACCTTGTGACTGGGACAAAGATGCTGATGATTGGTGCAGAATGGGTGGGAGGAGGGACCACAAGGACCAGCCCGCTTCGTACCCGCCAGGGGGCAGTGGTGCGTCTTGGTCATTATTGATGCTTGGCTGGATGTTGGGCAAGCGATGTGTCCGTCACAGGTATGGATGGATGTGATATCGTGGTACACTGTTGCAACTAGTAGCAAAGATCGGGAATAGCGGCGCGAATGACGAGAAGCAGGAGAGCGGCGACTAGTAAACAACTGTGCTGATCTTGAGAGGAGCGCGTTGCATGAAGTTGAAGAAATCGTGGTTGACGTTCTGGACACTCAGTAAAAAGCGTGAAGGAAGGTGTTGTGTTCGACCCTGTTCTTCAGTGATCAGAGGTAGAATGCGGTCTCGATGTTTTGGAGCTGTACATTGGGCTCATCTGATTGTTTTGGATACCATGTGCTTCTACATGGAGGTGAGCTTTGTCGATTACTGCATTCACCTGGGGTGAGTTCTACACGCTACATTCAAAGTTCACATATCGGTTACCTCACTGGGTTTTGATTACATGAGCCTCCTAATTCAGCTTGGCTTCTACACAGTTCAGCTTATGCTACTCACGTTTTCTAAAGCAATTATAAGGAAGACTGCCACTACCTTTTGTGTTTTACTCGCTTTTCAGTATCTTGGGTAGCACACCAGTGAAACTGTTTTGAGCCGTCCCAGACCCTACCTTAGAATGAATATTTCAAAGAATATATGACATCTAGGGTTTTCCCTAGGCTACGAAAGAATCGAAAGAAGTCTCATCTTTGCTATAAGCACTCCGCCGATCAATATCGGGACAGTCATGTCTAGCTTTGGTAAGTTGTAATAATTCGGATATGCATGGAGGTTTATCTGTGCTCATTTGACTTTCTACTAGGTTGAGTGAGTGTAGCGTAATTTCAATGTTCAGGCCTTCTAGTCCGGACGGACTCCCGTTGTATAGGAGTATACAATCGCCGTATCAGGAAATCCGGGGCATCCGGGAGGCTCTCCACAATCTCAAAATAGGGACCAACTTATATTTAGTCTCCGTTGAGCCCGCTGCCAGCTGCCCGGGATACTACCCGGCCCATTCTCTCTGATTACTCCATCAGCGACAGATTTGACGTTTAGGAAAGTTCATGCGATCTCGAGTCTAATTCCACTGAGGTCACATCGTACGACCCATGATATGAATACCGGTCTCCCAGGACTGCAGACTCATCAATTATTATCCTGAAATGACGGTATCACGGGATCCAACTGCTCGTACTACAAGCAGAGGCAGAGCGCATACTATCTCAGTTGTAGGAGGGGAATTACTTGACAGCGAGCAAAAGTTTGCAATTAACGAGTAGGGATAATTTCGGCATTCCATCTGCACTTGATAAACACTCTAATCGAAAATATCAACTCCATGATACATTAGGATCCGGAGGCTTCGCATTTTTTAACACCTCCCTGACACAGTGCATACCAACGGGCATGCTTCTTTCTGGTCAGGGTTACCTACGAGATGTATGTACTTGATAAATATCTGCGGACATCACTCCGACACTGATCTAATCCGTATTGCCCTGGATTTACACCGATTCACCATGACGAGTGGGATAGTTGCATGGCATATTATCTTAAGCTTCGAAGTAGACGGCACCGGAGTCATTGTGTTGTCCTCGATTAAACTGCTCAACCTCATCATGGAAATTATTGGTAGATCTTGTCTGGTGACAGCTCTCAACCGGAAAAGAACGTATGGAAAGCATGATGTCCCCGACCGTACTCATATAAGCTCAGCACCCTGACAACGCCCCCCCTGAAATTGAATAAAAGAACAAAGTTAACAGAGCAATAAATCAATTAATTAATTAATATATATTATATTTAAATACACGATTTAACGCGTTTAAACGTAAATTAACTCTTTTATATTATCGGCTCGATTTTAATTAATTTCTAGAGCTTTTAAAGCTTTCCTTTTCGACCTCTTTCTCGACCTGCCCTCTTTTATATCGGCCTGGACCTACCTAATATCTACTAACGAAATAAACCCCTTATTAAAGTCCTTATCGACCTTCTTTCTTTTTTAAACTCTTATTTTCTTTAAATCTACCTTTAAACCAGACTTCTTATATTCTAGCCAGCTAACCTTAAATATTAAATTATCGATATTTTTACCGAGTTTCACCTATAAAAACCAATAAATAAGATTATTAATAACGGTATTATCCCTAAAGTATTTAATCGTTAAATCTTTTAATTACCGGCCCGTTTTAAATATATCGATCTTTCTATACTTTAATTTAAACAGCCGGGTCGCCTCCTCGACCTCGAATACGGTATTAACGACTCGGACCACGGCCGACCTCCGGAGCCGATTATTTATAAACTTTCGGATATTAACTAGCTATAATCCGTTAAACTCCTACCCCTTAATAATATACTTAAAAAATAAATTAACCTTCCGAACGTTAACTTAAGTTTAAAAGAAGTCCCCTTTTCTTATATAATTATTATTATTAATAATATATATTAATTTTAATTCTTATAAAAACCTCCTTTTTAAAGCCGTAAAATAACTTATATTTAAAAATTAAAAGATATAATTATTATAGGAAGGTAAATAAAAGAGCTAGATTTTAACCTTTAAAACCGTTAATATAAACTCCGGGCTAATATAACTACCGTAACTATCGAGGATAAAGAAATATTATTAAAAAGGGTTATCCGGCTAGGTTTTAAATATAAAAATCTTTTTAAACTATTTTAAAGCGATAAAAACCGAGGTTTAACCTTTCGGCGACGTTTTAAAAAATTAATCCTTATAAAGGGCGTTTATTTTATCCTTATTAATTAAGAATTATTATTATTAAACCAACTATCTTTTAAAGATTATTAAAAGGGGGAGAGCTTAGCCGGCGGCGTTAATATATTTTAAAATAATAGTTTATTTACGATTAACCGAATTATTCATTATAAAACTCTTTATTTTTATCGGTCTAATAACGAAAGAACCCCCTTCGATCATTATCGATACTCCTACTTTATTAACGTTAAATCGGAGGTATAATAGGATCGATATAATAAATTAATTAATAAACCTATTAAATAAATTTTATATTAATTCATTTAAAGTATATATAAGACGCCGGAAATCGATTACTTTAAACCGTATAAATTTAAAGGCTTTATAACGATATAGAAATCGGGATAGCTATTTCCTTCCGAAGGGGTAAGAGTCGCCTTTTATAATAAGGAGGCGTTATATATATATACGAAATAACCGATAAATCGGAGTATACCTTAAACTAGCCTAGAAAAGCGCTTATCACATTAAGAACTTCTCCTCCTTTTCGATAAATATCTACTTATCCTAATCGGCCTCCTTCCTACTCTTACCCCTAAATAGCCGGCGCCTAAGGGTCCGTTTAATAACGTTATTCCTTCTAATAGCCGATTTAATAAAGAATCCTTTTAAAACTTCTTAAATAGCGGTTTAAAGCTATTCTTCTTTATTAGGTATAATAATATTAAAAAAGGAGAAAAAAAGGTTTAATTTAATATATTTTATATTAAGTAGGAAGGAGAATTAACCCCTTTCTTATAAGGTTAATATAGCTTAGGGGGTATTATTTATTTAATTTAAAGGGGGGGCGTTATTAGGGGGGGCGTTATTAAGGTGCTGAGCTTAAACTTAAAAAGGAGCTGTCGTACCCGGTGCCCTTAAAATAACTCTTAAAACCATTCCAACAGGTACAACATCTATAAGTCAAAAGAAAAAAGCCTAATGATAGCAAGATAACGCGGAAAATCTCTCCCTCCCGTATTCCGATCGTGGTGGCTCAGATGCCTTCGCATATAAAAAGTCGACCCTGCTCTCTCTCTTGTCCACTCTCGTAGTCTCTCACCATCGCATACACCAACACATCATATATCTACCAGCATCCACAGCCACCATGCCAACAACCCCCGAAAAAATATTGAAATGGCGCCAAGAGGTCCACCACCAGATGGAGGAGGTCAATCAGCAGCAGCCCGAAGCGCCTGTGGAAAAGCCCCCTTCCGTCCGCTGTCGACAGCCCTGACCATGTCCGGCTCGTTCCTGCTGTGGCTGGGCCGCTTCCTGTTGTCGTCTCTTCTGGCCGCCCTGATGATCATTCTGTTCATCTTGCTCCCGCTCGCCATCCTCAGCTGGCGGCTGCTGACGTGGCTGCTGTCGCTACCGGCCCGGCTCTGCCTAGCCGCGTCTCGCGCCTACTCGGCCTACGCGGCGCGCAGACTTAAATCGCGCCCGGTGCTCAATGACAAGATCGTCGTACCCATCGAAGGCCTCCTGGAATATTACGAAGCAGTCAGAAAACGGAAACTCAATACCAACGGCACGGGGCGACTTACGTCATCCGAGGCAAGATTTGGCCGATAGGCTGGGCCCCGGGTGTGATAGAAGGTGGTCCGGATGTTCGTGCTCTCCCCATTGACGCCTCGTTGGACTCTCGTGTCAAAGGTGCCGTACCGGTGTCCGCTTGCATTGGGCCCGGGAAGAAGAAGTCGATCCCTCTTGCTTGCTTCATACAGTTCTAAGAGGCAGATGAACAGCCTTGACACAATGAAGGCAACGGCAATCCAGATCGCTATGCCCAGCACGAGTGGACCCAAGCTTGAGAATACGCGCCGCAGCCATTCGACGAGATGTGCCAAGGCCTGGATCGCCCATTCGGCGGCTGCTTTGAGGCCGGAAAGAATACAACCGAAGACTCGTGGCACAAAGTCCCGGGCCGACGCCCAAATGTGCGAGATGGAGTCGCCCAGGTAACGGAGAAGTCGTTCGATCCAGGCTCCGATATCCTCAATAGGCGGGAGCTCCTCCCTGGCGGCCACGAGCCGATCGGCAGAGTCGCCAAGGTGCTTGTTCGCAGCGACTTCCTGCATGTTGGCTGTTAGGGTATTTGGGGAATGAGGGGTTATGGAATTTGCCGAGAACGAAGGAGGTTGATTTCGATGATCCAAAAAAAAAAAACAATGTAATGTTTGAATAAGGAAGATTGCTCGCGGGGCTGGATTGAACGCGCTGGGTGGAGGAGGCTATGCAAACGACAAACACGACACGTGAGGTGCAGAAGTTTCAGAGGCCAGGCAGGGTTATGTGGGAAAGCATGGATGCTCCTCGTTTACAAACACCCAACTTGCAGGAGGCCCACGACCATGTTGTGCAACGTGTGACCTGGTGACCAGACCCCACAAACACACAGAAGAGGAGAAAGGCACAGTGTGGAGATTGATATGGTATTTTGGCGGTGCTTAAAAGGGTGATAAACACGGTATTTCTGTTATTATCTATTTCGTTCAAATGGCATGGTTATCTAGGAGTCTTTTAAACGATGTAAAGATTGCAATACTAATGTGACTGACTCATGGCGTATAGTATTTCCGCCAATTGTGTTCCTCCTTAAACCCCAGAACGTCTTTGATCTTCTTGTTAGAAAGAGGGGCCTCCCATTCGCCCATCTTGCGCGTAATCTTGGTGTTGGGCGCCGCCTTGGCCAGGAACTCCTCCGTCGGCACCGTCGTGGTGATGGTGTCGTTGGTCGCGTTGAAGATCTGGAACCCCAGCCCGTCCTTCCGGATGCACAGGTCGCAGATCTGGCCGAGGTCCCGGGCGTCGATGTAGCTCCACGCGTTACGCCGGCGGGTCTCGGGCCGGCCGACGTGCCGGGGAAGTCCCGGGCGTACTCGTGCGGCTCGACGACGTTGCCGATGCGCAGGGCGTAGATGTCCGAACCGCCGAAGCGGCGCGAGAACCCCCGCGCGGCGCGCTCCCCGCACAGCTTGGACAGGGCGTACGTGTCCATGGGGTTGACGTCGTCGTCCTCGGTCAGGGGGAAGTGCTCGTAGTCGACGTCGGCGCCCTCGGCGAAGCAGACGCCGTACGTGGTCTCGCTGGACGCGATGATGATTTTCGGCACGCCCAGCTTGCTCGCGGCCTCGATGACGTTGTACGTCGACGTCACGTTGCCCCGCCACGTCTCGTTGTCGGGCACCAGCATGACGCGCGCGTACGCGGCGAAGTGGATGACGACGTCGGGCGGGCCCGGGACTTTGCCGTCGTCGAAGCCGCCGAAGTCGAAGTGCGTCGTCAGCGCGTTGAAGACCTGCCCGGAGTCGGTCAGGTCCGTCTTGAGCGTGAAGACGTCCGGGTTGAGCCCGTTGCCGTCCGGGTTCGGCAGCGGGTTGAAGTCTAGGTTCAGGACCTTGTGGCCGCGCTTGAGGAGCTCCGGGATCACATGACGCCCGGCTTTCCCGCTGCCTCCGGTGAATACGATCCTTTTGCCTTGGGTTGACATGGTGGAAGTCAATTTTGAGTTGGCTGGCGGACGGTGCTGTTTGATTTGGGGTTAGCAATGCCCAGGAGAAAACCTGTCTGGGTCGGGGTAAGTAGGGTAAGTAGGGTAAGTAAAGGACAGGGGAGCTTGCACCTGGTCTTGACGTCAAGACATTTCTGCGGGGCAGAATCCGGGGCATGGCCATGGGGCATGGAGCTTGGTGGACTGTCCATCCGATCGGATCTCTAGCGGCATATGCACGCCGATGTACTCCAGTATCCATCGGACCCGCACCGGCTATAGGAGACGATGGAACAATTCCGTCCAATCCCCGGCAATTTGCTAGAACTACCAACATTTCCAACTTATGCTCAAGTGCGTACTGCATCACATGGCTGCAACATAATTGCTCCATTCCAAATAATCACGCTCAAGGTCAAGTAATCACCAAGATCGTGAATGCAACAAGGGTCGACCGTCGAGCAATTGCCAATCGCGTCGAGCGTTCCTAAAACCCAAGCGCAGGAGACTCTCCCCGGATCGATTTGCAATTGGCAAAGCCCAGTCTTTGGAGAGTGTGTCCCTTGACAAATTTTGATCCGAGATTTATCTGCAGATGTATGATCTCCAAAAAGGGGAAGCGGCTTGGTCATTAGTGATATTGCGAAAATCGGCCGGTCCAAGCGGTTTTCGGCCAGACACGACGCCTTCCCGGCTTGACGCTAGGCGCCGAGCACAGTAGCGAGATACGAGGAACGAGGCGAGAAACCTGTTTGTTTGTATCACCTCAAGCGGGGATTGCCATGAGTTAGAGAAACCAGCCTGTTTCATCTGCCCTTCCATATTATTTCTCGCCCACCTATGTCGCACATGTAGCATTTGTGGCGACCTCTTTTCTACACACTCATTGCAAGCATCACACCCGTGAACTAGGATCCAAATCACAATGGCATCAGTTCCAGGAACAGACTATACATATGCTGCCACACCTGTGTGTCATGTTGTGACCCCCGTCGGCATGATGGGCTACGGCTTCGACGAGAAACTGACAGAGACGGCCCTCGAATCTCTCGTTCCCACCGGCACCCCAACTGCCCTTATTCTCGATTCGGGCTCCACCGACAGCGGCCCAGAGAAGCTGGCCCTGGGGATCACAACATGCCCTCGGTCATCTTACTATCGAGACCTGTCCAAGCTGCTGAAGCTGGTCTACAAATTCCGTGTACCCCTGATATTCAGCTCGGCAGGAGGCGACGGGTCCGACGCCCACGTCAAAGAGATCTCACAGATGATCGGGGAGATTGTATCGGAGGACGGAAACGAGTACGAATAATTCCTTGTCTCCAAAAGAGTTTGATCATCAGATGCTGACAACTCGACGCAGGCACTACCGCTTCAAAGTACTTGCAATCTTCGCCGGCGTCGACAAAGCCATCGTTCTGGACCGGTTACGAAAGGGGTCCATCACTGGCTGCGGCAAGTTTGTACCGCCGCTTACCGAAGATGACATCGAGAATGCAACCACGATCGTGAGTCAGTTGGGCCCCGAGCCGTTCATGGAAGCCATGTCGGCAGAGCCAGACTTCGATATCATAATCGGGGGCAGGGCGTACGACCCGGCAACCTACGTGGCCTATGCGGCACACGCGATGAAGGCCCAGCTGGCCAACACAGGTCCCGATCCCGAGGAGAAGGCAAGACTGTTCGGAGCTTCCCAACACATGGGCAAGATCATGGAGTGCGGAGGTCTCTGCAGCGAGCCCAAATCCCACGGCGCCGTCGCCACGCTATTCGACAACGGCACGTTCGACATCGTGCCCACCCTGCCCACATCAATATGCACGCCCCTTTCCGTAGCGGCTCATACGTTGTACGAGAAGTCCCGCCCCGACCTCCTCTACGGGCCGGGCGGGTGGCTGGACCTGACCAAGTCGACATACGAGCAAGGGGCAGACGGGAGGACGGTCCGAGTATCGGGGAGCACGTTCCACTTCTCCGAAGACTACCAACTGCCGTACCAGCTGAAGCTCGAGGCGGCGACCGTCGTGGGGTACCGGAGCATGTACATGGGGACCATACGAGATCGTGAGTGCTACCAATTATCACTTGCTGGCTCCTTGCGGCCCCCCTTGGGTACCACTACTAACAGTAGACGGAACAACGCAGCAATACTGGTACGCCAGATCGGCCCCCTGCTTGAGCAGGTCCGCTCGTACATCGCCACACAGCACTCTGATGTCTCCGACTGGGACATCCATTGGCACATCCACGGCAGGGATAAATCGGGCAACGTCGCCAACGACATCTTCCTGATTGGCGAGGTGATCGCGCCCACACAGGCGCAAGCCAGAGCTATTGCCTCGACGGCCCGGGTTGCCACCATGGTGAGTTGGGATATCCACTTCCTGCTCGAAGGGAATCACATAATACAATAGCTAACAGAAAATCATACTAGCACGGAGGATACCCGGGCCAGAAAGCCACCTCGGGAAACTTCGGTTTTGGCATTGGCGGGAAAGTCGAGATTGACTTGGGGCCGTGTGCAAAATTCTCGATTTACCATCTGATGGACCTCGAGGAAGGTGAAAGACATCTCTTCTTCCCCGACGAGGAGCAGCAGGTGACATCCGATGCCAGGAGTGAGGGTCCCCGTGTACGCATCTTGCACACCGTCTCGACGATAGGTCGCGGCGGGAAGATCAACAACACTTCAAGAAGAGATGCTGCTGCTGTTAGAACGACAGCAGAACCAAAACCCGTGGACTCCTCATCTTCGGAAGCAAAAGCCACCAACCACAAAGGGGATCCTCCTCAGAAGACATCGGCAGGTGGTGCATCTCCCGACAGCAAGACAGACAAACCCCCACCTCCCACCGTCCTAGGCGACCTAGCCCGCGTCCTGCGGTCCAAGAACGCAGGCCCCTACGAAATCACGCTGGACGCCATGTTCGAGACCGAAGCGACGTACCAAGCCGTCAAACTGAGCGGTCTACTCACCAAGAACCGCGTGGCGGCCGCGCTGGGCGTGCGCCCGGAGGACCAGATCGCGTGGTGCGGCTTCTTCGACCCGGCCCGGGCGTTCAAGGTGACGATCCCGCGCCTCCGGGGCGGCGGCGGCCAGCTGTCGGTTCCCGCGGGCGGGTTCATGGAGGACGACGTGCACGGCACCCAGCAGCACCTGGAGCTGTTCAACTTGAGGCTGCCGGAGGAGCTACTGGCGCGACTGGAGGCATTGAGATGAGGGAAAAAGGGCTTCAGTGGGCTATTATACAAGAGACAGGTGAAGAGCGAGTTACTACGGCGCTGTCATGTTGTCATACTTTTGTTCCTCTCCCAATCCCGCCCTTATATAATGAATATCTTGGATATTCTCGGTTTACCGTGCCACGGCAGTGACATGAAACTACTGTTGTGGTAGGTAGGGGTCCCCCGGATACTGCCCCGAAGCCGCCGCCTCAAAGTCGAAGTTGAACACCTCCCACATCGGGTTGTTCCAGAAGTCCGAAGGCAAGCCACCCATGTAGTACCCCCCTGTCCCTCCATCGCCACGTTCATGCCGTCGACATAGGCCACGACGGGCACGTCCTCCCCCGCTGGCGCTTTCAGCCGGCTGGACGACGGCCACCTCCTTTCCCTTTTCCGCCCCCGTCGGCAGACCGGTTCTGTCATCACTACCGATGCCCCTGCCAGTAGACGCTTCTGCACCGTCCCCGTCACCACTCGGCCTTGTCGTCTGCTGCTCAGTATCCTCCCCCTCCCCCTCCACCCCGACCACCACCTCGCTCCGCCAACCCCGCAGCTCGTGCGCGGTGCTGATGGCGTCGAACAGGATCGACACCCCCATGCGGTCCGTCAGCCGCAGCTTCTGCGTATCGGCGCTGTGGGGCGCCTGGCGGCAGAGCGTCTCGAACAGCACCGCGGCGCGCCCGTACTCGTCCCCGGGCTCGAGGGACCAGGCCCGGAACAGGCCGTGGGCCGCGAGCACGGCGTTGGCGGCGCGCTGCTGCTCGTCGGCGGGCGCGGCGCTGTTGAGGCTAAAGTAGCGCAGCAGGAAGACGGTGGCGAAGACGATGGCCAGGAAATGCTTCTTGTGCAGGGCGCGCTGGCAGTCCTCGCGCGTCAGGCCCAGCTCCGCTCGTAGTCTGGCTTCCTCGTCGTCATTGTCGTTGGTTTTATGAATGTCGTCGTTTGGGGATGCCGCTGCGGCGGCCGGTTTCGGCATCATGTTGGAGGCCAGGTCGATGATCCGGAGGGCCGCGCCGAGCCCCATCTTCAGGATGATGCTGCGCGATGTCGAGTCGACGGGCGCGCGCGTGACGATGGCGGCGTACATGTGCAGCTTGGCCGTCAGGATGGTGTAGGCCGTGCTGTCGGTGTCGGTGCTGACGCCCGCCTGCTCATCCGAGATCTCGTCGAGCTTTTCGTCGATCGTCTGCACGAGCGACACGTCGACGAGCAGGTCGTTGGTGCTGGGCCACAGCATGCTGGCGAAGCTGGAGATGAGCTGCTGCACCTTGACCTGCGTCAAGAACTCCTGGGGGCCGCGGTAGGCGTTGCAGAACGTCTTGATCGTCCGAAGCTCCCCCGGCTGGCTGATGAGTGGGGATAGCCCCAGATGCATGGCCAGCCTGGATAACAAGTTAGTAATATCCATCTATCTATCTGCCAGTTGAAGAGTCGAGCTGTGCTTACGAGTTGCATACGTAAAAGCAGCCCAGCCACGTGTTTAGTCTGATTTCCATGGTCCCAGGGACAACTCCGATGCTCCGAAGTGATGGGGGAGGCTTGGGACGGTTCAATCCCTATTATAATCACCATAAAAGTAGGCGTTAGTAGTGTTGTGAATATGGCCACTCGGAGGCGTTGTCGATAACGAGATAGATGAACGAACCATGTAAAATGCGGCGTTCAGTGCCAGGCCACAATACAACCAACTTGGATCAAATCTTTGGGATTTTACTCCCAATGTCCAGTGGCATGTAAACAGGATTGCCTGAAGTTTCTGAAGAGGAATCGGCGCCTGTAAGGCTTCCCTGCCTAAAAGATCGGTGTAAGGTTGCTTCAGGCGTTTGAACAAGTCTTGATACTGCGGCCCAGACATTCGCCACGAGACAATGGCTATAATGGCCCAAAAGAGCAACGGGCAAGTTAAGTATATGTTGGACATCGAAATGCGTCCGAGTATAGGGAGTTGAGGATGGTAGTAAGTTGCGAAGCTTTGTAGTGATTCTCCGATTAGAGGCCAGTCAACCGTAACGAGCAAGGGGGGACACCTCGGATCTGGAGTATGACTTACATCTTGAAGGCATTGATAGCCAGCTCGCTGTTCACTACAACACCGTCGAGCTGTACTTCTTCAAAATCAAACTCAAAGTCGTCTCCCAACGCATCTGAAGATGAAGGATTCGGAGTGTGGGAATTGTCCCGCGAGGTACTTGACTCTGTAGATGGAAGGGCGGGCCTTGTGGACCCCTCTACACCTCGCTTCTCACGGAGTTCCTGCAGTTCCTTGGACATAGCCTCTAGTCGTCTGCAAGCATATGATTAGTCCTTACAGGTTTGCACGTTCCATGATGCTGCAGACCACTTACTTCCTTGCCGGTGTTCTTTTGAACATCGGGTCTACTGTACATCTCAGCTGCCGAGACTGGCATCTTGAGCACGGGTTGGGATACTTTGCTTTGGAGTCGCATTTCAACTGTCACGGGGCTCCAGTCAGGACCGTATAAACAGACGAGAGTGGGGGAGCTGCTGTGGCGCAAACCTTGGCTTGCTTGCACTCGGTGCATGTCTTGACCAGTCGGATGCCGGGCCAACTAGGGGTCGCTGACGCCATCGCCTCAACGCTTTAAGATTCGATCAGGTCCGCAAAGGATACACGATCGCAATCGAACGTGCTGCCGAGGTCTAACAATCTGCACGCCGTTCTTGGAGCGAAGAGATGAGAAAGCGCGTATGATTCCCGAAGAAAGCTGACGCCGTGCCAAAGGGCTGAGGGGGCTGTGCTGCGGTAGTTCTCGTAAATAACTGGACGCTAACGCGTGTCTACTGCTACGCCAAAAGTCTTGGCAATGGCAACACAGCCACAGGTCTATACGAGGCTTACTTGGGTAAATGAGTAAGCAGAACAGTCCTCATGTGAAACATGTAGTATTTGCTATAACTGTGTAGATATTGGTGATGATATGCGCTTTTATCTCGAGAACTGTTTTCACCACAACAATGACAGAATGGTAGTATCCAAGCAGGTTGCCCCTGTATTTGGAACAACTTTAGATAATAGGAGTTACTCAGTGCCCAGTATAAACAGCTTGTAGTGGCCACCCTTCCACTGCAGCGTTCATAGTATACGTTGGATTGGTCTCAGATCTATCCTCAGTTCGCAACTCTACCGTGATATGAACCTCTCTTTGAGATACAGCTATTAGTTGTCCGCTGTGCCGCGCTTGTGCAGCTTGTGCTTGCATATTGGTCCGGGCTGGAAGCAAGGGATGGGAGGGGTAACAGGTAAAAAGAGAAACCGAAAGCCCTGCTCTCCCAAAACTGTTTCGCACCACTTCATGGTTCTCTGCTTTGTCTTCCTGCTACTCTCAACAATATCCAAGATGTCTTCAAGTGCCGAGATTGCCGAGGTGACTGTACTGATCACGGGCTCGAATCGAGGTATGTGTGTGCGATGCAAACTCCCCGCAAATGCCCGCCACACTGGATAGATCATTGACCTCACATATGTTGCTATCCAGGCTTAGGGAGGGCTCTAGCCACTCGGTTTCTGCTTCAGCCCAGAACCACGGTCGTTGCTGCTGTCCGTCAGACCGACCACGCGACGATGCAGTCACTGTCCGAACTGCCCCGAGGGTCCGGTAGCGAGCTCATCACCGTCAAGATTGACTCGTTGTCGGATTCGGATGCTCCAAATGCCGTGGAGCTCCTTCAGACCAAGCACGGAATCCAAAAGCTGGACATCGTCGTGGCCAACGCCGGCTACGGCACAGTCTACGGTGATCTGTCGCAGGTTCGGCCCGGCGAGCTCCGCGATCTATTCGACATCAATGCCGTAGGTATGTGGCAGACTGTGATCAATTCACTCCTCATAATTGTCATTCAGTTTTACATTTCATCTTCTCGGAGATGAACTAGCCAAAAGCTGACTCCCGACTTGACACCAGGTCCCTTGCGCCTTTTCCAAGCTGTCCGGCCGCTCCTCGAAGCGGGCAACCGGCCTCGCTTCGTCTTGATCGGAACCCCGATAGCCAGCATTGCGGCGATGGAGAAGGCCCCCTTCCCCATGATCGCCTACGGCGCGAGCAAGGCCGCCGCGCATTACCTCGCCAGGAAGATGCACTGCGAGAGTCCGAAACTCACGGCTTTTGTCGTGGATCCGGGGTAAGTGGAGAACCACCACGAGAATGCCCGATTACCGTATTCTCTCGGAAAACTCAGCGAGCTCCCCACTGTTACTTAGAAGTATTGATTGGTCGATTCTCGTGGGGTAACGAGCTAAAAGGTGATTATACCCAGTAAAACTGAGAAGCGAGGTTTCTGGGCCAATGAGAGCCCCGTTCTGGTTATAAAATACAATGGGGAACTCGCTGAGTTTTCCGAGAGAATACGGTATTGGACCTCGTAACAGCAAAATACCACATCCGTATTACTGACTGACCTCCCCCATCCTCGAAGATTCATGCGAACCGACACGGGAAACACAGGGGCGCGCAATTTTGGCATGGAGCAAGCCCCCGTCCCCGTAGATGATTCTGCCGACTTCGTGTTCGCCCAGGTTCGTGTGTTCCGTGGTCCTGGACCCTGCCTTCAACTTAGAAGATCCACCTGAGCCTTGGCACTGACGTTGAAATAATTAACAGATCGGCAAAGCGACCCGAGAGGAGACGTCGGGCAAATTCGTTACTATTGACGAGTCGCAGGAGTTTCTGGAATGGTAGCCTGCATAAAACCGGGTTCATGGTAGTAGACGTCTCGAGCAATAAAAGTTGCTTCTAACATCAGAGATACGCAGTCTGACAGGGGGCTGGGTTGATCTCTGCACTTTAAAGTGGAAGGTGCTAAGCCCTATGATTTCCTATACCCATTCAATTGGATGGCAGTCGGTCAGGGATTGGGGGACCCTCAAGTAGATGCCAATTTCTCTGAAATAATATTCGGTGACTTCGGCAAACAAACCATCGAAATCTTGCGTGGGCTGTATTAAGATTGCGTTGGTTCCACTCTTCCAGGGGCAACTTTATATCGACCGCCGCTGCGCCAACTCCAGTTTCTCTGCGCCAAAACGTTCTCGAAGCTCCCAACGAACTCGTTTTCGGTGACGGCACAACAATAACTGACAATTGACGCGTGCTCTGGCTGTAGGATCAATAGTGGTCCGCAGTAAGATGGTGGAGAGTTCCTGCTAGGAGACTCACCAGAGATTGAGTGACGTACAGGGGTTGTACAAACGTACTTACTCATCTTAACCTACATATAAGGGATGTAGGTACTTACGCATTCCCCTTCGACCTCTCGCAAGCCGCCTTACTAAGCTCACTGGTCGTCATTTCTTCTCGCAGCTCTTCCTCTCTTATGCTTCCAGCTATTCGACGCCAACTTGCCTAACGGCTTGTTCTCCGGATTGTTTTACATCCCACTCGAGCATCTTCAGCCGAAGCTAACCCGATGAGGTCACCAAGGAGTGGAACACACTGTTCCCATCCCGCCTTGACCACGATCGGATTTGGAGGGTAAGTTTGAAAGGCTGGTATGAGACGGGTAGTCGTCCTCAACTAACCACATGCTACACCAGACTGCAAGCTGCTCTTGCCCTATTCTCGGGCCAAGCTGTTGTAAGTACAACCTCGTTACAATTTGGAGACGGATTCGCATCTTTAACCCGGCACCACTAACCCTATTGCAGGTTCACCTCCAAGCCATTGGCCTCAGCCCGTCAGAAACATCGCTCATTCTATTGTCTGGCCCAATATGCGGTGCCATCTTCCAGCCCGCGTTCGGGAGTTGGAGTGACCGCTGCTTCTCCCGTTGGGGGAGGCGGAAACCGTTCATCATCTCCGGGGTCATCGCCTTGATCCTGTCGATCCTAAGTCTGGCCTGCGTGGACATCGTCCCCCAAGCAACTCTTCGTCGCTCGCATAATGAGCAGCCTCCTCCGGGACGACTTTTGGTGGCGTTGTCCGCTGTCTTGACCTTCTTCGTCTTTGTGGCCATCCAGGCCGTCCACGTCGGGCTGCGGGCCCTCATCACCGACGACTGCACGCCCGCCCAGCAGTCCGAGGCCAATACCTGGGCCGGCCGCCACAGCAGCTTCGGGGCCGCGTTTTCCTTCCTCACGGCCTACTTGGATCTCTGGCACGGGGTCCGCGGGCTGGACAAGACGGTTTTCTCCCGCGCTAGTATCCCCACGGCGTTGTATCTCTCGCTCACCATCGCTGTGACTTGCTGTTTCACCGAGGAGCGGCTGGTGACGGACACAGTACAGGAAGAGAAACTGCAGCTGGGGAACTGGAGGATCATCCGGACGATCTTCTTTGGGACATCGAGTCAGATTAGGACGATCTATATGGTCCAGTTTCTTAGCTGGTTGGGCATGTTTCCTTTTCTCTATTACACGGTGACGTATGCTTGCAACGCCCCCTTCACTATACTTGGCAGATATTAACATTGCTCTCCAGATACGTCAACAGTCTCGAAAAGTCGACTTTGAAGACGAACCAAGGAAACCCGCACCACAGCATGGGTACCTTGACACCCGTGGTGTATTCCATCATCTCCATGGTCGCGGCCATGGGTTTACCCAGGTCCTCCCTGACCAACTCCAGCGCTTCCCGGCACTGGATCGCCAACTTCTGCACCGCCCGCGGCCTGTGGGCCACCTCGCAGCTGTGCTTCACCACCGCCATGATGGGCACCTTCTTCGTCTCCTCGGCGCTCGGCACCGTCATTCTCTTCGGCTTCGTCGGCATCACGTTTGGGATCAACGCCATCGTGCCGTTCTACCTGCTGGGCGAGGAGCTGTCCCGGCCCTCGTCGACGCACTGGACCGAGATCGTCTGGTCGCAGAGCCAGGGCCTGATATACGGGCTCAACAACCTGGCCATCTGTCTGCCGCAGATTCTAATTATCTGCTTGATGGGCGTCATGTGGCGGCAGCAGTCCGGCGGACAGGGACAGGGACATGGAGGAGAGGGGATTGCGGCGCGAGATGTGGTTTGGTTTCTCCGATTTGGCGGGCTGGCTACACTGGTTGCTACGTACTTTGTTTCCAGGCTGGAGAAGAGGGGACAAGATGATGAAGGGGCAGAGTATGTGGAGATTCCCTTGGAGGCGGAAGCATAGAGTCGATAACCGATCAACAAATCACGCCTTTGTAGGAAACCCAGAGCTCGAAGTCATTGCAAAAATGCAATAGATGTCTACGTGCAAATGTATTCGAATCGTGAGCCCATGATCACAGACTGCCTAGGTGCTACCGGCCCATTATTTGCATTCTTTTGTTTTCTTTCTTTTTCTTTTAGTTTATACTAAGCGTCCCTGACAGAGACAAAAGACTCGCAAGGAGCAAAACTTCTCCGGATTCACGTGCGTGGCGCCTAGCTGCTACCGGGATATTTACCAACCATACTTTATACCAAACCCGAGATGTGAGATCTGGAGTGACATTTGGGACAAATCATATCTTGTATATAGTGTGTAGTCTTTTGAATCTTCAACCTCATATACAGTATCGTTGCTGGGCTGGACAGAGGTATCCGGATGTCGTGGCGTGTGGGCCGTGGTCTCTGTTGCCTGCCTGCAAGGGGTAATTAGCGCTTAGTTCTACGTCATTCTACTGATCCCTTATTTCGATTATATTCGAAACAAAGTCGACTGTGTCCTGTTAACTCATCACTGGCTTCAACTATTGGTACTGCCACCTAGCAACCACATAGGCCTGAATACCTCAAGTTGACCCAATCGTCACAACCTTCCCATCTACTGTCGAATTTACAATCACCACATATATCAAGGATGGGCCGTGCTCAAATCTACTGTTGCATTTGCGGCGGCCCTTTTCTAGAGGGCCCTCTGTTGTAAGTTCCACGTTTGGCTATCGGAAGGAGGTTATTCACTTCTTGCAAAAATCAGGTTCTTTCTAACATCAACTACAGCGGCAAAGAGGTAACTGCATGGCTAGCTAGGGCGGTTATCCTAACGACTGGTCATGATCACGCCGAGGGTATTGAGCTGGACAGGTGGTATACGGGAGAGACTTATGCCCTAGACCTCGAGGATCTTCCGGACAACAAGGACTCCCAGAGGAGGCAAGTCTTGACGTTCGAGGCCACGTACAAGGAACACAACCGCTTCCATCTTGTAATGTGGGACGGAGTAGTCATCGAGGCTTTTCTACTGGAGGCAGAGCCGCGTCAATTCTACCTTGCCACCCACAGCGGGTGCCTCATCCTGGCGCAACACTTTATGCGCACCAGGGTGGTAGTCTGTAATACGTTCGAGATTGGGCCGCAAGATGAGATCTCTTCGCTCGAGCAGCTGTGGGAGGTGTTGCACCACCGGATGCCGGGATACGGTCATCGTCCGTCCGAGTTTGTGCTGCCAGATCCATTCGACTACTACGGCGGGAAAAGCTGCCGGAATATGGAATGGGAACCGGACGGTGGTCCAGAGATCAGCAAGGTCAGTGGTATACTAGCCACACACAATGTTCTCTGCTCGCCGTTTATCACCAACTGACTGTACGATGACAGATAATGGAGGCAGACCCTATAGAGATACCAAATCTCACCAACTCCATCCTCCGTAATCTTCAACCGGCATCATCGTTGTTTGAAAGACAAAAGGAGGCGGGAAAGGGACTACCTATTAACCGACATATGTTCACTTGGTTGTGGGACCTAGATGAAGAGGTTGTCCGTGAGAAGACGCAAGATGGCAACCAGTGTTGTCAACGAACCAACCAACCAAACCACCTAACGGTGGTTGATTGGTTGGTACTTAACGCCGAAACGGCGCTGGTTGGTTGGTTAACTGGTTGGTTTTAAAGGCTCTGGTTGGTTGGTTGATGGTTGGTTGACATCTCGTGATGTTTTTTGGTGTTGTGGTCCGTGCGAAAAGAAAATCTCGAGGGGGCGCCGACGAGGCGTTACGGTGCCATATTTGACGGTGGTGATCGGATAATATCGAGCCGAGATATCGACGATCTCACGAGCCGATCTTACGAGCCGATCTCACGATATTTCATGGTGTTGAGCCTTGATGGATGGATGGATGGGATGGATGGGATGGAGGGTCCATCGGAAGCTTGGCCGAAGTTTAGCCGGCGCTAACCCAAAAGAGTATAGCAGACCCGGTTAATAGGGTTATCGATAATAAGTTTATCGGGCCGGGGACTTCCGATAAAACTTCCATACATCCATCTATCAAGGCTCAACACCATGGAAATATCGTGTGAAATATGCCGAAATATCAACCATATCAACCATATCAACCAGATTGACAACCAAGTGATATTTCGGTTGGTTTGGTTTGCATTCCAGCAGGTCGTGGTTGGTTGGTTAAGAAGAGGGTGTTGGTTGGTTGGTTGATGGTTGGTTGATATGGGTTGGTTTGTTGACAACACTGATGACAACCATTGGGACTGGGAGCTCTTGAGGGATAAGCTGTCACAAGTCCAGATCCACGAACCTGACGACACAACTCTCGATCTGCCCCCAGAGCTGCGCAATCGCCGGAGAATCTGGCGGCTTCTCGAAAATGCGAGAGTAGATGATATTGCAAATGTGGAAATTGCTGCCAGAGCAGCTCGAGGCCCAGGGCCCTTTCCCTCTTTCTGAGTGTCCATCATCCGTTAGGGTGCGAGTCCTTCAGCTTTTGTGCCCAATGAGACCGCAAAGCGCTCTAGCATATATAAATCATAGATGGTAAATTTCAAGATCAGGCATAAGATTTTGATTTAAGCCGTAACCGTTGAAGATATTTGTTCGTTCAGCATGTCGGATCTAGACGTGGCAAACTTGAACCCCTTTCTCGGCGATATAAGCTGGTATCTGGCACCGTCACGAGGGCATGATTTTGGGGGTGTCAAGGGTTGTTTTCTATTCTATATACAGGGAAATGATAGTACTATATGACAGGAAGTTTTATGTTGTGTTAATGTTCAAGTGAATATCCATCATCATTTGTCGGTAGGATCATGTTCAGTGATCTCCACTCGAACGAGTGTCTACCACCCGACCGTCAAAGATACGGGCAATCAAGATTTGGTCAATCTGCTTTAGACATTGGGGATGGCGGAGTCAACAATGTCGACAGCATCGTTGAACATCTTCTTGATGTCGAACTTGCAGGCGTCGCCGGCCGCGACGTGCTTCTTGACGTACTCCTCCCACTCACTGGCGCCCTTGCCCTGCTTCTTGAGCATCTTGGCGACCTTGATAAGGGTCTGGACGCCCGTCTTGGCCCCCCGCAGCCGCGTTGACGCCCGAGAGGATCTGCGCGGCGCTCTTGGCGGCCTCGGTCCAGACGGCGCAGGTGACCTGCCCGAGCGCGGGCAGCGCGGCGACAAAGGTGTCGCCTGCCCAGTTGATGATGGGCAGGTTACACATGCACTGTCCGAGGGTGTAGGACTTGCCCTTGGGGTCGCTGAAGTAGGGCGGGGCTTTGGTGGTCATGACGCAGCTGACGCTCTGGGTCTTGCCGCTCGTGTTGGCCTTCGCCATCAGCGACTTCTGGTCGCCGCACTTGGGTGCGCACACGTCCTTGAAGTCGGAGTACCCCGGCGCGTTGCCCTTGTACGAGCGGCACAGCCCGCGGTCCTTTAACACGCCGGTCTCTTGGTCGTAGTCCTTCTGGGACATGTTGGCGCGTGCTTCGAGGCTGCTGCTGCGCTCTTCCATGCTGATGGCAGCGCCTGAGACGGAGGCGACCGCGGCGAGGAGGAGGGTGGTGATGGTGAACTTCATTGTGGCGAGGTGGAGGGTTGATGACCTTTGGTTCTTTTGTTTGGAACAGCAGATTCAAGAGTTGGAGAGCTGGGCTTTGGAGTGGTAAGCTCTGAGAGGTGATGGTCTTTGGTGCTACTCGTTGTCTGATGATGAGAGAAGAAATAACCTGAGTGATACTTTGATCAACTCTTATACCCAAACCCAATTGCCCCAACTTCACTCAACGTGCCCGGTCCCATAGTTGCAACAGCAGTATTGAGGTCATACCTGGAGCTGGATAGTAAACATCACGACCAATTGCTCATCCTTCCAGTATAAAGACAGAATTAGAACGCACAGGACCCATTGTTGTGAATGGCGGATCTCTATTCGTAGTAAGCATGCCCATCTTTGACTGGAGATGTTGCACGGGTCACATAGGCTTGATCCTGCATTCTTACTGTATTTCCACAATATTGATTCTCGAAAGCCACCTGCGCTGCGGATCTGTGTCTTGATAGGAAATTTCAGATGACAGCTCCCTTGTGGGAACATATGGGATCCCGTGGCCGATGAACAGTAACGAAGAGCTTCCTGGGAACCCACCGCTTCGGCGACCTGGCATTTCTGGGCGCGGGGACTTGGTGTTGTGCAAAAGCCTGGTTTCATTAATGATAGGATGAGTTGTCTATACAGCTTGACTCCTCTATGATTAATTTGTGGTCGAGATTGGCCTTTAAAGTTCATGCACCTATGTTCCCAGGCGGTGGTGTTATTGGCTAGGGGTATCCGCCTGTGAGGATCCGATTGGGAATGGGCATCTGCAACGTACGCGGCACTTTAAGACTGCAGCGGGCAGCTTTTCACTTCTGAAATGTACATTGTGTGTAAAGTCGAGCAACCATAATCATTATCAATACAAGGGTAGAATATGCTCGCTTATGGTATGTAACCTGTCGGATACGCAACGTGTTTGGCTCTCTGTTGCCAAACATCAGTGTAATGCAGAATTACAATGATCGCATGCTGAACATGGATATGCCTTCTGGCATTCGTGCGCAGTCTAAATCTAGTATCCTTAACGCCGCCTTATGCAATGTGCTGTGGTATCCTTGATGCCTCGGCGCACAGTTCCGTTCCCATCTTAGACCATGAAAGACTCGCCGCAACCACATTCTTCCTCTACAAATTTGTTAGATGCCTGAAACAATAGTGTAGGCAGGATGGAGGCCAACTTACTTATATTGGGGTTCCTGAAAACGAACCGCTCGTTCAATTTGTCCTCCACCCAGTCCATTTCGCTTCCGATGATACTGAAAAGGGCCTTGCTGTCGATGAGCACCTTGACCCCATCCTGCACGACCTCTTCGTCAAAGGCGGCTGGCTTGTCGACATACTCGAGATGATATGCAAGGCCGCTGCACCCCTATTGCGCACGCCGACTCGGATCAACTTGGGCTCGGGTCCCTCAACGAGGTTGCGCAGGTGTGCCACCGCACTAGGCGAGAGCTTCATAGCCGCCTTGCGCGGTCGCAGCTTTCGCTTGCGCTCTGGTGGGGCCACCTTCTTGGCCGTCTGGGCTTCCTTCTCGGTAACGGCAGGGTCGGGACTGGTTGTGGATGAAGATGATGCTGAGGCGGGCGGGTGGGAAGAAGTCCTGGTCGCAGGAGCCTGAGGTACAGGGCCCGCTATCGAGGTTTCGGGGATGTCATTACTGCGAGGCTGTGGCGGTGGTCGGGACAGCGGGTATGGTTGGTAGGCACGGGGAGTGGTCGTCTCTAATTTCTCGGATGCGCTTCGGCGGCTTGTTTGCGCAAATTGTCGCAACATATGCTGGCACGGTCGGAACGATGACGGGGTGGTAACTGGACGACCAAAGAGTAGCGAGGCTGTCCTCCTCTCTAAAACTATCCGCGGCGCATTCATCGTGAACAGCGTTGCTTGATTATGCTATTACTGGAGGTGATGTTGGGGTTTCGCCACATTTGCCTTGAAAGGGCGGGCGTTGTTGCTTTCTTAAGGTGCGATACGATTGTGAAAGTGATGGCAAGGAGAGATTTAATTAGGGGGCGTTAAGAAATGTACATGAGGGAACCGCACTCTGTTGGGAATCCAGGTGTTGGGTCAGATGTGCTGTAATGGTTCGATTACGGCTTGTTTGTTGGTTGACACTGGCAGCCGTTGTGTCTTTGTGTTTGCTTGCTAACAAACTCGAGGGTTCCTAAAGTTGCCGATGACATAGATATCGAACCACAACCCGATAACTCCGATCCCATCCGGGCCAATAGGATGCTCGTCAATGTAATCTGGAAAAGCCATGTCGCGTATCGATAAGCCTTAGCGGGTCATAGATAATCCGTGAAGCAGCGATGACACTCCATCTAGACCCAGCCGACCCAATCATAGAAGAGGCCCATTAATACCCAGCGGGATTAACGTTCCCTGCCCCGCGGTAAGGACAGCTCGCTCATGACCCTGCGCCTGCGCCTGTACGGGGTAGTATGCGACGCAATTGGGACAGCTAAAAATAATAATTGCATGCCGATCCGGTATCAGCTAATCATCTGTTGCGCTGAGGACAGGTTGGCGCTCAGGGATTCTGGAACAAAAACAAAGTTGCAGAAGACGAGCAACCTTCTTTCCCTTGTGCGCAAATTAGATTAACTGGGGGAAAAGCTTGGTTTAATCTTGTGTCGCTTGCATTCCTTACTTTCTGTCCAAGACCTGCCTCTCTCGAGTCCATCCATGTGTCGACCCGCCACTACGAGAATACGATATGGAGGCATCTCCCCTGACACAGCAGGCCCGACCTGATGTGTTCCAACCCAAGATTGTCCAGCTCTACGAGGCTCTTTTTAAGGTTAGGAAATTCCGGATGCCCCTACCCATATGATTCCAAAGACCTGCTCAAGCTGACTTCTGAGTTTTCGACAAGGTACGTTACCAGGCCCAGCGCGCACATCGTGAATAAACGAGAAGCGTTCAAACCGCTGACGATCCGCCGAACCCCCAGGAAGAGGACGAATTAGATGGCGATGGCGAAAGGACCGAGGGCTTCTGGCGCGAGTTCTTCCTCCTGAAGCCCGATCGCGCCTCCTTGCAACACATATTGGGACAGTTGGGCCCCGACGACCTCATCAGTCTACAAGGACAGACGAGGCGACTCTTTGCGCGATCAGTCGCCTGCCTCAAGCAGGGCGGGCCCGCCACGTCACATGCGCTCGAGGTGTGTCCCTGACGACTTTGCGCTTGAGAGAATGCGACTGTACTGACTGCACGCGCAAAGACATTGACAACCTTCTTTTCGGCCGTCTTGCCAAAGAAGTATACGAACCCATCCTCAGATATTATTTCCATCTTGGCGGGCTTGGATCATGTCGACACCGCGTTCATGGAATTTGTTGGAGCTCTGGATAGTATAATACGCAATGGAAATACGCGTAAGTTTATCCCTGGGTATGCTTTCGCCGTCCTAAATGCTGATAAGAACGTGCTGCATGTCAGTCGAGGTGCGCCAAGGGGCCGTCGAGGTAGTACTGGCTATCACGTCAGGGGCATATCAAACAAGCCTGTTGACATACTTTATCCACCGGGACCTGTTCCCTGCCATTATGAAGTTTATTCAAGACTCAGACACACCCAAGCGCGCCCTAGAGCCGTTCATGCTGCTGGGTCTCCTGGCCAACTACAACAAGTTTGAGTTCCAGAACCCCTACCAACTGCGACTGAACGACTTCGTCAATGAAGCAGCCATTCAGAAGGTTATTAGGTGCATTGGCCAAACATCCAAGAATCTGCGGGGACAATATGTCGAGATTCTCGAGGACCTCCCCGAAGGCTGGTCGATTACGAGCGCTCTCACAATGTTTGGCTTGAGCTCTATCGCACCAGGCGCCAAAGCCGCCCCGAAGAAGCCTACTTACGATCCTGAGGTTGCCAAACAGATGTTCGCCAAGCTGTAAGTGTTCTATTCTCCATGGAGGCCCAATCCCTGGCTAATTGTTTTTCTCAAGTCCTGGTGAAGACGCAGCACTACTTTTGGGCACCTATGACTTCAGCCACGCCAACAAGCTATTCTGCTTCAACCTGGTCACGTTGCCAGCGGAAAAGGGTGATGAACAGCCTTTCTCAAGCTTCCTGTCACTCACATCCTACCTGTTACAGCACGCGTTCCTCTCGAACCGAGCCACAAACTATGCGCATCTAAGCCTGATGGTTTTGCGCTTGATTATCGAAGACCAGGTATTGTGCAAGCGACTTTGCAGTGAGGAAAGCAAGGTGCCAGTTCGTCTGTGTCGGCAGAGGCAACCATATTTGCCAATGGTCAAGGGAGACCGCATTCTTGCAACCAGTTTACTTGATACCATGATTGATGGTATCAACCACAACCTGCGACGCCGGCTGGATGTCAGTCTGTATAATCTGTGCACAGGCATCATGCTTCGTCTCATTTCCTACCTCTCACGGTCGCGGACGCGCTTACAGTATCACTGGTCGGAATTGTTCCGTTCTCTACTAGCGCTTATTCGCTTCCTGACGACCTACGCACCGGATTTGAAAGACCTTCCTCACATCGAGACACTACTCGACTTGGTCGTGAACCTATTGGCATTGTCCTTGTCAGCAGGCGAGGCTTTTCTCCCCACCCCTGCTTCCTACGATGATCTCTTCTACAAGACAGTGGAGAGCGGTGATCTCTTGACCAAGTTCCGGGATACCTACAATCTTGCGAACCGGCCTTCGAACTCCATCGATACGCTAATCAGTGTTACTACGCACTACAAGTCGTTGCTAGAGGCTGGTGGTTCCAAGAAAAACCTAACCAGCATTCAGGTTACCGAAGTCATTAAGCAGGGCTACGAGACCTTGAGCATACAAGCCAAAGAAGGTTTGGACGGCTGGGAGAGGTACCGAGAAGCGGGCGAGAGGACGCTGCTGAAGAAGATGGCGAGAGCAACGGTGGATGATGTAAAGATAATGATGGAGTCTTAGATACCAGAGAAATTCGAGCCTAGATTTTGTATTTTTTCCTACCTTTAAAAGCATTTGATATTTCCCGGTGTGGTTTGGTGACATGGACGTACGTAGATGGACGCATCGAGGGTAACATGATTGGTGCAACATTGATTTGACAATCGGCATTTCCAGATATGGCAACCTCCTTTACCAACAATGGCAATCGGTAGATTATGCCCCGATTCCATGGGCGGGCTCCAATACTACCACGCGATGGGGACACCAGTATCGACAGATCCCCAGCAAGTGCAAGGCAACTCGATTTCGATATGGATACTCTTATCTGTCAGTCACTCCAGCATCATTTCTGCTATTCTTAGTCGGCATAGCTTTTCGGGAGGCAAGCCGGATCTTCTTGGACGTCAACAGTGCCCGAAGATAGTTCGGGTGTACTCGAACTCCGGATCCGTGATTCAAGTCAAGAAGACCATGGCCGGATCATTTCACCGTCCGCGGATCCCCGTCTGGGCAGCCGTATTGGGAATCTTGGCCCTCTCAGCGCCATGGGCTTTTAATTATCTTGCGACTTATACCAAGCCGTCGCTGTCCTGGTATTCCATGATATTCGCCGCCACCCCGTTCCGCATCAGCAGCAGCAGCAGCAGCAGCAGCAGCGCCCAGACTGGGGGTATCTTTCGTTCTTATCCATCTGATAGCAGTGGTGGCTCCGAAGAGAAGGCGACGGCCCCTTTCGTCTGTGACCCCAACCACGCCTACACCACGACTCTTATCTCCCTCGACCCGCTCCTCCTCTACATCACCTCCTTCCTCTCGCCCTCCGAGATCACCGCCCTGCTCGCATCCGGCGCGTCCGACTTCGCGCCCAGCTACGTCGTCAAAAACGGCCGACGCATCGGCACCCCGGACCGGACCTCGCAGTCGGCGGGCCTATCGCGCGACGACCCCGCCGTCCGCTGCGTCCTGGCCCGCGCGCAGGCGTTTTTGGGCACGGCTCTGTTCGACGAAGCCCGCGACGACATCGGTCCGCCCCAGCTCGTGCGCTACGAGCCCGGCCAGCATTACAACGTGCACCACGACTGGTACGAGACGTCCCAGCCGCCTGCGCGGGGCGAGGTGGACGAGTGGCGCGGGCGCGGCTGGAACCGCATCGCGAGCTTCTTCGCCATCCTCGAGGACGGGTGCGAGGGCGGGGAGACGTGGTTCCCGCGCGTCGAGCCTCCCCCTGGTCTTTTGACGGCGCATGGTAACGACGTGAACCATGAGAAGAAGGGGGAGGAGGACAGCAGGGCAACGACACCGCCTATCTGGAGGATTCATGAAGACGGAGGCCTGGCGTTCCGACCGGTGGCGGGGAACGCCCTCTTCTGGGTTAACCTCCACACGAACGGGACTGGAGACCGGCGCACGCTGCACGCGGGGCTCCCGGTCGACGACGGGCTGAAGACGGCCATGAACATATGGCCGCGCAAGTACTACAAGTGAGAGAATACGGGCGATAGTGGTGAGTAGGGCTATTGGGAGTATATGTATGCATAGATCGCTCAATGTGGATATCCTACTCCCTACTTGCCAGAAGAAGCACAAGGAAGTGATGGAGTTAAGCAAACAGCGCCCAGAACAGGAATAATAGATAGTACATGCACAGATCACATAGCACCACCGTACAGAGCATCAGGCAGTTGGTATACTCGCTCAAAATCGATATTAAGCTATGTTTGCATAATGCAGTGTATGATATGATGATGCCCGGTAACAGTCGAAGTGTTATATATATAGACCAACAGTGGTCAATCCCCATCAAGTCCGACCCGACTCGAGGATGGATGGTCCGAATCCAGAACGCCCAATCAAATTAAGTGTGTTTCAGACCCCCTCTATACAAAAATGAGGGAGGCAAGTAAACCACTTTGTCCCATGTGCCATACATAAACTGCACAACTCACAGCCCAATGCCTGACAGATAACAACGACAACGTACCACCAAAGTAGAACACTAGTAACGCCATGCAAAGACTTGCTTTTCCGAAAAACAGCACAAGGCCCGCGATCTCAGCCGAACGGGTTCCTCACGGTTTGCCTCTCTACCACCGCCACCAGATATCATAAACCAAAAGGAAAACAGTATAAGGTCGCTAACTGTATATGAGGTCACCGAAAGCCTCCTCCTTCTTTATAGCCTGTAAGCCAGAGCCCTCCTACCATATTTCGTTGGTAGAGAGGGCACCGGGTCATGTCAACCTTCTATACCCACTTCTCGTGCCGCTTAGAAAAACCCCTGATCGATCTATACGGCCCAACTTCCCCGGCGGGCCCGCACTCCCCAGGCGAGAGTGCCGCCATTGTTCTCCAGATCCGGGTGCTGCCGCGCCCATTCCCGTATATATAACCGTAGGGCGGTCCAGCGGGGCGGCATATCGGCGCTCCTCCGCTCGTCCTCCTCGGGTGTGACCATCTCCTCATCTCCGCTGGTGTCGGTGCTGGACTGGGAGCCGAAGCCGCTCTTGACGTTGAGCTGCATCTCGAGCATGAAGCCCTTCTCGATCTTCTTGTCGTCGTTTCGCCGCAGTTCGCTGACCGCGACGCCGGTGATCTTGCCGAGCTCCTCATCGTATGCACGCGCCGTAGCGGGGTACCCAAGACTGATGTAGTTGTACACCTGCGTGACGAAGGCGTCGTCGAACTCGGCTGCGATCCGGTCTTCCCGCTCCTTGCGCGCCATCTCCTTTTGAATGCGCTCATCGAGCCCCGAGACCATATGCAAGCCACCGTGGCCCGACGTCCTCTTAGTGGGCGAGTGGCCAGCCAGCGACAACGAGGAACTGAAAGCGGCCGCGAATGGATCATGCAGCGTCGCCGGTTCACTTGGGGTAGCGAGAAGATCTGGACCTTGTTGGAGAGCGCTGGTTACTTCGTTGGACTGGGCCACGCAGTACCCACGCCAAAGTCCGGTTTCCCCAGAGGCATCTCGGATTTTTTTCCTCAGGACGGCTGTCCCCATGCGTCGGCCAAGGGTGGTTGGGTTCCATCCGCGTGGCCTTGGGGCTTGGGCACATGCGGAACTTGAGATCAGACCCCAGCATGGGCGGGGCGGCGGCATTCCGCATTTCCCGGAAGTGGCTGTCAATATCATTGTCGTCGTTGCCAAAAGTAGCAAAAGGGTTGCCGAATGGCCCCTTGCGGAACCCGGGCACCTGGGGCTGTCCAGGAGCAGCCCCTGCAGTGGGAGGTAGCGGTTTGCCAACAACATGAGCGGTCGATGGGCTGTCCGACTCTGGGGGGTGCTGGTCGAGTGATTCTGGTGTTGGGCCACCGGTCGTCCACAGAGGGTCTTCCGGTGGGAGGTCCATGTCGTCCGAAAGCGTATCGACGCTCATGTCACTCCCGAATCGGAAATGAGGATGCTTTTCAGCATACTGCCTCATCTCCTTGACGGCCCACGGCAGGTCGGTCGATTTCCGTCGAATGAGCTTGGAAGTGCCATGTCTCAATGGCTCGTCGTCCGAATCGTCAAATTGGAATTCCTCCGAGTTGTCTCTCACGTAGAAGTGCTCTACCCCTAGCGATGGAACACCGTTCGGGAAGGCGGACAAGGCTGATTCGAGCTCGCGCTGCCTGTGCGCTTCACTCGCAGCGACAGCTAGCAGATAACCCGAAACGTCCTCGTCCAATGACTCCCTGCGATTCTTCTCGTTGGTATTCCTCTCCTCCCACTGATCAACCTTGACTTCCTGGGCGGGCTCGCCAAGGTTCAAATCATCAACATCACGAGTATCATCATCGCCCCCTTCGGACGAGTCGTCCGACTCTGACGACTCAATGGTGTCCAATTCCAGGTGAAAAGAGGTCTTGGGAGTGCTCCGCCTTGTGTTTGGATGGGGCTTCATTGAGCCTTGCCTTCTAGGGGTCAGGAGGTGCCGGGCGGGGGGCCCCGTCCCCCTCTGCCTCCTCTGCCTCCTCATCTACCGTCGGAGCTGCGATATCCTTCTTCTCGCTGGGAGGGGGTCTGTTCTTCTTCGGTTTCGGAACGTAGATGTGGTTTGTGCCGGGCGTAATATCGGTCTTGTCGGTGTGTTTAGTGGCGGGACCTTGTTGGCCAACACGCCATTCCCTTCTAGACGTCTCGATCAATTGAGGGGTAAATCTCCTTCTGGGTTTCCTCTCTTCCGAATTGGGCTCTATCGTTTCCACGAATTCCACATGCGGCGCATACGATGATGTAGGCGACGGGTCTGGTGTCAATTCTGCCGTCGGACCATGCGGGTTCTGGCTCTTGTTCACACGATACGAATCGAACGTCGTCTCGATAGGCACGGGAGCGAAGCGCCGCCGGGGTTGTGCCGGAGCATCGGCCATGGAGATGTCGTCCACCTGAACGGAAGCATCTTTGGTAGTTCGGGTCGCTGCTTTCTCTGGTTGCGGCGCCTGGGACAAAGAATGATCCTGCGTCTTGTCCGTGCTGGGAGACGATGTTGTCTTTACCGACTCCTCGACCAGTTGGGGTGCGAAGCGACGGCGGGGTGTGGGTGCAGGCGCATCGGGCATGGTTTCGTCATCGCCGGCAGCCATGATGTAGTACTTGTGCCACGGATAAGCGAAAGCGGAAAGATAACGAAGACTGAGGTCGGCGATAAGGGTGCAACATGAAGCAAAGAACCAACGACTGTTTTTCAAGCAAGCAAGCAGGCAACTTTTTCGTCTACACGCAGCGATCTATAGGGTATAGTAAAGACAAAAGAAGGATTAGGGGGAGAGTCCAGAGCTTCTGTCATGGCAGGCCCAGAATCAGCAACTCCTCTTCCCCCCGTACTAGCCCCGTGACGCGAGTGCTTGGCTGGGAAATCGAAACGACGCACCGCTACTTACCTGCTGTAGCAGCTGGCGGTCTTGCTTCGGGTAGTGGGGTTGTTCACGATGCTGGGACCCAGCCGCGGCTGCTATGGATCCAATGGGCTTTGTCCAAGGCAAGCCAGGGGCGTTGTAGCATTGGGCTGACTTGTTAATTACTGGGGCCCCTGCAAGATGCAAAAGGGAAGATGCTACTTTGCTTTGCTGCTGGGGGGGCTTGCGGTCCCGGCTGCTCTAGGTGTTTTCAAGGGTATTTGATTGTATTCCTTTCTTTGTTAGCCCCCCCCACGGCGCTTGCCTTGGTTTCTGCTCGTCGGAACGAGATTGCAGAAATGACGAGTTGAGTAGCTAGCTCATGCGAGAGGAAAGCAAACCGCCCCTTCGTAACCGTCGTGAACTGTTTTTTGCTTCTTCATCTGAATCTTGTCTTGGAATGACAATTCGTTGGCTTGTCTCAACAGAACATGATCCGACCTTTTGACTGGCGCACGCCAGAGCCGTAAAGTCAAGTAAGCAGCCAATAGCCCAGTGGAAAGTATATGCTGCATGTACGCACTGCACGCTCGCTGCACCGTGGATGGCCAATAATAGGCTCCTAGTTTAGCTACAGAGCCAGTTAGTCTGTCGCTACATGCGTTAGTTGGCGCAGAAGCCTCCAACGGGTGCGTATCTCGCTACCTTCCTAAGATACCGAGTGGGTGTAACCAACCCAGCAACGGGGCCTCTGGGTTGGCCGTAATGTTGTTTGTTCTTCAGTAAGAGCCCCAAAGAGAGATAAGCTTGATTGGCAGAGACTGAACCGAGCAGTCCAAGATGGATGTGCTTGTTGTCTTTGTCTTGAACAGGCATGTCTTACCCCAGACGGCTGTCACATTTTCTCTCCGACTCTCTAGGGTACATACATGGGAGCGAGATCGCAGCATTAAAGCCGGCTCTGACATCATTCGGTACACTTCACGTCCCTACCACTCGGGACGCTGGCCCCATCCGAGTCACGACTGTGTTCTGACACAAGACGCATTGAGCGGATCGATGCAAAAAAAGAAAGTGTGAAACTATGCCAGACGTTGGCTGGGGACCGTTATCGAAATCTCTAACTTAACACTGGCCGTACCTACCTACAGTTCGGTTCGGTTATGGTATTTGAATAGATGTCCGGTATGCGTCTATACAATACATTAGGTATGCGCCAATCTGGATACTGCTTCTCGTCGTGCATCGTCGTCACCCTGTTTCTCCCGAAGGTTGTCTGCTTCTCAGCCTCCTTGGCACGTCCATTATTGCTAATAGCAATAGCGTGGATGGGGCTCTGGACAACCCCACGAGCCACATCCCACGATCCCACATGATCGTTGCAGGTGGTTACTTGGCAGCGCTGCACGTTGGTGATCCTTTCTGGTTCTACGGGGTCTAGACGCTTTTCGTAGGGACTAGACACGACGGCGCCGGTTTAGGAATGGAATGGGCAAACATCAATCGTGATCTGTGCCATGCATGCTACGTCGACATGATGCCGTGCCATTCCTCGTCTTGTCGTCCCAAGGAGCCCTGGGTGAGAGATAAGAGAAGCAAAAGAAAAATAACAGAAGGAAGAAGCGCTCCGTGCTTCGCTTGCGCATGCGTCTGCGTCTGCGTCTGCGCCTGCGCCAGGAAGGAGCAACGCACAAGTCACCCACACTGTACTGCATAAAACCAGTCACCTTTTCTGGTTTCCAGACCAGCTAGACCGTCGTCAGATCATCATCTTTTATCAATTGGAGCTATCATCTTCTTCCTTTTCTGGTGCTCAGTATGAGGCCCAATTGGACCCTTCGCATTATCAGTACGATGCTGCATTGATCATCTTTCCGACCACATTATCAATACGATGCTGCATTGATCATCTCTCCGACCACATTACCAGTACGACCAGCTGCAGTCACCGATCCGGATCTGACCAGATGCATCACCATCCGATCTCTTCACTCGCAAGTCACTCGTCCACTATGGACCATCCTTCCTTAGATTCATCGTCCGCTTCCTAGTACGCATACTTCTCTTCTTGTCCGTGGGAAGACTTGGTGGATGTCTCGTCCTCACGTTTCCTGGGCCGTCGGTATGGTATCACCGTCGTTTAAAAGGTTAGCTTGATAAGCACCTTTGCATTAGGACTGCCTCGTTATCGGAAGGAAGGAATCATGGAGGAAAGGAAGGGCAAGGAAGCAAGGAAAGAAGGAACCATGGAGGGCAGGAAAGGCAAGGAAGGAGGCAAGGACTGGAAGGAAGGACAAAGGGAACGCGGGGCGCGTTCTTGGTATTGATGGACAAGGAAGGAGCAACGCACAAGTCACCCACACTGTACTGCATAAAACCAGTCACCTTTTCTGGTTTCCAGACCAGCTAGACCGTCGTCAGATCATCATCTTTTATCAATTGGAGCTATCATCTTCTTCCTTTTCTGCGCCCTGTGCCGGTGTGCATTTCCCGGGGCTCCGGGTACCTGAATTTTGCAATGGCGCGAGTCAGCGTAATACGAGCCAAAAGGGGACTCCGAGAAAAGAGGCATTCCCAATCGGCGTAGCAAAAGACGCACCGGCCAAATGCAATCTCCACTAGCCTGTCGATTGGGCAGGAATGGAGATGCGGCTAGAAAAATAGGAAAATATTGGTAAAAATGGGCGATTTGATAGATATGATGGGCAGCGGCGGCTCAAGGAACCCGTCGGTTGTACCTGCTCTACTGGTTCTCCTCTTTTTGGGAGGTCGAGTGCATTTTGCGTCCGTTTTGCGCTCTCCATCCAGTCTGTTAGCCGTTCCTCGAAGATCAACGTTCCAGCCACATGGTCAGTAAGGATTATGTAGGTTTCCTCTCCTATGTGATGTACTCAAGTGATCGATCAGGCCAGAGCGCCACGCACCACCACACGACAACGCCTGCCACCTTTCCACCCTCCTAATTCTTCACCCCGACCTCCTTCGTCTGGGTCCGCGAGAGGGGACTTGAGCGAGTAGCCGATGTCGACAACCGAACATATTGCTCTTTCCACATCCTTCAGAATTCCAAAGCCGTATCAAACCATATCCTCCAAAGCCATAGACCATCGACCATCGACGCCATTCCCGCAATGGGCACTCGAACGGTTCTCGTCTGCAGTAGCATGATCCGAGCATTATGCGGCCCCGTCACATCGAAGATGAACCGGAACTGACCGCCTCGCCCGCAGCCCTTAGCCCTTACACCGCTACCCCATCGCCATCCCCCATCATGTGTGAAAGTCAAAGATATTGCCAAGATATGACAACCAGCAATCCAGGCTCGCGTGACTTTTTCCCACAAGTCGGCCCAATCGGATCGGTTTCAGATTTAGTACACAATCCGCCTCCAGCATCGTCAAGTGCCCCCCCGTTTCCCCGGATCTTCCCCGCGAGCGCACTACTATTCATAGCATGCCAGGGCAATTGCAGGTAGGGGTAAGACTGTGTTAGCTCTGCCGGAGGGATGCCTGGCTTGTCTAGTCAATAAAGGGAGCTTGAATATCACCATTGTCACGAGAGCTTCTCGCCCACATTTGCGCATTTCCTGCACATCTTGGTAGACTGCAGGGCGCATGAGGGGAAATGCGCGTTATCCACGATTCGGTCTCACTGCCAGTGGGCACAGGTGGCAACAATCACGGCCAGACTGCCAGGACAATCGGCCCGCCCACCCAGGCTCGGTCGAACCTCTCGTAAAATGAGCCCATATCACCTGATGCTCAAGTTATACCAAAAAAATTGTTACTCATGTTTGGAAAAAATTTGAAGCCCGGATCGACGTAGATTCCAAATGTCTGGGGGTTGCTCCAAATATGAGCTAACCTAAAGCCACAACCAAAACCCCGGTACTACAAAGTAAGAGGATGCAGTCATGGATAAAGACGAAACAATGTCTATGATTTCCATTGACGTTTCTCTTAAACAATGGAGTGAAAGAGCGCATTGTCTTGGGGTCTCTTCCCGTTTGATCACCTGGCGCCACTTTCACTATAAAATATTCAACCTTGTCTCCTGGAGCCCTGAGAGTTGGGTCTGATGCAATTAAATCGGATCCAGCCTATTACCTTTTTGAGAACTCGACCGATAGTAAAAGCAGAGACGTTGTTTCGAGAGTAGTCACCATGTCGAACCGCTACATCCGCCAACAAGTCGACACCACTGAGCCCTCGGTCAGGGAGGTGTACACCACTGCGTCCCGGGGGCAAAGTCCTTGGGCCGATTTGTTCAGCGGCATGATTGTCGGCGTCCTGGTCGGTATCGCCATGATGAAACTGACTGCTCTCGCGCTGGTGTTTCTTAGGATGACTGTTCGTCAGGCTTATCGACGCCAGATTTCCCAGGTCTAGGTAAGTTGGAGAGGGGTAAGGGACATATGTAAAGTATGTGAAGCAGAGCAGGCTTCTGTATATATCAATCTCACTCACGCCCAATAATAAAGAGAAAACGCATCAACCTTATACAGTATTGACCTGACTTCTACATTGGAGGTCTGATATCAAAAGAAACTTGAGGTTCGAGTGAAGGCTTATAAGTATACTCAACTGTCCATAGTGAGCTATATCTAGCTGTGAAGTGTGATGCTCACCCAGTGACTTATATAATAGTGTGAGTACTAGTGCAGCTAATTTCTCTACGATTCTAGCTATTATAGGACACTATTGAGCTACTGTACCAAACTATGGCCCCTTATCAGTATACCTCCCCTTATATTTTAGGTATATATCTTCAAAATTGTTACATTACAGCACTCCGTGGTCCTTTCCTCTCTCACAAAGTTTGTAGTAGTTGGAGCCAAAGGCTTGCGGGTGTTGGTTCGTTTCTCGACGGCATCGGTTTATGTAACAATGTCACCATGTGCCACTGATGTATGTATATATCGGTATCCAACAAGGAAACCCCATGGTCTGTTGTTGGAATTCTTAAAGACCGACAACCAACATGCCAGAGGCTTCGTTGGGCCATGTTTCTATATCATGTGCGAATAATCCTAGGCCATGCTCAACGGAGCAAACAAACAGATGTTACGTGCCAACTGTACTCAACATGGCCATGCAGGCTGACAGTATCATAGTAAAGAGTATTATACATGGTTGTCTTAGTTTCCCTGCTGTAAAGACTACTAATTACTCGATGGGTGTATACAACGCACTATATGCCGGCAGGGAGTGCCCTTGAGGTTCTCCGTTTCGTCTGGCTGCAGACTCAAAAAGGCAAGACTCCTGGGAGCGGCACTTCAATGTAAAATGAATTTGAGAGTTGACAATGGAATGTAAGCCCCTTTGTATTCCTTCTTCGTCCCCTTTCAATGGCCCAAGGGCCAAGTGGACTGCTGATTTAATAAATTCACCCTAAGAGGCAGCGCCAGAAACGGCCTTACTCGGAAGATAATTATATATATTCTGAGTATATGGCCTCTAAATTTCTCGTCAGCAGAAAGAGTCAGAAAGTCCCTACTGTGAGGCGACGCTATTACGAGCCGGAGGAACGTATAGGTGCTATGTACTGATCGGTACTGGTCAGTGGGATAGGCTGGTTTAGCTTCCAACAACCCAAGTGCCGAATTCAAACTGGGCGTCACGGCGAAGGAACCAGTGCCCTAACCAACTGAACCAACCCGCCCCAGCGGGCAAAAGGAAGACGTTGTCAAGTCAGCGCACTTGACGGTCTATTGAGCTTGTCACAACTCCTTACATTGGGTAGTTATCTGTTGAGGTTATGTGCCTAGTGTCCAGCACAGGCTTGAACATGTTATCCATGCCAATAGCCTCGCTTTGTCGACCCCATTGGCTTTGAATATGCAAGCCAGATTTCATGATCTGTTCCACATTGCTCTGTCAGTTCCCGTAGTGAATGACTATAAGCTGCCAATTTCAACAATGCTCTATGCCGTTCGACTTAAAGATTTTGACAAGAGGACCCATCTCGTGTCATTTTGCAGTGCCTGACAATAGTAAAAAGTAGGAGAGCATTTGGAGATTATTATAAAGTACGATGAGCTTATCAGCTATATATCGATCATGAGCACAAGGGGTGGACAAGTCTTCATCGCCTGAAGGTTGGAGTAGTGACAGTCCCACGGAGAATACTAGTTACAGGATGCTGTAGCCTTGAACTTGCCCAGGTATTGCATGTATCTCTCTAGGCGTGGAATTGTATTGTGAAGCACTGCTATGGAGGTACTTTGAGCTGTGGCTGCGCAGTGAATAACCCCTGATCAAACACCAGTGGCATCTTCCAAAACATCCGAAAGTACCATTGAAGGCCAAATACATATATTTTACTCGGTGTAACAGAGTGTTATCAGAGCTGATCATCAAAACGCTTAGTATAGTCCAGCTATAAGAGACTCACGACTAGACGAGAGGGCGACATCAGTACTGACGAGAAGAGGCTGCTTACCGGACATCGATGAGTCATTTGATGGAGTATTCTATAAGCTTACTGCACGATACGATCTGTTCAAAATAAACAGTCTCGCTGCAAGCAGGGAACCCAGTATCCACTCGTGCAACAATTATAGACCAACTTAGGAGGGTGTGGCTGAGTATCAGCTGTCTTCTCTCTCCCTCCCTCTCTCTCTGACCATAGTCTCAGAATTTGAATGCTCGTGTAAACCCCTCTCGTACAACAGTTGCGTTACCCAAACATTGACCTCGTGAAAAGCCCACACCATGATTCCAGTTCTGCTTTACGTCCCGCGTAGCTAGTCTCTCGCGGCAGCCACTTATCCTACCCTAAGCCACAGTCACAAAGAGTGCCCGAATGCAGTGCTGTATTGACTTCCATGCAAGCTGCTAGGTATTATTACCATGCATACCAGTTAGGCGATCAAACAATACAGAAGACGATATGGTACTGCCCTGCAGTAACGACGAGGCGAAGGGCGACCCGTTTTGCAAGGATATGACGGTGAATAGGACTACTCAGAGTGAATCAACTGTACACGTCAATACCCTCCAAGGTATATATAGATGCCTGACTTTTGCTTTTGCGTTACCCGGTAGCAACAGCAGTGTGGGTGGCAAGGCACGAACCGAGTGTCTTACCTGCAGTTCCACGTCGGGAAAGGGGGTCTTAGACAATGCTCTCCGCAACTATCTCCAAGCAAATATACATAGGCTGTCTTTCGAACTCGGTGGTAGTGCTCATGGGATGGGAACCAAGAGCTGAGAATTCGACTATTCTCATTCCAGGCTGCATTTACTGGGTCGCGGTGTGAGTTGTCGTGACGGGGGTTGTAGTGAGTAGACCCGCGGGAGGTTGGTGACCATGTCGGTGGCGGGTTGAAATGGAATTTGGCAGCGAGAAAGAAGGATCAGCGACACTTGGTGTAGCCAGCTTGTACATTGACTGGTCTAAATGAGGACTGTCAGACGTGTCTGTCAAGCCTGGATGATGGGGTCGGATCCGAGACAAGTGTGAGTTGGCCGGTATCTTAATCTGCGACACCGGTTTGCTGTATCCAGTCAGCTTTTGTGCAGAAGAAACCGGCTGGACCTGCTGAACATAATCTCATAAGGATGAAAACTGCGGTGTTGGCTTACTGCGCGCGAATGGGGGCGTTTCGTAGGAGGACGGGTTGTGAGTCACTTACTTTTCACTGCCAGGAGCTACCATGATAGTCATCAGTTGCGCCAGCCAAGATAGAGTTCATACCTTCGCCGAAGCGTGATGTGAAGGATTTCAACCCCCGGCCTTGCACCGGAGACGGTGTATGACAGTTCCATCGTTGTCTATCGCAGCTGGCGATCAGTCTGGGGCTGACGACGACCCGGCGGATCTGACTGAGAGACATCGATTGACCGACAGGAGGATTCTTGCCATAGACAAGTCCGTCGACGCGACGCGTTCCACGTCAGCTTGTTGACTGGAAAGTTTCCTAACTCGGGAACTCATAAAAGCAAAATCGTTTGAGTTAGTTAAGTAACTACTGTCGTTCAACGTAACAGGCTTCACGGACAACGTCTAATCTAGTCCAGTTGCAGTAACGAACGAGTCTTGCTACCTGACCCTTTTGGTCTTTGCGCAGCACGATGGTCAACCAGGGTAGCAACCCGTAATCTTGGGTTCTATCAGGCTATTGCGATACCAACCCACCATCTGGCGTCCCTCTAACTGAGTGAATCAGTCAATCAACTCTTTCAGACGTTATCTTCCCAACCGGCAATCTAGCCGAGATGACACGCCAGGTCTTGTTGAATATGCACCCTGGTCCAAGGTTGTATGTGCCAATAGCAAATTCAACCAGGTACCTAACAATCCATACGCCAACTGATACTCATGTCAGTCGCTCTGCTATGCCACGAATTAATCAGACTGAAATGGAACTGCTTGATTACTTTTCTCTATTCACTTTCCGTTGGATTCCGTTGGGGACATCAAACAGGTTGAACACTGTTTAGGTTCTTCTCTCTAAATACAGACGAAGGAGTTCCCCAATACCCATCAAGCAGCAGCTTTTCGCCCAGAGACTGCTTATAATAGACTGACATTGGTGCATGGAGATTCACGACGTGTATCGCTCGTTGTGGTGTGTTGTGCTATACGGGTGGGATGGGTGACCAATGCAACCCCAACTTGTCTGTCAGGTGGATATTTTTCTTTCCCGCCGTTACATCGACTTCGCATGATACATACACCGGCTGGCTGGGGTGAAAGGGAAGGGGGGTAGGATTTCGAGCGCCGGCTCTTTTGATAGGGTACGGTCTAGACTGCTGGCCTTGCAAGCACTGAAGTAGAGATAGTCGGTCTCACATCAGCATCGTTCATTCCGTCCTCTGAAAAAGCTCTCCCGCGAAAGAACATAACCACGCCGTTGCGACGCGAGTCAAGGTTTGTCTTGTCATTCATTATCTCTTGGTACATGATGCTGAAATGAACCATATGCAGGCTGGGAGGACGAATCCGAAATAGGCAACCCAGTCATACCGGAGGGATCTGCGTTCGACGAATTCGACAAACGCCTCGCCTCATGCGCGCAGATGCGAGCCCATATACTGTGTCGATCTAGCTGTCTGTCGGGGGGCTGTATGGTAGACCGGCAAGGGTGGCGGGCAGATTGCGGATGATACAGCCGCCACCGCTAAAGATAGGCACTTTTGCGATGTGGCTCGTGGCCGCTGCTGCACCACAAGCCTCTATGAGAACAAAACATCCAATCTCCCCGTAATAGGTATATGGCAAAGCTGCGATTCCATACTACTGCCCACCACAGCCGGTAAATGTCGAACAATCACATCAAATACATAGAGTTGTTATCTTACTCCAATTTGTTTACTACTGTTTTAATCGGGATCATGTAGAACAATCGAGGTAGGTGCTGTTTGGGTAACGCATAAAGCATCTACAGCTTTCTCCCCATGTCCGCTTGGCTATCAAAATGCAGTGGTGTTGGCGTGGCAGTTGGTACCTTACCTACAGGAGCTTGTGCAACACTGCAATATGCAGCGCAGAAGTATTGGGAAGCATAACCCATCTTGGATGGAACTGTAGCGGACGGATACCCAATGCAGCATCTCGATGGCGTGTGTATCAAGCCCTGAGGCTGGCATTGAGAAAGACCGAAGCGCTGCCTCTCTATGGAGCATGCAACCCTCTCAGGACTACTATATTGCCGCAATACCGTCGTCTTGCATTGGTCTGCTTGGAGAAGTGGAAATCGAAATTGAACGATCGTTCTTAGCGCACAGACTGCACTACCATAGATACATGTACATGCAGGCTCGATGGGGACTCAATGACGTCGATCCCTTGCCGGACAGGGCCACACATATATCCAGAGAGGTTTAATGTTGTCAGGTTTGGTTCCCGATTGTGATATCGAGGCCTTGCAGTTGGGGTCAAAGGACCGTTACTCGTGGTAGCGGCGAGGGATCCTCCATGATGAAACCCCTTGGAAATGATGGCGAGTCTATTGGCCGTGTTGACGGCCCATAGGAATGTGTTTGCGCGTGGAGGTAAGGCGGTCAAAGATTTCCGATGAAGACTTTCAAGGGGGGGCCGCGATGTCCAATACATAGTAGTAGGCAACCTGCCGCTGCGCTGGCCCATTGGGATGGGCTGGGATCCTATCCGAACAGCTCCAGAGCGCAAACTAGCAATTCTACGCTGCTGTTAGCAAAATCGGCTACTGTGCCATGTTGTTTCGTTTTCTCACCCCCAAGGATACATCTAAGGATGGGACCGGCAGCCAGCCGGATTAGGACTACCCTAGCGAACGGGACTTTGGGAGACGGACACATCGGCTTCCAATAAGCTAAGGGCCTAAGGCTCAACGGCGTCGTCAACTTCTGGCAGTCTGGATGCTAGCCCAGCCAATGAGGCCGTTGGCATTCTGGCGGCGAGGCGGTCCAGACGGCCAATGATCTCAGACAAAACGTGCCATCCGACCAAGGAAATCCCGTCGTCCATTTATTGAACCAACGATCCTTGGAAGCGGGTGGCTTGATTCACACCACGTACACGTTGTCTGTATGTGAGTAACAGTAGCTAGCTCCCAGGTAAGATGCATCCCTAACTTCATACCTACCTGCCCAAAGGGTCACTTTGTCGTTTCTTTTGTTGCGCGGCACCGACCAACTGACACGAACTCCCTTGTCGAGCCATCCACGACCGAAATCAAAATCCACATGTCGTACCCCCCGTCGCCCCAGGCACAGGCTGCCCCCTGTCTTCACGAGGGGACGTTTCTTTTTTCCCCTGGGAAAGCCCCCATAATTGAGGTACGTAACCGACTACTTAGCAGATGCGCAACTAGGATATATCCCAAACCCTGGCCAGATGATGAAATCTCTGTGGACAGATTGGGAGGGAACAAAGTGACAGACGGAGACACGGCATGTTGTGCGACATCCTGTGATACTGAGGCATAATAGCAGCTGAGGTACCTGTAGATTGGAGGAGGTACATGCCTAAATTTTGGCGACTTTTCCCATCTCATGATGCTGTACTGACTTGGACTGGGCTGGCCTCTCGTCCCAACCTTGAGTCCTTGACACATTGGAACAACTGCATCTCCCGTGCTAGCTCTTACTTAGCTGCTGTGCTACCGGCCAGCTTCTGATGTTCCCTGTTTAATGTTTTCCAACATCTCTTGAGTGGGTAACGGACGAACGAATCGCAAGCGAACAGTAGGGGTATCGACAGCCTTTAATCATTCCCTCATCCAGTCCTTTTACTGGGTTTTCTGGGGACGACTGTGCGAGAGGACGCTCCCGTTCCATGCATCAATCTTTTCCACCTTTTTTATCCCACTCCCGGTATTTGTGTTTGATGAGACATCAAAGTAACCCGGTACATGCGTCTGTTCATAACATCCGTACTGTCTCCAGTCCGATTGCCCATTGCTATTGCTATTGACTTACAGGCATACGTCAATACCTTCCAGCCAATGCTTCACTTCACGTACATTGCCCTCACCGTTCACCAGACAGGCAACCTTTCCCTTCGATCCCTTCGATCCCTCTGATCCTCCCTCCACCTTCTTCTTTTCATTTTGAATTTGACTTCCGCGAAAAAGAGAAAGAGAGGAAAGATAGTCCTGGGTGGTTGAATCAGAACAAGTTGGCTGCCAGCGGATACACGTGCACCTAAAAAAGCCTCCCACCACCTTGGAATATCTACTTATTCATCAGCAACCACCCTGCCAGCCCGAAATATCTAAAACTCTAGGTTAGCGGAATCCGCAAGCCTTGAACTAGGTTATCCAGCAAAACCCAGCGCGTTTTTTCCTTCCATTTCCGCCGACCCACACTGTCGATGTATCGCCGGTCAAGGTTGTAGACTGGAGCGTGAAGGTCCAAGCCTACTGGCCTGGACGGGTTATCCCGACTGCAGCAAATCAATAAATAACAAGAAACAGCCCAGCGCATCCGGGATAGCGAAGTTTTAAGACATAAAGAAACAGAGTAAGGAGATCTGGAATCCCGCTCTGACTCGTGAGAGAAGAAAAACACCACTGTCCTTCCCGTCATTCCCTCGTGCGCAAAGGGCCATTATGGCGACTCTCTCACCCCGTCGCGTGACCATGCAGGACAACAGCGATGCGCTAAACGATGGACCTTCACCACCAATGTCCAATTCGCCCGCACTCTCCTCATCGCCCATGGCCTGCCTACAACCGCCCGACTCGACATTTACCCCGGTCTCCATGGACAGCGACAATCTGGCAGCGGGCAATACGGACGGTGATTGCAGCGACAGCATAGCGTGTTGCGATACGAGCCGGGAAAATTTAGTTGTCGGAGGGTCCCCGAGTACAGCCACAACCCCTTCGGGCAGCATCAATGCCTTGATCCAATCAATAAAACCTGCAGCACAAGCCACAACGGACAATAAACATGCCAACAGTGAATACGATCTCCTTTCGCCAGGGGGCCCTTCGTCACTTTCCTCGAGTCCACAATTGGATAGTGCAACAAGCCCAGCGTCCGTTGCAAGTGTTGAGGACAAAGACAAACGGGATTTACCTTCGACGGATGCCAAAGTCACATCAGCGAAAGGCAAATCACCTCGCAGGGACAGCCACGCCAACGCCTCTAATTCAGATCCAATCTCAACCCAAGCTTCCAAGACCCCAACTACTGGCCCCGTCGCTCAGCGCGACCCTTCTGTTCCAGCGCGGAGCTCCCTATCAATCAAGGACTTTCCGTTAAGCGAGAGCAAAAACGAGCAGATTCTACACAACCATCACCATCACCATAATAATCCTCTTCAGCAGCAACAGCCGACCCAACAGTTCCCCGCTATTGTCAAGCCCAAGCCGTTACTGCGCACCGCCTCGACCAAGAGCACCGCGCTTGTACATCCATCACCCAATTCGAGGTCCCGAGCCAACTCGTACGCCAGCAACATTGCACAACTCGAAGCGAAAGCAGAGAAGCTGTCTATGACATCGTCCATCGAGGACGCCATTCGAGATCTCCACGGTGAACTCAAGCGAAGCGATAGTCGACGATCGTCCATCTTAGCCGCCAGCGTAGCCACATCTGGTGCAGCCCCTATCCCCGATAACAGCACCACCGCCCCTCTCAGCCGACAGGTGTCCATCGCAAGCTCGATCCTCGAGACGAATAACGCAGCTCGTCACGGCGGTTATTCTCCTGCGGGTTATGTAATGTCCCCGAATAATTCTTTACTTTCCAACTCAGCTAGTCGGTTACGTTCTGGATCTGTCTCCAGGATGGACCCAAACGAAGCCGAGCCCACTCCATTGACTCGGAGCGGCCCGGGAAAGACATCGATGCGGAGTGTCAGGTCGACGTCCAAGCCTCCAGCCTTGACAGGCATCGCCGAGCTGGAGCCTACCACGCTCACAGCTGCTGCTATGGATGCAGCCGACAAACTGCAAGAGTATCCAGAGGAGGAAGAAAGGCTCGGGGTTCCACCATTGGAGGACGTGGACCGCACCCCCAACGCGAACGACTATGGATCAGCATCCGTCAACGATTATTGGGATCAGGCTTATTCTGAGGCCCAGAAGGAGCCTCTTCAGCAGCAGCAGGCAAGGCCGGCTAGTCCATCTGGTTCTGCTGGCACTTTCGAGCAAGCAGAACTCGCCTTCGCCGATTTTGACGGATCACATTGTCCACCCGACCAAGACCAAAGCCAAGACCAAGAAGAGGATGATTTCATGCCACCTCTCCATGGTATAGACATGAACCTTCATGTGCCGGAAGACGTCCCCGGGCGGCCAAGGATTTCCGCGCCGATAGCCCCTACTGTTCAACCCAAGTCCTACATGGATCCCCAGACTGGGCAGCAAATGATGTACTACCCAGCGCGTGTGCCTCTTGTGCTCAATCTGCCACAAAAGCTGTCCAAACGGCCCAAGGCCAGCGAGCGAAACAAACAAAGGTCCCAAATCATGAGCACTGTGCCAGAAGCTGCACGTCAGTCCGCTACTTGGCTTCCGGAGGTGATTCCTGAGCCGCTTATGGATCCATTGGGTTCTGGGTCCAACTCAAATCTTGCTTCGCCGGACGTCAATTCTGATTTCAACCCGCTATCGCCAGGCCTGTCCGAGAGCAATCTAGATTTGACGCTCGGATTCCCCAGCGAATCGAAGGCGCAAGCACGACCGAATCCCCAGGGAGCCAATGAAGAGGCTCGAAAGTCGCGATTGTCTATGATGGGTATGTCCGTGATGGACCCATCTGACAAACGCAATACACGGGCGTCGAATTTCGAGGCTCTGCCACCGCAATTGCGCGCCAGTGCATTCTTCGATTTGCCATCCGAGTCTCCCGCGTTGGAGCTGAAGGGTGGTTCTGCATCAGCTACATTGGACGATATCTTGAACGCCTCAGCCAAAGCACCGGTGTATGCATTCACAGACCATGCTTTCGCCGGCCATCTGGGCCAAGAAATTTATGGCGGTGAGAAGAAACGAAAATCCCACATGAAGCGTGCCAGTGCCGCTACCCTTCGGGACGTGAAGGATGTCAAAGACACCAAGGATGCTAAGAATACGAAAGACGTGAAGAAGAGAAGCTCGTTCTTCCATCTCCGAACGCCCAGTAAGCTAAGCATCAGCAAAACATCCAACAAGGAAACGAAGAAGAATACCGCGGGAGACGATGATGCGGATCACGTATCGGATGATGAGCGAACCAAACTCTCCGGCTCTGTCAACGGAGACCATACGCCGGAAGCGGATGAGGAGGATGATGAGGACGACGAAGAGGAAGTCGACGAGGAGCTTCTCTACAACGGGCCACCGACCACCTTGCTCGCCGAGCTTCAAATGCGCAAACACCAGCAGAAGTTGCGCACTCAACCAAACCCAAACGCAAACCCCAACGGAATGTACTCTACACTCTTAGAGTTGGATTCAGTCGCAGAGACAGAAGTGAAGAACCGCAAGGGCAGGAAGATTAATCTTGCATGGGAGACCCCAGATGATGGCGGAGAAGATGACGATGAGGATCTTCCACTTGGTCTTGTGATGGCAAAGAAGAACGGAATCCACGATACCCAAGCTGTCATCGCCGAAATGAATCGTCCCCTAGGACTGATGGAACGCAGGGAGCAGGAAGAAAACGAACCCCTGAGCCGCCGCCAAGCGCGACTCCAAGGCCGCAACCCAGGTCCCACAACCCAGCGCAAGACGATGACGTCGCTTGGTGGTGCTCTTGGTATGGGTGGCGGTTTCCGTCCTTCCCCTTCCAACTCGCGGCTGGATGTGTCAACGCCCAACGATGACGAGGTTGAGGGTGAGACCTTAGGTGAAAGAATGCGCCGACTGCGTGCGAAAGAAGAGGGTGACAACCTTCTCCCCCGTGCCAGACCTGTTAGCATGGCATTTTCCACCGAGCTGTTCAGTCAACTCGGAGACACTTTTAAAGAGGAAGATAACGATAAGGGCAAACAGAAGGCTGCGGCGCCAGTGGAAGAGGAGGAAACTCTGGGTCAGCGCCGCCGACGGCTGCAAGCTGAGCGTGAAGCCCGTGAACGCGAAATGGGTACTGGTGCTGCGCCAAATCCAAACATGCCCCCTCCTGGTATCATGCCCAGGCTGGACAAGCGGCACTCTCTCGCCGATGTTCTGGGCAACAGCAACGCATCCCGCAGAGTTCTGAGTGACCCGAGAATGGAAGCGGAACGCGCACGTGAAGAGGAAGCTGCTCGCTTCAGGCGGGAGCAAGAATCGAAGTTGTCTGCTCTCCGTTCGCAAATGCCTCAGAACCTGAGCACGCCTCAATTGCCTCGCTCCGGTGCCTATGGTTCCGGTCAATTTAACGACGGCACCGGAGGCACGGGCTGGCAGAGGCACAGCCGTGTACCCAGCTTCAATGCCCCCCAAGCAGCGGGCATGGGCATGGGAATGAACGGTGGTGCGATGCAGGGGGGTATGATAGGCAACAACTACAACATGGCTGGCTATGGCGCACCCACAGCCGCCTATGGCATGCAGCAGAACCTGCCTTTACAGATGAACATGATGCCCATGACGATGCAGCAGCCCGGCCAGCAACACGACATGGTGGATCGCTGGAGACAGAGCATTGTACCTTGATCCACCACGAGCCTAGCTCTTTTGAAAACAAAGTTTTCTGGATGAGCGACCTGGGCGACACATACTTCTTGTACCCAATTCGAAAGTACATTTTTGGTTTCCTTTGTTCTAGCGCGGCATTGCATTGGCGTTTGATGGTCGATATACTTTGCGTATTCGTATAACATTGGACGCATACCGCTTGCGTAGCGACTCGGCGGGAGAGATTTAGGTTTTCTGTTCTCGTTCATACTTGGATATACGCGGAGCAAGGTATATCATTATTCTACACTACATACTATAATTCGGGGGCGCACATTGCTTAGGAACCCTCCACAGAGGAAGGACATGTATATACGTTAATACCTGAGATATTACGGCCAGGAAAAAGGATAGACCGAGAGTCTGCGGAAACGCGTTTGGAATACAATATTCACCATACAAAATATCTGTTGTGTCTTCAACCTGAACAAAACTCCCTCCCTTATGTCTCACAGACAGGATGCCCAACCACCTTGGTAATTTAGGTTTGTACTACGGCTAGATTAATGAACTGTCATGTGTAGCTGTTGCGTACAAGCGCATGCGTGTCTCACTGCACGTCAAGGCGGTACACCTGTCACTGCGTGATGTGATGCACATAGAAGAAGCATGTGAACTGGCCCGCGATGCTTCCCTCTGCCGTTCGGCTAATTGCGGAGAGAAAAGGCCCGGCTTACGGAAGAGGGGGAAAGGTGGTAGGTAGAGGAAGAGCAGGAGATGCAGGAGGAAAAGCAAACAACCCCTAGGCAAGGCAGCAGCAGCAAAGAGGCAGGATCTCCAGATTTGCAGATTGCATGTGGCATTACATAGGGTGGGGGCAGGACTATCGTCCGTCCTGCGCTGCTATGCAGCTTTCGCATCAATCATTAAGATGAATCCCTCGTAGGTAGGCGTATCAATGCATCTACATGCCTGCTACGGAGTACCTATGTACGTTATCTCCCCATCCATACAAAATATATGCACACCACCAGTAATGAAAAGACGTTTAAAAGAACACATAAGCGAGCCGTCTTTGGAAGATTCCGAGTAGATTCCGACTGGGCCAAAAGTCACCGCTCAATTCAGAGAAGAATTAGCGAGGGGACGAGGAGGAAAGAGGAGAGTGAGGAGGGAGGCGATGAAAACCAATCGGTTAACGAGGACGGGCAGGCTAAAGTTGTAGGGCAGGAGTGTCAGCCACTCTACCTGTGTACATGGATTGCTAAATGTTTACGAAGAAACTCTCTCACACACACCGGCCGGCGGCATCATCTATCGCCTTTGATCGAATAGTGTCGACAGTGTTGCCGCGTGATAGATACGTTATATGCACTGACGCGCGATCGGCCAACCTTTCTTCGGCTTTCAAGCTCCTGACTAATTACTGACGGATGTCAAACGTCAAATGTAGAGTGGCATTTTCTCGAGTGAGTTGCACACGACAGATGAGCTTTTCATTAAACCGTCCAACGGCATGGCATGTAGTGGCAGGAGGAGCAGCAAGCCCTGTGGGGTTGTAAGCCTGTAGGCGACAGGGCCTATCGTCTGGCGCAGCAGCTCTGGTAAGTAGGTAAGTTATGTTTCTTGATCCTGCGGGCGTACCACCGCACAGGATTAATGCAAGTCACTCCCTATCGTAATCATATGGGTACACGTAGAGGCTCTACGACTGTATGTCCTAAGATTAAATATTCTGAAAAACTTGGCAAGTGGCCGATTCATCCCTTCATGAACCAGGTGCATGCATGCTGTTTTCTTGCTTTTACTGAACCGATTCCCTATCCTAGAAAATGGTCCATATTAAGACCGGGTGACCACTAGCGTCAATAGATAAAAAGTACTACACATCAGTCGGGAGTTGCCGCGGGTCGTCTTCCAAGCCCGGCTCATTAATAAGTCGTCAATCGCCCACGAGACTACGACATTGTAAGGGGCTTAGGTACATAGTAGGAGGGAACTCTCCTCGGAAGTCGGAAGCCGGAAGTCAGCGGGTTGGGAGGCGCATCGCAGAACATCGATCATCAATCCATCTCCTGTCAGTCGGTCAGTGAGAAAGTCGGACAATAGGCAGGACAAGTCATTGAAGACAAGACAACTTGTCGGGGAAGATGACAGGTAATCCACCCATCCCCACCAAAACCAGGCTGTTTCTGACAGTTCAGTGGGAGTACACTGATTACAGTACACTGCCATTTCAATCAATCAATTGAAAATTTGAATGATGGGAACCTGCATTAAGGTTCCCCCTGCCCCTTCCTTGCCTGCTCGCCTACAACTAACCTCAGATCCCCCCCTCCAGACTAGCGGAGGTGGTCCCGATGCATGTCTTGGGTGGGTAGGCCCATCACCTATCAAACGCAGTTCATCCGTCGCTGTCACTTTTTATTTATTAACGACTGATAGCAAATCTGCATGCCTTCTAATTCCTTCTCCTGCGAGGCAACCACCTGCAGCTCGACTTGAAGAGGCAGCAGCAAGCCAAGTCGGTCCGAGGCTTGAGCAACATCACTGACGACCAGCCGCCGCCGCCGGCCTTCTCGGCTTTTGAGGGTCACTTCTCTGCATGCGTTAGGTCCTTACTTAAGTCTGTTTGGTATTAATCGCACGCCCATCCCAGTCATCGAGAAGGAGAAGGGGAGAGAGAAAAAAACATCTCCTTTTTCCTCTCCACCTCTCTAGTTCCCTTTATCTCGGTCTGTTCCTCCGCGGTGTAACAGAACGGACGGCGCGAGACAATCTCCCGGGAAAACAGGGCCCAAAGGAAACCCTTGGGATAACGGCAGGCTCCTCAGCGATGCGGCATACCTGGACCCAGTTTCTCTGTCAGAATAAGAAACCTTTGTTGTCCATCTCGTGCGGCGCCAGCTCAACCATATTTGCTTCTCAACCCATATATACGCCCGTAGCGGCTTCCTCGTCGAGCGGGGTGGGAAATATTGGAGGGACAGATAGATAGTCCCCGACTTTTCCGCTCAAGGTCGCGCAAATCAGATTCGAAATTTATCCCCTCATCGCTACTGAGGTTGCCGGGTCTCGCTTATAATACCACGAACTCAAAATAGCCTCTGTGTCCTTGACCTACAGTCACCGTTTTTATTCGTACGGGAGAGAGGGCGACATCTATACACAAATACAACACAGCATATCACCCTGACTGGCTGGACCAGGAACAAAAGCAGCAATGTGTCGCATGGTGGTCTTCACCGGCTCATGTCTCAAATGCGGCCGTTATTTCACCTGGACCGACCTGACGCAGGAATTACCGTGCCTTGAGGCCAAAAACACGGGCGTTTTTGGATACTGCCAGAGAGGGGCGTACACAGACGAGCACCAATTCGACCAGGAGTGCGACGCGTGCGCCGAAGATGAGGACGAGGGGGTCGGCGACGTGGATACGAATTCGTCCGACGGGCGCGCAGGCAAGGACGACAGTCACCGAAAGAAGAAACGCCAACGGACGAAATGAAGACCAGACGGTGGTTGGTTGGTGATGGTTGTTTGTTTATTGGTGCCAAATTGAAGATACCCCCGAGAAGCAATTAGCTACTCGTAACGATTTAATGCTATATGTTGTACGATCATGTCTTGTTCGATTCGGGCTCACGCCATGCAGCAGCTCACGCAGGATTGGCCTTCAGGCTCGCAACACGTCAGAACCGATTATTCATGCTACTTAAAGTTATGTGACTCCTGTCAATCATAGCTCAACCCCGATGCAGGTCGCATCCAGTTACATCATATGGAGAGGCCTTTTTGCACAGCGGTGTTGCCAACAACTGCACCATCTGGATGCGACCATGTTCTGGACCATGATCAGGCCAATGCGAACATGGCGAAGCATGATCGGCCGCGGAGAAGCGATGTTTTCCCTTCGCGCTCGAAATGATCGGAGCAAGGGATGGAGATCGGCATGTGCCTTGAGATGCATTCTCTCTGCACACTGATGTTAGTCCGTGATTCAGTCTTCTGCCTACTTGGGCGCACTGCATACACCACCTCCTGCATGCATGGAATCGCAACGGACGCATGTTACTCGCTCGCGCATTGCTCAACACTGAACACACATACACCATCTGCTCATATCTGAGCCTTATTGTAATAATGATACCCAAATATGACTGCAGATGTAACGATGCTTTGGAGCCGCACCCGGTGGTGGTTTGGCATGGCCTGGTGGGCATCGGTAGCGGAAGTAAGTCGATCATCATTCTTTCCCCACGGGGGGTTTTCGGATTTCCATCCCCGTCAATGCCGGTGGATAGGCGTATTAGTAGCAACAAACCACATGGTTGACAGCAGATCAAGAACGTTTCACCACATTCTACAGCCAAAAGAGACAATACCCTAACACTAGAGTAGTTCTGCCTGAAGATGTTGAATGACATAAGAAGTTGAATTGTGTTGTATTCCTCAAGGGCCGGCCGTTAAGCTTGTTTGTTTGCTCGCTTTTCAATTTCATTGCCGTTCGCTACTGCCGTTAGCGCCACAGGACCTTCCTTCTAACTATTACCTTTCACACGAGTGGACCAACCAAAGGCAACTTTGCCTATTTGCTGCTTTCCCGAATTTCCTCCACATGAGGCAGTAGTAAAAGCTGGATGCTCGTCGCACCAAATCTCGGTTCTGATAATGCCCCTATGCCCCTAGCAGATCCCAATCCTTAGGTTACTGTTCCCTGTACCATTGCGGGCTACTCGTGTTCGGCCCGGCGATCTGGATGAGAAACAAACAATGGGGCATCGTGATCCATGAACCAACGACCAGATGTTTGCTGGACCTGCGAGATCGAGTGGAACTCTACACCTCTACGGAGGGATGACCTATGTACGAGCGAGCTCTGTATAGTCTGTCTGACTGCTGCGCTCGTGTATGCATAGCCATGATCAATGACATTTGAAGGACTGCATGGTCCTCAATTGAGGACAGCTCTGCGGCCTCTCTCCTGTGCTGTGCCTCCTGGATCCCTCGAGTTTGGGCCGCACTGCACTGACAGACTTGACTCAATCCAGGAGGGCGAGCTGCTATCTATCCTGGTCTTAGCCATGTGCTCTGGCGCGTCAACAAGCTGCCAACGTCCAGAGCCGCATTTTCATCTGCACCTAGACACCGACCTCGCTTGGCAGATGGGGACCGTGACCAAACTCGGCGACCTGTCATTCAAATACTGGCAGCGGTTCAGCGCCCAGCTCTTTAGACACGACACAGAGCAACCCCCAAAACTTGTCATTTTAGCTAGACTCGCACGATACCCGCTCGGCTATGCGCCGACTCAGGTCATGGAGAGTTCCTGAAAGATCGTCGAAAGCGATTTTTGTTGCAGGCTGACTTGACGCAATTGAGAGGAGCTATTGGCAGGGTTGCAACAGATAGTCCTAGAAGCGATGCCTGATAGGGAAAACCAACCCCGGTCAGAGCGGGCTTTACGAGATTGCAATTGGCATGGTACCTGGACCAGGACAGGCAACTTAAGCGACTCGTGAAAGTAACACACCATCACATCGCCCAAAATGTGACTGTCTCCTGGGTCCTTCTTACTCCTCGTGGTCCCTCGCACACTCTTTTTCATTCTCTTCGTCCTTATTGCTGGCACGCAAATTTTCGGCGGCCGTCCGATCTTTCAAACCGGTTTGCACCATCACGACGACGAACGGCAACCAGAAATCGGAAAGGCGAGCAATGGGACCCCGGCAATGCTAGTTGGGGCATTTCTATGGAGAAGACGGACCGTCTAGGCGACCCGCCATTGCCGGCGGGCGGCAGGCCGGCGAATGCTGCGAGCACGCCACTGCCGCCAGCACCATCGCAGTCGCCGCCTGTGGCCAAACAACAGCAGCTACCCCGTCACCAAACGAGAGAAATCAGGCCCCCGCCGCCAGTCGCATATTCAGCGGCGGCGGCGGCAAAGGAGGAGCGGCGTCACAGTCACCGCCGGTTGAGTTCCGAGGTTTCGACTTCTTCGCGAAGCGCGAATTCAACGAGTTAAGGACGGCCTCGGAGGCCTACTTTGCACCAGCGGCCGCGGCCTCTGCCAGAGCGTCCAAGCGGCTGTCCCGGCTGGGTCCCGCGTCATGGCTGCGCGATCCAACACCACCCGAAGTTCCTCCCGAGGGCTTGCCCCCGCAGAGGGGCGGTTCCCCATCCCCCTGGGCGGCAAGAATGAGCTCCCGCTCCCCTCCTTGACGACCGCATCCGATACGTGGAGTAGGAAGTCGACAACAAGGGTCTGTGGGCTGAGGAAGTCGAGGTTCTACATGCTGATCGGCCTCTTGGTCGGTCTGGTTATTGTCATTGTCGCTGTTGGCGTCGGCGTAGGGGTGGGAAAGAACACATCAAAGTCATCAGATGCCGCCGCGCCGGTGTCAAGCGGGGCGTCTTCAGCATCTCCCAGCCCCACGTCGACTACAGTCACCACCAGCTTGCTGTCTACCACCACGGCAACGGCAACAGCGAGTCCGACATCATCATCGAACAACCCGGCCGCGACAGCGGGCAAACTAGACTGCCCCGCGGCGAACGGCACGGAGTACCAAGTTCCCGGTTCCACCAAGCGTTTCCTCCGCGTCTGCGGCGTCGACTACACGGGCAGTACCGGGGGTGTTGACCTGAAGCAGGTCACGACACAGAGCATGCTCGACTGCATGACCAACTGCGCGGGCACCTACGGGTGCACCGGCGCCGGTTGGGGCTATATGGAGGGCGACTCGGGCTACGAGCACCGGTGTTGGCTCAAGAGCAAACTAATGAAGTCGCACGAGACCGATATAAATTGGTCCTTTGCTGTATTACTTTAACATCTTTACAAAATCTATATTCTCATTATACCTATTTTGTTTTTCATTGTTTGCGCGCTGGAACTAGGGCTATTCATAGCCGGGTCTGAGGGGGTAAAAGTAGTATGCACTAGAATGTGAGCAAGCGATGGAGTTATATGGTTTCAGCATGTTCAGATCTAATTTCGTGTGACTGAAGATATAGTGGTGATGTTGGTGGCAGATTCAACACAGAACTAGAGGCAGTACCAACACAAAACGCTTCATCTAACATATATACACCTCAACATCAAGGACACAACCTTCCTGTTATAATACGACAATTTGCTTAAAGATTACGCCTGTCTATCCAATTGAAATGAGGGCCAATATGAGTGCGATGCACTTACGATTTACACTTGTTAGGCATCTGCCAGCAACCTTGAGGGTTGACCATGACGCTAGCCGATGGAGAAACGATCACATAACCCTTATGGCTAGCAAAAGAAGAGATCTTGAGAACAATACTGTCATCCCCAGATCTGGGGTCAAACATACGCCATTTTTCAGGGTTCATATGCGTTCCAATAAAATTGGGCTGATGGTGGAAACAATGATGTTGATCTCCCGTCATCCCATGGCTGTTCGCCGCACGAGCCTCCGTTCGTCCCATCTTTTGGCGATGCGACACGACCCGACACGTGAATCGTCTCCACGCGTCTTGATCACCATACATATTGCCACTCTTCTCAAGACTGAAGGCTTCCTCAGTTCAATGTTATCACTTGACAACACCGATTACTACCAATTGCGAGAGGAACTCACTACCATAGCAGATCCATTGTATTAAGGAAAAGATGGCACCTGCAAAAACCAAAGGAGTCACCACCAAACCCCAGGCAGGAAGTGCACCGGATAACACCCCCGGTAGCAGCAGCAAGAAGCGGAAATCAGCAGCCGCAGCCGAGCCGGAGCTCACGCTGGAAGAGGAGATTGCCGCCTACAAGCAGGATCTCAATGGCGTCTATAGCCCCGAGTACTATGTCGACCTGCACCTGCCCTCGCCGGCCACGCTGCGGGGCCGCGTCAACAAGCTGTTCGACTCGGGCATCATGACCAAGTCCGAGTTCTGCCGCGCCGTGGGGACCAACACCAACACCCTGAACCGTTTTCTGACCCAGCCTCGTCCCGCGAGAGTGGTGGAGGGCTCCGTCTACGCGAAGGCCTGGATCTGGTTTCAGCAGCGGGAGGAGGCCGGGCTGAAGATGCCGGACGTGCGAAAGCGGCAAAAGTGGGAGGCCAACGCTGCTGCAGCTGCGGCTGCTGCTACGGCTGGTTCGGAGGAATCGCACCCTCCCGCTACGTCCTCGTCGCCGCCGTCCGGGACAAAGAAGGCGACGACCAAGGCCAAGGGCTCGGCTGGGGGTAGTGGCGCCAGTGCTCTCCCCGACATCAGCGACATCCACCTCGACGGCGAGGAGGAGGACGCGGTCCCCATCTACGACACCTGCGGCGAGGTCCGAAAGAAGATCAACGCGCACCTCCGAAAGACGCCCGGTCTCACCGAGGCCGAGTTCCGCCGTACGCTGTTCGCGCAGCTGCACAAGTCGAAGGCCAAGGGCATCCAGTCGAAGCAGATGACCGACTTCCGGACCGCCAAGGGCTCGCGGGCCGGCATCAAGTCGTGCGTCTACTACACGGCCTACGTCTACTTTGAGAAGCTGCGGCTGGCGCGGGGTCAGCCTGAGAGCGAGCACCGCGAGACCATGGAGGAGATATATCCTGGGGGGATCGACCGCGATGTGCATAACGGGATGAGGTTAGTAATGCCATGCCATATAGTATCAGTGAACGTCCCCTCCCCCAAAAACCCCCAACCCGAACCAACGAGACTGTACATATTATCCCTACCTAGTCCTTCGCCATGGATAGCTCACACCTCGACTTTTTGATAGTTTTCTCGGCTCCTCCAATGTTAAGGGGTTCTACTTTGATGAGTTTGGCAGGACGAATACGAGCTTCTATTAGGATGGCTTAATCGTCACTGGCGACCGCGCACTTCCTCTTCCCTCCCACCCCCAAACTCATACCCCCTTGCCCTTAACACATTAGGTACGCAGCCCACACTCCCAAGCCAACGAAACTGTCTATACCCCTGGCTTTTCGCCATGAACAGCTCACATATTGACTCTCAATAGCTTCATAGTCCCTTCCAGCTGCAAAGGAGTCTACTTTGACGAGTTTGGCAGGGCGAGACCGGGCTACTAGGGTAGCTTAACCCTCCTTAGTAGACGGGCTGCGAGCCCAGAACAGGCGCCCCGTTGTTCTATTGCCGTGGAGCAGGTTGAGGATCTGAGTCGCGGTTACTGGATGCATACAGATAGGAGCGAACTAAACATTTGCTTTCTGGGAGTTACAAAACGGCAGGTAGCTGGAGTAGTGTAAAATAGTTCCACGGAACCAGGGGGTGTATAATACCGGAGTCGGATTGTAGGAGGTTCAAATTATTCCAGTCATTATTAGTACGTATACTTCATGAGATAGCTGCTGAAAAGTGCATTTTAAATTGGTTCCGATTATAGAGGGTTGTCGCCGAGTGCAATTGTCGACTCATCATCCCTGAGATCGCACAACACCCATCCGTCAGATTGGTCCTGGATAGGGGGACATGCCCAGAACAGCCCTACGTCGTCCACGACCAAGTATACGTTACAGATGCCTGTCTCTGTTAATATGTGCGCTCATTGTGGCCCATTATGACTCACATTGTAATTGTAAGAGGGCAGGTCTGAAAGGGGTTGGTAACAAGAAAGTTTGCAACGTTCCCTATATGTTTGAACTTTATATTGGCCCGACCAGAACCGAACTAGGCACCCAATTAGACATCGAACGATGTAAACGATATCGGGAGACCCGAGAAGGTGTTTCTGTTCTCTTGATACTGGCTCTTCATCATGGTCGTCTGTAATATTGTCTCGGGCCTCACCACCCAAAAGACCGCCCCTTTCCGACCCACGGCCATTTCTCTCTGTACCACCTCATAAACCCAGTAAGCTCAGCATATATTTTCATTCGGCTACTCTAACAATATCTTTGGTGAGTCAATGAGCCTATGAGCAGGTTATACTTTGACTGTTGAGAGGATGGTCCCCATCTCCGAAAGGTATATGATTTTACTGCCTGACCCGAGTTTTTGTCTATAAGGTTTTCTATCTGGGAAATTCACATATAAATAATTTCTCTCTGGCCTTTCTTATTCTGTTATTTTAAAGTACTGTACCTACGAATCCAACTCTTAAGTCTGCACCTCAATACCTTTGTTGCACTTATTCGACCACCGGCCTCCATCTGATACTCTCAAAATCACCAGGCCTACTACTTATACTCAGAACTCTCATCACAATTTGTACGGGTTACTGTCGGTTCTTGTCAGACCATACCCATCCATTAGTCTATCTCTTAAAGCCAAGAGCCATCTACTAATCCACTGCCACAATGTCTCGTCATATGTCCGACAAATCGTCGAAGTACCCTGAGTTCCCCCGCCCGTGGTGGGTTTTCGACCCCACCCTTCTTGACAAGAATATCAGTCTCTACATGGTCGACATGATCACAGATCTACGCAACGTAGACCGTCGATACAAGCTCCCGAAGACCTGGCTCGGCGACGGCCTGAGCCCCCGCGAACGAGCCCAGTTCATCATGCAGCACATGGAGCACAGGCCGTGGATGGCAGACACTCAGGAGGAGTCCCAAACCCTCATTGAAGCCTACATCAAGCCCGACTTCATCTTGGATAACCAAGCCCAGGTGCTTCACTTCTACGAACTCGTTAGCTCAGACATCCCCAGTATCCACGGCGAGTATAAGAACTCCGCAAACATGGAGCTATACCTCGAGGCCCGCGCTTTCTTCGAGACCGTCCTCACTCTCGTTCTCGTCGAGGGGGGCCAGGTAGAGGAGCGACACTTCCATGTCGACTACTGCCCCAGCCACCTATGTGATGATGACACACCAAGCTCTACACCGAGCCGTGAGGCTGTTACTGCCACCGCTGCTGCCATGAACAGAAGCAGAAATGCACAACTCTCCAAACCCAGCAGCAACAGCAACAGCAGAAGTAATAGCCGGGCTCCTTGCTGGGGGTCATCCCCGCTGGATTCCCTCATGGAATCGCCGGCCGTGCAAGAATTGCGCGGGCAGCAGCAATTCCAAGCCAACACTGTTTATCGCCCAGAGCCGTCATCGGGCTTTTCCCGCCTTGAACGTAATCGCGAACGTCAGCATCAACTAGTACGCCAAACGGACGTCCCCAAGCCACGGCAACATATGCCCCAACAAGGCAACAATCGTGGGAATCCAGAACAGCAGAAGCCACAAGCAAGCAATGTTTCTTCTTATTACTCAAAGCAGTCGTCTGATCCTTCCCGGATTCAGTATCAAATTCCACGCCAACAACGACAACTACCCCGTCGAACAGACAACATCGGACCACAACAGCGGCAGCAAGAAGTCAACGACTGTTGCTACGTAGAGCAGGCGACCGAGGGCACATGGCTCGAACGCCACGGAATCACTGCCACGTACGAGCCCAAGCCCAAAAAGCGACCCAATATCCTCAGGCGCCTGTTCAAAAAGATCAACATGTGGATCATCTCCAACAACAGCGGCGGGTACCGCAGCCGTCGGCTCGGGCGAGAGTAACGGGACGATGCCAAAGGCAACACGACTACTCCCCCTTCCTAAGAAGCATATAGCCTCCGGGAGAGACGGCATTAAATGGGAGAAAAGGGGAGAAATTCGCCCCATGTGCCTGAAAACTGTCTCATCGTCCCGTCGGCAGTCATAGTGAGAGATATATGGCAGTCGGACGAGGCCTGGTCATTACAGGAAGCTGGCGTCTTCCATGTCCCACGAGACAGATCTCAGGCTCTGACGACGGCTTTTTGAGGGGGAAATGTATCTGTCATGGACAGTCCAGGGTATCGAGAGGATATCGGCACAGTATTGGCATGGCTCGGGACACAGTTTGGATAATGGATTGGATACAAAAGAGTTTGTTCAAAATTGAGGGCAAAATGCATGGCTTCTAATCAAGATGGACGGATACAACGCATGTTCATGAGATATATGATAATGATGATAACAATAATACACTCAAACAAATGGCGTGTATCTCAGTTCTAATGAGGTGAACTCGGCCTGTGCTACCAATGCCTTAGATGCCTTCTCGTCCTAATTTGGCCAAGAATATGCTCATGTTGATTACGCGTTCCATAGTTACTACCGTGACAGACGATAAATAATAGCAAGAGCACTGGCGCACCTTCCTCTTTACATCCGGTTCTATGTATTACGCTGCTAGTGTAGAACTCGGTTGAGGGTGATATTGCAACCGTATATGCTGTGTTAATTCGGATTTCGAAATACTACACGTGGAATCTTGTCTCCAATTATTGCAAGCCTGAGTCGGTGCCTAGATAATTAGCCTTGGTATAAAGTTGTTTTAGACAGGTACCCGTCTCAAGTGCATAACCTTATCAGTCTACATGTAGGCAAGTGCCTTTCGGACACCCACTTTAGACGTCAAACCTACATCACTGCATCGGTTACTATTCCCGTCGCATCGTCATATGGCACTACTGCCCCGACCAAAGCCCGGTCAATATATGACGAACAACTTTGACTCCAATCCCGAGAAGCCCAGACCCCAATAGCGATGCAAATGAGGCAGGTGCTGGCGTGAAGGCGTCAAGCGATAGAGCGACACCAAAACACATCAAAACACACTTGCCAATGATCTCGTGACATGCTGTCGCGCACATTCTCGTATTCACCTCACCGGTCTGCATATTCCAAAGTGCCTCGTATCCGACTCGGCAGAAGTAGGACCTCTGAAATCTTCTTGCCACATATTTATGCCAGCGACAAACCTTTGATTTGAGTTGGATACGACGATGACCAATGTCCGAACTTCTACACCTAGATAAACTATTAAACATCTGACATCTGGCACCTCTACTGTTCATCACATGTGCAACATGAAATCGGCTGCAGCGTTGTTCTTGACCTGGCTCACAACCGCCGCCGCCGCCGCCGCCGCCGCGCAGGCCTCGAGTCTCCGTCTCAGAGCGGATAGCCCGGTGCGCAATCCCTCCCGGTAATTACCATGTGTCTGACGCCGACCTTTACAAACAGGAGATCTGCAACGGGGTCAACCTCACCGGTCAGTGTGAGGATTATGTGTTCAATCCGGACTACTGCTACACGCTGCTGGCCTTCTATCTCGGACGCCCAGGGCTCTCATCGTTCCGTGGCAAGGCGGGCACACCATGCACATTCTGGGAGTGGGTTTCTGACCTGATGAACCCCTTTTGCATCGCCGTCTTCTCTGGGTGTTTCTATCCCTTCCATCGAGAATCTGATGCTGACTCGGTCTTCTGTTCGCTAGCCAAGAGCATCCGGGCTGCAAAGAGGGAGAGAGCCTCGATATCGCTCCCACGAACGGCTCCACGCCGGTGATGGACTTGACGGCTTACTATGTTTGGTATGTGCATTGTGTCCAATGCGATGACTGCCCCTGAAGGGGTTCCAGTTGTCTTATTTGTTACTGGTCCGCAGCCTGGCAGTCGGGTAGGTACATAATCGATACTTGGCGGAGATAAGCTGGTCCATATACGATGCGTATGTAAGGGTACGGTTTATATTAATGTTATTATATAAGGAACTAAAAGGCTCTCTTAATATAATTACGGAAATCTTATTTAAATATATTATAATAAGGGTATATAGATTATCGATATAGGGCCGTAATAATTACCCGTTATTAAAAAAGTTTTCGATTTTAAAAATAACGAGAATTGAACTCGAGATCTTAAAAAAGTTAAGCCTTATTTTCTATTTATTTTTTATTATAAATATAGGCGCTTTATTATTAAATTATTAGATCGGTTAGTTATATTATAATTTCCCATTATTTTAATCCTTCGTTTATTAATAAAATTCGATTTAATTTAGTATCTATATAGGAAATTAATTAATATTCGTTCCTTTTTAAATATTATATTATCGTAATATTATTAATCCTATTTATTTTTTATTTTCCTTTTTCTTTATTGTTTTAACTTTTAAAGTTTCTTTTTCGGGTTTTATATTAATAGCGGTATTAATATCGGCGATAATGTTAAATTTTCTTCTTTATTTATAGCTCGTTATTTAAAAAAAAATTATTTTAAATATCTTTTATATATATCGGGTTTTAATATATATAGGTTTTCGTTATATTATTTTTTTAATTAATTTTAATATTTATAAAAGTTTTTTACCTTTTTTTAATTTATATTAAAGTTCTTTTATTAAATTAGATAAGAAATTTTTACCCGTCTTTACTAATTAATAATATAATTGAACTCGATTTTTAAATAATTCTCTTTTATATTATTATAATAAATTATTACACCCTTTTCCTCGGGTTTATTGTTTTTTTAACCGGGGATAAGGTCGATAAATATTTTTATTAATAAGGAGTTATAAAAAATTAGGAATATATAGAAATTTATTAATAATATTAATTAATAAATGCTTTTATAATTTTATTTTATTTTATATAGTCTTTTTATTTTATAATTAAGTTTTCTTAATAATTAAAAGGTTTTAATAAACTTTATATTTAAAAAGATTTTATCTTTTTTTTTAAATTTATTTAGTATCTTTTTTTTAAATTTATTTAGTATCTTTTTTTATTTATAGTAACGGTTTAAAGTTTTTATATTTCTTAAATTATAATTCGTAAATAATTAAGTATTTTTTAAAGGTATTTATTAAAGTTATTTATAATAAAGTAATCCTTTTTTTATTTAATTATTATTTTTAATATAAGGGGAGGATCTTTAAGTTCGATATATATTCTTAAATAATAAAAATAGTTAATATAGAATAGGGTAAGGTTTATTAATTTAAAGACCGCATTATTTATAACGAATTCGGTTATAAATAATTAATTATTTTAATTATTTTAAAGGTAATTAATATATATCCGTAAGTATAACTTTATAAAGGTATTCGCGTTCTTAATTTATTTATTTATCTTAAGGTAATAGGAAAATAATAGTAATAATATTATATTAAATCGTTTATTTAATTATTTTCAAAATAAGGATATAAATGAAAAGCTTCTATTGTTAATTATATTAATAAAGAGATTATATAACGATTAAATATATTATACGAAAGCGTTAATAAAACCTTTAATTTTTAAAAAGGTTATTAAAATATAATATTATATTTTTATTAATTTATTAACGATTATAAAAATATATTTATAAATTTAATTATTATATTTATAAGTTAGGAGTTTAATAATATAATTAATAAAAATCTCGGTTTATTTTTTAATTAGGATAAGTAATAATTATAAAAAATTAAAAAGTATTTAATAGGAAGACTTTCCTTTTTAATAAATATAATAATTATATAACGTGATTTATTACCTTACGGACTATATTACCTCGCGAACTACTCTTTCTATTTCTTAATACTTTTATATAAATTAATTTAATTATAATATTTTAAATTAATTTAAATTACTTATTATCCGATTTATTATTTAATTCTATATCCTTTTTATAAATTTATATATTATAATTTATTTCGTTATAAATACCGTAACGCCTATTACCCGTTATACGCCGTTTCGATAAATTATTATTTTTACTTTCATTAATTATAAAACGCTTCCTTTTTACCTTCTTATTCTATAATTATTAAAATTCTTTAATAATAAAGGCTCTTTTAAATTAAATATATAATTTTTTAACCTTCCGGCGCTTTAAAAGGGTTAAATTTACCGCCTTTAAAGTCTATACCCGTTTATATAAAATCGTAACTTTATATATTATTAGCTTTATATATTTAATTAATTTATTTATAATATTTAAAATCGGTATTAAAGAGCTTCTTTAATAATTAAAAATTCTATTTTTAATAAAAATAAAGTATCTCGTTATTTATTAAAGGTTAAAAGGTATTAAAGGGTTATAAGTATTAACGGTCCTTAAACGTAATAACTCTAATATAAATATCCGAATTTATATATTTAATTTATTAATTACTTTATTTAAACTATAAGGTATTAAACTAAATATATTAAATTTAAATTTAATATTATATTTTATAAAAATAACGAAATACGCGGTTTTAAAGGTAATAAAGAACTCGAGCTTTATAATATAATTTATTAAAGCTTTTATAAATAACTAGATTTCTTTTAAATATATACGCTTTAATAATAAATAAAATATAATATTTAATAATTAAAATAAATAAAATAAATAAAGAGATATATTAAATATAATAATACCGTTATCCTTATAATATACTTTAAATTCGGTTAAAATATAATTTTTATAACTATTAATAATTAAAAAGCGATAATAACCTATCGCTCACGCTTTAATATATTTATCGAAATATTTAACTTAATTTAAGCCCGTTTTATTATCGGTCTAGTTATTAAAGGTCGGTTTAATTACTTAATCGCTTAATAAATTATATTTACGTATTTAATTTATAAAATAATATTAACTTTAAATAATTAAGAACGGCGGAATATATTAACTTTATAAATTAATATATTTTATTATTATTAATTATTCCTAATTATTAAATTAAACCGTCTTCGCCTTTTTATATTAATCGGTATATATTATAATATATATTAAGCCGATAACGCCTATTATAAAGCTAATTTTATTAAAATTCTATATATCTTTATTTAAAATACTGTATTTAACCTTCGTATTCGTTATTAATATAAATTAACCGGAAATAACCTTTATATCTTTATAAAGAGCTTTTTAATAATTGTATTTCCGATTTATTTTAATTTTAAGGTTTAAATTACGATTAATAAAACGTTTAACTTAATACTTATTAACGCGTTTATTATTATATATTCCCGCGAGAAAATTAATTATATCTTTTATATTAACGATATTAAAAGGTATTCTTTAAATATTTAAATCGATTATATATTTTTATAATACCTCCTTTTTAATAAAATTTAATTTATATTATTATTATCGGATTTCGCGTTATAAGGTTTAGCTATTAATTCAGTAATATAAAGTTATATAAAGGACGTCGTATACCTTTATAATAATTCTTTTATTTAAAGGATTTATTAAATTTTATATTATTTAAATTATTAAAACGATTTGATTTTCTTTAAATTAATTAGGTATTATAATTATAAAATTATTATAACGTGGTTTATTACCTCGCGGATTATATTACCTCGCGGACTACTTTTTTAATTTTATAACTTAATTAAACTTTAATATATAATAGTTTTATAATTATAATACTTAATTAATTTAAAGAAGATCGAATCGTTTTAATAATTTAAATAACGCGAAACCTAATAAATCCTTTAAATAAAAGAGCTATTATGAAAATATATAACGTCCTTTATATAACTTTATATTATTAAATTAACGGCCGAACCTTATAATACGAAATTTAATAATAATAATATAAATTAAATTTTATTAAAAAGGAGGTATTATAAAAATATATAATCGATTTAAATATTTAAAGAATACCTCTTAATATCGTTAATATAGAAAATATAATTAATTTTCTTATAAGAGCGTGTAATAGCGAGCGCGTCGATAAATATTAAGTTAAACGCTTTATCGACCGTAATTTAAACCTTAAAATTAAAATAAATCGGAAATATAATTATTAAAAGGCTCTTTATAAGGATATAAAGGTTATTTCTAGCTAATTTACGTTAATAATAAATATAAAGATTAAATATAATATTTTAAATAAAAATATATAGAATTTTAATAAAACTAGCTTTATAATAGGTATTATCGGTTTAATATATATTATAATATACGTTAATCGATATAAAAAGGCGAAGACGGTTTAATTTAATAATTAAAAATAATTAATAATAATAAAATATATTAATTTATAAAGTTAATATATTTCGTTATTCTTAATTATTTAAAGCTAATATTATTTTATAAATTAGATACGCGAATATAATTTACCGAACGATTAAATAATTAAACCGATTTTTAATAATTAAACTAATAATAAAACGGGCTTAAATTAAGTTAAATATTTCGATAAATATATTAAAGCGCGAGCGATAAGTTATTATTACTTTTTAATTATTAACGGTTATAAAAACTATATTTCGGCCGAATTTAAGGTATATTATAAAGATAACGGTATTATTATATTTAATATACCTCCTTATTTATTTTACCTATTCTAGTTATTAAATATCGTATTTTATTCGCCGTTAAAACGTATATATTTAAAAGAAATCGAGCTATTTATAAAAGCTTTAATAAATTATATTATAAAGCTCGAATTCTTTATTACCTTTAAAACCGTATATTTCGCTATTTTTATAAAATATAATATTAAATCTAGATTTAACGTATTTAATTTAATACTTTATAATTTAAATAAAGTAATTAATAAGCTAAATATATAAATTCGGACGCCTATACCGGAGTTATTACGCTTAAGGACCGCTAGTATTTATAACCCTTTAACGCCTTTTAACCTTTAATAAATAATAAAATACTTTATTTTTATTAAAAATAGGATCTCTAACTATTAAAGAAGCTCTTTAATATTGATTTTAAATATTATAAATAAATTAATTAAATATATAAAGTTAATAATATATAAAATTACGATCTTATATAAACGGGTACGGACTTTAAAAGCGGTTAATTTAATCCTTTTAAAACGCCGGAGGGTTAGAAAATTATATATTTAATTTAAAAGAACCTTTATTATTAAAGAATCTTAATAGCTATAAGATAAGAAGGTAAAAGGGAAACGTCCTACGACCGATAAAAGTAAAAATAATAATTTATTAAAGCGGTATATAATAAATAATAAGCGTTACGGTATTTATAATAAAATAAATTATAATATATAAATTTATAAAAAGGATATAAAATCGAATAATAAATTAAATAATAAATAATTTAAATTAATTTAAAACGTTATAATTAAATTAATTTATATAAAAGTATTAAGAAATAGAAAGAATAATCCGTAAGGTAATATAATCCGCGAGGTAATAAACTACGTTATATTAAAATTTAATTAAATTATAGAATTAAAAAAGTGGTCCGCAAGGTAATATAGTCCGCGAGGTAGTAAACCACGTTATATATTAAACGATATTTTTATATATTTATAATTAAATATATTATTATCGGATAAAGTTTAATATCTTTATTCGTTTAAGGTAACTTATTATATTAAAAGTATAATAACAATATAGGATTTAAAGGTTAATTACCTTATTTTTTAATATAAAAAGGCACTTTTTAAAATAAATTATATTATAAATTAGGTTATAATATATAACGTGATTTATTACCGAGCCGGCTATATTACCGAGTCGGCTACTCTTTTATCCGACTTACCTAATTAAACTTTAATACGTAATATCTTTATAACTATAATACCGATTTAATCGAAAGAAGATTATATTATTTTAATAATTTAAACGACGCGAGGAGGTCCGAATCGAATTAATTAACGAATTATTATAAAAGTATATAACATCCCCCGAGCTATTTTAAGCGACCGATTACGCGATATCGATCCTCGATATAAAACCTAACCGAATGGATAAAAATTAGATTTAATAGAAGAAGAGGTACTTTATAATTATATAATTAATTTAAATATTTAAAAGATACTTCTTAATATTAATATTATAAGAGATATAATTAATCTCCTTATCGCGTTATACGAGGGCGACCGCGTTAATAAATATAAAGTTAGGCGCTTTATTAATTATAATCCGGACTTTAAAACCCGAATAAACTATCGATATAATTATTAAAGGGCTATTTATAAAGATATAGGTATTATTTCTAATTAATTTATATTAATTATAAATATAAAAGCTAAATACGATATCCTTAATAAAGATATATAGAATTTCGATAAAACCGGTTTTATAATAAATATAATCGAATCGATATTTATAATAATACGCGCCGATCGGTATAAGAAGGCGAAATCGATTTAATTTAATAATTAGGAATAGTTAACGGTTATTAAATATATTAATTCGTAAAGCTAATATATTCCGCCGTTCCTAATCGTTTAAAATTAATATTATCTCGCGAATTAGTTTTACGAATACGATTTACCGGGCGATTAAGTAATTAAATCGATTTTTAATAGCTGGACCGATAATAAAACGGGCTTAAATTAAATCCGGTATTTTAATAAATATATAAAGGAATAAAAAAAGGTTCTTATCGCGTTTTAATCCTAAACGGTTATAAAAGCTATATTTCGGCCGAATTCGAGGAATATTATAAAAATAACGGTATTATTATATTTAATATGCCTCTTTATTCCTCCTACCTACTCTAGCCTTTAAATATAGTACTTTATTCGCCGTTAAAACGAATATATTCGAAGGAAATCGAATTATTTATTAAAGCGTTAATAAATTATATTATAAAATTAAAGTTCTTTATCGCTTTTAAGGCCGTATATTTTATTATTTTTATAAAAAATAATATTAAATTTAAATTTAATACCTTTAATTTAATACCTTTAATTTAATACCTTATTATTTAAATAAAGTAATTAATAAATTAAATATATATCTTCGGACGCCTATACCTAACCCGTTACGTCCGGGGACGGCTAATATTTATAACCTTTAAACGCTATTTAACCTTTAATAAATAATTAAATACTCTACCTTTATTAAAAGTAAAGTCTCTATTTATAAAGGAAGCTCCTTTACGTTTATTTTAAATATTATAAATTAAATAATAAAAAGAATATATATAATAATATATAAAATAACCTTTATAAAGGATTAAATATATACCTTATAAGAGGTTAATTTAATATTTTCTAAACGCCGGAGAATTAAAAAAGTATATATTTAATTTAAAGGGGCCTTTATTATATAGGAATCTTAAAAGCTATAAAATTAAAAGGTAAAAAGGAAGCGTTTAACGATTAATAAAGGCGAAACGAAAGGTCCGTCGAAGCGGAGGGCGGCTGGTAGAAGGCGTTATAATATTTACGATAAAACAGGTTATAATATATAAATATATAAAAAAGATATAGAATTAAATAATAAATCGGATAATAAATGATTTTAATTAATTTAAAGTATTATAATTAAATTAATTTATACTAAAATAATAAAATATAGAAAAGGTAGCCGACTCGGTGATATAGCCGGCTCGGTGGTAAACCACGTTAATAGGTATCCGGATTAATATTTTATATAATACCTTTAATTATTATTATTTCCTTTAATTAAATATTTTCTTTATATTTAGAATTTCTATTAACGAATTATAAGTATTATAAATTAATTTATTAATCGGGGTATTTATCCTTTTTATTAAAGTAATAAATAATATATTATTATCGTCTTTATTATTCGTATTATTAAATTTTATATTTTTAATTAATTTTATATCCGGTAGAAGTTATTAATATCGATAATTAATATATTTATTATTATAGCCTTCTAGCCTACTACTTAAAAATCGATTTAAGATGTTTAATTAATTATAATATTAGCTAGGTTTATAAGAAATTTAATTTATTTTATTTATTTAACATTAAAGTATTTAATAAATATAAAATATTTTAAATTCTTATAATCCATTATAACGTTAAAGTTATTAAATTTTTATAACTCCGGGCGTTATGTTTTAAAGTTTTTAATAATAATTAATAATTCTTTATTATAAATTTTATAATTATATTCTTAAATTATATATTTTAATAAAAAAAAGCTATGAAGTATTTTATATTATTACATTCTTATAATAGGACTTTTTTTTACGGTTTAATTTAAAACATTAATTTTTATAAATATTAATTTTAAAGGATTAAAGTATTTTAGGATTAATATCGTTATAAATTCTTATTTTAATTAAAGAAAGGTTTATTTATAATTAGGACTTTAAATTTAAAGAATATTATTTCTTATAAATTCCATTAATAATTTTATAATTTTAAAATATCTTTTAATAAACCGGCGGTAATAGTTTATAAACCTTAAAAAGTATTAAGATTATTTTACTTTTCTTTTAATATAAAAATTAAGGTTTATTTAAAATATAATAGTTTTAACCTTACTTAAGTTTATAATTATATTATAGCGATTAATAATAAGTCTTAAATATTTTATTAAAGAGATATAAAACTCGTTTTTATTAATATTAATTTAAAGTCTAGCAATTTATAATTAGCGGATAACCTCGTTAATATATTTATAATAATTTTCTAACGTATTAAAGAATATTATAATATTATTTAAATATATAGAGATATATTTATTTAAAATATTATAGAATAAAGAATTAATATAATTTTAAAAATAAAAAGGTATATTATATAGTCCGAATAATATAATAAATTACTCGAATAATCTATATTTTATAATAAATGTCGTTTTCTATTTATTACCTTTAATAATTTAAGTTTGATTAAAAATAATAATATTATTAAATGTAAAGAATTATTTAATTTTATTTATTTTTTATAATATATTATAAATTAATGATAATAGGAATCGATTTTTAATCGTAATTATATTTAATTTCTAATAATTATAATATATCCGGACGCCTCCTCCCGGTTTCCAGGTAATTAATAATAATATTATTATTAAGGAAGTCGATTATCGGATAAATCCCTTATTAAGCTAGTCGTCTAATTATTCTTTAATAACCTTTAGCTTATTAATATTAAAAAGTCTCGATTTTAAATATAACGACGCTATTCCTTCCTTTAAATAAATTTTTATATTTATTAAACGATATAATAAGAGGTTATTTATAAATTATTTAAGGAAAGTATTTATAAAATAATAATATTAAATTAAAATTAAAAATTTTAATTGTTCCTTAATAAAGGGATTTTTCCGTTATTTATTTATAAATTTTTCGATATCGTTTTATATAATTTTAATTATTATTTTATTAATATCCTTTTATATAATTTTAATTATTATTTCTTTAAATTTATTTAATAATGTTAAAAAGTTAAATTATTAAATTCTAATTCCCTTTTAACGATAAAATATAGCTATATTAATTCCATTTAATATTATAATATTAAAAGGCCCGTTAATCGAATTTATTATATCCGCCGACCTAGGTTCCCTTTTATTTAAATACCCCTTATAAAAAGACGGGATAGGGTAGGCATAACGCCCGGCGATTATCGTTAAAGGGTTATATTTTTTTATATATTAATAAATCTCGTTATTATTTAATAGCCGGAAGTTAAGAGTTATTATCTAATAATAAGCTTTTATAATTTAAACTATTACTTTAATTAATAATATTCTACCTTAAATTTAATATAGCTTAAAATCGCGAAAGTAAGATTCTATATAAACCTAGTTATTAAAAGTAATTAAGGGGACCGGATAGGAGTGACTTAAATAATAGATTTATATAAAAAGATGGAGTAGTTAGGAAGAGGGCTCCATCCACCTAGATCGGCTAAGGCCTTTTAGGTGGGGGAGACTAACTATTACTGCCTAGGCTGACCGCCTTCCTATTCAGGAATAGCGGGCTAACCAGGCCTTCCTTAATAAACCCCTTAGTGGGGTCCATTAGTAATTATATCGGTAATTTAATTAATTTTTAAGTTATAATATTTAAACTATAAGAGTTTTAATATAATATTAATATTAAATTATATAATTAAAAAACAAAGGTATTTTTAATAAGTTTTAATTTAAAATTATATTTTAATATAATAAATAATATATTTTATTTTATTAAAAGAGTTATTAATTATTATTAATTTCTTAAGTTTTTTAAAGGTTCGTAGTAATAAATTATATTCATATATAAAGGAAAAATTAAAAAAGGTTATATTAAAATATCTTAAATAATTATAATATTAATTATATAATATATATAATTATTTAAAAATAAATTAAATAATTTTAAATATTATGAGTTTATAATTATTAATATAAAGGGTTCGTCGTTATTATTAATAAAATATTTCTCCTTTTAATATTCCTTTACGTAATTTTATAAAGGATTTAGTCGTTTTCTAATATATTAGAAATATTAATAATTTAATTACCTTATTAATTATACTATTATTAATTTAATTAATAGGATTAGGGAACGCCGGGCTAGGTTATTAGGTTCTAATTATAATTTTAATCTTAAAGGGAGTCTTAAATATTAAACGTAATTATAAATCCGGGGCCGATAAGGTTAAATTATTCGGATATATTATTTATTTAATAAAATCCTCGGGTTTTAAAAAAGGGGTTATTAAAATTATTATTATATTTATATTTATTATAGAAGTTTAATTAATTATAATTATAATAATTTTAATTTTAAAAATTCCATTATTAACCCGGAGCTTATTAAAAGTAATTATTTTAAGTATTATTATAAAAGGAGTTATAATTATATCCACGGCCGCATTTATTTTATCCTTTAAGTATTTAAGTTTATCTTTAAGCGCCTCGGGTATTATTATTAAATTAAAGGTAATTACATTAATTATATTCCTAATTATTATAATTAAAATAAAGTCCGTTTTTATATTAATATTTAAATTAAATATAAGATAACTTAAATTATTCTATTTTTTAAAAAATAGCGTTAATATTATCGATATCTGTTAAATTACCGGTATCGATTTATTACGAATTAGATTATTAAATAAGCTAGTTTCCCGGGTTTTTAAGATTACCTATATTAAAGCGATAAAAATTATCGTTTAAAGTAATATAAAGCGCGTTTTAATCCTCAAGGTCGTTATCCTTAAACAGGTAAATTTAAACGGCGATAGCTTTACGTAATTTAAAACGAGCTTTATTATAAAGTTAAGAAACTTTAAATAGGTTATTATAATTAAGCTTTAAATAATATTTTATAAATTTAATATAGAATTCGAATTAAAATATCTTACCCTATTTAAGTTTTTAAAGGTTATTATAAGCAGTTTTCTTAATATTTATAATATTGTAAATAATAATTATATTATATAAAAGTTATAATAATAATTAGAATTACTATTTCTTAAACGGAATTTCCTCGTTTATTACTTTAATAATTAAATTTATTAATATTAAAGCGCTTCCTTTAAATTTAAAAATTATATATTTAAATTTAATTTCCTTTAAATTATAAGGGGATTTCTTTTAATTTAATTTATAAATAAAGTTTTATTTCTAAGTTTTAAATTCCTTACATTTAATCTCCTCGTTATCCTTTCCGGAGAAAATATTAAGGCTTATAATTATAAAAGTTTCCTTAAGATTATTATTTTAAAGGGTATTACAATAGATACCGGCGAGTTTTATTTAAACTTTAAAATATTTATTTTAAAGATTAATATATTTATATTTAAATTAAATTATTTTAATTTATATTTCTTTAATACGGGTATATCTATTGGTTTTATTATAACCTTCGGCTTTAATACCTATCTTAAATTATTTAATAAAGGTATTTATAAAAACCTCTTATTAAAAGTTCTCTATTCCGTTTTATTATAGATCTGTTAAAATTTAAAAGGTAACGGGGTTCTTTTTAATTTCTTATTATATATAGCCGGTAAAATAAATTAAGTTTAAAGTAATTTAAAAATTAAGGACGGGGTCGGATTAATTAAATATATTAATAATATTATCTTACGAGGATTAAAGTAATTAAGTATCGGTATCGCTTTATAATTAAATAAAGCTAAGGAAGCGGTTGTTTTATAATTATAGGGTTCGTAAAGTTTAAATCTAGGTTTTTCGTTATTTTATTCTTTTAGGTTTACAGTAATAAATTATATATAAACGATTATTTATCCTTTTCCGTATTATAACGCGATAATAAAAAATTAATATATTCGTTATTAATAGCTTTACGTTATTAATAAATAAGAGTTTTAAAGTTTACGTTATTTTATAAAAAAGAAAAAAAATTAAATATCGTATTATTTATAGATTAAAAGGAGATGGCCTCGCGTTATTAAAATAAATTCTTATATATTCGCGATCGGGAAATATAAAAAAACGAAAATAGAGGGTATTTTAATATTAAAATTAAATAAAGCGCGTATCGTTTAAGAGAGGTATAATAAATTATAAAGGTACGATTTATATTAATATTATTATATAAAGAATTAAAAGGCTCTTTTAATATAATTACGGAAGTCCTATTTAAATATATTATAGTAGGGGCGTATAGACTACCGATGTGGGGCCGTGACAGCATATTAACAGTGTCGCTTGCTATCTATACAGTTGAGCTCGTTTTAATAGGTTGCCTTCAAGTTATTAGTAATTCAGCCCCAATGGTACTCGCCCAACTATTTGATGATTACGTACTTGCATGTTGGCCATTGATAGGTGATTCGGTAAAGTTATGATAGTAACAAACTCACCAAAAGCAAGCTTTTAATGATGTAGGTGGTTGATTTTTCCTGCCGCCATCTAATATTCATACCCCACATGTTCCCTGTCCTCGGTCCCGAAGGCAACGGCGCTACCCCCGGACCGGGCATTGGGGAAACGCCAGGATGACCTCATGACAGAGCGCCCCTCATCGATTTCCTATAAGGAGCTGCCGCTTTAGGAATCTGCTCGAGACGGCCCGCGGCCGAAATACGACCCGTCCCCCGATCCAAGCCACTTTGTAAACGGGAGAATTTGGATTCCAGTAGACATTATACTTTCTTCAGTCACTCATTCCATAGTCTATAAGAGAGCTCGGTCCCGATTTGAGACCTGTGATAACCCAAATCCAAGCTGTCTTTACCCAGAGAAAGGCAATATTCAAACAGGAATATGACCAGCAGTCCCCGAACCTTCCTAGTCGTCGGCGCGACCGGCCAGCAAGGCGGTGCCGTCCTCGCGGCCCTGTCCAAGCTTTTATCATCGGAAAGCAGTGGTGCCGCCGCAACATCATCTCCGCGCCCCAAGATCCTGGCCCTAACGCGGTCCGCGCCGGACTCGCCCAAAGCCCAGGCCCTGGCGTCCAAGTACCCATCGTCCCTGGACCTGACCGTCGTGCAAGGCGACACCAAGGACCCCGCGCCCATCTTCGCGGCGCACCCGGGCATCACCTCCGTGTTCCTGTACACGACGCCACCCGGCGAGGCGGCGCAGGCGCTGCCGCTCTTGGACCATGTTTTCTCCTCTTCCTCCAACAGCAAGGTCCAGCATATCGTCTTCTCGTCTGTGGACCGGGGCGGCGATGCCGCCTCTTGGGAGAACCCGACCGAGATCGCGCACTTCAAGTCGAAGCACGAGATCGAGTTGCGCCTGCGCGACCTGTGCAACGAGGCCCAGAAAGACCAGAAGTCTTCGACACCGAAAATTAAATACACCATCCTGCGGCCCGTGGCCTTCATGGACAACCTGAACCCGGGCTCCCTGTTCGGCCCCGTCTTCGCGAGCATGTGGGCGACGATGCCGGCGGAGCGGGCGCTGCAGGTGGTCAGTGTGCGGGACATCGGCATGTTCGGGGCCAAGGCGCTGCTGGCCGGGCCCGACGACGCGGCGCTGGGGTCGAACCGCGCCATCGGGCTCGCGGGCCAGGAGCTGCGCTACGAGGAGGCGCGCGAGGTGTTCCGCCGCGTCGGCGGCGGCGGGCAGAGGGAGATGCCGCAGGCGCCGTGGATCGTGGGTAAGGGGGTGCGGTGGGCCATCGGGGAGGTCGGCACCATGTTCCGGTTCTTCGAGGAGACAGGGGTAAGTCTCGTGGCAGTTCCTGGTCAACCTTGGATACGACCTAGTCTCAGAGCTAACCTGCATTTCTTTAGTACGGAGTTGATATCGAAGCCCTGCGGAGGAAGGAGCCAGAACTACAGGATCTTGAGACGTGGTTGAGAGAAAGCAGTAAGTTCGAGTTTGACGGCGCGGCGTGAGAGTCCTTGGTCAAGTGGGACATGGGAATTTGGTCAAGGGCGATAGAGGGATCAGTGCATAACCATACTCGATTGAGAAGTTCAACGTAAGATGATACTGCGACTTCATTTGCGCACGTTTCCAACGAGTTCTGCTCCAGGAGGGTACCACATGGACTCAGCTCCTAAAATATAATGGGGTATAATGAGAAATTCGTAAACCAAATAATTCATCCTCAACCGAGTTGGCCCCCATGATCTAGCTGCTGCGGCGCCCGTACGGCTCGAATGGGAAGATGACACTGATGATTGCCAAACCCGCGAACAGAGCCGCGCAGACGTAGATGGGTGCGGTGGTGCCCGTGTTCGCGGTAGTTCCGACCACGGCAGAGATGATACCCATCACGCGGTTACAGGCGACAGCGATGCCATTGCCAGTCGCCCGGTGGGCAGACGGCAACACCTCGGGCGTATAGGCGTACAATGTGCCGTAGTAGATGTTGAGGCAGAACCCGATGGCGCAGCTGAAACCTACGTTTTGTGCAGGCGTGCTGACGGCAGTGTACGCGAAGAAGAACGTCATGGTCACCAAGGCTCCGATGGTCATGGTGTACTTGCGTCCCAAGAGCTTCTGGTTGCACATCCACCCCGCCAGCACTGGGCCAAAGATCCCGGAGACGTTTGTGAGGGCGTAGTTTCTCCACGTGTCGTACGTGTTGACTCCCTCGGTTGCCCCGCGGCTCTTCAGGTATTGACTATAGATAAAGATATCAGCATACCAATTTCCAAGTAGAGTCGGATACCATACTTGAGGAAGACATAGAATAGGGGATAGGCCAAGCCTATCAAAGTCCAGCTGAGCCAGACCAGGCAGGTAGACAGGGCAATTTTCCTCGTCCCAAACAGGCCTCGTAGATGGACGGCAAGTTCTCCTAGAGAAGATCGGTTTTTGCTATGCGACGACTGGATAGTGCCACATGCTTCAAGTTTTTCGAGGGTCAATGAGCACGGCCGATTGTACTTCCTTGCCATGGTCTGTAACCCTTCGATGAGCTCTGCGTCCTCTCCAATGCCAAGAAGGTATTTGGGCGTCTCCTTGAGTCTGATGACGGTGATTCGTAACACGGACATAACGAACACTAAGGCGCCGGCCGTGAACATGGTGTACCGCCAGCCCCAATTCGATGACTTTGGACAATTATCGACCGAAGCACAGTTCCACTGGGCGGGAACTAGACATTCGATTAGCCGACGAACGCAATGGCAAGTTGGGGGCGTACGAACCAAGAAAGCCCCAGGCAATGAAGCCGGTAATGGCCTGCCCCAGACCCCACCAGCAGGCCATGAAGGTCAATACCCATTGCTTGTTGGAGGGAAGGTATTCCAGGAAGACGGTGGTATCGAGAATCAGATTACCACCGCCGCCGAAGCCTACCATGGCGATAAAGAAGCCCAAAGACGGCCAGTTCGGAGCCGCGCCAGCTATAATGGCAGCTGAAGAACAAATGAACAGAGATATATTGAAAGCCCCTGAACCGTAACATTAGAACTGGGGGTTGGGGCCTTCACCGAGCGCATGATGGGAATCCTGTTTTGGGAGGGCCACCTACATTTACGTCCAATAATGTCGGCACTCATGCCCCAGAAGATAGCTCCAGTGAGCATACCAACTAGTCTCGTCGTCAGTCATCCCCGTCCGTTTCAAGAAAGAATGTTATGATGAGCGTGACCTACCGTAAACGGCTACTGTCAGTCCAGCTGAATATCCCTTTTCCCCAAATTCTTTGAACGCATAAGTCGAAATTACCGACTGCAGGAGAAGAATCAAAGAGTCAACACCGTAGCTAGAGAAACAGTCAGTCTTGTGATCTGTATCGTACAAATTTGCGCATACCCAAAGCCATTGAGGACGAAGAGCTTCCAGTGGTAATTGGTCCAGCCGATTTCGTCAATTGCCTATAAGGTAGGTGATGGTTAACGCCCATTTCGATCATTTCGGTGACGTTGACGCCGCACGACCTACATTGTTGACCAGGTGCATCTTCATGTTCAATGCTGGATCGAGGTCTTGGAGGGCCAGGATGTCCTCACCACCGGCCGCGGTCAAGATATTGTCGCCACACGGCGAGCCCAGCTTCTCGACGTCGGCATTGGTAGACGCATTGCCTCGTGAAATGCCATCCGGTAACTTCTTGTCGATACTCGCCATGGCCTTGGAGGCAAAGAGCTGATAGCGATTTTGTCTTTTTTAGGTCGCGGCGCGAGGTTTGCTATCGCAGGTGAGTGGAAGTTGTATCAAGTAGGAGAAGTGATGTTGGATTAAAGATGATATCAAAAGACTGTGAAGCTAAGAGGTGTATGGGACGAAGGAAAAGTTTAAAGGGATATGAAATCCTCGCATGATTCACCTTCGGTGAAAGCAAGTGATTGGGCAGGTCTAGGTAGATCGTGTGAGCATATCTAGTGAAGCGATTAAGTTGACCGACAGCAGTAGAGACCTACTTCATCTCCCAGGAACAGGCAATACAGGCTGGTCCATACCGAAGGTTGTCTGGAGCACATGGTCATCTAATGGATCTGTCTCCATGCGTGCAGTTAAGCTTACTTCGATAAGACGGGAGCCATATCCCTCCCTTGAGCTACAACTAAATGGGAGAGAGGCCTCGGCTGTGTAGCTTCCGCTAAGGTTCATCTGGTATGGTGGACGACATGTCATGACGTATCTTGCATGCATACGTGCCACGCGATCGATGATTTTCAGGTCGGTAAATACATATCAATTGCTCAATCGTGGTATTCTAAATATGGCAAACCTCTATTGGGCCACATTTAGAGCGTACAACCAAGAGTCTAGCTAGCGTGGGGTGGATAGCCAATGATGCACGCTGCGTCTATCTCAACTGAAGAACCCACGCACAAGGCTTTTGGTGAGAATAGGTACGGCTCGCGTGGGCAAAGTGATTGGACGGTGGACGACTGACACATCATGATAAGTTTAGAGATGTAAGTAGGGCCTTGGGCGGAAACACAAGGCTTGAGCTAGAGCGGCATTGGTTGCTCTTGTAGTGCAAGAGCCTCTTTCCTGTCCTTCAAAAATATAGGTAGTGAGGTTCTAACAATTCACCACGTGCAGGGGTGTTTAAACGAGAAAATTCGAACGGAATGGGCATATCAATCCCGGACCACGTGCTCTCTGGCTGGTTATATGATCGAAGCCACGGCGAACAACTCGACATCTCGGCTTAAGCCACTGATCCCTGGTGTTCGTGTTAAAAGACGGAGAAGGAGCCGGTCGAATTACGACCTCGTGCTTCAATGGCGCGCCGTTATTGGTCTGCCGCCACCACCCCACCACTGAAGCCTTCAATAACCCACTCCCCAGCAGAGGGGCAACCAGGTCTAAATACATGCCTACCTGTACCTTACCAACACATCGGTATTATCGATTACCTTAGGTAGTGTTTAACTAACTCCCGCGAACTCCAGCTCGCGGGATGAATTCTTCGCATCTCCAATATTTGAATCCCATGGGCTGATATTGTTATTGGTATCGTACTGGCTTGCCCGGGAGACGAAGTAATGGATCTGATGCGTCACCTTTCAGGGGTTGGCTGCACGAGTTGTCCCCTACGGTGGTCAAATTATATCATGGCCCAGGGTAGCGTGTCAACCCTAGACCTAGAATGCGATATATCGACGGATAACACCATTACCTCAACAGCATTTGCATGCATCCAAGCAGAGCCCAGGTGCAGATCTCCTGGGACACCTGCCCAATCTGCTTAGCTGTTGTTGTAGTTGTAGTTGTAGTTGACAATCATCGATGACGAGGAACCATACCTAAGCAAACAATGCGACATGGCTGGCCTGGGTATATACTGCGAGGCTGGCCCTCACCCTTGCCCACCAGCAGCTAGACTTATCGCCAGCCATCCGTCCCGAACCCGTCTCGAAAATGGTGCGTTCAGTAGATGCCGCGCTCCTGTACGGGGCCGTGGCCGCCTCGGCCACCTTCACCGGCAACATGAACTACCACTCGCCGTCGCTGCACCACCCCGCATTAGGCGTATCCATCCACAAGGTGGCCCGGCGGACGACTCCCAACTCGCCCTGGGACGCGGCCAAGCTCAACTTCACCCACGGGATTGCCTCGGGCGACCCCTATGATGACTCGGTCATCCTCTGGACCCGCGTCGCCCCCATCGGCAGCGACAACGACCAGAGCAACGTGACGGTCAGCGGGCACGTCGCCCTCTACGACCACGACAACGAGGCCTACGTGGCCAAGAGCGACTCTCCCGTCTGCGTGGATTGGAAGATCGGCACGTCGGAGAAGCTCAAGGGCAAGGCGGTCGACTCGGGGAGGGCTTTAACTAGCTCGGATGTCGACTGGACCGTCAAGGTCGAGGCGAAGCGGCTTAAGTCTTTCACGACTTACTGTAAGTAATTAACTATAAACAATTACATAAAGGGGGTTAGTAAGCGGCAACACGGCTTACATATGAAACAGACTATCAATTCAGCGTGTGCGATTCAACCAACGTGTCTCCTATTGGCAGAACCAAGACCATCCCTTCGGCCAAGGACAAGGTTACCTCTGCGATCAAGCTGGCAATCTACTCTTGCTCGAATTTTCGTACGTTGCCGACTGATATGGGCAAACGACTCAGTGATTGTGACTAACAGCCCGCCAGCATTCGGCTTCTTCAATGCGTATGGCAATGCCGTCAGGAAGGACTCGGTCAATTATGTTGTCCACTTGGGCGACTACATCTACGAGTACGGAAATGGCGAGTATGGTTGGGGTGACTCCATGGGTCGTATTCCTCTGCCCAACAAGCAGATCTACTCGTGAGCGATTCCCCGCTCCTCTACTATCATATCCCGTATAGTCTCCTTATTGGATTGATACTAGACTATACGACTACCGCAAGCGCATCGCCACTTACAGAACAGACCTTGATTTGGTCGCGAGCCACCAGAACTTCCCATGGATCCCCGTCTGGGATAACCACGGTAAGATTATCCCTGCACATCCATAGTGTCTCGATTTCTTCCCTTTCACACCCAAGCTAACTAACTACTTTAACAGAGGTATCGGACAATACCTACCGCGATGGTGCATCCGGTCTCAACAACACGGAAGAGTCCTTTGTAAGAGATGGCGGAATTTCCGTGGATCAGCGCAAGATGAACGCCGTGCGTGCCTACTTCGAGTGGATGCCCATCCGCCAGGTGGACATGGACGACAACCTGCGCATCTGGCGCCAGTTCAGCTTCGGCGACCTTTTCGACCTGCTTATGCTCGACACGCGCCAGTACGACCGGTCCATCACCGACCTGTCCTGGAACACCGATTACATAGCCGAGATCGCCCAGGACGCCGGGCGGTCTCTCATGGGGCCCCGGCAGGAGGCCTGGTTCTACAACCGGCTTCGGGACTCGTCGTCCCGCGGCGCCGCCTGGCGGCTCGGGGGCAACCAGATCGTCTTCAGCCGCGTCAACGAGTCGGCCGCCTTGGGGGACGCGACCCCCTTCAATGGAGACGCTTGGGACGGGTACCAGGCTAACCGCAACCGCACGTTCGCGACGCTATACGATAACAAGATCAACAACACCATCTTCCTGGCCGGCGACTCGCACGCCTCGTGGGTCAGCGACCTCGTCTGGCTCGGCGAGCACGACTACGACGCCGCCACGGGTGCCGGCTCCATCGGCGTGGAGTTCGCTGGCTCCGCGGTCAGCTCCCCCTGCCCCTTCGGCCAGAACATCTCCATGGCGGCCGCCGGTGTGGCATCGGCGTGGCTCACGGGCGCCAACCCGGAGCTGCAGTGGCAGGACCTGTACTACCGCGGCTACTACGAGCTGAGCATCGACTATGCGTCCATCAACGCCTCCTTCTTCGGCGTGCCTACCAACCGCATCCGCCAGGGCTACGAGGTCTCGCTCGCCAACTTCACCGTGCTAAATGGCGAGAACGCACTGCACCGGTCTTCTGCTGGGTCTGGTGCTGCCGCCGCTGCTGCTCTGGGCGGCGTGGTCGAGAGCGGTAGCCTTAAGCAGGGACAGGTGAGGCAGACGAATTTGACGCTGGATACTGCTACGGGTGAGTATCTGTTCTATAACGGAGCTTATTGAGGTGGCCGCCCATTAAGGCCTAGCTGTGTGGCTACACGGGTCTCATAGAAGGAGGGAATAAAATGTCTGCCTAGAACCATAATACTGCCATGGAAACTTATTAATTTGAGCATATTATTGACTGCTCGTTGTCCACAATTCGAGCCACAGCCACTGTGTTGTGAATAAAGTTTTGGTATACCAGGCCCGAAGATGTGATTAGAGTTCTTGATTGTTCAACCACCAAGTGCCATTGTTTCTATTGCTGGACAACATCGAGCCCATTCACACCGTGTTCGATCTCAGTAAATGATCTTGATCATGCACGTCCCCTATATATCATCCTGGTTGAACTGGCCAAGAAGACGACATTGATACTTGGTAAAGCGGTTTAAATTTTTTGTACGGGATTAGCCTCATGGATTGATCTGAAGAAATGAGCAGAGAATCCATGTAGCATATGCCCATTGATACTACTCGCATTCACGAGGATTTTTCGTGTTAGGTCAAACTCAGAGTTCCTGTCAGGCAAGGGCCAAACATGAGCTTCCCCCATTGCCATGCCTTGCACAATGACAATCCCAATTGCCTCGGGCCAGCCTCTTCCATTTAGAATCAGCAGGCATCAATCAAATATGTTGGTTCTTTCATGACACATTCGATGTAGAAAACTTAGATGTGGTATCCTTGAGTCACATATCCCAACATACTTGTGGTCGTCTTCGGGCCAGGCGGTCACCGCTCCCCTATATCTCTGGTACAACCCGAATGAGCCTCTTATGATTGAGTCATCTCGCTGAGAACCACTGCTCGTAGATGGTAAACATAAAACTCTCCATGTTAAACTTTTCATCTGGGACTCTGGGCCCGAGGTCGATGTTCCTCTTGCAAGGCACCAGAGCCCTTTTCTGAAAATATATAAGGAGAAATACTTCCTGTTCCTGCTGTTAATTCAAATCCTGTCAAACCAAACATCACCTTCACTGCCTGTTCTCATTGCTGTCCTATCTGAAGCCAATCACTACCAAATTCTTTTGAACTACAACTGAAGCAACTGTCCTGCCAACACTTTACTCAAGGCACAAGCCATACCCATTATATATTCTGACTTCACTCTTACACTACTACAAACAGAGTCGTCAACCTGAACACTCTCTAGTGACCTTATTCAAGGCACATCAAGCTCTTAAATCTGATACTCATCACGAGTTCAGCCCTCACCACACATTATCTATTGCCTCTACTCGGCATTAAGTTGCACGACAGCTTCAACTTCACTTCAACTCAACAATAACTCTTGTTGATCAACATGGCTTCCCCCTTTCAAGGATGGTCCAGTGCCAACACCTTCTCCCTTCGGGCCCCGGCCACTATCCTCTCCCCCGAGAACGGGCACCTCGTCTTCAACAAGCTACCAAACCTTCGTGGAACCCCTCTTGTCAAACTCTTGGACTTTCTCAACGTCCACTTTGACAGCCTACGCCGCATCCTCCACCCTGACAGCGTGGACGGCCCTGAGGCTGCTGCTGCCTTCCCAGACGGCAACAGCTACGAGGAGCTCCGCAATGACATCATCCAGCTACTCGATGAGATCCTGGGCCCCCGCGCCTTCGAGCTTTTCTTCGAGCCCGAAAGCCCTCACGCCGGTGACTACTGGGATGCCCTCATGAGCGGCGTCAACGAGAAGATGGCCAACAGCGAGAACCACGCCCGCTGGAGCAAGCTGATCCCCCACAAGCTCTACGCCCTCCTCCCGGGCTCTGGCCTCAACTACTCCTTCGCCCAGCCCGGGCACGCAGAAGCCAACATCGGCTATGGTCTTCCCGAGTGGATGACCCGGGCCGTGCAAAGATCGCCAGAGATCCAATCTCGGGCAGACTCAAACGAAGACTTGTCAATCTATCGTCCCCGCCCCGAAGATGATGACGATGACGACGACGATGAACTTAATGACTGGGCTGAATACCTCCGCGAATTACGGGAAGAAATACGACCCACTCTTGGAGAACGTAACCCTTCCCAAGCGAACCTTCATTTAGTCGGAAACTCCATCGTAGACACCATCGACCACTTCACAGATCTGGCCATCTCGCCCCACCGCAGAGCTGAGCGCCAGCCACATCGGCAGCGACAGAGAGCCCACAGCTTCGATCTGCACACACCTTCTCGCTCAGCACAAGATCCACGAGATCGACAGACCGGGCACGACGCCTTCACAGGCCTTCTATTCGGTCACAGCATACCTTCCGTGGCCATCGATTTCCCCGACCACGCTCGACTCCTGGGCCATATCCACGACGAGGATCTCGAATGGGAAAGCAAAATGTGGCCGTCATCAGAGGCAGACCAATACCAAGAACGCTTCGCCTACGGGTCTACCACTCTTTCCGGCGCGTTATCATATCTGACAGAAATGAGCAAATTGCCTCAAGATCTTTTCACCCAGGTAGAAGACGTCACCCACGAAATGGGCTACAGATACCTCCAAGAACATCTTGGCGGTCCCCTCTATCAGGAATCGAGGGCGAACTACCTGATCATCTTGACCAACGTGTGCATCGCCAACCAGCGCTACAGCAGGAATGCTCATGCCACCAAAGAAATGGAGAAGTTCCTGGGAAAGGCCAGAAATTGCTTCTGGGACATGCTAGGCATCCAGGAGTGCTCGCCAGAACATACCACCCCCGCCCTAAGAAAATGTCCTGGGCAAAGGAATGCAGGGTCATCCTCAAGGGCTTGCACAAGGCACACTCCGAGTTCGAGGAGTATCCCCTGAATGGACAGGGCCAGAATATCGGGCGAGACATACACTCCAGAGAGCAAATGGAGAACAAGCAGCCTACTAGCACAAGCTACCAGCCTCAAAGACCCATGGTCTTTTTCAGATAAACGGAAAAACTAGCACTTGTTGCTATATGGGAGGGTTGAAAGAGAGAGAGAGAGAGCGAGAGCGAGAGAGAGAGGTGGAGGGAATGCAATGGAGGAAGATTTGTGCTTGCTATCTTTTGGTACATCCGGTTGATCAATTTGGAACTTTGTTTGGTGTTTGGGATTGGGATTTGAAATTTGAAGACACAGGATATGGAGGATATGGGAAATGGAGGGAAAGCACTCCTCAAATACATTGAAGGGTGCTCTCTCTCTGGTAATTGTCGTTGCTTTAAGCAAGACATGCTGAAATAAAATTCATAAACCACAAAGTTCGTGGCTTGTAGTTCGTGCTGCCTGTGTCATCCTTCTGTAACCCCATCTAGTAGACGATATGATCGGCGGGCTGCTGATAAGAAAGCTCTACATTTTAGTAGTCGAGTGAATGGACTCAATTAAGGACGTAAGTGAGGTAAGTTGGACATTCGCCCGTAATTGCATGTCACCTTCTGGGCAGATGCCAGACTGGGCAATGTGAAAAGAAGCGCGTATACATGTGGTGGTCACAGCAACCGAGATCTTGTGGAAAACCCAACCAACCAGTGACCGATCACCTGCAGAGAGCGTGACACAAGAACGGGACCCGAGTTCAATTGCAACATCGGACACCCGACCTGAGCACTATCGGGGACCTGTGAACGGCAAGTTCAATTAATTTCAGTGCAAAATTACCCCACCATTGGACCCTCGACCCCACCACTGTTCATTTGACCGCCCTTAACCAAATCATCGTGAGTCGGGGTTGTACCTGCCCATAAGCTTAGTGGTCCCCTCCGTCCCTTGACCCCCTTTTCCCGGCTTCTTTACTTTTGCTTCTAGAACTGCATTACCTGAGGTACCCCCAATTGACTTTCCCATCTCGAATCGACACAATTGCAAAGATGGCTGATACCAAAGTCTACCGCGCCAGCACCACGGCACCCGTCAACATTGCCGTGGTCAAGTACTGGGGCAAGCGAGACGCCAAGCTGAACCTCCCCACCAACTCCTCCCTCTCCGTCACCCTGTCCCAGGCCGACCTGCGCACCCTGACCACCGCCTCGTGCTCGACCACCTTCAATGATGACGTCCTGCTGCTGAACGGCGAGCCCTCCGACCTGACCGGCGCCCGCACCCAGGCCTGCCTGCGCGAGCTGCGCACCCGCCGCGAGGCCCTCGAGTCCAAGGACGCCTCCCTGCCCAAGCTCTCCGCCATGCGCCTGCTCCTCGTCTCCGAGAACAACTTCCCGACCGCCGCGGGCCTGGCCTCCTCCGCCGCGGGCTTCGCCGCCCTCGTCCGCGCCATCGCCGACCTGTACGAGCTCCCCTCGTCGCCGACCGAGCTGTCGCTGATTGCGCGCCAGGGCAGCGGCTCGGCGTGCCGCAGCCTGTTCGGCGGGTACGTGGCGTGGCAGATGGGCAGCCAGGCCGACGGCCTGGACTCGCGCGCCGTCGAGGTCGCCCCGGCCAGCCACTGGCCCGAGATGCGCGCCCTGATCCTGGTCGCCTCGGCCGCCAAGAAGGGCGTCAGCTCCACCAGCGGCATGCAGCAGACCGTCGCCACCTCGGGCCTGTTCCAGCAGCGCATCGCCGACGTCGTACCCCGCAACATGCAGAGCATGCAGGACGCCGTCGCCGCGCGCGACTTCCCCGCCTTCGCCGAGGTCACCATGCGCGAGTCTAACAGCTTCCACGCCACCTGCGCCGACACCTACCCGCCCATCTTCTACATGAACGACGTCTCGCGGGCCGCCGTGCGCGCCGTCGAGGCCATCAACGCCGCCGCCGGCAAGACGGTCGCCGCTTACACTTTCGACGCCGGCCCCAACGCCGTCATCTACTACCTGGAGGAGAGCAGGGACCTGGTGCTCGGCGCTTTCTACCCCCTGCTGGAGAAGCTCGAGGGCTGGAAGGACGGCGCCAAGGGACTCAAGTCCGAGGTGCAGTTCGACGAGGCCGTCGCCAGCGCGATAACGTCGGGCGTCAGCCGGGTCATCATGACCGGTGTCGGCGAGGGTCCTCAGAAGACCGATGTTTACTTGGTTTCGGAGGAAGGCAAGCCTGTTTCCACAAGCGCATAAATATTTGCCCCTTGTTCAAAGATGCCAGTTTTAATGAGCGTCACATAGGCCCCTATGGGAATAAATATAACCAATACTGATGGGGAGGCTCATTGACACAGCTTTATCTCACTTGAAACCGGGAATTGCGATGAAAGCTGCAAAGCTGTAATCTTGACACCAAATATATGCATTGGAAACCTACCTACGGGAATAGACAACATATGCGGTTGAGTCCAAGATGTAGATCCCTTCAGGAATGCTTACTAACGCATGGTTCATGATATGCAGGTAAACATATAGTTGACTACATGTATTATACTACTTTCTCCTAAAGTTTAAGAAGAGGCTTGTATGGGTCTTGCAGAGCTACCAAGAACAGCTATCTCGATATCAGTGATGTTTATAGAGAAACCAAGGCAGCTCTGACAATGCACCGATACGACCCTGAGTTAAGATCGATAGGGAACCGAACTACCCTAACCCAGCGGGGCCACCCGTCCGTTACTTTTTACTGGATGTCGGGCAGGCCCGGCAGGCTCTAAAAAGTTCAGACAACAGAGCGCCCCCTGCTATTCTGTTTCTTTCCACTGTAAAAAGTTGTTTTTCAAGACGGCGCCCCGATGATTCTCCTAGCTCCGTCCCGGCTTTAAGCTTGCAACCCCCCCAGTGTAGTGACGAACGAGAGTTTTCTGAAATATGCTGCAAGGTCTTTTAGATCAAGTCTTCCTGCAGCGCAAAGCTGATCGCGATACCAATTCCTCCTCTTCTTCCTCTGGACCTGAAAGAGAAGCAGCACAGCCCACCAGCGCCATGTCTTCGTCCTCGTCCGCGTCTCCGGAAGTATGCCCGGTTGACCACAAGAGCCGCGAGGCCTGGCTGTCGCAAGCCCGCGCCGCCGCCGCAGCGTCCGACTCACAACCCCAATCCCAATCGCAGTCGAAATTACCACCGAACCACCCGACCGTACCCGGCGCCGCCGCCGATGAAAGCTGCCCCGTCGACCACAAGGCCCGCGAGGCCTGGCTGGAGCATGCGCGCAACTCCGCCGCCGGATCCTCAGCGCCCTCCACACGCCCGCTGCCCTCCACCTCCACACAGCAACTACCCCAACCCACGCAACCAGCACCTTCCTCCTCGTCTTGGTCCAGCTCCATAACGTCGTGGCTGCCAGGCTTCGGCTCCTCCAACAGTTCTACCACCCCGAAACAGCAACCGCCGCAACAACCACAACCCCCGAAAACCGGCGGAGTCCTCGACACCGGCCGCGAGATCTCGACCATCCCGCGCGCCTCGGCGATCCCCTCTCTCACCCCCGCTACCACCAAAGACGCCCCAAGCGCGACCAGCCACGGCAGCAGGCCCGCGAACCAAGAGCAAGAAACGGGCGCCGACACCGCGACGGGCAACTGGGTCTACCCCTCCGAAAAGATGTTCTTCGAGGCTATGAAGCGCAAGGGGCACGACCCGCAGTCGGCCGACATGCGCACCGTAGTGCCGATCCACAACGCCGTCAACGAGCGGGCCTGGGCCGAGATCAAGAAGTGGGAGGGGCCCTGGGTCGAGGGGACTAGGTAAGCGAACACACTCCCCACCGCCAACCAAGCAGAATCTCGAAATATCGATTGGGTTGCCCAAAGGGTCGCAAGATGCGGAGCGGACAACGTACATTGGTAAAGAGTTCTCCATGAGCAGCTGCTGACTTGTTGCGCCTATAGCTGTGGTGGACCGCGGTTACACTCCTTTTCCGGCCTGAGCACCAAGCTGTCACCCCGGGCCCGGTTTAACACACTGCTCGGCTACCAGTCGCCCTTCGACCGACACGACTGGGTCGTCGACCGGTGCGGCAAGGAGATCGAGTACGTAATCGACTTCTACGCCGGCCGCCCCGGCGGCGATAGCAAGCTCTCATTCTACCTGGATGTCCGGCCCAAGCTAAACAGTTGGGACGGAATCAAGATGCGCGCCATGCGCGGCTTGGGCATAATGTGAGGCAGGCAGGCAGGCGGGCAGGCCTACGTCAAATGTAAGATGCTTAATGTGTACGATCACTTGTAAACCGGCTCTTAGGAGTGTAGACATTTCGGGCTTCGGCAAAAACGTTGTGTATTGCAGTTGCAGAAAAAGAAGGCAATCGGAAACTTCCGCTATGGGTATCATGATACAGCATCTCAAATCAACCAAATTCACTCCAGTCCCAAAGTCTTCATGTAGCAATCATCCGATCTAGCAGACCAGCCGCATAGCAGGGCCCGTCTCTAAAGCACCTGTATTAAGTTTCCATCCTGCGCTCGACAATGCATTCCAGAAGACCTGGTCTTCATCCAGATCGACACGTCCGCCGACGCCGCCCAAAGCCTCCATGTAGGCTTTTAGAGCATCTTTAGACGTCGCACCACCCGTCGCACTACCTCGCAGGACGATGGTCCTCTCCGGACCTGTTCCATGGCCTGCAATGAAGTAGTTCTTGCTACGGAGGCAGTCCAGATCACTAGCATCCACAGTCATCTCCTGGGAGAACGTTTGGCAGAAGTTGATGGGAGGTGCCTTCCAAAACAAAATCGACTCGCGCTGTGCTACCTGTTCGGGACGGAGGATGGCACCGGATTTGCGATACTCGTGAGTGACGATGCTGGCGCGCTGGCGGTTGAGAGTACGCATCTGAACGGAGCGAACGGCCTTGTAGTTGGTCCAGAGATGGATGCCAATCAAGATGAGCATCCAGCACCAAACAGCTTGTCGGCCCTCGACCACGCGGACAAAAAGGCTTCCTGCCAGCATGCCCATGAGGGTGATAACGGTCTCCTGGCTACCATCCTTGGCATTCAGCTCGGCGAGGTTTCCATTCTTGGCGAAGTGTGAACTCAAGCTGGCCTTGGCGGCACCGGCAGCCGCGCCGCAGAGGGATCGCAAGATGCCAGAAGCACATAGAGCCATGATCTTGGGATAGTGGGGGAGGGCAGGAGTGAGAATGTCCAGAAGGAGGGCCGTGTCGTTAAACAGATCCGCCGAAAACCGGTAGAACTTGCACTCGGGCTCAATGGCCTGGCCAAAGTAATGGGCAAACAGGATAGTGGCAATTCGGCCTGTCCCCTCCTGAAAGACGGTGAGCAGGACTGCGCCAGTAGCTGACGATCCAGCATCGCCGACCCCCATGCCTTGCAGCACGGCACGGCTTGACAGCATTCCAGCGATCGAACTGGAGAAGGCCTGGAGTGAGTCCTGTCCAATAAGAGATGACGTTAGTAAACGAAGCAAGCATAAGTGAATGGCTAGTTGGGTAGGTCGAGATGCTATCACTTACATAGATCTGGTATGGCTTGTAGTCCTGGGTGACGCTGTGCGGATAGCCGGCAGGCAAGAAGATGTTCAAGACATCCTTTGCATACTTGCTCACTGTCTTCTTTCGATACTAGAACAGAAAACAATGCATTTGATTAGTTGGCGGCGACTTGCTACACTCACAATACGAGTGGTTGATCACGAAACACTTACGACTACTCGCCACAAGGCGTCGTTGTTCTGATCCTTTGTGTAGGAGTATACAGTCTCACCAGACGCGTTAACAACGCCAAGGGTCTCAGCGTTGAACTCCATGTCGGCAATCCTAGGAGTGTAACGTATGTTGGTGCAAAAAAAGTTCCTTCTGTTGGGTGAAATTGACGAAAGGTGAAAGCTGCTTGTAGATGGGCAACTGGGGGAGGGGTACTAACTCAGCAGCTGAATTGGAGTTGAATCAATCAACCCCAGAAACCTTGGAAGGTGCGAATCAACAGCGGCATTTCTCAATTATTTCCAATTGCTTTCCACAGCAATAGCACCTACCAACATTCAGATTCAACGCCTCAGTTGATACACCGACCTACTTAGGTTGACTTCAGGTGTGCAAGTACACACATACATTTGCCTATGGATACAGTACCTACTTATAATCGCATTCTTTTTTATTGCCGAACCACTTCATATTTATTCAAGACTTCAACCACTGACGTTCGAAGGGCAGCCCATTGATATATACAACCTGCACACTTTGACTATCAGCGAGAACAGCCATATAAGGCTGCTGCTGGTATGCCAGCAAGATGAAAAGTGAGTTGAGCTTCAACTGAATGGTATGCAAATAGAAGCGATCGCGGTCTTAGCAATGTTGCCGAGGCAAGTGAAGCAGTGAGACAGATGCCTCTGCCTCTGCCTCTGGGAGGTAGACAAAGGTTTAGTTTGGAATCAGAAAATATCCTGAAGTTCCATCAGTGGCTGTACGTGTGGGAAAGGGTGTGTTCTTTATGTGCAACGTCGTAGAATAACAGAAAATCAGTATCGGATCGACATCTATCTTTCTCACTGATAAGGCAGAAATTAACTTAGCATATGCCCATATGACAAGAGATGGTTTGTTGGGCTAATGTTCCAGCGTGATAACTTATCATGGAGTTCTTGCTGGGCCGTTTCTGTATTGGTGGAAAGAGGCTCGGTGAATTACTATCAGAAACCCAAACTTCTCCATGCGTTGCCATGTGGATCTTCTGTTTCTTTTCTCTCCACCCGTTTTTACCCCGACCTACGTATGTAGCTTGGTAGCATGCAACAATTTCCCCTGGTAAGGCTCCCCCCGCGCACATCCAACCGTCCAGGGCTTCAGCTCTCGCATGGACATGCCCGAATTTGCATAGTATAGCCGAGAGCCGCGATCGGAGTTTGGGCCTAATGGCACATCTGGGCCAAACTCTCCACCCCGCTAATGCCTTGGGGCCCTGGATCAGCATCGCCCATCAGCTTGGCTTTAGTCATTGAGGGATCTCCCTGTTGGAGAAGTACGGCTTGGGGAAGCAGGGAAATCCCGTCGCTAGCCAGTCCAGCAGGCCGCGGTACAGCCTCTCGTAATGTCCGCGCGCATACGCGTCGCCCGACACCCACCAGCTGACATCCACGTCGTAAGCAGCGAGGTCGGGCTTCACGAGCGGCGTGCGGGAGCCCATGGGGTAGAGGTAGAAGCAGCCGACGTAGGCGCCGTCGCGGGCGAGATCGTGCACGACGTAGGCGAAGCTGTCGAGGTCGCGGAACTCGCGTTCGTGCCAGGCCAGGTCCAACAAGTTGAACTCCTCGGTCAGCTCCTCCTCGGGCCAAGAGCCGCCCCGTGTCTGGTGGATCAGGTCGCGGCTAGCGTTGACGGCTGCCAAGTCTTCTCGGACGTGTTCCCTCTTCAGGGGCGTGGCCAATAGGGTCTCGTGCTGTAGCCGTGTGGGTGGCTGGAATCCGGCAGGGACCGCCAAACGCTTGATGAAGTCACGGTAGTCGTAGTCCATGGTTGGCTGGCTGTCACTATCGGGCATCTTCCGATTCTGGCGACAGGGTGCTCCAAAGTCTGTAACAGGCCAGAACCAACAGAAGGGGTAGACAATTATCAAATTTGGCTATTAATATTGCTAAGTGTGCCCACTTGTATACCCTTTCGAATTGGCACGCAAGACGGTCTTTATACAATTGCCAAGGCCGTACACGGCGACCCTGCGCTGCGCCGTTTCTCGTTGTATGCGCCCTTCGTAGCGACATTCAGCACTAACTTCGCGACGACCTCAAAGCATTCCTAAAAATTATATACCAGAATAACCGAACGCCCACGCATTGACGCTACCGCATAGGGCGAACCCGGTACCACACCTCTCTTCGTACCGATATTAAATACTACTGGCTTCGCAACGACAGCAAGGCATGGATATATGCTGCAATATGAAGTTTCCTAAAGTCACGTGGGAAGATCTTGAACTTTACACTACAGGTTGAGAATGCCGGTGGCAGGGACGCCGGCTAGCCGGGCGAAGAGAGATGGCACCGAGAGATATTCGTAATAGTAATCATGTATTGAATCAGTGGTAATCCATTCGCGTTGCATTTGCCTGCTTATCTCCAACATTTCATTAGTCACTGATTGCTGAGAGGTTTTGCGGGGACCTGGGGAAAAGGAGCCGTGAAATGGCCGATCTCAAGATGACGCTGGTGTTTCCACTATTAGCGGCGCTAAAGACAGACAAGCTCTCGCTACCGCTACCCTACTGCATTAGCCCACCTCCACTGGACAGGTCGGGGGAGGCGACTAGAGATAATGCCCTGCTGAACTGGGCCAGTCCTTCTGACATTGGACGGGCTATGCGGCAGACAGGCAGGCCGCAGGCTTAGTCGGCCCTCCAGGGTGAGAGGAATTGATAGCGTCTTTAAACCAACCACGAGCTTTCAAAAGGATTTCAAACCCTCCGTCAGGGTGACTGTCATATCCCTCACATTTCCCCTTTCTTGTAGTATTATTAGTACTCCTCCTCCGTTGTCTGTCGGCATACACAGTTTTATCTGGCATTGAGGCCTGATCATAGCAACCTTCGCTTAACCTACCCTTTAAATTGTACCATACCCGTTATTTTTATCCCTATAATTACGCCCTATACACTACAGTCCGGGGGTAGCGCATTCCCAGCACCCAGCCAATCATGGACGGCCCTCAAGCCTCTTCTGGCGTTATTGGCGCCGCCACCGACGATGCCACCATCCTGGAGCAAATGGGCCACAAGCAGGAGCTGAAACGGAACTTTTCCATGATCTCTATGCTTGGTCTCGCCTTTGCAATTCTCAACACGTGGACGGCCCTGGCCGCCTCCATCGCCCTCGCCCTGCCCTCCGGAGGCCCCAGCGCCGTCATCTGGGGCCTGATGGTCGCCGGCGTGTGCAACCTCTGCCTCGCCGCATCGCTCGCCGAGTTCCTGTCCGCCTACCCGACAGCCGGCGGTCAATATCACTGGGTCGCCATTATCTCCTGGAAGCGCTGGAGCCGCGGCATCAGCTACGTGACCGGCTGGATCAACGTCTCCGGCTGGGTCGCTCTGACCGCCACCGGTGGCCTGCTTGGCAGCACCTTCATCCTCAACATCATCGCCATGATGAATCCCGAATACGAGCAGAAGCCTTGGCACCAATTCCTGATCTACATCGCCTTCACGCTGATTGCGCTCGTCATCAATGCCTTCGGCACGAGGCTCCTGCCCCTGATCACCAAGGCGGCCTTCTTCTGGTCTCTGTCTGGATTCGTCATCATCAGTATCACGATCTTGGCATGTGCTGCACCCAACTACCAGAGCGCGAAGTTCGTCTATGGCAGCTTCATCAACGAAGTTGGCTGGCCCGATGGACTTGCTTGGCTCTTGGGTCTCTTGCAGGGAGCTTTCGCTTTAACTGGCTTTGACGGTGTTGCCCACATGATTGAGGAGATCCCTCATCCCCAAATTCAGGGGCCCCGGATCATGCTGTACTCCATTGTCATCGGCATGGTTACGGGTTGGATCTTCCTCTCCTGCTTGCTCTTCTGCGTCAACAACATCGAGACCGTCATCGCATCTGCCGCTGGCCCGCTGCTCCAAATATTCATGGACGCGACCAAGAGCCCGGCTGGCAGCATCTGCTTGCTGATGTTCCCCCTTATCTGCATGGTCTTCACCAGCGTCTCGCTCATGGCTACCAGTGGCAGAATGAGCTACGCCTTTGCTCGTGATCGGGGTCTGCCCTTTAGTCATGTCTTCTCCAAGGTTCACCCCAAGCTTGACGTGCCCCTGAACGCGCTGCTTTGGACGGCGGCTTGGGACATCATCTTCGGCTGCGTCTTCTTGGGTTCTTCTAGCACCTTCAACGCCATCACCGCCGCCTCGGTCGTGGCTCTCGGCGTCACATACGCCATCCCACCCACCATCAACGTTCTTAGGGGTCGCAAGATGCTGCCCCCCTACCCGGGCCTTCAAACTGCCGGAACCCGTCGGTTGGGTACTGAACATCGTAAGTTATTATTTGAAACTATCTGCCAAACCATTTGTCGTTCGAGTACTAATTCATAATAAACAGATTGGCATTGCGTGGACGCTCCTTACCACTGTGCTGTTCGTGTTCCCGCCCGAGACCCCGGTGACACCGGACAACATGAACTACGCTGTCGCTGCGTTTGGCGTCATGCTCCTGATTGCCGGAACCACCTGGTTCGTCGATGGCAGGAAGCACTACGTGGGACCCCAGGTCGATGCCGATGGCTTGCTGAACGGCAAGGTCGAGGGCATGGAGCCCGTACGGACTCGGGAGTCTGACCCGTATCTTGCTGCGGAAAAGAAGATTTAGAACTCTTGATTCGCGGAATATAGGTATAAATATGTATATATGTTATAGTGTATATACTTTAAAGAAAGAACACACACGACCCAAAAGCGGTTGGATTTTCTCACTATTAAACCTTTGCAATCATCTTTCCACAGGCTCACATTGACGCAACTGAGAGCAGCGCGGGAGCCAGAAATTTATGTTTCCACGGCCAATCGGCTGCAAGGACAGCGAAGAGTTGGACAACTTAAATAGCCCGTAGATCTTATAGACGCAGTAGGGGGGGTCGCGCTTATACGGGGGAGCTAGCCCCGACTAGGCAGCTCTATGCCGATGAGATCAAACTGCCGATAGTCTCCACGCGAAGGTAACAGCCACGTGGTAGAGACTGTACCTCTCAAAGCTGATACAAGGCACTGGCGTCCAATGGATATGGGGGTCGAAGATAGAGGACGCTTGTCCGAGACTATCAGGAAAAGGGGCTCCGCAAACCCTCGGTGGATGCAGAATTGACTTGCAAAGGTACCTGATATTATTGTTGTAGAAATATGCGTACTATCATGACATTCATTCTTCCTTGCAGGTATTTGGACGGCTCCGTTGCCCTAGTGACCCATTCATGAGTCTGGTTGTTGTGATCGCCGCCGCCCCAAGCCCCTGTTGGACCTGGAATGGATATAGCCGTCGTTCTGGTGTCCGACGTATCAGGGTTTTGGCCTGGATTAGCGGAGTCTTGGCTCGCGTTAGTAGAGACAGCCGCGGTAGTATTCGGGAGCCTTCCGGCCTGTCGGATGCTTGCCACTTCAGCTGGAACATGGATGCGTATAGGACCACGCTCGGGGTCCTGCCATCTTTGGATACTAGTATTGGATAGGTTCTATATTCATTATAATCCAGGGTAGAAGCTTTCGAGGTACTATGGTCCCGGTGAATAGGACCCCCATACGATTTGGCGACAGATTGTGGAGAGATACAGGGCTAGCGCCGGAAAATATGTGGTGTGGAGCGAGGAGGCCAAGAAGTAACATCATCTAGAGGTATCGTATCATACGCAGCGAAGCAGGTGCTTGTCGTCGATCCCAATGAATTGGACGACAGTGTTGTAGTGCAACTATACCTGAGGGATTATCCACAAGTCTGTCCAGAGAGATTTGTAATCTGAACAGTATTGATAGTCCATGTAACTCGGACTCCGAAAATACCTCGGTTGTGTCCAAGTCGCGATAAGCGTCCCAAGATGGTGTGATTGTGCTGATGTAGTCATGTTAGGCCTGAAGCTCGAAGTAGATACGTTTCGATATCGCGAAGAGATACCTTGATTCATATCGTTATATCTCAAGAGCCTGGTTGGGGCTCCTTCAAGCAACAACTAGGCTCTTGTAAGAGAGGAGACACCATCCAAGACTGTCTGAGTCTGCATGATTGCCACCCAAGAAATGATTCACGACATTGCCGTATCGCTGGCTTTTCAGCGCATCACGTCGATCTTCTCATATTCAATTCGCCATATATGGGGTTTTATCCAACCCGGTGGGCAGACAAGTAAGTCAAAGTATGCAGAGACCCCCGTGGTCGAGGCTGCGGCTAAGTATATATTGTTTTTGAACTCTCAAGGTTTTCCAGCTACAGGAAATCCGCATCATCGAATATCATTCGGCTTTTCTCATGGTCATCAGAACAAGCTCTACTGTGATTCGCTTCCAGGAATCGTGATAGATTCACTTTCCAATTTGTTAATACTTGACATTAACTTGGCATCACTCACTCATCATCAGTAGGTAACACTTATCTAACAATAGCGACATACTATCGCCGCACACTAAGCCTGGTCTTGGTCTATAATGCCTCGAGCAAGGTTCATCATTAATTTAAATTAACAACTTCATGTCCTCACACAATGGGTTGCATCACAAGAACCCCTTTTCGAGAGCGTACCGTCAAGATCTGGTATTATATGACGATATGACAATTGACTTTCTCGCCTACCGGAGGTCATGGGTAAAGACGAGGTCCCTTTGGTTTGTAAACCTTCCTAGAGGAAGGAATATGACAGGCGAAGGTCAAGAGGCAGTCAAGAATGACCTGTATGGGTGGTGCCAAAGATAGTCAGTCAGCCCGACCAGCTAACCGCTTGGCCTAGCGAATTCGATCTCCCTTTGCCCGAGTATGAAGGACGATGCCTACCGTACAGGCGTAGCTACCAAACCTCCTGATCCAGCTAGGACTCGCAAACAAGACATTGCCTCGCTAGAGTTGGGCGTTGGTGGATGACCTAACGACACTGGGGCGATATAATTTTGCTCGAATACGTGCGCCGAGCCTTCTGTCTTGTCAACAACTCACAGTGAAAGACCACCAGGCTTCTGGCCTTCGGATGACACGGATAGGCGAAATACATTCTTGGGTTATGGAAGTTTTGCATAATGTTGGTATTCAAGGGGACTGAGGCATCCTCCGTTTACCTGTCACTACAAGAGTAGATAAGCATGGTAATAGCAATCCGAAGTAAGGGATCTGGATATATTTTTGACCAGCCCTGGTCTGGTGCAACACGGAATTGGCGGGAGCTTTTACGATCAATGACAGAACCGCTCTCGACTAAGAGTCAGCCTAGGCTTGTAGCGTATGTAGTTCAGAGTAGATTCGGTTGAGAGAGCGTAGCCCTCATGGTAACCTCTAGAGCTTTGCAAGATACGGCTGATCAATGTCGGTCAGCTGACTGACCAGACCCGTAGCGTTTGTGAACCATGGAGTCAAATGGCGAATCCTTTGAGCGGTGAAGGACTTGGCTGGTACATCCCTCCATCCTTAACGAAATGCCCAATGCCCTGAACCGAGATGACGCGGAAGGTATTAGTAGCCGCCAGTTCCGAAGATGGGATGCTGCTCGCATTCGGTACCAATACCATTTCTGACATGATTCGGTCGTTCTAGCGAATATAAACGATTGTCTAGCCACCTCCCCTCCAGAACGATCGGGGATATCGAAGAACGGCATCGGGTTTTCTTTGTTCTCCAGTGATTATACGGAGAACCCGACTACCTCTGTTAAACCGGGAACCGCGAGGTGTCGTGACTGCTTCCACACGTGTTCGAGAAGGCCATCATAACAGTTCCGCCGCTTCTTTGTACACGATGTGACCACAGGGAGAATGGAAAAGGGGAATGCATGTCTCGTGCGACGGAAGGCAGTTGTGAGACACAGCAAACTTACTGTTCGGATGGGCAACTTTAGCCATCCCTACCTACCAACCACCTCTAACATGAAAAGAATGTTGCCTTGAAAATTCCGGACGGGGCCGGATGTTAACCTTGACCTGGGAAACGTCCCGAGATTTCGTTTAGGGAACCTTATTGCCAATGGGGAAATGGAATTGGGTTGGGCAGCTATGGCATCTTAGCATAGAAATTCCAGATCCGGTAGTGCTGATTGATGAGGCAGGAAAAGATCCTACCAATAGGATAGGTAGATAGGGAGTTTGAGAAGCTTCAGTCCAAGACCTCATGCCATGCAGGCCTATTGAAAGCCACTCCTTATTTGGTAAAAGCACACTAAGAGGATTGAGAAATAGCTCCACCACATAAGGTTATCTTTGTCTACTACTATTTCGGTGCCTAATAAAAGATCGCTGCAAATCTGCGTCAGGCAATTTGCGTGGGAAAACGACTGAGAAAAACGACTGACCCCACGAGTTAGGGCCGAAGTCGCTCCCCTCGGGTTTGTTGGCAGTTCACTTTGGGCAAGAATATCCGAGCCGAGCCAAAGACAAGCCAGGTGCATCGTCTTGCCAGGGCAGGCAAATCTGTAGATCCGAGAAAGATTCAGGGAGAAGGCCGCGACAGCTTTGGTCCGTCCCCCGCATTCGCTTATCAGGCCCCCTCCAGTCTCCAGGTTTCATTCCTTTCCCACGAGAGCCTGAGTAAGGGAAGTTGGGGTAAGCTAAGGTGCTCAGCTGCATGCTGTAGGGCTACTGTACAATCACCATTCGCCCAGCAGGGCCCCCAAAAACTCTTTTCCGGAGCTCCCAGGCCAATGAGATGGGCTCTCCCTCCCTCCATCATGCGCCCGCGATTCTAGGCCAGTGGGTTTAAGTAGCTTAATCCCGCGCCGGGGCCGCTACGGTAACCGCAGGACGTTTTAGAGGAGCAATAGTGGCCTGGGTTGCAGGCACGGCCAGAAGACGTGATTCGTTGCGTGACCTGACATGCTCTTGTCCGTTGTCTGCCTGCCTCTCGACCGAGATCCCCCACACTGTAGTTCGTCTGGAACAGGTTGTATTACTAGTCAGGACATGCACCTGCAGGGAGCGCTTGCATTTGTGCATCGCCAGAACGTTTTGCCCCTCGGAGTAACTCGGATGAGGTCCTGCACTATGTAATGCTTGTGATTTTGGTGAGACGTACACGCAAATATTGTTGCCTAGTAGGGCATGTATATTTCTGCAATTGTTATTACTATCAATCCAAATTGTATATACTCTCAAGTGCGTAAAATTGAGTTTCTATTGGTAAAAGGTTCTAAAGATCGTGTAAGTAGTTAGCCGTGAGCGGGCGACAAATTCAGCCAAACCGTACCATAAGCGGATATGAATCGTATGACGAGCCATCGGGTTTCCCTCTTGCAGCTTTTGCAGTGGTGGGTTGCGACCACTAACCAGGGAAACCCCCCTCTGCCCCCCTCCCACGCCTCCAAACGCCCCCCTGTGGAAAGTCCGAAGACCGCAGTTGCTGCATAACATGTGCATGTTGATTCATCTAGACTTTGCAAATGGTGTGAATCAACCATAGCAGTGCCAAACAATATCGAAATATTTATATTTGCTCTTGCACTGCGCACACCACCCATTGCACTTTTTCTCCTCTCACCATTCTCACGTACTCAGTAGCTCCCCTCTTCTCTGTCATCCAAACAGATATCTCTGAAGTCAGCACGTTGACATCGCCCATCTCGCTCGCACATACCCAGCCTCTGTCGTCATTCGCACAAGCTGAGCCTCGACATTGAATCCTTTACACTGCTCCATTACGCAATTAACACTTATCTTACCCTACCTACAGTAGACTGCACATTTTCTACGTTAGCTTAAACGCCTACTGAAAGTTTGGGTCTCCCCCCCTGTCGACTAGACCTTCTCAGCCATCCCGCAATTAACCATACCAACCTTGTAAAAAAAGTCGTGCCGAACGGACGAACATTAAGACCAGCAAAGTCCCCGCTGAAAAAACGTCGCTCTCCAAGAAACCCGGCTTTGAATTCGTTTCTGTCCGTCCTTGGTCACGAAAGTAAATTGTCGCATTTCTCCTCTCAGCAAGATTCCTGTCGCGAACAGCCAGCAAATCGTTCAATCTACTCGCGTCCAGTCGCCCAAAATCCTCCGCCAACTTCAAAATGAATGCCACTCGAGTTCTCCGTCAAGCCGCTCACGCTGCTGAGCGCACCCCTCTGATCCGATTCGTTGGCCGTCACTCTGCTCCTGGTACGTAGTGCCCGCTCTGTAGTTATTACCTCATTGTGCACACGGCATGTTTACCTGTCTGCCCTCGCCTATCCTCACAACGGCAATCCCTCCTAGGAGAGCAGTTGCCACCACTTTAATAGTTTCGTAAAGAACTCGGTACTAACATTGTTGTTTCTTCTCAACAGCCAACGTCGACCACAGCCCGCAGCCTCACCCGGCTTCCCCCACCGGCTCGCTCCCCGCCAACTTCGGCTCGGGCTCTGGCAACTCCCACACCAGCTTCAGCTCATACCGTGACAACGCTCAACAGCACGGCCCCCTGCGCAAGACGGTCGGCGCCCAGTCTGGCATTGGCGGTGCTTCCGGTGCCACTCTCGGCCCCGTCGAGGCTCCCAAGGGAACCTTCTTCGACCGCAGCCAGCTTCCTGCTCGCTTCCAGCGCGCGCCCATTGACATGGCCGAGATCGAGGCCGTTGAGAGCGGCGGTGCTGCTCTCTTCGGTTGATGGGGTCGGCATGCCATGACGGGTGTGCGAGATTAGTGTTTTTTGGGCACTAAGCAATGAAAAAAAGGAAAAATGTCGACACGAGGGTGTATGATCAAGAGGTCAACAAAAAGAGGGAGACGAGGTCACGAATTGAAAAAGCCGAGACCAAGGCCAGCATGAAGGCACGAATGATTCGTCACTCAGCTTTGAACTAGGAGAAAAGGAATATCGACACTCCTAAATCTACCCTTGTTCGTTCCTCTGGTCTGCGGCAGGGCGCTGAACGTCGAGAAAGGCAGACGCCGGCAGGAAAAGTTAGCAGCACTTGTTTATACGGCGTCTGGATTTGTATTTGTTTACCAATGCCAGGCCGAGGCCAGAGCATTAGGTATCGCTTCAGCACATAGCACAGCACAGCACGCCCTGATACCCGCCGCGCCAATGGACGCGGCGATGATGATGGTGGTGGTGGTGATCCCTTCCTCCTGACCTCCCTTCCCCCTTTTTACACCTCATTTGTACGATGTGCCATTTGGGCAAAGTTGGGAGATCGGTAGATCTCATTCCATAGTTAATACCCATGGCAACCCTCTAGTCCGTTCGTCTTGTTCCTGATTTACGGCGTTGATGTGAAAAACAAGACCAGTCCGGTCAGTTTAATAAATAGCATTGCAACCTCGCACGTTGTTTTCCACACGTTTGTGTTAACTATTACATGGCCTGGCATAGGGGTTGAGATAATTAAGAGGCTTGCTCAGAGACCTCGCAACACTGCTCGTGCAACGAACTTCGTCTGCCAGAGTACATTGCCCCTTCGCTGCTTGTATGTAGCAATGCCTCCTTGTCTACGTGTGCGCGAGCAAATCACTACGCAAGCCGACGGCGCTCTACAGTCAGGAAGTATGCCATGGGATAGATGATGTATTTATCATTAACCACGGTTCGGATGGCAGCGAGAAGATCCTCCAACTTGCGGTGCATTGCTACAAGTGAACAGGCAATATGTTTGACTGTAGGGGCGATAACTACTCCCATCTTCCAAGTATAGCTAACCCTTGTTGGGTATCTTATCTTACTCCCGTTGATCATCAGTTATAGCAGTACAGCAAAAGGGCTTGCAGTGACCTCAGCAAGCCCACCAAAGTCCATCATCGCGTCAAGTAACACGACCAACGAGCTCTTAGGGGATGCCTACTGAGTCACTTCCGGCGACAGACAAGCAAGCCATCCCTCCGCTGTCTCTAGTTCATTTGCATTCAGCCCCCATTTCATGTCCAATACCGGCCCCAGATGGCATATTCCTCTCTAGTACCCCGGAATTTGAACTCGACCTCGAAAACCTCCTGGAAACCCTCCTTGGTCTTGGGTTCCTTGAACCGCGACTTGAATCCGTTGAAAGCAATGCTGGGCAGTACTTCGCGTGCTTCAGGGTTCATGGTCTTATTCAGGGCTCGCACCACGTTGTTGTGTTGGCAGAGCTCCAAGGGCGTCTTGAACCACACGCAGCGGATGGGCACTTTGTGTTTCTTTGCAAAGTCAATCCATTCGGCGCGTCCATCAACGTCCGGATTGGTGTTGTCTGCGGCTCGAGTGTTAGAATGAAATGCGACCTAGATGACGTACTATACGGAATAGGGGCCCTCTTACCAATTGCTACCGAGTCCCCTTCCCCCAGATGATCTGCTGCAGCCTTGAAGCACTTAGGTCGGGTCTTGAGTGTGTCCTGGTTTACGCGTTCATATCCCAATGGCTTGAGATATTTCCAGAAAAATGTGCTCTTTCCGGCTCCAGGAGGGCCGCAGAACAACACTACATCCTTGTCATTCTTCTTCTCGAAGATGACATCGTGATCGTCGGCAAAGGGATGCTGGGCCACCACATCTAAATCTCTCAGGAACTCGCGGGGCTCTTCGCCGAGGAAGAACTCTTCAGGGGTTTTATATGTAACCCCGACGTTGTGCGCAAAGTTGCGGTCTGAACAGCTGAAATCCTTGGCAACGGCTGCAGCCTTGGAGCCATTTTGAATAAGCTGGGCAGTACGACCGCCAGCATCTCCCACAAACATGCTGTTCTCCATATCGATGTTGCTCGCCTCGATGTCATAATCTTCGCACAGCTCCTTCCACATGCCTGTTCGAGGCTTACGGTAGATGTCTTGGCTCGTAGCGGCATAGACTGATGTAGGGATATCCAGCTGCGCCAAAATAGCGTTGCATTTTTGCTTGAAGTTCTCAACACCATCCTTACCCAGGTTCTTGGGACCCTTCGTCTTGGGATCGCGATGCAACTTAAGACCAGCCTGGTTGCTCAGGATTATTATGCGGTAGTTGTCCTCCGCATACATTTGCTTAAGTTTCGTGGGAACAGTGGGATTCCACCACTTCCAGTCGTTTGAGCCTTTTGCAAATTTATTGCCGGACACCGTCGTGATCAGGGTCGAGTCCTAAAATACGAATTGGCCGTAAGCGGATATTGGGGCCACAGTTTTGTCAAGGGCACAAGAGCTCACGAGGTCAAAGGCGGCAATCTTTGTCCTCTTCTGCTGATCCGCCTCGTCGACGCCTGCGGGCACATAGCGACCAACGAGCAAGGTTGCGGGAGTATCGTTGTTGGGTGCGCGTTCGGACCAGGACGTCCGTTCCTTCGGTTTCTGCGAGGTGGGCTTGAAGAAGTTGTTGACGGCGGTTTCTAACAAGATTGATCAGTTACATGGTACTCGCAATGCTCGCAGCAGTCATTTCCTGGGTGGGAGCGGCAGTCCTTACTCGAGATGCTGCTCTGAGCCCTGCGCTTGATAGCTGGTGGGGAGATGGACTGGGTGGCTCTCCGCTTCGTATTGCTGGACGAAGCAGAGCCGGAATCCTCCTCTGGCGCCATAATAAGGGCCCTTGGTCGTGACTGTGATATGTATCGAGTAAATACAACCCGCAAAGAGAACAGAGGCCCACAGCGAGATGGGCGGGAGAATGGCATGTGGTAACGAGGGTTCAAAGAATGCGCCAAGACGAAGGCAACCTGGAATTGACTACCCGATGGTATCGGTTTCTAATAGACAATTAGGTACTTTACCTAATTGAAGGTAACCGCGCTGCAAGACGCGTCGTGGGGCGTGGGGGCTAGCCTTTAATTAGTGGGGACCTCCCTCCAATTTCTGGGGCAATAAGGTCCTAGCTGCAGTAACCACATGTCAAGGAACCTAGTTATTTTTATAATGCAACCTCCCTTTTCATAGATACAATACCATTTGTATCGAACGGAGCACCCAGGAGCGCTGCTCCAGTCAATCCCAGACCTAAATTTATGATCTGATAGATACATGTAAGGACAGGCACGCATACAATTAGACGATGGGAAGCTCGCGGATTACATCATGGATACACTCATTGAACAACTTTTCACATATTTCGTTCATTCTTTCTTTTCGTGTGATATATCGTCAACTCGCATATTCTGTTATGTGGTACCTGGACGCAACCAGGGACTCGGGTATCTCCACTTCTGTTGATTGGTAGCTGCTGAGGTCATATATATTTCTTCAAGAATACAATGGAGTATCCGTATAATGCCATTCAGCGAAAGCTCGATCTTAAGATGGCCGAGAACGGGAGCAAATGGGCTCAAACCACTCCTTTTTGCTGCTTGGAGCTCTTGTCAGGCTACCACATAAACGCTGAGACTTAGATTTCCCCATGATCGACTTCCTCATCAAGATTACGACCAGAGCTGCCAATGCACAACTACAATGCGGCCAATTCACTACCTGGTATGCTCCCTAGCCAGCGCTGCCTTAGCAGCGACAAATGCCAAACCATATTTCCCCGGCAGGCAGTTATACTTGGTGGAATTCACATAAGACCTTCGAGTCAGTCCGTTGCATTCTCTTCCTTGATCTTTCGCACTAATCTCATTGTAGGATTTTGACGAGTTCTACGCTGAGCTCGCGAAGAACGGTATCCATGCCACGCCGAAGGGTAACTACACCTACGCACTCTTATACGGCGCAAGTTTCTACGTTCTTGGGCCTAGTAATGTGAATGTGGAGGAAACGATCTCCGGACTGGAGCACACGAAAGAATGTTGGAGTTTGCTTGATGGGCCATTGTTCCGTGCTGGGCGGGCGGTGGGTTCCTACCGAGCATTGGTGTAAATGATTACCCATGGAAAGTGAGCCAAGAATAGAGACATACGCCGTAACATGGCTCTTGTCAAGGCTAAGGAAGATCTGGATAGAGAACTCGCAGGCAACTAAGCTGGCTCTCTCATAGCCTATTCGCCTTCTGGGTGGTTCTCTGGAGTTCCTTTCACGGCCATGCTCGTTGTTGGCGTTGCCACCGCGGAGGGTCATTATAGTATCTTGTCGATAGTTCTAAGGTTACTTGGGGATGCTACCAATATGGGGGGTTGGGGAGGGATTACGGTAGAAAGGGCCCGCTAAGCTTAGACATAAACCGTGATACTAACGATCACATTCCTTACTATTTCAGTTTCCTATCTATATTGATTGATAGAACCGTTATTAATGTTCTTCTAAGAAGTCACTTCTGGTATTAACTCGTAGATAGGAACGGAACTCTACTACCTACTGCCAAGTTCCCCAGATAGAATGTATTTCCTGCATCTGTTCACGATAGGGGTGCATCTCGGCTGCTTGTCAACTTGTTAGAAGTCATGCACCAAACACTTGGTTTCAATACACGTAAACATTAAGTCTTGCTTTCAGGCATCTGCATCACGATACTTCTTCCTGTCTTCAATTCGCCATTGTCATCGTCCACGAATCTTCGTCTTAATCGAGTACCGTTTAACCCGCAATGCTTGCTTCCATATTGTGGGCTACTTCGGGTATCCTAGTTGGAGTAGTGGAATTACCAGTATAACATAAACACGAATGATCTGGAAAGTCTCGATCACCTGTAGGCAGTAAGTGGTTCGGTATCAACCCCTCCAGGCGCCCTGGTCGTCGCTTTCTTCACGCTCTGGAGGCTGTGCCAAATTAGAAAGGGGCATACAGTTGTACGTTCTATTCATACAGTCATAACGATTCACAAGCTACCGTAAGACCTTAGAGGTAAAAGCCGGGGGAATTGGGAGTCGAGCAAAGATAGTTCAGGTAGTTGCTGCCTTTAATGCAACGCCATTGAATACAGCAAGCACTCCCTGTGCATTCACGCATGGAAGCTGCCCTGGCATCACTATTTATTCCAGCTGCAGTTGCTGATGGAGCTTCTCTTGCTTCTCTTGCTTCCCACGTGCTCACCCGCCATCACATACACTCCTTCAATCAGTTGACGGGTCAACTACTCTGTCCTCACACGCAATCAACCTGAAAACATCATTATTCCTATTCTTCATTCGTTGTCATTGAGCTCTCCTTCGATTTTCCGTTTCTTTGCAGTACAAGTCTCGCCTGAAAGCACGCGCCATTCGTTACGTGTGCTGCTTTGTCATTGCTCCCTATCCGATCTGAACCACCACCACCAACGAAGATGGAGCTGTACGGTATCGTCATGTTCTTCTTCCTGGCTCTGGCCAAGCTGGTCGTTGCAAATCCTTGCGACGGTGTCGGCGCTCAGCCGGTCTTCTACCACGAATACCTGGGAGATGCCTGCCCCCCTCCGTTCCCTCTCAACCCCGATGGTTCCTGCTCGCAATGGGCCAACTACGCCTATGATTGTATCTCTTACTGTCAGATCAGTACGTATTCTTCAGTTCCCAGTCCACTATCTGATCGTTTTACTAATCAGCTTCAAGACACCACGTTCGACTGGGCCACCGAGTCGCCCTTCCCCCGCTCCGAGTGTCATTATCCCACCGAGTGCTCCATCAGCGAGTCATCGTCAACTAGCTGGTATGCGGTTTCTGGAGGAAATAGTCTGTTCTTTCCCAACTAACATAAATATGCTTGAAAGGTCTTGGAGCTTCGGCTTCAGCCCCAAAGTTGGCAAGGCAGTCAAGCTCGGTATCAGTGGAGGCTACAGTCAGAGCTACGGAACCAGTCAGGGTCGTTCTTGGTCCTTCAAGCCCAATCATGGCGAGTGTGGTTATTTCACCTTTGTTCCTGCCCGCAAGACTACCTGGTATGTCTCCATTCAAGTCTGTAGACTTTTGGCAAACGCGATCCGAGATGCTGACGCCCTCTTCACCTCCATAGCGGTACTTTGTCCCAGTCCACACCAATGTGGCAAGATGGCATGTGGACGTGTGCTCCCAACGTCGTCAACACCAACGACTTTTGCGCCCCCCAGGTTTGGTACGATGCTACCGGCCAGCCCGATGGCGTTGTTCTCTTTGTCCGCATCAACTGCTTGACACGCGAGCCTCTTGGTCCCGAGTTCCAAGACCCCATCTACAACAGTACGTTTTCTTGTCCTCTGATATAGCGGTCATCCTTACTATACATCATCGTATCCAGCCAGGAGGCTTGAATCATGCTAACTTTGATGCTGCAGTGCCTGGAGTTCCCATGGACCGCGGTATGCTGGCCACGATCATGCAGAGCTGGGTCGTCGACACCTGCAGCGCGAGCCTAGTCAGCAACAACGCTGATGGCACCCAGACGGCGAGCTTCGAGATTCACGGCAAGGGCTTCAGCGACACCCAGCTCGGCGACAACGGAGCCAACCTCAATGCCGGTATCACGTCCTGCGGCACCCTGGCCTCGTGGGCCTTCAACTGGACTCCCGACAACGGTACCTACGACTGGTCCGCGACTGCAACCGTCACGGGGAAATCGTTCAAGGGATGCGTTGGTGATGCCGTGGTTGCGGCTGGTGGTTCTACCAAGGACGGCTGTGACGAGGGACCGTTGAGCCCGCGCGTTTCAAACCTCCCTCTCCATACAGGGTAGTTGGTAGACTGATCAGGAATTGTGGTTGAGCTGTGTGCTTATTCTAGCTCAGCTTCGCAACTGTTCTTTGTGAAGTCTGGTCTTAAGGAAAGGAGAGAGACCGCGCATACTTGACGTAAATCAGATAGATATTTCCCACCATATCGCCGACGACCTTGGACGACACTGAGGATCCGAGGGCTGACTGACATATGGAGCAACATAAAAAAAACGAACCACCATAACGGAGTTTTGCTTGAGAGGTCTCACTGTTTCTATTCCAGTCCCGTGCTCCCTCCCCCTTTTCCGGATGTGGCGCCCCCGCTTTCCGACTCCCCTGATCCTCTTGCCCGGCTTCCGAGATATCCCAAGTCATTCACCGGCATCGTTTGTGTACTTGAATGAAGAAATATGATAACCTAGCTTTACGAGGCAATCTGCAATTAGGTGATAAGCACATAGATTGGACACCAGAACTTGCGCCCCCACAGTCCGATTCCAATGTGAAGCAAACATGGCGTCCAATCACGTCGAGCCCGGAGTAATGCTGAGAAGGCTTACTTGTTTACAAAACATTTTGAAATAAAAACAGATTGCGATGGTACTCACGCCTCAAGAGTAGTCTCCTACTTGTACAGGTCAAAGCGAGCAAGGTCACATTCAACATCAGTCACTCCACCCTCTTTTCCCACTATAAGCAGCCATGGAAGAGCTCGAGGCGATTTACCTGGAGGAGTACCTTGACAATGACCCGGACAGGCATTTCGAACAGCCAAATCCCGAATATCGGTATAAGGCTATCACTATCACAGCAGTTCCCGGGGCAGCAAAAGGAGCAAAGTTCTGAGACCGAGCTGGAAGCCGATTCCCTTGTGGGTTTCATGGCCTCGCCGAGTCCTGTAGATCAGAACGCGCAGCCTTTACCGCGATTTCAGCTAATCAGCATCGAGATTGGCGAGTATTATAGAGTCGGGATCGACAGCCAAATCTTTAAGGGGCTTCTAGCTGCTGCCTCCATCAGCGCCGAAGGGCTGTGGCTACTCGTACAGGATAAAATGGGCATCCATTCGACGTGCAGATCGGGCGTGTACGAGACGCATTATTTCGGCCACGCACAGTGGAACATGGCTTGGTCATTTGACCTGCGCCGCCTTTGCACCAAGGTCCTCTACATCAGCTTCAACAAAGGTTACAAGGAAATCATCCCATTGCTAGAACGTTTCAAAGATGATATCCCCTCTCCGCTTCTGCTAGGATATATCTACTGTCTAAACTCCTCGCAATTTGAGCTGGGAAACAAATTATACTATGAGATCGAGATGAAGATTGGGTACTGGTACCATGAAGATACCGCCTCCCGGTTCAGCAAACCTAGCCGCCTGGATCTCAGTGATTTATCGCGGTTCATATCCAGGATACACAATCGCCTCGATTTGTTGAGCAACTTCTTAGACTCCTCGACGAGCTTGAAGGCCAGGCTCAGGCGGCCAGTCTAGAAGAGGTTGTCTCCGATTCCTTCAAGCGGAAAATGCACTCCACTACTCTCAGACTGAGTCGAGCATTTCCCGCTGTTCGTTCTAGGCTTATGGCACGGGAATCACAAATTCAACGCGACAAGCAGCGAGGAGTAGAACTCAGTAACCTCGTAAGTCTACAGTCTACCCCCGGCCCCGTTTAGACATACAGAAGCAGCATCACCAATCGTCATCCAAATGTGGATCACAAGAAACGGATTAAGGAACTACCAAACTTTATTTTGGATACTTATTTGTTCGATCGCGTAGCTCTTTGTTCTCCTAACCCACGAGGACGCCGTCAAGGGAGCCGACATGGCCAAGCTAGATGCCGAAATTGCCGCGGCATCCAAGCGCGACAGCGCCTCGATGAAGACGGTGGCGGTGCTGACAATGGCATTTCTTCCCGCGACCTTCTTCGCCGCCCTTTTCGCAATCCCCTCGCTGGATTGGAAAGGGGCGGCGGAGGCCGGCGGATCCGTCATCCAGAGCAACTTCTGGGTCTACTGGGCCTTCACCCTGCCAGCCACGGTGCTGGTCTTCATTGTCTGGCTTGTCCTGAACAACAGGACGTGGCTCGTGGAGGTGTACAATGAGTGAGTGTCGGGCAAGAGGAGAACGTCAAAGGGGAAGAGAAAGTCGAACAGCAGTGCGAGCGGAGACGATATGACCGGATATGTTGGCGACGACAACGAGACAAGAACGCAGTAACCGTAGAGGCACAATGGCGGTCGTAAGGAACCAGACTAGAATTATTTGGGTATCAGATTGCACAACTTTTCGTCATAACTCCGTTAGCTGTTAGGCATTACTTTGATGTATGCAGCCGTTCATTCTTGATGTCAAAGGTTGTGCCGTCACATGGTTCTAGCTGGAGGCGGCACCCTCGTATCGAGATCCCTTCTATCCACGGCCTCGAATGTGAAGAATTTGTCGAAGAATATCTTCTCCTCTAGGATCTGGGAGACGGCCTTCTTGACCTCCTCTGGGCTGTTCTCTTCCCACGCAAAGGACCTGATTGACACCAACCACTTCTCCGCAGGATCCAGCGGTGCCAGATCAGACCACGACGGCAGCCTCGCCAATTGAGTGGGTGGCTCCACGCCTCCCTCTGGAAGCTTGAAGTAGCGCGTAAAGGCGATTTCGAAGTCATCGTCCTTGATAAAAGACCAGCTTTCCTCAATGAGCTCCTTGTCAAACCTACCGTCAAACGTCAGGTTAGCATCACGGGGTTTTGCCATAGGATAACAGCCAGTGATGTGCTGCCAAGAAAAGACCTTACTCGTATTTGTTGTCAGTCATGACCATTGGCAGGTTTCCCTGACCGGGAATCTCCAACTTCCGTCGCTGTGTGAAGGTTTGGCCCTTGGGAGGATCCGGGAAGTCGAACCATTGCAGTGTGCCCGCTACCGTGTTGAGATCCACGTCCGCCTCGGCTCCGAAGTCTCTCTCGGGCGACACACTGTAGGCCAAGCGCAAGAAATACGACGAGCGAACAACCTCCTTGCTCAGGGCGTTCCAGGCGGGGTGCGGACGCGGAGGCTGCTGATTGTTCGGCGGCGGCGGTATCTGCGTCACATGTTCCAGCTTGGGGAGGCCTTTGGGATGCGGTTGAGGCGGCCCGGCGTAGTAGACGATCCTCTTGACAGTGTGAAGGCCTTTCGACCAACAGATGCCGCCCAGAATTGCGCGGGCGTTGTCAATGTCGGCCTTGAACATGGTGCCATTGAAGCTGAGTTCGTACATGGTTGCTAGGGTGGCTTGCCCACGAGTGGGACTTTTAGCTGGGTTACTTGCTCTGGCCGGAAAAAGTAAAGCCAGTAAGGGTGATATCCCGACTGGTCCTTTGACGAAGAGATGGAAAAGAAAATGCCGATGCTTCCCGATTTAAAGATTGGGATACTGAGCAAGTTTGCGCCTACTTCCATAGGTAGATACTTACTTAGACGTTTGGTGATGAGGCCCATTGCCGTTAGTGGTGACACCTGCACAGAAGCCACCACTAGCGTGCCACAACTCGCTTCAGCCACTGGGGCAGATTTCCACTTAAGCGGGCGTCGCTAGAAATGATCGCACTCTACTTACAGGTAATAACAACCTACTTGAAGTGATAACCTCCATTATTCCGTTCCCTCCTTGTTACGACAGGGAAGTAATCGAAATACACCTACGTATATCCCGCTATATTTTTCTACTGTGATCGTTCAAATGGAATAATAGCTTCTCGATCTATAAGAAATTTGACCGGTTATTCTCGTTGGGGCTTAACGCGACATACATCCAACTGCTGCTGCCATCTTACACCTCTCCATGTTTTCCTAGGTCAGTAGGTATCAATGGAATGTAACGCAATAGGCCATTTGCTCATTTGGCCCATGAAATTCAATGCGAAGACTGTCTACCTTTACATATCTTCATAGATATGTTAGGTACTCGCTTATGTTGATGAAACCACAACTGAAAGCTGAACTCCGCACATTGACCTGAACATGTAAGCAGGTAAACACCCTACTGTCTGGCAACGATCAGAACGTCATCCGTCGCAGGATTCAACAGCCACTACAGCTACCTTGCAAGCGCTCCCGGTTATGAATTCTATCAACCTCACAACGCAGCCGAAGGATCCTCGAATACCATCAAACACCGAGTTTGCACTGTTTTGTGCAATGCAGCTTGGCCTGCTTTTCTCATGTATACAGTCGGGCTTACCTGCTTGCCTTGGGCTAATATGCCAATATGTCCATCACCGGAGAAGCACATAACGTGAACCTGATGGCTGGGCCCCCTGATGAAGATTGCTTTCCCATGTCCATGCGGAGCCGCCATGAAGAAATCCGCCAGGATCGGTCACCCGGGCTTCTGTTATGCTCCGCTTCGAAGCCGATCGTACGCCGTCCACGGCCCAAAGAAAATGTCATATTCCTCTTTTGGGTCTCAGGTGCCTCAGAGCGCAGTGCTTCGTACGTTTGTCAGTGAAGTTACGGCGTAAGTCCCAGCCGCATGTACCTCGTTCCTACTGAACTCACTATGACTGGCTTGTCGAGGATGATCAAAGGGGGTCATCCCGTCGAATCTGTCACCCTGCGTCTGGGTCAACCCCAAGTCCAAGAGGCCGTCTGCTGTCCACATCAGGAAACTCCTAATGCACGATCACGGCACAGGTGGAGATTTATTGCTGTTGTACATACTGCTGCTGAGAAAGCCGGGTCCGAGGCTGCAGGCAGCTCATTGTCGTTTGGGTCCCTCTCACACGACTGGGGAAATAGGTGCGGAGATGACACTGCAAACCAACCGGGCTTCTGGTGAGTTTTCGACCCCTAAATCGAGAGATATAGGCTTCGTTCGGGATCATCGCCGATCCAGCCTGATTATCCTTCCTCCGTACAGCTTGTGCCGCACAGCTGCGACCCACCATCCGGTCTCAAGGATATTGCAGCCTATGTAGTGATGGTAGAGGCCTGTCATGCATGACGACACCTGAGACATGGCGATATCAAATTAGTGCAGGAGAAATAAAATGGATGATGGGATAGTACTCACATCCGCCCACGGTGATTCTTTCCGCGCAATCCTGGGGTTTCTCCGTTTGGTTCTTCCACCAAGAGCCCACGTTTACATGCATTCATCTACTGCAGCCGAGTGTCATCTGGTACGCCACGCCATTGGATACCATCGCGAAAAAAGCCGCGCCGCATTTGTGGGTGCCATATCGTACCTCGAGTACTTTCGCTTCCGCGGCTGCACATCCGTGCATTAGAGTCCTCCGCCGAGATCAACGTCTGCTGCTGTGCCGCAGGCCAAGGTGTATTTTTTTCTCTTCTGGGGCCAGGGCTACTCTACCCTCGCGAGTGGAGGTGTGCGTAACAGGATAAGATGCACGCCTTATTCCTTCGGGAAGTGTACTGCGCTGTCGTCACATGGCGAAACGAGCACGACCAGACCCTGGGACAATGGGATACCGGGTACATAGAGAGGACGAAGGAAGGAACCGTGACGTTCCTCGGAAGGATTGCATGCATGTCAACAAACTGCAATCGTCGCAATGTCCAGCCTTGTTTAAGAATGCCGACCCTGCTGCCTCTTTCTCCGGGCCACTGGATACAGACCTACTTGAGAGGTAGATGTTGGTTCGGTGTTTGGGCCTCGCCTCGCCAGCTAGTCCAATCAGAGGCGAGCAATCGAGAAACGAACTCCCCCATCCAGTGCCTGTCGTCGCCGAATGTTGGGAAGGAAGCTCGCTACTAGGATCTGATGCAAGTAGGCGCGGGCAGGGAATGCAACACAACTAGTTACCCCTGTGGCTGATACTCGGCTGCCTCGATTGAATGCTAATTTCGAGCAACAATGCGACCTCGTACAAGACGATATGATCTATCGTAATTCCAACTTCTCAATACACCGCCAATGGCAAACATGTTGCTTCCTATCACTAATTTTCTATGGTGTTGTGTTATGTGATGGTGATGGCGGCGGTTTTGAAGTGGTAAACTCCCCCACCCTCTTCTGACATGCTATCTATCATCTATCATATCATACTATTTTTCGAAGGATTCCTCGGCCCCGAATTCAACGAGATGCTACTGGTTACTAGCCTCGTGCAGGGGGGTTACTAGGCTACCGTGTGGTTGGGTGCAGTTACCACCTCCTTGGCTCTCCCTCGCACTCGGCTTACAGCTCCTCGGATAGGAAGAATGAACAGAGGTCCAGATGCAGCCTAGCCTTAAGGCTGAGGGAACGAATACATAGCGAGGGGATGGTTGTGTGTGGCTACTCCATGTGGGTGGTGGACGGCTACGAATCCTTCAGGAATCCTTCTCAGCCTTAAAGGTCTCAGGCCGATTTTGTCTTCCTTTTCCCGAATCGGCTGTCGAAAAGTTTCAACTCCTGCAGGAAACGGCAAGGGTTTGCGAAAGGGACGCTCAAAATAGCCCCGTTAAACACACACACAAACACAAGAAACGGGCTGTGCGCCTATGTGTTTGCCGTCCTGCCATGGTTGTTTGGCCCGTCCTAAACTCGGGATGCATGACTCTTTCCAGGCCGCCCCTTTCTGACGCATATGTATATACACTGGAACAGTATACTCGCTCGGGGGGTGGTGGAAAGGCGGGGAAGTGAAGTTTCTAATAATAGCCATTTGTTGGGAACGGCAGATAGTATTACGGCCCCCAAGTAACAACACATCAAATACGTGCTCATCTGACTATAGAGCCTGACCAATAGCAAAACGGGAACTTTGCGGAGGGGGTGGGTGCTTTGTTTGCCGTGGTTGAAAAGACAAGAAGCGGTATTTAGAATACACACACGGAACTTGCAGCAGCACACCTCTTTGCGATTTGCAATTATCCCTTGCGAGTGAGGAAGATCGTTGTCGTGGTGGTCTTCGTCGTCGTTGTTCCACGACACGGACCCCAATCGGATCTGGCTTGCTCTATCTGGCTTCCCGGGAGGGAGGACTCCTGATGTTGCTTGAGCGGGTTGCTGGACTGACACACACCATATGGTCCAAAAATACGACTTGTCTTTGTTTATTATATGCAGTAACCCGGATCTCATGCCAAGGTCTCGTTGATATCAACCTCGATGTCCAGACGCTGCTGAGGCTAACGTAGTGTGGTAGGAAGTATTGAGGGCAAACAGGGTCAAGCCTCGCAGGCCGAATTACCATACCAGCTGTAATTACATTGCCCGAGACAACGCCTTTCTTTGTGACAACAGGCTGTAGCCTTGGAGTGTACTAAAAAGACCAAATGTGCTCTGACACAAGTTTCCTCAACATATGCAGTCATGATTGTGACCACGGCAGCTTGATAATGGTTATTGCTTGGAGTGGCAGCTCGTACATTGTTCGCTACGAAGGTTGCCTGGCATGCTACGTGGCAACCAAATCGCGGACTAATATTTGTCGCCCAAGAGATACTATACCGACAACTAAGTAGGTATACACCGTATAACCACCATGACATCAACCTCCCGCCGACCCTCTATGCCACCTGTCTTCCGTGGGATCTGCTAAGTTCTCATGGTCCATACGACCGACTCATTAGTTGAAAATTCTTATCACCCTTAGACAGAACAACTCTAGCATCGAAGGCTGTCGTGGGAGGACGTCGAGCGGGACGGTCTGTTAATTTCTCTACTCGAAAGCGTAACATCACAAGGTAGCAGTACCATACAATTCTCCATACTAGCAAGTGTCCTGTTACAAAGGAAATAATAACCTTGCCGTGCTGCGGTTCTTAGTAGACCACTTGTTAATGCTCTGGATTCTTACCCCTGGTTTTCAAGTATAGGGAGGTGTGTATAGTCGCTTCGAGGGCTTACGTAAACCGTGAACGGTCCAATCACCCTGGCTCCCTCATCCACCAGCATAATCTATAAAACTCGAGACAGATAAATGTCCTCAACGGGACTATAACAATAAGAATACTCACTATGCCTTAATGGCAACTAGCCGAAATCTCCGCTTCGTTTGCGAGTACGGGCCCCGTTCGCACTGAGGCTATGCAAATTCACACCAATGCATTGCTGACCAAGACCAGTGTTATATGTGGTCGACCCAGCAATACGATACTTGGACCAACGTATATCCGAACGACAAACATGCCAACATGACAAAGACCACTGAATATGCTGTTGTCGCTCAAGCCTCACCACACGTACGTACAATGTCACCCATCATGACTCCCGTCCGAAATCAAAGAGTATCATCAAAGATAACGACCGGGCCGCACCCGATATCGAGTAAAGTTTGTTCCCGCGTTTCAAACAAACAAAGCAAACTAGCTTTTTGGGACTAATGACGACGTAGTGCGGATCCTGCTGCTGGATTCTGCTCCTTCGTGCCGCACAGGATCGGTTTGCGGGACGAGAGAGGGAAGAAAGCCAGCCCATGCCGACCAGGGGAGGGTGTGTCTAGGGAGGGGAACGACGTGGGCCGGGGGAGAAGGGGAGCGTCTGTATGCATCCGCGGCGGCGGATTCGTCTGAACGCTGCCTCAACGCCTGCCTGCCCCCCCTTTCTCCCATGCACGCCGTAAGGCTTCAGGTCAGTCAAGGTCAAGGTCAGGTCAAACGTCAGGTCAAGGCGTAAGCATCCAAATACGGGCATATCTACGTAGTACGGCGGTGGGTGGTCGGTCATTATCCTTATCGTATACATACATATACATATGTAGGTACGTACGGAGGGGGTCTTGAAAGGGGGAGGGGGGATCACGGTAATGGGTATCGTTTCTGTGTGACAAACCCGTGTCATATATATCGTGAACCTCCCCACCCCCCTGGCTGGATGCTGCTGTACTTGGTGAGGGAACTAAGCCTTGTTTGCGGCGTGTAGTTCGCCCAGTGTACACACGTCTATCGCAGCCGTAGTAGTAGGTAGCACCCGGGGGGATGGGAGGAAGGAACTTTTCGCATGATAGGCCCTGGCCCCTGGCTGCTCTCTCTCTGAGCGGCGGGCGGTGCGCCTGGCAAGTTCCGTTGGCTCCAATCCTCATAGGCGTGCGTGTGGTGTGTTAGGTGTTTCGTGACATGACATGGACGGAAAGTGCCCGGATTTTTGACTCGAGCATCACGGGCGAAGACACCGCATCCGGCTTAGCCGACTGATCATTCAGCAGGACTGATGTCCGGAGCCCCCACCGGCCAGCCCTGCCCTGTCGGAGACAGACAGAGAGGCGGAGAGGCTGCTGGCTGCTCCCAAAGTTTGGCGGGCAAATTTGGCTTCTATGGATGTACTTTACTCATTCTCGTCATAGCGTATTTTCGGTTGTCGCCAATGCCTGTCCAAGAATCCGGCCCTGCTAGCGGTAAAAGGGATCTATTAGTGTAGCAAGGTTGCGGCGTACCGTGGTACTGAGTTCCGTATTTGAATCCCTGGGATCGCAACTGGAGCCTGCCCCCCCCACCCCATTTCTCTGGCTTGGGTGTTGGGTGGTCGTCTGTTTCCTGAACAAGGCCCCAGGCGAGCCCCAGGGAAAAGGCCCATCCCAGGTTTGAAGACTGCCATGGGGCGCCTTCCAACGCCGGCATAATGGGCGCTGGTAATGGGTGTGTCCGGCAATTGAGTCTCCCCTGGCTCGCCCAGCCACATTTCGACAAACCTTACTGCTGACTGCATCTCCTGACATCATAAGCTGTATCTGGACGATGCACCGATTCCGCCGAGATGACGGACGGACTATGCTACGAAGTAAGCAGCTCGTGGCATCAATCCCTTGAGGCTCTCCGTTAAGGGTCGTTGGTTGCCCTTGGTAACGGCCAGCAGGTGCACTCGCTGGCCGCCTACGTTAGGCCCTTGGCTGACTTGCTGGTTTGCTGGCTGGACGAGATTCCCGAGCCTAGCACTCGTGGCACTAATGAAAGGGATCGATACAGCCAAAAAAAAAAAAAAAAAAAGGCAAGTAGTAGTAGTGGCAGTAGCACGTAGGATGTGCGCTTGCATATTCGGACCGGAGGTATGGAGATTGGCCCCAATGCAACCATGCTTTTTTTTTTCTTTTTTCTTTTTTCTTTTTGGCTCGCTCGCTTTTTTGTCGTCGTGGGGTGGGAAGGACAAGAAGGGCGGCAGAATGCAACCAGAGTCGGTGTACCTCGAGATACATAAGCCGACAAAAAGGCTGTTTTGGGGGAGATCATCCATCCTACGTTTCAGGGAATATGTCAAACACGTGCAACTAGCAGGCATCATCTCGGTGCAATCAGCGCATAAGTTTCTGTGCGGCGCAACAGGATGGGTGCCTCGGTTGTTGGTGGAGTGTGGTGGTTGAACCAGATGCTACGTCGTATGGTTGATGGCCCCCGATTGAAAGGCGAAGCATCGGTCCCAAATCAAGTACGTAATCTTTGCCAAGAGCCGCATCAACAACAAACATGTAATTGGCAGCACCAACGGCAGCTTGCAGCATCCGCATCAACAACCAAAAATGGTGATCAATCCATCGATATGTATGTGAGCGTGCCCAAGGACGGACGGCCATGCCGTTAGCATCTTGGCTGCGTCCTCTGATAGAGTGTGTGGGTGGGGAGGTGCAACGGTGATTGGCCGCATGCCAAAAAGGAAATGTTCCAGAACTTGAAGGGCTGAACGGCGGCCGAACAAGGATGGCACCAGTACCTACGGAAATGTCTGCGTGATAAGGCTGATCGATAGTCCAAGGCCGCTAAATCTTTCCCTGGCCCCCTCGTTTTCAGCACCAAACTACTGGATATTGCCTTACTGTATTCGCTCGTGGTCGCCGCTGTTGTATGAAGTGCAACAGTTTGTAATACCGGCTGATCTTTTCCCATCCAGCTGATGCTTATTCGGGCTTCACGGCATACTAACATTAATGTGGTACAAGAAGAACAAGAAGAAGCCAACAGCTCATGTCGGTAGGGTATGCGTATAACGGTGTGGATGGATCAAGAGCCACTTTGAAGATGACCCTATTCCATAGTTATGTCGACACGACACGTTGTTCGTCAAGTAGTAGTAAGTAATGATCTTCACTCCCGTCCAGGGTATAGGGACAGTCCTGTTTCGCAGCCTGCTTGCTACGTGCAGTCGTGCGAAGATCGTGCGGCACTCGATTCGCTCACGCCAGCCCTCTTCGCCCACTAGGCCCGGCATCTGAACCGGCACTCACCGGCTGCCGCGTGGAAAGGAAAATGGGCAACGATTAGCGGTCAAAAAGGTCGCGTAGGGTGAGCAAAAGTCCTTAGCTCGCAGCGTGCACTGTGAGTGTTGTGCAAGGGAAAAGGGGGCCGCCCCTACCTGCTTAGAATGTAACGACGCCAGCGCCAACAGAGCAAGCCCATCTCGGCGGAATACGGCTGGGTCGGGACGGGCGCCCTGGGGAGAAGAACGGCCAACAGCGAAATCCCGTAATTCCGTAAATGGACACACACACACACATACACACATACACACTCGCTCACCAAGGCGCTGGGCTTGGCTTAACGAGGAGCACCTTCAATCTCCGGCAGTTCGTCTCACGTTGCTATCGGTTACGGGTTGGCGCCGAGTCCACTATTCTCCCAGACGTCAGTCCACCGACTAGATAGGTTAAGGCCTACATAGTTGGGGCTTCTCCAGCACAGTACCATGAAGCGGAAGAAGGCGGTTGCACATTTCGATTCGACGAGGAGACGAGTCAAGTGCTGAGACGAGCGATTGGCGAGAGAGGGTTGGCAGGCACAGAGAGACAGAGAGGTGGAGGAGGAGGAGAGAGAGTAAGATGGGTGGAGTGTTAAAAACCGACGATCCCCCTTTCGCATTGTGGTAAGCGGGCGGGCAGGCGGGCGCACCGCCAAGGCCCCTTCCGAATGAATTCTCTGACAAGCAGAGAATAGACGAACCACTCTAGATGACGACGTGCCCGTCTAGCAGGAACTCTATTCGCCGCCGTTGCGAGCTGAGGGCAAGGCAGCTCCAGCCCAGCCCTTTCTCCGCGCGGTGTGTTTCCGCGGGGGCCCTGGCGCGGCGCTAGCTCGATACTCGCCCCGTCCGTCAGGTCAGACTCGTGTTAGCTGCATGTAGAGAATCGTACCGCTTAGGGGGAAAGGGAGCGGCGGCGGCCAGCCCAGAGCGCGTCAGCCCGGCTTGCGCTCCGCAAGTTAAAATGCACACTCCCTGGGTACAGTATTACCTTCTTTTATCAGGCAGTGGTTTCTCAGCCCCTATCGCTATTAAAAAAAAATAAAAAATACTAGTATATAGAGAAATTAATCATATTCAATATATTTACTTTTCTCTTTTTTAAAGTGTGTGTTATGTTAATTATACCAAAGGGAACAGTAAGGTCTTGTTGTGGTTGGTTAGAGATGTGTGCATTGTAACTTGAGGAGCGCGAGCCCGGGTGCGGTGCCACGCGGTCTCGTGACTCGGACGTTTCTAGTAGTAATAGGTCTGGCTGGGCCTCGGCCGCTCCAATGCCCAAAGGGATGGGGGTGTCGGTCCAGTAGGTAGGCAGAGGAGATGTCGGCTAAAGAGCTGTTACCCTACCGCCGTAGTGTGTTATTCCGGTGGTATTCAAACACCACCACCAGTCGTCGCCCCAATCAATACTACACAGCAAGTCTAACTAACATCTAACCTGAAATTTGTCACGGGGAGAACTTTTCCCGGCTGCTAAATGCGAATTTCATTTCAAAGTCGTGCCGGAAAGTACCGCAAGGTATTGCATGTATTGTGCAGAAATGTACGCTTACAGCAGGATATCTGGCAGGAGTTAGTGTGATGGTGGGGCTGAAACGATACTGCTGCTAGCTGGGCGACGCAAGACTGGCGGTATCAAAGCGGCTGATGAAGTGCTGGAAATTTATTATATCCAGCGTTAGACAGATAGATTATACTATGCGACTATTGAATGTTGGCACTATTTTCGTACGAAGGCCTTTTGCCACTGCCTTGGAACTGGGCGGGCGGAATGCAACATTTTCGTGCATCATCTCAGCGGCTGAGGCTATCAATCAGCATACGAATAGGGGTCTACGCGATGCCATTGGAGTAGATCCTTGCTCCGGTAGTCATTCGGCGCCCGGCATCGGTCTCTCGCGTTGAAAGAAGAGTCCATCTTGAGCAGGAGATCTGAGTAAGGCGTCGCCACAGTGTAAAGCTCACTTACAGCATCGGCGAATTGGAGGCAAATACCAATGCAGAGTAAGACAGTCGGAGTGCGCAAAAGCAACGTATCGCCATGCCCGTGGATGATGAATCAGGAAACTCATGTAAATGAATGCAAGGCGGTAGTAGACATCGTCCCTCTCCCTCTCTCTCTTGCTTTCCGGGGCAAGTAGCACATTTATTAGGTAATCTGGAACCACGCAGCAGCGCGTAAACTGTCCCGCCAGGCCCCTTCGGAGCACTGAGTCCTGCTCACTTTGGAGCAATCGGAGTAAGAGCGGCCGTTTCGGCGGTCGAAAAGGCCGGGAACAAACGCACAAGAAAGAGTATGTGTTTTGTGATTTGTATCACACATGCACGTACATGCCCATACATACTCTGGGCATACATGCTTCTACTCTTCCACACACCAATCGACCAATCTGTAGTACACAAGACCTCGTGTGCGCTTGCATATTGGGGGACACAGCCATCGCACTGCAGGAGCAATAAGAGGCACGTTTCGCTCGAAAGGGGAGGTACGTTGGCGATCCGAGACTCACTGTAGCTGAATCAAATCAGCCTTGTAGGGTTGTGCGGATTTTTCCTTCACACATGCATTCATTATTCACCTACATGTGCTTCCGTAGCCCTAGCTACCTGCTTAATATTGCCCTACAGCAGCATATCACCAACCTCTTAAGTTCAGACAGGGGCAGTTGATATCCGCGTAAATCAGGGGCACTGGAATACGTACGTACTTTACTCATTGTATTCCACATTACGAAATCTGCACGGACAACCATGAACGCACCCGTTGCCGCTGTGTAACCTCTCCCAGCCTAACATCTACCTATTACATATTCTAGACTTGCTCATCCCACAGTCAGCAACACGTAATGCACCCATTACTCTCTTCCCCAAAAGGCCTATCACATCTACATACCTGCCTCTTATGTACGCAGGGTGTCACGGGTGAGCGATTAACCATTCCAAGACACGCAGCGTTAAGTCCGACGGCGGGCGTGTGGCCTCTCGCGTAGCGATTTGTGCGCTTGCAAAGGAGGCTATGCTATGCAAGCCCGGAGTCGATGACGAGCGGTGGTGCGCTCCCCGCATGAGATCCGCGCATCCCTCCTCTCCTTAGCGGTGTCGCGCGCTCCGTATTGCCTCCGTAGCAGCGCACCGAATGATATCTGCTGCTGGGAAGCAACTTCATCATTTCGACTATGTATGTAGTTGATATGGTGGCTAGGAATGGAAAATGTTTGCGTCGGGGTGGGGGGTAACACCACCTTAGGTACAGTTTACCTAGACGCACGTTCTATTTCATGCAAGTAGGTAGGTAGGCATGTCTGCGTCAATTGATCGATGTAAGTGCGTGTAAGTCTACTTACATGCTGGGGCAGTATCTTGCGCCGCATCTAGAAAATTGGGGACGCTGAAGGCACTATCTTTGGAGGGTGTCGTACAAAATGTCCAATAGCGTTGGGACATGTAAATATCGTTACTTCTTAAACGCCCGCGGGAAGAAACTGCAGTTTTGAAACCCGCCCTATACTGGACAGCGGCTGCATGCCTCTGTTGCCCCCCCGTGGATGGCTGCTGCCGTAACACCAGTTTTGCAGTGCAAGCCAGATCTGAGCACTTGATTCGACCGACATGGTACCTGGTAGATTGCGCAACCTCTAACCGGTGACGATCTATCTGCTTCTTTTTTTGTTTCTTTCTTCGTCCCTCGCATTGCCATATGTACCGGTCGTGATCTTCATCGAAATGGTTGGGGCGTGGTGGTACTGGGCTGCTGCACCTTGACCTGCATACAGAAGCCGAGCGAAGGAAAAAGCGTGGGCCACCAACCCCCGTAGCGCCGCATGCCACCTACGGCACGCACGCGGGATCGACAGACGTCTCAACGGCTAGCATCGATCCATGGATGGGATGAGTGTGGATTATATTATTTCGCTTATGTATGTATGCACACAAAAACATACCTACCGCTGATACGTTACTACAATTATTTAATCACCACCAGTATTGATTCCTTTCTGCTTGCTTCCGCGCCGGTGTGCTGTACTGTGACAGTATGCCGTGGTGCATCGCGTAGGTTCCCCATGCAGGTTCTATTGGCCTGCATAAATAGGCATGCTGTATTTGGCGTCCAAGAGTTGGATTTGGACCTGCCGTTGATGAAACCTAGAGGTCTGAGAACTACATAACATACTACCACCCGTGGTATCACTGCGGCCGGGAGTGCGGCCGCCTGCCTAATGGATGAGTCTTTCTTCTGTCTCCATTAGATGGACGAAGGTCTTAAAACTAGAACCCGTACGGAGTATAGTGAGCACACAAGTGAAGCCAGCCAGCCACCAGCCGAAGGAAAAGAAAAGGGCCCGTGATGTAATGACACGACACCACACATGCTCTCACTCCAACGCTCAACTGACGCTCCCACTCCAACGCTCTCTCCTTCTCTCTTTCGTTAAGGCGCGTGCATCTAATAATCGTGCGGCTGCATGGGTGTGGATGTAGCCGCACACAGACAATTGTAGGGCTGGATCGATGACTCGCGGAATTAGACGGGAAAAAAAGTAATCCGGTTCAATTACAGTAGAGGGTGCTGAAGCGGCCCGTTGTCCGCATCCAGCTGAGTTGATAATGCAATAGTAGCTTCGGTAAAGCTGAGACTGTGTATAGACTTAACCTATTAGTCTTCAGCCGCGGGCCCCTATGCCAAGGCAATAGTCGGCTGGTGTTTGCCTGCCTACCCTATCGAAACGTTGGTGGGAGGCCACAGACCTCCTCTAGGCTCTAGCGGGCACAGTGAATGAATGGGTGAAGACCACTAGGAGGGGAAGGAATTCGGGGCGTGCACCTTACATTAATCAGTCAATGGTGTGCTTAGACGTTTCTATTACTCGCTAATGCGACCTTCTAACTTGACACCAGGGCTAAACATTCAGTACCAGCCGAGGAAGGCAGGATGATGAATCGGCTCACTCACTTCAGGTTGACAGGCTCGTAGATCTTCCGAGAATGGGAGCGTTGAATGGTCAAGGCAGGTACATCGCAGAGTTTCCCTTACTACGCCGCGATATTAGGCTAAAATCGACGTGTTTGGGGACTAGCAGGCTAGTGCGCATGTAAATCATTCAGGGGTTGTATCACTGTCAAGCAACTTCTCCCAAAGGGCATGATTGTCGTGCAATTCAGCAACTCCGCCGCCGAGCGCAGATCAGTCGGAGGGTGGTGGAAATGAATAATCCGCTGAGCCGAAAAAGTCGGACGAAAGAATGTTCTGTTACACCAGGAAGAACGTTGGGGGAAGAAGGAGTTCTGGAAGGAGGCCTCAATCTCCGACGAGCCCAGTACAACCATGGAGGCAGGGCAGGTGGTTGATGATAACAAACACACAAATCGGTTTGCACAAGCTAAACTCGCTACCACGCTGTCGGTATCATCCCCAGCGCTATGGGCACAGGCTACTCAAAGATAACGAGCCAAGCCTAGCTAGGGACGCACTTGCACCACTAAGGTCGCCGACTCTGCGGGACCGACACATTGTACTGGTAGCCGATGCGAGGGAGAGGAACTCGCGAGCAACTAGCAACCTAAGCAACTAAGTAAGGTAGGTAGCCCTAGGGGAACGACACTGCACGATTCCGCCGGTTGGAGTTCGAGGGAAAACCCTCTCGATTTCCCATCTTGGATATCCTCTCCCATCTCCCTCTCTCCAGAACCGCCAAAGCGCACATGCAACTAGAGCCCTAGCATGTAGCTCTAGCCTCCTTCTCCTCCCCCTCTCGCGTGCGTGCGCGTGCGTGCGTGCGGTTTGGTATTTTATATTTAGGTGGGCTCTAAGCGAGCTGCTGCTGATGCTGCTACTGCGAGACGACGCCATCCCGGCCCCGCGCCGGGCGGCCTGGCCTTTGGCTCGATCTTGCCGGGCGAATTGCTTTTTTCTGCCATCAGCGCCGGTAGGGCTATCCACAGTTCTGCTTTTCCTGGGCTGGAACGTGCATCGGCAGAGAGACATTATGACGACGGGACTCCCAAGTACCGAGCTCACATTTCGCCCTCTCCACTTCTTGTTTGGTTCGGTTTCGCGTCGGATCCATCAGGCCCAGACTGGGCTTGCCGGGCTCAGGACGCTGCGCTGCTGGCTAAGAAGGAAGGCATTGCCCACGCCACAGCGCGGACGCCCCATTCGGAGATGAGAGTTGGTGGTGTTCGGTTCCCAACACCCCACAAATACATAGTAGAGCAATCCCTACCCATCTCATCTTATCTCATCCCATCCCAATCCCACACCGCACACCTTGTAGGGCTCGTATCTAGTTGCTAGTTACCTGTCCCTGGACTATGTTTCTGCTTGCGGCGTAGTCGACGAGTCATTTTATACGATACAGATTGAGATAGTCGACCGAGCTGAGATACCCAGCTACCCCGGGCCTACCTGATTGCGGAGATGACTGAGACGGCTTTAGCGGGGTATGCTGTATCGTCTTAATAGTTCACCCCCTACATTGACACCATACGCAGTGGGTTTGAATCATGTATGAATGTAAACGCCCATAAGCAAATGCAGAAAAGACGCGATTCAGCATGGGCCGGGTCAGCCACGAAGCGGCACACTGAGCCAAAATAGATACGTGGTCTTTGAACGGAAGCTGGACGCTGGCCGGCCCTTCCCCGGCTACAAGTAGATGGTCTTTGTGGGCATATTTGCCAGATTCACATCCTAAGGGATTACATAGCAAATGGGCATCGCCAGGTTTGCTCGGGCTTGCTGACAAAGATATAGTTAAGCATCCTTAAACCTGGGAGGGCCTAGTATGAAACTCTCCAGTGCCAAGGAAAGCCTTCCCATTGCTGATCTGGGTGCAGGGCGCCTGTGCAGATCAAAAGGATGTGCGCCTAGAGTCCCTTCATTTGGACAGGCGCCTGGTTGGTAAACCCAACCCGGCACTGTAACCGGTAGCCGCTAGAGTTTATGATATCTTGGAAGTTGTCGCCAGGTTTCCGGTCTGCCTGAGGTTGGTTCTACCTATCGTATCGTATCGATTCGACGGAATGCGGGCACCATCCGCATTCTGCTCCAGCTTGTTTTAGGGCGGCGCTAAGCCCGCAGCGAGTGAGGTGAGGGACAAAGGTAGGGATACTGAGTCAGCTCGGAATATCATCCTGCGCTTTCGTGGATATTCCGGGTTCTTTTCGCTCCTCAGTCCATGGACTAGGTTGGAGGAGAGGGGGAAGGGGGAGTGTGATTTCGAGCGAGTCATCACCGGAAGATCCCATCTCAAAATCAACCCAACGAACCAAAGACCCGACGTCCTACTGTACCTAGGCTTGGTTCGTTGTGTGCGTATTCGTAACTCGCGAGGGTTAAAAGGGGGTGGTGCAAGTATTTGATGGATGTACGGATAACTGATTGAGCGTTTTCCGATGGGGTACAGAAGGACCCTGGCCTCAGCACCACCACCAATTGGCGGTGGTTGCATAGTTAGCCTGGCTCTGGCTCGGCGGAAGTTGTATAGGGCTGAGTAGCAGGCGAGAATGTCGAATGAGGCTTATCCTCCGGTGAACCTTGCCCACATGAGTCGCCAACCTCGTCCCACGCTTTCCAGATGGCCACTCTTAGCCTTTAGGCGAACAAACATGTGCGCCTCATAAGGCGAATATGCACCACCATTTCTCGTCACAAGACGGTGTTGCCTTCATTCAGTCCAGTAGCTGCAGCAGGCAAACCAGCACATATGGTTTCATTTACATGAATCTTTGACGGAAATGCAGACAGATGACGGGCATCCACTGAACGCACCACCCAGCTGCACGTGTCGTATAATTTATTCACCTTAAGGTAGGTAGGTAACCTACCTGATACCCAAAGCCGATGAGACTGATCTCTTGGTCTCGCGGGCATGAAGTTTGTTGCGCCTCAAATGACTGCGATGGCCCCCGTTCCACCGTGGGGTGATTGTTGGTTGCTTCTTTGCAAGCCATGCCTGCTCTCTCCAGCGGTGGGTGGGACGCCCGCGGAGGCGGCTTCGGACTGAGACTGATTTGCGGCCAAGGTCTAACCGCCCGGTGAAACTGTTTCCTGAACTCAAGTCGAAAGGAAAAACCGCGGTGGAGTTGGCCACTCTAGTGCTCATCGCGGCGGCTGCTGTATCAGTGGTGTTTTTTTTTGGTGGTTGACGGAGGCGGGAGAGCCAAGACACCGACCCAACCGCGCGCGACTGGTGGAAAGTGAGGCAATACTTCCCGAGCCGCCCTCACTTGATCCGTCTTAATTGAAAGCAACTATCCCTCGCGATGTGCCTGCTATAACTAGCAGGTCGTGTCTCGTGAGGATTCAGTTCCCGTTGAGCCGCTGTGGCTGACAAGTGATAGGTAACATCCAATTCTACGACTACAGCCCCCAGAGTGCCGAAAGCGGTACATCATGCATGGTTACCCGAGGGAGGTGCTCTTTCACACACAATTCTCATCTCACCCGCCACGAAACGGCCCTTTCATAGGTTGCTTGATAGATCATATACGCCATGCTCACCCAGTGCTGATAGTACACTCCAATTTGCTTTCGCATGGGCGGCTGCACTGTAACTCTGTAACTTGAAGGCGTGATGCCAGGGGGGCATAGCTATTGGGAGAGCGCCTCCATGATGTAAGTGATACAATACATGCTATGGTATGTTGTTCCGGGTTGTATCACTCGAGAGGCGTTACAAGAGGAGGCGCATCAAAAACTCAGAGTACACTGCACTCTACTCACTGTGGTAAGCTGAGATCATCAGGTTCTGACTAAGACCTTCGGTCTCGTGGGGATGATAGGGTAGACCACGAGGAGCACCTGACCAAACCCGCCTGCATGCAGGATGTCGCTCGCTCTGCCGGCTCCGAAAAGGACAATAAAAGACCACAAACAAGTTCTCATGTATTCCTCCTCTTGGTGTGATGCCAGGGATCGCACGGTTAGAGGCGCGGGCGCCTTCGGCTAGATCAAGATCAAATCGCAGAGTTGAAGGGGGCCGGTCATCACACATGGTCACTCTGATCAATCAAAAGCGTGTAGGGCTGAACTGTGAAAAAAGATGTGACTGCCTTTGGGATGCCAAGCTTGAAACGAGCTCTGCCTGTACTACAGGGATGACCCCTCAAAACGACATTGATTGATCCTACACGGAGAGAATAGCATTGGGCGTAACCGTGTCTCGTGGGCATCGGAAAAAGCAGATCCTGCCTACACGGAGGCAAACCAATGAATTGAGTTCGCCGAGTGCCCTTAATAGGTTCACGGCGCCATAGCTTGCGGTTGCGTTGAAGAGTTGCATTGGTGAGTAAGGGCCAATATAATTTACGCAGCAGACCTCTGCAGAAAGAAGAAAGAGCACCCATGAGCGAAGAATGCTTACCATTGGACCGAGTGCAAGGACCGGACATACTGTACACACGATCATTCCATTATTGGACCATCTGAATTCTGGAAGTATGTAAGAAGTAAGTCATACTAGACGGAGCTTGATGATATGCCTTTTGGCGGTCAAGCCCAGGCAGCCGCAGCTGATCCAGTCAAAGTAATAGATTGATGTGTTTTGGAAGTTCCTTGATTCAGAGCGTGCGGGCTCGCGGGGCCGAAACTTGCGAGCCTAGGGCGGGTGATACTCCGTATTCCAACAACAACAACAACGACAACAACCAGCTCGGCTGAATTGCTATTGATCCCATGTACCAATCAATAGAGGAGTGGATTCGTGCCCAGATGGCCATTCTGACGAGGGAGGAAAAGCCAGGAAACAACATGATATTGTAATCCTTCAAGAAGTAGAACAGGGCAAACAGATCGAGGTCGATACTCGCCCATGTCGGATCTCGCTGCGCTAGTTGAAAGTACACCGCACACACGCACTGGAGCGCTCTCGCCGTGCCGTAATCCCCAACCCGTCGGCACGACAAATACAGAAACGCTGCAATCAGATACCTAAGCCGACAAAAGGCTCGATCCCTGTCTGGATTTAACACGGCATGCCCAGCAGGACTGACTGATCTCCAGATCGGACTGTCGGGTCTAACAGAAATGGCGCTTGCCATGGACATGCCAACCCAGAAGTAAGCCTTAGAAAGCCTCCCAGGCTCATACTCCCCTGGCTGCTCAGATGTGTCTATTACTGCATATTATCCGGAGATGGCATTTAGAAACGGGGCTTGTTGTAGTAATCAAACTTACTGGTGCTTCGCACCCAACTGGCCATCTATCCAGGTGAAGGAAACGACGTCTTGTACGAGAAAGGTTCATGGGCCGGTGCTACTGGTTTGATTGATACTGCTACTGCTACTGCTACTGGTCTTTCTAACACCACCCCTCCTCTCTTGGCTGCGCTTATTCGGGACACGCCTCTTAAGCTGTACTTTACAGGTCCCACTACAGTCAGCCCTTTCCCTTCCCTTCCCATTTGGAGAGCATTGAACCCCCTCCTATGCAGCTCCCCCTCCCCTGTCCATGTCTGTCTCTTTGGCCCACTAATTTGTAGTAGGGATGGAATTGTTCTACATAAACCCGACCGCATGTAGCGTGGTACTGCAAAGTACCCTGGAAGTGGAGGGCCCTTGACGACTGGATTTGAGGAGAGGTGTGAGAAAAAGGGTCCCTTGGATTCTTCCCTACAGGGCACACTCACACACGCACTGGTGTGTAACCGGAACCCACTTCGTGATATACAAAGGTACATCATGGAACAGGCATGGCTCAACTAATGGATCCCTGCCGCCTGCAACCGTCGAAAGGGCTGAAGGCCTGCCATCAATCAATGTAGCTTGAATCGTGTACGTACTCAAATCAGATTCTGGAGGTACCGGATACCAGCCCTCGAGCGCCGTGGACGGTCTCGAGTTAGGTAGAGCGGTACAAGCAGCCCAAGCGGCGCCTGCTCTTTTGCTTTTGGATCTAAAACTGCACTGCTCGCCCCTCTGCGGCAACTTTTTGCTGAACCTATTGCTGTGACGCCTTTTCTCATCGCCGTTGCAGCTTGCTTCCAGTCGCTATCCCGTCCAATCGTCCGATGTCCAAGACAAGACAACGACAAAGAAAACCAGCAAGAGGAGAAGATACACCATCATATTCCTCCCATCTACTCAACTTTTGTCCACGCCACGGACTTGAAGAAATCGAGCTCGCTTGACTTCGATTACTTACTTACTTATTCCCGGACTCTATACTTGGCTGAACGTCTAGACCCTCATGCATCGGAAAACGGTCTATTAGCCAGTCAAGCCGTCACTGCCGTGGGCTGATTATCACTATTTTCCCATGACCACAGCGTTACGATCTGTTTTCTGACGACTTGTACTTTACACTTGCATATGCATTCTGTTTTTTAACGACTTTTTTATTATCTTGCATAGGAGGGATCTGTACAGCATTTACATCGCCCCCGTCATTTCGAAAACACCCTCGGCCCGCTTGTAGAGGCACACCCAACCCCAGATATATCACCGGAACCGCCGATACGAACGATTGCCACAGCCAGTGTTCTGACGCAAACCCCTTTCGTCGCCGTCTCACAGTCTACTGAGCCACAGAACGCATACCCAACGGGTACGAGTTCGCTTCGGTTGCTCATCATTTGTTACCCGTGTGCCAAATCGATACTTCCAATTCGATAATCGGTGTGGTCCAAATCGCCTCAACTCTTTGACTGGCGCATTCGGCACGGCTGCCCTAAACATCCGGTTTCCGACGTCGTAATTGGTCTTTGCTATCGTGAAGGGGGGGAAAAAACCAGCTTTTGAAGTACTCGGCTCGAACTCGAAGGAGGCGAGCAAGGGGGGAAACCGATTCAAGATGGAAACTCCACGATATGCCCCGAGGGCCGCTCCTCCGCCCATATATATTGATGACCGGACGAGAGGAAATACTGGCAGAGGCCACTCCTCGTACCCTTCTGCATTCTCGCCGTCGTTGGCATCCAATCCTATGTCGATACCAAACCGCCCACGTACCGAAAACGAGATCGCACCTCCGCCGCTACCACCTCCGAGATATGTCCCGGTCGATGGTCCGCAACTCGATAGCAGTCGTCAACCGCCTCGCGATCACTTTGACGGGGATTTCAAACTAAACGGACGGCGGGGTTTTGAAAGCCCTGGGCACAGTCTTGACATAGATGGCCCGAATTATATGAGGCGGGAAAGTGTCAAATCCATCAAGGACGAAGGCTACCATAGCTTGGCTTCTACTGTAAACCTGTAAGTCATTATCGTGCCTGTGTGTGCGCTCTATCATTGTTACTCACACTTGCTGCCTCTTTAGACCGTCACCTCAGGAGTCGTTGCCAAAGAAGCTTTTCATGTCCCATGACCAGTACAGGCCCCGAGACAACAACGACTACGACAACTCTTTACTCAAGAAGTTCTCCGCCCAGCCTCCAAGACGATCTGCTCTCAGCTCGTCCGTGAATGATGCTCTTCCACGATTTGGTTCTGAAAACCAACAGTCACTTCTCCCACATCTATCGTTGCCCATACGGATAAGTAACAACTTGGCAATGGAAGATGGTTCCATGCAGTCAGCTATTTCCCCAAGAGGCTTGCCGTTTTCTGGAGCTAGCAGCAACGACTACCGTTCACCAATTGAGCCCGCCGACTCGGATCGGTCACCGCTCTTCCGCAGTCGACGGACTAACAGCGGCTCCCTGCCCGACGATGCGACAATCTCTACTCAGGGCAGCTACGACAATATGGACGACGATTTCCCCATGGAAGAAACGTCGGGTATTAAAAGGCTTCACATCGATGATACGTCACGTTCGGAGTACCAAAGGATGGGCTTGAAAAGACGGGCTTCTTCACCGCCGGGGGATGACTTGATTATGCAGAGCCTGCCAAGTTCAGGGGAGCTACTACGTCGTCGGGAAGGGGGCTCACGGCAGTCTCCGACTCCTCGATTGACTGTGATTCCCCAAGGCTCCATCTCTTCTGTGTCTTCGGTCGGACGCAGCGGATCATTTGCCTCAAACATTTCCCTTACCGCGACCAGTTTGACCAGCGGGAACTCGTTTGGAAGAGTTTCTCCTAACGGGCTTTCGCCTGTTGATGGCATCTGCAATTCACCTTTCAGCACCCCGATCTCTCTAACTCACTCGCCCTCATCTTCAATTTCGCGAATCCCACACCATCGGAATCTGAGCGACAACCGGCCCCTTGCTTCTCCTCGCAAACTATCGGACGTTTCCAAGACCACCATGTCCCGGATTCAAGGTTTCTTCATGTGCGAGTGCTGCCCCAAAAAGCCCAAGAAGTTTGAGACGGCTGAGGAGCTAAGGTAAGCAACAACCCGCCTCTTAGAAGGGAATTTGACCAATCAAACCTATTTCCTCCTAAACATGTATTGGGTGTGTAAGACTGACTCTCTTCCCAATTTTAGTGCACACGCAGCAGAGAAGCAATATGAATGCTCCTTTTGTGGCAACCGCTTCAAGAACAAGAACGAGGCAGAACGCCACCAAAACAGCTTACACGTTAGGCGGCACAGTTGGTCGTGCTCGGCACTGCATGTCGCAGGCTACGACAAAGCATTCCATGAAAGCAGCAACAGGCCTGGCGAAGCTGACGCCTGCGGTTATTGCGGGGATGAGTTTACGCGCAGCGGTGGTAGCGGTCGTAATCGACATGCCACCGAGCAAGATTGGGATGAGAGACTCCGTCATCTTCAAGAGGTGCACAAATTCCGAGAATGCAACTCGAGCAAGAAGTTCTTCCGAGCAGACCATTTCCGACAACATCTCAAGCACAGTCATGCAGGAACGAGCGGCAAATGGACCAACATGCTTGAGAGCGCCTGCATGATTGAGGAGGAGCCTCCTCAACCGCGATGATTCCAGACACACTTGCTCCTGGGATGTAGACGAACACGAGAGCTATGGTCGGACATGAGAAATTCCATTGCCACACCCGATGGGCTGGGGGCCTTGCGAAAACCCAAGCGGCGGTTCCATTGGGCACGCAAGGATGCCAAATCCTTGGTCGCAGTTATGCCGATCTCCCGCATAACCCAATCCGGATATCGTGTGTGTGGAAGAATCACCCAGTCCCAAACCGGAAAAGGTCTCTCCTCGCCAACGGGTGGCGCAGCCCCTCGTCATCTTAGTGGTCGGGGTACGAGGACTGCCACCTCAGCGATTTCTCGTGCTGCTGCAATACAATACTTTGATTGCAGGGCGGTCTGATCTCACGATAGATGCCCCAATATTTTCACCATATGGGACATGCAATGGCTCTAGGTTGATACCGTGGCATGGAGCTACCTATCACTGCTTGGCAAAGACCTGAGCTTACGCTATACTGTGCCTAGGTGGGCTGCAGATTGGGCACGAGTTACGAGAAGAAGGCTTGACACACGCCTCTATTGTACAGTACGTTTTTTATTTATCTGCGGCATAGCCTTCACATCATCAACGGGGAGTTAGGCATGACTCCTACGAAAAGGCGTCTTATGGATTGGCGTAGCGGCATATTTAGATGTAGATGAGCGTGGTTTGATACCGGTCGGCCTTGCACAAAGAAGAACATGAGAAGGCCGAAGTATAAAAACAGCCATGGAGTATAAAAAACATAGGTATAGGAGGAAAAGTCCTAAAAATAAATTAAAACAGTTATTACTAATTATAATTAATGTATCCAACTGATAAGTATCGGCTATAAGCAACGCCTAGGAAGACTTGATCATCCGTTTAGGGCCTTATAATTATATTAGAATACGGTAATTCTTATTACCCCTAAATACGCATATGTATGCATGTTTAATAGGAGGTAAACAATCTAGGGTAGTAGGTAGGTAGGTAAGGTAAGATAAGCCGTCAATATATGTGTGTGCCAATGTATCCCAGCCGACACAACCGAAAGTCGCTGGCGTCCGATCGCACGCCCGGCCGACATGTGGGAGATCTAGATTCGGCCCCCACCCTTCCACTTAAATAAGCCCTTGCTCACCCGACCTGCCTGCTTGCTTGCTGGTTGCATTAGCTAATGTAAGCAAGGCAGAGAGACGGGGGGGAGAGAGGGTGGTTGATTGGATTATTCACGCCTTGCATTTCTCTTCGTATTAACGAAATACGAGCAAGGCTCTGTAGCAGCAACACTTTGGATCGCCCAAAGTCCTTGTACGGCGTTAACAAGGAGTGCCATTAATATCTCCATTGGACAGGTTAACTTTCTGCCGGCCTTGGTTCATCACATGATTCAGCCCTACCTTGCCTGCCTTGGCCCTTGAACACCAAACTCGGCCAGCTGCCCCGCTAAAATTAACGAGGGGTAAAGTTCTACTCCAAGTGCAGAGGCTAAATCTACTACCTCATACTCCCCTGGTACGTACCTGTCTAGGTGGAAGGCCGAAAGAGAGAAGGAAAAAAAGCCAGACGCCAGTATCCGAAAACGTTACCAAGGTGTATACATACATGTATGTGTGAGTGTGAACAAGGCTAGGTTGCTTACTTTACTCTTCGGCATTTGCATAACATATACCTAGGTACCTCAAGCAGGTAAGCAAACAACTGTACTTTTGCCCAAAAGAATCTGTCGAGAGGCTGCGCTGCATCTGTGCTGCTGTCACACGAAGCACATAACCGGCACCCAGGCAGCCAGCCACGAGCGAATCAAGTTGGCGCTATTGATCCAACTCAACGCCAACTCAACGCTCGTGGTACTTCGCCATATCTGCATGGGGGGGGGCAGGCACGCACTTCTAGTCAGATTCAATGCAAGAAGCTACTCGCATATGTACTGACCTTTCTTCAAACTTCCAGTCACCAACCGCCATGGCGCTCAACCGAATACCGGGCAGGGACAACCTCTATGTTGGAGGGTAAGCAATTCTGCATTGGCATTTCACGGAGCTATATGTCCTATTTCGTCTCCACGCACATCCCATGACTACACAATCATAACTGCAGCTTAACACATGCCTGCATCCATATCACCTGCAGCCTTGCCGGACATATACCATCGTTATCAACTGGCATCTGCGGGTGGTCGGCTGATGATGGCTATCCGGGCTTACTTCACCCTTACATACTCACTACCTATCCGCCCTATCCGTTTTACTTCCGCGATTGCAGATACTGACATTGAGCAGCATCTTTGCACTGAGGAAACCGGATCTCCTCGTGGAGAAGAAGATAGACCATGTGCTTTCTGTCATCAAGTACTCCTTTGGGGGCTGGGGCGAGGAGGCCAAAAGGTTCCAGCATATGAGTATCGACGTGGACGACATGGAAGACGAAGACCTGCTCGTCCACTTCTCATCCGCCGTACGCTTCATTGACCGCGGCCTATACCCTCCGGGGTCTACGTCCAGCGACGACAATGCAACCTCTCCTGGATCGGTTTTCGTGCATTGTGCCATGGGCAAGTCCCGGTCGGTCAGCTGTGCGGTAGCTTATATGCTCTACAAGTACCCCCATCGCTACGGTGGAAAGCAATTCGAGGCATCAACCATGTCTACCGCCCAACGCCGAGAGACGGCAACAGAGGCCGTTGCACAAGCCCTGAAAGGGGTACAGGAAGTAAGATCTATCGCAGAGCCCAACCCAGGATTCATGCGACAGCTTGAGCTGTGGTGGGAGATGGGCTGCCCTGCAGACAGCAACGGGGCTGTCGAGAGCCACCCTATCTATCAGAAGTGGCTTTATGAGCGCAAGCTGGAAGAGTCCAGAGCTGCACACATGGCCCCTGAAACCGAGTGGATTCGCTTTGAGGACGAGGCTCCTACGGTAGACGCGTCGGTGGCAGTGAGGGATGAGCAAAAAGAACTGAGATGCAAGATGTGCCGACGAGTCTTGGCCAATTATAAGTTTGTCATCGATCATCAGGGCACAGGCAACTCAGCGAAGAAGAACAAGGGGCCTTGTGGACACATCTTCGTCGAGACACTGTCATGGATGCGACCAGCACTTGAAGATGGGGCGCTTGAGGGCCGACTTACCTGTCCCAACACCAAATGCACTGCCCTGGTCGGCCGTTTCGCATGGCAAGGGTTGAGGTGTAACTGTGGCGAGTGGGTGTGTCCAACGTTTTCACTGAAACGAAGCGCAGTTGACGAGTCTGATCGCTCGGCCGGATCGGCCATACGCATGCCTCCCCGGAGCGGCAACCTCTAAACGGTGCAATAAATAGAAAAAAAAGAATGATCTGCTTCTAAGCCAACCAGCCCGCATGAATCCTCCCATCTTACATGCAGACGGCAGAGGCTGCAAAGAACTACACTACATACAGCTCTCTGCTGACGTTGGACCGGTGATCCAAGCTCCTCTTCCCCACTGATGACAGTCATAAATCCTAGCCCTTAATGTATTCCCTCGGCATCGCTATGCACACGCCTTACGCTTTTTGCTGGCCTCACGCAGTGGATTGACTGATCATATTCTTGAAGACATGTCGTCTATGATCAATTACCTTGTCGCAATCAACGCCTCCGTACTCGGCTGACGGAACCAGATCCGTATGCTTCCGCCGACACCCCCAGTGTAGGGCTTAGTAGTAAGGTATGCCTTACTCCGTGGCCCACGGAATCCTTCATTTGACCGCGCAGCACCCCGCAATACCGAAAGTGGTTGGGATTCCTTGTCACCGATGATTACTTGGTGCCTCTCTGGGATAAGGAATGACAGATGCGTCCTGTTACGGCTGAGTTACGCTGAGATTGAGCGCGGCAAACACACCAGCGGACAAGAAAGTTACCAGGTTAAATTCCAACATTTGTAGAATTCTATCGTCAAGAGTGAAACTGCGGACACTGCAGCATCCTATCCGAGCATCCAAACGCGATATCTAACAGTAGACGACTGCACACACCATCGGAAATTTGCTGACTCAGGAAGCCTGCATGTTGGTCTGCCTGCATTGGCTCCATCAAACGGGAATGTTAAATCCTCGGACTCGTATAGACAGAGAGTCCGCTTAAATATGACAACATGCTCTACGGAACGGGCTGACAGCTCTGTAGAGCTCCGCTATATCATAAGCAAAGTTGCATGCAATCAAGGAATCCACGAAGTCCCTATTGTTTCGGCCTTACACCAAGCTGGATATGGAGGAACTACGCGAAAGAGAGAGTTGTCAGAGCCGCTCGCCAAGTGCCATAAGAATGATTTAGTCGTCCATCATAAGAAAACGAAATCATCACGACTGGGTGAAAGGGAGACCGGATTATCCGGTAGTAACACTACAGAACACCGCATTCAAAGTATTTGCTATCTTAATTACTTCGTTGCTCACTAACTGCGACTACATCATAAACCACGGTAACATGTTGAATGCATGTTGGTCCTGTTTTCTCTCTGCAGCACCCACGGTACCGGCATAAAAAGGATTCACATTGCAGGCCCCGCGACTCCTGGCCGTCACATCGAATAAAAGACTCGCCTGGAGTTCCTTTGGGAGCAAAATCCCGGGATGAATAGTTTGTCCATGTCGATCAGTCCCATCCCACTATCCCGCTCCTTGGCGCTACGAACCTGAGCGAGCTCATCGAGGTCCTGGTACCTGGAGGCTTGGCAACTTGATCCTACCGTCTACCGCACTCCAATGTGTGGGAGTTTTATGTTGTTCATTTGCCGCCGAAAATCAAATGGGCTTCTTGACGATGCCCAAGCTGGGATTTACGTACCCTTGGCGTGCGCCGTGGTATCGTGTACAACAACCTCGTCCAGTCAGCAGCACATTGACACCGAGGCGCCCAGGGAGGAGCACTATGACACTCAGCCCTACCTGTGGGATTTGCCCATTTCAGGCATAGGTTGGACCTCGAAAGGAGTCGCCGTGGGGAACCCACGCGGGGGCCCATCTACCCAATTTACAAGGGCAAGGCTATATATGGAAACTGTCGCTATCGGAGTAATTCAGGATTGCGCTCTTACTACGACACGGTTTGCTGTAATTTCCTCTACCGGTGAACAGATATATCCACAGCATTCGATTCGGTTGTCGCCCATCCGAGGGCAAGTCCCCTCGGTGAATCCGGTCGATTGGCTGTCGGACTTATGCAAGTTATCCCTTTGGAAGCATCGTGACTTTTTGGCCATGTTTGTTGCATTGCAATCATATGACAAGGACGGCCGTGTAGGTGCGCCTATTGCGTCAGAGGCACTCTCCCTGGTTGGATATACGGGCAAACAAATGGTTCGTCTTCGACGAGGAGCGCTTACGTGCACCTCCTCTTGGCGCAGCGCGGAGCTCAGTTTGGGCTTCACACTTTCTGGGCTTCGGCTGCCCGAGAGGAGTGGTTTCACAGATGATGGCGTTTCCATCTCGACTTCTCGGGCCGCTGCGATGTTTGTGACACTCGCCGCACCCTGGCTTTCGCCCCAATGTCCCGTTCGGGGCATAGCTTCGCCCAAGAGAACATTGGACACAAGGATGAAGGATCGAGCGACACTGATGTGATTGTTTACGTGCGGCATGTGGCTGCGGCGGGGGCGGCGAAGGCGCCGCCGCCAATAGATAGACACCCCCCCAGGTGCCAAGATGGCAAGGACAGAAGAAGCAAGCGCCAACATACAATGAGGCCGGCTGAGGGTGCCAGCTGAGGGTGCCAGCTGAGTGGAGCTGGCGACGACTAACGAGCGGCAAGTCACACAAAAGAGCAAAAAAGAGCGTTATGCGGAATGCATACCGCGGCTGAAAAAGCAACGTGAGCAACGTTTGCCACATCTGGTTTGATTTGCCCTGCTTCCTTTTTCGGCTGCTATGCCTAATCTAGGTACGGGTTGCCGGCCTGGGCTCGGGCTTGGGTCCGGTGAGCCAAAGAAACAGACGAAGCGAGGGGCTGAAAAAAGGTGATGGGATGGAACTAAACGAGAAGCAAACACATGTTTCGAGGAGTAGTAATGACGAAAAAAAGGCGGAATGAGACGTGAGACGTCCGCGCTGTTTGCTTGTTCGGTCAAGACTCAAGGGGAGCTAGGTAAGCCAGGGGCGGAATTGCTTATCAATAAACCCCGGCAAGCCAAATATGAACACGATTACCGGGTTCCAGTTGTTTGTGATCTTATTCATCTTCACCTGTTCCAAACGAAAAGTACCGAGTACAAGAATCAACTTAATTTCCATTGACATAAGACCTTTTTGTAGTAATCCTGGAGCATCTGTCATTTCCGACAGCATGTACTTGCCGCACTGCCGCACTCCATGTTAAGCAGGGATCCGATACCCCGGAGCAAGGAGCCGGGGGCCTGCCCCCGCGCCTCGCAGCAGTACTTCCGCAGGCCTCGGGGCTCGTAGCGCCAGGGGAGGAGGACTGATGCCTGCCGACCGCTGAGCTAAGGGTGATGTAAGGGCCGCACTGGTCCTCGCCCCGATTCTTCACCGAGGGACGGCCAGGGTAGACTCGTATATCGGCGGCCAAGCAGTCGGGGAATTTGGGGGTAAAGGGTTACGGTAGTAAATATCCCGGGCACGGGACTACACCGGCGCTACACCGGATAATACTTCCAAAGTCGGCTCCCTTGCGAAGCGCTGGAGATGACGACGCACATAACCCCGAGTGAGGGACGGAGAGAAAGATAGAAAGGGCGTCCGCCTGAAACGCGTAACGATACAATGGTGCAAGCCACATCGGCAGGTTTGGTGTGATGAAAAGCCTTCGGTCGTGGGAGCCTTCAACCACACACGGGCACTCCAGCGTATGGTGTTGTCCAAGACCAGGAAACCGGCGCGAATCAAAGACGCGCCCGTCCATTTTTACCATGTAGGCGTCGTCATTCTTTTGATCCCCTCGAAGCGGGAGTGACGAAGTGACTCGCCTGGGTCTGAATGGCTGTTCAAAACATATATCACACTTCAGAGTCGGGGTGGCGGCAATTGTCGGTCGATTACTCAGTCTTGACCTAGACGGCGACCTTCCAGGCAGGTCAGACATGGATGGGGTCGGAGTGACCCGGATAGCCCAACACACACAGGCTGGAAGCCATTGCTGCCCTGGCCAGGAAGATGCTGTATCCCCTTGATTGCGAGGTACGGCCCAAACACTAGAGCACGTTTTAAACCAATCGATAAGCGTGTACACCACGTGACTACGCTAGCACGTCCTTTTTGGCGATCTATGCGTCCAATCAGATATAATCGATTAGATTTCCACTTTTTGGGCCGTACCTCGCAATCAAGGGGATACATCACCACCCCTTGGAGGCAGCCGAGGAGATGGACACACAGAGGCACATCGAACCCTTACGGCCAGTGCTCGTCCGCCGGAGCAGGATACTTCCAAAGGTCTCCAGTCGGGCTAATCAAGTGGAAGGGGGAAGGTAGACGAGTTTGCGCTTCTTACAGCTCATGTTGCACAAGACCTCATCAGTCTCAAGGCTTGACTATGGACAAACCCCAGACATGCCGGCAGATAACAATAACAGCCGTGTGGGACGGATAGCATGACCAAATGCCATTACCTCAAACAGCAATGGATGGCATATCCCCCACTTACCCCCTTCACCTCAGCTGTGTGTGATGGGTATGGAGCCTTGCTTCAATCCGAGATGCCACACCCCAGGGGGTAATCAAAGGAAGGGGGGCCCAATGTTGCTTGTTACTGATGCCCGTTCTGATTTTCATCAGCACTAGTCTGTTGTTGGACGGTTTTATATATTACCCACATTCGATATTTTTGTTTCTCCATCTGAAGTTGTTCCGTAATAGCTTGGCCCGGCGGATTATGACCAGGCGGTAAGGGCCGAAACCGGTCATAAATCCCGGGGAACCGAGTATTTGGCCGTCATAGATCCAGATTGCCTATTCTCGTCAGGTATGGGAAATGTCGTCACCTGGAACTGCTGATGTGATAGGGCGAAGGGCAAGGTGACTGGACGATGATGTGTATTCTGTGCATAGCTTGGGGTCTGACGTGTCATATATCTGTACATGTAGGCAACGAAAAAAGTAGCTTCATGTACTTCGAAAAAGTGTCAAGCAAAAAGAGGCCGGGACTGATGCGGGCCCGTTGAGTTAGGTCCGTTTTCCCCATCCGATCCAGTATTATCTCTGACTACAGGCTCCATAGCTCGTATGGGCTGCGTTCGATTTCCCCGACCATCGTAAACCAGGCAGGTGGTCGACACTCTTGATAGGCTACATGCAGACCCGGACTTATTCTTCTTGGGGCCAACGGTCGTCTCGCCGTCGCTGCAGATAGCCCCCGTAGATATGCCTCACGGGTTCATATACCCCGAAGCTTTGTAAGACATCGTGAGGTGCGCCAGCGGGCTTTTACACGAAACATCATTGGGCAAGGATCAGCAGTGGTATCCCATACACTGCATCATATGCCTGGGTCTAAAGATGCCCTACCCAGCTGGCGCTTGAAGCAGGATGGTGGTGGGTGAGATAGCCAATGGTCGTGACCAGGGTGAATCCAATGTTCTAGAGCTGCGGGGTTCGTCGTGAGTCGAGAAACCATGGGCTCCATAAGATAGTGTTGGACACAAATCTGATACTAAGCGCTGACAGTGCCCGTAGCCCGCTAACAACACACATACTATGGGCCTTTGGCTGACGTGCCAGAGAGAGAGAGAGAGAGGAGGGATCCACGGCAATGCCCGGGAGGCAGTCGACTTGCAGAAGAGCGGAGAGAGATGGCCTGCTGCATCGTTCGCAGATGGTATGTTCCGCGGGCACTTATGTCGTATTGCAAGATAATGCAGCACTTATTGGTGACCGACTTGGGAAGCTGGCGTCCGAGGAATGCTGATCCATGATCTGCAGAGCCGACGATGCCTTGTCACCCGATGTCTTTGCGGAGCGCGCATGCAAACCCAACCAAAAGCCATACAGACAATTCGCGGCACAGCCTAATATTGCCTGCAGACCCCGTCTGATTGCTCGAGGTAACGTCGAATGTGCGGTGGCCGCTTCTGCTTATGCGACAGATAAGCACTAGTCTTGTTAGAGGGCGTAAAGTCTACGAGCTGAAGGGGCCAGAACAAGAGGTGTGGTCAGAACACCACTGGGTTTGATAATTCCGGTGAGATTCTGGCGTGTTGAGCAATATTGATCAATAGCTCTCGTGCATGCTAATAGAGTTGTAGAATAGCTGGGTACGGCTGTTGGGGACAGTGGTCCAACTGCCACAAGCAACCATATGATTTCCAGAACGATGTTAAAAGGATCGATATGTTGTTGGCTAGTACCCATAGACCTCGAAGAGATAAGCACAAATTTTCCCTCCCAAAGAATGACCAGCCATAGTAGAGGCAGGTAAGGCAGACTGCGATAAGGCAAGCGTCAGTTCGCGACGTTTGAGCCGACAAGCGGCTAACAACCTCAAAGGTTAGATCTTGCAACAGAAACTATAAGTTATAGAGAGGATGGGACATCGAAGAGTCGTGCTACATGTCATGAAAGCTACATATGAAGCACCAGTTTGATGATGTGGCCCTAGACAGCGCGCGGTAGGACTCCATATCATATCTTGTCATCTTTGTCAAGCACAGTCACTGGGAGGTGTTGTATTCGCAGCTAATCGGAAGCAGACCACCGTCGAAGTACTGAGCATCGTGCATATTTGGGCTGGCGATGGTTTAGTTGCATGCATCATACTTCTTCTGCTTGGGCATGGTACTTGCCCAGGTAGTGCGATGACAGTACCTCTGAAACTAAGTGATGGCCCCTTTGCGGTCAATATCTCTGGAATTGAACCGCCATGGGCTCAAGTTGTTGCGGTAAGCTGGATGGGCAATGCGCCGCATGTGGTGTAGGTGTTGATAGGGGTGATCTCAAACAGTATGAGCTCGAAAGCGTTTCTTCTCTTGAAAACAACGACAACATCAAGATCAAATGTTATCCTTGGGTACAGCTGGAAAGAAAGACGGATTGCTGAGCCTTTCACGGTTCCGTTGAGACATCTCAGCTTGCCGTTTCCGCTCTTCGGCTTGCCGCTTCTTGGTCAGTCGCTGCTGGTAGAAAGTCCTGTCGTAGGGTCAGCCGAAGAACAAGAGGTGGATGCTTGCGAAACAGGACAACCTTTGTAGCTCGAACACACGCGGCTCTTCGTCTTGAGAAGGCTTCTCAGTGTCGGCCTTGTCCTACTATCTGTCAACAGGGTTCTTCTCATAGTACACCTGTGTTAGGAAGCTGGCGAACCTGATCTTTGGGTTTGGACTCGTCCTTATTCTCTTCCGCCTTGGGGTCCTTAGCTTCATCCTTATCCTTGTCCTTAGAGTCCTTGTCGTCGCCCTTGTCAGCTTCCTTCTTTTTGCGCTGTTTCTCTTCATACTCCTTCTTTGCCTGCGCAATGATCTCATCGTCCTTCTCTTTCTGCTTCTTGGCAGCAATAGCAGCTTGGTCGGCAATGGGTTTGCAGAAGCGAACCTCCTTGAGATGAGCTGCGCAGATGTAGAAGTGATCCTGCTTATCTGGAGTGCACAGGACACTTGTAGTTGGTTTGTAGCACAAGTCACAGCCTTTGGCCGATGAGTCGGCAACCTTCCGGTGATGCCACACGTTAGGAAGCGACATGATTCCAGATATAGGTCTATGCGGCAAATGATAGAGTGTGGAAGATGAGCGATAGACTCATGCCTTTCCGACGAAATGAAAAGCTCGTTCTCTGATACGTTGTTAAAGTGGTCGTTGAGATGGGTGCTTGGCCTTGGATGTCAGGACACCAAGACGTACTTAGCCGTGGCTCCCCGGGCTAGGTTATTTAGGTGGGGCTGAGTCGGGGTGGGCTCTGGCAGGGCAGTCAGGGACCAACGTTGTTTCCAGTGTTTCCAACAACATTCCTAGGTACGGAGTAGATCTAATGGGATATATCTGGTTTGGGGAACCTAGGGAGGAAATGCGAATATGAGTAAGTTTATCGGTATTAACGATAGCTTTGCCTGATTCAGTAGACAGTAAGTAACCGTAGAGACGTACCTATCAAGAGTGCATCTGATACCCTGTAGAACAAGTATAAGTACCTAGGTATGTACACAGAAGTTGAGGCTGAAGATCCATTAATTGATGGAACTAGAGCTAGACACACACGCTAATTCCCTAAGCTCATAAGATAAAGATCCCCTGATAAGGAGCCCAGGCACCATCAAACAATTCCGTCATTGGAGCGCGGTAAGTACATCCACTCATTGTGTTCTGCAGCCTTGCTAGAATACGTGGATGTTATATTTCCACCTAAGTTAGTGGTATTGAGACAGTGGAATAAGTCAATCTGCGTTTCTTGATAAACTTGCCATCTTTGACCATTTATCTGTACGCCACACTCTGCATGACGAGACAAATTGTGCAACACGCATCTTGATATCCTCCCGCCATCATGTCTGGTGGACTGGACACCCAGAAGCTAGGCGTCGTCTTCAAGTCTAGACCTGACATCCTGAAGGGGATCGAGAAGGCTGCGGACGAGCCCTCGAGGGTCCAATTGTTCAACACCATCGCCGACTTTATTTACGAGCAGATCGGCGGCCCTTCATCCTCAGAACCTGCCCTCAAGCGACGTCGCGTCGACATCGAGCCTAGCACCGGCAAGAATGGCGCCACCTCCAATGGCACAGCTGCCGCCTCGAGCGCAGATGTCGGCTTCGAGAGCATCCTGCTCGAGAGCATCCTGCTCGAGATAAAAGAGATTTCCGTGTCGGTGCCCCAGCGCAAAAAGTTTGACCTGTGCTTCACGGCCCAGCACCTGTACGCGCGACTCCCGAACACCACTGCGCCCGTCCCCGGCATGATATACGCGTGGAAGGACATTGAGTACGCCTTCTACATTCCCGTCCCCGAGAAGACGCAAGTGCAGCACAACTACGTCCTCTTCCCGCCAAACTCGTACCTCTCCTCCCTTTCCAAGAACGCCACGCCCTCAGAAACGGAGCCGCTCGTCTTTACGGTCTCGGCGGGCGCGCCGAAGCCCGGCGCGATTGGCGGTCCCAACGCCAGTGCGGCATCTGCCGTCTCGGACTCATACAGCACGCTCTTCCACTGGGCAATCAACAAGTGCCTCCAAGCAGGATCTAAGGGCGTTCACGTCGTGGAAGCCGACCCCACCAAGTTCCACAGCCTGGTAAAACAGTCGCACAGGCCGAAAGAGAAGGCGGTACACGTGAAAGCATTCCGGGGCTCCAAGGATGGCTATCTGTTCTTCCTCGAAAATGGTATCCTTTGGGGATTCAAGAAGCCCTTGATGTTCATTCCGCTGGACCGCATCGCGGCCATCAGCTACACAAGTGTCCTGCAACGGACGTTTAACATGGTGGTAGAGATTTTCAGCAATGAGGGTGGGGACACTGAGGCTACGGAAGAGGTGGAATTCGCCATGATAGACCAAGAGGATTATGGCGGCATCAGCGAAAAGTACGTCATAAAGAATGGTCTACAAGACAGGAGTATGGCGGATCAGCGCAAGGCAAAGCTGCAGCTTGCGGAAAACGCCAAGGGCGGCAAAAAGAGCGCTGATGGCGCCGAAGGGGACGCCAATGGCGCTGCAGAAGACGACGGCTTGACGGAGCTGGAAAGAGCTGCCAAGCTGGAACAGCAACTACAAGACGACGAGGACGAGGAAGAAGAGGACTACGATCCTGGAAGCGACGCGGACAGTGACGGATCCGGCGCAAGCTCGGAAGGTGACGATGATGACGACGACGAAGAAGCAGAGGGTGACGAAATGGATGAAGAGGGCGACGGGGACGAGGCGTAAATGGCCTTGTTCTGTTGTTGACTCAAAGAAGAAAAGAAAAAGGCGCAGGCGAAGACTCGGAGGCTTCTTCATCTGGCAGTCGATGATGTTCAGCGTGCATGCGATACGATACCTTTCTTGTCCGCATATGTTTTTCAGCGCTTTACATGGGCCGTTGACGGGAAAAGACAATGGCTATGTCCGGAAATCTACTAATTCCTGCCGCGAGCAACCTATGGGAACAGCCTACATAAGTACTATATGTATGATTAGGGATGACGATGATGGTTTGTTATATACAAAATTCATCTAATAGAAGCCATTCAGGTGACTTGGTGTCGTCAAATCATTCGTACTTCCATGCGAGAGTGAAAAGGGGAGGGGATAGATGGATAGACGAGCACATGCACGGACCATGTCGCCGGTGCGGGATGGCGTCTAGCAAGCAGAGACCCAAAAATTTAATTGAGCTCTACCCGTCCCGTCGTCGTCAGTTGCGCTGCAATAGCTTCCTAACCACAACCTAACGATTTTGTCCCAATTGTCCCATTCCCAGCACCTCCCACGAAGCTGCGAATACTAGGGTCTCATCATGTCGGGCGTCCAGAAACCCATGCGCCTGCCGCCCGTGCGGGTGCTGCGTGTCAAGAACCCCAACAAGCAGGCCGAGCGGCCTTGTATGCAGCTCATGTCCTCCGTCCTCGGTACGTACAGCCAAACTTATTTTTCTCTTTGCTGCATCTTGAATGCTCGGGAGGGAACCGTATGCTAATTTCGATACGGATTGGTAGCCTGCTGGGCTTCGTCGGGATACAGCACCGCCGGCTGCGCCCAGATGGAACAGGCCCTGCGCAATTGCATGGACGCGCCCCAGCCGCCGCCGCCGCGGACCAACGAGATCAACTATCATCTGTCGCGATTCCACTCGAGGGTTGCTGGCGTCAAGAAGAAGTAGACGGGGCGGCAACAAAGCACCATCCACCGATGAGAAGGAAGAGATGCTATGCTGGCTTGGTGTACGGCGCCGGCGATGGTAGAAGAAGAATCGAACAGTTGGTAACCTAAGAATTGAGGACGGCGACGACGACAATCTCGACTATCTCAAACCTTCGTCGAGGGCGGGAAACAACTCCTACGAAGCGTTGGCCGCCACACTCCAACCGCCGGAAGAGAACCAATGGAACCGGCAGTTTGCTAGGGCTGCGGACACTGTACAGAGGTCGAGTCGTTTCAACTCGGCATAGTACGCCGCACCTCTAGTGGGAGTTACACGGAAACGAGAAGACGAAGAAAAACCGAGGATCGCGCATCTCCACTGTACACCAATGCAATGAGATCGACGATTGGCAACAAAGCATGGGCTGGGCGTTTTACTCTGATGTTGAAATTATGGGGAAAAGAAAACGACAGACTTTCAAGAGAACCGTCGTCACCCAAAGGCCTTCTCCGTGTATGATCATGTATAAAGATTCCAGGCACATGTAGAAAAACTATACTGCAAAACCCTCCAAGTATTTCGTTATAGACAGTGATCCATTGTGCCCTCTTTGTCCGTTCGGTTTATTGTAATGAGCTGGGATGCGGACTGGGATGCGGGCTGGAAAGGCCAATGGCTTCTATTGAAACCCCCTACTTTCCCATTTCAACACAAGCACGGCAAATGCAGCGATTGGTAGTTGCTGCACGTCTTGCCGCTCGGCGTCGCGCTTCCAGTCTGGAGGTAGACCTGCCACAAATTTCCGTCCAGTTTACAGACGAGGAAGTTGAGCTCTGCAGATATGCCCCAATACTTAGTTTCCTTGTAGAGTTGTGGAATCGATCCATCCAAGAAAACTTACGGCGTCCCCAGCTGCTGCTCTGCCCCGTGATGATGGTGTCGCCCTCGAGCGCCCAGACGTTCGTAGCGCCCGCAGTCGTGTTGGCAAACGTCAGCGTCTTGTAACTGGTCGCATCGTCGCCAACGCTCAGGTACCGGCTCGTGTTGGTACTCTGGATGGTGCCGGCGATGGTGAAGTACTCGCTGCTGGACTCGGGGCCCATGACGGGGATAGAGGCTGGTTCAGGGCGTCCCCCCGTGGGTTCAGTCATTTATATTCGGCCTTCACGCGTCCCAAAAGAGGAGGACTAGCTTACGGTTTTGGGGATACGCCTGCAAATAGTAGTGAAAGATCGGGTCCTGGACGGCGCGAATTTGCTCAGGCTTGGCCACGGCCGGGGAGGCCAGCAGCGACGGAAGAGAGGAAGAAAGGCGCATTTTTCCTGTGAGAAAACGTATATAGTAGATCAAATCAAATAGATACACTAGAAACGCACAAATTCCGCCATGAAAGTTCGATGCTACGGAGAAAACGTCATGTGCATGTTGAGAACGGTCCTGCTTATGAGATGTAGAAACCACCAGCTACCACGTGTCCAGGCGGACGGAGACCAGGTTCCTGGGAGAAGACAGCGTGGAACGGAGACAGTCTGGTGTCGACCCGAACGTCGTGGCACAAGACGTTCCCCATCCGGTAACAGCGGAAGACGGATGCCCGTCTTCGATCTGCTCCATGCAGAAAGGTGGATGGAGGCGATAGCCCGTGGGCAGCCCAGATTCCGCCCGACCTGGATGTATGACTAAAATCCAATTTGTCCATGGTCCGTGGCCCTTTTGTTTAGGGAAATATGCGTCAAACACCCCAAAATGCTTCATGAAATTGCAGTGTAAATTCACTCCTATATAATGTATCGAGCTGGTGCTTTGGCAACCATCCACCCCCTAGTGGTCAGACTCTGTTTGATCCCCGTTCCCACGACCCGTCTCCCTCTGGCTCGTTCGCCATAAACCCCATCAAACCCAACGCAAAATCGCCCGCAAAATCTGACCACTCCTCGCTTCCGCGCTCGGAAATCAGATGCTTGAAGGTACTCGAATGAAACCCCAGCAGGAAGACGCCTTCGCTTTATAACTAGCGCCAGACCGTGCAACAACGTACGAGAGTAGATGGAAATCAGGGATGGTAGCGCAGAAAGCATGAGAGAAGTTTGAACCGCCCAAGGAGTCTTCGTATTGGCTCCCTGCTGATTATACCCAGCCCGCCGCCGCGTTGTTGAACCTTGCATTATTGTCTGTTGGCCAGTAACGACCCGTGGCCTCCCAGACACTGGAGCATATACGCATAGCTATATGTCCTTAATAAAAAAGAAAAGAGCGAGCGCAAATGGGTATTCTACCAACCACAACGTGCTGGTATCTCGAAGAATAAATGAGCGTATCAAATCCAGTCCACATCTTTTTGCCTCCACCCAAAAGCCCCCAAAAGAAGAAGACCTGGTTCGTAAAGTATGTCCAAGAATGGTAGTCGTAAAGAGAGTGAGTGTCATGATCAGTCGCAGGAGAAAAGTAGAAGCAAGAAACAACAAAAGGACTCGGGTGTTTCAAAGAGTTTGAAAAAAAGGACAAAACAAAAAGTGGTATCAATGGGATGCGTCGTCTATGCGGAGAACTGTACGCCGTTTCAGTGTCATGCAGATGTAAAGGTGAATTTTGTCGGCCATGTTGACCCATGGGAGGTCTATTTTAACCACCCCGTCAATGCTTCGATGTTGAGATGATGTTGCTGGTGATGATAGAAATAAGAATTATGCCGTCGTGAGTGGTGTAAAAGGGGGTCGATTGGGGCCATGGATAGCGCCCATCCGATTGGAAGTCCGAAGTGCTCAGCTGCTATCACCAACGCAGAAAAGTTCTATTTCTCCGACGCCGTTAGGATTGTACTGGTTTTTCATGCCGTCCCGGAATTCCATGAAGGCGATCTGTATATCCTCATCACTCTCAATATTGACAAAGTCGCCATCCTCGTCGCGGTATCGCAGCTTCAGATTGCCCCTACCAATCGAGCTGTTCGTAAACCGCGAGAGTTTGGCGTCGATACGGTCAATCATCGACTGGTACGTGATGTTGAACGCAACCACCAGCGTTATGTAAGTGCCGGTATCGTACAACACCTTTACCTTGAGCTGCGTAGGGACGTCTCCGGGACTGAATAACGCGCTACCTGGCGTGGCGGTGCCGAGCGCGGGCGAGACGGCGGACCTGTTGTCGAGTTGAAGCGGAGTGGGTGCGTTTTCGCCTCGTTGGCCAGGACCGGGACCAGGGGTGCTCCCGCGTGGGTAAAGGGGTTGCGCGGGAAACTGGGACATTTTACCACCGTAGGAGCCGTTGGATTGATGCATGCGCTCACGTTGAACACCGGGGCTTTGGGTACTGGATCGCATTGGAAGGTCCTGCTGCATGGGGGAGCCTGTTTGAGATCGAGGAATGTTATTTTCGTGAAGGTGCGCGGGTATGCCAGGTACCGCAGGTACAGGAGTACTGCTGTTGGTCCTCCTGCTCTGGTTTTGTGGGCCGTTTATATCTGGGGTACTGTAGGACCTACTCCTTTGTTGCGCAGCAAGGCTCTGCGCCGTGTTCGAGGCCATGGCGGGCAGCGAGGGGCCACGGGGGTTTCTACCATTCATTGGTGAAGGGCCATCTCGTGAAGGTGCTCGAGGCATGGCCGGCGCGGTATAGCGGTTGTTGTCCTCCCAGCCCATGGGTGTGCCGGATTTCGGGAAGGGATACGCTCCAGCACCGAACTGCATACTGCCAGTCGTGCTTGTCCGGGTCGATGCAGGTGAGTCAGTGGTAGGCGAGAAATACGATTCTCCGGGACGAGGGCCAGGCGAGCCAGCCCCTGGGGGTGGCATCCGGGTATCGAGAGGAGGAACCCTTGGCAGCGCATACTGTGGCGGAGGGGCTCGGACCATTGTGGAAAGCGACATTTGGCTTTCTCCTGTCGCTGATCGAGACCTCAAGCTCGTGTGCGACGCATTCCGGGTCATCACCCCGCCTGTAGAATGTTGTTGGCTTCCAAAGGATAGATTGGGGGCAGATGTAGGGGCTAGCTGGGACGGTTGTTCCTCGTCGTCGTCGCTTTCGTTCTGTTGAGCGTAAGGGTTCTCCAATTGTTCAGCATTGCGCATCCAAGTGAAAGAAGGGGCTGCCTGGTCTGGGCTAGTAGCAGCGGACGGAGCATTGTCCTTCCTCTGCTGATCCAAGCCAACAGCCCACTTCTTCATAATCTCCTCGTTGCTGAATTTAATAACGAAGTTTTCCACACCGGGGTCACCTTTCCACCATATTTGAACGGTGTACGAACCTGAGCCCGAGTATAATTAGCTTCACAGCTGCGAGGATTGAGGTTAAAAGATAGCCTACCTTTTCCTGCAAAGGACAACACTTCGGTAACATTGGTCATGAAGATACGACCTTTTAGTTGCAGTTTGTTGTTCTTGTTGCGAACCTTTGGTATCGCTGATTTCGTCTTGTCCTTCTTCTCCTTCGTTTTATTAGGGACGACTTCTTTGCAGCAAAGAAGAATACACTCGAAGAGATAAATTTCGTACTGCATCCAGTTAGTAATCTCGCCCGCGGACTTAGAAGAACGTTGGTTGCCCCATACGAATTTCTCTTGGTCGTTCCGGCCCGTGACAACCGAGTACATCCCATGTAAAAGAAGCCTGCCAAATGAGTCCACTCGGTGGTTCTTCCAGTCGTCAACTCTGACAATAAGATCTTCCAGTGCCTCATCGAGAAGGTCACGGTCAACAGCCTCGTTGGCTTTGGAAAGCGTCCTTTCAGCGGCTGCTATGCCTAGGGTAAGATCTTTCTTGGTCTCTGGGTCCTCGCTCTTCTTAAGAAGGTCCTGGAGGATGTTAGTTCGGAAAATCGTATATAAGGAGACTTTCAGAGGTTTAGTCTCAACCGATCCCCAATCCTCGAACCTACCTTCAACAAAAGCGGGTATTTGACCAATCTTTGCATTGGCTTCAACAAGAAACCATCCAGGGTATTGAAATCGATCGCGACAGGGTTCTGCACCAGCTGGATCTTATCGAAAACCTGACTCGCAACCTGAGCCGCCTTACGTTGGTTTGCGATGAAAGGTTGGTAGATACTGAAGCCTTCTTCGTACATGACGAAGGGTGCTCCCCACTGTTGCGCCTCCTGGGACATAGAGTTGGCCGTCTCGACTCGAATTAAGAAGCGGCGCTGGAAATCCAGGATAGCATTGATGTTCAGGAAGATCGAGTGGACAGTGTCGCCCGGAATTACACCGCGCTGTTCCAATGCCTTTTTCAGTCCGTACAAGTTCTCCAGATCTTGGACGTATTTGCGCTCCGTGTCTACCATCTCCTTGATGATGTGGTCTCGGTATGTCATCGTTGATCCACCAGCTGCTCCGGGGGCGTTATCGTCGAGAAATGGCTGTTCCGCTTGCCTGAGCAACCCTTTCTGCTCAGCCTCGTCGAGAACTTTGTTTATTACTGAAGTGACCTGATGAACAAATGTCAGCAGTCGAAGACAATGCAAGAAAATGGAAGTAGTACCTTGACAAACCCCGTCGTGTCATTTCCCAGGAGATCGTTGATCACGAAACATTCGGAATTGGGGATTTCCAGCTTTTCCAGGCAGGCCTTCACGAACCTGAAGACGGCAAGCTTCGACCGCTTGGCTTCACTTCCTTCGGATTCTTTGACGACAAGGGGCTCTGCCGGCTGCAGCGAATTGTAAACAGCAAGAAGCGGGTGTCCCATCCGCAATAGTTGCCACAAGGATTCCACAGGCCCTCCATTTTCGCCAGTAGTTGTAAGCTCGTTGAGCTGGTTCAGGTGTACTTCAAAGCCAGGGACTTGTGTTAATCTCTGCTTAAGCTGCACGCATATTTGGTACAGGGATCGAGAGGCGTCGGCCTTCTCATTGATGATGTTCTGTGTCGCCATCACAGGACCTCCTCCTACCAGGGTACTCGCGGAGCCCATAGATGTCAAGGATGCGCTCGATCCTGTCGTAAATGTCGAGCCAGACAGCTGGCTCTGACGTGGAGCACTCATAGTGCCAGGAAAGACCGGAGCCGTCTGCGTCCTCAACAGGGCTGGGGCATGTGCCATAATGAAGCAGGACTCGCAACTACTCCATGCGCTCACCCAACCAACGTCCGAGTTTGTCGGTACGGAAAGGCGACAAAGAACTGGCCAGTGTGAACCAAAATCTATAAATAACACAGCTTCGTTCCGATGGCTCGGGACGGACAAGGTGCTAGTTCTGGTGAATATTATCCGCACGGGATGGTCAAGGAAATCGGGAAGCGGAAGCAGAAGCCGTCACGGAACCGTAAGGTATCTGAGGTACAGAGATGGCGGTGATGGTGGGCGGAAGGGGTGTTGTGGGTAGACTGAAGGTGGATAGCGTCGGTCGGTGACACCTGTCTGCCAATTCGAACGTGGTCAATGAGGAGATCACACAAGTCGCCTCAGTTCGTCGCAAATATCGAGAGTGGCTGTGAGCAATGATGAGCCCACTGAGGTTGCGCAGATAACGAGGGTTGTGGTCGTGGTCGTGGTCGTTTTCGAAGATCCGGGGCCGAATCTTGTTCTCACGTATTCCTGGGTTGCTAGATAACCCCATCCAAATGCATTCAAGGCGAGTCGAGTGTCTGGAGCGGCGTTCACCTGTCTGCAGCTCCGGCCGTTGTCGCCGTCGTCTTCTGACTACTACTACTTCTTCTTCTTCTTCTTCTTCTTCTTCTTTGGACGTCGTCTCTTTCGAATCTCGTCCCTCTGCGAGGCTGACGTCAACTTGCGTTGCTCGAGCCCGTAGTCCCTTGGAAGTCCGAACCGAATCGAATCGGCGTTTGTTTGATGTCTCCCAGCGTCGCTCTTTCCTCGCCCTTTTGTCTCGAGGTTTCCTGAGTTTGGCGGAGGGGGGCTTTCGCAAGTCGAGTTAAAGTTTCCTCGTGTTTCTGCCGATGGTGTGGTCGTTGCGCAGGACAGTCTTCATAGGCCAATAAGGGAACTTGAAACGTGGAAGGCAAGGTGACCGAGAGCGGCGGCAGGCGGTTAGGAGGCGGCCAATGTCAATGTGCAAGGTCGGGCTACTTCGGGCACACTTGAAAGCTCCCCACGTCTTTTCTGGATTTTTCAAATGGACGGGCGGCTGGGGGTGGTTCAGGCCGTTGGGTTGGATCGCTTTGGTCAGAAATCAGATAGATGGGAAGTGGATATTCGACCGAGTTGCTGCTGTCGACCACGGTCCGTCATTACTAGGCTCATGCCAGAGTCCCTGAAATCTGGAATTGGGGGATGGGTGTCTTGACCGATTGTATTGTGGTGTTAGGCAGTCTCGTAGTGTGCTACTGGCGTGTACAGCAGCGATGTGCATGTGGGTATTGGCTTTGTGTAGCCTCTCTGGGCCTTCTTTCCCTTTCTGCCGGTCTGGGTGCAGCCAAGGCCCATGGCCGCACTACACGCTACGGCAGGTGGGTTGATTTCTGTGGCCTGCATGGGATGGACAGACGACAGACGGGGGGGGGGCAGACAATGAAAGCCTGCAATACTTGGACACTGTGCATTCGTCTTTCTTCTCTTCCCAGCCCACATACCTGATCACTGATCTCTTTCATTGCACATAAATATGTAGTAAGTCATAAGTTTATATATTTACCTACTAATTGAAATTTCAATATGCAACCCGACTTTGGAAATCAATCACCTGGAGGCTTGAATGTTGTTTTTTGGTGCCCCGCAGTACACTGGATGTATTCCATTAACAATTTATAGGGGGCATGGTTGAGATACACTTATTACATACTGGAACCTACTACATGTACTTAGACCCTCGCCCAAAGCACACCACCCACCTGCATCAATTTTCCGCTGTCTTCGACTGCATGCCTAACCAATCTACTTGAACATACAGGTGTTTCTTGTCTGGCATTTCACTTCCAGGTTGGGCTCTGGGATCCTGGCGCGGGCAGTTGCAAAATCCAAGTACTATGGTCGTGTCGTCGTTCTTCTTTTCAAATCCTTCAAACGCATCGAAATTGATGCATTTCCGTCTATCCCAGCTACAGCTACAATCATCAATCGAAAACAGCCCGAGCCGGTTTAGTGCATAGCACGTGCTTCCAGCAGCAGGCAGCTTAATAACATCTGACAACAGGCTCACAGTATGGTTCTTTTCTATTCACACCCTCGAAATCTGTAAGTGTGCCACTGGCCTTCTGGGGGGCAGGCTACTCGCATTTTGGGCATTGATTGTGATGGGGTCTTGGATGTTTCAAATTAGCGAATGTTCGCACTATTCCCAAGCTGGCCTAACTTCCGGCCATACTTAACAATAGGGAGCGATAGTGTTGCACCCGAAGCGTCCATGATCGTCAGCTGCCACTGCAAGACCGTTTCTGCCAGCTCATCGCGATTCGTTCACCAGGTGTGCTGAATAACTAACAATATCGGGTGCTGTGTCTGGGGTCGAATCGCTCGCTGTCTGTCGATGACCCAGGTAGTCAAAGAGCGACTAACTGCTTGTCAGTTCTCCAAAAAAAAAAAAAAAAGACTCGAGACGAAACCCCGCGGTTACTTATTGGCCAAACACCAGAACGCTCGTTTGGAATGCAAGCGCATTCTCCAATTCCCCATCATCATCAGATGCGCTTGGCACATGGATAAAGAGCATGCATGATACATTTTGAGTAGATGATTTGGCATTGGTCAACAAAGCTACGAATGTGTACTCTCACCGCCGCCGCCACACACCCAGACACATGCTGACTTGCCCATAATGGTGAAGACAGCTCAATTGGGCTGACCTCTCATACACCTGGTCGGGTCGCCAGAGCTTCTTTCACGCCGCAAGGTGGGGTAACCCTTGTCCGACGACAACGCCTGTAACATCCAAAGCATCAAGAAGGAAAAGACGGTTAATACGAAATGGCCGATGTCATCCTTTGGGGATTTCAACCACCTTGTTCTCCCTCGGCGTACGCAACTCGTACGGAACTGTATTCATTGTTCAAGAGTGGATTTGTCAACACGTTGGCTTGTAGTATACTTACCTTGCATATTACGGGTTGTTATTATCAGCTTCAGCCCCTCCTCTCTTCTGTCTACTAAACTAGTCCTTGGGAAAAGGGGGCTCCCTAATAAGCATGTCCAAATTTCGAATGGAATGATACCCAGGCTTACCAACCTAGTCCAGTTCCACCACCGTTACAACTCCACCAAACTTACTAACTCAAGATGAACCTAATGGTCAAGCCGGAAGCAAGTCTTTTGCAAGTGGTGACAGGCTTGCGATATGACAACGTCTTTGAACAGCGAAAGCAGCGCCCTGCAGGGTTAGGCTGGAAGAATAGGGGAGGGTGCACAACACCTGAACTCACCCAAAGGAAGCAAGTAGTGGGGTTGCTGCTTGATGCCGTGTGATCGTTGACAGACAGGGAGAGCGTGCTGGTAAGACGTGTTATGTCGCATTCCAGATAGACAGCTCATCCATATAGGAGAGAGAAGAAGACCTCTGGCCAGAACTCTGGCATCTTGCAGCTCTCATTCTCATTTCTTCTTCTCATTTATTTCATGCATACCTACTTACTGCAGCACCACGACCTCCTTACCTCTGTAACCTTTGTGGCTGACTGCCCACTGACACATAATGGAGCTTCTTCGTACTTACGTGCGGAATTCTGCTGCGGGGATCCGAGCCGATATTACACGCACTGAATTCCTTCCTTCGTTGCTTCCATGCATGTTTCCACTGCTTCTTTGGACGTCAAGCCTTGCCGAAAACGATGTCCTTTGCTCCGTAACATCCGATCGAATATGCACCTAGGATTGATCTAGAAAGGTTTTGAAACAGCCCCTTCATGCAAGCGTTGTAGGACGACGTCTGGCCGCAAACGCGGTCCTGGACTACCCTTTTCTCTCTTCGTCGAACGAACCCCTACCGCATACCCCCCACCTTACCCGCCCGCCATCCTCCAAGTGGATCCTCCAAGTGGAAGATAGTGGTTCTCTGTACCTGAGCGAGCACCTACGATCTTTGCTGCGTACGTGTGGTGGGTGATTCAAGTCTGTGTGTGTCTGTTTCTCCCTGTTCATGTCTTGTGTATGCGGGTGGTAACCTTATTCCAAAGTCAGCGGTAACTCTGAGATGCATATTGTTTTGCTGCTTATGTAGGCCAGCGGGAGTCGGGATATGGCGACAATAGACATACAACATCACCAAGGATCAATAGAACCGAGTCTGGCATGCTATTGGGCCCGGCAGGTCTGAATACGTTTTGAGACCGTGCATGATCCTACAGGCTCCCACTAGTTACAAGCATTGCCAGCAGCTGCATGATCTAACCCTAAGCTCTCGCATTGACGCACCCTCTCGGATGGCACATCATAGCGACAGCCATCTTCTTGTTCCAGCCGCTTGGCATTGGATCGCATCGACGAGCTCGCCAGGTGACTATTTCTGTCCCCCTCCCCGCCGCTGCCGTACGCGCTCCAGCCCATGCAGCGCCGATCGTACTTGGGTAACGTATGCCCAAATATGCTTTCTCATGCAAGCCATGGGCGGGATTGATGTCAGCATGTTTTGAGAGGGAGGGCCTGGATCGTCGATAGACCGGCTGCTTAGTAATGTGAGTCAAAGTTCTCGTCGAGCCGTCAACAAGGTTGCGAGACAGCACATCAACGCAACGGCATCTCTCGGCATGGAAGGTCTGGAGATCCGGGGAAGGCTCGTTTCGGTAGGATCGACCGGCAGATCAAGCTCATGTCGTAACCTTCCGCACGTTCTACTTTATGTTTAATCCCTCTTGTTATGTTTTGCTGCAGTCGGCAACTCTGTAGTATATTGCGAGAATAAAGATCTCGATACGGGATTTGCGGCTCCAGCATCGGATTTATATTTGGCATTCTCTTGCCCGGGAGATACTACAGGAATTAAGCTTTGTCGCTACGTAGTGCGGCCAGGTAGTGAGTAGCCTATGCAAACACTATCCAACTTTTCGTTCACCGGGTGACACTGCTTTGGCCTATCACCAATGAGTCCCATCCCGTCTACATAGAAAAGGTTCGACCTGCGCCAATCAGTGGTCTGCTCACTTCTTGCCCAGCGGTGTTTGCGAACTGTCATTCGTCGTACATTGCTCCGGCCCACGCGAGAATGAGAAATTCCTACGATGGGAAGGCTGTATGTACCTTTCATGTCAAGTAGTTGGCTTATACAGGAAGTAGCATGATGCTTCTTATTGGGTAGACACAAAACAAGTCCATCGCCACCAGAATAGGTACAGCTATCATTCGTGCCAAGAGTTGTTAAATGCTCGTGACCCAAAAGCTCACAAGGAAACACCCTGACAGAACGTGGGGATCGTGTGGGCTATTCGAAAGGATAGCTGCGTCATGTTAGTTGCGTAACGATAGTGGTGAGCAATAGCAAGGTATCAACTGCTCTCAATAGCCTGATGATACCTACGACAAGCCATGAACTATCCTTCTTCAATCCAACCCATACGTTTCCGGCGTATAATGCCTTAATCTAGAAGAAATCCTTATGGCTATCGCAACCCATGATACTTGTAAGATGCCATTGGACAGTCCATAGTGCAAGGCCTTCAAATCGGTTATTCTAATAAAGATATGCATGGCACATGGCATGCGTCTCTCTATGCCTCAAATACTCAATAAGATCATCATAATGTCACAATACCAGGACGATTCGCGCGTCAGTCAGCAGTGTGACATCGCCCATGGTGCTGCATTGCACAGTAAGCAAATATTGGATAGGCGCAATCCGCTGGCCACCGAGCTTCGCACTCAAACCGCTGACGGTCTTATACTTTAGTTTCTGATCATGATATATTCTTCATAGTTAAGCAATAGCTAGTTGGCAACTGGAAGGGGAACCTAGTCTCATAATCGTATAATCACCGGTTCTCATGTCTTGCGTCAATATTTAAGCAATGAATCCTTCTGAGTCCTCGTAGGTACCATCGACAAACATCTTCAAAGTCCAGATTGACAATCCGTATCTTCATAAGATTGAGATACGTATTTCAGACGCTGCCATCCATGATGGAAAGCATGGATCGTCTCTATATCCTACGCTATCCAGGTTTGCGAGTAGCACCCTCCTACATGATGGACACCGAGACAGTTTGCTGATCCGACAGATCACACGATAGCATCGAGCCGTGGGTTGGTTCCTTAGATTGTCTGGTCACCGGCTCCTGATTATCAAGGTAACCAGCCATTTACATATTCCATATTCCAATGGAGGGACGTGGTTGCAGTCCACGAAGCACTCCCAGAGCTATAACACACACTTACCATACTAACATAGCTTAACATACGTACTGCGTAGTTATAAGAGAAGAAAATTAACATTAGCGAATGCATGTAATCCCGTCGGTGATTTCCATGGACCAGTACTTCTTATTTAGGAGGTGTGGTCTTGAGCATCAGCATCACTGGACCGAATCTCGTCCTGCTCGCCTTCGATCGGTCCTGCATATGAGTAAGGCAACAATAGATTGCATGCACCTAGATGTCGCGGATACCGGCGTATTCTGCTGGATCGGCCTTTGTATGCGCAAACGTTCGTAAACTTGGGATATGAGGAGTCCTATGAGTGAAAAATGATTTGCCATCTCGCTAAAGCCCAGTTACGATCAGTCGTCAGCCAGGCATATAAGTATATTGGATTACAGGGGGCTAAGTAGCTCTTGGACGCCTTGCGCTGACAGCTGTATCATTTGGTAAGTAATCGTAGATGCCTCCATGCTTATCCGACTATTGTAGTCTCAGCCACACATTTACCTTACCATAGAGGGATTGCACAGCTAGGGAACTCGTCAACACGTCTCGTTCGGTAGCGAATTATATATTCGTTGTATCGTATGGTTTCCTACTTTGAGACACTTTCCAGTCATGGGTGCAGAGATTCGACACCTTTGCCCGACCGTTCAGTCTGCAGGCTCCATGGGAAACCTCCCGCATCATCTTATGATCGCTGTCATAGTATACTTGAATGACCATATCCTGCCCAGGCAGCGTAGAACGTGTCCTTGGTCAAATTAACCTATTCTTGTAGGTGATTGAATGTACTCAACAAAACCACCGTTATGTGAGCTAGCCTACACAGTAATATATGAGCGTAACGACCAGGTGCTCAAGCAGGGTATGTAACAAGCGAGCCCTTTCCACCACTCCCAGCTTGCGCCTTTGGTATGATTGAAGCACTGGGCTATTTTGGTGGACAATTACCTCGTAAGTAGAATGAAGGTACGTCACCCATATCTCGGTAGTTGACAACGCCTTCGGAGATCAAAGAAGGACGGTGGCATCGACCGGATTCTTACTTACTTTCGTAGTGTCAATATTCAGACAAGATATTGCATAGTTGAGGAGAATATAATATAAGACCATTACATCTCGGATGCTTCATAAACATACCAATTGATTCGTATCTCCGTGTAATCCTTGGTTTTGGATACCAGAGCAAAGACTGTTTGGGCACTCGCCCGCCCCTCAACTGCCAACGCTGCCAATTCAGAGCGTCCCTTAAATGTGTCACTAAGAACCAGTAGGAAAGTCTCGAGCTACTATAGTTCTTTCCAGGCTGCCAACTCAACCCCGTCTTCTCAAAGGACCGCACGTCGTATGCTTCCCCGAGGTAGGTAGACCCATCATCGGCACCTTGATTGACTTATACCAATGTCCGATCTTCCCAGGCCACAATGATAATGTGACGATTGCTTCTGCCAGTTTACTTGTATCCCCAAAAGCAACGAGGTAGCATTGAATGACCCTGAATTTTCCCCCGAATCCAAAGTTGGCAGGGGCGAATCAATCCATGGTTGTTGGCTTGGCGCAGCGTAATACTCCGTAAAGGGTAATCTTTTCCAAGTGAACGACTTCGGATCATCGTTCATGGGGCGGACAAAGTAACCTTACTCATGTTCTCTGGTAACATTGAGGGAGCCCATGACGGGAAACAATAGATGCAGTTGTAGTCTGTCTGGCCCTTCAGATCAAGGTCCTCCAGACGGCGACTTCGTTCTCCCCAAGAACTAGCTGCGAAGTCGCTCCCTGGCCTGCACCCAGCTGTAGGTTTCCCCCGACACATCCACACCTCTAGCTAACACGAGTATGTACATACTGACCTGACTAAAGTAACCATACCTACCTGGCTACGTGCTTCCATAAAAAATCCGATATGCACTTACCACCAAGACTTCTTATCTATTTGCAGATGTGCAAGTACACAAACAAGTACTGGCGGGTGTCTGCGGTCTGGACCGTGGGCGGCAAGGAAGTTCGTCATCCCTTCCCTGTTTCCTGCCTTGCCTCTTTCAGGACGTGATGCGGCTACAATTCTCTCCACAACGCATGAGTCTATTCTCACTACATACAAATTAAAACCTGTTTCCTGAAATAACTGTATAGGTAGCCTTAATTAAATGTTGTTGGTAGGAGGCCATGGTTTCTCCTTACGTAGACCAAGTACCCTTCTAACTACCTACCTAGGTAGGTAATGTTTTTTTGTAAGTGACCCGACGTATTGAAGGATGCATGCATCGGTACCTAAGCCTGCGGTACACGTACTCTAAGCTCCGCCAGTGAACCTCCACGCCTCCACCTCCATCCGCACCGTTAGCACTCAACACCCTTCTCGTACCAATCCCGGTTGCATGACGGGAAGCGCCTTCGACCAGAGTGGCTGGCTCTCTCAGCCGTATAATATTCACTTGACTGCCGATTCCTCCCGTTAAACCATCTGCATCTTGTTGTACAAACAATAAGCAACTTGCGACTTGTTGTCTTGCCTGGTCGCTCCGTCCGGGCCCAATTCAATCAAGCTGCCCCCCCTTCCTGGAACTGTTTACCGTCTTGGTACTTGAAGGACTAAAACCGCTGCCTGTTGGGCCTAACGCGATTCCCGTCTTTACTTTGTCATTGCGCCATCATCCACCCCCACAGTCCGTTGATTGATCTCTTGTCGCGACAAGTCATTCTTGTCTTGCATTAATAATATATATAACCTTTGTTATCCGACAAACAACCAGCGGCTAATACCGTCTGCCAGCCTCGAACCTAAAATCGCGGACTCGCCGGCGCGCGGCTGACAACGTGCTCGCTTTCGCACTTCCATCTTACCCCCTTCGCTCCACCCAGACTCCTCCGACATCCCGCCAACAACAGTATGGAACCTTTCCCTTCAGCCCCGGAGCCCGACGAGGGTTATAGCGAACACCCACTTTCTGCCGACAACAACGCCCTCGCGTTACCACGCGGCCTGCAATCACCGACCGAGTTTAGTTCGTGGCTGGCCCCCCGACTGTCGACGCTGTCGGTCGCCCACAAAACACAACTAGCCATGGCGATCCTCAACGACCTACCGACAACGGTCATCGCAGACATCGTCCTGAAGCAGCTGAACCCGCGCCTGTATATAGACTTCGTCGACTACCTCCCTACAGAAATTTGCTTGAAGATCTTTGGCTACCTCGACCCTACCTCGCTCATCCACGTCGCGCGGAGTTGTCGAGGCTGGTACGAGCTGGCCGCGGATCGCAAGCTATGGGAGAAGCTCTTCTACTTGGAAGGATGGCGTGCTCTGCCCAGGGAGATTCTCGCGGCCGAGGAGAGAATGAATGCGGGTCTGTCGAACACCGACGTAATGCACCCGCAACGCTTGCGGTCCTCGGAGTTTGGCCATGCGCATAAAAAACGAGCCATATCAGACCCGACACCGCAGGACATCATCCAGAGCGATGCTATGGACATCGATAATGACGGCAGGATGGACACCGGCGACACGGAAATGGCCGGTACAAGTTTGTTTGGCGGTCCGGCAATCAACGGCAGCACTTCATCTTCAAAGAGTACGGCTAGTGTCGCGCAACATCTAGGCCATTTGATGATGGAGTCGCCCAGCCCTATGCCCGAGTCGGCACCGGAGAGTCGTGCTGACGTAAAGGGCAAGGGCAAGGCGAGGGCTGATGCTGCCGATGATGACGGGAAGGCAGCACCAGTACCTTCGCTGTCATTACCATCTCTACCAACTTCGTCACTTTGGGCGTACGACGCTAGAGACATGCGCTACAAAATCAACTGGCAATGGTTATATGCCATGAGGCGGCGGCTGGAGTACAACTGGGAGACGGGAAAGTATACAAACTTCCAGTTCCCTCACCCAAATCATCCCGAAGAAGGCCACCAAGAATGCGTATACAGTCTGCAGTTCAACTCGAAATACCTCGTAAGCGGGAGTCGGGACCAGACTATACGCATATGGAACATGCAAACACGCCGCCTTGTGCGAGCTCCCCTCCGAGGTCACGTTGGCTCAGTGCTGTGCTTACAGTTCGAATCTGACCCCGAAGACGATTTGATCGTGTCAGGCAGCAGTGACTCAGACGTCATTCTCTGGAAATTCTCGACGGGCGAGGCGATTCAGCGACTTAGAAGGGCGCATACGGAGTCGGTCCTGAACGTCAAGTTCGACAAACGGATTCTCGTGACCTGTTCCAAAGATAAAACCATCAAGATCTTCAATCGTACTCCTTTACGTGCGGGCGACCTGGGCTACGGCAGCGTCAATGGTGTCAATGGCGTCAGCCCTGTGCCCATAAACATTCGACACCCCGATCACGAGGATTATGCCCTGAGCCAGCTACCCATCAAGCCACCCTACACACAAATTGGCTGTTTAGAAGGACACGGCGCAGCTGTAAATGCTGTACAAATCTGTGGCAACGAGATTGTGTCGGCAAGTGGCGACAGGCATATCAAGGTTTGGGACTGGCCTCAGCAGGTCTGCCGGCGAACGTTCCTTGGTCATAACAAGGGGATCGCGTGTGTGCAGTATGATGGTCGGCGTATTGTGAGCGGTAGCAGTGACAACGAGGTCAAGGTCTTCGATCGTGAGACGGGCTTAGAGGTCGCGAGCCTCCGTGCCCATACTAACCTTGTGCGTACTGTGCAGGCGGGCTTTGCGGATCTTCCGTACAGCGCCGAAGAGGATCGCCAGACTGCCCGGGAGGTTGACCAGGAATATTTCAGAGCTGTCGAGTCCGGCCGTTTAGGGGATACGCACAATGTTCGGGGTAAGGTCCTGAATGCTGGTAGCCGGCGGCCAGAAGATATCACCGCTTACGGTGCGAAGCTGCCTCCCGGTGGCGGCGGCGGTCCTTATGGAAGAATCGTATCAGGGTCCTATGACCAGACTATCATCATCTGGCGCAGAGACAAGGAGGGCGTCTGGAGAAGTGCCCACACGCTGCGTCAAGAGGATGCGGCGGCTAATGCGTTGCGACAGTCGGCAGCCACCCGCGCGGCATCGCCTTCCTCTACAGGCGGCCCTCAGCCTACATCCGTGAGAGCTACGCCCGCAAGACCGCTACCACCTGCCAGTGCACCCCCCGCCATGCAACAGGCACCCAATGTCACACATGTCGAACATCCTATACACGCCACTATGACACCTCAATCCATGACCTCCTACACTCGAATGATCGACCTGACCGTTCCCCAAGGCCATGCTGCGCTTCAGAGCGCGCTTCTCAACTTCCCCACCATGTTGACATACCACAGCCACCTGCAGACAGCTATAGACCGCGAATCCAACCCTGCAAACAGATCGCAACTTAGACAGGTTGTCGCAACGGCACTAGTACGAGCTCAAGTCGCTCAGAATCGTATCCGGGAAGCTGTCGCTGACCAACCGATGTCTGCATCTGCGCACCAGTCTTCACAGTCCTCGCCATCTGGCTCTGCGCGATCTACAACACCTACAGCGCAACAAGCACCAGGCGGCGCAGGCCCACCCAGCTCGGCAGCACCGCCAGCCGCCACGCAGCAAGGTGCGTCCTCGCGCCTGAGCGCCATGCTGCAAGGCCGTAGTCGATCGAGAAACCAAGCACAAGCATTTGCTGGACCGCCTGCTATTAATAACACCCAAACTCAACACACAGCAGCTTTGCAGCAGGCACAACAACAACAGCAGCAGGCACAGCAGCAAGCTGCAGCTGCAGCTGCAGTATCCTCGACGTTGTCTACCGCAGCTCAGCCAGCGACGGCCATATCTGCTGCGATGGTGACAGCGGCCGCGGCCCCTTTGCCAGCAGCTCAGCATCACCCGCATATTGCTCAAGCAGACCAAAACCCGAGGGTCTTCAAGCTGCAATTCGATGCTCGGCGAATCATCTGCTGCAGCCAGACGTCAACCATTGTAGGTTGGGACTTCTTCAATGGAGACCCTGAGCTCGAAGAGGCCTGCCGCTTCTTCGGCCCGGTTGAATAGTTGCGTCCAAGTGGCATAGTTGTAACCAGCGGAACATGTGTAGCCAGCGGAAATAGCCGTGGGCTACGTGTCTGGTCTGCATCTGAACGAGTATTTGTATTACTATACAGCTTACGTGCCTGACTAGGGCCGACGTCGGCGTGGGCTGTGCATGAGCAGATGCATTAGGGAGGTGGAAAGGGGCCTGATTTCCTCGAGCGCGTGAATTTGTATTGATTAAGTAATTGGTATGCTAGACTTGCTACGACTGGAATGAACTCAAGATCCTCAATGACACATCGCAAAACGCCTCTTCTCTTTCACTGCAAGCATGGGGATGCTGCTACGGCCCCCTTCAGGTGATATTCATCAAGTAGCATTATAATAAATGGATTGCTTTGGTATACGAACCCATCGCCAGTCCCTCCCTGCCCCTGAGAGTACTTCTGCATGTCCTCCAACATGTTCCCGCTCCAAACGGTCTCGAAACAGACGCGAATGCAAGCGTGAGCCTCGGCATATGAAGATGTAGATGCGACTTTCCAGTGAGAGCATAAATGACCCGGGCCTCCCTCCCAGCCTCCGAACGCCAGAACGCAGTACAAATCAAGATCCGCCACCGCCAAAGTGGTCAAATGGCCTAACTCCCCGATGGCTTTATCATATCGCCCTCCCCGCAACCTGATTTTTGTTGTTGTTGAGGGCTGTCGTCGTCGGGTTGAGCCAGGTCACCGCGCCGCCTCCTGGACCTTGCCGGCGGCCTCGGGCGGCTCGTCGATGAAGTCGGGAACCATCTCGTCCTTGAGGAAGTCGGGCACGCCGCCGGCGTCGACGCCCATGCCGCCCTCGGCTTCCATCTCGGCGCCGAGCATCTCGAGCTCAGCGTCGAGCTCGGCCTCGTCGACGTCGTCGGGGACGTCGTAGCCGCGGCTAAGGGACTCTTGGATCTCGTTGCCGACGTCCATGAGGTCGGCCATCTCGTCCTGGAGGCGCTCGATCTTGTCGAGGTCGACCTTGCCGTACTGCTTCTTGAGCTCCTTGTTGGTCGTCTTGAGCGCGTCCACCGTCGCCATGACGCCCTTCATGTTGTCCTGCATCATCTGCGTCTGCTCGAGGTTCCAGCTCTGGCTCGTCTGCTGGTCGCGAGCCTGTTCCAGCCCCCGTCGCTTCTTGAGGAGGTCCAGCGCCCGCCGCTTGATGGCCTGTTTCCCGGGGCCTTCCCGCAGCTTCGACAGCTTCTCGTTGTACTTGGCCAGCTCGTTGTTGATCTCGGCGATGCGCACGTCGATCTTGCCGGCCCGGTTGTCATGGCTGTCAATGACATTCTGGAGCGAGACCTTGGGCGCTTTGGTACCGCTGCCGAATAAGCGGTTCATCGTGGCTACCGGTGTAGTTGTTGTCGTTTGGCTCCCGGTCGTTTAAATGGTGGGGTTTTAAGAGATGAGATGGGATGGGGTAGAAGTGTGTATTTCGCTCCCGCGGTAATAAAAGAAAGAGCAACTGCGTCAGTGAAGTTCCCTTGGTTGTCGCAATGGCATCGCAGGTTTAGTTCACCGAGGTCGTGGCCTAATGACACCCAAATCGTTCCTGTTGGCAGCCTGGGGCGTTTTAGGCGGCAAGTCAACGGGCAGATATACAAGGTGGGATGTACTGATTGACGGGTTGATGCGGCTCCCGCAATGACGGAGCTTGGCGTTGAAGCGGTAGGCAGTCGGTTGCTTATCTAATCAAGGGGCTTGGCTGCTTACCTAAGCGGTCATCTCAACTTCATTACCTCCCCCTATTCTAGTCGCGATGCAGGCAACAAATCAATCCAGAGGGAAAATCTGTATCTGGTTGTTTTTGGGTATTTTTGAATCTTTTGTTTGAATGACGAGTTTTGCCCCAACCTAATATTGCTTGTGTTCGCATAGAAATGTGGTGCTCTCAAGGAAGACCATAGTCTTCTCAGCACCAACTTCAATATTGCCTAAGTGTATGCCATATTACTATGATTTTATCAGCCCGTAGCCGTTTCAGTGACCACTCTATGACTGCACCACAAAGAGAGCATTGAGTTCACGTGATTTGTGAACTCTACCCCGGGTAGGTAGGCTGAGCAAATGGACCGACCGCAACTACGACTCGGTCACGCGGGCTGTCCTGGACACAATGTGGGTGGAAGACGTGCCAGGCCAAAGTCTGCCCTCCTAATCTTCGCCTAAAATGATCAACCCGGACCAGCTGGTGAACCAGCAGCCACCAAGAGCCCTCAGAATAAGAACATGTTCTCAATGCAAGATCACGTTTTGCTTACCCATCATTGGTCACCAACCACACACCTTGAGATCACTGTCTCTTTTGGCAGCTTGGAACACCCCTCCATCTGAACTACCTTTGGATTTCCACTCTTTGGAAACCGGTGGTGCCCGAGCCCCCATTGCCCCTCTTTGCCGTGGCAGACAATCAATCACGTGGCCTGGATCTCGCACCACCGATACGATGAGCTTTTGGAGAGCCTGCGCAGCGAGCCCGACGCGCATCTCCCCGGCCGCTCTATACGCATCACCTGGGATGACGGTTTTGATAAGACGATGCAGGTTCCTAGATACTCCCCACAATTGACTGCATATTTCATGTAGCTGGGCGATCCTATTTAATAGCAGATTGAATAGTCTTGTACCAATATTACTCAGCTGTTGGTTTTTGTTCCTGAGCAAACGAACTGGATTATGAGCACTATCTAGGCATGATCCTACTAGAAACTCTCTCATTCTTTGGCCGTTCATCAGCCTTCTCAGTAGAATTACGCATGGTTGGTATGCTCTGCCATGAAATAGTCTTTCAGACGAGCAGTGTACTTCTCCTTGTTCTGCTCCGATGTTCCCCATTCGTTCTTGTCCATGCGGCCCAATAATTCCAAAGACTTCTCAGTGATCCGAGGGATCTGTCGCTCCTTGCTCAGAAAGGGCATAAGCGGGTAGCCTCTAAGCTCGTGCGAGTGTTTCCATGACTTGTACGCTGCGAAGTCCGGCGTTAGCATTCCATTATTGGTAACTGGAATTTCTTTACTTACCAGGCACCCAACAGGGGTGGTGAAAGACGAAGAGAGGTCTCTGAGCAATCTTGGTGTGGTAGTCAGACAACAGGCTCTCGAAACTACGCACGGCAGCCTTCTTGTCCTCGTGGGCATAGGGAGGCTTGAGACGTGCCTCTGCATTGAAGTCCGTACCAACTCGATCAATCCACCAGTCCATGGCCTTGGCGAGGCCCGTGACACCTTTGGCTGCCTTTTCATGCTCTTTAAGATACGTCTTGAGGTACCGTATGCGAGCTTGGCGGTAAATGGTGATGAGAGTCCTCATTCTCTGGATGTTGGTGTTGGAGGCGTGGTGGGTCTCAAGCCATGTGCGAGCAATAGCTATCCAGAAGAACTTGAGGCCAGCAAACTGGTACAGGCGACAGACGAGCTCAACCAGTACCTCCATGCGGCGCTCGACAATCTGTTGGGGTGACCAGTGGCCACTGACGTAGGGGAGTCAGGACGAATCAAGAAATTCTTGGGAAAGTCGACATTGTGTACAGTGAAAAGGAATTCGGGATGAAAGTATGGTGAGTCCTTTGGTAGGCCCCGGGCCTCGTCTGCTGCCACTACTGCAGCAACTTCTGCAGTCATTTCTGCAGATAAAGTGCTGTGATCGACCTTGAGTTGGGTGAGTTGATGATGCACCTTGGTTTGTTTTGTGTTGAGGCTGGCCGTGATCACAGATGAAATAGATGGCCACAATTTCACCTATGTTTGGAGCATCCAGTGTCAAGAATTGAATACATAGATAGGTACATACCTATCTCCCTGAAAATCGGGAGAGTAGGCAACCTTTCGCTGCAGCCGTTTGTTACTAAGAAGTGCTATTATTACACCCATCTCACATTATTTTCACATTTTATTGATTTGCAGGGGAAATAGAGAGAACTCGTAGGCGCCCAGCAGCTCTGCTCAGCCCTCAATGTTTCTACATGAGTGAGGATTGAGCTCCCCAGCACTCGCAATGAGAAGGCGCTGGTGGATCTCGGTGTAAGAGAAAATCTATTAATAGAAACATGTTGTGTTGGAAATAAGGGCAAGTATCGAGCTGGTAGTGGTAACATTAGTGACAAGTTTCAAATTATCTCAGTTAAATAGCAAACCTACAGTGGCTAGAAGAAATGTTGCTAGTGGAAGGGTATGTAGGAGGCAAATTACCAGTGGAATAGTAGCTGGAAGATATGTTGCCAGTGGAAGGGTGGGTAGCTAAGATAAGTCACGATGGTAAGCTACTTGTTAGAGGCACCTAGATGCGGTCCATACCTAGGGAGCCAGGGAGGGGTTATAATTAAAAACAAATCAAAGAATCTACAACGATGGTACAGTGAGATGATTGACGGAGTAATTGGGGCTTCGAAGGTGCTGCACACCTTCGAGCTGCTGGTAATAAACTGGCAACCAATCAAGCAAGAGGTGGTCTGTTCAAGACTCCCCTGTAGCATCGTCTTTTTTTCTTTTCCCCCTTTCATTTCCATCACATACCCTAGACGTGGACTAGGTACTCGGCGAACGAGAATGGATTGGCGTACACAGGATGAATAAGCGCTGTCGGCATCAACACAAACACCAAAATCACGTTCAAGAGGACCATCCAATGATCAGTAAGATTTAATCAACTATGGGATATTCCCACTTAACCTGCTGGCAGAAAGAATTGTTGCCTACGATGAACAGTTGACTGGGGGGCAACCAAGTTCGGATGCTAGAGAGCTCAGCGCTTATTTTGCATTTATGTATGATCTAGACCCCTAAATGGATACAGGTAAAAGTCAGTGGTAATAATGGTCCACTGCTTCCTTTACTATTAGACCATTCAAGGAGCAGATTTGATTGTATGCCATCTCATGCACACTGCTAATAACAGAGCCACTGCAACCGCCCCTGTAGCCGTGTAGAATATGTCCTGCACCGCCTGAGCCATGATGGTATAGACGTCCACCTTTGTTGAAGTGGGCATAGTATCCAAGACCTCAGTTGGCAGAGAACCCTGTGCAATCTCTGCCATCTGGGTCGCGCTCAAAACGCCTTGAAGATGCTGCAGGCCAGCACGTACACGCATATTCAGCAGTGAGCCGCCGAGAACAAGCCCCAGTGTCCCACCGAGCAGCTGCATCATCAGTGCGATAGAGACGGTCAGGGGCTGGAGGTGCTCTGCCACCCAGCTCTGGGAGAACACCACTGCCAGCGTCTGGGCAGTTCCGAAGCCGAATCCGGGTATCATCGTCAAGAGAGCTGCCTTTGTGCGGGACGTGTTTTGGTCCAGCGTGGTCAAGACCGCACTCCCAACCAGGGCCAACATGACACCCATCAGGATTATGGTGTTTGCATAAGTCACGAACTCGGTGCTGACACCCGTTGCGAGACTTGCCACCCCTGACGATATGAAGAACGCCAACAAGCAGATGCCTGTGTCGAATGAAGAGAGCTCATGAACAGACTGGTAACATTTTTATCAGTATTGCAATCGACGTGAGTTGAGGTAGGAAAGCAAGTGGCGTACCTGGAAGTATGTCGAGAGATAGTAATACACGCCGTACATGGCAAACATCGTGAAGAACCCAAAACCCAAAAGGAGAGACAAATCTCTACTGAAAATACCGCGAGGCAGCAGCCTGTTGTCAGGGTGAGAGTGTGTGCGCTGCTGGAGCATGAATATTGGAAACGTCACCATGGCCAATGTGAACAATACGACGACAGGAATCGCGTCCCACCGACCACTTTGCGAAGCCATCTGCAAAGCGAGCAAGACGCAAATACTGCAGACGAGGAAGAGGCCGAACCCCACGAAGTCGAAACGACAGACGTGCTGCCAGGCCGACAGATGATCACTTGCACGAGGCGGTTGTTGAAAGGGATATATGAACATTAGCGACATGACAGCGCCGAAGATAGTCAGAGCGAAGACCCATCGATAATCGATGTTGGTCTCGAAGAACCCGCCCAAGAGGGACCCAAAAGCCAGGCTCATGACATCCACACCGACACAACCGGCCATGTACAACGGTCGCTCATCCGGCGAGGTGATGGCTATGAGGATTGTGGTGCAAAGTGGGAACCCCAGCGCGATGCCGAGGCCGGTGACGGCACGACCTAGGATGAATACGGCAGCCGTATTGGCTATAATACACATTATGGAGCCGACTGGATCGAAGAGAGACCGAGGGACTCCATCAGTATCTTTCAACCCAAGGTAGAGTCCAATAGGGTCTTACCGACGAGTAACATGCAGTCAATAACCACAAGCATACGGACATTTGCCACTGCGGCGACTCGCCCAAAACCTATCGCCAAACATGCTTGGGGAAAGAAGTAGGCGGCACTGAACCACGCAATGAGGTCGAGCGCATCGAATCTGCGACTGAGAGCTGGTACGATAGTTGCTATATCGAGAAATCAGGTCAGATGGGATCCGTTGCCCATTAGGTTTGTTGGGGATCGATTTCGTACTTATCACTGAGTCATCGAAACCTTTCTGGAAAACGAAAGGAAGTCAGCACTCAAGTCCACACGGACGTACAAACGGATACTTACGAAGAACCAGGCTGTCAGGATACCGACAAAGACCATGCGTCTTCGACTGTCCTTGTAGAGAGGAAGCATCTCGTCTTCCTTTAGCCGCAGCTTTTCGTCAATCGAAAGGACTTCCAATGCGATCGCTTGTTGGCACACGTGGCTGGGTTGAAGGGTGCCGTTGTCCATGGTCGTTGGGAGAGGCGTAGCGGCCCCAGCAACGGGGCCATCCTCGGGGCTGCGGTAGGTTGCATGGCGACTGCCATTCATGGAGGAAATATCAAGCCGGGTGATTGCCATATTTTCTAGCGGATCTTCAAGAAAGCGGGCAATACGCGGTTGCAGTACTCCCTGGTTCCAAAAGGGGGGTAAAGTGCCCAGTTAATATACTTGATCATGTTCTCACATGGTCACTTCCCCATTCCTCTGGCATTGAAAACAGAAAATATTGATGTATGAATCCGGTTTTGACGAGATCGCTACTTCCTCGAGTTGAAATGACCATCGCACGGAAAGGGGGCAGGTGCCTTCCGCCTGCAGGGTTGTACCCACAACAGCATTTGTCACATATCGGTCGGCATCGGACTGAGGGAACTGCCGGGCAAACAAAGAAGCACCCTCGTTCCATACATCCGCGAGATAGCTATTGCTGAGTAATGAACACATGTCGGAAGGCGCCATCATGAAATACAAAGAGCCGCTAAGGCTAGTCACAGTTTTGCACGAGTGAAAACACATGAGAGGTCCGCGACTTTGTGATACCTCGCCAATAGGTTAACGTAAGCAAACCACTTTTGTAGTTCCTCGGGGAAGGGACCCAGAACCCTTCCTGGGAAGTCTTTGCGACTCAGCGTCACACATCGGTGGCCCACATCATATCGCCCTTTCAATGCAAAAAGTTGAATGTAATTATTTGTACATGTATATGTTCCAAGTTAGATAAGCATCAGTAGAGCATGCATGTCGCTCTCAGGGTGTCTTAATTGCCAATGTATAATATGTATCTATGACAACGAATCCAAGCGTACTAAGCGCAATCTCTTATGCTATACTGCATGACTCCCCTGTCTTCCATGTCTGACTATAGGGGTGGTCTAGCCGTTTCGGTAGTCCCGAAGAACTAGTCTGGATGCCAAGTGAGAGAGAATAGACATGTCAGAGTTAGAAGGAAGCTGCCGATGTGCCTAGGCGGTAGTACGGGTACACAAACACAAGTTCGCTAGCCATTTAAGCGAAATCCCCGTATCCTGGAAGGGCTAGCTAGATATCTGGCGATGGCAAGCGAACCCTGCCAATCATTGGTCTCACGGAGGTTTTCCGTTCGTGAATTCACCTACAGGTACATCCACATGGGGTAGCGAGAAACGTAGACATGTGTCCGGTTTCTTGATGGTGCTGGCTATCCACGACGCTATGTCTTTTATTGTACGGGATACGAAGGGTCGATCATCCGATCTTGCAGCTCTCTGAAGAGATACGGAACGTTACACAGCTGCCACTTTGCCCGAAGTGTAGTGGTACAGCTTTCTTGTGCGGCCACCGAGCTTGGCGAGTCTGGGCACATGGAAGACTGCAAGGTTGAAGGCTTGATTGGCAATTCCTCAATATGCATTGTGGATGTTGTCAGATGAGGGATATATAGTATGGGAATTGGTCAGAGGGAGGAACCATGGATAAAAATGAGATAGTATCGCGCCATGTCGTGCTATCGAGTATGTTGTACATGTTTCTCTCACGAGGTATGCCCGGGTAGGAATTGTTGAGAATACTGACCAGGTATGTGCGCAGGCAAGCAGAATAGGTTTTATACAAAAATCACAAGTGAACCGTGTGGATAGAAGAAATGTGTTTATATTATAGAAGAAACTAACATGCTAATTAACCATTTCAACGAGCCATCTAGTTCATAGCCACGCTTAGTTGAAAGCAATTCAGGCCGCTAAAAAGCATTATCAGGCAAGCATACTCCGGTTGAGTGATGTAGTGAGACTGATACTTGACCGGAAACGTTCTAACCGTTGAGATAGAGGCTATCATGCAATGCGTACACAACAGGCCGCGAGAACGCACAACGTTTCCATCAGAGATGTTGTTTGTCTCCGCTCCGCTGTTCGCAAAAGGTTTGCTGCAGTTCCGTTCTCGACTCGCTTACTCCGGAAAATGCTGGTAAGAGGCACTCTCCTGAAGTCAGGGATCCCTTGAACAGCTATGTCGAGCGAAAACAACAATACTACGAGAATGTAACTGGTTCCTGTGACGTACAGCATATGATTCTGAGGTCTTTAGAGCCTTCAGGACGGATGGACATTGTAAGAGCTGATCGATGTGAAAAGTATACCCGGAGTCTCGTGTCCTTCAGAGCATTGGTGGAAGAGCGTGCCCGTTTTGTGATCAGTGAACGTGATGACCAATCTAACACAACGCGGGTTCTACAAATAGTTATTATTAAAGGTATAATTGCCAACTGGTATCTGTATTAAACGTATGCAATTAAGCGGACAGTGCTTCGAACACCTAGACCAAGAATATAACGACCAAAACTGTCATCTAAATAATATATTCTTCCCCGGAGCAGGTCCGATCTTGATGGATACCTGGTCCTGGTATAGTATGAAGCCACCAATTAGCCGGATCCGGAACTCCTTTTACCTTTACAATAGATACTGTGCACAGACGAGATATGAGAAAATTAGATATCCTAAGATATCTGAATTCATCAACTGGCTAGTGTCAGCTGGGCAGAGCCAAGGCCTTTTAACCGCTTCAGCTCGCCCAACTAAATCATACAAGAGAGACCGAACCAAGTCTTCAAAAGCCGCCTGGGCAAATAGCGATTGGTGTGGCACGGTATAATTTTTCGATAAGGCAGACAACACGAAGCTTCTCAACATCATGGGCGGGCACAACAACTCGAATGAGACCCAGCCCCTTTGGAACCAACAATCGACTATACTGGGTGTCACAATTTCGCTCTTTGTGAGTCTATCACATCCATATCTATATGGGTTCATAAATTTATAATCTGACCTTAAACAGATAGCTTCTTGGATCTGTGTTGCCTTACGTCTCTACACCATATTCCGCGTTCAGAATGCCGCAGGATGGGATGACTTCTTCGTAGTACTCACCGGGGTAGGTTTCACTCATTGTCCAAAACGTGAACAGTCCAAGACTAACATTGGCGGACTCCAAGGTTATAGGAGTAGTCAGCACTGTTGCGATTTGTTTAGGTGTGTGTGCAACGTTTAAGGACAAGATAATGGGATGCATTTTCTCAAGCTAATCACACCGTTTAGACTCCGAGCATGGACTTGGTCAACATATGCTTGCCCTCTCCATGGCCGAGGTAAAAGAAAGCGCCAAGGTAAGAGGAACCAACCACCGGCATCATACTTTTACTAACCTTTCATCACTCAAAAGCTGATTTATATATCCGTTGGGGCGTACACCTTGGAAACTTGGACCATTAAGATTTCGCTTTTGCTGCAGTACCTTCGAAATTGGAACCGAGGTGGCTCACGCAAGTTCTGTATTTGGCTCCAAGTCGCGATTGGTATTTGGGGTGCCATCTTTTCCTTCATGGCCTGGGTACCGTGTTTCCCCGTTTATGGCCACTGGGATTTGGAGTCGGATGCCTATTGCTACGGTTTTGGCAGCAAGGAACGGCATTCGTTTATCGCCACCGTTATCACTCACAGCGCGACGAATATGATCTTCGACTTGGCCGTTTTCCTGACCCCTGTGCTACTCCCAGAAGCACACAGCAACACTAACTTGGATAGGCCTAATGTGGCTGTTGCTCATGGGGTGTCTGTAAGTCAAGACTCTTCTCCTCCATGCGTACCACATGACATTTCGTAAGATACGCATTTTTGAATTATAGATGTTAACGATTGCCCCATGCTTGATAGCGTATGGATCATCTCGGTCTGCCGCTTGGCCGGTGTGGCCCAGCTTTTGTCCCCCCGCCTACCATACGTTCGACCTAACTTGGTATTCGCCTTTGGGCGTCATTCTTGGCGTGTTGGAAGTAAAAGTGGTGGCTATCTGTGCTTGCGTGCCCGTTTTCTGGCCAGTGCTGACGTCGGGCACGGGTCGCATCATAGTGACCAGAGAGGTCAGGATCACGTGGGAGCCGCGATGCTCGCTCGATGTTGGAAGACCTTGGCCCGAGCCTCGTCAAAAATCACAGCACCGTCACACGCTACTCGGAATAGATTACGCAGTGCAAGGTCTTACCAAGTTGAGTAATATAAATTCACCGTTCTCACGCTGGCAAACTCCCTTTTTCTAGGATCTTAAGTAGAACGAAACTCAGATTCAGGGGTTCAAGAGGAAGAAATATTAAGAGAAAGAAAGAAACGGCATTGATTATCAATTCAAATATCATTGGAGAAGCCATGATATGCTCGTTCTGGTATACTCGTTCTTTACGACTCAAGAGTTTCCCAATCTAGCTTTCCTGGATAGTCCGTTGTCGCTTGGACGACGGCGACGGCGACGATGCATTCGCTGTGGGGTTTCTAGTCATTTCGTTCCCACTATCCTAGTTGTGGCCATTGTTCGCCTCGCCATATTCGTCAGACAAGTCCCGCATGTATCCTCTTGAGCATCAACGGGGGGACTTAGTTGATTTCGGCACATCAATATCTTGTTTCTCTCCGGATTTATTGTCGGCGCGATGATCCTTCGCAGCAGCGGCGTCATCGTCAGCGTTCGCATCCTCCGCGGCGGCGGCTTCGTAAAATATTTCTAGGTAATAGAAAGTCCGCATTCAATTCTGAGGAGCGTGAGCTGTTTGCTGAGGGGCGCTTCGTAGATGAGTTGACCTACAGGGCATATCCTAGTGTGAGGAGACTCTGTCCACCAATAGGATATAACTCATCGAATCAGTCTGCGACTAAGACAATGTCAAAGTTCAACGGCGTTTGGAATCAGCATTTTAAATTTGACAACCGTTACATACTGACCGAGAAACTACAATTTATGTTAAAAGCTCTGGCTACCAAGAAACCAACATGATATCTTGGAGCATTATCGAGTGATCGGCCCCTTGTTTGCCAAAAGAAGATGACCGATCGATCGCGTTACCCCTTGCGAGTTGTCTGACTCCCCAATGGCCCCACTAGCGCCAAGGACCTCATGCCAAATGACGCACAAGAGGCTTGCAAATCCCACCTCATCTCAACCACCCAGGGCTTTGTGCGAATATTTTCATTCTAAGATGTAATTACTCTCATTGTGGCAGCTTGCCAATTGCACCAGAGAGGTCTGGTGACATCGATTTGGATAAACAACTATGGCTGTCCTCTGGCCGCGCGCCCTCAAGCATGTCTCGCCCACGAGCTGCCTGTGGCTCTTCCCGCTCGTGGCGGGCCTCTCGTGGTTCACCACCATAAGCATTCTACTGGCGCGCTGGCTCGCCTTGGACCAGCCGCGCTACCCAGGCCGGGTGAACCCGGACGTGCCCTTCATCAGCGACATTGCGGCCTTCACCTTCAAGCCCGTTTTCGTAACCGGCTGCACCGTGACCGGGCTCAGCTTTGCGGGCACCATGTTCGCCGTCCACCACGTGCGCTACGCCGGCGCCTTCTACGGCCTCGACGACGACGTCGCCTGGCGTCAGAACACCAGCGTCTTCGCGTTGGTGGCCGGCCTCGCCGCGGCGGTGTCACTGTTCTTCCTGAGCGTCTTCGATACCGTCGACGCTCACGTGCGCCACCGCTACTTGCTCATGGGCACCTTCGGCGGTCTCGGCTTGAGCGCTGTGCTGACGGCCGCGGTGTGGTGGGACCAGACTTGGGGTCCGGCCAAGTTTGCCGGATTGCGGAGATGGTTGGACCCCCCTGTCCGGGAATTGAAACCCTTGAAAAATGCACTGCAATGAGATGACCCCAAGCTAACATCGCGCGCCAGGTGTATCCTTAATACGTTTCTGATGGCATGCCAAGTTGCTACCGGTGTGTCGTTTGTTGTTCTGATGTACTCGGGTCGATATAAACCTGCAGGCTTTCTAGAATGGATCTTGACGTACCTGGGTTCTTTCTGGCTCTTGTCATTCGTTGGATACACAAGGTAAGTATCTACGGCTCTATATGTCTGGCAAATAATGAGCGAATATTGCAACTAATGTCAAGATGCTCAGGTCCCGAAAGGGAGTTGACCCCCAAGCTTTCATTGAAACGGAACAGCGACCACTGCTTGCTTAGTGGTGAAGTATCACAGTGTTTTGAGTGTTTGGTACGAAGCGCAGTTTGTAGGTAACCGGAATGCCACTCACAATTATCCGGCTGACTTCCAAAGCAGACATTTAGGCCATGTGCCTAATATGTAATGCTCAAGGTGATTGTTATGTGAAGTTTGGGTCTAAACCTCCGATTGTACCAATTTGTTACCTGCCTACCTACACAAGCAACGCCTTGCAAACTGGCTGGTCTGGAAAATGAACAGCTTTGTTCCAGAGGCACCTTCTCTGTAAAGACTGTCAATTCACCACCATATATTTCTTTGGCGAATTTCCGGGTGTCATTCTCTCACTACAATCCAGTTTTGGGATTCAACTTGCCCTCAACCACCTAATGGTTCACTCCTTGGTCTAACTCGGCGATTGCCAAATAGCTACTCGGCGATCACAAAGGGTTAGCTACTCGGCGACCACAGATGATTATTCCTCGTTAATCCATCATGGCACCCTCCATCAGATTCCTCGATCTCCCTCGAGAGATCCGCGACGAGATTTATTCTCTTCTGCTCCACAGCATCCGCGTTCCCAACAATGCCTTCACCTGCTCTAATGGCGCTGTCATTAAACAGAGCGGACTGAAAAATATACATCTGGTGATCCTGCGCACAAACCGGCAGATTGGCAATGAGGCCAAGGAGGTCTTCTACAAGACCAACCGGTTTGTGCGCGTCAGAATCCTCCTGGAAACCACGGATATAGGTGAACTCTTGGTCAATTTTGCCTCGAAGTACTTACCGGTACCTATCGTGCTTCGACCTTATGCTGCCTTCCAACCCTTCAAGGGATTCGTAATGCAGTACACTGTCTCACAAATCAGCAACCTTGCAGGTCCCAATGGCTGGGTCGAACTCGCTATGCTCCACCGCGACCTTCACCTGCTTTGCCTCTGCTTGAAACTCGCCAACATGATGTTCGATACCTTCGGTGCAGTCACCCAGCATTCAATCACTCTCTACAATCCCTTTAAGGGCAAAGACGAGTCTTACCCGAACATTGATCAACAGAAATGGTTGCTTTCCCCATTCGCCAAGCTCCGCGGATTTCGGAATGTCTCGGTTCAGGGTGCGGTGAACCCCTCTCTCGCATCCCAGGTCATAACACAGGCCCGAGCGAAACCACACTTCGACGCAGAGGCGATCTTGGGGGACCTTCGCCGCCAAGAACAGCTTGGCCATGAATATCTTCGACAGAACCGCTTAGAGGAGAGCTGCGAGGCCTGGGCCGGCGCCTGCAAGACGATTGAATGTCTCGGAATGCCAAGCGGCGCCCTATATGCCTCCTTGACACTGCCTGGCAGCCCGTGGGTGGACCAACTGCAAGAGTTGTTCTGCGGACTCAACCAGAAGCTGTGGACGACCTTCATCCGTATCATGGAGGCTTATCTCAACGACCATGATCTCGCAGACATGGCCATTCGGGGCCTTAGCCATGCGTTGTGGAAGGGAGCCTTTCCCCGAGCAAACTGGAAGCCCAGTACGGAGCAGAAGGCAGACATGTTACGCCAAAAGGCTAGGGTCTACCGCCTTACCCAGGACTTCCGGAAGGCACTGAAGGAGATCAAACAGGCTGGCAAGTTCTGCCCTGACGACCCCGACGTACGTGAGGAGCGATTCATGGTGGAATGCCAATTGCATTGGGTGGATTTCACCATTGGACAGGTAGATTAGGGCTTGGAAGGTTCTTGATTTGGACTGACTAAAGCGATGTTGTTATAAACGCCCATAGGAACATCGCGAGGAGCAAATTGGAGGTTGAGGCGGTACCATGATAGGCTGGTCAGATTAAGGTATAGTTCATAGATGTTCGCTTCATTGAGTCATGGAATGCTTTGATATGCCAGTATCAAAATGTCACGGCTATTGATCAATACTGACAGCTTTTTCATCACCACTTGATTCACATTAACTATTGCGTCGCCCATTATCCTGTTGCCAGCTACCTCACGACTAGGTAACCGATCAGTCGATTCTCATTTTGACTCTGATCCGCCATTGAGTAGTTACAGTATGAAGTGCACCCCATGTGCCATATATATGTTACGCCCTCGTGTTATCATAATAATTCTTTCTCTCATTATGGAAATAGGATCTCCTTCAGTTGCTCGAAGTGTCGATCCAGCGGAGCCGCGCTCTCCAGTTCCACATCGTGCACGAGGATGACGTGATGCCTCGCGACTCCCGACTCCTGTAAGCTGCCCTCGTTACTTCGTTTATACACCCCCTCCACCATGCGCCCCCGCCGCTCCTCACACGCAGGCTCTTGCAAGCGCCAGATCACCTTGAAACCGGCCACGTGGGGCCACTCGAGATCCTCGTCGACCTCGAAGCCGGTGGCGTTTTGGACGCCAATAACGAGCTGGTCATCGTCGAAGAGGCGCATGCCGTTCTCGTCTCTGCCACCATACCGCAGCTCCAGCCGGAACTCGCTGACGATGCACAGCATCAGCTCCTGCATCTCCAGCCCCGGCCCCATCCGCCGCGGGATCGGGATCCATTTCTGCGGCTGCCCGCGCTGCACCACCTTGAGGAGCTCGGAGGGGATGACAGGCGGCTGGTGCACCAACATGCGGCGCCAGCTGGCCTCGAGCCGCCCGAAGGCGGCGCGGCGAGGGCCCCAGAGGTGCCACGACTGCGGCAGCTGGGTGAGGGGGTTGGACCGGCGCTGTTTGAACACGGGCGGCAAGGCGGCGGGGACGTCCGACTTGGACCAGATCACCGGCCAGGCTGTGTGTGGGTACGCCGTCCGGTCGTCGAAGCAGAAGGGGAAGGCCGCGGCCAGGAGCGGATTGTGCCGGGGATCGCGGGCGGCGGCGGCGCTGTCGTCGGGCATCAGGAAGAGCTTCTTTTGGAGACGCGGCGAGTTTGTGATGGTGTCGCGCCAGCGCTTGTTCACGCGCTGGGCGGACACGAGGAGGGTCCGCTCGTCAACATGCTGGAGGATGGACTCGAGCAGCTCAGGAATTTCTAGCGGGCTGGGTATTTGATAGGCAGAAGAACCTATGAGTGGTTTTGTATTCACTTTGGCTTGCTCTCTTGGCTTGAAGAAAGATCGAGTTCGCAACAAGAGGGCCTCCTTGATGGTGGCCCTCTTGTTTCGCAACTTTATACGCAACATATTTGTTAAGATGAAATCGTATATACCAGATACCAATAAGAAAAGCATGTTGATTTATCATACTCTCCCAACTCCCGACTGGAAATGCTAAATCAGTCATTGACTTTGTTGCCGGTTGAGAGGCACCTTGATGGGCAACTGTGAGCGAGCATGATTGAGGGAATAGCTTCGGCATTGAAACCCCGCGGTTATCTTCTGATAGACCATTTCGGGTTATATCTAAACTCTCGAACGAAAACCTGTAGTGACCAAGATTGTATTACATTTACTGCCGTGTTGGCAGTCTCTACTGTCGAAAATGGGACAGGCTTAGTGCAGTTTCAAAACCCCTATCATCTCGACATATCTACACTTTTACCCTTAAAAGTTTATTAATTAATAGGCCCGTCTGAGAGCCCTATACAGACCTTATCCGTATATTTTATATAACCGCGATACTTCTGCCGATTTAAAACGTATATCTAAACTAATATAATTCTTACTGTATACCCTCGATTTATATATTTCCGATCAGATGTGAATATATTGGCTATATATATATAACATATTAATAATCTATTCTAAGTCTGAAACGGTATCCATTAATTAACAAACTTTCAAGTGTAAAAGTGTATAGAATATTTTCGCAGATGATGCCAATTTCAACATCAAGTTTTAAAGTAATCTCGAGAGCTGAATGCTGAGGCTGCTGCTTCTTGTGCAATGCTACCTATTGAAAGGGGAGGCTGATTTTTCAAGCCACGCCGCCCCCAATATACTGAGGTGTCTCTAGGCTGTGCCTGGCTCTTGGGGAGTCAAGCGCGAGCTCACGTGCCGCATAGGAAGGCAACCATTACAGGCAACCATTTCAGGAAATGATGAGCGGACCAGTGCAAAAGTCGAGACGAGGTATCTACACATGCCGCCGAGGAGCCCGTAAGATCATAAAGGCGCGACTCGCCCCCCTCAGACCGAGCACCCAGCCTCTATTTTGACCTGCTGAGCCGACCAATTTTGGTAAACAAAGAGCACCAGCACGTTTTCTCTATCTATTGTCCCTGTCTACCCCCAAGGAGGCCATAGAAGGAGAAATGGCAACGCGTAAGGATCCTGCGTCACAAGGCCAGGCGCAGGCCCAGACACCTCCCCTCAAACAACCTAGCGACCGTATTAACTCCTTAAGGAGCCAGAGCAAGAAGCTGTCATGGAGAAACTCCTTCAAGCTCGGAAGAGGAGGGCGCACGCCGTCCTTCAAACAGGAAGCTCAGGCTGAGCGCGCCGCCCAGAAGCCGCAGCGATACGCTCAGATTGTATCGGTCTATAATGGCCTCACCTGGGAAAAGCTCCGCGACGAGGTGTTACTCAAGAGATGGCCGGATGAGGACTTCTTTCAGGAGCCCGACCGAAAGAAAGATCAATGGGTATTTGAGACCCCTGGAGAGTTTACCGAGGTGAGCAATTAATTTTCTATGTGGAGGCGCATGTTGGATGGCGGGTGTAACTGTACTGACAAAATGGACTAGCATGACAAACGAGCCATCAGAAGGCTGGTCAGCACGAAGAATGTTCAGAGACCACCCTCACCAGAGCCAGAGTCAGAGTCAGAGTAGGCCAGGTCCTTGGGTTATAGGTTGGGCTTCCTGGGGTCTTTCTGAGATGCGGGAATGGGCAGGTGGTGGCGTTTTAGGCTGACTCTTGCTGATCGGCGATACACGCACTGTGCGCACTGCATGACATTGGGTATGCAGGCTGCCTCCAATGCTTTGTCCCAGGCAGTTTTCTTGGTTGCAGATTCGGTGATGCGGCGTTTCCAGTTCATATTGGACCATCAGAATTTGGCAACCCCCTCGCTCCCCCCCGATTGCCTAACACGTCTCAACTGTAAATTACATGTGGCTCAATACTTTTCGAACACGAGACCTTGTATCTAGCAAGTAGCAAGGCGCATGTTTACTTCATCGCCTGCAAGGCATCATTCTCTTCAGCCAAAATAACGGGGCTGTGCCCAATGAGCTTGAAGTTTTGGCCATATCTACCCCCCGTATCGACTACGGAACGGCAATGTAGCTTCACTCAAGTTCCCAAGTGACCGTACTAACACTATCTCGAAAACATGACCGATATCCTACTACCAGAGCGTTTGCAAGCTTCGCTGCGTGAATCTCATAAGTTTCCGTTGAACTCTATATCAGCGACCGTCGATAGCCTTCCGTATGCTTTGAGTGCTTTGGGAGACAAGTTCGATTCCATCAAACCGACTCTCTTTGAAACCGATAGTTTACAATGGGAAGTGGTGATTAGGGACTTCGCAACTGATGGCAAAGGTAATAAACCCTTCGAGATGTGGTATTGACCAACTGAAACTGACTATTGCAGTTGTCGCTAAGTGCAATGCGCACGATCTGTCCAAATTGACGGACTTTCTTGGGATCCAAAGAGACACCAGTAGGACCCCGAGCAGTATCACAGCAAAGAAGAAAGACCCAAGATGCCGCTTCGTGTAAGGCTTACCGTCAATTGTAATCGATTATGATACTAAGACCTATGTGTAGGAATCTTTATGCTGTCAACTCGCGGGCCCCTCTCCTACTCACGCCTGAAATGTTCGGCGAGCTCCTGACTTATCATCAAGTAACGCCGAATATCTTACAGTTCATTTCCTTGTTCGGAGAGCAGAGCCAAGTCAATGACTTGATATTCAGTGGGTTCAGTGCACAGCCAATTGCGACCAGGTCATTGGACGGCATAGCAGCTCAAGGCCTCGGTAGGAGCGGCAAACAGTACCAGATTTGTTACAACCTCAAATGTGTCAACTTGAAAGCTTCACATCCAAAGGACTTTACTCTTGACGAATGGTCCATCCGCCAGGCAGTTATTCACCATCAGTTTGATGTGGATGGAGGAGACACGTTCTGGTTAGTCGTGAAAGGGGGAAAGATCTTGAGTTCCAAAGACGATTCAAAGACCTGATGAGCAAGAAATCTCCATCTGAGTATCGCTCATTTGGAACACCAGAAGAATCCTTTCGATCTACCCTGTTTGCTCACCTTATGTACTGTTTCTGGGCCAGAGAAGATTGGAGAGGATACATTGGGTGGCTCGAAAGAGGCGTGGATCATGAGGTAAGTCCACTCATAAATTCCTTGTTTCAAAAGTCACTGGAGCTCATAATTCTTGTCCAGAGTCAATCGGCTGTATGGGGTCGTGCTGCGTACAACAGAGACTTCAAAGAATACACGCCTCAAGACATCCAAAACCTCCAGATATGGGAGGAAGCGGCTGGTCAAGCAATCGCTGCTCTTGAGGGAAATATCGATATAATATCGGCCTTGCTGGAGTTCTACCAGGGTGTTGTCAAAGAAAAGAACTTCAAGATTCAAGGGGACTGCGCTGGTGAAGTGTCATCGTTTGCAGCGCAAGTCAAAGCCATAAATATTCAATTCGCCATGGAGGTGAAAAGGACCCAAGCCTTGGTGAAAAGAGTTTCGGATCGAAGAGAACTGGTGAGTGGGTTAGAAAACTGCCATAAGAGGCTGCGAACTGACCGAGTATCCTCCCTAGGTCATTCAGCATCTCCAAAGCCAGTCGGCATTTCGCATGGAGAAGGTCAGCCACAGAATGGAACGAGAGCAGACCATGATGCTCATCATAACAATTGTGACGCTCGTCTACCTTCCTGCTACTTTTGTTTCAGTAAGTTGGGGTCTAGTCATTACAATTGGGATGCTAGCTAATCGTCAAAGACGTTTTTCAGTACAGATATCATCAAATATCAGGGTGCCGACAGTCCAAGTGGCTCTTACTCAGAGACGGCAATGATGAGGTGGCTTCAGGTGACTATCCCACTAACCTTCTTAACCGGACTCAGTGCTTGGGTTGGAAGGAAGGTACTACAGAGAGGGTGGGAGCGGGAGAATGAAAACCCCCGCATGCCTTCTCTCCCGCCAGATGAAAGCAGGGGTTGGTTTAGCAGAGTCCAGCAGACTTTTACGCAGCCCCGACCATTGCTTCCTTTCAGCGAGAAGAAGAGAGTCACCTGAAAACCGTAGAAAAGTTCATCCTAGAAGTGTCAGGCTTCGCACTGACAGAAGAGAGAGATTAGATGGTTTCGCACACGCGAGTATTCAAATAGGACGCAACGAATGCAAGAGACGTTGAATGATGATTGCAAGGCTGTGTGGTTTTACTTTTCATGGGACCTAACTAGACCCCGAAATATTTACTTGAGCCTCAATGAGGGGGAAATATCGAGTACGGTGCGACACTGTGTGACATGGCAGCCGTCCAGTAGCGCCCGCCCGTGTCGACCAAGACACCAGGGTCTAGGGCTGATGCGTGCCGCAGCCAATTGCAACAACGGGTAGAAACAGCCGTCGTGACTGCCTTGCTACATTGCGCCCACCATCGTATCATGTCGGTAAACGCCTGGAGGTAAGATAATGTTGGTACATGTACCCAGAGCGCAGGCAGTGGAAGCTGGCTGTTCAAAAGCACCCAGCCACTCATTAAATACGTAGATAATGAACTGCCTTCACGAAGAGTCTCATTGATTGGCGTGGCCGCCTACCGTTGAGATACTTCAAGGTTGGCGACAGATAGGGGGCTGCCGGCAATTGGGAAGACATGGGCCGAAATGGAAAAACGTTTCGGGGTTACCGATCATGAAGGGAGCGAAGTGGGAAATGGCAGTGAAGTAATATCATGTACCTTACCGTCCCTCCCTATCAGACTTGACATCTGGAGTACCTAGTTCATGGATGGTAGCTGCATGCAGGCCGAGAGCAGGCTGCAAGACTCGAAGACAGCGCATCTGCTGAACTGAAATGGCCATCGACTGCAGCCGGCCCCCAAAATATGCGACAAGAGATGGACTATGGGCGCCGGGTGGGCTGTCATAGCCTGGTGTAGCTGACCTCTGCATCCACCCAATCTTGCCATTGATTCCATCTCGTGAAACACTTCACTCAATCCCATAAGATTTGGAAAATCAACACCCACTTAGGTGAAATCGCGAGCCCGACATATTGATGATAGCTACGCCGGTCTCGACTTCAACAAACTAGATAATCGACTCTCTACAGGACAAGTTCTCGTTAATCAGCCCAGTGCGGTAATTACAGACAAGGGCATGCAACATGGCTGAACGTTTGCATCGAACGCGCGCCCCTATCCTGGAGACTTTCAAGTCAAACCTCGAGAGCGAATGGAAATACCATGCCTGTCGCTTGCATGATACCAACTCCGACGGATGTCATCGAATGAATGGCGACTACGGAGGCAGGAACACATATTGCTGCACCAAAGACTTCTACGACACTGACAAGATTGTTGATTGGATGCTCCTCAGCAACGGGCAACCAGAACAAACCAATGCTGCCGCGCTGCTGAGTGCTGCACAGGACAGCGCTCCCTCCATGCTCAATGAGCCTAGTCGTCCAAGAGCAAGGGATCTGGGAAGAAATGGTCGGGATTGCTACATTGTTTTCGCCATCCTTCTGAACCTCGATTACGGGTTCCTGATTGACATCTTCCAACGGTTCGGTATAATTGACCGGAATCTGCCAAACGAAACACTACCCTGCCCCGATGCGTTCAAGCTCGACCTCCAACGCTACGTGCAGGATGTTGACAAACTGATCAGCGACTTCGACAATATGAGGTTCATGTTTCAGCGGGTCAGCATAGAATTGAACATGTCCGCAGTCTACTTTGATTCGCAACAAGGCAGATGGGTTAGCCCCTTCTGCAGGCGCAAGCTCATCAATACCAAAGGCGGAACCGCACAAGTATGGGAAGTTTCTGTTCAAGATAGACTTCTAACACGGGAACTAAAGGAGAGTCTGAAACGCTCAGAGTATGATGATCCTGTGTACGGAAAGGTAAGATATTTGTATTCACTTCTCTAAGAAATCTTCGATAACTGGGAACCTCTATCATCCCTTCCTAGTCGAAACTAATACGTCGGCAGTGCTACTCAATGGCTTTGAAGACATTCACGAGCGAAAACAAAGAAGTCTTCAACCGAGAGAGACAGAACTACTTGGCCGTCGAGGGCCTAGCAGGCATGGTGCAGTATTTGGGGGAATACGAGATCGAAGAGAATATTGATGCCCAGGGGGTCGTCTGTACCTCGAATTTGCTGTTGGAGTACGGTGACTTTGACCTGGAAGAACTCTTTCTGTCAAAAAGTCCCCCGACCTGCTTTGAAACCACTGTAGAATTTTGGGAAGCCTTATTTAAAGTGGCAGAAGCAGTGGATGGCATCCACAACCTGAGGGCACGACGAGAGCTTGGCCCCTCGGTGAACTTTCATGGGTAAGCTGATTATCCAGAGTTACAGCACGAACGAAACTAATAATGTTAGATGGCATGCCGACATCAAGCCGGATAACATTCTGCGGGTTCGCGGGGAGTACAAACTTGCTGATCTTGGTTTTGCTAAGTTCAGGAAGAAAGATGAGAATGGGCGAGAACCTAGCACCGGCTTAATAGGCCTGACGGAGACTTATGGTAAAACACGGGCTCCTTTTGAGATAGGTACAACCTTAAACTGACGATGATTTCTTCGTGCAGGGGCTCCAGAAACGGATATCAAACGCCGTGGCCGCCGAGGCGGCACCAGGACTGACTACACCCAGAAGATTGACATCTGGTCCCTTGGGTGTGTCTTTTCTGTAGCTGCTACATGGGTTATACTTGGCTGCCAAGGCGTCCTGATATACGACCAGCTTCGCCAGAATGCTATTAAAGAGCTACGCGAGTCCCAGGCTAGTACCATTCCAACCGCCGCTGACGCCTTCCATGATGGTCAACAGGTCTTGAGTGCTGTTACGGAATGGCATGGATACCTTCGAACTTCTATGCGAAAGTCCGATACCATAACGTCCGAGCTTCTGGATCTAATCGACACGAAAATGCTTCAGAGTGCGCCCGATCATCGGCTCGCGTCTCGTGAGCTCGTTACAATGTTTGCCGCGCATATTGCTGCTGCTAAGGACACACATTCGATCCAGGTCACACGAGGAGAAGTAGCACCGCTAAGCGACCAGATAAGGGAGGCAGTAGGTCAAGTTGAAGAAGACGCGGAGATGGAAGGTGACACGGTCTTCCAGAATCAGACTGTCAGAAGCCGATCATCGAGAGCCATGTTGGCGCACGACAGTCCTCAATCTTCCAGACGAAATAAGTCGGAGCTTAAACGACAAGCGAAGCAGAGCATGAGGTTTGCTCGCAATCACGCCGGTGCCTCCTCACACTTATCGTCGAGAATGGACAAGTCCAATCTAGTCACAGCGCGCCAACGATACGGTGCTCCCATGACCGAATTACGATCGAGCCCCTTTACGAATTCTATACCAGAATCCCCTGAGCTAAGAAAGGAAGAAAGTCCCAAGGCTTCCCAAACACGTGCCATTGACATCGACGGACAGCAGTGCGAGTCGCCGAAAGTAATGCCACACAGCCACATCGAGAGTCATCCGAGGGAGGGCCGCTTATTGGAAAAAGCAAGAATCCCTGAATTGGAAACCATCGCTCGAACTACAAGACGTGCTGGTGAGATGCCGGCGAGCAATTTCTCCGAAACTCACGGCATTTACAAGACAGAGCATAATCCACCCCAGACGCCACCCAAGAAAACAGATTGGCCGTCGCAAATAGATGACAAGGACTCTCAATATATTGCCACTGGATCACCCCCAGCATCAAGCTCAGAAGGGCCAGTTCCTCGCATAATACCTCAAAATGAGAACTTCAACATGCGATTGAGTTCTGATATTGATTCGTCACCACCGTATCGAGGCGCACGAGTTTCTGATACTACACCTCTGAATGAAGTCACCATCCCGCCATCGAGTTTCCACACTGATCCCAGCTGGCCCATCTATGTTCAGCTCGAATCAATCAGGAAGAAGACCCTTTTCGAACGCTTGAAGGGCGGAAAAGATGAAACTCTGAGTTCCTTCCTTGTGAATAGAGACATAGTAAGAATCCGATTCTTGACACACCTTGTGTGGTTCCGCTGCTGCTGCTGACTTACCAACAGAAATTTGTCATTGACAACGGAGGTTCAATGAAGCCGTACTGGCCTGCCATGAGAGTCGCTCTCGAAACGCTGGCAACTATGACCGGAAGCCACGATAAAGACGGTCTGGATCTTGAGTTCACCATCGGCAAAAGCCACAATACCAGCGGTGCTTCTGTAAGCAAGCTCCTGCGGAAATTTGACAAAGCACGGGACGAAGCCCTACGCCCACGAGATAACTCGAAGACTGGTACAGACATGGCCACTATTCTCGATCAAATATTTTCCAAGTACCTTTCGAACACTATCAAGCCCATGACGCTCATTGTTCTCTCCGACGGCTTATGGGAGGGCACCACTTCGGATGTGGATGTGGAAACATCCATCGTCGAGTTCCTCAAAAACGACGCTATCAAGAAGCATTCTTCTAATAGCCGATGGTTCAGCATTGAATTCGTTTCTTTCGGCCAAGCAGGATTGAAGAAGCTTGAAGCGTTAGATGATGACCTCGAAGAGAAATACAAAATTCGGTATAGAAGAATTACCAGTACCCTAGCTACCTCTTCATGCCTTGCTGACGCGCGTGCTACTACAGAGACGTGATCGACCATGAACCCGTGTCCGGAAATGTGTACAAGATGATTTTGGGAAGTCTTAACAAAGGGTACGACTGTCAGCCGAGCGAAACGTCACCCACGAGTGAAGCTACAAACCTTCCGCTGGGCAGTTTGGACAGGTCTTTGACGCCTTCTAGATTGCCTGGGGGCTCGTCTATCTCGAGACAGAACTCGAACAATTCGACGTCGAAGAGCAGCCGTGTGAGCAGACTGTGGAGGGGAAGCTAGAAATAATTTCTCAATAACTCGACCATGTCAGGGATTCTTCTGTCGTATGGTACGCCTTGGTCCTGCAGGCTACGAGGATTTTGATAGATGTTGAGGACGGGTTAAAAGATTCTACATCTCAACTAGGAGACTGAAATATGTTTCTCGTTCATTTGATAGTTTTGGATTATATTCTTTGGAGTTTGATAGTTGCGGAAACGCACCCTTGTCTTTGCGCTATGCCGATTGGTGGAAAATACGTGGAGAGATATCGATATTGGGACAATACGATTGTGGCGACTGCACAACTCCAAATCGCCGCAGGTTTCTCAAGCTGAGCAACTTCTAAATATAACGGTGCAAACAAGCAATCGTTCAAAGGGACAGTGGCGCGTGACTCAATATTCGGGACTTGAGACTCTCATTCGGTTCGGTAGCGGTAGTTGTGCAACCAGAGACTGAGAGCTTGACATACATGAGTTCGGAGTTCCTACGCAAAGTCCAGAAGTGCGACCGATACGAAGTGGGTGGGAATCATGAAGTTCTCTATCCATCTACACGGTTTTGTCCTCGCCAGCGTTGCCTCAGCCTACTGGTTACCGGAGACGCTGGACGGCGTCAAGACTTGCGTCGTCCCCAAGAACGAAACAGGACCAGACGACACCCCCAACATTGTGAAGACCACAGTTGAATGCGGAGATCACTCCCGTGTGATCTTCGAGAAGGGTCTGACGTACAGTCTTTGGACTCCACTGCAGCTCAAAAACTTGTCAAATGTCGAGTTCGTCTTCAATGGCAATATGTCGTTGCCCGATAACGTCAGCTATGTCGAATCGGTTGTCGCTGACACCAGTATCTACCCGGGTCGTTGGATCAACTTCCAAGGCACCAATGTCACATTGACAGGAAGTAATGACTCCCAAGAGGGATGGTTCATTGGTATGTAGCTTTGCGAGTGCATGGCGAGCACTACTTACCAAAATGCTAGGACACGGAGAGCTGTGGTGGCCGGGCGGCGCTGTGAATAGCGTGAACAAGGGGCGACCGCACTTTTTCTCCATAAAAGTCGAGTAAGAGAATTCTCTACCCAATCGCCTAATATACCTACCTGAAGAGAACTGAGATAAATGCAGCTATCTCAGAGCAAGGTGCCTAAAGGTCTGGAAGCCAGTCGCATGGGTCTTCTCGATGGGAGGCAGTTATGTGTGGATGACAGACACTCTAATCGATGCGCGTTCAGATGATGGGTTCCCTTTCAACACAGGTAGTAATCTAGTGCCGAGTTTTGTCTCCAACATATTGCTGACATACCTTCAGATGGCATCGACATGTCAGCAAGCCACTCGCTCATCGACGGCTTCACCATCTACAACGGCGACGACCTGATCAACGTCTCACCGCCCACTACGAACGTCACCGTGCGGAACATGTACTCGTCGGGCGGACACGGCGTCGCCGTCTCCTGCGCCAGCGGGGCCGGGGGCGACTACCTCTTCGAGAACGCCGTGGTGGAGGATTCGCTGATGGGCGCCCGCTTCAAGGGCGCGCTTGGCACGACATGCGACTTGCGCAACGTCGCCTGGCGCAACTTCACTATCCGCAACACGTCGTACCCGATCCACTTCATCGAGAATTACGTCGACCAGGAAAAGGGGTTGCCGCCGGGGCGCAACGTCAGCTTGGCCGCGTACGCGACCAACTTCACCTGGGAGAACTTCGTGGGCCAGACGGGCGAGAGTCTCAGGGATGGGAGCTGTATTAGCGATCCCTGTTGGAGCGCTACCTTGGGTGAGTGACCCCTTCTTCCCATCTCTTGTACGTGCCTTAGACTTATCGTTATTGCAGGCGATAGTACCGACAAAGGCGTGTATCTGCTTTGCGCCGATGCAGACCACTGCAAGGACTTCCACTTCAACAATATATATTTGAAGGCATATGTAGGTTTCGAAGCCGCCTAGATACCCAAAACTGATATGGAATGAACTGTATTTCGCTGACAATATTGCAGGGTGGGCGACCAGCCGAAATGGAATGCACTGGTTTAAATGGTGTCACGGGCATGGGTGTTGCGTGTACCAATAGCACTATTGTCATGTCTTGAATGTATAAGAAACCAATATGCTCTCATCCTTCTAGGACGTCGCAGTTTTATTACAACAACGTGCTAGCTAGTCCATTCTATATGTACATAAGGAAGTAATTGTACAGTCTATCAAAAGAATCTCCAGATGGAATCCGGGCCTTTCGTCTTCTTGAACGCGCTGTACCATTTACACAGAGGGTACAGTATCGCCAAGGCAGTCGCCCAAAGTCCCCAGTATATCCAGAGGTTTTCCAGCACTACCTCAGGTTGACCCATGAATGGGTCAGTCTTGCCCGTTTCGACGCCGAAAAAGTGCGTGAGAACGGCACCGGCGGAGAACAGGATGAGTTGGTGGACAATGTAGAAAAACAGAGCTGAGGTGCCGTAGGTGAGGAGGACCGTCATGCGGCTCGTGACGCTCGACGGCAGGGAGCCGAACAGCGCGAGCAGGGAAAGGTTGACAGACATAGTGTAGCAAACGAAGGCGACATCAGGTGGGTACTTGATGACGTAGAAGAACGAAGGGACGGAAGCCAGGTAGGGGTTTCTATCAGGGTGGGCAACGTGTTCGGGCATATGGAGACAGCCTTCGGACAAGTTACCGAAACGGAAAATTCTGGTGAAGGCGAAGAGAAGGAAGAAAGACAGCGCCGAGACAAGGGTTGTCGTGTTAAGTCGGACTGAAGACAAGGGGCGGACCTGGACGAGGCGGCCGTACAGCAACCCCATGATGGCGAAGGAGAGCCAGGCCATGGGGGGAAACACCGACATGATACGACCCGACATGATGGGCCAGAACCAGATGTCCACGATCGGGTTTCCAGGTGCCGTCATATCCTGAGTGGTGTTGAAGTTCTCCGTTTGGCAATGCCCGTGGGTGGGAGACAGCCAGATGTTCCACCATGCAGTGATAACCGAGAGAGCCACGAGGATGCCGTTGCTAAAGTGCCACGAGATAGCGATGGCTTGAGTGGATGCCTTGTCGCTATTTCGGATGCCTTCTAAGCTGCTAACGAGCAACGGCGTCGTCTCGCCGCTCTCATGGTTCCTCTTGAAATAGGCCATAAGGCCTTGGGCCGTGGCCGCCTCGATTCTGTTCAGGACAAGCCAAATGACGCCAGCCAGAACGTAATCAATGGCCAGGGCGAACAGTACGGCGTTTAGGAACCAGATCTTCCCTCCGGTGAATGCAACCCCCATCAATACAACGATGAGCGTCAAAACAGCCGCGCGGATGACGAAGTGGCGAAGCATCTGATATGTCGACCAGCCCAGGCGCGTGCGTGACCGTCCAAAGTACACCACCCCCATGCCCAAAAGAAAGGTAAAACCAGGGGCGCAGAGGTGGGTGAGGGTTCTGATGATGTAGCCGATGGGGCGATTCCATTCAGAGACCGGCGTGCTGTCACCTTCCGAATCATGCGCCTGGCCGTGGTCCCAAGAGCGTATGGCCACGACGGCGTGATCCATGGCCATCAGCACCATGAGCGTACCCCGTAACAGGTCAGGGGCGAGCACCCGAGTTGTGCTTGCCGAGGGCGCAGGGGGTTTGGATGCGCTGCCATTGCTTGATCGTGCATCATCGGCAGCTGCATTGAAGTTTTCGCTGGCATTTTCCACAGCGGCCGAGGACTCAAAGTTCGTCTCCTGGAGGACCCGATCCCGACGCGCCTCCGCGCGGTCCAATGTATCGTTGTTCGTCGACATTCCGGCATACGAACAATACGCACAACAACCTATCAGAAAAAGGGAGAAGGCAAAATGAGATTATATAACATGGCAAAAATATGATTCATTCTGAGACAGCGAACTCACGGCTTCTTCGGTGATTTCAAAGCAGGTTCGTAGGGCCCCTTACGTAACGCTAGCAACCTAGAGTGGCCCGAACCCATCCCTGCAGGGGGCTCTCAGGTAAGAGCTAAGAAGCCATCGTCTTGAAATTAGCCAGTCTGTGGTTTTATGGGCGCAGCTCAGCGCTACACGAAAAAGCATCGTTGCGTCTGCGTCTGCTGAGAGTTCCAATGACGAGGGTTATAATGTCAGCGTGGCGTGTCCACTAGCGATTCTTCACCCGAGTCTCTCGTGATATGCTTCCGACATTGATGTGGTAGTAATGGGCTCTTCCGAGCCATAGTTTCGTGTGAAACAAAGAATATAGAAAATCTCTGAATGAAAGCTGTCATTGGGAAGCCTAGTTCATGCTAACGTACGAATGAAAGCTCCGTATAAATTTGGTCTGCTTCGAGGGCTGGGGTATCTTTCTTTAATACTTCCTGTTCCCCAGATTCTCGGATTCCCGGCTGATGCAAGCTGGGCCGCACACACTAACTATGACCGGCTATCTCCGGCTTTGGAGCTCCCAAGCTTCCACTTCAAGAGCTTGCCCCCTTCGTGACCTCGGTCGAGCTTCAATTGTGACAACGACCACGAGCTTAACAGGAGACTAGCGACGAAAGAAACCGGCCGAAGAACCATTGCTCGGCCGCGATGAACTCACAATGGCTTCCGTGCGACCCATGATCCAACTCGCCGCCCGCCAACGGGTGGCTTTGCGCGCCCCCTACCTACGATGCTATGCGACGGCGTCCGACGTCAAGAACCCGCGACCGGCCTCCAACAATCACATAAGACTTATCGAGGTTGGGCCGCGGGATGGCCTCCAGAACGAAAAGAAATCCATCTCTCGGGAGACTAAGATTGAATTGATCACCAGGCTTGCAAAAGCTGGCCTGGCTACTGTCGAAGCTGGCTCGTTTGTCTCTCCAAAATGGGTTCCTCAGGTGAGGCCACACTCAACCCCGCTCTCAGCCTATAAGCCACAATCTTCCCTAATACTACGATGCGCAGATGGACGGCTCTAGTGAGATTATGAAGCACCTCCTGGGGCAGCGGGTGTTGACCGCCACGCCTGTCACATATACCTTTCTCGCACCGAACGTGAAAGGCTTCGAAAATGCGAAAACGATCCTCGAAGAGCATGCCGGCTCGTACTTGAAGCAAGCCGACGCCCTGGCAGGGACAGACAAGACTGGCAAGCCAGCAGTGGAGCTAGCCGTCTTTGCCGCTGCAACGGAGAGCTTCTCTCAGAAGAACCTCAACTGCGATATTGCAACCTCTCTTGAGCGGTTCGCATCGGTGATCCAAGGGGCTAAGAACATGGGACTGCGCGCTCGCGCCTACATCTCGGTCGTCCTGGGCTGTCCCTTTGAAGGCTACGAGGTCGACCCCCACAAGGTCGCGGAGATCGCTACCTCCCTGCTGGAGATGGGCGCCGACGAGATCTCACTCGGCGACACTACCGGCATGGGCACTGCGCCTCGTACGCAGGAGCTGCTGAGGTGCATGGCAGCGGCGGGCATCCGCAACGAGGACATTGCCATGCACTTCCATGACACGTACGGCCAGGCTCTAGTAAACACAGCCATCTCCCTCGAGCACGGCATCCGGACCTTCGACAGCTCCGTGGGCGGTCTCGGCGGCTGCCCCTACAGCCCCGGGGCAACGGGCAACGTGGCGACAGAAAACATGGTCTACTTCCTGGAAAGCCTCGGCATGGACACCGGCGTCGACCTGGATGCGGTCGCGGATATTGGGGACTGGATCACCAAGGAGATTGGTAAGCCCAACGATGCCGCCGTCGGCAAGGCCGTCTTGGGCATGCGTAGAAATGCAACCGCGAAGACTGCTTGAGCACATATACACATAGTTAAAACGCTTGAAATACTGAGAAATACTACAATACAATATGTCGACTAACGATAGCTATCTTCATAATAATATCTTCTAGAGATCGTCAGTTACAAAGATGAGGGACCGTCACCTTAACCTCTAAGTTGACCTCTTGTAAATCACGTTCCAATTCTTTTATAATACGGGTATGACGACACTGGTATAGTAGCATACATAGGTAGCTAGTCCAGATATGCTCCTTAGTTGCTGGCTATCATTCGCTGGCTTATGGTCTTTACATATACCGCTAGGTGCTGTTAGAGCAATAGAGCTACATGCACCCAGCAACTAACACGGTAACTCATCGCAGTCTACGAACATATTCTCTTAATCTCGACAACTGCATTATCTCTATAGGGAACCGAAATATAAGATATACCCGGAAGACTGAGCAATGAAGGAAAGGTGCTGGTATCAGATCCATGTGATGTGATACGAAGGAAGTGGGAGGAGGTTGGAGATGCTTGGACCGGCGGGGCCAGTTTTGAATCTTAACTCCTTACCTGAATCAGCATTAGCGCAGTCTGGCAGCTAGGCCTCCAAGGAAACCCGACGTCAACGCTTTAGTGCGTCGGTGGAAGCTCCAACTGACTTGACTACAGTGCATGCCTGTCTGAAGCTTGCCGTGCTTGATCTTCCACCACTTGACAAGAGCAATTTATCTGCTCCCCCGACCACCTGCCAGCAATCGTGTCGCTCCCAGACGACCTGCAGAGCTCCACGCTCCCGTAATTCAATTCGCATCCTTCTTCCTATTGATAGCATTTCCCTCCCACCTTTCGCAGCCATGTCCCTCGATCCCCGCGAGTCGTCATCCTACTCGGTCGTGCCGCGCCTTCGGTACAACACCGTCGGCGGTGTCAACGGACCGCTGGTCATCCTCGACAATGTCAAGTTCCCTAGATACAACGAAATCGTCAGTTTGACGCTTCCCGATGGAACTGTCAGATCTGGGCAGGTCCTGGAAGCTCGAGGTCAGTTGTAGCGGGTAAAATGCGGCTTAAAATGGATGCGCGGGATATATATACTTGGCAGGCATGCTGACAATCTTGCCCGACATATAGGAAACCGAGCTGTCGTTCAGGTGTTTGAGGGTACCACCGGTATCGATGTCAAGAAGACCAAGGTCGAGTTCACCGGAGAGAGCTTGAAGCTTGGTGTGTCCGAGGACATGCTGGGTCGTATCTTCGATGGTTCGGGACGCGCCATCGACAAGGGCCCCAAGGTTCTCGCCGAGGAGTACCTGGACATCAACGGAAGTCCCATCAACCCTTACTCTAGAGTATGCACACACAAACGAACCCCTAGACGAGGTAGTCGTCGTACAAGTCTCGGATGCTTACACGACACTAGGTTTACCCTGAGGAGATGATCTCCACCGGTATCTCGACCATCGACACCATGAACTCGATTGCCCGTGGCCAAAAGATTCCCATTTTCTCGGCTGCCGGTCTGCCTCACAACGAGATCGCTGCGCAGATTTGCCGACAGGCTGGTCTGGTCAAGCAAGTCAAGCAAGCCCAGGACAAGGGCGCCACCAACAAGGGTGTCCACGACGACCACGAAGACAACTTCGCCATTGTTTTCGCCGCCATGGGTGTCAACTTGGAGACAGCCCGTTTCTTCACTCGGGATTTCGAAGAGAACGGCAGTCTGGAGCGTGTCACCCTGTTCCTCAATCTTGCTAACGATCCTACGTAAGTCGCTTGTTTTGTCACTAATCCTTTTGTTGTAGCTTGTTCGCTGATGATATCGCCATAGTATCGAACGTATCATTACACCTCGTCTCGCGCTTACGACCGCCGAATACTACGCTTACCAGCTGGAGAAGCACGTTTTGGTCATTCTTACAGATTTGACCGCCTACTGTGACGCTCTGCGCGAGGTCTCAGCTGCCCGAGAAGAGGTGCCCGGTCGACGTGGTTACCCCGGTTACATGTACACTGATTTGTCCACCATCTACGAACGCGCCGGTCGTGTCGAAGGACGAAACGGATCCATCACTCAGATCCCCATTCTGACCATGCCCAACGACGATATCACACACCCTATTCCCGATTTGACTGGATACATTACCGAGGGCCAGATTTACGTCGATCGTCAACTCGACAACCGTGGTATCTACCCGCCCATCAACGTACTGCCGTCTTTGTCTCGTCTGATGAAGTCTGCCATTGGTGAGGGTATGACACGTAAGGACCACGGTGATGTGTCCAACCAGCTGTACGCCAAGTACGCTATTGGTCGTGATGCCGCGGCCATGAAGGCTGTCGTCGGTGAGGAGGCTCTGTCATCGGAAGACAAGCTCTCTTTGGAATTCTTGGACAAGTTCGAGCGCAACTTTGTCGCACAGGGTGCTTACGAGTCCCGAAGCATTTACGAGTCCCTGGATATTGCGTGGAGCTTGTTGCGCATCTACCCCAAGGAGCTTCTCAACCGTATCCCAGCCAAGGTTATCTCGGAGTTCTACCAACGCTCGGCCGGCGCCGAGCGTAAAGGCAAGAACAAGGCCCACCCAGAGGACGAAGCAGCACAGCAACAGGAACAGCAACAGGAGGAGAACTTGATTGACGCATAGGAGAAGAAATAGGAGGTGCCGCGAGCGCAAGTGTATGGTATAGGTCTCTGTAGAATGGATAATTGACGCACCATGGTTGATTTGGTCGATGCACCTGTTGTTCCTGTGATGATCCTCAAGATTCTTGTGAATGAGCGAAGGAAGGGAAGCAGAGTCGGTCCTTCAGGACTGGCCCTTCTGTAGTACAGCATGATTACAACATGGGTAGCTTATCAAATTTGCCTGTTTGTCCTGATGACTCTCTTATGATTTTGTCTACTACCCGCTACCCCTCTGGCGCATCTCTTGAGTGTAGCCCTCAACTATGTCTCAAACCCCATATTTTTATCTTGGTTCTTATAGGTTGACTGGCAGTGTCCACACGACTTTCAACGATATAACACTACGTGATACATTTGATCTTGTACTACCTAGGCAGGCTTCGGGTTCTTGATGGAAACTTCATCAACGTCTTCGGCCCGACACATTAGCTCTTTGGATTTTCTGCAGGCAGCAAACATACCTAAGCAGGAATCAAGGCAAAGCTGGCAAGGGCGAGAACGAGCTGTGGTGCCGGTGTTAAGCGTGCAGATGTCATCTGACAGACGCAATACGCAATATGCAATATCAAACTTCCCTCCCTGCTGGCTACATGTACAGTACATACCTGGAGCCAACATCCATAGCATGAGGTACGTTATTGGTAACTCGAGAAATCGGATACGCTAGACCGGTACCTCCCTTCATCTCCGATGCATCAATACTGATGGTATGATAGGTCGCACTACTCGACCTCATGACCGGCCGGGTTGGATGCTAGGGAGGACAAGCTACATACATGAAAGTCACAAACCCAGCCACCCGTTTCCCGTGTGACGGAGCATCGAAGGTGAGGAAAGCGGGGAAGCGAGTCCCAACTCCAGCCATTCCCGTCGTGCCGTCCACACCGTGTTGCCAAGGCTAATAGATTTTCTGGGGTTTTGGGGGGCTTACCCCGCATTCGATGAGCTTGACCCCGGTAAAGTTGGGAAATGTCTCTCTGGACGGTGATTTAGGGATTTAGACTCCCTTGTATCCTGTCTTCTGTCCTTTTTCTGTTAGACGGGTTAAAGGCGGCCGAAGAAACAGTCGAATAATTTCTCGTCATTCTTGTCGAACCACTCTGCCGCTCGGACAGAGGCATTTGGCATCTTCCGTATTCAGGGCTCGGGCAAAGAGCTACACAAGTTCTTCTTTGGTACGTTTTGGGCCTGCTTGCTCGAAAATAGTGAGATGTGAGGATAATTGAATGAGTCGCAGCAAGTCGCACTGGAGGTTTGACTATTCGGTAAGTCAGTGTGATAGGATTGCAGGAGAAGACTCGTGCAACCTTGACACCGCTTCCTGCAAGGTACATGAACACAGGTTGCTACCGTTGATACAAAGCAAAGAGTGCTGAAAGCCTGACCGTTCCCGTTCCGGGGAAATATACAGACCACAGCCGGGGTGCGGGTGAGTCGATGACGATCGTCGGCCCTAGATCCTGCCTGCCATTGCTCGGGAAATGACCCGCAATCTCCCCCATTCTCACATTGTCTCTTACGCTTTGTAAAGTGTGCCAACCAACAACACAACCGACGACAATACCTGGCAGGCTCGTGTTATGCGAATGTAGACGTACGAATAGACTATGAGAGTTCGAAAAAGTCCAACGACTTCCTTCTAGAACATGTCTGATTCGTCCATGTTGCCCTTTCAGACGAAGCTTGTACTGTTGATTGTTTTAAATAGGCAGGGCACAATAGTGCTTGGGCGGCCCAATCGCACCTTTTCCCTAACCACGATCACCCAAGCAAGAAAGAAAAAACAAGGTCAAGGAGACACCGCGAACGGTAACACCGCAATCTTTCCCCAATCTAAACGCTCCAGTCACATCTCGTGGCCCCCCTTGCCTACTAGGAGCATGCTGACCATCGGTTACGTCGTCTGCCTTTACCCCAACTTTTCGGCTAGGTAGCGAAGAGAGAAAGCGGAGTAAGTGAGTAGATTCCGGCCGGAGGGACCCAGCCAGTACAAGGATCCAAGCAGTATAACGTATGCTAGCTCGCGTCCAGGTTACATTTCCAACCTGTACACTACATATTACATACTACACCTGCAGCCGGGTCGACTAGAACTAGAGGGATATGCAAGAGAACGAGAGGAAACAGGCCAATGGACGTCGGCTGGTCTGGTGGATCGACATGGCCCGGCATCCTTCGAAGCTTAATATTAAAAGTGACATCTCTCCCCCGTGTTTCCCGTGTCTTGCCTCTCTTCCCCAGACTCTGCGAAGTGGTTTCTGTCAAGTCAATTGTGTCTACTCTGGGTCTTCCTTCCAACTTGGCTATATCTTTACATTCAATTGCAAAGAGAACAAAAGGTCGCCCACTTGTCAATTCCAATAGTACACACGTTTCCCCAGTGTTACTCATCAGCCACTTGCTAGCAGCGCCAACTCCAGATCCACCCGTGCTGCCCGGTGCCCGTACCTTCTTCCTTCCCGCACGGTTCATCGTCCTAGTAACGCGATATAAGAGTCGCGATGCATCTAAACACTCAGCTCGTCGCCTTGGGGGCCTCCCTGCTCCCATTGGCCTCTGCGCAGACCTACGGGGCCAAGGGTCCCGGCCCGGACAAGGATGGGCTCTACTGGATCAAGAGCGAGGGCCTACAGGCCGGCTTCATTACCTACGGCGCGTCGCTGACGCACATGCTGGTCAATGACCAGTACGGCATCCCGCGCGACGTGGTGGCGGGGTTCGACAACGCCACCTACTACGAGGTGGACAAGCAGCACAACCACTTTGGCGGCGTGCCCGGCCGGTATGCCAACCGCATCCGGAACAGCACGTTCGAGCTGGACGGGGAGTCGTACCACATCACGCCCAACGAGAACCCCACCGCCGACGCGCCCCTGGGTGCCGACACGCTGCACGGCGGTAAGGACGGCTGGGACTGGCGCAACTTCACCGTCGTGTCGCACACCGACGACAGCATCACCTTCAGCATCGTGGACCCGGACGGTAAAGAAGGCTTCCCAGGCGAGGTGGTTTCGTACATCACCTATACCGTGACCGGCTGGACCTGGGACTTCAAGATGGTAGCCCTGGCTACGACCAAGAAGACGCCCATCATGCTCAGCAGCCACGTCTACTGGAACCTCGACGGGTTCTCTAACAACGAGACCAACACCATCCTCAACCACACCTTCCACCTGCCCTACAGCGGCCAGCGCGTCGGCGTCGACAACATTCTCATCCCCACCGGTGACATCCTCGCCAACCACAAGGGCTCTGTCAATGACTTCTGGTCTGCCCCCAAGCAGATCGGCGCTAGCTTTGGTCACCCTGAGCTCAAGGACAACTGCGGTTTCAACTGCACCGGTTACGGTACGTCGCTCTATTGAACCCAATTGATTTCCATCTTCTCATGGTGCCCTGATTTACTGACGCGTACTTTTAGACAACTGCTGGCTCGTGAACCGCGCGCAGAACGGGCCCTACGATTGGCGTAACGATGGCTACGTCGCGCGCCTGCATTCGGCATGGTCGGGCATCCAGCTGGACGTCTACTCGGACCAGGAGGCCTACCAGCTGTACTCGTGCAACGGGATGAACGGGTCGGTGACGCTCAAGACGACGCAAGGGCTCCACGACAACGCCGACTTCCCGCGCACCATCCCCCAGTACGGCTGCGTCGTCATGGAGGTAGAGGACTGGATCGACGCCATCAACCAGCCCGCCTGGGGCCGCCAGGACAAGCAGGTGTACGCGCCCGGCGGCGACCCCTACGTGCTCCAGGCCAGCTACCGCTTCAGTATCAACGGCACGTCTTCTTCCAAGTAGATGAGAGGAGGTCAAAAGACCAAGTCCAAAATAATAATAGTCATGCCATTTTTTCGCAGGGCTGGCAATAGATAGAGAGCCAGCTCTTAGTATCTAAAACTTAATCAAAATGCATCGCACATTACTGCAATACTTAGCCATAATGTGACTGTGTCTTTTACATAGACCGCCACCCCGATCGCATATCATATAGACGAAATTGAAATCTCGATATAAAAGAAACTATAGAAATCCCAAGTTGCAATATGGGAAAAGGTCGAAAAAGAAAGGTCGATCATATCTCAGTTTATGAGATGCATCAGGAATTGAGCCCGATGCGGGGGTCGAACCCGCAGCCTTGAGATTAAGAGTCTCACGCTCTACCGATTGAGCTAACCAGGCAGATTGTTGTTTGATGAAGATGGTGTAGCTTATGATAGTATAGATATGATTCAGGCAGCGACCCTTTGGATGGTAGTTTCTATTTAATACCTAAATGCAATTATGTGGGACCAAGTGAGCAAGCATGGGTGCCAAACATAAGTCTGACCGTCCTCCAGCTGGGTTGTCGCAAGGTAGCAGACGCAAACGGATGAACCGCCAAAACCGAGCATACCGTCAATTTAGAAATGATGATCTGGTATGTATTGCAGTAGTTAGTAAATTCTATTAATAGTTTGGTATGGAAGCGGTACACTGCGGTCGGTGTTATTCGTTTCTGAAGTTATTACTGTAAAAAGGGGCAGGAGGCTAGGAGACAGTTCACATGGCCATTGTCTGCCTTTTTCAAACAAAGATTCGATAGCAGTGTTTTGGTCAAAGGCGTAGTATTTCATAATTTGACTTGTGTAGGCCTCGGGATAATATTTCAGACCCAGAGAGAGTATGCACAAAGTCTTTGTCCCGCCCTTCTTAATGTACAGTACTAACAATAGCCTTATCAATTGGCCTGTGAGCAGCAGGTCGAACTCACTATATAACCATGTAACTATCGTGGGATCTTGTAAGTGGTTGGATCTAGCTATCTCAAGCAATCACTGTCACACTTACACCCAGATTTACATACACATATCCGCTACCTCCGCTACCTCCCCTATCCAACCGACAAACATACCCACAATGGCTGACCAACGGGAAGACACCCCTACTGATGCTCCTGCTCCTGCTCCCGATGACCCTCGGAGTCAGTCTCCGGAACCAGAAGAGGTAGCCGATGCCAACATCGACGGCGCCCCTGCCAGCGACATGACTGGAGGTCCCTCCCAAGCCAGAGGCTGGTGGCAGGAGGCTGCACACACAACCAAAGCCTGGGCCAAGCTAATCGCCGCCCTGGACCTAGCGACCGAGAAAGCCGCGGCTTTCATAGTCGCCAAGCCCGTCGAGACGGCCCTCTGGCACTACGATGAGCGGTTTCTGCAGCCGCGTCTCGAGCAGGAAGCCAGCTACATCGCCGCCAAAGCACAGGGCATCCCGGGGCCCCGGCGGCCCCGGCACCAGTCCACCAATCACGAGTCGCTGATCCATTACGTGATTCCCGTCGGCTCGGCCTCGTACACCGAGCCCAAGTCGGTCGCCCTGTGGGAGGACCACTTTTGGGGCGTCGAGGCGCGGCTGCGGACCCAGAGGTTCCGCGGCTGTAACCAGGACGTCCACGCCTCGCTCGCGGCCTGGCGCATCCTGCGATGGCTCCTGACGCCCGAGGCCGCGGCGCTGGGGCTCGACCATCTGTTCGTCCACGAGACGACGCGGGAGCAGTGGGGGCAGGGGCACCGTGTGGCCGGGGTGATGCTGGAGTATCTGTACGACTTTGAGGCCGAGACTAGTGTGTGAGTAGTGTCTACGTAAGTGAGTAGTGGGCGGTGGTAGCGGACAGAAGAGAGGGGGGGTGGGGGGGGTATAGGTAGGTGAAGATGGAGTCAATCGGGAGTAAGGGACCACAGTATATAAAGGTAAGTACTGTATTAGAGTGTGTGATGTAAATACCAAGTACAATCAGGAAATCAATGCTCCCAACTTTGTTCCATGAAGCTAGTCGGAGACTATGCCAGAGACTCCTGTCGACTTCCTCAGGAATGCACCCCAAGTAGAGCAAATTGTGAGTGGTGCTCCTTTCAGGAGTAACGCATGGAAATCTAGCCACATCCCCAATGTTGCGCATGTCCAAGATGCCATGGTATCATCTGTTAGACTACTGATTGCGTTTGCGAATACGCTGTTGTATCTTTATGCGCTTCCTTCCCCCTTCCTCGTCTCAAGCCCTTTCCGCCTTGGACCTCTTAGAAAGGGGTGGCATATTGCATTCGGACAGACTTGATCTTGGCAATGTTTGTTGTTCCGCACATTGGGGGCAGCAAGGACGCGACCAAGCGGCGGCAATCAGAGTCACTGTAGGCCATGACTGTGTGCGCAGACTATTAGCTCGCACAGGGGAGAGGTTTCTTCTTCTTGTTGTTCTTCTTTGGTCTATATAGGAGCTTTGCTGCTGCTAAATATCTCAACCTGGCTAAGTAAGTCCCGGTCACTATAAGGGAGAGAGCCTCGGAGGGCTCTATGCATTGGGAAACCACAATGCGTGCTACTTTGTGACAATTAAATATACAGTACGTTGGTTGAACAACAAACTAGTCTCATATCTACAGAAACTTTGATTGGTGCAGATGAAGCGTGTGTCACTTTGGCTGATCACATACAGTCCTATCGAACGATTTGTCTACGGAGTTAAGTCCAGTCCAGTTGGGAAGAACCTGGATGAGGTCCTAAACGAGTACCTTACCTACGGATCTGGCCATATTGACGAGATCTTTGGCTTCGAGGTCGATTATGATTCTGATTCTGTCAAGAACGCGATGAGTCCTCCAAGTTTGTTTCGGGTTTACGATAGTGAATAAGATTAAGCTGGGCAAATAAGTTAATGTTCCTAGTAGACCAAAATGAAAACCAACCCGAACTCCTACTTTCTCCAAGTTGATCCAATCTGACAAGCCCGATCAAGCTTCCTGCATCCACCTCAGTCCTCCTGTCGCACGTATGCCACGGGCCCCTTGTAGTGATGCCTCCCCACGGGTATATAGTAAGCCAGCGACGCCACGATCACGACGCCGTAGACCACGATGGCCCAGTTCATCGTGTCGGGAGCGGGGTGCGCGACGGGCGGGAAGAAGCTCATGACGAAGGCCAGGAGCAGGAACCCGATGGCCACCAGATTGACCAGCAGCCCAGCGCGGCCGAGCGTGAAGTGCGCGGGTAGCAACGGCTGGCCCCGGGCGCGGCGCAGTGCCATGCACGACGTACTGACGAGGTAAGACGACAACAGGGCCGCGATACCCATGGAAGCCAGCTGATTGTACGCGATGGTGGAGCCGACGTTGATGACGGACAGCAGACTCGTCACGACGCCCGTGAAGAGGATCGCGTTGAAGGGGATCTCGCGGATCCGGCCCCGGGTCGGCACGTGCGCAAAGAACCGCCGGAAGGGGACGCCTTGGTCCCGCGCGAAGGCGAAGAGTTGGCGGGACGCAGTCGCCATGTTGGCCGCGGCATTGGCGATGGACAGTATGATCATAACCGAGACCATGGCGCTGGTTCCTTTGACGGAGCCGGTCATATTGTAATAGAGTTGGATAAAGGGGAAGCCGGTGGGAGTGTCGAGGATACTAGATATATCGCCAACATTGTAGCAGAAAGTCCTATAGAACGAGGGTAAGCTTTGCTTGACCAATGTTAGTCGATGTAACGGGTGATATCGCTCACAACACCGTGACGAAGCCGAGACCGCCGTTGAGGGCAATGGTGGCCATCATGGCTCGGGGTAGAGACTTTGACGCGTTTCGCAGCTCCTCCGAGAGATGCACCGCAGAGTCTGATCCAATCAAAGCAGTGACTGGCGTGATTATCCCGATCAAGACGGAAAGTCCCATACTTTGCCAACCCCCTTGGTTTGTGAACTGAGTGAAGACGTCTAAGGAGGGACTGGGCTTGGCACCCATGGACCACACTGGAATGACAAAGGCCAGGAAGCCCGTCATGTGTAAGACGAAAGCGCATGTTTGCAGATATGGCAATAGTCTGACGCCAACAGTGTTCAACACCACCAGCAGTATGGCAATGAGTATAGAGATTAGGGTGCCATGCCAGTGATGGAAATTATAGTCAGGGTAGTTGAGCACGATAATACCCTGAAGCTCGGTGGCAGCCAGGAAGCAGCCAGCCGCCGTGCCGCACTGCCAGGCCAGGACAGATAGCCAACCCATGGTGTAGGATAGAAACTTTTGCGCCGCAGGTGGTGCGAATTCAGAGATCCAGTGGTATTGACCACCCGCGGTGGGCGCCATGGATGCCATAGATGCCATGCTGGCGATGACGAAGATGTAGCCGGCAAACGATAGAATGTACATGTATATGAGGCCGGCAGTGCCTCCGTTTACCAGGCCGAACGCCGCGGTCCTGCGAAATGATGAGTGTACACCTCACGAGTCTTGGTGTGCGAGCTGCTTACCCCAGAACCACCTCCCACGTGCTCAAGAGAACCACGGTAAATGAGAATATGGAGAAAAACCTGAAGTTGCGCTATAAAACATGGTTAGATGAGTTGGATTCGGATCCCGAGCGTATATCAGCTTGGCACTCACCCTGAGCAGTTGCTTCTTGCCCATGCGGTGCATGTCGTGAACATCTCTGGAGGTGCCATCTTTCTCGCTAACCAACGAATCGTGGATTGCGTCTGCGAGAAAAACAGTTCCCCTTTTGTCCATCTTGGCCCGCAGGTAGAGTAGTTGGGTCAAGCACTATGTCGGGTGCCAGGAGAGCAATGCCGTATCCTCGCCAAACTTCGGGAGAAGTTGTGGTCATGAAGGGGAACAGACGTTGGTGGCCCTTCAACTCCTAGATCGTAGGCCTATGCTGCTTTTCAGGTGCAGACAGGCCTCGGAGCGGGGGAACGTACATGAGGGCACCATTGGATTGCAAGATGCATGCCCGTCGGTGCAAACCGAAAGTCACACACCCTCTCCGCGCATGGAAAGATCAGACGTGCAGGATTTTCTATTGCTACTGAATGCAGAATGGAAACTTACCCTTGATACGTGGTAGTGATTCTGACCGTGCTGATCATCATGATGCTGATGGGTTCGGATGGATGCAGCAACGGAATCCCAATCGCAGACTCGCAGACTCGCAGGTCAGTGTAACCTCAATCTGATCTAGGTATGCACTATTCGTATAGGCCATAGCTTATCCTAATGCAGCACAGTCATTCCTTTGTTGTTGCTATTAGTGGTAGATTGATCGTCTCATAGTGATAAGACAGGAGTCTCGAAGGGCCTATACACAAAATCTCGATGACCCGAGTTGTTCTGGTTACTAGCAACTGTTATATCCGGAGATAATACTCACCTTCAAACTCTCTTTATACAAATGCAGAATACTTAATACAAGCAGTGTTACTACGAGACTATGAGGCTCGATCATAAAATATACAACATAGCTAGGTATGGCGTTGAAGTCGAGAGCGTGGAAGTTGATGGTACTGAAGCACATCCACTTGATGTACACCAGTGAGATGCCCCCACATTGGCCAGAGAGCTTATCGGGGATATGCATCAAAGCACCACCCTGAAAGATTCCCAACTCAATACAACTATTTGTGGCGACGAGTCAAACGGGCGGATTTCCTCCAGGGTGACTGATTGCTCATTACACGAAGCTAATATACGACTTTTCCGTAATCCAGACCATTAGATCATCTGCGATTTGCCGAGATTTGGGGCGACCTATCCATCGTAGCAGTCAGTCAGTCAAGTCAGTCACAATCAGACCGCGGGGTAAATTTTTCAAAATCACCCCCCACCAAGCCCGCCGCCAGCCATGGAGGAGGACAGGCTCCAGACTGATCTCGGCCACGCTGCCGACATCGAGGCCGCCGATGCGCCGGCAGAGCCCACATTGGTGCCAGAGCCTGTGCAAAGACAGCCCAAGAAACGATTTGTTGGCAGGAGGACCGCAGCAGCCGGTGCAGCCAAAAATGGCGGCGCCTCAGTCGAGGATAGCGGGGCAATTACAGGTATTACTACTACAGTTTCTTTTACACCATACCATACCCACGGGCAGCCGACAACCACCCCTGACTCTCAAAAGGAAAAGCCCCTGGTTGGAGGCGAATTACTAAAACAGTAACGCTAACATGACTCATTCATAGTTTCACAACCGAGAAGGGCCCCCAGGCTCCTCAACTCAGTCCCGCCGGAGATCCTGAACGATCCCGCGCTGCAGGAGGCCATGGCCCTGCTGCCGGGCAACTACAACTTCGAGATCCCCAAGACGATCCACCGGATCCGGAGCGCGGGGGCGACCAAGGTGGCCCTGCAGATGCCCGAGGGCCTGCTGCTGTTCGCGACCACCATCTCGGACATCCTGACGCAGTTTTGCCCGGGCATCGAGACCCTCATCATGGGCGACGTGACGTACGGCGCCTGCTGCATCGACGACTACACGGCGCGCGCCCTGGGCTGCGACCTGCTCGTGCACTACGCCCACTCGTGCCTGATCCCCGTCGACGTGACCCAGATCAAGACCCTCTACGTCTTCGTCGACATCGGCATCGACGCCTCGCACCTGCTCGCCACGCTCGAGCGCAACTTCGCGGCCCCCAAGACGCTGGCCTTGGTCGGCACCATCCAGTTCAACGCGACCATCCACGGCACCAAGTCGGCGCTGGAGCGGGCCGGGTTCCGCGTCCTCATCCCCCAGATCTCCCCCTTGTCCAAGGGCGAGATCCTCGGCTGCACCTCGCCCCGGCTGCCCGACAGCGACAACGTCGACCTGGTCCTCTACCTCGGCGACGGCCGCTTCCACCTCGAGAGCATCATGATCCACAACCCGACCATCCCGGCGTACCGGTACGACCCGTACTCGCGCAAGCTGACGCGCGAGATGTACGGGCACGACGAGATGCAGACCCTGCGCCGGGACGCCATCCGGACGGCCCGCGGCGCGACCAAGAAGTGGGGCCTCATCCTCGGCTCGCTGGGCCGCCAGGGCAACCCGGCGACGCTGGGCCTGATCGAGGCCAAGCTGAAGCAGCGCGGCGTCCCCTTCGTCAACCTGCTGCTGAGCGAGATCTTCCCCGGCAAGCTCGCCCTCATGAACGACGTCGAGTGCTGGGTCCAGGTCGCCTGCCCGCGCCTCAGCATCGACTGGGGCTACGCCTTCCCCCGGCCGCTCCTGACCCCCTACGAGGCTCTCATCGCGCTCGAGGAGAGGCCCGACTGGGGGAGTGGGCCGTACCCCATGGACTACTACGCGCGCGAGGGGCTGGGGAGGACACGACCCCCTGTGCAGGTCAAAGCCGCATAGGTAGATTAAAAACATAAAAGGCGAAAACATCAAATCTGAAGAATGAATACCCGGCCAGTTTCCATGACATAAAAGACTGATGAGATCGTACTACATGGTTCCACACCCCAGCGAATAGGGGTTCAGCCACAAGCAATAGCATCTTCCCTATACCCCTGACTAGACCCCGTTTACCTGGGGATGGGTCCACTAGAACTAGGCATATGACCGTTCAATCGAATGTTGTGTTATGATTTGCTGGGTCGAGATCCGGTGCAGGATTGGTTCATCACTTGACTAGCTATGTACAAAATCCGTGCGTCGTCACCGTCGACCAGTTGGTTTTCAACGCCTCTGTATCCGCCCTAGCTGTGCTTTACCGACACATGCCGGGCCCCATAACCAGTCCGTTGAATCTATAGTAGTCATTAGTGTCGGGTTTACCCACGGACACCTCGTGCTGCTTTCATTTCTCATATCTTAGGAAAGACTGCTTTCCTCTAAAGGGATACAACACTCCACTTCACCACTCCCCACACATGAAGAGAGAATTGGCTGTTGTCACCATCCATCTCCCCACCCTCGGCCCTCAAGTAGAAAGCGGAGACCTTCGTCAACTCCGCCCATTAGATACTAGTAGTATCTGCCATGGGGTTCTCGTGCTTCGCTGTGCTGCCTTTTCCTCGCCAGGTGCTCACAGCTGGGATGTCGGCCGAGAACCGCTGCTCCTCCGTACCGTACGCTCTAGGTGTCAGCTTGATAAGAGTGTGCAAGGGCACGTTCATCCAAGGGCTCGCAGACTGGTCCTTCTTCATGAAGTAGGCGTAGATACATCTCAGGATGGCTTGGTGCGTGACAATGATAATATCTTCGGATCGCTCCAGCTCCATGATGATAGGCTCCAGACGAATTACAACGTCACGGTACGATTCGCCGCCGCGATACCTATAATTGTACTTGTCTTCGTCACGCTGAACGAAGTCTTCCGGGTATACGTCCTTGATCTCTTGGTACGTCATGCCGTCGCAAACACCGGCATCGAGCTCGTCAAGTGCTTTCCACTGCAGCTGGTTATAGTTTTCAGGGAGAAAACGTGCAGTCGATATTGTCCGCTTTAATGTCGAGGTCCATACCGTCAGGGGGCGATCCTCCTGTAGAGGGAGTCAGTAGTGTTACAAATAATGGAACCGAATACGCGGCATCGCATGACTTACACCAACAGAATCTCGCACCAGCTCAGGCAACTTCTGGGCGTATTGGTGCCCTCGAGTAGACAAGTCTGCGTCTCCTCCTATCCTGCCGTCTAAGTTATACAATGATTCACCATGTCTTGACAGCCATACCGACCGGGGTCGAATATGCAGGTTCATCAGATAGTATACCACTCGACTTTGCAGGTAGTCTCGTATGCGGTTGATAATCACTTGGCTGCCGACGTCCATGATTTTGAGGTATGTGTAGTCGTTCTCGTCGCCATCTTCGTCAAGGGACTTGTAGACCTTTTCGTAGTTCTTGATCCGGGCACGGAAGTCCTGGGCTGCCTGCTCCGGGTCCTGGCCTGCATAGTCGGGGCTGGTGAGCTTGACGTCGCGAATGTTGGCCATGATCATCGACTCGTCGTCACACTTCGACTCGACGAATAACACCTCGATGCCCTCCTTTGTGCATGTGTCGAGGACCCATTTGCGGCGCTCCTTGGTGGAATTGGTGGCATCCAGGATTCCGATGACGCCGCCCTGCCGGAACCAGTCCAGCATGTCGTGCATGGCCGCCTCGGCGGCGGCCCGTCTTCGTTTCTCGCCCTCGGCATTGCCCAAGTCAAAAAAGTCGGCAGAGGGATGAGGAGCTTCGGTTCGCCGGTAATTGCCAACATTGAATGTCTGGGCATCGATTGAGAGCCATTGGAGGTATCGTTGCGCTGGAGAGCGGGTTGGGGTTAGCTCTATGCTCCTCAGGAATTGTCATGCTTTAGCGGGACATGGGAGAAGCAACAAGAATTGTGTACGCACCTTTTTGCGCAATGAAGCTCTTGCCGCGAGCTGGCAGCCCAACCATAACCACACATATCTTGGTGTCCTCCACCTGCACGCCTATACCGTTAGCTCGAGGAGCCATGTTTGCCAGTTTTTATAATATCGCAGTCGGCAACAGCTCAAGAAACCATATGAGGCCAACGAGACGAATATTTGGTGTTGAGGCGCGGGCACGAGACCACAATGATCAATGTTCAGGCTAAAAGGCGCGAAATTGACCAAGTAGATGAGTTGGAGAAGGGGCTGATTGTCCAAGAAAAGGAGTAGAAGCAAGGAGTATTGTGTTGTTGTACGAATGCAAAGTACATGTAAACTCTAAACGTAGCAGACCGTGATATAGCAGTAGAATCAGATCAGACCATTCCAGGCGTCGTTCGACGATGACTGCTTCTCTCCTGGCAAGAACGCTGCACCTGACGGGTAAGATGGCTTGGCTAGTGACAAGACAGGAAAGTCTATGCAGAAACGATTCCGTCACCTCGGGTATCCTAGGGGTAGGGGTGGAAAGTGTGGCTTGGGGGGGGAGGATTGGAACATGGAACACATGCAGCGGAAAAGTCACTGGACGGTGGAAGCTGCACGGCAACTGTACTGGCACTGCAACTGCCTGCAACTGCAATGCGCTGTGGTGCGTGGGCGTGGACGTGTGTGTGCGTGTGTACGTGCTCACTAGCAGCAACCTGGAAATTCTCAGCAGCAATTGAGAAATGGTACAGCGGGGTGCCAGTGACCAAACTCTTTGGTAAGGCGAAAATCTAGCGGCCATTGGCGCAGACAATGGGGGGTAGCCGGCTATGGAACACCCCGCATCAAGACCCAATTGAAGCCGAATAAGCTCACATCTCATGGGCAATTCCGGGCCTGGGGTCTCCACTTCCCACTAGAACTGAAGCTGCTTCCCCTGCCCCAAAGCCCGGTGACAGTGCAGCACGGGGAGGCACGAGACCAGCCTGTGACCCGAATTTGGTGGTGAATGGAAACGGAAAAGAGCGACAGCCACACGGGATACTACTACCCAAACTGCACCCTTTGATCAAGGGGAAGCGAAGATTCTACTTTTTCTTCTTCTTTTTTGACCACAATTGTAAACCACAACCGTTGCATGCGCCCCAGCTTCGTGATGGTGTAGCAAAGTAGACGATCAAACAAATGAAGATGGAAAAAATTGTGCAGAGCGGGAACGACGTCATGCAATGGGGCCGTTTAGATGGACTTTGCCATTCTTTTTCGTCTCCCGAGATCCAGTTGCATTACCTCCGAGTAATGGCTATGGTTTTGTGACTAAAGTGGTGCGAACCCCGGGTAAAAGGCGACCAAGTAGCCAGGTTTCTAGATAGAAGCGGTATCCCGAGGCGCGTCCGTTCGGGATTCCAAGGATAAAAAAAATTATACGAGGGGGCTCGGTGTGACCGAGCAATATTCTTCAAATGCCGTGTCTCTCCCACTTGAAAAATTTGGATGGTGTCCGATGTCAATCGTGTAGATGTCACCGGCAATTGCACCATTCTCGTGCTGTCCACTGTTTTCTTCCATTCGGTGCACTGGCCCCCGATAGAAGCCTGGGATTACACCACAGTGCGCCCCTCAGGATGTATTGTACGACAATTGTCGTGTAAGGGGGGCTTGCTATCCAATATAGCCAGGAGCTTGATTGCAGCGGACAGGTGAGCTGTCATTTCCTAGCGGGAAGCCCCCAAAGCTCTCGGATTCGAACCCCCCGGGGGACTACTTAAACCCCGGTTCTGCGCATACAAGCAAGCAGAGGTGGAAGAAATGGGGTTCCCTTTGAGGCGAAACGCTTGTAGGGCGCGGACCTGACGGCCGACTCGACCGTCATGTTTATCTTGTCGAGACGACAGAGGGGAGGCGCCACCCGGCATCGTGAAGCCCTACCGCCCCACGAGCTTCGGGAGTAGCGGTGTGTTGTGTATGAGTGGCAGAGTGGGTGAGCAGCGCCGCCGCCGCCGCCGCCGCGCCCCAGCCTAACGAACATTCCAGACGACCCCCCTTGGCTTGGGCTTGGCCCGGGCTTTTGATCGTCCTTCCTCACCGACTACTATTTGGGACAAGACAGGCTGAGCTGAGAAGAAAGGAGACCTGTTCGAACTTGCCTTGCTGAAACTCCACGTATTGCCTCGTGCGCGGGTGGTCGGCGCATGGCCCCCTGCAGCTACACCTCGCATTTCTGCTGCTTGTTGGGTTTCTCAAAAGGCTAGGGTACGGCGACGGGAGTCGACGAGGCCGGAACACCGTCTGAAATAATCACAGTGGCAGTGCGGGGGGTTGGAACAATAGCTGATGCGACTCGTACTTAGCACTGCGGCCTTCTTTGGCGGGTCGAGGAGAAGAAGAATGATCAACGGCTCGTGGATCAAAAAGAGGAAGGGAACCAGATCGCAAGGAGCCAAAGCCGCACCAGTCATGAGCCACCATGGCTCAAACGTCTCCTGCGCGGCATGGGAAGCTTATCAGCACGTGGAGGACGCCACGGCAGACACTTGAGCCAAGACATTGCGTTGAACCTGCAATGGGCCAGTGTACTAAAGTACTGTGATGGTGCAAATCCGTTGGGTTGTTTGATTTTGGTTTCCGTGGGCAGGGCGCTAGTCTCAGTTCAACTTATCTCAACTATCCTCTTGGAGAATCGATGAAAGGATTAAAGACGGGCATGGCGACGAGATGCCTCCACGAGTCTATTCATATGGCGCAGCTGTTGGATCTGCGGATCGCGCGGGCAACCATCATCCCACCAGATCTGGCTTGCTATCTCGCTCCCTGTCGTTTTCGTGGGGGTTTCTTCTTCTTCTGGGCAAGCCTACAGCACATACATACGTGCACGGGCCATGTCATACTCAACATCGACACGAAAATTCCCTCCCTTCCCCCTTCCAAAAATATCTCAGTATCCAAAAGTATATCAGTAATGGGACCGCGAATACACATCAATCACCCCCGCCGCCATATCAAAGCCAACGACAACGTTCTTCAAGAACGTCAAGCCTAGAATATAAGGCCCATCCCTCCCCGACGTAACGCCAGTCTACCGCCATTCCTCTTATCAGTATTCGCAATCAAAGCTTACAGGAGACCTGGACAACTCACCTGGCACATGCCTGTTTTGGGATCAACCACGTCGTGCTTGATCATATCGACAGGGTTGATTTCGAATCGTGAGCTCCCTATCAACACCGAAAAAATTGGCGGTGTAGCATTGCAAGGCACAAAATGGCTACCGTAGTACCAAATGTAGGTTGCGGCCGGCCGAAAGTGGCTATTGACTGTGTCGGCCACATCTGTTTCTTATATTAGTAACTGTCTCTAGCACAGGATACACTGTTCTTACCGGGTGGAAGGTAGGCCAATGTCGTAGCACTGTCAAGCACCAAAGGATAGCTCTCGCTTATCTCAGTGTTTCCGATCTTGAACCCGTCAAAAACAGCTGTATAGTATGAGGGCTGATACTCTGCAGCTGTTTTATTTGCCAAGTTCACCTGGTCAACGTTAGCTCACGTCTAAAACAATGCAATCTTGGTATAAACTTGCAATGAGCAAATTTGGATGTTCGCTGTGAGAGTTGCTGAGATTGACTAGATTGGTTGGCGGCAAGTCACCCAAAGTGATAAGTCCATCAGACGAATTGCGGTCGATTGCTATAGACCAGTACGGCTCCACAAGGCCGTCCGTTACCATTGAAGTAAAAAGGGGCGGGTACTCAAGAGCGGAATCATCGCTTGTGTCGTTGAGGTCGTTGCCTGAATACGCCGATGTCAGCGAAGGGTAGGCCATTCCGAGCATGCCACTCGTAATATTGTCTCCATGCCATGTTCCCTGTGTGGCGATTGCCACCTCTTGATTTTTCACCGTGATGTTAGCAAGCGTGACATCCATATAGCCAAGTTGACCACTCAATGCAGAACCATCTTGGTTCTTGACGGCAAAATGCTGGTCATAGATCGGACCATCGCGAAACCCGCTTGCGCCATACGAGCCCCAGTCGCATTTGGATCCTGATGCCGAATCGCTCGCGCTATTCAAACACGTGAAGTTCTTGGCTCTGACCCAAGTGTCCGACCCGCCAGTGTTCAAGACGAGGTGGACAGGAGAGCCGTTCAGGACTACCTCCACCGAGTACTGGGAAGCGCTGCGGTCGATGGCACTGACGTTTCCTGTCTGGAACGCGCCATGTGCAGCATCTGACCTCAGGTGCTTAGCAAAATATGCGGCGGCAGAAGGCTGTTGGTTCGAGTGACTTTTCGGAAGGCGCTTAAGCTTGGCAATATTGCCGTGCTTCTTCCTGACGGGTGCTCCCGGTGCGCTCGAGAAGGGTCTTGGCCGGCGGATCTCGACTCCTGGGATTGATAGTGAGGGAACTATATCGGTTTGCGGGATGGGTAGACGGGTAGGCTTCGGATCCGAAGGGAGGGACAGGCAACAGCCCACAAGGATGAAGAAAAGGGGCAACATTTTCAGGCCGGGCAGAAGGTAATCGGCTTCTCTTATCGAATGACTTTTACAAGACTGTGGTTTGAGCACTCTGCCGATTCCTTCTTTTATGTCCCCTCCTGGATATTATTGAGGAAGCGTGGTCAAGATTGGATCAGGAACATGAGTGGACAAAAGACTAATTGTAGCTACGTGTCTTTCCCAACGATGAGTCTGATTCAGTGTCGAAGATGAGTGTGCTTTGCCATTGTCGGTTGAGGTAACCACGGGTTAAATGGGTGCGTGCAGTTGTGACTGCCAGGTTCCGCTTCTGCCGGCTGCCATATAACGGGGTATCTTGAAGCAAACACCATAATCGGCAGCTGCTGTTACAGTTTCATTTATAAGAAGAACTGGAGAGAAAACAGGAAAGAATAGCGACTTGGTGATCTCAGTGTCTTCGTGGGACTATTCCAACTATCGCCATGGTGATAGGGGCTACCTCATTACTATAGGTCACTTACGGAGTATACAGTATATAGATCTCCATGGCTGCATGATGAACCCGGGATGGGCAATGTCGGCTTTTGTTGGCTAACATAGCAGTTTTACCCCGACGACATATACTTAGATAATCTCTGTAATGGATGGTTCCATTTGGGTTCCATTCATGCATGTCACCTGCCGAGAACCTGGGATCTTGCAGAACGCAGCTGCCGATCCTGCAATTGAGCAGTTTCAGGAATAACGTGCATTGACTGCCCGGGCCGGGCAGTCTGGGCGCAGTCTGTTAAAGACTATCTAAAAAGCACCTATCTGAGGCATTTCTCAGGTGGTAGCCACAACAGAATCAGTATTTGAGCACGAATAAAAACTACTACATAAGGAGGAGCATCTTGGTTTTCTGAGGTCTGCGCGACAGTGCAAGCGAGATTGGGTCTCCCACGGGGCGCTTTGATTGGCAGAAGACGGTCGGAAGACGCAAGCAACTGTCGGGTGGATCTCAGCGAATCGATCGGTGTGAAACATGTTTCGTTATGACTTATGGGTGATGTCTACGAGAACTAGGTGATGTTTTCTGATTCAATGGCAAAGAATACTAAGGTAAAATATACCTAAGGTAGAATGTAGGTGGCCCTGTCTAAAAGCTGCATGCTTGTCGATGCGGGAGACGGCAAGCGCGCTGGGAGCTGTCACGCCAAAACTGATAGCCAGGGTTCCAGGGTGCACGATCTTGGTTGCAGGCACCTTCTGATGCCTGCAATTGGACAGTTGGGGCTTCGGCAAGCTGCCCAATTGGGTGTCAAATTGTGGTACTCAGGTCCCAATGTAACGCTTCAGTGACCATCCCTGTCATTTCTAGCCGATTTAAGAGGCGATTCGGGCGTCCTACAAGAAATACAGTTCACCCGCCGGAGGAATAATTGCACCGTTCGGGTGACAGCCGGGCTCTGTTTGATTGGTATATAGTTCTACCGATTCCCGTTGGCGATTTGCGCATCAATTAGGCCGTGCGCCGTCCCAGGGAAGGTATGTAAGGGTTTCCAGTGAAGCAAGGGAAAGAAAAGAGCCGAGGTCTGTCTGGAAGGGAAGGAGCCATCCCACGAGCTGGTTACCAAATTCGTGGGGTGAGCTCGTTAGTGTGCATCTCAATCTCGACCCCCCCAACCAGCTAAAATGATATTGACACCTTTGCAGGGACCTCGCAATTATTTGCATTGTTCAATTGACTTACAAAAGGGTGACTTGGACTGTTGGCATTACTAGATTCAAGTCGACGGGTTTCTACTTCATTCCTGCATCTTCTTGGGTTTCCTTTTCTGCGTAACAGCATTGTCAATCGTCAATTAACTCCTTCCCCACTCTCCCCGGACTAGTCACCGTGATGGCCTCAAGTCAGACGGTCTCCACCATGACGGACCCTTTGGTCAGTATGACCGAGATTGGGCAATACGTTTCCTACTATGAGCCAGCGGCAGCTCCTGAAGGACAGCAAACACCGACATCCGCGATATTAGGCTACAGCCGTTACCCGAAGCTTGTCGTGATAGCAAGCTGGATGGACGCACAAAATACGCACATCGCCAAATATGTGACCAAATACCAAACACTCTACCCCTCCTCGCGCATCCTGCTCGTCAAGTTTGTCTACTGGCAGATGTTCTGGGAGTCACGAGGCATCGAGGCCGTGCAGCCAGCCGTGGAGTATCTCCGCTCCCAAATCAATGCAAACTACCTAGCCGCGTCACCCGAGCGGCCGGAAATCCTGCTGCACGTCTTCTCCAACGGCGGCATGGCCAGCACCAAGCACCTCCTGAGTTCGTACCGCGAAAAGACCGGCCAGGCTTTCCCCGTTCACTGCGTCATCTATGATTCCTGTCCTGGACTGTGGACCTACAGCGGGGGTTACAATGCCATCATGGCAAGTATCCCCAAAGGCATATACCAGTGGCTCTTTTCGCCCTTTCTTCGCATCCTGAGCTTCTGGTTCATGATCGTCGTCAAGGTTCTGCGCCGTCCCTACAATCTGCTCACCAACGCCAACTTCCACAACAACAGGGCGGAGGTGCGCCAGTCGTACCGCGCCTACATCTATGGCGAGAAGGACAAGATGGTCGAGTGGAGACATGTAGAGCACCATGCTCAACAAGCACAAGCTAAGGGCTATGTTGTCCGTATGGAGCGGTTCGCAGATAGTCCCCATGTGGCTCACTTGCGGACTGACGAGGAGCGGTACTTAAGAATCGTGAGGGAGACTTGGGAGGACGGCGCCAGGAGTAGAATCGGCGGATATGGCTCCATAATACAATCGGCGTTGGAAGAGGGTGGCAGAGAGGAAATCGCGCTTGGTTCCATAATATGATACCAAGCCGATCGTGGTATGGTAATGAGATATGGATCAATAACGAATAATGAATTCCATTCTTTCTTCTAATAGCTCATAATTTTCAAGTTTTATTGATGCTTTGCCAAGTTGATCAACGGGCATGCAGTACTTTCCACTGTGTAGAACTTTGCCATTTTGTATAGGTAGGCAGGCCATTCATGCTATTTCCACCGTGTGACTGGTAATCGGTCTGGATTGGCTAAATGTGACACGGAATGTCGCCACGAAACAGAGTCGCCAAAACCCCAGACAGTTGAATATAGTAAAAATCAAAAACCCTGCTCTGCTTTATGAAGTACTCACTTGCGGGACAAAGAGATGACTGTTTTCCAGAACTGGTGTACTGTTCCGCCCTTCGACAAAGGCATTGTTCGGCGAGCAAGCCAAGCTGTTCACTGGTCTTCTTTATATATTTGGCGATATCCTCCCGTTTCTTTGATAAGCACCACGAGCCACCGCACGTTTTGCCTACTGCGACGCTAGAAGGATTCCTTCGATTCGACAGCTCCTGCAAGTCCAATAAGCGAGACAAACACACGTACGCACAGCACATTCGGCACCATGTCGGCTCAGAACGCCCTTCAGGGGGGTGGTGGCACGGCAAGCCAGGAGGTCAAGGTGAGCTTCTCCGTCAAGATCAACTACATGCTGGCCGCCCTCCGGGACGACATCCCGGAAAACTGGGCAAACGGGACGTTCCCGCCGCCCCTGATGTACCCGACCGCCACGGTCCAGGAAGCTGACGTGCCCGCCTTCGCCCGTAGCTACATCGAGCACCTCATCCACGAGGCGGACGTCGCCTACCACGGCCACCGCGACTCGGCGGCGTGGCGGAAGAACCGGTCCGGGGACGTGACGGACGACGTCCGCGCCTGGGCCTGGCGCGTCGAAGTCGCCGCCGCCGACACTGGTAGTAGTGCGGTGTCGTCGTCGCCCCCGCCCCCGCCCCCGGCGTGGCTGCAGAGCTCCATCGCCGAGGGCAACCGGTGGCTCGGGGTCCGCATCGCCTCGCCGGTCATGTGGGCCAGCGGCGGCGGCGGCGGCGACATGGAGAGTTTCCGGTACGTGCGGCACGTCCTGCACTCGCTCACCCAGGCCCTCCAGTTCGAGGCCCCGGAGCGCTGCGGCATGACCGTCTCGGTCGGCATCGGCAAGCGGGCCTTCTCGCTCCCGGAGCTGCATCGGCTCGCGTCGGGCTTCTTCGTCACGGGGCCCTTGCTCTCGACGCTCCCGTACCAGACCCGGTCGTATCACGCGCGGAGTAGCGCGGGGAGCGTAGTAGGCGGGTGGATCGCCGCCTGCAAGCCCAACGCGTTCGGCTCCGCGCTGGCCGCCGAGTTCATCCGCGCGCGCGCCGGGTCCAAACTCAAGCTCGACCCGAACCGGCCGATCCTGGACCCCGGGAGGCAGCTGTTCCCGGAGCCGCGCCGGACCATCCGGCGGGGCAGGCTGTCGCGGCCGCCCTACCTGCCGGCGGAACCGGCCAAGTACCTGCGCCTGGCGTACGTGCGGCTCGCCGGCGCCGCGTCGACCGAGGCGATCGCGGAGATGATGGCGTCGAGTCCGGGCGAAGAAGAAGTGCCGCCCGCCTGCGACTTCGGCCACTACAACCGACAACAATCCGGCCCGCAACCGCAACCGCAACCGCAACAACAAAGGACGACGATTGCTTGTCGGCAGCTCGCCGCCACGACGGACGCCGACAGCGTGGCCGTGTGGTGTAGCCTGGTCACGAGCCTGGCCGTCGCTTTCCTGCGGATGGAGAACCAGGCGGACTGGCTCGGGCTCCTGTACTGTTGCGAGCATGCCGAGATTGCCAGGGCTGGGTTCGATGTTCTCGACCTGCTGCATGCATTAGGCAGGACCGACATGGCCGAAAGCGTGCAGCGACGTATCGTCGAGAAGCCGGATCTGATTCCCTGGGCAAACCCTCCACCACCACGAGAGTAAGTAATCGTGATAGGTCCATCCCCCGCAAGATTCATGCGGCCTGACGCGACTGCACGGTAAGTCAGAGTCTAGAAGGATAATATCGGGGTAGGTATAGGATAGTAGGTATTCAACAAGATATTGCGGAGGTAAGTTGCCTTTTGCAGCCATTGTAATCCACCGCCAGCCGGGTAAGACTTTTCAAGGCCACATTGCTATATTGTAAAAAGGATATATCTAGTACCGTGATACTTCTTCGCCTCGGGCCCAGCCGTCCCCCAAGTCCCAACGACCTCGTATCACGCCAGTATAACCCTCCTGGCAAACCCCTCGCGAGTCATTGTTCCGTTAACATCCTCTCAGAGAGACAAATCGTGCCTCAAGCGTTCCTACTCTTCTGCTGCTGCCTTTGTCTCGCCACCAATCTCCCGCTGCTTTTCCTCTATGACGCGAACGACGGCCAAATAATTCCTCCTCTTGGCCTCGGTCAGGGCATCCTTATACTTCTTCCGCCAACGGTCGTTCAGCCGGGGCACCGTCCGCTTGCAGATGTAGGCGCTCGCCTCCAGGGACGCCCCCGCGTCCAGCAGCAGCCGAACCGTCGCCGCGTCGCCGGCGATGGCCGCGTGCTGCAGGCACGAGCGCGGGGACTTGTCCGTCTCGTTCGGGTGCGCCCCGTGCTCCAGGAGCACGCGCGTGGCGTCCGGCGCCCCGCGCTTGCTGCTCCAGAGCAGCGCCGCGTCGAGCATCCCCAGCAAGTCCGGCGGCGGCTGGGTCCGCTGGCGGTGCTCCAGCAGCGTCCGGAGCGTCCGGGGCTGGTTGCCCTCCGCGGCGGCGAACAGGGCTTTCGCTTCTTCGTTCTGCACGCCCGGGCAGAAGTAAGGTGGGTTTAGGTAGAGCTGGACGATATCGTCGTGGCCCATGTAGGCGGCAGCACCAAGAGGGGTTTCCCCTAGTACTAGGTCGGTGACGTGATGGAAATTAGGTTCGTAGGGCAAAGCTCCCTGCTTCAGAAAAAATTGCAAAACGTCGAGATGACCGAAGGCAGCGGCTGCCCACGAAGGTCTCCCGAAGAAAGAAGGCGGATCGGTGCCCCTGTTGAGTGACTCCACCAAAGTCAAGTCTCCCATCGATGATGCTATAGCGAGGGCGTTCTCCCACGTGCCTCCCTCGAACTGAGTCTTTTCATTCCTTTCTTGTCCCCACAAGACTGGGAGAACGGTCGAGCTCGAGTTTACCGCCAAGCATAGACATGCGCTGAACTGGGTTCTCTCCATCTGCTTAGGGTCTGGGTCTACCGACGACACGGCATGCTTCAAGAGCAAGTCGCAACTTTCGCGAATGGTGGTGATCCATGGATGGGTATCAGGTCCATCCGTGCGAACCCGATGATGTAGATACCGTGCAATCACATTATAGTGACGTTCCACCCTGTGAAGACTGAGCGGGCTTTCGGCAATCTCATCGATAGCTCTCGTCGAGATCACGGCATCGAGGACCTCGTTTGCAAATGTGCCTGCTGGTCATTAGAGACAGGGCCCATGCTATGCCCAGGCGGTAATCAAGGAGACATACGGCATACAAGTCGAGCTGACATGGACTTTCGCAGCCCTTGCTCTTGCACCATGAACAAGACGATGTTTTTGAAGACATCCAAAGGGAGTTCGAGGAGCTGCATGTTGTTCTGATGTGTTGTATGATGGTGTTCGTTCTCGGCCGAGCTGTAGCAGCGCAGTTAGCGGTCAAGTCGAGAGACGGTGTAAGTGTTAGCATTGAAGTGAGTAAGTGAAGGATGTGGGATTGGGTTGGTGGAGGGGCAGTCGCTTATATTAATCAATGCGATACCCGTGGACATTGGGTGGTGTAGTAATTACAGGGGTAGTAGCTACCGGGCTGAATTGCCCCCACCTGACTCCTGCTAAGCACCCCCTGGCTGCGCGAAGATAAAAATAACCCCAGTATCCACCTTACAACCTACCTAGTAGATCTCACCCATGAATTTCCCTAAACGTCAAGCGAGGGGGTGGTGATTGGCTATGCTAAGCAACTCTATTGCGGTCGGATCTCCGAGTTGTCATATTTTTGTACCCAATTTTATCTCTTTATTCATAAGGTACTACTACATATTGCTTTCATTTCTGCTACGAGCGTATGCTCAATTGTGAAGTCGTTAAGCTAGCTACATGTACTCCAGCGTGCTTGCTTCCTTGGTGTATACTACTGTGGGATAAACGCCTGTGAGGACATCATTCAGTTGAATTGAAAAGGAAAACCAACCCCTCTTTTACGCCTTGTGAAACTCCATGTTCATCGCCTTGGAGCTACCCCAGACCACGGTGATGCTGTCCAGCTTGTAGTCCTTGAAGAAGCCCGGGTTGCGCCCCGCGGTGTTCAGGTACGAGTAGTTGTTGTCGAGCCCCGCGAGGACCTTGAACTGCTCGCCCTCCTTGCCGGCGGCCCCGTTCTTGAACACGACCGGCCCCGTGGCGTCGCCCTTCCCGACCGCCTTCAGCGCGTCCGGGATGATGACCTTGGCCGCGTCGTTGATGACGTTCTCCGAGACCAGGAACACCTTCTCGGCCGGCTTGTCGAGCTTCCCCGACTCCTGGGCGCCCTTGTACACCAGCTGGGCCACCGGTATGGCCTTTTTGTCGGCATCATCTCGCAGCACGGGCTTGCCGTTCGCTTCGATGTTGGCGCCGGAACCGTCGAGCTTGTAGCGGTTCCCGTCGTACTCGGCGTGCCGGTCGTGCGCGACGAAGGCGAGGTAGTCTTTGCCGTCCTTGGTCACGCGGCCATAGCTCATCTTGGCGGCGGGGTCGACGCTCTGATCCTTGGACTTGATGTAGTACGAGGCGAAGTGCTCCGAGCCCTCATCCGGGTCGAAACCGTACTTGTCCTGGAGCCCTAGTGCGGGGATCGAGTCATCGGTCGGCTCGGCTTCATTCTGCTTCTTGAACTCGTAGTTACCGAAACGCTCGGAGTAGTCGGTGCCTTCCTTGGGGCTGGCCGCCAGGGCGATGCCCTTGGTGCCTTTAGTACCCAGAGCCACGGCATCTGGCTTCTCGCTGCCGCTTCCCCCACAGCCAGTGCCGCGGCACCAGATGTCTGGGTCTTGGTTGCTGCTGGGCTTGTCCCCGGCTCCAATGTGGACCGGCTGTTCGCCGCTGCCCCCGCTGCCGCCTCCTGCGCCGGAACCCTTCCCATCCGCACCGATACGCGCGGGCGAGCCGTCGCCGTCTCCGCCGTCGCCGCCAGGGGTGCTGCCTTTTCCGCCGCTGCCCCCGCTGCCCCCGCTGCCGCCCCCGGCACCTTCGCCTTCACCACCACCACCCTTACCGCCGCTGCCTTTGCCACCGCCGGAGCCGATGTGGACGGGCTCGACTACCACGCGGGCGTGGAGGAAGCCTTCTCTTTGGTATACTTGAACGATATCATTAGCTTGGTTTTACTTCGGTTTTATCCGTGTGTGTGCACATCATATTGAGGAGTGGAAGACCGCAAGGGAAGATGGGAAACAGCACTTACAAGCAACGGCATCAGACCCGGGAATGGCTCTGCCCAAGCCTTCTGGGATACTGCCCAGAGCGGCGAGACCGAGGATGAGGTTTCTAGCGTTGAAGCGCATGATTGGTAGCAATGAGCGAAGATAAGTAACTATACAGAAAGACGACTGTTGCGGATAGCGAGTGAAGGTGCAGATGCAGAGGGGTCTCGGGGCATGTCTATCGACGTGATCCCGCGCCTTTATAGGGCAACATACATCGTAGGCTAGTCTCTATACAGTAACAGCGCCCCTAGGATACGGCCTGGAAGGACTTTGAGGCGCAGTTGAGCTGGTGGTTCCCTGAAATCCGCTCCTCCGATCAGTACAGAGAATAATACACCTCCATCACATAAGCCCCATCATGGCATTGAAATTATGCCGGGGGGTCACCGGATCCTTCTTCCATGTTTGGCCACCGTTCGTGCCCCCTCGCGCCCTCAGGTGGGTAGCTCTATAATCATGTCGTAGTAATTACCGGCGTCATGCAGGCTGTGCGAAGGATCTCGGTGTGTTGACAATGGAACATATTCCCCTGTAAGCCTCGTAATACATAATCAACTCGGGGGCCGATCTTCAGGGGCACTGTAATCAAAGACATTCGGCGTCGGGAACTTTCTGGAGCTGAAATTGACCCTTTGGAGGCGAAGATCCAGGCACGATGATGAAGTACCAATTGATACATCGTATAGTAAGCGCGCGCCAGCCCCCACAGCGGCAACCTCCCCCTCTCAATAAGCTAATTCTTCAACGGAAGGGGGGGGCCTGTCGTTTAAATCGGACGACGCCATGTTTTAGCATGGGGATTGCCAGGGGCCTTTCCCGCGCTAACTGGACTCAAAATATAAGCTCTTTTGAGCTGGCTGGGCGCTAGGGGTGCCGCACGAAATGCTCGATTCGGAGCTGGGATATCTAACCCAGCAGAACAAGCTGCACCGTTGGGAGTGCCACACTAGGTAAGCAGATGAAATTCAACTGAGACGAGCAAACATCATCACAACTAGGGGTTCGTATGTAGTGGCGTTAGAGTAAGCCCACATATTGCCTTGGGTAGGTGGTCTGATTGTCAATTATTGCATTGAATCCTTCGTTGCTCTGAGCAGTAGGTAGTAATGGAGTAGGTAGCCAATGACAGTCTGTAATGGGGGACGACGGACGACGGACAACGGACGACGGACGACGAAATAACTGGTTATTAACAGGATAGCTATCAAGCACCACTAACGTTTAAAATGCATACGGCTCCAAATTGCCTAAAATTCTATAACATACGTGATCATATAGGTAACTGGCAGTTCGTCTCCCGGCTAAAGATGGACTCTATACTTTCCAACGCGCCAAATCAAAGAATATACAAAAAGCTAGAAACCAGCAATGTAGCCAGGTACGTGAAAGAAGAGAGCGACCCACTGGGCGACCCCAGGGACGGCTTGGGCTCGTCGTCGGTCTGGTTCGCCACGCTGTCCACCAGCCTAAGGCAGGTGAGCTCCGCCTTGGCCTTGCCGTCCTTCTCCAGGACCGTCAGGACCGGGGTGATCCCCATGAGCACCTGCGACAGGGCCTTGGTGGTTCGGTCCGCGAGGTAGTGCCGCTCGCTGTCGACGAGGAACAGGTCGTAACCCTGGCCCGTGGTCGCTCGACACTGGCTCTGGTCCACCATTTCTAGACTCTGGTTGCTGCCGGCCAATGCTGTGGGACATATAACAGATTAGCATTGACACCTTTTCATTTTTGAGTGGGGAATTTGGGGGTGGATGCTGGAACTTACGCCGTGAGATCACGGGGCCCCATGTGCCTCCCTTGGCGGGGTTGCAAGACGAAGGAGGCTTGCTCATCAACGCGTCTCGCAACTGGTGGCAGGCCTCCGAGTCGCCGGCCAGCTTGGCGGCCGACTCGGCCTGGCGGATCAAGTCGGACACGCAGTCCCCGCTCAGCGCGTCCGCGCAAGTGAAGCTGTCCTTCTTCTCCAGCGGGACCGTGAGGTTGGCGGAGATGCCTTCGAAGAAGAGCGCACAGCCGGCAGCCGTCCCGTTGTCAAACTTCAGAGAGGGCGGCGTGCCCAGGTAGAAGTTCTTGTCCAGGACGATGGCCGCATCGGGATGGCTGCGGTCGTCTCCTTTCGGGACCTCCTGGAACCCGACGGTCCAGGTCAGAGGCCGGGCGTCGAGCGTGGTGGTGACGTTGGTGATGCCCAGGGCCTTCAGAGTGGCGTTGCCGACCTTGCACTGCGCGACGTGGTACTCGTTGGTGGGACACCCGACGGCATCGCAGCCCAGCAGCTCGGCGGCGGCAAAGTGCTGGGACAAGAGAGGCACCAGGGCGATTGTGTACAGAGAATTGGCGGCTAGAGAACGCATCGTCGTTTTTTTCTTTCTGTCTTTGATTCTCTATCAAAAAGACTAATACGGTGTCAATGGGTTTGGAAGTGTGAGTTGAGCGAGTCGTTAGGTTCTGAGCAAGCGTGAAAAAGGGAAGAGGAAGACGCGACAAGCAAGAATAAAGAGAAGAACGCAACAAAAGACAAATCGAAGGGACTTCCCATATTCAGCATCGCAGTCTTAACCTGAGACGTTTTCCAATTAGACACGCTGCTGGCAAACAAGTGTGACCCGTATATGGAAATAATTCGCAGTTCTATTCTTGGGGGGGTGGGCGGACTAGTAAGTCGGGCTCGTAAGGCTGGATGGGATCTAAGCCACTCTGACCTACCCCTGGACCCCACCGGCACTGGATGACCTGAAAGAGCCTCCACCTACTATACAGTCCAATTTCAACTGCATCCTGCAGGAATTGGTCGGCCGTTGTGGAATTCAGGGCCAGTAAGCTTCCGGAATAGAATAACTTGTTTCAGCTGTACGAGACAATGGAAGACATCGGTACATGGGATCACTGTCGATATCGGTGATCGCTTCAAGAAGTCACGAGCTGGGCTAGGTAGGACTTGGGATGGCATGTCCTTCTTTCCATGATAAATAGAGTGGTCGATCTCCTTCGTTACTCGGAAAAAGAATAACCACCAAGGCAACTCGAAAAGCCAGTTACTCGCTCCTTGCATCCAACTCATCAGCCCATTCCCAGAACCACACGCTCATTTACCCCCAAAGACAGTACATACTATCAACATCACCCTCCTATACTCTTTACTCAAGCACATACACACACACACACACACACACACCTTCACCATGGCCAACGTAGCATTTAATGTAATCGGTCTCTTGCTCGGGGTCGTCGGCATGGCCCCCATGCTCAACTCGATGCTGCCCGACAAGTCGGACCGTGAGACGACGGTCCGCATCGGCGTGGGCACCAGCATCAAGGGTGAGGACACGACCGGCGGCAACACGCCCGGCATCCGCATCTTCGACGTCATGGGGCGGGACCTGGGCGAGGCGCGCGGCAGCAAGAAGGTCATCGCCGACGGCGGGTTCAAGGACATTGTGGTGACGGCCAGCTCGGACAAGCAGGGCCGGCAGGCGCAGTACCTGTCCGTGTCCAAGGGCGGCAACGACGCGCTGTGCATCTCGTACATCTCGATGACGTGGCCGGACGGGCAGAAGAAGGCCTGGTACGGCGATGTGGGTTACCAGTGCGGGGGCCACTGGTACAACTCGCAGACGCTCATCGGCGACGACAACTACCAGCCCAAGTGCACCTGGGTCGACGGCGACAAGTCCAACGGCATCACGACCCAGGGCTTCGGCATGCACATCACCGACTTCACCGCCACCAAGGAGCGCGCCCAGGCCTACGCCGACGACCAGGACACCATGTGCAAGAGCAAGCCGCGCTTCCACCTGTACGACGACCTCAAGAGCGACTACTTCCTGCCCTACTTCAACCCGCCGCTCGAGTACGACGCCAACCTGGTCGACAAGGACCGCAGCAAGGTCATGGTCGACGGCGAGTCCACGGGCAAGCTCCCCCCGCGCAACAAGGTCCGCAGCCCCCGCGAGCGCCGCGACATCATCTCCAAGCGCCACCTGTTCCCCGGCAAGCTCGTCACGAGCCCCAAGACGGCCCACAGCGCCCGCGAGCTCTGCGAGAGCAACAACTCCCTCGGCCCGGACTTCGTCTCCTTCCACGAGAACCTCTTCTGCGACATGTCCGAGAAGGAGCTGTGGCCCCTCTGCTCCGCCACGGTCGCCAGCGGCTGCTTCGACACCAAGACCAACACCATGCTGGCCAAGCACGTCTCTCGCCGGGACGAGGTCACGGGGCGCGATATCCCGGTCAAGGAGTACCACGATGTCGCCGCTTGGTAGGTAGATGGGTACGGCAGGGAGCTTTGAGTAGGTGGTCTTTGTTTTACTTCTCCTTCGGTTCTCGGGTTTTTTTGCTTTGGATGGGCAATGATGATGAGTTGTTGTTTATGTACTTGTAGAATATGGATTTCGAGGTCAATATATTTGCCTGCTTCCTTGAATGTCTGGATACCCATTTTTTGTAGCCACTTGGCTATGTTTAAATGGTAACAAGCATATTCAATAGAAACTTCCGAAGGCCACGTAGAAGAACCAAACCACCAGTCGCTGTCCGCAAATAGTACGTCGCAGGGCCCCGAGATGGCTAAAGAGGCAAGGTCGCCGCCTACTGCAGACGATGTATAGCATTCGGCCATGGCTTGTACTCAAGGTATTGCCGGAGAATCGCATTGTCTTCGAAGGAGATTCGACAGATTGTTAAAGCTCCATATGGAATAGCATTACATTGCAGCAGGGTTATTGGGCATCGGGTGTGTCATCTTTAGCAATGCCTAGGTATATAATCTGCGCTTGATTATAGGATATATGTCTCGGGTTAGAAATTGAAGCTTTTTGGTGTTTACAAAGTAGTGAGCATCGGCTGGTTGAATAAACATGCAGGTCAAAAGCTCTAAAGATGTTGAATCAAGGAACACCAAAGTCATATGAGAGTAACAACATTCAAGAATGGACGCATGACTCAAATACAGACTGGCGTGAGAGCCATAGTCTTATATGTCCTCTTATTAAAGCTTCGACTCTTGGCCACGAAGCCGCCACCTGCCATTTGATTCCAGTGTTCTGTTGAGGAGATAACTGGAGAATTGGATAAGGAAACCACCATGGACGTGGAGAACAACACTATTTATAAAGTCCGTTCCATCCCCAGAGAGACTTTGGTTTCCATAAATAAAAAACCTAGGGAACCTGGGTCGCCTTAAACTTCCAGAATATCTGTACCATGACTACTACTGGCCGGTCTTGAAACACCGACATCCTCGACGGGCATTCCCATGAGCTCCTGGCCAGCTCGCAGGATCGGGTAGAACCATGACTCTCCCGACCATCCCCAGTCTACGCGAGCCGGTGGCATATGGACGAAGCCGAGACGCCATATCTCCTTGGCACCGCCGAGGACTGAGTACCACGGCCTCGTCGTTGCCGGGCCCGGGCAACACCCAAATTGTTTGCTCCTCCGGTACCGAGGGGGGGGGCACACTGACAATCTACGGCGAACCAGGCCCGCCCGTGGGCACAGGCGACGGCTGCAGCCCGTTGCTGTGCCGCCGCATTCATCCATTCATTCACCCAGGCGATGGGGCGCACGGCCTTTGAGATTGCCCATGGAACGGTTTCTCCGGGGCCGTGATCTCGACGTTCCGAAGCTCGCTCCAACCGAGTGAGTCCACATGCAGTTGCAGTGCAGTTTTTGGGTCACCTGAAAAATGGGGAACAAGGGAAGTTGTATGTACATACATATGTAATCCCAAACTCGCCACAACCGTGGGTAGCGCCATCGATGCATGTACGTCACCGTCTCTGACGGGCATCGAGAGAGAGAGAGAGAGAGCCACCGTAAAAGCAACAACATATGCACTTCGTAAGGGGTCTTTTGCACACACAAAGGAGGGGATGAGGAGCGTGTAGCACGCGATCACATGCGTCGGAGGTTTACTAGGTACCCGGGGCGCTCAACGGATGAGAGAGCATCACCTAACGTTCGCAGCATATACTCGACCCAACAGAAGTCACACTGTCACCTCCAAGTGCATGTGCCTGAACTCAACATCTTCATCACCACCATGAATGCCAAGTGGCCGGATGGTCTACCTATCTAGTCCCTCTCGCTTCTCACTGTATTTGTGGGTTATACGCAGGAACCCAAGATCGATCTAGACCTCCGAGCATGCCCTCGACCCTCTCTCCATCCGTCTCCTTGTGTGTGTGTGAGTGATGTGCATCTACTAATGTCACTAGCAGCATGTGCATAGCTGGATCCATTTTTGACACAGACTTTTTTTCGCGAAGCGTCGATGTTCCGCATGAACCCCTCCTCCTCCTCCCCTTAGCAGCAGTCTGGCGGCAGCAGTAGCAGTAACGCCGGCGCGGGCGGGTGTGCGACGCTACGACGAAAAACCACTACCGAGCGATCATCCGGCACATCGTAAGAGGAGGAGGAGCTTTTTCAACGGAGTTCTCCATACCAACGCCAGAGAAGAGAGAGAAAGAAAGAGAGAAAGAAAGAAAAAAATCAGCCCGCGGGCCGTTCTCGGTCATCGGTCACGCCCCGACAGGGCTGCATGAGAAGAGGAGGAGTAACGGATCAGGTTCAAGATCTGAAGACGACGGGCCTCCGAGCATCCTGGGCGCGCACAATTCGAGGGATGGACGGCGATATCCTTTTAGTCGCGCAACTGTGGAAGGAGGGCAAAAGTCCCCGACAACAGCCAATACCACCGTCTGGCGCACCGTTCATTGGCCGGAAAGAGGGGACCCTTGACGTTATACTCAAGTACGCTAGAGGGAGATGTAGGATCAACCTGGTTCAAAAAGTCGCAAGCAGGAACACTGTGGGCTTCTTTCAAAAAATTGTTATTTGCATAATGCATCGCGTTCTTCCGCAGATAAGAGTGGGTTGTTGTCCTTGGGGGAACTCCTCATTCTGCTGCACGTAGTACGTACATACATAGTAGTGTGGACGAACGTACATATGTAAGTAGGTGCACGTCTATAGGAGTCTCCACTTTAGGGCATTTCCTCTAGTCCCCATAGCTTTTGCGCGCACCACCGTCTGGGACTCGCTGCTATACTCGGAGGCCTCAAGGCATGCATGCATTATGGTCCAACTGTCAACATGCTTGCGCATTGCCTGCATGTCATCTGAACAAATGTACACGTCTCGTGGTTTGGACGTTGGAAAGTCAACGACGTCGTCAGTTCCTTGTCAGGCGGTTGCTGTCGACTGTGCTGGCACCAGCGGGATTCTTACGCCAAGAGTCGCGCGACCGTTAACCTTGACTTGCTGCTACACTTTGAACCTATAGGAGAAAGGGTACGTACCCGAGACCCCAGGACCCCTAGAACCTGCTAGTGAATGGAATAAGTCAGCGTATACCCAACGGGCTGGTCAGGCGACGCCAAGTTGGCACGCCGAGTGATCTCAGAAGCAGCTCGACTCATATATTTATTAAAGACTAATAGCAAGCGGGCATCGCATAATCGTAGAGTAAGCAAACACGCCCGAGACAAAGAAACCAAAAACTGGGGCGCAGGTTCGCTAAGTGGGAACCAGCCGGGCGCTACTAACGGTTCCCGCGAGTCAATCAGCGATAGCACGTATCCTTCGTCATCCAAAATTCGGATCAATACTTCCCAAACGCCATCCACGTGTATGCTCTAGACGGTGGCTAGAACATTCATAACTCAGCATCACATATTCTAGCGGAGGGCCGGAGGGATTGCTGGTCGGACTAAAGTGAGGCCAAACTCAGACTTGGCTGTTGAGCAGCGCATCGAACCAAGACTCCACACCTACCGACCATGAACGGCGACGGCATGTGCTTGCTGCTGCCTATTATAGTCATATGTATCTCATGTAGTATGCAAAGCAGCCATATGCCAGCTTCGTCACACCGATCGGCGGGGCGGGCGCGCAGGCAGGGACTATGGAGCTGAATGCACGCAACTGTGACCGGAGTTCCTCGGGGAAATCGACCTCGTCAGAATCAATAGTTGTTGCGCGCGCAGCTTATTGCCAATATCGTCCTGCGCGCGGTTTTCTGGCAGCACTACCCCGCGAGAAGGCGACTCAACAAAAACATGGAGCCGGCATGCACAAGCATGAGGAACCTGGGACACACTCGTCCACGCAACGCAGCACCCCCGCCTTTTCGTGAGGTAGAAGCCGCCAGAAAGAGGGCGAGAGTCAGGATCAGAACTAGAAATGAGGGTGAGCTGCTAAACCCCCGGGGACGAGATCTTGGCTCTACCAATCAGAATGCAATCGCAAAGACAATGTATCCAGTAGGGCTGTGCCACACCATCCCAGGAGCAAAACTCTGCTCAGTACCTTGCATTAGCGTCGCCCTCTGGGATGGGTTGGAGGGAGAAATACCCAATTCCAAGGTAGGAAAATTTATCTTCTCGGCCCTCCAACCAGAACTCCAACAGAAGCGGGTTTGCTGACTGCAGCGTAAGCAGGCTGCGTTCCTGAATTCGCGCTGACGATAAGCTTATGAAAAAGTCATATGTGGTGGTGTGAAGGGCCACCGCGGAGGGTGGCGCTGCACTGCCATTGGAGAAATTTCATCATTTCTCAACGCCCTCGGCCATAGTGGAGGGTCGGGAGAGCGGGAGGAGCTAGCTTGGTGTGGCGATGGTGGTAGTCCAGATGGTTTCTGATGTGTCGAAATGTGTCTGTGTGCCTGGCACTTACCAGCTAGGGCCCAGGGGCAATCGACTCGCTACGACCATCAGTACACGTGGGAAAGGAAGGTTGGGTTAGAGTTGCTGAGCAGAGTTCAAGTCAAACTCTGCCGAGCAGGGACACAAAGACCCGGCCCAGCCGGCCCCCCGCGTCGCCATACACCAGATCCTGATCTGATATCGAAAACCGATTGAGTTTTAACCTCATGGCCGGCTAGGCCATGGTCAGGAGTCAATTGCTCGCTTGCACTGCCGTCCTCAACTTGCGATGGGGGGCTCTGTGCCGAGGCATTGGTAGTACCGTCGAGTGTCACGGCAGAATCAAAGGCGGGTTGCAGTGCGATATCGCCCAATGAGACGAGGCCCCGGGGAAATGTAGACATGACATGACAGCAGTAGCATCCTGGCGGAAGGTATCCTCGGTTGCCGGTAGCGGGAGTGATTAGGCTGCTTGTCGGGTGCCAAAGGAGGACCAGATTACCGGCAGTAGCAAAAGGGATACCACGGACTCTGGAACTCCTCGCCGTGGGCCCCGGATTCCGTCATTCTTTCGTCGACTATTTGGCTCGACGAACTGCGTTGCGATACGCCTTCCTCGAACCAAGCAGGCAAGCTTTTGCCGATTGGCGTCGCAAGGCCGCTCTGCAGGTCTAGCTCTTGCCTGTCCCGCGCGTCTTGTGCCACGGCCAACTTTTTGTCACCTTCGTATCGGGTCGGGGCTGGTGAAAGGCACTTCTCGCAGCCTACTGCCGCCCAGAGCTCCCTCACTCATGAAGGAGATGCGGACATAACGAACGGTTCGCCAAGAGAACTGCCAGTAAGTTCATCACCTACAGTAGTCCATGGTCAATTGGTCAAATCAAGCTGGCGCCGGACGCTGTGTGCCTGTGCCATCCCAAGTCCATAAATGACTATGCCAACTCAACCGTCCAACGGGAGGATTCCAATGGGGTTGCAGGCCTTCATGCTTCCGGTTCACTAGTGGCGGCATGGCGCGTATATTTCCGAGTACATATATATGTTGATTGGTGAACAATATACGCAGCTCATGTTGAGCCAGCAAAGTTAAGTGAGAATAGAGAACTAGTCTATCGAAGAGCGCATATATTCCGTCAACCGTCTCCTGTACTGCTGTGGTGCGTGCGTGCTGTTGTTGGTAGTAGCTCGCATGAACCACCATACCAGGTCTCGTGAACAGCTTTCCCACCAAGGACAATTGCTGGTTGTTCGTGTTTCGTCTTTCCCCCACAAGAGAGTGGGAAGGGCACAGCCAGCAAGCAATGACATTGTGAATGGGGGCGCAAGCAAGCGGGACGAAGGCGCTCAGCTGCGATACTCGCTCGCTCAGCTCCATCGTGAGTCTGCCTGGCGGGCTGTGACGCGCAAGCGTTTTTGGAGCCCTCGGTCTAATGCCTGATGGCTGAGAGGGTTTTCGATGGGGACCTCGGTGCTCTCGGAGCTCGAGTAGCATTGGTAGCAAGGCTCCCAAGGATGGGGAACGTCATGTCATCATAGCTTTTCTTTTAATCTTGTGCTTCGGCGATTTGTGTCACCTGCCTACCAACGAGCACAGCTTGGGCCAGAGGATGAACGATGACCGCATAGTCCAATCCCACTTTGGTCTAGAAAGCGAAAAATTCTTCGCTATTCCCTGTCGCGTCGCTTCTTAGTTCCTCCATAGTTATTGCGACGATGGCATGGATGGAGCTAGGACTCTGGCAAACTGACCCAGCCAACCAGGCCAACCGGGCTGCAAGCCGAGTGGAGCCGGATCGCCAGACACCAAAGGGAGAGGAGGAATAGAGGAGAATGCTGACTGGAAAACTTCATTCGGTCGGGTCGGAGCTTTCTTTTTTGTTAGGGACATGGAAATGCCGACAACACAACTGGGCCGATCTAGTCTCAATCGGTCCTTAGCCAGACGCATCGACGATAGAAGATGGTTTGGAAACACTGTACGTAATTTGTCCAGACGGGGTACATCGCGAATGTGGTCATATGTGATAATCTAAGCAGGCTGTATTGTATGTAAGGAGCTGTAGGTTTTTGCCCGGTTGCGTCAATCAGGGCCGAGAGAAGGAAAAATTGCAGGATGCTTTCAGCTAATGCAGGTACCAAAGACAGGTTCCGGGCTGTTGAGGAAAACCTGGACGAATAAGCTTCCCAGCTATTGCCCGTATTAGTATACCTTCACTGGGATCATGAACAAACATGGATATCCGGTCCCTTGCCGGTCAAGGTACTGACTGACAGTCCCTTCCTTACCAGTCGCGCGGGCTGGACTCAGAAAAGTAAATATGATGGGTGAGCCGTTTTCTTGGGTACAGCTAAAAGTATCGTCCCGCGCATTCAATAAAGCAGCCAGTCTATGCGTATACAAGGTAGATGGCATTCAGCCCCTATGCGACATCCCAATTATGCGATTGACCCTTATGGATTTGGGGCACGGAGCACACATGATGTGATGATGGTACGAGTGAGCGAGTGTGATGATAAAAATATGCAGTGACGTCTCATAAGCTATTAGTCAGGCTAGTCATCGAGTGACTTGTCACATGAGTTATCTAGACCGACTTGACAAGTTCTGTAGATGGATGTACAACTGTACTTGCATGCCATTCTACACTGTAAGCCTCGATCGATTGAATGGCATGGATGACACTCGTGATTTTTACCATGCATTATGCGCTATTTTGCAAGCGCTTCATCGGCGTTGAGGGAGGCAGTAGGCCAGAGAAGAGGACGGAACGGACAGTCGAATCGACTTGCCCCGTCCATGATGGCGCCCTAGGCGAACAGCAGCATGTCTCTGGTTTGTGCGACGAAGCACAGTCGAATCGACAAGTAGCCCGTCCGTCTTCATCTACCCCAGACTCCAGCTATGCAACTGAGCCGACCTCATCAGCAGCCACCCGTTGGGTGACGGATGGCGTGACACCGTTGATTGGAAGACCACTGATCCTTCCCGAGTGCCTCTTCATTATAGTCAGTAACGAGGACGCGGCCATACGCACCCACCAGTTGCAGGCTGCTGCTTGACCCTTAGCGCTGGGGTAGCTTGTATACTTGACAAGCCGAACCGATATGATGGTTTGCATGCCATCATTCTTCTCGTCGAGCTTGCAAGCATGGCACACGCGGATTCATGACACAGACATATATCATGTCTGGGGTACGTAAAGTGTGACCGAAGGCATCCGACCAATAGGAGCCCCGGGATCCACTGGTGGCCGGCACGGATGAGGGCATCGACAAAAAGAAGCTTGTGAATGCACCACGGCCTCTGGTCTCCTTAGAGCCAGTCACCAGCCCGAGTGCATTAGATTTGCGAAACGCAGTTTCGCTGCGTCAGATTACTTGCCCGCGGAAGGGTATCGACAGTTTCTGCGGGACTGCCCGCCGTATAACCAGAATGATAACTCATCGACCACAATGGACAACAAATAACAGGACATGGGATGACCGTTAAACCGCACTCTTCTCGGCTCGGAGGAGGAGAAGGGCTTCGGTCGAAACTTACGGACCCTGAGGGTGAGGAGGGGATAAAAGTCAATCACCGCGCTCCCGCTCAATTCAAACCATGGTAGAGACCAGGATAGTTGATGAATGAGGTTTGATAGCCTCGGTAATAGATGATATGTAACCCTGGGGTTGAGTAGGTAGGTATGTATGTAGAGAGAGCAAACCAAACTTGTACCAAGCACGTGGCGTAAGTAGGATGTTGGTTGGTCGCAAACTCAATCACATTATTGGGAAGCTGTGGTAAAAGTCACATCATCGCATCATCACAGGAGACTGGCTAATTGGATCATCCCACCTCATCCGTCTGATCGCATCTTTATTGTAACACCAGACGAGCGTGCTCAAGGTTAAGAGTTCAGCGCTCAGACAGAATGCAACGGTCTCCGGAGTTGAAAAGCAAATATCAATGTAAAAAACAACACAGAAAACTTGTTCTGCGTCAGACGTTTGGATCGTCTGCAGGGTTTCTCCAACTCTTGTTTGAAACAGCGAGGAAGTTGAGATGCAACCACGTCAATTGACTGATCAACCTGGAAAGCTGCTGCGAACGCCGATGTCATCAGTGGCGCTGACACAGGTCTTGGCACTTCTTCCGGCCCACAATGTAGCTATCCGCAATTTGTGGCTTGGAAGAATAATAGCATCCATCGTATTCCAATTTTCGGAGGCTTGAAGGGCATTATCTGCACCCTTTATTTAATGAGCCCCAGCTCGGAACCCTGGCGGAATCCACGCCCGCATACAAGCCCGCATCTTTGCTTATTGACATTGATTAAAAGATGAGTATGGCTGCAAGTTTCTTACCGGGCTTCCGACCGTATTGTAATGCGTCCCCTCGGAAACCGATAGACTAATATCTGTGTTGACGAAGGAGGCTTTACATGACCGCCTGCGAACAAAACACAGGGATCCCATAGAGTCCAGAGTCCAGACAAACGAAGCCCAGATAACCACTCCATCGGATACCGGCGCCTATCTCGAATAGGTAACCTGCACCGGCGATTGGGATAGTGGGACTTTGCCAGCTCACGCTCATTGTGTGCGTGGGTTCTATTGAGAAGACTCTGCTGCTGAGATTCGTAAGGCTTTGGGCCCCTCGTCGGCCTTGATCCCATCCGGAGACAAGAGTCATTTTTTCCCTCTTTAACTCCAAGTCCATGCCATCATCCAGTGTTGGAACGCACTACTGTCTGCTCATGCATGCAGTCAATCGGGGAGGATGAGGAGTAAGCTGAATCTAACAACAGCGAGTGATTATGTGATGCACGTGACCGCTCACACGTTCTGAGATCATTGTCTCTCCTTACAGTTGATTGTTGTTTATGCGCTGCCCGCCACCTGAATTATATTCTCAACGTAGATACGGGTATGTTTCACAATGTTGCAATTGTAGAGTATCTTCCATCGTGGACCTCTACGCTTGCACTATAATGGTGTAACAAGCCCCGAGTGGCCGTTCCGTTCTCGGTATCATGGGCCACGGGGATCTGCTACTGTACAATCAGCTGCTCGTATCTAGAAGACAATGCTAGGCGGTGTTTCCCTTTCCCATGGTAATAAGGTGGGCCGACATCGTGGCCCTCCCCAGCTTGAGCTCATATGGTAAGCATGAGAAAAAACGGCTGGCGGACTGACGGAGTTGCATCCCGACTGGCTCTCTTGCCCCATCTGCTTGAGATGGAGCTCGAATCCCTGCAGAGGATGGCTGACATGGAAGAGACAAAGAAAGGTTCTGCCAGCGAGTGAGGTGACCCTAGGCCAGCTAGGCCAAAAACGGGCAAGGTGCAGAGAAAGCATTGACACCAGATGGCCAGTGCCGTGGCACAGGAAGGAAGAATTGCTGGATGGAGACCGTCTTTTCTTGACCGACCAGAAGAATAGGAGAATGTAGGTGTAGGCTGCATAAGTTAGGCCTGCCCTCTGGATAGGTACTTGCCGGATGAGGGAGGAGACGGGGAGGAGGTCAGACAACAGCGGGTTGATGCAAGGCTATCTGGGAAGAAGCAAATAGAAGCTTGCGAAAAGCCTTGCTCACTTGGCGCCCACCCCCAGGTTATCGTTTATCGTTCTACCGCGAAGTAACAGGCCCCCCATGCCAGCCGTGCTCGCATAGTCGCATCGTCTACCCATACTTTGCGCACTTTAATGCACCAAAAGGCTTGCAACCTCATTTCTTCCCTTGTCGGCGGAAGCCTCCCGGCGGTTGGGTTCGAATAATTAAATTTCGCAACGGGGGATGGGAATGGCCCTTTGCTATGCCAAACCACCATTAGCGTGTAAGCCTCCACGGTATGGGACTGGGAAAGATGCCGCAATTGAGTTTCGGGTCATTTTACATGCCCCCTACATGCTCTTTCTGCAAAAAAGCTGAGTGTAAGACAGAAGCTTTAATAGAGCCACAGACGCCATCGCTCCCCACACGGTAGCAAGCTATATGTCACAGGTACTAGTAGGATGGCGGAGGTATTGGACGACAGAAACTCGAATCCCTCTAATAAGAGGTAGCTTAATTGATTTTGACTTATTCCTACCGAGTTCTGCCCGTGAGCTTTTTCGGCGGACAGGATAGGATAGGTCAGTAAAGAAGAAAAAAGAGAGTCACGAATAGACCCCCGGGCGAGTCATGGAGCCCACCCGCCAGCCACACAGGCCACCCGCGCTGCCAGTGCTGCTTCTTGCAGCATTAGGAACTGCCATCCACCTCTTGTCCACCCATCCTAACGGGGAACGACCCTGTAACCGCTCCGGTAGACTTTTTGTACCTGGCAAGCTACTGGGTACATGGATTGTCCAGTAGCATTCTTTTGACTGATCCATCCCATGTCGACACGTTCTCAGGCGGCCGAACTACAGTTACTACCACTCATTAGCCAGACGCTTGTGTCCTGCCTACCGACTTACTATGGCAACGTGAGGTCGGGTGGACGTATCCCCCCGGATCGGGTTTTTTTATTAAGATGCCTAGCGCACATTCAGACGGCACTGTACAGTAAGGTAGTCCCTAGTTGTCAGTAGTGCGATTGGGTAGTAAGACGGTAAGAGTTTTGAAGGGTTGGGTGGTGAGCGTGGTTCGTCGTTTGGTTTCGTTTCTTCTGCTCTGGCCGCTCCCATTTTTAATACATTACATTACATACATGCATTACCGTACAGTATGGATGGCAGATGGCATGCCATCCTCAAAGTGGAAGCTAGGAAACGAGAGGAGGACGTCCACACCCGCACATACCTATGCAGACATCATACCGCAGTCCAGTCCTGGCCCCTTCCTCAATTCCAGTACAAAGCCCAAGGTACTTACCACTTTGGGTCCCCCGTCCATCCCAGTCAAGCGGCATCCATCGTCCTGGGGGGTTGAGTTGAAGAGTACCATCCGTATTCTATGCCCATGTACATAGCCCAAAATCACCCAAGCACCACCAAGCATCCATGGCAGAAGCAGCCCACCAATGCTCTCCACCCCATCCCATAGATAGACGAGCGAACAAGCAACCCTTTTCTCCCCCTTCCCCTTCTCGTCCTCCCCTCGCATGTACTACCCAACATTCATATTCGCTGTCAACCACAATCTTTTTACCACTGACCGTTCAGCAACATCCTGCAGTATCCTGGAATACATATACCACTGCAAGACCGCGTTTATATTCGCTATTGGGCTCGGTTTTGCTACCATTTCATCCTCATATGCACAGTAGCAGTACCGTCGTACCCTGGAACCACTGGCCGCTTACAACGTGACCAAACCTGGAGCTCCCTCAACCTCCCGTCTGGATTGGATCACCTCAACCCGAACTGATTGGCCCAGACCGATTTCTTGCGGAGGAAACAACACACCATTTTTCCTGACCTCTCTTTTCCCTGGGAAGCGCGCGCCCAACGAACCACCCCACAGCTGCCGGCTTTGCATGCAGATTTTTGTAGCAGAGCTACCTAACCTTCAGGCTTCGGTACACGTGGACTGGACGGGTGCAACCGACTGCGTGACGATAGGGCAGAAATATTGCTGTCCACGTATGTACTACTGGCGGTGACCGGTTACTTGATCAAACGGGGGTGCATTGGTCAGAGGGAAGCGGCAGGCGCCAAGCGACTGATTGAAAACCAGACCAGACAGGCATCGCTCTGTGTGTCTTATCCTTTGGAAAGCAGCAAGCGGCTATCATTCATTATAAGGATGCCAACGTAACCTCGTGCAGTCTGGGGAAGAACAATTATACAAACTGCAGCATTTGTCCATTGCTTACATTGCCGAAACCAACATCCTACCAAGACTTTTCCAAGCGAGCTTAGGAAAAAGAAATTGAGAGAGGCAGGGAACATCACTCACACCAAAAAACTGACGTATCTCACCCAACCTTCCTCCCCCACCAACCCCGGCCCGCGCAAATAAAAACAAAACGTCGACCCATTCCTTGCTACAAGGAACTTGAACAACCACCCTGGCGTTCATTCTTTGCATTTGCTTGATACGCAACCCAGCAGCAGACACCTAGTGTCGAGCGTCGCCTCTGGCTGTTGCTGCACACTTTGCTATCCCAGTCATCCACACGCGAAATGGCTTCCAAGTTGCGACCTTTGCAGCTGCCTCTCATGGTTGAGCGCGAAAAGCTGGAAGATGCGCAACTCTTCGATCTTGAGGGTGACTACATCTACGCGACCTCTGTTGTAGATACTTCTTCGCCCGAAAGCTCAACACCGGTGACCCCGCCCTTCTCGCGTGGCCATGTTCGCTGCTCCAGCGATAACTCCTCCATCGACCTCTCCACTCCGGCCACCTCTGAAGGTCCCTCGTCGCCTACACAGTTCTCGCAGAAGGCTGGTACTGGCAACTGGGTTCTTCCCGACGTCCAGGAAGAGCCTTTGGAGCCACAGTTTTCCGACACGGACTCTTTCTACAACTACAACTCGGACGATTGTGACGATTGTGCATCAGATCACTTCGATTTGTACAACTGTCTTTGTAAGTCTTGCCATTGGCCGGTATCTTCTACTATCCCTGCTAACACTTCAATGCGCAGGTGACGAGCCATGTATTCACCAAGATGCAGACATGGTCCAGAGTGCCACGGATATATACGCACCTACTGGAAACTTCGAGTATGATATTGGGTTCCTCAGCGACAGCGACTTCAACTCTACCCTCCGGGTTTCGAAGAAGCGTCAGAGTGGCACCGAGTCCCCATTCAGCGGCCTGGGTCAGCGCATCGGCTCACGGTTCCCGCCTTTGACACGTTGGAAGTCGAAGAGGAAGGCGAGCGGCAGCATTTCTCAATCGCCTGTGTCCGACTTTGGCTTTGATCTGCGTCCTGCTTTCTCCAGAGCCGTCTCCAGAGCGGCATCCAGTACCAGTCGGTCCTCGTCACTATCAACCACGGGCCGGATAAAGCGCACATCCCAGTGCACATCCCACCCATCTCAAGACCTTGCTTTGCCGCCGACCCCGGCTCTCTCTTTCTTTGAGAGCAGCGAGAGCGTCACTCTCCCGTCTTCGATTGATATTGAGAGGGGAAACATTGCCGGCCCCGAGATTGAGCGACAACGCGCTCTTGCAACAACCCCGTTGTTGCCGCCTTTTATGAACGATGCCTCGACGACCTCTTCGACAGCTACACCCTCGCCGCTCGAGTCGCCTACCATCGTCTCTTCGCCGCTTATGGAGCCGCAATCTCCTATTAGCTTGTCCCCGCCGCTCAGCACCAAGGCTTCGTACTCGTCTTTCCACAGAGTCGCGATATCCGCAGAGTTGCCGAACATCCCTGCGCCTGATGCTTGGTCGGACCGCCTGGGGCATGCAAACTTCACAATCGAGCCCCAACCTTACAAGCCCGATTCGCTTACTCTCGAGTCCCTGCATCGGTTGAAGGGTGATTGGGATACTGCTCGCGTCAACTACACCAAGCACTTGGCACGCACGGGCGAGCACTATGGTACTACCTCGAAGACGTATGCCATGACGGAGGAGAAGTGGGCCGAAATTGATGCGGCCTGGCGTTTGGAGCTTGACGAGCTTGCCGATGCCGTTCTCTCCACCGGTGCTGCATCTGCCTTGTCCAACTACGACAGAGCCGTCCTCACGACACTGCCACGCATGGATGCTGAGGGCAAGTTCCCGGACCGAGGCGACGAAGACATCGTCGGCCCCATGGCCCGCGACGAGGTCATGATTCCGAGCGCCGATTATGCAGACAGACGGGCCCAGAGCTTCTGGCGAAACCTGGCTGGCCGGGTGCTTCGGAAGTAATGGCCGCCGTCTGTATTATGACACCGACGACTTTCGTCTTTTCACGTTCATTACGATGATGATCTATTTTGATTTTTAATCCTGATTTTTGATGCGCAAGATACCCAACTGCGTCACTCCTTACGCTCTTTACGACCGGGGGCCCGAGCCCCCCACACTTCTGCGCCTACTCTTTGGGGCCAGTCGACTATTGTTTATTTATTCAATGTTTATAGTTTAATCCGTATGAGTGCTTTGAGAGCCTCGTTGCACATACGACCACGGAAACACGCTGCATTTCTTAGCGATTGCTCAGGTGTTGGATGGGTACATAGAAATGGAGCCGAGATTGGCGGTCATATCGGAGCACGATACGACCTAGACCTGGGAAACCCCATACACTTGTTTTCGGAAGCGATAGCAATTCACGCCTGTCAAAAAGTTTTGGGAAATAGGCATATTTTTACGGAGCTGGATGGGATACCTATTGCGAGGCGCTTTGGACACTTCTTTGGAAGAAAAAAAACTACATGTGCAATAGCTGTTTTTGTTGTACAGTAAGTGGCCCGCTTGGAGCGGGGGATGGAATAAGGAGATGTGGTGGGAAAGGGGACGACGAACGAAGAACGTACGGTGGAAGAACACACAAGCTGTCGTGTCAAGACCATTGACTACAGCCTCCGGCCTCCTGAGAGGGATTTACCTCAGGGGGCGTCGAGGAGATTGCAAGATACCTAGATAATACATCAAGACGTGCTTAGGCATTTGTCTCAGAGAACAATTCAAACAAAGTTAAATTACCTCAGAGATATCCCCATTCATATCAATTGAAATCTATCGTGCTCAAAGAATGTCAGAGTATATCACTAGTAGTTCCTTTACCACCTACATAGGAACGCTTAAAAGAAATAACGAAAGACTCAAGTCCTTATTGACATGATGGGCCATCAGCGTCCTGCCATGTATGTACTGTGTCTATAGGGCTACTTTCTACAATTAGAGCAGGTTATGAGCCCACTTACTACCTGTACATCATTCTGAGGTTCGGCGTCCGCCCGAATCCCGAGGTGATGGGCGGCGCATCCTGGTCCGCCGTCCAGTTCCACGCCGGGGCCGTCAAGACGTCCCTGGCGAACTGGTCCGCGCCCAGGGCGTGCTCGAACCGCAGCCGCGGGTCGCTGGCCACGGCGCGGGTGAAGCGGAAAGTGCCCGGCGGCGAGCCGTCATCTTCGCCGCCATCGCCAGATTCAAATTTCAACCTCTTGCCCTCGGCGACGGCAGCGGCTGCCACGCCCGCCTCCGAGAACCAGGCGACCGTGGACGTCGCTTGGTGCTGGTTCTTGGTCCGCTGCTTCCAGGTCGGGCGGGCGACGGGGACCGAGTTGGCCGAGAGCAGAGCCGTGACGAACTCGAGGACGGGCATGATGAGGGTGCGGAGGCCGCAGTTGCGGTGGTGGCTGTCGATTTGGTAGCTGGGAACCTGCTTGAGGGCGGCGAGGATCCCCTCGACGGGGGTCAGGGAGGTGTCGGCGATGCGGTCCAGGGAGCCGGGGGAGAAGTCGACGAGGAAGAGCAGGTTCTTGTTGACGAAGAACTTGAACATCTCGCCCAGTTGGTACGAGTCGCAGGCCGCGCTCGAGTCGTAGCCTAGCTTGCATTGCCGCGTGCGCGACGAGTATAGGGCCAGGAAGTGGCGCGGGATCGAGGCAAGCGTGTTGAGGATGCACTCGCGCCGGTACTGCAGCTCTTGTTCTAGCTCGTCCTGCAAATACCACCAGCTGGCCTCTTCAGCCTCGGCGGCCTCGTTCGGATCGGGAAAGGCCGACCACTTACACGACCCGTTCATGATGAGCTCGCGGGTCGCCGCCAGGAACCGGGGAGGCTGGTCTAGCAGATACGACACGAGGATCTTTTGGCGCAGGACGCTCTCCGTCTGGCGGCTCATCTTGACTTCCTCGCCCCCGCCGTTCCCCGAGGGCGGCTGTTTGCGCTGCGTGACTGGCCACTTGATCCGGAGCCCTCCGGCGGCTTTCAAGGCCTTGGCCACGGGCGCGGCGCAGTCGAAGCGGTCGGCAAGGATCGCAAGGGCGGTACAGAAGTCCAATGTGGGCGGGGGCGTCGCCGGGGCTGCCGGTGTTGCCGTTGAGCCGGCAGTCTTGGCGGTAGCGGCGGGAGTGGGAGCGGAAGCAGCAGCGGAAGCGGCAACGGTAGTTTCCTTCCCGTGTAGGAGCCTTAGCAGATCAGCGAAGACGTTATCGCGGTATGCGTAGTGCGTGGCGTCGTCGTCGTCAATCACCTGGATCCAAGGGAGGTCGCGGGCGTCGGCGTCGGCGGGCTTGACGTTCCGGAGCGTCAGGGCCTCGAGCGCGGCAGCGATTGTCTTAGCCTCCTGGAAGCGGGTATCGCTCAGGAGCCGGTCGAAGTACTGGGACTGCCTCCGCAGCACACCGGCGTCGACACGAAACCCCAGGCGCAGTTTGGACCTGGGAGGGGAAGAGCCGGTCCCGGCGGACGACTGACCGCCGACAGCGTTTGCCTTCAAAGAAGAGGCCTGCTGCTTCCTCGCGGCCTTGACGGTGGCTTTTGAGTTCTCGAAAGTCACATCCAGGATGAGATCCCCGGCCTTGGCAATGTCCACCACCTTAGGCAGAGGCTGGGCTTGGGGTGACGGCTCGGAGGGGGTTTCCCCATCCACAGAGGCGGCAGGCCCGTCCATCTTCTGGCCTATCTCCAGTATGCGAAAGTCCCTTCAGAACAGCAAGGTTTCGGGGCGGCATCAGCGCAAAATGTCGTCGAGTGTCTCAAAACTCCCGAGGGGGCCGCGGCGACAGGATGACGTCTTCCCACAGCTCGCCTAAGATCTCGCAGTCCTCCGAATGAACGAGTTACCACCAGATTGCACACTTCTGTAGATTATATAGAAGGCAGAGCGGGTTTGATTTACCTGCAGTATTGTTTGTCCTAATCAGTGGCTACCCATATGGCATAATTCCGTTGTTCGATTGCTGGATGATAAAGAAGATGGAAGCATTCGGGCCCGTTAGCCTGCCGCGCTGTGGCGCATGGCGGGAGAGGGACATCCACTAATTGGTCGGTGGGTTTAGTGGGGTTTTGTAAGTGGAAGGAAACTCACGTCCATCATCGCCACTAACTTAAACTTCTTGATAACTTCACGACATACTATAGAGATCCTCAAGCTCCTGTTTTTCTTTTCAATGGGAGATAAAATAGACAAGGGTATATTATCAGCAAAACTACATATACATTCATAAATCTCCATCACGGGCTTCGAGTCAACAGCCAGGTTGTTGAATAGCCAACTCTGCTCCGCTTTATATACTCGGGTATCGGCCATCATCACGACACCTTGGGCTCGTCGCTAGCCTGGTCAAAGGAACCGGTGGACCCCTTATTCGCCTTCATCAACGGCCAGTGGCCTTTGGTCTCCTTGAATCTCAGCGCAACAAACATCGCCATGACGAAGATCCAGTATACGTTATACGATATGACGGAGCCGTAGGTCGCCGAGTTGGTCCATCCAAGAATGGCATTGAAGACACTCCAGCCGCCGCCGCCGTTAAACTCAGGGCTGCAGCAATCCACGTGCCAGACCGACTTGGAAATATCATAGCTTCCTGCGCCAACGCCCAGTTCGGCAGCATCACCCCCGATGATATTGTTCCATTTCTGTTGCTCAAGGTACCAGATAGCTCGGGAGAAGAGCCCAGCAGCAACGAGGTATAAGAGGCACGTGGCGCCAACCAGGAAGTATTGCAGTTTTGCGGTAACTCCTCCTCTGTACACAAAACAACATTAGTCAGACTCATTGAAACAGGTCGATGAGGGGAATGCGAGTCAGACTTACTTGTATAGCAAATAACCGACGAGGATGCCAGCAGCTAAGCCGACAACAACCGGAAGAGGGACGGCAGTAGCAGGTGCAGAGAAAGTAACCTGAGAAATCGGGTCAGCCATGGGATTGCATCCAATGCAAGTCACAAAGTGCCATCCCGGCGGGATTATACTTACACCAGCAATGAACACGATGGCCTCTACGCCTTCTCTGATGACGGTAATGAAGGGCAGGAAGAACATGGCGTATTTTTCGGCGAAGCGCTTGAGCCAGCCCGCCTTGGAGCCGGTCGTGCTGATAGGGGCCTCGAGGGACCGGGCGAGCTTGACGCGCCATTTGTCTTGCATCTTTCCAATACGGAGGAGCCCGACGCCCAGCGGAGTGATGATAGCAACTGCCACCAGAGCGAAAGCGCCCTCATAGTTGTACTCGGACGACTGCCAAGCATCGTGGCCCACGGTGTAGAAGGTTCCGATCAGACCGCCAGCGACAACGAGGCAGATGAGCAGGCCCAAGCCTACTCCAAACCAAACCTGCCTGATGAGCTTCTTGTAAACTTTGTCATCTCGTCCGGGCCCAGCGAGTGTCTGCTTTAGAAAGGCCAATAGCACCGAGACGATGATGACTGTTTCGATTGCCTCTCGGAATACCTGGTGACTAGAGTTTAGAGCGGGTTTCTCGAGCTCGACTTGGTACGGCAGCCTGCAGCCTGAACCAGCCAGGCTAAGCGACCAACTAAGAAGGATGACTTACGATTACAAAGACGGGAACAGCGAAGACATCCGGCATCGTGACAGTTTGCTCTCAATATGGAGAGAGTATGCAAAGCATTCAAGGGTTCGAGGCAATCGATGATAAACGATACTAGGCAATAGGCTATGAAGGGAGCAAGGACTTCACATATATGATGAGGAAGGGGGGATGGTGGGCCGTGATTATCTGCCGATCTGATTAACCAGCTGGGATCAGATAACGCAATGGGGTGGGGCGGGGGCGTAACCGAGGGCTTGCATCGAATGTCTAGAAACGAGCCGTCGCGTAAGCTAACGTTACGGTCTCCGGTTGCGGGCGGGTTAAGACTCTTTGGTTAAAGCGCCGGCGACTATTAGAGGGCCGGGGCGATGGCTGAGATTTTCAAAACCCTGGCCAGTACCAGAGTTGAGTTTGGAGCCCAAAGGAATGGGGAGGGAACATTTATCCAAGAAACCCGGAAACACGATCGGACCAGGACTCTCTATTCTTCAAGCGATGTAACACATGGCAAGTCACTGGCTGCTAAATGACCCAGATTTGGGGATCTAGTGACTGAGATACTATAATAAGCGCGTTTTGAAGCAGTCGAATACTAACTGGAGTCGATGATGAAACGGGTCGGCTCTGGACCTGACATGGAGTTCTCGACTGCTGAATTCTTTGGGCGAGACCCATGTCAAGCTTTTTCCAAGCCTTCACACATGAGCTTAGCCTGTTAGTGCGCTGCAGATCCATCAGTCATTTTAGGGGTCCACAGCCAGTCAATACGAGACGGGAAGGCATGGGAACTCATTTGCTTCTTCTGTGCAACAACCTGAGTCTCGACCGCCAGAGACGCTGCTGACAGTTTTCCAGGGAACATGGTGAAAAGTATCGAGGCTGGAAAATCGGATGGTAAGGACGATGGGACGATTTCACAGTGAAGCTGTTCCGATTCAAAGGTCCAGCTAGAGACTAGTCAGTCTCCGCACAGTCGCATTCGCCAAATGCAGGCGCACGATTCGCTCGAATCAAGCGATTCAACAGACGACCCCCGACGAAAGACCAAGTAATATACCCAGTCATCGAACCAGAATCAACCCATCTGGGGTTCCGGGGGTGGTTGGTGAGAAGCGAGAAAAAGCAAGCCTACCAGCAGTCACAGAGTTCGTGATAGGCGCCTGCCAACATGCCAGCCTGACCCCCTCATTGCTCGGATCAGATAAAGAGCGGTAAAAATCGTTAGCGTGAACTCTGCTGCATCATCCCTGTCAATCTGACTGATTGATAAGATAATTTTCCAAGCCGTCGCCTCTAGTTTGGTCTAGTTTGTCCCGAGAGGGAGAAGGGAAGGGAAGAAACGGACAGACCAAGAAAAGTCGAAACGAGAACTGCCACTTCAGGCTAGGAGTGGGCAGAGCTGATCCGACCTCGGGTCTTTTCCTGGGCTTGAGAGAGATGAAATTGATAATATCTATTAGCCAGTACCTAGGGCAAGATGACGGGGGAAGGGGGTCGGCCTGGACACACCCAGATTAGTGGTACGAAGGTGGGCTAAGTAAGTAAACCCGTTCGATCAACAGTGATATGCATGCAAGTCAAGCATACTTCTTAACTCATCATCCTGCCACTGCTTGCTGAGTGAGATTGTCTGCATAGCGGAACCAACATCTTGAAGATCACCATCATGGCCTTCGGCTTCAGGAAGAGCCTCCTCATCGCCTCTGCGGCATGGCTATCGGTACTGTCGACCCTGTCAGAGGCCGCGACAGTGACCTATGATTTCGATGTGGCCTGGGTCACAGCCAACCCGGATGGCGCCTTCGACCGGCCTATTATAGGCATTAACGGCCAGTGGCCCATCCCCCAGATCACCTGCAACATCGGCGACCGTGTCGTCGTCCACGTCACCAACTCGCTGGGTAACCAGTCCACATCTTTGCATTTCCATGGCCTTTTCCAGAATGGCACCACCCACATGGACGGCCCCCGCAGGTCTCCCAATGCGACATCCCGCCGGGCCACAAGCTCACCTATGACTTCACCGTCGACCAGCCGGGCACTTACTGGTATCACTCCCACACCCGCGGCCAGTACCCAGACGGCTTGAGGGGGCCTTTCATCGTGCACGATCCCAAGTCGCCCTTCGCCGGCCAGTACGACGAGGAGCTGGTCTTGTCGGTGTCGGACTGGTACCACGAGCAGATCCACAATTTGCTCCCGGCCTTCATCTCCAAGGGCAACCCGACGGGCGCCGAGCCCGTTCCCAACAATGCCCTGTTCAATGAGACACAGAACCTCAAGGTGCCGGTCCAGCCCGGCAAGACATACTTGGTCCGCATGGTCAACATCGGCGCGTTCGCCGGTCAGTACGTCTGGTTTGAGGGCCACAACATGACCATTGTTGAGGTCGACGGTGTCTACACCCAACCTGCGGAAGCGGAGATGATCTACATGACGGCCGCGCAACGCTACAGCTTCTTATTGACGACCAAGAACGAGACCAAGGCTAACTATGCCTTCTCTGGAAGCATGGACACTGTAGGTTACCCTGGTCTCGACATTTAGGAGTCCCCGCAAGCCACTTTGAACTAACATAAAGACCATAGACCTTGTTTGATACGATCCCTGACGATCTCAACTGGAATGTGACGGGATGGCTGGTGTACGATGATTCTGAGCCGTTCCCCGAGCCAGCTGTGATAGAGGGCGACGAGTTCAACGCCTTTGACGACATGGAGCTCGTCCCATTCGACAATCAGACATTACTTGGTGAACCAGACCAGACCATCCAATTCGACGTCATCATGGACAATCTCGGTGACGGTGCCAACTAGTAAGTAGCATCTCGTGTCACGATCACCATGAGAGAAGAAATAGCCCCTTGTGTATTGCACATATACTCACCAACCTTTACAGTGCCTTCTTCAACAACATTACTTACACGGCCCCGAAGGTGCCGACCTTGTACACGGCTCTGACGTCGGGAGAGCTGGCTAACGATGCCACCGTATACGGCGAGTTCACCAACTCCCATGTCCTGCAGAAGGACCAGATTATCCAAATTGTAGTCAACAACCTCGACACCGGACGCCATCCGTTCCATCTTCACGGCCACCAGTTCCAAACAATCCACCGCTCTGCAGCCGACGAGGGCACTTTCGACGACACCAACACGACCATGGCCGACTTCCCCAAGATTCCCATGCGCCGCGACACCGTGGTGTTGGAACCCAACGGAAATGTTGTCCTCCGCTTCAAGGCCGACAACCCTGGTAAGCCTTTTTCTCTCTCATGCCTCATAACAAACGAGCTTTTCTTTGTAGTTGTTCTTCAAAATAAGGATCATCCGCTAACCAAGAGAAATACCAATAGGAGTCTGGATCTTTCATTGCCATCTTGAGTGGCACGTGGCCTCGGGCCTCATTGCGACCTTTGTTGAGTCTCCGAAGCAGCTGCAGGATACCATCAAGCTGCCGCAGGACCACCTAAATATATGTGCCGAAGGCCATATCCCCATTTCCGGTAATGCGGCCGGCAACACGATTGACCTGCTCGATCTTGACGGTCAGAACCGGGCTCCGGACCCGCTCCCAGCTGGGTAAGTTCTTCCAACGAGATTTCCACCGCTCCCCGCCCTTTGTATCCCCAATTTGATTCCAATCCCCTTTTCTGGAATTGTGGCTAATTATTGGATCCCGGGAACAGCTTCACTGCTCGCGGCATAGTCGCCCTCGTCTTCAGCTGCGTCTGCGGCATTCTGGGCGTCGTCGTTGTCGCCTGGTACGGTCTCGCTCCGGATCCGGGCACAGCCGGCCCGGCGCTTCAGTCTGACGGCAACAGCACCGAGGACGATGGACAGCGGGGAGGAGTTCTAGGTGCCGGAGGCAAGACCGCCGGTGCACCGGTCGAGACGGTAAAGGCGTCAGGCTCGGCGGCGGGGAGGTGACGACAGTGTACAATCACGCCAGTCAGCGTAGTTTGGTAAAAAAAAAAAAGAAGTCTGAACATGTTTGACATACGGACGGATGGTCCCTCTGTCCCATATGGACTAGAGTATAAATATATGTGTGTTCATGTATGTGTCTTTGGCAAAATTATCGATCTCACTCCAATAACTCTGTATGACGCATCGTTAAACACCTCATACTCTGCTCATCATATGATTCACTGCACAGGTGTTCACGGATTCCAACTTCATTGTCGCCCAACCGCCCCGTGCTTTCGCCTAATTCCAACCTTGCTCGTAAGTTGAATCATTACTGCAATTTGGGCCCAGAGGCATCACAGAAGACGTGCATCGCACGGCTGCAGAGAAGAGATCCCGACCTCCCTTGCTATCAATTTGACTAGATGAGTGATGTTTTCGAACACACGCATACACACACACATTCGCCTCCCAGACACCAAGGGAAAAAAAGGGGCTTGAAGCCAGACCAAGAAAATAAACGGCAATGCACATCAGTATCGCCGACCTCAAAAGGAGAGTACAGCACTGACAATTCAGTGTAACTATTGAATTCATGGCCTATCCGCTAAACGAATGCCGTAACGCATCGCAACAATGGCAGAACAAACATCGCTGACGCTTCCTATTACGTATTGCAGCAGGTGACACTGCTATGAGACGCATGTCCATCATGTTTTCCCCCAGAAACCGTTGACTTAGGAGACTTGACAACCTTTAGATTTTGGTCCGTTCAGCAAAACAGGACATAGAAAATATGGCTTTTTACTCATATGAAGAAAAAGGCTTCTTGTTTGTTTTAAGCTTTGTTCCGGGAGGGTGCTCATGAGGGTGGAACTTGCAGAACGGATGCACACAGGCGCCGTTAATAACGCTAGGACACTGTAAGGGGGAAAGTCAGTAAGGTTCAGGGCTTGCCAAGACGAGCCAGGGGAAACGTACATGATGACCGTAGATGCAGTTCTCCACCTCACAATCCTGACCGTTGGTGCATGGATTCAAGCGGGCCAGATGGGAGATGGCTTTCAGCTCTTCCCCGTTGGGCTTGTAGTCATGCTCAAAACAACATTGATCGCCCTTTGCGCACGGTCCACGGAGATAGTGGTTATTACAAAGTTTGTCGTTGTCTTTTCGTTTCTTGATCCGGTCCAGCACGGTTTGGTCGATATTAAGCGGAGGATCAATGCCGCGAGCGCCGGGGTTCCAGGGCGGCTGGGCCGGGACGGATTTGACAGTAACCGAGGTAGGGCGGCCAGCCTGTGTGTTGCCAGCTTTGGGCGCCAGAGGCAGAGTAATAGTCGGCGGCGGACTGGCTTTCTGAGTAACAGTCGCGTACGATATACTCTGAAGGGGCGTAGAAGCGACCGAGCCAGGAGAGTACATGACAGGCGAGGTCCGATCGACCAGTTTGTCCTGGCGAAAGAGGTCGTCGAAATTCACCACGTTTGCACCAGTGGCGATGATCTCTCTGACCGTCGGAAACCCCTCGAGGATGGTGATGCGCTGCCTGGTGCTATCATCGCGCAGGATCTCATCCAAGAAAGGGGCGTAACCGGCATCATGGGAGACACCCAAAAGAATTTGTTTGCAGTTGAAGTTGCGAAGATTCCAGCGAGTCGTCTCTTTGATCTTGGAGTCAGCTCGCTCCTTTCCGTGGCCGACATCAATGAAATCAAAAGAAGCCTTGGCCTGCGTGAAGCCCAACATGAAGTCGCGAAGGTCGTTCTCGTTCTCGATGGTGCCGTCTCGTTTCATGGCCTTGGCCAGTCCGGTCAGGTTCGCGACTACTTTGGTTATGATTTCGGTGTCATCAGCATTATCGCAGCGTCCTGAAATCTCTTGTCGCAAAGCATAGGCAGCTTTCTTCCCACCCTCCACCCCCTGTTTGATGAGATGTTCTTTGAACTACGACTTCAGGTCAGCCAAACTGTGGCCAAGAAGAAAACAAACCGCCTGGTCGGTGTAGATGCCTCACAATTAAACCATCCCCATCAATCAGTACCAGGACATAAGGGTTGCGCTGTTTCAACACGTTGTTATCCGTCGAAACAATTTCCAGCTGGTATCGCAATTCCTTCATCTGCTCCTGAAGCTCTCGTCTGGACTTGGTCGCATCTTCGTAGTCGAGTCGGGCATGATGCAAGTCTGTCTCGAGGTCGTTGTTTTTCTTGCGTAGAGTACTTTCGATATGTTCGCAATGGATCATCAAGTCCTGCGATAAGAAGGCTTATCAATTCATGCTGATCTGTAGCAATATGGCAAAAAAGTCCGAAGGGCCACGATGCTAGGAAATTACCTTTATCAAACACTCTGTCCTATCTTTTTGGGATTGATATTCCCGATACCGTGGTATAAAGTCCATGATGGACTCCATGGAGGCACTCATCATATGTTTGGTCGGAGTCGCCAGCTTGTCAAAGACAGGTCTTGGGGACGAGATCGAAGTGTGATTCAGTAGTAGACTCTGTGTCGCGATCGTCGAAATAACGAGGGAACAAAAAGGTCGCCGCGTGGTACGTAACTGCGCACCGAATTGATCAGTCGTTTGCGTTCGGTATATGAATTGAAACAGGTCGAATTTTGGGGGTACAGTGAATGTAAGGGCGGGAGGAAGAGACGAGGTCACCAATGTAATGGCACCGCGGCAAGTAATTAATTATTTGAACAACGCCACCACAACTTACAGTGTAAGCTGTATGCTTCTTTACTTGTACTGGTGCGGTTGGTGGTGTGTTACTGTGATGTGTACGATGGCTTGGGAACTGCTTGCGCAACGCAGGAAATATCGATGTATCAGGCAGTTTGTAGGAGTTTTTGCAGCAAAGTGTGCTTGCTTTTGCAGTTTCTTGGTCGTCCCTTCCGCGCCCTGAATGTTATCGGGATGATGCGCTTTCGACTTTCTGGAGGCAGTGTGGATGGTGTTTCTGTCCCCGGCTCCACTAACTTTTTGGAGGGCCTAATGGCTAACAGGGATGGAGCTCCAACGGGAAGAGGGAAAGATAACCGGTCGCAGATGGAGAACGTCCTTTTCGTGTGTTTTTTGTTCTCGTCCTCCTCCGTTTTTCTCGAAAAACTATATCCTTCTGTTCCCTGTGCTTTACTTGGCATTCAATATAAAAACAACAAAATGATTGCTTGAGTGTATGTGCGCTCGTGTTTTATGGCGTACGCAAGGTGGCCGAACGAGCAAACCCAGGGCAGTGGAAAGCTTGGGAAATTCCCCAAGTTTTTAACCTAAGCAGCACCAATATAAAGTGGAGAGCTGAGATGCATCCTACCGGACGTATCCACTATAAGTACCCAGACCCTACTATAACCGCCAAGGCTTAATAAGCCCACATGGAGCGACAAGCCATGATGAAGTGCCATTGATATTCACCAGTGGTCCAGGTACGGCATATACAACATCGATGTTAGGTAGGTATCTGAATAAGGCTCTAACTGAAATAGACGATCGGCAAGCCGTTGAACGATGCAAGGAGGCCGTTTCTAATCTTGGGGTCATCGCTTTTTGAGACGTGTTGGACACTGGACGTTGCGCTTTCTATTAAAAGCCTGAGCGCGTATATGCTCAAGGACCAACTGCATCCAAGGTCAATTCGCTATGGCGCTTGTTTCCAGACTCGGTATACTGCTGCTATTTGAGTGAAAAGTCTCTTCTCTCTTTTTAGCCGAGTTCACAGTCCGATTTACCACCCAAATATCCCAGAATAGTGCCTCCTTGTGGTCGCTCATCGTAACCTTATAGCGCGCTGATCGTACGGCAAGTACCCCGATAGATTGATTAGCCCAGAGTCCACCTGCCCAGCCCAGTATTGCCCGCCTAATCCACCTTGTGGGCGGCTCTCTCTCCACACTCCACTGCCCTCGTTGCTCTTCGTGTCCGGCTAGCCGGCTTGGGCCTCGTCCCATCCGAGCTGAGCATTGAAACATCATCGACCCAAGCCGCGAGACACCCCCCTGTGTCACTTCACTGTACTTTACATCACTTCATCACCGTCCGTCACCTCCACCACCTCCTCGGCGCAACAATGAAGATGCAATGCAAATTGCTGAGTATCTCATAATGTTAATCAACGGGGCGTAGCTCAGTATGCACCAAGGTACCAATGCATGCTGTGAAGTCTCCTCCCTCGAGCACCAATACACCCCAAGACCCCTCTTTCAAAGATGGCTTTTTGCCGTCTCACCCAATGAAGGTCTTCTTGATTCCCACTTACCACCAACTACTGCCGTGCGACAGCCGCAAAAGCCAAGCCACCTTCACCCCTCCAATCACAACCGCCCGCGGGACTGATGGAGGGTATCTTTGGACTTGTCTTGGCGCGCGGTGCCCAGAAGCCTTCTCAACCCAGAACTCGCTTTCTATTGACGCACACCCATCTATCTATCCTACCTGTCGGCTGGCAGCAGTGGTGAGCTGCGTTGCATCCGTGGAACATATGTAGGTACTCTAGCAAGGCAGAATCGGGGTTTGCTGCCGAATGCCTTGGCTCTTATCCTATCCTTACCTTACCTGACCCCAAAAGAAGTAACCTATGGAGTCGAGGGGAAAGACACACAAAGAAAGCCCGGAGCAACTGCTTAGTGCGCCTTGTCATATTGGGCACATATGCGACATACATGTAGATATGTACCTCTACAAAGTACCACACCGTGTCCATCTGTGTCCCCAAAGATCTTCCGGTCGGTATTTGTTGGCCTGAGAATATCGAGCAGATACGTGTCCAGATCATGTTGGTAGCCTGTCACAAACATCGCCAGCGGGCAGCCTGGGCTGCTAGGTACTCCGTACAGCCACAGTATTCATCTTCGGTATGGTGATATGTATTTTGGGTACATTGGTAATGCAATCGCATTACCAACTGTGCGGCATACTCTCTTGGTGCCAGATCTCCGTTCACCACATATACGTATACGGTAACTGATCACTGCCTCCTCCTACATTAAGCATGTATGTAGGTATTACTATGCCGGCCTGACCCCGCATGACTGACCAGGGGCCATCTGTGATGCAGTAGTAGCTGGCCGTGCTGCGCCCCCTTGGGCTGTTGTTACACCACATATATCCTACCCTATCTATCTACTGCTACTCTACGACTGCCGCTTGACTATTATTGACTCAAAGAGGGGATGATTATGATACAAACGTTCTGTGGACAGCCCATCATCCGCAACAAACAAAGTTCTACATGAACATATTAAACGCGTCGTACTTTATGCCACTCATTAGTTGCAGTTCGCCAGCCAGCTGCTGCGGACCCGGGCTACCTGCGCCAGAAAATGCTCGGCAGAAGGCGAGCGATAATGAATGAGTCCACATCAGTGCCCGGAAGAGGATGAAGAGCAAAGCTTACGCAAGAGTTGAGATGTACAAACTGCTCCTATCAGACTTCGAGCTGGCTAGCAATCAAGTCAAATAGGGGTAACACATGACCACGACCGTTGCCAAGACTCTAAAAGATACCTAACCTACTGCGACGGATGGGAACCTGTCTACTTATAGATGAACATGAATTCCTGTTGGTTAGGCTACGGCCGCGGCGTAGTAATTACAAAAGACTCCACGCCTGCCTACCGCCAACAAAATCTTATAGATAGCAACCGTTGGGTGATACGAACTTTCTATTATACCACACAACTGAGGGCATAGCTGTGATGCGCGTATTGGGATTACTGGGAATGCCAATAACCGGTTCTCATAATACCAATATATCATAGCAAATGCTCGTCTTCCAACCAACCTCATCCTGGAACAGAGGATTAGTTAAGCCTGAATTCACCCAACACCACAGTCAATCGTCCAAAAGCAAGACGCAGCAGTAGCTCATGCCTCATTTCAATTGACGTCAGTTCCGTCATCGTGTACGTACATATGTAACTATCCCGGTGCGGATGGCCTGGGACGAGCACGAGCCTGGTCTCGTAGTATGTTGTGTAGAGAGTTACAATAAATGTCATGGACAGAGGTAGCCAACCAGACGTATACACACATAAACTGGTTATGAAATCCGTTTCTTCTTTTCCTCATCCCAATCATTACTCTTGGGTGAAAGTGGTGATGATCAAATTTGAAGATTTTTACCTCACCCCCTTTTCCACCACCCAAGCCCGGCCAAGTTTTCGTCGCTCTCGGTGAGTGGTGTTTGATTGATTAGAAAGCAAGAACAACCCGCTATTAGGACGTACAATTGATTTGCCAATTCTCATCAATGTTGGCCTCTCGTGATCGATCCCGCCATCCATGGGGTTTTGTGATCGGGGGTGGACCGCTCGCTCTTGGCCCTACACCGAAGGGTCCTCGGCTTAAGAGCGTCTCCCAGCTCTCGGTGTCTTTTCTTTTTTTGCCACAGAAGGTAAAGACCGCGTATCCATACGTATCGATACATCCGTTGTCTCTCATACCAAAGGGAAGGTGATTTTGCCAGTCGCTCTATTCCCCTTCAGTAAGGCGGGAACTGGTTTAACAGGTTCCATATCGTATCGTTCCCGAAATCTCCTCCAAACTGCCACGGCACCTCATCAGAGCCGGCGCCCATCCCGGCCATGGCCGCGGCCGCGGCCACCGCCTCGTCACTCCCCGCTACGCCGTCCATGGCGGTCGCACCCGTAGAAGTAGAGGCAGTGCCCCACATGCCGCATCCTCCGTGTCCTCCCGCTCCCACTGCTCCTCCGGCAATGCCCGACAACGGCCCTCCTGCGCCTCCGACCCCGCTGCCGTCATCGCGGAATCCTTGCAGGTCGTTGTATGCCACATCGCCCATGGGATACATAGGCGGTAACGAGCTGAAGTCAAAGTCAGTCGGGAACGGCCATTCCGACGATGCGGCGGCGGCGGCGGCAGCAGCAGCGGACCCGCTGCCCTGCTGAGAGAAGAGAGCAGGATCTGTGTTGGCCATGTTACTTGTGGCCACCGCAGCCGCCGCGAAATCCGACGATGTCGGGTAATGTCCCGAAGCAGTGGAGACAGATCCCGTCGTTGAGGGCACAGAGGGGTGGTTGCTCTGGTAGCTGCTGCTGTTGGATACAGATGGCGCCGTCGTGGGCTCCGATGCGGCGACCGAGCTGGAAGCGGGCGTGTTTCCCATCTCGGACGTTTTGGACCGGGCCGTCCGGGCACAAATCGCCTGCAGCTCGGGGTCGTTCAGCGGGCAGGTGAAAGAGGCTGGGCAGGTACCGTCGAGGAAGCCGTGGCCCATGGCCTTCTTCAGCCGGATGTAGATGGCGTTCAGGACGCTCAATGCTGCATGAGCAAGCCGGTTGCGTGCCGCCACTGTGATGCCGAGTTAGCGAATGCTCCGATACCTCGGGTCCAATTAAGTGGTAGGCTGATCATGCCATTTTGTCCCCGGGGGTCGGTCCAGACTTCTGAGGCCGGGCCGAATCAACAAACTCCATAACTACAATACAACTTACTTGTCTCAAAGCGCAGAACACCCCACTGAAAATGCTGCAGCGCACTGCTAAGCAACTCGGGGTGTTCTTTGGGGAATAATATATATATGCTCGCGACCATGACAATGGCATCGAATGTGCCGAAGAACAGACTGAACGTTTTATACTGGTGCGGACTAAGCGCGGCGAACTGATACCGTTGCGCCTCCAGCATTGCTAAGCTGGCCTTCAACGCTTCGTACCGGCTGCTCGCGCGCGTGAAGATGTACGGTCGATGCAGCGCCATAAAGTTGAACGAAAGCGTCTGCGGCAGCGTTGGGCGCATCATTTGCAGCCACCAGCACTCGGGCAGATCGTCGTAACGGGTGTCCGGGTTATCAAGGCGCAAAGCTGCGGGCATGCGCGCCTGTAGATCGAGTAGGTCCTGGTGTATCCTCTCGACCTTGGAGAAGTCCTTGGGGAACGGTCCCTCCTTCTCCAGATCTAGAATCTCGCGCAACGGCTTCATTATCTCAAAGGTCCAAAGGGCCCTTGTCAAAGGTGTCGGTGGATCATCTTCACCACGCGGGTAGATCGGTGTTTTCCTCCTGTCTTTGGGTATCTGGGCATCTATGGGAAGACTCCTTTTCAGTGGTCGATAGTCCACGCTCGTCGGCCTGCCAAGTACGGCACCCGTATGGAGGTCCCATACTACCAGTATCATCCATAAACGTCGTCGGTGTTCAGCCTCCCACATGGCCTCCAAGGTTTTCTCTGTGCTATCATTCGGGTTCGGTATCGGGTCGAAGTTGTCTCGGTGCAACCCAATTTCCTGGGCATCGCGGACGGCAGTACCCACTTGATGCCACTGCAGCAGTATTAGAAAACCGTCGCTACAACACATCGCGTCCCGGGTGGTAAACTTACAGCTTCGGTGACCTGCCCGGTATACTTCAAGAACCCGGCTCTCATCCACCCGGCCAGGACAGTGGACATTGTCATTTGCCGCTTTCCGAGCAATGAAAGCAGAGCCATACCCGTTTCGCTATACTCGATGGCTATATCCTCAAACGTCATATTACCGGCATATTTGAGCGAGGAGAAAGTCTCGTCCGCCTCGGTCGGAATCGCCAACAGAGCCGTTGCCAGCACCTGGAACACCAGAGCAGGCAAGGACCGCAACGCGGGCTCTATGGCCTGCGGCCCGGCCGTTGACAAGACGTTGTAAGGCAGATTGTACCACGCAGTCACCTGCTCGTTGAACACCACCTCGTCAAGGGCGTAGTACATTGTGTTGAACTCCTTGAAGTATATGCTGATGAGCTGCTCGACGAACATGCGGGCCGGCAGATGCCGGATCAAGCTCTTGTAGCGCTCCCTCGACGCGAAGTGGTCGGCCTCCTGTGTCTCGGTCGTGATGCCCGTCAACGGTTGCCCGCTGGCGCCCTCGATCTTCTGCAGGAACCCCAAGGTCGAAGCGCCGTTTTGCGCATAACCAAAATCGGCGGCCTTCATGGGCATGTTCTCGGCCGGCGAGCCCTGCTCGGGGCCAGTGTTGATGTGGTTGCCATTTGCGGTCTTGTTGCGGTCCTGGTCCTTGGCCAACGGGGTTCCCGTCTCGTATCGACAGCTTCTAAGCACCGGGGGTGGTTAGCAAATTTGCGTAGCTCTCCAAGGGTTGCCACGTGGACATATAAGTCGACAGAGGGCCTCCCCGAAGAAGAATCGAACGGAAATGGGAAACCCACGATTCTTTGCCGCGCGAGGTGCAATTAGTGCAGGGTAGCTTGCGGTCGCATTTCTGCTTGCGCCGATGGCATTCTGTGCAACTGATGACGATGCGCCGGCGTTTTCGGGGCGGTGGCTTAGATCCGGCCTCGTGGGCTGCGCTGCCGCTGCTGCCGTCGCGGTTGTCGGCGTTGTGGTTGGCGCTGCTGCTTCTGCTCCCTTGCGGCTTCACGTCGCTGTTGTTTCCATCCTCGACTGCGGACTCGGCGTCCGGCATGTTGGCTTGTTATGGTCGGTCGGGCTGTCGATCGGTTGTCGGGTTACAGAATGGGGCTTGCCCGTTTTGTCCTGTCCTGCCTGCTGCTCGTTCTCGCTCTTCTCTTCCGGTCTACTAGTGGTAAAAAGCACGGCGGGGACGTTGGGTCGAGGATAAAAGTCAATCAATGGCAGCTATGCCTCTATGTATTGCTTTAGATAGGTTGGGTTTGGTGCATCGCAGATAGCGACGATGACCATCGTATGAGAGGAGGAGGTTGTACTGCAAATGCTTCTTTCCATCCAACCCATCAAGCGATCCAATAGCGAGAGATCTCCATGCAAACCATCGTCTGCATCACCTAATTAATTGATTTGATCCATGAGATGAGCTTGAACATGGAGGCCCAAACAACCCCACCTCCCAATTCCTTAGCTTAGAGCCCGTGTTTGATAGCGCCACTTATCAGAGTGGCACACTGATTGATCGGAATAAGCAGAGCGAAGAGCGCCTGTTTTATTACCTCGATATATACTAGTCAAGTATATATATAAAAGATGGGCTATAAATAAAGCTCTCTATATATTATTAATAGATATAATAATATATAAATATAATATATTACTTTTAAAATAATATCCAGTAGTTGTTAACGAAGGGGGTACGGGATTGTAGATGGAGCTCCGAGATCAACCGGGTTCATTAGTAAACCCGGTACTTATATAAGCCTATCCTATACCATCAACACTAACAGCTCCTCACCAATAGTCTCTGTAATTTGTCATGCAAGCTGCCATGGCTCGTGGTGAATGAATCGGTAAAGATTCGGCACTCGCACCACCCAAGAGAAAAATTATCATTACCTCACCGTATTGTGCATTGAGAGGCGATCACTACCCGCGCTGCATGTAACATGTCGAATACTGGCTCTTGCCCCCCCCATCTCATTATACTAGACTGTGTTATAGTGTGTGTGGCAAACAAGCCAGCAGCGGTGTGCTGCAACCTTCTAGACTGAGGTCTACCACATTCCCCTTCGAGATTCCAGCTACGTTTTGGTCCAAGTGTTTGGCAGCACGTCAAAAGGCATGCATGAAGGCAAAACTGTCCAGTATGGGATATTGCTCATGACCAAGTCACCGACGCTCCGAATCGATTTTGTACCATGCCCGACTATCTAAATATGTGAAGCTCTTATCCATGAGAATCCAGAACTCCAAACTCAAAAAGCCAAATTCGCGAGGTCTCAGTACTGCCAGGCGTCCTGCATCCTACCAACGTAGACAGACATAACTCTCAAATAATCCATTACTGGCTTGTCCGTTTCTGGTAGGCGGCCCAAGCCCTACTGCGGTACCGTGCAGCCTCTGCCTGGGGGTCTCCCGCCTTGATGATACCGCGTCCAACAATGATGATATCCGTGCCGCAGATGCCAACCAACTTGGCAGGCGTGTTGTAGTTCTGGCCCAGTCCGTCCCCCTCGACGGTTCCATTCTCTTCCTCGCCATCAGGGGGCAGCTGGCAGCCTGGCGTCATGTTGATGAAGGTGTCACTGGGCGCCGAGTTCAGGCTCTCTTGCGAAACAAAACCCATGACGAATTCCTTGTGCTCTCTCGCGGCCTCTACGCACGCTTGCGTATACTCTTTGTTCATGAAGTTGCCCGTGCTCGACATTTGTGCCAGTATCAACAGGCCTCGCTCGTAAGGAGGCTCCTCGATTCCGGCGTAAACAAGCTCATCGCCTTCGTCTATCCGGCTGCCGAATCGCGGCGAGTCGACGGGCTCAAAAGATTGCGTGACGGTTGTGATGGACACGATGCTTCCTTTGCGGCCATCGTTGTCCCGTTGGTAGGGGCCGGGTGCGGACATCTCCCTCGTACCGAGATGTCCGTTGTTCTCAGCATCCTCGTTTGCGTTCTCCTCGTCGAAGACATCGGAGACGGGGGTGCCAACAGAGACGGATGTCTTCACTTCGTAGTTGACGCGCGACCGCCACTTAGCAGCGGCTTCTGCGAGCGCCTGTACTGCAGCTTTGCCAGGAACCATGTTTACATTGACAATGTGGGCCCAGTCAATGATACGGGCACTGCCACCGATGTACTGCATTTGCACCGTGTGTCCAATATCGCCAAATTTGCGGTCTTCGAAAATAAGGAAGCCATGCTTTCTGGCCAACGAGCCCAGCTTGGCGCCAGTGCCGGTTTGCGGGTGGAAGTCCCAGCCGGCCAGAATATCGTAGTGCGTTTTCAGAATGACGATCGAGGGGCCAACTTTGTCAGCCATGTGCAGCAACTCGCGGGCGGTTGTGACATCGGCGCTGAGACACAGGTTGGACTGCTTCAATTCCATGAGGCGCATCAGATAGTTGGTCAAAGGGTGCGAGGCGCCCTTCGCTCGTTCGGCGAAGGTCGCCGCCAACGTGGGGTGTTTCGGCCGGTCGGCGCACATGGTGATGGGATCGGTCGTTGTGGTGGGGTTGAGTTTGATGAGACAAAGAACAGCTGGAGGGGCCGTAGGTCGTAAAAGCGAGCAACAGTTATAGCTGTGGCTGCGAAGGAGAGGTTACGGAGTAAACAGAACAGGAAGGTGTTTGTCTACTGTCGATGGTGTCGTACTTGGCGCTCCTTTTTGTTTAGTAGGCACGTGTTGTTATTGGGGGGGGCAATGAACATAAAGGTCGTTAATTTTCTGAGACGGGCGGGCCGAGAAGCAAAAGTTGCAGGGAAGCTGGAGGTTGGAGCAAGATTAGGACGCAAAAAAAATAATAGGACACCGCCTGTGATCCGTTGGTTTCGCAATGCTTAGCTGGGAGCTGTCGCATATGTACTGTGCCAGTGCAGCGCTGGAAAGCCCGCCAAACCAGCAGACGCCAATAAAGGCCCCCAGAAGTGGTTCGATTTTCTCAGTAGAAGGGCTGAAGAAGAACAAATGAGAGCAGGGGAGGCGAGAAGGTGGAGCTGCCGTGATGTCAATTTCGATCCCGCTCCAAGGGTCTAGTGTGCTGGGCTAGGCCATTTCAATTTGCAGGTACATAAGAAAAAATGGCTATGGGAGATTTATTAGGGGAGGATGGCAGAATACGTGTCCCAATCCACAATTAGCAGCAGCACGGTTATATAGAGTCTTATGGGCAACACGCAAATGCGGTCAACGGATTGGAGGCGCGGATGGGCTAAGAGGGGGGGCAGTGCGGCAATGCCGTCTGTCAGAATAGGAGGCGATGGATGGGGGGGAAAGGAAAACGAGAAGTCGCATGGTTGAGGGAATCAAGGCCCTTGAAAAGGGACCAGGACTGGACCTGGACTGCCTGTCCGTCTGTCACATTGATCAATCGTATCGTCTGCCCGTCCATCCATTGATACTTTCGAAAAAGATACCACGCCTTGCATAAGGCTAGTAGTCCTGTTGTGCGTGTATACTTGCCCATTCGCGATGCCTGTCTGCCCGTCTAGCCATATGCAGTGACTGAGTAGATCAGAAGTAGATCGCATCAGTCGTAGGGCATGCAGACCGTTGCGCCTGCACCTGCAAGCACGGCGAGTAGGGCAGAGATAAGTGGGCTCGGTTTGCTACTGTATGTATGCACATGCATTGGTAGTCGAACGCCTCCAAGATGGCCCAGGTTTTCAGGGTCTGTCTCCATTGATTGACACATGCTGTAAGCTGGATCTGTCGCTAGTAATAGAACCGGGAGGATCCAAAGGTGCCAGTCAGGATCAGGAGAGCGTTCAAGTGATGGGCAACTACCTAGCCCCTGACAAACACTCGACGATAGCCATGAGTAAGAAAGGAATATTCGTTGGTGGCTGGTGTCTGCATTGTCTTGTCTTCTACCGTACCAACAGGCCGCAGGTGCGTAGGCGCCCAACGCTTAAGATGCACCTCAACCTCCCTAAGTCCAGCATGGTCATGGATTGCTACTCGTTACACGGAATGAAACCCTAATAGCAACATAGGCGACGCTGACCAGCGAAGACATATGTCGCAGAAGTCGCCAACGCTACTGTGCGACGAATTACTCGTAGCCTACCTGCTCCAAGCGGTCCCGAGTGTCAGGCAGGGCTCCGGAGCTGGATGTCCCTATCATATTGCTTCTATTATTGTATGCAGGCGATTGAGTCCGGCTGTGCTCTCGATTCAGAATGGCATGAACTCTATTTGTTTATCTTTATGCTCCCCGAATATAGTCTGGAAACTTGCCGCAATAGGTACTGCTTAGGTCCTGGGTATTCGATATCGTACGAGATGTCTGCCTTCGACCCCGCTATGATAGTCGTTGAAGATCTTCAACTCGAGCATACCCGCTCACGCTCGCTCGCCTTGTCGCCTAGGTTTGTACCGCAGCTTGGCCGTCTGGTCTGGAGCTGAAAGAGGAACCCGCCCACCCTCCGTACCCCCTGAAGGTGACTGGTCATATCTAAGAAGTCGGTTCCAAATTCCAGCTCGGTGTAACAAGTGGCGCCGCGGCGAGCTGTGCGAGGGGTATATCAAGCTACTTAACTGGTATGGGACGACGGAGGCTTCCGAGAACCCCCATGTCAAGCTGGCAAGCACCAATGGCAAGCCCAGATTGATGTCTTTTTCAGCCCTGCGTTCTAGACTCGCTCCATTGCTAGGACATTCTACTATTGAACCTGAGTACGTTTATGTGCAACCACTGGTATGGGTACCGCTAATAATAAGGGTCGTTGATCGTATTCCGATGCCTCAGGCGAAAAGCCGTATCAGTATGCGACCGCTGTATTTATATGTAATTATGTGGTGGTGAGGCTAGCTACGCTTGTTCCTGGGAGCTCCCACCATTGATATGATCCAGCGCGCATGCATGCTCTTGCACAGAAGCAAACATATCAACGTATGGGAATCTGCAGATATCCTCGTACATTTTCATAATTCGTTTTGATATGCAACCTGTCCAGCATACAAGCTCATATTTTCGATTTACCCGGCGGCGTCTTGGCGAGCTCTGTGCATCTGCTGCAGCCGCGTGTTAAGCTTGGCGGTTTGGTCAAGTCGCGTGCCTCGAGGCCAAGCCTGGTAGAAACACGTCGCTATGAGTAACGGTGACGGTGACAGTGGGATGAAAACAGTATGGTTAATGACACTCCCCCTTTCTGCGTCTTGTGAGAGACCGGTTCCATGTATAATGCAACCGGAGCAAGTTGGCAATATAAGCCCGTACAGGCTTGGCTTTGGAACGGACTGATGAGGTACATCGATGTAAGCATCCTCTATGGTGCATGCAAGCAAGCTCATCAAATCGCAAGCCTTTGGAAGAAACAGCACAGATGTGCCTACCAAATTGCCAAGAGCTTCTACATTATCTCCAGTGCCTGATGGTGACGGCCTTGATGGCGGCGATGGCGATCATGTTGCTAACAATATGGCTGCGGTTACTGTACAAATGCCTGACGGACTTTCCTTTTCAGCCAGCGCGATTGTCATCCCAGACATAGCTTCCGATGATGCCGACGATGCGGGCTGAGGTAACGGTACAACAAGACCTGATGCAAGTTGGGGCAGGTGCCTTATCTCCTTCAAAAATAGGTACCCAGTCAATCCCGTCCGTCCCAAGGTTCACTGCCCGTCATCATCATTAACAGCAGACGGCAAACCTCTTCTTGCCTGCATCATCAGTTGGTTCAGGGAAATCAGGGACCTCTCATCGCCTCCTTCGCTATCGCGGCCGAAAAGTAGAAGGACAAAATCATTCCGGCATCCCGGATCAGAGCCCCCCTTTCGCAGATTTGACAAGCCAGGGAAAACCGGAGCTGCAGCGGGTCACAAAATTTGGCACTACGTAAGTTTCTGGAACGCGAGACGCCATTTCGTCAGCAGCACTCACTGCCAGGTTCCAAACCCGTCCCCGTTCGTTTATTCGGCCACTTCGGGGTGGTGTGAGTTGGTGCAAAGAAAGAAAATAATAATAGCAGCAAGTAGATCAGGTAGCTCCGAGCATTTGAGCCCACGTTGAACAAACCAACATCAAACACACATCACATTACACACCCTCGCCACCTCTTTTTCTTATCGCAAGTCCCTTACGACCCGACCCCGACCTTCCTTTGCACCCTCGAATACGTCAGTAACAGCTCAAACCCCAGCTTGGTCCAGGTTCAGTCCTTGAGCCAAAATCGATGAGCCGGCCCTCGAACCCCACTTAACCCAACTTCAAGCAGCACATCGCATCGCAATCGCATCGTATTATAATGTCCGTCCGACAAACCCGGCGACAGGCTGCTCTGGCGGCCGCCAACGAAAATGACAACGACGGCGTGATTGCGGCCTCGTCTGCCAACGATGAAGTGCAATCGCCCATGAATGGCAGCGGCAGCAACGGACAGGTTCACAAGAATGTGTCCGATCACCCGCATGAGAACATCTTCTTGTTCTGGCCTAACATCATCGGTACGGAAAAGCCTGGCACACCACAGCCCGCAGCTGAACCACCCCGAGTTCAGCTCAGCTCGATTACACACGTACACGGTCACAGATGATTGACTAGTGCTAACGCATCGCAACCACAGGATACTCGCGAATCGTACTCGCCCTGGCATCGCTCTACTACATGCCGCTGCACCCGCGAACGTGCTCCTTCCTCTACAGCATCTCGTGCCTGCTTGACGCCCTCGATGGCTACGCTGCACGCTACTTTGAACAGTCGACTCGGTTCGGTGCCGTGCTGGACATGGTGACAGATCGATGCACGACCTCGTGTCTGCTGGTCTTCCTGGCCTCTGCCTTCCCGCGGTGGTCGCTCGTCTTCCAGGGTCTCATCTCGCTTGATCTGGCGAGTCACTACATGCACATGTATGCAACTTTGGCCATGGGTGGCTCAGAAACAAGTCACAAGTCTGTCAGCAAGTCGCGAAGCTGGCTGTTGAACTTGTATTATACCAACAAGGTGCGCAAAATCGCCCGACAACCCTCATTTGCCTCAAAATCATGAGAACCGCCCAGCTAACATGCAATAACAGACCGTCCTCTTCGTTGCCTGTGCGCTCAACGAACTTTTCTTCATCGCCCTCTATTTGCTCTCTTTCTCCTCGCCGCTGCTGTCTCCGCAGCTGCTCGAACACGTCGGCGAGCACAAGGCCTCGGCCATCCAGCACGGCGCCGAAGTTAACAGCTCGGTCCTCAAGCAGCTATTCACCAACCCGTACAGCGCTGGTGCCCTCGAGCTGGCCCGCGCTAACAAGATGGACTCGTTCTGGCCGTGGGTCATTGCGGGTGTCAGCTTCCCCGTTATGGCCATTAAGCAATTCCTCAACATCGTGCAGTTGGTCAAGGCCAGCAAATGGCTGGCCGAGGGCGATGTGGAGGCCCGAAGAGCCGCTGGATTGCCGCGGCCCAAGCAGGCCAAAAAGGATATGTGAGCAATGCCTAACTTATGGTCTTGGAGACTTGGAAGATCAGGCAGATCGGTGCTCTGATTGGTTTATCTGGGATTGGGTTGTTCCCAAACGTTGTTGGAACTGGATAAAGCTGTAACGCACAGGAGGCAGACATGTCGGCTTTTTCCAAACCCCTAGGGATTGAAAGTTGAGGATCTCCGATAATGGAAGATGACTACGTGAATGGGCAGTTTTACAATGAAGGAAAAGAAACGGGAGCCACTGGCAAGGTGGTTAAGATATTGTACATTGGCTACTACCGAATAAGGTGCGAAAAATCGCAGCCGTGAGAAGGATCGCATTTTCAGCAGGCGTCACCATAGATGGATTTGACATTAACAAGCCGTGTTTCAACGGCCATGTGTTCAGCGGCCATCACAAGAAAGAGGACCGGAGTCAATTAGGTGTCCGCCTGAGTTCGTTCATACGACGGATCATTGTCAATAGTATAAATAAAAGAAATACATGACAAGTTATTATTTGCTCATGGGGCTTTTAATCACCCATCGTCGTGACTGACCACCGACGATGCTGCTGTTCATCGCCCAGTCTCCTGGGTAAAGGGGATGGGCTTCCACAGCGCCGTGACGCCGAACCACCAGAGGTTGTCCTGCCAGGTCGGCCAGTAGTGGCTGCCGTAGGGGGCGACGCGGGAGATGTACTTGAAGCCGAGGCCGTCGAAGGCGCCCTGGAGGCCGCGCGCGAGGTCGAAGACGCTGTCGTAGAGGCCGTAACCGACGAAGAGGCCCTTCTCGGCGAGGCCCGGGTTGGCGGAGACGGCGGCGGCGTCGACGAAGGGCGGGCTGGCGGCGGGCGAGAAAAAGCCGTAGTAGGCGAACAGGTCCGTCGCGTTGACGTACATCTCGTACGTCAGGCGGCCGCCCAGCGACAGGCCAGAGAAGGCGCGGCACTTAGGCTCGTCGCAGACGGAGTAGTGCGACTCGACCCAGGGGAAGAGGTACTCGACGTAGTTCTCGCGCACGTGCTGGGCCGTGGGAGGCGGGGCCCGGTTGGTGGCTTCGCCGTAGACGAACTTGGGCAGGGAGTCGTCGAGGTTGTAGAAGGACGGCATCACCACGACGGTCGGCTCGATGTGGCCCTCGCGGATCAGGTTGTCGAGGATAGCGCTCGCGCGGCCCAGGTTCTCCCAGTCGGCCCCGTTGCCGCCCGCGCCGTGGCTCATGTACAGCAGGGGGTACTTCTTGTCCGGGACGGTGCCGTACTCGGCGGGCAGGTAGATGCTGAAGTCGTGCACGTCGGGCGCCGGGTGGATGGACCCGGGGCTCGTGTAATTGACCGTCTTGATGGTGCCGCGCTCGCCCTCGGGCGCCGACAGGCCGTAGTCGAAGTCGACGGGCGTCGCGTCCGTCGTCAGCTGGAAGGCCGGGTCGAAGGGCACCTGGAAGGTCGAGGCCACCTGGTCCTCCTCGGTGTTGCGGAAGGGCGGCAGCTCCGGGTCCACAAACAGCTTGCCCGTGTCGATGGTGCAGAGCGGCGCGTAGTCGCAGTCCACCAGGTACGCGAACGAGTAGACGCCCGAGGGCAGCGGGGTCGTGAAGGTCCACTCGCCCGACTCGTCCGAGGACGGGGCCATCTCGTACGGCCACACGTAGTCCTGGGGCGGGAAGGAGGCAATGTAGAAGTCGCCGGCCTTGTAGTCCTTGGGGTCGTACAGCGCACTCGACCGCATCGTCGTGTGGAACTGGTCCGTGAAGGGCTGCAGGCCGCCGCCGATCAGGATCCGGTTCGCGCTCGCGTTGGTGTACTTGAAGTCCACCTCGTACCCCGTGGGAGCCGTGCCCGTCTTCCGGATGGTGACGGACCCGGCCACCAAGGAGGCGCCGAGGGCGAGGGCGGTGAGGGCAGAGTAAGGTGCCATCGTTATGGGATAGCAGGTTCTCTTTACCTTGATGGTGAGTTTGGTAGTGTGTATACTTCTCAAGACCGTCCGTGAAGAGCAAGCGGTCCCAACTCAGGAGAAACCCAAGGCCTCCGGCTGCTCTTTATGCACGTGCTCGTGATCCTGCGGGTCATCTCCTTGACAGAGAGACAGTCGACCGGGTGTTTCTTTTTCCCCTTTCTCCTCATCTCTCATCTGAAATCGACGATGCCATACGACATCACGACGGGCGGTGACCACTGGCCACTGGCTACACCGCATCACACCACGGACAAACCACTGCCTCGGCATCGTCTTGTCCCCGACGGTGAGCCGAAGACCACCCCACGATGCTGCACCAGGACGATGTCGTTTTCAGATAAGATCGCCTTCCCGTCATCTCCCACCACGAGCTGGTGTCCGGTTCGAGTCGATTCCCCAATATGCCAAGTCGATATAGACCAGATCGGAAGAATCGCCGACCTGTGTTATAACGTGGTCGGCAAGTTGAGTGGAGAGAAAACTCCTGTTGGCCAGGGAAAATGACTACAACCCCTGTCCAGAATGCAAGACATACCGGCAAATGACTTGGATGCATGCTGGTCTGCTAGTCATGGTCGCATATGTCGAAAATTCTCCCCGCATTCTCTCCCCACATTCCGCTCTATTGGGCCCGTGAGTTCGCTCCGGGACCTATTACGGCCATGGAAATCTGGGGTCGTATCGTAACTGTCCACTTCTTCTCGTTACTGCACCAGACTCGGCGAAGGCTTGAGTGATCGATCTCCGTAACTCCCGGCGCGAGACATGTGACGTTAAAATGCCGATTTGCCAAGTCCAGTACAAGAAAACTCCATGGGTTATTCCACCAATGAATGCATATGTGAGATTCGTGAATCAAGAGCTTGGAACGTATGCACGACAGAGCTGTATTTTCCAAATATAGACTACCAAAAAGCACAGCTCTTTCACATACGACCATATCCTGCTGAACACTAGGGATCCCGTCCGCTCTCCCATATATAAGCAGCAGAGAGCCGAATTAGTACTAGGGTCGGTGACGACCTGGGAATCCTCGGTGTTGTATGTTTTCGTCTTTTTGCTGCTCATCGCTCTCTGCTACAAGGGGCCTGCTCAAGCCTGCTCTATGGCTGTCTAGAACAACATCATTCTTATGTGAGGAAGCAGGTGGAGAGTCGTCGCTCTTTGTGGTATGATTTCTTTCTCCTGCGAGCTCGTTTGACTTAATAAACTTAGTAAGCATGCATATATGATGCCTAGAGACCAAGAAGCTGTTTGCTTTATGTGTCATCACGCCAGCTGATGATCCCGCGTACAAGTATAAGTATATCTGGCAGTTGACATTGATCCCATATGTATACACATCTGTATTTGACCAAGTCAGCGAGCCCTCAAGGACATTTGCTCGAACACCTACCAGCTAAACATCACACTTGGGAACGACGGTAGCGCAAGTACCTACATGTCCAAGAACGCCTTGAAGCATGCAGCTTTCACTGTCGTTGATGTTCGGCGGTGCTGATATCACTTACACACTCACTTTAATACTGAAGGAACGCCAAGTCAATAGGTGTCAAATGAACATAATATATACTGTCCGTGGTCTCTGCCGTCGACGACACCCGAAGATGCTGATGCTGAGCCTGCGGCTGAGATTAGCACTCATTACACCGATACGTAGTTGCTTGATGAGTCGGGTTGCTTATCACATGCTATTCATTCGTAATTCGTTTCTCATAAGATTAATTGTGATAAGAGGACAAATTGCTGAAGCCACAATGTTCGACTACAACGTTGGATAACGTAAAGGGGACCCCCGACCCGGGTCTCAGCTTACTTACAGTCTTACAATCCAATCGTCGGAGGGTACTGTTGATGGCCCATTGAAAGCCCTGCCTGGATGAGACGCTACGCCTCAAGCCCGCAGTCATCGCGGGCGGTTACCGTCAGACGCCGCCCGGGGGGCTCTGGTTCGACGAGCGGTTCGCCCCCAGCGATACCACCGTCTTCGTCCCGGCTCAACTTATCCAGACGGACGGGAGGTACTGGCCACCGGCCCGGGTGTTCATCCCTGAAAGGTTCAGCTCTAAGAGCAATGACTTAAGCCCCCCCTGTCTGCCCTTCACACTTGGTAAGTCGCGCATCGCAGAACAATCAGACTTAGAACAACACCTATCTGCTCACCTAACACCGTAACGTGAAGGACGGCAGGCGTGTTCCGGCAAGAACCTGGCTTGGATATCCATGCGCAGCACCCTCTCCAAGATCGCCCAGCACTTCGACCTGTCTTTCGGCCCGGGCGAGAACGGAGAATACTTCGACACCGAAGCCTTGGACTTGCTTTACGATGGCGGTGACCCCGCTCGTGGTGCGGCTCGATAGCCGAGGAGGCTCGTCTTCTTGACTGTGACATCAAACACGCAGCTCTTGCTCTAGTCCATTCCATGCATGCGCATTTTCCTCGAGCAGGTAGAGATCATCAATCATCCTCTAAGTATCGAGCCGCGCGAACCCGTATCCGAACCGAGACCCCGCTACGAAAAGTTTGCTCAAAATTCCCCGTGCCGATGGCAACGCTGCAAGCTTGGCTCACCGTCGCCGAGTTGCTGTTATCATGCCATGTAAGCGATTTCTAAACGCCGTTGGTGCTTTGAAAAAGAAGACGATACTGCCCCCCACAGTTTCCTCATTGGGACTATCTGCGCAACTGACGTCAATATTGATCACCTATACTGCGGAGAGGTGCCCCTTTCGGTATATAAGTGCATGTTTAGGAGCCCCTTGCTTCGCTCCTGTGAGCCGCTATTGGATGCGATAGCGAAACGACAGCTCCTTTTTCGAGCTCATGTCCGCCTGGGACTACTTTGCAGAGATACCTAGCTAACACACGCCAACGCATAGTTCTCTCTTGCCATCGCAGCCGTCGTCTCCGGCATCGCTGGCCTGGTCTCGGGCGGGCCCATCGCAGAGACCAGGCGTGTCCCCCCGCCGTCATGTTGTTCCGGCAGAGCTTCCCGGCTTTGGAGGCCCAGTGTCTGTGGTACATGTACTGCGGCCATTGCGATGCCGACGATGCCATCTGCGACGGGGACGGCAACATTCAGCTGACCAACCCGGACTGCCAGGGGGACTGCTACTGCCAGAAGGTGTGTCCCTCGGGGTGAGGGGGCTCAGTCAAGTCAATAAGACGCATTGTTTGGCCGTTTTGCCATTGATGAGTTTGTTCATGGAGGTTCTCTTATCAAGCAGTAGCATGAGTTCAGGATTGCGCATTGGGGAATTTGCTGTTTGAGGGTTACGCTGGTGGAGGATTCGTTCGTTAATGGGTGGTCTCTCTTTTGTCTGTCTACGCAATAACGATTCAATGAAGTATACGCTGTTGCTTTCCCGTCTGGCTTTCCAGCAGTCATCATAATATCAATTCGACCAATAGGGGCACTCTTCCGTCTCGCGTCGCTGTCCAAAGTCTGAGTGAACTTGAATAGATTGCCAACACTGGAAGTAGAAGGTCGCTCATCAAAGTCATGCTGGGCTATCAACTTCATGTAAGACTAACATATCTGCGTGTAGCTTGAACGTAGTCCGCGGTCCAGTCTTTCCCACCAAGGGAAACCGATACTGCAATCACAAGGGTTCATATAATCCAGCGCACTCACACTCATTGCTGGACGACTGGAATAGGCGTGGGCTGCGTGGCGAAATGCAGCACCCATAGTAGGAACTAAGAAGAATAGGGGGCATGCTCCTTAGTTTTCAACAGTTGTATAGCTTCTACTGCCATGGAAGAATTGGAAGAGCTATATTGCGCGACGAATACTCAGTACCATACACCGGTTGCGCTGGCTTGCCATATGATTCATCGATCTAATTTTACGAGGACTTTAACAAAGCATGAAATCGAGCCTGCTCTCATGCAGTCATCTGGCAGGATCACCATGGCATATTTAGAGGCATTGGACAGTTTATAGAGCAATTGCTTGATGTACTCGGTGGTAGATGAGGATTGCCCTCGACCTTGCAGGAGAGCGCGTACTCTCGATAGACTGTCGCATGAAGACGAAAGGAGTATGCGCAAAGTATAGACTCGAAAGAACGTAGCAAGTCTCGTTACGAAAGCACGCATATGCAAGCTTCCGGAGCGAAGAGTCCATGGAGAAGGTTGGGCCAGTGACTAACTCGCTACTGCATATTTGTGTTCATGCACATACGCATGTCGAATCCCTCGTCCTCGTCATGTGCAAATGCGGGCACCCTGACGGGCAAAAAGTGGAGGGGAATTCGAATGATAACGCTGCATCGTGTGGCATAGGAAAGCGGACGGGATATCGTCATCAGAATCAACGGGGAAAGGGATGAGATTCTCCTCGCCCTCCCCAACTTCGTAAAATTACAAACAAGCAAGGAAGCTGCATGATCGTAAAAAAAAAAAACGATATCCGGACGAGCAACGTACGTACGCTCGCTCCCGAGACCGAGCCTTGCCTTGCCTTGCCGCCGCAACCACCCCTCTTATCCCGACTCCCCAACATGCCACATGGACTGGCACAATCAAACAAAATAGGAGTAAGGATGACTCTGCATCACATGGCGCTCACATACAACCAGAAGGGGAACAAGTGGTGTGTGCCGGATCTGGTTTCTCGGGCCGTCCTACCTAATCTAGGGGCTGAGATAGCGAAGCAAACAAATGAACAAACCTGCACACAATCGTCTACAAAATCGTCACGAGGCAGGCAGGCATTGGAAGGGATGACACAATGCATGAGTGACTACTCACGCACGTAGACTTTCTCATGTGATCAATAAAAAAACCCGACCCCTACCTATGTAGCTCGCGGCTTACTCGAGTCGAGTTCCCTAGCAAGGCGTATGGATGGATCGGAGAGGCAACATGAAACGAAAAAGTGTGTACAGCTACATATTCTTGAAGTCCCGCCGATTCGGCAAAATACGACGCCTTTGATTAGAAGGGGCGCCTGGGCGTTTGTTGCAGCGGTCTGTGAGGTAGTAGCCAGGGGTTTATTAATGGTGGTGGTGGTGTTTGACTGATGATGTGGTGTGATTGATAATGCAAGTAGAGAGGCAAAGAGAAAGAAAAGGAAGAGTAGGAATCGGCCAGCATTCCAATACGGGAACGCGGAAATGATCGTAAAGGAGAATGCGCCATGCCCATTCAACCAACCATTATCCATGCCTTTCAAAGGAAGAGAGGGAAACAATTTCGCATTCCGAATGAACTTTGCAGATTGGTTGTTGCTGCTGTCCAAATAAACTCTGTACCTGGGGATGTAAGTTTTCCTCAATTTTCGGACAAGGGACAGACAGCGAAGTTACCTCCAGTCAATTTGATCCGCACCGGGCACCCGCCTGAGTGGCAATGGAACGCAGCTCCTCCTCGCCCTTTTCTCAGCTGGGAGCTGGAGCGAACGTTGATTTGCCAATGGCTGCAGGTACTAATGGCGAGTGAGAAGAGAGGTAAGGCTTACGCCGTTACGTTTTTGCCTTCCTTATGTACCCTGCAATGAATGCATTTTTCCTATGCATGCATGAATCGGGTGGGAGAGGAAGACAAGAAAATTAAGTATGGCCACCACCACCATTGCCCACAGACTTGAGAGGGCAACACTGCATCTTCATCAAACCGTGGCTGTAGGGGCAACGATAGGATCGCGGCTTGTTTGATCCCATACGTTAATAGGTATGTATGTACTGACAAACGGCAACCCGAGGCAAGGATCCATGGCAACAATCGGATCGATGGGTTAGGTGAAGTAGGTAGGTACTGTCCTTGTACTGTACCGTACCGGGGATAAATCAATTGATAGAATGAATGCCGGGCGGGCGTAGTAACGGGGGTTAATAGATGAGTGAGCAACTAATAAGTGGCTGCATTGCTTTGCTTGCTTTCTGTAGAAGCCCAAAAGACGCCTCCCTCGACGGAAACCAGACCAAAACAAATAAAATCAAAATAAGACTCATCATCCAAACGCTTTTGCCGGCGTATTAAGAGTGATAGGCAGACAGTCAGGCATGAGGCGGCGGCGTCGGACGGGCGGCCGGCCGCACACCAAAACGTACTTGCATATACCGCATTTATCCAAATCACCTCATCCATGCTGCTGCCGCTCACTTCTCACCCAAAACCAAGAGCAGTAAGCAAAAGCAGCAAGCAAAAGCAGCAGCCAGCAAGCAAGCCATTGCGACAGGTACGAATTACACGATATGACATTTCACACGCATATAGTCCGGATATATACCCCCTCCAGTGCTTGCGCCTCACTATGCATGATACATCATTTCGACGCCACTGGCCGAGGAAAGCAAGCCTAAAGGGATAATTAAAATAAAATAATAATGTCTGCGAGCGGTCTACTGATCATCCTACAGTCACAATGCAGCAGCAGTATCGAAAATTAGAGCAATGCGAACGTCCTTCTATTGGATATCTCTGAATGCCACACCACCCACCACCTTGCCTTTGTTGCTTTGCATGCGCAATATGAAAGACGGGTTCGAAACGGCCCCGTCTCCCCTGAAAAACACACGTAACGCAAGAAGGAAAAAAGCAAACCACCGTTCGAGCCGCGTGCATTAAAACACCAAGACAGCAAAAAACTTCTTTTTGCCCGTACGCTGCCAAAACTCTGGGGGCTGTGACGGGATGCGTCTGCATATCACCACGTCAAGATGGCCACGGTGGATGAAAGCAAGGACCAAACTCTCTTTGATTTTAGGTGCCCGAAGGATAGTAGTGCTGGCTGCTCCTGGACTCGCCGAACGCCGCGTTGCCCTCAGCAATCAGCAACACTAGGTCAGAAAATAAGCTGACCTCTCCGCCTCGATGCCAAACAAACGAAAAAAAGATAAAGTAACAAAATAAAAAAATAAAGGCTCCGGATCTTCCAAGTCTAAAATGAGAATGCCAGATGTCAGGTGTTGCTGGTCTTTGGCGCCTCTGATGTGTGCTTAACTCCCGTCGTAGAACCGTGTACTCCTAGAACCCCGATGTAATGCAAGTTTGAAACATAAAAATGTGCTCTCTCTCTTGGGGTGCCAGAACTGTAGCCAATAATGCGTCATTAAAGTCGAGTAACTTGAGGGTATTGATGTGCGTGATACGAAATAATTTCAAGCTCGTTGGATGCCTCCGTTGGGTATTAGTAGTAGAAATGATGTGCTTGGTGCCCACCCCCTGTGATCGCCTGGATGTGTGGTAGGAACAAATGCCGGATTGTTGAGTAGTTGTTATGCCTTATTGCGGTAAGGAGTCAACCATCTCCGTATCGACGTAATCGCCGTCGTAAACGAGCGAGGACCATACCCGCCAGTGGAGGAGGCCGAGATGTGTCAACCGGGTCGCCATATCCTCGATGCCACCTTCTTCGCGGGCTTCCCTTGTCGAGCTCTCACTGGTGTCACGCTCCATGGAATGGTCTCGCGATCCCTCCCAGGCTCGGCTGGATCCGTTGATGCGCCCTCCAGTGGCTACCGAGAATAAGCCGACACCCGTCAGGGGCTTCAAATCCCGCACACGCTGCTGGAGCTCGGCGAGTAACTTGTCATGGAAATGACGCTCGACCTCTTGGAACACCTGGGAGTCGGGCTCGCATAGATGCCGTTCAAGTTCATCCTCAAACTGTAATAGCACGTCGGACGGGGCGTCGGTGAAACGGAATATCTGGAGCGCTAGGGAGTCCTTCATGGCCTTCCACTTGTGGGCAGGCCGCGAGCTGGTAGGCGATGTCTGTAATAAGGCCACTAAGGAGCTGTGCAAGTTTTTGGACTTTGTCCGCGCGTCGGCCGCCGCGGTAAGCGAATTTGCGGGTAAGACCATAGACGAGCGAGGGGAAGAGCTGGCCGATCCGGCGGAAGAGAAGACCAAGCTTGAGGGTCTGGAGGTAGGAGGTGTGTTGAAGTTGAAACTAGAGGCATCGTCATCGCTGCTGCTAGACGAGATGAAGCCTGATGCATCTGTCAAGGGCGTGGACAAGAACGGTGTGGGGATGGTAGAGATGGCACCGTGGTTTCGGTACTTTTTCTCCAACTCCTCGTAAAGGCGCATGCAAATCTCTAGGTTGATGTGATCAAGCATATCGGCCCGGAGTTTGAACATCCGCTCCTCATCGAACAGGAATGTGTTGGGGAGCTGCTCCATGTTGGAAGGCAGGATGAGTTTGGACAATGCTTCGAAGAAGACAGCCATCTCGCCGAAAGCAGCCTTGGACTCTTGCCCAGGTAAAAGCTCATGGCAGGCAACAGCGTACCAATGCTGCGCTATCTGGGGGTCCAGCTTGCCACCCTGAATCTTCTTGTAGAAAAAGCGCTTCTCAAACTTGACCGTGTCCTCGATCAGGATGGGTCGGAGACACCGGATCTGGTGGTTGGCAACATCCAACTTCATTGCTTCCAGCACACTCAGGAGACTCCGCATTCCTTGCACAAGCTCCTCCATGTCATTGGTCCGGTTGCCGTTGGTGAGCTGGTTGTACATCTCATCCACCCATTCGTCCCTCATAGGAGCGCAGTGAGACTTGAGCACACCAGAGAGCCACGAAGCCAGCTTTTCCAGATCGGCAATGCCTCTGTGGAACTGCTGCATGATCAAATCCACATTGAGTCCCTCATCCAAGTACACCCGATCACGAGATGGGACTAGGGTTTGGATGATTTCCTTCACCGCCTTCAACAACACCGGGAGACACCAACCTTGACCCTGGCCATAACGCTGCTGGAACGACACAGGGTCTGCCACGAACTGTTGCAGTTGATCCCGCAGGCTCGTCCAGAACTGATCCGCCTTCACTTGCTTTCTCCTGCCCTTCTCGCCGTCCAGATTGGGTCGAAAGTGCAACTCGGGGTCAAAGTTAATATCGTGGCGGAGTTTGGGGTTGTGGATGATCTTGTTGACGTCGAGCTCGCTGAGTGTTGTTTTGGTAACGGGCGGCTCGATTCTCTGTGATGCGGATGGCGGTCCGGCCGGGCTTCTCTGGGGTTTGCGAGGCTCACTTCTCGGGAGTCTGCTCTGTAAGTTCTCGGATGTGTTGGACCCGGTCGACGGATTCCGTGATAAAGTCCCATTCGGTGCCCCCATTCGGCGAGGGTGATCGTTCTGGGCGTATTGGGTCGCCTCTTCCGTCTCTGTGCTGGGCGTCTCCGGTGCCCCCTTTTGCTGCTGTATCTGATCGTCATGTGTGTTTTGGCTGGGTTCTGAAAGCCGTCGATTCCTCTCCATACCACTGTCAATGCCTTGGTCGCCCATTTTTTCTGGTTTGTTTTCCTTTCCACTTCCGTCAACAAATTAATTCCACCGTTCCTGAAATTGAGATCTGGTCTGATTGAGGTTTCTCAGGATTGTTGTGTTGTACAGTGCACCCGATTGTGGCCGGAGGTGAGTTGCCAAGACTGGCGTGTAAGTGGAAATGGTCGAGTGTCAAAAAAGGAGAGTGGCTGTTGAGCCAATGATGGCGGGTTAGCTACAGCTTCTATACGACAAAGGGCAAAAGAGCAAGCCAAGGCAGTAAAGTTCTACAGAGAGTCTCGTGAACAAGAAGAAAAAAGCAGGATCGGGTGTTTGCAGATGTGGTACAGGTCGGTGTCGTCCCTTGTGATCCCGTAGCGATTCGTAGCAACAACTTCGCGAAGTGAGGGCGGAAGACGCAGTGGCAGTTTGTCTAATGCGGGAACGAAACGGGAAGCCGCCTGGTTTTGTTGTAATGTTGTGTTGGGGCGTCACGAATTTACTTACACATGCAACTGATCCGGTCAAATACGTCGGTTTAAGTGAAGGTTGAGAGCGACGTGCAAACCAACTGACAGCTGATGCGGCTGGATGCTTGCAGGAAAGAATCCTTGAAGGAACGACTTAGACAAGCAAGACAAGGAATGCCTTTTATTGCCAGAAAGGAGTGTCGGTAGCCAGTGTATATAGCTGAGAACGGCCAACAACAAAGGGAAGATAGACAGCTCTCTGCACAACAACGGCAAGGGAGGAGAGCAAGAATATACTCGGCGGCAGTGCAGTGCAGCTGTTTTAAAAGCCAGGCCGTTTTTCACCGCTGCTAAAAGTAGTAGCAGGTAGGTGTACGGTTTTTTGGGGGAGGCAGGGAGGGAGGGGCGGCTCCCAATGTTATGGAACGGAGATAAAAGGAGATTGTAATGATTGAAGTAGGTATCAACGTAAGTACAGCAGCAACAACAACAGTAGTCAACAACTTCTTGATCGCAAAGGAGAGAAAATAGAAGGAAAAAAAGAGCAACAGAAAGAAGTCGCAAGTGGCAGTCTCGGTTCCTAAAGAAGCAAATCAAACAGGGCCCCAAAAAGGCAAATTAGAACGTACATACGGTACCCACGGGCTTGTTTAAGGGGTGTGGGCATTGTATTGGGGTGGGAAATGAGGAAATATGAAGCATTGAGACTTCAATGCGCCTTTGCACCCACACCTCGCCCATTGCCATGCCGGTCGTGGCTTGGGGCCTAGGGAGTCTGGGAGTTTAGGAAGCTAGGAGCCTAGGAGTCTACCTAGCTAGGAGTCTGGGATCTGGCCTACTGGAACTCAAGACCGGGACTGGGTCTGGGGGTGTTGGTGTGTGTGCGTGCCTGTGCCTGTGCCTGTACTGTAAGGTAGTGTGTGTGTACAATTATAGTGCAGAAGTCACCATACATGGATGAGATACCATCTTCCCTCGCCCAGTCCTAAAAAGTCAGGTAGCTTTTTGCTCCCGCCCGTCAATGATTGATGGCCCCAAAACCGCTTGGAACGTGGTACTGAGGTAGCAGTAGCATGTACGCTTGCTACGCGACCGAGCAGATCCCAGGTTAGAGAAAGCAAGAAAAAACCACCCCTCCTCTCCGTCTTGTCTTTTTTTTCTCTCTTTCTGCGCGGATGAATGATACCCAATGCCAGTGGCCCCGTACCTAGCCTAAGCTGAGATCTATTTAGCGAGCGAGGCGGGTGGGCACCTTGACACACTTGAGCGCAGCGCCTACGGGTACTGGGGGCTCGGGGTCCAGTTCCATCGTCACGTCGAAGAATTTGAGACGATAGTTGCGAAGAGCGGCGTGGGCGAAGGTGAGTGGGCATCTGGTTTTTCTTCTTCTTTCTTTCTCTTGCGAATAGCGAGTCGCGACTCATCAACCAGGGCAGTTCCATCTGCAGGCGTCTGCTAGTCGTTCTTGTCGGTCCAAAATTGGCACAGGCCGAGGACGACTACTGCTAGGCGATCAGCGGTGACCAAGACCAGCAGCCAATATAATACATAGTGCAAGACTGCAGTATGTAACCTCGTCCAAGGGACCACCATTACTAGCTGACTTATTAGATATGATGATATTATTGGGTGGCCCGGTACATATCTGGGTATGTGTGACTACATCATGTACCCTACACACACATGTCTACCTATGATTACCGTAAAACATTGTGCGGCATGCATGGGATGGTGATGATGCTATTAGGTCGCATTCTCGCTCCCTTCAATCCACACATGCATGCCTCCTACTTCCAAGGAAGCGGGCGGGAAGCAAATATATTTCTCACCCACGCTCCCCTCTCCAAATATTCAATTGGCCTCTGGGTGCTTGTTCGCTGTCATGAGGCCTGTATGTATCCGTCCACCCTGTTCAAGATTGATAGCAGTGACCTTGGCTGTTTGGAGGGGACAAGGGACTGGGACTAGCCACCCCCAACCCTGCTCCAATTCCAGCTCGCTCGCCAGGTACCCAGCTACCAGCCCGTCTTTAATTAGCACGAGTGGATTGTGGCGTTTGGCCCCTGCAAAAGTTGGACCTTCGTTTTCAACGCCAGAAGGGCAAAAGAACAAAACTGTGGATCGGTTTGGGGAGGGGCATGGATCGGAGAATCAAACGAAGGTCTGAAGCGGTGGCCCCCTGGCTCGACCATTTTGACCTCGCTTTCCTGCATGGCGCATACATACCGCAAGTCGTAACCATATCAATCCTTGCGTGGTGCGCTGCACACCCAAGAAGTCGCATCGCCGTTCATAGGAGGCAGCCAGCTCAGACCGGCGGCACGGAGGGGGGAGAGAGGTAAGATAAAAGCATCCGCCAGGAATATGTTCACGAGGCGCATCACCTTACTTACATAACACAACTTTTACGCCCCCATACCTACACACACACATACACCACACACATGTTCGTTCCTGTCAGTGATATACACACGTAACCGCCCGTTTGGTCCGGATCCTGGGAGCCAGATGGGATTCGCTCCTTTGCATTCCCAACGCTACGAGACTGGATGCAAGGATGAGCTGGCTGGTTGGGAAAAAATGAAATTCCTCAATGGCTGCAACTGCTGCCATGCCATGGCCACCCTCGTCGTACCCTCCGTGGGTTAGGGATGGATCAGTGGTGTATTCTCAGTCAGTCAGGTCAGGTCAGCAGGGCCCCCGAGCCAACCTTTGGAAGTCCGGGTCTACTATAAAAACGGACCCAAAACCACCATTGATTAATTGGAGCCGGAAGACCCTGCATAAAACGGAGCTGAAAGCGCAGTCCAATCTGCGACTCGCAGTCAGCTAATAATGACACTCTATATGCAGCTCTGCGGTATCAGCATCACGAGAGGAGAGGCATCGCCGATCCACGCGGCCTTTCTAGTAATGCGCTCCCTCCTGCTGCTTGTGCGTATGGGCGCTGCAGCCAGTAGCGCTCATTGTGAGCACCATGCAGTAATCCTCATGCCAAAGGATGTCGTGGCTCAATTTATGCGGATGCATGGGACGTTTATGCGTTGGTATGCGCACTTGCAGTTTTCGATCGATGTATGTGAGCAAGTGAGCGGACTAGATGTTAGGTATGTATATGTATATAACCTCCTGAGTAGCGCCATTAGTCAGATGGTCCCGGACTCATCGGCGCATCACAATATTCTAAATTGCTAGCCGCGCAACACTTACACCGCAGGAGGTGTGGGTGCACTCCCAAGCATAAATAAATAAGTATATAAGTATGTCTGTCTGATAAGTGTTGTTGTATGTGTGATTTGGCTGCATGCCGATCATACTTCGACAACAGCTTGATGTCAATAAATCATAATTGTTTACCTGTCGAGGGCGGTGCATGCAGCCCATTCCATCATCCTAATGGCGAAGGGCGGCCAAGGCGATACGCTCGCTCGCTCGCTCTCTCTCATCCGCAATCCCGAGGTCTGACGACGTTGACACCATTGACGCTTCTGGACGCAAGCGAGAGTTGCCTTATTATCAAACACGGGGACGAGGACGAGGCCCCCAAATCCGTCCTCCGAAGTTGCAAAGCCCAAGGCCAGGCCGGTAGCCGGACCCTCGTCACACCTGGGTGAGTGGTGAGGTGCTAGCTGCCAGCTGTGCATGGATGGTTTTCTTTTTTTCTTTCCTTTTTTTTTTTTTTTTTTTTTTGGACGACGCCTTACCTCGGGACAGATACATCGTTCCCGAACGCATACACCACCTTGTGACCCTTCTGATTCTTAGATACATACAGTGCCTCCGTTTCTTTCCCTCCGTCTGTCGAGGTCGAACCCGACGATCTGATCACCTTTGTCAGAATCAATGCTGTGTGGACAGGCCATGGGTACTTGTATCGCGCTCCAGTCAGCAGGGACCGTTCCATGAAGTCAGGGCACGTTTGAGAGGAAGACGCTCAACGCAACCATCAGAAACCATGGCTGTATGCGTGCAGATCCCGCATGCCCTTCCTCGCTGCCTCCGTCTTAGGTGGGTTTGGAAGTCTTCACCCGCCCCCTCTGCCCAGTGGCATGGCAACATGGTATTGGTCTTACCATAACATACGGCTCGATCGGGCTTCGCGAATGCCAATTAAACGGTGGCCACACCCTGGTGCCTGTTCCGCATGGCCAACATGAGGCGGGCGACCCGCAAACGCAACAAAAAAAGGTACCCGCGCCATCCACGCCCGCCCCCTGGGAATTTTCGCTGAAAATGCGCAAGGCGGGATAGCGCCTACCAAAAACCACACTCTCGTCGATATATTATATTACTATTCGTATTGCTTGCCAACCACCCTAGTCAGCGTCGTTTTCTTGTTCTTCAGCTTTACCTAGTGCTTTAGCTTCGCATACTCTCTTTCTCGACTCTTTACCCGAAACCACATCCAGGCATTTTGGACCCGTGGATAGAGTTGACACAGTTATCTAACTAATACACAACTATGTATGCATGCGTGCATTGCCAAAAACAACAACAACAATAACAACAGTAGCGGTGGCAGCACGGATAATGTGTCACATGGTTGTTGTTTTTTATCCTCTGGCGGGTCGGAGATAACCACCCTGTCTGGGCATGCTGGGTTTGAAGTTACGACCATCGCAACGCTGGAAGTGCAACAGCATGGGACATCGCTGTAACTGCCACAACAATCACCTAGCGCAAACGGCCAAACGGGACTCAAGTTGCAATCAAGACGACTTCTGGGCAATTACCCCCCGGAATAGGCGATATACCACGGGTTACTAAGACACAACCTTAGCTTGAAGCCAGGTATCTGGAGATCCAATAGCGTCTCCATACTTTCTGGAACGTCGAACAAGGCGCTGGTAATACCCTCTTTCAGCCGTGCTCCGTCAAACACCTGCTGCGAGTAGCCTGCCTTGCTCCCTCCCATTTTTTTCGTGCGCTTCAATCCATCAGCGACACAATTAGTGACACATGCATATCATATCGGACCGGCTTGGTGCAGATGTGCGGTGGGCTGCGCGGCGATTGTGAGTTGCCATCACCGTCAACCTCCAGTCATCCAGAAACTGCCCGCACACGCCAAGGGACTATATAGGTGAAGCGTGGATTCTCTCCATTCACGAGTCGTGGATCCTAGCCCGCTGGTTACACCGATATATCATCCACTTACATATCACCTGCATGTTGCGGTGCGGCACGTTTGAGCTTATCAGACCAGACAAAAGACAGACCGCCTTCCGCCCCACTCCCGGATGCTCTTTCATCCTAAGCCATCTTGATGCCATCATCGCGAATATCCTCAAACCCCATTTTGGCCTTGTCACATGACCGTCACACGGACCAGAGTGGGTGGTGGGCGATGGGCCTGAACCTGAAGAGCCCTACCTCGTCTAAAATCTTTGAAAAACCCCCGGTCTTGCTGCTGGCAGCCGCTGACTGGCTGTGACGGCACACACGTACGGGAGACCTGACGGAGCACACTGCCACAGCATCTGCAATACCTTATTTCTGATCAGTCAGTCTGGACAAGACACAACTCACGTTGCCCTTGGGCTCGTATGCATGCCAGGCACAACATACTCATAGTGCGTATATGCCTTACCACCCTGCTTGGTGGTACTACTGCAAGGCCGGATTACCCATTCTTGCTGGGCTCTTGCCGCGTTTCAACTTTGACCTGACGGCCCAGGATTTGCTTCAAGATATCCATTCCCAAAGCTGGGTAACAGTTCGCCTCGTAGGGATGCCAGGCCCCCTCCCTCCGGAACCTCGCAAACCTTTTTGCAGCCGGCCAATCGTACTACAAGCCTAGCAGCTTTGGGCAGGCAAGCGCGAGGCTGCTGCCGGATCGCCAGGCAATACCGGCATCAAAATGTGTCCCAAGCACTCCCGCTTTCTGGTACTATACCCAACCTTGGAAAAAGAGCATGCGCCAAACCCACCAATGTTTTGAAACCTTCCAGGGCTAGCTGGCTATCTCTACCCCTCCCGGCACCACTCCGTATTGCTGAGATTCAGTCATCGATATATGAAGATGCGCCGGCCCAGTGAGGGCGCGGTAACTGCGCATGAACAAGGCGGGATCTCGGGCTGATCGGGGTCGCCTGTGCGAAAGAGTTGTTCTCCCTGGACCGTGCGATTCGGACAATCTCCGTCTGCGTGTGGTGTAAACTGTACTGGACAGGGGGCAACGGCCGCTACGAAGCATTCCAAACGCACTAGGATAGGGAGCCATGTCATACTAACTAGCCATTGATCCATCGGCGGTGCTATACTCCAGTTAGCATGTGTTTGCGGATCAAGTGCGACGCGACCCCAAGCTTCTGGCCCCGACTTCCCCCAACAAAGAGAGGCAATAGGTAGTCCACCGAAAATAGATCCTCTAGCGAACCGGATCTAATAGCTTCTTGTGACGTTCGGGGACGCATCCGTCAGTCTACCAAGGGTAAACAAAACCACTGGCTCGCATCAACTGCGCAAGAAGAACAGGCAAGGTTCGCGATACGATGGACGCTCTGGTCATGTTGCGGCGCCTCAGTTCGTACGACAGCTCAACGAATAGATATTGCCATAGTCGACTGACTGACGGACTGACGGTCCCCACGGTCGTATTTTTAGCAATTGGGAAACGACTTAAAATTGCACACGCACGCCGAGCTCGTTGAGAGTCTTACGACATCGAGGACGCCTCATCACTACCTACTATCTATCAAACGTCTAATAGTGTCCGGTGGCGTTCGCTGTCTATTGAGGGCGGCAGCCACCACTACTATCATCCTATCCGGGCCGAGTGGCAGTCAGCCGAGTGGCGGTCGGCCGACACACCAAAGGGCCAAGATATGGTGTAAGAACTAACACCTCCCAAGGCGAGCTTGCATCAGAAACAATCTGATAACTGTATTACACCGCCCAGAGGATGGTAAGGAGGGGTGCACAGGAGGAAACATTTAATTTAGGCGATGCTTAGCATGTAAGGACTACATGGTGCGGCAGACCGTTTTCTGGGTGCATAATGTGTTGTGCTGTCCACGTAGGTTGGGGCGGCCGACTATGTAGCTAAAACGTGACGCAGCCTTTCTATAAGCTACATACACATATCATATCATGTCGTGAATGATCATGCATAACCAGCACAACTAGGTAGACCGATCAACATTAGGTTATGTAGTCATCATTGACGCAGCCGAGCCGCATCTGTGTCAGCCTCGGCCGCAGCCCAACCCTCATATACAAATAAAAGTTGGGCTTGCAAGTAAGGGGCTGTCACGTATCTACTTCTAAAGTTGGTGGTGGTGGCCCTAGGGGTAAAAGGGAATTCCAATGCAAGCGCGAAGCCTCAAGCAACAGCCTCGTACCTGGCTACCCTAACACCCAAGGGTGCATGCTCGAGTCGGCGTGCAATCAATCCAACCACTGCCAACCCCCAGAATAGGATTGTGTCGATGGAATTTCGGTTGGCTGTTGGCCTCCTGGGAAGCTGCGCATTCCGATGAGGAGGTTAACGGGCAAGCGCCCACTGGAACAAACCAAACTTTGCCCATTATCAGCACCTAAATACCTCCATTGTTACTCTATTTACTCCGGTAAGTGACAACTGGAATAATCTATACTTTGCCCATTGGCAGCACCTATGTCTCTTGATTATTATCCCGCTTGCTCCTGATAATTACAGGGGAATAAACGAATTTTGTAATACTTTGGTATTATTAAGACTCTGTCATAACCCTGAAATTCGTGGACAGGTAAACCGTGAACTCCGTTCCTACCTAGGTATAATATGCAGTAACCCGCTACTTCCAGACCAAGCAAATCAAGATGCGCCGTCTTGCCTAGTTGCCAATCATGATCCAGACCTTCTGTATGTTAGTATGTGGGCAAGGCATTGACCGCATCAATCAACAGCAATACGTACAGCCATGGCGAGGCAGCATATGCTTACGTAAGGGCTCAGTCGCTCCCCTATTCTCGCGGCTTTCCAGAAGATGCCCATGAACCTATAATGCGCAAAAGGGTACAGTTAGCGATATGTTCCGCTGCAGTGTTGAGGGGCAGCCATAGATCCCGTCGAGGCTTGGGACCGTCCTTATTCCACTTCTTCTCTGAGGTATTGCTTACCCTTGCTTGCGGTTGTTCATGAACGTCGGGAAGATGCCGTGCACGTAGGTGCTCGTGCAGATTGTGAGGATGATGACCAGCAGGAGCGACTGGAAGTTGAATAGAGCCGACTGGGAGTGTATATCGTTAGCAAAGGTGTCATACGGGCTCAGGGAGGGCTGCAGCGGCGGTGCTTGTTGCGCTTACCATCTTGAGAGGAGTTGAGGTTGGTCGCGCCTGGTCAGATGTGCTGTGTTGGTGATTTGGAAGTTCTGCTTCAAGGGCAACAGGTCGGTCTTATATGTGTGTGGTTGCAGAGCGCTTCCCCTGTTACGATGGCTCTATGCGAACGTGGCCTCGACCACGAAAGACCAGGTAGCCTTATGTGTGCGTATCTGTAGAACTTCCGTAGTTGTAGACCTTCCTCCGTGACGATAGTTCAGTGCGACTGTAGGCCTTCAAGCTCGATGTTGCGCGATGCTGCCTATTGACGATGATTCAATTGAGTTGACATGTGGTAATTACGAAGTTTATCCGGAACTACCCCCAGCTGGAAAGCTGGAAGCTCAGGTCCAATTCTAACCAGAGCCCCGCTATTTTGCATCTGGCCACCCCTCCAAGTACCTGCTTTACAGGGAGCTTAGGTAGGCGCTACGGAACGCGCTTTCCACCGTGAACTGGAGTTGAACAGGATCCATTTCATCATCTTACCTCCATCTACGTACCCTCATCTCAGCCTTGCGACTACGACAGTACGTTCAGTTTTCGTCATCACCAGCAACCTCTACTTTTTCACAGGCTCGTAACTCGATCAGGGCGACTCGCGAACCAATCTAAGCGTCAGCAACACCATTTACCGATCGCGGTGATACACATCCTCTATTCACCATGGAGCCTCGCGCGCGAGCTGGAAAGAACGTTGGCAAGGAAACGTTCGCGGCCAAGGACCGTAAGCTTGTCCCTTCGAGGCTCTTTGCGGTGCGCCGAACGCTGGCCTTGCGAAGCCGCTAGCTAACCTGTCGCTGTCATTTTCCAGTCTCTGCGCTCATGTACGCTTACGGAGACGTGCCCCAGCCACTACCCGACACCGTTCGCGTCATGGACGAGATCATGACCGAGTTCCTTGAGGGCGTCTGCTTCGAGGCCAGCCAGCACGCGCAGTACGCAAGCCGCCAGAAGCTCAAGTTCGACGACTTCGAGTTCTCGCTGCGGCGGAACCCGCAGTACCTGGGTCGCGTGGCCGCCATGGTCGAGAAGCGGAAACACATCAAGGAGATGCGCAGGGCTTTCCAGCCTGACGATGACGCGGTGCTTAAGAGCCAGGGCAAGGACGAGGCGGGTGCGCTCGCAGGCGCTCTTGGTGGCCAGGCCACGAATGGCGCTGGGGCGTCCGGCTCGCAGGTCCATGGGGACGATGAGCTGCTGGGTCTCGACGACGATGACGAGGATATCATGGACAGCGTCAAGAAAAGCCAGGATGGCCCGCGGAAGAAGAGAAAGATTGGGGGCAGCGCAGTCTAATGGGGGTGGCATCACGGAAGGGAACGTGCGATACTACAATCACTGTTCCGATAGGATTGACCACTTTGGAAGCTTTACACTAAAGGTGGAAGGAAGGTGGTGCTCATGGCTTCATGTGTTGGAGCCTGAAGGCGTACATTGTTTGCTACTGCAGACTGGAAATTTTTGGGGGCGCAAGGCATAGCGACGGCGTACGGTTTACGGATATACTACAGGTCACCATGCTAGCTTGCATGTGAAAACATACTTTTCGGCACTTTTATCTTGCTTCGGACTTTTCTCTTTTCTTGATTAGCTTATGCTATTATTCTCAGGACCTGGTGTGTCGACCATAACTAACACGATCTTCAAAAGTCCGTCTCCCAGGTCTCTGACACGATATCATGTGAATCTGTTGGGAATATGAAAACCCCAGGGCCTCTTGCTATCAGGCATGCCAGCCATGACGGCCGCCGTGTGCACCGGCCCAGCCGGCTAGGCCCCTCACAGCTTCATGCCGCAGCGGGGCGTGGCCGATTCGCTCGCTAACGGGCAAGCTGCAGCTCAAATCCGGCGATATCGGGGATGGATGTAACCAACCACAGAAGCCGGCAATCCTGAATAGGCCAGCCCCACCATGCAGCATCCTATCAGAGAAAAGAGCCTGGCATCCTGGCGGCTCTTCCTTGGATCTTCCATATGATTGCCCCGGCTGGTAGACAACCTTCGGACTGTGTACCCAAGATGGTAACCCTTTGGAGTCGTGTTCATGATGCGTGCAGTTGCTGACATGAAGCCTGCATTCCCCATCACCTCTTCCTTACCCCCATCACGTCCTCCACGTATGCTACCCTAACCATTACTGGAGACAACCGCTTGTTCTTACGCCTTTGATTAATCTAGATCCACACCCTCGCCACTGTTTGCATGCCGGTCTCCAATCGTGTCTCCAACAATATCTAGGTTTGACTCCCAACACCAACATCTCGCACCGTCCCCCATGGCTAGCCTAACCAGTGGCACCCACTGCGGCGCCCTTGCAGGTGCAAGAATGCCAGACAGGTTGCGATTATCGCTTGGATAGTTCTTTCGGGGTGATTTTCAGGCCCGGTTGTTCTTGTTCTCTTATTATTCTCAAGACTTGATGTTGCAAAGCCGCAGTCTGCGAATTTGTTACGGCATATAACAAAATTGGCCCTTTCTCTCAGGCTTGCTCTACTTATGTAAAATAAGGATCTAGTTTCCCTCACAATACGTAATATTGCATTCGTGCTTTCTTTTGGGCCTGGTTCTGCAATGCTTAAAGAATTCTCCTGAGGGAATTAGATACCTTAGTCTTGAGGCTACATCCGATACTACGCACAGTACAGCCCTGTGCTGCTGTAGACGTTCGTATCCTGACCCAATCGATCTATTTTCGAACGTACCGTATCCTTACATGCCGCTCCGAGATGCATGCCGACAGTCAAGGACGTCGGGGCCGCCCCATAACAACAGGCCAGGCCCCAAGTAATGACAAAGAGAAGGAACTCGGACAGGCGGGTTCCATATCAAATACACTTTCTGCGAGCCGCTTCCCACAGGATGGCCGGCTCTCGACATTGCCGTCTTCGTCGTCACTGCCCTGGATGAACGGCGGCAACGGTATACGATGCCTATCGCTATCTCCGGCACCGAGCTCACGGGGGTACGGCGTCGGTACCGTCGAGAAGAATACCGGAATAGGGGGCGAGTAGCAGCATTCAGAGCACGCCTGCTCTCAGCGTGGGGGCGTAACGAGGGCCCTATCCTCGTCTGTCTGTCTCAGTTCTTCGCCGCTCTCATGAGCGCTGTCACTCGTCTCCTCGAGCTCGATGAGGAGACCGGGCCCATGCACCCCATGATGATCCTCTTCTGGCGCATGAGCGCCACGACCCTCTTCAGCGGGCTCTGGACCCACTACTCGCAACGGCGTAGCAGAAGAAGCGGGCGCAGCCGCGATAGCTGGCAGGACGCGGTGCTCGGCATTCGGGCTGTGAGGGGCCTGCTCCTGCTTCGCAGTGTCGCCGGCTTCATGGGCCTGTATGGTCTGTGGTATTCCATGATCTACCTGCCGCTCGCCGAGGCCGTCGTGATTTCGTTTCTGGCTCCGACCCTGGCGGGGTACTTGTGCCACGTCCTCATGCACGACCGGTTCACGCGTCGGGAACAGCTGGCATCCTTCCTCGCCCTGTCCGGTGTTGTGCTGATTGCGCGCCCGATCTCGTTGCTGGCTGCGGGGACCCCTGTGGGCGATCCGAGTGGCATGGGGGTCGGTGTCGCGACTGCAATGGACGGACCGGCTGCAGAGCGGGTTTTACTCAACATGGGGGGCAGTAACAATACGTCAGGTGCAGTAGGCGGAGGCAAACCTACTATTGGTACGGAACCCGCGCCCGCGGACCGGCTACTCGCCATCATGTCTGCGCTGATTGGCGTCCTCGGCGGTGCCCTCACCATCGTCACACTGCGGAAAATCGGGACCCGCGTCCATACTTTGATCTCGGTGAATTACTTCAGCGTCGGGTGTGTGGTCGTGACGACGATCGCCCTAGCTCTCGGTCCCGTCTTGGACCTTGACCAGCCCTTGATGCGCTTCGCGCCGCCTGCGTCGTGGCGCCAGGCCGGCCTGTTGGTGCTTATCAGTGTGTGCGGATTCTCCACGCAATTTCTGATGACTAGCGGCATCGCCGTGGCCTCGTCTTCGCCGCCGGACGATGATGGTGATGACAGAGTCGAAGGAGCAGAGAGGAGGCATACGAAGAAAGGGAAGACAACGGGCGCGAACCGGGCCACGGCCATGATCTACACGAATATGCTCTTTTCGGCTGGGTTTGACCAATGGCTCTTCGGGGAACACATGAGCTGGGTCACGGTCGTGGGCTGTGCGCTCATTGTGGGCAGTGCCCTTTGGGTCGTCGTCACAAAAGACAGCGGCGACAAGGAGCAACACCGCGGGAACGTGGGGACGGGTCGTCTGCAGATGAGGGAGTACGATGTGGACGCGGCCGCAGAGGAAGGGGTTGTGCTGTTGGAGTCGTTGGATGGGACTGGGTCGGCCGATGAGGATGGTGATTGCGATGGCAATGCCAACGGAGGCAGTGTAGTGAAGGAGTAGGCTGGAGTTGGTCTAGATCTGGTTTCCATGTTCGGCAGAGGTGGACGCGGGCATCAAATATAATGTTTCTTTGCCATGTATAACAAGTCACTCACATAATGATAATCACCCCTTCTGTATTACCAGGTCATTGCCAGGCTTACATACTTTCACCTTTGGCGAAAATGCTGCTTCATCCAAATTAGGCACAGTAGGTATATACCAGGAATTATTTGGTGATACTGACCTAATGCTTATTCTGCTAGATAGGGTGTCTAATAGAAGAAACTGGCTTATCGATCATTTGCGGGAAGTATTATACCAAGAGCAGTGCTGTCGCCATCAAGGGGATATTATGCTACCTCCTATCACTTTCTTGCCTCGGAAGTCTCGGTGCACTGTCTAACCCCCCTTCAATCAAAGTTAACCACCAATGACCACCTACCATCCTGAGCGTCGGGTCGCATCTCACTCTTGTAGCTGCGCTTGGTTAGCTAATCTTCTGGTTATGGTTCATGGGGCGGTCCTTGGTATGCGCGGCTTTGAACCTGTCCCAATCAACCTTGTATATGTTATTAGGATCGTTCCAGGGCAGCTTCTTGGAGCTGCTGCTATTGTTGTCCAACTTCATAGTCGTAGCAGTAGTGGTGCTCACATTGTTACTTGCCTTGCTTGTACCGGTGCTTCCTCTCGTAATGCCTCCCTTTCTGGAAGAACCTGAGCTAACCATGGCGATTGCAGTGGCGAATGTATAGTTTTGGATATGGATTTGGGTGGATTGTAGGATATCAAGCCTACCTCAAGATTTGAAAGATAGGACTTGATTATTATATACCCTCCCATTTTGAACGAGCGGGGTGTTATTACTCAGTTGCTCTTTGAAGCCCGGCGATCTTATAAAGAACCTTCCAGGCTGGCGTTATTCGCTTCCGGAGAAAGACTACCAATATGGGTAGATCTCGATTTGTATACAGGGTTGAACGATATACAATGTGGAAGGCCTACATATATGGCCTATTGTGAGCTCTATGCCCCTCCGTACCTATTCGACTACTGTAGACGTATGCAAATGATGTTACAACGCGAAACTAGGCTGCTCAAATACCCATTATCTTTCGTGTCATCCGCAAACAGCTCGGAGAATCACCATAGACCATTGTAAAATTTAAGTATTGTATCCAAGATCTATTGCACGAAACAGTACACAGGCCAGGTTCCTCTATCGGCCTGCTTGTGACGTCCTGGTTCAACCGTGGAACCTGCTTGGTGTAAGCGCCACACACAAATTGGGACGCTGCATACCTGTGGCTTGGTCAATGAAAGCCCGATGTACGACAATGCCGGTCTGGAATTATAGCAAGGGTGAAAACCAGATACTTGCCAATCCCTGTACGCTTAGGAACCATAATCGTTGTTTAATAAAGTACCTAACTCAAGTAAACCATCAGTTATAAAGGCTGAGTAATACTTTTGAGGTCAGGAACAGTAGGTGTTCAGTAGATTGGTAGGCCTAATCCATTCAGCAAGTGTGGCGCAGAACCCAGCTGGCGTGAAGGAAGTACTGAGGTACTAGCGAAACCAGTTGATTGGCGTACCGGGCGCGCGACGCCAAAAAGAAAGTTCGCGAGCTTGGAAGCTGCAGCTCCCAGTATCCAGCCCGCTTAAACTTCACCTGCCGCAATTACAACATTCTTCGATCTCCATCCACTGCCTGAAAACCTCCAGCAAATCACCCGAAGCGCCGCCATTGCAGCTTCTTCACTAAGAAACAGAGCAAATAATTACCGAATTCTCCGTAGGCTTTGAGCCTCAAGTCCGTCAAGATGGTTCAAATCAGTGAGATCAAGGGCAACAATCGCGAAAACCGCACAGCGGCGCATACACACATTCGAGGTCTGGGATTGAAGTCAGATGGAACTGCTGAGAAGCAAGCAAGTGGCTTCGTCGGTCAAGCCGGCGCAAGAGAGGTATGCATCTCTAATGCGATTGGTGCGGTGGTCGTGACACAATGCTAACAAGTCTTCATCCTCACAGGCTGCAGGTGTCGTTGTCGACTTGATTCGGGCACAGAAAATGGCAGGACGAGGTGTGTTACTTGCTGGAGGCCCTGGAACCGGAAAGACGGCCGTTGCGCTTGCCCTCAGCCACGAGCTCGGCACCAAGGTACCCTTTTGCCCCATCGTCGGCAGCGAAGTCTACTCAAGCGAGATCAAGAAAACCGAGGTCTTGATGGAGAACTTCCGAAGGGCTATTGGCCTGAAGGTCCGCGAAACAAAGGAGGTCTACGAAGGCGAGGTCACAGAGCTTACACCCGAAGAGGCGGAGAACCCGCTTGGTGGCTACGGCAAGACCATCAGCACCCTGCTGATCGGACTGAAGAGCGCAAAGGGTCAGAAGAAGCTGCGATTAGATCCCAGTATATACGAGGCGATCCAGAAGGAGAGAGTCACGGTCGGTGATGTCGTCTACATCGAGGCCAACACAGGTTCTTGCAAGCGTGTGGGACGATCAGATGCATACGCGACCGAGTTCGATTTGGAGGCGGAGGAGTACGTCCCCATTCCCAAGGGCGAGGTACACAAGAAGAAGGAGATTGTGCAGGATGTGACCCTGCACGACCTCGATGTCGCCAACGCCCGCCCGCAAGGGGGCCAGGACATTGTGAGCATGATGGGCCAGCTCATGAAGCCCAAGATGACGGAGATCACCGACAAGCTGCGCGGTGAGATCAACAAGGTGGTCAGCAAGTACATTGACCAGGGCGTAGCTGAGCTGGTACCCGGTGTGCTGTTCATTGACGAGGTATGTATCCCAAATCAACACGCAAATGCCTCGGATCCATTAGCGAGACCGCCGAACCATGGGACTGGACTGACCGTTGGAAACAAACAAACTACAGGCCCACATGCTTGACATTGAGTGTTTTACCTACCTCAACCGGGCTCTCGAGTCTTCCATTTCACCCATCGTGGTCCTTGCTTCCAATCGAGGCATGTGCACTATTCGCGGCACGGACGGCATAGTCGCCGCCCATGGCATTCCTCCGGACTTCCTGGCCCGTCTGCTAATTATCCCAACCACACCGTACGACGCCGACGAGATCAAACGCATTGTGCGCATCCGGGCCACTACCGAGAGTGTGGCCATTTCCGATGCGGCCATTGTCAAACTCGCCGAGCATGGAGTTCGGATTAGTCTGCGATACTGTCTCCAGCTGCTTACCCCTGCAAGGTGGGTCTCTACATGTTCTTCTGTCTATCCAGCTTATCCCTACAAGAGCAAGTGTCGGTCTGTGGAAGAGAGAGCTAACGTGAAGCAAATAGCATTCTTGCCCGAGTCAACGGGCGCAAGGAGATTGACATCAAGGATGTGGCCGAATGCGAGGACTTATTCCTCGATGCCCGTCGCAGCGCCAGCATATTGAGCGGTGAGACAGGACTTGGATTTCTTTCATGAACCATAGACAGGTAAAGCGGGAACACCTGAGACATAAACGAACAGAAGAAATATCCGTCATCTGTTGGTCCGGCGAACGAAATGGGAAAACCCCCCCGTTGGATGTATTGACCCGGAAGGAAAGAATTGGCTGTAGGAACAAAACTAATGGGCGTTGTTTGGAGTCTCAGAAAAATTTCCCCGGTTACTCGCTAGAAGTTGTTGGCGATGTTCGTTGGTGTCGTTTAATAGCACGGACGACTGTGTAACCTGGGGTTGGCCGTGGGCGTAGCATTGCTAATTCTATATTTTGGAGCCTCAAAACACTGCGAAACCTGAAACTGACGACAGTGAGGAAATGAAAAGACTGCATATGAGACAGTAACAGCTTATTTGCACGTGATGAAATGTCAACAATTATATGACACGGCATAGCAGTTTGGTCGCACGTGGGGAATTTCTATGCAGTGTGTGCGTGCAAAGGGCGTTGCAATGCTAGCAGCATTCCAGACGGCACAGACCGAGCAAGGCATTGGCTGCTTGTACAACCACTTCTTCAACATGGCTGCCTGCTAATGAGTTAGACGTGGCTGGATTTGACCTCTTTTTCATACTGCCCGTATTGTTGGTTGGCTCGACTATGGTACATATCGTGCTGTTCTTGCGTGGTTTCTCTGTTATATATCTCTTCCGACGAATGTCTCGCTTGGCTGGCTATGGCCCATATGCACACCAGTCTATCCCGGAAACGGCATTACAAACGCATACCCCAGGACAAAGAAAATGGACGAGGGGAATATGAGGCGTCTGTGTGGCTATTGCTCTATCTGCAGCAGCTTGGACGCCCACTATATTCCCGAGACATGTGCCTGCCCAATACCTTGCTATCTGGCAGTGGCCTGCCTGCCCAGTTAAGCCCATACACCCCTTCACTTACCTGACTACTAGCTGTGGAATATATGACAGATGAGATATGAGAAAGACATCGGCAACAGGACGGTGGTCGAGAAACCCGAATGACTACGGGCTTACTTGCAGGCTACATCCATACTCATCCTGCCCCCTTTCAATGTACAGCACATCAGTCTCGCCATCCCGCCTCCCGTCAACTCTTGACAGAGCGGCAACGATGATACAGGGATATGCCCATCATTGTTTCGTGCCCGTAGCTTTCCCGCCGTTCCGTTGCCTTTCATCATCGTCGTCACTTGTCTTTTCGCCCAAGGCCAAGAGGGTCGTGGTGGCAGATCGTTGTTGGGGGAAAAAGGTGAAAGAGAGAAAGGACAGCATGAAGAGAGAAAGCCCACTTTCCTCAACTGCCAACACAAAGGAAACAATCCCAACAAGTCCTTAGTCCTTCAACTCTTTCTTCTTTGACGCAACTGAAGGAGAGCCCCATCTCTCTCCTCCCTCCAAGTCTTCTCGGCTTCAGACCATTCCCAAACCATTACCCACATCATGCTCTCTTCCCGCGCCCAACCCTGATCAATCCATTCTTCTAAAAACTGTCTCTTGTCCTGCGGAGGTGCCTCTGGCCTATCGACGCCTCCTCTCCCCCCTCTGCCCTTGTATTGTGACCTGTGCTGTCTTTCATCGTTTTCACGCTACTACTCCTACCCTAACCCCCAGCATAACAAGGAACCGCAAGAGAGAAGAAAGAAAGAAGGAGGTACCGGAAGAAAAGACAATACAATTACTTAAGACATCATATACACAATAGCAACCCCCTCGCCTTACTACTTGCTATCTCTGTCTCTCAGTAACAACTACTCCCTTCATCATATGTCAAGTCCATCAACACTCTACTTGGACGGGGATACCTGCTCGACCCTACCCTGACTTGAGACTCTACACATGACTGCATTTTTTCGAGGTTTACCTTCAATCAAAACGACGATCACATCGACCTGTGTGTACATATTTTTTGCAAAACGAGAGAAAGGTTGGCGGTTTGTAGGCAAAGCGAGACTTGAGAGCGTTGGATGTCTCTCATTCTACTATAATTGGTCCACATCTATCTGCGGTCTCCCCGTTTGTCAAATCTCCCACCCTCGCCCTTCCACTTGCGAACGCTGTCGAGAGGACGGAATCGAAACACGAGAAACAAGGAGGGAAGAAAACAAGACAGGGCCCTAGCTCAAAGAGACGAAGGAGCAACTGGCATATGTCACAACACCCCCTTCTATTTCCCCTTGCCAAATTTGAACCATGGCAGACCTTGCCGGCAACAACTCGACACACTCTAGTATCGCCACTTCTACTACCACCACCACCTCGACAGATCCACAACCTCATCACCAGCGTCTACTTCAACCTTCACCTGTTCCCTATCCCAACGACAGCAACCATGATGATGGCCTGGTCTCCTCCAGTGGCGATCCCTCCTCACTAACAAGGCCCATGAGCCAATCTGCCATGGCCACATCTAGAAACGGCTTTGGTTTCCCTTCACATCCTCCTTCACTGCTACCGCCGCCACAACAGCCACAACAGCAAACTTACTACGAAGATAACAACCCCCAGCAACAGCAGAGGTCAATACCAACTCCTCTTCACATACCAGCACCAGCATCGGGCACCCCTCATCCTCCTTACCCCCCACACTATCTCCCAACGCCGTCAAACGACTTCAACGACAGTAGTAGCAATATTAATAGAAGGCCAGCTACCGAAGAGAACAACCACAGCAACAGCAACAGCAACAGCAACACCGATAACCCGGGCGGCTCAGCCTCACCATCCTCGACAGCGACGACGAAGCCCGGCGTCCGCAAGAGGGCCGCAAGCATAGACATTCACGAAGCCAACAAGCACTCACGGCTCCAGGACCTGAGTCTCTACACGCCGGCAACAGGGCGATCTCTGGCGACGCCGCTGGATATTAGCGGAGGGCCACGGGACTTGATTTGTTTATGTACAAAAGCGCCTAAAGTCCCACGGCCTCGAAACGGTAAGTCATGCTTCTCTTTTCTATCCTTTCGTCTCTTGAGTTTTCGACTTCTTTCCCTGAAAACCAGCTCTACCTTTTTGCCTCGGCCTTCTTGACGCGTTCTCCCCCTGTTCGTTCCCTTCTGTGTTCTGTCAATTCCTAGACATCGCCTAAAGCCACAAACGGACCGACACATGGCCACGCGATGGGATTAGCAGTGAGTGTTGGACAATTGTTCCTTGACGATTAATCAACAAAAACGATACACTTGTCCTACCCAGGGGGCACTACCCAATGGCCCGAGATGACCACCGCTCCTTGGCTAGACTCTTTGTGGATTGCCCCTTGCATAGAGCAAAGGAGAAGGTGGATTAGGGATTCATGAAAGGGACTAAGACTCCTTAGTCAGCTCGAAAGAATCCCATTTTTCGTTCTGTTGTCGTATACCTAAGCCCCTATTCACTTTTCTTTTGTAGCGTTCGATCCATGCCTCAGATCTCGACATTTCCAATCTCTATTGAGAAATCAATGAACAAGAAGCCTTTTCTTACTGACTGTTCGTTTGATAAACAGCTTTCATTCTCTACCGCCAACACTACCAAGCCATCGTAGCAGCCAAGAACCCCGGACTTGCCAACCCCGATATCTCCAAGCTGATCGGAGAGCAGTGGCGTGAGCAGCCGGAGGAAGTCAAGAACTCGTGGAAGCGGCTCGCCGAGGAGGAGAAGGTAAGGCATCAGCGCCAGTACCCGGACTACCGATACCAGCCGCGCCGGGGTGGAAAAAACCAGAACCAAAACGGTAACAGCGCGCACAGCGCTGGACACAAGCTCACAGCAACGGGCGAGGACCCCAGTCGCTGCAACAAGTGTGGAGGTCGCTACATCGCGACGCCACGGACACCGAACACGCCGTTTGCTGCAGCCGCACCACCGCCACCGCTGCCTCTGACCGCACACACGCCATCAATGGCAGGGGCACCTCCCGGCCATATGCCGGCGTACATGACGCCCAATCCACGCGTTATCGAGACGGATCACTTGATGCGCCGTGGCAGTAATGCTAGCATGATGTCGGTCGACAGTCACGGTCGCCGCTACACGCAGCCGCACTTGCGGGAAATTGAAGAGGACTACGCCATGATGTCCATGTCGTCACCCACACACGCAGACACCGTGGCGAAACGGAGACGTGTCAATGGGGGCGGGGCGTACATGCCGGGGTCGCCGCCCATGGGCTATGCCCCGTATCCGGGGGCAGGCGATCCAAGGTATCCACAGCAAGCACATGGGCAACAGCTGAATCACCGGCCTTCTTTCAGTGGCGCCATTGGACCGCCTGGGCCATACCAAGGGAATATGGCGGGAGGGAGCCGTCTGCCACGACCTCCTACAAGTGGTGGAATGGGAGGCGTGCCGCAGGCCCCATATCGATCGAGTAACGGTATGGTAGAGATGCAGCCTCCTCCTCGCCCTTCCATTTCGTATCCAGGCCCGGTACAAACTCCATCGCGGGCAGGCGGCACCTTTGACGAGTCGCTGAGGCTGCCACCATTGCAGACACAGTTACCGAATTCTCCCAACATGAACTCGGCCGTAGAAGCTGCTCCTGGCAGTGGCAACCCGAACACTGTGACTGGTTTGGGCATAATGCAGAATGGCATACCTCAGCAGCACGCGCAATCACAACAGCAGCATCAGCAAGTGGCGCGTCAAGTTCAGCAGCAGGCAACACAGCAACAGCAGCAGCAGCAACGACACCCCCAACATCATAGCTCCACTCCACCGCCCTCGCGCTGGGGACAGAATTACATGCTGAAGCTGAATATGCTGCGTGTCATCAGCCCGCCCCTCAAGCCACCCACACCCGGTGCACCCCCGTTCGAGACGCGAGGCCCCATCATTGCTATCGAGGGCGCCGCGGCGGCGCCCGGAGTCCTGAAGGAAGTCGCGGCCGTGGTGGAGAAGGCGCTGAGCATCTCGGGCGAGTGTGTAGTGAGAACGTGGAATGGCCCCAATGAGGATGACCATGGAGACTCGAGTCACTTGAAGTCTACCACAGACCAGGACGCAAATGGCAGCAATACTGCGGAGCCCGGCTCTGTGCAACATAACAACAGCCAGGCCCTGTCTAATCCCATGGCGAATTACATCGGCCAGATGCTCAAGTGGCATCGCACCTCCGATGAGGTTATCAAGTTTATCACCATGAACCCCGCCAGAGGAACTTCTCCGTCTAGCGCAACTGCTGCCGCCAACCCCCAAGAGCCTTCCTCCGCTCCAGCTACTACCGCCCCGGACACGAGCAGCAGCAGCAGTGAAGTCCCCGTTGCCGTCTTCGGCACGGGCTACTCGCTCACCCAGAGCGACCGCTACGCCGCCGCGCTGCCGATGACGGACGCGTACCAGCCCGAAGACCACTGGAAGTGGGTGGCGACGCTGTGGCGCGGCATCGTCGGGCCGGACTTGACCATCTACGTCAAGGTGTGCCAGTCGGCCGAGGAGGTTCGCGGCAACAACTGCCTCGAGTTCGCCAACCCGGCTACTGTGGTGCTGCGCGTGCCCAACGTCCCTGCCACCAGCACCACCCCGGGGGCGCCGTCCTCAGAGACCCCGGTCCCGGCTGCGGGCGCACCCGATGTGCATGTGGATGAGAGGCTGGAGCGTCGACTGGGGTTCGAGATCATGGAGTGGGTGCGGAGCGGGAGTTTTAGGGCTACTGGGGCCGGGAAGAAACCCGTAGCTGGGTGAAGAGTTTCTGTGTAAAAAGGAACGTGGTTGGAGTTGTGGTGGTGTCAAAAGAAGAGTTTGAATAATGTTCTTGGATTGAAATTGAAGACGAAGTTTTGCAGATAAATTGGATAGAGTTTGAATAATGTTCTTGGATTGAAATTGAAGACGAAGTTTTGCAGATAAATTGGATGGGATGTAGGTAGTAAAATACGAAGCCAGATCTGTTGCATAGTACGTAGAACGCATTGTATTCATGCAAACTCCGAATATACCTACTCATATATGTACCGTACAATCTTGCCTATAATGTAAGCCAGATGGTTATTAGATATTCGAGGAGCCTAGAACCTGATATATGACTGGCTGACAGGTTGTCGTATAAGATCTTCCTCTGTCGTGATATCTGTTAAGGCGGAATTGAACATGGTGCGGAATGCCGGGGTGGTAGGTCATATATTGATGTACTGGTTGTTTCTCATTCCGGGTCTGACGATAAAAATGCCTTCTGGCAATATGCAACCTCTAGTGTAAGTGACGCTTAAGGATTGTTGTTGTAATTGAATTGAATGAATTGGATTTGGGGTTGCTATTGGCCATTGTACAGTGTCTAAATACAGTGAAATTGCTTCAGACGGGCTTCGGACACTGTATGACCCTGGAGCTCCTGCGAACCCCTGGTTGGAGCTTCCCGGTGCTCCAATTCAAACAAAGACGCGTATCAATTCCGGGGCAACATCACCAACACACAACCACAACGACACCGAACCCGCCGAGCCACAGTGTCGACCATGCGCAAATAAAGTTCCGATCAGTGCAATTCTGTACGGCGGAGGAACTGATGTTTGGAACCGACCGCTGCCACAACGACCACCATGTCCATTAAAGCCGGCCAGGTCGTCGAGCTGACCGACGGTCGCAAGGCCACCGTTCGCTTCGTGGGCCAGACGCACTTTGCGAGCGGCGACTGGATCGGCGTTGAGCTCGACGACGATGGCGGCAAGAACGATGGCTCCGTCCAGGGGGAGCGCTACTTCGACTGCGAGATGGGCCGGGGCATGTTCGTGCGGCCCGTCACCATCTCGGTCATACAACAACCCGCGCCGCCGCCGCCGCCGCAACAACGCCCGAAGCCAGCAACGCGCCCGAATAGTATGACGGCCGCTACCGGGACGAGGAGGCCGTCCGTCGCAGATCCGCAGATGACAAGGAGGATCAGTCTCAATGCTCCCAGCCCGAGCCCGGTCAATCGAACACGACGGCCTTCCAGCCTTGTCAGGGTTCGTACTTGTTTACAATTGCTCTTTCCCCCGAACGAAGGCAAGTTACTGACTGTGTGCGATGCCGATAGTCACCCACAAGGTCACCGACGAAACAGCTTGGTACCAATCCTATAGCGAGCGCCGCGAATTCACGAACCGGAACTCCTTCTTCACGAGTGTCCTCCGTTGGTACGCGACCAACACGAGGAGCGTCGGGAGGTGGCTCGAGAGGATCCATGGCTCCCCCGGCCTTGCCCCCGCTCCGAGGTACCAGGCAAGCCTCTATATCGTCTACTACATCTAGGGGCGGAGGTGTCGCAAGGACCGCAAGCGGCCGTGCATCTACTGCTACTCGAGGAGGCCGTGGAGGACTATCGCGCCCCGCAGGAGGACGCGTCCTATCCGGCGAATCGTTGTCTGGGAATGAGGGCAGTTTCGGGACCAGATCATCCGATGTAGACTCGCCTCTTAAGAGCGATGGCGAGCAAGGGATGAGCCCCGTGCAGTCTCGGACCCAGGCTTTGGAGAAGCTGACCGGCCCTGCCGGCTCGAAAGCGTCTACGCCTGGAAGTGCTACGCCCGCTTCCCGGACGGCGAGCGGCGCTACCCGGCCCGCTGCGAACAATGCCTTGGCTAGAGAGAACGAAGACCTGAAAACGAAGCTGAAGGTGATTGAGCGGAAGCGACTCGAAGACAAGGAGAAGCTGAAAGAGTTGGAGAGGATCCAGGAGCAGCTCGACAAGTTCACCAACATCAACAAGAAAATCGAAGGGAAATTTCAGACTACGGCTCAAGAGAACTCTAGCTTACGGAAACAACTCAAGGAGGCCGAGGATAGACTTGGCAGCATTGAAACATTACAGGCTGAGCATGACTCGATCTTGGAGTTGGCGACCCTGGACCGGGAAATGGCCCAAGAGGAAGCCGAAGTCTTCAAGGCTGAACTAGACGCTCTCAAGGAGAAGGCCGAGGAGCTGGAGCTCGATAACGAGATTCTGCGAGACGAAAAGGCAGAATACGAGAAGGGCACCAGTCCCGAGGACCGACAAAGTACCAATTGGATGCAACTGGAGAGGCAGAATGAGCGTCTGAAAGAAGCCCTCATCAGATTCCGAGACCTCAAGGAGGAGGAAGATGAGAAATCGAAAGAGCTGCTCAAGTCACTGCAGAGGGATCTGACCGATTATGAGGCAATCAGAGAACAATACGACATTGCCAAGGAGAAGTTGGTCGAAGCCGAGATGCGTGTCGAGGATCTGAAGGAACAACTCGACAATGCCGATGCTGCCGAAGAGATGATCGAGAAGCTCTCCTCAGACCTCTTCACTCAAGGCGAGCATGTGAAGGAGCTCAATGCCACTATTGAAGAGCTGGAAGAGTTGAGAGAGATCAACGATGAGCTGGAAGCCAACCACGTCCAAAATGAGAAGGAGATGCAGAAGGACATGGACTTCAAAGATACCGTCATCTCCGAGCAAGCTCGGAGAATGGGCGAGCAAAATGATAACATCGAAGACATGGAGTACACGCTGTCCAGATTCCGAGAATTGGTTACGAGCTTGCAGACGGATCTCGAAGACATGCGTGCTTCTCATGCAGTCAACGAGGTTGAGTCCGAGCAGCTGAACAGCAAGTCAAGACAGATGATGGACCTCAACCTCAAGCTACAGCTCTCGGCCGCCAAGACCCAGGTCAAGACCATTGACCTGGAGCTGCAGAAGATGGATGCCCAAGAGGCGCAGCAACATCTGCAGATTGTCAAACTCTTCTTGCCGGAGACTTATGATGTGGACAAGAACTCAGTGCTTGCTCTCTTGCGCTTCCGACGACTTGCATTCAAGGCCAACCTTCTTCATGGCTTCATCAAGGACCGTGTCAGTGGGCAGGGGCATCCGGGTCACGAAGACGACGTTTTTGCTGGCTGTGATGCAATGGACAAACTTGTCTGGGTGTCATCGATGTGCGACCGTTTCGTCAACGCCATCAGCCACTGCACGTTGGAAGAGTTTGCCAAGTACGACGGTGCTTTGTTCGAACTCGAGCCTGTTGAGAGGGCACTGAACGGCTGGATTGATGGCCTGCGACGTGACGAGCTCAAGGAGAAGCAATGCGCGACCGAGTTGTCTCGCACTATTGCTCTCATGACTCATCTTGGCGAGGTTCACATCTCCGATGGCCTGGAGAGCTTTGCCGACAATGTCCAGATGAGGACTGTGATGATGCAGAGCCATCTGGAGTCGGCCGCCGCTACCTTTGCGGTCGTCAAGGACCTGGTGCAGCGCGTTGTACCTGCCAACGGGGAGGACGACGAGCTTGCCCAACATTTCGCCCGCAAAGTAGATGCCGTCGTCAGCCAGACCCGAAGTGCCAAGGTCATTGTTGGGAAGGCTGTGCGGTCATTGGAAGACCTCAAGTCGAGACACCTGTCGCTTACGACAGATACTGGCGAGGTCTTCGAGCAGTACGAGTCTGCTACTCAAGAACTCGCGGACATGTCGCGCAAGATCGGTTTGGACTTGCATGCTCTCACGTCTGAAGAGGGCCGCACTGAGCCTCTGTCCTACTCTGACATCTCCAGTACCGTACACCGCACTGTCATGACGGCATATTCCTCTAGCGAGACAGACCTGTTCTCTTCGTACCTGTCGAAGCTGCGCACACTCACTGGCCAGATCGCTGACCTTGCCGCTGTTTGTGCCGATCTTTCCCAGACTCAAGAGTTTGATCGCAGCCAAGAACCTTGGATCGTCCGCGCCCAAGAGCTCAAGGCCCTCAAGACCATTCCTGTCGATGCCGAAGAGGAACTGCGTCAACTCAAGGAGTCTTACAACGACCTCCGCCGTGCCGTCGCTGTCCGTGATGAGAACATTAGCACCTCGAACTTGCGGATCGAGACTCTCGAGGCTCGCATGAAGGACGCCAACGCCAAGGCGGCTCGTATGACCGAACTCGAGGCGCAGATCGTGGATGCCCAGAACAGCATGGCGAAGCTCAAGGAGGACATTGAGAAGCAAGACCGTGAGCTCAAGACGCTCGAGGGCGACCGCGACAAGTGGAAGAAGGTGGCCGGCGACTCGCAGGCCTTTACCGAAGCCGGCAGCGCGGCCGGAGGCGCGGGCTCCAACAAGGCCGGCCAGGAGCGCGCCGTCGCCACGGCCCGCGAGATGGACGTCCTCCGCAACGAGATCGCCTCCCTCCAGGCCGCAGTGCGCTACCTGCGCGAGGACAACCGCCGCGCCCGGGCCGCGGACCAGCTGCATCAGCACAACTGGTTGGCCGAGCCGCTCCTCAAGAGCAAGCCCGCGCCCGCCGAGCAGCGCCGCGAGATGGTCGCGGCCGAGTCCAAGGACGTCCTGGCCGAGCTGCTCAAGATGGCCGGGTCCGCCGCCGTGTACGACCTCAAGGCCCTGCCCGGCGGGGACGAGTCCCGTCTCGCCTGGCGTCCGGCCAAGGCGTCGCCGCAGTACCACGCCGCGCGCCGCGCCGAGGACTGGGCCTCCTGGAAGGGCTGGCGCGACGACGTCCTCGACAAGGCCCGGACGCTCGTGGCCAACGAGAAGTCCACTGCCGTGGGCCTCGCCGCGCGCGAGGAGCGAGAGATCAAGCGTCGCGCGGCCGCGAGACTGCGGATTCGCATGCCGGGTGCCGATGGGAAGATGGTGCCCGGTTCCGGGGGCGAGGTCCGGATCGCTGGCTCGAGGGAGTGGGAGGGTGTTTTGGGCAAGGTCGAGGCGTAAACCCCCGTCGATTTTAGTCAACTACATCGGGTTTTCCAGCAAAAGAGAAACAGGGTTGTACGAGATTTATTAGGTAACGAAGGAAGAGCGGAAATATGGGCACCAAGCAGAAAGCATGGGCTTGTTGATTGATACCCAGACCAATGTCATACATATCATTTGTAGTTGTATCACTAATACTACACATAACACTTAAAATACTTAGTATCTTCGTTTGTTACAGTGAAATATTTGTCATGTTAAACCCGAATTAGAGGGTTAAGGCACATATATGTATTGAATTGGGTTCAGCCTATGCATCTTAGCTTGACCTCGTTTCCGAAGGTTATGGTATAGTGATGCCATAGGTGAAACGCCTTCTAATCGAAACTGGCCAGGAAATTGTTTAGCCATGTCTGTAATTGATGGGTTTGCCATCATTTGAACCCCAGATGGATCACAGAGGTCGAAGCGAAGCAAGTATGTGGGAGGCTCCTGGGTGTGTACAGCTAACAGATTTCTCTCAAGCCTTTCCCTTGCCCTTCTTGGCCTTCTTGCCGCCGCCGCCAGCACCACCAGCAGGCTCGCTCGGGCCAGCACCGCCTCCCAGGCCCTGCAACATGCTCATCATGCTGCTCATGTCGGGCATTCCTCCACCTGGAGCTCCACCGCCACCGGGCATACCAGGCATACCGGGCATTCCTGGCATACCGCCCATGCCGCCCATCTCCTTCATCATATCGCGCAGGGCGTTCTCACTGACGCCGCCGCCCGTCATGGCCGCACTGTAGGCGGGCACGAGCTCGTTGACCTTCCAGCCGCGCGGTACGGGGGGCTTGGGCCAGGGCTTGCCGTCCTCGGGCATGCCGGGGAGGCCGGGGATACGGACGCGGCGGAGAGCCTCGCTGTCGCCCGTGGTGGGGCCGCGGTCCTTCATCCACTTGGCGATGAGGATGTAGAGGTGGTGCTTGTTCTTGATGCTCTTGTTGGTGTTCTTGTCGGCGTCGTTGAGGGGCGGCACGCGGACCCGGCCCGGGTTGGCCCAGTCCTGCGGGTGCAGCTTGTGCGCCTCGAAGACGGGCTGCAGGCGCAGGGCGGCACAGGCGTTGGCGATCTCGCGCGCCAGCGGGTTTGCCATGGCCAGCGCCGCCGGGACGCGCCGGCCCTCGGCCCGCGTCCGCGAGGCGTCAAAGTAGATCGGGTAAATGCACTGGTAGTGGGCGATGTCCTGCGGCGTGATGGACTGCTGCTGCGTGCCCGGGAAGGACACGGGCGCGGGGGCGGGGTTGTAGAGCTGGGGCTCTTGTTGCTGTTGGGGGGCGGCCTTGGGCACGATCTGGCGCATGATGTCCGAGTCGGCAAAGTCGTCAATGTCTCCCTCCGAGGGGTCGGACGCCTCGTCACTATCGGACACTTCTTCTATGCGGGCGTGAGACATGGCGGCGGTGTTTTTTTGGCTGGCTGTTTGTGGTGGTGCCTGGAGGTGTAATAGACTTGGCTTGGGCGGGTGAGGTTACTTTCACGATGGATGGGTTTAACGTGCTGCTGTCCAATTCAATTGCCCCTCAAGGCTCAAATGCAAGGCTCGTAGCTGCAGGACTTAGCGCTTCTCGACGTGGGGTGGAAGTGAGTTTTAGTGGGTCCCGGGTGGTAATCGATAAGCTGGATGCAGGATTGGTGGAGCCCAATTCAGGGGGGTGGTTTAGTGAATAATGCCGCTAAGTGCCGGCCCCCTAAACGCGACGACTTGCACAACTGAAATGGCTAAGATGGCTGCATCGTTAGGTTAGCGGCTCGTTCGCCGTTGGACGACGCAACCCTTTCCGAACGATGGCCGTATCAGACCCGTACGGCCTCGCGTCTTCAGTATTCCACATTCACCGCTTTATTGTGACGATGGTGTGATAGTATGGCTACAATTTCGGTAAAAGCACAGATGTTCGATGTCAACTGCCAATTTCCCATCTAATAGAACCCATTTCGAACCCACTTAGCGGATGGGCCATGCCATGCCTGCTGCCTGAGCTTCCCCTAATCCCAATGGATCTGGACATGTCCGATTCCATCATGTTCACTCCTCATCGTCACCCATCTCGGTTTTCCCTTGGCTTGTCGAGCATATCGTGTCGACCTGTACAAAGAGGATGGCTCCAACTACATTTAACGAAGCCTCGGAAGTGCCTCTGACACCGTACTCCCCGTACCATGATGAATTCGACGCGAGTGTACATGACACCAAGGACTTCTCCGGCGATCTGGAGGCTTGCGGAAACGGGAGGAAATCAAACTACGTCAACCCTCTCGGACGATTCGTGAATGCTCTTCTCATAATCTTTTTCTGCTTCATCGGAGTCTATGGCCTTCTCAAATTCATCCAGTGCTATAATACCGCCGATACCACGGTGACACAGGGACCCGTCAAAGGTGTCGACTGGGGCTTGGACTTCCCGCAGCACTACCCTCCACTAGCACAAGATGGGATCTCGGAAGGGTGCCGGGCAGCATGGGACTCTCTATCCTCTATAAACTGCCACGAAAAGATCTTCAACCCGGACTGGGACGGTGCTACCCAGCAGCTGGTGCAGTACCTCCCGGACCTGTGCCGACCTGGGTGCCGGAAAGAGCTGGCCGAATCAACGGCGCGGGTTACGAAAGAATGCTCCGCTGCAGTGTTCGACACCAAGGTTTCCAACGGCCCATTCGACACCAGCTCGCAAGGTCGTGGTCCGGCAGAGGCTCTCCAAATCCTTCTTCATCGCAACTCCTACACTTGCAGACCAAGTGAGCATAGCCGCTATGACTATTGCATGGAAGAGATGGTACAGAGATGGGGCATCTATGATGGTGAGAACTATACAAGCCTGGCCGGCCTGTCCAGCTTCATGGCCCAAGGAGGAGGAAGGAACTGCGACTCCTGCACGCTGGACTGGCTTGCGAACATACTCAACGAATGGAAGCCATCGCAGGTGCTGAGTCCTGACACACATGTCCCCGTTTCGCTCCCCGAACACCTCCGTCGCGTGGAGCAAGCAGGTCAAAGCTGCCAAAAGGAAAGCTGGGAGGAGATCTGGAACGATGCGATCCGGAGGTACACCGAGGAAGGAAGTTTGAAAGGCGACTGGCGAAGTTTACCGGCGGGCGATTACGGCTGGACAGTTCGAAACGGACTTGTTTCGCCCGCAGACGGAGTGCGCCCTGCCATCCACAAGGCTTTGGACTCCATAACTGCCAAGGGCGACGATGCATACAAATGCCTGGCTGCCCTCGAGAACCAGGTCACCACCCTCCCGTGCGACATACACCTAAGCAAAACCCAACTGAGCTCCATCCTTGAGCCTGGAAACCCACTATTCGAGTCGTACTGCAGACAAGAATGCACAGATGCGATTGTACGCAACCAGGACAGCCTTGGGTCCTGCCGCGCCCAGAGCATCAACAAACACGCGACTGCCGGCCCCCTTTTTGCTGCTTATGAGGAGGCCGAGGAAATGAGGAAGAACATCTGTCGGAAGCCCGCAGCCGAAGACACTTCATGTGCGCCCATCTTCGTCAAGCTTCACCATCCCGAATGGGCCTTTGACACCCGACTCACGCTTTCATCCTTGGAGCCGCTGCTTGGCGAGCTTGAGCGCCAACCGATCTCCATAACTACACAACCGGCAAGTGGGAAACCTGCTCGTTCCTTGACATCAAGAAGCGATGCACCACTGTGGGACCAGATCGCTGGCGCCCATGATGCTATCCGAACGGGGATATGCTCCCGCTGTGTATGGGAGACGGTGGTCGGCAACGGCACTATATCGAGCGCAAAGCACAGTCTCGAAGGCGTCGAGGATGTCGATGGCTATCTTCGATTCACAAACCGCCTGTACAAGGCCTGCACCGCCAGAGGTGCGGACTGGCTTGGTGGGCTTCCGTACGGTGGAGATGATGCCGTATGGAGGGTCCAGGACGTGGATGGATCGGTATCGCGATTGATTGCCGATGAGTCGAGTAAGGGTTGGATCCAGGCCTACGAGAACACGAGCCTTGTCAAGATCCGTAAACACGCATCTGGAAGCATTTGGCACCTTCGTGCGGCCGGACGACAAGTCCAGGCCGAGAAGCAGGGCAGCCTGACGCAGTTCCTGGCAGAGGAGTCGAAACACCGGGAAGAGGAGGACGCGAAGGTTTGGCGTCACGGCGATGCCAAGTTCCAATCCTGGGAATGGATCCCGAAGCCCGAGGACCACCAGTAACCAACCCACCCACCTGCAGAATTCGAGAGATGAATTGCCATTTTAGAAGATGTCGAGTTATTGTGAGCCTGAGGTTACGCGATTAGGAGAGAGGGGGGTGGCGGCCAATCCATCCATCACGAAGGGGTAATGTGGGAAAGTTAGAAGAAATAATTTAAAAAATAAAGGGAAAAAAAGAAATGACCGCAGAGGGAGTCGAACCCTCATGCCTTTAAGTATAATATAATAATGATACTACCGCTAGGCTATACCGACCCAGTCAATAAGGGAAAGTGTTGTTGCAATATGTAAACCCTCGCAAGTAGGAGGGGAAGTGAAGCTTGGTATGTGGTGACTTTGGGTATCGATGAACCTAAATTCTCACCGGTCCCCATCCCCAGAGCGAGGTAACAGGTCCACCCACATTGTTTATATGTTATGGCTTGTTAAGAACGCAGTAAACATGCGACATATTCCGGTTGCTTGGCAGCCGAGAAGCTACTAACCCAGATAAGTTGCAATGCGTGTATTATATGGCATGCACGAGTGAGACTTCATAGTATCAGCTGGAAATATCCCTTCGTGAAAACTATCCACGGGATTTGATTGATCGTCGCCTTCGCCAGGTTTCAGAAAGCCCATGTCAAGCAAACATTTGACGATCTTCTTCGCGCCTGGCTCTGAAGAGGCCAATGCGAAGTGCATGGCTGTCCACCTGGGCGTTCCCCCTGATGGAGGGTAGAGTTGGAGAACCTTCTCCCCTAGAGGAGTGCCAACAGGTATGCCATAATCCAGAAGAACCTTAAATGTGCCGAATTTCCCCGAAGCGCAGGCTGCTGCCATCCAATGGTTGAGCTCGGGGTAATCAAGGGGAAACACGCCGGCTTTGTGTAGGAGGTATCGGAAGGCATTGTGGGAATCCAATGTCAAGACGTGATGGAAGAATATATCGTGCCAGTCTTCAGCCGAGGAGCCCTCGCCAGCACCGGCCTCGAGTGGGAGATGAAGGTTATTAACCATAGTGGCGACAGGCATTTAAAGGATAGACTGTACGGTATGTTGATACGCGAGGAAAATCAAACCATCTCTTGTGGTTGCTGTTGGTTCAGTCACCTATCCAATGCGGAGATGCAACGCCACCCGTGTAAATGTACCGACATGATCTATTTTCAGGTCACACAGATACCAAAAGCTGCGTTTTGCCCCATCCCAGCTACAAATGCCGCAGCATTGCTCAGAAGCCTTGTTCTTTACTTTCAGACTGATGAGAAGGCCATGGCATTGATATTCGACTACTCACCGAACATGTGGTCGAGCTCCTGGGTGTTCATGTCGTACAGGTAGCTGTAGCGCTCGAGGACGTCAATGCCGGCGACGACATCGAGGTCTTCCATCCGGGACCGCGACTCGAAGTCGGTGATGGGCTTGACAAAGGGGTACTCGTTGAAGTCGCCCGACGAGATGATGTGGGCTTCGGGGTCTTCGGCTAGGATTGCCGCAATGAAGGTCTAAGAGGAAAGGGGGCACGTCAATTGAGCCATCCCGACAACTACGCTGCACATGGTGATTTGACATTTTGAGGGTGACATGAGACTCAATACTGAAGAAGGACTTACTGCAGTAACCTCGGCTTGTGCAACGCGGTCCTCGACCCCGCCGTTAACAGGGGGCCGGGCATCGCCGTGGATGGACGAGGAACCCCCTTGGAACCCCAGTGCACGTTGACGGTGTAGAAGGTGTTGTTGCCGTCCAGGGTCTGCCACGCCGCGGCCAAGGGCTTGCGGCTGTTGGAAAACGCCACGTTGGTCGGGTCGATTAGGCCCGGGTTGTACTTGAGCGCGCCGCCGGGCAGGACCTCGTTGGCGGTGGTCGGGCCGGCCGGGTTGGGGTCCCGCAGCGCCAGGACGTCCCGGCGGAACAGGTACGCGGTGCGGATGTTGCCGCCGGGGGCGCCGCCGTCCTTTTTGTTGACGGGCGCGACGTAGGTGAAGCTGTATCCGATGCCTCCGCTCGCGGTCTCGATGGCAGCCGCCAGCGTCGAGAGGGTCAGATCCGAGCTCACGGTCCCGTCGTCGGTCGCCCCGTTGTCGTCCTGGACCTCTTGGAGGAAGATCAGGTCGGGCGTCTTGAGGTAGTTCACGATGTGCTGCGCGACGGCCTGGACGTGGCGGTAGGGTTCTTGGAGCCGTCCAGGGGCGTGCCGATAACGATTCCCTCAGGATTGCTGTCTATGGATTTGATCAGCTCTCTACTATATGATAGCCTATTCCTTATGAAGAAATGGAGGGGACAAAAGGAACAAAAAGAAAACAAAACGAGAATAGAAATAGAATAACGTACCTTTGGGTGTAGCAGTCAAGCCCCCACGGCCATTCTCGCCCGATGTCGCCCAATCACCCACAATCCAAGTATCGCCGTATTGGTTCGGCCTGCCAATAGCCCGTGGGCTCTTGACCGTGACCAACTGTCCCGACAAGCTCTCCCAGAAGTCCAAGCCGTACTGCTCCGGCTCCAAGACGGGGTTCGCCACCGAGACAAGGCTCTTGTTGTTCGGGGCCGCAAAGACGTCGCCTTCGTCCAGGCTTGTATACTGCTCGGTGGGCGGGCTGAGAGTATCTTTGCCAATGACCTTTGGCGCGACTTGCTTGCCGTGTTCCAAGATGGCCGCGACCTCGGGCGACGTGATCTGGGTCAGATATAGGTAGTCCTTGTTCGACCTATACTCGCTGGCTTTGCCGCTCAGCACGAGGACATCGCCCGTGCTGATAGAGGCGTTCTTGGAAAGCGCAGAGCCGTAGATGTAGATAGCGTCCGAGGCCCGGATGTCGCAGCCCTTCCTGACGGATCGAATCCAGAGACCATCGGGGCCCTTAGCCGTTACGATGCCCGTCACGTTGGAGACATCTTGTCCGCTATACGGTGATAAGAACCGGTCGCCGTTGATCTCTCCAATGGTGAGCGCCGAAACACCAGCGACGAAGCCGGTGGTCAGCCACGACAACAGAGAGCTTCTCTTCATGGTGGCCCAATAGTATCCGCCTCCGAAGAATCGGTATTCAGGGCAACGCGAGTATCAAGCTGGGCCGGGATGTCAATAATGCATTGGAGCAAGCTACTGAATATTTGTACATCTCGCTGCGGGCTCATCGAGAACCCCCAGCACGCATTGCATTGGCGTGCCATTTCCGTGTCTTCGGCACGCGGAGATGAAAAGTGGACGGCCAGTTCGCCAAGACAGGACGGCCAATGAGCTTCACAGGCCAGTGGCCGATCTAGGCAATCTGGCATGCGAGGACGAATGAGGCAGCTGGGCTGGGCGAGGCATCTCGGGTGTAGCCAGTCAGATTGACCATCTCCTAGCACGTTTCTCAAAATGCTCGGTCATCGAAGGTCCCCGAGGCAGCTGAATCCTGGGGGCACTTCCATTTGGCTGCTTTTGGAGCCTAGGTGGTCTTGGCAACGAGCTTGGCAACAGTGCCATTGGGGTTGTTCCTGAGATAGCCCTTGTGCCGATCCTCCAACGTCGCATTGGTTGATGAGATACATTGTCAACAAGTGCAAAATCGAGTTGTTACTGACTCATGATGGTCACATAGTTGACAGACATTGTTCGTATACAAGTGTGTTGCCCAAAGATGTCTTGATGGGACGATCTCAACTCGAGCCCCAGAGAAACTCGTAAATACGCGGCTTCAAGATGGCTACAGCAAATATACTAAAATCGCCGACAGGATTGGAGATACATCCTTTTGACATCTGCGCATAGGAGGTCGACATGTCACTTACTAGACACTGTGCAAGGTGCATCAAGTCGATAAGCTCATCGGGACGATCTCGAAGAGTCAGTCTTGGTCTTCTATAAGTCCCTGCAGTTACATCACGGGCATGACGGCAGTACTTGCATTGCGCTGGGCGGAGAGTTTTGACACTCTGGAGCTTATGTTGATGATGGGGAACATACTCAAGAAATATACCTAAATTTATTGTTTTCGACATAAGATAGGTAGTGTGACTGGGAAACCTGACCAGACTTAGTAATGTTTGTATTAGGCAATACTCTCTCTCACACTGGCGTACCTATATGCGCCCCATTCGTAAACAGCAAGAGTCCGGCTAAGAGGATACCAGGCGGCTGAGACATAACTCCAGGCAACATTAGCATCATGGTGATGTTCTCTCATTGTCAGGAGTTCCTGAGGTCGTAGAGAAGGTGCTTCTAAGGGAACACCAACAACAAGTTAATTACGAAAAAGAAGAATGACGGCTAAGTATGTCTGATTTAGTTCTCGAGTATGTAAAGAAATCATTTCCCTAGGGTCTTCTGGAATATAGGGGTTATGTCTAAGTCGTGATTTGATGTGATCATGCGGCCAACCGCTGTTGGGCATTTTCATGCATTTCAGGTTGATATGGCCCATTACCAGGCACCGAAGACAAACGGGGAGAGAAAAGACGTGCGGCTTCTGAGACCTGGACTACTTCTACTTAGGCAGACAGATGGCCAATCGTTTAGTTGACTCATTTCTCATCGATAGGATATTTCCCCGAAAGCAACGGCATACCCAGCTACACGTCTCGGCAACGACTGCGAAGCTGCATCATACGTCATCCACTTTTAGATCTCCATGCCGTCTATACTCATGATCCAAGGTGACCAGAACGGATTTACCATCTCATCACAAGGGGGCCGGTTCGCCATTTCGGAGAAAGCGGACGCCCATCGCAACGACCTCGTGTTCAACATATACCCCCGGGACCTCGTGATCTCGCCCCAGCAGCCCGCCAACATGGTCTACAAGATGAACTTCCACGTCGACGGCGGCTGCCGGCGCAACGGCCAACACTACAACGTCATCGGCGCCGCCGCCGCGGTCTGGAAAGGGCGCTACTCCGACAAGTACCGAACCCGCGCGCTCCCGCCCGCCGGCTACTACTACAGCCCCGAGCCCACCAACCAGCGCGCCGAGCTCACGGCCGTCATCATGGCGCTCGAGTGGGCCCTGGAGCGCTACTCGCAGCTGAACGGCTGCCCCCGCGCGCGCGTTCGCATCTACTCAGACTCGCAGTACGCCGTCAACTGCATGACCATGTGGATCTACAACTGGGCCAACAACGGATGGCAGAGCGCCCGGGGCTGCGAGGTCGCCAACCGAGATCTGATGGAGTGGGCGACGGCGCTCGACGTCGAAGTCCGGAAGCTCGGCTCGCTTCGCTATGTCTGGGTTCCACGTCGACAGAACCGGTTCGCGGACCAGTATTGTAATGAGAGATTGAACGAGATGGAGGGATACTACTGAGAGAGAGTGGTATCATGAGGAGATTGCGAACTGTGGCGAGCTGGCGAAAAAGATATGGATGGCCTGCGTGGACAATTGCGTTTGGTGGGGTTTGCCCCTGAATCAGCTGTACCCCGGTTTCTTGGTTTTACTTCTACGCAAGTCGAAAAGCACCCAAAGAGCAACGCATGTGTTCGCATTGAGTTGATGGTAATGAATGTATTAGCGAGTAATAGTGATACCAACATGGTATCGTCTCCGAAATTATAAATCAAGTCAGAACACACCTGACGCTTTCTAGCATCGCAATAGAAGTGTAATGAGTCACTGGATTCAGTCGTCGGAGATGTCCCACTAATACTATATGCGATATACTGGCCATTAATGAACTCTTTTGCGACCTCGTAGTCTTTCCATTCGCTTATCAACCTAGTCGGGATCAGAACAACTTACCATGCTTTTCGGCCGACCCTGCCACACCCCAGATAGGTATTCGCATCCATTTGACGCTTCAAGAGTGGAGTCTAGCGCTGACAAGTAAGTGTCCCGACCTAAAGGATCGAAATGTGACTCCAACATCCGTCGGCCGAAAGTCATGCCGCACATTTGTATATAGTGCGGAGTTCATACACAGGATCCGCCAGGCCGGGCCTGATTTTGTATGTGTGCTCCGTCCCAAAACCCGTGCTTACGCGTTCATCCGCGTGTGTCTTCATCAGGCAACACTGTCAAACACATAAGAGGAAAACAAATCGACCTCCCAGGCATATATTGCTAACTTGGGCGTTTCAAAGCATTACATGGTGAATATCAGTAAGGAAAATGTCGAGCAGCCAGGACGACCGCATTACCATCAATACGTCCACAGATGGGCCCATCGAGCTTGTCTTCGGCGAAGCATCCCCGGGGCAGCGAGTGGAATGCTTCAAACAGGCGGGCCGTACGTTTGTGCAGGGCGTCCCCGAAGATCTCTGGGTCGCTGCCGAGAAACAGTTGGAGCAATTGCCGCTCCTGCGTGAGAAGGGTTGCTGGCACGGGTGTCTCTACAAAGCCGATGCGCCTAATGAGATTGCATCTTCCCTGCGGGCAATCCGGCGTAAAGTGCTTATTCGAGACGGCGAGCGAGCACGACAGGAGACCGGCTACGATATCGCTTTCGTCGCTACAGACCCGAAGTACCGCGGCAACGGCCTTGCCTCGTTTCTCATGCGCAAAGCCAGTGAATGGGCGGACGGGCCCGGCGCCGCGTCGGTGACAACCCTCTACACCAGCGTCGGTTCGTTCTACGTGAAGCATGGCTGGGAGTTGCTGCCCGCGCCGCAGGTGAGCTTCGAGCTACCGTCCGGGATGAGCAGAGACTTCCTGCAGCGCGAGCGCGAAGAGAGGCAGTTTCTGCCGACTCGCTTGGTCGGACCGGACGAGATGCCTGAGCTCTGCAACCGCGACGTCGTGCAGCTGCGCTCCCAGGTCGAAGCGTACGACTTGGCTCCGGATACTTCCCTTGTCACAACCTTGCCCATTCCGGAGCAGCTGGAGTGGTACCACGAGATGGCCAAACTCCAGAGCCTCACTTGGTGCGAGGGGCAGGAGGTCGAGGCCGTAGGGGCTGTGTGCGAGGAGGCCGACACATGGATATTGTGGTACCAGGCTCTTAGCCGCAAGCAGCTGACAATTCTGCGGGTGAAGCCTGGGTATGGAAATTCCGACTTGACAAAGAAGGCACTGGTACAACTTCTGTTACGAGCGATCGAAGAAGCCCTCTCTTGGGAAGGGATGTTGAAAGTTATGATTTGGGACCCAAGTCCCATAGTGCATGAGGCGCTGGAAATACTTGGGAAAGAGATGGGGTTTGCACCCACGAGCGAATTGCGAGATGGTGTCAATCAGACGTCGATTCGATGGGCAAATGGAGAGAACAGGAAAACAGTGTTTTGGCCGAATGAGTACTACGCATGCAACTGATTTATCTCCTTGTTTAGCCGCTAGGTAATACAGCATTTGGGGACCGTCAATTATATTATACATACATAATCATCAGTAGCTTTCCCTTTATAGTATTCTAACTAAGAGTTACATTTGACAATGTTTTCTGAGTTTCTGATAAAGAGTTGCATAATCTTACACATCCTCGAGCAATCTATAATACTTGTTTTCCGTTAGATTTTACTTACAGGCCACTGGGAGCTGCCAATTAATATGATATCACGAAGAAAGAGCAGCGTTTGAGGCATGCTGCTGTGCTATTACCCCACGTTGTGGAGGAGTGGGGTAATTCAATTATGCAGCTACCTACTGCCGATCTTTTTTCGAACTTACGAAATTTCTATCTACCTTAGACAGACATACAGACTTCCGTTCTGGCATATCCATAACCAGCGCAATAATGCATTCGCTGGTAGAACCCAACGCCTGGGTGGCCATCAAGCTGCCCTCGGAAAACCTCAGAGTGCTTCAGCTCACGCCAAACACGTAAGACATCTCCAAACTGCCATTGCCGGCCACCCCACCACTGACCTCGACTTTTTGCTTACAGGACCATCTCCCTCGGCAAGTATGGATCGTTCCCAAGCAACCTGATCATCCACCGACCATACCACATTACGTACGAGCTGGAGGATAAGAAGGATGGCGAATCCTTCAACCGCCTGCGCATCGTGCCCGCCTCGGAGCTGTACAGCGACATCCTATCCTCGAGCTCGTTCCTGTCTCCCGACTCGGCTAGCCCCGGCCCTGACGGCGACGACGCCGATATTGCGATTCCCACTGGCGTCGAGTACGAGATCATCGACGCCGACTCGGGCGCAGTCATCGCCAAGACGGACCGCGCCGAGTTGGAAGCCGAGGCGCGCCAGAGCCTGACCATGGAGCAGATTGAGGAGCTCAAAAGGACGTCACCGACGCCGGCCGCGACATCATCACCAAGCTCATGCTGTCGCACTCGGCCATCAGTCAGAAGACCGAATACTCACTCGCCAAGTACAAGCTGCTGAAGACGAAAAAGTACATCCGGCGGTTCTGCGTGCTGCCCCTCGACGTGTCGATGCTAGACTACTGGCTGCTGGAGGAGAAGGACCCTGCTAAGATCATGGACTTGCGCGAGGAAATGATTGGTCTCTTAGGATGCTGGGCCAACGTGCACTTTGGCGGCGAGTCGCGATGCTTGAACGAGGAGGAGCAGGAAGCGGCTGCGAATGGCGTGGAAGCCGTTACCAAACCCGAAGACACCACCGGTCGTTGGTTGGTTGTTGATGATACAGGAGGCTTACTCGTGGCAGCCATGGCCGAGCGCATGGGTGTTCTGTATCCTGAGAAGGCCGAGGGCGGCATCAACCCCCCACAAAAACGACGGAGAGACTCAGAAAGCCTGGCGGAGCCCGCTGGAGCTGAAGGAGACAGTGAACCTCAGGCTCAATCAACGGAGCAAGCGCAGGCACCCGTGGCCGGCGAAGTCTCAGGCCAAGAACATATCGTCACGAAGCGCGTCAAGTACCCGACAGGAGACCCAAGGCACAAGGATGACATGGCCGTCCCCTATGCGGATCGCAACACGATGACGCTCCTACATCACAACTCTCAACCCAACCTCAGCTTCCTCCGTTACTACGATTTCGATAACACGAACCCCACGCAGAGTCTCACACACCCACTTGCACGACATTTGATGACGTTGTCTTGGTTACAATTACTGGATCCATCGGCTGATTCGACATACGCAAATGAGCCACCGACTGTCGACGCCGACGAGTTGAAGGCCTGGAAGGCTAATCGCCGGGGCAACTACCACCGGAAGCGACGCAGATGGGCCCGTATCCGCCACGTAGTCGACCGTACCCGGAGCGGCGGGTTCTCAGGCCTCGTGGTAGCCAGCACCATGGATCCCACCTCCATCATGCGCCACGCCGTACCTCTCTTGGCCGGAGGTGCACCTATTGCCATCTACTCGCAGACGCCGGAACCGCTAACCGCGTTGATGGACTGCTACAGTGTCGCACGACGGGCAGCCTGGATATCTGACCCACCCGAGGAAGCCATCGGCAAGACCACTGAAGAGCTGGAGCAGTGGGCCGGGACTGACGAGTTCCCCCTGAACCCGTCCTTGGTGCTCGGAGCTGCGTTGCAGACGAGCAGGGTACGCAAGTGGCAGGTCTTGCCTGGGCGGACACATCCCTTGATGACGAGCAAAGGAGGTGCCGATGGCTACATCTTCACGGCTTGGCGGGTGAAGCCTGCAGAGGGCAGGGTAGAGGCGAGAGGCAAAGGCAGGACAAAGAAGGGCAAGTCTGCCCGATAGATCCAGTCGAAAGAAAGAAATAGAACACATGAGGCATGATGTTGGGCGAATGGAATTAGGCTAAGACGTCCAAACCTTGGGTTTGGTCTGTACATAGATCATAAATCATGATACCCCTTAATAGAGCCTTGCCAGCATTGTACAAAATACAAATTGTTGACATTCAATCTGCGAGGAGTTTATTGTGATTTTGATTTATCCCTTAACAATCTAACGTGGGCTCGCTGCTGCTGCTGCTGCTGCTTTACAAGCTCTTTCCCATAAACTTCCTCTTGGTGAAGCTCAACCACCACTTGCTCGGCTTTCCGTCGCCACCTTCCTCGTACACTCTTGCTAATAACCGGGTCGCCAGCTCCTGTCGCGCCTGTGAGAGATATTGACGCAGTTGTTCGGCGTCCTGTCGATCCCGCGGGGCTTCGTACATCTGTTTTGTTGTTAGTTTCTCAACATTCTGGCACTGCATTTCTTTCCTCCCATATTCCCCCTTTTCTAATCTTAATCGGCTACAACTGCAGCCAGAGCCTTAAACAGACAACCACTCCCACGGCAACAATTGTAACTCACCTGGTTCAGAGGGAAGCCCGGGTCGCCAGGGATGGAGAAGTTGAGGTCCAGGGCGGTGTTGAAGACCTCCTTGGTGGCGTCGCGGACGCCGTGCTGGGGGCGGATCTTGGTGAGGCACTCGCTAACGTAGAGGATGCCGTAGATGAGCAGGCGGTCGGCGGGGCCCTGGATCTCGAAGTTGCGGAAGAAGGTGTTGGCGCGGAAGAGCGACAGCACCTCGTCCAGGATGTCGTATGATTCGGCGTCCGGGTCGGGGGACTCGTGAGGCGCCAGAGGCGGGTTGGGGAACGGCAGCGTGTAGGCCGGTCCCCGCGTCTTGGTGCGCAGTGGCAGCAGCGGCACGTTGCCGATCAGGCGCGGAGGGTTGGGGTCCTCGTTGAACATGGAGTTGTAGGCCTATCAATCATTGCCCGCGAGGGGGCGACGAGTTAGCCGCTGCATGTTGGTATCGGGGGGCCTTGATCGAGACTGGGCAGGGGGAAATAGCTGTAGTGTGTACTATTAACTTACCGGCATCTTGGGCGAGATGTCACCGAAATCGTCGGCGATGCTCAAGCTGTACAATGGCTACGGTTGAAGGTATCGTGGTGTACTACTACACGTAAGTGATGGAGCTCTCCTTGGTGCTTGCCTTGCCTTACTGGGGGCTGCTACTCGTCCATTGGAGGGGCTCCTTGCTGTTGGCCAAGGCTGACGTCTGCTCCACCTACGCCTAACAGGAGCGGCGGTTCGGGGTTGGGAAATTGTTACATTGTGAGAGACGTCACTTCCCTGCTCGGTGTTTTCCCGGCCCGGGCTCTGACTCACCGCCACGTTCGGTACCTACTGGATGTACCTCGCTGACTAAGACAGAAGCAGAGTGCATTAGGCAGCCACACGTTGGTGAATGGGGCTTGTCGCTGCCAGTCAGATTCGGACACACCAACTTCTGGTCATGCGTCGCTAACAGTAAAACCGGCTTTATGCGGGAGCCGCGGAGGTGGTACCAAGCCCGCCCAGAGGTGTGCCAGCGTACTGATTTGTGTTCCGGCTGTCTCTACCTCCTCGCATCCGTCACCGTCTCGTCCGACCCCAAATCCCCCAATCAGCCAATTCTGGACCATCCTGGACTGGAGCCTAACAGCCAACAGTGAACAGTCCGTACGAAGTACCCTCGTACCTTTCAAATTGATGAAAAAGCTGTAACGTGATCTGGCGATTTAGCGCGCATCGACACAAGCAGAGCGACACGCCCCTCTTTTGTGTGTATATTTGGCCACCCCTCGTCGCGCCCACATCCACACTTCTCCAGGCCTTTCACTTTGGTTTCGTTTTCCCGCTCTTGGTTGATCTGCGTCTCGAACTCGTCACAGTAAACACCTGCACACACACAATTCGCGACCAAGTCTTGACCATCATTCTCCAAGATATCTTATCTGGCCATCATTATTTTCCCCCAAACAATCTGCATACAAGGAAAATATAAGCTACTCGTTTCAACCAACCTGCGCGAGTCAATCTAGGCCCTGGCAGTCCAAGCGCGTCATAGCATTCCATTTGTCGCAGCTACAAGGGGTGTGTCTGAGCACAACCTCCCAATCAGGCGGTCACCTTGATTGCTTTTTGAACAATCAGTCATTAAGAAAGACTAGTAAGTATATCCTTGCATTCTTCTTCCGTGCCGGATATCCTCCAAGCTTGTCCTCCATCGTTATCTAAGGTCCTAACATTTACAGATACCCCGTCGCGTTCTACTCATTCCGACTAGCACAAAGCTCTATACAGAGATGGCAACCGCCACCATGAACACCATAATAGACACGAAGCGGTCGCGCAAGGTGCGCAGAAAACACACAACTCCCGAAGTCGGCTCTCTTTGGGACGTTCTTCACGATCACCAGGGCACTTCCCTCTTCGTGCTCCCCATCTGCTGGACCGATCTGCACCCAAAGCTCTTGAACTGCCGCTTCCAGCAGCTGCCACCACAGAAGACGCCAACGCCTACATCCACGCATTCGCCGCGGAGATCACCGCGCACTTCTCCCACGATTGTCGCGCTGGGCAGGGACCTGGACACATTAACGTCAACCGAGACACCGCGCAACATGATACCCAAGAATCGCGCCCTGCGAAATGTCATGTCCACCCTATTTCCCACCCATCTCTCGAAACCTAAGACGTGCGCGGAGTTGGATTTGCAATTCGGTGGCCATCCCTGTAAAAAAGCTGTACGGTGTCAAGCTCTCTGGAGGCATCCGGATGCTGCGATGTCATTTGATTCAGCGACAACCTGGGCTTCAAATCGTTCAGCCAGCCAGCTGATTTCATCAATGCACGTCAACGTTGCCAGCGACGCGCCAGTGCTGGCCTATGTCAGCCGAAGCCATCTCGATCACATTCGCAAAAACTGCTTTCGCATAGCGCCAGGACCCGGCCGATCATACAATGGCCCGGTACATCGGCTGCAGATGTTGCGCTCCAAGAACCTGATACCGAGCAACTTGGACGAGGACCAATACTTTGTTGCCGTCATGATCGCCATGGCTCAGCAGTCGGTATATGGAGATGGTCCGAAAGGGGTGCACATCGCCCCCAGAGACGTCAAGGTCCGCTTGATGACAATATCTGAGGAAGACGACGCTTTCATCGTCTACACAGCAACCGTTCCAGGCGCTTCAATGATGATGTTCCACGAGCCACACAAGGCGCCGGTAGGCGACGCGCAGATCAAGATCGACTACGCGCGCGTTCCGATATGGCCTGTTATTGGTCTCAAAGAGCGGCTTGGGCAGGCTCTCGGTCGAGAGGTCGTGGGCCACTTCGACGAGCATAATATGGAGATGTTCGAAGAAGAGACCCTTGCACCTATTCCCGAGTCCGTATCGCCCAAGCGTAGACGCGATGTCTTGACAGAGGTTCTTAACGCGAGCTTCTCCGAGGATCGCGAATCGAGTCGCGACGGAAACATTGGGAAGAGAAGGTGTCTTGGAGAAGGTAGGGTTGGCGTTGTCCGATAACCCCTGCACGTGCGGAATGATTTTCGGAGTTGCGTGCTTTGGGGAACCGGTTGCTGAATCTTGGGTTAACAGGTGGTGGTGATGAGCTTGAAGATACCCCCGCAGTGAGGTTGGCTCGCAGCGCGGCTTGGCGCGAGTTTGCGAGAAATGCGGAGAATGAAGAGAACGAAAGGTTACGAGGGACTGGATGATCTGTTGATTTTCCAACTAAATAAACGGGAGGGGCATTGATCAGACAAAGAGCCTCGCGGCCTCTGGATTTTTGCACGTTTTTCACGGTTTAATTAGGGGGTTTTAATGCGGCTATACGAAAGAAAAACATCGGGCGTTCATCTGCGAGGCATTGTACCGGAGTCGGTACCGAAAGGGATTGATTGTATGCGACGGGGCATACGCAGCACGACCTGCATACTTTGAGAATTGCTTTGGCTCTCGCATCGGTATTTGATAACGTGGGTTTATGACGACGGGGAAACAGGGGAACGATATCAGTTCGAGAATTGGCCAAGGAAGAAGCCAGCGGTTTTTTGGAGAGGGCTCAACAAGACATAACTTTTAACGTACATAGGTTTTGAGGTTTTCGAGGGGCGTGCTACCCTGCACCAGTTACAAATTTTGCTGGTTTGGCTTCACTTTAGATAGACTCGCACACCACGAGTAGACGATTAACGAAAATGGGCTTTTACATAAAGCATGTTCACCTAGCTGAGTTTACCTTCCGTTGCTGTTACATGTCAAGTGCTTATGATCACCATGTACACCCTCATCAGGGATATTCAGTTTACTGTGCCAATTATTAATAAAGCATGTCTATCGAAGCATGATAACTAGAGACTACAGTGATCAGAAACAGAAAGTGGTATAGGGGTATGTGAGAAACGACAGAGAAGCCAACCAACGCCTTCATCCCATGAAGCCCCCTAAACGAGGCCGAAACACGAAACACCTAGAATGCGTAAATGGCCACGAGGGACAGAGAGGAATCAAGAAGACGGAAGTTCGTCTGCTCGAGGGGCGGTTGTTGAAGTGTTGTTGCGGTTGAAGACAAAGAAGAATGAAGAGGAAGTTCGAAACGATTGTGTTGTCGTCCATCCACCGATTTAATTCCAAGGGAGTCCCAATAATTAGAGCAGTAATCCCCCATTGCTTCGTCTATCTTGGGGGGCGCTGATATCACATGGTATCCGAGCGCACACTGATCTCCCGCTCCCGCGAGCGACACATCTAGTGCTTCTCCCCGTTGGTTCCGTTGGGTCCCTGGATATTCTTGCCGCCGCCGTTGCTCATCTCGCCGGCGAGGCGGCCGAACTGCCACTCGGGCAGCGTGATGCCCGTCTGCTCGTTGATAGTGGTCATGAGGGGCGGCAGCATTTGGTAAACGTTGCGCATGGTCGCGGTGCTGTCCCGCTGGGCAGAGTCGCCGCCGGTGCCGGCCTCGGCCCCCGTATTCCAGACGCTGATCTTGGGCTGGAGACCCTGGATGGCGTCGGCGTTCGCCTTGGCCAGCTCCACATACGTGCCCTTCTCGATCATCATGTAGGACAGCAGGCCCTGGGGTCCACCGAAGGCTTGGGCCATCTTGGCGTAGGCCTCAGCCCTGGCGACCATACCCTGGGCCTCCTTCAGCTCCTTCTGCAGCTTCGCATCGGCGTTGGTGATGGCGGCGTGCGACCAGGCCTCGGCGTCAGTCCGAGTCTTGTAGGCGCTCGCGTCCGTGGTGCGCACCGATTTGTCGTACGAGGCCTTAGCGTCGGCCGTCACCTGGTACGCCTTAGCATCGGCAGCCTGTTGCGCCGACTCGCGCTGGATCGAGGCCTTGACGACATCGGTGGCGCGAAGACGCTCGAGCTCAGCGGCGGCACGCTTCACCTCGACCTCGCGCTTGAGATCCTCGTCGCGCGACTGCGTGGCGCGGGTTGCCTCGATCTTGGAGATCTCGACGTCGCGGTCGAGCAGGGTCTTCTTGGTCTCGAGGTTTGCGATGGCGTTGGCGCGCTCCACGTCTCGGTCCGTCTTGGCCACTGCCGTCTCTGCGTTGATCTTGGCGATGTCACGCTCCTGCTGACCGTGGCGCTGGGCCTCACCAACCTATCGATTCACGGTGTTAGTGTTTACTCTTTGAAGCGAACAGCATGTTTGCGAGGGAACATTGTAACTTCCTCGATTAAACGGTTACCCCTTTCCTCATGAGATAATGGGATAACGGGTAATAAACATTGGAATAGAAAGGAATAAACACATGGAGTTGCTTACATTACCGCGGAGCTGGGCGTCGGCGACGTCGATGCGGGCCTGGTTGGTGGCGCCCTCGTGCGCCTTCTGGGAGAGCGACTGGAAGTAATTGGAGCCAACGGCGTCCTTGAGCTCCTTGACGTTGGCGTTGTAGATCTTGAGGCCGAACTGGTCCAGCTCCACCTGGATGTTGCGGAAAATGCGGCGCTTGAACTCCTCACGCTCCGTGAAGATCTCTTCCATGGTCATGCTCGAGACGAGGACTCGCGTCTCACCCTCGATGATGCCCTTGACGATTTGGTCAAGGCCATGGGCTTCCTTAGACTTCTTATCGGATTCCGCCTCAGAAAGAAGCATGGCGTACTTCATCAAGGCATCGCCCTTATCTTCATCGTGGATAGGGTTATGTCCGTCACGGCTATCAGCCGGAGGAGTGGCTTTCTTGTGTCCCTTGGCGTTGGCGCCGCGGCTGTTGACGTCCGGACCGATAGTGAAGACGACAGGGAGAAGGAATTGGAGTTTCTCCTTGGTCATGGCTTGCAAGTTCATAGCATAGTCATGAGGCTGAACGCTGAAGCGTCGGCACCGCTGGAAGGGCCATACCCAGGCTGCCTTGGAGATGAGCAGGTTGGAGATACCCATGCCAGTAATGGCAAGGTACTCATCGGGGGCGGCGATTCTGTAAGACATCTTGGCGGATTGGGTATGTTAGAATAACAATATGAGCTGTGATGATGTTAGATTGCCTTCGTTCCCTTAGCATCTTGGAGGCGGGGGAAGAGGTGGGTTTAAATATTTGCCTAGTAATCAAGTCGAGATTCCCAGTAATCAACTTACGTTAATTTGCCTTCGGTAAAGAACAATAAGTTTGGCAGCCGTGAGAAGGTTTGCGGTCTACCAGCTGTCGCAAGGAGGCTAAGCTATCTGCAAACAAAGAGTGACCCCCGTACCGGAACAAAGTGCCGGGAAAGAGCGAATTGTGTGTGATGTAAGTACATATCATGCAGCCACTGACTACATGTGTGTTGGTGTTTTGTCGGTTAGGTGTAGTCGTGATTCTCTTGTAGCGAATCTGGTTTCATTGAATATTACGAGATGCTCTTGCTGGAATGCAGATAGAGAAGCTGGATTGCAGCCGACTTATATATCCACGCAACACCAACGTTGACATGGCCGATCAACCATTGCGCCCGCTCGCTGATACGCCTAACAGCTGCAAGACATGCCATCAGGATAGGTATCCCTGCCTATTGGAATGATTATTGATACTCCAGCCTCACCAAGCCGTACCTGGCGCTGACCAGGGGCTATGCATTGGGTCACAAGGCTATCAAATGTGCCTGCCTGGGTGTCTTGCACTTCATATTAGGTTCGACGTTCCGAATTGCCCCGTTCTTTCGTCTGGAGAACTTCTAGTGATGAGATATTCTCCACATCGGTGCCGGATCCTGCAACTAGGATCCACTATTGTTCATCAGCTTCTAAATTCCCCTGGGTAACTCGGCAGCCACTACTGCGCCGCAGCTTTCAATTGCATCTATATGTCTCTCTCCAGCTGCATTCTTAGGCAAACCCCGCGGATATTCAAGATTAGCTCCTGATGGATTTATCTAACTGATACCCGGACCGGCGTCCTGCACTTCACCTCTCTTGAAGGCAACATTTGCCAACATTCGCTTGTGTAGGGCATCAAGTCAGCTGCATCGTATCAGGTCATGTTAAACCCACATGCACCTTCTACCTCCAGGACTGCTAGGCATAATTCCTGCCCAACCGACGGTATTAGTATTGGGAATCGCTTCGTTGAGTTGCATCCATGCCATGGAAAGTGGCGTCCTTTCGGTCTTCGCTCTCGGCCAAGTTCATCTTGGCGCAGCTCGGCCCCGCAATCCAACACGGCGTAATTGTTGATAGTCCCCAGCTCGTACGGTTTGTGGTATGGTCCGAGGAACTCCCCACTTAGCTGAGCGGCGAAGCAAGCGAGCTCGGCGAACCGAACTTGCCAGCTTTGAAAATAGGCAGCATACCTACTCGTAGCAGATTAATTGCCTGCGAGCGCACATTCAATGGGATGCTGCATATGTACTCCGGGCGCATTCCCCGCATGTTCCTGCCTCCATATGTTGTCCTTGACTGTGCCTGCAGGCATAACATGCTTACTATGCAACTAGTTTATCCGATGTTCTGCGATGCGCGAGATGAGCCACATTCCAAGGTTGACAATCCGGACGTCTGGGAACAGAGCCTCGGTACCGTGACCGTGTGGGGTGCTCGGTGTCCGGCCAAGACTAGCTATCAAGACACAGCCACTCCTAATGCAGCCGATGATAAACCAGAAAACCAGCTTCCCTCTGATTGGTTTGCTGACCGGGTATGCGGCTTGTCTGATTGCTTTGGTAGGCACGTGGCTTACAAGAAGGCACACAGGTAGGCAGATACACAAACCTCTTACATTCTTGCTCAGTTCTCCTCGCGAGCTGTGAGTCAAAGCAGCAGTTTCACCTTCTTGAGCCGTCACCAGATGCTGGCTTCGCCGAAAGAATCGACGTCACTAGCCCCAGGCATGCTTATAGCCTTTCGGCCATCCCGTGGCTGTACTTCAACCTCCGATCTAGCATCAAACCCGACAGCTGCAACAAGCATATTTGAGTTTGTTTTTTCAAGTCACATGAGCCAACCTGGCTCGGTACCTTTGTGGAGAAACTTCTAAACCCCGGACCAGAAACGTTCTCTAATTGATAAGACTATTCTGGCCGTTCAGTATCCCGCGATCTTATCGTTATTCATGCTACAGAGACAAGAAAACTACCCAGTCGCACACTCTGATCTGCCGCCTATGCTGCTGCGATCAAGAGCAAGCAGAGATATACAACTCATCTGTAGGTAGTTTCACGCTCAACGTTCAGAGCTCGAAGCCCACGGAACATCATGAATAAGCTCAACACCATAGAGGCGGAGGAATTACCACCTCCATACTCTGTTAGCCCGAGTGACAGCCCCGCGACGGTTAGAAGCTCTCAACCCGCTTCATGGACATCGCATCTACATTCACATCTTAGTGCAGTTCCGGACTGCATCCGCCAGAACCGCCAGTTGCGAAATTTGCAACAAGTCGAGACTGATGCATGGATGGTGGATCATCACATAAACCCGGAAATCGACGCCTTCCTTAATGACTTAGGGAGAAAACATTCGGTACCTTTGGCATTCCTGACCATTGTCCCGGCAGCTGCGGTGCCTGAGAAGGCCAGCTTGAGTGGCTTGGACGAGATGAAGCGTCGCGGGGAGATAGGGTATGTGGCACGAGTAGACTTCAGAAAAGACGAGAAAGAGAAGGGCGGAGACCGCAAGAATCCAAACGATTTCAAGTCCACAGAATCTGAGGATCAGTCATGGGTTGAAGGTCGCGAGTTTGAAGATTGGGGGCGGTTTGGGACGTCCTCGTCGTTCGACGACTCGAGAGACGATCCATCCAGCAATCTTTGGTTCAAGGACGAAGACATGGCGCGCCGCCTTGCGTCTTATATCGAGCTACCCGAACCCCTCAGGATCACACGGGTGGAGCCTACCAGCTCGGTACAGGAAGCTGTAGAACAACAGATCCCAGCTCAGAAGAAGAGCAAGGGCTGGGGCTGGGGCTCTGGAAAACGCAGGAACAACGCGAGCACGGAACTACTTACATCCACCCCTTCGGTGGCGTCAATTGAGGGGGAGGACCCAGAGGCACTGTAGCTGGGGGCGACGTGGTGGGCTCAACAGGGCCGGGCTTTTATAGGCCACGCAGTGAAGGTGCCCAAATGGATGTCACAGCAGAACAGGTAGCATTCAGATGCTGGAGCGAGATGGGTTTACTCGAAAGTCTGAGTGGGTGGGCAATTGTTGTTAAGGTTAAGGTAAACTAGGTAATTAATGTTATTAAATATATTATAACCAGGCCCCATAAAGCAACATATCAATACTGTGGGCAACTGGTGCTTCCCACTCCGCACAACGTACACCGGCCGTCTTTCCAGTCCTCTTACTCGCTATTGAAACATATTTACCATTCATAGCATAACGCTGCAACCGGCAGGGTTGCAGTCACAGCCACTTCGTACCCACGAGTCCCCACCAGCCATGCTAACGGTTGTCAGTTCATAGCTGGGCGATTCTAGCATACGATGTAGATTAGAAGGGTTAGGATAGTCATTCGTGCAGCTGTGAATCATCAGGTGGACATTTTGCATATCGAAGAAGGAAGATCTGCCGCTGGCTGGTGGGACGAAGCGGTGCCTCAGGAGCTCTTGCATCTCAAGAGCAGAGCAACCAAAACGCCCCCCCGAAGGGATCCCACAGCATTACATATCCTGACTTGACTGTATGAATCTCATAATCTAAAACGAGGCTGGACGTCAAGCCGTGTCGGTCCCATCTGATTCCGAAACCTCCATGGCCAAGCTGTCAGTTTTATCGGTCCCCACCCCCCTTTCTTCCTCTGATCGCGACCACCGAATCCAAGGGTCATCGTCTGAGGATCCACGGCGGAACCTCACTGCTGGTGTAGTCGCATTCCAGGGCGGCGTTAGGGCATGCTTATCATCACGGTACGGAGCCGGGATCGATCTGGCTTCTCACCATATATAAGTATCTAGATTGTATGCACGTGGCTTGCGGGAGACCGAATAATTACGGGCTGCGCGGTGCGGAGGGGTTGGATAACCAACCTGCATGTAAATACTGGATCGCATATGAGGGATTGCTTACGGGCCTCGGGTTGGCAGGGGTTCTGGGGTCTGATTGGCACCAACCGCATAGATCTGCTTCCTTGGCGCTGGGTATTACCCGCGTTGGAAGGCATCGGAGTTCACGCTAAGCACGAAGGCAGAGCCGCCGCCGCCATGCTAGTGACCCCCGGAGTATTAGAAATCAAATTCCCTACCCCAGCTAGGTTAGAAGTGCTTAAATGCACATAGAAGTTCCACCGGCCGTCTCGGTCGCACAGCACTCACTCCCACTCTCACTGATTATCAACGATAACGGATCAAATCGCTCATCGTCGCTATGGACAATCTCATCACATCCCTTGAAAGCAAGCTTTCCACAGGCGCCAGGATCTTGGTGAGCCCGGAGGCTCCCGACTTCAAGGCCTCGATGGAGCGCTGGTCCAACCTTGACGTGAAAGTGCCCTTCGCCATCGTTCAGCCTACGGAGGAGCGCGATATCGTGGCTACTGTCCAAGCAGCTTTACAGGCTGGCATACCTTTCGTCCCTGCTTCCGGCGGTCATAGCCCATGGTCGACCATTGGTCAAGAAGGCGTCATTATCGACTTGAGTCGCTATAAGGGAGTCTCGGTGGACACGAGTTCTTACGAGGCGACAGTCAAGGGAGGCGCGTTGATGAAGGAGCTGCAAACTACATTGCACCCATATAAGAGATTCACGGGTATATCACCCACGGCACGTAAAATATTGAGGAAATTTCCCTCCAGCTTGATACTCAAACTCCTCTTATAGCAGTGGGAAACGGGAACACGGTTGGGGTTATTCCATACTACCTCGGAGGTGGCATCAGTATCTACACCCCTTTGATAGGCTACGGTAGCGAGAATATCATCTCAGCGAAGCTCGTCACGGCCAACGGGGAGCTGGTAACGGCCTCTGCGACCGAGAACTCGGAGCTCCTGTGGGCGCTCCGCGGCGCCGGCCAGTTCTTCGGCCTCGTAACGGAGCTAACCATCAAGACGTACCCGTATTCCCTGCTCGGAAACGACGACGGCCAGAGAATGTGCGGCTCCTACATATTCCTCCCCGACAAGATCGACGAGGTCTGCGCCGCCCTGGAGAAGATCTTCGAGGAGGACCAGTACGCCACAGCGGGCCACTTCATGGTGGTCCAGGCGCCGCCGGAGATGAAGGCCCAGATGCTGCTGGTAGCGCCCCAGGTCTTCTGTTCCTCTGCCGAAGCAGCTAAACTCTTCCAGCCGCTCGTCGATATTGGCCCGCTGCAGCAGGGACTCTTCCCGTCCACGTTCGATAAGCACAGCGACCAGCTGGACTGGGTCTGCACCAAGGGCGACTTCAAGCGCTTCACGCAAAACGGCCTGCTGGGTGGCTGGAATCGGGACCACTTCAAGAAGCTTGTACAGCTCCATGCCGAGCTGGCCGAGAAACGTCCTGACGCAGCTCGATCTGGGTACACGGTCGAATGGCATTCGCCGTGCAAGGCACAGAGAGAACCCGAGTCATCCTTTGGGAATGAGAAGGTGGACTTCTGGCTGTAAGTCGACCCTTCCTGCCATTTTTAGTTTTGGAGTATTGTGGTATTATACTGATATGGAAGCAAAACAGTAACGTTCTCAGCTGGTACACTGATGCGGCGAGCCATGAGTTCGTTGCCGCGATGGACAAGAAAGCCCAGGATGCCACGCGCGTGGGGACGCACGAGGCGGACTTTGTTTCCTACACCAACTGCTCCCGTGAGGATCCCCTCAAGTACCGCTACAAGGGGGCGGAGAGGATCGCCAAGCTTAAGGCTCTGAAGAAGCAGTACGATCCTACGGGCGTCTTCACCCAGCAACTTCTGTGAGTGAGAATGGTGAACATGGCTATATGGGAAAGTTGATATACATTGAATGAACTGGGTAGGACGTAATGGGTATGCATTAGGTGTGTGGTTGAATCTTAGCATGGTAGTTTCTTAGGAAATTTGCCTGAATTGAAACAGCAACCGTCCTTATGCTTAAGCAATGAAGCCTGACAAATGAACAATTTCGAACCCCAAGTAACCGAGAAGAAAGCCCTCATCGTCATTCTACACACGTGACTCCTACGCCTCCCTCTGACTGCTGCCATCATTGCCGCCTCCCACGCCCGAGGTACTCCCAATATAGACGACCTCGACGGCGGCGAAGGCGGCGGTGGCGGAGAATATCTCGACCTTCTTGGCATCGGTGAATACGGCCAGGGCGACGGCGAAAAGCGTGGTGAAGATAATGACCAAACCCAGGCGCTTCACCATATCCCCCACGAAGTATAGCACCAGGATTGCCAGCGTCGGCAGCGTTGAAGACAGTGCGGCCACGACTGCTGACCCAACGCGCGATACGGTGCGGGGGCTATAGGCACGTGCATGATCATCGACTGTCTAATTGCTTGTGTTGGATCATAATTCGGGTTACTATGACTGGGAATGTTTGGGTAAGGGTCTGGTCAATCAGGGGTAAGTGGCAAGGGGGCACTAGTGATGGAGTACGATAGGAATGAGAATAACTGACTTCACGGCGTCCGCCGAACACCAAGTCATATAAGTCAAGCAATTTCCCACTTAACATCGAAGTCATCTTGTCAGGGGGCTGTGCGATCGTGATGAAGTCGTCTGGGTTCTGGTCCCTCGTGCTCCATGTGTTGCCTTCGTACCCTCGAAGAAAGTTCTTGTTCAGAAGCCATTGCTCTAGGAACTTGTGATCAGAGCGCTGCGGTCGTACGGCATTCTCAATTGCTATGACTTGCTGGAGTGCTCTATCTGAGACGCGCGTAAGCCGAGATCCTCTCGTTATCATTTTCTGGGTAAGGGTATCGAATTACTATATTCGTCTAGTTTCTTTCCAATGTCCTCGAGCAGGTCCAGCTGAATCGAGTCTTTTCTTTCTTCCTTACATGTGCGCATGTGCCAGAAGTCCAACCCGTACAGACGGCGGTCTTCCGCATCGTGACTGTTGTGCTCAATTTCGTTTGAGGCTGTACGATCCAGGCTCCACACGTCGTCAAGCTGTTGCTCCAAGTCGACCAACTCCGCCTGCAAGCGCAGCAGGTTTATCATGTTGAGCAACCCAAATTTGCGAAATATGGCATTCTCGGGTGATCTCGAGATGAAGTCGGCAAGCATAGAGTATCCTGTTCGTTCATTCAAAACTAGACCGGGAGGAGGTGGCGGAACTACCGAGGAAGATTGCTGGGCCGCTTCACCTTGTCCCCTAGAGGTGCCAATCCTGTGCACCACATTGGGACCTTCTGATCCGTGTTCGCTCAACTCTACGTCGCTTCCGGTGGTCTGTGCTGCCATTTTATCAAATATGATACAATTTCGTAGCATGACTATCTCCAAGATTTAGTTTGTCGAGCCAAAAAGAGTCGATATTCCAGTATTTAGGCGACCAACTGCCTATCCAATCAATGACTTGGCCCCCAAACCACCCCGCATGGATACAACATTTGAAACCGAGAGAAGCGCCCAAGAGGTCTTTTGCTCTTGAATATCCGCCTATCTACTCAGCATAAGACATTCCAGCCTGATGGGCAGAGCAGGGCAGGTGCTCTGTCGCGCCCTCACCACCACCGGATGGACGAAACACGTATTCTACAGCTGGCGGCCAGCCTCGAAAATTATACTAGGGCTATAGGACTGCCTTTAGCCCAACAGATCAGGACGTTTAGATGCACCGAGCTCGTAAGGACCGTTCTCATTGATCTTGAGCTTGGGTTTGATAACTTTATGATGGCGAACTGGTCAAATCAGCAAGGATTTCCGCTGCTGGCCACACGGATCGAACAATTCGAAAGCAAACTGAAATCTCGACCCTCATGGTGGAAAAAGCTGTTCTGGCGTAACTCATCACGAGAGCTTGAGTCCATGATTGACGACTTCGAAGCCCTTATCCACTTGTTCGGGGAGGTCACGCAGAGGTGAGAACTTCCCCATTGATAACATTGACTTGATCAATTAGTAATGCACACTTCTAACGAGACCAGAACCAAGTTGCGGAGACTTGACATCCAGATACAGGAGAATTCAAAATCTTTGACTGAAATTCATCAATCAGTCATTGATCTCGAAGCCATAATTGTAGCGATATCTGGAGGCGCCGATCCGATCTCAAAAGAACATGGATCTGGCTCAGGATCTGTCCACAAACAAGAATCAGTCAAGGAAACCGAGTATGGTTTACATGGGGCGTTCGAAGACAATTTCTCGCCCCACTCGCTTTTATTGCAACTTCAGGCTGCCCAAAGCTCCGTCCACGAACAAGAACCAGTCAAGGGGTCAGAAACTGAAGCACCGGTCCCCGAGAGCTCTGTGCCGTCCGACAGGAAAAAGGGGCCCGTCTTCTTTGCCAAGCCTGTACTGATTCCTATCAGTATAGTCACTGGCGAAGATACTTCCGATCTCGCAGTTGAAGCGAGTTTTGATCTGAACTCCCAAGACGACTGGATTCGTCGAGACCTGATCAAGGAGTTGAGACTTCAAATTGAGCCGATGAAGACCGAGGAGACCAATATTGGACCAGGGGCCAAACCCCTGGCCCCACAAGGGCGAGCCAGCCTCACTTGGTCGTCTTATAGCCCAGATTCGAAGAGTAAAAGCACTTTTCTGGTACACACTGATCTTCCTTCGAGGGTTGTGTTCGGCAGTGCTCTGCTTTCAGAAACTATGGCGTCATCTTCGCCAGCTGCCTTCGCTTTCTGGAGAAGCAAGTTGACCGCAGGTAAGTAACAGTGTGTTTTGCCGCAGTTCGGATGGAAACACAACCCCTATTTCCAGACCTCAATAGATAAGAGGCAAAATAGCAGATATCTACAGAGCTGATTAGGCCCACAGCGCAGACAGAAGAGCTGCGCAAGCAGCATGGCCAGAGAAATGCGAGCTTGACCAAGGAACAACAGGTAGAGAATCGTAGGAGGCGTGAAGAGAAAGCCAGAGCACATCATGAAATGATCTTATCTGCTACTTCACCAGGTGGTTCATTATCGACTGATCCCAGAAACCTACAACCCTCTATCTCTTCATGAGATTCTCCTGGGAGGCCGGCTTTCGTCTCGTCGAGGTCTGAGCCTCCAGGACTCTTGAATGACAACACTCACCTGGGTGGAGTTAATCCTGAACAGGCGAGTGTGCAAGAGGAGGCTCAGTCCGCAATAACGCTTACTACAGTCAATATATAATTAACCCTAGGTGCTCAGGGACAGAGGCAGATATTAGCCTTGTAACTAGAGAAGATTCTTGGCCCTGGCTTTCTCAATCAACTCGGTGGGATTGGACGGGTCTAGGTTAGACGGATAATAATGGTCGAGTAAGAAGAAAGGGGTTTGGGGTTTGGGTGTGACTAGTCCTGGAGCGAAGCTGCATTTGGGAGACAAATAATGGTGATATCCAATTGCAGCACTGAGACCTTGGTGTCCTTCCCACCAGCTGTTTTTTCCTCCTGAAGAAGCAAGCTGGCTGACTGGTCTACAGAGTCTTCGGACTATCTGGTCATCGACCGTATACCACAACGCTGTTAAACAAGTTCGTCAGTATCAAATTCAAAGCAGACAGCGACGCACGAGGCCCGTCAACGGCAGCTTACACTGGGAGGTAGGCGTGGATGGCCGGGTTGTCGAAGCACGACATGACGGCCCGGGCGTGGATGAAGTTTAACGGGACCTCGTGGCACCATTCCTCCTCCGAGTCTTCCCGGACAAAGGTGACGTTCGGGTGCGAGTTCTCGGGCTGGATCTGGCTCAGGCCCGTGCCCACCACCTTTGCGTTCGGGAACAGTTCGGCTACCCTTGGGTGATGAGCAATGTATCATTATCTTAACATACGGAGAAGTAGTTATGCTATCGATGAATGCAAATACCGAATTCGTTAGGCCATATCCCTGTGCCTGTGGCAATGTCCAAAACTTGTCTGGGGTCCTGGAGAGGTGTCAAAAACAGCCCGTGCCCTCCGTGGAGCGTCTTCAGTCCAAAATGCTGCAAATCGAGACGATCCTGTTCTGCCTGTGACTCTGTTAGCGAAAGGAAACAAGCGTCCGGATCAGTTTATCTCTATCACAAACGGGGTCGTTGGGGAGCATGTATTGCCCTTGCCGGTACCCGCTATAGGTTCTCCCATTTTCGTCCCGCACGAACCCCGGCTCGATGACGGAAGTGCCGGTAGGCTCGCGGTAGATCTCGCTAGGCAGCCAAGCTTCTATAGGGATGTGCGGTGAGATCCTCGGAGGGTTTCCCGGGTCGCGGACGGCGTATGCAGGGTCGAGATCGGGGTAGTCCTCCGGCAGGAACTCGTGCGGGTGCCAGACCGAGATGAGGGAAGCATCGTACGGCTCCAGCTTCGACTCAACCTCAGCTTGCCGCGGCCGACCCGGGCTGCAGAACGGTGGGCGGCGCGGTACTGTTGAGCACGTAGCCGTCTACGGATTGGTGGGAAGCTGACATCGTGATTCGTTGAAGATTCACCTAATAAAAAAAAGGAGAAGGGCAGAGAACCAATAACAAAGACGGAAGGGGAAAGCAAGATGAGGAATCCCGAATTAAATATATCACTTGGGATGGTGAGGGCTTTATTCAGCAACTTGGCTACTCTCAAAGTGGCACCGGGCCCAGAAAACTCGACCGTTTTGTTGCATTGCATGCGGCACAGTCTGGCACTGGCAGGATCGTGTCACCATCTTTTGTAAGAATGACAACTCAGTACCCGCCTCTCGGGTTCGAAGGGGCCAATCACCAACACGGCTTTTACGTTAGTATCTACGCTATATGGAAATTTGTAATCATATATATATTCAGCACAAGATATGATTGGTTCGAGTTAAGAAGGAATCGGACACAGCAAGTCAAGCATCGAGGTAGTTGTAAGTCTCATTGAATGGTTCTAACGAGCGTCCAAGGGGTAATACTTGAACAAAAATCTAGGCCCTAGAAAGCCTTGCCCATGTCATTGCCATCCTCCCGTATCCTAACCATATCTAAAGCCCCCTGGTTCTTGTTTTCGCCGTTTCCTGCTGTTGAAAGAGAGGATGCCATGGTTTCTGCTTGGAGATACAAGATTTTGTTTCCCCCGTTTCCCGATATTTGCATGCTTTCCTCATGATGCAACCTTGGGAAGCTAATGTACAAAAGCCGAGAAGTAAATGAAATTGTTGCCATGGGAGAAGAAGTGGAAAGAAAGAGGAAACAGAAGCAGAATCGTGCTTTTGTTTGTGTGTGTGTTTTCATGAAGAGAAGTAGAAGTGAAAGAAGAAGAGAAAGAAGAAAAGAAAAAAGAGCGTCATTTTCATGTCCATCCCCCTGCAGTGGGTGTGAAGCATGAAGTACACCATCGCGAGAAAGTCTCATGTCGTAGATCCATCTGAGAAGCATATGTGCATGGGTTGTTTGCTTGGATGTTAACTGCTTTGGTGATGATGGTGGTTGGATAACGATATTGACTCATGTCGTTTGAGGTCGTGATAGTGATCGTGAAGCCCTTTGTAAAGGGGGTATAGTATGTGTGTCCTCCAGGGCAACAAGTGAAATAACAAGTCTCCCAGAGAGGTGGTAAATGAAGAAAGAGGTTAAAACCGGGCCTCTAGGGCGGAGCAAGAATCGAAAAAGACGTCCGTGTATCCATGGCTCGTCTTCCGTCCCCTGGTGGTCCGCAAAGCTTTGCCGGACAGACTCTACTTGCGGCTGCTGATGGGCGGGAAGCTGGCCAGGACGGTGGGCCACTGCTCCATCCGGGTCTGTTCCCGAGACTCGGTTCTTTGGTGCTTGCTGTGAAGAAGATTGGTCAGATCGTTGCTACAAAATGGATTTTCAGGAGTTGCCAAGAGATATACTTACAAGGGGAACGGCGTAGCGCGGCGGACAATGGGATCCCGGGCGGAGAGCTCAGTCGGCAGCTGGAAGGAGACTTGGCTACCAACGCTGCTGACGCTGGAGGCACTGTCGTTGCGAGAGCGAGGCATCTTGAAGGATGAAGATGATTGAGTCTTTTGTTTTAGAGGTTAAAACAGGGAAACAGAAGACGTCTGTTTGCGTAAAAGTCTTTTTTTCCCGTACAGGTGAAGTAGGAGTATGAGACTTGTAGCGGTTGCTGAGGTGTGCGAGGAGAGCAGCAAAAGGAAAATTCGGAAAAGAAAAGGAGACTTGGAAGCTTCAGAAAAGGAAAGATAGAGAGAGAATATGAGTTGGGAGCTGGTGCTGAGGAGCAAAAGAAAAATCTATCCAAATCTGGACGGGATGGTTGGTATTTATGTTTTGGAGCTGTGTAATCCCGCGTTCCTCACCCTTCGCGCTGGGCCAAGCAACGGGCATACAGTAGAGCACACAGCAGCAACATACGCCCACAGTTTACTAGCATTGAGACCGACCATATGGCGTTGCCGGAGGCCAAGGGGCTGGATCGGCGGGTCGTGGTATGCAAGCCATGCAACCAGATGCTGGCTGGGCAGTTGAACCGGCATGAACCTAGCGCGAGGTCGCTAGCAGCCTAGGATATGGTTCGAACTTTAAAGTAGGCGACGGACTGGATGAAACATGGGCCAGGGACATTTGCGGGGATGCACCCTTCCTCTCGTCGCCCATTAGGGGGGTCATGATGCTGGCATAGCCAGCTCGCAAAAAGAGTCACTGCCCCTGAAAAACAGGGCCGCAGCCCATCTCAGATGCAGCATCACGCCAAGCCCAAAGTCTATTAGATTTCCCGCAATGGTGGCATTGCCGCATTGCAAGGCGCTGTCGTGTCGTTTTTAGGCAAGACCGATCAATGGCTGGAATGCCATCAATTGTTCCTGCCCATTGAAAGTTTGTTTCCTCATTTGTTTCTCGGCGTTGGTCTGGATCTATCTATTTGGGTCTACAGTAGTCGTAATGTCTCTAATTGGGATGGGCACTCCGGCCTCTCTCCAATGACTCGGCCGCCAGGAACAGCGAGTCCGGCAGTGACGCCAAGTAACAAATCCGCCGAGTCGCAAGAGCCCGTCACCGGACTAAGCTGGGCCCAGACGTGGGACGGCTACATCACAAATACCACGTTGCATGTGGGTGACAAGTTGTGTGTGGGGTGCGGCAACAAGAAAAACCGAGTGAGCCTGTCCCCTACAACTAAGTAGCCCACGACGGCTTCCCTCCCACTCCCGGCGCTTCAGAATGCTGTCACTCAGAACCATCGGAATTTAAACGCTGACGCAGACCAAGATGGCATGGCATGGCTGGTAGGTTTGTTGCTTGCCCGTCAAATCAGCTCTGTCCGAGGCGCAGTCCGTCGTCCCGTCTCAAATCCGTCGTAACATTGCGGGACCCTGATGTCAGCTTGGCGCTATTGTGTCGTCATAACGTTCTCCGTGATCCGTCCCGTGTTTACGTGACACTGAACGTCTGCTCATTTTCGTCTCTTCTACCCTGAACAATGATGTATGTGTATGTTTCCCCGTGATTGTGAAATTTTCGGGACTGATGCTGTTGCTAGGTAGGTATGTAGCTTGAACAAAACAGACGCAAGACACAAGGGCCAAACTTGTGGAGGAGGAGGGTCATCGATCAAATCAACCCACGACGGATGGACGTGCATCATGCATATCAGCTAGCTAGTGAGTAGTGCACTGTGCAGTCAGCGCCTCGTCTCGCAACGGCGGCCGTGGAGATTGGGACGGGGCAGCGTTAGACGATTTAGTTCAAACGCCCGACTTGGCCGGAGTTAGATCACCCAGCCAGCCGAGCAAATGAGAGGCAACAGGATTGGCGTTCCGGCAGCTACAGTATTATCTTTCTCTTATCTGGGCCCCCCGGATTTCAGGATAAGCCTTACTGCCTCTCTGCCGGTGCTGATTGCCCTGGCTAGTTGGTAGTAGTACATGCAGTTAGATAAAGTTCTTAGTAAGTGCTCCACAGGAGGACTAGGGGGCTATATGGAATTGCGAGCCCGTCGGGGCGGCTCTTGCTAGCACCCGACCACGCCCATCATGAGACGTTGACAGAACCCTTTAATCTACCGTGTACCGGTTTCATGAGTCGCTTCATCAATCTCCATGCTTCTAGACTGTTTGCCGCAAACGGCCACGACTCATGTAGTGGATACAATGTATAATTTTAGCAGGTTATACCTGCCATGTTATAGCGAGACAAAGATACACACTGCAGCGGAGCCGATGGCGACTTCATGCTGATAAAGATGCCCAAAAATGGCCCATCGACGGAAGAAACCAGTTTACCCAGCGGCTGATCGACTATGCTTTGTGAGGAAGAGGGTCGTTCTTGGGGCCCGGTATGGTGTGCAGAGTGCTGCTTCGTGAGTTTGGATCGAGTCTCAGAACAAAGTGGAGACTCTGTTGATCGGCGCAAGGAATAGTCACCTGCTCTGCTTACCGATGCGCCGGTCTTGCTGAGTGCGACATGAGAAATCATATATAAAACGTGTGTCGACCTAAACACGTTCTGCTTGGCAAAGCAAACGCAAACTGTTCGGACCAAAATCTCAAACCCGAAGGGCCCAAATACATTTGTGAAAAGGCATCAGTCTCCTTCTTCGTGTCTGCAATGCATGCAAATAGGGGGTAAGGGGCAATGAATGGTTGTTGCAGGACTTCGAGTCTTTTTTCCCAAATACTCTGATAAATATGAACAAAACACCAAGAGTCTGCCCGCATCTGTTTCGAACATTCGAGCCAAGCAAAATAATAGCCAAAGATCAACCGCCGAAATGCAAGCTTCCCTTGCCTTCCTTCTTTGTTTTCTTTTCCTCCCTTCCTGTCGTCCCTTGCCATCTGCCCGATGTTTTCTTGGCAACCTTGATCGTCCTACTACTGAAGAGAACACTTGAACGTTCGTCTGACATTCTGCTATGAAACACCATCCAGTTCTTGGTTGTGATTGTGAAAACTCCCAAGATCGGAGGCCAAGGAGCCGTGGAGGTTTCCAGCGCCACCTGGATCCATAGTTCGTCGAATGAGTTGGTTTGTAGCGAGGTTGAAAGGGATGGAAATCTATAGAAGCGAATACGAGGCTTGTCAAACCCCGGACCTCGCAGCCATCCCTATTCTCTTGTATCACGTTCTAGTTCTTTTCTTTTTCACGACTGACTATTTGCTCTTGGTCGCTCCTCGACTTCTGCACGGCATGCGGAAGGCGAATGAATACTCGCAAACATTGAATATGGAAGTTCTTCCTGGCGGCTTTATCACGATTTACACACCTTGGATGATTGTTCAAGGACGAGAAAATTGAAGGAAGGAGTATTGTGGATAGAAGCGCTAGGTTGCTGGCCAATACATTATTTCCCCATAGACAGCATAACGGTTACAACGGGAAACTCCACTTAGTTTTATTCAGAAAGCAGGTTGGATTCACGCGCTACACACCCCGATGAACTCGATACTATCAATCTCCCCTTCTCCCCCTTTCTTATGTATCCATCTGTCTATACCAACACCGCTGGCTCGATACCGCTTCCAGATTGTAACTAGCATGCTTGGGTGGTTCCTGAGCATTTCTAACGATCCACAGCATTTTGTTCCGTCAAAGCCCACCTAGGCTCCGGATGGTACTCGCCTGGAAGCCTGTACATACATGTGCTTAATGGACCAAAGCCCCATGAGGCTGGCAGCATCCCAAGGCTTGAGGGGGTTCACAAGCCCCCATTCGAAATGTCGCATCAGCTACACGGTAGTTGTGTCCAGGATTAGTAAGGGTATCTGCATATTCAACAGATAACGAAAACCGAAACCGCAATCATATAAAGAAAAAAAAGGCCAAAAAGAAAAAGGGGATGGGGGGTGGATTTGAGTTCAATCGGCACCGGCTTACCTCGAAAATAGTCTTGTGGATCTCAATCAGCGCCACCGGCTTGCCGAGGCAGGTGTACTTGCCATGCCCGAACATGAGGTCGTTGGTCCTTCTCATGGCCCGCAACCGGTCGGCGTCGGGCTCTTGGGTCTCAAGCCAGCGCTCCGGCCGGAACAGGTCGGCGTCGGCACCGTACAGCTTCCGGTCCCGGTGCATGGCGGTCCAGCTCGGGATGACGCTGACACCGCCCGGGAGGAACACCTCTTTGCCGTCGATCACAACCGTGTCCCCGCCCGGCTGCACGTCGCGGGCGAACGGGTCCGTCAGCGGCGGGAAGACCCGGATCCCCTCGCGCACGACGGCTTGCAGGTATGGCAGGGATTTGGTCTGCGCGTACGAGATGATGGAATCCTCCTCCTCCAACTCATCGACAGAGACAGACTTTGTAGCGTTGGGCGCCTTGCCGTCGCGAACGGCGGCGTCGATTTCTGCCTGCAGGGCGCGGTACACGCGCGGGTGTGACATGAGGTAGAGCATGGTCCCCCTTAGCGCCCCGGCCGTGGTGTCGGACCCGGCGACGATCTGCAGCAGAGACTCGGTCTTGAGCTCGTCGCCAAACAGGCCGTTGCGCATGAAAGACGCCAACATGTCGGCCCGCTCCTTCATCGGCTTGCTACTGCCGCCGTCGGACTCCTCCTGCAAGTTCTTTTGGAACACCTTCTCCCGCTCTCCGACAATGTCCGAGCTGATGGTCAGCATCTTTTCGAACCCCGTCGCCTTCTCGGCGTCGAGCTCGGCCGAGGGCCCGACGAAGGGGACGCGGTTGGTCCAGCTCAGGCCCAGGGCCATCAGTTTGTTGATGCGGCGGAGGCCGGCTTCTGTGGAGCGAACTGCCGATAGACAGACAAGGTCAACACTGGTTCATCCGTTGTTTTCAGCGAAGAAAATTGGCACGCAAAACGCTACAAAATGAGTGGGCAATTATTTTTGTCTTGACATCCACATTACTTACCAAACTCGTGTGGATCGGCATCCACATCCAACAATCCAAACGACTTGCCAAACCCAACGAGGCCGATGACGTCCAGGGTCAGGAACTGGAGCTTGTTGGCGAGGTCAAAAGTGTTGTTCCCCCGCTTGTCGGCATAGGAGCCAACGAGATGGACCATCTTGGCGACGCACTTGTCGACATCGCGCTCCAGCTCCAGGTTCTCTCGGCCCGAGTACTTGAGTTGGAAAAGGAGTTTAGTCCAAAATGTTGAATGAGAAAAAGAAAGGGGGGGGGGCGAAGGAAAATATGGCTTACCCCGGGTGCCATCATCTTTCTCCTCGCGTCATGCTGCTCCGTGTCGATCATGGTGAAGACGTTGTCGCGGCGCCAGTCGAACCGGGCCGCGTTGTAGAACCACTTGGACCGCCGGTAGCCCGGCTTCACGTTGACCGACTCCCAGAACTCGGCCGACGACGTCAGCACCGTGTTGGGCCCAACCCGGGCGATAGGCCCTGGATGCAGTTCGTATGGTTAGTATATCATACTCATAGGGACTTGGCCAATAGATAAGGCCCCTTCAGTACCTACCGTGTGTCTCGCTCACCGTGGTGTACCAGTTGCAGCATCTCTCGCTCAGAAAGGCTCGAATGTGCGGGATTTCAGATACCCCCGTCCATCTCGGGCCCGGGATGTGCCGGAGCTTGCTGTAGGCTCTCAGTCGGGAGCCTACAATGGCTAGCAGCACTACGGCTGCCAGAATGGGCCATGTTTCCCGGTTTGGGGAGAGCAGGTCGGCGAACATGGCGAAATTATGGCTGGCGCAGGACTCTTTTGATGGAAATTTGTAGTCTAACACAAAAGGGACGAATGTTGGTGAAAGACCGGCTTCTTTTGAACCTTCATATAATATTCTTTTTTTTTTTGCTCGGTTCTCCTGGCGATACGGCAATACGGCAGCGATGCAGGATAGTAGAGCCCGCTTGGCGAATCGCTTCAAGAATGAATTCCCCCTCACCCCTCCTCCCAGAGGCCACCCTTTTTACATTGTTTACCAACAGCTATCTGCATATTTTGGGGAAACAGATCCCGAGATGCATCTCGGGCGCACAGAACAAGGCAGATCTTGGCCCATTCTGCACCCTCCATGTCTCTGCCAAGAAGGGTTTTCCCGTCGACACGTAGACTTTGCGCAACATAGTATCGTCATAGTGATGTAGGACTGCAGGTGCGGAGGGCTGCATGCATATGAAGTAGAAGGAAAGGGCTCATGGAAACCTAGGCTGCTATTATCAAATATATGTGCTATTGACACGAACGTGGCTATAAATGGATGATATTACTAATCCAGTAGCCAGCGGGGGCCGTAATCATTTCTCCCTTTTTGATACATCTCTTGACCGATCCCCCGAAAATGCCCCGAGGCCGGTTGCTAAGATAAGAACCGAGGCTCTGTTCCAGCTGACTTTATTGGTAAGCAATGTTGGTTCCCCCTCAGCATTCCGTCTTGGCAACTTGCAACCCACTTCTCCTCGCAGTGTGTTACCCTAGAAAAAAGCAAAGAAGAACAAAACCCTTGACGGGGTTGCAGAGCTAACCTAAAAGATTTCGAACCCGCTTCAGCCCTGCGGCCCCCACATGAGAATCGACACGGCATATTCTTGGGGGCAAGCGTAGCAAAGGTAACAAGATCCAGCTAATCAACACCCCTGATTTTGTGGACGGATTGGTGTGCCGTCTGAGTGCATCGAATGTTGTGATTGGGGTCGATGTGACGTGAGTGGGTATTATATGGACACCGCTTCCTCGTGCATTTGGGAACTTTCCACTGCTACATAGAATATGAGAGCCTTGCAAGTCGCACGTAGTATTCTCAGATGTGATAGTGAGACTATCACACATCTTGTTTGCTTTTGAGGCTCTGTCATATAATCGAGCATTGCTCCGCCACACGGTCTCGGACGACTGGTAGTCGTCGTCGGCAACGAATTGGCAGTTGGACCTGGATCGCCAAGTCTCGACTCTTATCGCTTGCTATAGAATGAAGGGAAAAGTGTGTACCATGCAGGGCATTCTAATACGCCAAGCATAGTATGGTGGACCAAGAAGTGCTTCTTTTTCCACATTCAGCTCTATGCCGAGCGAGCTCATAGCGGCAAGAGGTTGTTATCACGGGTGACTAAGCAAACGCCGTGTGTACGCCTCATCAGTCACCATGTTACCCTCGAAGTGGCCCTGTAATCGTCTGAGTTTATTCTCTGTCCGGGGAGATAGCTTGTATCGTCATGTGTCTTTGATGTTATACGGGGCAGGATTTTGTGTCACTATATCTTGGCCGTATTTAAATGTCAGCAGATCACCTTGAAGGATTCCATGCTCAGTCAACCCCTATATGGCAGCAACTTTTATGGTCACACGTCTTACATTTGTAGAAGCTGGCTGACTCCTCGGTGTCACACCGATGCAAAGCGCCGTATCTTCTGTGCTGTAGATTGTGTTGCAGTTTAGGCAGGAGCGGCACACTTTCCTCTATATTGTGCAGCTCGGGCAAGAGTTTCTTTGAGCTAAACAAACTATCTTTACCGATCAAGAATTACTTACCCATAACTTGGGAATCCACCACACTTTACCATAGACCGAGATTATCATACAAACAGACAACATGACGGGCCAAGCTTATCTCGACCCCCTGAACCAGGGCTTCGTCGAGTTGGCAGCGACGATGCCCGGCCTGGACCAGCTCTCTCCCGAAGAGGTACGCGAGTCGATGGAGAAGCTAAACGAGCATGAACAGCTCCCCGGGGTTGGCCGGAACATGATCACAACACCGACGGCGCGCGGGACAGAGACGTGGATTTACACACCGACGGGGGCCAAGGGCCCGTTTCCCTACATTGTGTACGTCCACGGAGGTGGCTTCATGTCAGGAAGGCAAGTTAAGCATCATGCACCCACGCTTCCTCTTCGGAGCTCACCATACCACGGCTCTCTCCATACTTTGGACAAATATGTAGTGTTAACCAAGCACTGTCGTATGTTTAGCATGTCTGTCTACGACAGCATTGTGACTGATCTCGTCCTGCGCACTGGGTATGCCGTCGTCTTCCCCGAGTACACGCTGGCACCCGAGGCAAAGTGGCCCGCGCAACAGGACCAGTGCTTCGAGGTCCTAGAGTGGATGGCACACAACGGGGCGTGCCATAACCTCATTCCCGACAAGTTCGCCCTGATTGGGGACAGCGCCGGAGGTAAGTCGCCGCTCCATTCGTCGTTGATTCTTGTTTTTATTCCCCTATCTACCAACATCTCCCGGCTTACACATCCCTTCAGGCCTCCTCATCTTCAACATGAACGTCGTGGCCCAACAGAAGGGCCTGACCGTACCCTACAACGTCTTCATCAGCCCCATGGCGACCCTGGACTACTTCCACAAACAACCCACGCCCAGCGGCTACGCGTTCTGGGACGGCTACTACCTGACCATGGCGGCGATGCGGCGGTTCGTCAGCGAGTACGCCCCCGAGGGCACGATGGACCGCACGTCGGAGCTGGCCAGCCCGTCCACCAACATGTCCGACGCCGTCGCCGCGCGGTTCGCTCCGTCCCTCATCGTCACCAGCGCCGTCGACGTCCTGCGCGACGAGGCCGAGGCCCTGGGCGAGCGGCTCCAGCGCGCCGGCCGCGACGTCACCGTCTTCCGGGCTCATGGGCAGGTGCACGACTCGGTGGCGCTTAATGCCTTGCGGGGCGGGCCGACGCCCAAGATGGCCATGACGCTCATCGCGGCGGCGCTGAAGCAGCGGCTGGGGTGAAATGAATTGCGGAGGAGGATAATAAAGCAGCGGTTGGATTGTTGGAAGATGGCGCGGGGGAGGAAGTCGAGGAGAGCTGGTGTGTTGAAGCGAGGGTGGATGAGGCACATCGGTTGTGTATGACTCCGGGTGATCACCAATCCAGTATGTAGCTAGAAGGGCTCCAGTAACTAGAATGATGGCGAGGCTGGTTCGGAGTAACAAAGCCTGTATCAGTAAATAAGCGGCCCCGATCTCCACTATAACTTCCATGATGCTGAAAGTGGTGACCGTAAGTCGGCGCAAAGTGCCTAGGCGATGGTGGTGAAGATGTCGTGCCCTCGATTTCCACCCTTGGTTCATTGCGGTTGGTATCCCAAGGCTCTAGGACACCCGATTGCGCCTCCGTAGATGTGTTGGATTCGACGTCGGAATCATCTCCATCGTGATACCGTCCTCCCTTTGTTGAAGTTTTACAACGGCTGGGTTCGTTGCCAACACCCACTGGTCGCGAAGGCGGTTTACCCCTGTGTGTCTCAAATAACTCGAGGACCTCTGGCAGCAAGCGCTGATTTGCTATATACCAAGCAGAACGACCATCGTATGGACTGTGACAGTCTTCTCCTTTCTGTAACAACACTTTGATCACCTCTAGGTGCGGCCCATATAAGCCATGATTCCCCGGTATCACCGAAAGTGTTGGGCGGCATTCTAGAGCAGCGATTATGAGAGGTGTTCAATCGCTTTCCTTGCGGTTTGTGTTGTTGTCGTTGTTCTTATTGTTCAGATTCGAATGCCGTAAGCGCGTACAAAGGTACTGGTGGACTCCGCCCACTGCCATAACATGCAGAAAGGAAGGATCCGATACTTTACTGATGAAGAAACATGACCAGTGCTCACCCTCCAGGGTAACTAGACGGTCCACAAATATTGAACCACACCTTTCCTCGTGGGAGCTCGTCAGAACCGTAGCGGTTTCATCCATTTCGTCGAGCAAACGTGCCACTTCCCTTCTTCCTTGTAGCTTCTTCTTCGGAAAGATGTTGAAAGACCGCTTGGCGTATTTGATTGCCATCCAAATATGGAAACCCATCACCCGTGTGGTAAGTGAGTCTGACGGGAGGCCCTTCAAATGTAGCAGATGTGACTTGAGTGGTGAGAGATGGGGATCAAATGGTTCTTGATTGGCCGATCTCAGCCAAGACCAGAGACTGGGATTCTGGATGTAGTCCCGGCCGCTTCTATGGAGATACTGAACCTCCAAATCAGCCATAGCGACAGCATCCGCTGCAACATCCATCTCGTCTTCCGAGCGAAAGTCATGAGCAATATCGCCATAAGTGTATTGTAGCGTGGTTGAGGAGACATCTAATAGTCCTCGGCATCGACTAAGAAGCTTTCTCTTCATGTTCTTGCACAGAGCGGACTTCGCTCTGCTGGACATCGGTTTGACAGGTGCACGCATCGCCATCTCGCTATCCTCCGAATCGGCCAGTGCGATACGTAAGAGATTGGGCGAATCATCGCAGGCTCTTACGACCTGGAATAGTTGAGAGGCATGGTCTAGATAGTTCTCGTCTAGGTTCTCCAAAATGTGAACATAGAGGTCTTCAAGCTTTGGCGCTAGCTCTTCGAGACGTTTTGTAAGATCGCGAAGTCCATCTCCATTTGTTAAGCCTTCGAGCAGGGATCGAACGACGAGGTGCACCCAGAGGAAAACACCCTCTGCTTTGTTGGGTATTGACTCCAAGGGGCTCTTTGCGCCTAGAGGATCCCGCACTTGGAGCCCAGCGAATCCCTCGCTAGCGCTGAACTTTGATGTGACGTACAGTTCGATATCGGCAGCCGTAATATCTTGTAGCATCAGACTTGGTCGGCTCTTGAAGGCATCCTCGAAGTTGCTCCAAGGCTGACTTGCGACGCACAGCTTCAGGTTTCCTGTGTCTTCCGCCAACTTAGTTATCAGCTCTATGAGCTGTAGCTGGTCTCCAGAGCACTTATCGAGACCGTCAATCATGATGAAATATCTTTTCTCCGGGCGGACCTCCAGAATTAGTCTTCTCAATGCCTGTTCCATCTCTTCCAAGCCTCAAGGATAATCGTCTGACTCAAAGAGAGTCGCCGCTTCCCATCGCTCTGGTAGGACTTCCTGTAGAGTCTGGGGATCCTGCCGGAGGCAATTGTATAGAACTGTTTGCAGAAGACCTTCAATAGACATTTGCATGCGTGACCCGCTACTCCAGAAGTGAAATGCTGCTAAAACTATCTCGTCACTGCTACCCCAGGCCTGTAGCAGACCAGTAGTCATGAGACTTTGCCGAATATACTTCATCAGTGTCGACTTCCCCGATCCTGGTTTACCTGTAATCCAGTAAATCTTCTTGTTATGGTTTTGCAGAAACTCCTTAAAGCTTGACCAGGGAACTGAGCCGGGCATGGTATCACCGAATATCCACTCGAAGGTCCGTTGATGCGCCTTAGAGATACGTTGTTCTCGGTCGGTCATGTTCCTGAATAACATCGACTGTAATAAACGGTCCCGGATTCGCTTCTCCTGTGCTAGTACCGCATTTGGCGTCCGTCCCTTATGGTCCGTTCGTTTGAACTCATCGGCCAGCATGTGTGCGTACCCATGTTCCTGCTCGTGAATCATCTTGATTAAGTTACATCGCCGTTGTTATCCATCCATGATCTGTCTGACGAAACGATCCCCGATCGCGGTGCTGTTGCGCTGTAACTGTTCCATCCTCTCGAGCGACTCTTTCATAGACGACTGCTCCTGAATCGACTTGCATGCTTCTTGCCTCAAGGAAGCGAGCGCAATTATCACCATTTGTTGTCGATAACGGTCGATTCTGGTCTCTAGTGATTTCACCTTCGACTCGTTCCATGTTGCTCGAAGAGCATGTCGAAAAAACCGCCATTTTGATCTGCGGCCTGTTGATGCCAAGCCGGCGAGGACTTCGAGCAATTCATTCGCGACCTTTTGGCAATCCACAGCAATTATTTTCAAGTCCTTTTCGTTAGGGGTCAACTGCTGCTGCCCGCTCGAAGCTTTAAGAGAATGTTTGATCTCGTCGCTGCTTTGAAAGAGTGATCTAGTGATCGTCTCCAGGTCATTGTGGTCATCAGCAAGACCGGTCGCAAATTCGTGTATTTCAATGCCTTTTACTATGAGGCCGCTGGTGAATTCGACAGACTGGATCACTGCCGCTGCCACAGCCAGACTATCCATGATGATCTGTCTCGGCTAGGATGCGAATTGGATGATTGAATGATGGGAAACTTCCTGAAGTTCTTAGTAGGCCTTGTCAATTCTTGATGATTACGCTTACTTCTAGTGCAAGGCTCTCTGTCAGGCAGAATCTCAAGCTGGTTGTATCGACTCTACTTGCTTACTTACCGAAACAAGTGGCGGAGGAGGTTGCATTGCAGCTGCAGCTGCTTGCCATGTACAGCCTCAGTAACCCAGCCAGCCCAAGATGGTCGGCCGCCCAAGACAGACGTTATAGTTCCCAATTATAGCTAGTATCAAGAATATGTTTTTGATTGGAAGTTACTTACTTAACAGGCAGAAGCAGCCATTCTTGCAATGCTTATGAATGCCGGATCTAGCCACACTCGTGAAGCCATGCAGTGATCTTCAATGTGTCTTGAGTAGAACGAGACAGTGCTCAACCGTACTTTGAAGGGGCATATGATATGCCAATTACTGCGGGTTATGAGGGGTAGGGGTCAACACTATGCAGGAGCGGGCATATCGACCGACCGTGGTGAGAGCCGTCCATTATTGACGCCAACCTCACGCACTTGAGCTGCCATATGTTGCAATCGTCTTCGGGCTTGAATTTGGACTGCCGGAGCAACTTCGCACGCGAAGCACAATTTATCTCTGTGTAAGCCGATACCATCAAGGCGGTAGGGGCTACGGTAAACAAAGGCCTCCAGACTGGCAACCCTGCAGACGGTTTAGAGAAGGACAGTTTCGACAGCCAGTATTGACCGCTTTCGCTAATAGGCTCCAGAAGATGAATGCCATGGTCAGGTGTGGCACTGATTAATGGCTCATTCGAGTCTGGGACAGGATGGCCGAGACCGACTCAGTCGAGCGCCGACGATATTGGAATCGTCTTCGTCAACCTCCAGGGGTTGAATGCCTATACATTTGGGATTCGCATCCCAGATTCAACTAGTATTTGCTCAACCATCATAATAGGGGGGTCATCGTGCGTGCTCAGGAATAGCAACCGTCTGTTTTAACAGCAACAAGGCGCCAATGCCGGCAGGCGAGCATACCTGCGTGCCGACCACAACTTTTAACAGAGCGGCAGCGGGCGACGGCGGCGATTAAGACAGACCGGACTGGCTTCCGGCGATGGCCAGTGGCCGCATCAGTCAGCAAGGCGACCCGCTCTTGACTGGCTTCTAGTATTGAGTCTCATGGGGTGCTTGTCAGGGAGCTTGAAGGGTAACTATCCATCTTATCCCATGCCACGGGGGTAATGCAACAGGCGAGTCTCGTTGGTGCTGTGCGCGTTTCTGTACGCATCGCGTCCAACAGACGGCCCATATGCACGCCGCGCCGCGCCCGAGGGTCCGGAGGGGCCCAAGCATGCGACCCCTCTCTGCCACGTTAAAGAAGGAGAACTGGGGTGACTATCATGAACCAGAACAAGCCTTGTTTCCACGTGAAGTGTCAGTTTTGGTTCCCTATTCGAGCCACCAAAACTACACCGCTTAACTTTAGCGTTTATCGTTAACTTCTTGGTTGTCACCTAGCCAGAAGAGGAATCGCATATCGGACTATTGCACTTTGCTAGTGCCGAAACTGTGAGTTAATGCAGATAGAGAAAGATTGTACGGTCCATGTTCAGTGTGCGGCGATCCTATTGCCAATAGCAACCTGGAGCAGGGTTCAAAAAGCTGGGCTGTCTCGTCAACATGAATGTACAGAAATAGAAATAGTGAGGGAGCGAGAAAGATATCCACATCCCAACCTGGATTGATAAAATGTGAATGGCATGTGCCATATTAAGTCGGCTATTTACAATTGGTTCTCCCATATGCAGGCGCACGCACTGTTTGGCAACTTAACTTTGCCGATCTTGGCATGTCAAAAACGAAGGTATTGGGTGCCATTGGACGTTGCTGAGGTCACCAACACATGACTGCCGTCGTTTGTCGCGGATCGCGCCACAGCACAGCGAGTTGAGCTAATCTGCTGGCCCCGCGCTTGCTCCGGAGATTGGGCCATAAAACCAAACAGAACAGAACACCATAGAACAGTGCAGGTAGCGGTCAACGCAACGTGTTTGCGATTGATTGTGTAATAGTGTCGCAGCGTTCAGTTATACGATAATTGAGTTGTCAGAGTGTTCCAACTTTCCAACCCATTCCGAACCCCGTTTTCCCTGGTTGCGCAAACTGCAAACAGCCACCTTGCAGGCGCTGTTGCAGCAGATCAGAACACTGCCAGCCTGACGGCGTCATCCGAGCTACAAATCTGGAAACAGGCTTGCGTGGCAGCCAGGGGTAGTCTTGAGAGTTTTGAGGCTGGAGCCTCTCAGGACCCTTTGCCAAGGCCGGGCTAAGGGCGATGGCCGCCATCAGAGGCTCTAGTTCGCTGAGCCCGATTGGGTTTCAAGGGGCCTGGCCCGCCATCAGACCCACTGCCTCCGGCATTTTATAGCCGGCGAGACCGTATTCGATGGCGAAGCTGAGCCACACAACCCCAAGGGAGGCTGAGGGCTCTGGGCTCCAGCTTGCCGACCTCCTCGTAAACTCGGGGGACGTGGCCTGAATATTAAAAGGACGTGAGCTTTCGTCCCTTCCTAGTCCAAAAAGTCTACTCCTTCAAGACTTGCAAGGGTTTCCACATTCTCCTTCAACTACACACAAACATACACCTTCATTACACCACATCACATTCACCATGAGCTACTACGGTGATAACAACAACCAAGGCGGCGGCTACGGCCAGCAAGGTGGCTACGGCGGACAGCAGCAGCAGGGTGGCTACGGAGGCGGCGAGGCCTCGTCCTTCTACAACAACCCCGCATCCCAACACCAGCAAGGCGGCTATGGCGGCCCGCCCGGCTCTGGAGGACCTGGCGGTGAGGGCGGCGAGGGTGAGAGAGGACTCATGGGTGGTGTGGCCGGCGCTGCTGCCGGCGGCTTCGGCGCCAACAAGATGGGCGGCGGCAAGGTCGCCACCGTCGCAGGTGCCCTGATTGGCGCCTTCGCCGGCCACAAGGGCCAGGACGCCATTGGCGACTGGAAGGAGGAACACCACGAGAAGAAGGAAGAGGAGAAGCGTCGGGAAGAGGAGGAGCGCCGACGCCGCGAGGAGCGCAAGAGCCGCAGCCGCTCCCGATCCCGATCTCGATCTCGGTCGGGCAGCCGCCACCGTCACCACCACTCACACCACAGCCGCTCGCGCTCGCGATCTTCCAGCCGCCACTCGCGCCGCCACTCGTCGTCCCGCGGCGAGTCCACGGTGACGGTCCAGTCCGGCGACACCCTCCGCATGCTCGGAGAACGCTACGGCTGCTCGTGGGAGGAGCTGGCCCGCCACAACGGCATCTCCAACCCGGACATGATCTACCCTGGTCAGAACCTTCGCATCCCCGGCCGCTAAAGGTCGTGTACTAGGCAGCTCGAGGGGTTGAAACTACTTCGAAGCCGGAATATGGGAAATTGTCAACACACATTAGTACTGTTCCTGGGGGGGGCCAGCAAATCAAATGAAATTAAGCGATTTCAGCGTTAATATCAAAGCTTATTCAAATTTCAATGACATGTGCATCGCCCTCTGTGACTGCGCGACCCGTCCGGAAATAGCAAATTTGGTGAAGTGTATTGATTGGTTTACATGAGCATCAATTTTGGTTCGTAAGCTCGTCGGCAACGCCATGCTTGACAGCACCCGCTTGGTTCTGGGCATTGTTGCTAAGCATAGCAGCGACGGCATGATGAATCCCATGGCAGCCAGCAACAGGCAACCTTGATCCATTTGGGTCGCATTCTTTTCACGATTTCCTGAAATCTGCAAGGCAAGACATTGTCACCGGCATGACGTTTTCACCCGAATTTGATGCGCCGGGGTATTAACGGGTTGTTTTCGGGCAGATCTGCCTGTGATTGGTGAAGCTGTTAGTCTTGCGGCAGGGTTGGCTGGACCCTGTCTGGCCCTGGGCCTAGGGGCAGTCAGGGTCCAGTGAACCCTGGATTCGGGGATCGGATTCGTTACTATCGGAATTGACTTTGCCATGTAATCACCCTCAGTCTACTTCTTCCCAATTAACCGTTTACAAATCGGTCTCTGACCATTACACCTATTAGGAATCATTCAACGTGGATTCATTTGGTATGATGACATCATTTCTTCCAAAGGCTTCAAATAACAATAACACCAGATAGTGACTGCGCGCAAACCAGAGGCAGGGTCAGCACTGCCACCACATTACTGGGTCTTGGCCCAGGCCTAGAGGTTCTAGACTCGGTTCGATTTTCTATAATGACACCGGGTAATGGGAAACGGGAGGGTACCCAATTTAACGATTGTGTTCTCCGAAAAGCAGATCTACGTCATTTCTTAATCGTGCCTTCATGTTGGCATGCGTTTTGAGCCTCAAAACCGACGTCATTGTCTTCGGTGAGGAAGGATAAGTCCCAGAGGGCAGTTTGCCTAACCACCAACGCCGGCGGGGATTGGCTCATGCCATCGCTTTTTTGCCACCTCTCAATACTCCTTCCGGAAGCTGCCAGTACTTTGCAAATCTATCACTCTAACAGGAAATGCCTGGGTGAAAGCGTGACCTGTGAAGGGACACGTATGGCCGCCATGAAATCGGCTGGCCAGTGACTGTGCCGCGGATCAGGCCATTTTGACGACAGGCAGCCAGGCAATATAAGCATTTTCCTAAGGATGCCGTAGCTGAAATACGAGAACGGTAGGTTTTATGAGCCAAAAGATGTGTTCCGGTGCCGGCAGGAACGTGGGGGATCGGCACTCAGAAACGTGCTACGCGCCGTCAAGATGGGCAGACTCTCATGATTGATGCCTTCCTTGCTTCCGAGGAACGCTCTAGACCAGGCCATTTAGAGAAAAAAAGTAAGCAACTGTGAGAAACGTCAAAGAAATCAAGGAATCAATAGAACGCCCGTGACATCATTGCTGCCGAAGTTGTGTCGATTGGCGAGCTGAGATGAGGCGTCAGGAAGAAGGACCTTGCAGGAGGGTGTGTGACTTGGTGTTGATTTGCACCACGACAGCACACCTTGCGGCTCATGCAGAGGGCAGCATATAAACCCAGATGATAATAGAATTGTCTCGTTGGTCCGATCTGCGTGCATCTTTGTTTCCCTGCTCATCGAAACGAATCGATCGTTTATCCTGCATCCTGTCTAATCAAGTTCTGCATCATCTATATTGATCGTTTCGTGATAACCCCCGAGTCATACTACACTGCAACCAGTACCTGCCTCTAAGCCTAACGACACCCCTGAACGGATGCTTGCAGCGCACCAACCAGCGTTCACCCCGCCGTGTTGGAACACTAATAAAGCCCGCCTGAGGCTTGAGCAGCTCTGATGGCGGCCCAGGAAGCTAAAAACAACCAAGTTGGGTCTACCCCTGCCGCTACTACTGCCACCTGCACCTGTGCTGCGGTCTGCTATCTTGATAAGTATGACTTTGATCAAATCCCCGTGGTCGGCCATGCAGAAATCAGCCCAAATCCCATCCTCACCACATGGGAATCTTGATGCTCGATATCCAATTGATCCGTACTCACTCATTTATCAACCAAAATCCTTTGGCTGTACTTTCTAGTGCAAAAAGCCCCGGAGAGAAAAGGCACAGGAAGACTGCGAGAACTTTACCGATTAATTTGTCAATTGTGTCTGTTTTAGCTGCAGTGAGCTGGAACAGTCGCCATGCCCTCCTCAACAGCGGCCCGAAGTCGAAGTTGTCCACGATCGTAACTACAGCATTCAGCGTTACTTGCACCCCCCAGACCAGCCTTCACGATGGCAATCTGCGTCCCTCGTTGGCGTTTCGCGCGCAGACGACCGAGCCGCAGTCCCGCGAGCGCATGGCTGCCGTTATAGTCGCATTGGTTGAAAAGCTCCCGGAGTGCAGAGCTGACAGTTAACATGTTGGTTAGAGAGTACGGAGGATAATTCCGGCGAGAGGGCCTCGCCATGTAATTAATGTCAGTCTTTCTTCGGTACTTCGTTCCAGACCAGATTTCTACATTTACTAAGCAATCGACTGACGACATATTTACTACACAGAGCCTACACACCCTTCCGTTAATAAATAACAACTCCAAAATTCATCTAGCGATTGGCGATAACACCATGGACTGTTACCATAGTGGCATTGTAACGGGTTCCTTTGTTCGTGACAGGCCGGTAACCCCATGAGCTTGTCATGGCTGCTTGCGGAAATTCGGTCGTCATTGTGCGATATGTAGTGTAGTGTATTAGGTACTTTATGCATCTGACCGAAAGTGTTACTTGCTATACTTTCTGTCAGGTTGCTCATGAATCTATGCTTATGTTTGAGATATCAGTCCCCGCCTGTCAGTATGGCTAACCCTCAAAATGCTAACAACCCCCCGAATGCTGTCAGCCCCCAAATGTTCCCGTTTCAACAAGGGAATAATGTACAGCCATTTGCTCCTGACCCACCATACCCGCCATATCCTGTGCCAGTTTGGAATGGGCAGCGGCGCCCTTATCCTCAGAACATCCCCTATTGGGTAAGTTGAATCCCTTTTGGTTGCTACGTATATGTTAGGCCTCCTTATACTCACTGTGTCGCAGGTGGCTCCGCACCCCTTTACTAGGCTGGAAGTTCGGCAAGGAAGTACTAGGAAAGCCAATCTTACCAAGCCCCAGTACGACAGGATGGAGAAGTTCCTTCAAACCCTTATCAACAAAATGCCTGAACCCAGCGTTGCTTTCAGCACCTACTTCATGGAAAGCACCATTTCGGAGGCCCTCAATGTCTACAACCTACACGCCCGAAGTCGCGAGTGCCAGCCTGTGAGTGTCCCTCGTGCTCCGTCGTCCCTCTAGATGACTATAAAATCCCCTTACTTATCTTTAACGAATGTGAAAGTGGGCCTTGTTTCACTTCAAAGGCACGAACTCGACTATTTTAGTTCCTCACAATCCACCAGCCGGGTACAATTGGGCTCGACTAAGGAGTGATGCCATGGTGGCAAAGGGGAAAGCACTTAGCCAGCTTATGCGGGATCTCAGGGGGCCTTGGCCATCAGTGACACTGCCGCAGAATCGATGGCGTTATCTGCCAAATCATAAACATTACCGCCTGTTGTGCTGGATTCATAGACATGACTGGGCAGGCACAGGTGCTAATGAGGTATACACCATGTCAGTTTGGGATCGTGAGGTGAGTCCACAGTATGATTGACTAGAGCTATACATGTCCATGCTTGTATATCTTATTCTTTTATTTGGCACCCTTGCGGTACGCTGGCTGGAGTGCTTGTGGCTTACCCCAGACACACAAATACGCAGAACGACATCATCTACTTCCATGACCCTTGGCGTGACGCCAACAGCCCACAGCGGTTCGCGGACATCCAAACGTTCTGGGCCAACATCCGCCCCTATACCTACGGTGTGGCCAACGCGTTCCCGGCGGTGCCGCCGGCGAGCATACGACATGTCCGGTACAACTCGCTGCAAAACATGCAGGCCACGACCCACCCTTCCATGGATCCCAAATTCTCCCAGATCAGCTGCATCGCCATTGCCGTCTGGCTCATGAACCACATCGACCTCACGCCCGACCTGGTCCCGCCCGACCGCCCCGACATCCTCGACGGCAGCCACCCCCTGCTCTTCCCTGCCTTGTCCTTCTGCATCTTCCGTACGCTGCGCGAGGCCGGGGAAGCGACGTCGGCCGACCGGCCGTTAAATAACGCCGGTGGCCCGTTGTCGGTCGCCGGTAACACGCCAGAAACCCGGGCATATGTTCGGGGAAACTTCAAGATGAACTTTACTAAGATGCAATTCACTTATAATTATGTCCTCCGCCGCATGTTGCAGAGAGCGTATGGCAGCCCTCCGGCGAACCCAGAAGCGTGGATTGTCAATGGCTTGACATGGTAGGAGAGATCGTGAATGCAGATCGAAGGATGCAGGGGCGAGGGTGCTGATTTAGTGTTGTAATAATAGCCCATCTAGAGAAGGATAAGGGGATAGTAGGGTGGCACTGCGAATAAATAACCCAAATCACCCTGTTATTGCATGACGCCATATAGCCCCCGACTCGAATCTCTCCAGGTGGCAATGGGCCCCGCCGCCTCGAGAACCTCCGGGCAATGATGGCGAAGAGTGTGATGATGTAGAAGGTGTACAGACCGACCTGCCCGATGGCGGTGATGACATTAAAGGCAATGCTTGAGCCGATGATTATCAAGGACAGGAGAGCGGTAATGATCAGGGTCGTCACGACGGCGTTTATGGGAATGTCCCAGCCAACTGGGACCTAACGGAAACCCGACATTTAGCAAATGTTACTCCTGTCTTGTCCTAGTCCAATTTAAATAATTCAACTTACTGTGGTAAGCCATCTCGAGCACGGCAGCCCGTTATCTCTTGCGAAAGCAAAGAGCTGTCGCGACGACGTCGTCACGCCGATGACCGCACAGAACAAAAGCAAGACCGCTATGAGGGCCGTCGATACTGAAGTGCCTGCCCGGCTCTGCGTCACATCCAGGAGGATCTGAACGTAGACCTGGCCCGTCCAGGAGTCGAGCAGCTCGCTGGCGTGGTCGCCCACCGTCATCATGACTGTCACGGTCATGACGAAGCCGACGGTGTAGTTGATGGCCGCCGTCACGACCATAGACCGCGGCAGCACCCACGAGGCGTCCCGGACCTCCTCGGACAGGTGGCAGGCCGAGTCGGCGCCGATCAGCGTGACCGAGGGGCCCAGGATGCCCACGAGGGTCGCGAGGCCCATATTGCCCCAGCCGGCGTTGTCCTGGAACTCGGTCCAGGCTGCTTTCTTCCTCCGCGTGTCGTCGATTTCGTCATGTTGCAGTGGTGCCATGCTCCACAGCACTGCCAGAAAGGCTGCGAAGCCCATCACGTTCGGCACGCCCACTAGCACCTCGAAGAGCGGCAGCTTGCGCGCCAGCGCCGTGTTGAAGATGATGGCAAAAACGGCGACGGCTATGCTCAGTAGGGTGCCGTGCCAGCCCTGGATACGGTATGATGGCACCTTGAGGGCGATGAGGGCCTCGAACTGCTGCGCGGCAGTGTAAGCAGTCACGGCCAGTGCGGTCTGCCATCCGAGGGCGCTGACCCAGCCTGAATAACAAGAACGTAAACCTGTTAGCTGGTCGCAATCGTACCTGCTTGTATGTACATTACCAGCATATCCACACTACTTACCGACCATGCAGCTTAAGAACTTCTGATGTCGTCGTGGTGCGAACTCGGACACCCAGTGATACTGCCCCCCTGAAGTAGGGGCCCTATAGTTCAGTGCATGTAGTCAACAACTGGTGTATAACTTAGTCCTGTCAAAGAAACTCACATGGATGTCATCTCAGCCATGGAGAGTGTACTCAGCATCATTCCAACACATGTGACGAAGAACATCCAAATGGCGCCAGCGGGCCCTCCATTCAGAGTTGAGATACCCGCTACTCTGGTGGTTGGCTCAGCACTATATGTTAGCGCCTCTCTGCCTCCTGCCTTCTATGCCCAAACATATCAATAAACAGAAGAAACGTGTATGAATAGTGAACTGACATGAGAGCGAACTCCCAACTACTCCCAATAATGACGGCATATCCCACAATGGAAACGAAGCGGAAGTTGCGCTATGAAACGTGTCCCGGGTCGAACGATGGCTGCCAGTCAGCAATTGGGCTCTCTAAAACGGAAAATCTTCCAAGCTCTGAAGATCATATGGAATGGGAAGGATGGCGATTTCTCTCACCCGAAGTTGCTGTGCTTTATTGAGACGGTGCATGTCTGTCTGATCGTGCTGTGTGCCGACTTTCTCGTTTTGTATCTTGTCATTTCTGCCCGCCTCCTGAAGGGCAGAATGCTCCCCTTCATCCCGACGGACGCTGAACTTGCCATACATTCTCTCAGGGGCGTACTACGGGGCTCCCAATAGGGCTGGAGGAGAGAAGGGTTGAAGACGATGATAAGACAAGGTAACAATTGCGACCAAGTTCGGATCAAAGCAAGCGGGGTCGCACGACCAAATGCTTGATTAAAATGCCGTGTTACCTTGCACGGCTATAATAAACGAAGTATATAGCTATGCCATCCAATCTCTGCGTTGGCCTTCATGATTCTAGCGTCTTCTTGGAGATGCTTGACAAGTGATATGGCAACCATATTGGTGTCGCAAAGTCCCCTCATTGTGCGCAGAAAGCCTGGTTACGGTTCAAAGTTCAAGGTACACATAGTAAGTAGTAACAGTAAATAAGTCTTGGATATGAGATAAGATAGATAGATAGACGCCTATCTTGCATCCAGACTATTTTCCGTATGCAATCATATACGCGTCACATTGCTCTGCCTTCTATATACAGCCCCGCCAACGCCAAAGCCTGCTGTTACTTCAAAGGGTATCCTTGAAAATAGGTGTGCCACGAAAATAAATCCAAGAGTCGGGGTATATATACAGGCCATAAATGAAGAAAAATTGAAACAAGAAGATATAAAATGGAAATAGACCCAAATGATACCAAACACCTTTCCAGTAAGCACGGGTGCACACAGAGGCAGTCTTTAACACCATTTCAAGCAAAGAAAACCAAAAACGCCCATATTAAAGGGAAGGTCATAAGCCATGTCTTACTCCCCATTCCTGCTCACGAGAGGGCGACTGCTCGGAGCGGCTCCTCGGTCGGGTCTTCGCGAAGCGTCCTGTCAGCACAGCCCGCGTGGCCTCCAGGCGTGCGTACAAGTCGGGTTCGTCGTCTGTCACTTGCACGTGCCGATCGAGGTCTTCCATGATGCTGACGCGCTCGTGGTTCCGAACGTGAATATTGGCGCCGTGTTCGAGCAGGACTTTGACGATGAACTTGCGCCCGAGCCTTGCCGCAACCTGCAGAGCGGTCTCGCCGTTCCGGTTGCGTGCCTCCAGCTTCGCGCCCGCATCAATAAGCCGCTTGATGATCAACTTCAAGTCGTCGTGCTCGTTATCGTCATGGGTATGGTCGATGAACGCCATGAGAACTGTATCGCCGCTGTTGTTGTAGTGGTTCACATCTGTTCCGGCAGCCAGCAAGGTCTCGAGAAATTCGCCGCGCTTGCTCAGCGAATAGACTTCATTTTCCGGCTCGCCGTTCGAGTCAATCTTGCGCTTAGCTGAACGGTTAGGTGGGACTTGTCCTTGGGCTGCACCTAATCCCAGCTTCACTTCTGCCAGGCAATGGAGTCCGTTGCGACCCTGAGAGTCCTCGACCGTATGCTTGTTATTGCTGGATAATATCTGGTTGATTATCTTGAGAAAATGGGCCTCTTGCTCCAGTTTGGCCTGACTGGCATCCGTTGGTGGTATGGTTAAACGTGCGGGTGTCTCCTGGGACGAAGTTGCTGTGGAGGCACGCACAATCATTGGACGAATCCCAAAGGCATCACGTCTGTTGAGAGTATTCACGTCAAACGAATGGGTTATGCTTCTCATCCGTTCAGAGCCAAGCTTGTGCTGCCGAAGAATATGGAAGAAGGAACGACCATAGACATCAATCGCGTAGAAATCAAACTGAACATTCCTCAGGGCAGTAACGAGGTTATTCAGCTCGATTTCGTTCCTGAACCAATTTTCGTGAAGAACGTGAAGTAGTGTCTGTCCGGCGGTGTTGGTTGCAGCCAAGGTAGCTCGATAATGCGGATCATGTGAAGCTTCTTGAACGAATCTAATGAGTCTTGTCTCGCACCACTCGGCTGCGGCCAACTGGTGGAATCTCGTATTGCCATATGCATCGGTCCAAGAGGTAATATCGAGGGTTTCCTCTTGCAAGAGGGGCACTACATCCAAGAAATCACCAGGGAGAGTGTATGCACGATCCGAATGGTCTTCCTGGACGTGTTGTCGCTGGTTGACAGGCGAATTAGATTGAGATTTCTCGCTGGTAGCATCGGCGGAGAGAGTGAAGCGTTTGAGAACGCGGAAGATGTCCTTTTGGTCCGAACGTTCGTACTTCGTGTCGGCTTCGAGTTTTTCTCGCATTGAATGCCACGCCTCCCGACTGCTGCAGTTGCTGAAATCGGTGGACGTAGTGAGTGCGGTCCCCTGGCGGGTTGGGCTCTTGAAATACAATCGGCCTAATGAGCTGCGTGATGCATTGTTGTAGTTGTTGAAGAAGGTGACGCCTTGCATGCTATCCGAGCCGTTCCAATCGTATAGATCGTGCTGCTCGCTCTTCTCGTCGGACCTATCAAATGAAGGCGCAGACGAAGCCGTGATTGTTGCGCCATCAATCGACTCGGCCTTCACCTGTGGATAATAGCCCTCCTGAAAAGCATTGCCATGGTGGGCTTGTTGTTGGTCTTCTGAGTGGCAACGGTGCTTCCGACTCCCTCTCGCTCGGTCGCTTTTCTTGAGGCCATCGATACGCTCTCGTTGCTCATCGACGTCTTTGGGACGGATCCATCGAGGGTCCTTGCCAAGCAATTTGTTGAGGTGTTTACTGGCTGCTTCCTTGCTAAATAGAGTATAAGCTGCACTGCAAACTCAAGTGGATATAATGATTGAATGAACAGGCACTAACCCTGGAGTGAAGACCTCGTCTGTTATAAGTTCGAGTATTTGCTCGACCTTGAGGCTGGTGAAGACATAAAGCCGTGCAAGCCTACGAGCCCGTGGATCTGTCCATTCCTTCGGTCGGCCGCCTCGGTTGGTACGATTCGTCGCGGAGCTTGTTGCAGGTGATACTGCCGACATGGGATGATCCATGAAAACCGGGTTGTATAAGTGAGGATGCACCAAGACGATATGTCCCAAGCAGGCGGATCTAGAGGGGTCGGTGTCTTAAAGCCACGAGCAATTGATCACTCGAAAATTTACAATTCAACCGCACCCGAGTGTGGGAGATGTGAAGGGAATTGTGACAGCAATCTCCAGGCGAGGCTGGGCGCTTATGTTATGTTTAAAGGATGTTGTGTCTGACCATGTGTGTGAGAGGGTCGCGGGTGAGCTGGTCAGCCATACCCGCCTATGGGTTGGATGGGTGGCCGTATGCTGAAGGGACAGGGAGGGGTAACTGTTGGTTGAGCCGCAATTGATGTACTGCGACCTAGTCGAGCCCACGCCCCGGAGGCCAGGAAAGGAGGCCGCAACCAGTCAGCCGTCTCACTCAAACCTGCCTGCAGCATGCTGTGAGTTGACCCATGCCTTTCGCCCTAATTGCCAAATGATCCATCGCGAATTCATCACCACCCTATGTGCTGATCGGTTCAGTCCGTTCTGAAGGTAAGTAACACATAATGTACTATGTCTTACTTCAAAATGTGAACCGTATGAGGCCGTAGCCCCTATCGCGAAGGAAGGCTTCGGTACTCGATCAATCGAAGCTTCTTCGATGTCATTGTTCGCTCTGCCGTGGGTCTGGGTCGGGTCGTGGTGGGCGGTGGGGCTGAGCACCTACCTAATGCGAAGCATTGTGGCTATGGTCAATGACCCAAGATCCCTCGAAATCGTGACTGGCCAGGATAAACTCTCCATGGGCTGTGCACATCTGCCTTGTATGCCTCGAAGCGTCAGACCAGACAATGTGTAAAAACCAAGCACCAAGAGCAGTCTAGAAAACTTCCAGATCTGTCGATCCGGCTTCCAACCCGGACCCGATAGGGTGATGGATGGGGTGTTACCGCTATGAGGCAACCAGGCAACCAAGCAACCAGGCAGCTAGCACTGCTACCTAGAGCCATAGGGTGTTCAATAACAGTCTATCACACCGAACTTTTATCACTTTGAGGGTGATCAAATTCACCCGTTGTTATTGAGGCCGTGCCAAGAATTGCCAGCTCAGCGTTCGCTAGCATGGCTCAGACGATTCCCGGTCGAGTTCATCACGACTTGGCCCACTGTGCATGCTAGCCCGGGGTACGGACAGTCGAGCCGATTTGATGCAGGGTGGTTCTTTTGCAGTTTGCGAATCTCTCCCACTCTTTCCACCTACCCAGAGGCTCACAATTACGCTTGATTGGGCCTCGTTGATACTTGAGTCATTCCTCTGTGACATTGGTGTTGCAACCAGCCAAGGCAGGTGGTCATACCTTATTCAACGGCGTCCGGCCACAGTAGGGCAGCGGAGCAAGCGGGCCCTTTCAGCCGTTGCCACTCCGGGGCCTGCATTGGTTGAATTTGGGGCCGGCGGTCACCCCGACTCTCCAAGCGATTGTTTGCTTGCACTCCGTCATGTATTGTTGCACTAAGTACGCAATTGTGTAGAGGAAGGGTGGAAGAGAAAAAGAAAGGAAATGATACCACGAATATTCTTATCTTGATTTTAGTCAAATCCTTCCAGAAGCTGGCGCCATGCCTGGAAGTGGATTTTCCATATCCATATCCACCACCGACTGTGTTGACGCTCCGGGATAATGTCATCACCCTAATCCAGGAACGACACCCCCCAAATATGCAAGGTACCATTTCTGACCTCCGGTTGGCTCCACGGGAAATTAAGTTATCGAACCTCTCTCATTCACGCAATAGTAATGGCCAGAGGGGAAAGTCGGGGGGGGGATATCTTTGACGTCGTAGTCCCAATATATGGTGGTGAGCGAGCATTGAACCTATGACGTGGCACCAGTGCTCAAAATTCTCTCAACTGGCCTTGATCAAAACCAGAAAGATTAAGTCATGGTAAGTGAAGTACGTACAATATCCCCTTGAGTGCCATAACGCTGCTTTCCTCCAAAAATAACGTATTGTACGGACCAGGGGTGATTTAGGGTAATGGACAATGCGTTTTAGTCATTCCGCCTCTTTTTGGCAGCCTCCTATTGGTTAAGACTCCTTACTCGGTCTCGCACGGTCGCGTTAATCATTTACAGAAAGTACTGTACGGAAAGCAGCGTTATGGCACTCAAGGGGATAAGGTGTAACCGCTGCGCATTGCAATCTACACTTACGCGTAGAGTCCGGTGTCGTTCTGTTGATAATGCAAATTTTCCCGAACGGAGCTTCTCGATTTTGATCCTCTCCCTAATCCTCAGTCAAGCCATCATGTTTCAAGTCCAGGACAGATGACTCTTCAATTTTTCCATTTCACGAGGTACCTCGTGTTTTGGGGAGCATGTTGCGTCTATATATCCTGTATATAAGAAGAGTCACAGCGACTGGTGTTCAAGATGAAGCGAATCATAGGAAAATTCATCTCAATAGACAAGCAGTTCCAACAGTTTTACCTTGTACCTTTTCCCAATAAACAGTCCAATATCAATATCTATATATAAGCCAGCAAACGCTGCATTGGCAACCTGTCCTGTCGTCGCTCGGATCCAACACGGACATACAGCAACATCACAGCATCAACACAGCATATACATACCATGACACGATCAAGTTCCAGCAGCGGGCATGCCAGGTAAGACTGCAGGCCTCATCCCGGTTCTACCGACTCACGTCAAGCATCGTGCTGACCCCGAAGTAGCTCAAGCTCCAAAAGCAGCTCGGCCTTTCGTGAAGCTTTGGATCGGGTGCCACGCCACGACAAGCTCTCAGAATACGCCAAACACACTGATCCCATGGAGAGGTTTTGGGTGACTGGCGAGTCGAGCAGGTCCTCAGAATCGTCAAAGAAACGGGGCTCAGGGGCGCGGGATTCGAAGAAGAAAAGTACTGGCCGGTAGAAATAGCAGATGGCGGGCAACAAAACCTGGCCTGGCACGTTGTGTACCGCCGGTCTTTTCACTGCATATACATTGCTTCGCTGGTCGACGTGGAACTGCATAGCATGAGGCGTCTCAAGTAATGTTTGTCTTTTGATGGGTTTCGCTAAAAAGGTTCAATACACACCTATTCATACGCTGCAAGGACGCCAGTCCAAGTGTTGTTCAATCATCCCCAATACATATGCCTGTAGACGCATCTGCCAAGTGTTGTTCCTGCCGTTTCCCTTCAGTACTCCTTAAGAAAAACCAAAAATGCTATTATACACGTCAATCGATAGAAGAGGCTTTCCGGGAGACCGATTATCGTTTCGCTGTTTGCGGCGTCTCGCCCCTGTATACTTCTTCACATAGTCCAGTGCCTCTTGGATCTCTATTCCACCTGCCCGTAGGGATCGATGTTGATATCGATCTCCGTGCGAAGCAGTTCGGTCAGCGACGTTCCGTCACGGAGATATACCCAAGCACCAACGGCCGTGTCTTGCTTGGAGCCCTGGTCTTCACTAATGACCACCCAGTCGTAGCGTTTCGGGCCGGTCAGGGGCGAAGACAACCAGATCTGCTTGTTCGGGGGCTGCTTGTTGATGACGTAGGTACCGTGCTTGGTTTTGACATTCATGACGCCAGCCTAAATTGGCAAACAGGTTGTTAGCCTTACTCTCCAAGTCCACGCCGGAAACAACAGTTGTAGTGGCGCATGGGGGAATACTCACGCTGTACTCGACATCAATGTCGTCAGACTTGTCCTGTCTCTCCTCCAGATGGGCAACAAGAAGTTCGAGATACTCGTCGGACAGCTCATGGTACATTTTGTCGCTGAGGTTGTCGGGCTTGGCGTTCTTCAGCTCCTCCTGGGAGAGAGGCTTCGCGGTTCGGGGCGTCGTGGAAAACAGGGCTCGCGAGATAGGCGTCGCGGATGTGAATGCTGTACGCGCCTTCTGAGGCAGCAGGAATCGTGTGTCGGCGCTTGCACCAGCCATGCGGCCCTGGAGGGTGCGGCCCGCGAGGCGGCCGAGTCTACCGAAGCTTGGTCTGGTCATTGTGACAAAGTTGTGGTGTTTTGTGGAAGGAATTGTTTTATGGGTTCTGAGAAACTCCAAACAGGCAGTGGGATTGTAAGCCGTTGAGGTTTTGTGTTTGAGTGCTTCGTCTACCTTTCAAAGTAAACGATTGTGTCAATACATACGCCTCTCGTGATTGATGTAGATGTTGGGAACTCCAAAATGGTGTTTGCTTTTGATAATTGCGTCAGATTGGGAAGCTCCCCACGAAGCTCCATTCATCAGCATAGTTTTAGCGCCCCGAAGCTGTCAGGCACACGCCTGCCCGCCCGCCACTTCCCCGCTACTCTGGCAGTATGGGCCCAAGCTCCTTCCCGAATGGCTATTGAATTATCAAGGTACCCCAGGCCATCCATCAATCAATTTGGTGTCCTCCACTAGTATGATTCGCATTCTCCTTGATGCTTCAATCTTTCGGATGGGTATCCGATCAATCATATGTTATCACGTTTGTTTATATATAGTTGTTTTACTAAAAGTCGGCTGCAGGATGTGGTATTGATCCCAGTGGACAATTATATTAGACTATTAATGTTTTGAGCGGACACACCAAGGCAAGCGTAGGTTACTTCGTCATCTCCAATCACTCGCCATGATCTTCATGGGAGCCATGTGTTTGTTGTAATACCGTATTCCTCGAATACCATCCCAAATACCTACTGTCTTACCCCGACACAATTAGTCCCAACTATTCACCTGTCCTCCAGGAACCTTGCCAGTGATGTCTCACGAGAACATCCTTAGTAGAACTTGAGCTGCCAGAGTGCGCCTGGCCGGATCCGAAGCTGTTGATGGGAAACAGGAGCACGTCTCCGTATAAGGTCGGCTCTTGCAAGAAGGAGAGGTTACGCATGTTGGTCAAGGCCGGCTCCTGTGCTTGCATGTGACGCCAAACGGCCTTCGTCCACACCGTAGGACCCGTGGTGTCGACGATTTCCTGACTGGTCAAGTTCAACATGTCGATCGTGGTTCGGTATTTTGCCGTGTAATATTTTATACTGTGGAGCACGGAATTCACCAATTCCTCCATGATTGGGTGATGGGGCGTGATAGCAATCGTCCATTGCGCAAGCTGTATCGGGTAGACGAACCATTTCTGGTCTTCCTCGTCTCGTATGTCCCACTCAATCCCAACCAGTACTTTGGTGCTGTCTCTATATTGATCCGGTACCCATTCGTCGATCGGCCTCACGGCAGTCGTATCCGTGTCAGTGTAGATCCCGCCATCGGCAAGGAGAATCAGGTAGCGCAGGAAGTCGGATCTCATTCCTGGGTTCTGAATATCCCTGAACGTCTCAAGTATGTCCGATCGGCCAGGGAAATGCTCGTTGATGAAGGCCGAGGCACCTTCTGCGCCGATTCTGGTGTAAGTGTAGTCGGGATTCATATGTAGCCACGAGTGATCATGTGCCTCCATTATACCTTTTGCGGACATATTGTCAGGTAGCGGCAGAAGTATCTGCCATATCTGGCGAGGGATGAGAGATCGTGTCGCCGCTGCAGAAGGAGACATCCAGTGGAGTACTTCAGGTCGTACCAGTGCCGCAATAGGGCCGGGGGACTTTGGGGACGTCAGGTAGACCAGGGATGTGAATATCAATATCAGGCCAAGGAGAATAAAACCTGCCCGCCTCCGAAGTCGTGATGCAGCTGCTGAGAAAGTTGACCGCAGTTGCCAATCATGTTTCTCGGAGACAGTGGTCATCTTTTCTTCCTGTCCTTCGTCTCCGTTGAGCTTCGAATAAGTAATCAGAATAGTAAAGCTCCTTGCAAGCTTGATATGCCGCTCATGAGTGAGGTAGAGATGCGGAGAATTGGATGTATTGAATGCAGCTAATGTGACGAGCGTCAAGAGCAGAATCACACGTTGGCGGAACCCATCCGGAAGATGCGAGTGTGGCATCAGACCAAGAATTCATACAGAAGGAAGGCGCCCTACTCAAACGCACCTGCTATGTCCACCTAGGCTGAACAGGATTTTTCTGGGCAACCGTGTCGAATATCATATGGTGCCCCAAGAGTTGGAAGTATTATAAACTTTGAGTGCACTTAGATGCAGTCAGTCACATGTGCCAGGTAATGTCGACCCAGGTTACCTATCCCCTTTTCACCCTTGCTTCACCCTTTCTTCTCCACGTACTACAAACGTCTTTCTAGTCATGGAAATTTTGTCTGATTTTCGTGACAAGGTCATCAGGCTCCATTGGTGACAAACATAGCAATCCAACACCACCCATTTACTATATAACTTAGCGATAATCCGTATAGTAACATACAGGACCATTATTGGTCCGAGAGTGACACATGGGTATATGCCTTACTCGATAGGAGCATAGTAACGCATCCTATTCTCCGGGTCCCACTGAGCCTTCAGTTTCCTCAACTTCTCCAGCCGCCACTCCTCCCACCCGTACATCTCCTGCATCCTCTCGGTGCCGTGGGCATAGTTGACGTACGCGCGCAGGTGCTCGGGATCCTCGCTGCCCTCAAGCAGATGCTTCCGCAGCCTGGTCCCATACTCCTGCGCCACACCGTCGACCGCCGGGTCCGGCTTGTACTG